>OY728145.1:201784884-206784884 GCA_963277665.1 Viscum album | reverse complement strand
AGAAGTTATGGCTTGTAAAGGGAGCCGAAACTCAAATAATGGTGATGGCGGCGGAGAAGTCGTTGTCACCGCATACATACGACAAAAACATTCCCTTTTGTCGTTTATTAAAATGCTTCATATAAAAAATATTCCTTTTGGATAAACGTAAAAGTGAAAGGGGTTTATACACCATATAAAAGAAGGTTGTGTATAAAACAAAATATGCCTCAATGAATGGAGATTGAGACGAAGTCCCTTACAAAGACGGTATCCTTGGATTAATGATAAATCAATTACATAATTATCTGTGAAAAAATAATACACCAAATATAAGTGGATGTTAAGATTAAAACAGTCAAAGGTTATTCACAAATATTCATAGAACTACATATTCAAGGAGTACAAGATTATCCCGAAGAATCAAAATTGGGTTAAGAAGTTCCATTGCAAAAATTTGACAGCCTAACGACGTCACTACAAAATTCAGAAAATGAGTTGATTAGAGATAAAAAGGGTATCTCATCACTTGAAAATAATATTTAAATCACTATGGATATAGAAGAACATATCCCAACATAATGTTATGTGAATTAAAAGACATAACAAAAGAAGTCTTTTAAAAAGAGGAGGGTGAAAGGTTCCCTTACCGACATGGGTATCTTTAGAAACATACACCCCATGAAATAAGGACAATACAACATTGATGTAAATACTCATAAATGAAAGTATATTACAGAATGAGTAAAATAATGGGCAGTACATACACCACTCAAAGGAAATTGTAGAAAATGTAGCATAAATCTCACGAGAATAAAAGTGAGATGAAAAAACCATTACGAAAACTCGGCAGCCTAACGACGCCACTTAAAACTTACAAAAATGGATTGATGAGATAAAATAGGGTCTCTCATCATATTAACATAAAGTTTACAGCAAGAGGAATATAAAATTACATCCCCCAACATAACAAAGAGGGGCATTAAAGAATTGACATAAAGGAGAGTACTTAAAAAGAAAGAGAGAGGTTAGATCTCTTACAAAAATTCGACAGCCTAACGGCGCCACTCAAAACATCCAAAATGGATTGATGAGAGAGAATAGGGTCTCTCATCATACTAACAAAAAAATTACAGTAAGAGTAATATAAAATCAAATCCCAATCACAAGAAAGCTGAGCTTAAAATGAATGACATAAAAGAGTGTACTTAAAAAGAAATAGAGGAGTAGGATCCCTTACCTCGGGTCCGACTTGACTCGATCATTCTTTAACGTCCTAAATAATAAACTTGAGTTAATTTACACTTTATTAAGAACCTTTGTCAAGTTCATTATTCCTTTTATATCACTTATTTCCATGTTATAAACATTATGTAATCATTTATGTTAATAATGTTTGTTTTGTCGATATTTGGTTCTTAAGTCGAAAGTGGACTTCTTACAATTACATGTTGTTTGTGTGGTAAAAGGTTCATTATATCTAGAATGATATTCATGATTTGGATATCATATATATCATATATATCCATAATATAAATGTATTTATAATATTACATAATCATTTAGAGGTAATAAATGAAATGCACCGTTCATGGAGACGGTAACCCGTACATACGCATGAACGCTACTTTCATTTCTATGTCATATTAATGGAATTAAAACCAAATGAGAGGTATGTATATTTTAATTACAGAATTAAATTCATCATTTATATGTAACATACATCATATATAATACCTTTAAATCCATCCTTTATACATCCCACGTATGGCATTAACGAATCAAATCACTTTGAGGGGGCGGTAGTCCGCACTTCCTAAAATGAAATTATCGTGCTTACCCACAATGGAAACCATAAAGGTATGCCACAAAAGAAAAATACAGAATCTTAAGTAAAACATAAACATATTATATATCATATATAAATAGAGTGACATCTTAATGGACACCTTTTAAGGTGTTATATGAGTGTTGAACAATCATCGTTTTGTGAGGCAGAAATTCACCATCCACAGAAACAGTATGTTCTTTAACCATTTGATGTATGTGTGTGTAAGTGTAACTCTAATGCTTCTTATAACAACATCCTAGTATTTGAAGATACTGGAGTTATTACAAAAGAAATGAAAAAAAAAATTTATGGGGTTGGAGAAGAAAAATAAAACAAAAGAACACAAGCGAAGACATTACCTTAAAATCGGGTAACTCTTTTTGATTTGAGCTCAAAGGCTTCCTTGGGAAGACATCTGCCCAAAGTGAGGCTTATAGGAGTAAGAGAGGGTTGAGAGAGACAAAATGGGCAGATCTTGGCCGAACCAAAGGCTTGAGAGGTGTGGGTAAGGTGATAGTGGTGGGGGCCTTTTATTAGAGGAGAGGAGGGGCACTCATGGAAAGTAAAGAAATGTTACTTTATTTTAAAATGAGTTTCGGATTTAAAAGTTCCCACATTGATATAATTTTAAGATAAAGTGATAAGGGTTCGAAATAGACCCATCCAAAATTATAAAAAAAATTCTGAGGTAATCACTGCATCATCATGATGTCATATATAATTTAATTTATTTAATATTTAAAAATTATAAAAAAATACTATAATGTAGGAAATAGTTTTAGCTTTACAATGACTATTTATAGTCAAAATTATGACTTGTATAACCCCATTTAATTTTTTTAGTAAAACAAATCATGTTTGTGTCATTTTTACTTTTACATTAAATATAAAGATAATAATGTCATTTTCCTTCAAAAGTTGCTTTATGGGGTCCCCAAGTTGACCCATGGATTTTATTGGTCAGACATGACACATCCAATAAGGGTAGGACATGTGTCAAGCTCATCTCATATTATTAAATCATTATTTTCACCTTAAATTACACTAATTACCTCTAATTTCGATTAAAAACTTAAAAGTTACTATTCACCGAAAAAATTATTTTAATTCCATTGAACCACATTTTACTTATTAATTACAACCATGTATGTCGGATTTTTGAAATTCAAAACACAAAGGTGGTAGAATTTCATTTAAACGGAAAATCAGTTTTTATAAGTACCACTTAGTGGTTTCACTATTCATAAAAAATTGATGTTCTTCAGAAAAATACCAAAACTTCACCCTAAGCTATATTTGATATTCCAAATTCAAAAATGATGACTATTTTAAAAAATTCAAAACATATAAGTTTCATTAATTAATTTAATAATTAATTCCCACTGTCAGAGAAAATAACGTGTTTTTATGAAACAATAAGTATCAAAAGATTGACACTAGTTTAAGTCCGATTTCAAAGTGAAATTAATTCCAATGACCACAGTTGGATTAAATGGTAATAATATATTCTAATTAAACTTTAAAACCAATTAAAAATAAAATCTAATCATATAAATAAATTTGATTAAAAAGTGGTTTTGAATTAAAATACAACATTTTTCACTATTCATTAAAAAAATGACCTTTATTGGAAAAATACCAAAAATATACACAAAGTAAATTTTGATGTCCAGATTCTTAAGAAGAATTTTATTTTGTCAAATATAAGACATAAAATTGTTAAAAAGTGGATTTAAAAGAGGTTCACCATCGAAAGGCGGTTAATTGACCTTTTAAAGAATATTAGAATGTTTATACTTAAAATTGGATTCATTCAGATTTTTAATCTTCTAACATTTATTGTAAAGAGTAAAAATATTTGACAAACATATATAATCATTTTTTAGTTAGTTCTGTTCATTCCCTCCATTACAACGTCTAGGCGTTAAATAGCATTTAAAATAATATTATTGTATTATTAGAGTGCAACGTAAGATTTCTAAGAAACTCGTTGTTGAGTATTGGGTACGCCATCGAGCATAACGTCCCCTTTAAAGTAATATTAATATTTTATTCACAAATATGGATAAATATAAAAATTTCATATTCTTTATTTACCTAGGGTGTTACAAATTATATATTCCATCCCCCCAAAAATACCCGTCTAGGTCCTTATACATCTTTTTTCTTCCACGATGAATAAATAATGATGAATCATAAGCCCCATCCAATATATACTTCTTTAATTAAATAATGGGAGGGACAAAAACATGATTATCGAATATTTTTATTCCATCACATTCATTGTTGATCTCAGAAACATTCCTCTCCTTCTTTTATAGCTCTACATATTCCTTCAACACCTCCTTAATCATCACATATATTGATTGTTGAACATTTATTTGAGCCGGATAATTTTCCTTCCCTTACATTATCATTTCCAGATGCCTAAATTGGAAATACATAAATTTTGTATAGTTTGTGATCATCATCACTTATATATTAGCATGGTGCTTTTGAATTAAATCAGTTTCAACATTAGTCCCTTTCCCAAAATGGTAAAGTATTGATAAGTCGTAATCTTTAATCAACTCTAACCATCATATATGCTTCAAATTCATCTCAATTTGAGTGAAAATATAATTTAAACTTTGATATTAAATATATATGTCACAAATATTTTGATAAACATATTTCCTTCATATATGTAAGGTAATAATTACAACAGCTAACACCAAATCCTGTGTTGGGTAATTTTTCTCATGTAGTTTCAAATGTCATGAGGCATAATATATAATCATATCATTTTTCACGAGAAAACATCCCAAAACCTTCTTGGATACATAACTATAGAACAAAAACAATTATTTATTATAGGGGTTTTTGGAGAATAGGTTCATTGATTATCATTCTATAAACATCTCAAAATTCTCCTCAAATTCCTCCATCCATATGAACATTACTCCTTTTTTATTCTACTTTTTTATTTTATTAGATAATAAAGAGAAATGTTTTACAAAATGTCGATATAATCCATGCTTACTGAAAACATTAGATCTCATTAACTATTATAGTATTAGTAAAATGGTAAAAAACTTCTATATTATGTGGATCAATAGATATCCCCTCAATAGAAATTTTGTGACTCAGAAATAATCATTAGGAAGCCAAAATTCACATTTGGTAAATTTTCCATAATTATTCTTCTTTATGAAATCATTTTTTATAATACTAATGTGGTATTCATATTATTCCTTACTCTTGGATGATTCAATAATGTCATTACTAAATACTCTTTAAAATTATTATGATATTCTCTAAGGATTCAATTCATTAAATCAATAAACGTATAGTTGTCATTAGTAAGACAAAAATGAATCAATATCAATTCATAATGACAATACATTGTATAGAATGATTTCTTTCGTACACCCTTCATTTGACCCTCAATTAATTGTATATAGGATGATGATCAATCTTGTATAATTATTTAAATCCACACAGTTGACCAAATAAATCATCAATATGTGAAAGAGGATATTGTTTCTTGATTGTTATATTGTTAAGTTCTTGATTATCAATGAAGTGTCTAATTGTTCCATCTTTATTCTTAATAAATAGAAAAATTTCACCCCAGGGTTACACACTAGGGAATATGAATAAATTTTCATGATTATAATGGTGCATCACCTTTAATTTCTGAAAATCCATTTGGTCAACTTTATACCAATTCTTTAAAATAGATATATCAACCAGTTAGAGTCATATTTAAAACTCAACATCAAGTTTTGGTGTCTAAGATTGAAATTATTCAAGAAATACATCAACAAACTCTCGTAAAATAAGTGTATCCATAATGGTGAGTTCCACCACCACCATCTGAGACATATAAACTCTGTTTATAAAAATTAATACAAATGGGATGGAGGTAATTTCCATTGGATGTAAATATACAACCTTTCATTTAAATATGATCATAAATTCATGTGGAATATGAAATGTGACATACCCAACTCAAAAATTTGTATGAAATTTATATAGTGAAACCAAATCCATGACATGAATTACATCGGTTATAACTAAATGAGTAATAATAATTTTTCATGGAATTACTCTCCCACAAACATCAACTAGATAATAATTATAAACTTGTGATGTAATCATTTTTCTATTGGAATATCTTCACATCTAACTGAACATATAATTGTGGAGTTGATATGAAAATACCCTTAAAAATCATTAAAAATAAAAGATTGGGTGGATCTAGAATAAAATAAAACATTATCTTCTTTAGAATGGATAGTAATTCTATATTTTTATTACTTCTTTAACATACTCCACATCACTAGTAGTGATCAAATGATTTTTTTCTTTTTCGTTGGCCTTAATTGTTTGTTTATTTTGATCATCGTTGATATCCCTCAAATTGTTTCTTTAGTTATCATAATTATCATTTTCCTTTCACTTTATGAATTGATGTGTGTGAGGTGAATTCTGTCCAGCCATTTCTATATTAACAACATTAGATATTTTTTCTCATCAATTCAGAATTCCATTTCTTGATGAACTAATTTCCCAGATTTAAAACATATTCTTTTCCCCATAAACCAGTCTTCTTCATGTGTACTTCCACACTGTTATTATAACAAAAATATCATATTATTTTCCCTATGGTTTGCATATTTTCCCTTGAATTCAATTTTTCTCTTCGTATCGATCATATAAAATTGATCGGAAAACCCAATCCATCTCTAAAAAGTGAGATAACATCTTATGATTTTGTCTTATCTAATGAAGTCCCTTAGGAATATTTCTATTTGGATACTTGGTTTCTAGACTCTTAAAAATCAATCAACATTGTTTTTGGGTTGGTTGATAATTCTAGAAGTGTACATTGCCGGTTTAGTAAAACATTCTTCATTAATACTAATGAATTCATCAGCATTTTTATTTGATCTAAAAATTCATTATCTATTTTTTTTAGAAAATGAGGAAATTTATTATTTAAAAATTAGTTCTTGATCTCATCTCATTATATAGAGTCAATTTCATATCATTTACTCTTGTTTTGATAATATTCCAACTTTGATCTGCTTCAACATCTATATAATAGAATGTCAAAATTAATTTTTCATGTTCTGAACATCCGAGAACAAAAAATATTTTTTTAGTGGTACCGATCCATTTTTCATCCTATAGTGGATCATAAGAACCACTAAAAGAATGTGGATACTGAATCCTGATAGAATTTAAAGTATATTATTCCCTCATTTTCTCATTTTTATGTCCTATATGATCCATACCTTGATAAACTTGTGTGAGGATAACATAAATATTTTTCCTTCCATCCACAATATTATTTGGTTTCTGTCATAGAAAATCATTGAAATTTTCACTGCATTAAGTATTAAAATAATTCATTTGGGATATTGCTATTTTTATTAACAAAAATATATAATGAGTAACAATAGTCATTTTTGGAAAACTACATAATCAAGGGAAATTACATATAAAATTTTAATTCAAGACACCTTGGGGGTTGTCCTATGTTATTTACAATCATGACCAAAACTCTAGGATTGTATTATATACTTAGACTTATCCTTCAGGTTCTTACTAAGGTTTTGTCGTCCTATTTTCAAATGGTTATGTAAACCTTTCTCTAATACCAACTATTACAGTCAGAATTATTCAAACATACATATTATATCAAAATAAATAAAATTCATTACATAAAATAAAAAAACCAGCCCATAACTATATAATTTTAGTCTCTTTGGAAACATGTAAACATAAACAATTGATTCATAATAATTTACATGATCTCCCACTTATTCCTTCAACACTAGATCCCTTTTTCAGAAAACATACTTAATTAATTTATGCATATCCTGGGGAAGAGGAACATAATAAATGGATAGCATAGATGCTCAGTAAGGCCATACATGGGATATATAAATCATATCATATTGATAAGATAGAGAACATAAACAAAACCATTTAAAATTACATCATGTCTATCAAAGATCATGATGTCTTTTCATGGTATAAATAATAGAATTTAATTAATAATAAAATAAAAAATTTCATGATAGAATTACATATGAAATGTATTTTTGGATTACATAAAAGAATACCAAATCATTTCCTCAGTAGTCAAGGATCATTTCCAAGACCATTATAGTGGTGAAATTCTTTTACTAAACTATGTTCAATCCCCATTCCAGCCCAGTATTACTTAAACAAGTTCAATCCTCATTCCAGTCATATATATCTCAATATATATAAATATTTATGAAATATATTGTATATAGATATAGTTCCTACCCATCACATAATGAAAACAATACATATGTTTTCTAAAATAGCATTAATCAATTCATTATATCAAACCACATAGAATGAAATGGGTATCATAAATATCATTCCATGTTAAACATTAAAAAACCATAAGAATAATAGTGATAATATCATTGAATAATATGACCAGTAATGAATAATTAATATAAAATAATGTTATCACCCATGGAAAATAATTTTGAGAAATCACATAAAAATTATTGTTGAGGGAAATTTTCTTTTCTTCTATGAAAATGTTTTATTTTCGTATAATGTTGCAAAATTTTTAAGGGAAAAACATTTTTAGAAAATAATTATTTATCATTGTAATGGAAACATCAATAATTTTTTTTATGAAATATAAAAAATCTATTCATTTCATGTTAATGAAACATTACATTCATACATTTTCTTGAAAATTGATAAAGTACCACATTTGTAGAATTTAAAAAAGATCAATAAACCCAATTAGTAAAAACAATACCATGGGTAAAAAATAAATTTAAACAATTGTTGAATAATATTAAAAATATTTTGGAAAAACTTTTTATGAAACATTCCCATAGAATATAAATACTCCCTAGTAGATACTTATGTATGAACAATCCAAAATAGCAATGAGATTGGGAAATTATCCCTTACTGTAGTTTTTATTTCCTTAGTATGTATAAGAACATACTATATAATGGTTTGATAAATTTTATTTATTTATACCATGATAAAATTTATACTTATGATATCATACATGATCCTCTTATATCATCTTATCACCCATTTGTTAATAATATATAATATTACACTTATTTCAGGTGTTAACTGCTTCAATTTCTTATGCATGTTTGGTCGTATTGTTCACAGTTCTTGTTCATGGGATATAATTAAATCATTTCTCGAATTATACTAAGGTAATATATAGCATATTTATTCATTATATATACTTATATAATCATTCTTTAATAGTGAATATTGAAAATGAATCTCATCGCATTATTGAGATAGTAGGTTGTACGTTTGAAAAAGAAATCGTATCATTCCCTTATGTATTAAAGGTTAAATAACTTTATGGTGTATATATTTTTTTAGAGTAAAAATGAGGTTATACTTATTATATGTCTATTATTTCCATCATTATATCTATCCAAATAATGTGGTTATGAAAAAAAATATTTCATGATGGCGTGAGGATGGTAAGTCGTACCTACACATGCACGATTCATTTATATTTTATAGGATGGATAAAAGGGGGAATATGAATGTTATAAAAAATAATATATTTTATAATATATTTTATAATATATTTTATTATGTATTTATTACATTATAATAAAAACACCACCTCAAGAGCATGAATAATACAAAATAATATTGAAAGAGTCGGTAATGACGATTACCTCTTCTTTGGTGATCTTCCCTTAGAGCTCCTTTGAGGGACAATGTGGTTTGAATTTTAAAAAGTCAAAAATCTCTAGAATATGGATAAGAATGTTTATAATAGAAAATTTCAAGGCATGGTTGAGATACAATGCTCAATTATATAGGATTAAATGTGGGAGGATGTTCCCATATATAATTTTTGAGAGGGGTACTATTTCAATTACGGAAACTATTAATTTATAATATAATGAATAAAATAAAAAATACCATCAAATTAGCATTTATTTGAAGGTATGATGATATAAGGTTGAAATAAAATAAAAAAATATATTTTGGACAATTTTCGGTATTATTTTAAACGTTGACATTTTTATTAACCCTTAGTTAAGCAATTTTAATTTTTAGTAAGGTAACAAATTTCTTAATATTAAACGGTTGTAATTTTAAACTATTTGATGTAAAATATACCATAAATGAAACATTAATTGAATTTTATTCCTTATTATAATTATATTTTATTTTTAAATATTTCTCATGGTTATAAAATTATTTTATAAAATATTATTTTTATAAAATATCATTAGTGTCAATTTTGACACAATTCATTACATAGACTATTATGAATATTAAGATTACACGTTAACATAAAAAATTATTATTATATCACAAAGATGATAATTTTTTCAATAAATTTATTTTACCACATTAATTATTTGAAATTATATTTAATTAAAAATTTGAGTAACAATTATTTGATATTTCCAATAATAAAATAAATATTATAATAGTATTGTGTATTTATTTAATATACTAATTTTTAAACTAAAATTTAAAAATAAAATACCAAGACGAATATATAAATTTTATATTTCATAATGATATTTATATTAGAATATATATTTGAGGTAACCCTATATTAAATATGATACTGCTGAAATATTATTAACAAAGAAATATTAAAAGATCATATATGATATCATATTTATTTATGTGGTTTATGTATAATTTAATAACAATGATTTGACTATTATACAATAGGTTTACATACCCTCGACCAAGGAAAATTTAATGGTAAGGGTTAATTTTACAATCCATTTATTTATCTGTGGTTATTTATATGTAAGTATATAATGGGACTTTGTTATCATCCACATTAGTGTTTCTTAAAAATGTAATTCAAAACATTTTTACTATTTACTATACTATGGTTTAAAGTCATTTATACCCTCATTTCACTTTTTATTAATTTTTTTGAAATGAATATTTCCATCGCTTTCCAAACAAGGTACATTTTGACCTTTTCGAAAAATTAAGGAAAGAATGAATTTTTAACGAGTGCGGATATTTTCCACTGTTATAACACCTTTGAAGCTTCCATTACAATCTTATAAGAATATTTTTAAAATAAATGTTTTCTTTTATAATTATATGACTTTTAAATGATTTTAAAAAGAAAATTATTTATTTCAGTCAAATATTTTTGATTTCATCTATGTCAACTTCTTTTGTGGATTTTAATTTTGTTTGAAATTGATTTATTATGATATAATCATCCTTATTGTATTGAAGGATTTGTGATATGTTTGACTATGGAAGTGTTATTTTTATACCATTTATGGTTTATAGTTAGTTTATTAACATTTTTTATGCTATTTTTAATACGAATGTTTATGTCAAGTTTCAACCTTTTCATATGAGGAATGAATTGGACTTAGTAGGTGATAGGTAGAGCCACTTATAGCTCCTTGATGCATCGGTAGGTCTCCTCAGAAAAACTAGTGTCATGTAACAAGGCTTTGAAAAAATCATATATGTATTCCTAGCAAGACACCTTGACTATATGGTTATGATGTATGGTATTATGCATTCCATCATTATGAAATTATCAATTGATATTACATGTGATTATTTGAAAAGTATAATATCAATGTGAATATTTAAATGGAATTATTTGATTAATATTTTCTATATTATACTGAATTTTTTGTTTAAAAGGCTTGTGTTTAAATCATATACATTTCATTAAATGTTTATGCTCATTTTTTTATAGTTTTGGATATATTTTAATTTTTAATAAGAATCTAAGATCACCCCTTTCTATGATTTATTTTTTCCAAGATAGGAAGATGTATATTATGATTAACCCGTAGGAATATGCTATGGGATATGAGTGTGTTCAAAGGGAACACAATGTTTTTGTTTTTCCATTTTCATGATGTAATGTAAAACATATGTATGTATCTATTACTTCCAAGTCTACTAAACTAATAGGTCTTTCGAGGCTAGATATTATGGGGTCATGCCAATGTTATGTAATAATGCACCGAATCTAGGTAACTAGGGTAGGGGTGTTAGAGTTGGAATCAGAGGATGTTTAGTACAAACCTTGGAAACTAGATTTAGAAAAACTCTGATTAGAGAACATTGCCCTAAGATAAAATTTGAGTACTAGTATAGAAAACATTCTAATGTTTTGGTAATATAGATATTTTCATGTTCTCCATGAAATACATACCTGTCTGGATATGAGTAGGATGAGGCGGATCTGGAATGGATGTACCTAAGAGTGAAAATTCTGACAAGGAGTTTCAGGCTTTACTTGGGGTATCCTAGTACACGAAAATGGGAATTTATGTACTCTTGGTTACGACAATCCTGGGGGATATGCATAGGATAATTCAAATTTTATTAACAGACCATTATAATGGATTTATGAGTTAATATGTCAGTAAACAAACCAAAGTTATAATCATGAGACGAGACGTGGGTAAATATTATGTTAATGCAGAGAATTTTTTTATTTTTCGGATTATACATTATGATATGATCTATCCAAGTGTATCTTATCATTTAGAAATGGATCCCACTATAAGGATTGTGATCTCCATCAATATTCCCGATCCAAAGAGTTATAAGGATCATATCCTTCATGGTCATAAGAAAAAAATTTGAAGGGAAATATTCTCCCACATATTCTCATCATATGAAGAAATAGTATCATGTGTTAATAAGATAATTAAAGAATTTTCAGAGTAATATGGATTTCAAGTGAACCTGGAGAAGAAGATGATGTAGAGTGAATGATGGATAATGGGAAGAATGGATAGAAGGAGTTTTTTCATATGTTTTAAATGTGGAAAGAATCATCCTAGGAAGTGCTTGAAAGAAATGGGAGTTTTGTTATATGTGTTGAGAAACATTCCACCAAGATCGTTATTTCCAGGGTAAGAAAAATATTTCAAATATACAATGATTCATCTTTAAGGAGTTGGGACACTACATGAATCAATGTCCCAATCATCAATGTATAACCCAAATTATGCTATTGGATAATAATCAAGTTAAGATACTACCACAGATGAAGTTAAATTATTAGTGATATTATGTCGTTATTAAAGAATTATGTCATTTGAGAATTTTATTAATGATGTACATGTTATAAGAGTTATAGAGTATATAATTATTATACAGCAGTTCTATTTCATTTAGGACTTGGGATTGTATGGTACCAAGGGAAATCACACAGTTTCAAGTTATAATTCTGAAAAAAATATGGTTAGGAGAAATAAAACCCTTAATATGTTTCTGGAACTGAGATAGTGATTTCTTAATAATATATGATTGATTTGGATAAATTATAATTGATATTCTTGACAATCGTGAAACTAATTTGTGTTTTTTTATTCCATCATTGTTATATTTTACAATATTTTTGGGATATAAGGTGTATATCCAGTATTCTATAAGGAATAAGGGATAATTAATGTAATCAATAAATTTTTATTCTAATTCAGGGTGTTATAATGTTTTAATAAAATAAAAGATGAAGGTATTCACATGTTATTTCATGGAAAAATAGATCTTCAATATGGTTAACTTATTTATAAATTATTGACTATGTGTTTGGATAAAAGTATTTTGGATAAGTCAATTGGTTAAAATGAATTAAGTTGGACATTGGATACTATTTTTTAAGGTTAAAACATTTCTTAGGATTATTTTTTGATTGTTATAAAAAGGAAAACCCTAAGGTCGGGTGACAACTCATCGCTTCCGACAAGGCTGTGAGACTTGAACCTACAACCGAAGGGTGACAAAGGTGCATCACCTACCACTGACCTACGTGATGTACTAGTTTGAATAATGGTATTTTATTTTTTAAGGTCATGAATATGAATTATAAATTCATTTTTTATGGAACCCTATTCTATTAGGATAAATATATTTTTTTAATTCTATTATCTTTTAGAGAAAAAGATGAGTTTGTGGAAGAAGTTAATTAAAGGATGGAACTCAACTTGTTAGGTAATTGTTTTTCTCTAATTCATTGAATAAATTAATTAGTAAACATTAGGGAAGTTATCTGAAAGCCAAAAAAATGTTTTATCATAATTCCCTATGTTTTCTTCAATCGATGATATTTAAATCATCATTGATTTATGTCTTTATGGCCCTCAGTATCCCATTAATTATTCACTTGTTTGTGATTTATGACCTCAATAACGCCCTATAAATATTAATGTTTTTCCTAAAATTATGGGTCTTTAATTTCCACCAAAGATCTTATATTCAAGATCATAATTTGATTGTGACTTTTTCATTTCCCTTTTCCACTTATTAAGACGAAATTTTATTCACCCTATTTTTTATGTGGGTTTTCAACAAATGTATTTCCTATTTTTAACCCTTTATTAAGAAAGAACAATTTCAAATTGTGATGATGCAATTTATTAAATGAGTGGATAATTTTACACCACAAGATTTTATAGAACATTATCTCTTCAATGTAATTAAATAGCTTGTTCTACACGCAATACCGAGTTCGAGCGCACCCCGACATACCAAACTAGCCGTTCAAAAAGCGGTAGTGAATAGTATTAACTGCAATTTGAATTTTATATACTCCATATTATTTTAACATACATATTATGTTTTTCATAAACATAAGATAAGAAAAAATTCAATTATTCAGATAAAGTATGTATTTTTCAAAAAAATACAATTTTACCACCTTTTAATAGTGAACTCTTTTTAAATGAAATATTTGACACTTTTATAAATTCAATTTGACAAAATAAACTTCTTCTTTAGATTATGGACATAAAAATTTAGTTTTGATAAATATTTTTTGTTTTTCTAACTACATTCAAATTTTAATGAGTAGTAAAAATTACTACATTATAATTGAAAATGACTTTTTTAATGAAAATAATTTATAGTGTTAAATTATACATTTTTATGTTTTTAAGAATAATTAGATTTTATTTTTATCTTTTAATCCAGTTTTTTTCATTGGGGGTAATCTTACATTTAAATTGGAGATAAACACATATCAATATTTTGACAGTTTTTACTTCTCAAAAACTCGTTTTCTGGTTATGACAATAGGAATTAATTTAAAATATATTAATTAAAATTATATGTTCTGAATTTGGAAAAATACAGATCATTTTTTATTTTGGAATATCAAAATTGGTTTAGTGTGAATATTTGGTGTTTTTATGAAACCATTCAATTATTTCTGAATAGGGAAAAACAAATCATTGTTGTTTAAAACCAACATTTTATTTAAATAATTATTTATTTTATTTAAATTTCTATTAATTCAAAATATATACATAATTCCCATATAAGGTCAATTTATTTCATTGGATTCATTTTATAATAAAATTAGATGTACAAAATTTTATTGATGTTTTTAACGTCTTTTACCCACCTTCTTGGCACATTTGCAAATCTGTAGAAAACGTAATTTTACCACTTCTGTGAATTGAATTTCAAAATATCCAAGACACACGATTGAAATCACTATGTAATTTGTGGTTCAATAGGATGAAAATAATTTTTTGTAATAGTATATTTTCAATTTTATTTACCACAATTAAAAGTAAATATGGTAATTAAAGAAACAAATGATATTATAATTACCCTAAAACATGTCCTAATTCTATTATATAAGTTTTTTTAGACACAAATAAACTTTATGAATAAAATATGATCCTATTTTATCAACATGTATTAGATCAAGACATTTATTATTATTTTATTTAAAGAAGAGTTAAAAGTGATAAAGTGATATTTTCGTAGGTAAAACATTTTTAATATTGGGTTATACATATATTAAATTTGACAATAAATATTAATTAGTAACATTATTTAATTTCCTACATAATTAGATTTTCTCTATAATTTTTAGACCTTTAATAATTTAATTTATTTATGGCACAATAATTATGCAGTAATTACCTTATTAATGAAATATTAACATAATTGAAATTATAAACATTCAAATAAATGTAAATCGAGATTTCTGAGTAATTGATCCTTTTTTACAGGTTCATATGACATGTTAGGATTGATTTTATTTATTTGGATCGAAGAAATAATGTTTTTTTGACTTCCAAAAAAATTCAAAATAGTGTCAAAATTTACGTAAATGAGTTTTTAAAACAAATACTATATTGTTAAATGATAAAATATTCATGAAAATATAAGGATAGACCAAATGAATAATATAATGATATATATATATCATTAATGATCCACTTGGGGTTCTCATGGATTTTTATAGTAATTTTATTAAAAATTTACCATAATAATACAAGAATACATGGTAAAAGTAAAACTATTTAACTAAGAGTTAAATCTAAAATATAAGGATAATATGGTGACCTAAACCTATCAAAACCATATTTTTCAAGAGTTTTTAAACCCATACCAATCTCATACTTGAAATAAATCCTTTTGAATCCAATGTATACCGAATAGTATTGTATAATAAATTAATATTTCAAGCTTTTAGTAAAGTGACCCTCACCTCTCTAATAATAGGGTACTTCTCATTCTCTAAAAAACACACAACCAAGTACATTTTTCTCAGACAACCCCTACTCAAATATCTTCCCAACTTTCCTCACCTCATCCTAGAGGCCTTACATTGATCAAATATCCATCCTAAAGAACACTTTTGATCAAATCAAAAAGAAGCACCCTAGGAAGAAGTATTAATTTCATTACATCTTTCAAAGTTATTTTCGTCTTCCAATTAAACTTTATTTGTAGTTTCCATACCAAAATAATAACTCCAATGCCTTATAAATATTTTCATGTTATTATAAATAAGATAAAACCATATTCATTATTCTATCCATTCTTTGATTGACAATGTAACCATATGTGTGTATGTACGACTTACCGTCTCCACGTCGTGGTGTAGTTTGTTATTCAATACGTCATTATTTGAATGGGTATAATAATAAGAATAATTTTTGTAAATAATAAATATTATATGATAATGATTTTGTATTTTTGATATACCATCCAATTACATATGGCTACACCAACAATATAATGATGTCGTTGCTCGGGTGTACATACATATTACCGTCTCCACGAATGCGATGAGATTTATTCCCCTTCGTAACCATTCAAGATTAATTTCCATTTTATGATTTAAATTTTTAAGAACATAATATAATTCTGGATATTAATCAAATACATCCAATCCATAAAAACATGACATATTTAATAAAAAGGATAAAGGAAAATGAATCAGTTAACACATGAAACAATGATACCACTGAAATATTATTAACAAAGCAATATTAAGAAGATCATATGTGATATCATATTTATGTATGTGGTACTTGTATAATTTAATAACAATTATTTAACTATAATACAGAGGGTAAAATACCCTCGACCAAGGAAAAGTTCAAGGTATGGGTTAATTTTACAATATCTTTATTTATTTGAGGTTGTTTATATGTCAGTATCTACTAGGACCTCATTATCATTCACATCTGTGTTTCTTAAAAATGTATTTCAAAACATTTTTACTATTGAAGAGACTATGGGTTAAAGTCTTTTACACCCGCCTGCAACTTTTTATAAAATTGTTTGAATGTAATCATTCCATCGCTTTCGAAAAGAGTTTATTTATGACCTTTTTAATAAATTAAGGAAATTTTTTAACGGGTGTGGCTATTTTCTACCATTATAAAACCTTCAAATCATCCCTTTCATGTTTATAAGAATATTTTTAAATTTAAATTTTCTTTTATAATTACATAAATTCTAAATTTTTCCGAAATAGATATATATTTCTCTCAAATAGCTTTGATTTCATCTATTTCAACATCCTTTGTTGGATTTTACATTTGTTTGAAGTTAATTAATTATGATACAATATTCCATATTTTATTGATGTTTTTGTGATATTTTTTAATGTGGAGGTGTTATTTTTATACCATTAATGGTTTATGGTTAATTTCTTAACATTTCGTATGCTATTTATAATTTGAATGTTACTGTTATGTTTCAACCTTTTCAAATGAAGATTGCATTGGACGTAGTAAGTGATGGGTGGTGCCTGACATAGCTCCTCGATGCATTGATAGGTCTCATGAGAGAAACAAGTATATTTTCATAAAGCCTTGACAAAATCTTATTTTTAGTCTCTATGGATATGTTTACTATGTGATGATCCAAGGGTGATGGATCGGTATGAAACTATGATTGTGTCATGGAATGACAAAACAATGATCAGTTTGGTAAGATAAATAATTGAAAGATGGATATGGGATTTACTGAGTCTGTTCAAAGAGATATTAAATCATAGCTTAGTGTGAAGGAAAATGTATTAGGTCCAAGATTCATCCTCTATTAAGGATAATCATTTTTGGAGATAGTTTACTAATAGTGGCATGGCATTATTCTCTTATTGTTTGAATGTGGTTAGTGAGTAACTGCTTCAAGAACGTTGGCATGATGATTTGAATTTAGTTAAATGTTATTCCATGGGTTTTCATTAAAAATATGCAATTCCAATGAAAAATGAGGTTTATTGGTAATAGATAAATCATATATTTTTATTAACACATTGATGATTGTTTTTAGAATACAAAAGGTGTTCTTATATAGGAAATTCTGATAGTGGGAGAACCATGACTCAGAATTGGAATATCATGTTAGAGGCTATGGTGGGATTCTCCATTTTTTGGGAAATAAAAGTGATGAATATTTGATAATAGCCCATAATATATAGATTCTACTAAGTGTCATATTATTTTTTTACAAATCTTGATTCAATTGTATTCTTATGTTTCAAGGATTATATACAAAAACATAGATTTATTGCTTGTAGGTAAGTTGGGACTTTAGAACATAATGAAACCATTTCTCTTCAATTTTAATGAATCTCATATGTTAGGTTATGTTTCAGGTTACCTAAAGGATTCTTGGGTATGAGATATCCTAATTTGGGGATATTACAATGTCTTTTGATTTTGATTCATAGAAATTATTTTGGATTTTGGAAAAATTAATTTTTTTTATTAGCATAATTGTAAAATATTCAAAATGATATTTTGATTGTTTTAGCAGTAAATTTATTTCATTTGGGGTTTAAGGCTGGAGTGGTGTCTTTGGTTTTACTTGATGTTTTGAAAGAACTGGGATATGAAAGCATGGTTTTAGCAAAGACAAATGGATTTTAATGGTTGGTGATAACCATGCCCCTCCACCACATGGGACCTAGAGGGTATTTCTGGTTTTTTGAACTATTCACCTAAGGGAAAAAATATTTTAGTAATATATAGGAAATTTTAGAACCCAACCACATGGCATATGAATGGTTAGATAAACCATGGTCCTAGTATATATAGTTAGTTTTAACCATTGGTTATGCACGGTGACAACATTATTTGGTCAATACATGAAGTCAAACTAGGTACCAAAACTAATGGAGTGAAATTAAAAATTTTAAACCTTTCTATTTTAACCATCCTCCCCTATTTTTTATTCTCTCATATGCATAACACCACTACACGTGTAGAGATATCCTCCATTCCTCCTAGTAATGGTGATATATCCTCCATCTGAACTAATCAGTGGATTTTATTCATCTTGTTAGATAGAAAATGGCGAGTATATGATTCCACATTCCAGTTTTCATAGATTATATTTCCATAGAAAATTATATTTCATTGAGAGATCATATTACCCTTTTTAGGGTGTTTTTTATTTGTAATGTTTCTCTTTAAAAGGCTATAATTAAGGCTAGATAGTGGATTTGTAAAGTATATTAAGCATGGGGTAGGTGGTTTTTGGTATTCTGTTAAATTATTAATTTTTTACAAAATATGATATTGTTACACATTCTATGTTCTCCATTATTGTTTCATAAAATTTTAAATAACATATATTAATTTTTTAAATTTTTTACTTATATCCCTTGTTATACCCATTAAAATGGTTATATGTTAGTGACTTGAACATAGTCCCTTGTTTTGGGTGTTACCTAGTAATTTCCTTTTTTTATCCAATGTTGTAATTATCCCTATAACCAGATTTGATTAATTCATGACAATAGGATTGTCTACAACAAAAATGGTTGTGTTATTGGTCTGTGATAATATAGAGAGCATGTTGGGATTAAAAAGTGGAAATAAAATGGTGATACTATAAATGATAAATGAAATGGACCTTCATAGGTCCATCTTAATTACATATTAATATAATGGACCAATCTATATAATTTAGATGTGACATAGAATAATTATTAGAATAGATTCATTAAATATTCATAATTAGATAGTAAAAAGGCATTCTTAGGCACATATTTTCATTTACTATTTATTATTGAATGTAATTGAAAAATTAATATGTTTTTTATTTTTGGAATGGATATATCTCATGGACTATGATAGTTATTAAATGATTGTGTCTATTTATTTTTTACTCTCGATTCTCGAACATGGAATCCCTTCTACCTTTTTATATTCATGTAAATTATTTCTTATACGTATTGATAATCAGAAATGGTGTCCCTTATAACATTTAATACTCAGGCATGGCATCCCTTATAAGTTTTGACACTCAAGAATCACATTACTTATAAAATGTGATACTCAGGATTTGAATCCATTATACATTTTGATACCCATACATTGAATCCCTTATAAATTGTGTTACATAGACCTGAGATCGCTTATAAATTTTTATTCTTGGGTATTGTGACTCTTAAATAAAATATGAGAATATTATGATTATACGTGGATGCTAGAGTTAAATCACACATCCTGGATAGTGCTACATATATATATATATATATATATGTGTGTGTGTGTGTGTATTTAAATGTTATTACATATATATTAAATATATAAACATACACCTCTGTGTATATAAAAGTACATACACTTATAAATATAGTGACATAACTAGAGACTTACAATGGCTTGTAAAGGAGTAGGTATTGTTTTCCATGAGGGCTTTGGGAAACAAGATTTTGGATTTTTTAAAGTTCTTAATTTAATCAATTATTCATTTGCGTACAAATTTTTTTATTTTATATTCAAATAAAGGAACCATTAGGAATATTTAGTGTTGGTAAAATGGGTATATGTCACAATATGTTTTGCCTATAGTTTGTTACCTAGATAGACCTCATGGATTCATGATCAAGTTTTGGGTTTGGATTGCTTGATGCTTTCCATTTTATGTTTTTTTTGGGAATAGTAGCATAGAATCATAAGATGTAGTAAAAGCTAAATATGATCATGGAGAGAGCCTTTGGGGATTTTATTCTTTTCATTATTAATTTATTATGTATTATGTTTTGTATGTATATTGTCTAATATTATAGCATGTTCTTGTGTGGTGGTCTTTATGGCATTGGAATATTTTTCGGTTATTACTGTCTTCAACTGCTTTGTTATTCATCTACTATTATTATTTCATTATTTTTTATACAATTATGACACTCTAATAAATTGGGTATTGTCGCCCCATTATACCACATATAGACCCTCACTATTTTTCATCTCCCTCTAGTATAGGGGGAGGCTCTCTAAAGGCCACGTGGCCACTAGTACTAATACTATTTATATAGTGAGATTGTTTATGATGTTACAAACATGATATAGAGTAATAGTTTTCAAAAAAATGCACCGACCAGTCATGGAACACTAACTATGAAATATAACCTCTCGTGGTATTGAAAACAGTTAGGAAAATCCTATAAAAATGAAACTCTTCATTTCGCACATCCTTAGCCCTCACACCACATAGGTACGGAAGATAGCTTTTGCTAACATTTATTACATCATCCTACTTACTCACACAATTTACTACAGGTTTTCATTATCATGCACACTCCCTCACAGTGGTTAAAAAATCAGAATTCCTTTTTGTGCCACATATTTGAGACCTACAGTTTCAAGTAATTCTGTTCCAATTATATGTCTCTCCCTCTTTCTCAACAAAATAACTCTGAACCCCAAAATAATCATTGTATCTTCTAGAACATCAATAAACTGATTTGAAATTTTACTATAGTTAAAATGTTTTATATATAACTTCATTTTCTTTTTCAATAATAAAAAATAGGATTAAATTATTTACCATAGTAAAAAACTCATCACTGAGTTTCCTTGAGATTGGTTGATATGAAGTAACGAATAACTACTCATAGTGAGCATGTATACAGGCTAATCTCTATCATATCTCATCATGTCCATGGTCGTGATTTAATATCTCAATTATAGGAACTAATTACCTCAATGATCATTTGTTCTACGATTGATGATACGAATATCATTATGCTCAAAAGAATAGTTATCATTCAATTAAAATTATATTGGATTAAAATCATAAGACATGTCATAATGTTTAGAAAAAAGTAGAAAAATATAAAACACTTCTCACATGGAATTATACCTTCAAATAATATATATCTATTATGAGACCAACCTAACTTTATGAAAAATATAAAAGGCCCCAAAAATCGTCTATTCTAGCTTCCCTTGCCTCAGAATCCACTGATGACCCAATTAAGGAGAAACACACAACAAATACCAATATACAACCTCAAACTATAGAGGTATATGATTATGATTTGAATATGATTTATTCCTAGACCGATATTTAGTTATGCACTTCCTAAAAAATTATAAAAGATTATATATCTCTTGAGAATTATGTGTTTCTAAAAACACTACCTCCTTGATAATATCTAGTACATATGTGACCATGATGGCCTACTATATGGGTTCTGATAATGTGAAATATAGATTGTCACTTAAAAACTATTATTACACATAAAATCATCTACAGAAAATTTTGTTTCCCAAGCACCTCCAAATTGAAGGATATAAGCACATATCGTGTCCTTCATTATTTTTATAGTATTATCTGACCGATCATAGGTCTATATGTGGTATTTTGTACTAAAAATTACCTATAAACACTAATCCCTCTATAATCTATTCCAGAATGAAGAAGAAAATAAGGTGTCCCTATCTGAAATGATGGTGCACATTACCCCCGGAAGGAATATAATCTCTGAAACATGAAATCATTCTATTTTATTCTAGAGAGAATTCTACATGATATCCATGAAATGGATGAACTTCATATTCATATCCATAATCAACCATGCAGTTCCACTAAACAAAGTTTAATTCAATAGTACCATCATAAAATCCATATTAATGTTATTGTATTTCCACTCAATAATAGGTAGTGGATGTTAAAATCCTTATTTCTCTTGTATTCCACCTATATGGTTAACAACTGGAACACCTAGAAAAAATAATACTCCCTTATTTTTCATATGAGGACACTAACATTGGAAGCATAAATCATAGATGATATTTGTATTTATTATAAGTATTATCCATTTGGAAGCAAAATATTCTCTCATAATTCCTATCACACATATATATAATTCTAAAAACTTCCCTGAATATGCAATATGTTATCATTACCAATGAACAATCCTTGTGGTGATCCACGGCCAACCTAAAACACATTCCCTCATGACAATGAATTTGATATCTGAAAGTTTTATCATCTTAACTCAATCTATAATTTATGATGTTTTATATATGGCTTCCCATGATTGTATTGAATATCATGGTACATCATAAAAAATATGTCCAATAACTAGAATATTCCACTAGCTTCTCGAATAGCTTTTATTTGAGTGTTTCTGATTATATTAGTAGTCACTGAATTACCTTTTACATGAATAAAATAATGATAAAATTCAATTAAATGAAGGAATTCCAAAACCTATGTGTAAACCCCTATTATTTTGTGAAATATTTTTTTCCTATGAATTTATTCTTCTGAGTTTTTTCAATTCAAATTACATGGAAAATAATTTATCTAATATTCAATCAATAATTAAAACATTTCTTTTAAATAGAACAGAATTGACATATGATACACAGAACATAAAATTGGTATACATTACACACAACACCAACTTGGCATATGTTACATAGAACTTAGACTTGGTGTATGTTATATGAAATACTGAGTTTATATGAAATATAAATTAATTATTTTAATTATTTAAATGAGGTAATTTTAAACTGTCCATCAAACCTATTAGTATCAATAGAAATGAATAATTTTCACATATTATATTTAATAGTATTATTTATAATAAAGGATATAATATTTTTTAAATTCCTTATATGTTTTAAAAGTACTAATTTTTCAAATAAACGTATTTTTATGTTCTTCTATAAAAAATTAAAAAATTGAAATTGAGAAAAATTTTTAAATTTAATTTGATAATATATAATTGAATATTTAATTTATAATTTCTAAATTATATTAGGGTGAATTTTTCATTTTTTCTAAGAAACCCCATTTTTTGGGTGAATAGTGAAACATACCAGATTTTAATTCAGAACAGCATTTTCATCTAATTTATTAGTATGGATAAATTATATTTTGATTTGTTTTCAGGTATTAATTATATCATATTTTAGTCAATTAATTCAATTTAAATCATTTGAATCATCTTCACATTGAAATTGGGTATAAGAACATAGCATACTTTTGGATGTTTTTACCATAAAGACCTACAGTGTCATCCCGTCCGAGGGATTAATTTTAAATCAATTTCTTCCAATTATATGATTAGAATTTGGAAAATGGATTCAAAATTTTGAATCAACATAATTCATAATTTCTAATATGTTCAACATCAGTTTTGACAAAAAAATATTTTTGAAACAGATTAAAAATAATTAAATTGGTTAAGAGAAAAATAGGGATAATAAAGACCTAATCCATAAATTTAAGACCCAAAACGACCTAAATTTTTTTTGAATAAAAATTTTGTTTCCCATTAAATTAACCTTACATTATTGTGTATTGTTGGTTTTTTATGACTTTTGTTTAGAAAAATTGTTTGTACACCTAACTTGTTTTTTGAAAATAACATGTGTGTCATCTCCCTTCCCTATAAAAGGAAACCACATATCCCTATTATTTGAACCTCTTAAACCACATATGTTCACCCAATATCTACCCAATACAATTCCAAAAATAACACCAATTTTTAGTCCCTTTTATATGAAATAAATCCAAGGATTCCTTTTGGATGAAACCAAAATGTTCAAACCGATTAAGAGGTAACACCTTCTCTCATGATCATATTTTTATATATTTAACCATAACTCCCACTATAATTGTTTCATTACTTTATAAAAACTCTAGTATATTTAATATTCTATGATTATATTATGATAAGGTTTGGAACTACACTTACAGGAACACATCTAATTGGTATCAATAATATTGTTTACGGTTACGACGAACTACCACCTCACTAAATAGTGATTATTCATTTTTTCCTTTACCACCATTCACGATTTACATTATAATGGAAACACAGATTATATGTCTAATTTTTTATAATTATTATTTACTTAAGATTTATTACTCCATTTGCAACACATACCTTATTTTCTTTCCATTTGGGGTAAATAAGATAATTCCGTCTAGGGAAATGTAGACTACCACCCCATCAATGTGATGTTATTCTCTCACACACTACATAGAATATATTAAGAATGGGTTTAGTAAAAGTATATGATATTATAATTCTACTATAATAATGATATATAAACTTATTTATATATTTATATGTCATTTTCTGTTTCCTTCAATACGGAAATTAAAACAGAAACAATGCTCATGTGTATGTATGAATTACCTCCTACATGAACAATGTATTCCATTTCATACTCATATATAATATAGATTATTATAATAAAAATATAATGTATATAAATGATATTAATTTCATGATTTATATCTTTTAAATCATGATTTATGTACAAGGACCAATGATATAATAAATCAACACACATGCAAAGAACAAATCATACATTACCCGATGTGAAATCATAACATATAATTTTTACCAAGTGGTTAATATAAGGTAATAATAAAAGAATATTTGGTATTATATATAATAATATGAATCCATAAAAGATTTATAATATACTAACATTTATTATACATGAAGATTTTATGATTACGAAGTGAGTTAATATATAAGGTAAGGGATTTTCATCACACTTTTTATATCCATGAGATTCATGATTTATTACCCACTCATTAATTTTATTTCTGGTGAATATAATTACCATGCATGTAATCTATAATTGTTAGAATTAAGTTTTTATTTATGTACATATTCATTATCTTCCATTTATTTTATGAGGTTTATGTTTTCAAATTTATCAAATTGGTAAAATAAATTTGTCACAATTTTCCTTCTTTGAGAGTCGTGTTTGGTTATGAACATAATTATTTTTAGAGGTGTATTTACTTCCATTTTAAATGTTACATCATGAATATAATTATTCTCCCGATATTTTAAGATTATGATAATATCATTATCTTACATGGATAGTATGATCTCATGTTACCTCGTGATAAGAGTATATTGAAATAATCTCATTGCTTTTTAAGATTGTTTATGATTAATCTTTCATTGATGAAATATTATGATCCAAATCATAATAAAACTCATTTTCTTATTGAAAATATGTCTATTCAAGATATATCTATATAATTTTACTATTTTCACTCTCTTTTAGTAAGATTAATTGAGAAAATACTCTTATGAAAATTTGTTTATATTTATCTCTTTAGTTAGAAATCTATTTGATTTCAAAAACTATGTTTCCAAAAATGTTGTACAAAATGTTTTCAAATAATTATTGATGAAACTTTTCAAGGAAAAAATATTTTTAAAATGTTTTATTATTTTTATAGATTACATTTAAATATTTCAAGGATATTTTCAAATAAAAAGGTTTTCAAGATTTCTTAATCTTTAATAAATGTTTTATACATTTCCATGAATTATTTAATAGTTTTAAAATAATAGGGTTTAAAAAATTATTTACATGATTTATTTATAAAATTTGATTTTTAATTTCAAGGAAATGGTTTTCAAATGGTTTTATGAATAACAAATTATTTTTTCAAGAAGAGATGATATTTTTTCCAAGAAATGTTTCTAAATGATATTTCAAAATTGTTTCCTATCTAAGATGACATCCATTTTTGTTAATCATGATTTTCTAAAAAATAATCTAGAGTTTCCAATATTATTATTCATTTGATTTCATTAATATTTGATTTCATGATGTTTATGAAAATAGTATCTCTTCCAAGATTTATATTATTTTGAAAAATGCTTCATTTCATGGGTTATGCTTTCATGATGTGATTAAAAAACCTATCCATTTTTATAGTTTATGATTTGGAGATATGCTAATTAAAACCATTTAATTTCATGGGTTATGATTCTATTATTATAAAAATAATACATTTTAATGGGTCATGATATATGAATGTTTTATTTTTCAACACAAGTATGAATGATGTTATTATGGAATATTTTGGACCTATATATTCTTCCAATGCATTGGGTAACTATGGAGGAATCATGAGTATAAATTTTATACTTGAACTTAATTTCTTGTTCAAAATATAATGTGAAAACCGGATTATATGATGATAGTGTTATGTATGAACCTATTTGAATGTCCATAATTTTATGTGTTCATCTGATTAGATGTTCACAATGTATTGAGTGAGCTATATTACATGATCAAAATATTATACATGGACCTGGTATCATGTCCATAAGTTTATGTGTGAATCTGGTTACATGTTCACAATGTCATTAATGAACCTAAATACACGTTCTCAATGTTATTAATGGACCTAGTTTCATGTCCATACGTTTATGCATAAACCTGAATAAAAATTCACAATGTTATATATTAACCTAGTTTCATGTCCATTAGTAGATTTTTGGGATTTATTTCATGTCCTTAACTTAATGAGTGAACATGTTTCTACATATACATGTTCATAATGTGATAAACAATTGTGCATGCCACAAATTAATTATATTATTCATATGTTATTATTTTATGACTTGTGATCATAATTCTCTTATGATTCATGTCTTATGAACTAAAAAATTTATTATATATCTAATATTTAGGTTATGATCTTAAAATGTTCTTCTCATGTTCCATACCCTTTTGTTCATGTTATGCTTATGAAATATCTTTATTTACACTTACTATGTATATGAGCTCATCCCTTTCTTATATTTAGTTTTCTCAGGTTATGAATAATGGTTTTAGGTAGATGTACAAAAATTGGAAATATATATGGGAGTTTTTGAATATATTTCACTAGGATATATGATTTTGTTTCCCTGTTTCCAAAGGAAATAAATAATTGTGTTCCTTAGGCATGTATTTCTGTAATGTATTGAATATTCTTCCAAAATTATATTTTATCGATGTATGTTAAGCATGGGTGGTTATAGTTGTCATGAAAAGAATGTTTTAGTCATCCTTTTGAAACTAGGATTATAAAATACTAGTGAGATCTCTAGGGTTATTTCTATGAATATGTTTAGGTATGCTTTTATGGATAAGTCTAACGATAATGAAAAGTATAGGAAAATGACCAAGAACTTTGGTAATCGATATGGAATGTTTGTTATTATAAATACATCCAGGTTTTGATACTACAAGTGGATGTGTCTCTTGTACAGATGTACCTAGGAGTTATAACTCCAGAAATATGTTTCAGGCCTAAATCAGGGTAATCTGGAACAGAATAGGGGCCTTGATACACAACTCGTTTGACACTCCTGGGGGATATGATTTGTAAATTCACAAACATTTCATGAACCATTTTGAAGGATTTTAATGTAAAATTAATATATATAACCAAATATACAAATATGGGTCATCTATTAAAAATAAAAGGTCAGGATTTAGACATCCTGTTACTAATTTTTCATGATTATGAGGTTTTATTCTATGATATGTGTCTATTACCCTATGATTTTTGGTTATATTCAATGGATATAACTATTAGTAACATGGTTAACATATAATGTCTCATATTTGGAATGTATGGGTGTTATGATATTTGATTTCCCAAGTTGGAATATCAAAATGAGAAGTAGGAAGGTGTTATGAGTATTGGTAATACATATGAAGATAAAGAGAGAACAAAACATGTGAATTTTATGTGATGTTTTTAAAGTATTGTTTACATTAAATATAATAATAATGATTACATTAAGGTTTAGGAACCTTAAGACATGATTCATATTCCATATTCATGGAAAATGGATTATTAAATTAGTTGATGTAGCCTAAGGAATGGATTATGAATAAGTTTGTATTAATGAATGATTTATGTTTTGGAATTTCTATATTATGTTATATGAATCATTAAATGAAAACTTTTATCCAGTATAAGTTTTCATTAAGGATTTAGAATGATATATTTAATGGTGATGAAAGAATAGTTAAGTAATTTCATGGAAATGTGATAGTTTGATTAAGGAAAAGTTACACTTAATTAATACCTATAATTGATATTATGATATTTTTATAAAGATTTTATGGATATGAATATGTAAATTGTTTGTTAATTATTTCCCAAGAAATTATTATTGAAAAAATGGTTTATGCAATCAAGGATGATGTTTACGACTTCTTGGTTTAAAAAAAATCCAGTAACTATTTTAATAAGGAAGAATAAATGTTTAAAATAATGATTTGTGGTAATTATGGTACTTACCCAGATTCAAGAGAACATATGATTAGGTTGTTCACATGTTTGGAATGTGACAACCAAGATAAAAATTTTGATCATGGAGGAATCACTATAAACCTCATTTTTTAATTCTTTTTAATTATTTGTATTTTCCACTTTCCGGAGGATTATGAGGATAACCATTATAATAAAAAAGGATACATGTTTTAAATAAGGATTTATGCCGGTACCAGATTATATATTCATAATTTTATTTGTGAACCTGATTACACATTCACAATGTTTTGAATGTACCTTGTTTTGTGTCAATAAATTTATGCATGATTCTAATTACTTGTTCGTAATGTTAGGCATGGACCTGGTTTCATGTCTTTAAGTTGATTTGGGGGCTTGGTTTCAGTTCCATAACATAATGAGTGAATCTATTTCTACATATACATGTTCAAAACGTAATAAAAATTTCATGCCCCAAATTCCATTTGTTATTCCTATGTTGTGGTTTCATGAATTATGTTCTTAATTCACTTATGATCCATGTTCTATGAACTTCCAATATCTTTTATGATCTCCAATACACTGGGTGTGATCTTAAAATTTTATGATTGTGTTCTATACCACTGTGTTCATGTTATTCTTATGCATTTCCTTTATTTACCATTTACGAGCATATAAGATCACCCCTTTCTTATGTTTTTCCTGAGGTTATAAAGAATGTTTTTTCGGTAGAACTAATAAAGGTGGAGATATTATTGGGAGTTTTTATGATTTTTAACTGGGATAGATGATTGTATTTCCATGTTTCCAAAGACACAAAACTATTATAGTCACCAGGAATGTATTTTCTTATTATAATGAATATTCATTTAAAATAATGTAGTATCTATGTATGTTAATCATGGTTTTCTATAATATTCATAGTATAGCGTACCTATCACGTTTATTGGATATGATTTTGAGATCGTCATGATCTATGTATACCATATAAATTCATTCAGGAACGTAATGTATCAAGTAACATAAAGTGTAAACCACTGAAGCTAAATCTAGATCATACATCCATTAAATTCACCCTTGAGGCCACAAATAGTGAGAACCATGTAGAAATAACCATTCCATTATAAACAAAACGACATCCAAACAGACACTTTATGCATAAAAATAATCTATCTATATTTTTTATAGCTTTGGATGAATCAATATTTGGTCTTATATCAACCACCCTTTCATCTCTAGAGAGGCCTTCTGATAATATTTGGATCATTAGAATTTAATTCAATTATTTTTAGATCTTATAAGAGGTTCTAAAAAGCATGATAAATCATGAAAAAGGCCTAGAGAAAAAAACTATCTTCAATAAATAGTGAATATCAAAACAATTATTCAGCTACTCCAAGGACACATCTACTCCCAACTTCTCTTGCTCCACCTATTCCAATTTTTAAAATTTGATGTGCCATTGGAAGTGAAATTTATCTATTATATGTGTAATTATTTGATCTTTTATTATATATAGTGCTATATTATTGTACTCAATATTATTTAAAGGTTTTTCTAATGATCATCTCATGTTTGAGAATACAGTATTTTACATAACATGGAGAATACTATAATGGAATAATGATATGGGTGAATAAAAGATCCATTGAAGTAATAAATCTGTTAATGAGTTTGTTAGATAGAATGACATAACCAACTAATCTTACATTTCATATCTGTATTAAAATTTTATACATGGTATACTAAAGGGTATAAATATTACCCAAAAGTATCCTAAACTCAAATCAATTTTTCAGTAAAATCTAGCTCCACAAAGATGGCCTATGATATTGCATTATTTGAGATAGTGGATACCAGTTCTACATGGTATGATGGTTCAACTACAAAAACAGCTGAATAAATCCTATGTTTCTAATCGATATTCATGTTTAAACACATGAGTGTACCCCATGGTGATGTAATATATCACAAAAATATTTTTGACTCTAGGACTTCTACCCCTAATTTCTATTCATAAATCTTGGTTGGAGACATCCTAAAAGTAGAAATGATATTGGTGTAACTCCTAGAATTATATAAAAATAGAACACTTCTTCTCTATTATGAGGTAGACCAAAAAATTCATAAAAAAATATTTCCTCAAAATAATCCACTATATGAGGGAAAAACTTTTGATGTACACTCAATTAATATTAAAAGAGACTATAAATAAATCATGACAATCTACCCAACCCATGATTCCCAAGCCCAACTAGACATGGATAAAGTTTACATTCTCCATTATAAACATAGATACCTCCATTGTGTGATTAAAAGGACACCCTATAATTTTAATAATTAATATTTATGTGATAGATCATTAACCAGTCTATCCAAAAAATTATAACAAAAAAATATTCTGATGTATGAAGAGGAACCGTAATAAATATTAACTACTAATATTTAGGGTACACTACTTGCATTAGAGTGTTAATTTTGAACATACTCCCAAAAAAGTATCAGCAGTGATCACTCCACATAAGTATTCAATCTCAACACTATTTATTCTCAATATATATATATATATATACAAATTAATATTAGGTTCTAGTTCCAAATATATAAATATTGAATTATAGGATACTAAATTATTTCCAAAATCAATAAGTAGATTAGTAAACTTCTCTTCATGTTTTTGTTGTATTGCATACAAGTGGCTCGATCCAGGACCTAGGGAACAACCTGAAAACCCTTAATATGTCTACACTACTAGTTCTTCAATTCAAAAAACTAGTTTTCTCAACGTCGTCTCTATCCTTTTCTTGAATGACATACATTTCTCGGTCTCCCTGACTAACCTGAAGATGTTGATTCCTATCCAGAAGTACGTGTTGGGGTGGATCCTATCCCAATGATAAATGGTGGGAAGGTAAAACAAAAACTAAAGAGATGACCCACTCTACTTCATGATCGACACTTAAATGGATCTCTACCACCCTAAGGATTTGTGTGGCCAGTTTTATCACACTGTTAGTATGTAACGTTTTTAGAAGGGAACACACTCTGACATCCAATTCCTCTATGTAAAATATCAAAGATACAGTTTACACCATTGGATTAACATCCACCATATCAAGGAATCATACCAATATTCCCCACACCCACAAATTTTCTTAGATAATTCTTAGAGATTATCATATGGTACATTATTTCATAAATTGGAGTAAAATAGAGGAAATTCAATTGTTATCAAATATACAACCTAAGCCCATCCTTAAATAACCTCTCTCTGGTCATCTAATCATATTAAGAGTAGGAAAAAATGTTAATGCTCTTTGAAATGAGTTCAGATGTCCATAATAGAAAAATTACCCTAATCTAGATTCAAAATTCCCTGTATCATTCTCCTCTCACCTTCATTTGGTATAATTAATCCATGAAGCTATTCTAGAACACCTTCTGAACCATACCAGGATGGTGGTTAGTCTGATTTATGAAATCCCACCACTGTTAGAGGACCCAGAAAGTGATTATTTATGACCATGAATCTCATATTTCTAGGAATATGTAGATTCTTAAAGAAATAAACTATAGCCTCTTTCCACGAGGCAACTTCCTAGGGGACTCCATCATCCAAAAAAGTAGGTTTATGCAGCTACAAGAACTCCATTTTTGAATAATAAATTGTTAGTATAGGTTGTGGGGCTTCTTACATTGACTTCATTAATCATATAAAACCCACTATAAGTTATTTATCTGAACAAAATTTGAGTATAATAATAGGTTCCATAGGTGGTACTACTAGAAGAAATATATGTAGTTTATGTCCCACCACCTCTAATGAATGTTCTTTTCTACCATACTAGAACTCAACCTGAGGCCACTGTGGATGGTTTTATATATAATTTCAAGAACACACCTTGAACGCGTTTCAATAAATAAACAATTTCTAGTAGAAATTAAGACTGTTCAAAAAAATTCAAGACGATAATTGAATGAAATATATTAAATTTTTATCATAAGATATGCATATTGGATCACTACCCGAGGAAGAGTATTCCAATTACCTGACACTAAGGCGATTATATTGTTAATATTCCATGTGTCATTTAAAATGTAATCATTATATAGAGATTTTATTGAAAAATATAGAGTAAAATAACCATTAAGATGGTATTGAAATCCTCATTTGTTAGTAAACAATTTATTTATAATCCATCATTTTAAAAAAATTATATTTATAAAATGATGAGGTTAAATTAAATATCATTCCCACGTTATAAATATATAATATTTATAAGACACAATTGGCACTTCATGAAACTACAACAATACTTGTTACATCCAATCTATGTATTCAATAATCCATATATGATGATTTGATTTATCAATCACCATTCCTGATTTATAGAGGTACATTATTTATAAATACAACTTGGAATCCATTTATCTATAATCAACTTATGTTTCATCTCATGTAATGAAAGTTACATAACTCAAACACATAATAATTGGATAATTAAGGTGTCACTGTAAATGTATTTGTAAAAACACCAATTATCTTGATAGATTCATAATAAATAACTTGTTATTTATACTTTTACCTACATAAAATGTTAGTCTATTTACATATATAATAGTCAAGGAATAATTACTATGTATTATGGTATGTATAGAAGATAAAAATCAAGGAATTGTTTATAAAAGACATATTAATCCGTAGGTGACGATTGTGATCCATGAAACAACACTTAATTATCATATAGGGTCAATGGAAGAATCCTATAATTATATAAATTAACTTAAATCATGTGTGTCACCCAAATGATAAATCAGTACAACTGTAATAACAAAAATGTAGAACAAACAAAATCATCCAATGTAAGAAGAATTTTTCCCTATATCTGGGTAATCTACTCCAAATCCCATGTTCATTACTTAATTTAAATAATTTCCAAAATCTTTTACACTATAAAAAATTTTAATGAAAAGAGATGAAATTGTTTATTCCACTTTCTGACATATTAATTCATGTTCAATAATGAGAAAACAAACCAGCTTGTATAAATGGCCACAAGTGCAACTCAATGTATGCTAGATTCTTCCAAATAGAAGCAATTGTCTATTATGCTAAATTTGGGAGACTAAACCCACTTTAAGGGAGTGTAAAAAAGGTTAATAATATTAAATTAGCATAATCATAATAAATGAATAAAATTGGATGCAATATATAATAGTAAAATAGATTTAAATCATCTGAATATCAATAAAATGATACTAATATAACAATTAAATAGTTTCATATATAAAAAAATGATGCCATTTTGTTAAAAAACTGGGTTGTAAGGTGATCTAGGTTGTAGGCATACAACAATACATGTTGTACAAAATTTTCACAAAATACGAAAAAATTTCTACAATAACATCAAAAGAAATTTAGTAGTCTTATAATATAATACTTTTTCACAGTAAATAAATCAATCATCAAAATAATTTTGTTTCTATTTTTCGCTACCTAAATCCACAAACTTTTTTTACATTCAAATAGAATTATATATAGGGAGTGAGTAAAACTCGATATTCCCCCACCAATTGTCTATAATACTGTCCTAACAAAGAATATATCATGAAATGGTGTGCATCATATAATAACCAAATAAGTGATTGAAATATATATTACAATTGTTAATTTGAGTTCTCAAAGGGACCCCCATCTAATTATAACCACTTCAAAAAAATAATGATTATATCTGATCAATTTTTATTCCATTATTTCTTGTCTTGAGATGGAGATCTTAACCACAGTTTCCCTATATAATTATAAATGTTTAAGGGATCATCATTTTTGATGTGATTTATAACATAACCTTCGTAGATAAACCGAATCATTCATCTGGTGTGGAATGAAACACCAGAAAATCCAAATCGATGAGCTGGATACTCATGTCCAACACTATAAATCAATGTGGGTATAGATCATCTTGTCCCAAATTTCCCAATAAATGTTGAGGAGAATCATTACCAATGTCCTAAATAAATGGGGGAATTGATTTTCATATAAAATAGTTACCGATAATAAAATAGGAGTAATATGTACATCACCGAAATAAAATTCAAGAACAATATAATATCATTAACCCTATGGGACCACCCACGAAATGCAATGAAAGGATCCAAAGATACTATGATGACATGATATACATCAATGATTTAGCATTCATAATATTAGTATCTTTAATTCATAATTAATTAGGGACCAAGTAACATATTTATTCCCCCCCCCCCCCCAACTCTATCTCTGTTAATTCCACATTATATTTCCATTATGAAAATACAAGTCAGCACACCTCTATGGTGGTTTAATTTCAAAAAAGGAATATGGGTCAATGGAATATAAGAATCTCATGACACGGGGGTGGTTTGAGATATGGTATGACACAACCAAGGAATAATTTTACAATACAAGGACTATCGTGTTTAATAAATTTTCAACTTACTATATTAATTTCATAATTTAGAGTTGAAACAAATAATATTGGGAAAGAAGAAAAACAATTCATGATATAAATGAATCGACTTTTAGGGGTATATAGTAGACCACCAACCTTATAAAAGCATATAAATCATCATTAATTATCATATTTAGATTCGGGATGGAATGGATGATATTTATAAACTAAACTATAAAAATAATAATAGTTTATATAGTCTCACATGAAAATAATGGAGTTTATTGAGAAATAAATAGTGAAATGATGGAAGATGAATGAGAGACATACCAAGATGATTCCAATTAAACAAGGAATTATTTAATCAAGGATCAAAAGAAGTAGGGAGATTAGATCATAGAGAATAGTCAGAGGTAATATCAAACAACCTATTGTGTTTGGAAACTGATGGAAGAATATAGTGGAGATAAACATATAGGGGAAGGTTAGAATACTCATTTTCAAAGGAGATCACTGTTTTGTCTACATGTTTTTATAAAAAATGAACTAAAAAAATAGAACCATACCAATGTAATTTCCCCTCCCATGGTTCATTCACATAGATTGAAAAACTGTATGTGTTTGTAAATTCACTAATCCCACACCTCGCATGTCCTAGGTACAGAATATTTACTAGCCCTACACACACCATGTTACATATACTTACAATTTATTACGAGTTTCTTGTGGGTGTGATGCCTCCCTCGCATGGTAAAAATATATGTTCCCTTCTATTTTGGGATATAATGTTGAGCCACATGGTTTCTACTAACCATGCACCAACCAATCACCTCTGTCTTTTTGTGCAATATTCTAACTTTGGGACTCAAACCAATTCTGGTCACTCCCAAATAACAAATGTATATTTTAATAATTATCATAGAGTCATAAAATTATGTTTAAATATAAATTCAATTATTACTTTCCTAATAAAACCTATGATTTTATATAGTGAAAGTAAATAAAATCAATCACGGTAATCAAAGGATATTCTTGTCTCAAAACATATCTTATTTTTTTTTTCATCATTAGACTAGTTTTTAAAAACTTCCCTACATATGAATCCTTACTCGAAATTTATTCATTAGGATTGACTAAAAAAATACAAATACAATATGAGATGACCATCCATTACCCCAATTCAGTTGATAGTTAGACCTAGTGTTCTATACAAATCCTTTCACCAACAGTTCATGTGTTAGTGACTACTAGAAAAGGTATGATATATATTGGAGGACATATATTAAATGAATCCTATAAAAAATTCATATGAAACATACATAATAATCAATAAACACCATTGATAAAAAAACATTAAAACAATGTAATGGTAATTAAGGTTTAAAACATCAACTTCCATGAAAAAGTCTACATAGAAAAAATGAAAAATATTCGAAAAAGATACACTAAGAATAATGGAAATACAAAAGGGGAAAACTCTAGATTATTTAAAAACTACTCTAAATAAATTTCAAATAATAATCAAAAGCATAAGGAATCAATGATTAGTACTTTCACAACATTGAAAATCACTAATGTCACAAAAAAGTATGCTTCATTTTCATAGACACAATACATATTGTATTGATTTTCAATATAGTAATGAGTATAATAATACCCATTGAGATACCCTGAAAACCCAATGGAATTTTAGAAATAATAGGTTATCTCAAAGGCATGAAACACTAGGAATGTTGGAAAACCTATATAATTTATATATTAGAAGCCTAGGGTTATTAAAGAGTTCCAATAATAATTAATATATTTCTAAAAGAATAACATCACATACATAACAATTGAAACTCAAAATATTAAAAGTCCTGAAATGTTTAAATTCCATTTCCCTACATGTTTTATATCAAAGGAAACCAAGTGTTCTGGAAATTTTGTTAGTCCTAAATCACCCGAGATGCCCAATAATTAAAATATTCACAACACTTTTTTCATTATAGTGGGAAACCATGACTAATTGAGGAAATGTATGTGGATCAATGATGTATTTTACCCTTGGATAGAGGTCCATTCTGTAACACATGTGATTCTAACTAAACTCCATCTATTATATAGGGGGACACACCCAATTATAAGGATATATCCCAAGAATTACCCAAATAGTATATTATATGACATCAATTCCACCTCTATCAAACTATATTAAGACACTTCCCTACTTCATGGTATTTTCGTATCGATCAAATGATTACCAGATCCACATGGAAAACTAAACCCTTGAAAATTAGGGGATCACTAACACACTCTATCATATGGGTGACCATACCCAACTGTATGTATATTTTCATGTTACTTATAGAACCTCATTTAATATACCTACCGATGTGCCATTAAATAGTACCCTGATCTGATGGGTCATATGGAATCAAGTGCACCTAACCATATGCTAGAGGTTGCTGACTGGCTAGGAGGGTAAGAGGTGATATTGTGGGGAGACTATACATTAAAAATTTGAATTTATCACATTGGTGTTATCTTATTAATCAATAAAATATAGTATAAGTTAAATCATTGATACAGGATAAACATCTAGAAGATTGTAGTAATAATCATAAATCTAAATTCAGTGTCATGTACATTATGATGAACATATATTATCTCTATAAAAATGGATGGAATTAAATGTCAATAGGAAAATAGTACAATGTATTCATAAAAATACAATGAATATAAAAAGGATCTATCTTGAAAAAGAATCACAGTCCTAGCTCGGTCTGGTGCTCCCCATATGTTAAGTAATCAACAATCAATCATTGTAAAGAAGGTACTTTCCATAGTCCCAACCTACATCCATGTAGTCTATTTTGCTACAAAATGGTGGCCCAAATATAGTGTATTATAACAATCAAAAATCCACCACCAATGGAGTGTATAACATGTTGATTCATTATATAAACAATGATTTTTTGTGTAGTATATCTGAGGTGTACCAATAATATAAATAACATTTCAAAAGAATATATGATAATTTGTTCCAAAAATGTATATGTGTTGATAATAATGAAGAGCCGATAAACAAGGGGATATGTATGTAGAGAATTTCCAATGCAATTCCAAGAAATCCATATTCATGGGTTAAGAAATCCCTTGGTATCCGATGGAATAATGATATATGTAGAAGAAATTTCATTGGCATCAACTGCCATAATCCAGATCAATAGAGTAGAAATTTCCATGGAATCTATTGGACTCTAGATTAATGAAGATTGCATATGGCATCTAATGTCATTATTAATTAATTAATTATTTTATAATAATTAATAATACATGAGTTCATCCAACCCATTCGAAAACATCCATATAATACAATTAACCTTTTAAAAAATATTTCATCACATAGAGAAGAGGACTAACCATTCGACTACCACTAATTAAATTGTAATTTATTTTATTAATGCTTAAAAAATAAGTTTCAAGATCACACACACCCAACAAGGTGGTAGAAAAAAAGGCGGATACAATAATTCACCCCACTGTTAGTCAAACAAAATGGATATAACATAGAATATGGGGGGATCTGGTTTAGGGGAGTGACCTCCAACTGTATAATGTTACTAGTTGGAAACCCTAACATGTTTAAATTAATTTAATCAAGGAGTAAATGAAATTTTAGGGGAAACACCAAAACGTTTGGCATGAGGGAATATAGAAATTAAGCATACAAAATAGTAAACACTAAATTAAAGGTATAAAACACCTACTATATAACTTTGGTAGAACTATCATATAGTACCATCCTCTAATTCGGTCCTTCTGGAAATAAAATTGAAGAACATACAAAAACCCTAAAAATAAGGCATATGATCTTACATAAAAATGGCTCAATCAAGGATAAGAAAAATTGAGAACAATGAAAGCGTAATGGAAAACTACCTAGAATGTATCTAATTAGAATTATTTTAGAATAACTAGATTCTTAATCACAAAACAATAACAAATCCTATGTTAGACTAAAAGGGGAAGATCCAATTGTGGCTCTCCATCATGTGAAGGGAAAATAAGAGATATTTCCACTATAAAAAATAGTTTCACTACCTTTTATTTTAAAAAAAATTAACCATATTAATTTAGACAATATTTAAATTATTTACATGTCATGTAGATATCAGGTTCTTCCCCATACAAAAAACCATTTATAGATAATAAATTTTCATTCCCAGGATATTACACATAATTTAATTGGCATGTAGATAACTAAAAGACCATCTATCTCATCCTTTACAAAAATAAATCATGTCCGCCCATGACCCTGTCTTTAGATTCTAATACAAAAGGGATCCTAACAAGAGTTTAACTAAAAAGGATATGTAACTCATCGAAAAACACAAGATCTTATATTCTCTCCCCTATTAAAGCAATTCAATGATAAATTACCCTTCCAAGAATGGTTTATAATTTTTTGGAAATAAATCCATCCACTGGGATTGTATGTCAGTCTTCGGCTCCTGAGTCTCATACTCTAAATGTCCATTCCACAATATCACCCAAACTAGAGTAACTGACTCACCTACGAGGGCCTTCATGCTCCTATAATTATACGAACCAGATACTCCTTGAAGTAATCATCAACATATATCTAAACCACATCTAATTGTAATGTGTGATATGGGTCTGAGTTATAGAAACATAGCTAAGTTATATGGAAGATATTGGGAAAGTCTTGGTACCTATAATGAAAATGTGACTGTTAGGTGAACAACACGACTCTCTCTAGAATCTCGAATGACCCAACATAACATGGTTTAATCTTACCCTATGACATAATCAATAAATTATATAGACTTGGTGACATATGTAAAACTATATATTCCATTTCCTCAATCTCTAGAGGTCATTAATGATGATTGGTGAAGTATTTCAGTCTATACTATATTGTAGACATATATTTCCAAATCAATTCAACCTTATGTTATGTATCTTGTATTAGGTGAGGCCAGAGCAATACTGTCTCTCTGACCTCTTACCCGGGTGGAGGTTATTGGCATGGCTTACTGTAAAATTCATCATAAGGTTCCATCAATATAATCTAAATATATTTACTATTTTAGGATAATTAAACCAATGGTCTATGCCTCTAGTAAGATCCCCCAATATCAAGGACGTGGTTTTTCATCTTGTCCTCTAGAACCTATACAATGTATATGACAGGACATCAGTCTGAGGGTGGTAATTAATTCTTGGAAGAACCTATATACCCAACACCCTCTGCAACCCTTTCCTTACCCAAGATGTATGTCAGTTTTCCCCATCTGATACCACGGTATGAGGAACCCTATAAAGTCACAAAATCTATCATAAAAATACATCTCAAGAGCACATACTGAGTAGTTCTCACTGATCGAAAGGATTTGAGATACATTCAAGAGCTTGTCAATAAAAACCTATAAAAAATATCTTTCTAGGGTTTACCTTTTAAACCTGAGTATTTAATCCATCACAACATATTTTCATTTCTACTCAGGGATAGGTAACTACTTTAAAATCCCATGTTGTCATTCATTCTCTACCTTCAACTACTAATAGGTATAATACCTCGTGACAAAAACAGATACCTCTCATTTCATCCCCATCCACCAGTATTAAAGGTGAGGGTCACGATGCATCTTTATTAAACTCAGAATGTACTATCCAAATTTAGTCATGAAAATCCCAAGTCATCTCCTTTTATATGTTTTCTAGAATAATGAAACATACATGAATATATATAATTCCATACTTACCCACATTATAACCAGGAGTCAAGTCCTCACATTCAACACTCTCTCAAAGGGATAGGCCCTTAACATTAGATAATTACCTCATCTTCATTCTATCTAGAAGATTATAATAAACATATAATGGTGAGAGAATTTTTCAGAAATGACTAGCTTTCACCTCCAAGTGTATCTTTGAAAATAAGGCCACACTCTGTGAGACATTACTGGCCTCCAGAACAACCTGTATCTAATTCCTCCTACTCAGTTAATCAACAACTTCATTACCTTATCTAGGAATATAATAAAGATTAAAGTAAAACAAATACACTAGGTATTCCACCCACCTTCATTGAATAAGTTTCATGTATCAATATATAAATATATACTTTTGGGTTTTGTGGTCCATGTACTCCATAAAATGATCTCCCAATAAACAATTCCTCCAACAGCACAGGGCATGTACAAAATTTGTTGACTTTATATATTTAGTTGGATAATTACTCTCATGTTCCCTCAAATAACAAGATATATACACCATGGATTCCTCACCTCTATTATAATGGATCCTAGACTTATAAAAGATGTGTTAGAGTAAACTATGTATTTTCTTCCCAGCTCTCAGTTAATTAATAAGGATGGTGAAGTCAGTCTCCATTTTAGATTCCTATATGTTATTTCAATGATATTTGAACATAAAAACATTAAACTGTTCTTAATCAGGACCATAATAGGTGCTTCTTGTCATGATATGTCCTTTATGAAATTTTTGTAACATCGTTATCTCCACACGAATCTATGTAGTTCAAATACATTATTAGGATGCTCTAATTAAAATAAAGATGTCACCATCTCTTTGCCAACTTATATTCTTGTTTCTAAGATAACATTTCCAGGGAATTGAATCTGATCCATATAAAAATATCACTTTGTGATCATAGAATATAACACATAATATTTGAGAGAGTACAAATTGATATTAATATGTTTGGATTAGTTATGTCATATGTGAAAATACACCAAGAAATAATCAAATAATACCACAACAAAAAATTCCAATAAGGATGAAAAAATTGGTTCATCAGTGACATAATCACTATTCTTCTATTTGTGAGACCTAATGACATAACCAAATACTCATATAGACCATACATACTATGAAATGATATAAGATTTATGTTTTATGGGAGAACATGTGAATTGTGATAACCATACTATAATTCAGTATTCGAGAACACCCAAACTTCCCAATCCTGGTCAAGAAGATCATCTATATACGTAAAGAGGACACTAGTTCTAAATATTCAATTGGTTCAATTTTCCCTAATACACACATAGACTGTTACTTCCCTTCACATTTGTTCATAAAAAGTATAGTAAATCCCCATTGAGAAGTATAGGGTCATAAAAACCATTTTACTTACAAATACACTAGTTATCTCTCGAGGTCCTTCAACTCCCTATTAGCCATTATATAATGAAGAATGCATTCTAGTTCATCCCCTAGAACTAGCTTGATAGAAAAAACTATAACTCTATCTCATGAGGTAAACGAGAAAAATAATATCTTCAGAAATACCTAAAATTATGAAAATATATGGGGAAGTATTTCAGTTTCATTACATAATCATCCATATAAAAAAATTATTAATATCAGATATCATCCCACATATCCCATTATTTTATGGTCCATCTCATCTCTCATGTAAATCTCATTCACCCTTGAGAATTAAAACTCAATCATCTGGTGATGTGATGGTCATGCTTCACTGATAATAGTCTGTAGGGGATCAATAATTATATAGCTAGTCCATATTGAGAATTAAGTCTACCCTTTTATCATGAGGATAAAGAGACCTCAGAAAAAGTTACACATAGTAATATGACAGGGAAATCCTTAAATTGGCATACACTCTCCATTATGTTCCCAAAATGGAGTATCCTGTGTCATCACACCAACATAAAACTAAATAAATAGCCCATGTATCTCAACAACATGTACATATATTAATATTTGAGAATCAATTGTATTAAAAAGATAAAATACTATAATATATTCTCTAATGATCATACCTCTCATCAAAAACTAATTTTTTATTTTCTCCTTTTTTTGTAGGTTGTATAGAATATATTTGGTATTATATGTGACCCTATGGAATAACCTCACTAGCTAAATATATCCTAATCTATTGTCGTAGAACAATGGGTTCTCAGATACCTCAAAAAAGACCACAAACATGGCTTGTACAACTGCCACTTTTATAAATCTCATCCTAAAATGGAACTATAATAACTTCCTGTGATCCTAGAGTAGGTGTCGATCACATTCCATTGATTGATAGATGGAATTTATGATAGAAATGATATACATGGACCATTCCAATGCAATCCTGGAACATGAATGTGTCTCTATCACATAGACTCACCATATGTCCCCATCTCCCACACTGATGACAAAGACTGAACTATAAGAACTAACATTCTGGTTGGCACTCCCATCATGATAAGTCTCAAAACAATTCTTTTTCCAATTAGAAATGGAACGACTGGGTTGAAAGGTAGAACATACCATGTTAATGCCCCTCAACTTGTAGTAGGGATCATTTAGTAATCAACTCCTGATTCACTATCTTAAAAATCATAGTCAATTAAAATACATTGAATAGTTATCAAATGACTTGAATGATACCTTCCTTAGAGATTCTTTCCCTTGAAGGATTATTAGCAAGATAAATTGGGACCAAAAGAAAATTTTCAATAATGAATACTTAATATTCCATCACAGTCATCTCACCATACTCTATACATATAAAATCATTGACTCCTACAACACTATGGGACTTCATAAAGAGGTATTCATATGATTTGAAAATAGTTTAATAATATGAATCAATAATCATAAGGATAATTTAAATCAGAAAAAAAATAAATAGGTCCAAAAAACAACAATAATAATCACAAATATAAAATACATTTCATGTAATATATAATTTAAATGTCATTTATCTATAAAAATTGTAGTAAATACATGGGAATAGGATGACAATGTAATATATGCATCGAAATATAAAAACCTAAAGGAAAATATATCTTCATAACATTATGATCTTTTCTCCATACTCGGCTCCACTTCTTATTACCAATCAACAATCAAACACTATAAAATGGGTTCCTTCCCTGGTCCCTACCTACATCCATGATGTGTTTACTGGTACACAATGGTGTCCTAAAGAACATTTGAGATAAAACTCATTATTCCACTACCAAAGGTGTCAATAACATATCAAGTTTTTTATAAAAAAAATGAATCATTGTGTAGTGGATCACATGTATAATAGTAATATAAGTAATATGTTGAAATCATGTATGATCATGTCTACCCAAACATGGATCCCTATGAAAAATAACCTATAACCAATAAACAAGGGGATAACCATAAATCAAAATTAATTTGGAATGATATATTCTGGTATAAAAACTGAAATTTTTTACCCATACCGGGGATATTTGTAAGCATATAAAAATAACCAAAATAATCGTCTTGTGTAACCAAAATTATAACCTACAAAAAATACTATGTCATGTAATCTAGTATTAAAACATGAAGGAATGAATACAATGTATATAAGACTAAGGAATGCTAATCAATTTCATGGAGCATCACGATGGAAACTCATCAACGAATTGGGTGGTCTCTAAGGATCATGTCTTCTATGAATGTCCAATGCAATTCCAAGAAATACATAGTCACGCGTTTGTAATATTGTTGGTATCCAAGGGAATAAGGATCCGAGAAGTAGAAATTTTTTGGGAATCAACTAGCATAATAAATACTTATAGAGTAGAAATGTCCATGAAATCTAATGGAATCAAGATCAAAGGAAAATTTCCATGGAATCCACTACCATTATCTATTAATTAATTATTTTATAATAATTATAAATTCATGATTATATCCAACACACTCAATAATTTCTATATAATCCATTTAACCATTTAAATATATTTGATCACAAGAAAATAAGGAATAAACCTTCTCCTATCATTCAATGAATTATTATAAATTTATTAAGGCTCCAAATAAATGTTTCAAGCTAGTACACTTTCAGATAGGTGGTAAATGATAAGGAAGACACAATCGTGAACCTTATGGGTGGTCAAAACAATAAAAATATAGTTGAATGCACAACATGTGTGGCTCTAGAAGAGGAGGGGGAACTCTTATGATATAATGATTCTAGGGGAAACTGTGACATGTTTAAATTAATTTAATCATTGAGTTCAATTAATTAAAGCGAAAAAATGGAATTTTTGGCATGTGACACAATGGAAATAAGTCATATAAAACATGAAACTTTATGGTAAAGCAATAGACCTCCAAATGTATACCTATAGTGGGACACTCATCCAGTATCATCTTCTGATTCATTCGAGATAAGAATAAAACAGATGAATGGATGAATTCCTAGAAAATAATTCATAAGTTATTGAACAAAAATTACTTCATATAGGAGATGAGGAATGAAAAACCTGAAATAGGAATAAAGAACACAACAACACATATCTAATGAGACTGATGATGGATGAATCAGAGTATGGATCACGAAACAGCCCCATAACCAATGTTTAGCTCAAAAGGGAAGTTCCATCAAGGGTTCTACTATACATGGGTGGAAAATAAATGATGGATGGGTGTTATTTATAAAAATATATTCATTTCATAACATTTAAAAAAATCCATAGGGTACTTACTTGATGTGTTAATGCATTAGATGTCATGTAAATCTTAGTGTCTCCTCCAAGGAAAACCCATTAAACATTATCAATAGGCCTGATCAGGCCATTACATTTCATGTATTGTATAAAAATTTTGTAAACCAAATAGAAATTGTGTAATGGGCCTTGATCACACATACAACCCCAAATCCTCTTCCTTTCCAAAAAACAACTTAAATGGCCCATGTCCATGTCTTTAGTGTAACACCCCAGGTAATGAATGAATAAGTAATTTTAATATTTATTAATATTTATGAATTTGATAGTTATTTTACTATACAATTTTACTCTATCTCAAATAGTGTACCTGACATGCAGCAATGTGTTTCCCTTAAATATTATGTTTCCTAGAAGACCGAATTAAACAAAAAAACAATATATTAATAATAATATTATTTTGAATTGTAGTTATTTCCTAGATATTGTATCATATTAAATGAATAGAACTATATATAATTTTTATACATTTTTATTAAATTTTTTTACATTCATCCAATAAATTTTATTTTCCTAAATAAGAATAATTATAATTTTCAGCACAAAATGCAATATACTATTAAAAGGTAGTTTTTCCACCGTTTTATGATGAACCGATTTTAAATAAAAATTCTGAAAATTTTAAAATTTTATTATTATTAAATAAAATTCATTTTTGAAGAAGAATTACATTAATTTAATATTATGTATTTTTCTATGATCATTCATATTTTGATGAATAATGAATAATACTAAATTTCAGTTCAAAATTTATTTTTCTTCCAATTTATTTTTGTTGTTAAATTATGGTTTTGATAGGTTTTAATGTATAATTGGATACATTCTAAATTATTAAAACTAATTTAGTTAAATGGAAACAATTTCACATTATATTTTGATTTAAATACATAACAAACACTAGACCATTTTCAGTTTAAAAACATGTCATCACATCCCATTTACATGATTAATTTTAAATTAATTTCTTCTATTTATGTGTTAGGAATTTTTTGATAATGGATTCCATATTAGGAGTAACAATTATTCAAAATTTTTAATATGGTCAAAATAATTTTTTTCCAAAATTATTAGTAAAATTAATTAAATTTAATTATACTGCTTATGGAAAAATGAACATAATTAACAACTAAATGTGGAAAATATGTGATAAAATGAGCTTATACTTTTCTAAATACTATATTAAATAAATATATGGACCAAAAAACCCCTAATTATTTAAAATGTTAGATAATATTTCCTTTAAGGACAATTAAAACATAGGGAGCACATAATTCATTCCAAGAATACCCAATGTGTCATTTTCCCTTTTATAAAACGCTTTCTTACCTCTACTCTATTTACAACATTAAAGTCAATTGACCTTGACAAAAAATTAAAATATAGTCTATAAATATATTTCCCTTACCATATAGGCCTCACCTTGGGTATTAATCCAACCATGATGTCCATTAATTTAAACCAAAAGGAGTTGCCTGAAGATGATGTAACTCTAATAAAAATGCATTTTTACATTGTTTCTTTATCCACTAACATCATTTATTATTGTTAAATGTTTGTATAAGAACATTTTCAGTAAATATACTAATATATTTTTATGATAATTTTTTTTTCATCTACCCATACACCCATCAAATGGATAAAAAATGTATCATTCATGTATGATAAACCAGATCCCCAGGTAATAATTTAATTCATTTTTCCATTACTTACCTCCATGGTTGGAAATTGTGACGAACATAATATATATAGTTATAAGATATTTATTATGTATTCAAATTTTTATAATTATTATATACGCATATCTTCATACATTCAATTATTTGTAAATACAATAACATCGTTTGTGTCTATGTGGACTACCACATCCTCAATATAATGTGATACATCACACATTACATGGAATGTATTAAAGATAGGTTTAATTAAAAATATGTGACAGAGATTAAATATCTATTATATTAATGACATAATTAAATTTATGTATGTATAATATATTTTGTACTTTATTACCCTTCCACACACTGAAAAGGTGAAAACGTTGTTCATGGACATGTGGAATACCACCTCCTCGATACGATGTTCTTCATTTTATACATCACATGAATTATAAGTAAAGGTAAAAATGAAAAAAATAATATTTTATATATGATATAATTACTATTTTTAAAAGATTAATTATACTTATCCTCTTTTCATTACGATTGTTAAAAAATGGTAGTGTTACTCATGCATACGTATGACGTATCACTTCCATTATTATAACAATGGTTAATTTTTCATAACAATAGTAATTGATGGGTTTAAAAAGTGTAATTAATGTATAAATATCATAATTAGTTCATTATTATTTATCTGGATATGTTTATATAAGGACCCCCTTTACCATATTTAACCTACTTTATAAACTTTTGACACATAAATTGAATATGGTCTAACATATGATGTAAACAGAGTTTTTATAGAAGTTTATTACAACACTATAACGAAAAAAATAAAACTAGTTATAAAATTAAAAGCTTTTAAAAAGATTATTAATAATTAACATAATTTGATAAATCTTTTAGTGAATGATACATTTGTGAAGTTAGACTCAATGTAATGGATTTCAACATAATCACTTTTCATTGAGGCATTTCTTGATGATAATCACCTTTATTTTTTAATATGGTGTATATACAAGCCCTTTGACATTACTTATTCATATTATATATACTCTAATTTATTTAATGTCTTTTAAATGTTATTATTTATTTTGTATTATGATTTCAATGTTCAAAGTGGTATGGGATCCTTTGAATGCTTAAAGATATAATTTTCAAAAAAAATCCCCCCATTTTAATATGCTATGTATTATTTTACATATTAATTTATATGGATATAAAAGGGGTATAAATGAGACTTTATGTCAATTTTTATATTTGTATTCCTTTACAAAACACAATTTAATAAAAAAATGAAACTCCTCTTTACCCTTTTGGGTATTTTATAATGAATGTGGGTTTTGACAATTGATTGATTATTTCTATACCATGAAATATTCTCTGTTGAATTCAAGTGAAATATTATGTGTGAGATTTTGAAAATGGTATTCTTTATGTTTTGTGATTATGTAATGGTTTATAGAAATTTTAGAGGTGGTTCTTTTATAATTCATTGTTGGTGGTTCTATGATAAACTAATGGTGGGTACATCCATGATAGCACTCAAATGAATTCGGTATGAATTTTAAGTTATATGGATATTCTTTTTGTAAGAGTGAAATGTACCAAATACTACCACATGGTTATTCCATTTATAAGAGTGACATGTAGAGTGTTTTTTCAAGATACATTTATATATTTTCTATTATTTTTATGGGTTTAGTGGTAATGTTGTGATTATCAAATTTATGGAATGATATTATTTTGAAAAAAAATGTATTTAATATTTTTTAAGGGAAAAACTCACTACATAATGATAATGTTTTCTTGGGTTTAATATATTATCAATGGACTAACAGTTTAGATATTTTAATATCCCTTACTATGCTATTTATGACCATCCTATATTTTTTAATGTTTTCTATATCACATAAGGATGAGTAAGGGATTAGAATAATTCATGTTGAATTTCAAGAAAATTATCATAAAATATATCTTGATTTTGTTTATAAATGTTTTAGATTATGAAATAAATGGATACTTTTTGAAAGTGTCAATATTTTATTTTATGGTTTGTATGTATGATTGATGTCCTAATTCAATAAAACACTAAACCAGAAAGGATACTCAATGTGAGAGAAATTTAAATACCTAAATGGTCTAAATATGACATAATGATTTAATTATTGGTATTTTTAGTTGGTGTCATTGGTTGGTTTGGATAAAATTAATGATTGGGTAGTGTTAATTGAATTCTCGTAAAATATATTACATAATTGTTAAGTATGAATGATATAGAATTTAATGATTACCGTGTTTCTTAATCTAAGGTATGTTTTTTTGAAATTGTTTTCCAAATTAGAAAATTAATTTTTTAGTGGGATGGAATAAGGAGGATAATATCTTTCCAAATACACATATATGGATAGTTTAATTGAAAATGAGTAGTTTGTTGTAGTGATGGATCAGTTAAAATAGGCTATAAATTCCTATGTTCTTCATGGAAGAATGAAAGAAAATTTACCATAGTGAAACGTGGTGATAATGGATAATTTTATGTAATGACATCTGTCATCATTCATATGATCATTTGACCCATTTCTAGTTGATGGGAGGACTAATGCACTTGAAATGATATTCGGTGTCAGGGGTTGTTTGGATCACAAAAATGATATTCTCTCATTTTATAATTTTTTAGGTAAATACAATTAGTGTTGTTCAAAGGATTAGCAAAATAGAGAATGTGAAGAAATTTATACCTTGGAATGGGATGAATTTTGAATTTTTTTTCTCTGAGAAATATTTTCCAAACTTTTTTATACTTAGAATACAGAAATAATTCTTGGATAAGTGTGTGGTTTATTTCAGAAATGATATTTTGAGATATTATAGAATCAAGAAGGAACATTAATGGTACCTATCAATTTTTTAATACCATTAATGAAAATAAATTATATATAAAGTTGAGTATGGGTGAATTTTGGAAGAAAAAATCATTTGGGGTTCATATTGTTTTTAATGATGGTATAACTATTGATCTTACAATGAATAATGTTTTTGAGTAATGGAAAAGGGAAACAAATATCACTGAGGTTTATAGTTTTCTAGGATTATTATGCTACTACCGATGGTTTGTTGAAAATATTTCTCAGTTTTCTTGCCCACTAACTAATTTAACTTGCAAATGAGTTAAGTTCATCTGGAAAAAAATGTGATTATTTTTTTTAAAAACTAAAAATGATTGGTGAATGCATTGGTTTTGTACTTGAAAAATAGAAATGGTGAATTAGTTATCTATAGTGATTCTCCATTGAATGGACTTGGTTTGGTTAAAATTTAGAATGATCAGGTAATTTCTTATGATTCCCGTCAGTTTAAACCTCATGAGTTTAATTACCGTACACAAGATCTAGTATTAGTTGTTGTTATTTTCTGTTAAAAATTTAGAGTCATCATTAGTATGGAGTAAATATGAAATATATAATTATCATAGAATTTTTAATTATATATTCACTGATAAATAATTTTCATTATACATAGAATATTCCAGGAATTAATCAAAGATTATAATTTCATGATTCATTATCATTATAGTAAAAAAAAGATTCATGATGTTTTGAGTAAAAAAGGTAATTCCACATTAATGATGTCTAATTCAAAATGTGACCCTTTGGTTGATGATTTGATTAATTTTGGACTATATTTTGTGATCAATGAACATCATCTATTTTTTCAGGTTTATGTTTAGTCAACATTGTCACAAAGTAATTAAGATAGCTCAAAATGTGGTTCAATAATTGCAATAAATGGTAGTATCCATTACGAATGATAGGTTTCCTAATTTAAATATTGATGAATAAGTTGTTTTAGGATTATAAAAAATATATTTTTTTCATTATGATTCATTTTTGATGAATGCTATGTTGTCTTAAGCACATTGTTCTATGTTTCACATCCATCCTGGAAGAATTAATATGTTCATAGACAATCAAGAGTATTACTGCTAGGATGGAAGGAAATGAAATATTACATAATTAATATGGATGGTTTTTACACTTTATAATGTTAGATAATAGAGATAGTTACCAATGGTGATTCTTCAACCATTACCAGTGCTTCAGTGCAAATGGAAAAAATGTATCAATGGATTTTGAGGTATAATTTTTAAATCTTTCTTAAGGTAATAAGGTGATTTTGGATATTATTGATAAATTAACTAAATCATCACATTTTATTGACATGTGAGATATGAATTATTTAGATAATAATTATAGAATATATCTAAAAGAGATAATAAGATTACATGGATTACATATCTCTGTTATGTTAGAATATTATCTGCTTCACATCCATTTCTAAGAAAGGGCTTCAGACGTCATTGTGTACAGAATAAATTTCAGTACATGATTTAATCCTCAATATGATTTATAGTCTCAACAGATGACTTATACTTTCGATGACATGATTTTTTCATTCTCAATGGATTACCAAAGAAGTTTGGATCAATATATTTCATTGTTTGATTATTCCTTCAACAAATATTTCTATTCTAATACACATGTGGATCCTTTTTGAGGGATTATATGGAAATAGGTGTTGAACACTGGTGTTTTGGGATGATGTTGGAAAAAGGGTATTAATGGGAAATGAGATGGTTGAATAAATGGTAGAAAAATATACATTTATTCAACAACATATGAAAAAATATTAGATAAATCATTAACGTTATGTAGATAATAGGAGAAAATATCATTATTTAGAAGTAGGTGATCGTGTCATTATAATATTTTCTCTATAGAAAAGTGTGATGTATTTTTGAAAGAATTGGTATTTAAATCCCGGGTTTATTAGACCATATGAAATCCAAGATAAACATGGATCATTTTTCTACATTGTGTATCTACCTATTATTTTATCCTTCTTAAATAATTTAATTCATGTTTCAATGTTTATGATGTATATATCATATAAATCTCATGTTTTCAGCCATAAATTAGTCCTGTTGGATGAGAATCATTATAATGAGGAAAAACTAGTTTCGGGTTATTGACTGTAGAGAGATGGTGTTCAGTTATAAGGTAATTCATCATATTATAGTTTTATGGAAAAAACATTTTGTTTTATAGGATACATGTGATTATACAAATTATATGATGGAAAAATATACCCACTTATTTGAGGGGTGAATAAAATTTTGTGGGTCCAATATCCAAAATGGAGGAAGGATGTAACATCCCCAATAATGGTAGAATAATTATTTTTAGTATTCATTAACATTTATAATGTATAAATTAAATTTTAAATCAAAATGGTTTTTATTTCTGATAGCATACCCTACATGCAACAACAAGTATCTCCAAAATCTTATGTTGCATGGAAAACTGAGTTATACCAAACAATAATATATTTTAAATATTAAAATTTTATCGGTCAATTATTACATTTCCTTTTTATTGTCAAGAGTTAATAGTAATAAATAAATTATTATTATACATGTTTATTAAATAAAATTTACATTCATCTAATAATTTTATAGTATTAAAATAAGAAGAAATCTTATCTTTAACATAAAAATATTAATATTCTTAACAGGTAGTTTTAAATAATTTAATAGAAAACATATTTTAAATAAACATGGTGACAAATTTATAAATATTATATGAAAAAAAAATAATTTTTTTGAAATATAAATATATAAATTTACTTTGGATGAATATTTTTTATTTTTATTAGAACATTTATATTTTTATGAAAATTGAATAATATTGAATTTTAGTTCAAACCCAATTTTTCATATAATTTATTTATATAGTAATATAATTTTTTGAGTTATTTTAATGTATTATTGGATAAATTAAATATAATTCAAACTAATTTAGTTCATTGGAATCTACTTTACATTGAATTTAGATATAAAAACATACCAAACCATTGAACATTTTTACTTTTAAACCATATTGTGACATGTCATTTGAAGGATTAATTGAAAATTAAAATATTCCACTTATGTGTTATGAATTTGGGAAAATGAATTAAATATTAATCATAATCATAATTTATAATTTCTATTATGGTAACCTTAGTATTTGATAGTAAAGAATATTTAATGTAATTAAAATTAATTATAGTGATTAAGGGAAAATAAGATAAATTAATGACTAAACATGGAAAATAAAGAGAAAAATTGACACAAAAGTTGTCTAAAAATTATTTTCATTATATATATATACCAACCATTAAAAATATTATAACCTGTAATATTTTATTTTTTACCATTGGGGGGCAATTAAAATGTGGGTAGTGAAAAAAATCTTCTCAAGAATACCCAATGTGTCATTTTCCCCTCTAATAAAAGTCCCCATATCCCCCCTCTATTCATAGCTATAAATACCTTTTTACTTTTAAAAAACATTCCTATAAAATATTTTAACATCCCTCCCCTCACCCTATATGTCACATATTTTTTATATATCCAACCAATATTTCATTTGTTGAAAACAAAATTGAGTTACCTGAAAAAAAATCTGACTTTCATCCACATGCATTTTTACAAAGTTTATATCTCCACTCCCTTAATTTACTATTTTTCTAATATTATAAAATAAATTAATTATCCAAATTACAATTTTGGGTTTTTTAAATATTTAACCTACACCTAAACATACATCCATCAAATGGGTATGGAAATTACCATTCATGTATGAAAATACACTCCCTCACATTACAGTGTTGTTCATTTTTCCTTTTACAACTATTCATTGATGGGAATTAAAATAGAACAAATTTATATATATTCATATATATATATATAATTTATTCATAATTATATAATTTTTATATACACATACTTTTATTCTTTTAATTTTTTTGTATGTATGATAACTCGTTTGTGTATGGGTGGGTTACCACCTCCTCAAAGAAATATGATATGTTCACATATTACATGGAATATATTAATTATGGGTTTAATTAAACATATGAAAAATAAATGGAATGTATATTAATTTTATCACATAATTACCATTATATATATAATATATCATTTTCATTATTATCATTTCACACACTAAAAAAGTGATAACGTTATATGTGGACATGTGGACTACCACCTCCTCGATGTGATGTGATTCATATTTTTCATATTAACAATTATATATATAATTTTATATGGAAAAAAAATTTCTTACATATAATTTAATTATCATTTTGGAATGATATATTTTACTTACCAATGTTCTATAATTATCATTGAAAAATGGGAACATTACTCATTCGTACGTACGATCTACCGTCTCTATGATTGTAACATTGGTTCATTTTTCATAACCATCACTCATGGTTGGGATTAAAAGTATAATAAATTTGTAAATATGGTAATTATTGCATGATTATTTTCATAGTGAGGTTTATATAATGATCCCTTAAACAATAGTTGACCTACAAAAATTATTTCTGACACATAAACCTAATGTGGTTAAAACAACCGACATAAACATATTTGTTAATTTGTTATTTACATCATTGTATTTACTGAAATACTAGTAATGATAAATATAAAAAAGGTCTTGAATAAATTAAATAGTTACCATATGTTTATTATTCGGGATATTAATTACACACATGACACGTTGGACTCATGTTAAGGGACTTCATCTCAATCTTCTTTTATTAAGGAATTTCATAATGATATTCACCATTATTATTTTATAAGTTGTATATACTTCAACATTGAAATTAAATTTAAATACTATATATATTGTCATGTTATTTAATGTTATTTAATTGTTATTATTACATGTGTTTTATGATTTAAATGTTAATAGTGGTACGAGACACTTTGAATGCTTAAAGATTTATTTTTCAAAACTTTTCAACCATTTTTATAATCTTGATACTATTTTAGTCATTTATTTATATGGATATAAAGTATTTTAAAAGAAAACATTTTTTATATTTTTATATTTTTCTTCATCCACAAACCATCATGTTTTAAAAGAAAATGTGTCCCCTCTTTTCCCAATTTGGGTATTTTGTTATAAAAATTTGGGTTTGAAAGTGGATTGATTGTTTACATATATTGAAATATTTTGTTTTGATTGAATATTTTGAGTGATATGTCGAAAATTCCAATCGTTTATGTGTTATAATTATGTAATTATTCTTGGACATTTTCGGGGTCGATCTATAGTGAATCAATGATGGGTTGTTCCATGGTAAACCAATAATGGTTAGATCAATGATATCCCTGAATTTCATTGGGTATGTAAGTCAGCCATATAGATATTCCATTCTTAAAAGTGATGTGTATGGAAATCAATCTATGGTTATTAAATTTTTAAGAGTGTTAGTTATAATGATGTACCAATAAATCAATATATATATTTTCTATGGATTATATTAGTTTTAGTATAATATTTTAATTACAAAAAAGTTATGAAATGATTTTATTTTTGAAAAAAAATTAATTAATTATTAATAAGGGAAAAAAATTTACAATATGTATAATGTTTCATGGGAATCATTGTTAATTAATGGAATACCTATTTCCTACTTTTTATATCTATTACTGAGCTTTTAATTTTCATCCCATGTTATTAATGTTTTTATATGTCATAAAGATGAATAAGTGATTGGAAAAAATCACGTTGAATGTTGTTAAGAGTTTCATAAATAAGATAATGCTCTTATATCTAAAAGATTTTTATTATAGAAAAAAGGATACTATTTAGAAGGGTCCAATTTATATTTTGTGGACTGTTATGTATTAGTTTTGTCCTAATTCTCTAAAACTCTAAACATGAAATGATCATTAATGTGAGAGAAAGTAAAATTCTTGACATCCTCATGATTATGTAATATTTAATAGTTAGGTCCTTTTATTTGTGGTCTAATAAAAAATAGAACTTTATATGAGTATATCCACCAAAAAAAGTATCCATACATTATCAAAAAAACATGCATCTTACACCTCTTTTATAAATGACTTCACCCTGACACATGAGGGAATACCTAACATACACAAATAATATAAATGGCTTATATTTACATTTTAATCAACACTCTGAAAATAACATAATAAAATACCATGACCTCATTTTAATATTCCTATAATAGAATATTGACCATGATGTCTTCATCTATATAGAAAAAAATTAAAATATACTACGTACTTTTTTAATTAAAATACATAGTTGTGATTACATAAAAATCCCTTCAATAAAGAAGTGCATGGTTTAATTTATAATAGACATGTTGTGAAATACTATATTTGTAGACTATTGTGTACTTCTATCATTTATGTATGTCATTTAATTTAATATAGAATGCTTCATAGTAGTGAAATCAAGTGATCTATTAGTGTTAGGTGGTAATATTCCACAAACATCAAAAGTTATGTTTGTTATAATACAAGACTTATCAATTCCAAGAAACATTGAGATAGTATCAACTTATTAATATCCACATACAAGTGGCCTACACTATTTCAGATTTCAAACATGGATTGTACCTCAACTCTAAGCCATGAACATGTGATAGATGACTGAGAAAACAACATTCCACCCAATAGTTCTTGTGGTTTTATATCAAGGGCATGTTTTCATGGGTAATAGAATGTTTTATATTTATATCATAGAAAATAAACCTTACCAAGAAGTAAATATTTACATGTAATATAAACAGTTCTTCACCCTGTTGGATATTTAAATTTTTCGAGAATCTATATCTATTGACTATGAATTTTTTATAGTTATTTACAACATCTATGCTATATGTAATTATGTTATAATTTCTAGAAATGCTTATATATCAAAATTTACACTGTCAATATTCTCATTAGATTTACCACATCCATTTGAACATCATTGTCATTCCACATGATCTCATTATATGATCTATCTATCAACTATTACTTATTCTTACATAAAATAGCCACCTCATCCTCCCACACTAGGCCCAATACATTGACATATTTTAAAAAGTTCCCAAAACCACATTTTCTTTTACTCAATTCATTACTTCAATAAATTATTCCCACATTTAAGAAATTAAAATACTAATATCTATAATCAAACATTCTACCAACTACATAGAGGGTCAAAGGGGATTCACAAAATTTGTCTTCCATGTTTAAAATAAGGGTAGTCATATTGAATGGGTTCTATAAAAATCGAGAATTTTGAGACAAAATAAACCACTATATTCCCCCCAGTTAAAGGGATCACACATCACTTCCATGTACCAAATTTTAGGTATCGGTGGTGGAGGGCATATGACATTCATATTATCACCATTGGTCTCATAAAATATAAATGTGGAACATTGTATATAACTAAAATTGAAGGATAATAATTTCTATTTGCAAATGAAATTACTAAAAAATTAATCATCCATTATGTCATAAATAAGAACTATAATTATAAAAAATCACACAGTGAATGAGTATTTAATTAAGTGGACATAAATCCAACCACAACGGCCTTCTCCCTAAGCATTCCATCATTTCATGAACCGATATCTCCCATCATTTCCATTAAATGTTTTAATATGACATCCTCTGTAACGACCCGAAATTTTGAATAAATCTTGTTTCCTAATTTTTTGTGTTATTTTATTTTTTATTTTTTTTTATTTTCAAAAAATCTGTTTCATTCGATAATATGAGTAAAATTAAAATGAGACTGTTGGGTTGTGACTGTTATATGACCATTGGTCAATATGACCGATGGAAAGTAAACATTTTGATATTTTGTCTCTAAATACAAGTGATCTTGGTTAATTAATATAGAAATAATATTTTATGGCCTCACCCAGTAGTCTTGGACCGATCGAAGCCCATATAACAGAACTTGGGAAAGAGGTAGCACCACTAGGATATGCTCTGGACCAAACCCAAGCCGAACTTCATCATGTGAAGCTAGAACGGAATCTTCGTTACGAGAAGTTCAAACTGATAGAAATAACTTCTCGTGTGATGTTGGCCGAGCCTCCCTCAGATTCTCTCACCTTATCACACCTTACACTTAGGTCCTATGCTGGGGTTATAATGGTCTATGTAAGGAGACAGTAACTATCTTTTGTAATCCTTTGTTTTAAATAAAAATTGTGATTTTGCCTTATGATGAAGTTTATGAATTTTCAAATGACTGGATAAATATAGTATGCTTATTTTTGATGAATTTTTGAAAAATTATATTTTAAAAAAAAATTTATGTAAACATTAAAAAATTAAAAATGTGTAATGATTTTCAAAAAATGGTCTTCCACAATTATGTTCAGTATGAAATTTAGAGTCAAATAAGATCAACATAATTTTTGATGAATAATAAATTATGAATAGTGATTTTACGCTTAGTATTAGTAATGTGACCAAATGGATTAGTAATCTCACTTAAAGAATGTTTTAATATAATTTAGACACCTTGTTTATTTAATGTGATTCAATAAAACAGGTAAATAATAGTTTCATAAATTATTAGTCAAATATTAGTTTCTTCGTGTGAATAGTTTTTTTAATTAAAAGTAAAATTAAAAATTATTAGAAAATTATTTTTATAAAATGGAATTTATTTTTGAACTCAGAACATCGATATTATGTTATGGTAAATTTTAGAGATTTTTCTGGAAAAAATGAATTCTCGGTGAATCGTGTTTTTATTTAAAAATAAAATTAAAAATATATAGAAAATTATTTTTATAAAATTGAGTTCATATTTTTAATCAGAGCACTGATATTTGGTTAAGGTGAAATTTTGGGATTTTTCTGAAAAAGTTGAATTTTTAGTGAATAGTAAAAATGCAGTTTAAGGGTTTCGGTATGTTTAATGACATCATAACTGTGTCATGTTGATTTCATGAGATATTTTAAGGGTTGGCCGACGAAAGGTGATGAATTATTGTATTGGGGGACCCATGTGTCCTAACTCCATGGGAAATACCATGGGAGAGCCTATGGTTTTCAGAAAACCACTTGTGAGGTGTCCCTTGAAATTATTAAAGTATCACCTCACCTTCCCTATAAATACCCACCCTTTACTCGTTTATTTTTCACTCCCAACTCTCCCACAACGAAGCTCTAGTCTCATTACATCCCAAGGAGTCATCCCAAGGTGCCCCCTAGCCCTCAAGGTCCAACCCTTTGAGTTTTAAGTGTTACGTTTTAAGGTAAGGGATCATACCTCTCTCTTTCTTTTCAAGTACTCTCATTTATGTCATTTCTTCAATGCTCCATGTTATTATGTTGGGGATGTTATTTTATATTCCTCCTACTTACCTTTTCAGGTTAATATGTTGAGAGATAATCTCTTACTCTCATAATTTTGTTTTATGAATATTTAAGTGGCGTCGTTAGGCTGCTGAAATTTTGTAAATGATTCTTTCACCCCTCTCATTTTCAAGGTCTATTTTCTTATCAAGTCTTTCAAGTTCCTTTTTATGTGGGGAATTATCTCTATATCTATCATACTTATCTTTTATTTTCATATGATTAGATACCCTATTTGATCTCGTCAATTCATTTTTGTTGGAGTTTAAGTGACGCCGTTAGGCTGCCGAATTTTTAAGGAATTCTTTCACCTTTCTCATTTTTTAAAGTTCTACTATCATGTAAAGTCTCTCAATTTCCATTTTAATATGTTGGGGTATTATCTCTATATCAATCATACTTATATTTTATGTTCATATGATGAGAGAACATAATTTATCTCTTCAATTCAGTATTTTGATGTTTTTAGTGGTGCTGTTAGGCTGCCTAATTTTTAAGGGATTCTTTCAACCTTCTCGTTTTCAAGATCTATTTTCATGTCAAGTATTTCATGTTTATTTTTATTTTTTAGGGTATTATATCTATATATATCATACTGATATTTTTTTCATATGATGAGAGACCCTATTTGACCTCATCAATTCATTTTTTGAAGCTTTAAGTGACGCCGTTAGGCTGCCAAATTTTCATAAGAGAAGTCTTATGTTTGTCTTCCTTCAATGTTTTTAAATTAATATGGTATGTCATTAAAATTTCATTACCATGTTCTTATATCCATTATATTCTGTACCCTTACTGTTTTATAGATCATTTATGAGTGCGTGACCCATGTCCCCTCTCTTTTCAATGTTTTTCTAAAACCCCAAAACATAGCCGTTATGCTGCAGAATTTCTGACTCAAAATGACTCTCTCTTTTTATAAAGTTCTTTTATTTTATTATGTTAATACTCAAATATCCCTCTTATATATGGTTATTCAAATATATACCAAGTTGTTCTATTTTAAATTCTAGGATTTACATACATGAGAGCCGCTTTCCCTTTCCGTGGGTTTAAAGTGACATAATGATCATGTCTTTAAAGCAGTTTTTAAAACGTTATGATTATGAAATGAAACCCATTTATTTTATGCGATATGGGTTGTTTATGATATTATTTATGATGATATATGTGGCTCACATGATGATAAATACAAATTTATGGGTGCGCCCTGATAGTGCTCCAATGCATTGGGTAAAGACTTAATCTCTAGAGATGACCATTTAAACTGATACCTTGGTGAATAACCTTGGTAATTTTCATTTAAACCTTGGGGATGGAACTTGGTGAAACAAAAATTATTTTCTTTGTTAAATGTTGTATCCACATCTTCAAGTTATGATATAAGTTATTTTTATTAGGATATGCCTCATGATTTCATTCTCATGCCATAAAGTTTTTTTTTCATGACTTTATTGATGTATCTCATGTTCACATATTAAATGTTTCCCATGTTCCCTTACTGGGCCTTCTACTCACCCATTCATTTGATGTATGTACTCAGGTTATGAGATGCAGTAATGAACCTAGGATGAACATAAGGAGAAGCCTTTCAAGTGTTTAAGAAGAATGTTTTTTCTGTTTCGTGTATTAAGTTCCTAGTTTCCAAGACACTAAACATTTAAGATCCTCAGTTTTGTATAATGTAGTGAATGTTTTTGTGACAAAAAGGAGGGATGCTATAGTTGGTATAAAAAGATGGTTTATTTATTTGTGGAAATTAGGATATGAAAACATTAGGAAGAACCTTATAGAAAAGTTTAAATAAAGGATATCTTCCTGGTATTTTGGTGAGTATTGAGTAAGGGGTTTCCAAGCAAATACATCCATGTCTAGATATGAGCGGGTAGAGGTGGCTCTGGTACAGATATACATAGGGGTAAAAACCAAAAACACCACTTTGAGATAGACTCGAATGGGAACTGGTACACGATAACGGTCCTTGCTGCACTCTTGGTTACGACACTCCCAGGGGTTATGATTTGGTAAATTCATATGCTTAGTATGAACCATTATTAAGGGAACCAAAATAAAATAAAAGAAATATTCACATAAGAATATATGATCATAGATAACCTTGATTGGAACTTAGGGGATCACAAGATAGGTTATACTTTTCTTCTACAAGTTATCCTTTTATTCTTTAAATTCCTTTTCATGATTATTGTCTATGTATTTAATCCCGTAATTGTACTTTCTTTCTATAGTTAATGGTGTGAAATGGAAGAACATGTCCCAAAAACCAATGTGATAGGAGATTTGACGATTTCCTTATTAATATGATATAGATGATTAGGGGATTAAAAGATGATTATTTTTTTGGAAGACATTCACTATTTTGGGAACACTATTTGATCGAGGTAAATAGATTTCTACGGTATTTTATTTGAGGAGTAATGGTTGAATTATAATTTGAAGAATCAATGAATTTAAGGTGAACTTATGGAATTATAGGTTACTTATAGAAATGATTGACCTATCTTGGGGAAAATATGTTTAAGTTAGTTACTTTTGTTATAAGATGTTAGGAGTGGTTGTTGTTGTTTGGAGATGAACGATAAATTTTATCTTGGAAGACTATGTTATCAAGTCCTTCTTGTATTTGGGATTCAATCTTAGTTTCGTTTATTTTGAGGACTTTTATGGACAGTTATTTATGGAATGTTCTACGATGAACATTGGGTAGTTCCGTGGAATTTTGAAGATTTAAGAGTAGTTTCCCTTCCTATGGGATTATTTCTTTTTGAAGAGTTGTTTTATCTTACCCTTTCTGTTTTTGGGATAATGATTAATGATAGAAGAAATATATAGTTAATCTTTTATGGATTACGTGACTCTCTAGAAGATGATTCTTGTGCTTTGATGAGACAAATTAGTATTGAATGCTCATCGTTTGGAGAAAAGATTAGTTTTGGAAGAAAATTATTAAAGGATGAAACTCTACTTAAAGGTAGGTATACTTCCTTGTGTTTTTATTCTATGTATTAAATGAATTCCTCAAAACTATGAAAAGGAATGTAAAACAAAAACATTGTCTGTTAACATTTCCTACTATGAAATCAAATACCGTTTGACCCATCATAATTTTGTGATTTTCTTGTTGTTAACTTTCTCCTAATCGTGTTTTCTATCACTATCCCTTAGAACGTGACCCTTTGTTTTTTTCCTCCATGTCCATGTTTTCCTACATGGAATCCTGGTATGGGTTAACTCGGGTGACCTTTTTACTTCCCTTTCTTTCTTTTAATGTAATAGTTTACTGACTCCTTTTTTGTTGTGGGACTTTCAATGAAATTTCAAAACCCAGTTTTAAAAATTGTGAGGATGAAATTTCTTAAGGGGGGAATAATTTAAGGACCCAAAATTTTGAATAAATCTTGTTTCCTAATTTTGTGTGATATTTTATATTATTTTTTATATTATTTTTTTATTTTATTTTTTTATACTCAACAAAATTGTTTCATTGGATAACATGAGTATAATTAAAATGATACTATTGGGTTTTGACTATTATATGACCATTGGACAATATGACCACTGGAAACTAAACATTTCGATATTTGTCTCTAAATACAAGTGATCTTGGTTAATTAATATAGAAAGAAGATTTGATGGCCTCACCCAGTAGTCTTGGACCGATCGATGCCCATCTAACAGAAATTGGGAAGGAGGTAGCACCATTGGGCTTTTCTCTGGACCAAGCCCAAGCCGAACATCATCGTGTGAAGCTAGAACGGAATATTCTTTGCGAGAAGTTCAAACTGATAGAAATAACTACTCGTGTGATGTTGGTCGAGCCTCCCTCAGATTCTCTAACCATAGCACACCTTACACTTAGGTCCTATGCTGGGGTTATAAGGGGCTATGTAAGGAGACCGTAACTACCTTGTGTAATCCTTTATTTTATATAAAAATTGGGATTTATTCTTATGATGATGTTTATGAATTTTCAAATGACCTGATAAATATAGTATGCATATTTTTGATGAATTTTAGAAATTGGATATTTTAAAAAAAATGTTTATATAAACCTTATATAATTAAAAATGTGTAATGATTTTCGAAAAATGGTCTTCTACAATTATGTTCAGTACGAAATTTAGAGTCTAATTAGATCAACTTAAATTTTTATGAATAGTAAATTATGAATAGTGATTTTACACTTAGGATTAGTAATGGGACCAATTCGATTAGTAATCTCACTTAAAGAAAGTTCTAATATAATTTAGACATCTTGTTTATGTAATGTGATTCAATAAAATGGGTAAATAATGGTTTCATAAATTATTAGTCAAGTATTAGTTTTTTCGGGTGAATAGTGTTTTTTAATTAAAAATTATTAGAAAGTTATTTTTATAAAATGGATTTTATTTTTGAACTTAGAGAATCGATATTATGTTTTGGTAATTTTTGGGGATTTTTCTGAAAAAAAAATGAATTCTCGATGAATAGTTTTTTCATTTAAAATTTAAATTAAAAATATTTAGAAAATTATTTTTATAAAATGGAGTCCTTATTTGTAATCAGAGCATCGATATTTGGTTTAGCTGAAATTTTGGTATTTTTCTGAGAAAGATGAATTTTTAGTGAATAGCAGAAATGCAGTTTTAGGGTTTCGGTATGTTTAATGACATCATAACTATGTCATGAAGATTTCATGAGTTATTTTAAGGTTTGGCTGACCAAAGGTGATGGAGTATTGTATTGTGGGACCCATGTGGCCTAACTCCATGGGAAATACCATGGGAGAGCCCATGGTTTTGAGAAAACCACTTGTGAGGTGTCCCTTGAAATTATTAAAGTATCACCTCACCTTCCCTGTAAATACCCACCCTTTCATCCATTAGTTATCACTCCCAACTCTCCCCCAACAATGATATAGTCTCAGTACCTCCCAAGGAGTCATCTTAAGGTGACCTTAAGCCCTCAAGGTCCAAACCTTTGAGTTTTAAGAGTTAAGTTTTAAGGTTAGGGATCCTACCTCTCTATTTCTTTTCAAGTACTCCCGTTTATGTCATTTCTTCTAAGCTCAATGTTCTTATGTTGGGGATGTTATTTTATATTCCTCATACTTCCCTTTTAATTTTCATATGATGAGAGATACTCTCTTACTCTCATCATTTTGTTTTACGAATGTTTAAGTGGCGTCGTTAGGCTGCCGAATTTTTGTAAAGGATTCTTTCACTCTACTCATTTTCAAGTTCTATTTTCTTTTCAAGTATTTTAAGTTACTTTTTATGTGGGGTACTATCTCTATATCGATCATACTGATCTTTTATTTTCATATTAATAGAGACCCTATTTTATCTCATCAATTCATTTTTGTTGAAGTTTAAGTGACGTCGTTAGGCTGCCAAATTTTTAAGGGATTCTTTCACCTTTCTCATTTCTTTAAAGTTATACTTTCTTGTCAAGTCTTTCAATTTTCTTTTTACAATGTTGGGGTATGATATCTATATAAATCATACTGATATTTTATGTTCATATGATGAGAGACCCTATTTGATCTCTTTAATTCAGTATTTTGATGTTTCTAGTGGCACCATTAGGCTGCCGAATTTTTAAGAGATTCTTTCACCCTTCTCATTTTCAAGAACTATTTTCATGTCAAGTCTTTCATGTTCCTTTTTATTTTGTTAGGGTATTATCTCTATATATATATCATAATGATATTTTATTTTTCATATTATTAGATACCCTATTTGACCTCATCAATTCATTTTTTGATGTTTTAAGTGACGTCGTTAGGCTGCCGAATTTTCATAAGGGAAATCTTATTTTTGTCTTCCTTCAATGTTTTTCAATTCATATGGTATGTCTTTAAAATTTCATTACCATGTTCTTATATCCATTTTATTCTGTCCCCTTACTATTTTATGGGTCATTTATGATTGGGTGACCCATGTCCCCTCTCTTTTCATTGTATTTCTAAAACCCCGAAACATAGCCGTTATGCTGGAGAATTTCCGACTCAAAATGTCTCTCTATATTTTTAAAGTTCTTTCATTTTATTAATTGAATACTCAAAGCTCTCTCTTATATAGGGGTATTCACATATATACCAATTTTTTCTATTTTAAATTCTGGGATTTACATACCTGTGACCCGCTTTCCCTTTCTGTGGGTTTAATGTGACATAAAGATCATGTCTTTATAGCAGTTTTTAAAACGTTATGATTATGAAATGAAACCCATTTATTTAATGCTATATGGGTTGTTTATGAAATTATTGATTATTATATATGTGGCTCACATGATGATAAAGACAAATTTAAGGGTGCGCCTTGATAGCGCTCCAATGCATTGGGTAAAGACTTAATTTCTAGAGATGGCCATTTAGACTGATACCTTGGTGAATAACCTTGGTAATTTTTATTGACACCTTGGGGATAAACCTTAGTGAAACGGAAATTATTTTCTTTGTTAAATGTTGTAGACAAATCTTCATGTTATGAAATATGTGATTTTTATTATGATATGCCTCATGATTTCATTCTCATGCCTTAAAGATCTTTTCATGACTTTATTGATGTATCTCAAGTTCACATATTAAATGTTTCCCTTGTTTCCCTTACTGGGCCTTCTGCTCACCATTTCTTTTGATGTATGTACCCAGGTTATGAGATGTAGTAATGAACCTAGGATGAACATAAGGATAATCCTTTCAAGTGTTTAAGAAGAATGTTTTTTTTGTTTCATGTATTAAGTTCCTGGTTTCCAAGACACTAACCTTAAAGATCCTCAGTTTTGTATAATGTAATGAATGTTTATGTGAAAAAAAGGCGGGATGTATATCCTCCCCATAATATAATATCTTCTTTTCCATTAAATTTAGATAACCGAAGACAATATATGAAAGATGAAATTATAAAATATCATCTAGTTCAACCAATTGAATTTTAGGTACCCAAAATCTATGTGGTCTCATTTCTAATATGTAAATATATAAATTAAAATTGTTATATATAAAACACTACATTTATTACCAAACCAAATTGTAAAAATTTTCATTTGTGGATATATCTAAGAGAAAACATAACCACCATGGGTGGGATAAATATAAATCTATTAAATATATATTAAATATCTCATTACAAATAATAAATTAAAATAATTATAACTCTATTAAAGGGTGAAAGCTGTAAAAGAAGAAAGTGTTTAGTATAAATTTCTGATAGAGTTGTTCTCTAAGGTTAAATTTACTATTATATATAATTATAGTTAAGTATATTAATGACATAAAATCAGAAAATACAAACCCAAAGGAATAAAAATGTATTTAAACAATTAATAAATGGTAAATAAATAAAATTCATTTTAATAAATACTCTTTTGTGATATCAATCTGAATTCTTGATAGCATTTTCATGGAAGAATCTAGAAAAATGTATGATATATTTTAATTCTCATGCATATAACTTAAAATTAAATTCTTTTATTTCCCATAGCAATTTACATGAATCATTTTTTTCAGTAAAAATGTTACACTAATATTGCATGCTATATCATTTATATTACATAATATAATATAGTATTGTCAGTAATTAAGCCATGGATTTAGTTCAAAAATACCTTTTTGTAATTATAGAATATTAATAATTTCAATGGGTTAAAGAGTGACACCTTGATAGAAAATGGGTGAATATACCTTAAATGGGTTTTAATAAATTGTTATTGATGATGAATAAATTATTATTATAGATGAAAATATAAAAAATATTTATTTATAAGAATTCAATATTTCTTCGATTGATATCTAAATCATTATCTTGATCTATTTATATTAATTTTTTACAATGCTTCCCATTGGGGATAATATAAATACAAATAAAAACGTGAAATTAATATATATATGGGAAAATTTTATTGATTATCCAATGGGAGATTTAAAGTGAAATTTTGACTGGTTCTATTGTCATATAATATTTCATAAATTAGAAAATAGTATATAAACCCTCATTAAAATGTACCTGAATAAGGTTACGGTAAATAATCAATAATGGGAATAAATAAAATAACATATAGTTTTTCTTTTGTTTCTTCGTTATTTAATATATAGTTTTATGAAGATCATTTAGTGACAACTGAAACAATTTTTTTTTCCATTTGGCAAAACACTATGTCTGTAATCATGTTTCTAAAAATTAATAATATTTTATCTACTTTTCGGCATGTCAACGCATGTATTAGGATGATTAATGAGGGATACAATTTCTCCGTTCAAAAATATTTTACCATTTTCTTTTAATTTATATCAAATCCAAGAATATATTTTTTAGTATTTCATTTGTATAAGATGAATAAACTGAGTGTTAAAATATTTTTAAAATTATATGAAATGAAATTCAAGATATTATATCATTTATAATATACACAATAATAAAACTACCAGTGTTGTTCAATATGTTAATAATTTATTTAACATAAAATAAAAAAAATTACACACCATCCTATAAGGTGCTTGTAAATATTAAAATAATTTCAATTTAAGATAAAATACAATGAATTATTATATACCCCCCTTCACAATTAATATCATAATATTTAATAATAATATACTTTTTATATTAGAATATTACTTACTCATAATTTTTAATATTAGAAACTTGTATTGAGACATATTCCTTTATATATCCTTCTAAAACTATTTCCTAAGTAGTCATATGAAGACTTGAAATTATATCTCATCATAGATAACAAGTAATGAAATAATTATAGAAACAATATTTTAATGAAAATACTATCTAAATTAAATATGTTATGCTATGAATTTATACCAATATTAGGGGAAAGTGTATACCACAATAAATCACCATTCTCTAAACCATATATTTGACCATATGGGACTTTTATGCCCTATTGATGTTTATGAATTTCAAATTCAGAAATATGAGGAATGAGTTGAATATATAAACATATAATGATTACTCAATTTATAATGGGAGATATAATGATCCCCATTAAACAATTGTATCTCTTTTCTAATGACACCACTAAATGTACCACTACCAATTATATGTATGTATATATATATATATTCCCCGTATACCAGTTATTGATTGTATCTATGGTATATGGTGCATGTAATTATAACAGTTAAAAAAATATTTTATATATTCTACCACTAAATTTAATAATATAAATGAATATATACCCCTTAAATTTTTGTTTATATGAATAGATAAAAAATCACTCAATAATGACTTTGTTCTTATATCATTTCCCTTTTTCAACCACGAGACCAAATTTCATATCTTTTATGTAGGAGGAAAAATCAAATCGTGGTAAAATAAATACCTCCAAAATACTAAAAATATATCTCACAACCCTTTGATTAGATTAATCTAATGAATAATGTAATATGTGTGATTGTGTATAAAATTTCACATATAAAGAATATAATTAACCTTAAATACTGAGGATATCTATAAAGATTAACACCCAAATTAACTAATTAATTATTTTTATGAAGTTATACCTCGTATTCTAAAAATATATCAATATATGAAAAATCAAGAATTCTATATCATGAGGGAATATTATATCACCATCTAGGACCGTAATCACACAAATATTATCTTATCATTATAACCCATTTATTTTAAATATAACCATTGATTAAAGACTAATCATGGGTTTTGAAATTATTAAATTTATATCATGTGATATCTATCTTCAAAAATGAAAAATATATGGATTAATGATAAAAAAATAATTATATTTAATTTTTTAAAAATAATATATTTTTAATTTATTTGTTTTATAAACCATTTATATCTTTCAAAAAAAATATAAAAATAATAATTACATTACATCTAGTACGTTATATATATCATATAATGGTACATTAAAATAATATAATGTTTTTTAATATAATGGTTATGAAAAATTATCAAATACATTATCTTCTAAGCCTCAAAATATATCTGTACCTAACCACTACCTAGGATTTCTATAATGCGATGACATTTATAAATGATAATATTTCACATTTAGAAATACAAGTGTATCTAGGAATAAAATTAAATTATTTCTTAGGAAAATAATGATTTACTAGTCACTATAATCATTGAAAATCCCTTGTTTATTGATCATAATTTTTATCCAAAAATATATTTTCATTGAATTTTATATATTTGAACTATATTATAGAATAATCTTGTATAAATTACATAAAAACATTCTAAAAAACAAAACCTATTTTCAGGAGGACAAAATAGTTAGGATTAAACCAAGAGTCATCCTTTTCAGATTAAAAAATAGAATTAATACATGGATTTATAACAAGAATAACCACATATCAAAATGTAAAAAAAATTCATATTTCATATTTGGTTTTTATTTTTATTCAAGATTATTATCTTCAAACATCAATGGGATCATATTTGTAATGGCTTGTAACTCTCTAGTCTATTATTTTGTGAACATTTAGTTTTAGAGGTGTTTTGGGAGATCAAGGTGACGTATATTTAACAATTTTCGAAATTTATAGTTCTCTTAACAGTGTTTCTAGTTCTATAAAATGTGTGTCTATTTCGTTGAACAATGTTGTCAGTAAGAATTTTGTGGAAACTATCATCAGTGATACATCTGTGAACAGTGTCATTTGTGAGAAATTTTTTAAAAGTATTTTTAGTGAGACATTTGTGTGTAGTGTCGTCACTAAGACATTTTTTAATAGTATTGTCAGTGAGAAATTTGTGAATATTTTCTTTATTGTTTCATTCGTGAACAATGTCATACATGAGACATTTTTGAAAGATTTCATCGGTGAAAATTTTGTGAATATTGTTTCCAAAATCCTATAGTTCAACCACTTTGTCATTTTATTTGAAGTTAAATACATTCAAAGCACTATTTCAAGGGATATAAGGGTAATTCCAAGACCATAACTCCTATATTAATATTTCTATGTTTCTAGGTTAATTTACTTTTTCAAACTGTGTAGTCTAGACCATATCCTACTTTGATGGAATATCCAAACCGTCTCTAAACCATTGAACCATTTAGATTTTTAAAAGGGCCAAGAGACATTCTAACTTGTTCATTCGTCTCCATTCACTTTGTGTGAGTCCCCCCAAACCTTTTTTCATGAATAGTTTTGTGATTTTTCTATCATTGGACTGTTTCTGCTTGTAGTTTTATTTTCTCCATGTTCACCCCTATCTTGGTGCAACCAGGAAGTGTTGATATGTCACTGATATAAGGAATGTTATACCTCTGTTGTTCTGGGTTCCACAATCTCTTTCCTCATGTTCTTTTTTACTGTTAATGAAATGTGTTCTCCATGTTTCTAATAGTCATTTCTTGGGTTTCGGATGATGCAGTTGTGCCTCAGCATCCTCGTGTGGAAGAAATCATTTCTTGAGAGGTGATCGTGATCCATTGTGTTGGCATATTCTCATGCAATTAACGTTGGAAAACATTTGAGGTATGGGATTCATGTATTCTCTAATATTTTATGTGAATTCATAGATTTTTCATGTTTTTTCCACTTGATCATAATGAAATTGAAATAAGAAATACTTGAACTATATTAATGAATTGGTATCAATTGCATAGTGATATTTCTTCCTCTTGATTTTCTAGATCATTTGATATATATACTTTTCTTTTTTAGAATGAAATTATTGATGGAAATTGGTAGAGAACATAAATCCATCTTTAATTATAAATTAATTTTATAAAGATAAAAATGCATGTTTAATGAATCTGGTTGTTGATGTTGTGCTTGGTGATAAATCAAATGGATGATGTTATGCTTGTTTAAATGAATTAGTTAATTTAGAATGGAACTAAGGACCTATTATTTTACAATGATAATGTAGTTAAGGGTTCTGATTTAACCAATTGATTTTAAAGTCCAAATACTTTTTCGTTGGAGATGTGGGTACTTGTTGAGTGTGACAGTTGATTTCCTTTTTTAGGGCCAGGAGCCCAATAACTATGTTGTTTGTTTCCATCAACTTCTTTTGTGGTGTGACCCTCTTATGGATGAGCATGGAGGGTTGTTGTGGTATTTGGGGGTATGGAGGCCTAGTGGTGGTGTCAGCAGTTGATTCATAGAGTGGAAAGATGCATCATTTTTTGCATGTGGGTGTTAGGGAGGAAACTGTGAAGGATGTAATAGGTAGAAACTAGGCTTAACCATTGATATAAAAGATGTTTTTATTGAATATGGTTTTTGTTTATATGATTTAATTCCTCCAATAAATGAGACATAGGGTCTTCCTTACCCTTGTTCCAACATAGTTAAAGACATACGTGGTATTACACATGAATTAAATGATTTGATTCTCGAGGATGGATGGCTATGAACTAGTGTCATTGATAGAAAAGAATCGACATGTGGTTCCTATACTCATTGCGTTCATCCCATTGTGTTTGAAAGCGTATAATTCGTATATATAATACATATAATTAATAAAAATTGATAATTAAGTTCATAAATGATTTAATATATGATGCTGAACTCATAGAGTTATAGTTTACTTGGATGAAATGTTGAGGTTATACATCTAAGGAACTGTCGTCTTGGTTTGGTTAAGCTTGGAGGGAATGGAACATTATTACGTTGCTAATGAAATGTAATGTGGAAATGATAATTGTTAATTATTGGGTAAATAATTAATTGACCTATACTAAAAATGATAAATAAATATAAGAAACGTAATATATATCTTTAAATGGTTGTGTACTTATAGTATATCTAGTCTTCGTGATGGAAGCCAATAGTCTAAGAGACGTTAGCTGTAGTTGAGTATAAGAATTGTTCATACCCAGAGTGTTTTCGTGAGTTATATTATATTCTTCAATTTTTTGTTTCTATACCCTACTCCACCCTATCGTTTAGGGAAACAGATACCCCTGGGATTCGTAGACATGGGGTGTTTTCTGCAACATCCCAGCAGAAGGATGGATGGTAGACTACCCCCCCACCTTTGGCCCCACTATCTTATTTTTCATTTACTTTTACTGGTTTTAATGACTCTTAGTTGTTCGCATATATGTGTGTATAGGTCTGTAATTTCATGGGGTTATTTCACACACATACATTCTGGATATAGTTTTATATGGAATACTATAGGTGTAATGTGTATGGGAAGTTATGGTGTGGGTATCCTTACTCAGTGTATGGGTTTTAATGGCTAGAGGTACAATACCTAATGTATAATACATTATATATGAGCTGTGGGGGCAACTGGAAACTACCAGGTTACTTTTGGTTTTATGGTTTTCTTAGTGAGTTTCTTGGGGTGCATGTTTTGGCACTTCACCCATGTGTCTTCAGGAATCCTATGTGGAGAGAGATTCTTATGACGTTTAATGTTGGGGAAAAGTGGATAACTAGTTGTGAAGTTGTAGTGGGGTATGCTTGATATTCATTTTTATCTTATATACTCTTTTATGAGATACTTGGTGAGTGAATCCACTGTGAGTTTTGGATCTTGGTATAATAATTTATGTGATGAGTTAGTTTAAGTTGTTGTTCACTCTGGTTTTTCATGATTTATTTAATCTTTTAAATGAGGCTCTGGGGAGGAACCTATAAAGAATAATTTTGTACTCACCCAAAGTTATATAAACTATTTTCAGGTCACTTGGAGAATGTTGGAGATCAGGCGGCTTATTACTAGCTTCGGGTTTTGTAAAAGATGTTTGGGCACTGTGGTCTCTGTCATTTTACTTAATTTTGGTACTTACAGTTTTACCATTTAGATGTAGTTGTTCTTGCATGCCATTACATATGTAAATAAGGGTTTCTTTTACTTTTTAGTCTGAGTAGGAGTTTTTTGTGTCTATATTATCTATATCTTTCTCATGAGTTCTCTTAGAGGTTAATTCCTCTAATTGTTGTGTTTACTATAACATCGGTTCGAGTCACCTACCCAGGGCCTACTCAGGGTGGTAATCGAGGGGCCATTATTTTTCATTTAAATTTACAGACCATGAGGTGTACACTTTGTGGTGATGGGGTCGTGATAAAGTTGTATCAGAGTTCTAGTTGAGGGATCAAATGGAGTTTTGATTTTTTTCATAGGGGAGGTTGGATGGTTCGTTAGGTATAAAGTTTCATCTATGTTTTTCAAGGACTCTAAACATGGGAGACTGAGTGAGACACAGGCCTTTAGTTCACCATATGATCTGATTTAAAGACATCTATGTCTATAGTGTCTGCTAAATTAGGTGATACTTATTTTAGAGTAGTGACATAGGAAAGGATCATGTATTATTCATCTTTGCAACTATGTTTGAATGCGTATACCATGGGATACATTAACCTAAAATTAATAAAAGAAAAAAATTCATTAATTAATGTTGATTCTTCCATATTCCATGTTTATAAGCTCTTAATATTTTTTCATTTATAGTTATGTCACGAGGTCGAAGCCCCCATCAAGTTTGTGTGGAAGATGTTAAGTAGGTTGTTCCAGTAGTTCGCCATAGAAAAGGGGTCGATGACTATGAATCATTGAGGAGGAAACTCTGAGAGTTTTACTTCCATATTCTTTATAAGTATCAGGGCTCTATTTCAGATTAAATAATGGAAGTCTATTAGTATATGTTTGAGATATATTTCAATTCATTTTGTTCATAAATGGAGAACAAGTTTTCATTGGTTATGACGATGATGCATGGGGTTGTGAGGAAGTGGTGATTCTTACAACTAAGGGATCATGAGGAGTCAATAGTCTTGTGGGAGGTGTTCTGAGACAAGTTCAGAGTCAATAATCTCTCTTTAACTGTGAAGGAGAAAAGTTTCCAAGTGCTGCATACCATTTGACAGGGGAGCTCTAGTGTGAGAGAGTCTAGGATTCATTTCAATAAACTTCTGTGATATTCTTCAGACCTATTTCTAGATGATGAGGCTAGTTAAAGGCATTTGTTGGAAGATTTACATCCAGAGATCTAGCACCATGTCATAATTTTTATGATAAATAAGCATCTTGGAATGCTGGAGAGGGCAGAGGACATCAATAGGATGTTATCTAGAACTACAACATTTTTAGAGGGGTGTCTTCATGATTCCTCATAAAGGAGAGATGTTGTCTCGTGTTTTTGTACTTTAGGTAAGGATTGTTTCTATTCAACTGGGGGTCGGTCCTAACCCTCAGTATCACATTTCTCATGGGGTAGTGGATCTTAGACCCATTCCAAGGGTTTATGATGATTTTTGTTATTATGGAAACTGAGGTTATCAGCTACGAGAGTGCCCGACCATTCAGAGCGGTCAAAGTACACCAAGTGTTCTGCTTCTAGTCACTCTATTGAGGCAGTTTCATCATAGGAAATAAAATGGGGTTGTACCATCTTTGGATCATCATAGAGAAGATGGATCATGCGTAAGATAGCCTTGGGACTCTCTATATCCTCATAGAGTAGAGAAATACCATGGTGTTGGTCGTCAGTATGGTCATAGAGGCCAGATAGCATGTCATGGTTAGCTTCATTCTTTAGCGTTGTCAGCACCCGGACAACAAGACATCACTCGAGGTACCCTTTTCATGTTTTTATATCTGGTTCATGCCATTTTAATTCTGTAGTGGCACACTGCTTCATATCAAAAACTCCTTTCTGTGCCTTAGGACGTGAGGTAGATAGGCTTTTAGTTCCCTTAGTGTTGACAATGCCAGTTAGAGGTTGATCAGACTTTGTTGATGTATGTAGAGACAATGAGCTAGTGATGGGGAAGCACCACTCTTTTTTATATTTCCTATGTTTACAAATAAAACCTTATGAGGTCATCTTTGGCATGGTTTGGTTATATTTACTGCAAGATGTTGTGGATTTATTTAGGAGGTATGTGGTGTTCATTGATATAGATGGAGAGCCATAATTTTTTGTTGGCAAGCGATACATTTGGATGGGTTATAGGCATGTTCCTTACTTGTCATCCACAATGTCTGATCTAATGTAGAGTTCATTAGAGGTTTATGACTTAGTGTTTCCCAGTGTTATGGAAGATTACCATGATGTCTTTCCAGAAGAGGTTGTATCATTTTCCACCCGATGGGATATCGAGTTCGAGATCGATCTGTAGCCAGATGTGTCTCCTATCACAATGTATTAGTATATGACGATGCCTTCTTATTTTTAGGAGTATAATATATAGATTGATGGTCTATAGAAATGTGGTTTTGTTCGACAGAGTGTGTCACAGGGGGGGGGGGCACTAGTTTTGTTCACGAAGAAGGTTGATGGTAGCTTGTAGTTCTATGTCGATTATCCTATCTTGAACAAAGTGACAGTTAAGAACTGATATCCTCTTTCATGAATTGTTTATTTGTTTGATCAACTAATGGTTAAAAGTTTGTCTTGAAGATCTATTTATGGTCTGGGTATCATCAGATATGTGTGAAGGAGGGTTATATTCCAAAGACTTCCTTCCATTTGCATCATGGGAATTACGAGTTCGATATGATTCCATTCAGTGTGAAAAATTATCAAGCTATATTCTAGGGTTTCATGAATTTTTTTTGTTCTATGTGTTCCTAGATATGTTCGTGGTAGTGTTCATTAATGAATTCCTTGTGGAATTTGTGTCTGATTAAGATCATGCAGAGCAATCTCATACTATTTTGGGAGTTTGTCGTCAATTGTACTTATTTGGGATGTTGTTGAAGTGTGAATTTTGGGCTTAAGAATTCTATTTCATGGGGAATGTTTAATCCCATTAGATTGTTTTCATGGATCCATAATAGATAGAATTAGTTGTGTCTTTGGAATCCCCAAAGTTAGTGGAGGAGGTGTGAAGTTTCCTTGGTCTTTCATGCAATTAGAGGAGGTTTGTGTCTGATTTCTCTCATATTGTGACTCCTATGACAACGTTAACCCAAAGGGATAAAGAATTCAGCTGGACTGATATGTGTTAGGTAACATTCGTGTATCTGAAAGAGAATTTGGTCAGTGCTCCAACACTCTATCATCCTGTATAATGAATTATGTTTGTGGTTTTTTGTGATGATTCATGTTTTTGGTTGGGATGTGTTCTAATGTAGTAGAGATTCGTCATTTTTTATTTATCTTTAACGTTACATCCCAATGAGCATAACTATTCCAACTATGATTTTGAGTTGGAATAAGTGGATTTTTCCTTCAAATTATGGAAACATTACCTCATTGGAAAGAACTTTTGGGTCTTCACTAATCATAGAAGCATGAAGTATTTTTATCCCAACGTGACTTGATCTTGGGTCAATGTCAGTTAACAGTGATTTTTCAGGAATACGACTTCAAAATCACATATACAATAGGAAAGGGGAATTCTTCATCCGACGTGTTTAGTAGGGACTCACGTAGTAATGAAGTGCACAAGTCAGGTGATTCTAGGAGAGTAATGGAAGAACCATCAGCATTTCATCTGAATATGGGATATTTTGGGGGAAGAGGTTGTGTTTTTTATATGATGGTGAATTTATCTTGGTGAATCATGTCAAATATTCCATGTTGGGGGATCTTTTGGTGGAGGTTTAGAGAAAACTGGTTGTTTGTGGTGAGGCCCCTGATAGATGCTCTGGGGATAAACATACTAGGTTTTGTTTAGGTATGACTTTTCATTCCATTGTCAATGAAATAGATGGTTATCATAGAGTTTCATAGTCTTCATTTAGTAGAACATCCTAGAGTGAAAATGATTTACCGATATTTGAGGATTCAGTTTTGGTATCCTAGGTTGAAGCATGTAGCTGCAGAGTGTGTGCCTTGATGTTTGATGTTCTAGAAGGTGATGGTCAAGCACTATGTTTCCAATAGGATTATCTAGCCATTAGATATGCCTCAGTGGATGTGGGATTACATATCAATGGACTTTTTACAGGTTTTCCTCGCGATCAAGGAGAATATCATATTATATTGGTAGTAGTGTAGCATTTGATGAATTCATCCTGCATTATAGAGATCAAGGAGTCATCCTCAGTGGAGGTTTTGTCAAGGTCATTTCTATATGAGGTGGTGAAACTCCATGGAGTCCTGAGGATGATCATTTCAGATTGAGACAACCATTTTACCTCCCGAGTGTGGACTACTCCCCAGCATGATTTTGGTTCTCAGTTATTCTTTAGCACTTCTTTTCATCCACTAACAAATGGTTAGATAGATCAGACCATCTAGACTCTTGAAGACATGATAGAATCCTATGTCATGTATTTTTATATTTTTTGATGAGGCACTTACCCTTGTTACATTTCACCTACAATAATAGTTTCCACTTCATCATCATTATGGTGTTATTTTTATCCTTGCATGGTCGACCTTTTTATTCTCTATTGTGCTAGACAAGCGTCGTAGAGTCGTCAATTCTCAAGACAGAACTTGTAAAAAATATGAAAAAGATGGTTCCAGTGATTTTTGATATAATTAAGGCAATGTAGGATCATCATAAATCCTATGATGATCCTAGGGGGAGACATTTGGATTTTGATATTGGAGATCATGTGTTTTTCAAGGTGTATCTTCATCGTGGGTTGTGAAGGTTCAGTCATGGGAGTAAACATTACCCCAGTTTGTTGGGACTTTCGAGGTGTTGGATCTTGTTGGAGTTCTGGTGTATCGGGTAACACTACACCCGAAGATGAGCATGATACATGAATTTTTTTCATGTTTTACATCTTCATCGTTACCTTCATGAAAACTCTCATGTCATCGACTGGGTAAAGATTGATGTTACGATGATGCAATATTTGACAGGCGAGTTGTAGTGATCCGGGACAATAAAGGGAAGGTGATGTGTAGGCATACTATCCCCTTGGTTCATGTCATGTGGTGGCATGGTAATGAGGAGGATAGAACCTAGTAATCTGAGTCGAAAATATGTTCTCAGTACTACTATCTTTTTTATGATTATATCTTTTCTTGTAACAATGATCATTCATTGGTTGTAGAGATTTCCTATTTATGAGATGGTTTTCCCCTATTTCTTCTTATATAATTCTCCCTATTGATAGTTATCTCCCCCATGTGTGTATTTTGGATATGGTTGTGGTTGTTGTGTAGCGTTATTATTGTACCTACAGTGAGGTCTTTCACCTCCTTTGGTGGTGAGATCCTAGAGAGGTCACTCAAAGGGTGTATTTTCAAACTTCTTTTTTTGTTTCCTATCTGGATTGGTTTTGAATTCTCGAGGATGTGGATGTTTTGAGGGGTATTTTATGTAATGTATCAACCCTCTTCGGTCTATTTATTTGTGAAGATATGGTTTTTGAGTTGTTTCGGGAGGTCAATGGGACTTATTTATTACACTATTCAAAATTTCAAGTTCTATTAATAGTGTTTTCTTTTCGGTGTACAGTGCATCCAGTTTTTTGAACAGTTTCATTGGTGAGACATTTTTGAATAGTTTCATCAAAGACACATTGGTAAATAATTTCTTAATTGAGATATTTGTGAACATTTTTGTTCATGAGTCAGTTGAGAACCGTTTCACCAGTGATATATTTTTGAACAGTGACATCAGTGAGATATTTGTGAACAGTGTCATCAGTGAGACATTTATTAACAGTGTTATCAGTGATATATTTTTAAATGTGTCATCAATGATAAATTTATTAATAGTTTCATTAGTGAGACATTTGTGAATAGTGTCTCTAGTGAGACATTTGGAAATAGTGTCATCGGTGAGACATTTGTGAACAGTGTGTCCAGCGTTCTATAGTTTCACCCATTTAATGTTTTCTTTGACATTAAATGCATACAATTCTATTTTTTAAGGGACTTATAGGCAATTAAAATACCATGAATCCTATATGAATATTCGTAAATATCAAGGTGCCTTTACTTAGTCAAATCATGTAGTCATCACCAGATCCCCCTTTAATGGAGAATATAAACTGTATTTAAATTGATGCTCCATTTATATTTTCAAAAGGGACGAGATACATTCCCCCTTATTCCATATTATTCTTCATCTTGGTGTGAGGTTCCCCAAACCATTTTTCCATAGGAGTTGTGTGATTTTTAAATCCTCGGATCATTTCTCCTTGGATTTTTTCCTACTACATCTGCACCAGTATCTTAGTTCAACTAGGATGTATAAATATATCTTCGATATAAGTTATGTTATACCTCTGATATTTTGGTGTCCTTAATTAGTTTTATCTTGTTCATCGTAAAATGTTACGGCATGTGATCTCCATGGTTTTAATGGACATTTACTGGGTGTTGGTTTATACGGTTGTGCCATGGTGTCCTCGGGTGGATGCATTTATTGCCGGAGTGGTGATCATGAGCAGTTGTGTTCTCCGATTCTCCTAAAAATAACATTAGAATCATTTTGAGGTATTGGATTTTTGGATTCTATATAATTTAATGTGAAGTCATTTAGTTATCATGTTTTCTCCACTAGATCATAATGAAATTTACATAATATATATATGATTCAGATTAAATATTTTGTATCAACTTCTTACAGATTTTATTCCATTTTGATTTTCTAAATCCTGGGATATATATGTTTTTAATTATTATCAAGTCATTATTTATGTAAATTGGTAAAGATTGTAAAGTTGTGATTAATTATAAATTAATTGTCTAATGATAAATAGGCATGTTTAATGAATATGGTTTTTGTTGTTGTGCTTGGTGATAAATCAAATGGAGGTCGTTATGCATGTTTAATTGAATCGGTTAATTCAATATAGAATCAACTACCAGTTGTGAAATATTGATAATTCATTTAAGGTTTCTTATTTACCCCATTATTTTATAGTCCAAGGGCCCTATTATATGGATCTGTGAGTGATCGTTGTGTGCAAAGGATGAATTCCTTGTTTAAGGCCAAGTGCCCAATTTCTATATTGTTTGTTTCTTGCTGCTTGTGTAGTGATGAGAGCTGAAGATGGCTGATCCTGGAGAGATGATGTGGTATGTGGAGAAGGGAGTCCTATTGGTGATGGTAGCAGTTAACACCTAGTGTGGAGAGATGAATCGGTTTATGCATGTGGTTGTCATGTCGAACAATAGGAATGATAAAACAGTTTGAATCAGGGCTGACCCATTGATATGAAAGTACCTGTTGTTGAATCTTATGATTATTTATCTAATTTAATTTCACCACTACTTGAGGAAATTTTTCTTGATTACCCTCTTTCCATAAGAGGTAATGACCCATGAGTTATTACTGGTGCATTCTATGTTTATCTTCTCAATAATGGATGGGAAAGTGCTCTATCTATTTATGGTAATGACTCAACAAGTAGTGCATCTACTCGCCATGTTGAGACCCTTGTGTTTGGAATCTTATAATTATTTTCTAGAATACCTATAATTAAGTATAATTGATAATTCTGTTAATAAATTATTGAATAAATGATGTTTAACCCATGGGGTTGGAGCTTTCTTGGAAGCAATGATGAGGTTATACTTTTGAGGAACTGGTGACTTTGTTTGGTTATGCATAGAGGGCATATAACATTGTTGTGATGGTAATGAAATGTAATATGAAAATGATAGTGGTTAATTACTGGTTAAATTTATTAATTAATGTAAACTGAAACTAAAAAAAAATTATATGTAACTTAATACAGGTGTTTAAATGGTTGTGTGCTTATAGGATATCTAGTCTTAGTGATAGATGTTGGGAGGTCGAGGGTCATTAGATGAAGTTTTGTATAAGACTATTTTATTCCCATAGTGTGGTTGTGAGTTATATTATATTCTATACTTTTTTCTGTATATGATACTCCACTATATCTAGTAGGGAAACTAACACCCTAGGGATTTTGATCATTAGGGGTTTTTTCCCCAACATCTATGAGGGAGGATAGATGACTAACTATACCCTTTGTCCCCTCTCTCGTCTCTTTGTAGTTAATTTTGTTGGTATGCATGGTGGTTAGTTTTCCCCATATATGTGTGTAGAGGTATGTAATGGCTTGGGTTTATTTCACACACATATATTCTTGATATAGTCTCCTATGGAATACTTTAGGTGTAACGTGTATAGGCTGTAATGGCTTCAAGATCCTTACTCGGCAAATGAACTATAATGGTTTAAGGTATAATATATGATGTATGATACTTGTTATATGAGTTGTGGTGGACATTATAAACAACCTGGTTACATTCTATTGTGTGGTTGTGGTGCTGAGTAGCACGAGGTGCATTTTGTGTTGCTTTTCCCAAGTTTCAGAGGGAAAACCTTTTTGGAGAGAGATGCTTAAGACACACAACATTATGGAAAATCAGAAAACCAATGGGGGAATGGGAGTGTGGTGCCCTTGATATTATTTAGTATATAATATAATCTTATAGGATATTTATGGTGAGATAATCCATGGTGACGCAAGTAACTTAGTTTTCCTTTTTAGGTGATTAGTAAGTTTCACTTGTTTATCATTGTGCTTTAGCATGCTCTCATTAAATTTGCATGAGAGGATATAGGGAGTATCGTACTAAATATATTAATATAATCACCCAACATTATATAATATATTTATCATTTCACTTAGAGAAGGATGGAGATCAGGCTAGTTACTAAATTCATAGGGTTTTTCAGATGATGTTCAGGCTTTATGGTCGATCTCATTTTACATTCTTTTGGTAATTACAGTTTTCCCATTTAGTTATAGTAGTTCTTAAATTAAATTACTTTTATGGACTAGGGTTTATTTTACATTATAGTCTAAGTAGGAGTATCTTGGTGTTTGTCATGTCTCTCTATTTTTCATATGTTCCCATTATAAGGCCCCAGCCTTAAACCTTACTTAATCTTGAGTTATTACAAGATTACACATTGAGGATCTTTTCAGGTTTAGAGTTTTAGAGAATTAGATCATGAAACTGGCATTATATTCCACATTTAAACAAAGTGGTTACATAAAATACAGTATTCATTCTTCCCATCAATGGAAACATACTTAAAATAACACATGGATTCTTTCTTGACACATCCTTGACACTATCATCACATCATGTACCTTTCCCTTGACCTGGGAAAAACATTTCAAAAACTTGGGATGAGCATAAAAAGCTCAGTAAGGGTTATAAAAATATGGAAAGGAATCATGAGTTCATATATATATAAGAATGAAATAATACTTTACCCATAAAACATAGGCACTTTAACATACCTCATCAATCATGAAAAAATCATATAAATCATAAGACATAAAAGGTAACATGAGGCATTAATAACATTCTTATGTAGTGAGTGACCTTCTTGGTTACGTTTGGAATACCCACCATAGTATATTCCCTAAATCTCTTCGTAGAAACCTTAATGTTTCACTCCTTCACGTTACCCAATCCATTGGAGAGCTATATCGGGCTCACCTGCCCTTAGTCTATCACGGAACCACCCATCTTCACAATAATTCCCAAGAACCTCAACATAATCGTATCACATAAAACATGCATAAAGGAAACATAACATTTCCACCTTTTAATCACAAGATATCAACACCACACATTGATATAAAAATATTATGAAAACCATTTTCAATAACAAAATAAATGAAAAGTAAAACATGGTATTTATTTTTCTTTTAAAAAGAAGGTATGTCTTGTAGTGGAAGTCGAAACTCAAATAATGGTCACGGTGGTGGAGAAGTCATTGTCACCGCATACGTATGACAAAAACATTCCATTTTGTCGTTTTGTAAAACGCTTCGTATAAAAATATTCCTTTTGGATAAATGTAAAATTCAAAGGGGTTATACACCGTATAAAAGAATGTTGTGTATAAAACAAAATATTCCTCAATGAAAGGATATTGAGACGAAGTCCCTTACAAAGACGGTATCCTTGGTTTAAGGATAAATCAATTACATAATTATGTGTGACAAACGAATACACTAAATATAAGTGGATATTAAGTGTAAAACAATCAGAGGATATTCACACATATTCATATAACGACATATTCAAGGACTACATTTTTATCCCAAAGAATCAAATTTGGGATAAGAAGTTCCCTTACAAAAATTTGACAGCCTAACGGTGTCACTACAAAATTCAGAAAATGAGTTGATGAGAGATAAAAAGGGTATCTCATCACATGGACATAAAATTTAAATCAATAAGGATATAGAAGGACATATCCCAACATAATAGTATGTGAATTAAAAGACATAACAAAAGAAGTCTTTTAAAAAGAGGAGGGTGAAAGGTTCCCTTACCGACATGGGTATCTTTCAGGACATGCACCCCGTGAAAGAAGGACAATACAACATTGATGTAAATACTCATAAATGAAAGTATATTACACAATGAGTAAAATAATGGGCAGTACATACACCACTCAATGGAAATTGTGGCAAATGTAGCATAAATCTCATAGGAATAAAAGTGAGATGATAAATCCCTTATGAAAACTCGGCAGCCTAACGGCGCCACTTAAAACATACAAAAATGTATTGATGTGATCAAATAGGGTATCTCATCATATTAACCTGAAATTTACAGAAAGAGGAATATAAAATAACATCCCCCAACATATCAGATAGGAGCTTAAAAGAAGTGACATAAAGGAGAGTACTTAAAAAGAAAGAGAGAGGTTAGATCTCTTACGAGAATTCGGCAGCCTAACGGCGCCACTCAAAACATCCAAAATGGATTGATGAGAGAGAATAGGGTCTCTCATCATATGAACATAAAAATTACAGTAAGAGTAATATAAAAGAACATCCCAATAACAAGAAAGATGAGATTTAAAAGGAATGACATAAAAGAGTGTACATTAAAAGAAATAGAGGAGTCGGATCCCTTACCTCAAGTCGAACTTGTCTTGTTCATTTCATTATATTCCTGAATAATAAACTTTGGACAATTAATAATTTCCTAAGTACCTCCTTTAGATATTATTATTCAGTTAATATCACATATTATAATGCTATAACAATAGTTTAATAATGTTAGTTCATATCGGACGTTTTTGCCGATGTTTGGTACATGAGTCAAAACTGAACTTGTTTGAAAAAAGATTGCCCATGTAGTTATAAGTAAATAATTTTCAGAATAGTATTAATGATTAAAATATCATATATATCCAGTATATATTCATTTTATACTATTACATATCCTTTGGAGACAAAAAATGAAAATCATTGTTCATGGAGACGGTAGGCCATACGTACGAATGACCGCTACTTTCATTTTTTGTCATATTAATGGAATTAAAACAAAATGAGATATATATATATATATATGTTATAATTACAGAATGATATCCATAATTTAGATGTAATATATTACATATATATCCATTATATATATGTACTTAGAATATTACATAACATTTTGAGATAAGAAATGAAATGTACCGTTCATGGAGACGGTAAGCCGTACGTACACAAGAACGCTACTTCCATTTCTATTTCATATTTAATGGAAATAAATCATAATGATACATAATAGTATTCTAATTCCAGTATGTTATCATACATAATATCTTTAAATATATCCTTTATACGTACCACATATGGTATTAACGAATCAAATCACTTTGAGTGGGCGGTAGTCTGCACTTCCTTAAATTAAGATATCGCGTTTACCCATAATGGAAACCATAAAGTATGCCATAAATGAAAAATACAGAAGATGAAGTAAAACATAAAAATATTATATATCATATATAAATATAGTGTCATATTAATGTCCTCCTTTTAAGGTGTTAGAAGAATGTTGAACAATCATCGTTTCAGGAGGCAGAAATTTACCATCCACAGAAACAGTATGTTCTTTAACCATTAGATGTAGGTGTGTGTAAGGGTAGCTAGAATCCTTCTTATAAAAAATCCTATTATATTGAAGATACTGTATTTTTTACAAAATAAGTGAATAAAAAGAGTTTAGGGGGTTGGAGAAGAAATATAAAACAAAAGGACACAAGTGAAGACATTACCTTAAAATCGGGTAACTCCCTTTAGTTTGAGCTCAAAGGCTTCCTTGGGAAGACTTCTGCCCAAAGTGAGGCTTCAAGGAGTAAGATAGGGAATTGGAGAGACAAAATGTGCAGGGGTGGGCCGAGCCAAAGGCTTTGGGAGTGTGGGTAAGGAGGTAGAGGTGGGGGCCTTTTATAAGAGGAGAGGAGGGGCACTCTTGTAAAGCTACAAAATGTTACTTTATTTTCAAAAGATTTTTGGATTTTAAAGTTCCAAAATTGCTTTATTTAGAGGCTAAGATGATAAGGGTTCTAAATACACTCATAAAATAGGTTTTAGACATGTTTAGGTCTTAGATATTACATTATCTTTCCATTTTATTTAAATCGTTAAATAATGAGGTCATCGCTGCATCATCATGATGTCATAAATAATTTAATTTATTTAATGTCTAAAAATTATAAAAAAACTACTATGATGTAGTAAATATTTTTAGCTTTCCAATAAATATTTATAGTAAAACATATGACTTGTATAACCCCATGTAAAAATTGTTTTAGTAAAACATCCCAGGTTTGTGTCATTTTTTACTTTAACATTAAATAAAAAGATATTTATGTCATTTCTCAACCAAAGTGGCTCCATGGGGTCCCCAAGTTTCCCCATGGATTTTAGTGGTTAGCCATTACACATACAATGAGGGTAGGGCATGTGTCTAGGTCATTTCATTTTATTAAAACATTATTCTTACCATAAACTACACTAATTACCTCTAATTGCGATTAAAAACATAATAAGTTACTATTCACCAAAAAATTATTTTTATCCCATTGAACCATATTATAATTCTTAATGACAACCACGTATGTTGGATTTTTGAAATTCAAAACACAAAGATGACAAAATTTCATTTAAACGGAAAAATCAGTTTTTATAAGTACCACTTAGTGGTTTCACTATTCATCAAAAATTGAAGTTTTTCAGAAAAATCCCAAAACTTCACCCTAAGCTATATTTGATATTCCGAATTCAAAAATGAAGTATATTTTACAAAATTCAAAACATAAAAGTCGCATTAATTAATTTAATAATTAATTCCCGATGTCAGAGAAAATAGCGTGTTTTTATGAAACAATAAGTATCAAAAGATTGACACTAGTTTAAGTATGATTTCAAAGTGAAATTAATTCCAACAACCACTATTGGATTTAATGGTAAAAATATATTCTAATTTCACTTTAAAACCAATTGAAAAGATAATATAATCATATAAATAAATTATATTAAATAGTGGTTTTGAATAAAAATACATCATTTTACACTATTCATTAAAAAATTGAACTTTATCGGAAAGATACCAAAAATTTACACAAAGTAAATTTTGATGTCCCAATTCATAAGAAGAGTTTTATTTGGTCCAATATAATGTATTAGAGTGAACAAAACAATATTTAATGATGGTTCTCCATCAAAAGGTGATAAGTGAACCTTTAGTGAAAACTAGGGCATATACACATAAAATTGAATTCTTTCCGTATTTTAAGCCTTTATCTTTTATTGGATAAATGTAAAAACATTTAAAAACATATATAATCATATTTTAGCTATTTCTATCCATTCCCGCCAATACAATGGCTACATGTTAACTACCATTTAAAATAATATTATTTTATTATTACAGTGCAACGTAAGATTCCCAAGAAACTCATTGTTGCGTGTTGGGTAGGCCATCGAGCATAGCATCCCCTTTAAAGTCATATTAATATTTTATTCACAAATATGGATAAATATGAAAATGTCATATTATTTATTTACCTGGGGTGTTACATCCTTCCCCCCTTTTGAGAATTACGTCCTCGCAATTTTAAAATTGGGCTTGGAAACATCCTTGAAAGTCCCACATCAGAACAAGATTCGGTAAAACAATCACTTTAAAATAACGAAATATAAGTACAATGGTCACCCGAGTTAACCCATACTAGGATTCCAAGTATGAAAATATGGACATGGAGGAAAAAACAAAGGGTCATGTTCTGATTTAGAGTGATAGAAGACATATTTAGGAGAAAGTTAACCATAAGAAAATCACAAACCTGTGATGGGTTAAACGGTATTCGATTCCCCAGTAGGAAAAGTTAATAGACAACATTTTTGTTTTAAGTTACTTTTTATTGAGGAATTTATTCATAAGGAAACATAATCACTTATCATGTTGACTTTCAAATTTTACTAGATTCCTTATTCAAACTCGTATTTTTTTCCAAAAGACGATTATTTAGGGAGACTTGTTCGCATTAAGAGTACTATAATCATCTTCTAGATAATCACCTAATCCACTAAAGAGAACTATATGCTTCCCATGTATTTAGGCTTTAACCAAAACCAAAAACAAAAAGGTTAGTACAAGGTCAGATAATCCAGGAAAGGATAACCCTTTAAAAATAAAATCTATGCTTAATCTCCAAAATTTGTCCAACAAAACCCAAAGTTCAATGAGGACCATCCGATAAAAAATTTGTCCATTAAATTCTTCAATGTAAACCAATCTAATATTGAAACCTAAATATTTGAGGGATTTAGTCACATAGTCTTCCAAGTTAAATCGTAACATTTATCTCCAAACAACATCAGTTTCTCCTAAAGTCTCGTATTGAAAAGTAATTAACCTAATCACATATCCTCCATGATAGGTTAATCATTTTCATAAATAACCCAAAATAAACTTACTCTTAATTCATAAAATAATATAACTAAAACAAATCAGTCAAACTAACCAGGGACTTCACGTAGTCCAGTGGTAGGCGATAAATACCAGTCACACTTTGGTTGTGGGTTCGATTCCCGCAGCTTTGTCCGACACGACGGGTAGTCACACGGTCTGCGTGTTGTCCTTTTTCAAAAACTATATAATTCTCAAATCATTTCCCAAAAAGGGATAAAATCATCAAAAATAACCATAACATAATTTAACCTCAATTTTATCTCATGCCTTTCACTTCCATCATAACATATAGTAACCCATAATTACCTCAATAGTAAGGATCATATAAACCCTAATGGTTACCTTTATAATTATTACCTGAACTTCCACATCGATTGGTCATCTCGTACATGATGCATTTTAGAACATACCAAGGTTCAAGTTGTTGATCATGACTCCTTGATAGTTGGTGTAGAATAACCACAAGTTTCCCCATTGAATACCCCATTTCATCCAGTCTATTAATCAGAGAACCACCACAGTTTCCTTCAAACCAATTGTCACTTCGATGCCTGCTAGATCCAGCCATTTACTAAAACCAAAAAGGTCAGTGTGAGTATATCAACAAAACCATCATGTACTAATGAGTAAGATAAACACTAAGATATACTTACTGATTCACTTTATCTAAAACTAGGACTCTTTATGAAATCCTAACCATTATGGTAATGCCACTTATGCTTAAAGAATACCCTAACCTCTAAAGTTATCTAAACCGACCAATGATACCAACTATAAGGCCCCAGCCTTAAACCTTACTTAATATTGATTTATTACAAGATTACACATTGAGGATATTTTCAGGTTTAGAGTTTTAGAGAATTAGATGATGAAACTTGCATTACATTCCACATTTAAACGAATTGGTTATATAAAAGACAGTATTCATTCTTCCCATCAACGGAAACATATTTAAAATAAAACATGGATTCTTTCTTGAAACATCCTTGACAGTATCATCACATCGTGTACCTTTCCCCTAACCTATGAAAAACATTTCAAAAACATGGGATGAGCATAAAAAGCTCAGTAAGGGCTATAAAAATATGGAAAGGAAACATGAGTTCATATATACATAAGAATGAAATCATACATTACCAATAAAACATAGGCACTTTAACATACCTCATCAATCATGAATAAATCATAGAAATCATAAGACATAAAAGGTAACTTGAGGCATTCATAACATTCTTACGTAGGGAGTAACCCTCTTGGTTACGTTTGGAATACCCACCACATTATATTCCCTAAATCTCTTCGGAGAAACATTAACCTTTCACACCTTCACGTTACCCAATGCATTAGAGAGCTATATCGGGCTGACCCGCCCTTAGTCTATCACGGAACCACCCATCTTCACAATAATGCCCAAGAATCTCAACATAATCGTATCACATAAAACATGCATAAAGGAATCATAACATTTCCACCTTTCAATCACAAGATATCAACACCACACATTGATATAAAAATATTATGAAAACCATTTTCAATACCAAAATAAATGAAAAGTAAAACATGGTATTTATTTTTCTTGTAAAAATAAGGTATGGCTTGTAGAGGAATCTGAAACTCAAATAATGGTCACGGTGGTGGAGAAGTCATTGTCGCCGCATACGTATGAAAAAAACATTCCCTTTTGTCATTTTGTAAAACACTTCATATAAAAATATTTCTTTTAGATAAACGTAAAAGTCAAAGGTGTTTATACACCGTATAAAATAAAGTTGTGTATAAAACAAAATATGCCTCAATGAAAGGAGATTGAGATGAAGTCACTTACAAAGATGGTATCCTTGGTTTAAGGATAAATCAATTACATAATTATGTGTGAAAAACGAATACACCAAATATAAGTGGATATTAAGTGTAAAACAATCAGAGGATATTCACACATATTCATTGAACGACATATTCAAGGACTAAATTTTTATCCCAAAGAATCAAATTTGGGATAAGAAGTTCCCTTTCAAAAATTTGACAGCCTAACGGCGTCACTACAAAATTCAGAAAATGAGTTGATGAGAGATAAAAGGGTATCTCATCACATGGACATAAAATTTAAATCAATAAGGATATATAAGAACATATCCTAACATAATAGTATGTTAATTAAAAGACATAACAAAAGAATTCTTTTAAAAAGATGAGGGTGAAAGGTTCCCTTACCGACATGGGTATCTTTCAAGACATGCACCCCGTGAAAGAAGGACAATACAACATTGATGTAAATACTCATAAATGAAATTATATTACACAATGAGTAAAATAATGGGTAGTACATACACTACTCAAAGGAAATTGTGGCAAATGTAGCATAAATCTCACAGGAATAAAAGTGAGATGATAAATCCCTTATGAATACTCGGCAACCTAACGACACCACTTAAAACTTACAAAAATGTATTGATGAGATCAAATAGGGTCTCTCATCATATTAACATGAAATTTAAAGAAAGATTAATATAAAAGAACATCCCCCAACATAACAAATAGGATCTTAAAAGAAGTGACATAAAGGAGAGTACTTAAAAATAAAGAGAGAGGTTAGATCTCTTACGGAAATTCGGCAGCCTAACGACGCCACTCAAAACATCCAAAATGGATTAATGATAGAGAATAGGGTCTCTCATCATATGAACATAAAATTTACAGTAAGATTAATATAAAAGAACATCCCAATAACAAGAAATATGAGATTTAAAAGGAATGACATAAAAGAGTGTACTTTAAAAGAAAGAGAGGAGTCGGATCCCTTACCTCAAGTCCAACATGTCTTGTTCGTTTCTTTATATTCATGAATAATAAACTTTGGTCAATTAAAAATTACCTAATTACCTCCTTTAGAGATTATTATTCATTTCATATCACATATTATAATGTTATAATAATTGTTTAATAATGTTAGTCCATATCAGACGTTTTTGCCGATGTTTGGTACATGAGTCAAAAGTGAAGTTGTTTGAAAAACGATTGTTCATGTAGTTATAAGTAAATAATTTCCAGAATAGTATTAATGAATAAAATATCATATATATCTAGTAAATATTCATTTTATACTATTCCATATCATTTGGAGATAAAAAACGAAAAGCATTGTTCATGGAGACGGTAGGCCGTACATACGCATGAACGTTACTTTCATTTTTTGTCATATTAATGGAATTAAAACAAAATGAGATATATATATATATATATATATATGTTATCATTCCAGAATAATATCCATAATTTAGATGTAATATATTACATATATATCCATTATATATATGTACTTAAAATATTACATAACATTTTGAGATAAGAAATGAAATGTACCGTTCATGGAGACGGTAAGCCGTACGTACGCATGAACGCTACTTCCATTTCTATTTAATATTTAATGGAATTAAAACATAATGATACATAATATTATTTTAATTACAGTATTGTATCATACATAATATCTTTATATATATCCTTTATACGTTCCACATATGGTATTAACGAATCAAATCACTTTGAGGGGGCGGTAGTCCGCACTTCCTTAAATGAAGATATCGCGTTTACCCGTAATGGAAACCATAAAGGTATGCCATAAATGAAAAATACAGAAGATCAAGTAAAACATAAACATATTATATATCATATATAAATATAGTGTCATCTTAATGGCCACCTTTGAAGGTGTTAGAAGAATGTTGAACAATCATCGTTTCGGGAGGCATAAATTCGCCATCCACGGAAACAGTATGTTCTTTAACCATTAGATGTAGGTGTGTGTAAGTGTATCTCGAATCCTTATTTTAAAAACATACTAGTATATTTAAGATACTGGATTTTTTACATAATAAATGAATAAAAATAGTTTATGGGGTTGGATAAGAAAAATAAAACAAAAGGACACAAGTGAAGACATTACCTTAAAATCGGGTAACTCCCTTTGGTTTGAGCTCAAAGGATTCCTTGGGAAGACATCTGCCCAAAGTGATGCATCAAGGAGTAAGAGAGGGAAGTGGAGAGACAAAATGGTCAGTGGTTGGCCGAGGCAAAGGCTTTGGTAGTGTGGGTAAAGAGGTAGAGGTGGGGTCCTTTTATAAGAGGAGAGGAGGGGCACTCTTGTAAAGTTACAACATGTAACTTTATTTTCAAAAGAGTTTCGGATTTTAAAGGTCCCACATTGGTGTATTTAGAAGCTAATATTATAAGGGTTCTAAATCCACTCATCCAATAGGTTTTGTTCATGTGTAGGTCTTAGATATTACAATATCTTTCCATTTTATTTAAATCGTTAAATAATGAGGTCATCGCTGCATCATCATGATGTCATAAATAATTTAATTTATTTAATGTCTAAAAATTATAAGAAAACTACAATGATGTAGGAAATATTTTTAGATTTCCAATAACTATTTATATTAAAAAATATGACTTTTATATCCCCATGTAAAAATTGTTTTAGTAAAACATCTCATGTTTGTGTCATTTTTACTTTAACATTAAATAAAAAGACATTTATGTCATTTCCCAACCAAAGTGGCTCCATGGGGTCCCCAAGTTGACCCATGGATTGTATTGGTCCTCCATGAAACATACAATTATGGTAGGACATGTGTATAGGTCATTTCATTTTATTAAAACATTATTCTTACCATAAACTACACTAATTACCTCTAATCGCGATTAAAAACTTAATAAGTTACTATTCACCAAAAAAGTATTTTTATCCCATTGAGCCACATTTTACTTCTTAATTACAACCATGTATGTTGTATTTTTGAAATTCATAACACAAAGATGGGAAAATTTCATTTAAACAGAAAAATCAGTTTTTTTAAGTACCACTTAGTGGTTTCACTATTCATAAAAATTGAAGTTTTTCAGAAAAATCCCAAAAATTCACCCTAAGCTATATTTGATATTAGGAATTAAAAAATGAAGTCTATTTTACAAAATTAAAAACATATAAGTCACATTAATTAATTTAATAATTAATTCCCGCTGTCAGAGCAAATAGCGTCTTTTAATGAAACAATATGTATCAAAAGATTGACACTAGTTTAAGTCTGATTTCAAAGTGAAATTAATTCCAACGACCACTATTGGATTTAATGGTAAAAATATATTATAATTTTACTTTAAATCCAATTCAAAAGATAATATAATCATATAAATAAATTATATTAAAAAGAGGTTTTGAATTAAAATACAACATTTTACACCATTCGTTAAAAAAATAAACTTTATCGGAAAGATACCAAAAATTTACACAAAGTAAATTTTTATGTCCCAATTATTAAGAAGAGTTTTATTTGGTCCAATAGAATTTATAAGAGTGAACAAAACTATATTTAATGATGGTTTGCCATCAAAAGGCGATAAGTGAACCTTTAGTGAAAACTAGGGCATATACGCCTAAAATTGAATTCTTTCCGTATTTTAAGCCTTTATCTTTTATTGGATAAATGTAAAAACATTTAAAAACATGTATAATAATATTTTAGTTATTTCTATCCATTCCTTCCAATAAAACGTCTACATGTTAACTACCATTTAAAATAATATTATTTTATTATTAGAGTGCAACGTAAGATTCCCAAGAAACTCGTTGTTGCGTGTTGGGTACGCAATCGAGCATAGCATCTCCTTTAAAGTCATATTAATATTTTATTCACAAATATGGATAAATATGAAAATGTCATTTTCATTATTTACCTGGGGTGTTTCACCCATAAACGGTAACACATTCTATTGGTGTGTTTACTATAACCTTGGTCCTAGTCCCCAACTCACAGCATACTGGAGGGAGGACTCAAGGGGTCATTATCTCTCCTATCTAATTGATATCCTAGGAGGGGTATACTTTGTGGGAAGGTGGTTGTGACAAAACTATTTTTAACTAGTTATTATCAAATCATTAGAGTTATTTGGTAGAGTATATAACATTTTATACCAGATAGAACATATTATGAATTCATAAAAACAGAAATATATTTTCTCTTTCTATATTAGTAAAATAAAATTGATTCCTTATAAGTCATATACATTATAACACTGTATATTGAGACATATCTATAAGGTCTATTAAAAATGTATTTTGGTTTAATGGGAATTTGTATTTTATACTCTTGGTTAGAAAAACATATTTGTAATATTGATACTCCTTAAAATCATGATTAATTAGACTTCATATAGTTATTAATAAATAAATTTCTATTTTTTATAATGAATTAAAATTTATTAATTTCACTCATTTTTAACCCTTTCAAGAAGACTCCAAGATCTATAAAATTATTGATGTTACAAAATTTTATCATATATACTCTTCTTACATAATATAATGGAAAATTATTCATTATAATTACTATAAAATTTAACTTCAATCCATGTGACATAACTAAAATGTATATTTATAGGATTTTTTTGGTCAATTATCCTTTCTATATTTTACTAGAGGGTAATTGAACATAAGGGGATAATCGATAGACATTAATAACTTGATTAAATAGTATTTATAATGATACCTTATTATGACTGGAGTTTTATGATATAATTGACTATAATATATTAATTAATGTCCTTTAAACCAAGACTATTAAACACCCACATATATAAAATTCCTCAAATCGTTATATATTAGGTATATTTATCATGTTTTACAATGAGTAAACATTTCGATGTTTTTTTTCATACTCTATTTTTTGTGATGACATCATTTCAAAGACACACTAAAATAATCAAATCTACATTAAGATTTTAATACTTCATTTTTTCAGATTCTATGTTCTCATCTAAAATACACCTACAATAGTATAATTTATTTTATGGTCTGTATAAGTGGAACCAATGTGGAATATTGTATAATTCACTTATACTCTAAATTGAAAATAATTTATAAATTCTCCAGGATATTCTTAGTACAATCATTATATATATTTGATTGGTTTTATATCTAATCTACACATAGTATATATAATTGAAATTATATTACTCTTTAATTATTTTTTAAAATCCTCAAACTTCTTACACAACTAACCAAATCATTCAATTATCATAAAATCATCAACATGGATATCTATTTAATAATTTTATTGAAATGAGGCTCCAAGGATGGTATCTATATATTGAATATAATTTCATTCAAAATTAAGTATATTGAAAAACACTGTATAAAATCACACTGATTGGCATGATGGATTTTTATACCTTCTTGATAATACCCCAATTAGACTGAAAATAATATTTATTCCATTTATATTGATTGTTCAATTTATATCTAATATAAAATAAATAATAACAAAATAAAATAAATTACATAAGACACAAATATCATTAGTAATTGGGGTTGGTTTCACCCAAGTCACTGGTAAGTGAATCTATATCTAAAGCATCTAATTATTGATAAGGATATTTTAAAATCTAAATCTTGAACAATAAAAATGTTCTAACTTCACCATTCCATTATATATATAAATTCTTTTAAAATAAAACTATTCATTGAATCCCTATGTAGGAATCAGTATTAAAATTCATAAAACATTATAATAAAAAATAACATAGGGAAATAAATTAAAAATTATAATTTAATACGGGCTTATGATAAATATACCCAAAATTAGTGGTGTTAAACCCAATAACATCAACATCAGAGGGGGAATCATTCATTAACTATTTATTTACTGATAATTTGGTAAATTGGGATATTCATTTGAATGTTTGGATTTATTTAGTAGGGAATTATGGAAATGTCCTTCATAATTATAATAAATAATCTGGATGTTATAGTGTTGAAAAGTGTTTTTATGTGTGGTTTTGAGTGAAATATAGTTTTAAATTCATTTAGTAGCATTGTATGGTTTGTATACGGTCAAACTAACTAAAATGTTTATAAAATTTTAAAGAAAGGAGGATGCATGGGTGCCTCATGGTAAGGTATAAATCATGAAATAAACATGAATTTATTAAAACAATCCCTAAATTTTTTTTCATCCAATATATTCCCCAAAAACTCCAATTTTTTTCTATACATGTATAGATATAAAAAAATTCCATTTTATATAATTTTTTTCATTTTCCTTCTATGTAATATCTTTTATCTTCAATAATAGGTTATAAGGTTCCTAGACAAATGGTATATCACCTATTGTTTCCGCATATATTCTTTTGGAATTGGTTCCACTATGGTGGATGTGCTCTAGATATTTGGGTCACCTGTTTCAAAATAGAATAAAAAAATATTTTATTTCAATTAATTTTCATTAATAAATTAATATGAAAATATCTAAAAATTAATTATTGTAATTATAATTTGAATTGATACTAGTAGAATTGGTTGTTGTTGTTTCTTCAATTATTATCTATTTGGACTATTTTCTAGAAATAAATATTATCAAATTTTTGGGGGTATTTTAATGAATGGATTTCTATATTTTCATGATGATCAAGAAATTCGTGATAGATTTATGGATGTGATAATAGGTATATTAGTCTTTATATTTCCTACTATCTATTAAAATCATATTCCCTTCCATAAAAATTCTTTGTATTTCCTATGTTTATATTTTAAAAATTTATGAAATTAGTGATTTGATTAATATGTTTTAATGAAATATTGTTAATTTTTTAGGATAAAAATTAATATTTTGATATATATATTTTTTATGTGTGGTCTAATTGAATTTTAATAGTTTGGAAATTTTTTACAAAATGAATAGTGTTCAATAAGGGAATTTGATTAATTTTATTTATTGTGTGTATTTGTAATAAATGTAAATGAATTTTGGGGTTAATAAACTACTGATTTTTTGAAGAATATTGGAACATGGTTGAGAAATAGATTTGAAATATAGTGACATCACTCCATTCTTGATAGGGAGAGTGAGATATACATAGATTACCAAATTAGAGTGGTGGTCCTAACATTGATATAACGTATTGATTATTTTGTTTTAATGTTGAGTAATAACATAGTGTTAGGGTTACATAAATTTTAAGAATAGTTTTTCTAACTAGAAAAATGAATTTTCACCCTATGTATTCTCTCAAGGTATTTTGAAAAATAATTAATTTTATTAAGATTTTTTTAAAAAAAATATTTCTTTTGTAAAAATCATTAGATTTGAAAAAAAAATTGAATGGTTAGCTATATTGATTGTGAAAGATTATTTTTTTAGAAAATATGTTTGGTTGTGGGAATAGTTTATTTTTGTGTTTTTAAATAGAACATGTTAATATGATTGTTCAATCATCATTTGGGTGTTTTTATGTTTTTTTACTATTTAGAAACTCTTTATATATCGATTCATAATTTTTATATTACCTACATGATCTTTCCATTGATATATGGATACTGTAACAATTTGGTGACTTTAAAGGAAATGTAACTATGATTTTATAGTCACTGAATACACATGTATCACGAATCACATATTGATGAATTTATATATTATATCTAGGTGGAAAGAAAACTAATAACGTTTCATGAAATATATAACAGTAATGATTAGTGGATACATGATATGGAGTGAGGGGTTTTCATTATTATTTTTTGGAAGTGGTATTCTTTATTATTGAATGGTTATGTGTCTTTTTATTATATGAATGAATTTGCATTCATGGGTGTAACAGCCCGAGATTTTATGAAAAATATTCTTTAATTCACTAATGTCTTGTGTTGTACGCTACACCAAAAGGAGCTTGCACAACACACATCCTTGACTTGCCTTGCATTACATGAAATCGCAACCTTCCTCGATAGCGTGTGTATTACGCAATACTGAGTTTCACGAAAAAACGATATGCTATTAAAATATTATTAAAACTAGCCGTTATGAATAGTAATAACCACTTTTTAAATTTTAGAAATTTTAGCTCTCAAAATGGACTTCATTTTTGGATTCGGAGTATCGAATTTAGCCTAAGGTGAAATTTTGGTACTTTTCGGATAACTTTCATATTCTGATGAATAGTGAAAATTACTAAATTATAATTAAAAACATCTTTTATAATCGAAATAATTAATAGTGATAAATCATTAATTTGAGTGGTTTTAATGTATATTTAGAATATATTTTTACAATTTAATACAATGTTGTTCATTGGATGTAATTTCACATTTAAACCAAACATAATCAAGTTTCAATCTTTTGATAGATATTGTTTCTTAAAATCACGCTATTTGTTTTAACAGCGGGATTTAATTATAAAATTAATTAATGAAATTTCTATGTTATGAATTTGGTAAAATAGACTTCATTTTTGAATTTGGAATATGAAATATAGCTTAGGATGAAATTTTGGCATTTTTCTGAAAACATTCAATTTTTGATGAATAGTGAAACCACTGAGTGGTAGGTTAAAAACTGAATTTTGCATAAAACATAATTTTACCGCTTCTGTGAATGGAATTTCAAAAATCTGAGAGACACAGTTGATGTCAGTAAGTAAAATGTGGTTCAATGAGATGAAAATATTTTTTGGCGAATAGTAACTTTTTACTTTTATTTACCACTGTTAATAGTAAATAGGGTAACTAAGGGTAAATATGATATTACTATTACCCTAACACATGTCCTAATTCTATTGGATAAGTGTACTTCGACCAAAAACAACCTTATGAATATAATATGACCATTTAGGTCCACTTGGATTAGATTATAACATTTAATATTATTTTATTTAATTAATAGTTAAAATAGTTAAAATCAATGTTTAATAAATTAAACATTTTTAATATGGGGTTATAAATAAGATAAATTCGACTATAAATATTCATTAGAAAGATAAAAAGATTTCCTACATAATGATATTTTATTTATAATTTTTAGACTTTAAATAAATTAATTTATTTATGACACAACGATGACGCAGTAATTACCCTTTTAAGGAAATATTAACATAATTGATGTTATAAATGATCAAATGAATGTAATTTGAGACTTTTTATGAATTCCACTAATTTTCTAGGTTACTATGATATATTAGTTTTTATTTAAGCAACTTTGTTAGAACATATAATTCTGTTATGACTTTCAAAAAAATCATATATCAAATAGTGTCAAAATTGACACAAAATAGTTTTTAAATAAAATATTATATTATTAATTGTTATTTTATTCCTAAAAATCTAAGGATCGGCAACATGACTTAGATAAGGATATATGTATTAATAATATACAATTTGGGGTTCGTTTGGCATGTTATAGTAAGTGTATTAACCATATAGTGAAAGAAAACAAAAAGACACGGTAAAAGTTAAATTATTTAACTTAGAGTTAAATCTAATTGATAAGGTTACAATAATACTCTAAACATGTCTAAATCATATTGGTTGATAGGATTTCGACCCATCCCCACTTTAGCTTCGAAGTAAGACCCTTTGGAACCATTATAAACCGATTTTGACATTAATATAAAATAATATTTTGAGGTATTCCTAAGGTGCCCCTCTCCTCCCTTATAAAAGGACACCTCCTCCCCCTCCTCCTCGCACAACTTTGAGCACTCAAGCTCGTCCAACCCCTGCCCAAATCTCTTCTCCACTTCCCTAGCAACATCCTAGAGGTTCTGGTCTTCCTCAAAGACCAATTTTAGTGCCCTAAGAGGAGGTCTCAAAGAGGCGCTTCAAAGAAGAGGTAATTACCGTTACCAATTCTTTCATCTTTATTTCTTCTTCCACTTCTTCTTCTTAGGTTGTTTCATTATGAAGTAATAACATCAGTATCACTCATATACTGATATGTTATTATATGTATGAAACAACCCTATTTCACCATCTATCCATCCAACGGAAAAAGAAATCACCGCGCGTGCGTACGTACGGAATACCGTCTCCACGCCGTGGTCTAATCTATTTTCCACCACCACCTTACATGGATGGGTATAATGGTTTAATGAATAACTATACATAGTTATTAAAACATCATATTGATTCTTATATATTGTATAATCCACTCCAATTCAATTCAATATTTATGGAAATGATATCATCGCTCGTGCGTACGTACGGACTACCGTCTCCACGACGCGATGAGATTCATTCTCCATGTTAACCATTTAAGAATGATTATAAAGTATATAAGAGATATAATAATGAAATATATGAAATTATAAAGCTACTGGATTTATGTATATATATATATGTATGTCATCTAATTACTTCCATTCAAGACAATAAGTAAAGGAAAACAGCGTTCATGCATACGTACGGACTACCGTCTCCATGAACGGTGTTTTTCATTTTATTTATCTATCTATTATATATATATATACTGAATATATATGATATATAAATCATATTTTATATTCTGTAAGTAAGTAAATCATGATATAAGTAATAATAATGTCAAGAACAACAAGTCAAAACACCTACGATAAATGAAACGATTTTACCCAAAACGCTTCTTTAACATGGAATTTACCAAAGAACGGGTAATATAATGTCATAAGTGAACCATATATGATATCATAACAATGAATATGATTTTGTAATAAGTCAATGACATTATTTAAATCATTATACAGGAGGTTCGGACACATACGAAGCAAATCAGACCTAAGGTAAGGGAAATATCACAATCTCATTTTTATCCGAGATTGTTTATTCATAAGTATTTACTGGGGTGTATTTTATCATCCACATCCATGTTTCCTCAATATGTAATATTGTTTCCATCCAATTACAATAGTTTAAATCCAATTTTACCCTTCAGTGAGTTTTTAGTAATGAATATGAAAGGAATCTTTTGGCGTTTTTTCGTACAAGGTACTTTTTGACTTTTCCGACAAAAGTACAAAGAATGTTTTTTTAACTTATACAGCACGAACGGATTTTTACGGTTTTATAAAGCCCTATTTTCATGAAGCTTCCTCCAAAAGATTTCATGACTATTTTCAATAAAATCTATTTCTTTTAAAATTGCATGACGTTTTGTGAAAAGAAAATGATTTTGAAGAAGAAAGGATATTTTCCTCAAGAATTCATTTCAAGTATTTTATCAAAATTATTTTCCATCTAAGATAACATAGGGTTCTGTTTCTATCCCTATTATTACATTGATTTGGTTATGTTGTGATGAAATTATTTTTATGAATTCCTTTATCTTATATGAATTGTTTTATGATGTCACGATGTTTACGAATCCCATTTTTACTACATGGTTTATGAAATGATGTATGATTTATGATTTTGTGGCACACATAAGAATGGTATCATTATGAAATGGGTGGGACCTATATCTCCCTCCAATGCATTGGGTAAAGATTTTATATCTCATGAGATAGACAGGGCTGGAACGGGAGGTTATACCGGTTCAGTGAAACAGGACTGAAACGAGGGTTACTTGATTCAGAAAGGGACTTTGTCCACTAAGATAGTCTTGTCAATGAGTCTTGACTAACAAGAAATGATTCTTTATGATTATGTGTGAATACCACAAAGTTTCATGTTTTATGTTATGATTATTGTGATTACATTTCACTACCACGATTTATCCCATGTTATGAAATTATGCTCTCTTTTGCAGGTTATGATTTCCAAAATGTTATGTTCTTATGAGTACGATGTGATTGATATTTCTTTTGTTTACCCTTACTGAGCATTTGAGCTCACCCTTTTATGTTTTCTTCTCCCCAGGATATAAAGAAAGGTTTTAGGTAAAAAAAAGGAAGATCTTTATGGTAGATGTTGAAGATCTTTCACCACGATTAGAAGATTTTATTCCGAGTTTCCAAAGACACTAAAATATTACGATCCTTGTGTGTGTGTTTTTGTTATGTACTAAGTTTTCCTCAAATGTAATGTAATATCCATGTACGTAAAGCTTCGGGTCTCTACAGTTGGTATCAGAGGAAAGGTTTAGTCAACCTTTGGAAACTAGGATGCGAAAACGTTAGTGAGATCCCTAGAGATATTTCTAAGGTATGTCTAGGGATGTCCCTAAGGTTAAGTATACGTATAGGTTGTAGTACTAAAACTACGCTAACAATCATAGAATTAAAACTAAGATGTTAAAGGTACTCCCCCTTTATTATGTTGTTTTCCCTAGCATGATTTTTTCCTCTCACGCTATTCTTTTTGGGTTTTAGACAATGGCTGGAACCGGAAGGAACCGTGTTGATCAATGCAATGGACAATGCAATGATTGTCCTCCTGAACAAACAAATGTTATGGGAGATGGAGTGCAAAATCTTATTGCTATACTTACACAAGCTATGAATCATTCTGGACTTCCAAATGAGCAGAGAAGGGAACAATATTCTATTGAGTCCTTCATGAGGCAACGTCCACCTTCTTTCAGTGGGTCTTCTGATCCACTTGTTGCTGAACAATGGATCAGTACCACTGAAAAGATATTTTCAGTTCTTCGATGTTCTTAACATGATAAATTCATCTTAGCAGTATATCGTTTGGAAGGTGAAGCTGATCAATGATGGAATCTTATCAAGAATACAAGGCAAAGAGATGAAATTGAGTCCATGGAATGGGACGAGTTCAAGAACTTATTTTTCAATAAGTAATTCCCTCGTATTCTTCGTACAAAGATGGAGAAGGAGTTTCTTGAACTAAAGCAAAAGGATGACGAATCTGTTGGTATATACGAAGTGAGTTTTACAAGACTTGCAAGGTATGCATCTGGCATTATCATCCAACCTGAAAGTAAAGTTGATCGATTTTTCAGCGGCTTAAAACCAAGTCTTCGAAGGGAATTAGCTATAAGAGACTTCAGTAGCTATGAAGAAATTGTGCGTTGTGCTATCAAGGTAGAAATGGAAGTTGGTGTTACATATCCATCTCATGGTTTTGACAAGAAACGAAAGATGGAGTTCAAGGAGAAATCTCAGAATAATGGTGAAAAGAAGATGAGTGTTTCCTTATGCACAAAGTGTGTAAAGAAGCATGGTGGAGATTGTCTTAAAGGGACTATAAAATGTTTTAAGTGTGGAAAAGAAGGTCATCGAGCAGCTGAGTGTCGAAGTAATGGAAAAAGGTTTTATAATGATGTGAATAAAGCAAACACTGCAGAGAACGCTCCACCAACACTTCAATGCTTCAAGTGCAAGGAAATAGTGCATTATGCTAATAAATGCCCTAATCCAAGGGTTAGTGATGATCAACATGAGCAACCACTGAAGGCAAAGGACAAAGGGAAGTCACATGCGATCACTATTGGCAATGTTGAATATGACAACGATGTGGTGGAATGATTAAGTGTTTATGTAATGGGATTCCAAAATAATGTTGTATCATTGAGTATTGAAATATTTATTGATGTGGTATTCAAAGTGATTGAGATATTTTTTGGAAATAAGATGATATGCGAAAAAATGAAATGTTTAATAGTATTCATGAGCTCATGATTGATATAAGGACTAAGTGATATCATGGTTTGAGAATATAGAATTTTGAGGATTTTGGTATGTGGAAAGTGTTAACTTTTAACTGCATTCATGTTTTCACTAAGGTATTCAAGAGAATACACGATTAAGGACTTTGAATGTTTGGAATGTGACCAACAAAACATATCTTATGATATATGGGGATCGACGATGGTGTTAAATCTCTGGTAATCGTTTTCACTATGTTATGAGAGTGGATTGCAGTATTATGGATAAGCCTAAAGATTGGAATGGATTATGTTGGACATAAGTTAGTATTGTTTAAGGATAGAATTTTTCTCGATATTATTGATGGGATGTTATAGTAATATAGTTTTAGAAAAAGGAAAACCTGCAGGACGGGCGACAGCCCATCGCGTCGGACAAGGATGTAGGAATCGAACCCACAACCGAAGTGCGACTGGCCTTTATCGCCTACCACTGGCCTACAAGAAGTACCTATTTATTAGAAACTAGTTTTATTATATTAAGCAGTATGATATCTGAAGTATAAAGTCCATTTTAGGAACCATATATGATTAATCTCACTATAGATCGACTTATGTATATAATTTTTTCTAACCCTTTGTTTGAGATAGATGGAATGGCCCGTCATTCTATCACATGATCTGCTAACACTTCACGAATAACAAATTCAACTTCATTTATTTAAAAGATGAAGTGTAAATTGTTAAAGGCACGAACAACAGTGAGATTGTACGAAAATAAAGTAAGTATTTATTCTAATTCTTTAACTTTAGGGAAATGATCTTGAAAACCAAAAATGTTGTCCTAGTGATCTTATATCTGATGAATCAGATGGTACCTTAGATCGTTACAGATTTATGGCTTTGTGATTGCTGGCTTTTCCATAGCCATGTTCTCTACCACTCTCCATCAGAACATGATGGTTAGATTTCTCTTCCATATCCATATTTTCACCTATGTGGAAACCCAGTGATTAGTTTATTTGGGTAATCGTTACATTTCATACTTTAGTTTTTAAAGCCATGTTTTGGTATTCCGTTTTACGATGTGGGTTTCTATTAAAGAAACTTTCGAATAGTAAACCATTTATAACCCCGACGAATTTCGAGGGCGAAATTCATTTTAAGGGGGGTAGAATGTAACAGCCCGAGATTTTATGAAAAATATTCTCTAATTCACTAATGTCTTGTGTTGTACGCTACACCAAAAGGAGGTTGCACAACACGCACCCTTGACTTTCCTTGCATTACACGCAATCGCAACCTTCCTCGATAGCGTGTGTAGTACGCAATACTGAGTTTCACGAAAAAACGATATGCTATTAAAATATTATTAAAACTAGCCGTTATGAATAGTAACAACCACTTTTTAAATTTTAGAAATTTTAGCTCTCAAAATGGACTTCATTTTTGGATTCGGTGTATCGAATTTAGCCTAAGGTGAAATTTTGGTACTTTTCGGATAACTTTCATATTCTGATGAATAGTGAAAATTACTAAATTATAATTAAAAACAACTTTTTTAATCGAAATAATTAATAGTGATAAATCATTAATTTGAGTGGTTTTAAAGTATATTTAGAATATATTTTTACAATTTAATACAATGTTGTTCATTGGATGTAATTTCACATTTAAACCAGACATAATCAAGTATCAATCTTTTGATAGATATTGTTTCTTAAAATCACGCTATTTGTTTTAACAGCGGGATTTAATTATAAAATTAATTAATTCAATTTCTATGTTATGAATTTGGTAAAATAGACTTCATTTTTGAATTTGGAATATGAAATATAGCTTAGGATGAAATTTTGGCATTTTTCTGAAAACTTTCAATTTTTGATGAATAGTGAAACCACTAAGTGGTAGGTTAAAAACTGAATTTTGCATAAAACTTAATTTTACCACTTCTGTGAATGGAATTTCAAAAATCCGAGAGACAAGGTTAATGTCAGTAAGTAAAATGTGGTTCAATGAGATAAAAATAATTTTTGGTGAATAGTAACTTTTTACTTTTATTTACCACGGTTAATAGTAAATAGGGTAACTAAGGGTAAATATGATATTAATATTACCCTAACACATGTCCTAATTCTATTGGATATGTGTAATTCGACCAAAAACAACCTTATGAATATAATATGACCATTTAGGTCCACATGGATTAGATTATGACATTTAATATTATTTTATTTAATGAATAGTTAAAATAGTTAAAATCAAAGTTTAATAAATTAAACATTTTTAATATGGGGTTATACATAAGATAAATTCGACTATAAATATTCATTAGAAAGATAAAAAGATTTCCTACATAATGATATTTTATTTGTAATTTTTAGACTTTAAATAAATTAATTTATTTATGACACAATGATGATGCAGTAATTACCCTTTTAAGGAAATATTAACATAATTGATGTTATAAATGCTCAAATGAATGTAATTTGAGACTTTTTATGAATTCCACTAATTTTCTAGGTTACTCTGATATATTAGTGTTGGTTTAATCAACTTGGTTTGAACATATAATTCTGTTATGACTTTCAAAAAAATCATATATCAAATAGTGTCAAAATTGACACAAAATAGTTTTTAAATCAAATATTATATTATTAATTGTTATTTTATTCCTAAAAATCTAAGGTTCGGCCAAATGACTTTGATAAGGATATATGTATTAATAATATACAATTTGGGGTTCGTTTGGCATGTTATTGTAAGTGTATTAACCATATAGTGAAAGAAAACAAAAAGACACGGTAAAAGTTAAATTATTTAACTTAGAGTTAAATCTAATTGATAAGGTTAAAATAATACCCTAAACTTTACTAAATCCTATTGGTTGATAGGATTGCGACCCATCCCCACTTTAGCTTCGAAATAATACCCTTTGGAACCATTATAAACCGATTTTGACATTAATATAAAATAATATTTTGAGGTATTCCTAAGGTGCCCCTCTCCTCCCTTATAAAAGGACACCTCCTCCCCCTCCTCCTCACACAAATTTGAGCACTCAAGCTCGGCCAACCCCTGCCAAAATCTCTTCTCCACTTCCCTAGAAACATCCTAGAGGTTCTGGTCTTCCTCAAAGACCAATTTTAGTGCCCTAAGAGGAGGTCTCAAAGAGGCGCTTCAAAGAAGTGGTAATTACCGTTACCAATTCTTTCATCTTTATTTCTTCTTCCACTTCTTCTTCTTAGGTTGTTTCATTATGAAGTAATAACATCAGTATCACTCATATACTGATATGTTATTATAAGTATGAAACAACCCTATTTCACCATCTATCCATCCAACGGAAAAAGAAATCACCGCGCGTGCGTACGTACGGAATACCGTCTCCACGCCGTGGTGTAATCTATTTTCCACCACCACCTTACATGGATGGGTATAATGGTGTAAAGAATAACTATACATAGTTATTAAAACATCATATTGATTCTGATATATTGTATAATCCACTCCAATTCAATTCAATATTTATGGAAATGATATCATCGCTCGTGCGTACGTACGGACTACCGTCTCCACGATGCGATGAGATTCATTCTCCATGTTAACCATTTAAGAATGATTATAAAGTATATAAAAGAAATAATAATGAAATATATGACATTATAAATCTACTGGATTTATGTATATATATATATATATATGTATGTCATCTACTTACTTCCATTCAAGACAATAAGGAAAGGAAAACAGCGTTCATGCGTACGTACGAACTACCGTCTCCATGAACGGTGTTTTTCATTTTATTTATCTATCTATTATATATATATATACTGAATATATATGATATATAAATCATATTTTATATTCTGGAAGTAAGTAAATCATGATATAAGTAATAATAATGTCAAGAACAACAAGTCAAAACACCTACGATAAATGAAACGATTTTAACCAAAACGCTTCTTTAACATGGAATTTACAAAAGAACGGGTAATATAATGTCATAAGTGAACCATATATGATATCATAACAATGAATATGATTTTTTAATAAGTCAATGAAATTATTTAAATCATTATACAGGAGGTTCGGACACATACAAAGTAAATCGGACCTAAGGTAAGGGAAATATCACAATCTCATTTTTATCCGAGATTGTTTATTCATAAGTATTTACTGGGGTGTATTTTATCATCCACATCCATGTTTCCTCAATATGTAATATTGTTTCCATCCAATTACAATAGTTTAAATCCAATTTTACCCTTCCGTGAGTTTTTAGTAAAGAATATGAAAGAAATCTTTTGTCGTTTTTTCGTACAAGGTACTTTTTGACTTTTCTGACAAAAGTACAAAAACTGTTTTTTTTAACTTATACGGCACGAACGGATTTTTACGGTTTTATAAAGCCTTATTTTCATGAAGCTTCCTCCAAAATATTTCATGACTATTTTCAATAAAATCTATTTCTTTTAAAATTGCATGACGTTTTGTGAAAAGAAAATGATTTTGAAGAAGAAAGGATATTTTCCTCAAGAATTCATTTCTAGTATTTTATCAAAATTATTTTTCATCTAAGATAACATAGGGTTCTGTTTCTATCCCTATTATTACATTGATTTGGTTATGTTGTGATGAAATTATTTTTATGAATTCCTTTATCTTATATGAATTGTTTTATGATGTCACGATGTTTACGAATCCCATTTTTACTACATGGGTTATGAAATGATGTATGATTTATGATTTTGTGGCACACATAAGAATGGTATCATTATGAGATGGGTGGGACCTATATCTCCCTCAAATGCATTGAGTAATGATTTTATATCTCATGAGATAGACAGGGCTGGAACGGTAGGTTATACCGGTTCAGTGAAACAGGACTGAAACGAGGGTTACTCGATTCAGAAAGGGACTTTGTCCACTAAGATAGTCTTGGAAATGATTCTTTACTAACAAGAAATGATTATCTATGATTATGTGTGAATGCCACAAAGTTTCATGTTTTAAGTTATGATTATTGTGATTACATTTCACTACCATGATTTATCCCATGTTATGAAATTATGCTCTCTTTTGCAGGTTATGATTTCCAAAATGTTATGTTCTTATGAATATGATGTGATTGATATTTCTTTTGTTTACCCTTACTGAGCATTTGAGCTCACCCTTTTATGTTTTCTTCTCCCCAGGATATAAATAAAGGTTTTAGGTAAAAAAAGGAAGATCTTTATGGGAGATGTTGAAGATCTTTCACCACGATTAGAAGATTTTATTCCGAGTTTCCAAAGACACTAAACTATTACGATCCTTGTGTGTGTGTTTTTGTTATGTACTAAGTATTCCGCAAATGTAATGTAATATCCATGTACGTCAAGCTTCGGGTCTCTACAATGGGACACTATATGATATATTAACATATAGACAGTTTTATTGTGGTAGTTTCGTTCAAAAAATATATCACTAATATAATTGGTAATCCATTAGAATTTATAATATTATTTCAAGGATAGATGGAGATATTTAATGAAAAATAACATTTTCCATGTTTCATGGTATTATTTGATCATACGATTTAAATTATAATATTAAAATGATATGAATTATTTTGGTTGTATCGGTGTGGTAGATATATAATTTCAATGAATTATAATGGAATTTATAAATTTAATGGGAAATCAGATTTATAGAAATGTGAAGGAATATTTTGGATTTGATTACTATTGGTTAAACATTAATGAGATAGATTCATTTTTTAAGTTGACTATTCTTGTTTATGGAAGATGATTTTTTTTTAATTTCATATATAGGTTTTTATTTTGGTTAAAAATTCGTGATATACATTTTGATGCCTATTTTTATTACACTTTTTCCAAAAAAATGAGTTATATAATTTCATAAAATGTAATGAATTGCTTTCTCTCTCCATCATATAATGACCTCAAGAAAAATTAAAACTTGTATGAGTTTATCATTTATATATTTTTTATTACTATAAGATGAATAATTTAGTCAATAATTTTAAAATGATCATTTGGTAATTTAATATCACATAATATATGCAATCAATTGTAGTGTAATATATTATTTTTGAGATAAGAAGAAATTCAAAAAAATCATATAATATTTTTAACTTATTTATTCAGAAAATAAAATTATTAAACAAATATGCATTTTTTTAGTTACTTAGTTTTTCAAATAGATTCTTTCTTGAATTATAGTGGATTAATTTTACATTTCATATGGTATAGAGTCAATTTTGAACAATAGTATCTCATATATTTTTAAAATTGGATATAATAAATTATGATGATATTATAAAAGATAAATTATTTTTTCATTTTTTAATTCATGCATTATAATTTTATTATAAAAATTTACTTTGAATGGGTTTTGTTTTATTATGAGAAATATGAGTTTTCTTTTATTATGTTTTTGGATTAGTTTCATTAATAATAGAGTCGTTATCTTTTATTGGTAACATGAATATTTTCCCATACATTTTTCTATAAAAAGAATAGTTTTGGATTTATATTTTGTAACATGGTTTTTATATTTTCCTAATTGTCAAAATATTTTGTTCAATTAATATTTTAATCATTAATAATTTTCCTAAATCCCAGGTGATAATTCAGATTTCATTTTAATAGGTTTTAAAAGCTTTATTTGGAAATAATTGAATTCTTAAACATGTAAATTTTCATTTGAAGTTTCATTTATGTGTTAATATAGAAAGTGGATGTGAAAATGTATATTTTTAGTGAAAGTTATTGAATATGTATCTCAGATATTGATTGGGACTAGAATAATTTGAAATACAATAACAAGATTTAGTAGTCACCTTGGATGGGGGAAGGTAAATCAGTGTGGCCTTTTGACTGAAATCCATTATCCCATACATATTCCCATCTTGTTATTTACACCTAGTTTATGTGTTAGGATAAAATATTTAATTATATATGAATTACATCAATACATTGACACTTTATGAATGAATAATTTAATAAATCTGAATACAAAATAATTTATTAAAATTACATCCATAAATGAGTAATCTACTCCCTAATGCATTAAGATAATGTCTAAGACATATATATGTATTATATTATGTATGTAAATATATGAGGGTCTCTACCAAAAATCTATTTCTATCTACATATAGGATTACAATCTCTTGATTTTGTTCATTATACATGATCCCACTAGAGTAGAAAAGTTCGCTCTAATAAATTATCAAACATGATATTCCTTCTTCTCTATATATCATTGAATCATAATAATATGATATTTTTCATTAAAATATAGTATTTAACTTCAATTATATTTCTTTATATATTATTATACATATCAATATTATTATATAATTTTATCTCATTGTGATATAAGTATCCTAGCATCTCATCACATAAAAATGATTTGACACAAAAAGATAGATAGATGAAACATCACTTGTTGGTTACCCTATCGGTTCTTTATTATCCCTTTGAACCATATTCTGTTATATCGATAATCGTATCATTTGTTTCATTTACTTCAAATTCATTGATGCTCAATTTCACCACATCCAAACTATGTTCATGTTCCTGACAACAATACTCATGATATTATTTTTGAATGATGTTTCTGAGAATCCTTATATTCTTCATACGTTTATTATATATTTAGAACCACATGAATATGATAACCTTTTTTGTAAAAAAATATTCAATAAATAACAGAATTTGATCTGATTATTTTTTACTCTCAATAGTAATCTCATTGAATCATGTTTTTGATGCTTAACCGGGGCGCGCGCGTCCGTCCGCTTAGGGCGCGACAGGCGCTGATTTTTGTTTCCCCGTATTCCCGCTTTCCAAAGGCGGACGACATCCACTCTTTATTCAGGGATGTCAGATCCTTGATCGAAATGGGATGATGGGATTTCAGTTCTACCATCTGTGGATTCCTCCTCAGAACTCATCACCTAGTCCGGGTCTCCCTCATAGATTTAATACGTTGTTCATGAAACTCTTCCCAGTGCCATGTTTCCATGGATGCTAGTTAATTAAACTGATTCTATCAGGACATTCCAAGGGGTGCGGTCAGGGCATCAACCTTCATTTGGGGGAGTAGTCACATCGATGCGTCATTAACGTGTCTGAATGCTGGGGAATTGGCATGTCTGTCTTTTTTCCCTTATTATAGGGCTTCTCATGGTCGCAGAAGCCCGAGGCATCCCATAACGAGCGTGGGGAATCATATTCCCAAGGCATGTATCTGAGTTTTTCATCATCTTCCCATGTTTAACACAGAGTATGCCTCAAGTTTAACATACAATGGAGATGGATCGAAATGATTAGAACACCAGCTAGAGTGGATCAGATTGAGGAGTCCCCCTTGAGGGAACACCGATATCGGAGCCGGTCCATGGGCAGCTTCTCGAATGCTGTGAAGGGGAATGGGGTGGCATGATCTCACAGGGATGTGGCATCCTAGACAAGAATCGGGATGGGTGATTGAAAGCTGCACTGAGTGGAGGGGGGATGAAATGGAGCCATCGTGGAGATGACTGTGGTGATGGGATTGAATCTCGAAAAGACTTTCTATATATCGCCGTGGCAGGGAATCAAAGTCTACATAGTTCAGAATAGATGTGTGGGGCTTACACTCTAGGCTTCCCAAGGTGGTGGATGAACCGGCGTGAAGGCGGTCAGAACGACCGAATGGTGGGATTGAACCTCGTGAGGCTTCCTACGTACCACGCCTTGGCATTGATCAAAGTCCACGTAGTTCGGGTTGGACACTGGTGAACCGACTTGAATGAGGACCTTGGTCCAATTGGTGGTGGGCTTGAACCTCATGAGGTTTACTATGTACCATGTCTTGGCATGGATCAAAGTCCACATAGTTTGAGAAAAGGGGTTGTTGAACTAACACGAAGTGGTGTCAAAACAAGTGGATGGTAGGGTTACAATAGCTTACCACTAGATTGGGATGCAGTTTAACGTCATGTGGGATGAGGGCGTGTCAGAGAACCGACCTGAAGAAGGACCTTGGTCCAGGTGGATGGTGGGCTTGAACCTTGTGGAGGCTTCCTATGTACCATGCCTTGACACAGATCAATGTCCTCATAGTTCAAAATGGATGTGGGTGCCGGTGAACCAATGTGAAGAAGTAACTTGTTCCGATGGGTGACAGATTTTATACTTTGGAAGGCTTCCTACATACCGTGCCTTGACATTTATCAAAGTCCTCGTTGTATGGGTTAGGTTTCGTCAGGGAACCGATGTGAAGGAGAACCCGGGGGTCCAATGGTGGTGGTCTTGAACCTCATGAGGTTTCCTACGTACCATGCCTTGACATGTATCAAAGTCCTCGTAGTTCAGGTGTGCAGTTTAAGGTCATGCGAGACAGGGCATTTGGGGCTTACGCTCTAAGGCGGCCCATGGTGGAGTTTGGAGAACCGACATGAAGGAGGTCGGGATGACTAATGAGTGGTGGGTTTGAACCTCGTGAAGCTTCCTACGTACCATGCCTTGACATGGATCAAAGACCTCTTAGTTCATGATAGTCACAATGGCTTACCACTGGACTGGAATGTAGTTTAACGTCATGCAGAACGAGGGTGGAACCTGATGTGAAGCAACAACTAGCGGTGGGATTTAACCTCTTGGAGTCTTCCTACGTAACGTGCATTAACATGGATCAAAGACCCCGTAGTTCATATGGATGTACAGTTTACATTAATGTATGAAAGGATACAGTTTAACTTCATGCTGGATAGGGTCATACAGTTTAACGTCATGCTGGAAGAGGCATACAGTTTAACGTCATGTTGGACGGGGCATACAATTTAACGTCATGGTGGATGTGGCATACATTTTAATGTCATGCGGGATGAGGCATACTGTTTAAAGTCATGCTGAAAGGGGCATACATTTTAACGTCATGTTGGACGAGGCATACTGTTTAACATCATTCTGGACGTGTCATACAGTTTAAAGTCATGTTGGACGGGGGCGTTGTCAGGGTCAATGCTTACTCTAAGCCCACGTGAGTTGTGCTCTGTGTGAGAAAAAAGAGGAAACAGTGACCTGATGATCATGTCGCGAAGGGTGCATCTGTGAGAAATAAATATGGGCTTATGCATTGAGTGGCCCATGGTGTCGGGACATACTCTAGGATGGAGGCCCGAATGCGACAAAGCACAGAGGGGGAGGGGATTTGGGTCTGAAGAAAGGAGGTTCTTTGTTCCCTATCATGCCCTCTTTTGGCCCTAGCGGCGAGGTAGTACGGAGGTTCATGGGTGATACCTCCATAAGAGGGGCTAGGGGCTTACACGAAATTGGTTTCCCTACCCCCGTGGACAAACACCACTCTGAGAAGGAGGATATCAGCCCTTGTGGGGGTGATTCCATCCATGTGGAGACGAGTGGCGTAAAGAATGTCTGAGCCAGGGGGACCCTGCGCGTGAGGCACGGGGCCAGATCATAGTTTAACGTCATGTGTTGAGGATGAGGTTCTTGGAAGTTTAACGTCCTGCAGCTTGGACGAGGTGGGTTTACTCCACACCCCTTGGACTATCATGACCAGTACCCTCTTCCCCTTGTGGGAGGGAAGGCATCGGCAAGGCCATGTAGAACCAGAGTCACAGAGCGAACCATCGAGGGGTCCACGTTAGCATGGATATATGAAGAAGCAATATTTGTTAGTGTTCCTATGTGAAGAAGAATTAGTTGAAGAAACGCTGTGGGTGGTATCATCCAGGGGACTTTGAAATCGCATCATGCATACCTGGAGGGTCGCACAGAAAAAGGAATTTCCAAGCAGAGGGGTCCACAGGCAGGGGCCGTGTGGAGCTCGGTTGCTCTGCATAGTAGAGGGCACTTGCGAAGGGGTGTGCTTCGTGAAGTGGGGTTCCTTAGCATTAGCATGGGGTAGAGGTGAGAGCGGGAGGTGCTTCGTGAAGTGGAAGGGTGTTCGTGCACTACCTTGTGAAGCATAGGTGCCTCGTAAAGAAAGTGCTGTGAAGCAGTGTGATTCGTGAAGTACAGTGATCCTACCTTGGCATGTGGATCATGTGTACATGGTGGGTGTTTCACGCAGCATAAATGCTCTGTGTCTGCCCTGGTCCCCATAAGAATTCCTTTCCTTCAAAAATTCCCTTAGGATTCATGAAGGGAATCCCTCTCGGAAGAGGGGCTCAAAACGAGACAAGGCGGAGGCCTCTCTCGAAGCAAAAATCCCTCACGGAGCTCATGATTCCCAGAGCGAAGAGTGCTTCATGATTTTGGAGATGAGAAGCCAAAAGGTCGGATTATCCATTTGGGGAGCTCAGGGGGAGCTTGGTATTTATAGGCAAGAGGTTCCACAAAGTAGAGCTCACGCGGTGCGAAGGGGGCTTGGGTTGCTCCACGGCGGGTTATGAACGTCAACTGAGTTCACGGAGAGTTACTGCCTCATCTGCTTCGTGGCGGCATCGCTAACGTTAGGGAATTCATGGAGAGGTACCACCTCATCTACTTCGCGGCAGCCTCATGAACGTCAGGGCGTTCGTGGAGAGGTACCGCCTCATCAGCTTCGCGGAGGCATAACGAACGTCTGGGTGTTCGCGGAGAGGTACCTCCTTATCTGCTTTGTGGTGGTGTCGCGAACCTCTCCACGTTCCTGTAGAGGTACCGCCTCATATTCTTTGTGGTGGCTTTGCAAAATTCAGGGAGTTCAAGGACAGGTACCACCTCTGGTGATTCGTGGTAGCCACGTTGCTTCAGAAGGCTCCGTGTCGGTGCTTCATGAGGCAGAGCGCGGGGCCTCTTTTTCTTCTCTTTTTCATCAAAATATTTTGTCGCCAACAAATTCCCCCCTCAAACATGGAGCCGTGGAAGGATCAAGGGTCTATGTCTGGGGGAAATCACCAAATTATCAGCAGTTCGCGGTGTTTACATGCAAAGAGGGCACGTGAGGCGTTCAGGGGCCGCGCGGTCCGGGCGCGCCGTGAAGCTCTGCGCGGTCCAGACGTTCCGTGGAGCTTTGAGGGTTTCCACCTATAGATTGGGTAGATGACCTATCTTTTTTCTTTTCCCTTCTCCATGAATTTATTCTCTTGTGCTCTCTATTTGAGAATCTCCGCGTACTCCACGTATTCTCACCACGAATCGAGCTTCGCCACATACTGAGAGTCTCTGACTCTGCGACTGCACCAAGCGATCGTGTGGTTACAGGCCGAGGCCAGGCTCTGTGTCATGGATTTGTGAACGAGCTTCACGAGAATACTCCACGAACGATCTTCGCGACCCGACCCGAAATTTTTCCGAGTTCTGAAACAGTAATGTCCCATCAAGAAGCTGTGCTAGGGGTGCTCGCAGATGCAGCCCAGAGGGATGAGATGGCCAACTGTCTGGGCCTGGGGGAGCAGGTCCGAAGCCACTCAGACCATAATTCTTTGACGTAACTGCTATCAGAGAGCCAAAAGAACTATCCTCTGTGCAAGAAGCTTCCCTTGTATGGCTTCAGGATGAGGGATTACATCATCATTCTTGAGGCGAGTATGGACAAACTAGCTTTCTGGTTCATGAGCACGCCATGCCAACGTCAATGGTTCAGGGCGACTAATGGTCATGCGCATTAGGACTTCACGCCTGTCACCACCGACTGCCTATACAACCACCTGAACATCATTTATGGGAAGCCATTACAACCAGGTATGTCCCCTCCCATGTACCGTAATATATTGAAGGCAGCTTTGGGGAATTCGAAGAACGGGTTGTCCGATGAGTGGGACCTACGCCGGGGCAGCAACTTCACAAATGATTGGGCATGGGCCTACTTGGTAGGTGCCTCATGAGAGGAGTTTGGGGCTGATCTGAGGAGAATGGGCTTGTATGGGGTTTTCTGGGCCTCCCAATTCCATATTTATCAACTGAAACAGCTAATGATAGATCTGTTGAGCAGATGGTCGTCTACGACCAACACTTTTCACCTGCACCATGGGGAGGTTGGAATCAGTCTGTTGGATGTCCATCAGATATCAGGGGTCCCGATCTTGGGGGAAATTTATGATGAGTTCCTCCTCATCATGAGAACGTGGGAGGATCCAGAGCAGATGTCACAGCTGGCGCTGGCACTAATGAGACTGGTCCCCAGTGAGGACAAGGAAGCGGTGCGAGATGTCGACTTTAAGAAGTGGTTCAAGCAGTTCCTGAACTTCCTGGTGAACCGCAAGTTTCCCTCGAGGCCTAGAACTTGTCCAAAGGGAGATCAACGGGGCAAGGAGCACTCGTATTGGTGGCTCTTGGAGGGCAGCCAATGGAAGACCTGTGGTTTCAGTGTCAACACTGAACAACAGCTATAAGGCCCCACCCTTAAACCTTACTTAATCGTGAGTTATTACAAGATTACACATTGAGGATCTTTTCGGGATTAGAGTTTTAGAAAATTAGATCATAAAACTTGAATTACATTCCACATATAAAAAAAGTAGTTACATAAAGACAATATTATTCTTTCCCATCAATGGAAACATATTTAAAATAAAACATGGATTTTTTCTTGACACTTCCTTGACACTTCCTTGACACTATCATCATATCATGTACCATTCCCTTGACCTGTAAAAAACATTTCAAAAAAAACTTGGGATGAGCATAAAAATCTCAGTAAGGGATATAAAAATACGAAAAGGAAACATGGGTACATATATACATTAGAATGAAATCATAATTTACCAATAAAACATAAGCACTTTAACATACCTCATCAAATCATGAATAAATCATATAAATCATAAGACATAAAGGTAACTTGAGGCATTCATAACATTGTTACGTAGGGAGTAACCCTCTTGGTTACGTTTGGAATACCCATCACAGTATATTCCCTAAATCGCTTCGGATAATACTTAGCATTTCACTCCTTCGTGTTATCCAATGCATTGGAGAGCTATATCGGGCTCACCCGCCCTTAGTCTAGCACAGAACCACCTGTCTTCATAATAATTCCCAAGAACCTCAACATAATCGTATCACATAAAACATGCATAAAGGAAACATAACATTTCCACCTTTCAATCACAAGATATCAATACAACACATTGATATAAAAACATTATGAAAACAATTTTCAATACCAAATGAAAAGAAAAGTAGAACATGGTATTTATTTTTCTTTTTTAAAAAAAGGTATGTCTTGTAGAGGAAGCCAAAACTCAAATAATGGTCACGGAGGCGAAGAAGTCATTGTCGCCGCATACATATGACAAAAACATTCCCTTTTGTCGTTTAGTAAACGCTTCATATAAAAAATATTCCTTTTTAATAAACGTAAAAGTCAAAGGGGTTTATACACCGTATAAATGAAGGTTGTGTATAAAACAAAATATGCCTCAATAAAAGGAGATTGAGACGAAGTCCCATACCTCAGGTCCGACTTGACTCGATCTTTCTTTAATCTCCTGAATAATAAACTTGAGTAAATTTCTACTTGTTTAAGAACATTTTTAAAGTTCATTATTCCTTTTATATCACTAATTTCCATGTCATGAACACTATGTAATTATTTAAGTTAATAACGGTCGTTTTAACGATCATTGGTACTTGAATAAAAAATAAACCCTTTATAATTACAAGTTGTTCATGTATCTATTATATCCAGAATGGTATTCATGATGTAGATATCATATATGTCATATATAACCAGTATATGCATGCATTTATAATATTACATAATCATTTAGAGGTAAGAAATGAAATGCACCGTTCATGGAGACGGTAAGTCGTACGTACACATGAACGCTACTTTCATTTATATTTTGTATTTTATAGAATGGAATCATAATGATATAAAGGTATATTACAATTCCAGTATAATATCATATATAATATCATAGTTCCATCCTTTATACATCCAACATATGGTATTTAACGAATCAAATAACTTTGAGGGGGCGGTAGTCCGCACTTTCTTAAATGATGATATCGCGTTTACCCATAATGGACACCATAAAGGTATGCCCAAAATGAAACATACAGATGCTTAAGGAAAACATAAACATATTATATATCATATATAAATATATTTACATATTAATGGCCACCTTTGAAGGTGTAAAAAGAATGTTGAACAATTATCATTTCGGGAGGCATAAATTCACCATCCACGGAAACAGTATGTTCTTTAACCATTTGATGTAGGTGTGTGTAAGTGTAGCTCGAATACTTCTTATAAAAACATCCTAGTATATTGATGATACTTGAGTTGTTACAAAAGAAATGAATAAAAAGAGTTTAGGGGGTTTGAGAAACAAAATAAAACAAAAGGACTCAAGTGAAGACATTACCTTAAAATCGGGTAACTCCCTTTGGTTTGAGCTCAAAGGCTTCCTTGGAAAGACTTCTGCCCAAAGTGATGCTTCAAGGAGTAATAGAGGGATGTGGAGAGACAAAATGGGCAGGGGTTGGCCGAGCCAAAGGCTTTGGGAGTGTGGGTAAGGATGTAGAGGTGGGGGCCTTTTATAAGAGGAGAGGAGGGGCACTCTTGGAAAGTAAAGAAATGTTACTTTATTTTAAAATGAGTTTCGGATTCAAAAGGTCCCAAATTGATATAATTCGAGGGTGAGGTGATAAGGGTTCTAAATACACCCATCAAATAGGTTTTGTACATGTTTAGTTCATATATTTTACATTATCATTTCATTTTTTTTAAATCCTTTATTAATGAGGTAATCGCTCCATCATCATGATGTCATAAATAATTTAATTTATTTAAAGTATAAAAATTATAAAAAAATACTATGATGTAAGAAATCTTTTTATCTTTCCAATGAATATTTATAATATAAAATATGACTTGTATAACCCCATGTAATTTTTTTTAGTAAAATATCTCTTGGTTGTGTAATTTTTACTTCAACATTAAATAAAACGTTATTTATGTCATTTCCCAACCAAAGTGGCTCCATGGGGTCCCCAAGTTGACCCATGTATTGCCTTGGTCGGCCATGACACATCCAATTAGGGTAGGACATGTTTCAAGCTCATCTCATATTATTAAAACATTATTTTTACCTTAAACTACACTAATTACCACTAACCACGATTAAGAACTTAGAAGTTACTATTCACCAAAAAATTATTTTAATCACATTGAACAACATTTTACTTTTTAATGACAACCATGTATGTCGGATTTTTGAAACACAAACCACAGAAGTGGAAAAGTTTCATTTAAACGAAAAATCAGTTTCTTTAACTACCACTTAGTGGTTTCACTATTCATCAAAAATTGAAGTTTTTCAGAAAGATACCAAAACTTCACCCTAAGCTATATTTGATATTCTGAATTCAAAAATGATGTCCATTTTAAAAAAGTCAAAACATGTAAGTTGCATTAATTAATTTAATAACTAATTCCCGCTGTGATGACAAATAGCGTGTTTTTATGAAACAATAAGTATCAAAAGATTGACACTAGTTTAAGTCCAATTTCAAAGTGAAATTGATTCTAATGACCACCGTTGGATAAAATGGTATAAATATATTCTAATTTCACTTCAAAACCAATTCAAAAGATAATCTAATCATATAAATAAATTAGATTAAAAAGAGGTTTTGAATTAAAATACAACATTTTCACTATTCATTAAAAAATGAACTTTATCGGAAAAATACCAGAAATTCACACAAAGTAAATTTTGATGTCCCAATCATAAATAATAATTTTATTTTGACAAACATAGATTATAAAATTTCCAAAAGAGATATTTAAAAATGGTTTTCCATCAAAAGGCAGTAAAACAATCTTTTAAGAATATTAGTGTATTCCATGCATAAGATTGTATTTATTTTCATTTTAAGCTTCTAAAACACTATCTTTATCATTAATAGACATAGATAAAAATATCTATTATTCATTACTTACTTGGGATGTTACAGAAGCCGATAGTCTGGCTGGCAGCGTTTATCACGACCCTTATCTGCGGTTGGATCCTACCAGTGAGGGATACCAAAATTGGGGGTGCGGCCCAGCTCATTTGTCATGGCATCCATGCTGGCCACAGGACGTCGGTTCAATCTAGGGATTCCAATGCTTGTGAGATTGTACAAGATGTTGCTGAACGTTAGTAAGGGAAAGAAGCCGCCGAGGATATGCGGGCACTTCCACCTTCTGTATGGGTGGATCGTGGTGCACGTCCGGGGGTTTATGAATATCCAAACCCCATCTCGCCACCGGGGTCAAATTTCCATCCATCCATTCATAATGTTTCCGAGAGCTTCCCCTTCAAACTAACTATACTGATGGTACTGAACTAGGTGTGGAAGGCAGATGAGTTTAACTTCCACCTTTTTCCATTGCCGGTAGGGGTACTCATCAATGATGGTCAGGGAATAATAGTGCACCAGCCCTATCTCATGGCCTTCCGAGGTGGAGTTTTGGTGGCGTGGGTGGAATGCGAGTCGATCAGTGAGCCGTACACCCCGCACCAGTTTGCAAGGCAGTTCTGGTGTCTGAATCCGCTGACCCCACAGGTCTAAAGGGAGGTGAACCACGAGGAGCACACGTGTCTGATGAGGCAATTGTGGCTCATGTTCACACAGGAAGACGGGAAAATGAGAAATGAATTGCCTCTGTTCACTGCCGCCTTTGGACTAGTGATAGAGTATGCCATCAGCTGGGAGACAGCTTATCTGGGGGAAATGCGGAAGCAGCCAACCATTTGGGTTGGTGGTTGTGGGCCTCCCATATCCTGAGGTCAGGGTCGGAGGGAATGAAGGGCCTCTTGCGGTGGCGGTGCTGCTGTGGCGGTGATACCTTCACCAGCTGAGGATGAGGTAGCAGCGGCAGACCCAACAGCAGCGGCGGATCCGGTGGTCCTGAAAGAACTGATCCATCCGGAGGGGAGTCCACTGAGGGGATTCCGTGGGATATCTACTTAGGCTCTAGGGAAACAGTTGTGCCATATTGACATGCCAGATAATGTTGCTTTCCCGGAGGCCTTGGCGATTTGGGACATCAACCAGAAACACCTCAGTCTGCCTAAGATGTGGGAACACCTGAACCGTCTCCGGATGGTTTTACCATGTATAGGCCCTGTTCGGGCCCGTTTCACGGTGTCTCCGATGGAGGCGGAGCAATATCTGGATGAGCTGCAGGACTACGTACATTTCAGTGGTGTCCCATGTCTAATGACAGGATGAGTGAGGGTATTTCTGGATCAGATGGTTCCCCCATAGCTGTCTGCTGCCGAACTGAGAGAGTGCTTCCCCGTGCTGGAGGAATCAGACAAATACTTTGGGGAAAATGAGGCTGGTGGAGGGATCCCGTTGGTGTAAGGAGAAGTCGGCGATCAAGACTCAGATCTCGATGATTTCACGGAGACTCTCGAGGTAACATTCCATGTTTCTTTCCTCGGGGTCTGCTATCAGGGCATTATAGATTTCTTACCAACATCTGCACCATGCAGGAGGAGCTTGTACATAGACCTCACCCTCTCCCCTTGGTGGGTGACGATGCAAGGCCATCAGAACCTATGCCTATGGACACGTCTAGTTCTGTGTCTGGAGGGGCTAGGGAACTCGAGGTGGCTCCTCCAGGATCTCCAAACCTTCCGAAAATATATGGAGGGCCACGTCTCGGGGTCCCATTAGCATCAAATCAGGAGAACCACCAGGAGTTCGATCTCTGTAAGTCTTCTCCACTGAATTCATTGCTTGTCATATGTAGATCGTTCCAACTGACATCCATGTCCTTCACTGTCGCGTACAGTTCTACCACTGGCATGGGTTGTTGCCGCATGGCTGGTCGAGATGTCTAGTGGCATCCCTCCAAGGGGCATGCTGGTGATCGTGGAGATAGTTACCCCTCCTACCCGAACTTCATCACTCCCTATCATTGGTGGGACCACCAGCACGGTCATGCTTGAGGTTACTGAGGTGGAGTCTGATGATGAGGATCGACCGGTCGACCCAAGTACCGCCACCTCTGATCCAACTCCAGCCGCCACGTCTGATCCCACACCAGATGCAGATCTTACTGAAGACTTATTGCGGGCTGTTTCCGACGCTTTCTCTGGGGAACACGCGTCTATCCTCTTGGGTGCGATAGACACAGATTTTGTGTTTCCCCGCATTCCCACTTTCCAAAGGTGGGCGGCATCCATTCCTTATTCAAGGACGTCTGCTCCATGATCGAAATGGGATGATGGGATGTCAGTTCCTCCTTCCATGGATTCCTCCTCAGAACTCGTTACCTAGTCTTGGTCTCCCTCATATATTTAATATGTTGTTTGTGAAACTCTTTCCAGTTCCATGTTTCCATGGATTCTGGTTAATTACACACTTTCTTTCAGGACATTCCAAAAGGTCCGGTAAGGGAAACAACCTTCAGTAAGGGGAGTAATCATGTAGAGGCATCATTAGCGTGTCTGAATGCCGGGGAATTGGCGTGTCTGTCTTTTGTACCTTATTATAGGGCTTTTCAAGGGCGCCGAAGCCTGAGGCACCCCTCAACGAGCGTGGGGAATCATATTCCATAGGCATGTATCTAAGGTTTTCCTTAGCTTCCCATGTTTAACACAGGGTATTCCGCACTTTTAACATCCAGTGGAGATGGTTTGGCTTGATCAGAACACTAGCTGGAGTGGATTAGGTTGAGGGGTCCCTCTTGAGGGAACACCGATATCGGGGCCAGTCCGTGGGTGGCTTCCCAAATTCTGTGGAGGGGAATGGGGTGGCATGATCTCACTGGGATGTGTTATCCCGAGTAAGAATCAGGATGGATGATGGAGAATTGCATGGAGTGGAGGGGGAATGAAATGGGGCCATCATGGAGATGGCGGTGGTGAAGGGATTGAATCTCGAAAAAGCTACCTACGTATCCCCGTGGCAGGGAATCAATGTCTGCTAAGTTTGATGAAAAAGGGGCATCGTTGAACTGACGTGAAGAAGGACCTCAGTCCAATGGGTGGAGGGCTTGAACCTCGTGAGGCTTCCTACATACCATATCTTGACATGGATCAAAGTCCACGTAGTTCGGGAAAAGGGGTGTTGGAACAACTGGATGGTAGGGTCATAATGTCTTACCACTAGATTGGGATGCGGTTTAATGTCATGCGGGATGGGGGAGTGTTGGAGAACCGACATGAAGAAGGACCTTGGCCCAGGTGGGCGGTGGGCTTGAACCTCGTGAAGTGTCCTACATATCATGCCTTGACATGGATCAAAGACCACATAGTTTAGGTGAAAATGGGGGCTTGGAACACCAACATGGAAATGGTCGGGGCCCATGATTGTTGGGATTGAACCTCAGGGAAGGTTCCTACATACCATGCCTTGAAATAGATCAAAGACCCCATAGTTCTGAAGGGATGTGGGCGTCAGCGTGCCGATGTGAAGAAGGACCTTGGTCCGATGGGTGACGGGGATTGAACCTCAAGGAGGCTTCCTACGTACCATGTGTTGACATGGGTCAAAGACCATGTAGTTTAGGAAAAGGTTTTCGTCAGTGAACCAACATGAAGGTGAACCCGTGGGTCCACTAGTGGTGGGATTGAACCTCATGAGGCTTCCTACGTACCATGCCTTGACTTGGATCAAAGTCCTCATAGTTTGGGATAGTCACAACGGCTTACCACTGGACTGGAATGCAGTTTAATGCCATGTAGGATGAGGGTGAACCCTGACATCAATAAATGATGGGCAGTGGGCTTGAACCTCATGGAGTCTTCCTACCTACCATGCCTTCACATGGATCAAAGACCCCGAAGTTCAGGTGGATGTATAGTTTAATTTCATGCGGGGCAAGGGCACGCAATTTAACGTCTTGTTGGACGAGAGCATACAGTTTAACGTCATGCTGGACGAGGGCATATAGTTTAACGTCATTCTAGACGAGGGCATTTCCATGGTGGACGCTAACTCTAAGCCCATGTGAGTCATGCTCAGTGTGTGAAACAAGAGCCATCAGAGAGCTGACGATCACACCGCGAAGGGTGCGTCTATGAGAAGCGAAGAGGGGGATTATGTGTTAGGCGACCCATGGTTCCGGGACTTACTCCAGGGTGGAGGCCCGAGAGTGACAAAGCACAGAGGGAGAGGGATTTGGGACCGAATGAATGAGGTGCCTCGTTCCATATCACACCCTCCGCTAGCACTGACGCTGAGGAAGTACGGAGGTGCATGGGTGCTACCTTCCACAAGAGGGGCTAGGGGGCTTACACCAAGGTGGTTTCCCTTCCCCACGGACATACCCCACTCCCAGAAGGAGGCTATCATCCCATGTGAGGGTGATTCCATTCCCGTGGAGATGAGCGGCGTAAATAATGTCCAAGTCGGGGGGGACCCTGCATACGAGGCACGAGGTCGGGTCACATTTTAATGTCATGTGTTGAGGTCAAGGTGCTTGGTAGTTTAATGTCCTGCAGCTCGGGAGAGGTGGGATTACTCCGTACCCCTAGGACTTACATGATTAGTACCCTCTACTCCTTGTGGGAGGGAAGGCGTCAACAATGCCGTGGATTAGGTGGTTCGTAGAGCGAACCATCTAGGGGTCCACGTTAGCGTGGCAATGCGAAGAAGCCATAGTCGTTAGCATGCCTATGCGAAGAAGCATTAGGCGACACAACACTATGATTGGTGTCATCCAGGGGACTTAGAAATCACATCATGCAAACCTGGAGGGTCTCACAGGAAGTGGAATTGCTATGGAAAAGGGGTCCATAGGCAGGAGCCTTGCGGAGGTTGGTTACTTTGCATGGTGGAGAGAACTTGCGAAGGGGTGTGCTTCGCGAAGTGGAGTGCCTTGTCCTTAGCATGGGAAGAGATTAATGTGGGAGGTGCATCGCGAAGTGGAAGGGTGTCCGGGGAGCACGACCTCACGAAACAGAGGTGCCTCGCGAAGCAAGGCGCTCTGAAGCAGAGTGCTTCGAGAAGATGAGTGACCGGGCCTTGGAATGTGGATCACGTGTACAGGATGGGTGTTTCACGAAGCAGAAACACTCCATGATTTCTTAGGTTTCCTTGGGAATCCACTTCCTTCACGAATTCCCTTAGGATTCATGAAGGGCATCCCTATAGTAAGAGTGGCTCAAAAAGAGACAAGGCGAAGGCCTCTCACGAACCAATAATACCTCACAGAGCTCATGATTCCTAGAGCGAAGAGTGTTTCATGATTTGGGAGTTGAGAATCTGAAGTGTAGGATTGTCCGTCTTGAGAGCTCAAGTGGAGCTCGGTATTTATAGGCAAGGGGCCTCATGAATCAGAGCTCACATGGTGCGAAGGGGGATTTGGTTGCGTCGCGGTGGGTCACGAACGTTGACCGGATTTGTAGATGGTTGCCGCCTCTTCTGCTTCGCGGCGGGCTCACAAACGTCAGGGCGTTTACGGAGCATTACCGACTCTTGTGATTGGTGGCGGGCTCATGAATGTCAAGGCATTCGTGAAGCGTTACCACCTCTGGAGATTTGAGGTGGGTTCGCAAACGTCCGGGCGTTCTCAGAGCGTTACCGCCTCTGGTACTTCGCGACGGCTGTGGTGCTCGGGGTGCTCCGTGTCGGGGTTTCACGAGGAAGAGCGTGGGGCCTCTTTTTTCTCCACCCAATATTTTGGCGGCAACAAGTTTCCCCCATTAGACTTGGAGCCGTGTAGAGACCAAGGGTCGATGTCTGAGGGAAACATCCATAATTATCGGTGGTTCGTAGTGCTGACTCACGAAGAAGGTGCGCGAGGCAGGTAGGGGCCGCGGCCTCTAGACGCACCGCGAATCTCCGTGCGGATGGACATGCCGCAATGCACCGGGATCACTGCCGAAAAGAATCCAACACTCATGCAACTACACCACCATGGTGGGAGTACTCTATATGGGCACATCAGTTTGATCATGGATAATTATTTTTGTTTTAAGATAGGGCCTCTCTAGAGAGGTGGTCTGCCACTTCCCAACATCATCTTGGGGCATCCTAAACTCGTTCAGGGCACAGTTATGGTTACACAGTCCCTTACGATGGGTCTGGCCATGGGGCTAAATACAGGACTTTACGACTCCTGGGGATGGACCCTGGGAAAAATTCTGGGGTGTCCCTATGTATCCCATGAGGATGGGAATCAAGCCACACATAGTTCTAGAATCACAGTTTAACGTCATGTAGGATGAGGAGAATCCTGGTTGTGCCGGTACACATCCTACAAAAACTACTAAGCGCACGTGGGTCATGCTCGATGTGGGAAACAAGTATTGGAGAACTTTCTGTGTATAAGAAGGGGCATGGTAAGGCGAAGGGACGATCGGTGAATACCAGACCAATGATGATAACATGTCCATGTGGCACACTGAGATGCGTGAAGAGGTAGATCAAAATATGTTGGACTTCCACTTAAACATGAGGAAGTGTAAATATGTGAATCAGGACGCCCGAGATTTGGATCACAATGATGGCAGCGTGACGGTGGAGGATAACTGTTAACCATGGCAGAAATGCAGCATCCCTATCGCATTAAACTAGAATGGGGACAGACAAATTATGATCGACCATTGACCAAGTTCGAAACATGGGACCATGTCACAAATTTCATCCGAGATATTTAGGGACATTGGCCTGAAATGATTGGAGAGCTCTTAGGCCCAGCATCCATGGAGAGCCCTTAAGCCTAACGTCCATGTCGTCAGAGGGTCCTTTTGGACGTGGGAGAGGATGAGGATCCAAATAGAGAGCTCACAAAGCTTGGTCATGGGATAAGGGGATTTCCTCATTAAAATCCCACACTCCAGGCTCTTTTTCAAAACACATCTAAATACAATAATGCGTCGTATTAGATAGAGGCAGTCGAGTCCCTTCCCACAAGGAGATCTTAGTTTAGGGTTGCAGAATTCAGACCCTGGATGGCATGAAACACAGGAGGCATGTGGCGGGTAATTACAAAAAACCCAACATGGATGGGAACCAGGGGTGTGTATGGTGTGGTGAACAACCCGACGTGAATGAGTAAATAATCCCATACCACACTGCACAACCCCCCTTGAGAGAGGTTTTAGGTCAAGGGACTAAAAACGAGTGTTTAGATGGGCCTGAGAAAAGTGCAAATGCATTCCTACGTACCCCATGGGGATGGGGATCAAGCTGCACGTAGTTCTTGAGAGGGTCTTAGTTTAAGGTCATAGAACTTGGACCATGTGTGGGTAAGGAGAGCACGAGACACATGGTAAGGTGGTTACAAAACCCGATGTGAATTAGGACATAAGCCCTACTTCTCATGTGTTCTCTAGGGGAAGTGCTTGAGTCGAGGGGACGAACATGGATGTTAGGATGGGCCAACAGGGAGGTGCCCGGGTGCTCTTATGTATCTCATAAGGATGATAATCAAGCCATACGTAGTTCTGAAGGGTGGCACGGTAAGGTACCAGTACCATGGAAAAAAAAGAAAAAAAGGAGTGTGGGCATGGCCCTTGCACCAAATGAAGCAGAATTTGATAAATCTTGTTTTTCCTTTAAGGTGAGTGGTTTTTTTTTGTGAAGAAACTTGCCCAGGGTAGCAAGCCTGGGTGTTGCCACAAGAATCAAGTCGTGATAGGCTTTGACAAATGGCATTGCACGTGATCAATACCCAATGTGATTTCCTCTATGATGGGGTCATCACAATGCAGTTCTCTTTATCGTCATGCGGCCAGGACGATAGTGTTACATTTTTGGGTTGTGTGATAAGACCAAGCATGCATTTTAAGGTCATGTAGCGTAGACGTATCAAAGACGATGCTAGGTGTGGAATGTGTATGGTGCCATTGAACATGACCGACATGGATGGGGACATAATCCCACATTATACCGCATGAAATTCCAAGAGAGGAACCTTAGGATGAGGGGCCTACATAGAGGTGATAGGTGAAGGGGGAGATATTAGCCCCCAAATGAGCTGGACCCAAAAACGAGACGTTTGGGCGGTCCTACGTATCCCATGAGGATGGGAATCACGCTTAACCTAGTTATGAAGAGATCATAGTTTATGGTCTTGGATCTCGGACCGTGGGCGCCCCGAGGGACGCCGTATTGCATCTTTGTCCCCCTAATATGAAAAGGTTCACTGAGGGGTATCCCCAAGAGTGTAGAGATTCCACCTGGACACGATGGGGTGGAACATAATTTGAATCATGTAACCAACATTCAACGACTGGAGGGTCAGGCGTGAAGATGGAGGATTATTGCTTACCTTGTTCTCAACACATCATCATGTCGCGTTAGCCTAAAATGGGGATAAAAAAATGATCATCGACCGCTGACCATATTCGGAACATGGGATTTGTATCAATTTTTGTCTGAAACCCTCAGGGGAATTGGCACATAACAGTAGGAAATCCCTTGGGGATTGTGTCCAGGCCATTCTTTGGGGTCCCTTTGGGTATGCAAGATGATGAAATCCTTAATGAAGGGAAACAAAAATCTTGAATAGTGGAAGAAACTTGACCAAGTTGAATCTGACACTCCTGGTCCTATACCCGAGCACTCTTAACACATGGGGTAACCACTGCAAGGAGTTGAGGGACTCCACTTGAGGGCGATCAAGGGATGGAAGATTCCTGGAAAAAGGTGGAATTGTTCCAAAAACCATGTACCATACCTATATATCCCTCCTTTAGAGAGGGACAGGACAATGGGCCTAGGTGACCAGGAGATCGGGAGATCTCTCATAAGTGGGGCTAGTCCCGAAGTCTAGATATTTTGGTGGTCCTACGTATCCCATGAGGATGGGAATCAGGCCACAGGTAGTTATTCAAGGTTCCTCTTAATGTCATGCAGGACAAGAAATAGGAGGGCTAATTCTTAGAACTGGGTGTGCATGGTGTGGCTATGGAAAACCCGATGTGGCTGAGGACATGATCCCAAATCACACCACACGGTCCTATGGTCAAGGTCCCGAAGGCGGGAAAAAAGGGATAAATTAGCTGAACTCAAGATGGACCCAAGGACAGGAGGTCGGGGCGTTCCTACGTTTCCCATGAGGATGGGAATCAAGCCAGACGTAGTTCTTAGGAGATCTTAGTTTATGGTTTTAGATCTCGGACCGTGGATGGATGACACTTTCCAAGCAAGCACATGCCTCGACTTGATCCCTAAGCTCACTTGAGTTTAACTTAGTGTGGGAAACAAGGGAGGAATATCCTTATTGCAATACCTGGAACTTCCACCAAGGGGAAGTCGGTGAAGAGCCCCGAAGGACACCTTTAACACGGCTTTTTTCCCCTAACGCATAGATGTGAACTGTGGAATTGTATCAAGAATTTCGAAACTCTACCTGGACATGATGAGAATGGAGAATGATGTGAATCGTGTAACTGACATTTTGGGCCTAATGGGGTTGGCATGGTGATGGAGGATTAATTCTGAACGAGGTGGAAATGTAGTACCTACATCGCATTAGCCTGAAATGGGATCAACAAATGAGCATCAACCGCTGACCATATTGGCAACACGATATTTTTGTCGAGTTCTTCCCGAAACCCTCAGGGGCGTTAGCCCGTAATGGTAGGAGAGCCCATGGGCGTGGTACCCAGGCCGTTATTGGGGGTCCCTTTGGCTGTGAAAGATTGTGAAATCCCTGATGAAGGGAAACACGAAGCCTAAAAAGCGTGTGTGGACGTGTCTGAGTAGAGTCCGAAATTCCAGGTAACTAAAACAGAGTACCCTTACGCACATTGGTAAACCACCGAAAAGGGTCAACAAAGTGCCTCAAGAGGGAGAGGTACACAACATGGTTATTACAATCCTAACATGAATAAGGACATAATCCCATGCCACATCATGTTCTCATCTCTCTGGGGAAGGGTAGGCCAAAGGGCCATGGTGGGATGGAGATTTTCAGAAGATGTGGCTGGACCCTAAGCTTAGACGATCGGGTGGTCCTACATATCCCATGAGGATGCGAATCAGGACACATGTAGTTCTAGAAGATACACAGGGGAAGGATACCCTAACGAGGATGTGTACGGCGCGGCGAGTAACCTGACATGAATGGGGACGTAATCCCGCACCACACCACACAGTCCCATAGAAAAGAACCTGGCCCAGGGGGGCCAAAAAGGGCAGGGGCTTGATAGTTGGGTTTTGGTCAGGAAGGCATGGCCTACTCACAGTTTAACATCTTGCACCGAGGACAAAGTTCGGGGAATAGGGCTCCCTGGACAGAGGAGATGTTTGGTATGACGAACAAACCGTCGTGAGCGTGGACATAATCCCTCACCACATCGTACACTTCGGGTAAGAACATGGGCTAGGGCCCGAAAAGACAAAAGTCCTGAGGTAGGGCCTCGGTAATGGAATGCGTACGAAATGAAAAGTAACCCGACGTGTATTAGGATGTAATCCCACACTACGCCGTACACTCCCTATAAAAGAAATCGGGGCCAGGGGCCTGACTGCTGACACCACCCAGAGGGAAGTTTGTCACTTTGGGATGGGGTAGAATGAATCACTGCACTCGATGTTTGGGACATAATGGGGTGGACCCGAAGATCTGGGACATTTTTTACTATGTTCGAAACACATCGTCCCTATGGCGACCTGATATTGGAGAAACAAATGAGCGTCGACCACTGAAGGCGTTCGAAACACGGGACTTGTATCGGCTTGTTTCTCAACATCCTTGAGGGAGTTGGCTCGAAGAGGTAAGAGGTCCCTTAGGCCGAGCATCCATACCATTCGGGGGCCCTTCTGGACGAGGAAAGTGATGGAATCCCAGTCAAGGAGTGGGTGAAGCATAGCTTTACACATCTACGAAAGAGGCGAACATCTCCAGGGAAGGGGACGTATAGCCTGGTCGAGGCTTGCTCGACGTAAGTTGGGGAAAAAGTGTGCACCCTACCATATATCTTGACCCGAGGAGAAGATTGTGGCTTTTGGGCTGGGCCAATGGACAAAGTGTCCGATTGTTCCTACATATCCCATGAGGATAGGAATCAATCCATACGTAGTTCTTGAAGGCCATGTAGTTTATCATCGTGCGGTAAAGATGTGGGAGGATAGAAGAATTGGAGTGGGCACATGGTGCTCCCATTATAATCCTCGTATGAATGGGGCTAAGGAAGCCTAATCCTCATCATGAAAGGACCCTCCGAGGAAACTATACCCAGGGGGACAGTCAAAGAGTAGAGCTCGGGGCTGGGGTCAAGACGAGATGTTTGATAATTCCCATATATCACATTAGGATTGGAATCAAGCCATAAGTAGTTATAGAAGCGCAGTTTAAAGTCATGCATGATGAGATGTAGTTTAATGTCATGTGGGATGAGGGAGACATCTCATCTGGGAATATGTACGATACGGAGAGTAACCCGACATGAATGAGGACATAATCCCACACCACACCGTACAATCCTTCAGGAGAGTCAGAGTCAGGGAAGGCCAAGGGGCCTGAGGCTGAGCCCCGGTCATGAAGGCCTAACTGGCTTGCAGTTTAATGTCTTGTAGTAAGGATGGGGGCCAGGGACCCGAAGATTCCAAAGGGCCTGAGGCTAGGCCTCAGTCAGGAAGGTCTGACTGGCTTGCAGTTTAACATCTTGTAGTAATGATGTGGGAGATCATAGTTTAAGGTCATAGAGCTTGGACCATTTTGCAGTTTATTATCATGTAGGACGATGTTCCAGTTTAGGGTCACATGGGACCATAATGTATAGTTTAATGTCATGACGGATGGAGATGTGTAGTTTATTGTCATACTAAACTGTGGCGCAGTTTAAGGTCATGCGGGATAGTAATGTGCAGTTTAAGGTCATGCAGGACCATACAGTTTAAGGACCTACAGGATCAAAGGGCTCAGGGAATGTATTGCTTGAGGAACATGGAGTTGGTGGGAGGGGTTATGCGCTCACCGTCCATGGTCGCCAGGGAGTATTCTCGGTTAGGGGTAAACCTTATGAATGACATAAGGTCGTTCCCATTTGGGCTCAAGATTGGGTGGTTTCCTGCCAGGGATCATTGGCCCTCGGAGGGCCAATACCAGGTCACCTTGCAGAAAAGAGAAAAGGCGGACCTTCTTGTTGAAGGCTCTGGATATCTTATTCTAATGCCTTTCCAGATTGTGTAGGGCACGGAGCCTGTTCTCATCCAGTGCTTCCAATTCATCTAGATGGATTTCAGTCACCTTGTCTGACACCTACTGGTCGTAGGATGTAGTGTGTAATGAAGGAATCTGTATCTCAATGGGCGAGACGGTCTTATCCCCTCACACCAGGGAATATGGGGTCACCTGGGTGGAATTGCGAGTCATCTTCTGATATGCCCAGAGGGCGTTGGGGAGCTTTTCCGGATAACTCTTCTTTTTTGACCATCCATATTTTGCAGAATGTTAGAGAGGGTTTTATTGAACGGCTCGATCTATCCATTTTCCTATGCATGATAGCGAGAGGTATGTTTCGAATGGATATTGTAATCGGATTACAATTTCTTCTTCTTGACTGCTCGAAAGTTGGTGCAGTTATCGGTGAGGACAACGTGATAGACTCCAAACCGATGGATGATATTGGAGCTCATGAAGTCAACAATGGAATGGGACTTGACCTCTTAGAGTGGAACTCCCTATGCCCACTTGGAGAAGAAATCTGTAGCAGTCGGGATGAACCTACACTGACGAGCTATCGCCAGTGGGTATGGTCCCACGACATTGAGTCCCCACACCGCAAATGGCCAAGAGTACATAGTGGGGTGGAGAGGCTCTGGTGGCTGATGTAGGAAGTTAGCATGAACTGGGCACGCATGTCATCTCTTGGAAAACTCAATAAAATCATGGATCATAGAGATCCAGAAGTACCCCAACCTCCGGATCTGAAGGGACAGCATGGGCCCAGCCTAGTGGGCACCATAGGAAACGGAATGAACCTCTTGCATGACCTGAAAATCTCGACTCTTAGAATGCAACAGAGGATAACACCATTGAAGATCCGCTTATAAAGGATCTGCTCAAGGGTGGGACCACTATGGACGGTAAATTTCAGTACGTGATGTCGGATCCGCTCACGCTTGGCCTGATCATCCGAGAGGCAACCATTTTGGAGATACTCGACAAAAGGTGCTCTCCAGTCGAGAGTGGCCTCAACCACTGCACTTGAAGAACCTGGGACCCCTGACGTTGAGGGACTGGTGGTAAGGTGGCTTATCCGCAGATCGTCGTCATCCTCTAGGGTGACGGGGGTGATGACTCTCTGCTATGCTACATGTATTATTAAATCATCCTGCTCGGGTTCTGCGAGGGATGCAGCTAAGCCGACCAAAGCTTCGTCTTGACCGTTCTGTGACCACGGGATGTGGGTAACCTTTGGTCGAGAAGGGAACTGGGCCCTTAGATGGAGGGTGCACTCCATCAATGGCATAAGCACAGGCTTCCTGACAACATAGTCGCCAATGACCTGCATAATGACCAGTTCGAAATCCCATTTAACATGATGATGGGCCAAATCAATCTCAAGGGCAAGATCGTGGCCAGTGATGAGAACCTGATACTCTGCCTTATTTTTGGTGCATCCTTCTGACAATAGGAATGATTATGGCAGAACGTCTTACGCCGGGGTGATGAAGATGATACCCAAACCTCCTCTGTTGAGCTTCGAATCATTGAGCCTCCTACCTGTGGGGCTCTAGGAGGCACCGTCAAAGTGCATCTGCCAGCATGAGATGGCATGATCGAATTAGAGGATTGCCTAATCAGTAAAATCTAGATCCAGGGATTGATCTGCGGAGGATGGATGGGTAGCTAGGAAGTCTTCCAATTTATGTCCTTTTATGGACTTTTGAGGCACAAACCTGATGTCAAACTGCTGGTGGATCACCACCCACTGCACTAGTCGGCCAATAAACATAGTGCGGTTCAGGATGTACTTCTGTGGGTCTGCCCGAGAGACCAACTGTACCTCATGGTGCTACAGGTAATTCCGCAATTTCTGTACGGCGCAGACGAGCGCAAGGCAGCTCTTTTCGATAGGGGAGTACCTGGTCTCCGTATCAAGGAGCATGCGACTGAGATAGTAGAGGTTGTTCTTTGTACCCTCATTGTTATTTTGGGTGAGAAGTGTGCCAAGGGACCATTCCAGGGCAGTCACATAAAGGACCAGCGGCTTCCTAGAGACGGGTGGCATCAATACTAGAGGTTGGAGAAGATACTACTTGATTTCATCGAAGGAAGTCTGACACTCTTCATCCCATTCATAGGCGGATCCTTTCTTCATGAGCCAGGAAAAGGGCTTACACTTGCCACCCATATTCGCAATGAATCGGCTTATATAGGCTAAGTAGCCTTGGAGACCTCGGAGCTCCCAAATATTTCTCGGGGGAGGCATTTGGCTCATGGCCTTGATCTTCTCTAGGTTGATCTCGATGCCTCAGTATCTAACAACAGGGCCAAAAATCCTCCCGGATGTGACCCCGAAGGCACACTTTAGCGGGTTAATCTTCAGGTGCCGGGAATAGAGGAAACCAAAAACTTTCTCAAGGTCCATGAGATGGTCCTGGAGCTGGCAAGATTTAACTACCAGTTCATCAACGTAGCATTCCACCAGTGTCCCGAGAATTGGTTTGAATATGCAATGCATGGCCCGCTGATAGGTGGCACCTACATTTTTCAGGCCTAAAGGCATGACATGGTAACAGAAAGTACCTTGTGGAGCTCTAAAGGTATTGGACTCCTCATCTTCAATGGTCATCCAGATCTAGTTGTACCCGGAATACCCATCCATGAAGGAGAGGGCTTGGAACCTGACTGTGGCATTAATCAACAACTCTGTCACTGGGTGGGGTAAATCATCCTTCGGACAGTGGCGGTTGAGATCGCGGACGTTGATGCAGACTCTGATCTACCCATTCTTTTTCCTGACTGGCACAATGTTGGCTAGACACCCGGTGTACTGGACCACCTTGACGAAGCTGTCTTTGATGAGATTATCAACTTCGGCCTCAACCATGGCACCGTGAGAAGGGTGCATCTTTCTGTGAGGTTGCTTGAACCTGTGATGGTTTGTCCGGAGACCAAGGCGGTGGATAGATTCATGGGGATCTAGTCCTGGCATCTCGTCGTAACTCTAGGAAAACACGTCACGGCGCTGTTTGAGAAAGTCCACATACTGTAGCTGCTCTTCGAGGGGCATGGCGGAACTGATCAATGAGGGTATTTGATTTGCCTTGCTACCAAGGTTCACATGTACCAGTTCATCGACCGTAGTAGAGATGCCTTCTTCAAAGGAAAGGGGAGAATCCTCCAGATCCTCCTCTCCACTTGTGGAGGGGTCTTCCTTGGGGGGATCTGCTTCTGAGTTATCAAACCCTGATGGGACGATGGTGCCGGCATGAGAGGCAATGGTCGTCGCGTTAGGGAAATCATGCGCCAATGAGACCATAGCGACGAAGGCAGTCGATCCAATCCCATCTGGCCTTCGTCCCAAGGGGCCACGCTTGATGACATAAAAGCAGTAGTGACACGTTGGCCTGAGCAGGTTGATTCCAGCCTGGCGGAAGAGACACATATGACGTACCACCATTGCCATGAGCCTGACATCCTGATTCCGCACAGGGGTAGGAGGTTCCGGGATCACCTCATCCTGGATGGTGTAGGAGTATGAGGTGATTTTCCTCCATCACATGGACATGCAAATATTCCTTCCACTTGTACCCAAAACAACAAAACACTACCCCATGTCGGGGGTCGTGGCCTCCAACCGATGGATTGGGAAGATGTAGGCGTTGTCCAGGCCTCCCCAGGGATCACTTATGACTGGGGAGGATTCATCCTCACTTGACATGATTTTCTTATCCTTGGTCTTGTAATAGTCAGCGTCCAGGTAGTGGGATTCACAGGAGGCAAAAGGATATGCATCTCCTTGGAGCACGCCTACTCGACCATGGAGGTAGTATTTGAGGCATTGGTGATATGACTAAGGTATCACTACATGTAGATGGAGCCATGGCCTTCCCATTAATGCATTGTATGTTGTGTCCTGGGAGACAACCATGAACTCGGTGCTGGCAATTAGGCCACCGAATTGTGTCTTCAAGCGGATATTGCCTACTGGGGATTGCTCGGTCCTGTCGTATCCTTGGATTATGAGGTCGGAGGGAGTTAGATCATCCTCAGACAAACCCACCTTTCGTAGTGTCTGAGTCAGGATTAGGTTAATCCCATAACCCATGTCAACAAGATAGCGGCAGACTTTCACGCCATTGAACTGGCCAGTGACATACATTGGGGGAATGTGCCCGTGTATGGTATGGTCTTCATCTTCACTGGATAATGAGATTACTTCCTGGAACTCGGCATTCTAAATTGCCTTAGCGTGTAAGGCTTCTGCAGCTGCTACCACTATCTCAAACTGGAGGGGGCTATTTAGGGCCTCGGCAAGTTCCTCACGTATTTCAGACGACAAGAGAAGAGCCTCAAGGATTGAAATCCTTGCTGGAATGTCGGCAAGGTGTTTCAAAACATCATACTTCCATGCCAAATGTGAGCCTCTTCTTACAGGAGGTCGTTCTGCAGTTGGAGGCGTGGCGGGCCCTTCCGTCAGGACCGGCGGCTAGCTGGTACTAGGTACATCCCGCTGCCTGCTAGTTGATTCCTGATGAGTAGCTGCTGGATAAGGATTGGACAAATGAGAATGGCATGTAGCAGGGAAAGACTGGCCGCGGTACGGATGATACAACTCTGCCTGATCTAGTAGCACAAACGGTGATGGAGGTAAATCTGAGGGCACCAAATGAGGTTGTGTGTGCTGAGCTCTGCGCGGTTCCTGCTGTCTGGTTTCAGTAGCGTGCCCGGACGGTCTGAAAGCGCTCTCTGATGTGCCTTGACGACCCACATGTCCACGGTTCCGCTGGAGTTCACGTCTGATGGAGATGTTGTGGAGGTTCGCTTGGCATTCCCCCTCATCGAGAGTCACATAGAGATTTACCAGCTCCATGGTATTAACCAAAGTGTACCCCTGACTATTTCTCAATGATTCATCCACCACTAGGTGGATTTTTGGAGGAATACCTATCTCAGGGGTCATGAAATCACCGAGAGTGAGGGACAATGATGGAAGTGGTGAAGTGCGTTGCTTCTTCTTGCACCGTCGTTGTTTGCCCTTCTAGGAAGAGGCCGACTGCGATGATGATGCAGAGGTACTGGTTGCATCTTCTGAAGGCTCCGTCTAATTAAAGCATGCCTGAATGATACCATGGGTGCAGGAAACTATTTTACTGTCCATCCAATCTTTGTACTTCTCGGACCCACGGCGTGGGACTTGCTGCCACTCGCCTTCGTCGTCGCTACCGGTTTCTGACCATATAAAGACACCTGCCACTTGTGTCGAGGCCAGGCCCAACCAGACTATATTTTTGTGGACCTGGTCTTGGAGCTAGTACTTAAACACATAGCACTGCTTGAGGGTATTCCCCTGAATTCGATGATAGGGGCAGTAGTTTGGGCGATCGGTGAGGTTTGCCTCTGACGGCCTTCTGCACTCAGGTAAGCACACAATCCCCTGCTCTAAGGAACTTCATAAGTAGCCAGGGACCTGATTCTCATTAAACGAGTAAGTCTGGTTCCTTCCTTATGGATAGGGGTCTCTGAGATCCTGGCCCTGATTAGAGTCCAGAGGGGCCTGCCGAGGAGGCGGATCCAGATTGTCCCGCCTAGGCGGTGGTGGCACATTGCGCAGCCCAACCTGTCAGCTCTGAGGCGGTCACGGCTGGGCAAGAGCTTGTGCCTGAGGTGGAGGCCCTCTGAGGGGTTGTGGGTCTGGTGCCACTGGCAGCATTTCTAGCTTCTTGGGGGCTTCTATTTGGGCCACTGTATTGGTTTTGGCTCTAGAAGCCCTTCTGGATTGGATCACAGGGGGCAGCAGATGTGTCTGACTAGCTTGTTGCAGAGCATCCTCGAGGCGCTGAGCCTTATCCAAGAAGTCACGGAACCCTCCGGGGTAGTTCTGGGTGATCAGGGAAGGAACCAGTTCTATTTTAACATTCACTACGCACATCATTAGTAATTTCTCCTGAGTCAGTGGCATGTCGAGGGAGTAAGTAATCCCCTTCCACCGGGCGATGAAGTCTATGACTCGCTCATCAGGCCTTTGTTTTCACTTTAAGAGGTTTGTGATGCTTTTCTTTCATGTGGTAGAGTTGAAATAGTATAAGAACTGCCAGCAGAGATCCTCCTAGCTGGTCACTGATCCGATCAGAAGCTGGATGTAACAGATGAATGCAGGGTCATCCAATGTCTTCACAAAACATCAGAGCTTGGCAGCTTCCTTCTGTACTGGGTTCCCCAACATGGGGCAACACCCTGAGGAAAAATATGCCAAGTGCTGCGGTGGGTCCCCAATCCGGTTAAAGGGTGAAAAAGTGGGATTCCCAAAACCTGGGGGTGTAGGCATATCATCCACCCACGTCGGATATAGATTTCAATCTGGTGGGACTGCCACCTGCTGCATTTACAATGCCTCGAGGCGGGCGATGAGTGCCGCTCTAGGATCAACCAGGCGGGGATCCCTGTCTTGATAGGGATCCCTAACTACGAGGGTATTTCCGGGATCTTCGACATGGTAAACAACTTCAATGGCTCGTGGAGTGACTGGCGGAATGACCATTGGGGTGACTGGGTGAACCTGGGATGGATTCCTTGGATTGCCTCACCGTTCAGGAGGGTTTGGAGAGACGTATCGCACCCTCTTTCTGTGAGATCCAGATTCTTCCCTATCTGCGGGAGTAGCATGATCAGAGTTGCCCGGAGGCATCTTCTAGGGAGGAGATGTTCCTGCCCCTGCTGCCCCAGCTTAGGATCACCATAGTTGGGTCGCCTCTCTATACCACGCACGACTAAGAGTTCATCAACTAGCCTCTTCTGTTCAGCAAGTTGCCCGCGCAACACAGCCTTTTAGGGGTCTTCATCCGTCTTCGGTAGTGAGGTGGACGAGTAGGAGTTCTTGACAGTTCTGACATGTTCTTTACCCTTACAGGCATTCCTACTGAGTACCAGCGACTCGGTGGGCACAGGGAGTCCTAGAAGGTTCCTCTCCTGGGAAGTTATCCTCCCTGATGGGTCTAGTAGTGGTGGTACACCCTCAGGTGGTAAGTCTCCATTGAGGAACTACAGCTCATCTTCCTTGTCCACTATTTCATCCATGTGGACCACAACCCTTCTTGGGGGCATGTCATCAATGTCGCATAACGAATCAGGCTTCCATAGAATAGGACTGAAGAGGAGGGCTGCCTACTATCCTTAGCCTCGGACTTCCACATAGGGGGGATCTTCACTGATGATTTTGCAGAGTACCTTGAAATTCTAAATGCATCTTTTTTGGAGGGTTCCCTGGTGACCTGGTGACTCAGGGCGCTGGGTCACGGGGAGTGTGGCCAAATCAACCAGACATCATTGCTCACCAATTTCCTCGAAGTGCACATAGATACTAGGGGTACAACATCCGTTGGTAGTGTGGTTGAAAGTGTGTCACCCATAGGGTTTGACAGAAGCACTCGACTTCCTCCGGGGTGAGGGATTCCGGCGCAAAAAAGTTCAAAGCTTCCACTGGCCAGAACTTCTCCGGGAAGTGGTCCGTAGCGAGAATGTTCCAGAAGCTCATGGGCTGGGATTCAGGGTCCAGCCCTGTATTGCCCCACTTTCTAACCAGAGGAGGCTAAGGAACCAGAAGTGGTACTGAGGCGGACTGCTGGGGTAGTAATCTTGGTGGCAGAGAATATGGCGAATGAGCTGACTGGCCGTCAAATTCTGGTCCATCCTCTGAAAAGTGCGGTGACCTAACCACAATATCATGATACGATGGGTTGATTTCCACAACCTCTGGTGCAGGGATCACGGTTACCAGTGATGGGTCACCCTATAACTCAACTGTCGTCGTTCCCCAAAATAACTATCCATGATCTCTGGTGGAGGTAGAGGGCGCTTCTAGTGATGACGGTGATGACTGTATGGTCAGAACCTGCAGGATTCCCACAATTTCCTCCTCCTAGATGTACCTGCGAAGAGAGGTGGGAATATGATGTACATTGCATTCCGGAAGGATGAGGCTGACACGCCTTGTTCCTGCCCCGATCCTTAATGTGGAGGAATGAGGGGTGGGTTCCAATGCCAAGTTGCATTCTACTTCAGAATCCGAGAAGCGGGCTGGTTTGATCTTCGTCCGGGATTTCCATGGATTCTCCTTGTAGTAGCGATGACCCACCCTCCTTCCCCAAGATGGCTCTTCGAGACTAGGTTTATTCCCGACATGTAGTCTCGTGGCTGTGATAGCGCCATGGCGGAGAGGACTTTCGCTTGAGATGACTGGGGTATGAGGGGAACTGGGGAAAGTGTCGATGGGGGCATGGGGGGACCTCCATGGACAGCACCTGAGTGGGCAAAACCTCCATTGGAACTGGAGGGAGCATGGGGAGGACCTCCATGCTTAGTGCGGTGGAGTAAGGATGACCTTCAATCCATTGGTTGCTAGGGAGTGGAGGACCTTTTCCGACTTCAGAAAAAATGTAGGGAGGATCCCCACATTAGAGAGGGACCGGATGGGCAATGCCATCATATCAACGATTGGAGGTAGGAGGATGAATTCCATACCCAGTGTGGTGAGCCCTGGGAAGACTTCCACGCCGAGTGTCACTGCTACGGGGTCGATCTTCATTCGGGTTAGGGGTAGCAAGGGGCATAACTCCATGATGAGTTTCGGAGTGGGGAAGACCCACGCTATGTGGAGTGGTGGTATGGGGAAGACTTCTGTATGGGGTGACATTACCGCGGGTTGGTTCTCGACGATCACCACTCAAGCCTGTGACCTGGAGAGTCAACCAGCCTTCCCATGGAGATTTTGGGGCCTCGATCCCGGTCGGGCGTAGGAGTGTTCCTGTTTAGTGCATGCAAGAGCTTCATGATATAAATCGGCAGGGGCTCGGGCCACATTAGTTGTCGATGTCGACACCCCTCGGCAGGCGCCCTCGGCTCGGGCCTAACGCTGGCGTCGGGTCAGCTGAGCTGGTGCAGGTGGTGTAGGGGCATAGCCTACCTGCTCCTCTGCCAAGGCCGGATGGCGGTGCTGATGCGGCCAGGTGGGGGATCTTGCTTGGGGTCCTTGGATCAGGACTCTGACTGGGATGAGTCGGACATCACCCACCTCATCATCGTAAGGCATTGAGTCACCAAGGCATTCCAGGGACAGGCTCCAGAAACGATTGAATGTTCGGGTGGGGAGCAGGGGCTCCCTGTGCGCCCCTTGAGGGTGGCATTGACGGAGGGGCCTGGAAGCCTCCAGGTCTTGGTGGGCCATATCCCGAGTTGGGATTATGCCCTCCTCCTCGTAACGACGTACGAGGTCGTTAATCACCCTTCGTTGGATAACCTCCGATGGGGAGAGGGGGCGTGGGAACCCCATGCTCGTGGATGCAGACACCGTTGTAGCGGGTATGGAGCCACGCAGAGTGGCTGTGTTGGTATTTCCCCTGCCCCAGTGTAGGCGAGTGGGAGGCGATCATGTTCCTATAGAAGCAACTCGATTCATGAGAAGCAGGGAGATTAACTCATCAGCACTGCGAGGAAAAGAGATCGACAACCAGTGCCCTAACGTCATTCTGTCTTCTGTGGTCGGTAAGAGGGATCCACGCCAACAACATTGTAGAATGGAATGCCCCACGTTCTACTGCCCCAACTTCCGGTGAGTTTCACGCCTGGCCCACTATTTTTTAGGCGGGACCGGGCACCGGATATCTGGATCTGGTGACACGTCAATCTACTGATGTATCAAACGCTACTAATCTCCACATTGAGGAGAATAGCTTCTCATCGGGTTCACCATTTCTGTTTCTGACGCTTTCACCAGGGCGCGAGTTTCCATCCACTTGGGTTAGACAGGTGTGACTTTTGTGTTTCCCCACATTCCTGCTTTCCAAAGGCGGGCGACATCCGTTCCTTATTTAGGGACGTCTGCTCCTTGATCGAAATGGGATGATGGGATGTCGGTTACTCCTTCTGTGGATTCCTCCTCGAAACTTGTTATCTAGTCTGGGTCCCCCTCATAGATTTAATACGTTGTTCATGAAACTCTTCCCAACTCCGTGTTTCCATAGACGCCGGTTAATTACACTGATTCTGTCAGGACATTCCAAAGGGTCTGGTCAGTGCTGCAACCTTCAGTCCAGGGAGTATTCACATCGAGGCTTCATTAGCATGTCTAAATGCGGGGGAATTTGCGTTTCTATCTTTTTTCCCTTATTATAGGGCTTCTCGAGGGCGCAGAAGCCCGAGGCATCCCACATCAAGCGTGGGTAATTATATACCATAGGCATGTATCTGAGGTTTTCCTCAGCTTCCCATGTTTAACACAGCGTATGATGCAAGTTTAACATCCAGCGGAGAGGGTTCGGCCTGATCAGAACACTAGCTCGAGTGGATCGGGTTGAGGGGTCCCCCTTGAGGGAACACTGATATCAGGGCTTTCCCGTGGGCGGCTTCTCGAATTCTGTGGAGGGGAATGGGGTGGCATGATCTCACTAGGATGTGGCGGCCCGAGTAAGAATCAGGATGGATGATGGAGAATTTCATGGAGTGGAGGGGGAATGAAATGGGTCCATCATGGAGATGGCGGTGGTGATTGGATGGAATCTCGAAGAGACTACCTACCTATCCCCGTGGCCGTGAATAAAAGTCTCTGTAGTTCGATGAAAAGGGGGCATCATCAAACCAACGTGAAGAATGTCCTTGGTCCAATGGGTGGTGGGATTGAAACTCGTGAGGTTTCCTACATACCATATCTTGACATGGATCAAAGACCACGTAGTTCGGGAAAATGGGTGTTATACTGACACAAAAGGGTGTCGGTACAACTGGATGGTAGGGTCACAATGACTTGCCGCTATATTGGGATGCGGTTTAACGTCATACAGGATGGGGCATGTTGGAGAACCGACATGAAGAAGGACCTTGGCCCAGGTGGATGGTGGTCTTGAACCTCATGAGGTTTCCTACATACCATGCCTCGACATGGATCAAATGCCACATAGTTCAAGTGAAAATGGGGGCTTGGCACACCAACACGAAAATGGTTGGTGTCCATGATTGTTGGGCTTGAACCTCAGGGAGGCTTCCTATGTATCATGCCTTGACATGGATCAAATACCATGTAGTTCAGAAGGAATGTGGGTGTTGGCGAGCCGACGTGAAGAAGGACATTGGTCGGATGGGTGACGGGAATTGATCCTCAAGGATGCATCCTACATACCATGCCTTGACATAGATCAAAGACCATGTAGTTTAGGAAAAGGTTTTTGTCAGTGAACTGACATGAAGGTGAACCCGTGGGTCCACTGGTGGTGGTCTTGAACCTTGTGAGGCTTCCTACGTACCATGCCTTGACATGGATCAATGTCCTCATAGTTCGGGATAGTCACAACGGCTTACTGCTAGACTGTAATGGAATTTAACATCATGTCGGGCGAACCCTGACGTGAATAAACAACGAGCGGTGGGCTTGAACCTCATGGAGGCTTCCTATGTACCATGCCTTGACATGGATCAAAGACCCCATAGTTCAGGTGGATGTACAACATAATGTCATGAGGGACAAGGGCATGTAATTTAAGGGCATGTTGGACAAGAGCATACAGTTTAACATTATGCTGGATGAGGGAATACAGTTTAACGTCATGCTGGACGAGGGATTTTCCATGGTCGATGCTTACCCTAAGCCCACGTGAGTCATGCTCAGTGAGAGAAGCAAGAGGCAGAAGAGACCTGACGATCACGTCGTGAAGGGTGCGTCTGTGAGAAGCGAAGAGGGGGATTATGCGTTAGGCGGCCCATGGTGCTGGGTCTTACTCCAGGTTGGAGGCCCAAGAGCGACAAAGTGCAGAGGGAGATGGATTTGGGACCGAAGGAAGGAGGTGCCTCGTTTCCTATAATGCCTCCATTGGCCCTAATGGTGAGGAAGTACGGAGGTGCATGGGTGATACCTTCCTCAAGAGGGAATAGGTGTCTTACATTAAGGTGGTTTCTCTTCCCCACAGACAGACTCCACTCCCAGAAGGAGGATATCATCCCATGTGAGGGTTATTCCATTCTCATGTAGACGAGCAGCGTAAAGAATGTCCGAGCAGGGGGGACCCTCTGTGCGAGGCACGGGGTCAGGTCACAGTTTAACGTCATGTGTTCAGGACAAGGTGCTTGGCAGTTTAACATCATGTAGCTCGAACGAGGTGGGTTTAATCGGCACCCCTAGTAATTACATGAGCGGTACCATCTACTCCTTGTGGGAGGGAAGACATCAACAAGGCGTGGAAAAGGGGGGTCGTAGAGGGAACCATCGAGCGGTCAATGTTAGCATGGTTATGCGAAGAATCAATAACTGTTAGCATGCCTATGCGAAGAAGCAGTAGGCGATGCAATGCTATGGGTGGTGTCATCTAGGGGACTTTGAAATCACATCGTTCAAACCTGGAGAGCTTTGCATAGTGGAGAGCACTTGCGAAGTGGTGTGCTTCGCGAAGTGGAGTGCCTTGGCCTTATCATGGGGCAAAGATGCTAGTGGGAGTTGCGTCTCAAAGTGGAAGGGTGTTCATGGGGCACAGCCTCGCGAAGCTGAGGTGCCTCACGAAGAAAGTCACTCTAAAGCAGAGTGCTTCGCGAAGTAGAGTGACCCTGCCTTGTCATGAGGATCACGTGTACATGATGGGTGTTTCGCGAAGCATAAACGCTCCGCAACTGCTCGGGTTCCCTTGGGAATCCCCTTCCTTCGCGAATTCCCTTAGGCTTCACGAAGGGCATCCCTCTCGTAAGAGGGTCCCAAAAAAAGAAAAGGCCAAGGCCTCTCGTGAAGAAAAAATACATCGTGGAGCTCATGATTCCCAGAGCAAAGAGCGCTTCTTGATTTTGGTGTTAAGAAGCTGAAAGGTCAGATTTTTCGTCTTGAGAGCTCAGGGGGAGCTCGGTATTTATAGGCAAGGGGCGCCGCGAAGCAGAGCTCACACTGTATGAAGGGGGCTTCGGTTGCTTCACGAGGGGTCGCGAACGTCAATAGGATTCTTGGAGGGTTACCACCTCTGGTGCTTTGCGGAGGGCTCGCGAACTTTAGGGCGTTCACAGAGTGTTACTGCCTCTCATGCTTCGCAATGGGCTCATTAACGTCAGGGCGTTCACGGAGCGTTACTGCCTTTGGTTCTTCGCAGCGGCCGCGGTGCTCGGGGTGCTCCGCATCGAGCCTTCGCGAGGAAGAGCGCGGGGCCTCTTTTTTCTCCGCCCAATATTTTGGCCCCAACACGGGCGTACCCCAGGTACGAGCCTGCTAATCCCGCGGACTGGGATGAGATGACCTCCGATGAAGAGGACAGTAAAATAGTCTGCCGCTGATCGTGGAAGCTGATCACACGCTTCATCAACAACACCCCCCCAAGTGATATGGCTGGATTAAATGGAAAGACTTTGCTCGAGGTTGCACGAACTATGTGTTGGGGGAGTGGATGCCCAATTCCCTCATCTGCTCATCCGAGATCTCATGGCAGATAAGATCCGAGAGTATGACCGCGGGATTAGTGTGGGCTGGAAGAGGAGAAAGGCGGCGAACATCAAGAAGCCCCAGGAGGCTGAAAGAAAAGTCCAACACCTACAGATTCGGGCGGATGAGCACTCACCCTCCCTCAATGTACAATCAAATCTTATCTTGTGACTAAAGGTCCAACTAGCAGAGGCGGAAGAGCGTATGAGGCAGGCATCTGAGGAGATGGTCGTCATTCAGGCCGGGGTAGAGCCGGCCTGAGCTGATGCTCATGAACTGTGCCCCATCACTGCTGAGGAGGAGCAGGAGCTGAGTCAGCAGTAGCAGTTCCTGGATGCCACAAGTAGAAGGGTGGCGGAGCTCCAGCGCTCTTTTGATGGGGTCAGTCCGTTCATGGGGGGATTTGACCCTCGGGTATAGTAATGATTAAAAACCCTTAATCATACTTTCATGCTTTGATTGTTTTGAATGCCATAGCATGAACGCATTTCGTTGTTTGAACTGGTTCATTGCATCCTTATAATGTTTGTGGAACGTCCAGTGACAATTCCCTAAGCACACATGGGTCAGGACAGATGTGCGAAACAAGAGATAGTCGCCTCATCGCCCCATCCAAACATAGGAGTGAAAACCAAACTTTGGGCATTCGAGGTGTGGACAACTAGTCCAGACATCCAAAAAATGGGAGAGACCTAACTAGATAAGGAAGTTCTCAGAATAACTTAATTACCATTTTCCAGTGTGCTCTTGTGTACGAACGGTGTAATGCCAGGGGCGCTAAAATCGGTCCGCACAGGTGGGAATGGGAAGTGTGAATCACGATACCCAAGATTCGGAACATTGTGGGGGGGGGGGGTGGCATGACAATTAAGGACAACTGTTAACCATGGCAGAAATGCAGCATCCATGTTGCATTAGCCTAAAATGGGGACAAAACCTGAGGGATAACCGCTGACCATGTTCGAAACAGGGGACCTAACTCAAATATTGTCAATCTGTCTTCTGAGAAGTCGGCCCAAGATAACAGGCAGACCACAGGCCGAACATCCATACTAATAGGGGGTCCCTCCAAACATGACCAGTCTTCTAGAACGTTGGCCCAGGATAGCAGGCGGACCGTAGGTTGAGCATCCATACTATTAGGGGGGTTCCTCTAGACATGAAGGAGGACGAGAGTCCGAATAAGGGGCATGCGAAGCGTGAGATGTGGAGTGATGGTTTGTTTAAATAAAATCCAAAACTCATGAAATTACGCCACCGTGGTGGGAGTACGCTATATGGGCGCATCGGTTTGATCATGGATCATTCCTTCTTTCAGACAGGGTCTCTCTGGAGAGGTGGTATGTTGCTTCCCAATGTCATCTTGGGGAATTCTGAACATCCTCAGGGCAGAGTTATAGTTACACGGTCCCCTACGAGGGGTCCGACCAGGGGGCTAGAAAGGGGAAGAACATGATTTATGATTCTTGTGGGATGGACCCTAGGTAAAATACCATGGTGTCCCTATGTATCCCATGAGGATGGGAATCAAGCCATACGTAGTTATGGAATCACAATTTAACGTAATGTAGGATGATGTGAATCCTGGTTCCACTGGTACACATCCAACCAAAACTACTAATCCCATGTGAGTCATGCTCGATGTGGGAAACAAGGCGTAGTGGTGGGACTTTCCCAACATATAAAGGGGCAGGTTAGGGCGAAGGGATGCTTGGTGTATACCAGCCCAATTGAACTAACACGTCCATGTGGAGCACCTAGATGCGCAAAGAGGTAGAGCCGAGTATGTTGGAATCCTAATTGGACATGAGGAAGTGGAATTGTGTGAATCATGATGCTCGAAATTTTGATCACAATGATGGCAGCGTGACGATTGAGGATAACTGTTAACCACGGCAGAAACGTTGCATCCATATCACAATAGCCTGGAATGGGGACAGACAAATATGGGTCGACCGTTGACTATGTTCGAAACACGGGACCATGTCGCAAATGTTGTTGGAGGTCCTTATGGACGCTGGCCCGAAACGATAGAAGAACCCTTAGGATCAACATCTATGGATTGACCATAAGCCTAGAATCCATGTCGTCCTAGGGTCCTTTTGAATGTGTAAGAGGATGCAGATCCAAATAGCGAGCTCACGAAGCGTGGTCATGGAACGAGGGGATGTCCCCGCGAAAATTCCACACTTCGGGCTCTTTGTCAAAATGCATCTGAATGCGTTAATGAGACATATTAGATAGAGGGATTCGAATCATTTCCTATAGGGAGAACTTAGTTAAGGGTTGTAGAATTCGGACCATGGATGAGAGGAAACATCAGAGGCACATGGTGGGTCAACTCGAATACCTGACGGGAATGGGAACCAGGTCTTCGATCACCACATGCTTATCGGGGAGTGTTTTTAGGTCGAGGGACCGAAAACAAGAGTTGAACTGGGCCTGATGCAATGTGCAAAGGTGTTCCTACGTACCCCATGAGGATGGAGATCAAGCTTCACATAGTTCTTGAGAGGGTCTTAGTTTAAGGTCTTAGAACTCGAACCATGAATGGGTATGGAGAGTAAGGGACACACGGTAAGGTGGTTACAAAACCCAACGCGGATGAGGACATAAGCCCTACTTACCATGTGTTCTCAGGGGAAGTGCTTGAGTCAAGGGACTGAACACTAAAGTTAGGCTGGGCCCATGGGGAAGTTCCTAGGCACTCCTACGTATCTCATAAGAATGCGAATCAAGCCATAAATAGTTCTAGGTGGCTAAAAGGGGTGCAAGGGTCTAGCCCTCACACCAAGAGAAGTTTTATTTGATAGATCTTTTTTTTCCTTTAAGGTGACCTGTTTTTTTTTTGTGAAGCGACAGGCCCCGGGTAGTGAGCCCTGGTGTCACCACAAGAATCAAGCCGTATTAGGAATTGAAAAATGGTATGGTGCATGACCAATACCCAACGTGTTGTCCTCCATGATGAGGTCATCACAATGCAGTGCCATTTTTCATCGTGCAGCCTAGATTATAATGTCACAGTTTAGGGTCATGTGATAGGACCAAGCATGCATTTTAACATAATGCAGTGGAGACGTAGCATAGATGATGCTAGGCGGGGAATGGGTATGGTGCCCTAAAACATAACCGACATGAATAGGGACATGATCCCACATCACACCGTATGCAATTCCAAGAGGGAGACCTCAGGCCGAGGGGACTATATAGAGGTAAGAGGTAAAGGGGGTAGAGACTAGCTCCCAATGAGCTGGACCTGAAGACGAGATGTATGGGTGGTCCCATGTATCCCATAAGGATTGGAATCAAGCCATACATAGTTCTAAATGAAGATATTCGTTTATGGTCTTAGAGCGTGGACCGTGGGAGCCCCGAAGGACACCGTATTGTAGCTTTATCCCCATGACATGAAAAGGTGCACTGAGGGATAATGCCAAGAGTGTTGAGATTCCACCTGGACACGATGGGGTGGAACATAACGTGAATCATGCAACCATCATTCAAGGCCTGAATGGGCTGGCGTGACAACGGAGGATTACTGCAGACCATGTTCGCAACACAGCATCCTGTCGCATTAGCCTGAAATGGGGACAAAAAAATGAGCATCGACCGCTGACCATGTTCGCAATGTGGGATTTGTATCAATTTTTTGTCTGAAACCCTCAGGGGTGTTAGCCCGTAATGGTAGGAGAGCCCTTAGGCGTGGTATCCAGGACGTTTTTTGGAGGTCCCTTTGGATGTGAAAGATGATGAAAGCCATGATGAAGGGAAACACGAAGTTTGACAAGTGGAATGAACTTGACCAAGTTGAATCTGACACTCTTGGTCCAAGACCAAAGTTCTCTTAACACATGGGTGAACCACTGAAAGGGGTCAGGGACTCAACATGAGAGTGGCCAAGAGTTGGCAGATTCCCGGGAGAAGGAGGGCATAGTGCCAAAAAACGTGTACCACACCTATATACCCCCCTCATAGAGAGGTTTAGGCCAAGGGACCTAGGTGACCGAGGAGATGGGGAGATCTCTAAGAAGTGCTTCTGGACAAGAATTCTAGACATTTGGGCAGTCCTACGTATCCCATAAGTATGGGAATCATGGCATACGTAGTTCTAGAGGGTTATTTTTAATGTCGTTCGGGATAGGAAATAGGAGGGCTAATTCTTTAGAACGGGGTGTGTGTGGTGTGGCTATTTCAAACCCGACCTGAAGAAGGACATAATCCCATACCATGCCACGCAGTCTCGTGGTCAAGGTCCCGAAGGCGGGATAGATAATATGAATTATCGAAACTCAAGCGGGACCCATAGACAGGAGGTATGGGTGTTCTTACTTATCCCATGAGGATGGGAATCAAGCTAGACGTAGTTCTGAGGAGGTCTTCGTTTACGGTCTTAGATCTCGGACCATGAATGGATGGCAGCCTTCCAAGTAAGTGCGTACCTCAACCCAATCCCTAAACCCACATGAGTTAAACTCGGTGTGGGGAACTAGGGAGGAAGATCCTTACTGAAATACCCGTAACGTCCATCAAAGGGAATTCAGTTCAGAGCCCCAAAGGACACCTTTAACAGGGCTTAGTTCCCCCATCGTGAAGATGTGCACTGAGGAATAGTATCAAGAGTTTCAAAACTCTACTTGGACATGATGAGAATGGAGAAGGATGTGAATTGTGTAACCGACATTTTTCTGATTAATGGGGTTGGCATGGCGATGGAGGATAAATGTTAACCATGGCGGACAAACAGCCTCCATATCACGTTAGGCTGAAGTGGGAACAAAAAACGAGAATCGACCGTTGACCGTATTCACAGCGTGGGATTTTTATTGATTTGTTGTCTGAAACCCTCTGGGGCATAGGCCCGTAACGGCAAGAGATCCCATGGGCGTTGTATCAAGGTCGTTCTTGGGGGTCCCTTCGGGTGTGAAAGGTGATGAAAACCTAAATAAAGTAAATGAAGCCTGAAAATAGGGTCTGGATGTGTCCAAATAGTGTCTGACATTCTAGGTAACTAACCCAGAGTACCCATAGGCACCTTGGTGAACCTCCGAAAAGGGTCGACGAATCGGCTCCGGAGGTAGAGTTTCACGGCATAGTCATTAAAAGCCTGGTGTGAATGAGGGATTAATACCATAACACTCTATACACTCCCCTCTCCGGGGAATGGTAGACCAAGGGTCCAAGGATGGATGGGGATTTCCGAATGATGGGGCCGGACCCGAAGCCTAGACATTCGGGTGGTCCTACGTATCCCATAGGGATGGGAATCAAGACACACATAGTTCTCAAGATGCAGTTTAACGTCATGGATGACAAAGAGGGGATTTGGATACCTCCACACAAAAGAGGTGTATGGTATGGATAATAAACTGACGTGAATGAGGACTTAATCTCACATCAAACCATACACTCCTATAACAGAGGACCTGGGTCGGGGCCCGAAAAGGCCAAGGGGCCTGATAGTTAGGCTTTGGTCAGGATGGCCTGACCTACTTGCAGTTTAACATCTTGTAGTGAGGACGAGGGTTGGGGAATATGATTCCATGGATAGGGGAGGTGTACAGCATGACGAGTAACCCGATGTGAATGAAAACATAATCCCACACCACACCGTACACTCTGGGTATGAACATGGGCCATGGGGCCCAAAACGTCCAAGGGTTTTGAGGCTAGGCCTCGGTCAGGAAGGTCTGACCAGCTAGCAGTTTAACGTCTTGCAGTTAGGAGGGGGGATGGGGGCCCGAAAAGGCCAAGGGGCCTGATGCTGGGTTTTGGTCAGGAAGGCCTAACTTGCTTGGAGTTTAACATCTTGTAGTAAGGATGAAGGTTGGATAAGGTGTCTCTTCTGGGGATGTGTAAGGTATGATGTGTAACCCAACGTGAATTAGGAAATAATCCCACACCACACCATACAATACCATCATAGATAACCTGGGCAAGGGGCCAGAAAAGGCCAAAGGGCCTGATAGATGGGCTTCATCTAGGAAGGCCTGACCGGCTTCCAGTTTAACGTCTTGCATTGAGGACGAGGGCCATGGGCCTGAAAAGGCCACGAGGCCTGAGGTGGAGCCTTGATCATGGAATGTGTATGGCAGGCAAGTAACCCTGACGTGAATGAGTACATGATCCCACACCACTCCATACACTCCCATAAGAGAATTAGGGCCAGGGGCCCAACTGTTGACACCACCTGGAGGGACGTTTGTCGCTTCAGGATGTAGCTGAATTAACCACTGCACTTGATGTCTAGGACATCATGGGGTGGACCTGAAGATTCGGGACAACTGTTGACCATGTTCGAAACATAGCCTCCCTAAGGTGACCTAATATGGGAGCAACAAATGAGCGTTGACCGCTGACTTCATTTGAATCGCGGGACTTGTATCGGCTTGTTGGTCGACATACTTGAGGGTGTTGGCTCGAAGTGGTAAAGGGGCCCTTGGGCCGAGCATCCATACCATTCAGGGGCCCTTCTGGATGAGGAAAGTGATGGAATCCTAGTCATAGAGTGGTTGGAGCATAACGATACCCATAAATGAAAGAGTCGAACATCTCAAGGTAGGGGCACGTACAGCCGGGTCGAGGCTAACTCGACGTAAATTTGGGAAAAAGTGTACGCCCTGCCATAGGTCTCGACCTGAGGGGAAGAATTATGGATTTTAGGCTGGGCCAACAGACGAAATATCTGGTCGTTCCTACAAATCCCATAATGATGGGAATCATGCCATACGTAGTTTTTGAAGGCCATGCAGTTTAACTTCATGTGGTGAAGACGTGGGAGGATAGAAGAACGGGAGTGGGCACATGGTGCGACCCTTTTAATCCTTATATGAGTGGGGCATAGGAAGCCAACTCCCCATCATGCGAGGAACCTCTGACGTAACTATACCTAGGGGAGAGTCAAAGATAATAGCTCGGGGATGGGCTCAAGACGAGATGTATGAGCATTACTATGTATCCCCTGAGGATGGGAATCAAGCCATACATAGTTCTAGAAATATAGTTTAAAGTCATGCGGGATGAAATTCAGTTTAACTTCATGCGGGACGCATCTCGTCTGGGGATATGTACGGTACGATGAGTAACTCGACGTGAGTGAAGAAATAATCCCACACCACACCATACAATCCTGCAAGAGAGCCCGATTCGTGGAAGGCCAAGGGGCCTGAGGCTGAACCTTGGTCAGGAAGGCCTGACCAACTTGCAGTTTAACGTCTTGCAGTGAGGACGATGGATATCTTAGTTTAGGTTCATAGAGCTCGGACCATTTTTCATTTTATAATCATGTAGGAAAATAATGAGAAGTTTAATGTCATGATGGACGACTATGTAGTTCAACGTCATGCGGGACGATGGTGGAGTTTAAAGTCATGCGGGACTGGACAATTTAATGTCATGCAGGACCATCATGTAATTTAGGGTTATGCAGGACCATCCGGTTTAAGTTCGTGCAAGACCGTACAGTTTAAGGTTGAGCGGGACCATACAGTTTAAGGTCATGCGGGACCGTACAGTTTAAATTCGTGCGGGACCGGGGTGTAGTTTAAGGTCCTGTGAGACCGGGGTACAGTTTAGGGTCGTGCGGGACCGGGGTGCAGTTTAGGGTCCTGGGGGACCGAGGAGCAGTTTAGGGTCCTGCAGGACCGGAGTGCAGTTTAGGGTCATGTGGGACTGAGGTTCAGTTTGGGGTCATGCAGGACCAGGGTGTAGTTTAGGGTCATGCGAGACCATGTTGCAGTTTAGGGCCATGTGGGACCGGGGTGTAGTTTAGGGTCCAGCATGAAACAACCGAGACTTTTATGAGAAATATTTTGTTTTTATGTTATATACATGATCAAATTAATCTTTCACTACACACAACACTATCTTGGCTTTCTTTACACGCAATCGTGACCTTACTTGATAGCTTGCATTGTACGCAATACCGAGTTTTACTAAATAGCGATATGCTATTAAAATATTATTAAAACTAGCCGTTATGAATAGTAATACCCAATTTTTGAAATTTTATAAATTTTATCTTTCAAAATAAACTTCATTTTTTGGATTTGGAATATCAAAATTATCCTAGGGTAAAATTTTGGTATTTTCCTGAAAACATTCAATTTTTGATTAATAGTGAAAACACTAGGTTACTATTTAAAAACCGACATTTTATTTAAATAATTTTTTATTTTATATAAATTTATTTCAGGTCAAAATTGATACATAATACCTATATAAGTTCAATGTAATTCATTGGAGTCATTTTATAATAATTATAGTTATATAAAAAGTTTAGTGAACTTTTCATCGTCTTTTACCCACCTCCTAGGAGAATTTGGAAATTCACAAAAAATGTAATTTTACCGCTTCTGTGAGTGGAATTTTGAAAATCCGAGAGACACAGTTAATATTAAGGACTAATTTGTGGTTCAATGAGATGAAAATAAATTGTGATGAATAGTAACTTTTTACTTTTATTTACCACGGTTAAAAGTAAATAGGGTAATTAAGGGTAAAAATGATATTATTATTACCCTAACACATGTCCTAATTCTATTGGATAAGTTTAATTCGACCAAAAACAACCTTAGGAATAAACTATGACCATTTAGGTCCAGTTGGATTAGATTAGGACATTTATAATTAATTTATTTAATGAAGGGTTAAAATAGTTAAAATCAATGTTTAATAACTAAATCATTTTTAATATAGGGTTATACCGAAGATAAACTCGCCTATAAATATTCATTATAAATCTAAAAATATTTCTTACATAATGGTGTTTTATTTAAAAAATTTATACATTAAATACTTTAATTTATTTATGACACAATGATGATGCAGTAATTATCTTATTAATAAAATATTAACATAATTGATGTTATAAAAACCCAAATAAATGTAATTTTAGACTTTTTATGACTTAAAATAATTTTCTAGGTTAATATGACATGTTATTATTGATTTAATTAACTTTTTTCGAACTAATAATGCTGTTATGATTTTTACAAAAATCAATTACCAAATAGTGTCAAAATTGACATAAAATTGTTTTTAAAACAAATATTATATTATTAGTTGTTATTTTATTTATAAAAATCTATGTATGTAACACCCGAGATTTTTATGAGTAATATTTTGTTTTTATATATCATCAAAGGAATCTTTCACTACACACTTTCTTGGCTTACTTTACACGCAATCGCGGCCTTCCTCGATAGCTTGCGTCATACGCAATACCGAGTTTCACTAAACAACAATATGCTATTAAAACTAGCCGTTATGAATAGTAATAAACACTTTTTGAAATTTTATAAATTTTATTTTTCAAAATGGACTTCATTTTTGGACTCAGAATATCGAAATTAGCCTAGGATGAAATTTTGGTATTTTTCTGAAAACTTTCAATTTTTGATGAATAGTGAAACCACTAAGTGGTAGGTTAAAAATGGAATTTTGCATAAAACTTAATTTTACCGCTTCTGTGAATGGAATTTCAAAAATCCGACAGACACGGTTGATATCAGTAAGTAAAATTTGGTTCAATGAGATAAAAATAATTTTTTGGTGAATAGTAACTTTTTACTTTTTTTTACCGCGGTTAATAGTAAATAGGGTAACTAAGGGTAAATATGATATTAATATTACCCTAACACATATCCTAATTCTATTGGACATGTGTAATTCGACCAAAAACAAACTTAAGAATAAAAATATGACCATTTAGGCCGACATGGATTAGATTAGGACATTTATTATTAATTTATTTAAAGAAGGGTTAAAATAGTTAAAATCAAAGTTTAATAAGTAAATCATTTTTAATATGGGGTTATACATAAGATAAATTCAACTATAAATATTCATTAGAAAGATAAAACGATTTCCTACATAATTGTATTTTATTTGTAATTTTGAGACATTAAATAATTTAATTTATTTATGACACAATGATGATGCAGTAATTATCTTATTAATGAAATATTGACATAATTGATGTTATAAACACCAAAATAAATGTAATTTGAGACTTTTTATGAATTTCACTAATTTTATAGGTTACTATGATATATTAATGTTGATTTAATCAACATGGTTCGAACATATAATTCTGTTACGACTTTCACAAAAATCATATATCAAATATTGTCAAAATTGACACAAAATAGTTTTTAAATCAAATATTATATTAATAATTTTAATTTTTTTCCTAAAAATCTATGGTTCGGCCAAATAACTTAGATAAGGATATATATATTAATAATAAACAATTTGGGGTTCGTTTGGCATGTTATAGTAAGTGTATTAACCATATAGTGAAAGAAAACAAAAAGACACGGTAAAAGTTAAATTATTTAACTTAGAGTTAAATCTAATTGATAAGGTTAAAATAATACCCTAAACATGTATAAATCCTATTGGTTGATAGGATTGCGACCCATCCCCACTTTAGCTTCGAAATAAGACCCTTTGGAACCATTATAAACCGATTTTGACTTTAATATAAAATAATATTTTGAGATATTCCTAAGGTGCCCCTCTCCTCCCTTATAAAAGGGCACCTCCTCCCCCTCCTCCTCACACCAATTTGAGCACTCAAGCTCGGCCAACCCCTTCCATTTTCTCCTCTCCACTTACCTAGAATAATCCTAGAGGTCCTGGTCTTCTTCAAAGCCCAATCTTAGTTCCCTAAGTGGAGGATTCAAAGAGGCGTTCCAAAGAAGAGGTAATATCCATTACCGATATTTTCAATTTCTTTCTTCTTAAACTTCTTCTTCTTTAGTTGTTTCATGATAAAGTAATAACATCAGTATTACTTACATACTTATATGTTATTAGAAATATGAAACAACCCTAATTCACCTTCTATCAATCCCACGGAAAAATGAAATCACCGCGCGTGCGCATGTACGGAATACCGTCTCCACGCCGTGGTGTAATCTATTTTTCCACCATCACTTTACAAGGATGGGTATAATGGTGTAATGAGTAACTATTTATGATTATTATAAATTAATATTGATACTGAAATAATATATATATACTCCAATACAGTTCCACGATCATAGGAACGATATCATCACTCGTGCGTACGTACGGAATACCGTCTCCACGATGTGATGCGACTCGTTCTACATGATCATAATTACATAGTAATTATATAAATGAATTGAATGAATAAATATGATATATGTTACACTAATAACATTCTAGATATAAGGTATCTATAACCTTAAAAGAAGAATAAGAATGTATTCGGCAAAACACGCATAAGAACAAAAGGCAATAAAGACCCGAGTAACAAGTAACAATGAAATATTACTAACAAGAAGCTAAGAATATGACCATATATGATATCATATCAATATGTATGATTCTGTAATAAGTCAATAACATTATTTAAACCATTATACAGGAGCTTCGGACACATACAAAGCAAATCGGACCTAAGGTAAGGGAAATATCACAATCTCATTTTTATCCGAGATTATTTTTACTTTGGCATTTACTGGGGTGTATTTTGTCATCCACATCCATGTTCCCTCAATATGTAATATTGTTTCCATCCACTTACAATAGTTTAAATCCAATTTTACCCTTCGGTGAGTTTTTAGTAAAGAATATGAAAGGAATCTTTTGTCGTTTTTCGTACGAGGTACTTTTTGACTTTTCCGACAAAAGTACGAAGAATGTTTTTATACGGCATGAATGGATTTTTAAAACATTATTTCAAAGAAGATTCCTTTACAATTTTTCAAATTTATTTATAATCAACTTATTTTAGTTTATAATTGTATGACATGTTAAGAAAGGAAAAGTTTTTTTGAAGCAGAAAGGATATTTTCCTCAAGAATGGAGTTCAAGTGTTTTCTCAAAATTATTTTCCATCTAAGATAATAAAGGGTTATGTTTTTATCCCTATTATTACATGGATTTGATTATGTTGTGATGGAAAAATTTTTATGAATTCCTTTATATTATATGAATTGTTTTATGATGTCATGTTGTTTAAGAATCCCATTTTTATTACGTGGATTACGCTATAATGTATGGTTTATGATTATGTGGCACACATAAGAAGGGATTCATTATAAGATGGGTGGGACCTATATCTCCCTCCAATTCATTGGGTAAAGGTTTTATATCCCATGAGATAGACATGGCTGGAACGGTAGGTTATACCGGTTCAGTGAAACAGGACTGGAACGAGGGTGACTCGGTTCAGAAAGGGACTTTGTCCACTAAGATAGTCTTGGCAATGAGTCATGACTAACAAGAAATGATTTTTCATGATTATGTGTGCATGCCACAAAGTTTCAAGTTTCATGTTATGATTATGGGGATCTCATTTTCACTTCTATGATTTATTCCTCGTTAAGATTTTACGATCTCTTTTGCAGGTTATGATTTTCAAAAAGATATGATATGATTTTTATTTCCTTTATTTGCCATTGCTGAGCATTTGAGCTCACCCTTTTATGTTTTCATTTCCCCAGGTCAGGAAGATAGATATTAAGTAGAATATGCTAAAAGGGACCCTAGATATGATGAAATAAATGGGAGACACTGTAGAAGATTTATGAACCAGTTGTTTATGTTTCCCAGTTTCTAAAGACACTATACCTATACGGTCCTTTGTGGTTTTGTCATATGTTGTAATAAGTGTTCTTCGATTTTCAGTATTAACAATGTATGTAAAGTATGGGTAATTATAGTTGGTATCAGAGGAAAGGTATAGTCAACCTTTGGAAACTAGTATGTGAAATCCTTAGTAAGAACCCTAAGGATAAGTCTAAGCATAGAACACAATCTTAGTGTTTTAGAAATGGCCTTGAATAACCTAGGATAAGACCTTAAGCATGAAAATTTTATTCTTGAATTATGTGGTTTTCCTATTTTAATTAGTGTTGCTCACACTATTCTTCTTGGTTTTAGTCAATGGCTGGAACCCGAAGGAACCGTGTTAATGCGGAATGTGATGGGCAATGAAATGATTGTCCCCCTGAGCAACCAAACGATATGGGAGCTGGAATGCAAAATCTTGTAGCCATGCTAACACAGCTTTCTCAAGCTATGAATCATGTAGGACTTCCAAACGAGCAAAGGAAGGAGCAACAGTCTGTTGAATCCTTCATGAGGCAGCATCCACCTTCTTTCAGTGGGTCTACTGATCCATTAGTTACTCAACAATGGATTATTACTAATGAAAAGATATTTTCAGTTCTTCAATGTTTTGAGCATGATAAAGTCATCCTCGTAGTGTATCGTTTGGAAGGAGATACTGATCAATGGTGGAATCTTATTAAGAATACGAGGCAAAGATGGAGAAAGAGTTCCTTGAACTGAAGCAAAGGGATGATGAATCTGTTGGTACCTATGAAGAAAATTTTACAAGACTTGCAAGGTACGCTTCTGGTATTATTATCCAACCTGAGAGTAAGATCGATCGATTCTTTAGTGGCTTAAAACCATGTCTTTGAAGGGCGTTAGCCATAAGGGACTTCAATAGCTACGAGGAAATCGTTCGATGTGCTCTCAAAGTCGAGATAGAGATTGGAGCAACCCATCAGTCACATGGGTTTGATAAGAAGAGGAAGATGGAATTCAAAGGAAAATCTAAAGAGCACACTGAAAAGAAGATGAACTTTCTCTTATGCTCAAAGTTTGGAAAGAAACATGGAGGGAGTTGTCTTAAAGGGACAAGTAAATGTTCTAAATGTGGAAAGGAAGGTCATCGGGCATTTGAATGCCGCGATAATGGGAAGAAGATGTCTAATGATGCAAACAAAGGAAGGGATACACAGAATGACCTTACTACACTTCAATGTTTCAAGTGCAAGGAGATGGGGCATTATGCCAATCAATGCCCAAATCCAAGGGTTGATGATGATGGTCGACGTCAACAAAATCTTAAAGCTAAAGACAAAGGAAAGTCACACGCAATTTCTATCAGCGATGTGGAGTACGATAACGAAGTGGTGAAAGGTACACTTACCATCCACTCTAAAGTAGCAAATGGTTTATTTAATTCTGGATCCACCCAATATTTTATTTCTAAAGAATTTTCTAAGGGTATCACCATATTACCTCAACAATTAGATGTTGAGTTAGCTGTGACAACACCTAATGGCACAACAATCGCATCAAAAGATTATAATTCTTTTCCGATCGAAGTTTGTGGGAAAGTGCTTCCTGCAAATCTTGTGATCCTTCCTTTAGTGGAATTTTATGTGATTCTTGGCATGGATTGGCTTTCTCTACATGGAGCTCATATCAATTTCCAAAGAAGGGAAGTCACATTTCATATTCTAGATCAATCTACGATCGTCTATCAATGCAAGGATGAACATAACCTTCCAGTGGAAATTCATTCCATCTTATGGGTCTTGATTCCACTAAATGAAGGTTATTTATCTCAAATGGTTGGTGAGAAACTCACTATTAAGAATATGCCCATTGTACGGGAGTTTGATGATGTCTTTCCGGAGGAATTACTGGGTCTTCCACCAAATCGTGAAGTTGAGTTTTCAATAGAACTCATACCGGGTGCATTGCCTATTTCAAAGACACCTTATAGAATGGCCCCAATTGAGTTGCAGGAATTGAAGAAGCAACTCCAAGAGAATCTTGATAATGGATTCATACGCCCTAGTGCGTCACCTTGGGGAGCACATGTTCTATTTGTTAAGAAGAAAGATGGATCAATGAGACTCTGCATTGATTATCGAGAACTTAACAAGATCACTATCAAGAAAAAATATCCTCCCCCACACATTGATGACTTATTTGACCAACTACGCGGAGCTCAATACTTTTCCAAGATTGATCTTCGTTCAGGGTATCATCAATTAAGGGTCAAAAGGGAGGATATACCAAAGACGGCTTTCCGTACAAGGTATGGACACTATGAATTTATAGTGATGCCATATTTTCTTACTAATTCCCCTGCTATCTTCATGGATCTAATGAATAGAGTCTTTAGAGACTATCTTGATCAATTTGTGGTAGTCTTTATAGACGATATTCTTGTCTATTCAAAGAGCAAGGAAGAGCATGAAGATCACTTGAGAATTATATTGAAGGCCCTGAGAAAGGAGAATCTTTATGCCAAATTTTCCAAGTGTGAATTTTGGCTTCAAAAAGTTGCATTTTTGGGTCACATAATCTAAAAAGAGAGGATATCTGTGGATCCAGAAAAAACAGAGGTTTTCGAAAGATGGTCGAGACCAACAAAAGTAACTGAGATTCGAAGTTTTCTTGGTTTGGCTGGATATTATTGACGTTTTGTAAAAGATTTTTCACGATTATCTAATCCACTCACCAAGTTGACTCGGAAAGGAGTTAAGTTTGTCTGGACAGAGGAATGTGAAGAGAATTTCAAGGAGTTGAAAAGAAGGTTATCTAGTGCACCTGTGCTCACATTGACTTGTAGTGGAGAAAGGTTTGTGATCTACAGTGATGCATCCAAGAAGGGATTGGGGTGTGTTCTTATGCAAAATGATATGGTGATATCTTATGCCTCACGACAGTTGAAAATCCATGAGAAAAATTACCCAACACATGATTTGGAGTTAGCTGCGGTAATATTTGAATTAAAGATTTGGAGGAATTATCTTTATGGTGAAAGGAGTGATATTTATACTGATCATAAAAGGTTAAAGTATATTTTCACACAACTGGAGCTGAATATGCACCAAAGAAGATGGTTTAAGTTGATTAAGGATTAGGACTACTCAATTCATTACCACCCTGGGAAAGAAAACTAAGTGGCAGATGCATTAAGTCGACAAGACCATGCTAGCTTATCCATGACGAGGATCAAAAAACATCCATTATTTATGGATTTACAATGGATGGATCTTGGAATTATAATTGAAGGGGAAAAATCGTATCTTTCTAAAATGAATGTTCAACCATATATACATGTGGAGATTAAAGAGGCACAGAAAGAAGATGTAGAGTTACAAAAGAAGGTGAGAAATGTTCCGGAATTCAAACTTTATTGTGATGGGATAATAAAGTTCAGGAATCAGGTTTGTGTACCTCCCATCCCTGAATTAAAGAAGGATCTGCTGGATGAGGCTCATAGTTCTTCATTCTTCATTCGTCCTGTAAACAAGAATATGTATAGGGACCTGAAAGAGTACTTCTGGTGGGATGTCATGAAAAGAGATATTGCTGAATATGTCTCTCGATTCTTGGTTTGACAGCAAGTTAAAGTTGAGAGACAGAAGTCTAAGAGGATGTTACAACCATTACCCATACCTGAATGGAAATGGGATAACATCACTATGGACTTTGTCACCAGAATTCCTAAAACATCCAAAGGCAATAATGCTATCTGGGTCATAGTTGATCGCCATACAAAGTCGGTACACTTCATTGTTATTAGAGTGGATTTCTCTCTTGATCATCTTGCCATGATATATGTAAAGGATGTGGTAAGATTGCATGGAGTACCAGATTCCATTATATCTGATCAGGATCCGAGGTTTACCACAAAGTTTTGGAGAAGTCTTTAGAATACTCGGGAAACAAAGTTGAGTTTCAGCACTGATTATCATCCTCATACAGACGGTCAGTCTGAGAGAACAATTCAAACTCTAGATGATATGTTAAGATCCTGCTCTATGGATTTAAAAGGTGGTTGGGATCAACAGCTACCTTTGGTGGAATTTTCTTATAATAATATCTTTCACTCCAGTATTTAGATGGCTCCTTAGGAAGCTCTCTATAGAAAGAAATGCTGACCTCCAACTTGCTATGATGAAGTTTGGGAAAGAAATCTATTAGGACCTGATCTTGTTGATGAGATGGAAGAAAAGGTCAGATATATTCAACAAAACATAAGAGCAGCTCAGAGTCGACAAAAAATTTATGCCAACAACCAAAGAAAAGACCTTGAGTTTGAAGTGGGTGATAAAGTGTTCTTACGAATATCTCCTTGGAAGAGAGTAATGAGATTTGGAATGAAGGGAAATCCGAGCCCTAGGTATATTAGTCCTTTCAAAATACTGGATCATGTTGGGAAGGTAGCTTACTAATTGGCACATCCACTGAATCTCTCTCAAGTTCATGATGTGTTACATGTATCTCTTCTGAAAAAGTACATACCTGATCCTTCACATGTACTCAACTCAGAAGTTGTACCACTGGAGCGAGATCTTTCTTATGAAGAACAGCCGATAGAGATTTTGGATCATAGCGAAAAAGTCCTATGGAACAAGACCACTCACTTGGTGAAAGTTTTATGGGGGAACCACCAATTATAAGAATCTACATGGGAGCTTGATGATATGATGAGGGAGAGGTATCCCTATCTGTTTGTTACAAAGTGACGAATTTCAAGGGCGAAATTCCTTTTATGGGGGGTTCAATGTAACACCACAGATTTTATGAGAAATATTTTGTTTTTATGTTATACACATCATCAAAGGAATATTTCACTACACACAACACTAGCTGGTCTTACTTTACACGCAATCACGACCTTCCTTGATAGCTTGCGTTGTACGCAATACCGAGTTTCACTAAACAGCGATATGCTATTAAAATATTATTAAAACTAGCCGTTATGAATAGTAATTCCCAATTTCTGAAATTTTATAAATTTTATCTTTCAAAATGGACTTCATTTTTGGATTTGGAATATCGAAATTATCCTAGGTTGAAATTTTGGTATTTTTCTGAAAACATTCAATTTTTGATGAATAGTGAAAACACTGGGTTACTATTTAAAAACCGACTTTTTATTTAAATAATTTTTTATTTTATTTAAATTTATTTTAGGCCAAAATTGATACATAATACCTATATAAGTTCAATTTAATTAATTCGAGTCATTTTATAATAATTTTAGTTATATAAAAATTTTATTGAACTTTTCACCGACTTTTACCCACCTCCTAGGAGAATTTGGAAATTCACATAAAACATAATTTTACCACTTTTGTGAGTGGAATTTAAAAAATATGAGAGACACAGTTAATATTAAGGACTAAAATTTGGTTCAATGAGATGAAAAGAATATTTGGTGAATAGTAACGTTTTACAATTATTTACCAGAGTTAAAAGTAAATAGTGTAAGTAAGGGTAAAACTTATATTATTATTACCTAACACATATCCGAATTATATTGGATAAGTTTAATTCTACCAAAAAAAATCTTAGAAAAATAATATGACCATTTATATCCACTTGGATTAGATTAGGACATTTATTATTAATTTATTTAAAGAAGGGTCAAAATAGTTAAAATCAATGTTTAATAACTAAATCATTTTTAATATAGGGTTATAAATAAGATAAATTAGACTATAAATATTCATTATAAATCTAAAAATATTTCCTAAATAATGGTGTTTTATTTAAAATTTTTAGATATTAAATAATTTAATTTATTTATGACACAATGATAATGCAGTAATTATCTTATTAATGAAATATTAACATAATCGATGTTATAAATACCCAAATAAATGTAATTTGAGACTTTTTATGAATTACATTAATTTTATAGGTTAATATGACATGTTATTATTGATTTATGTACCTTTTTTCGAACTAATAATGCTGTTATAGTTTTCACAAAAATCAATTACCAAATAGTGTCAAAATTGACATAAAATATTTTTTAAAACAAATATTATATTATTAGTTGTTATTTAATTCCTAAAGATCTATGGTTCGGAAAAATGACTTATATAAGGTTATATATATTAATAATAAATAACTCTGGGTTCATTTGGCTTGTTATAGTAAGTTTATTAACCATATAGTGTAAAGAAACAAAAAGACACTGTAAAAGATAAATTATTTAACTTAGAGTTAAATCTAAATGATAAGGATAAAATAGTAACCTAAACTTGTTTAAAATCTATTGGATGAGAGTATTTAGATCCATACCTACCTTAGCTTCGAAATAAATCAATTTTAAGCTATTAAAAACCAAATATGACTATATAATAATATAATATTTTAAGTTTTTCCTAAGGTGACCCTCCCATCCCTTATAAAAGGGAACCTCCTACCTCTCCTCCTCACACCACTTTGAGCCTTATTGCTCAGCCAACCCCTTCCAATTTATCTTCTACACTTCCCTAGAAACATCGTAGAGGTCCTGGTCTTCTTTAAAGACCATATTTAGTGCCGTAAGAGAATGTTAATAAGAGGTGCTTCAAATAAGATGTAATGTTTGTTACCGATTTATTCAACTTTATTTCTTCTTCTGCTTATTATTATTTACTTGTTTCATTATGAAGTAATAAAATCAGTATCACTCATATACTGATATATTATTATCAATATGAAACAACCCTATTTCACCTTCTATCCATCCTACGGAGAACGAAATCATCGCGCGTACGTACGTACAGAATACCGTCTCCACGCTGTGGTGTAATATTTTTTCCACCACCACCATTCTTGGATGGGTATAATGGCGTAAAGAATAAAAATTTATGATTATTATAAAGAGATATGAATTAGTAAATAGTATACATACACTTCAATACAATTCCACGATCATGGGAACGATATCATCGCTCGTGCGTACGTACGACCTACCGTCTCCACGATGGGATGCGACTCGTTTTACATTATCATTAATGCGTAATGATTATATAAATGAATTTAATGAATAAATATGATATGTATTACACTAATACCATTCTTGAAATGAGGAATCTATAACCTAAAAAAATAATAAGAATTTATTCGACAAGACACGCATAAGAACACAAAGCAATAAACAACTGAATAACAAGTAACAATGAAATATTACTAATAAGAAGCTACGAATATGACCAAATATGATGTCATAACAACGAGTAAAATTCAGGAATAAGTCAATATAATTATTTAAATCATTATACAAGAGTTTTGGACACGTACGAAGCAAATCAGACCAAAGGTAAGAGAAAATATCACAATCTCATATTTATCTGAGATTGTTTATACTTCAGAATTAACTAGGGAATATTTATCATCCCCATCCATGTTTCCTCACTATGTAATTTTATCCTCCTACAATTTTTTAAATCCAAATTTACCCTTCGGTGAGTTTTTATTAAAAGATATTAAAGGAATCTTTTGTCATTTTTCATACGATGTACTTTTTGACTTTTCCGGCCAAAGAATGATAAGAATGTATTTTTTTAACATATACAAAATGAATGGATTTTTAGAAAATTATTTCCATTAATAATACTTTACAAGTTTTCAAGTTTATCATCTTATTTTAGTTTAGAATTATATAACATTTTAAGAAAGGAAAATGTTTTTGAAGTAGAAAGGATATTTTCCTCAAGAATGGAGTTCAAGCGTTTTATCAAAATTATTTTCCATCTAAGATAATATAGGGTTCTGTTTCAATACCTATTTCTACATTAATTTGATTATGTTATGATGGAATTAGTTTTATGATGTCCTTTTATCTTATATGGATTATGATATGATGACATGATGTTTAAGAATCCCATTTTTATTACATGGGGTAAGTTATGATGTATGATTTATGAATTTTTGTCACACATAAGAATGGTATCATTATGAGCTGGGTGGGACCTATATCTCCCTCCAATTAATTGGGTAAAGATTTATATCACGTGATATAGACATGGCTGGAATGGCAGGCCAAACCGGTTCAGTGAAATAGGACTGAAATGAGGAGTAAACTCGGTTCAGAAATGGACTTTGTCCGCTAATATAGTCTTGGATATGAGTCTTGACTACTATGAAATGATTCTCTATGATTATAAGTATATGAAAAAAAGTTTCACGTTTTATGTTATGATTATTGGGCTTACATTTCACTATTATGATTTATCCCATGTTATGATATTATGATCTCTTTTGCAAGTTGATATTTTAAAAAGGTTATGTTCTTATGAATATGATATGAATGAAATTTTTTTGTTTACCCTTACTGAGTATTTGAGATCACCCTTTTGTATGTTTTCTTTTCCCCAGGTCAGGAAGAAGGATATTAAGTAAGATATTCCAAAAGGGGCTCTAGATATTATTAAAAAAAGGGAGACATGGTAGATAATTTATGAACAAGTTGTTTATGTTTCCCAGTTTCTAAAGACACTATAACTATAAGGTCCTTTAATGGTTTTTTATATGTTGTAATAAGTGTGCTTCAATTCTGAAGTAATAACAATTTTTGTAAAATATGGGTCGTTATACTGCAGGACCGGGGTGCAGTTTAGGGTCCTGTAGGGCCGAGGTGCAATTTACGGTCATGCGAGACCGGGGTGAAATTTAGGGTCATGCGGGACCGTGAAGCTCAGGAAAAGTATTGCTTTAGGAACTTGGAATTGGTGGGAGGAGTTATGTTCTCACCATCCATGGTCACCACAGAGTATGCTCCATTGGGGTAAACCTTATGAATGATGTAAGGTCCTTCCCATTTGGGCTTCGTCTTGGGTGGCTTCCTGCCGGGGATCATTAGCACTTGGAGGGCCAACACCATGTCGCCTTGCAGAAAAGAGTGAAGGCGAACCTTCTTGTTGAAGGCTCTAGTTATCTTATTCGGATGCCTTTCCATATTGTGCAGGGAACGAAGCCTATTCTCGTCCAGTGCTTCCAATTCAGCTAGACGGATTCTGGCCACCTTATCTGGCACCTGTTGGTCATAGACTGCAGTGCGTAACGATGGTAGATGGATCTCAATAGTCAAGACAGCCTCATCCCCATACACCAGGGAATATGGTGTCACCTGGGTGGAATTGTGAGTTGTCGTCTGATACGCCCAGAGGTCGTTGGGGAGCCTGTCCAGCCAACATTCCTTGTTTTGACAACCCATTTTCTGCAGAATTTTAGAGAGAGTTTTGTTTAATGCCTCGATCTTCTCATTTGCCTATGCGTGACAACAATAGGTATGGTTCAAACAGATATTGTACTTGGCTTACAATTTCTTCAGCTCGGCTACTCAGATGTTGGTGAGTTTATCGGTGAGGACAGCGTGAGGGACACCAAACCGGTGGATGATATTGGAGCTCACGAAGCCAACGATAAAACAGGCCTTGACCTCCTTGAGTGGAACTGCCTCTACCCACTTAGAGAAGAAATCTGTAGCAGTCAGGATGAACCTACACTAGCAAGCTGTTGTCGGTGGATATGGTCCCATGACATAGAGTCCCCACACTGAAAATGGCCAAGAGTACTTTTTGGAGTAGAGAGGCTCTGGAGGCCGATGCAGGAAGTTAGCATGAACTTGGAAGGAATGGCATCTCTTGGAAAACTCAATACAATCATGGATCATAGAGGGATAGAAGTACCCCATTCTCCGGAACTGATGGGACATCTTTGGCCCAGCCTGGTGGGCACTGCATGAACCGGCATGAACCTCTTAGATAACCCAAGAAATCTCGACTCCTTGAATGCAATGGAGTAGAACACCATCGAATCCCTACTTAAAGAGGATCCGATCAATATTGGGACTAATCTGGAGGGTAAACTGCAGTGCGTGACGTCAGATTCTCTCGTGCTCGACCCAATCATCCGGGAGGAAACTATTTTGGAGATACTCGACAAAAGGTTCCCTCCAGTCGGGAGTGGCCTCAACCACTTCATCTGAAGAACCTGGGGCTCCTGACATGGAGGGTTTGGTGCAAGATGGATTACCCGCAGGCTTTCATCATCTTCTGAGATGACGGGGGAAATGAATCTCTGGTGTCCCACATATATAATCAGATCATCCAACTCAAGTTCAGAAAGTGACACATCTAGGTCGGCCAAAGCATCCGCTCGACCATTCTGTGACCGAGGGACATGGGTAACCTTTTGTGGAGAAGGGAACTGGCCATTAAACGAAGGGTGCACTCCATCAATGGCATGAGCTCTGGATTTCTGACAACATAGTCCACATGGACCTTCTTGAGGACTAGTTAAGAATCCCCTTTCACGTTCAAATGAGACACATAAATCTCAAAGGATAGCTCGAGGTCAGTGATGAGAGCCTGATACTCTGCCTCGTTGTTGGTGCAGCCTTCTGACAACAGGAATGAGTATTGCAGAATGGCTTGCACCGGGGTGATGAAGATGATACCCAGACCTACTCTGTTGAGCTTTGGATTGTTGAGCCCCCAACCGATGGGGCTCCAGGAGGCACCGTCGAAGTAAAATTTCCCAACATGAGACGGCAAGGTCGACTGAGAGGATTGCCTCATTAGGAAAATCCAGGTCCAGGGATTGATCCGCAGAGGATTGATGGGCAGCTAGGAAGTCTGCCAATGCCTGCCCATTGATGGCCTTCTAAGGCATGAACCTCATGTCGAACTCTTGGAGGATCACCGCCCACTGCGCTAGTCAGCCAGTCAACATGGGACGGTTCAGAATGTACTTCAGTGGGTCTACCCAAGAGACCAACTGTACCTTCTGGTGCTGCATGTAAGGCCTCAATTTCTATATGGAAAACATGATCACAAGGCAGCTCTTTTCGATGGGGGATTATCTTGTCTCCGTATCAAGGATCATGTAGGTGGGGTAGTAGAGGATGTTCTCTATCCCCTAATTGTTCCTCTTGGGTGAGCAGGGCGCTGAGAGACCGTTCCAAAGCGGTCACATAAAGAATTAGCTATTTTCTGGAAATGGGTGGCATCAGGATCGGAGGCTGGAGCATATACTGTTTGGTTTCCTCGAAGACAGCCTGACACTCTTCATCCTATTTATTGGAGAAGCCTTATTTCATGATCCGGGAAAAGGGCTTACACCTTCTAGCCAGATTCCCACTGAATCGGCATATGTAGGCTAAGTGGCTTGGAGACCTCAAAGCTCCCGAATATTGCTCGGGGGAGGCATTTCGTTGATGGAATTGATCTTCTATGGGTTAATCTCAATGCCTCGGTATCTGACAACAAATCCAAGAAACTTCCCGGAGGTGACCCCAAAGGCACACTTCAACGGGTTAATCTTCAGGTGGCAGGATCAGAGGAAACAGAACACTTTCCCAGGGTCCTTGAGATGGTCCTAGAACTGGGGAGAGTTGAAAAGCATATCATCTACATAGAACTCCACCAAAGTCCCGAGGATCATCTTGAATATATGATGAATGGCCCGCTGATAGGTGTCTCCTGCACTTTTCAGGCCAAAAGGCATAACTTGATAACAACAAGTACATTGGGGTTCCTTTAAGGCAGTGGAATCCTCGTCCTTAGGGGAAATCCAAATATGGTTGTACCCAGAATACCCATCCATTAAAGAGAGGTCTTGGAACTCGTACATAGCATCCATCAACAACTTTGTCACTGGGAGGGGAAAATCATCCTTCGAACATCGGCGGTTGAGATCGCGGAAGTCGATACAGACTCTGATATACCCGTTCTTCTTCCAAACTAGCACAATGTTGGCTCGCCACCTAGGGTACTAGACTTCCTTATAAAAGTTAGCTTTGATAATCTTGTCAACTTCGGCCTCAACCGTGGCACCATGGGAAGGGTGCATCTTTCTGGGAGGCTGCTTGAACCCGTGATGGTTTTTCGGGAGGCCAAGGTAGTGGACGACTACCTGGGGATCTAGTCCTGGAATCTCACTATAACTCCAGGAGAACACATATTGGTGTTTCTTAAGGATGTCTACATACCACTGCTTCCCCTCGAGGGACATGGGAACACTGATCAATGTGGGTCTCGGGTCTGCCTCGCTACCAAGATCAACAGTATGAGTTCATCGACCATGGTAGAGATGCCTTCTTCAAAGGTGGGGGAGCATCCTTCAGATCCTCTTCTCAACTTGTGGAAGGATCTTACATGAGGGGAGTTGCTTCTGAGCCACCAGAATCTGATGGGAAGTAGGTGCCGACATGAGCAGTAGTGGTCATCATGTCAGGAGACTCATGCACCATTGAGACCATAGCGATGAAGGTAGTTGATCCAATCCCATCTGGTCTTCAGCCCAATGGTCCATACTTGATGACATCAGAGCAGTAGTAGAGTGTTGGCTTGAGCCAGTTGATTCCAGACTGGTGGAAGAGACACGTATGATGTACCGTCGTTGCCATGATCCTGAATTCCCGATACCATACAGGGGTAGGAGGTTTCGAGATCACCTGAGCCAGGTTGGTGTAGGAGTACGAGGTGATTTTCCATCGTCGCTTGGACCTGGGAATATTCCTTCCTCTTATACACGAAACGAAAAAACATTACCCTATATCAGGGGTCGTGGACTTCAAAAGATGGATTGGGAAGATGTAGGTGTCATCTAGACCTTCCCAGGGATCACTTGTCACCTTGGCGGGTTCATCCTCACCTTCCAGAATATTCTTATACTTGCTCTTGTAATAGTCACCGTCCAGATAGCGGGCTTCACAAGAGACAAAATGGGATGCATATCCAAGGAGCATGCCTACTCGACCATTGAGGGTGTATTTGAGGCATTTGTGAAACGACGAAGGGATCACTGCAAGGAGATGGAGCCATGGCCTGCCCATCAATGTGTTGTATGCATTGTCCTGGGAGACAACCATGAATTCAGTACTAGAAATTAGGCCACCGAACTGGGTCTTAAAATGAATATTACCAACCGAGGTTTGCTTGGTCCTCTCATATCCCTGGATCCTTAGGTCGGAGGGAGTTAGATCATCCTCAGACAAACCCAGCTTTCATAGTGTCCGAGTCAGGATTACGTTAATCCCTAAGCCTGTGTCAACAAGACAGAGGCGGACATCCACACCATTGAACTGGGTAGTGACATATAATGGACAAATGTTCCCCTGTATGGGATGGTCTTTTTAATAGGTAGAGAATGAGGTAATCTCATAGCATTCGGCACTCTCAATTGCCTCGGTGTGGAAGGCTTATGTAACTTATACCTCCGTCTCAAACTGGAGGGGGCTCCTTAGGGCCTCAGCATGTGCCTCACGCATTTCAGATGATAGGAGAAGGGCCTCAAGGATAGAAATCCTTGACGGAATTCTGGAAAGGTGCTTCAGAACATCATTCTTCTGGGCCAGACGCGAGCCTCTGCTTACAGGAGGTTGCTCTGAAAATGTATACACGGTGAGCCCTACTGGCTTGACCCACGGCTGGCTGGTACTGGGTACATCCCGCTGCCTTCTAGTCAAGGCCTGAAGAGTAGCTACTGGATGAGGACCGAACAACTGAGATTGCCCTGTATTAGGGAAAGTATGGTCACGATATGGACGAGGCAGCTATGTCTGATCTAGTAGCACAAACGGCGGTGGAGGTAGATCCGAGGGCACTAGATGAGGAGGTTGTGCAAGCTAAGATCTGTGCTGGGCCTGCGGTCTAGTTTCATTAGCATGTACGGCCTGGCTAGAGGTGTCAACTGATGCACCCCGACAACCCATGTAGTCGCGGTTCCACCGATGTTGACGTCGACCGGGACATTGGGGAGGTTCTCTTGGCGTTCCCCCTCGTCGGGAGTCATATAAAGATTTACCAACTCCACGGTATTAACCGAAGCATTCCCCTGATTATCGTTTGATGAATTATCCACCACTAGAAGGATTCTAGGAGGCATCCCCATCTCAAGGGGCATGAAATCACCGAGAGTGTGGGATGACGATGACAGTGGTGGAGCGTGTTGCTTCTTCTTGCGTCGTTACTGCTAGCCCTTCTGGGAAGAGGCCAGCTAAGATGATGATGCAGAGGTACTGGTCACATCTTATGAAGGCTCCGGATGATTCAAGCATGCCCGAATAATACTATGGGCGCGGGTGATGGTTTTACAAGCCATCCAGTCGTCGTACTTCTGAGACTTGCAGCTGGGATCCTACTGCCACTCTCCTTCGTCTTCGCTACCACTTTCTGACCGGAAAAAGACACCTGCCACTTGTGCCAGGGCCAGAACCAAACTGACTATGTTATTGTCAACCTAGTCTTGGTTCAAGTCTTCAAACACATATAACTACTTGAGGGTGTTCCCCAGGATCCGATGAAAGGGGAAGTTGTTTGGGAGATCAGTGAGATTCGCCTCTACCGACCTTCTGCACTCGGGTAACCACATGATCCCCTACTCTAGGGCACTACGGAAGTAACCGGGGACCTGATTCTCATTGAACATGTAAGTCTGGTTCCTTCTTTCCAGATAGGGGGCTTCGGGAGCCTGGCCATGATGAGGGGCCGGAGGGGCCTACCATGGAGGTGGAGCATGATTTCCCCGCCTATGAGGTGGTGGCGCATTGGATGGAGAAACCTACCGATTCTGAGGTTGTCGCTGCTGGGCCGGAGGATATTCCTGAGGTGTCGGACCTCTGCGAGGTTGTGGAACCGGTGCTATTGGTAGCAATTCTAGCTGCCTGGGGGATTCTATTTGGGCCACCGCAGTAGGATCGGCTCTGGCAGACCTCATGGATGGGATCACAGAGGGTAGTAGACCCGCCAGACTAGCATATTGCAGAGCTTCCTCAAGGGGCTGAGCCTTATCTGAGAAGTCCTGGAACCCTCCGGGGTAGTTCTGGGTGATCAGGGAAGGAACCAGTTCTGTTGTCACATTCCCTACGCACATCGTCAGTAATTGTTCCTAAGTCTATGGCATGTCGAGGGAGAATGTAAGCCCCTTCCACCAGGTGATGAAGTCCGGGACTCACTCATCAGGCCTTTGTTTGCACATGAAGAGGTCTACGATGCTAGTCTTTCACATGGTGGAGCTGAACATGTATAGGAATTTCCAGAGAAGATCCTATCAGCTAGTCACTGATCTGATAAGGAGCTGGTTGTACCAGATGAACCCAGGGCCCTCCAACATATGCACAAAACATCGGATCTTGGCGGCTTCCTGCTGTGCTGGGGTCCCCAACATGGGGTCATATCTAGAGGAAAAGTGGTACAGGTGCTGCGGTGGGTCCCCTTTCCCATTAAAGGGTGAGAAAGTGGGATTACAAAACTCGGAGGTGCAGGAATATCATCCACCCACGCGGGATATGGCTTGCCATCTGGTAGGACTTCCACCTTCCACATTTCCAACGCCTCAATGCGGGCAATGAGTGCTGCCATAGGATCATCCTGGTGGGGGTCCCTGTCCTGACATGGATCCCAAAAAACGAGTGTGTTTCCAGGCTCCTAGACACAGTAGAGAGCTTCAACGACTCGTGGAGCGACTGGAGGAACAGGCCACGAAGAAGCTGGGGGAACCCCATCAGGATTCCTCGGATTGGCTCACCATTCAAGAGGCTTTGGTGAGATGTATTGCGCCATCTTTTCATGATTTCCTGCTTCAGCCCTGTCTGTGGGAGTAACATGATCAGGGTTGCCTAGGTGCATCTCTCCATGGGGATGTTATTCCTGCCCCTGCTGCCCTAGCATAGGATCGCAATAGTTGGGTCGACGCTCTATAGAGTGTTCGGACAAGAGTTCTTCGACCAGCCTCTTCTGCTCAGCGAGCTGTTAGTGCAACGCGGGCTTATCAGGGTCTTCGTCCGTCTTCTGTACTAAGATGGACGGGTCAGAGTGCTTGATAGTTCCGACATGCTATTTAACCTTACCAGATTTCTGACTGAGTACCAGCAACTCGGAGGGCGCAAGAAGACCTAAGAGGTTCCTCTACTGACGAGTAATCCTCCCTGATGGGTCCAAAAGTGGTGGTACACCCTCAGAAGGTATGTATCCATCGATAAACTCCAGCTCGTCCTCCATGTCTACTACATCAGCCATGTGAACCGCAACCCTTATTGGGGGAATGTCCACAATGTCGCATAATGAATCGGGCTACCGTCGTATAGGACTGAAGAGGAGGGCACCATACTGCCCCCAGCCACAGACTTGCACATGGGGGGTACCTTCCTTGATGATTTTACGGAGAACCTTGAAACTCTGAACAAATTTTTCCTAGAAGGTGTTCTGGCGACCTGGTGACTCATGGAGCTGGGCCATGGGGTGTACGGCCAAATCGATCAGACGACATTGCTCACCGATTTCCTCAAAGTTCACATGGATCCTGGGGTACACTACCTGATGATTGAAAATATGGAAGTGCATCGCCCATATGGTTTGACGAAAGCACTCTACTTCCTTTGGGGTGATGGATTCCAGCGCACAAAAATTCGAGGTTGCCGCTGGCTGGAACTTCTCTAGGAAGTGATCCACCGCAAGAATGTTCTAGAAACTCCTGGGCTTAGATTCAGGGTCTGGCCCCGGATTACCCCACTCGTCAACTAGAGGTGGATGAGGAACCGATATCGATACTGAGGAAGACCACTGGGATAGTAAACTAGGCGACAGAGAATATGGCAAATGAGCCGACTGGCCACCGAATTCCAGGCCACCCTCTGAAGAGTGTGGTGACCTGGCCCCAATGTTGCGATACGACGGGCTGATAGCCACAACTTCTGGTGAAGGGATCTCGGTTACCAGTGATGGGTCACACTGTTGCTCAACCGCAATCAGTCCCCAGAATAGCTCTTCGTGATCTCTGGTCAAGGTAGAGGGCGCTTCTGTTGACAACGGTGGTGACTGCACGGTTGGAACCTGTGGGGATCCCAAAATTTCCTCCTCCTGGATATACATGCGAAGAGAGGCGAGAATCCAGTGGACTTCACATTCTGGAGGGATGAGGCCGACATGCCTTGTTCCTTCCCCAGTCCATGACACAGAGGACCGAGGAGAGGGTCCCACTGCTGAGTCATATTCTGCTTCAGAATCTGAGAAGCGGGCCGGTTTGATCTCTATCCAGGCCATCCCAGGATTCTTTTTGTGGTGGCGACGACCCGTACTCTTGCCTATAAATGGCTCCTTGGGATAAGGCTGATTCCGGATGTGTAGTCTTGGGGCCGCATTGGAGCAAGGGCGGAGAGGAAATCCTCTTGAGACAGCCGGGGTGCGATGGGAATAGGGGAAAATGTCGAAGGGAACATGGGGAGGACCTCCATGAATAGCACTTGAGTGGGAGAAACCTCCATTGAAACTAGAGGGAGCATGGAGAGGACCTCTACGCTTTTTGCGGGTGGAGCGAGGCTGACATTAACCCAGCTGGTTGCCTGGGCGAGGAGAAACTTCTCCTGTTGCGGAGAGAACATAGGGAGGATCCCCACGTTGGAGAGGTACCAGATGGGAAATTTCTTCATATAGTCGGTCGGTGGCAGGAGGAGGAACTCCATACCCGGTGTGGTGGGCAAGGGATAGGCTTCCGCATCGAGTGTCACTACGGTGGGGTAGGTCTATATTCGGGTTGGGGGTGGCATGTGGCATACCTCCATGATGTGTTTCAGAGTGGGGAAGGCCCACGCTATGTGGAGTTGTGGTATGGGGAGGACCTCTGTATGGGGAGACATCACCGCGGGTTGGTTTGCGGCGATCACCACTCGTGCCTGTGACTCAGAGAGCCAACCCAGCCTGCCCGTGGGGCGGTTGGGGCCTCGATCCGTATTGGGCATAGGAGTGTCGCTGCCCAGCGTGTGCAGGGACATTGTGATATGCATCAGTGGTGGATCATGCCACAGTAGCCATTGATGTTAATGTCCCTTGATGGGCATCCTTAGCTCGGTCCCAACACTGGTGTCGGGTCAGGCGAGCTGGTGCAGGTGGTGCATGGGCATATCCTATCGGCTCCTATTGCGATGTCGGAAGACAGCACTGATGTGGCTGGGTGGGGGCCCGTGCTTGGAGTCCTTGGATCGGGACACTTACTGGGATGAGCTGGATGTCACCCACCTCATCAGCGTAAGGCAGGGAGTCGTTAAGGCGTTCCAGGGACAGGCTCCCAAAACGATTGAATGTTGGGGTGGGGAGCAGAGGCTCCCTGCACGGTCCTCGAGGGCGGCGTTGATGGCGGGGCATGGACGAATCCAGGTCTAGGAGGTCCATATCCTGGGTTGAGATTATGACCTCCTCCTCGTAATGGCGTACGAGTTCGTTAATCACCCTTTGTTGGATGACTTCTGACGAGAAGATGGGGTGTGGGCGCCCCACTTTTGTGGATGCAGACATTGTTGTGGAAGTAGTGGAGCCACACAGAGCAGTTGTTCTGGTGTTTCCCCTATCCGTGCATAGGCGGGTGGGCGGTGATCGTTTCCCTGCAGCAGCAACCTGATTCCTGAGAAGCAGGGAGATTAACTCATCAGCACTGTAGGGGAAATAAATCGACAACCAGTTCCCCTGCACCATTCCATCTTCCATGGCCAGTAATAGGAATCCACGCCGACAACGTAGCAGAGCAGAATGCCCCACTTTCTACTGCCCCATCTTCTGGTGAATTTCATGTTGGGCCCGCTATTTTCTTGGCAGGACCTGGCGCCGAATTTTTGGATCTGGTGACACGTCAATCTACTGATGTCTCGAGCACTGCTAATCTCCATATTGAGGAGAATAACATTCACGTAAGGTTCACCATTTCTATTTCCAGATCTTTCTCAAGGGCGCGCGCGTCCGTCTGCTTGAGGCGCGACAAGTGCAACTTTTTTTCCCCGCATTCCCATTTTCCAAAGGTGGGTGAAATCCGCTCTTTATTCAGGGACATCTACTCTATGATAGAAATGGGATGATGGGATGTCGGTTCCTCATTCCGTGTATTCATCCTCAGAACTCGTCACCTAGTCCGGGTCTCCCTCATATATTTAATACGTTGTTCATGAAACTCTTCCCAGTTCCATGTTTTGATGGACGCCTTTTAATTACACTACTTCTGTCAGGACATTCCAAGGGGTCCGGTCAGGGAAGCAACCTCCGGTTGGGGGAGTAGTCACGTCGAGGCATCATTAATGTGTTTGAACACTGGGGAATTGGATTGTCTTTATTTTGTCCCTTATTATAGGGCTTCTCGAGGGCACAGAATCCCGAGGAATCCCACAATGAGCGCGGGGAATCATATGTTATAGGCATGTATCTGAGGTTTTCCTCAGCTTCCCATGTTTAACACAGGGTATGCCGAAAGTTTAACCACCAATGGAGATTGATTGGGCTGATCAGAACACTAGCTAGATTGGATCATATTGAGGAGTGCCCCTTGAGGGAACACCGATATCGGTTCCGGACGGTGAAAAACTTCCCGAATTCTGTGAAGGGGAATGGGGTGTCATGATCTCACTTGGATGTGGTGGCCCTGAAAAGAATCTGGATGGGTGATGGAAAGCTGCACAGAGTGGAGGGGGGATGAAATGGAGCCATCGTGGAAATGACAGTGGTGACAGGCTTGAATCTCAAAGAGAGTTCCTACGTATCACCGTGGTAGGGAATCATCGTCCGCGTTGTTCAGAATGGATGTGTGGGGCTTACACTGTAGGCTGCCCAAGGTGGTGGAAGAACCGGTGTAAATGCAGTCAGAACTACCAGGTAGTGGGATTGACCCTCGTGAGGCTTCCTACATACCATGCCTTGGCATGGATCAAAGTCCACGTAGTTCATCATGGACACCGGCGAACTGACGTGAATGAGGACCTTGGTCCAATGGGTGGTGGGCTTGAAACATTTGAGGTTTCCTACGTACCATGCATTGGCATGGATCATAGTCCACATAGTTCGAGAAAATGGGCTATTTAACTGACACGAAGGGGTGTCAGAACAATGGGATGGCCGAGTTACAATGGATTACCACTGGATTGGGATTCAGTTTAACATCATGCGGGATGAGGGCGTGTCAGAGAACTGACGTGAAGAAGGACCTTGGTCTAGGTGGATGGTGGGCTTGAACCTCGTGGAGGATTCCTACGTACCATGCCTTGACACAGATCAAAGACCTCATAGTTAAAAAGGGATGTGGGTGCCGGAAAACTAACATGAAGAAGGACCTTGGTCCGATGGGTGATGGATTTGAACCTTTGGGAGGCTTCATACGTACCATGCCTTGACATGGAACAATGTCCTCGATGTTCGGGTTAGGTTTCATCAGCAAACTGATTTTAAGGTGAACCCTGGGTTCCAATGGTGGTGGGCTTGAACCTCGTGAGGTTTCCTACGTACCATACCTTGACATGGATAAAATTCCTTGCAGTTCTAGTGTACAGTTTAACGTTACGCGAGATGGGGCATTTGGGGCTTACGTTCTGAGGCGGCACATGGTGGATTTTTGCGAACCAACGTGAAGGAGGTCGGGACGACAAACGAGTGGTGGGTTTAAACCTCATGAGGCTTCTTACGTACCATGCCTTGGCATGGATAAAAGACCTCGAAGTTCAAGTTAGTCACAACGGCTTACCACTAGACTGGAATGCGGTTCAACGTCATGCACGATGAGGGTGGAACCTGATGTGAAGAAACAACAGGCGGTGGGCTTGAACATCGTGGAGGATTCCTACTTACAATGCCTTGACATGGATCAAAGACCCCTTAGTTCATATTAATGTACAGTTTAATGTCATGTGGGACAAAATACAGTTTAACAACATGCTTTACGAGGGCATATAGTTTAATGACATGCTGGACGGGGCATATAGTTTAACGTCATGCTGGACGGGGCATACAGTTTAACATCATGCTGGTCAGGGCATACAGTTTAACGTCATGCTGGACAGGGCAACAGTTTAACGTCATGCTTGAATGGGAATACCATTTAGCGTCATGCAGGATGGGGAATACAGTTTAACGTCATGCCAGACGAGGCATACAATTTAACATCATGCTTGACGGGGCATACAGTTTAACGTCATGGTAGACGGGGAATACAATTTGTCATCATGATGGATGGGGCATACAGTTTCATGTCATGCTGTAAAGGGCATACAACTTATTATCATGCTAGACGGGGGCATTTTCATGGTCAATGCTTACTCTAAGCCCACCTGAGTTGTGCTCGGTGTGAGAAACAAGAGGTAGCAGAGACCTGACGATCACGTCGCGAAGAGTGTGTCTGTGAGAAACGAAGAGGGGATTACGCGTTGAGTGGAAGATGGTGTCGGGACTTACTATAGTATGGAGGCCTGAATGTGAAAAAGCACATAGGTAGAGTGGATTTGGGACCGAATAAAGGAGGTGACCCGTTCCATATCACGCCCTCTGCTGGCCCTGGCGGTGAGGAAATACAGAGGTGCATGGGTGCTACCTTCTGCGAGAGGGGCTAGGGGCTTACCCCAAGGAGGCTTCCCTTCCCCCTTGGACAAAAGACACTCTGAGAATGATGATAACATCCCATGTGGGGGGTGATTTCATCCCTGTGGAGACGAGTGAAGTAAGGAATATCCGAGAAGGGGGGACCCTGCGCGCGTGGCATGGGGCCAGATCACAGTTTAATGTCATGTGTTGAGGACGAGGTGCTTAGAAGTTTAACATCCTGAATCTCGGACGAGGTGGGTTCCCTCCACAAACATAGGAATTACATGACCGATACCCTCTTCCCCTTGTGGGAGGGAAGTAATCAGTAAGGCCGTGTAGAATTGGGGTCACAGATCGAACCATTGAGGGGTCCACGTTTGCGTGGCTATGCGAAGAAGCAATAACCGTTAGCGTGCCTATGAGAAGAAGTATTAGGCGAAGCACAATTGTGGGTGGTATCATCTAGGGTACTTGGAAATCAAATTGGTCAAACCTGGGGGGTCGCACGGGAAAAGGAATTTCCAAGCAGATGGGTCCGCAGGCAAGGGCCGTGGGGAGCTTGGTTTCTCTGCGTATTAGAGGGCACTTGAGAAGGGGTGTGCTTCGCGAAGTTCGGTGCCTTAGACATAGCATGGGGCGGAGGTGAGAGAAGGAGGTGCTTCTTGAAGTGGAAGGGTGTTTGTGGTTCACTTCATCACGAAGCATAAGTGCCTCATGAAGAAAGGTGTTGTGAAGCAGTGTGCTTCGCGAAGTACAGTGACCCTACCTTGGCATGTGGATCACGTGTACAGGGTGGGTGTTTCGTGAAGCATAAATGCTCCATTTCTGCCCGGTTATCCTTGGGGATCCCCTTGATTTTCAAATTCCCTTATGCTTCACGATGGGAATCCCTATCAGAAGAGGGGATCAAAACGAGACAAGGCAAAGGCCTATCGCGAAGCAAAAATACCTCGCGGAGCACTTGATTCCCAGAGCAAAGAGTGCTTCGCGATTTGGGAGTTGAGAGGCCAAAAGGTCAGATTGTCCATCTGGGGAGCTCAGGGGGAGCTTGGTATTTATAGGCAAGAGGCTCCACAAAGAAGATCACACGCGGCACGAAGGGGGCTTAGGTTGCTCTGTGGCGGGTCGCAAACGTCAACCGCGTTCGCGGAGAGTTATTGCCTAATCTACTTCGCGGCAGTGTGGTGAACGTCACGGCGTTCATGGAGAGGTACTGCCTCATCTACTTCGGGGCAGTGTCACGAATGTAAGGGAGTTCACAGAGAGGTACCAACTCATCTGCTTCGCGGCGACGACGCGAATTTCAGGGCATTAGCAGAAAGGTACCGCCTCATCTGCTTCGCGGCGGTGTCGCAAACCTCTCCACGTTCGTGGAGAGGTACCACCTCATTTTCTTCACAGCGGCATCGTGAAATTTGGGGCTTTCGTGAAGAGGTACCACATTTGGTGCTTTGCCCCGGCTACGTTGCTTTGGAGGGCTCCGCATCAGGGCTTCGCGAGGCAGAGTGCATGGCCTCTTTTTCTTCTCTCCTTTCTTCAATTATTTTGGCGGCAACAAATCCACTATCTATTTATTATATGAAAATCATCACCAATTCTACCTATATTTAATTTTCTATTAGAAAGTAGATTATCATTATTCATATATTCAATAAGTACCATACAATATATTTGTATATATAGAAACATGAAACAAATCATCAATGCGTAAAATGTCCTTCATTATGTTAGTGGATATCCAATTGTTTCCTAAACAAGATGGTTGTTTCATAGAATCTCATATCATGATATTAAAATAATGAAAAAAATTCATTTCATAGAACACTATAGTAGGAATTAAACCTCCTAGAATTACATAAAATCTATTTAGAGAACCATATTTAGCTAGCGACTTTTTTAATATGCTTTATTTTCTTTTCTTCTAGTCAATGTTGCAATGTTCATTTTATCAGCTTCAGATTAAGTCAATTCCATTGTTAAATAATTTTAATATTTTATTTATTTAACAAAAACTTCAAAATATTATAATTGTAATTTTGGTTATATGATCTAAAATATCATAGATATAAACTAGAAATTTAAACCATTGATGTTATATATGAAATATAAACACATATGAATGACTGAACCAACTAAAGTATATTATCCATAACCAAAAGTCTCTAACATATTGCCTTTTTTAAAAAAATTTATATTTCCTTTTTACAATCACAAAATATCATATACATTCTTCTTAAAAATATTAAATTGGAATATTAGGATTTATTCATGGCCAAATAATTAACTCCCTGAATAATGTCTCTTTTATCAGAATTGTTTCATCTAGTGTATCCTATTATTATAAGATATTCCCATTGTCTCAAATTATTAACTTTTTGAATTTATTAAATGACCCATACCGATGATCTTTCTAAAAATTTTGTATCATCTTAGTGACCATTATCTATGAAGTGTTGATTCATATTTTCAATATTTTTAGTTTTCCATTAATCGATTACGTAAATATAATTCCCCTGAGTAATATTATATGGTAAGTATGATAACCACACAAATCATAGTTTCCCTAATGAATATACCTATTTATAATCTCACCTAGTGTATGAAACTATTATGTATCACTATTGTGTTCTAGACATAGAAATAAATTTATTTCATATAACTTATGGACTCTATAAAATCCTAATATATAAATGTTTTTAATTTTATGTATATACTATTTTGATTTCCTTTATATAATATTCTAAAATAAATATTTGGTATTTCTATCAACATTAAAATAAATCTAACCTATCCATTTCATTTCATAAATTTCCCAATACTTCTCATTCAATAGATTCACACATAAGGAATATTCATGGATATACCAGAACATATAATCTCGATAAATCTTTCACATTAACAGCTACTTTTGTCCATTTCAATTTTCCACCAAATTCTATAATTTCTATAATTATTTATGTAAATTTAATATTTAACGAAATGTCCTTATGGATTCTACTTCAATTTAATACATCTTAAAACATCCTAAATAGATTTAAAATATATATATGTATCTCAAAATATTTTCAATCTCATTTCAAAATCATTTTGACCCATATTATATTTTTTCATTGTATATTCACTACCTCAACAAATTAATCTTCAAAATTTGAATTCTTAAAAAATTTACTGTTGATATTTTGCATTAATTTCAACAAAAATATTTTTGGATAATTCTAGAATGTATTAAAAATTAAAAAACAATGTAATTTTTTAATAATATCATTTAATCTATTTATAAGAAAAATTATAAATAAATATTAATATATTTTAAAATATGAATTACCTATATCCAATATTACATTTCAAATAATTTTTTAAATATATAGCATTATCAATAAAATAAAATGGATTCCACCTTGAATATATTTCCATAAAAAATGCTTCATAGTTGAAACAATTTTTATTATTTTTTAAATCAACATTATGATCATCATTAATGCCCTGTTAGTGGAACTACATATTATAATTGTAGAGAGATACTTCTAAGAAGTATTTCAATATTAATGATCAATTAATGTACACTATTTCTTGAATACATCTTCCTCACCCAATTCATATTGATAGAATTAATATATATTTCACATTGACCAGAAATTTTACTATTACAATCCATTAAACTATTCAATCACCCCTCTTTCTATTTTTTTCAATACCCTAACCTTCTTAATAGAATTTACAAATATTATGTTATAAATAGTTATCATTTTTATTTAGGAAGATGAAATTTCCCTCCCACTTTTTGAAAATAAATATAAGGTAATAAGTGCCAGGGTATGTTTCACTCATCTTATTCATTGACTATATTTAAAATTTTACTTTAATCCGTTTATAAATTATGATCAACATGAGTGGATGATTTATCACATTTATATATTTAATGATCCATAAAATAAAAAATTACATGTATATATAAAATATCTCAGTGTAGATAACAAGATTTAATAACCTAGATATATAATTTTCCCATAATTTGTTCACCATATGATTCCAAATCAGATATATATTTCTATTGGAAAGAAAAATAATATCTGAATTCTATTCAAACATAACTCCACTCAAAAGATAAATAAAAATGTTCAAATGTAAAAATGTTTTTAAAATTATCTTATATGTTAAAAGATACTCCCCATTAATAATAAAATCTAATATAATATTATATATGGATGGGAAGGTAAAAGTTATATATCATATTTATAATTATACATAGATTATTCTTAATATAAATTAATTACATATAATTTACTTCAAATTTAGTCCATTCCACGTAAATTAGGTAACTGTATCATCTATTCATTATGACTAATATTTATAAAATTGTACTATATACATATACATTGAGGCATCATGTTGAAATTTTTTATGTAGAAAATACTATAAACACCAAATCTTGGTCAATTTATGATGCTTTAAATATATCATGTCATTATATTCTTCCATTTTATGAATCATATTCAATTCCCATTGAAAATAATATTAATAGAAATATCGTAATACCGTATATTCTACATTATATTTTAAATGAGTGAAACATAGATATAATTTTCTACATAGTCTATAGAATCTTCTATATTTAGTTTTAGGTAAATGATGACCTGAACCTTATTGAGAGGTTTGATAATTATTCCCTATATATATTTATTATATTTAAGAAGTTTCGTTTTATCTTTATCTATTAAGACACATGAAATTAATAATGCACTAGATTTTATCTTAATGACTACTTTTGTCTACATATCCATTTCACTAAATTATTAGATGTATTTCTAGTCTATTTGTGTCTACTACATTTATTCTAAAGTAATATTGTGTCATAATTTTATGAAAATATCTCATTAAATTTGCGTTATTATTTACGTGTAGTTAGTCTTGTTTTATGTAACCACAAAAATCCTACTATGATTTCTCCATCTTACAAGCAATTTAAAATTTAACGATGGAAATAATCAATTATTATATTATTTCATTATCAAAATTATTATATGATATATATAGTTTATCAAAATCTATCTAGTAACTTATGTGGCGAAACATATCATACTCTACATCTTCAATGAATTCCAAAAATGAATTTATCTAATTAATTTACATGATAGATTTTCCCTTTGGTTTCATATTACATTAGTAAAAGATTATATTAAGGGACTATTTAAATAGTCCATAATGTTAAATTTTCAACCAAATTAATTGAATTTTTTATTTCTTTGTATCATCCATTTATAATTAATCGATATATTAATTTTTTAAAACTTTTACTCAGTATTTTACACCCAAATATTTACTCATATAAATTTTGTTTTATTTTTAAATAATTTAGGACTTTAAATATTTACTTGTTATGGATAATTATTAGATTATTTATAACAAAAATACTTATAATTGTGATTAAATTATTTTAAATTCATAAAAAAATCTTTTAATAGATTCATATCTACTCATGAATTAAATATTTAATTATTTTATGGTTATATCATCATTCCATCGTAATCTATATTGATTTTAGATTTTCTCCATTTCAATTTATACCTTTTATTACCATTAAGTATTATAAATGTATTCCAAACCTCAATGGTCCTATTATAAAATCTCTATTAACACCATAAATAGGTAGTAAATATTATTCTCTTCCCTTTATATGAAATATATCATAGGTTTGTTTCATATTATATTTGGGGGAAAAAGTCCATTTTGGACTATTTAGGATGAGTATCATTTCTTGAAAATTCTCATATACACCCTTTTAGACATAGATGAATTATTAATAATTATATTCACTAATTTGTTTCAAGATTTTTATTCATGTACATTATTTTTATATACAATAACATTACTAAAGAAACTTTTTTGGGACATCGGTTAACATTTTTCATGATATTTTAATTTATAAATCTTTATAATATCTCTATATTTCATGTTATAACTATTAGTATTTATGTATAAAATATTCCAATTAACAAATTCATTATAGATTTTTTTCTCAATATATTGGTTATTCGATAAATGTGTTTTAAATATATTTATTATTTTGGAAATAAGTAAAAGGCACTATATATTACAGATATTTGACTCCATGAAATTCGATCCCAAAAAATTTAGCATTATTTATTTTATTTACCAACCAAATATCCACGCTTCATACATTCTTCTGGTATGGGTTTTCAATATTTTCAATAATATTTGATATCATATCTAATTCAAACATATTGAAATAAATTTCCATATAAAATTCATGAATATTATTTTTAATGACATTACTAACACCATTTTTCAAATTTATTATTACTCATCAAATCTTATTTACATATTATATTATTTTACTTATAGAAATATAAAATTTTACCCTTGACTTCGACTTATCTTATGAGAGGTCTTCACTTTCTCATCATATCTATTAATGCTTTTATTATAGTACCTAATCCCAAATTTACCAGTTATTAATCATGTATTAAACCATTGATAAACTAGATCATATTTTTAATATACTCAGTAGGAATCAGTTAAAAATAATCATTAATTTGGGACTACAAACTAATGAATAATTCAACAAAAAAAATACTTATTTCAAGAAAATGACTCTTAAGAAGAATATTTATTAATTCATTTAACAAGAAAATTAATCTTTGATTACCATAATTTAGTGGGGGATCATCTTTAAAAATCATGGAGGTCATTCTAAAATTTCTAGACACTTTTTCATCCTTTTTATTAAGGTTTTTGAAAAAGATCCATGTTTTTACTAATAAAAATGTGATCTAAATTTTCCATATGAAATACAAATGTGTGTTTTTAAAAACTATATTTCATGTGAATCTGATTAAAATTGTTTAGTGTGAAATTTGACCCAGTCATAGGGAATGTGTATTTTCTCTTATAGTAGATTAAATACTACAACCTGACCATGTAGTCATCTAAATATTTAATGGTTTGAATCAATGTGTTATTTTTATTGAATTTACTTTCTCCTTTAAAATTACAATTATAAGACTGAAACCACCATTAGTAGTTAAGATCATAAATGGACCCCTCAGGATTTACCCTAATGCATTCATTTATCAATCATGGTAGGTTATACGAAATCACTTCAGATGTCACACTATTAACATTCTACAACAATGATGGATTCTTCTATTTGAAACATTCGAGTCAAGTTTGAGAACATAGATAACCACCATATTAAATAGAATAATACAGTAAAAAGTATCTTAAAAAAACATATCCTCTCTTGGGAGGTTAATAATATCCTTATTTTAATTTTTATACAAGAACAACCAATTTTCATAATGTAATTCCAATAAATTAATGAATATTGTCTTCCTTCCACTCCATATTTTATTGTAACGGATTAATAATATCATCTTCATCATGAACATTCCTCCATCATGTCAGTAGATGTTAAACAATTTTTGCATAATTTTAAAAATATTATTTAACTCTATATTGTTGTGAAATTAAATTCAAATATATTTATAAAATCCAAAATTCTTGAATGATATTATCGACAAAAATATTTTCTATAAAATCCCCGACTCGGTGCTCTTTCAAGGGACTGAACCGATTGGTTATATAAAATTAGTGCCCCTCCCCATATAAAAGGGGATCTAACTAGTAGTAACGGTCTACTAAATTTAGTGGGGAGACTATAATCTTTGGTAATTTTTTTCATTAAATGCGAAAAATTGTAGTTGAGTTTTAGAAATAGTTGAATCAATATGAATAAATAATCATACAGCTAAATATGATAAAATAGTGCTGAATAAATCCCAAAAAAATAATAATGTAATCATAATATGAACCTAAATAAATGACATATTAATTTTTATAACGAAACAATTATGAGGAGATCAACTATGAACTCAAAACACAATGTTCATGATCCTCATGTTGGTCCCATCAAAAAACTCCATCCAATCTAGCCATCAATAATCAATGTAATAGTCCATCCCTTATCCAAAATGCTACACATATAATATACTTAGATTCCAAATGGAATCCTGAATAGGGAGTGAGTAAAAAATTATTGGTCAATAACATTGTTTCTAAATAAATATCATATGACAAATATTGTTCATGAAATATAGGGAGAAAAATAGGATTGATTTGGTAAATTAATATATTGCGTGAAATAATCCCACTGATCAGTTATGATCTAGGTTGAAATAGTAATTAGGAAAACAAGATTCAGTACCATGTAGGGTATCTCATTCTAGGGAATGATCCTCCTAAACCAAGATGGATCACCTAATATGGGGTAGATTCTCTAATTGAGGATGAACAGGAAAACAAAAAATTCACAAACAATCCCTTGCATAAATACTATCCAGAATCTCTCCCCTTGAAATCTAGAATGTCCCCATCTAGAATTCAATGACTATGAATCATCTCTTAAGACATTAGACATAATAATACATTCTACCCTTGGGAATTGATTACTTATGTTCCTATCTGTCTTGATGCCCCAATCCCTCAATCATCAACATTAATCAAGATGAACTCAAAATGCTACAAGGTATCCCTCAGTCAGGCATCGATCACATCAATAAAATAGAACCACTAAAGGTATGATAGAAATCACATGTTCAAAAACACTAATTCTATATATATAATCACAGGTAAAAAAGATAAATTTATCAAATTTTCTGTTTTTTATCCATGTAACTATTAAAGGTTTCTAATTACCAACATAATTAAATCAAATATATTTTTTAATAATTTAATTCTAAGGTCATTAAAATATAATTTTACCTAATTTATAGGATGATATTCACCTAAAATAAATCAAAAAATATACATGTTATTACTATTCATATGAATAATCCCAAAGTAAATAACTTTTTATAACATATTATAGGTATATAGAATCAAACTAACCATGTCTCAACATGGTCTAAAGTTTGAGTAACAAGCAATGGAATTGAGGTCTCAGTCACCATGTCTATGGACCAAATGGGAATTAATTACAGATGAAAAATGAAAAATTGTTATTTTATAGGGATTGTCTAATTTATTTGGTCACACACTAAGCATACATATGTGATCACATATATTACACATTCATGGGACAATTAAATCTTGGAAATTTTCAACCACCCAACTTTAACCGGCGTTCAACGCAATGCTTCCAACGAGTAACACAAAAAAGAAAGAAGGTTTAGAAGATCGAAAGGAGAAATTTGGATACAAAATGACCAAGATCACCACCCACACCAACCATGTTCATGATATTCCATCCCCATAATAAGGAATGTTGAAATATAAGGTAAAAACTAATAAAAACACTAAATATCGATCCCTTTAATGCGATGTATAGAATGGGGGATCGCTCTCCAAACCAAAATTTAATTATCCTAGTTCCTAAGAGAGGGAATATTTCAATAGATGGAATGAATAAAATATACACATCATTTATTTAAAAATTCCTAGACCAATAAATTAATTGTATGTAACTGCCTTTCACCTCAAGTATTTTCTATTTAACAGTTATGTCGGAATTTTCTTCACCTTAACTGATGTTAAACCTGAATGAACATTAAATGTTTATTAAAGTTGATTCTTAATGTTTAACCAAATTATAACATAAATGAATTCCTGACATGTTACCCATTCAAAACATATTCTTGGTGAGAGTTACAAATCGTGTAATGAATTTACAAATCATGTAAATGTCCTACCAAAATATTAAAAACCTTCTTCCAAAAACATCTCAAAACATCAAAATTGTCCCAAACTAAAAAAAATTATTATCCCATTTTACATGTTTATACCAAGACACCATTGATTAAAACACAAAAACATCCCCCAAATTATTATCATTTTCATGATAAAATTCTATTTATTTTTGAAAAATAGCGATCCAATAAGGCTTAAATACAACGAACCACAAAAAAATAGATTTTCCAAAAAAAACAAGTAAAATATATGGAGAAAAATGGGTATTATAACCTACCCACTATATAACATCTCATCACTCAGATTCTCAGTGAATTAGTGTGGTGTATCAGTGAAAAAGTCTAGCCATTTGTATCACAAATCAGAATCCCTATCTCAGGTCTCCTCTTAAACATTCTCTAGCTTTCAATGCACTCAAACTAGTGGAATATGCCTAACCATGAAATAATACCCTCTAAGGTCCGCAATTTATATCATATTCTCCTCAAATGACATATCTACACTAAGTTATATGTCCTTGAAATTTACCATATTAGGGTGGTTAAGATGATATCTCCAAATATGCAGCACATGGAACACATCATGTGTTTCACAATAGCGATGGAGAAGGTGAAATCAGTACATAATAGGAGAGACCCCATCCACAATTACTAATGGCTTGATGAACATTTGCTCCATATTTCCCTATTTATTGACTAAATGTTTCCCCAGCCTAAGATAAACCCTAAGGAAAACATAATAACCGACTTCAAACTCAATAATTCATCAAAAATTGTCAACATATGATTTATTCATCCCCTATGCGATCAACAACCACTTATTTATCAACTAAACTTCTCAAATATCTCCTTAATGAGACATAGTCCAATAAGTATTAACTCACTAGCCTCCACCAAAAAAAGAGTCAAATAGAATGGAATTTACTCAAAATACTAAAAACATGAAATAAGTACTAATTCTTGATATCTATTCTTATATGAAAACTATATGAGTTTCATATGTTTCTCCCATAAACCATCAAAATCCAAACACACACTCTTATCATATCCTCTATAGAAAAAGTAATTGGATGAGATTCCCCATTAGTATGAAGATGATATGATATTCTATAAAGATACATTGATTTAATATCCTTTTGAATAAACTTCTAGAACCAATATATCATAGGAGGATATATTTCATAAATAATACTCATCAGTAAAATATGAATATAATTTATCTCGCACACCTAAACACTAGCTAGATCATCAATCGTCTAGGTCTCCCTTATACAAAAAAAGTGGGATACATTTTTCAGTTTATCCATGATCAATCTTAATTCACCATTCTTAAAAGTTTTTAGGAATAATCCTCTCAAAATATAAATAGTTACAAAATCCCTTTTCCATTCCAAAAATGAAAGAGGCCACAACAACACAGTTTTCCTTTAATGCTCATCCATGACCTACTAACATTTGAAACATCTCTCCGTTAATCATGTTATCTCCTTATTTATATATGGACATCGGTATTTCATATGGAGAACATGATACATATTTTTCAAAACAATATATACCTCCCAACTTGATTTATGAAACGGTCACATTATCTCCCCACACAATCATGTAAGAACAAATATTTGTCCATGAAAGGGAACATTGTAACTACCTACCAAATACTTTCCTACTGGGGTGTGCCCACTATATATGATATACCTTAAAGCTAAGCACCCAGGACCATATAAATTCTCTCTCTTGATCCAATCAATCGGAATTTGAATAACAAATGATTCGGTCTGAGCTTCTCATCCCTATTACTCCTTCACATCAAGACGCATATCTAAAAAGAGGGACATCAACATTCACTCATCATGAAATTCCTACACTACCTATATATTCATATTCTGAATAAAGGTGTCTCTAATGAATTTGACCATACCTGGTGATTAGTTCATTTGGAAGTTAAAATAATATAGATACTCAACCCTTATCCTATACTAATTGTTTAGGTGTTTCTAAGAAAATTTATAATTGAGGTTGTTGGGGTTCGTGTACACCAAAAACCACTCACCCACAAAATAGTGCCTCTAAATTTTTTGGTGTGTTACTATTCAGATAACTCTAGATCATGAGTAGGATAATTCCTCTCGTGTGGTCCCAAAAATTTATATATTTAAGCCACCACATGGTCCTCCATAATTAGAATAAATCTGATTCTAACCCGAGATGCATTATAGTACATGGTATATGATTTACCATCAATGGTAAGGTGCGGATCTGTGTTTTGAATATGCAGACATTCCACTCCTAAAAATATCTCTCAGTAGAACGTGAGAAAAAACCATAACCTCGTTCATCATTATCCTAGACATCGATGCTTCTTTATCGGATAATTCTTTGATGAGCCACCAGTGATAACTTTCTAGACCATGAAAACTGTAAATCTTGAAGACATTCATGGGTCACATGCAAGATACCTCACTACATCCTTCTCTGAGACCACTAAAATCCATCATAAGATATGACATGGCCCAATAAGTGCACTATATTAATCCAAAAATAACATTATGATATTTTGGAATAAAGTAGATTATATCTTAGTGTAATTAAATTGATTCCAATATATTGATATTGATTATCTACAGACTGGTTGTAACGTAGGATTTAATCAATAAAAAATAAAAAAACTAATCCATTAAATGATGAAATTTCAAATTCAAAATGTTCATGTATAATTTGAATGAATTTTTCATTTCGAACTGTATCACTATGAAATCATACAATACATTTCTACTCCTAAAAGAATTTTGGGTAATGTTTCCTAGACTCACTATCAACTAATGTTACCCTGATGTCAATTATATCATGGAGAAAATATTGGTACCACTCAATATATCAAAGAGATAATAAATGGATGGAAGGGGATACTAGATCATTAAAATAATCAAGTACAATATAAAAAAATTAACACATAAGTGCAAGTCACATCATCTGTGTTGGTGAAAATAATTAGTAAACCCCACAAAGATGTAATATGTCAGATGAGAACCTTGTAATCCTAATCTTCTAACTGAAATTTCATCTCATGAAGCTCTTCTAGTTTTATCATAAAATGAATAATAGAAACTACTTTTTCTCCTAGAAAACATCTAATCATGAAATCAATCATCTACTACGGTGGTAATCTATAGAACTCTACATGAATTTGTTTTCTAAAAATAGTGTAAAGATGGAAGTGATCTATCTCAATTCATTCCTCAATCATAAAAAATTATTATTATCTGCGCCATCATACAATCCAATATAAACTAAGTTAGTCCAACATGACCAACATAAAGATACCACTTACCCCGAGGAGTATTGTATTCCCTTTCATGATATATAATGTTAAATCTCTTCTGTTAACAGAATATATAATCATGGAATAGAACTATAAAATCCATACAAAGAATAAAATCAAAGCCTATAATTTCAAGAATAATGTTTTCAAAAAGAAAATGATAGGTACCAATTTCTATTGTTCATTCTTTATAATGTTCAATATTTTATTACTACACTCCCATCATATAGTTCATGGTAAAAAAAGACTTCCATAACCAAAAAAAATATTTGTATACTGAGATGATATAATTGAATCAGGATCTAAAATATCAATCAAAACATACACTAAGGTAGATGATAAAATAGTCATACCTCTGAAGGTAGGTGGTCATGTATCCAAACCGATCTGAGACAAAATTATAGCATGTGGATGGATATGTCATCTACCCTATAATCTAGTTAGACTCACATATTTTGTTAACTATGATTTCTAATTTAACTCCTACGTTGGGGAAACATGTCCCTTTATTTAGCCTAAATGTAAAATAGAACTCCAACTACTGATATGTTGATGGGTAGATGTGCCCCGTCCCAATAGAAGTTACTATCCTGATCCCCTACAACTTTTATTCAACATAATGTTTCCAAAAAAATAGAACAATGACCTAACCTGCTGTAGACACGACACTCCACATTGGGTTAAAGACACTGTGGGTACCTATTGATCAACCCCCATACAAAATGAGTTGAACTAAAATACAATCCTATGGTGGATGTCCACTCCCATGACTAAAGTGTCAACCACTACCTGTGTGATAATTTTTATAGCAGTAATTCTTTCAACTAGAAGAAGGGTTCCCATATCACCCTGATGAAACTATCTATCCAAAACACAGGTCTCTCTCAGTTTACCTTCTCTTATGAGAGACTAAATCATAACAATAAAAAGGATAAAAAAATTAAATACATCCAGTTATAACATAATCTCATTGAAAATTATATCTTCAAAATTCCTTTCCATTGAGATCTCAGTAGCTGCTATGGATGTAAAAAATTCCTTAGGTTAGATGAATAGTCAGAAATAGGTCAAAAACGACATTCCCTCTTGTCCCAGGTTCATGAAAGTGTGATTCATATCATCCCTAAATATCTCATAATAAATGTGAATCAGTAACATTACTAGAATTCCTTCTAGTTTATCATCTCTTGATGCCATGCTTACTCCAATGTATACCACCAATGCTTGGAATGTCTATGAATCATGTATAATGTAAGTTTTATAATCCTCTATATGGGAATCTAAAGGTTCATGAAGATCCTATGAGTTTAAATTTATTTAAAACCCCTCTTTCTAGTGGCCTCCCTCCCTTGTGAACATGGGTGGATTGTGCAACTAAATCTCTCTTTTAGGATCATACATATAAGTGCACTCTGTAAACATTCCCCCTTTCCAAGAATCACATGACCATTAGAAATATCTTACAAATATGAACATCCCTAAAATTCTCAAGATCAGTAGGAAGAATTGGATCATTTTCATTAGGATAATATTTATTTTTGTTCATAGTATGCTCTATTAGAGGATAAGGTTGAGGCATTTTATCTATAGGAAATGAAAACTCCAAAAAAAGGGTTCAAAAAATACAATCCTATATAGGTGAAAATAATAGAGAAACAATAGATCATGGTCTCCCATAACATGGCTTAACAAATTAATTGGAATTAAATAATAGTTCATTTATTCCCTTTTTCATCAGATATGAAAGGTTTCTCACTTCAATGTACATATAAGAAAGTATATCACATGTAATAAATGTATCTATATCATGAAAATTACAAGTAAATATTTATCCACATGTAGTAATAAAGATACATGAATAGTCTTTTATAACCATAAAACAACCGGTGTAAAAATCAAAATAAAAAATATCATCTCAAAACATGTGAATCATGAAAGGTTAAAAAACATCAAACAGTAAAAAGGAAATATCATGTACAACAATCCCATCCCGGGGAACTCGGATTTTCCCACATGCATGGTTTACTTAATCCTATACAGAATCTATTTAACACATACTAACACATAATATTCATAATTATAAGTTTACAATGTAGAAAATAATTCAAAAATAAAACCTCCCTTGGATACAACTTTGAAACGTCCCTGACCTAGTGCCCCCATAAAAAAGTTAACTAGTTGGCTACGTAACCTCATGCATACCTACATATATTCTAGAGGTTTCTAAATAGAAGTGACGGTATAAATAATATAGTGGTGAGACTATAAAATATTATAAATTTGAATTTAAATAGAAAAATATTATTAAATTAGTATAAATAAAGGAGTCCAAATGAATAAATAATTATAAATCAATATATAATAAAATAAATATGAATAAATCTAAATAATCATAAAATAATTTAATGAAGATATAAATGAATCTGAAAAACATATTTAATGTCGTATGGATAAGATAATGAACCCGGTAAAATTAGGACTCTAAGGACCCCTTTCTTGAATCTCATGGGAGCCCTGTCTCCGTTATCTAAACCATCCAGTATGTAATAGTAAACTATAAGGTCCTTTTTTGTTGTCCAATCCAACATTCATGTAATCTACTCTGGTACGAAATAGAGTCCTGAATATGATGTTATTGAAGCATAGTAGGTCCACACCACCATGTCCAAAGAAATTAAATTAGGGAAATATTGTACATGATATATTGTGATAAATGTGGTATTAATTTTTTAAATTAAAACAAAACATGAAACAATACCACTGATCCCAAATATATTGGTTTACAACCATGGAAAACCAAATATATTTTGGAACCATATTTATTATCTCAATCCAAGGAATGATCCTCTAAAATTAGGAAGGATCACCCAACCTATTGAATATTTTTCCACTATGTAATAATAACACAACATCAAATAATAAAATAATCACTTGCCATAGGATATACAAAATCTATCCCTCAGGCATCTAGAATCTAAAACTTGAGGATTTAGTGACTATCCCTATAGTCATAATAAATCACATATTACTATATACTAATCTTTTGGGCATTATGTACTTAATCTCCTATCCCACATGTGGTATGAAAACACAAACCATTCCCTCATAAATCAACATAAATCATTTGTTGTGTCCCAACAAAATCAATATGCTAAAAATCATATCACCCTTAGGTAACAATAACATGAGTGTCACATGACCAAAAAATATATGCAATAAATCAAAATTACAAAAACATGAATTAAATATATATAGTCATACGACGCAATGTTCAAGTTATCAAATTTTTATTTACCGAACAAAATATAATTATTTAATTGAGGTTGTTAATTATCATCATAATTATTTCAAATTAGTTTCATTAATCATTTAACCCTAAGGTCATTAGTATACCGTTTAACCCAATTTATCGAAGGTGGTTATACTATAAATAGTCATAGAATATATCTTTTATTCCAATTCATAAAATTAATACACTAATAAATAAATTTATCAAATTTCTTATAGGGTTATAATTTCATATTGACCAAGTCTCAATAAGTTACAAGGATGGAACACCAATTGGGTGGACACATGTCATATTAACTATTCATATTGACCTAATGGGATCTAATATAAATGAATAAAACTATAGTTTAAAAGTAATTATATAATTTATTTTTGTATCATATATGAAATTCATGTGTGAGGGTGCATGTTTCCCATAATACAGATAATTAAACCAGAACAATGATATAATTGTTAGGCCAACCTCATTTTACCAATAATCAATAGAACATTTGTAGGGTGAAATACCCACATGAATGAAGGCCTAGAAAATCATAAGAAGAAACATAGATCAAACGAGATGAATATCAACACCCAAGCAAATGGTGTTCAAGATATTCCACCACTATAATGAGGAACAACATAATTGAATGCAAAACCTAATCAAAACTAAATACTAACGATTGATCACCTGACCATGGCATTCAGATAAGATGAAGGAACCCCAACTTAACCTGGAATTCTGTTAGGAGTTGATAGAGGTGAGATGTAGTGGATATAATGAATAAAACATACATACACTGGTATCAAAAACTCAATAATTAAAAAATTAACAGCGTATAACCCCCTTTCACAAATTGTATTTTCTCCTTAAAAGTTATTCTGAAATTCATGGTGCCTTAGGTGAATTTATCACAGCTCAAAAATTACAAGTCATGTAATATTGATTCATGGAATTTAACAATATCATTCTATCACTCAATTCATGGATTGTAACCCTTTCATGGAATTATGAATCCGAAAATTACACATCATGTAATGAATTTAAATAATGTGTAATTTTCTTGGCAGTGACTTTATGCCATTATTTCATAGATACGATGAAACCACGTTTGAATCATCCCAAAGTCAGAAAAAAATCCTCATAATCCCATTTTAGAAGTTTTTATCTATATTTCATTAATTCAATTAATCATACATCTCTTGTCTATAGGTACTTTTCACCAACAAATGTTCTCGGTCTCTAAACAAAACTCAAAAACAATGTTTAAAGATAAGGAAATCCAAAAAATAGGATTAATAAAAAACTCAGAGAGGTATATACTAGGAGAAATATGGGATATTACTTTTTAACTTTCCAGTCTTTCAATATGATGGCTTCCTCTTATTTCAATTTCATCATTGTGTATTTAGATATATCATATGTATTATTATTCCCCTTTTTTTCAATGCAATGGATATTATATTCTCAAATATCATCATGTTAACTTATTGATATTATAGATATTCTCTTATAATAAAGTATAAATGTCTCATCCCATTATTCTTGTTTATGATTCATATTTATAACCAAAATAATATATTTTTAATATTTAATATATAAATTTCCTATAATCTTGTCAATGTGATCACTTCATTTAAACATATAAATAATATTGATAAAAGATGTTCAAGATAATTATTTTTTTATATATCTATGTAAATTATATCACTAAATATATACACAAGAGACTTAATATTATTATTCATTAATGAAACTATAAAAACTAATATAAAACTCTATGTTTTTCAGGTATATATATAATATGAAATATCTAACACATCATTTAGGGAATGATTTGATTCTAACATTTCACTAAATCTGGATGGATATGTCAAGGTATCTCATTAAATAGTTCATAAATACATTCTTATCCTCAATCAAAATATCGTTATGACATATATTACTTTTAATAGTGTAGCTATAACTCAATTGATAGAACCACCTTCATTATTCATAATTTACCTACATTTTTCATGGAATTTTTCCTTCTCCACAATATGATACAATTTTTTTTAAATTTAGAGAAAATAATGATCCAATTTCAGTCAATGATATATTTTATTAATTGAATAATATATTTACCCGTATTCATGTTAAAATAATGACATATCATATAAAATATCTGCAATATCCTTTCAATTTTCAAATTGTTATAACATATACAAAAAATATAATTTCTTAGTCATCATAATGTGTGTTCATGTGTAATACACATGATTCAAAGAATTATACTCATTGTGTAGGAATTTTTCATTTAACTAAATTTTTTCTTTATCCCCTATAATTATCCTGTGAATTTATCTTAATCATATTATATATGCACTACATGTTTTTTCTATGGTATTTTATTTATCTCTATGTGTGATGGATATTATATAATAATAATTTATTCTTATTAATATTTGCATCTTATTCCTTTAAAATTTTTATCACTGAGTTCCTCTTATCATCTTTAACATTACCCTTCTTTATGATCATTCTAATCATTATGCATTTCCCTTTTGACCATTATGTTTTCATTCGGTATATAGACTATACATATTTCCAAAGTACATTATATGGTTTTTCTTTTAGTAATTCCTTACACAAACATTAATTAATGAGTAGGATACCATTATGAATCACAATATACCTTAGGACATTATAGATTTTATTCCCCAACTAATTGGAAGAAACTATTATATATAAAAGTGGTATTCTGTACATAATCCAAATTTATGATTTTGTTCCATCCAAACTCAACAACATAAATAAATCATTATTTTTTTACTTATATTTAATATGAGGATTAACTTAAAATACTTTATAGATGTAATTTTATGTGTTTCTTATGACTCACGTGTTTCTCTAACATATCCCATTAATTTAATTAATTTTATCATTCAACGTATAATATATATATATATATATAATTATTATTTTCTAAATTACATTTTACCCCAATCCTTTAAACTCATAAACATTAATGCGATCTTTTGGGAATTACAAATTTTCAATTAAAAAATAATATTTCAAGAATTTACTATGTTAATTAATAATTTCATCAAATAGTTTCTGGTTTTATACTTTTATTCCCAAAATAATTAATGAAACATAACTTAATTTGAGGAATATAAAAATATATCTATAGATATGCACCCTTATTTCCAATTACATTTGTATCACATTAGTATTAATATTAAATAAACCATTATATCATCACCACCTCAAAAATTCCATATTTAAATTTATTCGTTAAAAAATAATTTAGATAGTCTTTTAAATTAATTCCATGAACCATTATTTTTTAAAATCCATGGAAGAATTATCAATGTTTCCAGCTTCGTATTTATTTAATAAAAAATCATAGATTTAATAGATATTTATTTTCTAAATATCTATATATCTGTTTTAAATTGTGAATTTCACTCATCCAATATAGCAAATTATCAACTATTTATAATCCAGAACATCAATAATTAGGTACATGAACTACCTTCCTCAATTTTTTTACACTTAGAAACACAAGAAGAATCAACCTTCACCAATTTTAAGGGAAAAATATGCCTAATCATTATTCCCAAACAATGAGTGGAATTCCACAGTACAATAGTAGATAAATACATATGAGCTTAACATTAATCACAATAAACTATCCAATATCCCCATTTTCCTACACACTTTATCATAACATAATACATATTTACAAGTAGCTAACATAGCTTACATTGGAAATAAATACTACCATCAAAATCTATTCAGCTCATTTAAATTGATATAGAGATACATTTTCAGACATATTAACATGTTAATTTTTATATGTGTGTATTAAAATTCATGTTCTCAACTCTCGTGACCTCTTATACAAATTCATAATCTCACGATTTTATTTCATTGATAATAGTGTGTATATTTTTTGAAATGATATTCCTCATAGAGTATTCTCAATTGGATAACTAATCATTATACAAATTTCTTGTCTGGGAATGAATATTTGTGGTTGTTTATTAAATTTTTATGTCATTAATAAATTTATATTAAAATGTGATCCACTATGATAGTGTGAATTATGTTATATATTTTTATTTGGAAAATATAATAAAATAGCCATATGTGTAAAATTACATTCATGAAATTGGTACCCCTATTATTTTATGCCTCTTGGATTTTGAATCTTGGGGAAGATGTTGTGAATATAGATTTGGAGTACCCACAATTCATTTAAATATTTTATTTGGTTTCATTTATATTATAATAATTTTATTTTCTAGTTTTTTAGTATTTTATAAATAGTCAATTCTTCAATTAGGTTATCTCTATGTCACATTCAATAGGTCTTCATCAGTGTGTGTGAATATTTTGGAGATAGTTATAAATATTAATAACATATAATTTTAATGGTTGAAACACATAATAATTTATTATCTTTTTTAGTTTCAAACACATTAGAGGATTTTTTGGAGAGTATAATGTAATCTCACCCTCATGTGGAAATTTTATATCACCTGTGGTTAATAACAAATTGATGCATAGTTTCCAAAAATATATATTTTGAAAATTTTAATATTTATGATTCATTTTATTAGAGGCTTTTTATGATTTTTTTATTAAATAGATAATATTTTCAAAATAAAATCTATAATAATGGCATATAGATTCCCAATAAAGTGTTGTGGCCCATTCATTTTTATGATGACTATAAACTATTTATATTCCCACCTTAGTATGTCGGTCACATCCTCCAAACAAGGAGTAGATTATTTCGGAAAAACATTGATTCGTGACTCGAAGATGGGGATAAAATTTTAATAATATGTATTATTATCTAGAAGTGAACAAATATGTGTGTCAAAAAAATTTTTTGTCAGGTTATTTTAAGAGTAATTTTAATGTATGACCAATATTGGTTTTTGAAAACAAATACGTTTGTTAAACAATTTTTTTTGAAAAACTATTATGGTGGGTAATACTATTTTATTTTTCAAAATTATTTGATTGGGTAAAAATATTTGTTTGTATGCATTGTTATATGAATAATTTTCAAAATTAACGGCTTTGAATTTGTAAAAAACATGCATTTTTTACATGAATATGGTACCATTTTAGGTTCTTCATTGAAAATCATATTTAGTTATTATACCCATCCCTTTAAATATATATAAGTTCACATGAGGAAACTTTTTTATTGTATTTCTTGTTGGTAGGTTATCTAATTTATTTTATTTGATGGAGTATTTTCATCTAAAAATACATATAAGGGATAAATCCAATGCCTTTTTTATTCTTAGTTTTTCATGTTATAATTTTTTTTAATATTGATTTGTTTTAGATTTTAATATATAGTTTATAAAAATTTAAATTCATAAGGAATCTGATCAAATGATAATTTTTATATAGTTTATTTTCAATAGTGTTATGGAAAACCCATTTTAAAATGTCATTAATCAACATCCAATAAATAATTACTGGATTTCGGTATTATAGGGACACATCATTACACCGGTAATACCTTACTTATACATTATGGTCAGAATTGATTGTTTATAATTTGTTGGGGGAATTTAAGGTTTTAGCTACTACTCATAAATAATAGCCTCTCAAAAGAACATGTTGATAAACACACATTATAATATGTAAATGAATCACATTAAACTATTATCCATAAAAAATAAACCCTTAATGATTACATGGGTAATAAATGCTTTATGTTTCATATAATAATTCCCATAAATAATGTAAATGTGCCTCCACATCGACCACAAAAAAGGTCCACATTTTTCATCGTTTATGTTTTCTTAAATTTCATCATGCATGACTGGTTGAGTAGAAACTTTTTAGTCATCTTAATTTTCCAAAAAAATTAATAATCTTTTGTTAATACAAAATATAAGGTTTAGTGATAAATTTTAACTACATGTGATGTGTAATTTCATTGGGCAATAAATTATAACATACTTTAATCAAATCAATCATTATCCATCATTGTAGATATTGTACAATTATATTTTGATACAATAAGTACCGAAAATAAAATTATTCTAAAAAATAAATGCTATACAAAGTTCAAGAAAATATAATAGAAAACAAAAAATATTTTTAATGATTGATATATAAATACAATATCACATGGTATACCATTTTTTATTTTTCTCATACAAATTCAAGATATTTAATTTATTTACGAAATCATTAAAGTAACGATGATAGATTATATTTTGTAAAAACATTTTTCTATTATATCTGTATATATATATATTTCAATTTATCCATAATATATAAATAAAGGGTCATGAATTATCACCCCCTTATGAAACATGAGAAACAAAATTCAAGAACTATAATCCCTAGAATAACATAACAGTGTTAGTGGGGTTTATATTGGATAAAAAATAAACAATTTATCAATATTCATTGATTTTAGACTAAATAATGAATTCAATGAATTATAAATGAAGGAAAAATTATAATATTTCGTAATGAATATAGATCCGTGAAACTTAATTTAAATAAATCTAAATTTAAATAGATATGTCAAAATTTGAAATATTTCAACCTTGGTGTTAGAAAACTCAATTATATATATATATATATATCCTAAACCAAGAGAGGTAAATTTCCATTCATAATTATTTTGAGGGGTAGTTTTGCTATATATTAAAGAAAATTATGTTGATATTTACTATAATATGACATGGGTTTTAGGTGGTTTCTGGAGATATATAAGCTGTTATGATAGGATGGTAATGATAATATTTTCATTATAATATAGGTAAGAATTTTTCCTGAGAGAAAGATAGATAAGTTTCTTATCCCCCTTATTAGATGAGGAGTCTCTAAATTAATTTCTAAAATCCTAACAAAATTTCATTTCTACTAACATTGATATCCCTATTTATTACATAGAAATTATAATACTATCGAAGTAAAATTATATTTAATGAATCATGATAATATGGTTTAAAACATTTATAGTTAAAGGATAATAATTATTTTACTTTTAAAAATGTAAAATTTAATATTTTGGATAATTTAAGGGAAAACATTCCCCCTATCAGATTTCATTCCATCCAATATAATTCATAAATGTTTCTTTTAAAATATTGTAATATCTAAAAAAATTAGTGATTTATTTTCACTATTTTAGACATTTTAATATTACACGTCTTAACATTAACTTTTTCATTGATAATCTCCCATACCACAATTTCATACACGTTTTTTTGAATAATACAATTGTCGAATGTGTCATCTTAATTTCAACAATTTATTGTAAATTAATATTCTTTTTTTACTTTTCCTAATTTATAATAACACAAGAATTATTTAAAATTATATCAACAAACATCTATATGACAATAACTAAATATATAAGTATAAGAAATATATTATTAATATGATGTTTCACGTGAACAACCATAACAATATCATAATCATTAAGGATTAAATTTATATCCACTTAACAAATAATATTATACAAATATATTTGAATAAAAATTTATTAAGAAAAAATAGAGTAATATAGGATGATCTACTTTTGTGATGACATGATCTAAGAGATTGTATCCCATACCAGACAAAACATGTTCTTAGGCACACTTCCCAAAAATTGGATAATTCCATGTACTTATAATGGTTATTTTAAACCATTGGGGGTATTTATCAATACAATAAAAAATATATTGAGTCAAACTAGTGCTATAAAAAATAAATAGTAAACGAATAATGAAAAACATAATATGAAATAGTTAAATAAACAATAATAATATCAAACACCTCCTATATTTTTATTTTAAAATTTAAAAACTAGATCTCTATTATAAAAAATTATTTTATTAAAACTCTCTGATTTTTTTCGAATATGATTGTCTCCAGAGTCATTAATGTTTTTAAATCATCTCGAAACACATGATTTTTAGAAATATTAAAAAAGTATAGAGATCTCCTATAGTGGACACAACCTATATTGAGATACCAATGAGGTTTAGGTATCCTGTAGGATGTCTATTAGTATCATTAAAATGAATACTTTGAAATATAAAATTTTATAGTTGAGAGTGTTATCTCTATTATTTCATACATAGAGAGATGCGTGAAAGAAGGAAACTAGGAGTTTGATATATTGCTTATATACATATATATATCTATTGGATATTAGTTTTAAAAATTAGTTATTCATATAAAAATTATTATTTTTATATTATCCTATGATGTTAATTTTCTTTTGGATGAGTTTAGGGGACCTTTGATGATTTATTGAGAAAATGGAAGAAGACAAGGTGCAATGTTTTTTGTAATGGAATGACTGATTGTGGAGAAAAAAAGAATTATAATTTTACATGGGTAATGGTTTATTTTATGGATGATAAAATTGTGGTAAGAACAATATTCCTTGATTTTTGATAGAGAAGATTTGTGGGAATATAGTGCTACAATAAAATGTTCTATTAGAATAAGCCAGCATTTAACAATGATTTTGATTTGAAATACATACACATGTCTATATCATAAATATAATTTCGTGGGCTTTGTTTTGGTTTGAATAAGATGTATAGAAATATATAATGAAGGATACACTTTCACTGTGATTTTTTGAAAATGGATATATTTATAATTTTTTATATCATTACCCTTTAAGATATAAGGTTATATCTTTTTTAGATATACATCTCACTGCAAATTTATTTTGAATACAAATATTTGATATGTATTTTGATATAAAAATATGTAATGATATATTGATTTAAGATAATAAACATGATACTATTATCCATATAAAAGGTTAAGCACGTCCAATTAAAATGTATTAATTAACTAGGCATTCATAGTAAATATTTAATTTTTTACCCTCTTTTGGTTTTTCATTTTCTAATTGTGGACTCTATATTTTTGTGGCTAATTAAAATGGAATAATTTTTTCCATTTATTGAAAAAATGAAACATTATTTTTTCATGTTTTATTTTATCTTATAGAATTATAATTGTTTCAATATTAATAAACAATCTACTATAAGGGGATAAAATATTTTAAAAATGTAAAAAATTGAAAAATTGGGAATATGATATCATTTAAATACATCTTTACCCATGACTTTATATTTTTCAATAGTATCATGTTGTATATAAACTGAATCATCATATATTTCATTAAACTACTAAACAAGGGTGTTTTAAATAATGGAATCAAAAAAATAATAGATATAATTGATTCATGGGAATTGGATCAGATTATTCATTTTATATTTTTATTTAAATTCAATGTTATTTTTTATTCTAATTATTAAAACCATATTATATGGAAACATTATAATAGTATTTTTGGACAAAATTCACATGGATTCAAATTATTTTTATAATCAAGAAAAACATTATTTGATTACTCTCTTGAGTGATTTTGATTTTTCCCCTTATATCAATAAATCATTGGAATAAGAATACCCTTCCATCAATAAATTGTTTATTAGTTAATTGAAAACAAATATAATTATGTCCATTATAGTTTAGTTTATATTTTAAATTAAATTTTATAGAATTATTTTGATAATATAAAACTTAATTATCAATTTATCTATATTCTTCAAGATCCATCTAGGATTGGGTTTATTCATACATTATATTAATCCTCTGAAATTATTTTGGGGTATATTATAATTAAATTATAAAATTTTCACACCACATGTGATTAACAAGACCTCATGGGTGATCATGATTTTAATTTAATAACCGATGAATAGACATATCTCATGGAATACCAAATATATATTAATATTATAAAATAATTTTATTATTTCTTGAATATTTAATGATGTTATATTTTATAATTTTTATTCCATTTTACAAGATTATGTGGGTCATAGTAGAGTAGGAAGGATTGATTACATGATGAACGTATATAATTTTACACATTCTATGAATAACATTCAAACTCATGTTCAAAAAATTTAGATTAGTGGTTAAAAAAATAAATGGATGTAATGACTCATGTTTTCAAGGATATGTTAAATTATAAATTCAATAGTATAGAAAAACACCAAAATAACTATAAAAAGAAAAATCCAAATTTCATATCTATATAAAAAATTAGTGGGATATCTAATAATATCAGACGGTTTGTGATTTTGAAAACATATTTCGTATAATGAATAAGAAATAAAGACTGAATAAAAATATATTTGAACTATATTTTATTATTAGAAGATAGATAAACAATATTTAATACATAAGGAATGAGTATAAGTTGAAAAAATAAGCACTTAATCTATAAAATCTTTTATGTTCATTTAGATAATATATTTTCACTCATTGATATATGTAATGAAGTCGTAAAGGATAAATTTGAATTACAATATATAAGGTTTGATGAAGTAAGAGTGCTTCTAGGATTTCTCAATTATTTAATTTCATGTTCATCAATTAAACCAACCCAAATGACGGTTTTAACAAACTGAAAATTACATTATGCAACCATGAAAACAATGTAGATCAATTGATATAAATGTGAAGAATTTAAAATAATTGATAATTTCATTATTTTTAAAGTCACTCAGGATCCCTATCACATTACACAAACTATGTTACGGTCTAGAATAAATACATTAAAATTAAATTATAGTTGGGAAAACTAATTTTTTAATTACATTATTATAAATTGGTAATGTTAATTTTTTTGGATTGTTTAAGAGGTAACTTCCAACTCCAATATATTATATATCTTTAAATAAGATGAATATGTCACATTACAAGTTTAGTTTTAAATTTTATTTTAATTAAATATAATATGAATCCATTAGAATGAATAAAAAATGATTGATCTCATGAAGTGGAGATTTAAATTTTATTATCCACGTGTTTTTAACTTCACATGTTATTAAATTAAATAAAAATAAATTCTTGGAATAAAAAAAATTAATTCCCTCATGGAAAAATATATTCCGAAAATCAATAATAGTTGAAACATCATTAAGTAAAATCATGATGATATATAGTTATGATTATGGTTGAAGTTTTCTATTATTAAATTAATATATATATTTTGAGTTTGTTTAGTGTGATTATTGATATGATTTATATTCTGAATTTTGATTTTTGAGAAGTTAATTTTCAATAATGATTTTTATTGTTAATTACATGACCATATTGATTAATTATACGATTCCCATTCTTGAGTGGAGTTATGAACTATCTTTATATATTTATACTTGTACATTATTTCTTCATTAAATCTTTGTATATGTATTACTACTATAACATTCATGTTTATTCTTATCAAATCCAAATGGTTTCTAACTACATTAAGATGGTTGATTCCATTGATCGAATATAGTTTTCCCCAATTACCATTGATACCTTAGATATGTTTATAATATAGATAGTCCATAATAAAAATGATTACCTTCACAAAAGGTTCCTTTATATTGATACATAAATTTTACACTAATTTTTTTGTTTTTACATGAATTGTAGTAGACTAAAAATGTGGAATCTGTAGCTTGATGATGTTGATGAAGCTAAAATGTACTAAAAAGAGTATTTAATTTGTAATCATTGTAATGTAGGGAAATGTTTTATAAAATACCATTCATTATACATTATTGGGTACCCTATCAAGAAATAAAGGGAAGGAAAATATGTTGGTGAGGTTGTTAATACTTTATTATTCATATTTTATGGATTAAATATGAGTGTTATCATTGTTTATATCATTAAAAGGTGGATTTTTCAACATGTTTTATATTTTTTATCATGGATTTTTAATAAGAGTTAAGCCTCATTGTGAGCATAAATATAATTCTTTTACATAATTTCGTATTGTTCCTTGTCCTTAATTATATTTGAACCCTAATCAATCTCACCATGATTTTAGTATTTATAATTTATATGTAGATATTTATATAACATACATGTCTATCAATAGAGTTCATAAAATGAGATTTATTATAACTCAAATTTATTTATCTCAATAAATTATATAATTGGTTTTTTAATATAGAAGATAATCTGTGCATTTTTTATTAATAAATGGGTGAAAATGTGAGTGGAAGTGGAGAGTGATTTTATATTAGAAATATATAAGTATCAGGATTGAGACAATCATGATTGTACGATTCGTGTTCTTAGGGAATCTGTAGTTATAAATTTAATTTCATGAGTATGATATATTAAATGTTTCTATTATTGAAGTATGTACTATTTTTCAGTGGATATTTAAATTGTGTTTGAGGAAATGAAAAATCATATGTGTGGTGTTTTTTATTTTTTTGTTTAACAGATATTAATATATTCACTCGATTTTAATTAATTAATATATATATAAATATATAATTTATTGTTTACTTAATGTTTTTTAAAAATAAGTTTCTTGTGGATTAATATGGAGGAAATTTCAATATTTTGAGAGAAAAGTGGATATATCAAGGTTAGACAAAATGTATTATGAAAGGAATATTTTAATTGGAAAATGTTGGAAGAATAAATTTTTAGGAGTTAAATACATATCTCATTAAAACACATTTTTAACCAGATTGTATTTTCATTCATCATGGTATTGAAGAGTTAGATGAATACATAGCTAAAAAATGGTGCACTATAAAAACCATTGATTATGAAATGATCATTTTTTAAAATAAATATGATGTTATATATAACGAAATATATATTTTTAGATGTACATTTGTTTGAAGATGATATGAAGAGTTTTTATGTGAGAAATACACCCACAATGTGATTTTGGGAATGTTCCAAAAAATTTAATGACTATTGTATATACCATTTCTGAAATATTATGATATAATTTTGGGACATACATAAGAAACGGAATGAATTTTATATTCCATATATATGATAGATTTCAAAATGAAAATATGGAAATTGATATGAATAATTGGAGTGTTATATGGGGGGATTATCTGAATAAAAGTAAGAGTATTCTACATTAAAAATAACCAGACACTTATGATTTCCTATTTATGATTTATCACATTACAATAATTATTTTTAGCATAGAGAAATCATGGGACTCTCTATATGGATGCTTCAATTCAATTTATGTATATTTTTATCATTATTTAAAAAAATATATTTTTTATTATTTCTTATATTATATATATTAAATTTATTATTGATAATCAATAATCTATATGTGGATAATATCATAAAAGAGGTTATGATCAATGGAAAATCATGTATACTTTCATGACATGGATTCCCCATGTCATGAAACTGGTCAACAAACCCCAGGGGTTTCATCTAATCTGTCAGTTTGCTTTCTATGACACAAAATCCTTTTACCTACTATTGAACCTATTAGATCAATGGTTTTACCCACAATCCATCTTTTTTGTTGTAGTGTTATTTGTTTCTCAGTGGAACACACCATGAAAAAATTCCCAGGTTTCAACACAACCTGAAACAACTCCTTGAAAAAGAACACTTAAATATATTGTTCATATCTGGTAGGCTCCAAAAAATATTGGTACGCCTCATTAACAAGGGTTGTGACACTTAGTTATTATAGTTCATTTTTATAGTTCTGTTACACTCTCCACAACATTACGTCACAATGTACTCAATGAGGACACCACACCACAAACCCAAGTGATGGATTTTTATTTCATATTCTTTATTAGCTATAACACCAAGCATTTTGACGTGGCCTCTCAGTGCCAATAACTAGTCCATTTAACCCCACGGGTATCATTTAATCACTTAGTTTCCTTCCTATTAATCCACTGGGTATAACCCAACAAGGACTGTTATTAAAGAGATGAATGTCTCAACATGAATAAAAACATTCATTCATTGTCATTTATCCTCTCTCATGAACACCCAAGGAAAATTCCACGGGGCTTAGCCATTCTGAAACTACTCCCTCCCTTGGTTCTCGTAACAATGACATTATAATTTTGGAGGATCTTGAAAATTAATTAGAACCTACATCAAAAGCGTATGAGCATAGTGTCTTTCTACATTTCACATTTCATGTGGTGCTACATATACATCATGTTTAAATTATATCTTTTCTTCTATTTTGATCTTATATGATAATATCATGTTTTGAATAAACTAAATCATAATATTAATTATTAAAATATTAATCAAGTAGGTATAATATTGATGTAAACCTTACAATGTAAAAATAATTAATTTTTGAACATTAGATTGGATAATTATTTTTCAAATAAGATTTCAATTTATTTCCATTACTTTTTTATTCTTGTAACTTTTAAGAGTTCAGATGATATAGTAACAGAAATTGAACTCAACTAAATGTATTTCATTTATAATTATTTTCAAGAAATTATTAAATTGATTACTCACATGGTTGAAGTTAATTTCCCCCAATTTTAAGAAGAACCATACATGAATATATATTCTTCAATCATAATTATCTTCAATATGAGTTATTTAATAAACACAAAAATGTATTAAAGGATATTTTTTTAATTTTTAATTGATATTTTATAGAATATTATGGAGTTCTCAATATTTTTTTGAAAAAAATCAAATATAATTCACAGTTCCTTCTGTGATTTACCAAATGATTACTCTTTATTATACTTTTGTAGTTTATATTGGTCTGAGTATAAAATATTTCTAAACATTATCCATTAATTTGAAATAATTTCATATCATTGATGGTAAAAGTATACAAATCATAATTGTGTGATGGAGTCTCTGGGTAAATCTAGTGCCATGGAGAGAATCATTTCTCTTGTGAGGAAGGATCTATGCCATTGTATGTCAAGGATTTTTGAAAATTGTGAGGAATCTATAGGGAATGTTATGAGGGGTAATGTATTATGAGAAACTGGATACAAAACCAAGTGGTGTGATGAGTGAATATATAATGAAAATAGTGATAATGTAAAATTCTAGTCCTAAGGAGGTCGTGATGATAAAATGTGTTCATAATTATTTTCATTTACAAAATATTTTTTTTGGGAAACTAATTTTTTTTATGTTATAATCAATGTTTGAACCCTATACATGATTCTCATACCAATATAAATATAGTAAACGAGGTAAGTGGATTGTTCTATATTGTAATTTATAGAAGTGATGTGGATTATTAATTATAATTAAATACCATAAATAAAAAATGACTTGATTCAAAATTTCAATGGTTTTAATGATATAAATTGTCTTCTCATCATCGTCATCAAACAAATATATTTGAATGCTTCCAGACCATATATTTTATCACTAAGAGGGGGAGGGGTGAACCAATGATACCCTTCTTATTTTATGTTCCTTTTCACTTGAAACAAACTTCACCTCTTGATAAATATTCTATTTATATATTGAAAAAAATCCAACAGACATCAACACGAAAAAAAATATTTACTAGGTTCACTATTCAATGAGAATAGATATGTCATTGGAATAGTTTAGAAATTATCCAATACCATACATTCAACAAGAAATAAACCCTTTGATTAGAAAGAGAAGGATATACACTTTCACTCATGTAGCACTATGCAATAGTCCCACTACTGTGTGTGCACCCTCTTAGCACAAAAAAGGTAATACAATTTTTATATAACAAACTATGTTACCAACACTTGTTTTCAATTCAAAAAATTTATTCAATTGAAATAAAACTCTTAAATTCTTTACCAAGACAAAACATAATAAGAACATGGATGTTGTTGCAGAAAACTCAGTCTGATTTTTCTAGGTCTGATTTTCCAAGTGAAATCCCTCTAAGTACGATTCTCCCATTCCGATTTTATTTCAAAAAACAATAGAGATGAATCAAAACCACTTCAGTTAATGAGTATGAAAAAATCAGAATGATACATACTATGTACAAGAAATGCATTAGAGAAATCCCAAATTAGATTAATACATACCCACACAATGATCATCTAAATACAATTGACAAGACAAATACGATAACCTGCTGAGTATGATGAATTCTGAGAACAATGATCAGCTGAATAGAACTTTGTCCTCTCGCCTCTTCTCCATCTATCAATTAAATTACATCTTCTGTTATAAAGGATCAAAATGGTCCCACTTCCTCACATTGAAAACTCAGAGATTCTCCACCTACTAGTTTGAAAAATACTCCATTGTCAGCCATGTACAATGTACTTTTCACCATTTATAGATGTCCTAATACAAGATTAGGAATGAATCCAAAAATCCATTCTGCTCATCTAAATTCAAAAATATGTTAATTTCCCCTAAAATATCAAAGAAATTAGTATCAATCCAATTTTTGAATGTTATTCAAAGAACAGGTTTGAATAAAAATATTGATTTGTAAGTTAAGTTCCCCATAAAAAATCAGCCATCAATCTATTTTCATCGAATAACTCATCCAAACAATGTAATACAACCTGTATGAAATGTTTGACTACATTTTTTACATATACTTCACTTATTTTTTTACTTACTTGAAAATAACATTTGAGAGTAAATCAGTGCTCATCTGTTTCTTCCATAAGTGATTAAAACTATTATTCAACTCAATCTTATAATGATATACAGATTGTGATCATTTTTAGTATGATCTGAATGAGTGTTATCATTTACATATAAAATCATTCAGGGTATGAAAATCATTTATATAATTATATGGAATACATGATTCTTGAGTAAATTGGAACCACCTATTACTCATCATTCACCTAGATACGATTGTTTTGAAAAAAAATTGGTATTAATTCATTCACTCTACCACCTGGATATGATTGTTTTGAAAAAAATTCTATGTCACTTCTTTTCAATTGGAACCATAGTTCAATTGGAACAACTTCTCAGTCTGCACCACCTTTGAATAGACACCTCTTCTTAATTGGAACCACATTTCTAATTTGAACCCTCTTTTAAATCAGAACCACTATTTCTTTAAATCATCATCGCAATTAATTCATCATAGTCACATTGACTTTAATTCCTTTTAAAAACACACTCTTCTATCTCATTGTATTCAGAGTGAATCTAATTACAATAAATTTCTCTTTATGAACATCTCCTATTCTAAATCAAAGAAAATTTTAATCAAAATTTTTCTTCCCAGACAGCTTCTCTTCAATACGATGTACTTTCTCAGTGAGTATGATTATTTTGAAAACCAGTGTCTGATTATTTTCAAAACATGGTTCCGGTTCTTTCGAAATCATGGATTTGTTTATTTTGGAAACAATCATCAATATGATTTAATTTCAAAAATAATGTGAGGTGATTTCAAAAAACGTTTCTTGAAAATAAAACACAACACTGGAATGAAAAACACCTTCATTATCATGTTAGTCATAATAATCTTCCACTTTTGATTTTTTTTCAACCATTTTTCATTAATCAATGAACTTTTTATCTTCTTGAAATGGATTACATATGAACCATTATTATCCTGTGTGAGCTAAATCATTTTAGGAAACAAGAATCATTGAAAATAAAGACATAATTTCTATGATTATTGATTATGATAACATCCTCAAATTTTTTCAACAACTCTTACAGAACTTTCCTGAAATAAAATAAAATCTATCTTATAACCATTCTAACAAGCAGTTAAAATAGTTCACTCAATAAATAGTTCTGAATTCAAATCATACCAACACCTCTATCATTTATGAAGTAGATTTATAATTCAATACAATTCCACCTTGGCAATACAATCCAAAGGCTATATAAGAGAGGGGAAAACAAAAACCTTTCCCATGAGGAGAAATATGTTTTATGCCCATGTTCAACCTCTATCTAGAAAATTATTCCCTTAGTAAAACGTTTTGCAAAAATTTCATCCACTTGTTCTTGTGTTGGAACATACACTGGGTTTAATTCATTCTTCTCTACATTATATTTGATTAAATGATATTTGATATCAATATATTTCGAGTACGAAAATTAAAATACATTCTTGGTGAGATTGATTGTGCTTTTATTGTCACAGACTAAGATAAAGGGTAACTTTACATCAACAAGTAAATATTCCAATTGTGTTTTCATCAACATATATTGATTAGTTTCTTGACTGGGAGAAGAATAATATACTTCAGTCATACTACGAGTTATTAAATTCATTTTATTTGAATTCCATATAACGCAAGTCATTCCCATAATGAATTATCCATATGATGTGTCTCTTCATTCTTAATCATTTCTGGTCCAATTTTTATCTGAATACCTATACAAATCAATACTATCGGAGCTGCAATACCAGGTTCCAAATTCTATTGTGACTCTGATGTATTTGAGAATTATTTTTCTAGAAAGTAAATGTGATTCTTTTTGGGTACTCTAAAATCTTTTTCATAAGGTAATAACATAGACAATGTCAGATATTGAGGCTACCAAATAAAACAGGCTTTCAATCAGCTTCTGGTAATTGTAATGATCCACTTCATTTCCTTCTCATCCATTACACATCTTTGTTCCCAAAGAAATTTTTGTGGAAACATTTTTTGAGTGTTTAATTCCAAACAACATGAAAAGTTCCATATCATTCATTTATCAAGGGTGAAAATGTATTCTTTATTTTTCATGATTTGTAACACAAAAAAGTATTACATATCCCCCACCAAGGACATTTCGAATTCCTTCTTCATATCATTAGTAAATCATTCAGAATATCTTTCATCATTCCCAGAAAATATAATATCATCAACATAAATGATCATAATGACAGAATAATCTTGACTTTATTAGATGTACAATTTGGTTTCCAATATTCCATTCTTGAAATTAATTTCTCGTAAGAAAGTATCCAATTTTAAATAAAATTCCATTGGATCATGTTTTATCCCATACAAGGATTTCTTCAATCTACACACATAACATTCAACGTTACCAAAAACAAATCCATAAGTTTTTTCAATATAAACTTCTTCTTCAAGATCACCATTTTGGAAGGAAGATTTAACATCCATTTCAAAGATAATATAGCCTTGTTGTGTTGAAATAGCATGAAAGAGTCTAATAGTTTGAAATCTAGACACTCGAGCAAATGTTTCATCAAAATCAATTACATGGATCTCTGAATATCCTTTTAAAAAACTATATTTTTTGGTTTCTTATAACATCACCTTCTTCATTCAACTTGTTTCTGAAAAACCACTTTGTGCCAATGATGTTTTTTTCAGGCTTGGGTAAAACTTCCCATGTATTGTTCTTTGCAATCTGATACAATTCTCTATTCTAGGATTGAACATATTATAGATGCTCAAAAGATTCTTTCACATAATTTGGATCCACTTCTGAATACATATATGTATGTGTAATAGAATTTTTTTCTTCTAGTTTGAAAAAGTTGATGTTGATCACCAATTATATTCTAATATTCCCCTCTTTTTCTAAAGCTTGGATGAGAATTTTCAGATTCTTCTTCATCACTTTAGATACATGAGTATATTTATTATTCTTGAGATTGACTCAAATTTTTTGTATCCTTATTATAATTGATTTATTCAACATGATCAACATAATTTTCTACATAATCATATTTTATATCTCAATTCCCTCAATTACCTTCACATTAATAGAATAAAAATAATTGTTTCTTTATCGAAGAATATATATCATCTTCCTTTTAGAGCATATCCAAGGAAAATCCCATATTCACATTTCTGCTCATGCTTTCTATAGTTTTTACATTACTTCTTTCTAATACAAGGAATACTAAAAACCAAGGCATGTTTCAAACATAGAGTTTTTCAATAAAGTAATTCATATGGAGTCATACCTGATTGGGTCTTTTAGAATCAATGGTTATGAAGGTAAATAATAGAACTTGGGGATTTCCTCAAAAATTAATGAGAGAGTCCATGTTCTTGTAACACGGTTCTTCCTATTTCAACCAAACATCTCTTATTTATTTTATAAATGCCATTTTTTTGGGAAGTATAGGGGGAATTATACACATGTTGAATTCCATTATTCTTAATATAGTCTTCTAATGATTCCCATCTATATTCACATCCATTATCTATTTACAACTTCTTCACTGAATACTCACATTCCATTTCTGATATTCATTTAAAACGTTTAAACATTTTTAAAGCATCAAATTTTTGTTTCATATACATGACACATATAATGTGAGTAAAATAATAATTGATTGTGATGAAGTGAACACTTTATTTATTTATTTTTATCCCAATAACCCACATATATAATAATATATCAGCTTCTGGTGTTTTTTGATCAAATATCAGCATTATTATCCACATATTTTGTATTATTTCCTCTTTTGAAAATAGTGAAACAATATTATCTTATTCTTGGAAAATTATCAATGTCTTGAACCTTCTATCCTTTTGAAATATTTCTCATATTTCTCTAACCCATGTATCCAATCCTTTTATGCCAAAATTGATTCTCTTCCACCATGCTCATATAATAAAAGTTTTGTGTATCACCAACAAGAAACAAATTCCCTTTTGTAAATTGTAATCTTTCAAAAATATACCCATATAATCCCTTTTCTCAACAAAACCATCTTTCTTGAAGATAAATTCATTACCTTCATTAGAATAATTTGAAACACTTAGCATATTATGTTTCATCCCATGAACATATAATGTTTTAATGTATTTCTTTTTTTCTATTCCATTGATAAATGAACTAACACCTTTAATATTCATTGATTCATCATTCCCAGATATCATAATGCCTTATTTAAAATAGTTGAAATCATTCAATAATTTCATGTCTAATTTTAAGAGTGAGGAACACCTACTATCAAGTATCCTGGTTTGTTATCCTTGTTTGGATTTTAATGGAGTTTCAACAATAAGATATTTTTCTTCTTTATTTTATTTATTCTTCTTTATCTTTTTAGAAATAAGAAAATTTTATTGATCCGGTAACAATAAAAAAAATATATTTTCAACAAGTATAGGCTATTCAAATCTTTCAAAAACTGTTTCTCGGGGCTGAAACATATTTTCAATTTCCTTCCACTCTTTTCAGACTTCTCCTTAGAAACTTTCTCAATCTTCTTCTTTTAGGTGAATTGACTCTAATTCAATATTTCCCTCTCATAACCTGTGGAAAATATCAATGTTTTTTGTTAAACAAACACATTCTTACAGTATGTCCAAATCCACTACAATACTAGCAATGTCTATAGAATGATTATTTTCCTTTGAAACCTCCACACTGATAAAAAATGTGAATAGAATTCTTAGAAACATTCTTTTCATTATTTCCTAAGCCACGAAATTTTATGTTTTTAATTAAATTATTGTTTTTATTTTCATCCATGTTGGTATAAAAATTATTGAAAACCTTCCAGGATTCATATTGATTCAAAACATTTTTGGACTTTTGTTTTTTGGAGACTTTATAATTTTCAACATTGTTGGTCTTGGCCACATATACAACTTTCAAAAAATTATTATTTTATGAAAAAATACCATTATTCTTATCACCCATTGAAGGTAATGTTTTTAGAGCCTTCTCTGGTTTCACATTTCTATAACTTTCACCAAAAAAGAGGTACAGTTTTGGAAAATTTTGTTTCTCTATTAATCTTATGATCATTCTCAATCATTCAATAAATACTTCTTTCGATTGGATTTTAGGTTTAGTTTCTTCTTATTTAGAACTACCACTTCAGTATTATTAATCATTCACTATTTTGATGAAAGTATTTCCAATACCATACTCAACAACATTTTTTGATTCAGCATTACATCCTTCCTCTAATTCATCCATATATGAGAAACTACTTCTTTTTGATTTGAATAATTTCATTTGTTTCCCTATGTAATACAAATTTCCATTATCACCTTGTTTATTATGCGGTCTTATTGGATTTATTTCTTCTTCATCACTATCATATTCATTCGTTCATTGAGGAAAATTAGACGTAAAGGGACCAATACCTCAAAATTCAATAAACATTAAGGGATACTTCTCTTTTTATTTCCTTATACCTAATTTCACATTATTAGAAAACAAGGAAAAAATATCCTCAAGATTTATACATATCTCATTTTGAGAGAAAGAATCACCATATTCTTCTTTAAAAAGAATAATCTTTGACTTTTCAATATTTTCATCATTGAAATAAATTTATCGATCAAATTATGTTTTTCTTTTCATATCATTATCTCTTCTCATTTTATAAGGGATAAGAGTGATATGAAAATCATAAAGAGATAATGTTTTAGGATCTCTATCTTCCAATGAAGAAACTTTTTCATCAATTTTTTCAGGTAAGATTCTCATGATCTTTTCAAAAACTAGAGTGTCTTCTAGATTTTCAACAAGACACCGGATAGTTCTCAAAATTTCATTAACACTAGTTTTTATGTACCCATCAGATTCATGCTCACTCAACTTCAAGTCGTCATACGTTAATCTCTATATTTGTTTTGTTTCATTCATGAGATGTGTATTTACTATATATATGTTTTTAAATTTCCACCATATACCTTTGGATGTGGAAATACCTTACCCTCTCATGAATTAACATTCATAAAGTGATGATAATATATATTTATTTTTCCTTCCATAACTTTTATTATACTAATTCTCAGTAGATGTAAGTTTAACTTTAACATAAAATGGAGGAAACCCAATGTTGCAACTTCATGAATATCATTATTGATAAAAAATAATATATAGAAACATTATTTGTTTCAAGATTTGACAATTCCTTCCATCCAAAACCAAAATGCCTTGACTGTTCACATAATTAAAATTCTCCATCAAAAAATTATAGTGAAGGGAACCTCGATTTGATACCACTTGAAAGTTCCCTAACAATGTATTGTATCACTTTGAGGAGGAGGGGTGAACCAGTGATATTATTTTTCATTTATTTCATATTAAATTAATACAACCATTACCATTTGTTAATTATTCTAATTCTCTAACAAAAAAAAATCCAATACACATCTATAAGAATAAAAAGATTTACATGGTTTACTTTTCAATAATAATAGCTACATCCTTATTATGGTTTGGAAATGATCTAATGTCATAAAATAAACTAGATATCAATTCTCGGATTTCAATCAGTATGATATACCCTTTCATTCACATAACACTATGAAACAATCCTTCTAGTTTATGTGAATCCTCTTAGAAAAAATAGTGTAATATAATGGTTATGCAAAAACTCATGTTACCTGAACTTCATTTCAATTCAAAATATGTATTCAATTGAAATAAAACTCTTTAATTCCAAAACCACAAGAATGGTAAGAACCAATTGGACATTGTTGCGTAAAAATGGTCCAATTTTTCTAGGTCCAATTTTCAATGTTTGATTCCTCCATGTATGATTCTTCAGTCTGATGTAATTTCAGAATAAAATATAAAATAATTGGAACTACTTCAATTCCTATGTATGATTAATTCAGTGAGACACTTCCTTATTACGAGAAACCCAATACGGAAATCATGAAGCTGATAAATCCATCCAAATAAGATGATCAACTAAATACAATTGAAAAACTGAATAAGATGACCTCATATGTACGATGAATTCTGAGTACAATGATCAGATTAACCCAATGTTGTGATCATTCCTCTTCTCTCTCACTTATTCGTCAATACGTCTTCAATACAAGAAAAAAATAGTATCACTTCCTCTCACTGGAAACTCAGAGATTATCTCTATACTATTGTGAACCCTACTCCTTCAGTCAGGTAAATTGTACATTTTACCATTTATAGGTGATCCAAAATAGGTTTGGGAAAAAATCCCAAAAACATTTCTACTCATCTAAATTCACCGAAATATGAATTCCCCCTGAATTCGTGTTGAAATGTCGACTTCATCAATGCTTCCCGATTCTTATAGAAACTTCAACAATCTTCACCAATTATTCAAAAAACTCCCATTTCAATTTTTACTATGATTAAAATTTGTATAAATACATCGGTTCGATATTCTAAGTCTGATTATCTGAATCTAATTGCTAGAAACGGTTCACAGAACTGATTTTTTTTAAAAATATTGTATTTGAAGGTTACGTTTCCCCTCAACAAATCATTCAATATTCTCTTTTCATCAAAAAACACATCGAAACAATGTATTTAAACCCTTTTGAAATGTTTGAATAAATTTTTGATCATCTTAATCACTTCTTCTATCGACCCACTTGAAATTAACATTTGAGTATAAATTAGTGTTCATATGTCTCTTCTTTCAGCAATTCAAACAACCAATCAACTCAGTCTGATTACAATATGTGAAGCATGATATTTCTATGTATGATTGTTCTTAGTATGATCATTTCCAGATTGGATCATTTAAGGGTAAAGTCATTTATAATATCAATAATCCATGATATTATCATTATGGGTATGAAAAGATTTGATATTATCAGATGGAATACTAGATGTAATAGTAAATATTACGCCACATCTTACTCTTCCTTCACCTGGATATGATTTTTTTTGAAAAATAATTGGTATCACTTCTTTCCCTCATCCACCTGAATACCAATGTTTGGAAAAACAATTTGTTTCACTTTTTTTCAATCGGAACCAAATTTTTATTAGCACAAATTCTCAATCGACAACACCTTTTAATCATCACCACTTCTCAATCGATGAATCCTTTACAATCAACACCATTATTTAAATCATAACCTCCATTACTCCACTCCCCCTTTCTTCCTTAAATCTTGAATCATAATTTCTCAATTAAACTCATAATTTATATGAAATACAAATCATCAATGCGTCGTCACTATTAATTCATCATAGTCATAAAGGATTTCACTCTTTCTCAAAACACACACATCATTCTCACTTTCTTCAGATTGAAACATATGAAAACCAATTCCTCATTTTTATATTATCACATTCCATACCCAAGGGAAGTCTGTTCAAATCATTGTCTTCCAAATCTACTTATTATCATTTTGATGGAATTTTCTAATGTGTATTATTCTTTTTAAAATAAAAGTATAATTATTTTAAAAAACTTGGATTCTATTCTTTTGAAAACATGGATTTGATTCTTTTGAAATCAATTATAAATATACTATTTTTTTTAGTACAATGTGAGGTGATTTCCAAAAACATTGCTTGAAAAAAAAACACAACACTTCAATGAAAAAAGACATTCATCATCAGCTTTGTTCTATCAATATCACTATTTAATCCTTTCCTAAATATATCAAATATAATATGTACAATAATATAATTCGTTTATCAAAGAAAAAGATAATAAATGGAAGACTTTAATGATTTTAATAACAACTTGGGAACATTTAAATTCATTATTATCTGTCTGAACAATGATCAATGCATATGAATACATCGCCCTTTATTCAACTAGATGAATATATCTTATTTTCATCATTAACTTAGATAATTTAATCAAATTTTACTCAACGACTTATGACTACACACTTCCATAAAATTCATCCACAAAGGATCATTAATAATTTTTATACCAGAGGAATAAACCTAGGTTAGTTATGAAAAATCCTCCACTTAAGCATTAATACACTAATCTATCAATCATTATCATTCTCCTAGGATAAAATAATAAAGGTATAAAATTATATTGGTTCTCATACATGGAACCATATAAACCTTATGTAATTGAAAATAATATAAAATAGTCACCCCATTTATAAAAACTATTCAATTTATGAAAATACCCATGGAATACTATGCGGATAAATATTGAACAAAATCCACACTAGTGATTTATTAGTGACATATTTCTTACTATATGACCTCGTAGTCACAATGAACATATAATTTAATTATATATTAGTCTATTCATTGAGTATAATGTTTAGGAAAAAATAAATTGTTTTAAATTTTATAGTTTAATAATCATTCGATTATTATATTATATTAAATATATGTACACACAATATAAAATGTCAATGTTATTTTATAACTTGGTACATTTTAATTTTTGTAATATATTTTATGGAAATATCAACCAAAACATAAAAATATGTTTCATCTTGACCATATCAAAACACATAATTTCTATAAATAACCACACATCTTTATAATTTTACGACCTACCTTGGGGATACTAATGAGGTGTAAAATGATTCATCTTATCCAGAACACAATAATATTTAGATATTTCATTATTCATTTTTAAAGAATACCATAAGAGTAATACTTTTAAATTATTTTAAACAATTAAGGGAAATAATTTTTATAACTCTTTTTTATGGATTCCAATTCATTAGATGTTAATTAAAAAACAATTTAACGTATAAATTTGTTGGGATATTTAAATGAGATATTTAAATGCCCTAATTTCATTTGGGTGTATGTTGATTATATAATGGTGGTAATTTATTTATGGATAAAATATAATTATTATTATATCATTTTGTGTGATCAAACTATCATTAAATCACTAAATATATTTTAACTATATATTTATTAATATATGGGAATGATATTTTTTATGTTTAACAATTATGGATTCCATCTATTAAAATGATGTGTTATGGAAGCTATAAATTGAGATTCCATATTATATGTTAGAATATTTTTCTTCTTATATAATTAATATTTTAAATCCATGCATTCCAAATTAAAACATTGAATTAAAAATTGATTACTTCATAATAAAAATATACAATTACATATTAAGGTTTTTTTGTCGAAATTGAATACATTAATAACCGTTTAATGAATTTTATTAAATAATTAATTATCGGTGAAAATTTATAGATCCCAAATATGGATTTTTTTTCAATAATAATGGATTCCATAATGATGGGAATCTATCATTAGTTTTGGAAAAAATGTGAGGAGATGAGTTGCTTTTTGTAGTTATAAATAAAACTGAAAAAGTTTGTTTCTTCATGGAACATCTACATTGATATGTTCTTGTATAAAATATTTGATATATGTTGATTTTTATATTAATATTAATGTTATACTGAAGTTTTTATGATGATATAATGTCTACAATACTTTGGAATATAATGATGATGAATCCAACAATTGAAAAGATTCAAGAAATAATAGTAAAACCTTAAACTACCATCAACAATGTTAAAACTATTAATAAATATAACATTAATAATTGTGTGAAATTGGTGTGAAAAAACTCTTAATTTAAGTGGTTTATGGAAACATACCGTGGCTATAAATAAACATGAAGTGAATAATTTATATATACTCCGAATTGATAAAAATATTCTTTATGGTTTATTAATGTTGTTGGAAACCATGAAAAAAATTCTTTAAATTTTTATATTTAGTTAATATATTATAATAACCTTGTAGATATTAATTCTAATTTGATAAATGGTGATTTATAAGTGCATGATAATACACGAGATTAGATGGATGAAGTTTGTATTTTATGTCCTGATGTAAATAATTGAAAAACCCTGGAACTATGTAGTTCACGTAATGGTGTCCAATTTCATAATATATTTTTTTGATTATAAATATTTTATCTCTAGTGTTTATCAATAATTTTGTAGATTATATCCATTTAGAGAATTTATTATTTTAGGATTTTATGAATTTTATATTATTCCGTAGGGTATATTTATATAGACCCAGGGTAAAATACATGTACATTACATCATTTTTATGATTATTAAGAACATAAAATATACATGCCTGAGGACTATAATAGTATAGTTTATTTTCAAACATGGAACAAATTATTCAAATATTATAAAAGATATTATACATATCTGATAAAGATCTTACACTTTAGTACTCCTACTTAAAACCTTTCTTTATATCCTTGGAGAAAGGAAACATAAAAAAGGGGTGAGATAATATTATTAGTAATGGAAAACAATAAACTCTGCAATCATATGTGTGAAAAAAAGGGCATTAAAACATGATAATAATATTTTAACATCGTACACTACATATGAAGGATTATATAAATGAGATATGAAATGAAGATTTATATTTCATATGACATGAATCAAATGGGAATCAAGAGAATAATCTATTACTGCATCGCATACATATAAGACATATATTTTATGGTATTCATGTAATCATATAGAATCATTTCACATAAGTCAAAATTCATTTGAAAAACCAATCATGGCAGTTCATGGGTGATACACCTAATGGGTGGGACACACCACCGTCCCCAGTTACAAAGATTTTCTTATAGTGAAATGTATTTACACCCTAAACAATATTATTAGTCAAATTTCCCTCCTAAAAACATATTTTTAGTCAGGGTTCACTACTAGGATACTCTTAGTTGTAAAAGGATTACTCTGAATACCATCATATCAAACCAAGTCCTTTACTAAATCGAGTTCACTCCCTATTCCATCCATGTCTATCTATTGAGATATCAACTTTACCCAATTACTTTTAGGGGGATATATGCCCCAAAAGTCATAATATCATCTGATATATGTGTGTTCCATAAGATAATAAAACATGTATAATATTCAAACCCATAAAATTTGGGGGGTTTTATATAAATCATATCATGACCCAAGAATTGATAATGGTATAATAAAAACTTTATCCTATCATAACCATTGGACTAAATATAGTTTTCAACATCATTTAATCATAGAGTAACCTATGAATGAAAATAGGTTTCAAAAGAATATTATCCTAGTATAACATTTGGAAGAGAAATAGGTTTCATAAACATCATTTGAATCTAAATATAATACTTCCCAAGAAATAATAAGAATGATTTACATGGATAATATCCATAATAAATAAAAAAACTATATTAAAGGATTTCATATTATATGGGTAATTATTACTAAAGTTTAGTTGGATTATTTCTTATGTAAAAATACATTATTTGAAAATAATTTTTCATAACATAGACAAATTTCAAAATATATTTATTTGAAAACCACTTTGAAAACGGATGAAGTATGATTTAAAATTTATTTAAAACATTTCTTTAGTAAAATGACCTTTCCTCTTTGAAAAATATTTTTAAACTAGAAAACATTTCTAAAAATTATCCTTTTAAAATAAACCTGAAAACATATAATGGAATATTCCAAATATTTTTAAAAAACATTCCATGGAAATAATTTGAAAATAGAAAAAGAAATTTGGATTATTTTTAAAAAAATTTTCTATCAAAATACTTGAAAAACATAAAAATAAATATTGAAATCTTTTTGAATTTTTTTTTGAAAAAAACAATCTTTGAATATACTTTGAAAATATATAAAAATACATTAAAACATTTTCAAAACTTTTTTTATTGAAAATTATTTGAAAACTAATAATGATATATTGAAAACATTTTTATCGTTCTAAACCACATTAAACAAATGACTTTTAAAATTATGAAGAAAATAACTTTCTTTAAAAATAACCTTGTAAAATTAAAAAGAATGATTAAAGGAAATGACAGTCATGACGGTGGGTAAATTTATACATACCTAACATTACTTTTAGAACATAAAATATATAGAAAAGTTCATTGATCAAAAATGACAAAAATATTCCATTGAAACTCATTTTAAAATAAGTAAAATATGGTAAAAAGTTACTTTTAAAAATAATAGGATAATTATATAACAATTTGGAAAAACTATTTATAAAACATGGTTTTAGAGTATAACATATTTTTGACCAAAAATTTAAATAATGTATGATATTATTAAAACCATTTTTAATTAACATAAATGTAAAACTATGTAAAACTATTAATAATACATGAAGATATACTTAATAAATAGTAGATAATAAAATTACTCTGAGATCATGAGAGATGGATCATAATATTTCATTATTGTATGCATAATATTGAACAATCCTGATAAATAATGAGATTGTAGAAATAAATTTTTACCACTTTGGTAGGTTTTAATCATATTACCCAATAGAGAATAAAATTACCTAAAGATTAAAATATAATTCAAATAATGAGAATCATGATAGAACAAGTTAACGAGAAGTACACAACCCATTTAAAAAAATATATGTGCATTAAAAAACATGTGTCTAAAACTAGAGAAATTGAGAAACATTTAACTTACCATTTATATAAAATTCCATTCGGATATGACATTTATGGGAAGTTTATACACCACTCCAAATAAATCAGTGGTGAATATAGCATAAGACTATTTTAAAAATGAGAGACTAAAAAACCCTTACCATATGTCAGGACTTTCTTTATAAACATTCAAAATAGTGATATAATAAGTATAAGGTTATTATAAATTTATCAAACAAAATAATTGGTATATATCACAACATATATGATTTTTTAATGACTTTATCATACCCATTTAATAACAATTTCATGTTATAGTTACATTTTGGTTAATATCAACTTTATTATTCATATATGTTTTGACTTGTTATGATTGATCCTCTAAAACAGATCATGATTTAATAATTTGAATAATATAAAACATGATGAAAATATCATATATATTCAATATGTGATTATATATAATAATCTATAAAATATATAATAATGAAATGGAATACACTATTCATGGAGATGGTAGGCTGCATGTACGCATGAATGTTGTTTTTGTTTTCTTACCATATTATTATAAAGAATGTATATTATATATAAATATATACATATCACAAATATAGTATAATTTTAATACCATATATATCATATAAGTTTACTAAACTCGTCATTAATATATTCCATATAAATTTTGAATGAATTATATCACCTTGAGAAAGCGGTATTCCACACAACCACATATCAAATTATTGTATTCCAAAAAAATGGAAAGAATGAAGGTATGTTTTATATAATTATTATATAATTATAAATATATAAAAAATATAAAATATATATAATATGTAACCCAAAATTGAGTCATTATTTCCATCCATGGTAGGTGGTATTGTATGAACAAACGACATCGGTTTAGGTGGCGGTAGGCCACCATACACACGAACGATGATTAGGTATCCCATTTGATAGATGTGTTTGCAAGTCAACATATTTACCAGAACATTAAACAGTATATTTATATAGAGTATAATCATGATATTATATAACAATGGAATAATATGAATATTGTGGTGGATGAATAAAACAAAACAATAGTTCTTGTTGAAGTATGTTACCACTTATTTGGGTAATTTCTTTTCATTTTTAGCAAAGACTATCTTTGTTTTATATATGAAAAAATTTAGTCTTCTAGGATGATAGGAGGGAATTTTGGTGCTTATTTTGGTAGTTTTTATGAGATAAATAGATTGAGATGTGTAAAAAAATTTAGGGATGTTTGTTACATTTTATTGTGGATGAGGAGTGGCATTATTATAAATATAAAATAGTAAACACTATTGAGAGGTTTCCCTTACATCAGATGACTCTAATAATTATCCTTTTTTAGAAAATGGCATATATAGTTGAACGGTTATGTATAACATATTTTGGACTCTATTATAGGGTATTTGCATGATAATTATAATTTTTAACCACTAAGTAAACTCATTTTTTCCTAAATCACTGTAATTAATTATAATTATTTTCATAAATGTTTTTGGTCAAAAAATAATTTGAAATTATTAGATATTAAATATTATTCTATTTACATATATTTAATCAGTTTTTTCAAATTATAACACCGTTTTTGTATGAAATTAATTTTAATATAATATCAAATATGGGACGAAACAATGGGTTTTTAAAATGAAAATGTTCAATAGTTCAAATTATTTTATATACAATTTTAATGTGAAATATCATACTACAATATAAATTATATCCATACATATATAATTTATCTAAATTTAAATTATAAACAATTTAAAATAAAAATTTTATATATTAATAAATTAAATAAAAAATTAGCATTCAATTAAAATTTTGTGTTTTTTAACTTTTCATCAAAAAATAAATTTTCTCATAAAAATAACAAATATAAACAAATATAAAATTTTATATTACAGTTTAAAAATAAATTTTAATCATTCAAATAAAAAATATCAAAGATTAAATAATTTTATTTAAAATAAGTTATCCATTAAATGTATGTAAAATTTGATTTTAGAAAAATACATATTTTTAATTCATAAAATTTTATTTATTTATAGTTTTTCCCTAAAAAACAAATACAATGGAACATTAAATATGAATTAATATAATATATATATATTTTTAAAATCACACATAAAATGATTTTTTATTAATTTATTAAGTTAAAACATGTTTCATTTCATAAATATAGTTTTCCAGCTAGTGATATCTTATATTTTCAAGGGTGTTTTATTTTCATTTCTAGTAAATTGGTCAGAAAAATTTATTATTATATACATTTGGAAATAATATTCTCATAATTTAATTATCATATTCATAGCCCAATTTAAAATGGATTGATGAAAACCTTACTAATATTTTTTAAATAATACTATTAGTACATTTTAGTTTAGTAAAAATATGTTTTTTGTGTAACGAATTATATCAATGGGACTCGGTATTGTGTTTTACAAAAGCCAAACATAGTGTTACTTATACAAAAGTATAATCTAGTTTTTGTTTGTATAGAATGATTTCCTTTTTTCATATAAAGAAATCCAAAAATAGTTCTTTTATATAACAAAATCTATATTAAGTGTTGTATGAAAAGTAAAATATCAAAAATATTAAATTAATTGCAATAAAATATTTCACAAAATCTCAGGGTGTTACATTATATCCCATTAAAATTAATTTCACCCTCAAAATTATTTTGTTTCATCACCGGTTTAATATAGGGTGGTTATTTTCATCGAAACCCAGATCATAAAAATTAAAACTAAAAAATCCTTTAAAATTAAATTCATGAAAAATAACTATTACCCAATGTGACTCATCACTAGGTTTCCACATCGGATAACACATGTGGCATGTGAAAATCATGAACGTGGAAGAGAAATAAAACTATCAGGTTCTGATGGAGATTGATATAGAACATGGTTTTTATAATGTTATGGATCATAAATCAATAACCCAAAGTGACTTGAAAAGCATCATGTGTATCATAAAAAATAAGGATGATGAGAAATAATTTTATTTCACCATACTTTTTGTAGCATTGAATAAATTTCAGGAGAATATATAATAACTTTATTTTAGCACAAAATCACCAATTTCTGTGTCTTTATCAATTTTCACTTCATCTCTTATTACGAGAAATGAAGGTGAATTTTTCATTACTAAATAATTAGAAAGTCAGGAAATCCATAAAAAACGGATGTGTTATTCCATATATAATTATCAAAAAACAATGGTCAGTATGAGGTTTCTGATATGCATAAATCGTTATATGGAGATATAATACTTAAATATCTAAAACCTCATCTGCATTTTAACATAAACAAATTCATAAATGGATATGCATGTAACCATTCCAGATGATGAAGTAGAAAAAAATTAGAAATAAGGAAAATAAATTTATCAAAAATATATTAACATTAATCCCCAATATATTATAATATAGCTCTTATTTGTCACATTCCAAACATGTGAATACCATAATCATTTATTCTCTTGAAACTTAGAAAAAACCTTAATTCCTATAAATCATCATTGAAAACATGAATATTTTCTTAATCCAATGATTATTGTATATATTCCAAAAATCTAAAAATGACATCAACTCCATCTGTGATAACATAAAACCCATTGCCAAAAAAATATTTAATCTGTTCCATGGTAATTTATGTTTTCTAATTTACTAATTCATATCCAATATATCAGTATACAAACATCATTTAATCAACATCAAGGATATATTAAATGTTATATTCCCTTAATAAAAATATAACATTTCTGCTAAAATCATTTTCAAGTCCTCATCACCACTCAACATATTTTTAAAAATCCTTATTGGAAAACATATGCATCATGATTCATATAACATAATTCATGTATTCTTATTAATATACTCTTCATTAGTTTATGTTTATTCGTAATAAATTAAATAATCTTCATCATATTATTCCTTAATACTCATTTATTACTATATGAAATTATAATCATGTATTAAAGTCCCTCAAACTCAATTTAGTCATTCTCATTACATTTAATGTAACCATTATTGTTAGAAGATCCCATACCATTCAAAATAGCATGTCTTTCCATATATTGGAATTCATTCACTCCCCATACCATCTTAGAATCCTAGGTTTACTCCCAATACCATCTTAGATGTCAAGGGTCACCCCCAAGACCATCTAAATTGTCATGGTTCACCCCTGAGACAATCCTAGATGACATAGTACTTACTGAAAAACAATTTCACCCCCCATTAATGCATTTATATTTGATGCGAGATAAATATTTACGTAATGAATTTGAGAGAGATATTGGTCCCACCCATCACATAATTAAATCATACAAACATATGACATAGGATAATTAAATATCAATCATATCTTGACCCATAAAATGAGATCAGTTTCATAAACATCATGCCATAACTCATGAAATAAAATGGCTATCATAAATGTTTTATCATATCATAACCTCTATAAAATATATATGTTTCATAATCATTTCATCACAAGATAAAACATTAAAGGAAGCGTGGTTCACAATCATTTTAACATGGTATAACCTATATAAGTTACATGGTTTTCATAAAAACATGTCAATGTAAACATAATTCTTTCAAAGAAAAAATAATATTGGTTAAATGGGATCATTACCCTAGTAAAAAATAAGCAATATAAAAGGATGGAATCTTATGTGGTTAATGAATTTGAAAGAAAACTTGGATCATTTATTAAATTAAAATATACATTCTGTGAAAAAAACATTATTATATAGGATTTTTTCAAAATGATTTTCCTTGAAATCACGGTTGAAAAAAATAGAAGAATGATATAAATATAATTGAAAATATTTAATAAGGAAAATATAATTAACACTACAAAATATATTTTTAAAACATAATACATTTTTAAAATATTTTTATTTTAAAATATCCTTAAAAACAGAATAATGTTATTTGAAAAATATTTTTGAAAACCTTTTTCATTGATAATACAATAAAAACTTATAAAGAATGACTTAAAATATTATGAACTTCTTTTTCAAAAAATAATATGAAAAACTATAAGTAAATATTGAAAATTTGTTCAACCCCATTTTATTTTTATGTATATTGTAAAACTGTTAATAAACCATTAAAACATATTGAAAAACAATTTCTTTGAAAATTTGTTGACAATTTATAAAGAAATATTGAAAAAAATTGAAATATGTTTTATTTAAAAACCACTATAAAAAAACTACATTCCGGAATATAATAGAAAAATTTATTTAAAAATAACACTATAAACTAGAAATGTAAGATTAATGTAAAGGAAGGTCATGACTTTAGGTAAATATGTACGTCCCAAACATTCCTTTCGCACAATTAAATGTTTAGAATAGTTCTATAATCGAAAAATAACAAGAATATTCCATTTTTAAATTTTTTTAAAATTTTAATACAAGGGTAAAAATTTATTCCAAAAATATTCAAAGAATAGAATAATATATTTTAAATACATTTTTAGAAAACATTGTTTTAATGGTAAATAGATTTATGACCAAATAGAGAAATAATGTTAGATTTTCATACAAAATTATTTCTTAATTATCATAAGAAAAGAATAGTGTAAAGTGGTACAATTACATGAATTCTTCATGACCAAATAGTGTAGAATACAATTTTTGAGATATGTATTATATTATTTTATTAATGGAATCATAATAAAAACAATCCCAATAAATGATGAGATTTTAGCAATAAATCATTAGCACTTTGCTAACATCAAATCATAATCCCCATGAGATAATAATATTCCATGAAACATAATATATCATGAAAAAAACTATATTCATGATAAAACATATTAAATAATAATTATATTCTTTTTATAAAATAATATAGGTGCATTACATAACATTTGTCTTATTGAAGGAAAATTGGTACAAAATTAAATTACCAATTTGGTAACATTAGAACCATAAACACCATGAAAGATATATAATAAAAAAATTATCTATATATAAATTAATTTATTCTTGATAATAATATAATACATTCATGGTCCGTATATGCACAACTCAAATGAAATGAATGGTGAACATGGCATATGTCACGCTAAAATAAAATCGTGACTAGAAATTATTTACCTTAAGTCCTGACAATCTTCGTACACATTCTAGCCAATGTTATAATAATTATATGATTATTATAAATTAAAAAACTAAATTTATACATATTTATCATAACTTATTTTTTTTATTATGATGTTATATTACCTTATTAAAAATTTCATGTTAAAGTTATGTTTCAGGTATAATCTGCTTTGTTTTTCATGTATGTTATGACTTTTTATTCTGGATCTCCTTATTTAGATCATGATATGATTATTTATAAAATAAAAAAAATATTTAAATACCATATATATTCATTATATTATTATATATAATTATATATAAAAAATATAATTACTAATTTTAATACACCATTCATGGATATGGTAGACCATACATATGCATGAATGTGGTTTTTTTTCTAATTAAATAGAATGAAATAAATTAAATGAAATATATGTATATATATAATAATTATTTTAGAACATTAATATCTTAAATATCATATGTTTATAATGAACCTATCATTAATACATTCATTGTAAAATGTGAATGAATCAAATTTCATTGCAGAGGCAGCAATCTATACATCCACATTCGAAGTTACTCTATAACCACAAAATGGAAATCATGAAGGTATGTGTTATATAATAATTAAAAATTTGTTAATACTTCATATATATTATATATAATAACAAATTATACCATTATTTTAAACCATGATAGTTGGAAATGGAATAACGAATGACATGGGTTCACGAGGCGGTAGTCCTCCACACATAAGAAAGATAATTGTGTATCCCATTTAAAGGAAGTGTGTGTTTGTATGTAAAACCCTTAACATAAAAACATTTAAGTATAATAAGAATAATATATATGTTTTTATTTAATCATGTTATAATAATAATTCAGTGGTGGAGAATAAAAATAAAACAAAAATTCATGTAGAAGGATGTTACCCCTTCTTTGGTAAACGCGTTTTGGTTTTCACCAAATAACTACCTTCACTTTATTTCTTCCCAAATTCAGGATTATATGAATATTTTAGGGATGTTTTCATATTATTTGGGAATGTTTCGGATTATCTAAAATCCCGCTATTTTGGAAAATTTGAGGGGTGAGTTCCTTTTTATAGTGGAGGAGGAGTGGCATTCTTGTAAATATAAAATGGTAAACATCATTGAGAGTAATCCCTAACATTATTTGACTCCAGTAATTTTACTCTTTATATAAAATGGATTATATAATAGAATTATTTCTATAAAATATATTTTAGAAATGTTTCTAGGGTACTTGGCCCCTTCAGATAAATTTTAACAACCAAAGTAAACTCGTTTTCACCTTAATCACTATAATGACTTTTAATTTCCTTCACTAAAATGAATCATCAAAAACTAAGTTGAGCTTATTAGAAATTATAAATTATTATGATTATAAATATTTCACCCATTTTTTGAAATTATAATGACATAATTCTTAGAAATTAATTTCAAAATAATCCCATATAAGGGAGGAAACAACATATTTTTAATGTCAAAATGTTCGGAAGTTCAATTAGTATTTACATCCAATTACAATGTCAATTTTATGGAAATAAGGTAAATTGTATTAATATATTTATAATTTATAAAAATATAATCTAAATCCAATTTATAATCTATTTTTACTTATTATGAAATTAGATGAAAAAATAGTTTTCAATTAAAATTCTGTGTTTTTAAAATACAGTAAAAATAAATTTAAGAAAAAATTAGCCTTTTTATTCATATAATTGGATTTATTTATATATATTCTCTTGAAAAGACATAAAATGATTTTTAAATAGTTTAAAAAATACAATTTATATATGTTTCATTAAAATCATTAATCTAGGTGTTTTAAGTAAATTTTTATGGTAAAACCTGTTTGATTTCATTAACATAATTTTCCAGTATAAGATTTTAGGTGTTTAAAAAGGGTTTTTTTTCATTTATAGCTATTTAGTCACCAAATAATTATTATTAAAATCATGTTTGAATCATATTTTTATAATTTAATTAATAATATTCTTAAGATCCATTACAATGGCTAGGTTACAACAATCATAATATTTTAATAATATTATTAATAGTCTGTTGTAGTTTAGTAAATCTAGGTCTTGCATGTAACACAATCTATCAAAATATAATCAGTATTTTGCGTAATAAAATCCATTAATAGAGTTTCATATACCACTATATATTCTAATTGTTGTGTGTTCCATATTAATAACATGATGTTTCAAAAAGACATAGTTCTTTCGTATAACAGAATTTATATTCATTATTGTGTGAAATTAAAAATATAAAAAATATTAAAGAAATTATAAAAAATTCAAAATCCTCATAATGATATAATAATAAATATTAAATAGTATTTAATAGAGAATATATTTTTAAGAGGGTTTCTATAGTTAAATCAACCCAATGGAAAAATGTATAGTTTACTAAACTCAGTTAATAAATGGTAGAATGGGAGTGAACATCATTAGGGTTATTTATAGATAAAAATATGTAGAGAAACATCATAATTCTTAGTTTATAAAACCCTAAAATATTGATATTTCTAGAATAAAATATTCTTATCAAGGGATGAATTCATATGATTTACTTTATTTATTCTCGGTTGAATAAAATTACAATGATAGACTGTGATTTATATTGATATAATTTCTATATTGTGACATGGATTCCCAAATTATGATTCATGTTACTATTAGAACATGGTAGAATTAATTTTGTTTTAAAATTATTCGTATTTCATAGTGTTTTTTTACAAAAAAAAAAGAGAAAAATATTTCTTTAATGTTTTTGTTATTTGATGCAGTACATGATCGATATTTTAAATTAGAATTTTTTGAGAATTAAAATTGGATTTTAAATACCAAATTCTAATTATACGATCTTCTAACACCGCTGTTCATAGATTATCCATATATTGATTATTGGAATACTATTATAATTGTTTTCACAATAATCAAAATAAAAAAATATTGAAGTAGAAGGGGAAGATATAATGGATAATTAAGTTAATGAACTTATAATACTTCTAGTGATAAATTTTTTTGTCTGAATATAGAAGAATAATTCTATATCTATGACATCCTTATTCAAGAAGGAAGATGTATAACAAGTTGATGATATAAGAATATCATAGAGGGTGATTGAGTGGAATAGAAAATAACCATTGTAACTATAATTAAGAATCTGATAAGAATTAGAGAATAAGTAGAATATTTATGGATAGTGATATATTCCCATACCTTAGTGATTAAGTGATCCATGATAGGAGATACTTTCTATCATATAGACCTATAGAATTGAAGTAGAACATGTCTACACACACATAAAACATGCACAAGAATATGTGATCATTTTTAGTCATCTTAAAGGGATGGTTGAAGAACCATTGAATAAAATTAAGGATAAAGTATAATAACTAATTTGGATATTACCATGAACTTATTGGAAGATATTTTAAGTTTTAGGGATAAATTGTAATGAACCTATGAAGAATCGATAGTTTTATTCACTTATAAACTAATATTTTCAGTAGATTTTCAATCATGGTTTTAGATATATATCTTTCAATTTTAACCATATTGATTTATAGTAGAAAACAATGTCTTGGAAAATTATACAAACCTTACAAGGAGTATTCCCTAACATTTAGGTTGATCATTGTAAGTACTCATTTGATTTTCAATGTTTTCATCTTCTGTAACATGAAAAAAGGTTTCATAATTAAAAATTATTGTATCAGAAAATTACCATTCATAAAGGATTAATTTATAAGGAATAAATATTAACATTAAATGGTGTTAATAATTCACACCCCTAGTGATATCATATAACCAGGTAATTTCAATTTGTTCTAGATCAAAACATGATTTCTATTGAATGTTCAAATTTTTACTGAAATAAAGGAATTAAGAATTTTATTTAGTTCAATAAATTAGTTTTATTAATTCAACCGTGGAAAATTTATATATAATGAATGTAATGATAAATCCAGATTTCAAAACATAAGAATATTAAGTGAGTTAGGATTTTATACTTGGATTTACATTTCTTTGAAGAGTGGTGGAAATAAATTATACTAATAATATAATTATTTATGTTGATGGTAAATCTAGAAATTCAATACTTTCATCTATCTCAGGTAAAGTCTTCACCATGTTAATGGGTCAAAAAACATCGAAATATATTTAGGAGGATTGTGAATATATAAATAAGGGAAATTATAATATTATGTGTCCTAAACATTATACTTTGGGATCAACTCTTTCATATTATTAGAAGAATTTTTATGAGATCATGGATGGAAACATTACAAGGTTAAATGGGTTGTATGACACATTTGAGGGTTTGGAGATAATCGATTATATTCATCTATTATATCAAACAGTATGATAAGTTTACCAGATAGAATTGATCAAAATATATAATCCTTTTTGTAAATTAGATAATTATCCCTTGACTTGTCACAGAAATCTGACCTTAAAAATATCATAAGAAAAGAAGATGAATTCTAAAATGATGAAATGAAGTAGATAAAATTTAATTCCTAGAAAACTAATCCCCTGGAGATGAATGTCATATTGAATTATGATTCAAAAACAAATTTTGAAATAACTGATGAGCATAAAACTCTCTATCCTCTATCTATTATTACATTATAATAGGTAAAGGAAAATATAATGGTATGTTTCCTCTTCAAACATACGCTCTTATTATTATTACACCATAATAGGTAAAGGAATATAATATGGTATTATTACTCTTAAATATTTAAATTCATTGGATTTTGGAAATTTTTATTTTACTCTTAAAGTTATATATATATTTAGGATGAATGGGAATATAATGAAAAGGAATTATCTAGATGAAAACATGTAAGAATTTCAGAATGTATCAATAGAAATAAGAATAATAATTTTGAAAAAAAAAACAAAAATCCATATGATGTCGTGGATTATGAATTTTTATCTTAGGGTGAGTTAAATACGATGTTATAGTTCAAAATCACATAACCATTATGACTTGTACAAATAAGTGTGAAATATATTCAATTGATTTTTTTAAAAAAAGAATAAAACTTCACTTAATACATTATGATATCATAATGGAATTTTGTTCTATAGATAACTTCCATGCCCAATATATGATTCTAGGTGCTATAAAATTATTAAATGAATTAATTAGTAAAGGAGGGAGATCCCATCAAAGGGAAGAAAATTGTTATTGTGAGAATTGTAATACATTATATGATTCTTGAATATCATATTAAAAAACTATTTGAAAAAAATTGGAATATCTACATGAGGTACAATATAGTTTAATAAAAACAAAAAATATATTCATTTCCATGAGAGTAAATCATAATAACTATACAGTGATTTAAATTAATCAACCAAATCTACTAAAAATAGCGTCTCATGGAAAAGGATATATATTGTTCTTATATTTTTTTAATATATAAAATTTATAATGTCATTGGGTTGATTTTTTATTAAACCTAATGGTGTATTTGCAGAATAAAATTATATAAAATATACACCAACATTAAGAGTTGTTTGTGATGATTTGAGAATAGGATGTTCCCCTATGTGGAAGAAAAATATAGTATAGAATACCATATAGTAGTGTACAAGAAATATTTGGTATGTTCAATTTTTTTATAAAATAATGGGCTTAAATTTAATTTTTGATGTTCTATGGACCCTTTACACCTACCCTGTAACACCCCAGGTAAATAAAGAATATGACATTTTCATATTTATCTATATTTGTGAATAAAATATTGATATGACTTTAAAGGGGACGCTATGCTTGATGGCGTAACCAACACGCAACAACGAGTTTCTTGGGAATCTTACGTTGAACTCTAATAATAAAATAATATTATTTTAAATGGTAGTTAACTTGTAGCCGTTGTAATGGTAGGAATGGATAGAAGTAACTAAATATGATTATATATGTTTTTAAATGTTTTTACATTTATCCAATAAAGGATAGAGGCTTAAAATACGGAAAGAATTCAATTTTAGGCGTATATGCCCTAGTTTTCACTAAAGGTTCACTCATCACCTTTTAATGTTGAACCATCATTAAATATAATTTTGTTCACTCTTAAACATTATTTTGGACCAAATATAACTCTTATTAAGAATCGGGACATCAAAATTTATTTTGTGTAAATTTTTGGTATCTTTCCGATAAAGTTCATTTTTTTAATGAATAGTGTAAAATGTTGTATTTTAATTCAAAAACTATTTTTAATATAATTTATTTATATGATTAGATTATCTTTTGAATTGGTTTTAAAGTGAAATTAGAATATATTTTTACCATTAAATCCAATAGTGTTCGTTGGAATTAATTTCACTTTGAAATCAAACTTAAACCAGTGTCAATCTTTTGATACTTATTGTTTCATAAAAACACGTTATTTGCTCTGAAAGCGGGAATTATTTATTAAATTAATTAATGTGACTTATATGTTTTGAATTTTGTAAAATAGACTTCATTTTTGAATTCGGAATATCAAATATAACTTAGGGTGAATTTTTGGGATTTTTCTGAAAAAACATCCATTTTTGATGAATAGTGACACCACTAAGTGATCCTTATAAAAACTGATTTTTCCGTTTAAATGAAAATTTTCCATCTTTGTGTTTTGAATTTCAAAAATCCGACATACATGGTTTTCATTAAGATGTAAAATGTGGTTCAATGGGATAAAAATAATTTTTTGGTGAATAGTAACTTATTAAGTTTTTAATCGCGATTAGAGGTAATTAGTGTAGTTTAAGGTAAAAATAATGTTTAAATAATATGAAATGAACATCACACATGTCCTAACCTCATTGGATGTGTAATGGCCGGCCAATACAAGCCATTGGTCAACTTGGGGACCCCATGGAGCCACTTTGGTTGGGAAATGACATAAATAACTTTTTATTTAATGTATAAGTAAAAATGACACAAACATGATATGTTTTACTAAAACAATTTTTAAGTGAGGTTATACAAGTCAGATTTTTTATTATAAATAGTCATTGGAAAGGTAAAATGATTTCCTACATCATAGTAATTTTTTTATAATTTTTAGAAATTAAATAAATTAAAGTATTTATGACATCATAATGATGCAGCGATGACATCATTATCCGACGATTTAAATAAAATGAGAAGATAATGTAAACTCTATGACCTACACATTTCCAAAATTTATTGGATGGGTGGTTTTCGAACCCTTATCACCTTAGCCGCGAATTATATCAATGTGGGACATTTTAAAACCGAAAAACATTTTCAAATTAAGTAATATTTCTTACTTTCCAAAAGTGCCCCTCCTCTCCTCTTATAAAAGGCCCCCACCTCTACCTCATTTCACACACTCCTCAAGCCTTTGGCTCGGCCAAAACCTGCTCATGTACTCTCTCCACATACCCCTCCTCATCCTAGAGGATTCCCTTTGGGCATAATCCTTTCAAAGAAATCCTTTAGGCTAAAATCAAAAGGAGTTACACTTTTAAAGGTAATTCATTCTATCATGTTCATTTGTTTTATTTTGCTTCTCCAACCCCCTAAAAACTTTTTATTTACTTATTTTGTAACAACACCAGTATATTAAATATACTAGTATGTTGTTATAAGATTTATTCGAGCTACACTCTCACACAACTAAATCAAATGGTTAATGAACATACGGTTTCCGTGGATGGCGAAATTCTGCCTCCCGAAACGATGATTGTTCAATACTAATTTAACACCTTCAAAGGTGGCCATTATGATGTCACTATTTTTATATATGATATATAATATGTTTATGTTTTCCTTAAGCTTCTGTTTTTTTCATTTTGGGCATAGCTTTATGGTTTCCATTATGGGTAAATGCGATATCTTCATTTAAGGAAGTGCGGACTGTCGCCCCCTCAAAGTGATTTGATTCCTTAAATACCATATGTGGGACGAATAAAAGATGGAACTATGATATTATATATGATATTATACTGGAATTATAATATACCTTTATATCATTTTTATTCCATTCTATAAAATACGAAATAGAAATGAAAGTAGCGTTCATGCGTACGTACGGCTTACCGTCTCCATGAATGGTGCCTTTCATTTCTTACCTATAAATGATTATGTAATGTTATAAATGCATGAATGTACTGGATATATATGAAATATATGATATCTACATCATGAATACAATTCTGGATATAATAAACATTTGGCCACATGAACAACATGTAATTGTAAGAAGTCCACTTTCGACTTAAGAACCAAATATCGGAAAAACAAATATTATTAACTTAAATGATTACATAATGTTTATGACATGGTAATAAGTGATATAAAAGGAATAATGAACTTGAAAAAGGTTCTTAAGGAAGTATAAATTAACTCAAGTTTATTATTCAGGATATTAAAGAACGATTGAGTCAAGTTGGACCCGAGGTAAGGGATCCTACACCTCTCTTTCTTTTTAAGTACACTCTTTTATGTCATTCCTTTTAAGCTAATATTTCTTATGATTGGGATGTTATTTTATATTACTCCGACTGTACTTATTATGTTCATATGATGAGATACCCTATTTCCTCTCATCAATCCATTTTGGAAGTTTTAAGTGGCGCCGTTAGGCTGCCGAGTTTTCGTAAGGGATTTTTCATCTCACTTTTATTCCTGTGAGATTTATGCTACATTTGCCACAATTTCATTTGAGTGGTTTATGTACTGCCAATTATTACACTCCTTTTGTAATATTATTCCATTTATGGGTATTTAAATATTCATTTTATGACACTTCTTCAATGGGGTGTACTTTTCGAAAGTTACCCAAGTCGGTAATGGAACCTTTCACCCTCCTCCTTTTTAAATGACTTCTTTTGTTGGGTCTTTTAATTTACATATTGTTATGTTAGGATATGTTCTCATATATCCTTATTGATGTAAATTTTATGTCCAAGTGATGAGATACTCTTTTTATCTCTCATCAACTCATTTTTATGTGATGCCATTAGGCTGTCAAGGGAACTTTTTAACCCAATTTCGATTTCTTTGGGTTCAACATGTAGTCATTGAATATGTCATCCATTGAATATGTGTGAATGACCTTTTATTGTTTTACACTTAATATCCACTTATATTGGGTGTATTTATATTTTTCACAGATATTTTTGAGATTGATTTGTCCTTAATTTAAGGATACCTTCTTTATAAGGGATTTCATCACATTTGACATTTCTATTGAGGGTTCATTGTTGTTATGCACCAATTCACTCTTATATGGTGTATATACTGTCCTTTGGATTATTATATCATGAATCCATTTATTCTCATGATATTATAAAGTTCTGACTAAATGTTATTCTTCAATTATTGTATTCAAGTGTCTCTAATTTTGGTAAAACCCCTTTAACCGAAATATCGTTTTAAATGTTTTAATTATTTGTTCTTATTAATATCCATGTTTTCAAAATGGTTTTAAGGATTTATTTATATGGATATTAATGGTTTAAAATTTTAAGCTTCAAGTTGGTATGGGACAGTTTTATTAAAAAATCTCTTTATTAAATGTTTTAAATGGTTTAGGAAATGGTTTCTTTTTGAATGGATTCATTATTTCAATATACGAAAATGTTATATTGTGATTGAAATGTGGAAATGTTATGTTTCCTTTATGCATTTTTTATGTGACACATTTATGTTATGGTTCTTGGGAATTGTTATGGAAACAGGTGGTTCCGTGATAAACTATGGGCGGGTGAGCCCGATATAGCTCTCCAATGCATAGGGTAACGCGAAGGAGTGAAACGTTAAGGTTTCTCCGAATAGATTTAGGGAATATACTGTGATGGGTATTCCAAACATAACCAAGAGGGTTACTCCCTACGTAAGAATGTTATGAATGCCTCAAGTTACCATTATGTCTTATGTTTTCTATGATTTATTCATGATTTGATATGCCTATGTTTTATGGGTAAAGTGTGATTTCATTCTAATGTATATATGAACTCATGTTTCCTTTCCATATTTTTATAACTCTTACTGAGCTTTTTATTCTCATCCCAAGTTTTTGAAATGTTTTTCACAGGTCAAGGGAAGGGTACATGATGTGATGATAGTGTCAAGGATGTGTTAAGAAAGAATCTGTGTTATATTTTAAATATGTTCCTGTTAATGGGAATAATGAACACTGTCTTTTATGTAACCACTTTGTTTAAATGTGGAATGTAATGCAAGTTTCATGATCTAATTCTCTAAAACTCTAAACCTAAAAAGATCCTCAATGTTTAATCTTGTAATAACTCAATATTAAGTAAGGTTTAAGGCTGGGGCCTTATCGTTGGTATCAGAGGTCGTTTTAGATAACTTTAGAGGTTAGGGTATTCTTTAAGCATAAGTGACATTACCATAATGGTTAGGATTTCAGAAAGAGTCCTAGTTTTAGATAAAGTGAATGAGTGAGTATATCTTAGTGTTTATCTTGATCATTAGTACATGATGGTTTTGTTGATATACTCACCCTTACCTTTTTGGTTTTAGTAAATGGCTGGATCTAGCAGGCACCAAAGTAACAGTGGATGTGAAGGAAATTGTGACAGTTTTTTTGAGAAAGCAACTGAATGATATGGGAGCTACAATGAGAACTCTTGTGATTATCCTCAACCAACTATCTGGAGTCATGATTGACCACCTAAACCATGGAGATTTCTCTAAGGCATTATATATGCAAGAAAAAAATCCCTATGGAAGTACATGTAATAATCATAAAGGTAAGTGTGTTCAAAAACCTATGTGTCAAAGATGTGGAAAGAAACACCTAGGAAAATGTTTCAAAGGGACAGAAATATGCTATAGATGTGGAAATGAGGTTCATAAAGCAATAACCTACCATGGAAAAAGGAAGCATCCAGTTGACTCGAGGAAAGGGAAAGAAGTTCTTTTTGAGGGATCAATTGAATTTTATAAATGTGGTGTGCATGGTCATTATGCAAACACATGTCCTATGAAGAAGTTTTGTGAATGGGGTCACCAAGAGCGTACCAATATTCGTTTACCAATACCTAATGCCATTCCGATTGAGGATGAAGAAACTAACAATGACCAATCAAAGGTATGTACTACTTCATGACTATTGTTTTCCTATTTTTGAATCTTAGGGTAGGATTCATGATTTTGTTTGTAGGAAAGAGGTATTTCGGAATATGTTGGAAAGGAATGGATAATGGATCATGAAGAATGTTGAATGAGTAGGATGTCAACATATAAGGGCTCCAAGAGTTATGGTGAAATTCTTAAGAGTATTAAGTCTCTTTTGAGGATGGGGTTACAATAGAAGAATTTTTATATTATGTGTAACCCTGATGTTTAATATAGAAAAATTGTATTCAAGTAATAGTTATCTTTTCTTTTGTGGACATAGTCATAAAGAACCATCTGGGTTTATATGATCCTTAATTTTTTTGGTAATTATGGGTTCCTCTATGATATGATGGAAAATTAAAGGAATAAGATAAACTTGAGTTTAAAATATGTTATGATTGTTTTTGAAGTTTTTATCTCATTTTGGGGAATGTTTTAAAAATTATATAGTTTTGGAAAAAGGACAACACGCAGACCGTGTGACAACCTGTCGCGTCGGACAAAGCTGCGGGAATCGAACCCACAACCAAAGTGCGACTGGTATTTATCCCCTACCACTGGACTACGTGAAGTCCCTGGTTAGTTTGACTGATTCATTTTGGTTATATGATTTTATGAATTAAGAGTAAGTTGATTTTGGGTTATTTATGAAAATGATTAACCTATCATGGAGGATATGTGATTAGGTTAATTACTTTTTAATACGAGACTTTAGGAGAAACTGATGTTGTTTGGAGATAAATGTTACGATTTAACTTGGAAGACTATGTGACTAAATCCTTCAAATATTTGGTTTTCAATCTTAGATTGGTTTACTTTGAAGAATTTTATGTAAAAATTGTTTATCTAATGGTCCTCATTGAACTTTGGGTTTTGTTGGACAAATTTTGGAGGTTAAGAATAGATTTTCTTTTTATAAAGGGCTATCCTTTTCTGGATTATCTGATCTTGTACTAGCCTTTTTGGTTTGGTTTTTGGTTAAAGTCTAAAGACATGGGAAGTATATAGTTCTCTTTTGTGGATTAGGTGATTTTCTAAAAGTTTATTATAGTACTCTTAATGTGAACAAGTCTTCTTAAATACTCGCCTTTTGGAGAAAATATGAGTTTGTGTAAGGAATCTAATAAAAGTTGAAAGTCAACATGATAAGTGATTATGTTTCCTTATGAATAAATTCCCCAATAAAAATTATCTTAAAACAAAAATGTTGTCTATTAACTTTTCCTACTGGGGAATCGATTACCGTTTAACCCATCACAAGTTTGTGATTTTCTCGTGGTTAACTTTCTCCTGAACATGTTTTCTATCACTCTCCTTCAGAACATGACCCTTTGATTTTTCCTCCATGTCCATATTTTCATACATGGAATCCTATTATGGGTTAACTCGGGTGACCTCTGTGCTTATATTTCTTTATTTTAAAGTGATTGTTTTACCGACTCTTGTTCTGATGTGGGACTTTCAAGGATGTTTCCAATCTCAATTTTAAAAATTGTGAGGACGCAATTCCCAAAAGGGAGGAAGGATGTAACACCCTAGGTAAATAAAGAATATGAAATTTTCATATTTATAAATATTTGTGAATAAAATATTGATATGAATTTAAAGGGGATGCTATGCTCGATGGCGTACCCAACACGCAACAACGAGTTTCTTGGGAATCTTACGTTGCACTCTAATAATAAAATAATATTATTTTAAATGGTATTTAACTTGTAGCCATTGTAATGGCGGGAATGGATAGAAATAACTAAAATATGATAATATATGTTTTTAAATGTTTTTACATTTATCCAATAAAGGATAGAGGCTTAAAATACGGAAAGAATTCAATTTTAGGCGTATATGCCCTAGTTTTCACTAAAGGTTCACTTATCTCCTTTTGATGTTGAACCATCATTAAATATAGTTTTGTTCACTCTTAAAAATTTTTTTGGACCAAATAAATCTCTTATTAAGAATTGGGTCATCAAAATTTACTTTGTGTAAATTTTTGGTATCTTTCCGATAAAGTTCATTTTTTTAATGAATAGTGTAAAATGTTGTATTTTAATTCAAAACCTCTTTTTAATCTAATTTATTTATATGATTAGATTATCTTTTGAATTGTCTTTAAAGTGAAATTAGAATATATTTTTACCATTAAATCCAATAGTGTTCGTTGGAATTAATTTCACTTTGAAATCAGACTTAAACGAGTGTCAATCTTTTGATACTTATTGTTTCATAAAAACACGCTATTTGCTCTGACAGCGGGAATTAATTATTAAATTAATTAATGTGACTTATATGTTTTGAATTTTGTCAAATAGACTTCATTTTTGAATTCGGAATATCAAATATAGATTAGGGTGAATTTTTGGGATTTTTCTGAAAAACATCAATTTTTGATGAATAGTGACACCACTAAGTGGTACTTATAAAAACTGATTTTTCTGTTTAAATGAAATTTTTCCATCTTTGTGTTTTGAATTTCAAAAATCCGACATACATGGTTTTCATTAAGAAGTAAAATTTGGTTCAATGGGATAAAAATAATTTTTTGTTGAATAGTAACTTATTAAGTTTTTAATCGTGATTAGAGGTAATTAGTGTAGTTTAAGGTAAAAATAATGTTTTAATAATATGAAATGAACTTGACACATGTCCTAACCTCATTGTATGTGTAATTTCAGACCAATAAAATCCATGAGTCAACTTGGGGACCCCATGGAGCCACTTTGGTTGGGAAATGACATAAATAACTTTTTATTTAATGTAAAAGTAAAAATGACACAAACATGATATGTTTTACTAAAACAATTTTTAAGTGGACTTATACAAGTCAGATTTTTTATTATAAATAGTCATTGGAAATCTAAAATTATTTCCTACATCATAGTAATTGTTTTATAATTTTTAGACATTAGATAAATTAAAGTATTTATGACATCATAATGATGCAGCGATGACATCATTATCTGACGATTTAAATAAAATGAGAAGATAATGTAAACTCTATGACTTACACATGTCCAAAACTTATTTGATGGGTGGATTTAGAACCCTTATCACCTTATCCACGAATTATATCGATGTGGGATCTTTTAAAACCGAAACACATTTTCAAATAAAATAATATTTCTTACTTTCCAAAAGTGTCCCTCCTCTCCTCTTATAAAAGTCCCCCACCTCTACCTCACTTCACACACTCCTCAAGCATTTGGCTCGGCCAACCCCAGACCATTTACTCTCTAAAAATACCTCTCCTCATCCTAGAGGATTCCCTTTGGGCATAATCCTTTCAATGGAAGACTTTAGGCTCAAATCAAAAGGAGTTAAACTTTTAAAGGTAATTCATTCTCTCATGTTCATTTGTTTTATTTTGCTTCTCCAACCCCCTAAACTCTTTTTATTTACTTCTTTTGTAACAACACCAGTATCTTAAATATACTAGGATGTTTTTATAAGATTTATTAGAGCTACACTCTCACACAACTACATCAAATGGTTAATGAACATACGGTTTCCGTGGATGGCGAAATTCTGCCTCCCGAAACGATGATTGTTCAATACTCATTTAACACCTTCAAAGGTGGCCATTATGATGTCACTATTTTTATATATGATATATTATATGTTTATTGTTTCCTTAAGATTCTGTTTTTTTTCATTTTGGGCATACCTTTTTGGTTTCCATTATGGGTAAACGCGGTATCTTCATTTAATGAAGTGCGGACTATCGCCCCCTCAAAGTGATTTGATTCGTTAAATAACATATGTGGGACGTATAAAGGATGGAAATATGATATTATGTATGATATTATAATAGAATTATAATATAATTTTATATCATTATTATTCCATTCTATAAAATACGAAATAGAAATGAATGTAGCGTTCATGCGTACGTACGGCTTACCGTCTCCATGAACGGTGCATTTCATTTCTTACCTCTAAATGATTATGTAATGTTATTAATGCATGAATGTACTGGATATATATGACATATATGATATCTACATCATTAATACAATTCTGGATATAATTAACATTTGGCCACACGAACAACATGTAATTGTAAGAAGTCCACTTTCGACTTAAGAACCAAATATCGTCAAAACAAATATTATTAACATAAATGATTACATAATGTTTATGACATGGTAATAAGTTATATAAAAGGAATAATGAACTTTAAAAAGGTTCTTAAGGAATTAGAAATTAACTCAAGTTTATTATTCAGGATATTAAAGAATGATCGAGTCAAGTCGGACCCGAGGTAAGGGATCCTACACCTCTCTTTCTTTTTAAGTACACTCTTTTATGTCATTCCTTTTAAGCTCATCTTTCTTATGATTGGGATGTTATTTTATATTACTCCCACTGTACATATTATGTTCATATGATGAGAGACCCTATTTCCTCTCATCAATCCATTTTGGAAGTTTTAAGTGGTGTCGTTAGGCTGCCGAGTTTTCGTAAGGGATTTTTCATCTCACTTTTATTCCTGTGAGATTTATGCTACATTTGCCACAATTCCATTTGAGTGGTTTATGTACTGCCCATTATTACACTCCTTTTGTAATATAATTCCATTTATGGGTATTTACATATTCATTTTATGACACTTCTTCAATGGGGTGTAATTTTCGAAAGTTACCCAAGTCGGTAATGGAACCTTTCACCCTCCTCCTTTTTAAAAGACTTATTTTGTTGGGACTTTTAATTTACATATTGTTATGTTGGGATATGTTCTCATATATCCTTATTGATGTAAATTTTATGTCCAAGTGATGAGATACTCTTTTTATCTCTCATCAACTCATTTTGATGTGATGTCGTTAGGCTGTCAAGGGAACTTTTTAACCCAATTTCGATTTCTTTGGGTTCAACATGTAGTCATTGAATATGTCATCCATTGCATATGTGTGAATGACCTATTATTGTTTTACACTTAATATCCACTTATATTTGGTGTATTTATATTTTTCACACATATTTTTGAGATTGATTTGTCCTTAATTTAAGGATAGCTTCTTTATAAGGGATTTCATCACATTTGACATTTCTATTGAGGGTTCATTGTTGTTATGCACCAATTCACTCTTATATGGTGTATATACTGTCCTTTGGAGTATTATACCATGAATCCATTTATTCTCATGATATTATAAAGTTCTGACTAAATGGTATTCCTCAATTATTGTATTCAAGTGTCTCTAATTTTGGTAAAACCCCTTTAACCGAAATATCGTTTTAAATGTTTTAATTATTTGTTGTTATCAATATCCATGTTTTCAAAATGGTTTTAAGGATTTATTTATATGGATATTAATGGTTTAAAATTTTAAGCTTCAAGGTGGTATGGGACACTTTGATTCAAAAATCTCTTTATTAAATGTTTTAAATGGTTTTGGAAATGGTTTATTTTTGAATGGATTCATTATTTCAATATACTAAAATGTTATATTGTGATTGAAATATGGAAATGTTATGTTTCCTTTATGATTGTTTTATGTGACACATTTATGTTATGGTTCTTGGGAATTGTTATGAAAAAGGGTGGTTCCGTGATAAACTATGGGCGGGTGAGCCCGATATAGCTCTCCAATGCATTGGGTAACGCGAAGGAGTGAAACATTAAGGTTTCTCCGAAGAGATTTAGGGAATATACTTTGATGGGTATTCCAAATGTAACCAAGAGGGTTACTCCCTACTTAAGAATGTTATGAATGCCTCAAGTTACCTTTATGTCTTATGTTTTCTATGATTTATTCATGATTTGATATGCCTATGTTTTATGGGTAAAGTGTGATTTCATTCTAATGTATATATGAACTCATGTTTCCTTTCCATATTTTTATAACTCTTACTGAGCTTTTTATGCTCATCCCAAGTTTTTGAAATGTTTTTCCCAGGTCAAGGGAAAGGTACATGATGTGATGATAGTGTCAAGGATGTGTCAAGAAAGAATCTGTGTTATATTTTAAATATGTTCCCATTGATGGGAAGAATGAATACTGTCTTTTATGTAACCACTTTGTTTAAATGTGGAATGTAATGCATGTTTCATGATCTAATTATCTAAAACTATAAACCTGAAAAGATCCTCAATGTGTAATCTTGTAATAACTCAAGATTAAGTAAGGTTTAAGGCTGGGGCCTTATATACCCAGTAGCTACTAGTATCATATTTCACTAGTAAGGAATTGTCATGAATTAGTGGGAGATAATATGGGAGGTAGTGATATGGCTCTGTTAGAAGGAGGGAGGATATTTCATAATAGAGTTTTATAGCTTTAAAATATATATCTCTTTATAATAAATATTTATATAACTAAAAAGATAATATTTATTGATTTATTCACCAATAATGTCAATATACATATTTATTCATGATAACACTCCTAGGATTGGGCTTTAAGGATTCTGGAAAAAGATTGATCACTTTGGAAAGAGGAGAACTGAACACTCTTTTTAATATACTTATTTTAAAATTGATATAGAATGGAATGGAAAAATTTAATTATTGTGTTAAATCTAAATAATAATAATTACAATATATTGAAATGTTATCATCATATGATAAACATGACGTACATGATATTATGTGATGAATTTATGAGAAGTCAACTTGGTTAATAAAAACTAAATATCATGTTCTTCCATATCATCCTAAAATTCAAAATGGAAATAAGTAGGAATGTGATGATGTGTGTAGTTTTTTTGATCACAATAAGATTATTCCACAAATGTGGAAACTGAAAGGAAGAGAGAGGTCATGAAACCCATAAAGGCACATAGACGAAAAATAATAAAAGACTCTATAAAAGGAACTAAATGAACTAAATCAAAAATCACATGAGGATCCTAGTTGAGAAGGAAAAATAATTCTTTATTCTATTATCATGGAGAATGGGAAATTCCTTATTATTACCTTATCTATCTTTTTTATTTGCAATAACTCTCTAAGAATTAATTGCAACATCTCAGGTAAATGAAAAATAAGAAATTTTCATTTTAATTAATATTTTTTGAATTAAATATTAATTTTAGTTTAAAAAGGTTTCTATTTCTAATGGCGTACTTGATAAGCAACAACAGGTTTTTTTGAAATCATACTTCGCACAATAATAATATAAAAATATTTTTTAAAATAATAGTTAACGTGTAGCCATTGTGTTGGTGGGAATGAACAGAACTAAGTACCACATGATTATATGTTTTTGTTAAGTTTTTTTACATTTATTCAATAAATGTTAGAGGCTTAAAATATGAATTAATCAAAATTTAAGCATTAATACACTAATATTCATTAAAAGATTGATTTACCGCCTTTTAATGGTGAACATACTTTAAATACAGTTTTGGTTACTTTTATTTGTTCTATTTGACCAAATAAAATTCTTCTTTAGAATCAGGACATCAAAATTCACTTTCTGTAAAATATTGGTATTTGTCTGAAAAAAATCAATTTTTGGATGAATAGTGGAAAATATTGTATTTTAATTCAAAACAGCCTTTAAATATAATTTTTGAATGTGGTTATTTTAACTTTTTAATTGGTTTTAAAGAGTAATTTGTTTATATTTTTACCATTTTATCCAATGCTGGTCATTGGAAATAATTTCACTTTGAAATTTGACGTAAACAATTGTCAATCATTGGATAATTAATCTTTCTTAAAAACACACATTTTTATTTTGGCAACAGAAATTAATTTTAAATTAATTAATTAAACTTATATGTTTTGAATTTCATAAAATAGAAAAAAAAAGTTGAATTCAGAATATCCAATATATCTTAAGCTGAATTTTTTGTATTTTTTTGAAAATCACCACTTTTTGATGAATAATGAAACCACTAAGTAGTAGTTAAAAACTGAATTTATCATTTAAATTTAATTTCACCAGTTATTTGAATTAAATTCCGAAAATTATACATACATGTTTTTTATGAGTAAGTAAAATGTGGATCAATAAGATGAAAATAATTTTTTGTTAATAGTAACTTTTGACTTTTATTTATCACGATTAAAGATATATAGGGTAGTTTGAGGTAAAACAAATATCATAATAACATAAAATTACCTTAAGACTTTTCTTAATCTTATTTAATGAGTCATGGAAGACCATGGGAATCTTTGGGTTTATTTTGGGACCCCATTGAGCCACATAATAGTTATAATGACACATCATTTTAATTAACTTTAAGTAAAGGAAAAAATGACAAAAACAAATATATTTTAGTAAATTAATTTATATATAGGGTTATATATGTTATTTTTTAGACTATTAATATTTTTTGTAAATATAAAATGTATTCCTACATGTAGGTATTATTTTAATAATTTTTAGACATCATATAAATAAAATTATTTATGGCACAACAATGATGCAATGTTTACCTCATTAAAAATGATTTAAATAAATAATAATTTAAAGATAAAAAAATATCCAAAACCGGTCCAATTATTATTGGATGATTTTATTTCTACCATGAGTCATCTTATATACAAAAATAATTATATTTGGACCTTTATAAATAGAATATCATTATATAATAAAAAAATATTTTCACACTTTCCTATAGTGCCCCTCCTCTTCCTTATAAAAGCCCTTACCTCTATCCCATTACTCACACCTCTCAAGCCCCTTGTCTCATCCAACCCATACCTATATAAACTCTCAATGACCATCTCATAAACCCATAATCCATAACATAGGCCTAAGGCACTTCAAAAAGTCTTTTTGGTTCAAACTAAAGGGAGTTAGCCAATTTAATGGTAAAATATTCTCTTAAGTTCTTTTGTTTTATTTTAATTATCCTACCCCCAAAAATATTTTTATTCCATTATTTTATAAAAACACCAGTTTCCTCAATATACTAGGTTGTTTTTATGAGAATTATTTGATCTACACTTACACACACCACCATCTAATTGGAAATGAACATACTGTTTCTCTGGATGGAAAACTATTGCCTCATGAAACGATGATTATTCAGTCTTCTCCTACCACCTCTTATGGTGGCTATTAAAATGGAAATATATTTATATATTCTACATATTATGTTGTTGTTTTCTTTATGCATCTGTATTTTTCATTTATAGCATACCTTAATGGTTCCTATTATGGGTAAACGCGATAATTTCATTTTAGAAAGAGTAGACTACCGCCCCCTCAAAGTGATATTACTCGTTAATGCCATATGTGGGACATTTGAAGGATGGAGTTAATGATATTATATATGATATTATTCTGGAATTATAATATACCTGTGTATCATTATGTTATAATTCAATTAAAATAAGAAATATAAATGAAAGTAGTGTTCATGTGTACGTACGGCTTACCATCCCATGAACGGTGCATTTCATTTATTAACTTCAAATGTTATGTACAGTTATAAATACATATATATACAGGATATATAAGATATATATGATATCTAAATCCATAATATCATTTTGGTGATAATGAACTTTTTACCACATAGACAACGTGTAAATATAAGAAGTTCATTTTGGACTCAAGTACCAACTATCAACAAAACGACCATTATTAACTTAAATGATTACATAATGTTTATAACAAAGGAATATGTGATATAAACCGAATAATACACATGAAAAAGGTTCTTAAGCATGTATAAATTAACATTAGTCTATTATTCAAGAGATTAAAGGACGAATGTGTCAAGTCGGACATGAGGTAAGGGACTTGTCTCAATCTACTTTCATTGAGGAATATTTTTTATATAGAACATTCTTTTATAAACTATATAAACACCTTTGACATTTCATTTCATTCAAAGGTAATCCTTTTCTATGAGGAATTTTACAAAATGAAAAAAATAATATTTCTTTTAACATTAGTAGTGACAACGACCTTTTTCACCGCCCAGAGTATTGTTTTATCTATGGCTTCTAATACAAGCCATAATATTTTTTAATGGAAAATAAATACAACATACTATTTTACATATTTTGTTATTGAAAATGGTTTTAATAATAGATTTTTTATGACAATATATTTAAATGATATTTTGTGATTTAAATTTGTAAATTGTATATTTCCTTTGTGTTTGTTTTATATTTTAGGAATATGTTATGTTTTGTGGGAATTGTTTACGTATACGGGTGGTTCCTTGATAAATGTAGGGCGGGTGATCCCGAGATAGCTCTCCATTGCATTGGGTAACATGAAAAAGGTATTTATGAAAGTTTCTCCTAAGAGATTTTTGGAATATAATGTGATGGGTATTCCAAACATGACCCCCTACATAGCTGTGATAGCTATAATTTTAGTATGATATGGATGCCACATGATAACTTTATGATTTATGTTTTCTATGTGTGATTCATAAATCTTATGATTTCATGAGGTATGTTAAAGAGCTTATGTTACGTATGTAATGATGAAAAAATGTTTTTTTTTTCATTGTTTTATAACCCTTACTGAGATTTTTATGCTCATCCCACATTTTGAAATGTTTTTCACAAGACATAAAGATGAATATGGTCAAAGATGGGATCAAGGAAAAGTCTTGTTGTCTGAAACAAGGAGCTAGACATGACTCCTTTTTAAGAGTTTTTATTTTGTGAAAAAAATCTGCACAGAGTTGAGGTGTCTACATTGTAACTTTTGAGATGTAATGTAATAGTTATGATCGAATTCTCTATAACTCTAAACCTGAAAATATCCTAAATGTGAATTATTCATTTAATCAATGATTATGTAATGTTTTAATGCCAAATCCTTATAGTTGGTATTTGAGGTCAGTTTAAATGAAAATATAAGATAGGATATTGCTAAATTAATGTCCATAAATTAATTTATGGTAATATTGAAGTGATATAGTATTTATAGATTACCATGTTGCTTCGTTTAAGATATTTTTGTGTTCATGATGGTTTTCCGCAGAGGAAACAAGCCACCTGTGATTGGACACTGTCCGGAGGAAGAAAACATTCCAAATCAGCATCCTAACATGGTCGGAATCAAAAATAAATAGATTGTTGCAGTGATGGCATAGTTGAATCAGGCTATAAATAGTGGTGGTATCCCTGCAAGAGATCGTCCAGATCAACCACATAGGGACATGTCAGTAGTGGACCATTTCATGAGGCAACATCCCCCATCTTTTTGTGGATCATCTAACCATGTTCTTGATAAATGGTAGATTAAAGCACATGAGAAGATTTTTGAGGTAATGAGGTGTTCAGAACATAAAAAGGTTAGCCTCTCTCTATATAGTTTTGAAGGTGAAGTTGATCAGTGGTGGTTGATGGTGAAAAATATCAGGGATTGTAAAGAGATTTATGCTCTTGATTGGGATGAATTCAAAGGTTTGTTTCTTGAGAAATATTTTCCTTAGGTGGTTCGTCTTAGGATGGAAAAACAATTCCAAGAATTTAGGCAAGAGGATGACTCCGTGGCTGCTTATGAAGCAAAATTCACATGACTGGCAAGGTATGCTTCAAATTTCATACAAGATCTTGATAGTAAAATCAACTATTTTTTAATCAAGATTAATGTCAAAGTATCGAAGGGATTTAGCTTCTTTGGAGTTCAAAAGTTATGAAAAACTTGTTTGATGTGAATATAAGTTGGAAATAGAGTTTTCTAATGATCATGTCTTCTTTGAAAAATAACAAAATAAGAGGTCATGGAGGAAGACGGAAGGGATGAACTCTTCAAAAAAGTCTGATGGTAAGAAACATGAGTTTAAAATTTGAAAATATTGTGATAAAAAGCATGTTGGGGAATTTATTTTGAATTCTATTAAGTGGTAATGATGTGGTAAATTGGGACATAAAGCTCGTAATTGCACTGAAAAAGATCAGGGTAATGGTAAGAAAAAAATAAAATTTACAATCAGTAAAATGTTTTAAGTGCAATTAAATGAGACATCATGAAAATGAGTGTGCAACGAGGAACTAAACAGAGGGCTGGAAACCAGAACACTAGATCAAATGGGTGGTTAAATCCTTTACAACTACTTCAACAGATGTTGGGCCATCAAATTAAGTAGTATCAGTTACACTGTTTGTTTGTTCTGATTGGGCCAATGTGTTGTTTGATTTAGGGTCTACACATTCATTCATTTCTGAGAAGTTTTCAAGTAAATTGGGAATTCCATAACAAGATACAAATCAAGAAATTATGGTAAAAACACCGGGGGAAATGTTGAGACAAAAAGAAATTATAAGAACCATCATATCCTTGTGTGTGGAAAGAATATACCTGCATACCTTATTTTTTTGCCTCTAGTATAGTTTGATGTTATTTTGGTGTGGATTGGCTTTCTATTTATCATAATAAGATTTACTAAAGAGCTAAAGAGGTTTCTTTTTAGAACAATTATCAGTTTGTGTACAATAATGAACCCTTATTTTTGATATCATATCAGGAAGCTGAGAATCTAGTAAAAGATGGAAATGAATCTTACCTTTCAAATATTGTTGAAAACAAAGAAACTGTTCAGATTAATGATGTTCTAGTGGAAATTGAGTAACTTGATTTTTTTCCTGATGTTTTTCCTAGTATTATACATGATCTGGAAGATGAATTTACTATTGAATTAGTTCTTGATGCTTGTCCAATTTCAAAACCCCATTATCGAATGACCCAAATTGAACATCTAGTGTTAAAGAAACAATTGTAAGAGTGATTAGATAAAGGTTTCATTCGACCTAGCGCATCCCCATGGGGCTCTCTTGTCTTCTTTGTTAAAGAAATATGGCACAAATAAACTTTTCATTGATTATAGAGCATTGAATAACATAATTGTTTATAACAATTATCATTTTCCTCATATCGGTGATTTGTTTGATCAGCTCCTGTGAGCTCAGTATTTTTCGAAAATTTATTTGAGGTCATGGTACTATTAGTTGAAAGTAAAGGAAGCATACATCCCACAGACTACATTTCATACTATATATGGCCATTATGAATTTGCAGTTTTTCGTTTTGGTTTAATCAATGTACCTGTAGTATTCATGGATCTTATGAATTGAATTTTTCATGAGTTCTTGGATGTGTTTGTGGTTGTGTACATTGACGATATTTTGGTTTATTCTAAAATTAAATATGAGGATGAAAGTCATTTAATGGTTGCCTTGCTATCCTTCAATGAAAAGAAACTATTTGGTAAATTCAGCATGTGTGAGTTTTTGTTACAACAAATTTATTTCCTTTGTCACATTGTTTCAAAATATGGCATAATTGTTGATCCTGATAAAACATAAGTCATTGATGAATGGCCAAGAACCACAAATATAACCATGATTTGTATTTTTCTTGGTTTGAAAAGTAATTACTGGAGGATTAGAGAATTTTGCACGATTTGTAGCCCACTGACTAAGTAAACATGAAAAGGTTTTATGTTTGTTTGGACTAAAGAATGTGATGATTGCTTTCGAGAATTGAAAATATGATTGGTAAATGCACTAGTTTTGGCCGCACCTTCCAGAAATAGTGAGTTTTTTATTTATAGTGATGCTTTGTTGAATGGACATGGATGTCTCCTTATGCTGAATGATCAGGTAATTGCTTATGCTTCACGTCTGTTGAAACCTCATGAGTCAAATAACCCTACACATGATTTGGAATTATTTTTTGTTTTTTTTTGCATAAAAAATTTGGAGGCATCATTTGTATGGAGTAAAATATGAAATATATACTAACCACAAATGTTTGAAATATATTCACTCAGATAGAATAGAACATGAGATAGAGGATATGGTTGGAATTAATCCAAGATTATTATTGGACGATCCCTTCCCATCTAAGAATAGAAAATAAGGTGGTTGATGCTTTGAGTTGAAATAGTAATGCTTTATTAACCATGCTAAGTTGGGAACATGATCCTTTGGCCTTTAATTGGATGAAAATTGGCATATAAGTTGTTAGTGCATTCAATTCTTCTAATTATGTTTCAGATGTCAGTGAAATCATCTCTACCATACAGAATAAAGCAAGTTTAGAAGGAAGGAATTGATTTGAAAAAAAATGCAGAGTTGGTTCAGAAGGGTATGTGGCCTAAATTTAACAATGAAAATGATTGTGTTTCACCATTTCGAAAGATATTATGGGTTCCTTGAGATTCACAGTTGAAGAATAAGTTGTTAAATGAGGCTCATAGTTCCCCTTTTTCAGTTCATCCAAGCAGTACAATGATGTATAGAGATATTCTAGAGTATTACTGGTGGGATGGAATGAAAAGAGATCTTGTTGATTTTATTGTGAAGTGCTTGGCTTGTAAGCTGGTTAAAGTAGAATGACATTTTCTGAATGGGATGCTTTAGTCTTTACCGGTCCTATAGTGGACATAGGAAAATATATCCATGGACTTTGTTGTGGGACTACCGAAGACATATAGAGGTAATAATGAAATACTGGTTATTTTTCATCGATTGACTAAATCTACTCATTCCCTTCCTATTCGATATACTTTGTCTCCAGATCAACTTTCTCAGTTGTATGTTAATGATATAGCAATTTTTCACGGTGTTCCACTCTCCATTGTATTTGATATTGATTCAAGATTTACTTACAACTTTTAGAAAGGCATTCAGAAGTCATTGGGTACTGAATTAAATTTCAGTACACCTTTTTATCCGCAATCAGATGGGAAGATAGAATGAAAAATTCAGACCTTGGAGGATATTCTATGTGATTTTTCAATGGATTACCATGGAAGTTGGGACCAACATCTTTATGTGGTTCAATTTTCTTATAATAACAGTTTTCATTCCAGTATATAGATGGATCAAATTGAGGCATTGTATGCGAAGCAGTGTAAAACTCAATCTTTTTGGGATGTAGTAGGTGAAAGGATGTAGATGGGACCAAAATTTGTATAAGAGATGGCCGAAAATGTTTAGTTGATTCAGAATCACATGAGAGCAGCTTAGAGTAGGCAAAAAAGTTATACAGATAACCGAAGGAAATATCATCCTATTGAGGTAGGTGATCATGTCTTTCTCAAACTTTCTCCATGGAAAAGTGTGATTCCTTTTGGTAAGAAGGGAATGTTGGGTCTCATGTACATTGGACCTTATGAAATCCTAGAGAATGTTGTATCAGTTGCATACAATGTGTGTTTACCTCCATGTTTTTCCAAGGGGCGTAATGTTTTTCATGTTTCAATGTTGAGAAAATATATGCTAGATCCATCACATGTTTTATGTCCAGAGGTAGTTTAGTTGGAAGATAATCTCTCTTTTGAGGAACAACAAGTCCAAATTCTTTACCGTTGAGAGAATGTGTTTCAGAATAAGGTAATTCCCTAGGTAATGGTTTTGTTTAAAACCCATATGGTTGAAGAGAAATGAGGGAATCGGAAAATTATATGTGGGATAAATACCTCAACTTATTTGATAAGTGAAAACAATTCTGAGGATACAATTTTCGAAAGGGGGGAAGGATGTAACATCCAGGTAATTAAAAATAATAAATTTTCATTTTTAATAATATTTTTTGAATTAAATATAAATTTTAATTTAAAAGGGTTGCTATGTTTGATGGTGTACCTGATATACAACAATGGGTTTCATTGAAATCTTTCAGTGCACAATAATAATATAATATTGTTATTTTAAATGGTAGTTAATGCCTAGCTGTGATATTTTTGAGAATGAACATAACTAACTACAATATGATTTTAAATTTTTGTTAAATGTTTTTCTATTTATCCAATAAATTTAATAGGCTTAAAATGTGAATTAATCTAATTTTATGAGTAAATAGTCTAAGATTTTTTAAACGGTCGATTAACCGCCACTTAATGGAAAACCCTATTTAAATATATTTTTTGTTACTTTTATATTTTATATTTGACCAAATTAAATTCTTCGTTGTAATTGGGACATCAAAATTTACTTTGGGAAAATTATTTGTATTTTTCTGATAAAATTTAATTTTTGATGAAATTGGAAAATAGTGTATTTTAATTCAAAAGTACTTTTCAATATAATTTATATATATGGTTAGATTATCTTTTTAATTGGTTTTAAATTTTAATTAGAATATATTTTTACCATTTAATCAAATTTTGGTCATTGGAATTAATTTCACATTGAAATTGGACATAAACAAGGGTCCATCTTTTGATAGATAATATTTCTTAAAAACACACTTTTTTGAATTCAGAATATTAATTATTTATTTGGCTGAATTTTTGGTATTTTCCTGAAAAACATCAATTTTTGATTAATAGTGAAACCACAAAGTAGTAGTAAAAAACAAAAGTTTTCATTTAAATGAAATTGTACCGGTTCTGTCAATTGAATTTTGAAAATAAAATATACATTGTTGTTATTATTACGTAAAATGATGTTCAATAAGATGAAAATATTTTTTTGAATAGTAACTTTTGACCTTAATTTACTGTGGTTAAAGGTAAATAGGGTAATTCAAGGTAAAAAGAATATAATAATAATAAAAAATTACCTCAACTATCACGACCCGCCTTCACCAAAAGGAGGGAAGGGTCAGCAGATTTTCAAGCCCTTCCTTCTCTAAGTTGAAGGAGAGATAATGACCCCCAAAACCCGCCTTCAATAGGTCCCGGAGTGGCGACTAGCACCAAGGGTATAGAAAATTATCACAAATGGAAGGCATTACCCTTTTTATTTTATTGGATCGAGATATAAGGAGAATAAAACCCAACAACACCAAGGTAGAAAGAAAAGTAAAGCCAAAAGTAAACCATTCCCACATGCATGTTTCAAAAGTAAAAGCCACAAGGTGCAAGAGGTGACTACAAGGTAAGTACCAAAAAGGAAAAGAAACAACAACTGCAACTTCTCCAAAGGTCTGAGCGGTCCGAGCTAGTAAGGTCCCACGTGATCCCCGAAGTCCACCTGAAAACCTGAAAGCCGTTTTATATACGTAGGTTGAGCATACAAGTACACTCAGTAGGGATAACCAAAGACTCTCGTGCACAAGTGGGGGAACGTGCTAAAGTCCCGTGAGAAAAGAGTAAACCAAACACCTATCATGGTAAAATATCCCCCCCCAGGCCTCACCAAGGAACACTCCCCAAATAATGCAAGTCAACTAATATATATAATCAGAGCACATCGATGTTTGGGTACCCCGCGCCACTTTCCCACTGGTTATTGAGACATCCTACACATCGGACCAATCCTGCCATTCTCACCGCAGTCCCACTGCCACACCCGCCCGCACACACTTGGGCCACAACCACACCCAGTCCCACTACCGAAATCCCGCCTGCACACATCGGGGCCTCAACCGCACGCAGTCCCACTGCTGAATCCCGCCCGCACACACCTGGGCCACAACTGTCACACGTAACCACGCATGCAAACACCTAGGACAGAACAACCACCACCACGCCCGAAGACACCTGGGCCTCATCCCGAAGACACATGGGAAACCACCTGCCGCACACACTTGGCCAACCAACACACTACCCAGCCCGAAGGTTCTTGGGCTAATAACGGGCTTCAGGCCATCACAGCCTGCCCGAAGATACTTGGGCTATCCGGGAAAGGGAACAGAAAAGGAGCTAATAACCAGCCACTAAGAATAGTGTTGGAAAAAACACCCTCTTCCATGAAATGGGGGTGTTCAGCACTAAGTGATCAACTTGGGTGGGGCGCGAATAAGAAACGCAAAGCTACATATATATATATATAACAATCACTCACCCAAAGCTAGGTTTTTCTACAGACAGCCTACAGATCACAACAACACTCAAGACCGAGTCACGACTCACGCCAACAACCCATTTTCCCCTTTATTATTTCACGTTCAGTAATAATGTTTACGTTTTAAGAACTACTGGGAAACTAGTAGGCATAGGCATAAGTACAGAAAAGTAAACAGTCAAACATCAACCAAAACGTCCACATCTGGTTCTCAACAACAGAGGATTCCACCCCAATTTGTGATATAAACAAGTAACCACCGGCTCTTAAAACTCACAACCACCGAATCCATACCAACATAGGATCCCATCCCCAAAATCACACAACCACCGAGAGTATAAAAGAACAGGGGATCGCATCCCCTCCCACATTTCTAGCAATTGTCCCGAAAGGAAAACAACCAACTACCACCACCAACACAAGTCAGTGATTTTCAGATTTAAACGACATAACACACTCCATGATTTAAAATTCCGTGTGTTCTATCCGGGATTTATCACAGAAGGGTTGATCCTGGTGCTTTCAATTATTCAGCCGGATATACGTGATTAACCGATTCACTTTTCACAGCAGGAGTTTACAACCACAAACAAACTATTTAAAACAGTAGAAGGGGTTTATTAGTGCACAAACAACGACCACCAACGGCCTCGATTTTCAGAAGGCATAAAACAGAGAGGCAAAGGAGAAATTCCCTACTTGTTGATAGATGATCGACGTTTAGGCCGGGGGTGCAGAACTTTACGGATAACGATGCGGCGGGCCCAATGCACCATAAGCTGTTTGTGAAAAGTCATGATCGAGGAAAGGAGAATCCACAGCAAACCTTTAGTTTATAGAAGCCAGGGACGGTTGAGGTGAAAACGCAAAACCGCATAAGGCGCGGGGGTCGTGGTTTGATCATGCGGCTCCAATCGTCACAAAAGGGGGTCAGGTGGTTTATGTCGACTCATGAATTGATGAAGCATTTAATTAAAACCCTTATGGGCGTTACGGGTCTTAAAACACGGTTAAATGAGTCAGGATAGGGTTTAAAACCCTATTTACGCAAAGGAGCGCTACTGGAAACAACCTGACAAGGCCGGGTAACGCCGATCGGTCTCTCTGATCGGTCGTGTCGATCGGTCTCGCCGATCAGTCTCACCGATCGGTCTCGCCGATCGGTCTCGCCGATCACTCTCACCGATCGGTCTCACTGATCAGTCTTGCCGATCGGTCTCTCAGATCGGTCTCGTCGATCAGTCTCCCCGATCGGTCTCCCCGATCGGTCTCGCCGATCGGTCTCCCCGATCGGTCTCGCCGATCGGTCTCCCCGATCGGTCTCGCCGATCGGTCTTGTCGATCGGTCTCACTGATCGGTCTCGGCGATCGGTCTCACTGATCAGTCTCGCCGATCGGTCTCTCTGATCGGTCTCGCTGATCGGTCTTGCCGATCGGTCTCACCGATCGGTCTCCCCGATCGGTCTCCCCGATCGGTCTCACCCTTTGGTCTCACCGGTCGGTCTCACCGATCGGTCTCACCGCTCGGTCTCACCGATCGGTCTCACCGGGACGCCACTCCTTTTGAACACGGATTTTGGCAAAGGGAAGAACCAAGAGAGTCTGGGTCATCACATCAACACTTCTCTAAACCACATTGGATGAGTCATTTTCATCCATGGTCATCATTGGGTCTATTTTTGGACCCCATAGGGCCACTTAAGAGTTATAATGACACATTATTTTAATTAACTTAAAGTAAAGGCAAAAATGACATAAACAAATATCTTTTAGTAAAATAATTTTTAAATTGGGTTATATAAGTAATATTTTCAACTATAAAACTTCATTGGAAATATAAAAAACATATCCTACATCATGGTATTTGTTTTATAATTTTTATACATAAAATAAATAAAATTATTTATGACACAATAATGACGGAGTGTTTACCTCATTAATAAATGATTTAAATAAACAATATTATAATGTTTAAAAAATTTTCAAAAACCTAACAAATTCTTATTGGATGATTTTATTTCGACCATGAGTAATCTTATATCTGACATTAATTAGTTCTGGACCTCTAAAAACTGAAAATCATTACATAAAAAAATATTTTCACACTTTCCTAAAGAGCCCCTCCTCCCACTTATAAAAAGCCCTCACCTCTAACCCATTACTCACACCTCTCAATCCCCTTGACTCATCCATACCCTACCCAGATAAACTCTCATGATCCCTATCTTCCACCCAGAATCCATAACTTAGGCATAAGTCACTTCAATAAGTACTTTTTGTTAAAACCAAAGGGAGTTATCCGATTTAAAGGTACCGTCATCTCGTAAGATTTTTTTGTTTCATTTATTTCTCAAAACACATAAACTCTTTTTATTATTTTATTTTATAAAAACCCAAGTATCATAAATATACTAGGTTGTTTTTAAGAGATTTATTCATACTAAACTTACAAACACCTCCAACTAATGGGTAAAGAACATACTCTTTCCCTGGACGACAAACTAACGCCTCACGAAACGATGATTGTTCAATCCTCTCCGACCATATCTTAAAGTGGCCATTAAGATGGAAATATATTTATATATGATTTATATTATTATTATGTTTTATTTATTCTTTTGTATTTTTCTTTTATACCACTTTTATTGTTTCCATTATGGGTAAATGTGATAATTTCATTTGAGAAAGTGCAGACTACCGCCCCCTCAAAGTGATATGACTCGTTAATGCCATATGTGGGATGTATAAAGAATAGAGTAAATGATATTATATAGGATATTATATGGTAGTTTTAATATACCATTGTGTCATTATGTTTTAATTCTATTAATGTAATAAATAAAAATGAAAATAATGTTCCTACACACGTATGGCATATCGTCTCCAGAAACGGTGCATTTAATATATTACATAAAAAAGTTATATAATCTTATAAATTCGAATATATACTTGATATATAGGATATATATGACATCTAAATCTTTAATATCATTCTAGAGATAATTTACTCCTGACCACATAGAAATCTTGAAAATATAATAAGCTCATTTTTCACTAAAGTTCTAAATATAGACAAAACTACCGTTATTAACTTAAACGATTACATAATGTTTATAACATTGTAATATGTGATATAAAAGGAATAATAAATAATAAAAAGGTCTTAAATAAAGTATAAATTAACTTTAGTTTATTATTCTGGAGATTAAAGAATGTACGGGTCAAGTCAGACATGAGGTAAGGGACTTCGTCTCAATCTTGTTTATTTGAGGAATATTTTTTTATACATGACTTTATTTTATACGCTGTATAAACACCATTGAAATTTTATTTCATTCAAATGGAATCTTTTTCTACAATTAATTTTACTAAATGATAAGAAAATGTTTCTTTTAATGTATGTAGTGACAATGATCTTTTTCGCCAACGCGAGTATTATTGGATCTATAGATACCTTAACAAGATATAATGATTTTAAAAGGAAAATAAATACCCTATACTCTTTAATGAATTTTGGTATTGAAAGTGGTTTTGATAATGGATTTGTTATGTTAGTATATTTAAATGAAATATTGTAATTGAAATGAGGAAATTTTATCTTTCCTTTATGTTTATGTTATATTTTATTAATATTTTATCGTTCTTGGGCATTGTTTACTTATACAGGTGATTCAGTGATAAAACTAGGGTGGGTGAGCCCGAGATATCTCTCCAATGCATTAGGTAACATGACGGAGGTAAACGTGAATGATTCTCCTAAAATATTTAAGAATTTACTGTGATGGGTATTCCAAATTTATCTCCCTGCATATCTATGGTATCTACAATTTATGTATGATATGGATGCCAAAAGTTACCTTTATGAATTATTTTTTCTATGTGTGATTCATAAATCTTATGATTTCATGAGTTTCATTAAAGACCATAGATTATGTATGTAATGGCGAACTTATGTTTTCATTCGTTGTTTTATAACCCTTAATTATATTTTTATGCTCATCCAATGTTTTGAAATGTTTTTTGCAGGACATAAAGATGAATAGGGTCAAGGACGGGATCAAGGGAAAGCCATGTTGTCTAAACAATGGAATTAGACATGACTCTTTTTTAAGAGTTTTTATTTATTGAAAAAATGGGAACTGAGTAGAAGTGTATACTTTGTAACTTTCATGATGTAATGTAATATTTATTACCTAATTCTCTGAAACTCTAAACCTGAAAAGATCCTCAATGTGAATTATTCATTTAATTCATGATTATGTAATGTTTTAAGGCTGCGTCCTTATATTAATTGAGATGATTTATGGGGGTGAAGGTGACTAGTTTATAATGTATTATATATTATAAAGTGGAGTCCAATATGGAACACCTTACATTCTATGGGGAAGAAATTTTGAAGTGAAACCCTTTATGATGGTAGATATATAAGAATATACAAGAAATAGTTTTTGAAAAATAACAATAAAAATTTATAAGGGATATAAATTCATGAATAAAAGATATGGAAACACGATCCCATTCCACTTTATATTATCAAATTTTATTTATTAGAGTGGATTTATTGTTAAGTGGAAAATATGGAGGAAAAATAAATTTATCATATAGATTTTTTGATGTGTTATTTGAGATGAGTGATTGTAAAAAGTAACATACAATTCATAATTTAAATCCCTTGAATGTGAAATTAAAAGTTATATCACATGTTGGAGGGATTAAAAGAGATATTTAATGGTTTATACAAATTAATCATATTTCCTACAGTGGTAATTCCCACATAGGCATATAATTTACTAATCAAAGAATAAATTATAATATTTTATGTGGGTTTATCCTTCTCTCAAAATTTTGATCATGTCATAAATCTGATTAAAATAAGTAGAATATTATACTTTGAAACGTTAAAGAACAAAAACTAAAAATAAATTAGAAGACCACACCTCATATTCACACCATTTCATATCATGTCATTAATGGGATGTTTAAAATATTTCTTTATAGTATATATATTGATCCATAAGTTTATGGCGTTGACATGACATTTATAGGGGTAAAATGATGAAATGAAATTTCAAAAAAATGTCAATAAATAAGGATTCTATAATGATACAATGATTGAAATATGTGGTTTGAAATATGTGATGAAATAAGTGAGGTGGTACAAATATAAATTGTAATTGAAAATTCTTATTCTACATGAAATATCATAATGGAAAAGTTCTAAGGAAACAACCCTGAAATATAAATATTTTTTTAATACATTATTAAAGTTAAATAAAAGTTTTAATAAATGAAAACATTTTATGCTAATTTAGAATTTATTTTAAATGAATAAAAATAGTGCTGTTATTGAAGAATTTATGTAATGAATAAAAATAATATATAACGTTGAATAAAAATTATGAAATGTTTCTATCATGATTGTTGAAAAATATAGTGTGGAAGAATTATTAAAATAATTGTTTTTTAAGATAATTTTATAGGTTTATTTTGGCATGAGGTTAAGAATATTGAAGTACACATAATTGATAGAACATAATTATTAGGATTCATAACCTTGCGAAAAAATATTATTCTTATGATTTCTATAATTTATAGATTATAGATCATTGTGTAAAATAATGTTCCTAGAGTTGAGCACCGACTACATAGGTTTCAATAAGGGTGTATATTTCAATATACACTAGGAACTTGTATATAGTTCACTAAAATGTAAAATTCAAATGCAGACAATGAGATAACATCATATGGCTCTATATTCTACAAAAAATCGTTTTGATCAATATTTTATGGTTAATTTTAGAAAACCATATGAAATACACATTTCTATAATTAAGCATTCTAATGAAATGAGAAAACTTTATGAAGAAAAATATATGACAATTATTGAATTATGTAATAATAAAACTATTTTGATTCATTCTATGAGGGGTTTTATGTCACATGGTAATTTTGAAACATAATGATCCAGGATACCATACACATGCAGAAGAAATCATATTGTTTTAAAGTTAAAAATGTCTATATAGATTTTAATATATGTGAAATACCCAAAAATGAGAAGTCAATTAGTAATTAAATAAGATTAAAAATGGGTATTTTTTTAGAATTCAATAAAGAAATTATCTATTATATTGGAATGAGAAAATAACCCACCATATCTATTAAAGGTGTTTCATTATTTTGAATTTAAAAATATTGGGGAAATAATATACATCACTATTAGAATTGAATAAGGATAGAGTTGAAGAAAATGAGATCGTGAATAATTTTATGTGATCAGATAATACTTCCAATAGAAAACTCATACTAATATCAATGATAAAGAATTTGAATGCATCTATGATGACTTTGTAGGCCTATGATAGTGAGGGATAATCTTATGCCATAATAGTTATACGGACCCATGTATTTATTGCATAATACTTGTGATTTATATTAATACTTATGAATATGATATTAATTTTACATTAAATGGGATGTTATGTTGTATGGAGTACCTGACACGCAATAATGGGTTTCTCCGAAATCTCATGTTTCACACAAGGCTGAGTCATACTGAAAAATAATAACATAATATTATTATTTTAAATAGTAGTTAACTCATAGAAATTATATTTGTAGGAATGAAAAGAACTAACCATATTGTTATTAAAAATGTTTGTTAAATTATTTTACATTTATCTAATAAAATTTAGAGGCTTGGAATGAGAATGAATTCAATTTTAAGCCCAAATACTCCATTATCATTGACAAGTTCCTTTACTTCCTTTTGATGGAGAACACCTTTTAAATATATTTTTTCTCACTTTTATAAGATCCATTTGAAAAAATAAACTTCTTCTTTAGAATCGGGACCTCAAAATTTACTTCGGGTAAATTTTTGGTATTTTTCTGATAAAGATCAATTTTTAATGAATAGTTAGAAAAACTGCATTTTATGTCAAAACAGTCTTTTAATCTGATTTATTTATACTATTTTATTATCTTTTTAATTGGTTTTAAAGTTTAATTAGATTACGTTTTTAACCATTTAATCTAATTTTTGTCATTGGATGTAATTATACTTTGTAATTAAACATAAACACAAGTTCATATTTTGATAGTTATTATTTCTAAAAAACACGCCATTTTGGTTTTGACGACGAGAATTAATGTTAAATAAATTTCTTCTGGTTTGGTGTTTTGAATTTAGAAAATTGATTCCATATTCGGAATATGGAGGTGCAAATTGTAAAAATAGGTAACTAATATTTTTAGCCATTATGAATAGTAACGTAGGTAAATATTTTATATACCATGGTTAAAGGGTAAATCTAGTAATAAGAATAATATAAAATATTATTAAATTATAAAAACATGTATCCTAACTATATTGGATGATACATGTCCGACCAAGGGCATCCATGGATATATTTTGGGACCCCATGGAGCAACTTGTAAGTGAAAAGGACATTGTGTAAAAATTAATTTAACGTTAACAAAAATGTAACATAAACATATCTATTTTATTAAAAATATTTATATCAGTTTATATAAGTTATATTTTAAACTATAAATATTAATTTTAGTGATAAAAAATATTTCCTACATCATGGTGGTTTAGTTATAATTTTTTGACATTAAATAAATAAATTTAGTTTTGAGAGAATGGTGAAGTTGTGATTACCATGTTAACGAAAGATTTAAATTACTTATATAATAAATCTCAAAATAAAGTTATTTTCAATCATTTTAGGCCTTCCACAAATTTTATGAAAATCTATTACATAATTTTTTTTATATAATTTTATTTGAATGAATCATGTTTTTATCAATTTATGAAAAATTATTTACTAAATCGTATCAAAATTGATATAAATGAATTTTTGAAAAAAGTATTGTTATATTAAATGATATAATACTCCTAAAAATCACTGATTTTGCCAAATTAATTAGATATTTTTATAAATATAATTAATGAACCACTTGAGTTTCTTTTAGTATTTTATAGTATGTATATTAACCATATAATATGAGTATACAAGGGAACAACGTAAAGGTTAAAGTAGTTATCTAAGGGTTAAAGCTAAAAGATAAGGTTAATTTTATAAAATAAATTTTCTAAAAACTATTGGTAGATAGGCTTTAAATCCATCCTCATCTTATCTTCTACATAAATCACTTTTCAAGATTTATTAACTGAAAATTTAATTATAATAAAATAATATTTATAGACTCTTCTAAATAGTACCTCCTCCCTTTTATAAAAGGGCTTCACACCAACACATTTAATCCCACCTCTAATCCCTTTAGTGCATCCAAAATCTATGCAAATAATATAACAACATCACTATTTTCTTCATAGAAGCATTACATTAGGTAGAAGGCACTTAAAGAAAGCCTTTTGGTTTAAACCAGAGGGAGTTACCTGATTTAGAGGTAACATCTTACCTCAAGTTCTCTTGTTTTATTTTACTTGGTCTCTCCATATTCTATTATTATTATTTGATTAAATAGAAACACCAGTATCCTAAATGTACTAGTCTTTTGTAATGAGAAGGATTTTAAATACACAAACACACACCTCCATCTAATGCGTATAAAATATACTGTTTCTATGGACGATGAACTACTACATCACGAAACGTTGATTGTTCTATATTCTTATACCACCTCTTATGGTGGTCATTATAATGGCACTGTATTTACATATGATATATATTATATTCCTATTTTCTCTATTCTTATGAATTTCATCGTTTTTATCACACCTTCATGGTTTCCATTATGGTTAAATACGACAATCTCATTTGAGGAAGTGCGGACTACCGCCCACTCAATGTGATATGAATTATTCATGCCATACATGGAATGTATAAATTATGGTGTTAATTAAATTAAGTAATGTATATAAAATATTATATTATACTGGAATTATAATATACTTATGTATCATTTAGATTTCATTCTTTTAAATGTGAAAAATAAATGAAAGTAGCGTTCATGCGTAAGTACGGCTTACCGTCTCCTTGAACAATGCATTTTATTTATTATATCAAATTGTTATAGACTATTATAAATACATACATACTATATATATATGATATTTAAATAATTAATACAATTCTATAGATAATGGACATTTGTCCACTTAAACAATTGTAATTATAACAACTTCATTTTTGACTCAAGTACCATATTTCGAAAAAATGACAGATAGTACCTTAAATAATTAGGTAATGTTTGAAACGTAGTTATAATGATATAAACAGAATAGTAAATGTGAAAAATGGTATGAATCAAGTATAAATTAAATTTTGTTTATTATTCTGGGAGATAAATACCGAACAAGACAAGATGAACACATTATAATGGACTTCTTCTCAATCACCTTTCATTGAAGAATATTTTGATTTATAAACAACTTGATTTTATATAGTGTATAAACCCCTTTTACTTTTAATTTAATTCAATGGGAATCTATTTTTCTACATAGCATTTTACTAAACAACAATGGGAATGTTTTTTAACGTACGGAATGGGAACAACCTTTACGCCTCCATCTTCATTATTTTATATTTATCTTCATCAACAAGAAGAAATGTTTTTAAAAGGAAAATAAATACCATATACACATTTTACGTTTTATGGTTTTGAAAATGGTTTTCATAAAGCCTTGATAGTTTAAATATCGTGAAATGGTATACTGTGATTGAAATGTGGAATTGTTATCATTCCTTTATGCTTGTTTTTTATGTTGTGAATATGTTATGGATCAAGGTAATTGTTTATATATACGTGTGGTTCTATGATAAACCTAGGGTGGGTGAGCCTGAGATAGCTCTCTAGTGCATTGGGAAATGTGATGGAGGTAAACATTAATGTTTCTCCTAATATATTGGGGGAATAAACTATGGTGGGTATTCCAATTGTAACTCCATACGTAGCTATGAAAGCTACTATGTAAGTATGTCATGGATGCCACAGTTACCATTAGGATTTATGATTTCGTTGTGTTATTCATAAATCTTATGATTTCATAAGGTATGTTAAGGAGATTATGTTTTGTATGCAATGATGGATAATTTTTTCTTTCTTTATTTTATAACCCTTACAGAGCTTCTTATGATCTTCCCTTGTTTTTTAACTGTTTTTTCACAAGGTACAATGAAGGGTAAAAGAAATAAGAATAAAATAATACTTATATATATAAATGAATTCTTATTTTCTTGTAGGAATTTTTATTTGATGAAAAAAATGGATACTAAGTAGAAGTGTCTACGATGTAATATTTGAGGTATAATTTAATAGGTATGGCATAATTCTCAAAAACACTAAACCTGAAAAGATACTTGATCTTAATTCTTGATTTAACTCAATATTAAGTAATGTTTTATGTTTTGGGACTTATAGTTGGTGTCAGAAGTCGATTTTGAAAATTTTAGGAGTTAGGATATTGTCAAATTAATTTCCATAAATTATTTTTTTACTTTATAGTATGATTGAAATGATATTTCATTTATAGATTACCATGTTTCTTCTCCTAATATATTTCTATGTTCAAAATAGTTTTACCCAAAGTAAACAGGGCAACTATGATGGGACTACATCAAGGGGAAAACAACCTTCCAAATCAGAAACTTGAGATGGTTGGAATCAGAACTGAACTATTTGATGCAGTGATTGTACATTTGACTCAGGCTATAAATTATGGTGGAATCCATGCACAAGATAGGCTAGATCAACCACATAGTAATATGTCAGTAGTGGGTCATTTCATGAGGCAACATCCCCCATCATTCAGAGGATTATATGAAACTGTTCTAGCTGAAGGATGGATTAAAACATTGGAAATGATTTTTGATGTCATGGGGTGTTCATAATATCAAACAGTTAGTCTTTATATTTACCATTTTGAAGGTGAAGCTGATCAGTGGTGGCGATGGTTAAAAATATCATGGTTAGTGTAGAAATTGATGATATTGATTCAGATGAATTCAACAATATGTTTCTTGAGAAATACATTCCTATGGTGGTTTGACATAGGATGGTGAAACAATTCTTGAAATTTAGGTAGGAGGATGACTCATTGGCTACTAATAATGGAAAAATTACTCAACTTGAAAGGTATGCTCCAGATTTCATAGTGTATCATGATATTAATATCAATCGTTTTTAGTCAAGATTAAGGCCAAAATATCAAAGGGAATTATCTTCTCGTGAGTTAAAAATTTATGGAAAACTTGGTTGATGTGTGGAGATGGTGGAAATGGAGTTTTCCAAATATGAGGTGTTCTTTGACAAGCAATAGAATCAGAGATCGAGGTGGATGATGAAAGTTATGAACTCTTCAAGAAAGTATGATGGTAAGAAACATAATTTTAATGTTTGTAAAAATGGTAGTAAAAAGAACGTTGTGGAATGCATTTTGAATTCTAGTAAGTGATTTTGATGTGTTAAATGGGACATAAGGCTCCAAATTGCACCGAAAATAATCCGGGTAATGATAAGGCAAAATCTGATTTACAGTCAGTAAATTTTTTTAACTTCAATAAAATGGGTCATTATGAAAATGAGTGTCCATTGAATAACTCAAATGAGGGAAAGTAGATGTACTACAAGAAGAGAGGGGTGGTGAAGTCCTTTTCATTTTCATCAGAAGATGTTGGCCCATAAAATTAAGTAGTGTCAGGTAATCTTTTTGTTTATTAAGATTATTCCATTGTGTTGTTTGATTTGTTATCTACACATTATTTCATTTCTGGGATTTTTTCTAGTTTATTGGGATTCCATCTCAGGATATGAATGATGATAATATGGTAAAAACACCAGGAGGAAATGTCGAGACAGAAATAAATTATAAGAACCATTATTTCCTTGTGAGAAGATTTAATCAAGTAGTAAACCTTATTTTTCTACCTCTATTAGTGTTTGATGTTATTTTTTGAATGTATTGGCTTTCTGGTTATCATGCTAAGGTTAACTGCAGAGCTAAATAGGTTTCTTTTCAGAATGAATTTCAGTTTGTGTACAAGGATGAACCCTACCTTTTGATATCATATCAGGAAGCTGAGAAACTATTTAATGATGAAAATGAATGTTTCATTTCACATATTGCTAAAAACGAACTTTTTAGATTAATGATGTGCGATTAGTAAATGAGTATCTTGAGGATGAGTTGCCTGGTATTATACCTGATTGAGAAGTTGAATTTACAGTTGAATTAGTTTCTGATTATAAGACAATTTCATGATCTCCTTATCGAATATCTCAAATTAAACTTTTAGTGATAAAGAAGTAATTGATGGATTTATTAGATAAAGGTTTCATTCAACATATCACATAATCATGGGGTGATCCTATATTTTTTGTTAAAAAGAAAGATGGTTCAATGAGACATTGCCTTTATTATAGAGCCTTGAATAATAAAACTGTAAAGAGCAAGTATCATTTGCCTCATATCGAAGATTTGTTTGTTTAGCTCAAAGGAGCTCATTATTTTTCGAAGATTGATTTGAGGTCAGGGTACCATTAGTTGGAAGTAAAGGAAGAAGAATTTATAAAGACCGCATTTAGTACTAGATATAGCCATTATAAATTTTCAGACATACCTTTTAGTGTAACCAATGCACCTATTCTATTCATGAATATTATAAATAGAATTTTCTTTGAGTTCATGGATAAGTTTGTTGTTGTGTTCATTGATGAAATTTTGGTTTCTTCTAAAAGTAATGTGGAGGATGAAATTCATTTGATGTTTTTATTACAAACATTAAAAGAAAAGAAATTGTATTGGAAATTCAGCATGTGTGAGTTTTGGTTACAAAACATTTCATGCCTTGGTCACATTGTTTCACAAAATGGCATATCTATTGATCCTTATAAAAACGTTGTTAATGAATGTCCAAGACACACAAATATATTTGATATTAATAGTTTTCTTGTTTATGTGGGATATTATTGAAGTTTTGTTGAAAATATTTCATGGTCATCTATCCCACTAAATAAATTTACCCAAAAAGGTATTATGTTCATCTAGACAAAAGAATGGGATGATTGTTTTTAGTAATTTAAAAGAATTTTTTTCAAAGCTCTAGTTTTGGTATTAACTTCCAGATATGTAGAATTTTTTATCAACATTGATTCTTTGTTGAATGGACTTTGTTGTGTCCTAATGCATAATGAACAGGTAATTTCTTATGCTTCACATTAGTTGAAACCTCATGAGTAAAATTACCCTAAAAATTATTTAGAAATAGTTGTTGTTGTTTTTTGCTTTAAAAATTAGAAGGATTCATCTGTATAGATTAAATTGTTAAATATATACTGACCAAAAAAGGATGATTATATATTCACATAGAAAAAATTGAACATGAGACAGAGGAGATGTTTGGATTTAATCAAGGATACTAATTTCACAATTCATTACCATCCAGGAAAAGAAAATAAAGTTGTCGTTTCTTTGAGTCGAAAAAGTAATGCTATATTAACTTTGTTACATTTGGAACAAGATTCTTGGATTAATGATTTGATGAAATTTGGCACAAAAGTTATTGGTGTAGGAAATTACTCTGTATTGTTTCAAGTTTCAGTACAATCTTCCCAAGATAAGAGAAAATATCAAGTGTATAATGATGATAGTGAGTTGTAGAAAAAGGTATAATTGGTTTATAAGGGTAATTTACCTGATTTTAACATTGATATAGAATGTGTTTTGAGGTTTGGGAAGGGATTATGTGTGCCTTGTGATTCACAGTTGCTAAAAGATTTGTTATGTGTAACTCATAGTTCTCTATTTTTAGTTCATCTAGGCAGTTCTAAGATGTACAAATAGCTTTTATAGTATTACCCGTAGGATGGAATGCAAAGAGATATTGCCGACATTTCTGTAAAGTGTATGACTTATCAACATGTTAATGTTGAGTAGAAATTACTGAAATGGATGCTTCCACCTTTACTGATGCCAGAGTGGAAATGGGAAAATATATCCATGATCATCATTATGGGATTAAAAAAGGCATCTCAAGGTAATAATACAATCTAGTTTATTATTTATCGATGGAATAAATCTCCTCAGTTCCATCCTATTTAAGATTCCCGGCCTCTAGATCAACATTCTTGATTGTATATTAAAGATATAGTCAGGTTACTTATAGTTCCCCTCTCAATTGTATCTGATCGTGATCTGAGTATCACTTCTATCTTTTGGAAGGTCTTTTACAAGTTGTTTGGTAATGAATTATATTTCAGTACAACTTTTCATCCTCAATCAAATGGGTAGTCATAACAAAATATTCAGACATTGGAACATATGATATGTGCCTCTTCAATATATTATCGAGGAAAATGGGACAAACAACATTATTTGGTTGAGTTTTCTTATAACAATTTTTTTATTCCAGTATAGAGATGGCTCCAATTGTATCATTATATGCGAAGCAGTGTAAAATCCACCTTTTTTGAATGAAGTACGTGAAATGAAACTGATGGGACCCGAATTAGAAGAAGAGATTGTAGAAAATATTTAGTTAATTTAGAAGAATTTCAAAACAACACAAATTAGGTAAAATAGTAATGCATATAACCAGAGGAAGGATCGTTCTTTTGATGTTGGTGATCTTTTATTTCTTAGAGTTTCTCTTTGAAAAAGTGTAATACGTTATGGAAAGAAGGGATAGCAGAGTCTGAGGTTCATTGGACCTAATGTAATCCTCGAGAAAGTATGATCAGTTTCTTTCAGAGTGGCTTTACCAAAAAAAATTATCCTTGGTACACAATTGTTTTCATGTTTCAATGTTGAGAAAGTATATGTTGGATCCATCTCATGTTTTGAGTCCAGAGATAGTTCAGTTGGAAGAGATTATTTCTTATGAGGAATAATAAGTCCATATTCATGACCGATGAGAGAAAGTGTTACAGAATAAGGTAATTCATCAGGTAAATGTTTTTTGGAAAACCCAAATGTTTGAGGTGGCAACATGGGAATCTAAATATTCTATGAGTGATAAATACATCCACTTATTTGATTAGTTAATAGAATTGCGGGGACACAATTTCCAATAGGGGGGAAGAATGTAATATCCTAGGATTTTATAGAATAATACTTTGGATTTCTATTAATAATTATATATAAGATATTAATTTTACTTTATATGGGATTCTATGTTTGAGGGTGTACCCGACCCGCAACAATGGGTTTCTCAGAAATTTCATATGGCACACAATGTTAAGTCATTCTGAAAAATAATAACATAATATTATTAATTTAAACAGTAGTTAATGCCTAGGAGTTGTATAGATGGAATTAATAGAACAACCCATATTATTATTAAACATGTTTTTAATTGTCTATAAATTTTTCCAATGAAATTTAGAGTCTTAAAAAGAGATTGAATCCAATTTGTTTCATAAATAATCTAATATTTTTAAAAGGTTGTTTTACTACCTTTTTATGGAGAACCCCTTTAAAATCTAGTTTTCACTTTTATATGATATATTTGACAAAATAATCATCATATTTAGAAACAAGAAATCAAAATTTACTTTTGATAAACTTTTAATATTTTTCTGAAAAATCTCATTTTTTAATTAATTGTGAATAATACTGCATTTTATGTCAAAACTCTATTTCCATATGATTTATTTATATGGTTAGATTATATTTTTGTTTTGTTTAAATGTGTGATTAGATTATTTTTTTAAAATTTAATAAAATATGGGTTCTTGTAAGTAATTTTTATTTTTATTTAGAAATAAACACATGTCAATCTTTTGATAGTTTTTATTTCTTAAAAACACACCATTTGTTTTTGACAACTGGAATTATTATTTTTTAATTTCTGCCTCATATACATTTTGAATATGGAGAAATGTATTCCATATATAGATTTAAGGGGTAAAAATTGTGTAAATAGGTAACTTTTATTTTTATGCATTATGAACAGGTGCGTTAGTTAATAATTTATTTACCATGGTTAATGGGTATATATGGTAAATAAGGGTAAACAATGATAATATTAAATTACCCTATCAAATTTCCTAACCCTATTTTAGGATACATGTACAGCCATGGACATACTTGGGTCTGTTTGGGGACCGCATGGAGATACTTGTATGTAAAAATGACATTTTATGAAAATTAATTTAATATTAAGGAAAGTGTAACATAAACATATATCATTTAGTTAAACAATTTATCTATAAGGTTATAAAAGTTATAGTTTTGAATATAAATTTTAATTTGAAAGATAGGACATTTTCCTACTTAATTTTAATTTACTTATAATTTTTATACATTAAATATATAAATTTAATTATGACACAATGGTGATGTAGTGATTACCATGTTAACGAAATATTTAAATAAATTATATTATAATTGTAAAAATAAATTTATTTTGAAAATTTTAACACCATCACCTTATTTTTTGGATACATATGACATATTATTTTTTATTTTAATCATTTTATTCAAATGAATCATGTTTTACCACTTTATGAAAAATCAATTAATAAAAAGTGTGAAAAATGACATAAATGATTTTTTAAAAAATATATTTTTTTATTAAAAGATATAATATTACATAAAATTAATTATTTGGCCAGATGAATTATATAATGTTATAAATATAATTAATGAACCACTTGAGGTTCATTTAATATTTTATAGTAAGTATATTAACCATATAATATGAATACATAAGAAGACACGATAAAAGTTAAATTAGTTTACTAAGGGTTAAAGCTAAAAGGTAAGGTTACTTTTATTACCAAAAAAGGTCTAAAACCTATTGGATGAGAGTATTCCGATCCATAATCATATTAAATTCAACTTAAATATCTTTTGATCCTTTATAAATAGAAAATAAAATTATTATAAAATAATATTTCTAGACTCTTCTAAATAGTACTTCCTCCCTCTTATAAAAGGGATTCACCACGGTACATTTAATCTCCCATATAAAGCCCTTTGTATCATGCACCTTCTACCCAAATAATCTCCAAACAACCATCTATTTCTCATAGAATCCTTACCTTAGGTAGAAGGCACTTAAAAAATACCTTTTGGTTCAAACCAAAGAGAGTTACTTGATTTAGAGGTAACGTCTTCCCACAAGTTCTCTTCTTTTATGTTACTTCTTCACTCCCTATTATATTATTTTTCATTGATTACATTACCAAAACAGTATATTCAATATACTATGATATTTTTATGAGAATTATTCGAACTATAACTGCACACACCTCCATCCAATGTGTATAGAAAATACAGTTTCTATGGAAGGAGAACTACTGTCTCACAAAACAATGATTAATCAATATTTTCCTACCACCTCTTATAGTATCCATTGTGATGGAAATATATTTATATGCGATAGATATTATATTTATATTGTCACTATTCTTTTTTATGTTTCATTTATAGCATACATTTATGGTTTCCAAAATGGTTATATACAAGAAATTCATTTGAGGAAGTGCGGACTTCTGCCCCCTCAAAGTGTTATGACTCGTTGATGCCATACATGGAATTTATAAAGGATGGTGTTAATGAAATTAGGTAATTTATATGAAATATTATATTATACTATAATTATAATATACTAATGCATCATTTATTGTTCATTATTTTATATTTGAAAAAGAAATGAAAGTAGAATTCATGTGAACGTATGGCTTACCGTCTCCATGAATTGTGCTTTTAATATCTTATATCCAAATGTTAAGGATTATTATAAATACATATATATTTGATACATATTATATTTAAATCATGAATACAATTCTGGAGAAAATGGAATTTTTACCACATTGATAATTGTAATTAGGACAAGTTTATTTTTGACTCAAGTACCAAATATCGGAAAAACTACTGATATTAACTTAACTAATTATGTACTGTTTGTAACATGGTAATATGTGATAGAAAAGGAATAATAAACATTAAAAAAAATTGGGGAAAGTATAAATTAACTTTAGTTTATTATTCAGGGAGATAAATAAGGAACAAGACAAGTCATACCCAAGGTAAGGCACTTCGTCTGAATCTACATTCATTGAGGAATATTTTGATTTATACACGAATTGATTATATATGGATTATAAAACCCTTTGAATATTAATTTCAATCAAATGGAATCTTTTTTCTACAAAGTGTTTTACTAAATGAAAAAGGGAATGGTTCTATTCAACATAGGTGGTTACAATTACCTTTTTGCCTGCATGATCGTTATTTCATATTTGGATTCCTTGACAAGGCGAAAGGTTTTTAAAAGGAATATGAATATCATATACTCTTCTTATGTATTTTGGTTTTGAAAATTGTTTTCATAAATCATTTATTATTTCAATATCTTGAAATGGAATATTGTGATTGAAATGTGGAAATGTTATCTTTACTTTATGCTTTCTTTATGTGTTATGAATATGTTATAGTTCTTTGGAATTTATTACATATATGGGTGGTTCCATGATAAACATAGGTCCAGTGAGCATTAGATAGCTCTTCAATGAATTGGGTAACATGAACGGGGTAAACGTTAATACTCCTCCTATGATATTTAAGTAATATACTATGATGGTTATTCCAAACGTAACTCCCTTTGTAGATGGGAAAGCTATAATGTAAGTATGTTATGTATTTAAAAAGTTTCCTTTATGATTAATGATTTATATTTGTTATTCATCAAACATATGATTTCATAAGGTATGTTAAAGATCTTTTTTTGTATGTATTGATGGACTAATGTTTTTTTTCATTATTTTAAAATCCTTACTTAGGTTTTTATGCTCATTCGATGTTTTTCAATTGTTTTTCATAGTGTATAAGAAGGGTAAGAGAGAAAAATAATTCAAGAAAATAAATATCAATAAAAAGTTCTTGTTTTCCTGAAAGATTTTTTATTTTATGAAAAAATGGATATTGAGTAGATTTTTCTACTTTGTAATAATAGACATTTGATTTAATAGTTACTGTCTAATTCTCTAAAACTCTATACCTGTAAATATCCTTAATGTTAATTCTTGATTTAACTCATGATTAAGTAATGATTTAAGGTTGGGGCCTTGTAGTTGGAATTAGAGATCTGTTTAGGAAACATTAGGTGTTTTAATATTATTAAATTAATATAAGTAAATTATTTTATTACATTACGGTAAGATTGAAAGGATATTGCATTTACAGATTACCATGCTGCTTCGCCTAGGATATTTCTATGTTAATAATGTTTTTATGTTGAGGAAACCAGGAAACTATCATGGGTCAACATAAAGAGGAAAACAACCTTCCAAATAAGAAAACTAAGATGGTATGAATCAGAATTGAATAGTTTGTTGTGGTAATGGCATAGTTGACCCATGATAAAAATGGTGGAGGTATCCATGCATGAGATCAGCAAGATCCACCAAGGAGAAACATGTGAGTAGTGGATTATTTCATTAGGAAGCATCACCCATCATTCATAGGATCATATGACCCTGTGATAAATGAAGAATGGATTAAAGAATGAGAAAAGATTTTTTATGTCATTGGGATTTCAGAATATCAAAATGTTAGTCTTGTTGTTTACAGTTTTGAAGCTGAATTCGATCAGCGGTGATCGATGGTTAAAAATACCAAGGATAGTTAGGATATTGATGCTCTTGATTAGGATGAATTCAAATGTATGTTTTTAGAAATATTTTCTTAATGTTGATAACCATAGGATTGAAAAACAATGCTTGTAATTGAGGTGAAAGAGCGCTGTCGTGGGCGCCCTCAAATGATTAGTGGTTTTGGGGTACTTAGGTGCAGCAGAGTGGCTGACCAAGGTCGTCTCTCAAAGGAGGAAGTAAAATAAAATAACTTCTAAAAGGTATTCCAAAAAATAAAGAGAATAAAATTAAAACACTACTTAAAAGGATGTGGGTTGTTTTTAGTTTATAAATCTAGAATACGTTTTCTGGAAGAATATTGTATTTTTTTGTTTTTAATTTTGAAATGACGTTTGATTAAAAAGACACAATAAGAAGATGTTTTTTTAGAAAATCTATTAAATTGAGTAATTGATATTACTCTACCTATTCATTTACTTATTAATAATTATCATTTAAATAAATTTCCACTTAGTTATGATCCCCAAATTTGTTAACCATCGAACCCTACAAGAGCTAACTTAACCACAAAGATGGAATTACATAAACCCTAGGCTAGCTTCAGAACACACAATCGCAACACCCTGCATTGATTGTTGTTCTAAGATTAGCTTATGGTCAGTGGTTAATTAGAGCACATATCCATTCTGGAAAATATGATGAATTGTGTTTAGAGATTATATTTGAACTCTAAAAATTTATCATGTTTCGTATTGTATTACCGATTAAGATTGCACTCTCACAATTTACACAAAATATCGACCTCACGTGTTTTTGTGTTAATTGTTCAATTTCTTGCTTAGTTTCTTAAAATTTAAAAACACAATTCATGGATAATATTATGTGACTTACAGTATCTTAATGATTCTAAATAATTAAATCAAGAGGGTAGAAGATAGATCGATCACTAAAAACTACTCTTCCATGGGCGGTGTGGTCACTGTGGAGACGTTTTTCATGAGAAAATGATTGAAATGGTAGAACCCAATCTCTTCTCAACTCTTGATTCTATCCCAATCTCTTCTCAACTCTTGATTTGATCCTTTGTTCATCACAAAGGTGGGAATGAATCTAACATTAGAAGAAAGGGGAATACTACGCACATCAAGGCGGATCCTATTGCGGTCTCCGAAAGGCTCAAAATGGGTGAGTTCTCAATTATTGCTCACCTTTTCCTTCCTAAGGGTACACAACCTATAAAAATTGATGATCTTAAGGAACATATTTCTCTAATATGGGGCTTCTCAACATGGAAGTGCGTCTCGCTTGGTCGGGGGTATTTCCATATGCTTTTCCCCACGGCTGATTTAAAAGTTCGAGCATGGGGCTTTGGTTCCATTGCCCTCAAACCTGGAATTATTCATTTTCGGGAATGGGATAAAAAGTTCAACCCCTTGGAAGTTGATAACACTACGACGCAGGTTTGGGTTAAAGTTTATGGATTAAACTGGATACTTTGGCATCCTAAAATATTATATGATATTGCCACTACTGCAGAAAACGTTTTTTACGTCACCATTTTTTACGTCGGTTATATAAAACCGACGTCATCATATGTAAAACAAGGTTTTTTACGTCGGTTATTTCTTAACCGACGTAAAAATTTGTATTCGGTACACCTTTAACGTCGGTTATAATAATAACCGACGTTATTAATCGCGCGGCTTCGTTTTTTACGTCGGTTATTGTTATAACCGACGTAAAAAACGCGGTTTCTGAAGGCCTTTTTACGTCGGTTATTCAATAACCGACGTAACAAACGCGGTTTTTGAAGGCTTTTTTACGTCGGTTATAAAATAACCGACGTAAAAAAAGAATCCGCAGATGTTTTTGACGTCGGTTATGGAATAACAGACGTAAAAAAACGCGGATTTTGAGCCCTTTATAACGTCGGTTATAAACTAACCGACGTAACAAATGAATCGGAGGAAGGTTTTTACGTCAGTTATTGAAATAACCGACGTTATAAATGTTTTTAAAACAATTATCACGTCGGTTATTGAATAACCGACGTGATAACTCATTTAAAAATTTACCCAGACCCGTGGATTGTCATTCGCGAGTTTACCTTCGACAGTCGCGACTCGTCTCTCTCGCGCGTAAACCCGAATCGGCTCGTCCATTTCGTTGGTTTAGATTCGTTTTTGCGATCATCGTTTCTCATATTTAATATCCTCGGATCAATCATCTAAACTCGCAGCACTCAGGTAATCCTCCCACTCGTTCGTTTTTTTGGCGGATAGTATATATATATGTGTTGTGATTTTTTTGTTGAAACTAGCTAAGATTCTTCGATTGCGAACCCTTTTAACTCGTTTTGGCACCATAATCTTATTTATCATCCCTAGATCTATTTGTTCGACTTGCAATATTGAGTAATTTTATGATTTCACTAATTTTTCATCATTTTCTATAAATCCCCGAGAGGGTTGGGGGCGTGTCCATTTGGATGGGTTGCCCTTTTACAGTTGTTACTACTTTATTCACACACAACCATGGCATAGGTGCATGGATTTGGGGTCGGGGGGTGTCCTAGGGGGTTTACAAGGGGGTGGGCGGGTGTGGGGGGTTGTCCAAGGGTGTGGGTGGGTGTTGGGGGGTGTACAGGGGGGTGTCCAAGGGGGTAGGGGGTGGGGTGGTGTTTAGGAGGGGTGGGGGGCTGTCCAGAGGGTTGGGGGGTGTCCAGGGGGGTGTCCAAGCAGGTCGGGGTGGGGGTGCTTTCTAGAGGGGTCAGGGGCTGTCCAGAGGGGTCGGGGGGTGTCCAGGGTGGTTTCCAAGGGGATGGGTGGGTGTGGGGGGCTGTCCAAGGGGGTGGCGGCCTGTCCAGAGGGGTCGGTGGGGTGTCCAGGGGGGTGTCCAAGGGGGTGGATGGGTGTGGGGGGCTGTCCAAGGGGGTGGATGGGTGTGGGGGGCTGTCCAAGTGGGTGGCGGCCTCTCCAGAGGGTATTTGGGGTTGTCCGGGTGGGTGGGGGGGCTGCCCAGAGGGTTGGGGGATGTCCAGGGGGGTGTCCAAGGGGGTAGGGGGTGGGGGGTGGTGTCCAGGAGGGGTGGGGGGCTGTCCAGAGGGGTCGGGGGCTGTCCAGAGGGTTGGGGGGTGTCCAGGGGGGTGTCCAAGCAGGTCGGGGGTGGGGGGTTGTGTCCAGGAGGGGTGGGGGTGCTTTCTAGAGGGGTCGGGGGCTGTCCAGAGGGGTCGGGGGGTGTCCAGGGTGGTGTCCAAGGGGATGGGTGGGTGTGGGGGGCTGTCCAAGGGGGTGGCGGCCTATCCAGAGGGGTCGATGGGGTGTCCAGGGGGGTGTCCAAGGGGGTGGATGGGTGTGGGGGGCTATCCAAGGGGGTGGATGGGTGTGGGGGGCTGTCCAAGTGGGTGGCGGCCTCTCCAGAGGGTATTTGGGGTTGTCCGGGTGGGTGGGGGGGCTGCCCAGAGGGTTGGGGGATGTCCAGGGGGGTGTCCAAGGGGGTAGGGGGTGGGGGGTGGTGTCCAGGAGGGGTGGGGGCTGTCCAGAGGGGTCGGGGGCTGTCCAGAGGGTTGGGGGGTGTCCAGGGGGGTGTCCAAGCAGGTCGGGGGTGGGGGGTTGTGTCCAGGAGGGGTGGGGTGCTTTCTAGAGGGGTCGGGGGCTGTCCAGAGGGGTCGGGGGGTGTCCAGGGTGGTGTCCAAGGGGATGGGTGGGTGTGGGGGGCTGTCCAAGGGGGTGGCGGCCTGTCCAGAGGGGTCGATGGGGTGTCCAGGGGGGTGTCCAAGGGGGTGGATGGGTGTGGGGGGCTGTCCAAGGGGGTGGATGGGTGTGGGGGGCTGTCCAAGTGGGTGGCGGCCTCTCCAGAGTGTATTTGGGGTTGTCTGGGTGGGTGGGGGGGCTGCCCAGAGGGTTGGGGGATGTCCAGGGGGGTGTCCAAGGGGGTAGGGGGTGGGGGGTGGTGTCCAAGAGGGGTGGGGGGCTGTCCAGAGGGGTTGGGGGGTGTCCAGGGGGGTTTACACATCGATTTGTTTTATATTTCAAAATTGTTTACATTCAAATTATGATTTTTTTCATATAAACATATATTTGTCTTATCTAAAAAATATATATATATTTGCTATTTGTTATAGGTAATAATGAGTCAAAGTTGGATTACGGCACATCGAATGAGCAATGAATATGAGGAAGGTGTTGATGCCTTTTTGGATTTGCTAAACGAAATGTTCCAAGTAGTGACATTTTTTTCTGTCCATGCCTGAAATGTCTGAATATGAAGAAGATGAAAAGTAGAGAGATAAAAGATCATCTGATTTGTCATGGTTTCAATACGAGTTACAACCCTTGGATTTGGCATGGTGAAACTGGACAGAATGTCACTGATGATAATGAATCGCAAGATGGTAACTCCGATGGAATTGAAGAAATGATTCACGATATTGTAGCAGAACAAATTGAGATAGAACCGACAGTTGCACGTCTATATGGTGATGCCGAAAAACCATTATATCCTGGTTGTATAGATTTTACGGTTTTGTCGGCGGTGTTAAGATTGATTAACCTGAAGGCGAAACATGGATGGAGTGACAGAAGTTTTACAGAGCTGCTACAATTGATGAAAGACATTCTTCCAAAAGATAACGATCTTCCAGATTCACATTATAAGGCCAAAAAAATATTATGCCCGATGGGATTGGGATACAGGAAAATACATGCCTGTCCGAATGACTGCATTATATATAGGAAGGAATATGAATTTCTGAAAGAGTGTCCTAAATGTGGGACATCACGGTATAAGGTGAAAGAAAAATCACAAGCTGATGTAGAGATTACAAAGCTCCCTTCAAAGGTATTTTGGTATCTTTCTATAATTCCTCATTTCAAACGTTTATTTGCTAATTCACATGATGCAAAAAGGTTAAGATGGCATGCTGATGAGCGGGTATGTGATGGAAAAATACGTCATCCAGCTGATTGTCCACAATGGAAGAAAATTGATGCCCAGTACCCTACATTTGGAAATGAAATTAGAAATCTGAGACTAGGCTTGTGCACAGATGGGATGAATCCATACCGAACCCTCAGTAGCACACATAGTTCATGGCCTGTTTTATTGGTAATTTATAACCTCTCTCCTGAAGTTTGTATGAAGCGCAAATATGTCATGTTGAGTATCATGATCTCTGGTCCAAAGCAACCCGGCAATGATATTGATGTATACTTGTCACCGCTGATTGATGATTTGAAACTGTTATGGGCTGATGGTATTAGGGTGTATGATTCTTATAAAATGGAATATTTTCAACTGCATGCAATGCTTCTATTCACTATAAATGACTTCCCAGCATATGGAAATTTGTCTGGATACAGTGTTAAAGGGCATAAAGCATGTCCAATTTGTGAACAACAGACGTCATATTGTCAATTGCATCATGGGAGGAAAACAGTGTACATGGGTCATCGAAAGTTTTTGCCTATGGATCACCCTTATAGAAGACTAAAAAAGGCATTCAATGGCTCACAAGAATTTGATACTGCTCCTCAACCTTTATCCCCAGAATTGTATTTTGAGAGGGTGAAAAACCTTGATGTGACATTGGGAAAGACACAGAAATCTGGTAATGATAGACATATTTGGAAGAAAAGGTCAATATTTTTTGAGCTACCATATTGGAGGTATCATGAAGTCAAACATAATATTGATGTCATGCACGTGGAGAAGAATATCTGTGATTCTTTGATCGGAACATTGCTAGATATTAAAGGAAAGACAAAATATGGGTTGAATGCAAGGTTAGACCTACTGTCAATGGGAATACGTTTGGAGTTAGCTCCCACTCCTAAAGGAAGACGAACATTTCTTCCCCCGGCTTGTCATAAATTATCGAAGAGGGAGAAAAGTAGCTTCTGTCAGTGTCTTCATGATATCAAAGTGCCTCAAGGTTATTCTTCAAATGTAAAAAACTTTGTCTCATTGAAAGACTTGAAGTTGATAGGTATGAAATCACATGATTTTCATGTCATGATGCAACAAATTCTACCAGTTGCACTGCGTGGAATATTGCCCATCCGTGTCAGAAAGACTATAATGAGGTTGTGTTATTTTTTCAATTCAATTTGCAACAAGGAGATTGATGTGAATGCTTTGAACATTTTGGAAAAGGATGCAATTTTTATACTTTGTCATTTGGAAATGTATTTTCCTCCAAATTGTTTTGATATGATGGTGCATTTAATGATTCATCTGGTTCGAGAAATAAGGCTTTGTGGACCTGTATATCTTCGTTGGATGTATCCTTTTGAAAGGTATATGAAAATATTAAAGGGATATGTTAAAAATCCATATCGACCTGAAGCCTCCATTATTGAAAAGTATATTTCTGAGGAGGTAGCAGAGTTTTGTACGAGCTACTTGGCTACGGCGCAACACATAGGTTTGCCTCCATCTCGCCATGAACGGGTTAATAATGAGGGAAAGGGGATTCGTGGCTTGAAAGTCAAATCACTGTCAGCTGAACATATGAAGAAGTTAGAATCATACATCTTGAATAACATAGCTGATGTTCGACCGTATATCACATTGCATATTAATGAGTTGAAACAATGTCATCCAAAGAAGAAAGAAATGTGGATTTTGAATGAGCACAACAAAACTTTTTTTCCATGGTTTAAAAAGACCTTGCTTGGTAGATCAGATGTATCAGAGACATTAAAATGGATAGTGGGTGGTCCATCTTTAAATGTGATAACATGGTTCGCTTATGACATTAATGGCTATACATTTCATACGAAAGCTCAGGATAACAGAAGTGCAGTTCAGAATAGTGGTGTATTGGTGTTTGCAGAAGCAATGCATTTTTCGAGTGCTAAGGACAGAAACCCAATTTCGGCATCAAGTGCATATTATGGAGTGATTGAAGACATATGGGAGGCCGATTACTTTAAAATTAAAGTTCCCGTTTTTAACTGTAAATGGTTTATCGGTAACAACAGTGTCAGACACGATGAATTTGGAATGACACTTGTTAATCTGAATAGATTGGAAGACACAGCTGATTCTTTTATAATGGCAACACATGCCAAACAAATTTTCTATGTAGTAGATCAGTCAGATATGCAGTGGGCTGTTGTTTTACAAGGGAAAAACCAATATGTTGGTGAGGATGAATTTGATGAAGATGCTGATTTATGTGAGATCCCTACTTCCATGGAAAGATTAACAGAAAATAATGATGAGTATGTTGAAGACATGGTTTGTGCCATAAGGAACGATCACGACGAAGGAATTTGGGAAAACAATCCAACTGTACATTCCTAAAATTATAGGTAACACAAGTTTATTTCTTGTTTACATTTTGTTTTTTCATATAATGTTAGATACTGTAAATTTTTTACTTATTAAAACATGTATCAAATCAAAACGATAAAACAATAAAAATCGTAAAGAGGAGAAGTCCTGGGCGCACCGGCTGGCCGGTGGTGGATCACCTGTTGGCCGGTGGTCCAGAACAAAGCTCTGTCTGGTCCACCGGCCGGCCGGTGGTCCAAACAGAGAGCCTTCCTCTCTTTCTGGATCACCAGTGGTCGGCCGGTGTTGAGCCAGCGGCCGGCCGGTGGACCAGACAGAGAGCCTTCCTCTCTGTCTGGATCACCCGCGGCCGGCCGGTGATGAGCCAGCGGCCGGCCGGTGGTCCAGACAGAGAGGAAGGCTCTCTGTCTGGTCCACCGGCTGGCCGGTGGCACCAGGCAGTGGGCAAGTCTACTGCCTGGGTCCTCCGGCTGGCCGGTGTGCTCACACCGGCTGACCGGTGGACTCAGTGAGTCCACGTTTCAGCTTTCTTGGGCCAACACTTTGGCAACCTTTTGCCTGTGTTTACCATGTTTATCATTGTTTAACATGCTTACCATATTACCAATGTTTACTATTATGTAATTTAGTACACTTTTCTATTTGTGAACTAATGTTTGTTTTTTTGATTTGAAGGAAAATGACAGATCAATCAGTTGATCAGCCACATGATTCTGGAGATGAGCATATTGGTCATACATCTGGGGAGGAACATTCACATGCTCCTATTACGAAAAAGAGTTCAAAGGTTGGTAAGCGTGGGTGCACACGTTTACCAAAATTATCACTTGCCCGTACGAAGGAGGAGAGGATAGTCGTGGAGTTTGATGATGATGATCTTCCTAGAGGTCCAAATGCTAAAGATTTTAAGGGTTTTGTAGAAACTCAGGCTAAGAGAAAAGTAAGCATTCTCTATGATGATTGGAGAAGTGTGGATAAGGCGATAATTTCTCAGCTGTGGGAGACCATTTTGGTAAGATCTTTTGCTATTGTTTGACTGTTCTTTAAATGTTTCTAGTATATATAATATTTTTAACCTCTTTTTTATCAGATGACATTTGATATTCCTGACACTGGAGGAGTCAGGAAGAAATGCTTATCGTTGGCTGCTAGGAGATGGAGGGATTTCAAATCAACCCTCTCATCTGATTTCATTTATGGTCATAGGAGTCGTGAGAATCCATGTCGTATATATCCTTTTATAGATGAAGACACATGGAGACAATTTTTTGAAAGTAGAAGAAAAGAATCATTTTTGGTAAGGGCAATGTAAACTTTTATAAGCTTTCTTATATAAATGATCTTATTATTGGTTTGTTAATGATTACTTATTCTTAATTTACAGCAAACAAGGAAAGCTCATCAAGAGATCCAATCTAAAAATGTATACCCTCATAGTTTATCTCGGGGAGGGTATGCATTATTGGAAGAACAAATGATGGCAGAAAAATTTCAACAACTAAGAGCTGAGTCTTCAAGCTCTGGAGAGGTGGCCCCTCCATCCCCTCCATCTAGACATGAGAAATGGAAAAGAGCTCGGAAGGGCAAAAAAGGACAATATCTTTCGGAAGAATCGAGACTCGTAGTTGAGAGGATTGTAAGATATCTATTTTATTTATTTAAGTTTACTATTTTTGTCATATATTTCCAATCATTATAGAAATGTTCAATTAATTATTACAGGACTCTCTTGAGGAGCAGAGTTCACAGGGGACATTTACACCATCTGGGAGGGAAGATATTTTATCTGTGGCATTGGGAAAGCCCGAACATCCTGGCCGTGTAAGAGGATATCCGGCAGGTGTATTGGTAAGAAAAGTGTTGCCACGTTCCTCAACTTCTAACGTTGAGGGAGTTTATAAAAAAAAAATAGAATCCTTGGAGGCTGAAGTCCATAATATTAATGCGACAATGGAGGACAAGATTAGAGCATCAGTGCAGTTAATGTTTGCAGACTTGCAAAGACAATTTCAGGGTGCAGCTCCCACTCCACCTCTCCCAGTAGCTCCCACTCCCCCACCTCAGCCTGCGGACCCCATTTTTGATCCTCCTCCTCCGCCGCAGCTACCTACTTATTGTGAGTTGTATGTTGATGATCCTCAACATCATATAGTTGCATATGGGATGGTATACTGTATAGGAGATACAGTTCATCATCAACAGTTAGAGGTAGAGAATCAGAGGGTCACTGTACAGGATATTATAGATAGATCAGCTCGGATACCATTACCTACAGATGAGGTGACGACAGTTGGACATAGTATCGGCCATTTTTTACTTTGGCCATCCAGACTTCTTCGACTCATTACCAAAGAGGTATGGATGTTATATCTTTTATTTTATATTTTTATTAATGTTTTATCATTTGAAAACTAATATTTTTTTCAATTTATTTTTACAGGAATACTTCAAAGGTAAAGAAATACTGTATAGACAACAACAAAGACAGATAGCTATGACATCAGATACAGATACTAGCAGTCTTGACAAATTGTCAAGATATTCAAATTTGTTGGCGGATCATTATGACTTTACAATGGAAGCACATGTCTGTGGACGTGAACTATGTGTGGGGATTATGAAAACTGATATCATGGAGTTTGTCACTGGAGATAAGTTGGGCATCAACGTGGTGCAAATTTTTATCATGTAAGTCTTAACACCTTTTCCTTGCGTTATATTTATTAAAAATGTATACTTATGTCTGCTTTGTATTAGGTATCTGTATAAAATTTGTGAGAGGAATGAGCTGACATATGTATATGGATTCGTGGACCCACAATTGATTTCCCCTGAAGCATGTGCATTGGATGAGGGACAAAGAATGCTCTATATTGCTGATAGATTTGAAAAGAATGTAATCACACAGTGTTGGATGATGCCTTTTTGTGAGAGGTATGAAACACATCCCTCTCAAAGAGTTAATTATCTTTTAACATAAAAAACCACTAAAGTTAAATTTCCTTTTATCAGGGATCATTGGATGTTAGGGGTTTTTTGCCCTAGGGAGAAAACACTTTATTGGATATGCTCTCTCCATGATGATGTGCGAGAAAGTTTTAAGAATATATTGGAAACGTAAGTTTCAATTTCACAATAGTTTTATATATTATAATGAATTTTAAATTTACCCCATTCGTATTATTTTCTAACAGGGCATGGGTCCACTTTCGAAAAAGCGCAAAGAAAATGAATTTCAAGATCAAATATGTACATGCGAAGGTAAATATCCATTTATAATTTGTACATTTTGATTTATTACATAAAAATAATATATTGAATTTACACTCATTCAAACAGAAATGTCATGAGCAACAAGGCATCATCGAATGCGGATATTACATGTTAAGATTTATGTATGAAATAATAACAACTGGGACAGTTCTGAGTTTTGACCTGGTAAGATTTCCTCTTTCTCATAATATTTCAATTTGATTTATTCATTATACACGTTGACTACTATCCTATTCCTTTGTAGCTTTTTGATGACCCTCAACCCTTTACTGCTGAAGATATCAAACACTTACAAGTGGAGTGGTCAAATTATTTTACAGGTTTGATTGACTTTTAGTTGTTTGTAATGTAAAATGTAATTTTGAATATTGTCAATGTAATTGTGTATTTCGTAGTCGTTTAGGTTGGATTTAGTTTTTTTTGAAGTTGACAGTGTAAGTTTTGAATGTTATATAAGTGAATGTTTAATTTTTCTCTACTTCTTGTTTTGGTCTACTGTTGATGGTTTTTCTGGTCTGGATTTTGGTATGGGGGGAGAGGTTCCAAGGGGGTGGGTGGGTGTTTGGGGGGTGTCCAAGGGATATGGGAGGGGTGTCCAAGGTGTGTTTGGGGCTGTCCTAGGGGTCGGGGGGGTGTAAATGAGGGTGGGGGTGTCCAAGGGGTGGGGGGTGTCCAAGGGATATGGGAGGGGTGTCCAAGGTGTGTTTGGGGCTGTCCAAGGAGTCGGTTGGGTGTAAATGAGGGTGGGGGGGTGTCCAAGGGATATAGGAGGGGTGTTTGGGGCTGTCCAAGGGGATGGGGGGGGGGGGGTTTCCAAGGGGTCGGGGGGGTGTCCAGGGGGTGGGGGGCTGTCCAAGGGGTGGGGGTGTCCAAGGGATATGGGAGGGGTGTCCAAGGGGTGTTCGGGGGGTGTAAATGAGGGTGGGGGGGCTGTCGAAGGGGTTTCCAAGGGGTGGGGGTGTCCACGGGATATGGGAGTGGTGTCCAAGGTGTCTGGGAGTTCTGTCCAAGGGGCCAGTTGGGTGTAAATGAGGGTGGGGGGCTGTCCAAGGGGTGGGGGGTGTCCAAGGGGTGGGGGGTGTCCAAGGGATATGGGAGGGGTGTCCAAGGGGTCTGGGAGGGATGTCAAGGTGTGGGGGGTGTCCAATGGGTGTTTGAGGCTGTACTAGGGGTCTTGGGGGTGTAAATGAGGGTGGGGGGGCCTGTCCAAGGGGTGGGGGGTGTCCAAGGGGTGGAGGGTGTCCAAGGGATATGGGAGGGGTTTCCAATGGGTGTTTGAGGCTGTACTAGGGGTCGTGGGGGTGTAAATGAGGGTGGGGGGGCTGTCCAAGGGGTGGGGGGTGTCCAAGGGTTGTGGTGGGGCTCCAATGTGGTGGGGGAGGACTGGACAGGTTGTTAGGTGGGTATAGATGAGGGTGGGGTTCAGTTGGGGCTTGGGGGAGGGCTGGCATTGTTATTTTTGTTTGGTTTCTGGTTGCTTTTTGGTGAGAGCAGTGCAATTATTTAAAAAACAAAATTTCTTTCACGTCGGTTATAAAATAACCGACGTGGTAAATAAATCGGCAGGGGTTTATCACGTCGGGTTTTTCTAGAACCGACGTGATAAACCATTCCCGGGGATTTTATCACGTCGGTTCTTAATATAACCGACGTGCTAAAAGGCATGGGAATCGATTTACTACGTCGGTTATTGGATAACCGACGTGCTAAAACGTTTCCCAGGCCTTTTTATCACGTCGGTTTCTTAAATAACCGACGTGATAATAGGCCAGGGGAAGGGTTTATCACGTCGGTTATGACATAACCGACGTGAGAAACGATATCCCAGGCGTTTTATCACGTCGGTTTAGGGAATAACCGACGTGATAAAGCCCCCCGCGCATATTTATCACGTCGGTTATTATATGAACCGACGTGATAACCACCGTGATGTTAGGGATATTACGTCGGGTTTTAAATAACCGACGTAAAAAACGTTATTTATAACGTCGTCCGTATTAACGTCGCCTAAAAACCGACGTAAATAATAAAAAATAACCGACGTAAAAAATGTTTTCTGCACTAGTGTGCTTTATCTATTGGCATACCAATCCAAATTGATAAGGAGACGGAAGTTGCTCGTTTTGGCCACTTCGCTAGGTTTATGGTTGAGATTGAACTGGGATCGACTCTTGTTGTTAAAGTGATGCTTGCTACTGATGAAGATATTATTGAGTTGAAGATCGTTTATGAAAAAATGCCTAAGTTCTGCAAAGACTGCCATGTCATTGGTCATGATCTTTCTTCTTGTCGGCGTTCTTTAGTGTGCAGTTTTTGTGCATTGCATGGCCATAATGTCAATAATTGTCTCAAGAAGGGGAAATCAGCCACTGCTGGGAAATCTGAATCACAGTTGTTGCTTGCAGACGACAAAAACTTGGGTAAGCCAGAGCTGAGCACGGTTGCTAACCAGGTTGAGAAAGAGGTGCAGGGTGCCGCTCATGAGGAGGCATATAAAGTTGATGTTTTGGGAGACCGAACAGATTCTCCCAAGTTTTGTACTTCCCCTGAAAATCAGAAGAAGTCTTGGGCTGAGATTTGTATGGATGCGGATAATGTCCAACATGATGATTCAACAAGAAAAGGAAATGAGCAGGCAGGAGAAGTAGAAGCACAGATTGCGGTTGATCAGCAACTCTCTCAAAGGAAATTGATGCCCTTTGGGAATCAAAAAGGTAAAAAAACTTTAGATCATGACTCTCCAGTCATATCTAAAGATTTTCACTCTTCTGCAAAACCCCTATTGGATAATGAAGGATTTCAGATTGTTTCTTACAAGAAGACACTGTCCCCGGTTGCTTCCTCTACGGCGGTTGAGAAGCCTACTTCAGAAGAAAGGATGACGCCACTTAAAACAAATTCTTCTTCTGTCAATGGAAAGGAAGATACAGAGGATAGCTCGGATTCTGATAGCACTGATGCTGAGACATTGCAGGGAAGGCTTCAAGTTCTTACGAACAGGGCAATTGCTAGCAAAGGGCAATCTAGAGGTCGTGGAAGAGGACGTGAAAAAGCGGAGCTGATTGCTTTAAAAGAAGAAGAGCAAAGGCTAACTCAGCATCTACTGAAAAAGGTAAAGAATTAGTCATTGTTTGGGGTTTTCCCTGTTTTTTCCCGTACTCTTTTCTTTTCTCTGCTTTCCTCTTTCTCTTGCATTTAATAAAGGAGGATTTGCCTTTAAAAAAAACATAAGATTATTTGAAGAGAAATTCAAGATACAAACATGAAAAAAAATAAAAACAAAGAGGAGTTGGGAGAGGAGAGCCTATTTGGAAGAGAGGTTTTCACAAAGCCTTACATCATCAAAGTGTTGTGAGGGGCTCCCAAGAGACACCCTTCTTTCCACACCTTCCGAAAGACTCATCCCTCCCTCCCAAAGAGTGAAAACTCTGTTTAAAAAGAGTTTTTTAGGGATAGGGTTACATGACTTTATTAAATGTGAAAGGGAAATTTGTCAAATATTTTAATTCCACTTTCAATGCATATTTGACCTCAAAAACCCTTGAATTTACCACCCTTATATAAGGATGCATTGTGAATAATCTTTTCCCCGAGCTTCCCTCAAAATTTGGGCTCAATCTAGGTCTAGATGAAGAAGATACGACCCAAATGGTGAAGTAATTTCCAATCAGGATAGTTCATTCCTTCTTTGTCTTCATGGCCCATTAACTCACCACAAATGCACGATCCAACTACCATGTCCTCAAAATAATTTTTATCCCATTAATTCAGTAACATAATTACAAAATTTAAGTTAAAATATTGTACATAACAATATTTATGCTCCAAATACTACAGTGAATTTTAAAAGGGTAAAACTGGATTTTTACTCAAATTTGAAAATGAATGATCTAATCTCAAATATTTTCATAATGGAACATATATAGCACAATGTGAGGGAATTATGTCATTTATTATCAAGAAAATATTCCACAAAAAAGTGTTTTATGAACTTCCACACACTTACCATTTTTCACTCCCGGGAAAAACCTCATATCAAGTAATCATCAGTTTCAAATAAAAACCAATTTTAAAACACATATCCTTGAGATCAAACAATTACACACCAAGAATCAAGTGATATCATGCCTCATAAAAAACTATTATTTCAAGTTATTTATTTATATCATTCAATATATTTCCACTTTATTTATCCTCCCATGAACAAAACACTTAACTGACATGGCTTTTCTCATATCAGACAAATGTCATTTTTTTGCAATGCCTTTCTCATACAAACTCATACAAGGGTCACCATAGGCTTGATAAATAACTACATCACTACACGATGTTAGTCAAGGACATATTTTTACATGAGGAATTTTCAGGGTTGTTCTGTGGCTTTCGGTTGGTAGGATTTAGATGTGAAAAAACTCTTACGGTGAATGAGGAGGGTATGACTCTTTTTGAAGAAAAATTGCATTAATCTAATTTTCACTTAAATATGGTCTTCCCATTAATCCCCATAGTATTAATTCAGCTCCATCATCATAAAAAATAAATGAATTTTCACACCATTCAACATTTCTGCAGTAAAAATGTCAATCTTCTCGAACAATATTTTCCTTAAAGCTCCAGATAGGAATAGCTTTCCCCCTCTATTAGAATCTCCAAAAAGGCACATGTTTTTTTATCATGAAAGATCCATAACGGCACAACATTCAATATAATGTTTTTATTCATCATCAAACACATATTTTTATCATTTAATTTTTCATCTAATGTATCAAACAATTTGGTATCACAACACAAGACAATTTCCCCCACACTTACGCTCAACTAGATTATGCAATTTCACTTCAAGAGTAGGTTGGATAGAGAAAATTGGCTTGTAATGTGGCTAACCTAACAGGATATGCATGGATTGTAAGGGATAAAAGGATTAAATGTTCAAGTTAGGCCATTATAAAAAAATTATTCTTTGAAATAGGGTCTTTAATACCAAACAAACACCTCAATAATTTAAACAAATGTACCTCAATCCCTCATGTTTTGATAGACATAAATCAAATTCATGTAAAATAATGCATGGTTTGGATCTCTAAAGAAGTGAGGTGAATGTATAGTATAGGAAAATAATGTTTCAGAAGCCTCACAGGAAGGTGATTTTAAATATAAAGACAATGCGATGTTGCATGGGATTCAAAATTCAGTGTACTTTTCATGATATTAATAAAAATATGAACTTGAAAAAATGTAATTTCAGCAATCATTTAAGATTAGTTTCAAGGGATAAATTGTTTCACTTATTGATATGGATTTAAAAATGGTTTTTGAGAATCATTTCAGCTCAAAAGTTTCAAAAAAACATAGAAAATTGAAAAATAAACACACAAAATTTGAAAAACACACAATTTTTTTAAATCAGGAAAACAATTTAAATTTATAAACTAAAAGATTATATCCCCCACACTTAAAATATTGAATTTTCCTTAATTTGAACCCATGATATGATATATGAACATGAAATGTATAATTTTAAATAGGAAAAAGAATAACAAAGTTAAAGGGTTAGGAACAGCCTGATGTGCTCAGGTGATGATGGGTTCATGCAGTGTGATAAAATCCACTACATCTATAGGAAGTCCCTCAATGTATCTCTTCAAATATTTCACATTGATTGTAATCCTCCTTCATGTGTCCTCTTATGTGATCTCCACTACACTATAAGGAAAAACCTTAGTCACAACAAAAGGACCTAACCATCTGGAACACCACTTACCATGCATCACCTTCAGTCGTGAACTATAGAGAAGGACTTTCTCTCCAACATGAATCTCCCTTTGTTGGATCATTTTGTCATGAGTAACTTTTGATATTTCCTTGTAGAGCCTTCAGTTCTCATATGAAGACAATCTAATCTCCTCAAGCTCTTGAATTTGCAGCTTCCTTTGGATTCCAGCTTGGGCCAAATCCATGATGCATTTATTAATAGCCCAATAAGCCCGATGCTCAACTTCCAAATGGAGATTACATGATTTCCCAAAAAAAATACAAAATGGGGAAATACCAATGGGGTATTGGATGATTTCCTATAATCCCACAATGCATCATCCAAGTGCCTGCTCCAATATTTCCTATTTGGCTACACATTTTTCTCCAAAATTTGATTCAATTCCCTATTTGACAACTCAGCCTAGCGATTTGTTTGAGGGTGGTATGGTGTTGTTGTTTTGTGTGTCACCCCATACTTCTGAAGAAGGGAAGAAAAATTCCTATTGCAGAAGTGTGTCCCTTGGTCACTGATGATGGCCTTTGGTACTCCAAACCTGCAAAAAATCTGAGCTTTGACAAAGTCCACAACAACATGATAATCATCAGTCCTGGTGGCCTTAGCCTCCACCTATTTACTCACATAATAAATAGCAACCAAAATATATTAAAATCCAAATGAACTCGGAAAAGGAACCATAAAATCAATTCCCCGTACATCAAAAATCTCATATAATAGTATGGGTTGTTGGGGGCATCTCATGTCTCCTAGAAATGTTCCCAGGGTTTTGGCAATGAGAAGATGATTTAAAAAACACATGGGCATCATGGAATAAGCTAGGCCAATATAATCTAATGTCAAAAACTTTCCTAGCTGTCCGTTGTGGTCTAAAGTGTCCACCACAAGAAAGTGTATGACAAAAATATAAAACTGACTCCAAATCATGATTAGGAATGCACCTCCTAATAACATGATCATTACACATGCGCCAGAGGTATGGATCATCCCAAACATATTACAAAGACTCAATTTTTTATTTTTTCACTTGATGCTTCTTTAAATTTGCAGGGATTTTCGAGGCAACAAGGTAGTTAGCTGAATCTGCATACCAAGGATGCATACCTGAGATGGAATAAAGATGATCATCAGGGAAAGTGTCCGAAAGTGGTACCCGGTCCAAGGTGTCATCCTATAGTGTGTGATTAATCCTACTCATGTGGTCCGCCACCAAGTTTTCTGACCCATTTTTTGTCCATTATCTCAATATAAAATTCTTGAAGAAGGATCATTCATCGGATCAGCCTGGGATTTGCATCTGGCTTCTTCAAGAGGTACCTTAGAGCTACATGGTCAGAAAAAAAAACTACTTTAGAGCCCAATAAATATGAATGAAATTTATCTAAAGCAAATATGATATCAAGAAACTCCTTTCTGTGGTTATATAGTTTGATTGGGCTGAATCCAGTGTCCTTGATGCATATGCGATCACAACTGAATGTCCCTTGACCCTCTGAGATAAGACATCTACAACCACAAAGTTGGAGGCGTCGCACATAAGCTCAAAAGGAATCTCCCACCGTGGGGGATTTATGATAGGTTTATTGGTAAGACACTTCTTTAGCTCATTAAATGAAATTCTGCAAGAATCATCAAACTCAAAATCAGAATCCTTTTGATGTAATCATTACATAGGAAGAGAAATATTACTAAAATCATTGATGAACCGCCGATAAAATCTCACATGCCCTAGGAAAGCTCTAACATCATGCACACATGAAGGATAGGGTAAGGATGAAATAATGTCTATCTTAGATCCATCAAACTCTATCCCATGTTTTCACACTACATGCCCTAAGACATTTCCATGCTCTACCATGAAATGTCACTTTTAAATGTTCAGGACTATATTATTCTCAATACAATGATTCAATACTTTTCCCAAACTATTTAGACATTCATCAAATAAGGATCCATACACTGTAAAATCATCCATAAATACCTCCATCCAGGTCTCTATAAAATCAGAAAAAAATACTCACCATGCATCTCTAGAAGGTACCTGGGGCGTTGCAAAAGTCCAAATTGCATCCTCTAGTAGGAAAATGTTCCAAATAGACAGGTGAATGTAGTCTTCTCTTGATCCTCCAGAGCTATAGGAACCTGAACATATCAAGAAAATCCAACCAAGAAACAATAGTGTGTCTTCCCAGATATTATCTCAAGCATCTGGTCAATAAATGGGAGGGGGAAATGGTCTTTGCGAGTGGAATAATTTAGTTTCCTATAATCAATACACACAGACCAACTATTTTGTACCCTTATTGGAACTAACTCATCTTTCCCGTTTTTAACAAAAATAACACCACTTTTATTAGGCACAACCAGAATCGGACTTACCCACTGAGAATGTGAAATGGGTAAGATTATACCTACCTTGAGCAATTTTCCAACCTCTTTTTTAACAACCTCCCGAAGGGTTGGATTGATTGCCCTTTGTGGTTGCCTCACTGGTTTAGCCTGATCCTCAAAAAGAATTATATTCATGAAAAAGGAGGGGCTAATACCTGATATGTCAGCCAAGGTCCACCTGGTTTCTTTGATGTTCTCCCTCAAAAGATTCAAATGTTTTTCTTCATGTTCAAAAGGGAGATTGTTAGCAATGATAACATGTAATTTCTCACCAGTTAACAAGTATGACTAATTTTGATTTGTTGGAAATGGCTTGTGTTTCAGTGTACGGGGGTGGCGTATGGATGGGGTCATAGAAGGAACTGAAATATGTGCACAAAGAGCATCAGTATCAGAATATACATCATCAAAATCAGAGAATAAAGCATCAAATCCATCATCATACTGAACAGACATGTCATAATTAGAGTTCACATGATCAAAATCAGATTAGGATTCCATTTCAAAATCAAATATTATAAAGTCTTGTTCCTTAGAAACAGGTGTTGAAGTACACTTAGACATCATACTAGAACCAATACTCATAATCTACCTAAGCATAAGACAATCCAATTCCATGGTGTTTTTACTTGGTCGTTCAAAATTGGAGATGACAAATGAAGAATGATCCTCTGAGGGGTACTTCATAGAATCCATAACATTAAATATCACAACTTTATCCCGAAATTCTATGGAAAGTGTACCCTCATTGACATTTATGATCTTTTTTGCAGTTTTGAGGAAGGGATTACCTAAGATAATGGGGTCATGAGAACTTACTAGATAATCCTCTATGTTAAGCATGTATAAATCTGATTGAAAGATCACGTCTCTTACCCGGACTAGTACATCCTCAAGGACTCCTACTTGATATGTCGTAGCTCTATTTTCCAACTACACCACTACTCTCGTCAGTTTCAGCTCACCAACCTACAAAGAAGAGAATATAGAGTGAGGTATCACATTTATGGAAGCTCCCAAATCACAAAGTGCATCAGAAATGTGTAACTCCCCTATGGTGAATGGGATAGTGAATGTCCCGAGATCCTTTCACTTTGTTGGAATTTCTAGAGTTGGTGTAATGAGTGCTGAAACATTCCTTCCAAGATTGATCCTCTCATTTCCTTTGAGCCCTCTTCGATTGGTACAATGTTCTTTTAAGAATTTTTCATACCTTGGAATTTGATTAATGGCTTCAAGTAGAAGAATGTTGATCTCCACATGCTTGAATGTGTCCAAAACCTTTTTTTGCATTGCTTCTTCAGCCATCTTCTTGTTTTGAACAACCCTGTTTGGAAAAGGAAGGGGTTTAGGAGGAACATCATTAATATTTTTCTTACCTTTATCTCTCTCCTTGGGTTTCTCATCAGTTGATGTGGAATGGGGCTTCTCTGAAGTTAAGGTGAATCCAGGTGAAAAATAGGTGCAGATGTATCATTTTTTTGCTTCCCACGTCTCAATGTGATGGCACTGACATTCCCCTTGGGATTTGAAGTAGGTTGGGATTTTAGATTTCAACAATTCTTACTCACAAGTTCATGGAGGGTGGTGGAAATCTAGCTCATTCAATTCTTCAACTACCTCAGCTCCGAACCTTTACTCTTCAGCTCATTCTGTTGATTAAGAAGAATTTTTTTCAAAAGATCATCACTATTAGATTCTACCATTGGTGGGGGATTCCCTTGTTGTTGGCTTGTTGATTCTTGAGATTCAAATATCCTTTGGGGTTTTGGGAATCCCTGCTGGTAAGGCGGATGCTGCTGGAAGTTTTATTGAAAAGGGGGCCTTTGTTGTTGTCCAGAGCCATACCTCATGTCTGGTTGATCATTCCGTCATTGGTTGTATGTGGAATAAAATGAGTAAAACTTTTTTTGGGGGTATGTCTCTTGTTGCTACTGATATAGTCTCCCGGGGAATACTGTTGCGCAATCCTCTGTCTCTTGTTGTTGTGGGAAATAGTCAGTTGGGTGGCTTGTCTCGGTGAAAATGCCACAAGGCCTTGAAGGAGTGGGTTGAGATGTCTTTTGAGCCAAATAAATCTTCCTCGCTATAGTGGACAATTCTTCCAACATGGTATCAATCATATGACATTCCAGAGAAAAAGGACTTACCTGATGTACTCCTCTGACATGTGGTGTTCCTATATCGCCAAATTGTTGAGAGTTTTGGGCCATCTTGTCGATCAATGCATGTGAAGCTATAGGTGTCTTGTCTACTGATGCTCCTCCAGCCACAACATACACCATGCTTCTCTCCATTGGCGTGATTCCTTCATTGATGTACTAGATGAGTAATTGCTCACTGATTCGGTGATGTGGGCAGCTCACACACAACTTCTTGAATCGCTACCAATACTCATACATTGACTCCCCTTCTTCTTGCTTGATCCCCAAGATCTCCTTACGAATGGAAGTGGTCCTCGATTCTAGAAAAAATATCTGCATGAAAAGGCATTTCAAATCGTTCCAACAAGTTACATCTTCGGGTTGTAAATAATACATCCAGTCTTTCGAAGCTCTATCAAGTGAGAATGAGAATGCTCTTAGTTTAATTTGATCTTCAGAGACATTTCTTGGTTTAAGGGTTGAGAAAACCACATCAAAGTATTTCAAATGTTTATTGGGATCCTCACCAGAGAGGCCATGAACCTTTGGATGTAATTGAATTTACCCATATTTTAGTTCAAAGTCAGATTTGAGATTTGGGTATGCAATACAATTTTGTTGATAATTAATATCAAGTGCAGCCAATTCTCGAATAGTTCTATTAAGTTCATTTCCATTATTTTCAGAAATTGGTTATTTTTTTATTTTTGAATTTGAATTCCTTCCAATTTCAATGTTCTGATATTGGAGTAATTCTCCAACTGGTTTAATGTTGAAACTTCCCGTAGACTGAGAATGTCTGGTTCGAGCCCTAAGGCTATGTTCAATCTCAGGGTCAAGATCTAAGAGATATTCGTGGTTAGTTCTTGTCATAAATCAAATAAAAATGAAAAGAAATAAATTATACCATAGTAAAATAAAAATAATAAGTTTGAATTGAGGGTCCAAAAAAAAGTATAAGAAAATAAAAGAAGAAGAAAACAAATAATATTTTGTAAAGAAGGAAGAAAGAAGAGAGGAATATAATAAAATGTAAAATAAAATAAATACCTCTAATTGGTTGAAATAATCACATGCCTCCCCGAAAATGGTGCCAATTTGAAAGAGAACTGTCGTGGGCACCCTCAAATGATTAGTGGTTTTGGGGTACTTAGGTGCATCTGAGTGCCTGACCACGAACGTCTCTCAAAGGAGGAAGTAAATTAAAACAACTTATAAAAGGTATTCCAAAAATAAAAGAGAATATAATTAAAACATTAATTAAATATATGGGGGTTTTTTATAGTTTATAAATCTAGAAGACATTTTCTAGAGGAAGACTATATTTTTTTGTTTTTAATTTTCAAATGAAGTTTGATTAAAAAGACATAATAAGAATATATTTCTTTAGAAAGTATATTAAAAGGAATAATCTATCTAACTCTACCTATTCATTTAATTATTAATCATTATCATTTAAATCAATTTCCACTTAATTATGATCCCCTAATTTTTTTAACCCGCGAACCCTACAAGTGTTAACTTAACCAGAAAGATGGAATTACCTAAACCCTAGGCTAGCTTTGGAACACGCAATCGCAGCACCCTGCTTTGATTTTTATTCTAAGTTTAGCTTATGGTTGGTGGTTAATTGTATCAAATATCCATTATGGAAATTAGGATTACTTTTTTTAGAGATTATATATGTAATCTAAAAATTTATCCCATGTGGTCTTGTATAATCGATTAAGATCGCGCTCTCACAATTTACACAAAATCTCGACCTCGCGTGTTTTTGTGTTAATTGTTCAATTTCTTGATTAGTTTTATACAATTTAGAAACACAATTCATGGACCATATTATGTGAATTAAAGTAGCTCAATTATTCAAAATAATTAAATGAAGAGGGTAGATGATAGATCGATCACTAAAAACTACTCTCCCATGCGTGGTGTGGTCATCGTGGAGACGTTTTGCATGAGCAAAGAATTGAAAGGGTAAAACCCAATATCATCCCCACTCTTGATTACAACCCAATTAGGAATATTAATTGAAGAAGCAAATTTAAGCACATAAAATATTACTTCAAGATAAATTCAAGATACAAACATGAAAGAAAAGAAATTCAATGAGAATGTGGGAGAGGAGAGCCTTTTTGGAAGAGAGGTTTTCACAAATATTTACTTCATCCAAGAGTTGTGAGGGGATCCCAAGAGACAACCTTCAGCCACACCTTCCCAATGCCTCAACCAGACCTCCCAAAGAGTGAAAAATTCCTTTAAATAGTGTTTTTTAGGGCTAGGGTTACATAACATTATTAAATGTGCTGGAGAAATTAGGTCCAATATTTTAATCACACTTGTACTACATAGTTGACCTCCAAAACGTGTGAATTGGCCGGACTTCTAGATGGATGAGTTGTGAATAATCATGTTCCCGAGCTTCCCTCAACATTTGGGCTCAATATAGGCCCGGATGAAGAAGATACGACCCCAATGGTGAAGTAATGTCCAATCTGGATAGTTCAGTCCATCTTTGTCTTCATTTCCCATTTACACCCCTCAAATGCACGATCCAGCTCCCATGTCCTAAATAGAATTCATATCCCATTAATTCAGGAACATAATTACAACATTTTAAGTCAAAATATTTTACATAACAATATTTATGCTCAAAATACTATAGTGAATTTTCGAAGGGTAAAACTGGTTTTTTCATCAAATTTGAAAACGAATGATCTAATCCCAAATATTTCATAATGGAACATATTTCACACAATGTGAGGAAATAATGTCATTTATTATCAATAAAATATTCAACAAAATCGTTTTTTATCATGAGGGAAGAGGATTATAGAGTGGATGCTTATAAATAAAAATTCACTCGACTGAAAATGTATGCCCCCAATTTTATATGATATCTTGATAGTAAAATCTATATTTTACTCAATATTGAATCCAAAATATAGAAGGGAATTATCTTCAGGTTAGTTCAATATTAAAGTAAAACTTGTTTTTTGTTCAGAGATGGTGGAATTGGAGGTTTTTGATGATTATGTGTTATTTAAAAAACAACAGAATAAGAGGTCGAAGTTGTTGATGAAACGTATGAAATCTACAAATAATTCTGATAGTAAGAAACATAAGTTTATAGTTTGTGAAAATTATGGTGAAAATCACACTGGAGAATGAATTTTGAATTTTTTTCAGTGCTTCTAAGGTTGTATAATGGGACATAAGGGTCCAAATTGAACTGAAAAAGGTCAAGGAAATTGTAAGAAATAATCTGATTTACAGCCAGTAAAAAGTTTTAAGTGGAATGAAATTGGACATTAGGGAAATTAGTGTCTAAAGAAGAACTAAAATGAGGGAAAGAATCCAGACTATAAGAAAAAAGGTGTGGTGAAATCCTTTGGAACTACTTCCGTAGATATTGGGCCATCAAATGAAGTTGTATCAGGTACACTATTAGTTTATTCAGATTATGCTAATGTGTTGTTTGATTCGAGGTCTACACATTCTTTTATTTCTGAGATAATTTCTTATAAATTATGAATTCCATGTCTTTATTTGAATCATGAACTTATGGTAAAAACCCAGGTAGGAAATATTGAGAAAAAACGAAATTATAAGAGCCTTCAAGTTCTTGTGTGCGGAGAGAATCTATCTGCAAACTTTACTATTTTGCCTCTAGTAGAGTTTGATCATATTTTGTGTATGGATTGCCTTTCGGTTTATCATGCTAAGATTGAATACAGAGATAAAGTGTTTTCATTACTGAAATAATTTTAGTTTGAGTAAAATCAGGAACCCTTAGTTTGGATAACATATTAGGAATCTAAGAAACTAGTTAAAGATGGAAATGAATGTAACCCTCCACATATTGTTGAAAACAGAGGAATTATTTCGATTAATGATGTGCTGATAGTAAATGAGTGTCTTGATGCTTTTTTTCTAGTAATATACTTAACCAAGATGATTAATTTATTGCTAACTTAGTTATTGATGCAATGAAAATTTCAATACCCCCTTATTGAATAGATCAAATTGAACTTTTGGATTCAAAGAAGCAATATCAGAAGTTATTAGATAAAGGTTGCATTCAACCGAGTACAGAACCATAGGGTTCTCTAGTATTTTTTGTTAAAAAGGAAGATTGTTCAATGAGACTTTGCATTGATTATAGAGCCTTCAATAATATCATTTCTATGAACAAGTATCAATTCCCTCATATCGATGATTTGTTTGATCAGCTCCAGGGAGTTCAATATTTTTATATGATTGACTTGAGGTTGGGGTACCAATAGTTGAATTTAAAGGACACATACATTCTGAAAACCATGTTTCATACAAGATATGGCCATTATGAATTTTTATTTGTGCCTATTGGGTTAACTAATGAACATGTTTTATTCATGTATATTATGAAAAGAATTTTTCGTGAGTTCTTGGATAAGATTGTTGTTGTGTTCATTGATGAAATTTTGGTTTATTCAAAAATTAAATTAGTGCATGAAATTCATTTTAGTATGGTATATAAAATATTAAAAGAAAAGAAATTGTATGGGAAGTTCCAAAAGTGGGAGTTTTGGGAACAAAAAAATTCATTGCATGGTCACATTATTTAAAAACATTGCATAACTATTGATCCTACTAAAATAAAATATTGTAATGAATGATCAGGACCCACAATATAACCGAGATTCTTGGTTTTCTTGAATTAGCTAACTATTACCAAAACGTTTTTTAGAATTTTGCGCGGTTATCTACCACACTGACTAAATTAAATCGAAAAGATGTTTTGTTCATCTGGACAAAAGAATGTGAGGATTGTTTTAAGGAATTGAAAATAATATTAGTGAATTCTCTAGTTTTTGAATTACCATACAGAGATGGATAATTTCTTATATGCATTGATTCTCGTTAAAAGGAAATAGTTATGTTTTAATTCAAAATGATCAGCTAATTTCTCGTGCTTCACATCATTTGAAACCTCATGAGTTAAATCATCCCTTTCCTGAATTGGAATTATTTGATGTTGTAATTTCATTAAAAACATAAGGGAATCATATGTATGGAGTAAAATGTAAAATATATACTAGCTTCAAATGTTTAAAGATTATATTCATTCAGAAAGAATTGGAAATGAGATAGAGGAGATTGATGGAATTAATCAAGGAATATGATTGCACAATTCATAACCATCTAGGAAAAGAAAATTAATTGTCTTATGCTTTGAGTTTAAAAAGTTATTCAACATTAATGTTGTTACGTTTTGAACAAGATCCTTTTATTAAATATTTAATAAAATTTGGAATAGACATTTTTGGTGAAGGAAATACCTCTTTTTTGTTTCAAGTTTCAGTAAAATCATCTCTGGAACACAGAATAAAGCAACTGTATAAAGATGATTGTGAATTGTAGAAAAAGGTATAATTAGTTTATAAGGGTATATTACCTAAGTTTATCATTGATAGAGACTGTGTTTTGATTTTGGGAAGAGATTATACGTGGCTTCTAATTCAGAGTTGAAGAAATATTTGTTATATGAAGCTCATAGTTCTCTGTTTTCAGTTCATCTTAGTAGTACTAAGATTTATAGAGTTCTTCAAGAGTATTAATGGTGGGATCGAATGAAAAGATATATTACTGACTTTATTGTGATGTTTTTGACTATTCAATAGGTTAAAATAGAGTGGTATTTACTGAAAGGGATGCTTCAGCATTTACTGGTGCCAGAGTGGAAATGGGAAAATATATCACCAGACTTCCTTGTCAGATTACTGAAGACATCTTGGGATAATAATTCCATTTGGGTTATTGTTGATCGATGGACTAAATCAGACCATTTCCAACCAATTCAAGAAACTCTATCTCAATATCAACATTTACTATTGTATATAAATGAGATAGTCATGTTACCTGGATTTCTCCCCTCCATTGTATCTGATCATGATTTGAGGATCACTTCTAACATTTGGAATGGCCTTCAGAAGTGATTGGGTACTGAATTAAATTTTAGTATAGCTTTTCATCCTCGATCAGATGGAAATTTAGAACGAACAATTTTGTCTTTGAAAGGTATGATACATTATTCTTTAATAGATTAAAAGAGATGTTGGGACCAACATCTTTTTTTGGTTGAGTTTTCTTATAATAACAGTATTCATTCCAGTATACAGATGGCTCCATTTTCGGCATTATAAAGGAAGCGGTGCCGAACTCCAGCTTTTTTGGGATGAAGTATGTGAAAGGAAAATTATGGGAATAGAATTGGTTGAATATATGGTAGAAAACGTTCAGTTAATTCAGAATCACATGAGAACAACAATGAGTAGGCAGAAAAGTTAAATAGATAACTTAAGGAAGGATCTTTCTTTTGAGGTTGGTTATCATGTCTTTCTCAATGTTTCTCCATGGGACAACATGATGTGTTTTGGTAAGAAGGTAAAGTTGAGTCTATCTTTTATTAGACCTATGAAATCCTAGAAAAGTTGTCTTAGTTTCTTACATAGTTTCTTTACCTTCATGTTTATCCCAGGTACACAATCATTTTCATGTTTTTATGTTGATAAAGTATTTGTCAGATCCATATCAGGTTTTGATCCTAGAGATATATCAATTAGAAGAATATTTCATATGAGGAATAACTAGTCCGTATTCTTGATTGAAGAGAGAAAGTGTTGTGGAACATTGTAATTAATCAGGAAATGGTTTTGTGGAAAAATTAAATGGTTAAATTTACAACATAGGAATCATAAAATACTATGAGGGATATATACCCCCATATATTTGAAAAATGAATAAAATTGTGGCGACGCAATTCCCAAAAGTAGGTATGGATGTAAAGACCGTGGTATTTATAGAAGAATACAATTGATTTATATTAATACTAATTAATAAGATATTAATTTTACTTTAAATGGGGGTCTATGCTCGATGGCATACCCGACACACAACAATGGGTTTCTCCAAAATCTCATGTTGCAAACAAGGCTGAGTCATACTGAAAAATAATAACATAATATTATTATTTTAAATGGTCGTTAATGCCACATCATTGTATTGGAGGGAATGAATATAACTGGCCATATTATGATTAAACATGTTTGTTAAATTATTTTAGATTTATCCAACAACATTTCAATGATTAAAATGAGAATGAATCCAATTTTAAGCATAAATACTCTAGTATTTTTAAAAGGTAGTTTTACCACCTTTTGATAGAGAAACCCTTTTAAATCTAGTTTTTTTTCACTTTTATATGTTCCATTTCACAAAATAGACTTCTTCTTTAGAATTTGGAAATCAAAATTTACTTTCAGTAAATTTTTGGTATTATTCTGATAATGTTTATTTTTTTAATTAATATAGAAAATTGATGAATTTTAAGTCAAAAATTCATTTTCATCTAATTTATTTATATGGTTAGACTACCTTTTTAATTGGTTTTAAAGTGTAATTAGTTTATGGTTTTATCATTTAACCCAATTTATGTCAATGTAATTAATTTACCTTTTTAATTATACATAAACACATGTCAATCTTTTGATAGTTATTATTTCTTAAAACCCCTCTTTTTGTGTGAAAAATGTAATTCTTTGAAGGGGTATAAGTTACCCTATTTATTATAAATTCCAAGAGCCTTATGCTTTGGTTCTTTGAGTTCTCATTGTGTGTGATGGATGAATTCCATTTTTAGGGACATGATCCAGGTTGCTATGTTGTTGGTTTCCTATTTCTTGTGTTGTAGTGTGAGCCTAGTATAGCCAATCCTTGAGGGATATTGTAGTATGTGGGGAATAGAGGCCTTGTGGTTGTGGTATCAGTTGATGTATAGAGTGTAAAGACGCATTGGTTATGAATATGGGTATTAGTGAGTATGCCAAAGATTATGGGACTGGTTGAAGATGGTCTTACTCATTGTTATGAAAGTGGGATTCTTGTTGAATCCTTTGTTTGATTATCTATTATACCTTACTCTCTTCTGGAGGTAGATGGTCTTGATTACCCTCCTTCCAAAATAGTTGAAGATGCATGTTGTTTTCCATTTGCTTTCTGTGTTTATCTTCTCTTTGAATGATGGGCCTACACTCCTACTGTACGTGGGAAAACATAAAGGGTAGTCTATATACAACCCTTGTTGATCCTCTTGTGTTGGAATATTAGAATGATTTAATTGAATACCAAAAAATATGGAATATGAAAATATATTTAAATAAATGAATAAATTATGTTTGACTAATGGGGTTGGAGCTCACTGGGATTCAAAGACGAGGTTGTGTTTCTGAGAAGCCATAGACCAGGGTTGGTTATTCCTATAGGGCATGGATCATTGTTGAAATGGTAATAAAATGTAAAATAAAATTTTATAGTGGTTAATAATTGTTTAATGGATTAATTATCATAAATTTAAATTTATTTAACGTGATAATGTAACATAATATATCTTATTAAATGGTTGTGTTATTATATGACCTCTAGTCTTATTAGTGATAGATGGGAATATAAGGGACGTTAGCTATAGTTGAGTCAAAGAATAGGTTTTTCCCATAGTGTGTTTGTGTTCTATAATATATCTATTATGTTATTTGTTTCTATATGATACCCCACCTTTTCATTTAGAGAGACCCAGACCTCAGGGGGTTTTTCCAACATTCCTGTTTGAGGATGGATAGATTACTACCACTTTTACCATCTATCTCTTCTCTTTGCAGTTACTTGTGCTGGTATGCATGTTGTTCAGTTTTCCCCTGATATGTTTGTATAGTTATGTAATGGTTAGTGAAAATTTTACACACATATATTATGGATATAGATTCCTATGGACTACTATAGGTATGACTTTTATAGGATGTGATGGATTGAGGATCTTTACTCAGTGTATGGGTTGTAAAGACTTAAGGTATAATACATGACGTATGATACATCTTAAGTACACTGTGGTGGCTCCGTGAAACTACCTAGTCACATTTGTTATGTGGATGTGGGGGTGATGCATGAGGTGCATGTTGACGTATGGTATGTATGTTATGGGGATTCATCCAAGTGTCTATGGGAAAGCCTTTTTAGAGAGTGATGGCATGGATGTGCGATGTTTGGGAAAAGAAGACAACAAGTGGGGTAGTGGTATAGGGGTACCCTTGATACTATTAATTTTATTATATAATATTATATGTGATACTATGAGATAGAAGACGTGGTGAGGCTGGGAACTTAGTATACATGTTTTGGTGATGACTTTGTTTCAATTAGTGTTCAATGTGCTTTATAATCCTTTCTTTAATTTTTCACGAGAGTCTCTGAGGAAGATCCAACTGATTATTATATTATACACACCATGGGTTATATAAACTATTTTTCATGTCACTTCGATCAGGTTGGAGATCATGCAGGTTACTACTAGTTCGGGGTTTTGGAGTAGCTTTTCAGACATCGTGGTCACTGTCATTTTAATTTTTTCTTGTACTTGCATCATTCCCATTAAGCTATTGTATTCATTTAATGAAATTACATATGTGCACTTGGTTTTATTTTATATTTAAGTATTTTTAGGAGTTTTATGGTTTCTATCTTACCTCCCTCTTCAGCATGTTTCCTCTTAGAGGGCATGGCCTCCCATCTATGTTTTTGCTACACGCTCAGTGCTAGTCCCCAAACTGGGGCATACTGGACATGGAACTTGTGGGAGGGGGGGTTATTATCACTCTTTTATCATTTTTGTCCTAGAAGGGATACACATTGTGGGTAGTGGGTCATGACATAGTGGTATGGTAGCTCTGGTTGAGATATATGATGGAGTTTGGAGTTTGACACTAGTGAGGTTGCATGGGTTGGTAGGGAAATTGTGTCTGTCGAGTTCATCAATTGTTGTAAACTATATAGATTAGTAAAGAAATGGTTATTCAAGGCCCCATATGATATGACTCATGAGCCTTTATACATATAGTGGCTACTAAACATGGTTACACTTGTTTTAGGGTAGATACCTAGGAAAGGGTCATGCATTATTCCTTCTTGTGCCAATGTTTGAATGGGTAGACCTTGTGATAGGTTAAACTAAAATGAATAAAATAAAAAATAATAATTATAATATTCTCTATATTTGAGGTTCAGTAGATCTAACTATTTTTACTTTTGTAGGTATTCCTCTCGGTTGAAATCATGAGTAGGTTCTCACAGAAGATGTTTAGAAGGTTGTGCTAGCAGATCCCCACAGTCTAGAGGTTGACAATGACAACACATGGTGGGGGACACTCTGAGCATTTCAATTATAGAGTCTACAGAAGTATGAAGGTTCCATTTTATATGCATTCATGGAATCCTGGATGGAGTAAGTTGATATATATTTATGTTTGATCAATGCTTCTAAGTTTCAATGTGTATCATTGGTTAGGATAATGATGTGTGGAGTATCGAGAAAGTAGTGGTTATTATCCCTCATAGATCATGAGGAGTTTTCAGTCTTCTGAAAGGATTAATGAGACTAGTTCAATGTCAACTTTATTTCTTTGTCGGCTAAGTGGTCTAGTCTCTAGAATCTTCTTACCCTTTGGTAGTGGACCTCTATTTTGTGAGAGTTTGGAATCCATTTCATGAAACGTTTTTATAGTATTCAGACCTGTTGCAAGATTATAAGGCCGGGGTGAGGCATTTAGAGGAGGATTTACATCCATGGATCCAATTCTAGTTCACCTTGTTAGTGATGAAGACATATCATGCAGTGTTGGATAGAGAAAAGGTAATTTTGAGGACATTATCCAGAATTCGATCATTATGAGAGGGGAGTCATCAGGATTCTTCATGAAGAAAAACTATGGTATGGGGTTTCCAGTTTTCAGGGGAGAATAGTTTCTGTTTTTCTGGGGGTAGGTCAATACCCTAAGTAGATCATTTCACTTAGGGAAGAAGCTCAAAGACCTATAATAATGAATTATGTGCTTGTTTGTTTATGGATTTTTTGGTTATTTGCAATGGGAGTGATTGGCCTTTCTGAGCAGTCATCGTGCGTCAGGCGTTCGACTTCATGTTCCACCATTTAGGAAGTTCCATTTAAGAATGTGGTAGATGGATTCACCATTTGTGGAACAGTAGAGAGCATATGGGGTTGAAAAAGGGCATCATTGGGATTCTCATCATCCTTAGTGGGAAGAGAACAACCAGTGAGGTGTTCATCATTATGTTTAGGGAGGTTGTAGAGCAGGTCGTGGTCAGAATCATGTACAAGAATTGTCAGTGCTAGGAAATCCAGATGTCATTTGAGGTACCCTTTCACTACTTTCTACATGATGGAATACCTTAATTAATTTAGGAGAGACACACAACATCATATCACATGGCCTTGTCCATGACATGGGACATGAGGTCGAGAGACTTCAAGTGCCTTTGGCATTGTCTGCAATGGTTGGATTCCTAACTGACTTGTTGAAGTATGTAGAGACTGTGAGGTAGTGTTAGGGAAGCACCTCTCAAGAAGTTATTTACAATGTTTCATGATACAACCATATTATGTCATCCTTAGCATGTTTTTGTTGTATTCATAGAATGATTTCGTTGATTTATTTAGGGGAATGTGGTATTCCTTGATGCTAATGGAGAGTCAACGATGTTTATTGGTGAGTGAGACCATTGGATGGTTCACAGGCATGTTCTGTCCTAGTCATCCTTGATGGCTAAGCTAATGCTTTGTTTGTTAGAGTTTCGACAGTTGGGGATTCCAAGGGTCGTAGAAGAGTACCCTAATGTATTTCTATAAGTGGTTGTAGTGTTTCCCCCTTGACGAGAGATTGAGTTTAGGATCTACCTACAACCACGCATGTCTCCTTTATTAATGTATCGATTTATTTGGATGCATCTTGAGTTATGGGATCAACATATATAGCTTAATGGTATATTGCAGTGTGGTTTTGTTCAGTTGTGGCTGTCACTATAGTGTTTTTAAATTTTGGTCATATTGAAGGCTAATGACAGTTTGCAGTTGTGTTTCGTTTATCATCTCTTAAAAAAAGTGACAGTGAAGAACCTATATCCCCTTCTATAGATTGATTATTTATTCAATCAAATTAATGGTTAATTTTGGTTCTCAAACGCCGATTTTCACATAGTATATCATCAGATGCATGTGAAGGATGAGGATATCATGAAGACTTCTACATGTTATCATCATGAAAATTACGAGTTAGTTGTCATGTTGTTCGGATTGATGAGTGCTCTAACTATGTTCATGGGGATGATGAATGTTGTGTCTGTGAGTTCTTGTATAAGTTCATGTTGAATTTCAATGATGGAATCCTTTTGAACTTCATGTTCAAGGTAGAGCATGAAAAAAATCTATGTTATGTTTTGGGAGTTCTTCTCCATGATACACTATTTGGGAAGTTGTTGATTTGTGATTTTTGGGCTTGAGATATCCTTTTTTTGGGGAATGTTTTATTCCTAAAAGAAGTATATATGGATCTATAAAATAGAAAATAAGTTTCATCTTGGGAAACCCCAAAGATATTGGAATACATGTGCAGTTCCTTTGTCTCGTAGGCTATTATAGGAGGTTCAAAACCAATTTCTATCATGTTGCGACTCTTGGGGAAGCATTGAATAGAAAGGATTATACATTCGTATGGAATGATCAGTGTTAGACAGCTTTTAAGTATTTGAAAGAATATTTGGTCAATTTTTTGGTTCTTTTTCTATTAGTAGAAGGGGTTTAGTTTGAGGTTTTTTGTGAAACTTCACATCTGGTGTTAGGATGCATTATAATGCATTAGAAATATATCATTTCTTATGGGTATCAGAATTTGAGTCTCCATTAACGAAACTATGGGCCCATTATCTTGAGTTGGTAGTGATGGTGTTTTTCATAACATTATTGAGACATTTCTCCATTGGGGAACATTTTTTGGTCTTCACCGATCATAATATCTTTAAGTGCGTTTCCCCCTATCAGGACTTCAACTTATGATAGTGTTGGTGGATGTACTTCTTATTGGATTACAAGATCAAAAAAGTTTATACAACAGGAAAGGGGAATGTTGTGGTCATTTGCCTAATCGATAAGTCACATAGTGATATAGAGAGTGAATTAGGTGATTCTAAGAGAGTGGTGTAAGATATTTTAGTATTACCTCAAGATAATGAAGAAGTTGGGGGAAGATGTTGTCTTTTTCAGATGACGGTGTAGTAATATCGAACGCAACAAGTAGAAGAGTCCCAGTTGGAGGATATTGAGGTGGAGGTCAGGAGAGACCATGTTTGTTTTGGAGAAGCCCATGATTCTTGGTCTCAGGATGAACAAGACTTAGTGTTATTTGAAGGGAATCTTTTTGTATCCTTGGAAATGTGTGAGATTGTTCTTAGATAGTTCCAAACTGCATCCTTAGCGGTATATATGAGCATTAAAATGATGCACTGAGCTTCGAGGAGTATTTTTTGGAGATCTGGGTTGAATCCTTTAGTTGAGGAGTTTGTCTCCCGATGTTGGGTATGCCCGAGGGTGAAGCCCAAGAACTGTGTTCCTGGTGGATTTCACCAGTTGTTAAATGTTCCTCAGTGGAAGTGGGTAGACATATTGATAGACTTTATTAATCATTTACCTCAATCTAAAAAATGATATGACACTATATGGTAGGTAGTGGATCATTTGATGAAATCATCCCACTTTATAGAGATCATGGAGATTAGATCAGTGTAGGTTTTTTTGAGGAAGTTTCTGGAGGAGGTGGTGAGACTCCATGGAGATCTGATGATAGTAATTTCTGATCAAGATCCCTATTTTACCTCCATAGTGAGGAGAGGTCTCTATTATGTTTTTGTTTCTCATCAATTCCGTATAACTATTTTTCATTTGTAGAGAGATGGTTAGTTTTTTAGGACTATCCAAACTCTTGAAGTCATGTTATTCTCTTATGTACTACATTTTGGAGGTTTGTTAATGATGCACTTACCCTTGGTAGTGTTTTATTACAATGATTTTATCTACTCCTCCATTTGTATGTTTCCATTTGAAACCTTGTACGGATGCACTTTTTGTTATCTGTTGTGCTGGACTACTGTTGTAGATTTATCAATTCTCGGGTTAGAACCAGTACATAATACCAAAGACATGGTTCAGGTGATTCACAAATAGATGAAGTTATCGCAAGATCATCATAATTCTTATGTCGATCATAGGAGGATACATTTGGAGTATGATGTTGGGTATCATGTATTTCTAATGGAGAATCCACATCATTTTCAGTGAAGTTTTTCTCATGGAATTAAGGTTTATCACTTATTTGACGGGCCTTTCGGAGTGTTAGCTCAAGTTAGAGCTATGACGTATCACATAGCTCTTCCCTCAAAGATAAGTAGGTTACACAATTGTTTTCACATGTCCCAAATATATCATTATCTTCATCAAAATCCACATGTCATAGATTGGGGTGATATCAATGTTTATGATGATGAAACCATCAAGGATAACCTATAGAGATTCAGGAACACAAGGAAAAGGTGTTGTGTGGGCAGGATATCCCAATGGTCCATATCATGTGAAGGAATGTTGGTGTGGAGGAGAGTTTCTGGGAACATGAGACACATATATGTTCTCAGTCTCTCGAGTTCTTTAGTGTTTTTCTCTTCTATTGTAATGTGTTCCGTTTTGTGTTAGTACACCCTTTTCATTTATGAGATATATTTCTCTTATTGTTTGTTGTGAATTTCTCCCTTTTGAGAGGTATCTCCCCTAGGAGAGAGTTTATGATCTTCTTGTGGTTGTCACATGGTTTCACATTTTCCTTTGTATTAGGGGGTTGATATCCTATGTTGGCGAGAGCCTTGATATGTATCTCACTAGGTGTATGTTTGGAAAACCTCTCATATGATTCTTCTCATGGTTGGTATTGGATTTTTGAGGACAAGATGTTTTTGAGATGTGTCTAATGTAATGTCCCAGACCTCTCTGGTCCATTACATATTGAAAATATAGTGTTTCTGGTGTTATGGGAGGTCAAGGTGACTTATTTCTAATAATTTCCCAATTTTCCAATTCTGTGAATAGTGTTTCTAGGATGATAGGTCATCTATCGATAGATCATATCTCCATACATTATATATCATTAGGTAATATATCGGTTGGATGAAAATGGTTTCTAAGATTGTAGGTCATCAATCGGTAGGCCATCTAATGGTTGGTCATCTATCGGTAGGTGTATAGTGGTTTATGATCAGTATATGTAATGTGTTTCCAGAATGGTGAGTCCCATCGGTGAGTCATGTCAGTTAGTCGTGTCGTTGAGTTGTGTTAGGGACTCGTGTCGGTGAGTCATGCTAGTTCCTTGCATTAGTGATTCGTTGGTGAACAGTTTTCCCAGTAACCTACAATTCTCCTCTATGATGTTATCTTTGATGTAAAATGAATTCAAAGCCTATTTTAAGGTATTAATGGCCGATTAAAATCTCATAACTCCTATATTTTTTTCATAAGGGTTCGAGTGCCATTACTCTGTCAAAACATGTAATCTCAAGCAGATCCAACTTTAATGTCAAATTTAAACTACTACTACATCTTGATATTGAAAATGTAGAGATACCATCCATCCTTGTTCTTTCTTCTTGTTTTCCTTGGTATGGGATACCTATATTTATTCCTCTCATATGAGTCAAGTGATCAATCAACAATCCTTGGATCATTTTCCATTGGAGATGCCAGGCTCCATGCACACCCCCTATTTTTGTGCATTGAGAAAGTGTCGATACGTCTTCGATATAAGGTATGTTCTACCTCTGTTCTTCTGGGTTCCTTAATCTATTTATTCCCATTCTCTATTCCATGTTATGTCATGTGATCTCCATATTTCTAATGGATCATTCTGTGGTATTGGTCTGTGAGGTTGTGTCATGGTGCCCCCTGGTGGATTCATTCATTTTAGGAGAGGTGATTGTGATCTATTATGATGGATCATTCTCATGCAAAGAAAATTAGAAACCCTTCAAGGTATGGGATTTATAGATTCTCTATTTTATTTAAACGCAGTCAAAGAGTTATCAAGAATTTTATCACTAGATCATAATGAAATTTACATCATAAATATTTGAAATGTACTAAATAATTGGTATCATTTTCTTAGAAACTCTATTACCTCTGTTTTTTAGATAGTTTCATATCTCATATTTTTTTTAGAAAGTCACTATTGATAGAAATTGGTAAATAACAAGAAGGCAAGATTAATCATGAAATAATTGGCCAATGATAAAGGGGCATGTTTAATGAATCTGTTTGGTGTTGATGTGATTTAAAGGCAATAAAATGGATACAATTATTCGTATTTAAAAGAATCATTTAATTCAAAATGGAATAAAGATCCTATTGTGTGATATAGATAATTTATTTTATGGGGTATCAGTTACTATCTTTCTTGTGAAGACCTTGCAAATTTTTCTTTTGAGCTATGTGTGCTTGTTGAGTGTAAAGGTTGAATGCCTTGTTTTGGTCCAAGAGCCCGGTTGCAATGTTGTTTTTTTCCTACTTATAGTGTTGTACTATTAGCCTAGGATAGCCAATCCTGGAGGGATGTTATGCTATGTGGGGTTGGGAGGCCTCGTGGTTGTGGTAGTAGATGACTCATAGAGTGGAGAGATAACTCAGTTTATTCATATGGGTGTCGGTAGGACACCAGAGGTTATGGATTGTGTTGAAACTACGATTACACATTGTTAGGAATGTGTGATTCCTATTGAATCTATGTTTTTATCCATATTACATTACTCAATGATCGAGGTAGATGGTCTTGGTTACCCTCCTTCTAAAAAAGATAAATTTTTGCAGGGGCTGCCACATTCTTTCCGTGTTTATATTTTTGAGGATGGATGGGTCTATGCTCTTCCTATTGGTGGATAGGAATCGACGGGTAGTAAAGCTACTCACAATATTTGTACCACCCCAAGTTTCCATGGTACTCTTCTCTTTGAATAATATAGTAGCATGTGTTATACACAACTTCGAGTTCTAACACAAACCATAACCAATCAAACTATCCATTATGAATAGTAGTACCAATTTTTGAAATTTTATACATTTTATCATTCAAAATGGACTTCATTTTGGGATTTGGAATATCGAAATTAGCTTTTGGTGAATTTTTGGAACTTTTCTGTTAACTTTCATATTTTAATGAATAGTGATAATTAAAATATCTTAATTAAAAACAAATTTTTTAATAAAAATAATTAATAGTGATAAATTACGAATTTGAGGGATTTTAAAGAATAATTAGATTATATTTTTACCATTTAATCCAATCTTGGTAATTTGACTTAATTTCACATTTAAACTGGATATAAACAAGTGTCAATCTTTTGATAGTTATTATTTCTTAAAAACAGGCTTTTTGTTTTGACAACGGGAATTAATTTTAAATTAATTTCTGCCACCTCTTTGTTTTGAATTTATAAAAATGGAATCCATATTTAGAATCATGAATTCCAAAATTTTTAAACAGGTAACTTTTATATTTGGACATTTTGAATAATTATTTTGGTAAATATTTTATTTAACATGGTTAAAGGGTAAATCCGTTAAATAAGGTTAAAAAATAATATTATAATAATATTAAATTACCCTAAAACGTATCCTAAGCATATGGGTTGATACATGTCCGACCATGGTCATCTTTGGGTCGATTGTGGGACCCCATGGAGCCACTTTTAAGTGATAATGACACCTTATATTAATTAAGTTAAAGTAAATACCAAAATGACATAAGCATATCTATTTAAGAAAAAAAATTAACATTGGGTATATATGTTATATTTTCTACTATAAATATTATTTAGAAAGATAATATGATTTCATACATAATTATATTTTATTTATAATTTTTAGACTTTAAATAATTAAATTTATTTGCGACAAAATATTGATATAGTATTTTCCTTATTAATGAAAAAATCAAATAATTTGTAATATAAATGTTAAAATAATATAATGTGAATGTTTTGATTCCATAAAAGAATTTAATTAGTCAATATGACATGTTAGTATTTCTTCAATAAATTTTTTTCGATTTAATAAAGTTGTTAAGACATTTAAAAAATCAATTATTAAATAGTGTCAAAATTGTCATAAATGAGTTTTTAAAACAAATATTATATTATTAATTGATATTATATTCCTAAAAATCAATGGTTCAGCCAAAGTACTAATATAATTATAGGTGTATCATTAATGGACCACTTGGGGGTATCTTGGATGTATATAGTATAATTATTAACTATATAATATAAAAATACAAAGAGACAAAGTAAATGTCATACTATTTAAGTAAGAGTTAAATCAAAAAGTTAAAGTTAATATAGTGACCAAAACCTGTATAAAACCTATTGGTTGGGTGGTTTCAGACGTATCCCCACCTTATACTTTAAATAATCCTCTTTGGATCCATTATAAACTGAATATGAATTTATTATAAAATAGTATTTCTATATTTTTCTAAGGTTCCCCTCACCCCTATTATAAAAGGGCACTCCTCCTTCTCACTAATTCACACCTTCAAAGCATTTTGGATCAGAAAAATGCTTCCCAAATGACCTCTAAACTATCCTCCCGTAATTTTAGTTGCCTTACTTTAGTCATAAAGCCACCCTAAATATCCCTTTTGATCAAATCAAAAGGAAGAACATGAAGAAGAGGTAATGTTCTCACCACCCTCTTTCAAGTTCCTTTCCTCTTCCACTTATTTTATCATTGTTATTTCCATTCTAAAATAATAACTACAGTGTCTTATATATACTATGATGTTATTTTAAATATGTTACAACCATATTCAGTATTATATCCATCTTTTGAATGACATGTCACCATACGTGCGTACGTACGGCTTACTGTCTCCATGTCGTGGTGTAATTGTTATTGAAAACATTATTATTTGGATGGGTATGATAATGACGTGTAATTGAAGTAAATAATATATATAAAATTATATTTATTCTTTATATATGGTATAACATCCAATTATATATGATTTTAATATCAATAGAATGATATTGTCGCTCATGCATACGTACGGACTACCGTCTCCAGGAACGCATTGAGATTCCTTCCCCATCATATCCATTCATTAATAATTCTCATTAGATGATTAAAAAAATATTTAAATACTTGATATCATTCTATATATGAATAATAAAAAACCTATCCATAACCAACACGGATTACATAACAAAACATATAAAAGAAAATGAGTAAGTTAACACACGAAAAGAAGATAATACTAATATATTATTAACAAAGCAATGTTAAAAGATCATATATGATATAATATTATTGTATATGATTATTTTATAATTTAATAACAATTATTTCACCATTATATAGGAGGTTAACCTACCCTCGACCATGGAAAAGTATAAGGTAAGGGGTTTTCATCTCACTCCTTATTCCTGTGAGATTCATGCCATATTTCCACAATTAACTTTTCTGTGGTGTATGTACTACCCATAACTGTATTGTTTGTTTAATACACATTAATTTATGCCTATTTACATATTCATTGTATGATACTTCATTCAATGTGGTTTATGTTTCGTAAGATACCAAATTGGTAAGGGTTAATTCCTCAATCTCATAATTATCCGAGATTGTTTATGTGTAAGTATCTACAGGGAGATATTTATTATCTATGTCCATATTTCATAAAATATTTTTCCAAAGGATTTTTTATAAGAAACTTTTTACTAATACATCAATTTAAATATTTTAAAGAATTATTCTTCTAAATAATTCCCATTAATGTCCATGTTCTCAAAATGGTTTTAAGGATTTATTTAAATGGACATGAATGTTTTAAAATGTTAATTACTTTAAAAAGTTTCAAAGTGGTATGGAACACATTGATTCAAAAATTTAAATAATTTCATCCTTTCTAAATTGTGTGACTTTTAAATGTTTTCATGAAAAAGGGATATTTTTCTCAAAGAGTTTTACAAATCATTTTCATCTTTTTCAACATCCTTTGATAAATTTTAAGATTATTTTAAGTTGATTTATTATGATACAAAACATCCATATTTTATTGATAGTTTTGGGATATGTTTTACTGTGTATGTTCTATTTTTATACCATTCATGGTTTATGGTAAAATTATTGACATTTCGTATGATAGTTCTAATACGAACGTTTATGTTATTTTTAAACCTTTTCATATGATGAATGTATTATATATAGTAAGTGACGGGTGGATCCCTCTATAGCTCCTCGATGCATTAGTAGGTCTCATGAGACAACTAGACGTGTAATTGGATGAGGTCCTTTCCCAATTTGAGTTATGGTTTTGTTCGAGGCCTTAATCATTTTTAGACGTCTTGGCTGAGGCCTTGACAAAATGTTTTAGAATGTCCGGCATTATACATTCCCTCATTATGGAAATAATATTGATTGTTCATTTGGTCATTAGACTAGTAGAATACCCATGTTTATGTTTTATTATGGCATTATTTACTCAAATCATATTCCTTCCATAAAAGTATTCATGTTAATTATTGGTAAAGGCATGTGGTTTAAATTACTCACCATGCTTAATATTTATGTTATCTTCTGTTGTATTACTTACCCTTACTAAGCGTTTGATCTCACCGCTTTCTATGTTTTATTTTTCCTAGGATTACAATAAGTGTATTATGATTGATATGTAGGGTTAAGCTAAAGGGAATAATGGAGTTCTCAATGAACTATTTAAGCTTTGTTTTATGATTAAAATTGTAATGTAATGTTAATGTATGTAATCTATTTTCCATTACTACTAAATTGATCGGTCCTTTGGGACTTGATTCCATGTAATCATGCCAATGTATTAAAATAATGCATCGTCTCTGGGTAATTGGGGTCGGGGAGTTGCAGTTGGTATCAGAGGAAGTTTATAAATAACCTTGGAGACTAGATTTAGATAAACTCTGATTAGATCACATTGTCCTAGGATAGACATTGAGGATTAGTATAGAAGAATTTCTTAGAGTTTTATTAATGTATAGATTTTGTGATATTTCCATGAAAATACATCCATGTCTAGATATGAGCTGGTAGGGGAGGCTCTGGCACAGATGTACCTAGGTGTAAAACCCGAAAACATCGTATTGAGCTAGACTCGAACGTGAACTGGTGCACGAAAATGGGCCCTGCTCCACTCTTGGTTACGACACTCTAGGGGGTATGCTTAGGATAATTCTCATTTTCTTTACAAACCACTATGAATGGTTTTTTAGTATATAATTTTTCAAAGAAAACATTTTTATTATTATTGATTAAATCCATAAATTGTTTAATTTACGTTAGGTATTTTACAAGTTTGGAATTATTCACTGTAATTCATAAACTGGCCTAGTGTATGCAATTGTATAGAAATGGCACCCAGTAGAAGGAATGTGAACTCCAGCAAAACATATGATCCAAAGAGTAAGAAGGATCATATCTTCCACAGTATTAATCCAAAATTTAGAAAGGAGATAGTCTCTAATGTATTCTCAACATATGAAGAAATAGAATCATGTGTTAATAAGATACATAAATAATTATCCGAGTCCTATGGATTTGAAGGGAAGTAAGAGAATAGAAGGATGGATAAAGGGAAGAGGTAAAAGAAGAATTTTACCATATGTGATAACTGTGGGAAGAAATACCCTGTAACTTGCTTGAAGGGAATGTTAGTTTGTTATAATTGTGGAGAAAAAGGCACCAATTACGTGACTGCAGGGGTAAGAAAATGGTTTCAAATGTACAATGCTTCATCTGCAAGGAGTTGGGACACTACACAAACCAATGTCCAAATCATCATAGTATGCCCCAAATGATGCTATTGGATTATAATAAAGTTATGATACTACCTTAGATGAAGAAGGATGACTACTGTTCTTTTGTTGTTATCATAGGATTATTTCATTTGAGTGTTGTATCAACAATATACTGGTTATATGAATTATGGAGATAAATATGGATTGTACTGTAGTACTATTTTGTTGAGGATTTGAGATTATATAGTTCTAGGGAATGTGACTTAATAGTAAGCTACACTTTTGGTAAAATACATGGTTGATGGAAAGGTAATCCTTAATATAGTCCCTATAGCGAGGTAGTGATTTTGGAATAAAAGATGGTGGATTTGAATAAATTATATTAGATATTCTTGACTACCTTGAAACTGATTAATGATTTTTAATTGTTGGAGTTTACAACATTTTTGGATAAAAGGAGAATATTCAGTATTCTATAAAGAATAAGGGATAATGAATGTAATCAATAACGTTTTATGGTAATTTAGGATGTTACCATGTTTTAAAATAATACATGATGAAGGTGTTCACATGTTATTACATGGAAAAAAGGATCTTCATTGTGTTTATCATCATTATAAATAATGGAATGTGTGTTTGGATAGAAGTATTTTGGATAAGTCTAAAGGTTGGAATGGATTATGTTTGAAAGGTTATTTTTGGATTTTTATAAAAGGACAACACGCAAACCGTGTAACAACCCGTCGCGTCGGAAAAAGCTGTGGGAATTGAACCCACAACCATAGTGCAATTTAGATTTATCACCTACCACTGGACTACGTGAAGTTCCTGGACGGTATAATGTAGTTTATTTTTTTTAAAGGGTCTAATATGTGAATTATAAATTCATTATATTTGGCACCCTATACGATTAGGATAAAAAATATATTTTTGAGTTGTATTATGTTTTGGATTGAAGGATGAGTTTGTGGTAGAAATTTATTAATGGATAAAACTCCAATTATAAATTTAGTATATCTCATTATTATTATATCCATTCTTATCAATAAATTCCTCAACATTAATAAAAGGTACTTAGAACAAAAACATTGTCCTAGATGGCACCTTGGATCATCACAAATTTATGGCTTTGTGATTGTTGGCCTTTTCATAGCCATGTTCTCTACCACTCTCCATCAGATATTGATGTTTATATTTCTCTTCCATATCCATGTTCACCTACATGGAACCATAGTATGTGTTATTTTTGGTAAACTTCATACTTACCACTCTTTATTTTAAATAGAGGCCTCATTAATCTATTTTTCGATGTGGGATTTTAACTAAGATATTTTGAAATGTCAACCCCAAGTTTCCAATAAAGAGCATAAATTGCGAGGACGCAATTTATTAAATGATGTGAGAATGTAACACCCCATGATTCCACGGTACTCTTCTCTTTGAATAATACATTAGCGTGTGTTATACACAACTTCGAGTTCTATCACACGCCATAACCAATCAAACTAGCCATTATGAATATTAATACCCATTTTTTAAAATTTTATACATTTTATCTTTCAAAAGGTAATTAATTTTCATATTCTTAATATTGAAATTATCTTAAGGTAAATTTTTGATACTTTTCTGATAACTTTCATATATTGATGAATAGTGAAAATTAATAATTTATAATTTAAAATTACTTTTTAATTGAAATAACTAATAGTGATAAATTATGAATTTGAGTGATTTAAAAGTATAATTAGATTATATTTATACCATTTAGTCCAATTTTTTCCATTGGAATTAATTTCACATTTAAAATGGACATAAGCACGTGTCAATCTTTTGATAGTTATTATTTCTTAAAAACACATTTTTTATTTTGACAACGAGAATTAATTTTAAATTAATTTCTACCACTTCTGTGTTTTGAATTTAGAATAATGGATGCCATATTTATAATCAGGTGGTCCAAATTGTTTAATTAGGTAACTTTTATTTTTAGACATTTTGAATAATTACTTCTGTAATTATTTTATTTACCAATGTTTAAAGGGTAAATCCAGTAAATAAGGGTAAACAATAATATTATAATAATATAAAATTACCCTAAAACATGTCCAAACCCTGTTAATTGATACAAGTCCGGCCGTGGTCATCTTTGGGTCGATTTTGTGACCCCATGGAGATAATAGTAAGTGATAATGACAATTTATATTAATTAAGTTAATGTAAATACAATAGTGACATTAGCATATATCTTTTTGAAAAACAATTTTTACATAGGGTTATATATGTTATATTTTTTACTATAAATATTAATTAGAAAGATAAAAATATTTCGTATATAATTATATTTTATTTATAATTGTTATACGTTGAATAAGTAAATATATTAATGACACAATAATGATGAAGTATTTTACATATTAATTAAAGAATCAAATTATTGGTATTATAAATGATATAAAAATATAATGTGAACGTTTTGATACCATAAATGAATTTTATTGGTAAATATGACAAGTTAGTATTACATAAATTAATTTTTTTGAATTAATAATGATTTTATGATTTTAACAAAAATCAATTATTAAATAGTGTCAAACTTAAAATAAATGAGTTTTTAAAACAAATATTATATTATTAATTGATATTCTATTCATAAAAATATTAGGTTCGGCCAAATGACTTATATAATGATAGTGGTATCATTAATGGACCACTTGGGGGTCTATTGAGTGTATGTATTAAGTTTAATAACTATATAATATAAAAATTCAAAGAGACATGGTAAATGTCAAACTATTTAACTAAGAGTTAAATCGAAAAGATAAAGTTAATATAGTGACCCATACCAGTCTAAAACCTATTGGTTGAGTGGTTTTAGACCTATAACTACCTTAAAAATTATGTAATCCAATATAGAGCCATTATAAATCTAATATGAATATATTATAAAATAATATTTCTAGCTTTTCTTAAGGTTCCCTCACCCCTCTTATAAAAGGGAACTCCCCCTTATCACTAATTCACACCTTCAAAGCCTTTTGGCTCGGCCAAAATCTGCCCATATACCATCTAAACTATCCTAAATTCATCATAGAGTCCTTACTTTTGTCATAGAGCTAGCCTATATAGCCATTTTTATCAAATCAAAAGGAAGAACCCGAAGAAGAGGTAATGTTTTCACCACCCTCTTCCAAGTTCATTTCATCTTCTACTTGTTCATTCTTCGTTATTTCCATTTCTAAAATAATAAATCCAGTATCTTCTATATATTTACATGTTATTATAAATATGGTAAAACCACCTTCAATATTCTATCCATCCTTTGAATGACATGTCACCATACGTGCGTACGTACGGCTTACCGTCTCCACGTCGTGGTGTAATTGTTATTCAAAACATTATTATTTGGATGGGTTTGATAATGATGTGTAATTTAATTAAATAATTAATATAACATTTTAATGATTCTAGATATATGGTATACCATCCAATTATATACGATTTTAATATCAAAAGAATGATATTGTCGCTTATTCATACGCACGAACTACCGTCTCCATGAGTGCGATGAGATTCATTCCCCATCGTATCCATTCAAGAATAATTCTCATTATATAATTAAAAATAATGTTGAAGGACTTGATTTAATTCTGGATATGAATAAGATACAGCCTATCCGTAACAAACATGACTTACGTAACAAAACATATAAAAGAAAATGAGTATGTCAACACCCAAAACGACGAAAATACTAAGATATTATTAACAAAGCAATGTTAAAAGATCATATATGATATCATATTAATGTATACGATTCTTGTATAATTTAATAACAATTATTTCACCATTATACAGGAGGTTAACCTACCCTCGACCTCGAAATTGTACCAGGTAAGGGGTTTTCATCTCACTCCTTATTCCCATGAGATTCATGCCATATTGCCACTATTACCTTTTGTGGTGTATGCACTACCCAAAATTGTATTCTTTATGTAATATACATTAATTTATGTCTATTTACATATTCATTGTATGATACTTATTTCAATGGTGTGTATGTTTCATAAGTTACCAAATTGTGAAGGGTTAGTTCCTCAATCTCATTATTATCTGAGATTATTTATTTGTAAGTATCTACAAGGGCATAGTTATTATCCATGTCCATGTTTCATAAAATATTTTTAAAAGGGATTCTTTATAAGGTAAGTTTTACTAAAACATCATTTTAAATGTATTACAGATTTATACTTCTAAACCATTCTCATTAATGTTCATGTTTTCAAAATGGTTTTAAAGATTTATTTAAATCGATATGAATGTTTTAAAATGTTAATTACTTTCAAAAGTTTCAATGTGGTATTGGACACTTTGAATCAAAAATTTCTTTAAATTTATTCCTTTATAAATTTTGTGACTTTTAAATGTTTTCATGAAAAAGTTATATTTCTCTCAAAGAGTTTTAAAAATAATTTTCATCAATTTCAACATCCTTTGATGGATTTTATGTTTATTTGAAGTTGATTTATTATGATACAAAACTTCCATATTGTATTGAAGGTTTTGTGATATATTTGACTGTGGAAGTGCTATTTTTATTCCATTCCTGGTTTATGGTTAAAGTATTGAAATTTCGTATGCTAGTTCTAATACGAATGTTTATTTTATTTTTCAACCTTTTTCATATGAGGAATGTATTGGACATAGTATGTGACGGGTGGAGCCCGGTATAGCTACCCGATGCATCGGTAGTTCTTATGAGACAACTTGACGTGGAATTGGACGAGGCCCTTTCCAAATTTGAGTTATGGTTTCGGTCAAGGCCATAATCATTTTTATACGTCTTGGCTAAGGCCATGACAAAATGTTTCCGAATGTCTGACATTATACAATCCCTCATGATGGAAATAATATTGATGGTTCATGTGGTAATTCAACTAGTAGAATACCCATGATTATGTTTTATTATGGCATTATTTACTCAGCTCATATTCCTTCAACAAAATTATTCATGTTTATTATTGGTAAAGGCATGTGGTTTCAATTATTCACCATGCTTAATATTTATGGTATCTTCTAATGTATTACTTTCCCTTACTGAGCGTTTGAGCTCAGTCCTTTCTATGTTTAATTTTTCCAAGGATTCTAAGAAGTTTATTATGAATGTATGCAGGGTTAAGCTAAAGGAAATAATGGCGTTCTCAAAGTACTATTTATATTGGGTTTTATGTTTGAAATAGTAATGAAATGTTAATATATGTAATCTATTTTCCAATACTGCTAAAACGATCGGTCCGTCAGGACTTGATTCCTTGTAATCATGCCAATGTATTAAAATAATGCACCGACTCTAGGTAACAGGGGTCGGGGCATTACAATATTGAGTCCCATGCATTTGTTAGATTATAATTCGTTCTTAGAATAACTAGAAATTTGTAAAAATGTTAAAGTTTTAAAATAAACAAATAAATGATGTTTGACCCATTGGGTTGGATCATTCTTGGATGCATTGTTGATGTTGTTTGTATGAGAACCAGTGGACTCAGTTTGGTAATGCCTTGAGGGCATGGATCATTGTTCAAATGTTAATTAAATGTAATGTTGAATTTGAATATGGTTAAATAGTGTTTAAATAATTAATTAACATAATGTTAAATTGATGAAAAGAGATAAATTAACTTAATATAGATCATAATGTGATTGGGTGCTTATAGGATATCTAGTCTTAGTAGTAGCAGACGAGAGTCTAAGAGTTGTTTTTCTACAGTTGAGTCCAAGACTAGGTTTTTTCAATAGTGTGGTTGTGAGATATATTATAACTTTTAATTTATGTGTATTTCTACTCTAACCCACCTTGTAGGTTCGGGAGACTGACCCCCAAGTGATTTGGAGCCCTAGGGTGGGGTTTTTCCCCAACATTCTAATGGGAGTATGGATGAATGACTATCCCATTTGGCCCCACCATGTTCTCTTGGTAGTTAATTGTGTTGGTATGCATGTTTTTTAGTTTTCCACATAATTTTATATAAAGGGTTGTAAGGGATTGTGGTTATTTCACACACTTATATTATGTATATAGTTTCCTATGGACTATTATAGGTATAACGTGAATAGTATGTGGTACCTTGAGGATCATTTCACATTGTATAAGTTGTAATTTATTGAGGTATAATACCTAATATATGATACTAGTTATAAGAGATGTGGAGGATCCCAAAAACAACATGGTTACTTTGGTTACATGGAATTGTTGGGGTGATGCATGAGGTGCATATTGACGTATGAGGTGTGTGTTGTGGTGCTTCATCCAGGTGTCAGCAGGGAATCCTTTTTGGAGAGAGATTCTCAAGGTGTGGGATGTTGGGGAAAGGTATAAAACCAGTAGGGAAGTGGTAGCGGGGTAACCTTGAAATTATTTATTATATTATATAATCTTTTTTGTGATACATGGTGAGAGAATCCGTGATGATTTTGAGATCATAGTATACATTTTTAGGTGATGAGTTTGTTTCAGTAGTTTTTCACTGTGCTATTGAATGTTTTCATTAATTTTTCACGAGAGTCTTAGGAGAGGATCATACTAAGTATAATGTTATACTCAACCTACATTATATAAAATGTTATTAAGGTCACTTGGAGCAGGTTGGAGATCAGTCCAGTTACTATGCGTTCAGGGTTTTTTGGAGCTACTCGGGCTTCGTGGTCATTGTTGTTTTATATTCTTTTGGAACATGTTGTTTTCCATTTTAGTTGTAGTTGTCTTTACATTAAATTTCTTATGTTCCCTGTGTTTTATTTTATATTGTAGTATGAGAGGCAGATAGTTGGGTTCTCTCTTATATATTTCTTCTACATGTTTTCTCTCAGTGGGTAATGTCTCCCATCTATGTGTTTTCTATACCCTTGGTGCTAGTTTCCAACACAAGGCCTACTGGAGGCGGGACAAATGGGTCATTATCTCACCTCTCATGTTCCCAGTCCAGAAGGGGGACACATTATTAGGTGGGGTTACAGATAAGAAAATTATTGAGTGGATAATAATACAAAAAATAAATTAGTATTAGTGAAGCTAAGGAGGATTGAAACATTAAAAATTTACAACCTTGTGTTATCATATGATCGTAAGTAGATAACATGGTACAAGAATGTGATACTAATGATAATTTATATACACAGAATAGATTTAGAACAACATCCTTCAATATTTTTACTAGAGAAAAAGGGTGTTCGACGAACTATTTGAGGATGGTGTGGAGGACATTTGAATAAATTAATATTGGTAGTATACAAACCTTATTATAGGATTAAACGTTTATTTTTGGGAGATATCATAAACTAACATGATTATAATCAAGGAAACCATAAATATTTCTCCATTTTAATCCCTATGATATTAGGAATGTCTTGATATTTTCTATCGTTGTTTTTGGTATATTTATTTCACTTGTACGCTTAGTTATTTGAAGTGAAAAAAAATAATACCAAAAAAACTGAACATAGCATTGCATGGAATAAGCTCTCCCATTTAGGCTAAGAATTATAAATCCTTCTATGATTTATATTATTATTTTTTCTTATATAATATAATTGGGGATATACCATAGAATTGTAGGATAATATATTAACGAATATTAGTGGATTAATTTAAAGTGAGAAATGTTAATTGGATTACTAATGAAACCCTCCACCACCAGTGATCTCATCAGACATGGGAACATAATTATTATTCATGATACTTAGTAAAAAGTTTATATTTTGATACTATATAAAATTCTTACATATATTATTCTTCCTAATTACTATATATATATATATTACTATTTACAATCAATTCTTATTTATCATCATTTATAAAAATACAAATTTAATAAAAAACTATTTATTAGTTTAAATTGTTAACTTGTACATGAATAATTTAAACTCTTATATCTTCTATCTCGACCTTATAGTTCAAGGAGGATTTGGGTCTTCTGAATCTATCCTTGATTTTAGGCTTTAAGCAGTGATGTCCCATAGTGGATTCATTTGACTGGAACATCTTCAGGTCATGGGGTTTACAAGATAGAGAAATAATGGGTCTGCTCGATTCCATGCATATTTGGATTTGATTCGCAATATAAGAGGATCTAGTTAAAGCATGTTCAAGTTCCCCACACAGCTGCAATGTTCATTTATTTTACCTCTTCCATTGGTCATACAAATTCCATATTCATCATGACTCCCCAACAATATTAGGTTGGGTAAGTAGTACAAAACTCCCTTTACCATTTCAGAACCCCACAAATTTGAGAATGCTAGGTAACCTTGTGGGTAGATTTCTGTGTGTTGATCCAAGAACTAGGGCACTCTATCACTCAGTATATCCCCATATTTGTGTTGAATATTATGTCTCAAAACATCCCTATGAGTTTTTGTGGATTACATTTGAGGGAGAGTTTCATCAAAAACAACATGTAGTCTATGAAACTAGGTTTGACTTATGTAATTCCATTAAGAATCTGGGACATCTCATGGTATCCAGAAGACATGGGTGGATGGATCCTATGTAGTTTTAGGGTTCAAGCGATGACAGAAAGGGTTTGTGTAACACCCCAAGCTTCCACGGTACACTCTTCCATGAATAATACAATAGCGTGCGTTGTACGCAACATCGAGTTATAACACACCACAACCAATCAAATTAGTCGTTATGAATTGTAAAACCCCCTTTTTGAAATTTGATATATTTTATATTTCAAAATGGACTTCATTTTTGGATTCATAATATTGAAATTATCTTAGGGTGGATTTTTGGAATTTTTATGAAAACTTTCAATTTTGGATCAGTAGTGAAAAACACTGAGTTATAGTTTAAAACTAAATTTTTATTTAAATAATTATTTATTTTATTTAAATTTATTTTAGGTCAAAATAGATGAATCATACCTATATAAGTTCAATGTAATTTATTGGAGACAATTTATAGTAATTTCAGATATATAAATATTTTATTGAACTTTTATCGTCTTTTACCCACCTCCTATGAGCATTTGCAAATTTACAAAAAACATAATTTTATCGCTTCTGTGAGTTAAATGTCAAAAATCCAAGAGACAGGGTTGATATCATTAAGTAAAATGTGGTTTAATAAGATGAAACTAATTTTTTGTAAATCGTAACATTTTACATTTATTTACCACGATTAAAAGTTAATATTGTAATTAAGGAAAAAATGATATTATTATCACTGTAAAAGAAGTCATAATTCTATTGGATAAATGTAATTTGACTAAAAAAAACCTTTGGAAAAACATATGATCCTTTAGGTCCAACTGTATTAGATTAGGGCATTTGTTCTTATTCATTTCAAAGAAGAGTTAAAAGAGAAAAATCAATGTTTAATAACTAAAACTTTTTTAATATAGTGTTACACAGAAAATAAATTCGACTATAAATATTAATTAAAAAGATAGAAATATATCATCCTTGATGATAGTTTATTTATAATTTTTTTACATTAAATAATTAAATTTATTTATTACACAATGATGACGGAGTAATTACCAAATTAAAGAAATATTAAAATAATTGATGTTATAAATATCCAAATAAATGTAATTTGAGACTTTTTATAAATTTCACTAATTTTATAGGTTAATATGACATATTTGGGTTTTTTATATGATTTTTTATTGAATTAATAATTCTGTTATGAATTTCGAAAAAACAAAATACAATATAGTGTCAAAATTGACATAAAATAGTTTTTAAAACAAATATTATATTATTATTTACTACTCTAAAACTAAAAATCTTTTGTTCTTCTAAAAGACTTATATATTGATAGGTGTATCATTAATGAACCACTTGGGGTTTTCTGGAATGTTTATATTAATTTTATTAACCATATAATATAAAAATACAAATAGACATGGTAAATGTCAAACTATTTAACTAAGAGTTAAATCTAAATGAGAAGGTTAATATATTGACCCAAACATGTCTAAAACCTATTGGTTGAGTGGTTTTAGACCCATAACCACATTAGAGTTTAAATAATCCCTTATAAAGAAATTATAAAACGAAAATTATTTTATAATAAAATAATATTTATAGCTTTTCGTAAGATGCCCCTCACCCCTCTTATAAAACGGCACACCACCTTCTCTCTAAGTCGGACCTTAAAAGGCATTATTCTTGGAAAAACCCTGCCCAAATACCCTCTAAAAATTCCTACCTTTATCTTAGAGTCCTTACTTTAGTCATAAAGCCAACTTAAGGAGCCCTATCGATCAAATCAAAAGGAAGAACCCGAAGAAGAGGTAAATATTTCATCACCTCTTTCAAATTCATTTCTTCTTACACTTTCTCTTTATTTGTTAATTACATTATAAAATAATAAATATAGTATCTTCTATATATTTTGATGTTATTATAAATATTTTACATCCATATTCCTTATTCTATCCATCATTTGAATGATATGTCACCATACGTGCATATGTACAGCTTAACGTCTACACGCCATGGTGTAATTGTTATTCAATACATTATTATTTGGATGGGTATAATAATGATGTTTAATTGATTTAAATAATAAATATAACATGATAAGGATTCTTTATATATGAAATTCCATCCAATTATATATTATTTTAATATCAAAAGAATGATATTATTTCTCGTGTGTACGTAGGGATTTCCATCTCCACGAACGCGATGGGATTCATTCCTCATTGTATCCATTCAAGAATAATTTTCGTTAGATGATTAAAAATAATATTTTAAGACTTAATATAATTATGAATATGAATAAGATACATCCTATATATAACAAACATTACTTATGCAACAAATCATATAACGGAAAACGAATCAGTTAACACCTGAAACGATGATAATACTAAGATATTATTAACAAAGTAATGTTAAAAGATCATATATGTTATCATATTATTGTATATGATTCTTGTATACTTTAATAAGAAATTATTTCACCATTATACAGGTGGTTAAACTACCCTCGTCCAAGGAGAAGTACAACGTAATGTTTAATTCTACAATCTCTTCATTATCTAAGGTTGTTATACGTAATTATCTATCGGGACCTCTTTATCATCCACATCCATGTTTCATAAAAATGTATTTCAAAACATTCTAAATATTTTATAGAATATAGGTTAATGTCATTTATAACCTTTTTTGACTTTTATTAGATGTTTATAAAGGAATATTTCCAATTTTTTCCAAACAAGGTCCTTTATAACCTTTTCGACAAAATTATGGTAAGAATGTCTTTTTTAACTTATACGGAGGATGTGGCTATATTATTTTGTTATAAAAATGTTTAAGATTCTCTTAAAATATTATAAATATATTTTCAAATATTAATGTTTTCTTATTTAATTACGTGACTTTTAAATGATTTTAAAAATAGAAAGAGATATTTCTCTAAAAAGGTTTTGATTTCATCTATGTCAACATCCATTGATGGATTTTAAGTTTGTTTGATGTTTATTTATTATGATACATAACATCCCTATTTTATTAAATGGTTTCGGATATGTTTGACTATGGATGTGTTATTTCATACCATTCATGGTTTATGGATAAATTATTGACATTTCATATACCAGTTTAAATACGAATGTTTATGTTTTTTAACCCTTTTCATATGAGGAATGTATTGAACATAAAAAGTGATAGGTGGAGCCCACTATAGCTCTTAGATGCATCAGTAGGTCTAACGACACAAACTAGTGTCTTGGAACAAGTCCTTAAAAAATCTTATTTGTAGTCTTGGAACAAGGCCTTGAATAATTGGTTACAAAAGTCTTGCATTACGCCTTCCATCATTATGAAAGTGTATTGATTTTGATTTTGATTATTCTACTAGTATAATATCCATGTGAGTATGTGACTAGCATTATTTTGATTTTATATTTCCCATATTATGCTGAAGTTAAATTTTAAACAGCTTTTGTTTTAGTCTTATACATTACTTTGAATGTTTATTATTATTTATAGAAGTTTCCGCTATATTGTTATCCTCACTGAGCAACTGAGATCACCCCATTTTATGTTTTATTTTTCCCAGGATGTGAAGAAGTATATTATGACTGACCTGCAGGGATATTCTATGGTATCTCATGGTTTTCTATGGAAACAATGTTGTTGTAGTTTTCAAATTTATGATGTAATGTAAACCTTTTGAATTTATCTAGTACATCAAAGGCTACTAAACTAATCAGTCTTTTGAGAATTGATATTTTGTGATCATGGCCATGATATGTAATAATACACCGACTCTGGTCTTCTGGGGTCTGGGCGTTACAGTTGCTATCATAGGATGTTTATTACAATCCTTGGAAACTATATTTAGATAAACTCTAATTAAAGCACATACCCCTAAGATAGACTTTGAGGATTAGTATAGAAGAACTTCCTAGAAATTTTGTATTGTAGATATTTTGTGAGTTTTCCAAGAAATAAATCTCTACCTGGATACGAGCAGGTAAGGCCGGCTCTGGAAAAAATGTACCTTGGGGTAAAACCTGTAAAAAATGCTTTGACCTAGACTCGAACGGGAACTGGTGCACAACAACGGGCCTTGCTGCACTCTTGGTTACGACACTCTCGGAGGGATATGCATTGGATAATTCTCATTTTCTTTACAAACCATTATGAAGTTTTTATGAGTATATACTTCCTCAAAAAAATTATTATGATTATGTATTATATCCCAAAACGGTTCAATTTATGTTATGTGTTTTACAAGTTTGGGATTATGTATTTCGATTCATAAAATAATATAGTTTATGACATTGTTTAGAAACAGAGCCTAGTGTAAGGAATGGAAATTGTATCAATGAACACACTCCATGAAGGTATTTCTTTCCTACACAAGATAATTATAGTGGATCTGGTGATACAATTGGTACTGATCTGCTAATCATCATACTGGGACAACACACTCATGTTATGAATAATAACCTTACCCGTATGGAGTACGATGATCCACTACATGGAGGATTAATGTAAGATCGCTTCATGATGAAACAAAAATAGACATTGAATGGGAGTACAAATCCATTAGAGGATTATCAATGGATAAATTCCTTAAAGAAAATATTCTATGCCTTGGGGAGTAATGAAAGGGAAAAATTTCTCATAGCAGTTTACCACCTCACTAGAGAAGCTGATAAATGGTTTTCCTTGATTCAAAACCCAACGGAAGATGATGAAATATCATATATGGAATGGAGGTAGTTTAAAGGTATTTTCTTAGATAAATACTTTCCTTGTGACCATTGAGCAGATATGGAAAGCCAATTTTGGAGTCTGAGGCAAAAGGAGCATGTGAATGTCACAAAGTATGAGGCTAGCATTGTAAGGTTAGCGAGGCATGCTGGAGATTATATACATAACCCATGAAGTAGGATTGATTGTTTATTTTATGGGTTAAAACCATTTCTCTATCGAGCATTAGTCTCACAATCCTTCTCGTCGTACAAAGATATTGTATCATGTGCTATCAAGACAGGGAAAAAATCTCTAAGTCTTACGACTTTAAGGAAATGAAAGAGAAGAAGAGATCTTCCAAACACTATGGAAATGGCAATAAGGGGAAGAAGAGAAATGTTGAATATCCATCATGCATAAAATGTGGTAAGAAACACCCCGGTGCTTTCCTGAAGGGAATGGGAGTTTGTTACAAGTGTGGTAAAAAAGGCCATCAAGGTCATGATTACAATGGGAAGAAAGAGGCTTTCACTGTTGAATGGTACAGTTGTTGAGAAAGGGATCAATATGCAAATGAACATCCTAAGCACCAGTGGAACATAGCTCAGAAAAGGACTAGGGATCAAGGATAAGATTATTCTATCACTACTACTATGGTTAACCCTCCGAATGACGTAGTGGAAGGTAATTTAATGGTTTCTTTAAGTTTATAAGATTATTTATTTGATTCTGGATGGTTGCATTGTTTCATATCTTCCCAGTTGGATAAGATAATTAGATATTTCCAATTTTATTTTACAAGGGATTTGTTAGTAAAAACTCATAAGGGAAGTGTCATTGGAATAGAGTTTGGTGAATTAGTTCCCATTAAGGAATGTAAATGTTATTTATGTACAGATCTCATCGTTATACCCATGATTGAATTTGATATAATCCTCGGTATGGATTGCTTTTCATACAATGAATAAAAAATTTATTTTAAGAAGAAGGAGGTTACTATTTTTTATGATGATGATAAATAACACATTATCTTTAGAGCAGAATTATCACCACCTAATTCTAATCTAGATCCACCCCCAAAAGCTCAAATGCATTCAATTATTCGGGAGGAAGAGAATGAAATAACTGTGGGTGAGGAAAGAAATGTTCAAAAGATGATGTTCCTATTGTGAAAGAATATGTTGATGGGTTTCCAGAATATTTACTTGGACATCCTCTAGAACGAGAAATTGAGTTTTCCATTGATTTAATTCCTGAATCAAGGCCCATATTAAAGACCCCTTATAGAATGACCACTGTGGAATTAGTGGAACTAAATAAACTACTAAATGAATTTAGTAATAAGGGATTTATTTTCCCTAGTGTTTCTCCAAGGGGATCACCTTTTCTTTTTGTTACTAAGAAAGATGGATCTATGAGGTTGTTCATTGACTACAGAGAGATCAATGCTATAACAATAAAGAACAATTATCCCCTACCTCTCATTGATTATTCATTTGACCAACTTTAGGGAGCTCAATACATTTCAAAGATCAACCTTTTATCTGGATATCATCATTTGTATGTGAAGAAGGGAGACATTCTAAAAAATCATTTCGAACCAGGTAAGAGCATTATGAGTTTACAGTAATGCCTTTTGGATTGAATAATGCACCCTCTGTCTTCATGGATCTGATGAATTGAGTTTTCAAGGAAACTTTTAATGACATTGTAGTGGTATTTATTGATGATATCTTGGTATACTCCAAAAGCTATGAAGATCATGAAAATCACTTGGGCATTATTCTAGAGACCCTTAGAAGACATAAATTTTATGGGAAGTTTGGAAGGTGTGAATTTTGGCTTCAGGTTATTTATTTTCATGGCCATATTATCCCTAAGGATGGAATCTTCATTGATCATTTTAAGACAAGAGCAATACCATAATGTCCATCATGGATGAGTATAAGTGAGTGCACGGTTTTAAAAGTTTAGCAGGTTATTATCGGCGTTTCATCATGAACTTTTCCCGGTTGGCTATCCCATTAACAAAGCTCACATGAAAAGGGGTTACATTTATTTGGAAAAAAGAGTGTGAATAATGTTTTGAAGAATTTAATAGAAGATTAGTCAATGATCCTATCCTGAATATACCGTCGGATAATAATTAGATTGTTATTTATAATGATGCATCGAAGAATGGACTTGGTAATGTCCTTATGCAGAATGATAGAGTTATTGCCTATGCATCACGACAGCTGAAAATTCATGAGCAAAACAATCCTACCCATGATCTTGAGTTAGAAGCTATAATAAATTATTTGAGGATATGGAGACATTATCACTATGGTGAACATGTGAGATATATACCGATCACAAGAGTTTGATGTATATTTTATCACAGAAATAACTCAACATGAGGCAAAGGAGACGGATTAAACTACTCAAGGATTATGATTTCATGAAACACTACCACTCAGGGAAGGAAAATAAGGTGGCATATGCTTGGAGCAAAAAGGATCATTGAGTTTTGAACTTGATTAGAGATGAAAGAAATCCTATTTTCATGGATGTAGTAAAGATGGATATGGGAATATCCATGGAAGGTGAAAAATCAAAACTTTTTCAAATGGTTGCTAAACTATAATTACTAGAAATGATAAAGAGTTCTCAGACCAATGATTAAGAGTATCAAAAGAAGATTAATGCTGTGAATGATCGGAGATTGTGTGACTTTTTGTATGATGACAGAATTTTGAAATTTGGGAAGTGTCTTTGTGTTCCCGATATACGGTATCATAAAAGAGAATTTTTGGATGATTCATATAGCTCTAATTTCTCTATACACCGTGGGAGAAAAAAATGTATAGATATTTGAAGGAAACTTTTTAGTGGGATAACATAAAGAGTGAGATTTATGATTTTGTTAAAGATGTATGGTTTGTCAACAAGTGAATGATAGAAGGAAACAGCCAGGATGAGTGTAGTAACCTCTTCCCATAATTGAGAGGAAATGAGATGTTATCACAATGGAATTTTTCAGGGGACTACCAAAGACACCTAGAAGGAACGATACAATATGTGGCATTGTTGATTGTCATACCATGTCAGAACATTTTACTACTATAAGAAATGATTTACCACTTGAACGATTAGGAAGACTATATATTAATAAAGTTGAAAGACTTCATGGAGTACCACTATCTATTGTTTCTGATCGTGATCCCCATTTTACATCATGATTCTGGAAAAGTCTTCAGAAATCCCTACATACTGATCTTTGTTTGCGCACTACCTACCACCCCCAAACATAAGGACAAACCGAACGGACTATTCAAACCTTAGAAGACATGTTGAGATCATTTTCACTTGACTTTCATGGTATGTGGGATCAATATTTACCTCTAATAGAATTTTCCTACAACAATAGATTCCATTCATGTATTCATATGGGACCATATGAAGTGTTATATGGAATGGGATTTCACACACTAACCTGTTTAGATGATTTTGGTGAAAGAAAACACGTAGGCCCAGAACTGGTGGGGGAAGCAATGGAAAATGTGAAGGTAATCCAAAACCACATCAAAGAATCTCAATGTAGGTAGAAGATCTATGCTGATAATTGAAGAAATGATTTGGAATTTCATGTAGGAGATCATTTTTTCTTGAAGGTATCTCCATGGAAGGGTGTTATACCTTTCAGTAAGAAGGAAAATCTGAGTCCCTGGTACATCAGAACTTTTGAAATTATAGAATGAAATGGGGTTGTAGCTTCCTTTTGGAAATGACACCAAGTCTCTCCAAAGTTCATGATGTATTCCACATATCACTATTGAGAAAATACATGTTTGGTCCAATGCAAGTACTTAATTATGAGGAATTAGAACTTGAACATGATCTTTCTTATTGCACATATCCTGACAAGGTTCTTGATACAAGAGAACAAATGTTGAGAAACCGGATGACTCGTGTTGTAAAGTTTCTATGCAGAAACCATAAGATTGATGAGGCAATGTGGTAACTAGTGGAACATATGATGAAGAACCACCTGAGTCTTTTTATGTTGTAATAATCTAGAAATTTTGAGTATGAAATTATTTTATGGAAGGGAGAATGTAACACCCTAAGATTCCACGGTACACTTCTCCTTGAATAATACAATAGCGTGTGTTGTACGCAACTTAGAGTTCTAACAAACCGCAACCAATCAAACTAGAAATTACGAATAGTAATACCCACTTTTTGAAATATTAAATTTTATCCTTCAAAATGGACTTCATTTTTGGATTCAGAATATTGAAATTAGCTTAGGCTGAATTTGTGGTATTTTGATAAAAGTATTCAATTTTTGATGAATAGTGAAAACCAAGGAGTTATAGTTTAAAAAAAAATTTATTTATATAATTATTTATATTATTTAAATTTATTTTAGGTCAAAATAGATACATAATACCAATATAAGTTCAATGTAACTCATTAGAGTCAGTTTATAATAATTTTATTAATATAAAAATTTTATAGAACTTTTTACTTTCTTTTACCCTCCTCCTAGGAGCATTTGAAAATTTACATATAACCTAATTTTACCACTTCTGTGAGTTGTATTTAAAAACTCCAAGAGACACAGTTGATATCATTAAGTAACATGTGGTACAATAAGATGAATATAATTTTTGGTGAACATTAACTTTTTACTTTTATTTATCATGGTTAAAATTAAATAAGGTAATTAAGTGTAAAAATGATATTATTATTACCCTAAAACGTATCCTAATTCTATTGGATAAGTTTATTTCGACCAAAAAAACCTTAGGAACAAAATATGATCATTTATTTCCACTTGTATTAGATTAGTACATTTATTATTATCTTATTCAAAGAAGCATTTGTAGAGTTTAAATCAATGTTTAATAATTAAATCATTTTTAATATGGGGTTACACATATGATAAATTAGACTATAAATATTAATTATAATGCTAAAAAGATTTCCTACATAATGGTGTTTTATTTATAATTTTTAGACATTAAATAATTATTTTAATTTATGACACAATTATGATGTAGTAATCACCTAATTAATGAAATATTAAAATAATTGACATTATAAATACCTAAATAAATGTAATTTTAGACTTTTAATGAATTAAACCAATTTTATAGGATAATATAACAAATTAGGGTTGGTTATATGAATTATTTTAGAAGTAATAATGTTGTTATGAATTTATCATAAAAAATTAGAAATAGTGTAAAAATTGACATAAAAGATTTTTTAAAACGAATATTTTATTATTAATTGATATTATAATCCTTAAAATCAATCGTTCGTCCAAAATAATTATATAATGATAGGTGTATCATTGATGAACCACTTGGGGTTATTTTTTAAGTGTATATTATGTTTGTTAACAATATAATATAAAACTACAAAGACACATAGTAAATGTCAAACTATTTAACTAAGAGCTAAATCTAAACGATAAGGTTAAAATTGTGACCCAACCATATATAAAACCTATTGGTTGAGTGTTTTTTGACCCATCCCCACCTTAGCCTTTAAATAATCCCTTTTTGAGCCATTAGAAACCGAAAATGTTTTTTTATAAAATAATATTTCTTGCTTTTCCTAAGGTCCCCATCACCCCTCTTATTAAAGGGAACTCCCATTCTCTCTAATTCAATCATTTAGTGCCATTTGGCTTGGCCAAACCCTGAAAAAAATACCCTATAAACTGTTCTACCATAATATTAATGGCATTCCATTATTCAGAAAGCCAACTTAAGGAGCCCTTTTGATCAAATCAATTGGAAGAACTCGAAGAAGAGGTAAATATTTCATCACCTCTTTCAAGATCCTTTCTTCTTCCACTTCCTCTTTCTTAGTTGTTTATGTTCTAAAATAATAACTCCAATATCTTATATATACTGTGATATTATTATAAATATGGTACAACCATATTCATTATTCTATCCTTCCATTCAATGACATGTCACTGGACGTGCATAAATACGGCTTACTGTCTCCACGTCGTGGTGTAATTGGTATTCAATACATTATTTTTTGGATGGGTATAATAATGATGTGTAATTGATTTAAATAATATATATAACAACATAATGATTCTGTATACATATATACCATCCGATTATATATTATTTTAATATCAAAATAATGATATTGTCGCTCGTGCGTACTTACAGATTTCCCTCTCCATGAATGAGATGAGATTCATTCCCCATGGTATCCAATCAAGACTAATTTTAATTATATGATTAAAAATAATGTTTTAAGACTTAAAATAATTATTAATATGAATAAAAGACATCTTATCCATAACAATCATTACTTACATAACAAATCATATAAAGGAAAACAAATCAGTTAACACCTGAAACAACGATAATACTAAGATATTATTAACAAAGAAATGTTAAAAGATCATATATGATATCATATTAATTTATATGATTATTTTATAAGTTAATAACAATTATTTCACCATTATACAGAAGGTTAATGTACCCTGTACCAAAGAAAATTATAAGGTAGGGTTTAATTCTACAATCTCTTCATTAGCTGATGATGTTTATACGTAATTATCTATTGAGACATCTTTATTATACACATCCATGGTTCTTCAAAAATGTATTTCAAAACATTCTTAATATTTTATAGACTCTGGGTTAATGTTATTTTTACTGTTGTTTTTCTGTTATAATATTTTTATAACGGAATCTTTCTGTCGTTTTCCAAACAAGGTCATTTATAACCTTTTCAACAAAATCAAGGTAGGAATATCTTTTTTTTAACTTATACAGAAGATGCAGGTATATTATGCCATTATAACAATGTCAATGCTTCCATTAGAAACTTATAATAATATTTTCAAATATAAATTTTTTCTTTTATAATTACATAACTTTTAAATGATTTCAAAAATAGAAATAGATATTTCTCTAAAAAGGGTTTGATTTCATCATTGTCAACATCCTTTGATGGATTTTAGGTATGTTTGAAGTTGATTTATTATGATACAAAACATCCATATTTTATTTAAGGTTTTCTGATACGTTTGACTGTGGATGTGTTATTTCATACCATTCATGGTTTATGGATAAGGTATTGACATTTCATATGCCATTTATAATATGAATGTTTATTTTATGTTTATCCATTTTCATATGAAGAATGTGTTGGACTTATTAAGTGATGGGTGGAGCCTGCTATAGATCCTCGATGCATCGGTAGTTCTCATGAGAGAAACTACTGTCATGGAACAAGGCCGTGACAAAATCTTATTTATAGTCTTGGCACAAGGCCTTGAATATTTGGTTATGAATGTCTGGCATTATGAATTCTATCATTATGAAAGTGGCTATTAATATTTCATGTGATTATTCAATTAGTACAATATCCATGTGAGTGAGTAAATGGAATTATTTTGATTCTATCTTTTCCATATTATACTGAAGTTTAAGTTTAAAAGTATTTTGTTTTCATATTTTACATTACCTTAAATGTTTATGCTTATTTATGAATGTTTCCAATATATTGTTATCCTTAATGAGAATCTGAGCTCACCCCTTTCAATGTTTTATTTTTTCTAGGATGCGATGATATATATTATGACTGACCAGCAGGGATAGTCTATGGGATCTCAATGTTGTCTATGAAAACAATGTTGTTGTAGTTTTCCAATTTTTGATGTAATGTAAACCTTATGAATGTATCTATTATATCCAAGGCTACCAAACTAATCGGTCATTTGAGACTTGATATTTTGTGATAATGCCAATGATACGTAATAATTTCCAGAATTTGGGCTTCTGGTGTCGGGGTGTTACAAGTTGTGTATGGGTGACGTTAGCAGAAAATCATTGAATGTTGGACTAGTGTATTCCAACAATGGTACTACATATGGCATGAAATATGAGATGGAGACACCATGACATATTCCTGGTCTTACAACACAAGATTCTAAGTCGAAAATATCCCTCCTTTAAACCCAAATGTTGCTAGGATATTTGACTGATTGAAGAGGGACTTGGGGGTGTGCAACCCAGGGGTAATGGTGAGAAAAGACACTTCATCGGACATGGGAGCTAATGAGGTGGTACCCCAGGTTAGAGAAGTTTCATGTTGTAGTAAAGAGGTAGGGAAATACCTATGTATGATTTTGGAAGGTGGATCAATTGGAGGTAACAATTATGGAGTGAAGAAGGTCCACTTAGAGAAAATGGAAATCAAATGGTTCCAAAAAATGCATCCAATGTTACTGAGGTGATTGAGAGATATTGTGGGGACCATGAATCTGGTGAGTATTCCCTATGTCTTTCCCTGGAATACACCTCAATGAAATTTCAGTATATGGGACGATGCTATCCACAGGGAGGAGCCTCTTATATTCCAATGCAGGCCATGTAGGAATCCATTTCTTATGTTGATAATTTTATAGCATGGGGATCAAATATGAACATTCAAAACCGGTATGCTGTGTTGGGTGACAACAACTTCTATGGTAGTGGGGAACTAAACAGGAATGAGGTCACACATGGAGAGGACCACTCGATAGATGTGTGAGAGACCCAAGTGGAGATGTAAGATGTTTTAGACTTCTATTATTAACCCAAAGATGTGACCATTACAAAGGAATATCTCTGATCATCCTCACGAAAGGGAAAGTTCACTACTATTGATTCTGATGGATTTATCCAGAACAACTGGAGGGGTAGAAATAGGAACAAATCTTATAATCTACATATTAGTCCTATCACTAGATCTATTTGTAAGGGAATGGATACCCCAAATGATCCTATTACTATGAGAAACTCAGATGCAGTGGAAAACACATATTGTGACCTGGTGTCTGCAGGTGGTGAGGTTGGTGTCCCTGCCACTCCCCCGACAAAGACAAGGGATCTAGGATAGCAATGTGAGACAATCCATGCTAGAGACCCTCAGTGACAGATATCCTCAGTGCTAGAACGCATGGATCTACATTTTCACTTGGATGAAGAAATGGAAGAGGAAGATACAAAAATGAAAGAATTGAAAAAGATGAGAAGAACACTTCTTGTGATCACCAAATAGGAACAAGGAGAGTGTATTGATAAGTAGGCTCGTATTCTACTTAGATGATTCAATATGGGGAAGATTAACCTGTTGTAATTCACTAAATCTTGGGACAACATTGAACATCAGTATGAAGGCATCATAAAGGGCTACCCTCACTCCCAGGTAAATTTTATTCCATTGATATTGTTTAGGTAAATTGATTCCAATCGGCTCAAACTGTTCCCAACAAATCTATAGTTTATTTTACTGTTTAATGATTTGAGGGTTCTCACTATCCCCTAAAAAGTGACTGAAAATAAAAAAGTAATGTTGGAGGAAAAGAATTATATCCACCTTATTCCAAATGTAATTTATTTTATTCAAAATAATATGATTTTAATCAGCAGTTCTTGGTTATCATATTAGATACCTTCAAGGAATCATTATTCAAAATAATGGATCATTATTTTTATTGTGTTATATCACCTATCTCTTATAATGAAGTGAAAATGTCATTTTTATCTTTGAAATACACCTTCAGCTTACTCTACCAATGTTTAATTATTTATATACTTATATATATATATGTAAATCAATTGTATAATATATAATTGGTATCATATTACCATTATAAAAAAAGAACTAATTTCAATAAAATTATTACACAGTGTGGATTATTCCTGATGTTTCCTCTACTGCATAAGATTTTAAATTCCATTCAGTTTCCAATGTCCTATCAAACCATGGAGGATTCATGTCTCCTAATAGGATACATATCTATTTTGTTCAAAAATTTATATTGACTCTTAACAACCTTCTTACTTATTTCCCTTTAAAAAATATTAAATAATACCATGTTATTCCATATTCTTGGAAGATGATCTGATTTCTCCCATAAAATAGTTAGTTAAATGAAAAATATTTTATAGATCAAAAAATTCTACTTCAATGTCATTCACATACAAATTTTGTTTGGGTTGCCTCAATAAAATAGTAAACTGCTCTATGATAATGTTCAAATCGAAATCCCCCCCTGAGGTTTGTCCCAAACATTTTTAAATAATTAATAAATTCAATATATTGAGTACATGAGTGTAAATATAATTCCCCTATGTAATAATCCATCAAAAAAAGTAATCTAAAATCCTCTAACATCTAATTTTAATATTTTACAAGATATATCCTTTTATAGGTTTATAACACTTCATAATAATCAATGTTATCATATTTTTTTATGGAGCGTACAATTTATGGAAAAATTTATTGGGATAGAGAGGTCAATCAAATCCTATTTATGCTTACTGTAATTTTCATTTCATACATGAATATTTTCCTCGATATGTGAAGCAAACAATGTTTACTACAGAACCTATAATTTAACCTTTTTTTATTACAATTCATGAATTTTGTGAAAAAATATATAATTAAAATTATTTGGATTATTTATTTCGATAATTCTTATAAAATATGTGTTAGAGGATAGATTGATTATTATATTAATATGTAAATAATTTGTACTTCTAAATAATATCATATTTTATTTTTATTATCTACGGTCCCTTATTGAATATAATCCCAACACATGAATGATTCCTTATATACAGGATCCTATTTTTGGTCAAAGAAATATATTTCAAAATGCATTAGTTTCTATTTTTCAGTATTCAATTTGATAAGATTTTTGAAATATAATGACATCAATTAAATAATATATATATTTAAAAAATCAGTAAAAAACTTCCCAATTTCATCTTATAGATTATCCAAATGTCAATAAAAAAAGTAACAAATCTCATGGGATATCGAGTTGCATGTATCGAAATATTAAATTAGGCTTATACACTAAACCATTCAAATGAAAAATAATTTATTTCACTCATAAAAAATAATCTATATGCCCTAAAATGTAGCATAACTTCACAGTAATATATATTTTAGGTCTTGAAATGTGTTGAATTTTTAATTATTACCACAAATAACTTTTATGGGTATTAAATTTATATATCATCCTCTACAAATCCCATTTTTATTGTATCTCATGTTTTACGAAAATCTTCTGTTTGATATAATTTTTATGTCTTCTATAAAAATACCAAATTATCATATTCCATTAATGATAATGCATATTTGTTTCTAAAATCATTGATTTTTATTCATTCAGTGAAAATTTTAAATTATTATATTAAAAAAAATTCATAATAATTTCAAAAAAATGGTATGGCAAAATCAATTATGTAAAAAATTCTAATCAAAATAAATATTGATATAACTCTAGATAACATATGGTATAATGGGTGACAAATATGACTATTTTAGATGGAACGATTAACTCTATTACTTAGGAATTATCACCCATTTCATCATAATTCTAATATAATTAAATAGTACATATTTTCATCATGTTTTTAACTAAAAATAAATATGAATGATTATTGTTTAAATTTTTTTTCATAATTGCAACCATAACACCATTTTTAAAGGATTAAATTATATCATATGTTTTACCATAAAATAGATCTCTTAAAACAATATGCAAAAAAATTTATAAAATAAGTCTAATGAATTTTAATAAGGAACACAATTCAACCTAGTATAATAAATTTATTGTCCTGAAAAAAACATGCATAAATAAAAATGAAATTAATAAATATTGACTTCGTAAAAGATGGAAAATTAATTAAACATAAATATAAGCAACATATAGATTATAAAATTGAATATGGACACTTTCATTTAAAATATATATATTAGTTATAACCATTTCAATATTTAAATATTTATAATCATTTCATATTTAATGATTAGATTATTTTTATTATTTAGGTATCATAAAATTAATATATTTATTTAAACCATTGATTATAACCTCATGAGATTTTTTTTTATAATTTAAAAAATTAATTGAAGAAAATTATTAATATGAATATTTATTATTAAAATATATGAACATTATTAAACATCAATAAAATCATTTTTTATTTTCATTATATAATAAAGCATAAAGACATTATAGATTACTATATAATTTTTATACAATCTAATTACCATAAAATCTTGTACATAATGGAATGTTAATTAAAGAATTTAATATAAAAATTTGTTAATATATATTTATTTTTCAAAATTTTAAAAAATATAAAATAAAAATATATGAAGAAATCATAATTATAATATTAATTTATTAAAAATTTAAAAATAAAATTGAATTTTTAATTAAATTTATTTAATATTTTTTAAAAAATAAATAATTATTATATAATTTATAAAATGAAAATTAAAACAATTAAAAACTGTTTTATGGAATCTAATTTACCCATTATATCTATTTATTACATTAGAAACGTAGAGTATTGGCATATCATAGTTTTCATTAACTATTACTTTTCAGATTTTAATATTTTATTCAATAAACTATATTATACTCTATCTTTAGCTTCCATAAAATAAATGATTTATATCAGAAGTTAAATGAAAGGTATATTTTTGTTGACATGCAGTAATATCTCCCTATAAATTATTATGATTCAATCACAAAGTGTTATATCACTATTTCTCAATTTGTATTTTAGCAATATATAGCATTTGAAAAATAGAATTAACAATGATATCTCATATCATGGTTAAGTTATGACACTTAATGATTATAAAATAATTAATATACCCTTTTAGATAGTGATATAACAAAATAATACTTGTTTTATGACACTAAATGGTGGATATTATAAATGTATTGAATACTCCATTTCAAATAAAAAATATACAAATATCACCATTGGATGTATCCTTGTTTTTTAAAGGGTCCTAATTTTTGTAAAAATTATAAATATTTCTAAACACCATTTTACAATGTATGATAATAGAAAAGGGATTTGATGGTTATTTTTATTCCTATACTCCATAGAAAAATATATCACTACTAATTCCCATACATCTTATAACGAATGGATTGGAATATAAAAACATAAAATGAAGTGTTCATCTTATTCCATGTTGAATATTAATGTGCAATAAGAAATAATTAGATCTCTCAAGAAAAACCAACATCTTCTTATCATCATAGGTATGTGAATATGATATGAACCAATAAAGTTCATGATAATGAATTCTTTTCTTCCAAAATCAATTAATTCTAGGTGCTAGAAAATAGATTATGGAAAATAAGATAGAAGAAAATTTCAATGAATTTGATTTCATGAGTCATGTACAATAATATGTTGTTTTCAACTCAACTATATGGGCATTAAATTGATATACTCATGTTTGAGTAAAAACGTTTATCATTTTAAAAATTATTAATTTTCACAACGTTTAGTAATTTATGTGTTACTATGTAATAATAAACTGATTATATATTTATAATTCCCAAAAATTATTTGTGGTATTCTTTAAATCCCTTAATAATCCTCCATCGATAGATACTAAATATAATGAATGATATCTATAGATAAAATGATGTGATTGTTAGATATTTCTCGTATTTTATGCACATATCTCAAAGTGATATGCTCATTTCACATTCTCTAAATGACACTACAAAGATATATAAAACCAAGAGATATACATAAATTATTAATTTCATTACTCTATCACTTATTATGATATATTTGATGACCCTCCCTCTAAAGATACCCCTTCTGGGCTGGAAATGATGAATAGGAGATAATGATCACTGATTCCCACCTCCAGTAAGCCCCGGGTTGGTGACTATCAACAAGGGTGTACAAATATCACAATATGGGAGGCATTACCCTCTCTAAGGAATCAATATTGGGAGATAAAATGTATCAACATCAATAAAGTAGATAATATATATATATATATAAACCAAAAAACCCATCCCAAAATTAATTTGTAAATAAAAACTGAGACTTATAAAATTCTCCCATGTTAATACACAAAAGAAAAAATCAACAGCAACATAGAATTTTTTCCATGGACGGAACTAGAAACACCCAGCATAGGCCACAAAATCCTCATGGAAACTAGAAATTATTTTTTTTATAGGTTGGGAGAGAATATAGGTATACTCAGTTGGAAAAACAATCTCTCTCTTGATCAAGAGGAAGGATCATAATAATGCACCCGTGGGAAAATAGCAGAACCAACCAACACCTACCAGGTAGACTAACCACAACCTCAACATCACCAAGGCTGGCTCACCAAAACTAGGGCATTCATAAAACAGTAATCCTTCAGGGGTGGGAATTAATCAATATTCATCACCTCATTACAGGACTCATAAGATGATGGATTTTGGACCTCCTGTATCAAGAGAAAGAATAAGGAACCAATTAAGGGAATATTTCTACCTTATACATATTAGATCCAAAACATTCTAGATTGAAATAGTATCGTTGACCAATAAAGGATGATCTTATTCAAAACCACACATTTTGAACAATTAACAACCTCTGGACCATTGAGAAATATAATATATCATAGATATCCTATGAATCGATCTAAAAGCCTCTTACATATGCAATTAAAACCATTTATCATTAGCAAAAAGAAAAAGGGAAAAACTTGAAACATTAGAAATTTTTTGAAATTTATAAAATTGTTGAAATTAATCACTAATAAGATGAGTCATCTCCATAGGAGTCACCGCTAGAGGATTCTCTAATAGAATGTCACCTTGAAATGAGTCACCTCCAGTGAGTTTATTCATGTGAGTCACTATTAGATGAGTCGTTTCTAGGATGAGAAACTGTTAGAATAGTAACCACTGGGATAAGATATTATAAAGATGAGACACTTCTAGGATGAGCTAATACCAGGATGAGTCACTCCTTGGATGATTCACTTCAATGATGAACTACCTCTCGGATTAGTCCCCACCAACGAGTCACCACTAGTGAGTCACAGATAGCGATTAACCACCCGTGAGGTGGCCCTAGTGAGTCACCTATATACGAGTCACCATCAGCGAGTCACCTTTAGTGAGTCACCCCCAGAAGAGTCATCTCCGGGTTGAGCTGCCACAAAAAGATTCATCGCCATGATGATTCGTTATTGGAAAACATTAAATTTGGAAAATTGTTGAAATGAATCACCATTAGATTGAAATATATTTCCCAAAAACCCCAAACTACACATTGGCACCTCAATAATCATATTTTAGACATGTTACATGTTAGAAGGTATGTAAAATTATATCAGATACCTACCAATGAATTCTCTCCCAATAAAATTTAAATCTAACATGACAGAATAGATGTGATTTTTCTAAATAACCGTCCCTCGACATACCTCTCAAGGATCTCATCACACATGAAACACCACCATCAAACAATGATTTTAACCAAATCTCTCATAACAGCTAAAAAACCATACCATCCTAGGAAAATAAATTTGTTATGTTAAACCCCAGTGGTGAGATACTGTCCTATCTGGGAAACACTGACTCACACTAGAGGTCTAATAACATTTTAGTAAAATGTTTCTTGATTATGAATCAAGTCATCCCTTTTTCTCATGTTGTTCTATCATCTCACATCACAAAGAACACATCCCATCATGGGGAAAATAACAACTCTTATAAAACACCAGGGTCAAAACAATACATTACAATGAAAATAAAGATAAGGGAAAAAAAATTACTCCAGGTACATGGATCACATTTGTGTCTCACATTCCCAAGTACTCTCCTCTAATCCACCATGCATCCATATAATATGAACTTGGGGAATGTTTTATCCTCATAACACCTTATCTCTACGGTATTAGATCTCTACTGGATGCCCCAGGAATGTTTCATCATCCTCAATTTTTAACTCTCCAATATTAATGACATGGGAGTCATTATGAAGATATCAAAAAAGCTAGTAGACGTGGAAACCATCATCAATCATTCCCAACCATAGTGGAAATTCCAACCGATATTCTAGCTTAAAACTCACCCCAATACTTTGAAAGGTCTAGCAAAATTACGTGAGAACTTACTCCAATTCCCAAATCCCTAAATCCCGCGTTGAGGGGAAAACATTAAGAACACATGGTGTCTAACCTAGAACTCTAGGGGATCATCATATAGTTAGAATAAGACATATTATGGTCATGTTATTCTATCATCCTCTATCAAACCAACATAACCATCATTTTATTTCTATGACCCACCTCATGACCAAGAAATATTCCTTCCATATCCTCAGTCTAGCCCAACGTAGAATGAAATGGTCACCCGTAAAGATACTCAAAATTTTCTATACCATTGGATGATTTATTGGAATTTATTATATACAAACATGACCTAGTGTAAGTGTTGTGACCATGATATATCAGATTCCCAGAACATGCTTAGAACATATACTCCAGCATCTTGATAGTCTATTCTATTTCCCCATCTGTCTATCTGTGAAATCATTATTGAGGGAAAACTGGGGGAGAAAAGAATGATGAAATCCCATCTAGAGTCATGAGGTAAAACAATCATCTTGATCAGATACAATGGACTTTGGAAATACAGGAAACTACACCACTTAATCCACATACCTCTTATCAAAAGTGTCCACTGCACCGAACACATTGATCACTAAATGTGATATGATTTCATCAACCGGTCCACAATTACCAAATAACATTAAAATATCTTTGATCAATGAGATATCCTATGAAAACAATCCATTGATATGTCATCCCATTTCCACATGGGTAAATCCTAGGGATTCAAAAAACCCCTACATACATGATGCTCTATATTAACCTACTGAAAAACTACGCACCTTGCCACAAACTCTTCCATTTACCATTTTATATTGATACACCAAAACTATACCCTCAATCAATGTAACGTCTTGTAAATCACTAGGTCTACCACCAAATGTTATATATGGAACATAAAAATAACTCCCTTGCACATTTATACTGAAAAATACATCCTTCCTTGAAATAATATCTGGTTTTGACAAACCTCCAGCCATCCCTTTGGAGCATCACTATGGACAACACGGTTACACATCACCTATACCTCTATGTCTCCCAACTGAGATGCTTCAACCTAATCCATTAGAGAAGGATGAACCAACATCTAAAACAAATGTCCTCTATTGTCATCTAACTTATAATTTACTTGCAATGCATTCAATTATTCCAATTCTCTTCCATGCATCTACAGATTCTTAATCATCATATTTTCCTGACATCATACTCAAAGTTTCTTCCATGAAAGGTCACCCTTCAGATGTGTAGGATACCTCCGAATAAAATTATTGAAGGGAGTCCATCCACCTAAGTTCTTATTGATTTAGGTCACACTAGGAAAATATATACCTCAAGCTCTTGTGATCCGTGAAGAACACAACGTGCTCCCCAATGAGGTAACGTCCGCAAAACTTTAGCTCAATCAAAAATATCACTATATGTAGATCATGGGTTGTCGACTAATACTTATTATGGCATAACTCCCTAGACACATAAGAGATCACTACCTTTTGTTGGATGAAGAAAAATCCCAATACTAGATGGGAAGAGTCACAAAACACAAAAAAAATTACATCTTCCCCTGATAACCAAAGCACTAACCGACTTACCTCTCTAGAAAATGAATACGAACATGCCCTGATTGGTCCACAAAAAAACTTGGTCATTCCTATTTTATTACGACAATGTGACTGTATCTCGAAATAAATCCAGCACAAACCTCTGATAATTTCTTATGAATCCATGGAAGCGATGAAATGTTTCCACGTTCTTGGGTGATTGCCAATAAACAATCTCTTTGATCTTTGTCAAGTAAAGTTATACACCATAATAATACACCATTAGTCTAAGGAAATGGGCCTATCATGTCAATATATTTCACTTTGACAATTATCCATAGTGCTAGTGGGGGAAAAGAATTTACATAATAGTCCTAATATGTTTTTCATACTCTCCCTCTGACCATGAGTAGATCATTGTGTCATCGATGTTGAAAATAAAAAAAATGGTCAAGGAATTCATAGAACAATGAGTACTTAATCCCCATGTACATGAAGGGTTCATATTTAATACTAGGACCTGACCTTATAAAATTACATAATAATGAGTTAAATGAATAATCCACATTGAGGATCTTCTCAGGTTACGAGTTTTAGAGAATTAGGACATAACTATAGCATCTCAAAAGATTACAAAGTAGACACTCCTACTCAGTTTCCATTTTTTTCACGAAATAAAAATGATTGAACAGAAGAGTCATGTCTAGTTCCTTTTTTGAGACATCATGACATTTCCTTGATCCCATCCTTGACCCTAATCAACATTATGTCATGTGAAAAACATTTCAAAAACATGGGATGAGCATAAAAAGCACAGTAAGAGTTATAACAATACGGAAAGAAAACATTAGTCCATTTATAAATAACAATCAATGAAATAATAAGTTACTCATAAAACATAATAACATTAATATACCTCATGAAATCATAATATTTATGAATAACTCATAGAAATAATAATACATAAAGGTAACCTGAGGAATTCATAACATTATTACGAAGGGAGTAACCCTCATGGTTACGTTTGGAATACCCATCACTGTATATTCCCTAAATCTATTAGGAGAAAACATAGAATTTATCCCCTTCGCGTTACACAATGCATAGGAGTGATATATCGGGCTCACCCGCCCTTAGTTTATCACAGAACCAACCATCTTTATAAACACTTCCCAAGAACCATAACATAATCGTATCACATAAAACATGCATAATGGAAACATAACATTTCCACATTTCAATCACAAGATATCAATACAACACATTGATATAATAAAAAAATTATCAAAACAATTTTCAATACCAAAATAAATGAAAAGTAAAACATGGTATTTATTTTTCATTTAAAAAAAGTTATGGCTTGTAGAGAAAGTCGAAACTCAAATAATGGCCATAGCGGTGGTGCTGTCATTGTCGTTGCATACGTACGACAAAAACATTCCCGTTTGTTATTTACTAAAACACTTCGTATAAAAATATTCCATTTGAATGAAAGTAAAATTCAAAGGGTTTTATACAACATATAAAAGGAAGTTGTGTATAAAACAAAATATTCCTCAATGAAAGGAGATTGAGATGAAGTCCCATACAAAGTCGGTATCCTTAGATTAAGGATAAATAAATTACATACTTATGTGTGAAAAATAAAAATACACCCAATATAAGTGGATATTAAGTGTAATAGAATCATAAAATTTCACTCATATTCATATAATGACATACTCAAGGAGTATAAGTTAAACCCAAAGAATTGAAATTGGGTTAAGAAGTTCCATTGCAAAAATTCAACCGCCTAACAACGTCACATTAAAATTCAGTAAATGCGTTGATGAGAGGGAAAATGGTATCTAATCACTTGGACTTAAAATTTACATCAATAAGGATATATAAGAACATATACCAACATAATAATATTTTAATTAAAAGACATAACAAATGAAGTCATTTAAAAAGAGGAGGGTGAAAGGTTCCCTCACCGACTTGGGTATCTTTCGAAGCGTACACCCCATTAAAGATGGACTATTCATAATTAATGTAAATACACATAAGCGAAATAATATTACACAAATATTAGAATAATGGGAAGTACATACAACACTCAAATTAAATAGTGGAAAATGTAGCATAAATATGACTAGAATAAAAGTGAGATGAAAAATCCCTTACGAAAACTAGGCTACCTAACAGCGCCACTTAAAACATCCAAAAATGGATTGATGAAAAAAAATAGGGTCTCTCATCATATGAACACAAAACAATAATTAATATGAACATAAAAGAACATCCCCCAACATAAGAAAGCAGAGCTTAATATAAGTGACATAAAAGAGAGTACTTAAAAAGAAAGAGAGAGGATGGATCTCTTACCTCGTGTCCGACTTGACTCGATCGTTCTTTAATCTCTTGAATAATAAACTAGAGTTGATTTATACATTATTAAGAACCTTAATTATGTTAATTATCCCTTTTATATCATTTATTAACATTTTATGAACATTATGTAATTATTTAAGTTAATAACGGTCATTTTGTCGATCATTGGTACTTGAGTCAAAAATAATCTTCTTATAATTAAAAGTTGTTCAGGTGATAAAATATCCATTAAATCCAGAATTATATTCATGATGTAGATATCATTTATATCATATATATTCAGTATATAAAATAATTTATAATATTACATAACATTTAGAGGTAAGAAATGAACTGCACCATTCATGGAGACGGTACGACGTACGTACGCATGAATGCTACTTTCATTTCTATTTCGTATTTAATAGAATAAAATCATATTGATATAAAGGTATATTATAATTACAGTAAAATATAATATAATATAGGTCACATATGTTCATCAATTTCATTATTTATACATTTCATGTATTGCATGAACGAGTCACATCATTTGAGAGGGCGGTAGTCCACACTACCTCAAATGAAATTATCGCATTTTCACAACATGCAAAGAATAAAGGTATGTATTAAATATAAAATAAAGAAGAATAGAGAGGAAAAAATATAATATATATCATAAATAAATATAGTTCCATCATAATTCCCACCATGAGAGGTGGTAGAAGAAGATAGAACAATCATCGTTTCGTGAGCCGGTAATTCACCATCCACGGAAACAATATATTCTTTAAACATTAGACGGAGGTGTGTGTAAGTGTAGCTCGAATACTTATCATAAAAACATACTAGTATATTTCATTTACTGGTTTTGTTACAAAATAAAGGAATAAAAAGAGTTTATGGAGTTGGAAAAACAATATATCACAAAAGAACATAAGAGAAAAAATTACCTTTCAATTGGGTAACTTCTCTTGGTTTGAATGAAAAGGGTTTCTTGAAGAGCATTCTACCAAAGGTAAGGATACTAGGATTTAGAGAGGAATGTTGAGAGATAAAAAAAGAAGAGTTTTTCCAATCCAATGGCTTGAGAGGTGTGGGTAAGGTGGTAGAGGTGGGGCCTTTTATAAGAGCGAGGAGGGGTACTCTTGAAATGTTATAAAATGTAACTTTATTATAAAATGCTTTTCCGATATCAAAGGTCCCAAAATTATATATTTCGAGGATAAGGTGGTAGGGTTTCTAATTCCATCCATATAATAGGTTTTTGACAAGTGTAAGTCTTAGATTTTACATTATCTTTTAATTTCATTTAAATCGTTCATTAATGAGGTAATTGTTGCATCATCATGGTGTCATAAATAAATTACTTTATTTGATGACCAAAAATTATAAAAAACATACTATGATGTATGAAATATTTTTAGCTTTACAATGACTTTTTTTAGTCTAAGAGATCATTTACACAGACACAACTAAAATTGTTTTACTTGGGTGATACATACTTTTGTGATATTCTCATTTCTTTAAAAATAAAATGATAGTGTCATTATCACCCAAAAGTGATTCCATAGGGTCGCTAAGTTTGGAAAAAGGGATCACATGGTCGGCCATGACACAAAAAGTAGCATTTGGACACATTTTGGGGTCATTAGTGATTATTATGATATTATTTTATTACACTTATCTACCCAGTTACTAATTAAACACGATAATTAATGATAATTACCATCGTTACTATACATAATGTCTAAAAACAAAAGAGTCCTAATTACATAATTTGGACATTAGGATTCCAAATATGGAATAAATTTTATCAAATTACAAAAACAGAAATTTTTTTAATTAATTTAAAATAATTCCCGATTTTAAAACCAAAGACGAGTTTTTAAGAAGTAAAATCTATCAAAAGATTGATTTGTGTTTACATCCATTTTAAATGTGAAATTACATCCAATGAACAAAATAGTATTTAAATGATAAAAACATAATTAATTTACACCATAAAACAAATTAGAATTACAATCTGACTATATAAATAATTTGGATGAAAAGGCAGTTTTGTATTAAAATGCAATATTTTCACTATTCATTGAAAATGAACATTTGTTAGAAATATACCAAAAATTCACCCTATGCAATATTTTATATTAAAAATTCAAAAATGATATGAATTTTACCAAATTAAAAACATAGAAGTTGCATTAATTAATTTCATAATCATTTCCCGCTATCAAAACAAATAGCGTGTTTTTAAGAAACAATATCTATTAAAATATTGACACTTGTTTATGTCCAATTTTAAATTGAAATTAATTAAAATGACCAAAATTGGATTAAATGGTAAAAATATATTTTGAATAAACTTTAAAACCAATTAAAATTATAATCAAACCTTATAAATAAATTAGACTAAAAGGAGTATTTGAATTAAAATATAGCATTTAAATTATTCATTAAAAAAGGTACTTTATCAGAAAAATACCAAATATTTATACAATGTAAATTTTGATTTCCTAATTCTAAAAAGGAATTTTTTTTGTCAAATATAACATATAAAATTTTGAAAAAGTGGATTTAAAAAGGATTCTCCATCAAAAGAAGCTTAATTAACCTTTTAAAGAATATTAGAATATTTACGCTTAAAATTGGATTCATTGGAATTTTAAGCCTCTAACATTTATTGGATAAAATTAAAAATATTTGACAAACATATATAATCATTTTGTAGTTATTTCATTTCATTCCTTCCATTACAACGTCTAGGCGTTAACTACAATTTAAAATAATATTATTTTATTATTAGGGAGCAACGTATGATTTCCATGAAACTCGTTGTTGTGTTTTGGGTACGCCAATAAGCATATCATTCCCTTTAAATTAATATTAATTTTTTTTCAAAAATATGGATAAATATGAAAATGTTATATTCTTTATTTACCTGGGGTGTTACATCCTTCCCCCATTTTGGGAATTACGTCATCGCAATTTTAAAATTGGCCTCGAAAACATCATTGAAAGCCCCACATTGGAAAAGGAGTAAATTAAACTATCACTTTAAAAGAATGAAAGAAAAGTAAAAATAGCACCTGTGACAACAGATACTAAGATTCCATGAAAACAGGGATATGGAAGAAAAAAAGGGTCATGTTCTAATATATAGTGATAGAAAACATGTTTAGAAGAAAGTTAACCACCAGAAAATCACAAACTTGTGATGGGTTAAACGGTATTTGATTCCCCAGTATGAAAAATTAACAGACAAAATTTTTGTATTAAGTTATTTTCATTGAGGAATTTATTTATGAGATTAACTAAAACATAAGGAAACATACATAATTTTCGTGTAAACAATCAACTTTTACTATATTTCAAACACAAACTCATATTTTCTCCAAACGATGAGTATTCTGGATGACTTGTTCACACTAAGAGCGCTATAAACAACTTCGATAGAATCACCCAACTCACAAAAGAGAACTATATATTTCCCATGTCTTTAGACCTAACCAAAACGAAAATTGTTAGTATGAGATCAGATAATACCCAAAAAGGATAATCCTTTATAAAAAGAAATACTACTCTTAATCTCCAAAATTTGTCAAACAAAACCAAAAGTTCATCAAAGACCATTCAATATATAGCTATCCATAAAATTCTTCAAAGTAATCAAAAATGAGATTGGTACCCAAATCTCTGAAGGATTTGATCACATAGTCTTCCAAGATAAATCTTAGAATTTATCTCCAAATAACATCAGTTGCTCTTAAAATCTCGTATTGATAGGTAATTAACCTAATCCCATATTCTCCATGATAGTTTAATCATTTTAATTAATAAACCAAATCGTCATATGTCCAAAATAAAAACATATATTCTACCAAAATAAAAATTCCACCGTTTCTCCTCAATTGAAATCCCAAAATATTCTATTTTCTATAGGAATATATTGTTTCCACCAAAGAGTGAACATATTCCAAAATAACCAAATCATTTTCCTACCTTAATGATATCCATTTAATAAAACATAATTTCCCAAAATCAACATTTTCTTGATCCATAAAATCATTTAACTAAAAATAATATGTCATACTAAACAAGGACTTCACATGGGCTAGTGGTAGGCGATGCACCCTTATCGCCCTTCGATTGTGGGTTCGATTCATGTGGCCTTGCTGAACGCGACGGGTTGTCACCCATATTACGGGTTGTCATTTTTATAAATCTAAAAAATAACTCTAACATGTTTTAACCTCAATGGTTTCCTTATACCTCTCATTTTCATCCAAATTCATTATGATCTCAACATCTTAATTCTTGAAGTCTTATTTCACCATCATAGGATAAAATAAAACGGTCCCCAAAGTGAAAAACATCATACCTTGATCATGGTTTCCATTTGGTTTAATCCTTATCTTGTTCACGTAGGTAGAAGGTCCATGCATCACAAAAATGACATAGAGATCCTTCAAAATCAATTGCTTCCTCCATCCAAATACACCTTGTACAATATGGGTCATATAGGTGTTCACAAAAAAACTGTTTTGGAAAATAATCATGTATGACTTACAATTTCAAAACATCTAATAAGACATGACTTCTATAAAATAGTCTAATCGAATTTGGGTTGAAACATTCAGTTAAATGTCCTTTTAAAATACCATAGGTATGTGTTGAGAGAATATATTTTAAAAGTAAATATAACTAGGTTGAACAAGGTTATCCTTATTCAGAACCTTCTTTAAATTCATAATATGCTTCAAAATTGTGTGATAAGGTAAAATATTTGAAAATTCCTTGATAATATTTAGCTTTCTCGAAAATATGAGAATATCATGAAAATAGGATTTTTCTAAATACAACCCAGGATCCACAATGATAACGAGGTATAGTGGAGGTGTTTGATATCTCAAACAGCTACTTGCAAGTGAGTTGTATGCTAGAAAAAGTTTGACAATCATCTGAACATGACTTTGCAATAATTATTGAAATAAAGTCATCAGGAAGAGATAAGAATGTTGTTTGAGATCCTCCTCCTTCCATTTCCTTGATCTGAAAAAGTTATAAAATAAGGATTTAACTAAAATAATAAACATATGGACTAATCACGTGTTTAGCGAAGACTCATAATCTCTAAAGTTGTCTAAATATTCTTATCATACCAACTATAAGGACCTGGCCTAAAAACATTACATAATAATGAATTAAATGAATAATTCACATTGAGGATCTTTTTAGGTTTTGATTTTTAGAGAATTATGACATAACTATTACATCTCAAAAGTTTACAAAGTAGACCCTCCTACTCAGTTTCAATTTTTTTCACGAAATAAAAACTCTTGAACAATAGAGTCATGTCTAGTTCCTTGTTTTATAGTGCATGACATTTCCTTGATCCCATCCTTGACCCTAATCCACTTTATTTCATGTGAAAAACATTTCAAAACCCTAGGATGAGCATCAAAAGCCCAGTAAGGGTTATAACAATACGTAACGAAAACATTAGTCCATGTGTACATAAGAATCAATGAAATCATACCTTACTCGTAAAACTTAATCACTTTAACATACCTCATGAAATAAGAAGATTTATGAATAACTCATATAAATCATAAGACATGAAGATAACATGAGGCATTCATAACATTCTTACATAGGGATTAACCCTCATGGTTATGTTTTGAATACCCATCACAGTATATTCCCTAAATCTATTCGGAGAAACATTTTAATTTAACCCCTTCATGTTACCCAATGCATTGGAGAGCTATATTGGGCTCACCCGCCCTTAGTTTATCACGGAACCACCCATCTTCATAAACAATTCCCAAGAACTATAGCATAATCGTATCACATAAAACATGCATAAAGGAAACAAAACATTTCCACATTTCAATCACAAGATATCAATACAACACATTGATATAATAAAAACATTATCAAAACCATTTTCAATACCAAAATAAAATAAAAGTAAAACATGGTATTTATTTTTCATTTAAATAAAGTTAAGGCTTGCAGTGGAATCCGAAACTCAAATAATAGTCACGGCGGTATAGAAGTCATTGTCGCTGCTTACGTACGAAAAAAGCATTCCCTTGTTTCGTTTAGTAAAATTATTCATATAAAAAGATTCTTTTTGAATAAAAGTAAAATTCAAAGGGTTTTATAAACTGTATAAAAGAAATTTTTCTATAATACAAAATATGCCTCAATGAAAGGAGATTGAGATGAAGTCCCATACAAAGTCGGTATCCTTAGATTAAAGATAAATCAATTACATACTAATGTGTGACAAATAAAAATACACCCAATATAAGTGGGTATTATTTGTAAAACAATCAGTGTAATTAAAACATATTCATACAATTACATGCTCAAGGAGTACAAGTTTAACCCAATGAATTGAAATTGGCTTAAGAAGTTCCCTTGCAAAAATTCGACAGCCTAATGGCGTAACATTAAAATTCAGAAAATGGGAAGATGAGAGAGAAAATGGTATCTCATCACATGGACATAAAATTTAAATCAATAAGGATATAAAAGAGCATATACCAACATAATAAGATGTGTATTAAAATACATAACAAAATAAGTGTTTTAAAAATAGGAGGGTGAAAGGTTCCCTTACCGACATGGGTAACTTTCGAAGCGTACACCCCATGAAAGAAGGACTATTCAACATTGATGTAAATAACCATAAATGAAATAATATTACACAAAGAGTAGAATAATGGAACGTACATACACCACTAAAATTAAATATTGGAAATTGTAGAATAAATCTCACTAGAATAAAAGTGAGATGAAAACTCCTTTACGAAAACTCAGCTGCCTAACGACGCCACTTAAAACTTCCAAAAATCGATTGGTGAAAAAAAATAGGGTCTCTCATAAAATGAAAATAAAATTTACAGTAATAGTAATATAAAATAACATCGCTAAACATAAGAGAGATGGTCTTAAAAGAAGTGACATAAAAGAGAGTACTTAAAAAGAAAGAGAGATGATGGATCCCTTACCTCGTGTCCGACTTGACTCGATCGTTCTTAAATCTACTGAATAATAAACTAGAGTTAATTTATACTTTTTTAAGAACAATATATATGTTCATTATTCTTTTTATATCATTTATTACCATTTTGTGAACATTATGTAATTATTTATGTTAATAACAATCGTTTTGTCGATCATTGGTACTTGAGTCAAAAATAAACTTCTTATATTTACAAGTTGTTAATTAGATAAAATATCAATTAAATCCTGAATTATATTCATGATGTAGATATAATGTATATAATATATATCTAGTATATAAAATAATATAAAATAATATATAATATTTCATAACATTTAGAGGTACGAAATGAAATGCACCATTCATGGAGACGGTAAGTCGTACGTACGCATGAATGCTACTTTCATTTATATTTCGTATTTAATGGAATGAAATAATATTTATATAAAGGTATATTATAATTCCTGTATAACATCATATAATATAGGTCACATAAGTTCATAAATTTCATTCTTTATACATTCCATGTATTGCATGAACGAGTCACATCACTTGAGGGGGCGGTAGTCCACACATCCTCAAATTAAAATTATCGCATTTGCACAACATGAAAAGAATAAAGATATGTATTAAATATAAAATAAAAAATCATAGAGAGGAAATAAATATAATATATATCATAAATAAATATAGTACCATCATAATGGCCACCATGAGAGGTGGTATGAGAAGATAGAACAATCATCGTTTCGTGAGGCAGTAATTCGACAACCCCGGAAACAGTATGTTATTTAACCACTAGACGGAGGTTTGTGTAATTGTATCTCGAATACTTATCATTAAAACATCCTATTATATTGAATATACTGGTGTTGTTACAAAATAAAGGAATAAACAGATTTTATGGGGTTGTAGGAGCAAAATATCACAAAAGAACATAAGAGAATGCATTACCTTTAAATCGGGTAACTCCTATGGGTTTGGACCAAAAGGGTTTCTTGAAGAGATTTTTACCTAAGGTAAGGCTTCTCGGATAAAGAGAGGGATGTTGAGAGATAAAAAGAATAGTTTTTTGCTGATAAAATGGCTTGAGTTGTGTGGGTAAGGTGGTAGAGGTGGGGTCCTTTTATAAGACGGGGGAATGGTACTCTTGGAATGTTATAAAATGTAACTTTATTTTAAAATGATTTTCGCATATCAAAGGTCCCACAATTATATATTTTGAGTATAAGGTGATAAGAGTTCTAAATCCACCCATCCAATAGGTTTTTGACAAGTTTATGTCTTAGATTTTACATTATCTTTTCATTTTATTTAAATTGTTCATTAATGAGGTAATCGATGCATCATCATGGTGTCATAAATAAATAAATTTATTTGATGTCAAAAAATTAAAAAAATACTATGATGTAGCAAATATTTTTATATTTCTAATGAATATTTATAGATTAAGAGATCATTTACATACTCAAAACTAAAATTGTTTTACTTTGGTAATACATACTTTTGTGATATTCTCCTTTCTTTAAAAATAAAATGATAAATTGTCATTATCACCCAAAAGTGATTCCATGGGGTCCCTATGTTTTGAAAAATGCTTCCCATGGTCGGCAATGACAGAAAATGTAGCATTAGGACACATGGTGGGGTCATTTTTTATTATTATTGTATTATTGTATTACCCATAACTACCCAGTTACTAATTAAACACGATAATTAAAGATAATTACCATAGTTACTATTCATAATGTCTAAAAACAAAAGAGTCTTAATTACATAATTCGTACCTTCTGATTACAAATATGGAATAAATTTTATCAAATCACAAACACAAAAATTTTATTAATTAATTTAAAATAATTACCCTTGTCAAAACCAAAGATGAGTTTTAAAGAAGTAAAATCTATCAAAAGATTGATTTGTTTTTACATCCAATTTAAAAGATAAATTACATCCAATGACCAAAATTTTATTTAAATGACAAAAAAATAATTAAATTACACCTTCAAACTAATTAAAATGACAATCTAACTATATAAATAATTTTGATGAAAAGGCAGTTTTGAATTAAAATGTAGTATTTTTCACTATTCATTGAAAATGAACGTTTTTCAGAAATATAACAAAAATTCACCCAAATATATATTTTATATTCCAAATTCAAAAATTATATCAATTTTACCAAATTAAAAACATATATGTTTCATTAATTAATCTTATAATTAATTCCCGATGTCAAAACAAATAGCGTGTTTTTAAGAAACAATGTCTATTAAAAGACTGACACTTGTTTATGTCCAATTTCAAAGTGAAATTAATTAAAATGACCAAAATTGTATTAAATGGTAAAAATATATTTTTATTACACTTGAAAACCAATTAAAAATATAATTGGACTATATAATTAAAATAGACTAAAGGGAGGTTTTGAATTAAAATACAGCATTTTACACTATTCATTAAAAATGAACTTTATCGGAAAAATACAAAAAAAAATATACAAAGTAAATTTTTATGTCCTGATTCTAAAAAGAAATTTTATCATGTCAAATAAATCAAATAAAATTGTCAAAAAGTGGATTTAAAAATGGTTCTCCATCAAAAGGTGGTTAATCGATCATTTAAAGAATATTAGAATATTTACTCTTAAAATTGGATTCATTGGCATTTTAAGCCTCTAACATTTATTGGATAAAAGTAAAAATATTTGACAAACATATATAATAATTTTTTTTAATTCTTTTCATTCCCTAAATTACAACGGCTAAGCGTTAGCTACCATTTTAAATAATATTATTTAATTATATGAGTGTAATGTAAGATTTTCAAGAAACTTGTTGTTGCGTATTGGGTACACAATAGAGCATAGAATTCCCTTTAAATTAATATTAACATATTATTCACAAATATGGATAAATATGAAAATTTCATATTCTTTATTTACCTGGGGTGTTACATCCTTCACCCCTTTTTGGAATTGTGTCCTCACAAATTTAAAATTGGGCTCAGAAACATCATTGAAAGCCCCACATTGGAAAAGTAGTAAATTAATCTATCACTTTAAAAGAAATAAATAAAAGTAAAAATGTCACTCGTGACAATAGTTACTAAGATTCCATGAAAATATGGATTTGGATGAAAAAAACAAAGGGTCATGTTCTAATGGAGAGTGATAGAAAACATGTTTAGGAGAAACTAAACCACCATAAAATTACAAACATGTGTGGGGTTAAATGGTATTTGATTCCCCAGTAGGAAAAATTAACAGACAACATTTTTTTTATGTTACATTTCATTAAGGAATTTATTTATGAGCTTAACTAAAACATAAGGAAACATACTTAATTGTCATTTAAACTTTCAACTTTTAATAGATTTCTAATACAAACTCATATTTTCTCCAAACGATGATTATTCTGGATGACTTGTTCACACTAAGAGCGCTATAAAAAACTTCGATAGAGTCACACAACTCACAAAAGATAAATATATATTTCCCATGTCTTTAGACCTTAACCAAAACCAAAATAGTTAGTACGATATCAGATAATATCCCAAAAGGATAATACATTATAAAAATAAATACTACTCTTAATCTCCAAAGATTTTCAAACAAAACCAAACGTTCATCAAAGACCATTCAAGAAACAGATATCCATAAAATTATTCAAAGTGATGAAAACTATGATTGAGACCCAAATCTATGAAGGATTTGATCACATAGTCTTCCAAGATAAATCTTAGCATTTATCTTTAAATAACATCATTTACACATAACTTCTCATATTGAAAGGTATTAACATAATCCCAAATTCTCCATGTATGGTTAATCATTTTCATAAATAAACCAAATCATCATATGTCCACAATAAAAACATAGAATCTTCCACAATAAAAATTACACCATTTCTCCTCAATTGGATTCCCAAAATATTTTATTTTCTATAGGCATATATTGTTTCCACAAAAGAGTGAACATCTTCCAAAATAACCAAATCATTTTCCTACGCTAAGGATATCAATTTAATAAAACATAAGTCCCCAAAATCAGCTTATTCTTGATCCATAATGTCATTTAACTAAAAATAATAAGTCATACTAACCAGGGACTTCACATCAGCTAGTGGTAGTCCATACACCCTTATCGCCCTTCGGTTGTGGGTTCGATTCATGTGGCCTTGCCGGACGCGATGGGTTGTCACCCATATTATGGGTTGTCCTTTTTATAAATCTCAAAATAAAACTAACATGTTTTATCCTCAATTGATTCCTTATACCTCTCATTTTCATCCAAATTCATTATGATATCAACATCTTAATTCTTGAAGTCTTATTTCACCATCATAAGATAAAATGAAACAATCCCCAAAATGAAAAACATCATACCTTGATCATGATGTCCATTTGGTTTCATCGTCATCTTGATCATGTAGGTAGAAGGTCCATGCAACACAATAATGACTTAGAGATCCTTCAAAATCATTTTATTCCTCCATCCAAATACACCTTGCACAACATGGGTCATATGGGAGTACACAAAAAAATAGATTTTTAAAATAATCATGTATGACATATAATTTCAAAACACCTGATAAGACATGATTTCTATAAAATGGTCTAACCTAATTTTAGTTGAAACATTCAGTTAACAGTCCTTTTAAAATACCATAGGTATGTGCTGAGAGACTATATTTTAAAAGTAAATATAAATAGGTATCACAAGGGTCTCCTTTTTCAGCACCTTCTTTAAAATCATAATATGCTTCAAAATCTTGTGATAAGGTAAAATATTTAAAAATTTATTGATAATATTTACCTTTCTCGAAAACATAAGAATATTGTGAAAATAGGATTTGTCTAAATACAACCCATGACCAACGATATTAATGAGGTATAGTAGAGGTGTTTGATATCTCAAACATCTGCTAGCAAGTGAGTTTAATGCTAGAAAGAGTTTCACAATCATCCGAACATGACATTTCAATAATTATTGCAAGAAATTCATTCGGAAGAGATAAGAATGTCATTTGAGATCCTCCCCCTTCCATTTCCTTTATCTGGAAAAGTTATAAAATAAGGATTTAACTAAAATAATAAACATAGGGACTAATCATGTGTTTAACGAAAACTAACAATCCTGAAAGTTGTCTAAACCTTCCTTTGATACCAACTATAAGGACCCGACCTTAAAACATTACATAATAATGAATTAAATGAATAATTCACATTGAGGATCTTTTTAGGTTTAGAGTTTATATAATTAGGACATAACTATTACATCTCAAAAGATTAAAAAGTAGACACTCCTACTCAGTTTCAATTTTTTTCATGAAATAAAAACTCTTGAACAAATGATTCATGTCTATTTCCTTGTTTTAGACAGCATGGCATTTCCTTGATCCCATCCTTGACCCTAATTCACTTTATGTCATGTGAAAAACGTTTCAAAAACATGGGATGAGCATAAAAATCTCAGTAAGGGTTATAACAATACGGAAAGAAATTTTTTTTCCACATATACATTAGAATCAATGAAATCATACCTTAATCATAAAACCTAAGCGCATTAACATACCTCATGAAATCATAAGATTTATGAATAACTCATAGAAATCACAAGACATAAAGGTAACTTGATGTATTCATAACATTATTATGTAGGGAGTAACCCTCATGGTTACGTTTGGAATACTCATAAGAGTATATTCCCTAAATCGCTTCGGAGAAACCTTAGCATTTAACCCCTTCGCGTTACCCAATGCATTGGAGAGCTATATCGGGCTCACCTGCAATTAGTTAATCACGGATCCACCCATCTTCATAAACAATTCCCATGAACCGTAATATAATCATATCACATATAACATGCATAAAGGAAACATAACATTTCCACATTTCAATCACAAGATATCAATACAACACATTGATATAATAAAAACATTATCAATGCCATTTTAAATACCAAAATAAATGAAATGTAAAAAATGGTATTTATTTTTCATTTAGAAAATGTTATGCCTTGTAGAGGAAGTCGAAACTCAAATAATGGTCACGGTGGTGCAGAAGTTGTTGTCGCCGCATACGTACAGAAAAAACATTCCCTTTTGTCATTTAGTAAAATTATTCGTATAAAAAGATTCATTTTGAATAAAAGTAAAAGTAAAAGGGTCATATACACTGTATGAATGGAAGTTGTGTATTAAACAAAATATGACTCAATGAAAGGAGATTGAGACAAAGTCCCATACAAAGTCGGTATCCTTAGATTAAGGATAAATCAATTACATACTTATGTGTGACAAATAAAAATACACCAAATATAAGTGGATATTAAGTGTAAAATAATCAGAGGAATTCACACATATTCATAGAATGACATACTCAAGGAGTACAAGTTTAAACTAAAGAATTGAAATTGGGTTAAGAAGTTCCCTTGAAAAAATTCGACAGCCTAACGGTGTCACTATAAAATTAAGAAAATGATTAAATGGGAGAGAAAATGGTATCTCATCACTTGGACATAATATTTAAATCAATAAGGATATAAAAGTACATATCCCAACATAATAATATGTGAGTTAAAAGGCATAAAAAAAGAAGTCTTTTAAAAAGTAGAAGGTGAAAGGTTCCTTTACCGACATGGGTATCTTTTGAAGCATACACCCCATGAAAGGACTATTCAACATTGATGTAAATACCCATAAATGAAATAATATTACACAGATAGTATAATAATGGGATGTACATACACCACTCAAAGTAAATAGTGGAAATTGTAGCATAAATCTCACTGGAATAAAAATGAGATGACACATCCCTTACAAAAACTAGGCTGCCTAACGGCGCATCTTAAAATTTCCAAAAATGGATTGATGAAATAAAATAGGTCCTATCATTATATGAAAATAAAATGTACAGAAATAGGAATATAAATAACATCGCCCATCATAAGAAAGAGGGGATTAAAATAAGTGACATAAAAGAGAGTACTTAAAAAGAAAGAGAGAGGATGGATCCCTTACCTCGTGTCTGACTTGTCTCGATCGTTAATTAATCTCCTGAATAATAAACTAGAGTTAAATTATACATTCTTAAGAACATTTTTAAGTTAATTATTCTTTTTATATCATTTATTAAGTTTTATGAACATTATTTAATTATTTATGTTAATAACGGTTGTTTTGTCGATCATTGGTACTTGAGTCAAAAATAAACTTCTTATAATTACAAGTTGTTCTTCTGATAAAATATCCATTAAATCTAGAATTATATTCATGATGTATATATAATTTATATCATATATATTTAGTATATAAAATAATTTATAATATTACATGACATTTAGTGGTAAGAAATGAAATTCACCATTCATGGAGACGGTAAGTCGTACGTATGCAAGGACGCTACTTTCATTTCTATTTTATATTTAATGGAATGAAATCATATTGATATAAAGGTATATTATAATTCAGTATCATATAATATAATATAGGTCACATAATTTCATCAATTTCATTCTTCATACATTCTTTGTATTTCATGAACGGGTCACATCACATGAGGGGGCAGTAATCCACACTTCCTCAAATGAAATTATCGCATTTGCACAACATGAAAAGAATAAAGGTATGTATTAAATATATAATACAGAAGAATAGAGAGGATATAAATATAATATATATCATAAATAAATATAGTTCTATCATAATGGACACCATTAGAGGTGGTAGGAGATGATAGAACAATCATCGTTTCGTGAGGCAGTAATTCGCCATCCATGGAAACAGTATGTTCTTTAACCATTAGATGGAGGTGTGTGTAATTTTAGCTCTAATAATTCTCATAAAAACATCCTAGTATATTGATAATGCTGGTTTTGTAACAAAATAATGGAATAAAAAGAATTTAGGGGGTCGGAGAAGCAAAATATCACAAAAGAACATAAGATAATGCAATACCTTTAAATCATGTAACTCCTCTTGGTTTGAACCAAAAGGGTTTTTGAGGAGATTTCTTCCTAATGTAAGGATTATAGGATGAAGAGAGGTATGTTGAGAGATAAAAAGAGCAGATTTTGGTCGAGCCAATGGATTGAGAGGTGTGGGTAAGGTGGTAGAGTTGGGGGCCTTTTATAAGAGGGAGGAATGGTACTCTTGGAATGTTGTAAAATGTAACTTTATTATAAAATGATTTTTGGGTATCAACGGTCCCACAATTATATATTTCAATGATAAGGTGATACGGGTTCAAAATCAACCAATCCAATTGGTTTTTGACAAGTTTAAGTCTTATATTTTGAATTATCTTTTCATTTTATTTAAATCGTTCATTAATGAGGTAATCACTACATCATCACGGTGTCATAAATAGATTAATTTATTTAATGTCCAAAAATTATAAAAAAATACTATGATGTAGGAAATATTTTATCTTCCCAATGACTGTTTATAGTTTAAGAGATAATTTACATAGACAAAACAAATATTGTTTTACTTGGGTGATACATTCTTTTGTGATATTCTCCTTTCTTTAAAAATACAATGATAAAGTGTCATTATCACCCAAAAGTGATTCCATGGGGTCCCCATGGTTGCACAAGGAATCACATGGTTGACCATGACACAACCAGTAGCATTATGATACATGTTGGGGTCATTTTTTATTATTATGATATTATTTTATTACCCTTAACTACCCAGTTACTAATTAAACACGATAATTAAAGATAATTACCGTCGTTGCTATTCATTATGTCTAAAAACAGAAGAATCTTAATTACATAATTTGGACCTTCTGATTCCAAATATGGATTCCATTTTATCAAATTCCAAATATAGAAATTGTATTTATTAATTTAAAATAATTCTCGTTGTCAAAAACAAAGACGAGTTTTTAAGAAGTCAAATCTATCAATAAATTGATTTTTTTTAATCCAATTTAAAATTGAAATTACATAAAATGACCAACATTGTATTTATATTATAAAAAAAATAATTAAATTAAACCTTCAAACCAATTAAAAGGAAAATCTAACTATATAAATAATTTGGATGAAAGTGTGGTTTTTGAATTAAAATGTAGTATTTTTCACTATTCATTGAAAATTAACACTTGTCAGAAATATACCAAAAATTCACCCTATGCTATATTTGATATTACAAATTCTAAAATGATATCAATTTTACCAAATTAAAAACACAAAAGTTTCAGTAATTAATTTTATAATCAATTCCCGCTGTCAAAACAAATAGCGTATTTTTAAGAAACAATATCTATTAAAAGATTGACACTTGTTTATGTCCAATTTCAAGGTGAAATTTATTCAAATGACTACAATTTAATTAAATGGTAAAAATATATTTTTATTAAACTTTAAAACTAATTAAAAATATAATCAGACCATATTAATAAATTATACTAAAAGGAGGTTTCGAATTAAAATACAACATTTTACAAAATTCATTAAAAATGATCTTTATTGGAAAAAATTCCCAAAATTTATACAAAGTAAATTTTGATGTCCCGATTCTAAAAAGTAATTTTATTTTTTCAAATATAACATATAAAATTTTTAAAAAGTTTATTTAAAAAGGGTTCTCCATCAAAAGGAGGTTAGTCGACTTTTAAAGAATATTAGATTATTTACGCTTAAATTGGATTCATTGGCATTTTAAGCCTCTAACATTTATTGGATAAAAGTAAAAATATTTGACAAACATATACAATAATTTTGTAGTCAGTTCTATTCATTCTTGCCATTACAACGGTTTGGCGTTAACTACCATTTAAAATAATATTATTTTATTATTTGAGTGCAACGTAAGATTTCCAAGAAACCTGTTGTTGCGTATTGGGTACGCCATCGAGCATAGAATTCCATTTAAATTAATGTTAACATTTTATTCACAAATATGGATAAATATGAAAATGTCATATTCTTTATTTACCTGCGGTGTTAAATCTAACACCAAAATGAATGAAAACTAATTTTTAGTGATCATACCTGCATCTAAAGGAAATATATAAGAAATAACACTTTTAAAACTTAATTTTTGATACCCAGAAAATATTACAATCATAGAAAACCAAATTTCCCCTCTCTACTGGTAGAAATTATAATCGATCCCTATAAAATTATATTTATACTTGTTCATCACTTGGTTCTACCTCTAGTATTCTCTAAACAACCTTATACTACCAAGATACTTTATAGAGAACAACAATGGAGTGCCCACGGTGACACACAGGGCCAGATAAAACCCTTCTGCATCAGACTTTCTGTCTGAATCCTAAACTCCCACAACTCAAAGTGTTCCATATAAAAAGGATCCATCAAAATCAGTGAATCTTCAGGGTTTATATCTATAAAAAACTAAATATCACGTTGAGGGGGTAGTGTCACAAACTGTTAATGGAAAACATCAAGGAACACCCTAATGACCCTAGGAACAAATACCATCTTTGTATCCACTAATTCCACCCAAAAAAATACAAAAAAGGATGAAAGGTTTCCTAGTGTCGAATTCTCACCTAATAACTCCACTCACCAATGAAAACCACACAATGACTATCCATATCTGAAAAAATGGTTATCCTCTAGAATAATTCGATAATAGAATGCATAGAATAATACTTGTCAATTTGAATTATGACATATTATGGATGCAGTGGAATAAATAAAAGATCCCCACAAGACTGATGTGACCCCATCATCAACCTAGACCTTCTACAAACATCAAACAAGTTGGTCTGCCCTCCAAGTAGCATAGTCAAAACCAGGGGTACCATAATCCTCTCCACGTCTAGTCTAAAATAACATATTATAGTGGGTTCCACCATTAAGTACAATGATATATAATCAAAACAATTATAGACATGCGTAACAATAAAATGATCATACACATAACGATTATTGGCCCATCGGGTATTGGAACCTCCACTGCATGCTACTGACCACACCTAGCTCCCCTTCCTCTCTACTATCATCTTCCTCCAGGACCATGCTCAGGCGGAGTTTCATGAGCTTTAGGTGCATCCTAACATTATCCTATACTTACCTCGTCCTCTCAATATAGACCATAAATATGTTTACCCTTTTTTGGAACGACCTCCCTAGTAACTGATGTTGAGGATGATGTTGAACCTATACATATGGTCAAAACTAATCTTTAGTAGCTACTTGGAACTAGTATTAAATATGGACACAAACCAGATATAATAAACACATCATCCCCAAGCACAAAGAAAATGTACAGAAACAAGATGTTCTAAAGGGATGCTTCTGAGGTTGACTCCTAACTGGTGGAAACATCAATGTCCCTGGAGCCTGAGATCTACCAATTGAACTCTACTCTAAAAGGAACCATATTGGTTACCTTATCATGTAGAACCACCTATCGAGAGAAATCATTTCTTGGACATAATCCCAATATCCCACAAACATACTTCCCTATTAAAGGGAGGGTATATCCTGCCTCTTCTTAGCCTTCGTGGTTGACGACAGGAACCCTACCCAAAACTCCTTCTAGATGTCAACCCATGAAACATCATTCTTCCATTACACTAAAAGGTTCGACTTATATCACTGATGTATAATTTCTCAAATATAACTAACCACCAAAAGGGGCATATACGTCTTCAAGGCTCAGATTAAATAGATAGAGATCTTTAGACCCTCTACCAACACTCTATTTATGGATCAATAATTATACCCTCATTATTTTCCAAATAATTCCACAAAAAAGGACACAACATCACCTACCACTGATCATCATCCTCAACTGGATGAACCCTCTGTTGATCTAATGGGTCATCCAGATAAACCAAAACTTCTTGATCCACGTGTAGACAACGATCAGGATCCATAGTAGTATTTGAAACAAGCATTTACTAATCCCCTTAGTTTTTATTTTCTTTATGATATGTTTAAATTAACATTAATACATTTAATTCATTTTATCCATTTTAATGATCCTCAAAAACACAATTCAAACAATAACTCAAGCCATCATGATGCATGTACTTATCCGAGGAATCTACCCTACAAGAATACCTATCTCACTTGGTTGTTCAATAAGATTAGAGTTTGTAAATGGGATCACAGGGTCCATAAAATACCATTTCCCAGCCGGTCTCCCTAGCCTATGCCATGTACGAGGGTCAAATAAAATAAAATTATACGAACACATGAATTCTTCAGAATACCAAACTCTAAACTCCAACATATATTCCAACCATCACCTCTGATACAACACTATCATGACCACCTCCCTCCAAAGATAACCCCTATGATGGAAATGAAAAAGGGAGATAATGACCCCTGAGTCCCGCCTCTAGTAGGCTCTGGGTTGGTGAATCGCACCAAGGGTGTACAAATCTAACAATATGAGAGGGAGCGCCTTGTATAATGAAAAACGATCGGGTGATTGGTTGTGTCAACCATAGTCAACTCCCTGATATTTATATATATGTGGGAAAAACAATCCCATAATTCATGTATATATACAAACTAATAAAAATAAATGTCTCCCAGGTAAAAAACCAAAAAACAAACTCTAGAAGCAACACAATAATTTTACCATGATCCGATCTATTAATGCATATAACTGTCCATGTAATCCTCCTAAAAACCTAAAAAAGGTTTCTATATAAATAGGGAAATTATACATTTATATACTCAGTAGGAAATCCAAATTTTCCCATTCAAAAGTGGACGTGTTATTATAATGCACCCATTAGAAAACAGTTGAACCAAACATCACATAACAGTTAGACTAATCATAACCCCAACCTCACCAAGGCTCGCTCACCAATTAATGCATCCACGTAAAAATATATAATAGGAAACACATAGATGATAGGGTACCCCATACCACTTTCCCACTAATTAGCAACTCTCACACCCCAAAGAAAAACATCCTGACACTCCCATCTCTTTCGAATATATCACATCGTATACCTCCTATACACCCTTATTCTAAAACTCAAAGTACAACCCTGTCATATGCACTTGGACCATCACAAAACATCTAATCCCACCTAAACACACCTAGGTTGTCACAACACATATCATCCCAAAGACACCTAGGACATCACATCACAAGTCATCCCAAATACACATGGGACCACACATCACAACTCACACCAAAGACACTTGGGACCACACATCACAAGATTCATGTAGAAACATAGGGCCACACATCTCAACTGACTCGAAGACAATTGGGAGACTGTTTCCTAGAATATGGAGTAAGGAAGAGAGGGTGGCCATCCCTCAATCCTCCCATCAGGAAATTTTCAAACACACCTTCCCACGTTACTATGTCGGTTTTGGCACCTGGTTCTCAACATGGGTGGGGTGAAAATAGAAATAGAATGAAAATTAATCTGTATTGATACATATATATATATAAAACCACATAATCCCCACATACGGGTTTTGAAGAAGATCACCAACCAACTCACAAATTCCCCCACATCCACTGCAAATACAAAATGAACTGCCCCTCCACAATAATAATTAAATCTATAGTTCATTTTTAGCCTTTAATTAATATTAAATTATTTTCCAAATACACTATTACAAATGTACTCCACTAAAACATGTATAATTTTATTTTATCATAAATATCATCATTAATCCATCCATTAAACATATCATTTAAATAACTATCATGTAATAATTATTGTTCAGGATTATTATTCATTTATCCATCCATAGCAATCCAAAAACAATCCCAACACACATAAAATAAGCAGCACATTGACATCCACCACCACCTTTCATCACAACCCCACTACTTGTCCATATCAAAACCACTTTCCCCACACACATAAAAATACTTCCACCACAAAAACATACATTCATATTTATAATGGGATATACCATTAAATTTCACTTTTTTAATTAATGGTGTTATCACAGAAACTATTTGATCGTGGAGAATTTAATTCATTTTCTTAATATACATGTTTAGAGGGATATTTATGATGAAAAATTGAACAATCACAAAATCATAGATTTCAAGAGGTAGTTGCTGCAACATAATTGTTCCACAAACAGATATGGTTTTTATCAAGATCTTACACCCATACGACCATAATATCAAATCAAATCAAATGAAATAAAAAACGTTATGACAACATAACTCACATTCCCCTGTAACATTATATTTTACTTAAAACATTCATTATATTTATTTATTCGGATGCATCCATGCTCAAAAGAATAAAATTTATAATCTAATCTAGCATGATACATATCAAAGCCATTGTCCCTGAACTCCATGTAACAAGGGTTTTGGGTCCAACAATATGAAGAGAATGAAGAGAGAATGAAAAAGGGAATATATATTCCTTAGAAGTACTAGATCTAAAACTAATGGTATTGAAACAAAATTGGTAACTATTAAAGGAGGGTCTAATTTAAAACCCTTAATTTAGAACATTTTAAAGCCTCCATAAATTAGATTAATTTTTTATATGATAAATATTTATTGAATCATTCTCAAATACTCTTAAATGTGTAATTAAACCAAATTATCATCAAAATAGATGTATTTAGGGAAAACCATTCAAAACTCTTGGTCTCGGGTTTGAATCTCTTGGGAGGAAAGTCAAATATCCATCCGAAAGTGAAAAATACCTGATAAATGAACTATTTGAGTGGAACACTTGATAATAGTCCCAAGGTAGTGTGTTTTTGGGTATTTGGTCCATTATCAAGAGCGTCACGAGTCCAAATATTTTAATTTCAATTTGAAATATTACATGTTATGGTATTTATATAAAAAGCTATAATTTGATAATTTTTTTCATAAATCGATATCATTTTATTTGATATTTAAAGATTATGTGTGTTATTATTATTAATTATTTTAGGTTTTATTGTCACATGTTTTATTTTTATTAAAATTTGATAAATAGATTCAATCAATTTATGAATCTTCACTTTAAGAGTATGATAATTTTAGGGGATATCAAATCAATTTAATTTCCATGTATTCATATTTGTTAATATGAACATATTCACTTTTATGTGGTGCGTATGCTACCATATTTACTTATTTAAGGTTAATAAATATTTATTAATGATGGAAAATTTTTTAATTCTTGTTTATTCATTCAAAATTTTATACTTTAAAAGTTACCAAATATATAAGAATAAATTTTAAAATATCTCTTAATTTGGGGATTTGTTTTACCATAATTAGAGGAATATTATAATTTTTCATTCCTAAGAACAAATAAATTTTGTATCCTATATATATTTAATTAGTTTCCATATTTTATTTAATCTTTTCATCTCTTTGGTACTTGAATAATGCAATTAAAATTTTAAAGTAAATATATATTTTTATTTCTCTTTAAGTAAAATATATTTTTCTTCCATTACAATGTTTTTTTTAAAATTATTTTATAGAAGTCCTATGAAAAACTCAAGGGATTTATTACAGTTGTTTTATATTATCCTTGAGTTTTGAAAAGGGTTTGAGAAGTATCTTTGTACTATTTTTCAATGGGGTTATTTTCAACAAAAAAGTCAAAAGTAATGTTTTTGATGGATACAATGATAACAAACATCCCCACCACCATATCTATTTCAAAAATAAATATTCTTTTACATGTTATAATTTTTATTATAAAGAAAACTATTTTAAGAAATATTATTTTAATATTTAAATTCCATTTCCACAATTCTTTTAATTTTACTGATATTATTGAAATAAAATAATAATCAGCTCTCATGTCTTGATTAATTATTTGATTGTTAACATTAACTTGACACATTCAATTTCTTATGATAAATTTTATTTATATATTACTATTATCTTAAATATATATATTATTTGTATCATTTATAGGATTAATTCCTAATACGTATGCAATTTTTACATATTTTGTAAACGTTTAATGATAGTTGACTAACTGGTAAAATATTGATAAACATGTATCCCTTACACAATAAAGATCTTTTTTTGATATTCTCAAGAATTAAATTGATCATTTGATATGTAGGAAAATATTTCGACATATAGTGTTGGGTGGGATTAGAGTTATATAGCCCCTTGATGAATCAATAGGTCTCATGAGACAAACATGTTGGCCATGTTAAATAGGTTTTACACCTAATTTCATACTGTTCAATTAATTTTCATTATTTGAAAGATATCATGATGTCTATGATCATGACATCCAAAATTAATAATTTCATCCATTTAGAGTTATGTTATTTTTTATTATACATGATATTTTTCATTGATATTATACATGGAATGTGATGACCCAGACCCCCCTTGGTCCCTTCCTTTGCCAAAATCTGGATCGGTGAGACCGATCGGTGAGTCCGATCGGTGCGACCGATCGGTGAGACCGATCGGGGAGACCGATCGGTGAGACCGATTGGCGAGACCGATCGGTGCGACCGATCGGCGGAACCGGCTGACGTCGCCCGACCTTGCCAAGTTGTTCCAGTAACGCTTCTTTTTCGCAAATAGGGTTTTAAACCCTATTCTGCCTCGTAAAAATGTCTTGGAAACCTGAAACGCGCACAAAAGTTTTAATTAAATGGTTCATTAATTCATGAGTCCGTTTAAACCACCCAGCACCTTTAATGATGAGTCAAGCCGCGTGGTCAACCCACGACTCCCACATCTTAAGCGGTTTTGCGTTTTCATCTCAACCGTCCCCGGCTCTTATAAATTAAGGGTTAGGCTGTGGCTTCCCCCTTCTTTGATCTTGGCTCTTCTGGTGCATCGGGACGGCCGCGTCGTTATCTGTAAAGTTCCGCGCCCCCGACCTAAACGTCGATCGTCTATCAACAGGTAGGGAATTTCTTCGTCTCTCACTTCTGTGTATCATGCGGGGTGGGCGTTATCTTTTGTTCTCATGAGGAATGGTTAAGCCTTTAAATGAAGATAATAACTGGTTAAAGAAGGGAAGGGGTTGTGATCGTTGTTTATGCCATATCTTGTGATCATCCTTTTTAGTTGTGCTGGTTTATGTTTTCTGAAAATTGAGGTCGTTGGTGGTCGTTGTATGTGCACTGATGAATCCCCTCGTGATGTTTTAAATGGGTTGCCGAATTTGTGAACTCCTGCTGTGAAATTGGTTAATCACGTATATCCGACTGAATAATTGAAAGCACCAGGATCAACCTGTCTGTGATAACTCCCGGTTAGAACACATGGAATTTGAAATCATGGAGTGTGTTAAGTCATTTAAATCTGAAAATTCCCGACTTGTGTTGGTAGCGGTGGTTGGTTGTTTTCCTTTCGGGCCGATTGCTGGAAATATGGGAGGGGATGGGATCCCCTGTTCTGTTTATACTCTCGGTGGCTGTGTGAATTTGGGGATGGGATCTCCTGTTGGTATGGATTTGGTGGTTGTGAGTTTTGAACCCGGGTGGTTACTTAAAATATCACAAATTGGGGAGAGATCCTCTGTTAACAGAACCGGGTGTGAGTGTTTTGGTTGATCCTTGCTTTTTGATGCTTTCCTTGGTTATGCTTATGGTAGTTTCCCAGTAGTGCTTAAGATTAATTGAACATTTTGACTGAACGTGGAACAAGAATGGGACAAATGGTTTTGTGGGCAAGGGTCGTGAACTGTGACTTGGGTGCAGTAGTGTAGTGTTCTGAAGGTTGCCTAGGAAAACCTAAGCTTTGGGTGAGTGTTTGTTACCTATATCTATACTTGTAGCTTTGTGTTTATTATTCGCGCCCCACCCATGTTGAGCACTCAGTGCCGAACACCCCCATTTATGGGGGAAGGGTGTTTTTCCCAACACTATCCTTAGTGGCTGGTTATTAGCTCCTTTTCTGCTCCCTTTCCCGGATAGCCCAAGTACCTTCGGGCAGGCTGTGATGGCCTGAAGTACATTATTAGCCCAAGAACCTCCGGGCGGGGTGTTGTGGTGGTTGGCCAGTTATGTGCGGAAGGTGGTTTCCCAAGTGTCTTCGGGATGAGGCCCAGGTGTCTTCGGGCGTGGCGGTGGTTGCTCTGGCCTAGGTGTTTGCAGGCATGTTTACATGTGACAGTTGAGGCCCAGGTGTGTGCGGGCGAGATTCGGAAGTGGGACTACGTGCGGTTGTGGCCCAGGTGTGTGCGGGCGGGATTCGGCAGTGGGACTGTGTGTGGTTGTGGCTCAGGTGTGTGCGGGCGGGTGTGGCAGTGGGACTGCGGTGAGAATGGCGGGATTGGTCTGATGCGTAGGATGTCTCAATAACCAGTGGGAAAGTGGCGTGGGGTACCCAAACATCGATGTGCTCTTATATATATTACTTGACTTGCGTTATTTGGGGAGCGAGCCTTGGTGAGGCCTGGGATGGATATTTTGCCTTGTTAGGTGTTTGGTTTACTCTTTCTCACGGGACTTTAGTACGTTCCCCCCACTTGTGCACGAGAGTCTTGGTTTTCTCTACTGAGTATACTTGTATTCTCACCCTACGTTGTTCCAGGTTTTCAGGAGGACTACCAGGGCCGTGCGGGACCCTACTAGTCAGGCAGTGGGAGCTGTGCAGTTGCTGTTTTCTTGTTTTCTTTTGGTACTGTACTCACTTGTACTTTCAGCTTTTTTGTACTTGTACCTGTTTCAGTTTATTTATACATGCATATGGGACTGGTTTGGGTTTCTTTTCAGCACTTGTTCTCTTCTCTTTTGGTGGTTGACTTGTCCTATTTCCCGATCCAAAATAATAAAAAGGGTAATGCCTCCCATTTTTTGTGTAAACTCATACCCTTGGTGCTAGTCGCCACCCCGGGGCCTACTGGAGGCGGGAATCGGGGGTCATTATCTCCCTTTCACCATTGCCAGCTCAGGAGGGGCATCTTTGATGGAAGGGGGTCGTGACAGAATGGTATCAGAGGTGAGGGTTGAGAGATAGGACGGAGTCTGGAGTTAGGCACAGTAGTGAGGATTGCATGGGGTGGTAGGGCAACGGTTTTGGGTGACCTTGGAGCGTGAATTAGGCCAGGGAAGACCGGCTAGGACACGGGATTTTAGGGCCCCCCGTGATCCGATGCAAGGACTCTGGACCTACCGAACGACCAAGTGAGGCCACACTGATTACAGGGTAGAGACCCTAGGAAAGGTACATGCATCATAATGACTTGTGTTCTTGTGTTTCTGGGATGTCTTGGGAATTAAGAATAAATTAAATCTTAATAAGTTTTAAGAACGATATTCTGCACTACTTGGGCTTAGGCATTCCTTGTTTACCTTGCAGCTATGGCACCTAGAAGGCGACCACGTGTGGTACAGGCGATCGGGGCCCCCGAGACTGCCTTGGCCAATCGGCAGAGAGCTGATCGAGAGGAAGAGGACGACCAGTGGCAGAAGACTCTTCGAGCCTTCCAGCGACAGGCCCTCGAGAAGTATGAGGGCAGCACCTCCGATATGAAGACGGAAGGCTGGCTAGAGGAGTTAGTCATAGCCTTCGGCCTGATTCGGGCCCCGACCGAGTACTGGGTTCCTCTGGCTGTTAGCCAGATGCGAGGAGCGGCACGTCAGTGGTGGATGCTTCACCTAGGGAGTAGGAAAGAGTCTGAGGTTGCTTGGGCGGACTTCGAGAGGGAGTTCCGGGCGGAGTTCCTCTCCTCGACGATGAAGGCGGAGAAGAGGCAGGAGCTACTCTCCCTCCAACAGGGGAGCATGTCCGTGAGGGAACTTGGAATCAAGTTCAAGGACCTCCTGCGTTTTGCTCCGGACCTCTTTCCCGATGAGGAGTCTCGGGCAAGAAGTTTGGAGGAGGCGCTCCGACCCTCCCTCCAGTATGCTGTTACCCCCTTTACCCTTCCAACATACTTAGAGGTCCAGAAGAAGGCCGAAGTGGTGGAAAGGATGCATGCTCTGGGCAGAGTGTCACGTGAAGGGATCCAGCTGGGACCATCGAAGGGGAAGGCCGTCAGTGCCAGGCCTCCAGCATCGGGACCCTCCAGGTTCCGACCTACAGGGAGCAGACCGCAGCAGTTTCAGTTTCGATCCCCTGGCCCACGTTCTTTTTCTTCAGGCTCGGGACTACGGTGTTTCATCTGCGGGAGCCCTGGACATCTCTGGAGTCAGTGCCCCGATCGGGTGCAGTACAGCAGTGGCAGTCATCCCCAGCATCCGCCGCAGCAGCAGTTTCCAGCCAGACCCTTCCGGCAGCAGCAGCAGGGACAGCGAGCTCCCGCTCCTCCGCAGGCAGACATAGGAGGAGGAGGCCGACCTCAGGGCGCTCCCCAGGGAACTCGACCAGGGCATGGTCGGGGAGGTGGCCGACAGCCGAGGGGCAGGGGAGCTGGGCGTGGACAGCTACACACTGCAGAAGCGACAGTTCCAGCAGGGCCGGAGGTTGTTCGAGGTACGATCAGTGTGTTTAACACTCTTGCTTATGCTTTGTTCGATACCGGAGCTTCGCACTCCTTTGTTGCACCCAGTCTAGCTCGTGCCTTGTGTCTAGATGCCGAGAGACTTCCAGTACCCCTGGTGTTGAGCACACCAGTAGGAGGTCAGACCGACTTGCTGTTCGTTTGTCGGGGATGTAGACTGATGTTGGGGCCACATCAGTCGGTTAGGGATCTCCTCCTGCTACAGATTCGGTCATACGATGTCATCCTAGGCATCGACTGGCTATTTTCTGTGTGCGCCGTCATCGACTGTTTCCAAAGAAGGGTGGTGTTCTCAGGTTTGGACGGTCAGCGTGTTACCTTCACCGGCGAGCGGAGCTGTCCGAAGGGAAACAGGAGGGAGGAACCTCTCCTCTCCCTGTTGACCGAACTGACGATAGGATCAGTAGATGCGGAAATGGTGGAGGTACCAGAGATCGTTCGTGAGTTTATGGACGTCTTTCATGAGGATGTGACGACTCTACCCCCTCGACGTGATATCGAGTTCGGGATAGACCTGCAGCTCGGCTCTCGACCAATCTCGATGGCTCCTTATCAGATGGCACCTTCGGAGCTACGAGAGTTGCGGATACAGATTGACGATCTGATGAAGAGGGGTTATGTTCGTCCAAGTGCGTCACCGTGGGGTGCTCTGGTCTTGTTCGCAAGGAAGGAGGATGGTGGCCTCAGGTTGTGTATCGATTACAGGAGGCTGAATCAGGTAACGATCAAGAATCGCTACCCTCTTCCGAGGATAGATGATCTTTTCGACCAGCTGAAGGGGGCAGGATGGTTCTCGAAAATCGACCTGCGATCCGGGTACCACCAGCTAAGGGTGAAGGATAGCGACGTCCCGAAGACGGCGTTCAGGTGCAGGTATGGGCACTTCGAGTTCGTGGTCATGCCCTTTGGTGTTACGAACGCCCCGGCCGTGTTCATGGGGCTTATGAACTCCATCTTTCGGGAGTACCTGGATCGGTTTGTGGTGGTGTTCATCGACGACATCCTGATCTATTCAAGGTCAGAAGGGGACCATGCAGAGCACCTGAGGACAGTTTTGGAGGTCCTCCGACAGCACCAGCTCTATGGGAAGTTGTCAAAGTGGAAGTTTTGGGCACGATAAGTGCACTTCCTCGGACACGTAGTGTCTGAGCAGGGAGTAGAAGTCGACCCGTCAAAGGTTGAGGCAATTGTTTCTTGGGCCGCACCCAAGAATGTGGCTGAAGTTTGGAGTTTCCTCGGACTGGCAGGCTACTATCGGAGATTCGTACCCAACTTCTCCTGGGTAGCAGCCCCTTTGACGGCTTTGACCAAGAAGGACCAGGTTTTCGTGTGGAGCGAGCAATGTGAGTCGTCCTTCAGCTACCTAAAAGAAAAGCTGGTTAGTGCCCCAGTGTTGAGATTACTAGAAGAAGGGATGGCCTATGAGGTATTCTGTGATGCTTCAGGACAGGGCCTGGGGTGCGTTTTGATGCAGCAACAAGGGGTGATCTCTTACGGGTCCAGGTAGCTGCGCCCCCATGAGCGGAACTATGCCACCCATGACTTGGAGCTTGCAGCGGTAGTGTTCGCATTGAAGCTGTGGCGACATTACCTCTTTGGGGAGCGCTTTGTGGTCTTCACCGATCACAAGAGCTTGCGCTATATCTTCTCCCAGCGTGACTTGAACTTGCGACAGCGGAGGTGGGTCGAGTTTCTCCAGGACTACGACTTTGAGATCTCGTACGCCGAAGGTAAGGGAAACGTTGTGGCTGATGCCCTAAGCAGGAAGCCGCATCAGGAGGTGGTTCGGGAATCTGCTGATGCTTGGAAGGCGATGGGGGAGTTGGCTGCCTTGCACTTGGATGCAAGGGTGGAAGGTACTAGAGGCTTCTTATTTCAGATGACGGTACAGTCCTCTTTGTTACAACAAGTAGAAGAGTCTCAGTGGGGAGATCCTGAGGTGGAAGTGTTGCGGGATCGTGTCGATCAGGGGAACGCTCCGGAAGGATGGTCGGAGGACAGCTGACATCAGATGCTCTTTCATGGGAGGTTGTTTGTTCCAGAGGTGATTCGTGATGAAGTCCTTCGTGAGTTCCATAGCTCAGCCTTGGCAGTGCATCCAGGTGTTTCGAAAATGTACCAAGGCCTGAGGGGACAGTTTTGGTGGCCCGGGATGAAACGGGCAGTGGCAGAGTTTGTGGCTAAATTCCTGGTGTGTCAGCAGGTGAAGGGTGAACACCGTGTTCCTGGTGGTTTGTTACATCCTTTAGATGTTCCCGAGTGGAAGTGGGACGACGTCTCGATGGACTTTGTCACAGGACTACCCAGAGCTCAGGGCGGGCATGATGCTATCTGGGTAGTGGTGGATCGATTGACAAAATCTGCCCACTTCTTGGCTATCAAGGAGTCAGGACCTATGAGTACCTTAGCACAGAGGTACGTGGATGAGGTGGTGCGTTTGCATGGAGTTCCGAAGACTATCGTCTCAGATCGGGACACTCGGTTCACCTCACGAGTCTGGAAGGGGTTACAGCATTCTTTTCGCACCCAGCTACGCCTTAGCACTGCTTTTCACCCTCAGACTGATGGACAGACAGAGCGGACAATCCAGACATTGGAGTACATGCTGCGAGCATGTGTTCTGGATTTCGGAGGATCATGGGTACGACACTTGCCTTTAGTAGAGTTTGCCTACAACAACAGCTTCCACTCTACTATCGGCATGGCTCCTTTTGAGGCTCTGTATGGAAGACCATGTCGTTCACCCATATGCTGGGCAGAGGTTGGTGAGACTGGTACTCTTGGACCAGAAGTAGTGCAGAGCACCACGGAGAAAGTCTAGCTAGTGCGGGAGAGGATGAAAGCAGCCCAGGATCGGCAGAAATCTTATGCTGATCGTCGGAGGAGGCCCTTGGAGTTCGAGGTGGGAGATCATGTGTTCTTGAAGGTTTCCCCTCGACGGGGGCAGCGGAGGTTCGGAAAGGGGAGTAAGCTCTCCCCTAGGTTCATCGGACCTTTCGAGGTGCTGGGGCGAGTTGGCGAGGTGGCATATCAGCTGGCCCTACCACCTCAGTTGGAAAGGGTCCATGACGTCTTCCATGTCTCCCAGCTTCGTCAGTACATACATGATGACTCTCATGTCGTCAACTGGGGAGAGCTAGATGTGGGAGAAGACGCGACCTTCGAGGAACGGCCAGTCAGGATCGAGGATCGCAAGGAGAAAGTGCTCTGTGGACGAACCATCGGCCTGGTTTGTGTGTTGTGGAGACATGGCGGCCTCGAAGAGAGTACGTGGGAGAGGGAAGCGCAGATGCGTGCCCAATACCCCGTGTTGTTTTGAGCTTTGTTCCTTTTGTACCTGTTGTGGTAGAACTTTTGACTTTTGGCTATGAAATGTGCTAGTCCCTTTCCTCTGTTATGTGTGAAAAGCCCCGGCTAAAGGGAAGAGGGAACCCGACCCCTAATCAAGACGCATTAAGGTGGATGAGATTAAACCCGTGCGGGCGAGTCAGTGCCGCCCAAAGCGGATAATATCTTGACATGGGGGAGGGGAACTCCCCAAACCCACATGACCGGGCGGTTTGCCATGGTATGTTGCTTAGTTCATGACAGGGGAGTGTTTTTAGTTAGCAGAGGTTCACTCCTAAGAGGTATCTTTCGAAGATGGTTGTTCGGACCCTCTCTTTCCTTCTGGATTGTTGTGATTCTCGAGGACGAGAATCGTTTAAGAGGTATCTGATGTGATGACCCAGACCCCCCTTGGTCCCTTCCTTTGCCAAAATCTGGATCGGTGAGACCGATCGGTGAGAGCGATCCGCGAGACCGATCGGCGAGACCGATCGGTGCGACCGATCGGCGAGAACGATCGGTGCGACCGATCGGTGAGACCGATCGGCGAGACCGATCGGTGTGACCGATCGGTGAGACCGATCGGTGAGTCCGATCGGTGCGACCGATCGGTGAGACCAATCGGTGAGACCGATCGGTGTGACCGATCCGTGAGACCGATCGGCGAGACCGATCGGTGCGACCGATCGGCGGAACCGGCTGACGTCGCCCGACCTTGCCAAGTTGTTCCAGTAACGCTTCTTTTTCTAAAATAGGGTTTTAAACCCTATTCTGCCTCGTAAAAATGTCTTGGAAACCCGAAACGCGCACAAAAGTTTTAATTAAATGGTTCATTAATTCATGAGTCCGTTTAAACCACCCAGCACCTTTAATGATGAGTCAAGCCGCGTGGTCAACCCACGACTCCCACGTCTTACGCGGTTTTGCGTTTTCATCTCAACCGTCCCCGACTCTTATAAATTAAGGGTTAGGACGTGGCTTCCCCCTTCTTCGATCGTGGCTCTTCTGGTGCATCGGGACGGCCGCGTCGTTATCCGTAAAGTTCCGTGCCCCCGACCTAAACGTCGATCCTCTATCAACAGGTAGGGAATTTCTTCGTCTCTCACTTCTGTGTATCATGCGGGGTGGGCGTTATCTTTTGTTCTCATGAGGAATGGTTGAGCCTTTAAATGAAGATAATAACTGGTTAAAGAAGGGAAGGGGTTGTGATCGTTGTTTATGCCATATCTTGTGATCATCCTTTTTAGTTGTGCTGGTTTATGTTTTCTGAAAATTGAGGTCGTTGGTGGTCGTTGTATGTGCACTGATAAATCCCCTCATGATGTTTTAAATGGGTTGCCGAATTTGTGAACTCCTGCTGTGAAATTGGTTAATCACGTATATCCGGCTGAATAATTGAAAGCACCAGGATCAACCTGTCTGTGATAACTCCCGGTTAGAACACACGGAATTTGAAATCATGGAGTGTGTTAAGTCGTTTAAATCTGAAAATTCCTGACTTGTGTTGGTAGCGGTGGTTGGTTGTTTTCCTTTCGGGCCGATTGCTGGAAATATGGGAGGGGATGGGATCCCCTGTTCTGTTTATACTCTCGGTGGCTGTGTGAATTTGGGGATGGTATCTCCTGTTGGTATGGATTTGGTGGTTGTGAGTTTTGAACCCGGGTGGTTACTTAAAATATCACAAATTGGGGAGAGATCCTCTGTTAACAGAAACGGGTGTGATTGTTTTGGTTGATCCTTGCTTTTTGACGCTTTCCTTGGTTATTCTTATGTAGTTGCCCAGTAGTGCTTAAAATTAATTGAACATTTTGACTGAACGTGGAACAAGAATGGGACAAATGGTTTTGTGGGCAAGGGTCGTGAACTGTGACTTGGGTGTAGTAGTGTTGTGTTCTGAAGGTTGGCTAGGAAAACCTAAGCTTTGGGTGAGTTTTTGTTACCTATATCTATACTTGTAGCTTTGTGTTTATTATTCGCGCCCCACCCAAGTTGAGCACTCAGTGCCAAACACCCCCATTTATGGGGGAAGGGTGTTTTTCCCAACACTATCCTTAGTGGCTGGTTATTAGCTCCTTTTCTGCTCCCTTTCCCAGATAGCCCAAGTACCTTCGGGCAGGCTGTGATGGCCTGAAGTCCATTATTAGCCCAAGAACCTCCGGGCGGGGTGTTGTGGTGGTTGGTCAGGTATGTGCGGCAGGTGGTTTCCCAAGTGTCTTCGGGATGAGGCCCATGTGTCTTCGGGCGTGGCGGTGGTTGCTCTGGCCTAGGTGTTTGCAGGCATGGTTACATGTGACATTTGAGGACCAGGTGTGTGCGGGGGGGATTCGGCAGTGGGACTGCGTGCGGTTGTGGTCCAGGTGTGTGCGGGCGGGATTCGGCAGTGGGACTGCGTGTGGTTGTGGCTCAGGTGTGTGCGGGCGGGTGTGGCAGTGGTACTACGGTGAGAATGGCGGGATTGGTCCGATGCGTAGGATGTCTCAATAACCAGTGGGAAAGTGGCGCGGGGTACCCAAACATCGATGTGCTCTTATATATATTACTTGACTTGCATTATTTGGGGAGCAAGCCTTGGTGAGGCCTGGGATGGATAGTTTGCCTTGTTAGGTGTTTGGTTTACTCTTTCTCACGGGACTTTAGTACGTTCCCCCCACTTGTGCACGAGAGTCTTGGTTTTCTCTACTGAGTATACTTGTATGCTCACCCTATGTTGTTTCAGGTTTTCAGAAGGACTACCAGGGCCATGTGGGACCCTACTAGTCAGGAAGTGGGAGCTGTGCAGTTGTTGTTTTCTTGTTTTCTTTTGGTACTGTACTCACTTTTACTTTCAGCTTTTTTGTACTTGTACCTGTTTCAGTTTATTTATACATGCATATGGGACTGGTTTGGGTTTCTTTTCAGCACTTGTTCTCTTCTCTTTTGGTGGTTGACTTGTCCTATTTCCCGATCCAAAATAATGAAAAGGGTAATGCCTCCCATTTTTTGTGTAAACTCATACCCTTGGTGCTAGTCGCCACCCCGGGGCCTACTGGAGGCGGGACTCGGGGGTCATTATCTCCCTTTCACCATTGCCAGCTCAGGAGGGGCATCTTTGATGGAAGGGGGTCGTGACATGGAATATTTGTTTTCTAAATTTATTTAATGGAATTTATATATAGTTATTTACTATTCTATAACAATTTTTGTGGTTGGTAATGATAGTCATGTTATTGATTAAATTTAATTTGTTTTAAGTTATTTAAAATATTTTGTTTGCTATTACTTTTTGATTTATGGAATCCTTCATTTTAGGTATCCATTACAAAGTATTTTTTCTTAACCTTATTTTGAGTCTATTCCCCAGGATATGAAGAATATGTATTTCAATGAGTTCAATTTTGTCAAATACATTCCATCACTATGTTTTATCTTTTTTTGCCAATGTAAAATGGGATTAATGTGTAAATTTATATCTCTATAACTAATAAAAGAATTGGAAAATTGGAATTTCAACCCATAAAACATTTTTAATGTAATAATGTGACCACTGAATTTGGGTTACTGGTGTTTGGGTTGGTATATAAATTCATTCATTAAAATGATTCGCGTAGTTAATTTAGGTTTATAGGAATTCATACTTATGTGTTGAATGATTATAGACTAAAATATTATTATGTAGATTAAATAATTTGATCTAAATGATACTTAAAAGTATTTTATATTATTGGATAAATTATTCCTACATGATTTTTAAGCATACAGGATAACATTTAATTCATGTTTATTTTTAAAAGCATCCCTATTGAATTTCATGCATACAAATTAATCCTTAAAATGAATTATAAAATATTTTAATATCATTTAAATGATAAAGTATTTTCCTAAATGTTTGATATATTCATTTATTAAATGCTTATATTATTTGATTAAACTATATTATTAATCTATATAATATGTATTAAATAAAAAAATACTGGAAAAGAGAATTTTAATCGATTTATAAAGGAAATGACTTAGAATTGATTTTCTCAATCTATTCTTGTTATTCTTGTTAAATATATAATAATATAATTTCTGGTTATTGTTTTTTATAAAAGTGGTTAATTAGGATTTGATTACAAGAAAAAAACAAATCATTATGATATAAGAGTTTGGGTTCAAACCATTATCGAATTAGTCTTTAAAAGAACAGTAGAGACATTCGAGATGTCTTAATGATTTGGAAACATAAAATATATGATTCCTTTCTAAATTATGTGTTGGAAAAGTTTTTTATCATAATAATCATATTTTACTATTTTTAATTTCATTGGATTATTATTTTTTCTAAGGTTTTATTTTTTTATTAATCCTAAAGGGATAGAGTGGTCAATTCTATATCATCATTCATTTTGTTATCATTTTCTTATTGTATCATTTTATTCATTATTTTTTTGTTATGTTTTATGGTTTATATTTTAGTCATCTTGCAACTCATGTCACACATAGTAGTGTATCCACTCTTGAGTAAGTGTCTTGGTTATGTGAACATTATCAAAATATTTACACAAAGATTGTTTATTTTCACTGGAAACATATAATTGTTCTATATATTCCTATGAAAATAATGGGTTATTATTATAATCACAAAATGTACTATTGTAGTTTGGTTCTTCTACTCTCTAAAAATATGTGTCTCTATTTTATATTAGTTACCATTTCCCTCAGATATATAGAGAGTTTTTTAATTTTATATTTCAATATATTTCATTAAACTGCTATAAAATTATTTATTATAAATTCTTATTTTTTTTCAATTCACTATCTTCTAGAACACTGTACTCAAACTGTGTGTTATTTATCTATGGATCTTATATATTTTACTAAAATACTATTTATTAATTGTTTTATTTACAAAGTGTTCTATTAAATTGCTTCTATACTATCTTTCCATCTCTTTATGGGCTAACAAGTGTATCATATCTATACCGTTAAAAGTATAGTTCAATCATTATTATTCATTACATGATATCAAATAATTTTTATCAGACCTTTGTCACTCTGAGAGAATTTTGAATTTTTTTATTTGATTATAATTTTTTGTCTAACATATATAATTTTAAATGCAATTAAAAACAATTGATCAATTTTTATTTAGTCAAATTCAATATGTATAGTTTTTTAATCATATTAAAAAATTAAATGCAAGTAATGATATAGATTGTAAATACTAAATAATTGATTTTTAAAAAAATATTGAAATTGAATCTGGTACAATATTTTCAAGAAATTAAAAGAAAAATGTTGTTGAACTATAAATTTTAAGGGCTAAAGATGATACTGAATATTTTTTGCATTAAATATTTAATATTTTTCATAATATTATTTATAAAATATTTTTTTGGTTATATTTCATATCATAAAATTACAAGTAAAATATGGATGAATTGTAATGTCACTGATAAAGTAATTGATAAATATTTTAAAAAAAAAGAATGTAGGGTCTCATTATAACATCCTAGGAAAATAAAGAATATGTCATTTTCATGTTTATTAATATTTTTGAACTAAATATTAATTTTATTTTAGTGGGGGTACTATATTTAGTGGTGTACCTGACATGCAACAATGGTTTTCTCTGAAGTCTTATGTTGCAAACAATGCTGAGTCATACTAAAAAATAATAATATATTATTATTTTAAATGGTAGTTAACGAATAGTCATTATAATGGAAGAAATTAACAGAACGAACTACAATATGATTATACATGTTTGATAAATGTTTTTTCATTTATCCCATAAATTTTATAGGCTTAAAATGTGAATGAATCTAATTTTAAGGGTAAATACTCTAATATATTTTTTAAAAGGTTGATTTAATACCTGTTGATGGAGAACCATTTTTAAATCTAGTTTTGGTCGCTTTTATATGTTCTATTTAGAAAATTAAAATTAACCATTATAATTGGGACATAAAAATTAAATTTGAGTCATTTTTTGGTATTTTTTGGTTAAAGACCATTTTTAAAATGAATAGTGAAAATTCTGCATTTAAATTCAAAAATGAATTTTAATCTAATATATTTATAGGGTTGGACTATATTTTTAAAAAAATTTAGGTGTAATTAGATTATATATTTACTATTTATTCCAATTTTGTTCATTGGAAGTAATTTCGCTTTGAAATTTGACATAAACAAGTGTCAATCTTTTGATAGTTTTTAATTCATAAAAACATGCTCCTTGTTTTGACCACGTCAATAAATTTTAAATTAATTAATGATAATTCTATAATTTTCATACAGTAAAATAGTTACCATTTTTGAATTTGTAATATCAAATATAGTATAGGCAGAATTTTTGATATTTGTATGAAAATGTTCAATTTTTGATGAATAGCTGAAACACTAAGTAGTAGTTAAAAACTGAATTTTTCATTTAAATGAAAATTTACCACTTCTGTGAATTTAATTATGAAAATCCAAAAAACATGGTTGTTATCAGTATGTAAAATATGGTTCAATAAGATGAAAAAATTTTTGGTGAATACTGTCTTTTGACTTTTATTTACCGTGGTTATAGATAAATAGGGTAATTCAAGGTAAAAATAATATTATAATAATATAAAGATACCTTATCCCTGGTCCTAACCTTATTCTATGAGTAATGGATGACCAAGAAAATCCTTGGGTAAGAGTTTGTCCTTTGAAATACATTTAGGTAAGATAATGACATTAATAACTATTTATTTAAATTAAAAAATAAAAAGATAATAAATATGAATCATTTTGCTAAAATAATTTTAATGTGGGGTTATATAATTGAAATATTTGAATATAAATATTCATTAGAAAGAAATAAAATTTCCTACCCCATGGTATCTTATTTATAATTTTTAGACATCAAATAAATAAAAGTATTCGTGACACAATAATAAGGCATTATTTACCTCATTATTGAATGATTTAAATAAATAAGATTATAAAAATTAAAAAAATGTCAAAAACCTGTAAATTTATTATTAGATGATTTTATTTCAAACAATAGTCATATTATATTTTCCTTTAATACGTTTTGGACATTTATAAATTGAAAATTGTTATATAATAAAATAATATTTTCAAACTTTTTTAAAGAGCCCCTCCTCCCCCTTATAAAAATCCCTCATCTCTAACCCATTTTTCACACCTATCAAGCCTTTTATATGGTCCAAAATTTTCCCAAATAAGCTCTCAATATCTCTCTCTTACACTTAGAAGCCTTACCTCTGTTATAAGACACTTCAAGAAATCCTTTTGTTTTAAACCAAAGGGAGTTTCCCGACTTAAAGGTATCATCTTCTATTAAGTTCTTTTATTTTATTTTATTTTACCAACCCCCTGACCCATTTGAATTCCTTTATTTTATAACAAAATAAGTATCATAAATATTCTATGTTGTTTTTCTGAAATTTATTCAAACTACACTTACACACACCTCCATCTAATGGGTAAAAACATACTTTTTCTGTGGACGACAAACTATTGCCTCACAAAACGATGGTTATTCAATCTTATCCCACCACCTCTTATTGTGGCCAATATGATGGAACTATATTTATATTTGACATATATTATATTTATATTGTCTATATACTTCTTTATTTTTAATTTATATCATACCTTTATGGTTTCCATTATCGGTAAACGCGATAATTTCATTTGCGGAAGTACGGACTACTGCCCCCTCAAAGTGATATGACTCGTTCATGAAATACGTGGAAGGTATAAAGGTTGGAGTTAATGAAATTATATATTATATTATACTATAATTATAATATACCTATTTATCATTATTTTTTTATTCCATTAAATACGAAATTGAAATGAAAATAGCATTCATGCATCCGTGCGGCTTACCGTCTCCTTGAACGGTGCATTTCATTTCTTATCTCCAAATGATATGTAATTTTATAAGTACATATATATACTGGATATATATGATATATATGATATCTAAATAATGAATTTAATTCTAGAGATAATGCACATTTTACCACATGAACAACATCTAATCATAAGAAGTTCATTTTTGACTCAAGTACCAAATATTGACAAATGACCATTACTAACATAAATGATTGGATAATGTTTATAACATGGTAATAAGTGATATAAAAGGAATAATAAACTTGAAAACATTTCTGAAGAAGTTATAAATTATCTTTAGATTTTTATTCAAGAGATTAAATAACAAACGGGTCAAAGGTAAAGGATTTCCTTATCTCACTTTTAATTCCATGTGATTTCCATTGTTCGCCACTTATTTATTGCATGTGGTGTATTGTGAACTAAAATTTGATATATATTGTCATTATTATATTTATATTCATTTTATTCCATTATTCATTTTGTGGTTATCAACTTTTAGTCATATGACTTGATTGATTACAACGTGGTAAGGGTTTTCATCTCACTTTTATTCCCGTGAGATTCATGCTATATTTGCCACTATTCACTTTTGTGTGGTGTATTTACTTCCGATGATTATATTATTGTGATATATAATTTAATTTATGGGTATTTACATCTTCAATGTATGATCATCCTTTCATGGGGTGCATGTTTCGTAAGTTACTCAATCGATAAGGGAACCTTTCACCCTCCTCTTTTTAAAAGACTTCATTTTGTTATGTCTTTTTGTATACATAATCATATGTTGGGATATGTTCTTCTATATAATTATTGTTGTAAATTTTATTCCCATGTGATTCTATACCATTTTCTATCTCATAAACTCGTTTTATGAATTTTAATGTGATGATATTATGCTTTCGAATTTCTTTAAGAGAACTTCTTAACCGAATTTCAATTATTTGGGTTAAACATCTACTTTCTGATTATGTTGTGCTATGAATATGTGTGAATGAACTCATGTATTTTTACACACAATATAAACTTATATTTGGTGTATTATTATTTTTCACACATAATTATGTAATTGACTTATCCTTAATCTAGGGAAATGATCTTTGTAAGGGATATTGTCTCAATTTACATACCATTGAGACTTATTTGTTGTTATTCACCAATTCATTTTTATATGCTGTATATACTACCCATTGAATGATTATATCATGAATCTCATTATTCTCATGATATTATAATGTTGTGATAAAATGTTATTCCTCAATTATTTTTATTCAATCATAACTTATTTGATTAATAACTCCATACCTAAAATATTTTATAAAGGTTTATGCTTTTAAATATTTCCCATTAATTTCCATGCTTTTGAAATAGTTTTAAGGATTTATTTATACGGACACTAATGTTTTAAAATTTCAATTACATTAAAATCTTCAAAGTGGTATGGGACACTTTGATTCAAAAATCTATTTATTAAATTTTTTAAATGGTTCTGCAAATGGATTGATAAATCATTGTTTATTAAAATTTCTTAATTTGATATATTTTGATTGGAATGTGAAAATTTTATCTTTAATTTAGTCTTGTGTAATGTTTTATGATTATGTTTTGGTTTTTGGGAATTGTTAATGTATATAGGTGGTTTCATGATAAACCAAGGCAGGTGAGCCCGGGATAGCTCTCCAATGCATTGGGTAACATGACCGAGGTAAATGTAAATGTTTATCCTAACAGATTTAGGGAATACACTATGATGGGTATTCAAAATGTAACTCCCTAAGTAGATGGGAAATCTACAACGTAATTATTTCAGGGAATCAACAATATACCTTTATGATTTACGATTTCTGTGTATTATTCAATATCATATGATTTCATAAGGTATGTTATGATTGAGAATTATGGTTACATAGATTTTTATTTATTAATTGTATAATTTTTTTCTTTCTTTATTTTATTACCCTTACTGAGATTTTTATGCCCATCCCGTGTTTTGAAATTTTTGTCATGGGACATAAAGATGAATAGGGTCAAGGATGGGATCAAAAAAATGTCATGTTATTTAAAGCATTGAACTAGATAAGTTTCTATTTTTATGTGTTTTTATTTTATGAAAAAAATGGAAACTGAGAAGAAGTGTCTAATTTTTAATTTTTGACATGTAATAGGTATGGCCTAATTATTTAATTCTCTAAACCGGAAAATATCATCAATGTGAATTATTCACCTATTTCAAGATTTTGTAATGTTTAAGGCTGATTCCTTATACTCAAAGTAATGAGTTTTATGAATTCTTAATTTTTTATTGAGAAATTATTATTTACACTTACACCATAATTACAATGATCATGATCAACATGACTTCTCTTGGAGACAATATAAAAAATTATGATCTATTTAAAATTGTACATAGTGATTTAACTGATATACTGAATTCTACGGAGGTCTGAAATGATGAATGTAAATTTTTTATTGATTATAAATTGGGTAAAATCACTGGATCTATATATCTATTTGAATTGGAAATGGATAAACTTATTGCAATATAAATGAAGTTGATTCAATTTAAACTAAATAGGTTTCTTCCAACTCTTGTAATATATTTACGCGATTATATAATTAAAAAAATAATATGGAAAATCAATCTGCAAGTTCAAAAATAAGTTACAATCATCAAACTATAGATTGAATAATTTTTATTATAATAACATTAAGATAAATTGTAATAATAGTAAATATATTGTTGTTTCTGATCAAACGTGGTAAAAATATTGAAATAGGGAATATTTAAATATATTTTCCAAAAATAAACCACATATTTAAAGTTAAAATAATATGAATAAATATAAGTTTTATCATTATGGTGGATGAATTTACACTTATCATTCTTATTTGAGTAGTGAAATTTAATTTGAGAATCAAACTGGAAGCATTTCCTTACTGGTAAAATATTATAAGGTAGCATTTAATCAAATTAATTTAAAATATTAATTTGGTTTGGTAAATTATTTTGAGGTAACATATTAATATTTTAATGGATTAATACAACATACTAACATGTTTTTAATGTCTTAATTTCTTCTTAGTGATAATTTTAAATGTTTATTTTATCCATCTATTTCAAATTCATATTAAAAATACATTAAAATTAAACATTCAAATGAAATTTATGAACAAAATATAGAGGAAATTGACTGAATTATTGAATTTATAAGAAATTAAATAAGGAATGAAATTATAATATAGGATAATAATATAAATATAGAAAATTTATAGTTAAAATATATTGTTCCTTTTTTTTAATGATATGGTTAATATAATGTTATGAGACATAATTTCACTATAATGAAAATAGGGAATAATATTTTTACTTGTTCTGATTCATGGTCAGACGAAAATTTCTTTAGTAATGTTGAATCTCATAAAATTGATAATGGAATACATAAAGCTGAATCATCAAGATTAAAATAATCCTTTTCGAAATGTTATATTTTAATTCATAGTATGGAATACTTTTGAGATTAAAAACTTTAAAAAAATTAGAAAAATTTTGACTGTGTTGATTTTGATTTAATATTATAATCAATTTTCAAGAATATATTTATAAAATGAAATATAATGAAAGTGTTTAATACCACATTCAATAAATGTTTGGACTTTTAGAATATTATGTTTGATTTTCTTTTCTAATATGTCAAATCTATTTATCTTGAAATGGATTCGATCTCTGTATTTATTTTCAATAATAAAATAAATTTTCATTGTCGACCAAGTGTACCCAAGGGTTCTTACCAAATTCATGATGTTCGAAAGAAATTCTGCATCCATATATAAGTGGTTCGATTTTTAAAAAATACATACCCTTTTTTTATTCTTGTTATATTTTTGTTAGCATGTTCTTATTATCAAAAAATCAATTTTATTTTTGGTCGTTGATCATATTTTTTAAGTTAAATATTTATTATTAATAGAGTAAAATAAAAAATTATTTATTTAAAATTAAATAATAATAATTTTATAGTAATTTAATAGAATTTAATGTGTTTCCACATCTCTTGGAAGTATTCCTATGTTTAATTATTATTTTTATGAAATCATTAATATCTTTTATATCATAATTATTAATGAAAATCTTAACATGAGTTGTAGATATCCATTTTTAATTGAATACCTTGTAAATTTTGTTTTGATCTTATTTAAATAAGAATTGTTTTCTTCTTCATTATTTATAAATTTTTGTGACTATTTTAAATCTATTTAAAAATTCTTAAATTTATAGTAATTCTAAATTTTTAAGAATTATACTACGATTCAATATTGATATTATTATTTCCATATGTTTTAAATTTTATTAATTTTCTTATGATTTCGAAAGGGGATGTTATTAACCAATTAGAATAAATATCATTTACTCATTTATTAGGAGAGTGATTTATGTTTTTAAGCATACAATGGATAATAGATTTAATAAATTTTAACATTATGATACATATTTATTTCCTTCAGTATGTTATGATTTTAAAAAATGAGGAATATTTTTTCAATGAATTGTATTGGTAAAAAATCATGAATTTCAAAAATAGCTAAGATTTATTATGATTTCTATATTTACTTTTCTTATTTTTAATTTCTATTAGTGTTATATTTATAGTAATAATTATGAATTATAGTTATTTTTTTAGTTTTTAAATTTTTTTTTGCAAATTATATAAATTTAACAGTCATGTATAATGAATTTTAGTAATTTGTTTTAGAAATCATTTATTCTGATTAACTATTGTGAATCCAGTTTTTAAAATGAATCATTCATTTTTTGGATTTTTTTTGATGTTTTATTTTCTCTTAAAAGTTTTGAATCATTCTTATGATGGAATTATTATTATGTATATTCTCATGATTAGGTTATTGTAGATACATAAAAGGATGATTCCTAAAAATAGAATGATTCTTATGGAAATTCAAGTTAATGGGATATCATGATTATAGAAAATACATTTCTTGGGAGGATTTCATCTATATATATCAATGGTTTTTACTATGATTTCATCAATACATCTAGTGTTTTTATGTTCATGATTAATTGAAAATAATGAATTTTATCTTATGAGTAAAATCATAATCACTTTTTTTAAGAAAACAAATAAATCATGCATATAGATTTTATTTATTTTCAAAATCATTCATAAAATTTTCTATTTTCTTATATCATTAGTATTTAAATTTACTGTAAGTATATTTGAATGTTTTTAACTATATTATTTGTTTTTAAAATAAATATTATTAATAAATATTCAATGTAATGTGGATTTTAATTCTTTAATATAGAATATAAAAATGAATATTTTTCCAAATTATGAAACTTATTTATATAATATGAAAGTTAATATTATTAAATGTTATTATTATTTATAAAATTTGATGGTTGTGATTTTTTTCCATGAAACACAAAAAATTTGAAGAATATTGATTTCTTGATTGTACCATTAGATATGTTCTCCTATAATAGATGTTTTCTATGAACCCAGAAGTTCAATCATGAGGTTACTTTATGTGCATGACCTAGTGTGAACAAACCCTACATCAAAAAGATGAAGAATATGAGTTTAATAACTTTGGTTAAAGTGAAACCCCATATATGATATTTTAATATATATTAACATTTCAATAATGCATATATAATGTTGTCCCACATCATAAATTTAGATATAATGTTTCCCCTAAAATACTAATACATTTCCCTCATCCTTGTAATGAATCATTTCAAGAATCAATACATTCTTACTACCACCTCTTCCTCACTGCACATGAGAGGTTATTTAGATACATTCCACCTATGTGCTGAATTATGAACACAGATGCCTACACCACCCCCCTACAAATACATTCCCATAGTTTTCCAACAATATTACTCAGTCATCCTTTTGAGATAACGTGGTGTTTCGAAAATGGTTTTGATAGATTCCTCAGTGGGGTTGGTTGAATCGGTATCCATGTTTGTCCTAATATGGAATATATTTTATCTTATAACTCTAAAAATAAAAAACAAATTTAGTAAAATTCATCTTATTATAGAAAAAAATTTATAGAATTAATATGGGTAACATTATACGCCCTCAACCATTTTTTCTGAACATATTAATAAACTAAATAATAATGACTTATCAATATCCATCCCCAATTTATTTAATAGAAAAACATTACAAGATATCAGTTTTCGATATTCTAATAAATTTCATGAAAAATATTTATGAGCATTAATATTAGATAACCATAAATTTTTAGATGTAAATTGAGTATTCATTAAAAAAAAATCTAGGAATAATCCCTAATATTTATCAAAAACATATGAATGTAATGATAAAATATAAAAAAATATAATAATATCTTTTATCTAACAAATTTGTTTTTTTTCTAATACCACAACATAAATTTTCTTGTTATTGTTTATAGTATCAAATGATTTTTAAAATAGGCTCAACATGATTTATAGATTGCTTGACACACATAAACTAGATTAGAAGATAATAAAACATCCCTAGACATTATGATAAATTTATTTTAAAATAAGTACAATATATTTGATATCTTATTATACAAGTATCAATGGATTTAATGAAAATATGACACCGGTCCATTATAACCAAGTTGTTATGTTGGTGGGTATGAATAATAATTATTAAATTATTAAAATGCTAAGTTTTACACATGTATAAAATAAATTAAATGGAGAAATATTGATTAGAAATAAGATAATTATCATTTGATTGTGAATGATACGTTTTTTTGAAAAACAATGTATTTTTATACAAGATGGTATAGTCTCACTTCACTCACATAAATTATAATTAATTTATTTACGCTTTTATAAAATGTATTTAGAACAATAGATTTTTTAAATCATAATATAAACCTTATATTAGGGTTTGTATTTTTGATTTTTTTAAATGATTCATTTTTCATTTCATAGTAAAAAATGGATTTTTACTAAAAACTACCTTATCATTTTAATTAAATAAATGTTTAATTATATTTCACATTTTTTTAAAATTTTAATTAGTTAAACTATATTAAATTTAATCTAATTTAGATCATTTTAGTCAATATTTTATTATATTTTTATATTTAATCCATCAATTCTTATGAGAATTAAACTTTAAAACTGATGTTTTTAGTCACATATGTGGGTATAATTTTAAATTAAAATCTTTTAATTTTGAGATTTATATTTTAAAAAAATGGATTAAATAATTATAATAATAATATCTATTATTATATAAATAGGATATAATATGTTTTTACGAAAATTATGTACAAAAAAATTTAAAATCATTTACCATAGTTATGGTAAAAATTCTTTTACCATGTGGTTGTTCTAAGAGGATAAGGCATAAAATGCCCTACCAACGCCAACAAAAAATATTTTATGGAACTATTTAGAAATTATTTATCCCAAAATAGAAAATATATGAGTATTTGGATGTATTTTTCTATTTTAATTTACTTAATTATTTTTTATTCTTTGGGACATTTCCATGTATATTTAAAAGTGGGTTTTCTTAACCCAATTATAAAATGGAACTCCCTACTCATACTTCTTCCTACCACTGATGCCGATTTTTACAACCAAGACCTAAAATAATAAATCCCCATCATCCATAGACATATTATAGAGATTATGGTCTTCCAAAAATATCAACCTTAGCGGCCTAAAGAGGTGATCCAAATGAGATTTATCTTATACATATTAATTATCTTAAGAGTGTTCTTTCATTTTATTTCTTCTATTTAAACATTAAATTATGTATTAACACTTAAAATATAATAAAAAAGATATATAACATATAATTTCATGTTTTTATTTTTCATGAATAATATTCATCAGTCTTCACTTCCATCAAGTGGGATACAATCATGGATTGACATGGAGGAATTAACGAAAGCATGGGACCACATGGCACTTCAGTATGAAGGCATATTGAAGGACTACTCTGACTCCCATGTAAATTCTATTCCAAGGATATTGTTTAGGGAAATAGATTCTAATCGTCTCAAAATTTTCTTCAACAAATCCGCTGTTTCTTTTGGTGTTTAATGTTGTGAGGGTTCTCACTATCGCCTTAAAAGAGTTTTTTAATAAAAAAGTAACGTTGGATGGATTTTCTGTATAGTGGACTATTACCTCATGAAACAGTGTAGATTGTTTTCCATCGCCACCATTCAACGATAGATATAATGATATATTCTCAAAATTAATATTATATTTATGTTTTTAATATACTAATTTAATTTTTATATTATATATAATGTTTTATGTTTTATTTTATTTCCAATTTTATAACGTCGCTTTTTTGTATGGTAGACTACCACGTCGTGAAGTGAAGTGACTTGGTTTTCAATTATTGTTTTTATAGAACTTATTAATGTGAAAATTAATTAATATATCTGATATATATAAGTTTATATTGATTCTATAGAATAAATATATCACCAACCTCCTTACCAATTCACTTATTAAGCGAAGGATATCATCACATGTTCTTGTGTACGGTCTATCATCTCCACAATGAAATACAATTCATTTTCTAGGTAAACAATCCTAAATGGTTCTAATATTTTAACTACTTAGTAACTATCATATTGATAACATTATTATAATTATACAAGTGATATATATTTGATTTATACATAAGAATTGTAACCTAATTCACAAACCAATCATGATCAAATAAGGTAATTAACACCTGAATCAATGAAAATAATGAAATATTATTAACAAAGGGGTTGTAAAATGTTATAAGAGGATCATATAAGATATTATAAATATTCTTATAGTTTTGTAATAATTAAATAAATTTATCAAAACCATTATATTGGACTTACAGACACGTGTGAATGAAATCAACCTTGAGGTATGTGTTTCTCATCCAACTTTTACATTTGTGACCCAAATTCCAAAGTCACCATTTTTTTATTTTCTATGCTATTTATACACCCCATTTTATTTTTTATATAGTTATTCTAATTATTGAGAAGGTATTTAAATATTTATTTATTGTAATTTATTTTAAGGCACTACAACTTAGAGGATACCAAAAAGGTAATGGTTTATTTCAAAATATCATCATTTTCTGAGATTTTTGGGGTTTATGTCTCATTTAGGAGGAATTATTTGATATTTATATACTTAAATAAATATATTTTCTTCACCCCTAGTCTTTCATGACAATTTTCATCCAATAGAACAATTTTTTCTAACCTTTTCGACGTAAAATGATTGGAAAAATGTGTTTACCAATATCTTACATTATTACTGTCATCGGTTAGAAATATTTGTTTCATAGAAAATAGTATTTTCAATAATAATAGAACAAAAAATGATTTATCCATTTAAAAATGATTTATAAAATAAAATTTCACACCTATTTTAGTTTTTCAAAAAAACATAAGAAAGGAATCTTCATGTCGTTTTCAAAAGAAATCCTTTGGGGTTTACTGAAAATGTGAAAGGGATCATTGTTTTATGATATAAATAAATAAAAAAACAATTTTATTGACCAATAAATGTTTAAATTTTTACTTATCAAGTTGTGAAATGAAATTTAAATATAAAATTACATTCAAATTATTATTTGAACTTTCCCTTTGAAATGGTGATTTTCAATATATAAAATTTATTTTTCTTAAGAATGATTTTAAGGATCTTTTCATAGTATCTCTATTTATCAATGAAGTTAACAGTTTCTTTTACATATTATAAAAAGGGGATATGTTTTGTTAATACTATCATTATTATTTTTCTGGTTGTTTTATGATTTTTTAATAGGGATGTACAATTTTATTATTATTATCCATTTTATTCTGGAAGGTTTATGGTTATGTTTGTTGATTGGGGTAAGAATTAACATTTTGTATGTTTTTTATATGAATGTGCATGTTGGTTATGTTTTATCCCTTTCATATGAGTAATTAATTGTATATACTAACTGATGTTAATGTATAATTATATCCCCTCAATACATCATTATGTATCTAATGCCAAAATAGATTAAGTTCTGGCTGAGGCCATAAAATTTCATTAGATATATTAGAACATGGTATTGGTGGGTGTTTTAGACAATAAAAATTATAAATTCCATTATTATGAATTCAATTACTAATATTTGATGTGATTATTTGATTATAAAAAATACATATGGGTATATTTTTATGATCATGTGATTATTTGTATGGTATTATTTGATCATCAATTATTACATGCATATTATAATCAATTTATTGATTAAATAGAATGTATTACAATTATTTATCTTTCAATTTTTTCTATTCATTGTTTATTCATATCTTACACTATATGTTAACCGCTACTAAGCATCTTATCTCATTACATTCTTATGTTTTTTCCCCCGAGCACCTAGAACTTTTTTTTATTGACATGTTGAGATAATATATGACGAATAGTGGAATTCCCAAATAATTTTTTTATTTTATGTTTTCATTTTTAATAAACATTTAAATTATACATATACTTTATTAATATTGTTAAATTATTCAGTCCTTTGGGATTTGATTCCTTGTATCTATTCCAATGTAAACATGTTGTAACTTGATCTGGGATACTTGGATTTGATTCATTGAGGTTGGTATCAATATAAGTTTAGTAGAAACTGTGGGAATTAGATTTATGAAAACATATATTAGGTAATATTACCCCATAATATAATTTATGGATAAGTATAGAATAATATCCTCAATTTTTTTGAGGAATATTTCATGGGGAGTTCCATAGAAATATATCCTTTTATATAAACTAGAAAATTATGTGGTTCTAGGATTGATGTACCTAGGGGTAATAACTCAAAATAGGGTGCATTGGGCCTATTCTGATCATCACTTAGTGCATGAAAACTGGACTTTTGTTCACCTAGATTGATACCCCTATGTAATAAGCATATGATAAATCATATTTTATTTATAACCATAATGATGGAGTTTAAAATAATGTTGTCACAAAATAAACCATGGATATCATTATTGTTGGGCATGTAATGTTTCAAAAATAATCTACATTTTATGATGATTGTGATATTCACTGAAACTTCTATTTCTTATATTAATTTTTTTATGTGACTTTTATAACAATTTATATTCTATTAAACAATTTATTTTTTTTATGAGAATTATTATGGAAGCAATATTTTCATTCCTACATTATGATGGAAACCAAAACATTTTCATATGGTATCAACCATATATTATGTTAAAAGATTTTCTGTTTGGATTGGCATCCTTATGTTTTGAAAATTAACATTTGTATGGATCAACAACCCATCATTGGAGTATGGATTTACTATTTTCAACCCCACGTTAAAAAAATTTGAATGTATGGTTAATCAATGTTACTTTCAGGATTTTATACTGATAAGGATAAACATATTGATCATCATACCTACTATATGCAATGGATCCCTACACTATGTAATGGAACCCTACGCTATGAAAAGAAACCCTACAAAATGAAATGGAACCCTACATAATGAAATGTAACCATATCCTATGAAAAGGAACCTTGTGCTACATAGAAAAACCATACACTGTGTTCTCAATAACAACTTTATTCAAGCCACATTTTCAATTCGAGATTACTACAATGGTCAAGTCAAAATTAAATACTATTTCAATAGTATTTTTGATTGTTTCATAGCACAATGTTCGTTGAAGAGAATCAGTCCTAATTTTACAGGACGTTACATTTGTTCTATTTAATAGAAATTTGAATTTCTATGATTAGTCTGATATTATTTTGGATCTAGAATACCAAAAATGTTATTCTATTATATATTTTCCTTTAGAAAATCTATTCATATGTGTGTGCGATAAGTGATTCACATATAAAAAGCATTATTAAATATCATTTTATAGAGCTAAAATAAACAAAAAAAACACGGATAAAAGACTCTATTTTAGATAAATATAAGTTCTATCTTGTTCTACTATAACAATGTGACTGCTCTGTTTTGTTTCTTATTTTAAATTAAGAATTTATGTGCAACCTGGATCACATCAGGGTATTTCTCTCTTAAAGACTATTATTGTTAAAGCAGATAATCCATATACTATCAATTGCAGGCTGTTGTTCTTGTGATTTTTAAATAGTTTTAGTAAATCAACCTCTTTTGATTTATTTGAGTTTCAACTGCACATACTAAGTTTTGATGGATTATCATCTTCTCGATATAAGATATAGATAATAGATCCTCTATTATAGACCCAAAATGCTTTTCAATTAGTCTGGTAATGGTTTCAACATCCTACACTCAGTTGAGGATTCTTGGTCTTATGATAAGAGGATCATTCTAGTGAAATTTACTATGCTCACTATGTGAGTGATTGGTAATGAGGATTGGGGTATAAATGTTCCACAAACTACTATAAAAAGTGGTGTTATTATTTCTGTTTGTCTCCTATATATTTTCAAATAGAAATCAAACAATTCATATTCGTATAAATTAAAAAGGGTGACGAAATCCATAATTGTGGATGATTTTTTAAAAGACACAATTCCACACCACCCCTCTTGTGTAATACTTTGTATATTCCAACCTAAAAATTGGTATCAAAGGATATATTTTGGATAAATCTATTACAATTTGAAAAGTAATGGTATATACAAATAAAGAGATGGATGATCCGAGATATGGAATGTCAATGGTATGACCTCCATAATTAAATGGTGAAAATTATTCATGATGGAAATAAACATGGTTATCTATCATAAAAATCTTGTATTTAGAGTTCACTCAAAGATCATTACCCAATATAAGATTCCAATGAAACCAAAAACATGGGATGCTATAACAGAAGCTTAATATGACATGAATTAAAATAATATGAATGTTGATATTTGTGGTCTTGGACTAGATGATTTCAATCCTGGTTTGAAATATCCTATTACCGATGAAATGTAGAAAACTATTTTAGTTTCCTTTGAAGGGATAGATAATGTAAGGAAGATGATTTATGCTACAAAAAATCTAAAATTCGACACATTTAGAATTTTGTATAGTGAAATGATCAAACAGATGAGTGGAAGTATTACATAAATTATCAACAATATTAAATCCTTAGGATAACCCATTAATCAATCTGATCAAACTTTAAATGTATATAGATTACTACCTTGTTAATGGGATGGAATATCTGATATTATTCAACAATCATCAACCGTTAATGATTAAAAAATGAAATAAAAAATTCAGAGACTGATGATTTATGAATTATAAATTCATGATTAAGCTAAATATCACAATATTATAGTGAAGAAATAAATTACTACTCTAATGGTGACATATAAGAAGCACATCAGAAAAAAATCATGAAGAAAAAGAATATAAGAATTCAGACTCATCTAATTCTAAAATGGAAATGGATTAGCTAGACAGGAATTTCAGTAAGTTTATAAGAATAAAATATAATTCCGAAAATCCTTTATATAGGTTGATAAAAAAACAAGAGTTGTTTGTTTTTATTAGTTCTATAAATTGGGTCATATTTGACAAGACTACCCTCAAATGAAATATGAAAGGGAACGTCCAGAAAAGAGAAATCATAAAAATTATAATTATTATAAAAATCGGAAAAGAGAAATGAAATCCACAAAGAGTGCCTCTAAAAAATCCATTATACCTTCAAGGTATAATTCTTATAATTCGATATCAAGTCTAATGTCCAACATGTTCTTTATAGAAATTAAATAAGAAGAAAAGATTCAAAAATATTATTCTTTAGATTCTTATACAAGTAGTACCTAAAATGATAAACTAGATCCCTATTATTCAATGTTAGATGGAAAATATGATTCTATAATAAATAATAAAAATCCTATAAAAAAATATTCATAATGATGTTTTAAGTGAATGTGACACTCTGTTAAAACAATATCAAGAGTTAGTTGAAAAATTCAAATAATCTCCAACAAAATGTGTTGATCATGAAAAAATTATCAAATCAATACAAGATAAATTATAAAATTATAAGCATGTTTATACTTTATCCCTGATGGAGAAAATATCTTAAATGTGATTCTTGGAAATAATTTCATTAATAGGGAAATATGTGGAATTTTAAGAAAGGGTGAGAAATCAAAATTGTATGAAATCTATTTTGTACCCAATTCTAAAAATATGACCTATTATAATTGTGCATAAAAGGCCATGTAAATAATAAATTTTATATTAAAAATCATTATGTAATCTTATTTAAAATATTATTTCTTTCTAAAAGTTTCATTGAAGAAATTGATACAAAAAAGTATATTTTCATTTCCAGATCATTGCTAGCTAACATTGCTGGACCCAAGAAAATTTGTGTACCAAAACAAACAATTATTTAATTGATTTTGAATGTAATATGCCACGTGAAGAAGAATGATATATGGATAATGTATAATGGATGTCCTATGAATATTATTGGAGATAAATTAAGCAGCCACCCACTAACACAGAATGGATGCAGGTTTTATCTCTTTGGGTGACAATTCCAAAGAAAAAATAATTGGGGTTAGAACTGTTGTAAATCCTAAACCTATCACAATCAATAACGAACTATATGTTCCAAGATTAAAGAAAAATAATTTAATTATTTCTAAACATTTTGTTTATGGTTTTTAGTATTGGTTTCCAACCAATTAATGATTTGTGTTATAAGATAAAATTCTTATGTTTAGTGCACCATGAACAAACAATTTTTATACATTGGATTTTAAATCCTGGTGTAAAAAATAAAGTGAATTGTATAATTTATAAGAAAAATGAATCATGAATTTTTAATAGAATACATGGACACTGAAATATTAATTATTTACAAGAATTTTATAACAAATAGTTAGTTTTTAATTTTCATAGTCTTATGTTTTAAAAGAATATATTCTGTGATACATGCAAAATTGGAAAGCAGCACAAATAATCTTTCAAATCTATTAACAAATTTGATACATCTAGACCTGTATAAATTATCCATATGTAATGTTAGACCACAAAGTATAGATGGTTTGCCTGTAAAATTCTATTTATATGTTTTATTTGATGATTATTTTAGATTTACGTGGGTTTATTTTCTAAACTTCAAAAATGAAGTTTTCACTATTTTTAAATGTTTTTGGAAAATTGTTCAAAATGATATTTTTTTAAAAAATTATCATTAAGATGTGTTCGTGATGGATAATTTTAGAATAAAGAATCCAATTATTTTTTCATCATGTCTTGGTATTGAACACACATTCTCTATCCCATGAAATCCTCAACCAAATGCAATTTTCGAAAGAAAAAATTGATTATTCAAGAAATAGTAAGGACTGTGTTGAATGAATGTAGTTTTCCAACCTATTTTTTGGTTTATGCTATAAGAACCAACTATTATATCATGAATAAGGTTTTAATTAGGCTTATTTTATAAAATACAACTTATAAACGTTTGAATAATAAAAAGCTAAAGTAATACATATTAATGTTTTTGGATTCAAGGTGTATATCTTGAATACTAAGAGCAACGTTGGTTTGTTCGATCCAAAATAATATCAAGGAATATTTTGGAATATACATATACTTTAAAATCTTTTGTTCTGTTTAATAATAAGTCACAAATTTTTGAAGAATCAGTTCATGTGAAGTCCGATGAAACTTAACATTTCATTAAAAATAAATATCAAACTGATGAATTCACTGGCACTTTTAATAGAATTAGATGTGAAAACCTTAAAATGATTTTGAAAATGGTATTAATAAAATTCATTCCCATTCAGAATAACATGACACAAAAAAACCTGAAAGTGTCTTTCCTATAAAAAATATAACCCAAAAAAACTATCCTTCATAATATTTAATAGGAGATCTAGACACCTGAATTAGAACTATAACAATTGTAAGAATCCTAGATGAATTTTCTTCCTTTTTGTCATAGTTAGAACCTAAAACTATAGAGGAATCCTTATTTGATGACATTTGGATACATTATATGCAATAATAAATAAATCAATTTAAAAGTAATGAATTTTTGGAACTTTTAGAAAGACCGACCAATTATCGAATTATAGGAACCAAGTGAGTCTTTAGAAATATCTAGGCTGATCAAGGAATCATAACCTGAAATAAATTCATATTAGTCACAGAAGGATATAATCAATAAATAAGGTCTTTATTAAGATGAGGCATTTCCCCATATAGCTACATTAGAATCCATTATAATAATTTTAGCCTATGTATCTCATATGATTTTTTAATTATATCATATGAATGTTAAATATTCCTTTTTAAATTTTTATCTAATAGAGGAACTTTATGTTGAATAACCCCCATGTTTTTAAATTCTTTAAAACGTAAATTCTCTTTTTAAACATACCAAATAACTTTATGGCCCTAAACAATTTCCTAGATCATAGTATAAATGATTAACTTATTTTATATTGAAATATAGATTTTTTTTAGATTGGGAAATCCCAAACATTTCAATAAAATTGTTGATTATAATATTTTATTTGTCTCATAGCTTGTTGATGATATTCTTTTTAGTTAAATTAATAAAAAGCGTTGTTAGAATTGTTCAAATTTAATGAAACATTGGTTTGAAATGAGTATGATGTGAGAAATGAATTTTTTTAAGTCATTCAAATTTATCCAAAAAATGATTATGGAAATGTGTTAAATTAAAGTAGGTATATTATAGATTTATTGAAAATTTTTGGACTTGAGAAATGAATGACATATACAACTCCTCTGTGTTCCAAAATAAAACATGATTTAGTTGAAGCTAGAAAACAAAATGAAAACAAGTTATATTGAGGTACAATTGGTAGATTCTTATATCTTACTATTATTTGAACATAAATTGTGTTTCTAGTTTGTATTTGTGCTATATTTCGATAAAATCCAAAAGAGTTCCATCTTACTTTTGTCAAAATAATTTTTTGATATTTAAAAGGAACTATTTCTCAATATCTTCTTTACCCACCCAAAACTTATTATTTTAATCTAATTTCATATTCATATACTGCATTTGGAGTATGTATATTAGAGAGAGAAATTACTTTAGGAACCTGTCACATTTTAGGAAAGTGTCTAGTTTTATGTTCTAGTAAGAAAAAACACTCATTTTCCTTGTCAACCTTTGAGGAAGAATATGTTTCTTTTTATAGTTTTTGTGCACATGTATTGTTGATTAAAACACACTACAAGAATTTCAACATAACATTCGTAGTATTCTTATTTTATGTGATAATACTAGTGCCATTAATATTCCTAAAACCCTATAATTCATTCTAGGAATAACCACATTGATATAAGGCATCATTTTCTAAGAGATCATGATCCTAAAAAATATATACTTTTCTCATTTATTAATAATAAATATCAATTAGTTGATATTTTTACTAAACCATATCCTAGTACTATTTTTGATTTTATTGGTGGGGAGTTAGGAACATTTGAATTTAAGTAATTTTTTATTAATGTATTTCGAGTTCTTTATTTTTAATTTAGAATTCTATATTTAATATGTTTTATTCGATTTTGTTTTAATTTATTTTGAAAATCATTTCATTTAAATATTAATTTACTTTTCATTTCAAAATAAAAAATCAATGAGTACAATCATTATCGGTGAGAGAAAACCATTTTTCATATCCTTATCTCTTCTCTCTTAGACGTCCTTTCAACTGACATAGTACCTCTGTTATTCGATTCCCATCAACCGAATACTCTAAACCATCACTCCCTTCAGTCCATAAACATCTGAGTTGGAAGCTTCACAAAGTCTCATGGATGCTGAGTAAGATAAAAATATATAGGCTTTAAGGAAAGATATCAAGGTGTTGTTGGTAATTTTAATTGGTTATAGTTATTTATATAATAAAAATCTATTCCTTAAGGAATAAATTCATTATCATAGTCTTGTTTAGGCATTTGGTGAATATAATATGCCAATGGTTTATGAAATGAAAAGTAATGGAATTTTGTAAAAACTATTCATTTATTATTGGTTTTGGAAATTATAATATTGTCTCTTCCATTGAAAATATAGAATTTTCATTATCCTCTATGTAAATAGCATAGATTTTATATTATCCCCATTAGGGGGAGTTTCATTTCGATTTACGAAGTTTTGATAATTGAAGACATATGTTTGAGGACATTATGTCTTCTTTTTTTGGAACGAAAACTGTCACGAAGGTGTTTATGAAATAACTTTCTCCTGAACGTCGTGTGATAATGATGTTTATTAAATCAGGAATCTTACCTAGGATAGCTAATCCTTAGAATTTTCATTATCGAGACATGTATAAAATTTTCGTTCTTCTAAACAATGGTATGTTTAATTTGAGTCAGGTTATGATTATATATTTAAAACATTGGTGTCATTCAGATGAATAAATGGTATATGATCCCTACGGTAAGATTATTTCTTTATTCTTGTGAGTAAAATTAAAGATTTTGAATATGTTCTTTAGTAGATCTTGTCATCATAAAAAAATATTTAATGCTGGAATGTTGAATAAGCTTGGTTTTTTATGGAGAAACTCATGCATCTGTTTGTTGCCATATATTTTAGAGAAATAGAAAAAATTATTAGTAGATCATACGGGGAGAAATGGTTTATCCTTTCTATTTTCTCAGTTCATCAGAGGCCTAATGATGAACACACATTAAGACTAGAGGAATCTCTTATTTATAAAAGTAAAAGAAATCAGTCATTTTTTGAAGTTTTAGTTGAAGTTGTGGTTGTAGGAGTGGATTCTAATACACTTACTAAGGAAATATAAGATGGGAGTGAGGATCAAGTGAATGTGAATGTTAATAAGGAAGATCAATTTTAGGAACATCATAGAGAAGATATCCATAACCTTGGAAATCAAATTGTTCCTAATCCTAGTGTTTTGGGAGGATCTAATTTGGGAGACAAACCAGAATGAGGTGGTGATCCAAAATTGGATTAATTAATGTTGATCAAGAAGGAACTAATTCTAATAAATGTTTTTCTTTAGAGGATAATTGATAAGTAATAAAAATATAGTTGTTAGAGGCTCATAATTTTCTTTTAAGAGAAAAGATTGAAGATGATATGAAATAGTTTAGAGAATACAATGTTGTTTAATTACCAAGATTAGAGTATGAATCTAAAAAGCATCATTTAAGATAATTCAATGAAAATATCATTTCTGTTGGAGATCTTATTGACCTTATGGCCAAGATGTCAAATTAATTTTGTTCATTAAAGGATGAATATGTCAAGAATACATAGTTTGATGAATTTCAGTTGATGGTATGGAGAGTGTTTCAGTCTATTATAGAAATAACATAAGAATATACTTATTCTCAACATAAACTCCTATAATTTCATAATAATTTTGAAGCAATTACATCTATGACTGCTGAATTTATTGATAGGCTACATACTATTCGGTCTGATAGAATTCCTTTAAATGTTTTGTTGGACTGTCAAAGTCGTCTGGTGATTCAACTGATTTGGAGTGAGTCCTCATTAGGACTAATGATTAACCAAGTTAAATACTAGTCGATCAATATCATTCAGTTATTATAAGTTGTAAATTCATTTTTAAAGGTCAATTTGGTTGAATGTTTGAAGGATAGAAATTACTTGAGGAAGATACGTCAACAATGGATAGAAGTGTTCAACAATCATTTTTAGATCCTGTTGCTAAAGTTGATTGAACTTTGGAGTGATTTTCATGATGTTCTTAGTCCAGAAGAAACCTTAGTCCTAGCAAAAACAAGACTTTAACCATTCATTTTGAATACCATTGTTGATTTTTTATTTTAGAATAACTTTTCATAATATTTGAATGTCGGTTTAACATCAGTTTATTTGTATGTGGATTTATTTAATTTTATTTTAGTTGAAAACATTACTATCAATATTAGATTTTTTTTCTTCTGCCATAATTCATAATTATTCATATATTGTTCTATGCTATATTTACAATATTTTATTACATTTATTATTTCAAAACGCCTTTTTGGTATCACTAAAAAGGGGAGAAGATTTATGTTTAATTAATGGAAACTATATTCGGGGGATTTGGGGAGAATATTTTCTACACCAAATTTTTCTAGTTAAATAATTTCTTTATTGAAATAATTCTGGGAAATTAAAATTTTGAAAAAAATTATACATCTACATTTGTGTTTTAAAATTTCTATATTTTCTTTAAATTTTGTTTAGGATTATATTATGGGTTTTGTGATCATAAAAAATAGGGAGATTTTTTGGCATGTATTTTCTAAACAATAATCCATATTTTATTGCGATTTTTATGTTCAAAAAATCCCTTTTTGATTTCTAATAATGATATGTTAAGTGTGTCTTACTAGATTTATATTCTAATTAAGGAAATTTGGCATTACGAGAATGATTTTGGAAACACCATTTTTATCCATACTTTATAATGGAATGTTAAACATTTGTGTATGGAATCAACCCTACGTTACTCCAAAAACTTTTGTGTTTGGGTTGGCATCCTTACGTTTGGAAAAATGACATGCGTATGGATCAAAAACCCTATGTTGGAATCTAGTTTTTCTGTTTGCAACCATAAATTTTAAAATTTTGATCATATGGTTAATCAATGCTACATTTAGTATTTTATGTTGACAAGGATAAATGTATGGATCATTATCCATACGCTACACAGAGGAACCCTATGCTACACAATGGAGCCCTGCGCTACCAAAAGGAACCCTACGCTACGCAATGGAACCATACCCTACAGAGGGGAACCCTAGGATGTGAAATCAAACAGTATGATATGCAATGGAACCCTACACTACACAAAGGAACCCTACACTATGCAGCTCAACCCTAAGTTGTTTTATCAGTGGTGAATTTTTCTAATCATTTTCTTCGATCCGAGATTAATATAATATTCATGTCATAATGGAAGACTAATTCAATGATAATTTTTATTTTTTCAATGAACCGTGTTCATAGAAGAAAAACAATCCTATTTCTAAATGAATTTATAACTCCCCTAGTATATTGAATTTTTATTTTTCGTGATCAATCATGCTATTATTTTGGTTCTCGAATACTGAAGAAACGTTTTCTATTATATATATTAATTCAAAATATCTCTTCAAGTGTGAATGTGATAAGTGATTTACATGTATTATTTCATTATTAATGATATTTTTACAATGCTATAACAAACAAACAACTCTCATAAAATACGACATTTTGAATATATAAATGTTTTATCTTGTTCTAATGTATGTTTTTTAGTACTATATTTTGTTGCTTCTTTTAAATTAAAGATATTTTTGCAGCCTTGATCACTACAGACTCATTCTATCATAATGACTATAATTTATAATGAATATGATCAATCTACTGTCAATTGTGTGCTGATGTAATAGTGATTTTCAAACAATTTCCACAAATCAATCACTTTTAATTTATTTGAGTTTCAACTAGTCATAATCAGTTATGATGGAGTATCAGATTCTCAATAAAGATATAGATAATTTGTTCTCTATTATAGAAATTGATGTCTCTGTAATATGTCTTATAAATGTGTAAACTTCTTGCACTCAATTATGGATTATTGTTCTGCTGATAAGAGGATCATTCTAGTTAAAATTACCAAGCTCACTTAGAGAGTTGATGGTAAAGTAGACTATGGAATCTTTGTGCCCCGAACAACTATAAAAATCCATGTACTTTATATCTATTTATCCCCTACATATTTTAGTACAAAATTAAAACAATTCATATATGCATAAATTACTAAGGGTGTCAAAAGAAAAAAATTTGTAAGATTTCAGAAGATACAAAATTCACCTCTCCCTTGTTTATTACATTGTATATTCTGACCTAACAATTATGAGATTATATATAGATAAATTTTCTACTTTATGTTATGTTTCTCACTAGTCTTAGGATTACACATTTTGATTTATATTTTTATAATCTAAAAAATTTTATGAAATAATTTAAAAATATTTTCTACTGGAAGGAATTATAACCATATAAATGAACATACCCCCTGTAGGGATTTCACCCTAGGAATGATAATGACGCAGGATCTGGAGTTGGAGAGGGAATTGATCAAATTATAAAGATATTGGGGAAGCTGACATGAGTTATGTGTAATAACCAATTTTGTATAGAGAAAACTACTGATCCTTCAAATGGTTTAATGATATTAGGCCAGTTAATGCTTCAATAAAATCCCTCATTAAATGGGACTACAATTCCATTTTAGCCGAGAGATGGATAATTTCATTAGAGGATTTATTTCTCTGGGATGTTGTGAAATTGAGAAAGTTTTTATGATAGTTTATCATCTAATAGGAGACAAAAATCCAGGGTTTTCATTAATTTAAAATACTATGAATTTGGTTTTAAAAGATTCCATGTATTAGAAGGATTTCAAGGTACCTTTCAGGGGAAACAATTTCCACATGATAAATGGGCGGTTATGTAATAAAAATTAAGGAGTCTAAGATATAATGAAGAGAAAAATGATTCTAAGTACAATGAAAATATTAAAAAGTTATTAACAAATGGTTCAAACTATATATGTATTACTAATATAATTATTTACCATTTCATTGATATTTTTACACCAATCCTTTAAAGGGAACTTGTCTTATTAACTTTATCAACATACAAGATTATAGTGTAATGTTCTATGAAGATAGATAAATAATTCACCATGTCTTATGATATTCAAGGGAATTTGGAGAGTAATGGAATTGAAGATAAAATTATAGATTATGTGAAGAAGGGAATAAAGGATTTTCCAATATGGCATTACTTATGAAAGGAAACACCTTTTTACATTCCTAAAAGGAAATGAATTTTTACTTAAGTGTTGAGAAAAAGGATATATTTCTCATAATATCATGTAAAATAATGAATATTAAAACGTTTAATTATTCCTCACAATGGTTATGGGGGATTAAAAAAATTAATTCCCCAAGTGTCAAAAGGGAATATTACTCACAATAAGATGAGGTATCAAGGTCATTCTTATTCTATTAATATAAATGATGTGGATTTTTTCATGTGTTTAGATTCACGAATAATTATATATGATTATTTTTATCAATGATATTCTAGTTAAAAGAATTATGAAATGTATAAATATTTCATTGTTATATTATTTCATTAAGTATTTGAAATAATGTGTTGAATGGTATGAATAATAGTTGTTAATTGGAATGTTATCAATCTTGTAAAACAAATGATTATGGGTGGATAACACTTAATATGTGCATGAGGTTGATATAATATTAATAAAGTGGTTTTTATATTTTTATTGGTAACCATTAAGATTTATTTTATATTTTATACTGATGTAATTATGGGATATAAAAATTTGGTAACATTATATGAATTATATTAATATGGATTTGAACAATGGAAACTATCATGTTAGATGAAAACCTATGAAATCTGTCAACGCTATGGGGATTAAACCCTCTATTGAATGATGATAAGGGTTCATAAATAACCACTAACCTACATGTTTACCTTTTTAATATCTAATTATTTTTAGTTAAAAAATTTGAATGATAAATTTTAATATTAAACTAGTGGTACCACTATTGTGGTTTCGAGATTAATGTATTATATGAGATATCTTGAGATAACAATATTGGTTTTTAAAATTATTTATAAATAGATGGAAAGATGTTTCACTATTTTATGGATCTTATGATATGTTAAGATATGATATTATTGATTCAATAATAAAAATTTATCTTCTATATTCATTTTATATAGTATTAAATTAAGTGCATAATGGTCTAAGAACAACCAAAATATAAAATTGTTCCTATGAAATAAATGTATATCAAGTGAGTTTATTTTCTAATATTCACTGTAACAACCAAGGTAATGTTAAAATTATTTTATTAATTTATTAATTAGGTTTCAATTAATATACAAATATGTTCAATAACATATGTTATAAATTATATTTTATGGTAAAAAACTTTGTTTTTCTAAAAAAATAGTTTTTCCGCCTTTTAATAGAGATCACATTTTAAGAATTGTTTTGAATGTTTTATAATTTCTATTTGAAAAAATAATCTTCTTTTTGAGAAACTGTATATCAAAATTAACATTAATTGAAATTTTTGAATTTTTCTAAAATTTTTCATTTTTGATGTATAATGAAAAATATTGCATTATAGTTAAAAAATTATTTTTCATATAAATAATTAATATAAATTAAACTAATTTTTAATGTAGTAATAGATCGTTAAGACGTGTATTAATTTAATTTAGGTCATTTGAAAAATTTTAATATTCAAATTAGATATAAAGACATATTGATATTTTGAACAACTATTTTACCTCACATCTCTCCACACCTACGGGATTAGTATTAAACCTAATTTAACCACTTTTGCGAAGTGAATTTTTTAAAATGGAAATTCATTTTTGTAATTAGTATGAAAATTTTGTACCAATACTAAAAAAATAATTTCTGTTCAATAGTAAATTTATTATTTTATTTACCACGGTTAAAGATTAATAGGGGTTTAAAGGGTAAAAATAATATTATTATAATATAACATTACCCTAAAACCTGAGCTAATCTACTTTTATGAATTTATTCGACCAAAATCAACCTTAGGATGAAACTTTAAACATTTTACGCCACTTGGGTATGAAAATGTCATTTGTTTTGTTTTATTTTATCATATGTTATAAACACCATACTTGTATTTTTAATAAGTAAAACAATTTTAATATGGGGTTATATAAGTGATATTTTTTACTATAAATAATAAATATAATGATAAAACTATCATCTACATCATGATAATTTTTTTATAATCTTTATATTTTAAATAATTTAATATAATTATGATACAATAATGATGTAATAAAAGATTATAAAAAAAGAATCAAATAAATGATATTATTCATATTAAAATAAATATATATGGAACAATTTGATGCTATCCAAGAACATTATGTATGATTGTGACATGTAATTAGTTATTTAGAGTGGTTTTTATTTTGATGAAATTAGGCTCCTATGTTTTTTTAAAAATTCATTTACTGAATAGTGTAAAATTAGAATAATTATTGACTTTAAATATAAAATATTTACATAAATGATATAAAAATTATTAAAATATAAAATAGAGAAAAAACATTTCGATATGTCTATAAATTCCATTAATGACTCAATAATTGGTCTTTTAACAGGTTATGGTAATTATTTTAACACTGAAATTGTAAATTACTTAATAAAAAGGTAAGAGCCAAGAGGGGTAAAACATAATGATATAGGATAATAATAATCCAAAACATCTCTAATTTTTACGGGTTGAATTTATTTTGTCCCATTCTTATACTATATATCAATTAAATCATATTGGTTCCATTTTTATTAGAAAACTTATTTATATTAATTTAATACTTTTTATAATTCAAGAGGGCCCCTCCCCTATCCTATAAAAAGGAACTCTTCTTATATATTCCTTACACATAAACAACCATTTTTTGGCCAATATCAACCCAAACCCATTCCTAGATTCCCCTCACCATAATTATTTATTCCATATATTAGTTATAACAGACTTCTTTAAGGTGTTAAGGTGTTACGAAATGTGATCATCGGAAGGAATGGTACGGTTTTTATTTAAATATTTCTATTTTATATATTCTTACACTTCCATAAAATCTCATCCAACTATAATGAAATAATAAATCCTATATCCAAAATATTATGAGATGTTATTATGTTAATATATTTACCTAAATCCATCTCCACTTCAATTTAATGGGAAAGGAATTATAATTTGCGCATACGTGTAAACTATCACCTCCAGAAAACGATATAATTGTTTTCCATAACTATCTATCATGAATGGTTATAATGATGAAATTAATGTTCATATGGGTTATTCATGAAATATTAATCATTATAAGATAATAATATACCAATTATATTCTTACTTTAAAAACGTATAAAATTAATAACATTTTTTGAGTGTACGTGTCAACTATCACATCCATAGAGTGATGTGATTCGTTTTTATTCACTACATCACCATGAGGATATATATATATAAGAATATTTAAATAATTAATATGATATTAAAGATTAATTGTTAATTTTTAAAGCATAAAATTATAATTACCATATTTCCATAATTGTAAATGAAAAATAAAAATGTTACTCATGAGTACATACGACCTACTGTCTCCATGATTAGAAGGTTGTTCATTTTTCACAACAATAATTAATGGTTTTATTTAAAAGTATAATTAATGATTACAATTTAAAATTACATCAGGAATATTATTATATATATGATTTACTTTTGACCACATAGACAATATACATCATACCAATTTTATTTTTGAACTCAAGTTTCCAATATTGACAAAAAGGTAGACGTGGATTTAAATAATTAAGTAATTGTTATAACATTGTATATAAGTTATATAAAGAAAATGAAAACATGAATAAGGTAATCAATCAATTATAAATTAAATTTTTTTTCTTATTCAGGAATTTAAAAATATATATGAGACAAATCAGACGTATGGTAAGGTACTTCGTCTCAATATGCTCTCATTAAGGAATATTTTTAAGTTATAAACCACCTTATTTTACATGGTGTAAAACCAAAACATTTTATATTTAATTTCATTAAAAATTATTCAAAATAATATTTTATTTGTTGTTTTACAAAATGACAAAATGAATGTTTTTAACGTATATGGAGACAACAAATTCTCCTCCACCTGAACTGTTATATGATATTTGGATTCCTCTACAAGAAATAATGTTTTTCAATGAAAACTAAATCACTTATTCCATTTTATATGTATTTTTATATTTAATATGTTTTTGATAATGTATTTACTATTTAAATATATTGATATTATTTTTGTGATTGCAAATGAAATTTTATGACTGAAATGTTTATAATAACAATATTCTATATGTAAAGATTATGTAATGATACTTTTACATTTTATGGGTGGTTATGTGATAAAATATATATGGCTGGTTTTGTGAAAAACCAAGTAAGGGTGGTTACTTTTTAACCACCAATGCCTTGGGTATGGAATTAGGTTGTTTAGCTATTCCAATTGTAATAGTGATACGTATGGATGTTGATAACATGGTTATTCAATTTATGTTTGATAACACCCCAAGTGACTATTATATGTTACATATGATTTATATTGGTTTTATGGTATTATATTGATTATAAAAATTAAATAAATAAGCTCATATGCAAGGAATTTATTTACAACTTCTGAAAGTTGAAATTTATTAATTTATGGTTAGTATTTAATGGTTTATTTTTTTCACATGAATCATATTTTCCTTCTTGGTGTATCCATTACAGAGGTTTTTGTGCTCATCCAATGTTTGTAAATTTTATTCATAGAATATAAGGGAGAATAATCATGGATGGGATTATAGAAAATATATGATGATTACACATAAAAAATCATGTTATATTTTAAATGTTTTGTTAGGAAATAAATGGATATTGATTTTGAAGTGTCTTAATTCTAATATTCCTGTTGTAATGAATAAGTTATGGACTAATTCTCTATAGCTCTAAAAATTAAAAGATCCTCAATATGAAATAATGTAAAAATTTTATCAAAAATCAGGATTTTTTAATGTTTAAGGACATTTCATTATAATTGGTATAAAAGGATGATTTAAATAACTTTATAGATTAGAGTAATATTAGTAACTTACCTTTGAAAGAGTTTACCATATGGTCAAGTTTAAATGTAATATAAACTGAAGATTACCATGTTTCATTGTCTAATATATATCTATTCCCAATTTTTTTCACAATGGAAATATGGAAGCTGTGTCTGGAAGGCATTCAGAGGTAAACAACCTTCTAAATCAGCCTCCTAATATATTTAGAATCAGAACTAAATAGTTTTTGTAGTGATGGATTAGTTTTAATTTAGTGATAAATGGTATTGGTTTCCATAAATAAGATCAAGAAGATCAATCTTAGAGTTATCTGTCGATATTGGATCATTTCATGAGGCAACACCCCCCATCATTTGGAGGATCATCGGACCTTATACTAGCTGATGGGTGGAAAAAATAAATATATTTTTTTATGCAATGGGTTTTTTCAAAAAATCAAAATGTTAGTGTTTATATTAATTAAATTGAAGGGGAAGTCGATTAGTGGTGGTCTATAGTAAAAAATATAAAAGTTAGTGAAGGGATTTATGGCATGGAATGGGATGATTTTAATAATATCTTTATGGAAAAATATTTTCCTATGGTTGATCAACCTATGATGGAAAATAAATTCTTGGAATTGAGACAAAATAAAGAAGACTCGGTGGATGCATAGGAATAAAATTTCCCCCATTTGGCATGGTATGTCACAAATTTTATCTAGAATATACATAGTAAGATAAATATATTTTACATTTTATTGAAGTTGATACATCGATGAGAATTAGCCTATAGTGGGTTAAAATCTATGAGAAACTTGTTTGATGTGCATAGAAGGTAGAAATAGAGTATTCTTGATAATAATGTATGTCATGAGAGAATGAAAAGAGGAAGAGTTCTTGTTGGAAGACAATGGAAAATAATTCATTAAATAAGTTTGTAATTAAGAAAAAAAATTACATCTTGTGAAAAGTGTGGGAAAAAGAATCTACGGGAATTTCTCTCAGAGTATAGGAACTACTAATGATGTGGTAATTATAGTCATATAGCTCTTGACTTAAATGTAGATGATCATGCATGAAACAAAAATCATGCAGTAAGATGTTTTAATTTCAATGTGTTTTGGAATTAAACTAATGTGGGTCAAAAGTTGATTACCAAAAGTGAAAACCAAGAAGATACAAAATTTCAAGGTCTTCGAGAAATCATTTTCTACTACTACGGTTGATGTAGGACCATTAAATGAAGTGGTGATATGTATGTTAAGGGTTTTTAAAAAAAATCCAATACATTGTTTGTCTCTAGATCTTCACTGTCATTCATTTCTGAGAGATTTTCAATTAAATTGTAAATAGTACCTCCTAAATGTGATATAGAAATTTTGGTAAAAAATGTTGGTGGAAGTATTAAAGAAACCTGAATATATCGGAATATTCATTTTATCATCGGTGGGATGGTATATCTTGTAAATCTTGTTAGACATACCCTATTGGATTTTGATATAATTTTGTGTTTTGATTACCTTTCTAATTATCTTGAAAAAAAAGATTACAAATCCAAGAATGTTTTATTTAATGATTTCATACCTTTTATAAAATAAAAACAAGATAATATATTGATTAAATATAGAAGTGAATGTTATTTATCTCATATTATTGAATGAAAATAAATTTTTTTAATTATTAACTTTCAAGTAGAGAATGAATTAATTTTTGTTTTTTCAGATGAATTCTATGTTATTGTTCCTTATTGTGAGGTTGAATTTAATATTCCTTTCGTGTTTGATGTTTTGGATATTTCTAAACCCCTTATAGAATGGATCAAGTACAATTTTTGGAATTGAAAAAATAACAACACGAATTACTTGATAAAGGTTTCATTCAATATAGAAATTAACCATGGGGTGCTCATATTTTATTTGTGACAAATAAATATGGTTCTATGAAACATTATATAGATTACAGAGCCTTGAATAAAATAACTATTGTGAATAATTGTCATTTTCCATATATTTATGATTTTTTTGATAATCTCCAGGGAGATCAGTATTTTTCAAATATTGATTTGAGGACTATGTACCATTAGGTGAATGTGAGGTAGGATGACATTCCAAAGACAGTGTTCCGAACAAGATACGGGCATTAAAAGTTTGTAGATAGGCCCAACGTGTTATCTAATTCGCCTAATGTATTTATTAATCCCATGAATGGAACACTTCATCACTTTTTGGATCATATTGTGGTTGTGTTTATAGATGATATTTTAGAATAATATAAAATATAGGAAGAACATGATAGGAATATAAGGATTATTTTTAAAACCCTAAAAAGACTATATCATATAAAATGTATAGTAAGAGTTAATGTTGGTTGTAATAATTTTTATTTCTTGGTAATTTTGTTTCTAAATAAGTTATAACTATTGACCCTTCTAAACATTTCTTCAAGAGTATCCAAGACCTGTCAATATCACATATATTTATAGTTTTCTTGGATTAGAAAGTCATTACCCAAATTTTGTAGAAAACGTTTCTCGGGTTTCTAGCCCACTAACATAGTTAACACAAAAGGGAGTAAGGTTTATCTAGAAAAAAAATAATGTGATGATTCTGTTCAGGAACTGAATAAATATTATTAAATGCTCTAATTTTGGACCTAACTTTAAGGAATGGTGAATTTTTTTTCTAAAATTATTCTTAATTGAAAGGACTTGGTTATATCCTTATTCATAATGATCAGGTAATTTCATATTAATTATTTTAGTTGAACCCTCATGAGTAAAAATAACAAAGTCGTGATTATTAGTTAGCTACTTGTATTTTATGCATTAAAAATTTGGAGGAATCATTTATATGGCGTAATGTGTGAAATATGATTTCATCAAAAAATATTTAAGTGTATATTATATTAGAAATAATTAAAAATGAGATAGAGGAGATGGTTCGAACTTATCATGGATTATGATTTCGCGGTTCATTACCATCCTAGAAAAGTAGGAAAAGTGGATGATTCTTTATATTGGATAATTAATGCTACATTAACCATGAAACAATTGGAACATATTACATTGTTAAATGATTTATGAATTTTTTTGGGATTTTTTTGGTATAGAAAATTCCCCTATTCTTTTCATGTGTTAGTGAAATCATATCCAGCATACAGAATTAAGAAAGAAAATAAGAAGATAGTGAGTTAAAGGAAAAGGTATAATTGCTCTAGAAGGGTAAGTTTCCTAAAATAAACAATGATAAAGACTGTGTTTTGATATTTTTTTAGTCATTTTATGTGCAATTCGATTCGTAGTTGAAAAAATATTTTTCAAAGGAAGCTCACCATTCAATATTTTCAATTCATCTGGGCATCACTAAGATGTATAAGACATTAAAGAGTATTACTGGTGGGGTTGAATACAATTACACATTATTGAATTTACATTAGTTGTTTGACTTTTCAATATGTCAGATAAGAGAGTCAATTATTAGAAAGGATGTTTCATCATTCTACTGGGTCATAGTAAAATGATAAAATATATCCACAAACTTCTTTCTAGTATTAAAAAAGACTTCTTGAGGTAACAGTGTGATATGGGTTATTATTGATCGAATGTCTATATATTATCATTTTATTCCAATTAGTGATACTATATATCTAGATAAACATTCTAGGTTGTATATTAAATATATAGTTAGGTTAAATGGAGTTCCCCTCTAAATTTTATCAGATTGTGTTCCAGGGTTCACATAATACATTTCTGAAGGCCTTAAAAATTCCTTGGATACTAAATTATATTTCAGTACAAATTTTCATCATCAATAATATTGGTAGACATAATGAAACATATAGATGTTGTAGGATATTCTAAATGTATCTTCAATGGATTAACATAAATGTTAGATTAAATATATTTTTTTGGTTGATTTTTCTTATAATAACTGTTTTCATTCTACTATACATATGGAACCATTTTAGGAATTATATGTAAAGTGGTGTCGAAATTCTACATTTTTGGATAATGTATATGAAAAGGATGTTTATGGGATCATAATTAGTAGATGAAATAATAGATAATTTTATGTTGATTTAGAGACACATGAGAATATCCCAGAGCAGGCAAAAAATATATCCAGATAACTGGTGCAAGGAACATTCTTTAGAGGTAGGTGATTATGTTTTTTTAAGAGTTTGACCATGGAACGTGTGATTTGATTTTATAAGATAGGTATGGGGATTACAAGGTTAATTGAACCCTATAAAATCCTTCAAATATTTGATGAGGTGTATAAAGGGTGTATTTACCTCTGAGTTTAACCTAGTTAAAAAATATAATCGTGTTTCTATGTTAAAAAGTTATATGTCGGATTAAGTTCATGTTTTGAATCTAGAAGTAGTGTAGTTGGAAGAGAATATTTCTTATGAGGAATATTTAGTTCAGGTTCTTGACCATAGAGAGAATGTTTTGTGGAATAAGGTGATTCATCGTGTAATGGTTTTATGGAAAACCCATATTGTGGAAGAGGCGACATGGTAATCTGAAAATGCTATTAAGGAAAACATCCCCCACATGATTGATAAGTGAATAGAAATTATGAGGGAAACGTTTCCAAAAGGGGGAAGAATGTAACAAACTAGACAATGATAATATAAGTATTTTTGTTTATTTATTATTTTAAAATATACTATATGTTCAACAACATATATGGTAAATCTAGTTTTATTGATAAAAACATAGTTTTTGTAATGTCTCGACCCCAGTTACCCAGATTCGGTGCATTATTACATAACATTGGCATGATCAAAAAAAAGATCAAGTCTCGAAAGACCGATTAGTTTAGTAGCCTTGGAAACACTATATATATTCATAAGTCTTACATTAAATCATAAGGTAAAAAAACTACAACAAAATCTTGTCTTCATATCCCCAAATACTATCCCTATAGGTCATTCATAAATTACTTCTTCACATCCTGGGAAAAATAAAACATTGAAAGGGGTGAGCTCAGATGCTCAGTAAGGATAAGAATATAGCAGAATCTTTTATAGATAAGCATAAACACTTAAGGAAATGTATGACTAAAACAAAAGCCTTTTAAACTTGAACATCAGAATAATATAGCAATGATAAAATTAAATAATTCCATTTACTTACTCACATGGATATTCTACTAGTCGAATAATCACATCCAATATCAATAACCACTTTCATAATGATGGAATGTATAATGCCAGACTATCATAACCACATAGCCAAGGCCTCGTGCCATGACTACAAATAAGATTTTGTCAAGGCCTTGTGCCAAGACACTAGTTTGTCTCATGAGACCTACCGATGCATCGAGGAGCTATACTGCGCTCCACCCGTCACTTACTAAGTCCAATGCATTCCTCATATGAAAAGTTTTAAACATAACATAAACATTCGTATTAAAACTAGAATACGAAATGTCAATACTTTATCCACAAACCATGAATGGTATAAAAATAGAACATCCACAGCCAAACATAACTCATTCGATACAATATGGAATATTGTATTGTATCATAATAACCTCAATCGAGAATGATGAAGGATATTGACATAGAAGAAAATAATCATCAAAACAATTAGAGTGAAATATCCCCATTTTTCTTGAAAACATTTATAAGTCACACTATTTGTCAAGAATCCATTTAAAATAGATTTTAGAATCAAAGTGGACCATACCACTTTGAAAATTTTAAAAGAAATTTTGATTTTAAAACATTAATTTCTATATAAATAAATCCGTAAAACCATTTTTTAAAACATGGACATTAATGATCAAGATAAGTCTTTAAAACATTTAAAAATGGTATTTTAGTTAGAGTTTCTAACCAAAAGAGAGACACTTGAATAAAAATAATTGAGGTAATAAAACCTTTGTAATATCATGAAAATAAAGGGATTCATGATATACTATGTCAAAGTACATTATATACACCACATAAAAGTGATTTGGTGTATAACAACAAAGAAGCCTCAATGGAATGTAAATTGATATGAAATCTCTCATAATGACCATATCCTTAGGTTAAGGATAAATCAACGACATAGTTATGTGTGACAAATATAAATACACTAAATATGATTCAATATTCAGTGTAAAACAATCAAATGACATTCACACATAATCTTATAAAAACAACACCAATGAATTGGATGTTTAACTCAATAAATGGAGAATGAGTTAAAATTACTCTTATCAAATTCATATCGATGACTTGAGAAATTATCAATGGAGTGATTATGTGTATCCAAAGTATATCCACAGAAAAGGGGAGTGAAAATTATGACATAAGCAAATGAATACTGATTCCACACATAATCTTGGAGTAAAATAATCAATGAAGTTTGTGTGAAGCCGAATAAATGGAAATTGAAATTTCAAATTCCCTTATTGATTTGGTAACATAAAAAACATACACACATGAAAGAAGGATCATACAATGATGATTTAAATATACATGAATTAATGTATATTACATAATTAATACAAACATGGGCAGTACACACGCCACATGTAATAAATAAGTGGTGAACAATGGAATTCTCACGGAATTAAAAGTGAGATAAGAAACCCCTTACTTTATACTTTTTTCCTTGGTAGAGGGTAGTTTAGCCTCCTGTATAATGGTTAAATAATTGTTATTGAATTATACAAGAATCATTTACATTATTATGATATCATATATGATCTTTTAACATTGATTTGTTAATAATATCATAGTATTATCGTCATTTCGGGTGTTAATTTACTCATTTTCCATTACATTCTTTTTTACATAAGCTGTTTTTTTATGGATAGGTTGTATATTATTCATATCCAGAATTATATAAAGTCTTTAAACATTATTTTTAATCATGAAATGAGAATTATACTTGAATGGATACGATGGAGAATGAATCTTATCACGTTCGTGGAGACGGTAGTGTGTACGTACACACGAGCGACAATATCATTCTTTTGATATTAAAATAATATATAATTGGATGTTATATCATATATACATAATCCTTATCATGTTATATTTATTATCTACATGAATTACACATCATTATTATACCCATCAAAATAATAATTTATTGAATAACAATTACACCACGACGTGGAGACGGTAAGACGTACGTACGCACGTTTGGTGACATGTTATTCAAAGGATGGATAGAATACTGAATATGATTGTAACATATTTATAATAACATCACAGTATATATAAGATACTGGAGTTATTATTTTAGAATGGTAATAACAAATAAAGAAGAAGTGGAAGAATAAAGGAACATGAAAAAGGGTGGTGAAAACATTACCTCTTCTTCGGGTTATTCCTTTTAATTTGATCAAAAGGGATTATTAAGTTGGATTTATGACTAAAGGAAGGCCTCTAGGATGAATTGAGGGAAGTTTAAAGATTATTTGGGCAGAGTTTTGCCGATCCAAAAGGCTTTGAAGGTGTGAAGTAATGAGAAGGAGGAGTTCCCTTTTATAAGAGGGGTGAGGGGCACCTTTGGAAAAGCTAGAAATATTATTTTATAATAAATTCATATTCGGTTTCTAATAGCTACAAAGTGGATTATTTAAATTTTATGGTGGGGATAGGTCGAAAACCACTCATCCAATAGAATTTAGACAGGTTTGGGTCGTTATATTAACCTTATCTTTAAGTATTAACACTTAGTTAATTAGTTACACTTTTACAATGTCTCTTTGTATTTTTATATTCTATGGTTAATAAACATACTATATACATCCAAGAGAAACCCAAGTGGTCCATTAATGATACACCTATCATAAGTCTCTTGGCCGAATCGTAGATTTTTAGAAATTTAATATCAATTAATAATATAATTTTTGTTTTAAAAACTCTTTTATGTCAATTTTGACACTATTTAATAATTGATTTTTGTGAAGCTCATATCAGAATGATTACTTCGAAACAAGTAAATTAAATCAATCCTAATATGTCATATTAACCTATAAAATTAGTGCAATTCAACAAAAGTCTCCAATTATATTTATTTGGGTATTTATAATATCAATTATTTTAATTGTTCACTATTATGGTAATCACTACATCATCATTGTGTCATAAATAAATTAAATTATTTAATGTATAAAAATTATAAATAAAATATCATTATGTAGTAAATAATTTTATATTTATAATGAATATTTATAATTGAATTTATCTTATGTGTAACCCTATATGAAAAATGTTTTAGTAAATAAACTTTGATTTTAACTCTTTTAACTCTTCTTTGAATTAAATAATAATAAATGTCCAAATCTAATACAAGTGGACCTAAATGATAATATTTTTTTCCTAAGGTTGTTTTTGGTCGAGATACACTTTTCCAATAGAATTAGGACATGTGTTAGGGTAATATTAATATCATTTTTACCCTTAATTACCCTATTTACTTTTAACCGTGGTAAATAAAAGTAAAAAGTTACTATTCACCAAAAATTATTTTCATCTCATTGAACCACATTTTACTCCTTGATATTAACCGTGTCTCTCAGATTTTAGATATTCCAATCACAGACGCGGTAAAATTAAGTTTTATGAGAAATTTAGTTTTTTAACTACCACTTAGTAGTTTCACTATTCATCAAAAATTGAAGTTTTTGAGAACAATGCCAAAATTTCACCCTAGGCTATAATTGATATTCTGAATTCAAAAATGATGTCTATTTTACAAAATTCCAAACATAATGTTGCATGAATTAATTTTATAATTAATTCCCGCTGTCACAACAAATAGCATATTTTTAAGAAACAATATATATCAAAAGATTGAGAATTGTTTATGTACAATTTCAATGTGAAATTAATTCTAATGAACATCATTCGATAAAAAAATAAAAATATATTCTAATTATACTTTTAAACCACTCAAATTCATAACTTATCACTATTAATTATTTTGATTAAAAAAGATTTTTTTAATTAAAATTTAGTATTTTTCACTATTCATCATAATATTAAAGTTATCCGAAAAGTACCCAAATTTCACCTTAGGCTAAATTCGATACCCCAAATCCAAAAATGAAGTCCATTTTGAGAGATAAAATTTCTAAAATTTTAAAAAGTAGGTATTACTATTCATAACGACTAGTTTGATTGGTTGTGGTGTGTTATAATTTCGAAGTTGCGTACAATTCACGCCATTGCATTATTCAAAGGGAAACGTACCATGGAAGCTTGGGGTGTTACATTCTCCCCTCCTTCAATAAATTGTGTCCTCACAATTTTTTTAAAATTGGGCTTGAGAATATAATGGAATGTCTAACATCGGAAAAAGTGTCAATAAAACTATCACTTCAAAAGAAAGGAAGATAGGTATAAAGGTCACGCAAGATAATACATACTAGGATTCCATGTAGGAAAACATGGATATGGATGATAAAGTAAGTGTTTAGTTCTGATGGAGAGGGATAGAAAACATGATCAGGAGAAAGTTAACAATAAGAAAATCACATACTTGTGTTGGGACAAACATTCCTTAGTCTCCCAGTAGGAAAAGTAAATGGACAACATTTTTTGTTTTACATTACATAAGGACGAGGAATTCATTTATGATATTGACTAACAACATAAACAGATATACTTACTTTTTATGTATAATTTCATTCTTTAATAACTTTTTACTAGTACCTTATTTTTTTTGAATAATGAGTATTCAAGAAGACTTGGTCACAATGGAAGAGCTGAAATAAACTTCTATAGAAATACATGATCCACGTAAGGTAAAATATATATTTACCTTTTCCTTAGAGATTAATCAAAACCAAAATGGTTAGTATAATATATGATGACCCCCCAAATGGATATTCTATTAGAGAAAAAAACACTAATCTTAATTTCTAAAATTAAACCATCAATACCCCAAAGTTAAATAAATACCATTCAATAATCAATTGCCCTTAAAATCCTTCAATATAATCCAAAATAATATTGAAACTCGAAACTTCTAAAAATGTAGTCTTCCATGTTAAATTGTATCTCCAAATGACATTAATTACTCTTAAAGTCTCATACTTAAAAGTAATTAACCTAATCATTTCCATAAAGAACCCAAATCACTATAAATCGACAATAAAAACATAAAACTCCACCATTACTCCTCAAATGAAATCACATACTATTCTATTTTCCATAAAACAAAGCGAAAAACTTCCAAAATAACATTTATCACTTAATTACCAAATCATTTTACTATACTAAGGGTATTCATTTGATAAGACATAAGATCCCAAATCAAATTATTAATGATCAATAAAATCATTTAACTAAAAATAATAGTCACACTAACCATGGACTTCACGTAGTCAAGTGTTAGGCGATAAATCCCAATAGCACTTTGGTTGTGGGTTCGATTCCCACAGCTTTGTCCGACGCGACGGGTTGTCACATGGTCTGCGTGTTGTCCTTTTTCAAAAACTATATTTTATAACATTACCAAAATGAGATAAATTTCTCAAATTAACCATAACATAATTTAACCACAAATCTTATCGCATACCTTGCATTATCATCCCAAATTATAATAACTTATAATTTTCTCAAACCCAACGATCATATAAAACCAAATGGTTATTTATAACTATATTCACAAGAGAAAAGATAATTCTTTCTCAAATATCATTCTCACATGGAAAACTACAGGGTTAAAAATACCAGAGAAAATTATTCCAAAGTAAACCCATCAACAAGGAGAACTAATACATTTTAAACATTTCTCTAACCATTTATTTCCACATAGCTTCTTCTTTTACCAAGAAAATATCGTATAGAATAGGGCATTCACTCGGGTAATGGCCAGGTCTCCTACATTTACAGCAAATGACTGTAAATGGAATCTTGGGACCATTTTTATCTTCTTCGATATTACTCTTCATTTTTCTTCGACAATTCTTCAATCAATGTCCTTCCTTCCCGCACGTAAAGCATTACTTTGTCCCATTGAGACTCTTTCCTGGGTGTCTCTTTCCACATTTCCTACATGATGGAAATTGAGGATTCCTTTCTCTATGGTATCCACTGCTGGAGCTCTTATCATTCATCACCTTTCTTTCCCTTGTTGAGTATGGGAATTGGTTAATATATATATTATTGATCATATTTTTGGAAAATTGATTTGAAATAAAGACGATATCTTTTACGCCTATCAACATTCAATTTTTTTGCTCATGGCCACCACCATTCCCACCTTGTACATCATTCACAAAGTCACTATGACTTACTTGGAATCCAGCCATTGACTAAAACCAGAAAGTATTGTGTGAGTAATAGTAGTCATAAAATCATTTAGAGATTAACATGTCACCATATTCTCAATTTGAAACACATTAGGATTAACCGAGGTCATTTACACTCATCTAATATATATAATACCTCAAATTGGTTTGTAAAGAAAATGTAAATTATCCTAAGCATATCCCCCGAGAGTGTCGTAACCAGGAGTGCAGCAAGGCCCATTGTCGTGCACCAGTTCCTGTTCGAGTCTAGCTCAAATCGGTGTTTTTTGGTTTTACCCCTAGGTACATCTTTGCCAGAGCCGCCTCTACTTGCTCGTATACAGACAGGGATGTATGGCTCGGAAATCTCACAAAATCTCTACAATTCCAAAATTCTAGGAAGTTCTTCTATATTAATCCTCAAAGTTAATCTTAGGTCTACGTGATCTAATCAGATTTTATCTAAATCTAGCTTCCAAGGTTTGTACTAAACTTCCTCTAATACCAACTGTAACGCCCCGACCCCAGTTACCCAGAGTCATTGCATTATTACATAACATTGGCATGATCAGAAAAAAGATCGAGTCTCAAAATACCGATTAGTTTAGTAGACTTGTAAACACAAGATATATTCATAAGTCTTACTTTAAATCATAAGGGAAAAAAACTACAACAACATCTTGTCTTCATATCCCCTCATACTATCCCTACAGGTCATTCATAAATTACTTCTTCACATCCTGGGAAAAAAACATTGAAAGGGGTGATCTCAGATGCTCAGTAAGGATAAAAATATAGCATAAGCATTCATAGATAAGCATAAACACTTAAGGTAATGTATGACTAAAACAAAAGCCTTTTAAACGTGATCTTCAGAATAATATGGCAATGATAAAATGAAATAATTCCATTTACTTACTCTAATGTATATTCTACTAGTCAAATAATCACATGCAATATCAATTACCACTTTCATAATGATGGAATGCATAATGCCATACTATCATAACCACATAGCCAAGGCCTCGTGCCAAGACTACAAATAATATTTTGTCAAGGCCTTGTGCCAAGACACTAGTTTGTCTCATGAGACCTACTGATGCATCGAGGAGCTATAGCAAGCTCCACCCGTCACATACTAAGTCCAAAGCATTCCTCATATGAAAAGTTTTAAACATAACATAAACATTCGTATTAAAACTAGCATACGAAATGTCAATACTTTATCCACAAACCATGAATGGTATTAAAATATCACATCCACAGTCAAACATAACTCATTCGATACAATATGGAAGATTGTATTGTATCAAAATAACCTCAATCATGAATGATGAAGGATATTGACATAGAAGAAAATAATCATCGAAACAATTTGAGTGAAATATCCCCATTTTTCTTGAAAACATTTAGAAGTCACACTATTTGTAAAGAATCCATTTAAAATAGATTTTAGAATCAAAGTGTCCCATACGACTTTGAAACTTTTAAAAGGAATTATGATTTGAAAACATTAATGACCATATAAATAAATCCTTAAAACTATTTTTTTAAACATGGACATTAATGAGAAAGATTAGTCTTTAAAACATTTAAAAATGCTATTTTAGTTAGAGTTTCTAACCAAAAGAGGGACACTTGAATAAAAATAATTGAGGTAATCAAAACTTTTTAATATCATGAGAATAAAGGGATTCATGATATACTATGTCAAAGTACATTATATACACCACATAAAAGTGATTTGGTGTATAACAACAAAGAAGTCTCAATGGAATGTAAATTGAGATGAAATATCTCATAAAGGCCATATCCTTAGGTTAAGGATAAATCAACAACATAGTTATATGTGACAAATATAAATACTCTAAATATGATTGAATATTCAGTGTAAAACAATCAAATGACATTCACACATAATCTTATAAAAACAACACCAATGAATTGGATGTTTAACTCAACAAATGGAGAATGAGTTAAAATTACTCCTATCAAATTCATATCAATGACTTGAGAAATTATCAATGGAGTGATTATGTGTATCCAAATTATATCCACAGAAAAGGGGAGTGGAAATTATGACATAAGCAAATGAATAGTGATTCCACACATAATCTCGGAGTAAAATAATCAATGAAGTTTGCGTAAAGCCGAATAAATGGAAATTGAAATTTAAAATTCCCTTATTGATTTGGTAACATACAAAACATACACCCATGAAATAATTATCATACAATGGTGATGTAAATATACATGAATTAAAGTATATTACACAATGAATACAAACATGGGCAGTACACACGCCATATATAATAATTAAGTGGTGAACAATGGAATTCTCATGGAATTAAAAGTGAGATAAGAAACCCCTTTGTACTTTTTCCCTTGGTAGACGGTAGGTTAACCTCCTGTATAATGGTGAAATAATTGTTATTTAATTATAAAAGAATAATTTACATTAATATGATATCATATATGATCTTTTAACATTGATTTGTTAATAATATCTTAGTATTATCGTCATTTCGGGTGTTAACTTACTCGTTTTCCTTTACAGTCTTTGTTACGTAAGCCGTGTTTGTTATGGATAGGTTGTATATTATTCATATCCAGAATTATATCAAGTCCTTAAACATTATCTTTGATTATCAAATGTGAATTATAATTTAATGTATATGATGGAGAATGAACCTTATCACGTTCGTTGGGACGGTAGTCCGTACGTACACAAGAGCTACAATATCATTCTTTTGATATTAAAATAATATATAATTGGATTTTACATCATATATACAGAATAATTATCATGTTATATTTATTATTTAGATTAATTACACATCATTATTATACCCATCAAAATAATAATTTATTGAATAACAATTACACCATGACGTGGAGACGGTAAGATGTACGTACGCACGTATGGTGACATGTTATTCAAAGGATGGATAGAATACTGAATATGATTGTAACATATTTATAATATCATCATAGTATATATAAGATACTGGATTTATTATTTTAGAATGGTAAAAACAAAGAAAGAAGAAGTGGAAGAAGAAAGGAACTTGAAAAAGGGTGGTGAAAACATTACCTCTTCTCCGGGTTCTTACTTTTGATTTGATCAAAAGGGATCCTTAAGTTGGATTTCTGAATAAATAAAGGACTATAAGATTAAGTGAGGGAAGTTGAAAGAGTAGTTGGGCAGATTTTGGCAGAGCCAAAAGGATTTGAAGGTGTGATGTAATGAGAAGGAGGAGTGCCCTTTTATAAAAGGGGTGAGGGGCACCTTTGGAAAAGCTAGAACTATTATTTTATAATAAATTAATATTCAGTTTATAATTGCTCCAAAGTGGATTATTTAACGTTTATGGTGTGGATAGGTCGATCACCACACAACCAATATAATTTATACTGGTTTGGGTCATTATATTAACCTTTTCTTTAAGTATTAACTCTTAGTTAATTAGTTTCACTTTTATAATGTCTCTTTGTATTTTTATATTATATGGTTAATAAACGTACTATATACATCCAAGATACCCCCAAGTGGTCCATTAATGATACAGCTATCATTATATAAGTCTCTTGGTCGATCCTTAGATTTTTATGAATTTAATATCAATTAATAATAAAATATCTGTTTTAAAAACTCATTTTTGTCAATTTTGACACTGTTCAATAATTGATTTTTGTGAAACTCATATCAGAATGATTACTTCTAAAAAAGACAATTACATAAATCATAATATGTCATAATAACCTATAAAATTAGTGTAATTCAATAAAAGTCTCCAATTATATTTATTTGTGTATTTATAATATCAATTATTTTAATTTTTTCACTATTATCGTAATTACTGCATCATCATTGTGTCATATATAAATTAAATTATTTAATGTCTAAAAATTATATATAAAATATCATTATGTAGGAAATATATTTATAATTCTAATTAATATTTATAATAGAATTTATCTTATGTGTAACCCTATATTAAAAATGTTATAGTAAATAAACATTGATTTTAACTCTTTTAACTCTTCTTTAAATTAAATAATAATAAATGTCCTAATCTAATCCAAGTGGACCTAAATGTTAATATTTTATTCCTAAGGTTGTTTTTGGTCGAGATAAACTTGTCCAATAGAATTAGTACATGTGTTTGGGTAATATTAATATCATTTTTACCCTTAATGTCCCTATTTACTTTTAACCGTGGTAAATAAAAGTAAAAAGTTACTATTCGCCTAAAATTATTTTCATCTCATTGGACAACATTTTACTCCTTGATATTAACCGTGTCTCTTGGAGTTTCTAAATTCCAATCACAGAAGTGGTAAAACTAAGTTTTATGAAAAATTCAGTTTTTTAACTACCACTTAGTAGTTTCACTATTCATCAAAAATTGAAGTTTTTCAGAACAATGCCAAAATTTCACCCTAGGCTATAATTGATATTCCGAATTCAAAAATGATGTCTATTTTAAAAAATTCCAAACATAAAAGTTGCATTAATTAATTTTATAATTAATTCCCGCTGTCACAACAAATAGCGTGTTTTTAAGAAACAATATATATCAAAAGATTGACAATTGTTTATGTCCAATTTCAAATTGAAATTAATTCTAATGAACACAATTAGATAAAAAGGTAAAAATATATTCTAATTATACTTTAAAACCAATCAAATTCATATTTTATCACTATTAATTATTTTGATTAAAAAAGTTGTTTTTAATTAAAATTTATTAATTTTCATTATTCATCAAAATATTAAAGTTATCCGAAAAGTACAAAAATTTCACCTTAGGCTAAATTCGATACTCCAAATCCAAAAATGAAGTTCATATTGAGAGATAAAATTTCTAAAATTTTAAAAATTAGTTGTTACTATTCATAACGGCTAGTTTTATTGGTTGTGGTGTGTTAGAATCTCGAAGTTGCGTACAATGGACGTCATTGCATTATTCAAATGGAAACGTACCGTGGAAGCTTGGGGTGTTACAGTTTTTCTAAAAAGACGGGTATACTTTCATTTGATTGAAACCCCATTTTAAGTCTAGGTTATTAAAATTTTCAAAGTTATATTAGAAAAAATAATATTCATATTTGAAAATAAGACATAAAAATTAACATTAATTGAAAAAATTGGTATTTTTTTGAAAATTTCCATTTTTGACGAATAGTGAAAAATACTATATTGTAGTTAAAAATATAATTATTGATTTAAATCATTAATATAACTTAACATTATTATTAAAATAATAATATATTAATAATACATGTATTAATAAAATTTAGTTTATTGGAATAATTTTTATAATGAAATTAGTTATGAAAACTTATTTATATTTTGAACATCTCTTTTACCTGCCTTCTCACTACACCCGCGGGATTAGTGTTAATTATAATTTAGCCACATTAGTGAATTTAATTTTATGAAATGTAAATACTTGGATGTAATCCTTTTTAAAAATTTGTTCCTATGGGATCAAAATATTTTTTGGAAAATCATAAATTTAGTATTTTATTAACCACAGTTAATGGTAAATAGGGTAATTAAAGGTAAAATTAATATTATAAAACATAAAATTACCCCAAAACATGTTCTAATTTAATGTAATGAGAGTTCTTATACCCAAATAAACCTTAGGGTTAAATTATAACCTTTTTTTCCACATGTCTAACAAATTACATTTTTATATTTTATTTAATGATAAGTTAAAATTTTCACACTAATACTTTTAATAGTAAAAAATTTAATATGGGTTTATATAAGTGATATATTCAACTATTAATAGTCCAGAGAAATATAATAATATTTTCTACATCATGATAATTTATTTATAATTTTTAGACATCATATAATAATATTTTATTATGAAACAATGATGATCGAGTAATAGTTTTATTTAATTAAGAATCCAATAAATGATAACAATAGTATTAAAATAAATATCAATTGAATATTTTATTTCATATAACACTTTTTGGGTGATTTTTCATTTTAGGGAAAATTTAAAATTTATTTTTTAATGGAATCAAGTTGTTATTGTTTTTAAAAAATCCTATTATTGAATAGTGTCAAACTTGACTTAATTCATAACTTAAAATATAAAATATTTAATTAAATGATATGAAATTTTATAAAATCTAAAATTAGGTCAACATTTGTATATAGGTATATAAAGGTCATTCAGGATTAATTAATTGGTCATTTAACATGTTATGGTAACTATGTTAACTCTGAAATTGAAAATTACGTAATAAAACAGTAAGAGTTAAAAGGGTTAAAACATAATGATAAGGATTAAAGAATACAAAAAAAATTAATAATTTTTATTAGATTAATGGATTTAATCCCATAATCACCCTATATTAAGAATAAATCATCTTGGATCCATTTTTAAAATAAAATGAATTTATATTATTTTAATACTATTAACAAATCCTAGAGTCACCCACCACTCAAATATAAAAAGGCACACTTCTTCACTGTTTATTTAATATTCAAATACCTTTTTCTTCGGCCATGATATGCCAAAAACCTTAATATAATCCTTCAATGTATTATTTATGCTTTATGTTACTCATAAGACTTTATTATAGGTATTAAGGTGTTAAGAAATCTGATTTTCTGAAGGAATGGTAATGTTTTTTATTTAAGTGTTTCTATTTTATTTCTTATTACACTTCCTGAAAATATATTCCCACTATGATGAGATAATAAATAAATAATCCTAAATATATTAAGATTTAATTATTTTAATATCATCAACTAAATCCATATCAACTTCAATCAAATGGGAATGGAATTAATTGATCTCATGTACGTGTGAACTATCACCTTCATGCATATATATAATTCATTTTCCATAAATATCTCTCATGACTAGTTATAATGATTGAATTAGTGTTCATATATGATATTTATAAAATATTAATCATTATAAGTAATAATACTGGAATTATTTTCTTACATTCCATGCACATAAAAATGATAACATTGTTTGTGCGTACGTGTGAATTATCACCTCTACGAGGTGATTGATTTGCTTTTATTCACTATATCACTTGTATGAAATATATATCTTATTATATTTAAATAATTAATATGATATTAATTAAAATATTATCATTTTGGAAATATAAAATAATTATTACCTTATTTCGATAATGATAAATGAAAACTGAAAAGGTTACTCATGCGTACGTACGTCCTACAATCTCCATGATTGAAACGATGTTCATTTTTCATAACCATAATTAATGGTTTAATTTAAAATTATAATTTATGTATAAAATTAATAATTTTGTTTTTAATATTACTTAATAGATGATGAAATTATGATTACATGGATTATTTACATCATTTTATGTTTATTTTTGAACTAAAGTACTGAATGTTGACAAACACCTAATATGAACATAAACAATTATGTGATTTTTATTCCATTATAAATAAGTGATGTAAAGGGCATAATAAACATTAAAAATTTTATCGATAAAATATAAATTAAACTTAGTTTATTATTTAGGATATAATTAACGTACCTGAAAAATCAGACTATTGGTAAGGCTCTTCGTCTCAATATCCTTCCATTGGGGTATATTTTGAAGTTATACAACACCTTCTTTTATAAGGTGTAAAAACAACTAATTTGAATTTTAATTTAATTTAAAGGGATTCAAAAGGAATTTTCAATATGAAAATTGTTAAACAACAACAAAAGAAATGTTTTTAACATATACAGAGATAATAAATTCGGTGCTGCCATAACAGTTATTTAATATTTGGCTTCCACGACAAGAGATTATGTTTTTAAATGAAAAAAAAACTTATTTCCTGTTATGGGTATTTTTATATTAAATATATTTTTTTAATAAATTTATTATTTTACTATCTTTAAATGATTTATTGTTATTTAAAATTAAATTTTATGAGTGAAATAATGATAATTGAAATATTTTATGTGTTATTATTATGTAGTGGTACTTTGAAACAGGACATGTGGTTATGTGTAAATAAATTATGGGAGGTTCTATGATAAACCATGGATGGGTGATTTCATTATAACCTTCAATGAAATGGTTATGGAAGTAAGTTTTATGGCTATTATATTGTTAATATTGATAAGTGTGGATGTTAACCGCATGATTATTCCATTTATGTATGATTATTCCTCGTGTTAACTTTATATTTTATATTGATCTATATGGGATTTATTATAATGTCTTTATTAGATAAAAGCTATGAAATGTGCTTATATTCAAGAGAAGTATTTAGTACTAATTATGGGTGAAATGTATATCTTCATGATAATTATTCATGGGTTTATATGTTTTCAGAAGACATAAAATTTGTATTCTTTATGTGTTCCTTAAAAATATTTTTATGCTCATCCATTGTTTTGAAGTGTTATTCACATGATTTAAAGGATAATATCGTCAACGATGGAATCATGTAAAAGATATGATGATTACACATGGAAAGAAACAATGTTTTATTTTAAATGATTTTATTTTATGAAAGAAATTGATATTGATGTAGAAGTGTCTACATTGTAATATTCATGTTGTGATGTATATGTTATAGGAAATTCACTAAATATCTAAACATTAAAGGATCCCCAATGTTAGATAACGTATAATTATGGACTTAACTTCATATTGTGTAATGTTAAAGGATGCGGCCTTATATTCTCAATCTAGATGGTAAATGAAATCCTTGACACTATAAAAAGGAAATTAAAACACAATTTTATTCCAATACCTTAATTTATGTTGAACTATTAGACCATTAAATCCTTATATGATCATGGTTTTATGTTCCTCGTGATTCCCTTGATCAGTCACTGTCACGTGACAAATGATCTTAATCACTTTAATTAATTATTAATTATTTTTATACTATTTCATTATCAAAACATTCCATAAATGTTCTCCTACATATAAAACTAGTTATGTGTTATTAAATTTTACGTTTTTGCATCATTTATATCTTTTACAGAGTATATTTTATTAACTATCCTTATTAATTGAGTTTCAAGTAATGGTATATTTACATTTCAAACTGATGATTATTGAGATCAATTTTAAATTTTGGGGACATGATTTTTTAAGGTGCGAGATTATATGACCATAATATATTTAAAATAGGAAAATCATGTTTAATAGTGTGTATGCCACACAAAACCATGCATAAAGGAGAATATAAAATCCTTATTCATTATTATATATTAAATTGTAATTAAATTCAATCCCTTTGGTAGCATGTGTTGGACACAACATTGGGCTTAAACGAAACATGACAGTAGAATAAAATATTATTATTTAAACTAGAATATTATAACATAGTCATAAAATTCGACGGTATGTATGTTAAAATCTAAATTATGAATGTTTTTTTAATATTTTAAAAAATAATTGGTTATCTATTTATTATAAATAAAATAATATAAATTTGAAAGAAAAAAATAAATTATTTTCTTAAAAACCATAACATTAAAAAAGGGGGTTGGAATCTCTATGAGGGCATAATTTATAATTAATTTTTTCAATTTTTGATTATTGTATTTTATAATTAAAACACAATTTTTTAAAATTTTCATATAAATATTATAACACAATTCTGTTTTTTATTTTTCATAAATGATTTATTTTATGATTAATAGTTTAAAATAATGATTATTTCTAAAAAATTAATTTTAGATTGCATAATTTAAAACTTATGTTATACTTCGAGTTTATTTTCATATAATATTAGTTAAATTATCTTAAAATTTTATTATGTTAGATCATTATAATAAATTTCTTTTGGTCGTTTTATATTAAAATAATTTATACTTATGAGAGTTTTCTCTTTTTGAACACACGTTTTCATCACGTCTATAGGTATAAATTTAAATTTAATTCTGACACTTCTACGACATAAATTTGATAGAATGGATTAAAATTTTGGAATTATAATAATATTTATTTTATAATCATTTCAATATATTTGTTGACCAAAATTCATAGTAACAATAATAACATTTAGTTACCACAGTTAAAGTGAAAATGGGTTTACTCTAGTGTCAATCTAAGAAGATAAGGGTTAAAAATAAATTACTAACTTATAAAACTATTATTTAATTTCCATATTTCGATCATATATATGCTAAATTTGAATATAAGGTCATTTTATGCATTTTTATTGTGAATTACTTAACCATTGTTGATTCTATTTGGTAATTTCCATTTAATTTTCAAGAGTGATTTCCTTCACCACATATAAAACGGGATTCCCGCACCTAAATTCTTTATACCTGAAAATGTAATTTTCTAAAAAAACATTAATATTCGCTCTACAACATCTTAAGATGCATTCTATAGATTCTGATCCTCTCAAAAGACCAGCCCTGGGGTCCCTAAATAGAGATATATTGTGGTTACTCTTAGAGTATGTAATTTTCATAACAAATCCCTTATGATTTATTAATTATTCTTACACCTGCAATTATCTCTTAATACATACAATAAAATAACATTAGTATACAAAATTTAATTATATAAAATTTATTGTGAAATTATAATTCTGGTTTCTATATATATCATATTAATAGGAACATGAGATTTCATAGAATAAAATTTATGATAATACTGGGTAATTATCACTCGGAACAATATGAATGAGGAAATATTATTGAAGAATGTTTTCTAAAATTTTATAAGATTGTAGTATATGATGTTATAAATATAATTATGGTTATTTTATAAATTAATAACATTATTATAACCATTATAAATTCTATATGGATACGTATGATGGAAATCATACCTCATATAAGGGTTTCTCGTCACCATTTTACTTCTGTGAGACATATGCCACATTCACCACTTAATTTATTTGTGTGGTGTATATACATCCCATTTGATATGTTATATAAGGAATATATTTTTACTAATTTTATTTAATGGTTAATTTCATATCATTTAGTTTATGGGTCTTATAATTCAGAAGATACCAAATTGTTATTGGATGATTTTTTAATCTCATCATTATGTGGGATTGTTTATGTTTATGTATCATTGAGGGAATTATTTGATATTTTTATCATAAAAAATATATTATATTCATATATATTTATTTATTAACATTTTAGAGTAATAGAGGAAAATTTGTACTCATCGATAATTAATATGAGAGAGAAAAGGATTTTATAAAATTTTAAATTTATTTCTATCTTTGGTTGGAAATATTTTTCTATCAAACCTTGTGTTTTATAAAAATAATTCATTATTTTAACACATAAAAAATTATTTATTAAAGACTTATAATCCCTTTTTTATATGTAACATTTTTTTGAAATAAATATCAATGTCATTTTCAAAACAATGCATCTTTGTATTTCACCAAAAATGTAAAAGGAATCACCCGTTTAACATAAATGGTATGAAAATAATCTTCTACCATCATTAAAAATAAAATTTTTTATGATTATTTCAAATTTATTAAAAGGTTATTATCAATTAAATATATTTCAGAAATAATTTTGAATTTTTTTAATAGGTTATTATCCAATGGCAAAGGTTAATTTTGAAAAAACAAATAAATATCTTTTCATGCTATTTATTTTCACCAATGACTTCAACCATGTATTTTAGTTATGATATAATGAGTATATGTTGTATTGACACTATCATTGTTATTTCAATGGATGGTTTAATATAAATTTGGATTTGGATGTTAAATTTTATTAATATTTAACATTTTACTTTGGATGGATATTGATTCTATTTATTGATTGCATTATTTATTAATATTTCAGATGTTAATTTTTAAATACAATTTTTTATATTTATTATATTTCAACCCTTTTATGTTAGGAATTTATTGGGGTTACTAAGTGATGGGTATGGGCCACTAAATCTTCGTAAGGAATAAGTATGTCTAATAAGATATATTGGATAGAGTCTTGGCCAAGGTCACACACATTAATTTAGATGCCTTGTCACAAGTCAGAGCCAAAATGTTTAATATAAACACAGTAATTAATTCCATAATTTTGATTTCATTAATTAATATTTAATAATATTATTTGTTTATTCATAATTTCAATGGTTATGTCTTTAATATCATGTGATTATTTATATCGGATCATTTTATCATCATTTATTCCTGCCATATTATTCATAGGTTATTTATTAAATAGAACGAGTTTCAATTATTTTCATTGCTATTTCTTATCCCTTATTTATATATATCTTCTATCTTTTACCTACTTGTATTGAGCTCTAATATCACAACTTAATTTTGTTTTCATTTCCCCAAGATACCCATAATTTTTGTCGTTATTGATATTCAGAGATATACTATAAAGAATAATGGTGTCCTAAAACATAACATTGTGTGTGTTTTATGTTTTCAATTAAAATAAGATTATAATAAGTACATCCTGCTATCCAAGAATACAAAATTGTTCATTACATTTGGGAAGTGTTTCCTTATATCTTATGCCATTTTAATAAATTATACATTGGGTCCCAGCTACTGGGGTTGGGGTTATTTTAGTATATATACCTTTTTCTATCCCCCTTATATATAATAATACATGTTATAGCCTAGAATTAACACTTCCAAATTCTGCTATAATGATATAAAATTACAAATGTGACCCATTTTCCATCAAAACATTCAACGTAAAAAACAAATAATGGATAACTTACATTCCCAAGGTCCTTTTAGTTTTTGATGTTTATGGAATTAGAAAAAACTATTCTAAACATTGGTTCATAAACAACTAGTTCATAAATAAAAACAAACTATCTCCCACTACGTCAATAGTTATCGTTATATCCCTCTATTACTCAACCATATTTACTTGTCATTACAGTCATGTCAATATCTTGAGATACAAATATTTAACCAATGAATTAGAGGTAAATCTAGATCCCACCGATCTCTTAATTAATCATTATTACATATTCCACATGAATATAGATCGTTCATAACCCATGAAAAGAAATGGGCTTCATAAAAAAGCATCATTATAGTATAACTCATGGAAAAGAAACAAAATTCGTATGTAAATAACCATAATAAATTTAATACATTAAAAGAAAAATAAAAAAGGTATCATTTGTTCACATCCCTAATAAAACATATGTAACATCAAATAACATGGTCTTAGATGGAAAATAATTTTAAGCTAACTGTTTAAAATAGTGCTTGAGAAAAATATCCCTCTTTCTTTGATAAAATATTTTCAGAAAATTAAAAAATTTTAAAAAAATTTTATATAGAAAATAGATTTGAAAAATTATAATAGAACACTTTATAACATAAAATATTTCTTTAAAAAAAATTCCGGGAAAATGAGGTGAAGAAATATTTTAAAAACATTTCATGAGGAAAGTAATCTTCAATGATTTCGAAGCATCACATACCACTTCGAAACATTTTAATAACAATACTCATAAAATTGTTAAAATACAATAATCTTATAATATCATTAAAATAAGTATATTTATGATATAAAATGTCAAATGGTAGTATATACACCTCATATAATATCATAGGATCATAACAAAACATGATTCTCGATGAAGAACAATTGAGACAAAAACTACCTTAGTCTTTTGGTAAAATTTTAACAATGAATCCCCATGAAATATAGATTATAGAATGGGTATTTATATAACTAGAAAACAAATTAATAATTTATAAAATAAAATCACCGACATTATTTATACCACACAAAAGAAATTAGTCGTGAATACCACATGTATCTCAAATAAATAAAAAGTGAGTTGAAATCCCATTACCTAAGGCCAGGGTTCCTTTGTATGTAAGAAAAAAATAATTATAATTGATTTAATAATTTTATTATCTTATTAATGAACAATATTTATATTTATTATATCATATATGATCAGATTATAACATGTTTAATAATATTCCAATATTACTCTTCTTTCAGGTGTTAGTTGTTTCATCATTTCTATGCATGTTTTTTCGTATAAGTCAAGTATATTCTTCATAGGTTATAATAATATAATTTACATAATGGAATTAATGGTTAATATATCAAATTTATTCACTCTATAAATTTATTTAATCATTAATAAATGGTGAATATTAAAATTGAATCTAATCGCATGGTTAAGACAGTAGTTCGTACATACGCACAACAGATAACATGATTTCCTTAATATTAATAATTATGGAATTGAGTGGTATATATGTTATTTATAGAATAAATATAAAAAAATAATTTTCATATATTTCTATTACTTCCATCATTATACACATCTAAATAAAATTTTGATGAAAAATAGATTACACCATTACATGGAGATAGTAGGTCGTACGTACGCACATGTGTTGATTTCATTTTTTAATTGGATGGATAGAAGGTCTAATATAGTTTTTCCATAATCATAATAACATATAATCATATAGTTAATACTAGAGTTATTATATTATTATGTAAAAAACATAATAAGAGTAAGTAAAAGAATAAATGATTTTGAATAGTCGGTAAAAAAGTTACATCTTCTTCACCAGTCACTCTATAAATCTCATATTAGGAACACCAGAGATACTATTTCGAGAAGAACAGGTACCTCTATAATGTGACTAGAGATTTTTATATGGGAAATTTTCATATATTTTTCATTCATCAAGGCACAAATGGGTGTTATGATTTGAGGGGGGAGGTTCGTTTTTATAATTCAGGTGATGGACACTTTTGGAATATCTAAATTTAATAATTTATAATAATTCCAAAATCAATTCAAATACCTATAAATTGAGTTATATTAAAATATAAGATATTAAAATATTTAAATATAATCATCAAAAATAATTTATACAAGGTTTCATGTCAACTTAAACCATATATTGTTTATTAATAATTATTTATCTATTTTAATTTTTACTATGGTAATAAATTTTCCAATAATATATGTTTTTGAATTTTTCATACTTTATGTGAAATAAACCATAAATTAAAAATTTATAATATTTTATAGATTATTATTATTTATTATTTTTAAAATTTCATTATGATTTTCAGATAATTTAATAACAAATTATTTTGACAAAATATCAAAGTCAATTTTAACACTATTAATTTCATGGATTTTTAAAAATATCAAGATAGGATGATAACCTAAAATAAATAAATTATATCCCTAATGGGTCAAAATTTATCTATAAAATTAGTTATAAATATAAATTTTCCTAAATTATATTTATTTTAATATTTTTGATATCATTAATTTCATATTTCCCTAAATAAAAAAATTACTACATCAGTTTTGATTAATTATTTAATATACATTTTTCTTGGAAAAAATATTAAAAAAAAATTCCATATTGAAAATAAATTTTCTAGATTCCATAATAGTATTTATTTTCTAATATATCTTCAGTTGAACAATTTATATAAACCTATATGTTATGAAAAATATGTGTCTGACAAATTTTACATAACATTAAATAATATAATATAAATGTCATAATCCATTCAATGTGGTTTAAAATGGTCTATAACTCTATCCATGGATTATGATGGATGATATAAAATTGACCAATAATATTATATCTAGTTTTTATGTCTTTTAATGGTAATTGTTATTTTAAAAAATAGATTATAGATTTTTTATCAATTAAATAATTTATGCATCATCATTGTATTAGCCTTCAAGGTAAATATTTAGTCTCTAAAAATTAAAACAAAATTACCATGATGAATATAATTCCATTATAATTCTATATAATATTTATTATCAATTATTTTTTATTTTTATCACTATATTAAAATTATTATACTTATATGAAATAAGTGGGTGACATTTAATCACTTTCATATCACTTTCTTTTATTTTAATAATATTTATATCATTTTCAAACTAAAAGACCATTAAATGATTTAATTATAATACTTATATGTTAAGGGTAGACGTTATCTCGTCCAATATGATTTTGTAAGGTGTTAGGGTAATTTTATTGTCCTTATCATATTAATTGGTTAACTAAATTACATTATTTTAGCTTTATATGCGTTAAATAAATATTGTCATCATTACTATTCAAAATATAAACAAAATTCTACATGTTAACATAATTATGAAATAATTATTAAAAATATGGAATAAATTTTTCAAATTCGAAAACACATATGTTACATTAATTAAATTTAAATAAATCTTATTAATGGAATGAGAAAATGAGTTTTTAAAAAAAATCATCAAAAGATTGATATGCGTTTATATGAAATTTAAATTCCAAATTACTTCAATGGAAAAAATTAGATTAATAAATAATAACAAAATATAATTATACATTAAATAAAATTTGAAGGATACTATAAAAATATAAATTAAATAGATGAAAACAAATTATTGAATTACAATACAGTATTTATCACTTTTCATTAAAATATGGTAGTTAGCAGAAAAATACCAAAACATTATCCAAACAAATTTCTGATTTCCCTCTTAGAAAGAAGAAGTTAATTTTTCCATATTAAGCTTTTATTTGTTTTCAAAACGAAATTTAATATTTCTGTTCCATCAATAGGTGGAAAATGGCATTTTTTCGTTAAATACTTCTTTTTTCAAGAAAAATTAATTTGCTCTTATATCATGTCCATAAAACAAATAACCTGAATTTTATACATTATATTGAATATATAAAACAAATATTTCTCTAATAAAAGTCATCAATAGTTATTTTATTATTTTATGAACTCACTTCCTTTCATTTAAATAGTTTTCCATAAAAAACTTCCTATTTTTTGAAAAGGGTTTTATGTTATTTTATTGTAAATTTATTACCCAATAATTAAGCATGTTTTTATAATTCAGTTAATATGGTTCGTACCCTATATTATAATGATTTGGTGGTGAGGTAACATAATAATATTTAGTTTTTCTCTTAATCAAGGTTTTGAGTGAAATGAATTCTGTCAAATGAACTCAAAATTAAGTCTTACACAAGACAAGCATGGTGTTCTGTACACCTCAAGATAAGATGGTGTTTCATTTAGTGAAATATAATCTTTTTATATCATAAAAAACATGACACCAAAAAAATTAAAAATAACACATATCATAAAATATCGTGGTTTTACAATCCAAATTAAAATGATTTTATATTCTCATATAAAAAATATTCAACACATTTCATCAGTACATCATATCTTCCTCCCTTTATATAACTCCACGGTCATAGTAAATTGTGGTTGATGGAAGAAATCACATGATTTTCATGTATAATATCCTTTAGTCAGAAAACTCTAAGTCTACATTTGATAAACCAATGTAGTGAAAAAGTGTGTATAACCATGGTTGTCAATAATATCCATAAATTATTTTTCTATTGACCCAAATATAGTAATCCATCTTTATATTTTTAGGGTCCTAAAATAATCAAATCACACAATGATTCATATTAAACTCATCGTAAAAAAACACATCATAATGTTTCATGTGAAATGAATATATCTCCTTTTTTATATTTATATCATCTCCCCCATAATTGTTTTTGTATAATTAGGTAATTGAACATTAGATTTATTTTTCATACAACAACCTTCAAATTTTTATAATGTTGTTCAAAAATTCCATATTCTATTTGTAGTGGTAAATTAAAAACGTTAGATAATCATTTATCCCCTATCAAGAGATGAATCAATATCCATTTAAACCTTGTTTGTTAGTAGAAAAACACGTGAATAATGGAATAATGTTGGACGTCGTACATTACATAGAAAAATAAATTTGGATGGGTGTTTTCTCTCAATATAGACTTCTATATTCTTCCAAATTCATTAGTTCCCTAAGAATCAAATGAATTTATATGTTTAATGAGGATAATATCCCATTGAAAATATTATTATTTTGAATTATATTTCATTATATATAGTGTAAAGAAAAAATCCGTCCCCATGTCTTGATTTATTTTACCCTTTCTATATCATTTATCTTATATGGTTATCAAAAATAAATATCTTGATCGATACCTAGAATGACCTAAATATTACTATTATTTTTCTTAAGAAATCATATTATTATTATTTTTATAACATATCATGAATACTATATTTTTAATATAAAATCAATTTTCCTTATGTTATAGTTATCATAACGAGAAAAAAACATATCGGATTCCTTAAACTAATCTATCAAGATCACTATGAATTATTTTTTAGACTTCTCAGTATCTTTTGGATTCACACATAAAATCTAAGAAGGATTTATATTAAATTTCTCTTTCCTTATAGATGTCATAATTTAAATCAATTTTAAAATATAAAAAAGTATTCTCAAATGTTATGTAATTCATTCCTCTTACATGTGTATGTCTTGACCCAAAAAATCACATAATTCTTATTAAAATCCGAATCTATATTGGATAGATTTATTTGTTGAATTTTTAATAAAAACATTCTTATTTTAAAAATTAAATATCATTTTTTTAAAAAAACTTACCCTTGACTTTTATCAGATTTTGGGAAAGGAAATATTATAAAAACATTAATAGGATTACTATTTAACACTTCCATAAAACAAGAAATATCCACTCAATTTTGAGTTACCATTCTAATAAAATATTCAACCTAAATTTTATTGTGGTTATCTTTTTTTTTGATATTTATTCTTCCTAGGTATTTTTGGTATTCATAGTAAATTCATTCATTCTAATTATGTTGAAGATTTAAACTTAAATTTATTCATACAAACATGTTCAGAGTAATTTTTTCACCAGTATTATTAGAATCTATATTCTCACTAACCTTGAAATATAATATTCTAACCTAAAATAACATTCTAAATCAATCCCAATCGTTTTTCTAATAATTTTAAAAAAGCACATCACATATATTTTTTCTTAGTGTTTTACTTTTTCCTTCTATCTTTCTTATCCTCATTACACCTTGTAATATTTTATTGTTTATATAATTGAAGAAAATGCTTCTTAATCTCATTTCCAAAGTATTCATCCTTTTATAACTGATCATCATTTTTCTTATAAAACTCACTTTTATCCGTTAGGAAAAAAAATTCTTTTTTAATATATTCTTTTTCCTTAATACTTTCCTCTAAACTATGTTTCAACTTTAATTATATCTCTTTTCGTTCCTCAATATAATCATCACAACATGATAAATCACATGCTTTATCAAATTTCATTTAAATATTAAACTCTCTATATAAAGAGATACTTGAGGATGAATCAACATTCATAGACTTGATTAAAAAAATTATTTTCCTACTATGATTTTTTTAATCCATTTTATAGTTTTCAAATTTCCAACATTCCTCATCAGATTAGGATTTTTGTCCCTTAATATATGAAGAATCATACGAAAAATTACCAAATTCATCAAACTTATTGAGCATATGTAATTGATTTAATTTTACCCTACACTTGACCTTTTTAAATACCTTAAATATAAATGATATCATTTTGGTAACATTTTTATCTCTATAATCAACTGAATTAGTTGACTTTAAAACATATTCTTTAATGAATTTTGAATTTATCGTAGAATAAAAGTAAATTTTATCATTTTCCTTATTTTTAGAGGATCATTACTTTCTCAATAAATTTAGAAAATTACATTATGTATCACATCTTCTTTAAACTTTTCTTGTACATTATGAGCTAATATTTTTGATATAACAACTCTAGGAAATTCCTTATATGATTTTTGATAATTGTTGGATTATCAATATTTAAATAAAACCAAAAAAATTGGATGGCTACATCATTCAACCTAGTTAAATATTCAATAAAATATTAATCATTAGTAATATTAATATCTGCACTCTTATTTCAGTAGTCATGAATTTATTTCATCCTTTATTTTGACATTTCCTTCATAGCATATTCCAAATTTTTCCGTGGCCTCCTTGGTATTTGAAAAACATGTGACCTTATTTTAATCATTTATAATATATAAAAAAGACATAATTTTGAGACATATTGTCATAGTCAATGATTCTCTTTTCACCCTAAATCGTAGTATATTTTTTAAAAATTGTTGTAAAACCAATTGGTAAAATATTTTCCAGTTACGAACCATTTAATATAATGTATGATAGCTTCATATTCATCTGGACATGAATATTTTTTTGTTAAATGTCTAGAAAATACTATTGTCAATTGATTTATGAATATTTATTTTTCGATAACATCCTTTGGATCACTATATTGAACCTTTATTTGATAGCACTTATAGTGCTCCAAGCGGAATTGACCATTTATCGAGGATCAGCGGTGTAATTTTATAAATTTTTTATATTCAATTCAACCTCGAGAACATGTTATTTTTCTAGATTATCTTACCAATATATCATTAAATTACCGTATTTTAAATCATAATAAATTTAATGGGTTCAAATAATATTTATATGGTTTGATATAAAATCAAACATCTTATAATGTTGTTTAGATACCTGATCATGGATTATTAACTATATCCACATGGTATTACAATCTGGTTTTGATAAAAACTATGTCTAAAATTGTAATGAAACATGTGAGATACACATGTTGTAGATATCATCTCTATATATCAAATACACACTCCTATTGTAATACCCTAGTGATTGGGTAGACACAAAAATTAAAAGAACTTAATCAATGTGACCCTATTATATAAAGATATCTTTACCTCCTTTTGTTATAAATTCCAGTTTTTAATTGATCGCTATTCACTGGTAAACTATATAAAACTCTTTATTTTTTATTATTGTCAATATCTTCGACAATCACATCAATAATTATTTCAATATTGAATCTCTACCTAGAATATGAATAATATAAATGTCTTGTGTGTACAAAAGTATCAGGAATAAATGTTTTTGACTACAATTATGTTTTTTGAATCTCTTTATCATCCATATCTTAGATAACATAATATATTCATTCTAATAATATCTTATCAATCGTCTTCTATATAAAATATATCCTTCTTAATTCTTAATATATTATATGTTTTAAACACCCATGCATGCTATTTTTAAACAAAAACCTCTACCTTTTAGATGTACCACATAGTTTACCTATACACATTGCACTAAAGGAATGCAGTCAACAGCATAACCTTCCAACATTAGGAGTATATCTACATCTCTGACCCAAACACTGAGGAAACAATTTTCAATTTTATTACTAGATCTATGAATTTTGTTATATTTATCCTCTATGTTGCGGTAAAATACCATTAATACACAATCTATCATCATACTATTGATCATGAAAATCTCAACTCTTCTAACTCTGCACATAACACGCATAGTCTAAGGAAATGTTTTTACTTATTAATTTACAATAATCTAAATGATCCTAAAAATATAATCATAATGTATTCCATTATAATATTCTATCACCTTTCCTGAAATATTTTCCAATTATGTAAATTTTTATTTATATGGTTAAATTCATGTCCATGGAAAAAATTTAACCAAATAATCTTAGTTAATTATTCATAAAGTCAAATAACTATGAAATATGATATTATATAATAATCATCCTCATGGATTGGTATATTTCATCCACCTCTTAAACCCTATTCACTATGATTTACTATACTTCCAAAAAAATTATTATGTACACCTTCCTCATGTGTGGTTACCAAGATGAATGCACCCAAATCAATTGTTTGAAACACATACATTATAATTTTTTAAAACCATGTGATATCATACAAGTTAATCATATTTATATTATACATAATTACATAATATTATATAATGCATCTCATAATAAACAAAAAATTTGAGGAATTAAAGGTTTAGTATCATTGAGAACTAGATACATAAGAAACATATTTTTACTTCACCCGTGAATTTCATGATAATTTGGACACAATAGACTACATTCTTTACACCACATGTTTTTTTACACATCTACATAACCTATGGAATTGAATCATTAGACATCGGTTAGTGGAAACACTTAGTAAGGGATCCCATGTCAATATCTCATCAAATTATAAAACATAATCAAAGGAATAATAATGAATTAGGGAGAAATATTTAAATAAAAGTATCAAAGAAAAATATAATTTCAATATATATCATGGTAGTTGTATGTGTAGTCTAAAATGAACTAAATATACCTTTGATCAATATTATGGACTAATGTGATTATAAATCTAAGCTATAGAGCATAGTCATATTCTTATAGAATGGAAATGTAACATCCCCTTAGAACATATAGTAATAATTGACATTGGAAAAAACCTATAAATAAGGAACATAATCTTCATGATTCAATACTAAAACCCATACATAGATTCAAGAAATTACACTCTAATATAAATCTTCTTTCTAATTCAAAATTCATACCAAAAATTTGTTGAAAAAATACTTGTACCCACGTATACATCCCCATTAGGAGTATCTTATCTTACATATGCTTCATGGGAAAATATAAATGTTCTCACATATACATATACCAAAAGATTAAAACATGTATATGATTAATTATAGGACTACATAGGGAAAAACAATCATCATGCATTGGTTTGTGTGCCATAGGATATATATTGTTCATCAAATAATGTGACCTTGGGGAATATAAATGAGTTTAATATCATTTTAAAAATCATATCACATAACATGGTATTAAAATTAGATGTATTATAAAAACTCTAATAACAAAAAGGGAGTACATTACATTATCACACTGATTTTTTTCAAATCACAAAACTATAGAGTAGTTTCATGTTTTGGGGAATATATATACAAAACCCATTTAAAATTATTAGATAAATAACAATTAACAAAAAAAACTATACAATATTAAAATTATTAAAAACTCCTTTTATTTTTAAAAATTAAATTATTTGGGCCTGATGCAAAATTAAAAAAATTACACATTAAAAAAAATTACATAAAATATATATTTCTTCTAAAACATTGTTTGAAAATGTATAAAGTCCCTAAAAATTATTTCAAAACACCAAACTTTTTGATTCCTTTAAAAAACATGAATTATTTTTTTGAAACATAACATTTAATTTGGAAGTATATAACATTACATCATTTTTATTTAAATTTCATTAAGAATTGAAATCATTTTTAAAATAAGTATAAAACATGTAATCAATTATTCAAAATTATGAATAAAAAAATGGTGAAAGAAGAAATAAAACTGTTTTAACCTGAATTTTTTATAGTATTTCAAAACTAAGTAATCATAGGTCACATTAAAATGTACATATCATAAATTTGATGTTAACATTATTGAAAATTTTATTTTTAAAAATAGTGATCAATAATGGATAAATGAAATAACCTAATTATTTTCACCATGAAATTTGATATAGAAGATAGATATATGAACATGAACGGAAATACCATTTAATATTTTAAAATTCTTCCATTGATAACCAACATCCTAAAATAGGATAATAGAATATCCTTATGAAATGAGATAAAGGAAAATTTTGATTTCACATGAGTTTAAAAATATTTTTTTTAAATATAAAAGGGGATATTGTCTATAAGAAAAAATATTGATATGGAAGAGAAACGATAATTGATGAGGATATGAATTAATATTTTTTAAATATATACTTTTTCAAAAATAAATTAATCAACTTAAAAGATATTAATTAGAAATTTCACGTTCCCATGAGAAAATTGAAATTAAAATACCTTCATAAAATAAATGAAAATTATCTTAAAACAACATAATTATTATGGACTAATTATGTATAAAAACAACTTTCATTCATGAAAAAACCCTAATGTCTTAAAAATGTCTTAATATAAACTTAATTAAATAGAGATCATAAAATTAACCATAAATTGCCAATAATAAAATATAATTTAATATTATATATATTTATATTCAATATCGAATATACATAATTATCATATTAAATTATTTGTATAAACAAATACATGATTCAAATAAAGGAAAGTGTGGTGAAACACCCCCATACTTCATATTAGAAATGTAAGAATCATTTTGAATAGATTTTAAAAGATGGAAAAGTAAATTCGCATAAAAAGGAATTAATAATAAGATAATAATAGGTAAGAGTGTACCCAATATATTATAATTCATTTCATGATAAATCATTATAACTCAACCAAAAGGTATCAAATTATGAAACACCATTAAAAACATCATATTCTTGAACTATGAATCATTTACAGTTATTTTATTTGAGAAAAATGAAAATCCACAAAAACGATTGAACTCATAATTACCCCATCATTGGGAAGAATATACATCACATATAATAATATGTTTCATGAATCATTATAACTCCTCAATGGGGAATTTTATTAAGAAACACACTTATAGAAAACATTTTTTATGTAAGAATAATTTCAAAGATAATTTATTATAGAGAACAAAAAATTACAATGAATAAATTATTTCATAAAAGAAAATAACATTTTTGGGTAGAATATACCCAATATATAATAATGATGTTCAAGATGAACCAAATTAACTATATGTAAGTATATAGAGTAAAGTAATACCTTTAAACTAATTCTTGAATTCCTAAAAATTATTTTCACATGCTCTATAAAAAGTATATCTTTCATAATAATCTAATTAATAATTATTATTCATACCTATAACAAATTATTACAATTCATTAATAATATTTTTTAAAACATATTATTTTTTATATTTTATTCTCATCCTCAAATGATATAAGATTTGATAATTTCATTAGTAATTTTCATATAATAGTGAGGTTGATCATCATTAAAAAGATAAAATTATAGCATCACTATATTATTCAGGGTATTCAAATATAGATTTCATAAATACTAATAATTTTATAACTTCATTTTTGGAGAGCTATACTTTTAGGTTTTGGAAATTGATTAGGTGAAAATCTTGTAGTGGTGTTTTTTGAAAAACAATCTGTGGTATTAATATTAAGATAAAAATTATTATAAAAATTATAGAACCAAAAAACATAATTGTGTCATTAATTTATAATAAAAATGTTCAGTAATTTTTTATATTCATCTATTATTGAAATGAATTGGATTTTTTTGTATGTTGTTAAACTGACCAGAACCAGAACATGTTATAGTAAATTGGTGAGTATGGCTATGAAAGTGAATATATTTTCATAATAACATTATTATATATTAAAAATTAAATAATTTATATTTTTTAGTTAATTTAATATTATTTTCATAAGTATTGATGAAGAATAAAAGTATAGATGAAAATTAATATACATTTTACTGTGGAGGTGAGAGTTCATATGTGTATATGGGTTCCACTTTCATTTCCCAAAAAATATATAGAAGGTAGTATTTAGTTAATATTTTCAAAATAACAATAATGATTTAAATAAAATATTTCCATGTGAAATTACTACCATAAACCATCCATATACGGTGACTATGAAAATTGGATCACGTCACTTTTGGGAATTAGTTTATACATAAAACAAGGGATGTTTTAATTTGTTTTTGGACGATGTTAGAAAATAGTTTTCCCATAAGCATAATAAATTTTTATTATAAATTTTAATTTTATAATATTATTTAAGCATTTTATGAATAGATTCAAAAGAATATGAATGGGAATAAAAATGAAAAATTGACAATTTTACCTTACTCCTTGGACGAGCACTTTTAAATATTGTATTAATTATTTTATAAGTGATCATAAAATTTTCCTAAAACCAAAAGTAGGTCTCAGTGATTATTTTTTAGGGTTTTGGGGATAATTGAAAGGACCTGGGCTGCAAAAAGAAGTTAGGTGGTGATGGATCCTCTTATACGGAGATAGGTGACATTTGAATTATAATATAAGAGGAAAATCAACAGACGAATGGTCAAGTGTATCCAATAACATGAAAAAATATAGAGTAATAAGGGTTAAGATCTTTAAATCCTCATACCTATATATTGACACATGTTTTATCATGTTTTTAATTCTTTAACTCTTAGATTTTTCATTTTTACCATTTATTATTTTTATCATGGTATCAAATGTTTTCCAAATTAATTTAAATTAAATTTTAAATGATATGATTTGTTACATAAATTGGAAAAAAATATTCCAAATAAAATACATTTTATCATTTAAAGTTTTTTTGGGTGATAAATTTTAAATTTAAAAGTATAACTCGTAAATTAAGAAAAACGATTTTAGAAAAAGTTGTTTTTAGGCTTAAAAATTATTAATTAGACCAAATTAATATTGGTGTTTATTTTTATAATGTAAAAAGGTATTTTAATAACTAAATATGTGTTAGGTTTCATTAATAGTGTGAAAATCATAATTACACATTTTCTATACTAAATTAAATAGAAACGACTACAAATGATTTTAATTAGTGTAAAATATATATTATGTTTCTAAAATGTTAAATAAAAATTTTATAAATTCATAATAGTAATGAAAAAAAAATTATAATTTATAAATATATATATTTTTATATAATTTTTTACAAATTTCAGACCATCAAGGTATTACAACAATTTTATAAAAGTAACATATTCACTAAAATCAGTTTTTGTCAATAATCACCACAAAATTATCCTTTCAAGAAAAATATCAAAAAAATATTCTTGTGTTAATTTTTACATATTTAATTATTAAAACCTATTATAATATTAATATTTTTATATTTATAAATGTTTTTAAAATTAAATTAAAAAATATAAAAAATATATACTTTTAATATATATATATATATATATATATATCCTTAATAATACTTAAAATCAAGTTATAATTGAAAATATTTTAAAATATTTTTTCATGTTTAATAATTTTTTTAAAAAAATCATTAAATTTATTATTATTATATTAAAATAATTTATAATAGTTACTTTAGAAAATAATCCTTCTTAGTATTGAATAATATAAATCATTTATTCTCAATGTAAATGTAACTTTAGTTTATTAGTATATTTATTTTGACTTGATTATTTATTATACTCATAATTTTCAAAATACTTTACATGAAATATATTGATGATTTTTTTATTTGTTTTTGTTTGTAAAATAATATATCTGTAATAATTTTTCTTTGGGAAAAAATATACACGATGATACCTCAAAGAGTTAAACTATCCCCTATTTAATGAATTATGTTCTCAAAATTTTAATTTTCACCTATTGCTTAAAATGGATAATTGAATTTAATTTTTTTCATGAATCACTATATATTTTCTAGATTAATATTCACTATACAATGATAGGGAACAATACATTTTACTAAAAATAGGATTATTCTATAAATTGAATTTTTTTCACTCTATTCATTCAATATAAATATCCTTCATGGTTGGGAATCGTGACTCTTATAATAGAATTATTTTTAATAGAGTGTTTATATTATCCATTGTACATATAAATGATCATATTTTCTTTTGAAATATGAAAAAAAAATCTATATTTTTAACATAAAATTTGTTATATATTCATATAGACAATATATTTCCAAAATCACATCAGATTCCTCATATTAAAGGACGATAAGACCATTATCAATATTAATCTAACAAATCGTGATGGATAATCTCATAACATTGATAAAATATTATATCCACATATATTTTCTATTTAAAAATTGACAGCTAATATTTACTGAAACATACAAGAATTAAAATTCCCATAAAACTTATGTGATGAAAACCTTTCATCACATAATTATAAAATAAAAAAATGGATTTGGAGGATAAAATATCCACCTAAATAATAGTAACTATATTTTATTTTCTATATTCCCATTATCTATGATGTTTTTAGGGACAATTTTCATCATAATACAGTTTATTAATGGAGTAGTTTTTATAGTTCCGAAATTCCTCCCATCTACACAACGAACTATAATTGGATCCTTAAAGAGATATTTTTTTATCCATTATTTTTACTAAACACTTCCTTATTTCATGTAATATTGTTTCATTATACACTAAATTACCATAGATAACATAGATTTTAAGATCCTTTTTGACATTACCCTTAGTGAATCTTCCAATATTTTTTACATAGAAGAAATTAAATCAACTTAAATTTAATATCTCCAGCACCGGATAAATTATAAAACTTCAACCTTATTTTTTTGTGCTCTTGGAATCAAAACTAATTTCACATTTTTAGTAATAATTCATATTTTTTATTTATTTATAACCATAATATTTCTCACCATATATATAATCCTATTTTTTTATTGGGAAAATATCTACATTTTCCATAAACAATTTAGTTAACATAATCCCTCCTCACTCTTAAAATTAATAAAAATAAAATGATTCAATTTGAGTGATAAAAAATTCATATAATAAGAGATTTATAATAAATTATCTCATGAGAAACTCGTACATTAAAAGTATTACTCTTTGAAACCAACACATTACATTTCAGTTCCACCTAAATCACTGTAGATCGAATCTAGGATTCCATAGAATGGGTTATCATCTATTCTGTGATAGAACTATATAACATAATTAATCAAAACATTTTCTTGAAATGAGTATATTATTATCCAAATCATATCCCCTAAGAGTCTTTCGCTATTTTATTTCTTATTCTCGTTCATCTTTCTCTGAGTAAAGATCATATTCATAATCAATAATCCTTTTATAGATAATTACCAATAGATTCATCTGTTCCATATTCACTTCCTCGTCTATTATCCAGAAATGGATTTAATTTCTAGGTTACCACACATTATCAAATTTACCAAATATATGAATATTTTTTTATTATATATAGTCTTATCTCAATGGTTTTTCACTTATTTTCTCATATCCAAACCCTAAAAAACAACAAAAATAATGTAAAAATTTACTAAACTATACATTGATACCATCTAAAGTGCATTGTACCTAATCTTATAGAATTAGTTCTAGAAAAAAAGCATTTACATAAAGGCGTTGACACTATGTGAGATAATCTAAGAACAAAATATCTTCACATTACATCATTTTCATAAAATATACATTAAATGTCATAATAAAAACAAAATCCCATAATCCATTATTTTACTGTCTTTGAGAACTATATGAAAAATCAATAAAATTTAGAATACAAATTAAAATCACTCTATATCCTGTACATATATGACTTCCTTGTATAATAATCATAATTTACAGTCATTTTAATAAAAATGGAAATGGAAACAAAATAACAAAGTGATATTAGAAACCCAATAGGGAATAAATTAATATCATTTCATTCTTGGATAAATCATAATCATATAAGAAAACATTATTGGTATATAATTATCTCATTAAAAAATATAATATAATAAAAATTATCAATAAATCATGATTGAAGGATATGTAATCTAGAATGAAGAATATATTCCATGGAAAAAGAGTCTAGATTCATTTGATAATAAACACGATCCATGTATCATAATCATATATTCATGGATTTGAAATATTTCATTCCCTTTGAATATAGAAAAATAATAAAAAATTTAAAAAAAACCATAAACACATGGAATATCACCATCATGAGTCATTACACTCTAAAAAACATAGTGGGAAAACATGGTTTTACTTTCTTATACATCACCTTATCGACTCTATACCCACCCCCATGTGACGTAGGACAATATAATTGTAGCCATGTATACATCACCATTGGGTTTCCCTGCTCACAACCAAGTATTGGGGAAACTAAATTACACATAAAAATATATATACATCTTAATAGACTTAAAACCTTAAAAATGAATCGGACGGATATATAGGACCCAATAAATCATCATCTATAGATATTAGTACCATAAGATATAAATTACTCATCATATCTTAGAAACCCATGAAATTAAAATGGATTTCATATCAATTACCAATGACATCAAAAAAATGTGATATTAAAAATTATATTTGGCCACACAAAAAAAACTCAATCACCCAAAAGGGGTATTTTTTATAGTAAATTATAATTTGGATCATAAAACATAGATCTATAATATTTTTATCATTTGGATAAAATATATAAAACAGCCTTTTATAAATATAAGCTAAATCGATTAAAAAATGTATAAATATCCCTTTTAATAATAGTTGAAAATAATTAAAAATGTCTTTATTTAAAATGAAATACATTTAGAATGATAATTTTAATAAAACAAATTACAATGAAAAGTACAAATCATTTTTAAAAAATAAAAATAACGAAATATTATTTCAAAACCATTCTTCAATATGACCTGAAAACATATATGTCTTTGTTAAAATCACATTCCTTTGAAATCCCAATAAAAATCGTGAATTTAATAATTAAAAACAAACATAAAATTTTGATATATACTATAATAATTTTTTCTATTTTAAAAATAACATATAATTAAAATAAATTAAGAATGCATTAAATTAAATGTGGTATAATCTTCAAAATGATAAAGCTCATAATAGTATGAGAATCCATTAAATTTATTTAGAAAATAGTTATACAAAGTCTATAAAGAAAAAATTTCTTGCAACCTTCAAAATTGATTTTTAAAAAGGAGAGTTGATTTTTCTTAAAACCATTAGTTTTAGATAATATATTAACCAATGAATCATTTAAAAAACATTATGGTCTTCAATATTAAATTTTGAGTGGATAATAAAAAATTGATCTTGAAAGATAAATCATGTTTAATTCATTAAAGTAAAATTTCCAATTACCAAAATCATAAAAATGGATAATATGCCTTCTTTTTAAAAATGGGAAAATGTATGTATTATGTTCACATGACATAACATATAATTATATATCAAAATTTATCTATTATAATTTTTGGTTTGAGAAAATATGGACATTGTAGAAAAACCATTTTAAAGATATTGATAATTATTCTTAAAAAATTATAGTTTTTAATACGAAATACAACAATGAAAATGCATTGAATTAAAATTATAACATTCCCAATAGATATATGTTAGTATACTATCCATATATAAGGAATTAAAACATTATTGCAAAAAACATGGTCAAAGAGGAATTATTGGACTTAATAAATAAATCTTAGTTAGTAAAACCCCCTTATGACATTAGAAATGTTTTAATATAATCCCTTTTAATGATATAACATGAAATATAACATCAAATGAAATGAACAAAATATATTTCATGATATTATATATCCCATATGATTTATAAATACCATTTTAATTAAACTAGGTTAATTATAAAAATTCCCAAATGAAAGGAAATTCATGTGAGAAACCCTCATAAAAATTAAATTTTTAATTTAGAATAATTTGGAAAATATTTTATGAAATAAAAATGTAAATATATATAACAAAAAAAATACATCATTTTAAAATCATAAAATATAATTGTACCAAAACATTATTATAATCGTTAATAAGAAGCTTTTAACCCAATGAAATGATATTGTGTCAAGAAACATCCTTAAAAAAATAATATTTCTTTTATAAGAATAATTTTAATAGGATATTATATACTATAATGTAAAATACATAGAAAATATGAATGCATTATAATAAAAACAATAAATATAATTTACCTGACATATAATAATGATGTTTAAGATGATTATTTATAACAAAATGTAAGGGTATTAAGTTATGAAAGACTATTACACATATCTTATTTTAAAAATAAATATCCTTTTGAGGGAATTTTTGAGAGAGGGATATATATCCCCAGAATAAAAAAAGTATGTAATTCAACATTATATAATCATATGCAAAAATTTACCCAATATATTGAACTGGTGATCGATATGAATCATTATAACTTAATGAATGTGTATCAAGTTACCAAACACCCTTTTCATTATTTAGGATATCGACGTAGTCACCTCAATAATCATTAAAAATAGTTGCATTGAACAAAAAAATTAAAACATTTTTAAAACTATGTCTATTTTTAAACATAATTTATAAACATTTATTATGAATATATTATTTAGTTATATTTTATTCCCTTCATCGGATGTTATTATATTTGATTTATTATTTATAACTACTTCCATAATAGCAATGAAAATAAGTATTCCACTACTACAATTTTATCATTAGAACATTACTAATTTTACTATAATATGTGCTTTTTAAAGATTTAAAGATTTTAAATTTCACGTCATGAGAATTTTAATTTTTTTGTTAAAATGGAATTCTTAAAGATCTTGTTTCAAAAAATTTTAAATAAAAAAATAGTTTATATAAATAATAAGTTAAATATTAAATTAACCATTACAGAAGCATAAAACAAACATAAATTTCCTATTAATTCATATAAAACTATTATTAAGGTTTATACAATTGTATTTTATGGTAATTTAAAATCATTGTTCATATAAGTTTCAAAAATGACAAGATCAAGAACTGTTATAATCTATCTGTGAATATGGTTGAGAAAGCAATCCATTTAACAAAATATTATTTTTAAAGAATAATAATGAATTTTTCCTATTGCTTTTATGGTGGTAAAATATATTTTTATAAAAACTATTTAAAAAATTAAAATATATATGAAAAAAAAATTATGTTTTTGTGGAGGTGAAAGTCCCCAAAAAATGTTTTATAACACCCTCACACCAGAATCCCAGAGTCGGTGCATTACTTTTTTACATTGTCATGATTACAATGAATCCAAACCTGAAGGACCAATATATTTAGTAGTTTTATAAATCCATATTTCATACATGATACACATATTACATTGTAAAATAGAAAATAAAAAATGATACATAAACAAATGAAAGTGACATCATCCTTAAAACTCATTCAAATGATTCCTCTTCAAAACCTGTAGAAAGGAGAAAAACTAATGGTGAGATAAAATGATCATTATGGATCATCAAATTTAATAAAACACTAAATCATGGAGATTAAATCAACCATGTTTATTTAATAACTAATAACACATGAGATTTAAATAACTAGATAAGGCATAATCAATATCTTGAGGTAAATAACTGAATATCATTCCTTTTAATCAAAAAACTGATAATGAAAGGAATCCATAAATATTATCATATGAAAATCTTGTGGATAATAATAATAATTACTAAAATTTAAATGAGGGGAATTATTAATTATTGGATTTAATGTTTATGTAACATGAAAATCTATACCATTAAGAACTTTTATAAGATGGTTTAAAACTATTGGTATAAACTCTTTTAATTTGGCTAACTAATTTTACTCATGAGAAAATGTTGAAAAATTGAGAGGATATATAAATTCTAGGGCCCACCTATCATTTAAAGCCAAAATAATTCCTCATAATGACTAATAAATTTTATTAATAAACAATATTACTTATCAAATATATCTATTCAATAGAGAATATTATTTATTAATATTTCTGAAGATAATAAAATAACTATCAAAGTAAACGCCATATATAAAAATGGTATATGTTTTATGAAATAATAATATCTAGCCTCCAATAATTTATATATTTTAGAAATTTATATATATAATTATTAAAACAAAGTGATGGATTCGAGATAAAATTAACAATCATAAAAGAATGTGAGATTGGATATATAACTTTTACCACTTAGTAATTTTCCAATAAAAACCCTTCAAGATCATGTCATTCAAAGTAAAAAAATAATACCATTAATATAAAAGGATTCATGTTATAATATATAAAAAGGCACAATAGATACACCACAAAAAATAAGTTAGTGGTGAATATGACATTTTTCTTATAGAAGTAAAAAGTGAGATGAAATCCCTTACAATGTGTTTCTTTTTTTTGTGAGCTTCCATTAAATTGTTCTATAATGGTTTTGAACATTTCATTATCTTATATCATATAGTTAATATCATTTTTAATACCATATATTGTCTTCTTATAATATCTTATTACCCGTTTGTTTACAGTCATTCATTATTTTCACTATTTCAGGTGTAAATTGCCCGGTTCTTCAAGTATGTTTGGACTAGTTACGTTATTTTACTATTAATTAGATTTTTATTTAATAATATGAAGAATTTAAAAAATACTTAAATATAATATAAATTCTTAATATTTTTATTTATAATATTCCATTTAATTTGAATATAGTAAATTTGATGCACTATTCACGGAGACAGTAGGTCTTATTTACAAATGAACGCTAATTCAATTTATTTTTCATTTTAAAATAGTAATATAATTAAAATATATATATATTATAATTAAATAATAATATTTATATCATATATTAAACATATTTTTATAATGATAATTCTAAATTCATTACATGTAAATCATTAACAAATCACGCTGCATTGAGGAGGCAATTGTCCACACATCCACAAACAATGTTATATTATCCCAAAAAAAGGAACACCTGAAGGTATATGATTTATTAAACATAAAGAGACATAAAAACAGTATAAATATCATGTATATCAAATATAAAATTTTTATTATTCATTACATCCATCCATGTAAAGAGGTAATGGAATAATGACTGACATTGGTTCACGAGGCGGTAGTCCTCTCTACACATGAATAATGATGGTGCATCCTATTTGATGGATTCAGGTAAATTATTAAATTTAAATAGTAGAATAAAATAAACTTATTATATATTTATGATCCTGGTGTAATTATATAATAATTATATAAAAATAATTAAATGGGTGGAGAAGTAAATGTAACAAAAGTGATCATTGAATAATTTTGCCTCTCATTCGGGTAACACCTTTTGGTTTATACCAAAACAAATCTTTCATTTTAATTATGAACAAATTTATGATTCTAAGACATGGGGATGGAATTTTGAAGCTTATTTCGGTAGGTTTGGGACATGAAAAATTTCTCTTAATGTGGGAATAAGTGGGTCGGTTGAGTCCCTTTTTATAGTGGAGGCAGAGTGGCATTCTTGTAATTTTTAGAATGACATAATTCACCCAACGTTTTTTACATGTAATGTGGATCCAATAATGAACACAATTCTATAAAAAGGACTATGTGGTAGAAATTTGTATATAAAATTTCTTTTTTAAAATATTTGAAGTTATTGTGGCCCTTTAGATTATGTTTTAGCCCCTTATTAAGCATGATTTTACCTTAATCACATCAATTAATTTAAAATACCTTCAATAATATTCTGGTCAAACAATTTGTTGAAATTATTAAAAATTATAAGTGATTGAATATAAAAATATTTACTACATTTTTGATAAATTCCAATCAAATAAGTGGAAGAAATTAATTTTAAACCAATCACGTAGACGATATATTATCGCAGATTATTATTGAAAAATTTATTAAATGTTTGAAACATTTTTATATAAACGTTATTATAATGAAATAAATTGAGTTTACTAATTTAAAATGTATATATGGTTACTTTAAAATCAATTTAAAATATAATTTGACTATTAAACAAATTTTAAGAAAATAAATTTTTCAATTAAAATTGAGTATTTTCAATATTCATCAAAAAATGAAAGTTCATAGAAAAATACTGCAAAATTACCATAACATAATATTTATGTTTTGATTTCAAAAATGAGGTAATGTTTTAGATTTTAATTTTAAAAAGTGTCAAAATTCAGTTTTTGAATTGGTTCTTCATTAAAAGGCAGTGAAATTCCCTGTTTAAAAAATACAATTTTTATCTATAAAACTAGATTTATTCTTATATTATGTTTATAAAATATAATGGATAAATATAAAAAAATATTTTTCAAAATATATAATATATGTATTCTATTTTGATCATTTCTTAATAGTAAATAATTTAATTTATTAGGATAAAAAACAATTGTGATCATATACACTATTCTTTTATATTTAATTAGTCTTTATAATCATTTCTAATTAATTGGTAATTAGTAAATTCATTTTATATATTTATAAAATAAAAATTTAAATATTTTTAAAATAATATTCAAATACTTAATTAAAACTCTATTGATATCGTATTTCATTAAATAATATTATTTTAAATAATATATTTTCTTCCATAAAACACGGTCTTATACGTAACATAGGTCATTGAAATCCATTGTTACATGGGATGAAATATAACTCAGTATTTCATCAATTACAAGATATAAATTACATTAAATTTATTTAAAATATAAAACATACCATTATGTTTTGAGTTATTATATTCCTTTCTATGTTTGGAGTTTTTTTCATACACACTATCGAATAAAAAGTTTTTGTTTTAAAATTTTTGGGGTGTTACATTCTCCCCACCATAAAAAACATATTCCCTCGCAATTTAAACTCGATCATGGTAATAAATTGTTTGACATTTTTAAATTCCTATACATAAATCCCACATCATATAAAGGATTAGTAAAACAACTTCTTGAAAGCATAGAGTGGTATGTACTAAGGTCATACAGAGAAACAAATAACAAGGCATCCAAATAGGAGAACATTGGGGGCATGTAAAGATATAGACATAGTGGAAGAGGGTAAATAATTATAGAGTGTGATTGAGGTTATTATTCCTAAATATGTGAATGATAAATAGAAATTTGAGGGCCACAAATCCATAAATATTTTATGATTTAACAGACAAATCAAATCAATAACAATTAAGTTATTATGAAAAACTTTGTATGATAAATTTACTAATGTTGAAGAACTCATTTATTAACAATTAATATAAGAAACTGTACTTGAAATATTTCAATTTAATATGAAAAATTCAATTTTCTGGTTTTTTATGATCAAACTAATAATCATACATTACTCCATGAAATGAATATCATATTTTGAACCATTTATTAAGCACAAAACATTTCATTAAATGGATCGTAAGTCCCATAAAAGAGATACAAGGCATTACATTAATCTAATACTATTTTCTAAATAGATCGTGGTTAATGCATTAATCTCTAAACCAAAAAATTAAAACTACTAGTTCATTTTTAAAATTTATTCAAAAACTGTTTATCTAAAAATAATTTCACCATACCCTAGAAATCACATAGGCCAGTGGAATGAATGAAACCCTTATCATACATTGGTAATGGTTTCATGTCCCACGATCATTCTAGACTAATGGGTTGTCACAAAAAATAATGGTTTTCCTTTTCAAAAACCATACTGATAAAATTCCAATAATTTTTACAAAACATTATTTTGGTTATTATTGATGTTAAGTTAATCCTTACATAACCTTTTTACAAGGTTTTTCAATACAGCCTTCTTAAAAAATATATAATAGTATTTTTTTGGTTATTATCACTATGTAATTATTAGACATACTGATCCTAATTGATTTCTTTTGCCATTAATTTTATTTCTCTGAAATGTGAAATAAGTATTCCTCAAAAAAATCTTTCAAAAAAATATATACTTTTCATAAAGTTCTCCAAAAAGTGTCTCAAAGATTTGTGGTCTCTCATTACATAAATCCGAAAAGAGTTTTTTATGTATTTAAAGATATGATCAACCTTAATCTTATAATATAGTAATGGTATCCATGAATCATATGGTAAATAAGACATATTTTATTCTCTAATAATTATTCAATTATATCTTATAGTTATTTTCACTAATATATTTTTTCCTAAATCTAGTTCTAATGGTTTCAACTAAGCCTCATTTGATACCAACTGTAACGCCCCGACACTAGTAGCCCAGAACTAATGCCTTTCTTTATTAAATTGGAAAGACTACAAAGAATAAAATACCAAATTTCTGATATGTTTTATTATTTTGAAAAACTAGATAACATAAATGATACTCGTATTAAATTGTTAAATAAAAAATAAAAACATGATACATTAAAAATTAAATAAACTCCATCCTTAAAACACATTCAAAGGATTCCTCTTCATAACCTTGGGAAAAGAAAACAAATGAGGGTGGTGTCAAATTCTCCTTAAGGTTATGTTCAAAAGTACCAGTAATCAATCAATGAAAATAAATCACCATGGAAAGGTGACTAACTGAGAGCAAATGAAATCTAAATAGTTTGATATGCATAATCAATATGGAAATGTAAATTGTTGACACACTTTCTATTTAATCAATAAACTAAAAATAAAATTAACACATATATTTTTTTAATATAATAATATCATGGAAAATAATAACAATAACTAAAATCTAAATTAATCCAATGCTTAATTATTGGGAATCATTTTAGAGAAACATGAAAACCTATATTCTCATAACCATTCCTAATATGATTTAAAACTACATATAAAAACCTATCTAATTTGGCCAACTGATTTGTCTCATGAGAATATTTCAATGCATCTAGGGTCATTATAAATTATAATCCCCACCCATCACTTTTATTCCAACTAATTCCTCATATCAATTAATTAATTAAATTAATAAAACAATTCCTTTTCAAATATCTATATTGAGTACGGAATATAGATTTATCAATATATCCCCAGAAAATAAAATAACAAAAAAATTAAACACCATATATAAAAATGGGATATAGTTTATGAAATAATAATTTCAATCACCACTGAATGAGGATATTTATGTAAATTTCCAATGAGAAATTATGACAATAATGTAATTGTTTTAATAAAATGTTAACAATAAGAAAAGAAAGTGAAATTTCTAATATAACATTTATTACTAGGTAATTTTCTAGTCATGACCAGTTGGATGATATAACTCAAATTAAAAAAATTGAATACCTTTTAGATAAAATGATTTATTATATAATATATCAAAATATGAATTAGATACACAACGTAAATAAATTAAGTGTTGAATATGTAATTTCTCCATTAGATGTAAAAAAGTTAGATGAAAATCACATACCATGCATTTCCTTTTGGGTGAACGTCATTTAACCTCATTTTCTATGGTTTTGAAAATTTTATTAACTTATAAAATAACCATTCAAAAATTTATAATATTATATATTATATTCTGATAATATCTTTTTATCAATTTTTTAACCATGTAACATTTTTTCATTATTATTGGTGATAATTGCATAGTATTTCAAGTATGTATTGAATTTTTAATTTTTTTTTTCTTATTAAGTGGATCACGATTTCAGTTTTTACATAATTTAAACCATTATTTGAATATCAAATATATTCTGTATATATGTATTTTGAATAGTTCATTATATTTCGATATAGGAAATGAAATGCATCATTCATGGGGACGGTATGTCATATTTATGCAATAATTCTATATCCACTTCTTTTTCATATTAAAAAATTTTAAATTAAAAGGAATATATGTATATAATAATTACAGTATCATATTTATGTCATATATGACCAAAATATTTATTGAAATCAATGTTAATAAATTCCATTTATAGCGTGGACAAATCAAATCTCTTTGAAGAAGAGGTTGTCCAAACGTCAATAAATAATGTTATTGTATCCCCACAAAATGGAATGAAATAAGTTATGTTTTATAAATCTATAATTATTTACAAACATTAAAAGTGTTTATGGAGTAATGAACTATATTAGTTCGTGAGATGGTAGTCCTCAGTACACATGAATGATGACCGCATATCACATTTAATGAATGTTTGTGAATGTTTAGGTAACAATAAAATAATAAAAACATATAATTATAATTAAAAAAAGATTTTAATATATATTAATTATATAAAAATAATTTATTTTTCGGATAATTTAATGAAACAAAAGTGATCGTTGAATAATATTACCTCTTACGTGGGTAACTTCTTTTATTCTATACCAAAATGCTTCCATGGTTTTCTTTTTTGGAAAAATTGAGCCTTATAAGAAAAGGGTAGGAATATTTTCATGTTATTGGGGAAGGTTATGGATGATCCCAATAGCATTAGAGTTGTTAATAAGTGGTATGGTTGAGTACAATTTTACAGTGGAGGAGGAGTGACATTCTTATAAATTTTAGAAAGAGGGAATTCCTCCCATGTTTTTACTTCTCAAGTGGATCCAATGATTAAATATTAGAAAATAGGGTCTGTATGGTATAAATATGGCCGAAACATGTCTTTTGAAAAAGTTTATAGGTCATTTTGGCACTTATTTTTAATTTTTATTCCATTCTTAAGCTTAATTTCACCATAATCACTGTAATAAATATTAATTATCTAAAATAATATTTTTTTGAAAAAATATGTTTAACTTAGTAGAAATTATAAATTATTTTGATTCAAATTATGATATTAATTTTTCTAATTTATAATAATATATTTGGCCAAAATAAATTTAAAATAAATCTCCCAAATAGGATGATAAAGTGGGTTTTTAAAGTAAAAATGTTCAATGGTTTCAAATATTTTTATATATTTTTTCAATGTGAAATTTATTTAAATAACATAAAATGGATAGATTTATGTATAATTGATATAATTTTACTTTAAAAACAATTTAAAATATAGTTTAACTATATTATTAAAGTAGACTAAAATCAGTATTCAATTAAAATTGTGTATTTTTATCTATTCAACAAAAAAATAAAACATCACAAAAAAATAAAAATAATTCAACTTAAGATAATTTTAAAATTATGATTTATAAAATGGATGTTTTTTTATGTATAAAATTTTTAATAGTTTCAAAATTATGTTTTAAAATTGGCGCTCCATTATTTAGAATAAAAATTGAATTCTTAGATAAATATAATTTTTAAGCGTACAAATATATTTATTCTTATCATATTCTTTTAAAATCAATTGAGTGAATGAAAAAAAAAATTAAATATATTAGTTATTTATATTTAACAAATATAATTCTCTAATATTAATTAACATAATTTATTTGTATAAAAAATTGATGTGGTCATAAAAACATTTCATTTATATTTAACATGTTTTTAAATTCGTTTATAATTAATTGGATACCTATGAAATCATGTTATATTTTTTAAACCTTATACTTTTATATAATTTTTAATAATATTCACAACACCTAATTTAATTCCCAATTTATATAATGTTATATAAAATTTTATCTTATTATAATATATTTTTGTTTGGTAAAACGCAGTCTTGCGTATAATGCAACTCATCAAAGAAAGTCGTTATTGTGTGAGATGCAAGATAAATTAGTATTATGTGAATTAAAATATATTAAATATATTAATTTTATGTAAAATATTAAATATACCCTGAATCCACCAGAGGATAACTTCTTTTCCAAATATATTGTTAAGTGTCACAGAACCTATCAAATTATACATTGCACTTTTAGAATTTTTAAGGTGTTTCATGTTTCATAAAAATTTATCAAGAAACGTATGATGGTGGGAATTGGTTTGTTTTTTAAAAATATTAACAATTTTTTACTAAAATAGTTTATCATTAAACCACCTTATTTAACTACCCATTTTTTGGATCAAATTAATGCATTGTGTTTCTTACGGAAGCGATTGTATACATGTAAAACATGAAACGTTTTTCATTATTAAACTTGTTTGGAGGAAGTTATAAATTGGTAATCAAGGAAACATAATAAAATATCATTATACATATGGAAATAATTATCTTTTAACAATATTTTTATGTTATATTCATTTGAGTTTATAGAAAAATAAAAATGAAAATAAATGAAAAAATAGTTAATGGATTTTTTTATTAATCTTTATATGTTTTTTTAATCTTCTTATATTTCATAAGTTGTTTTTAAGGAATCCCAGAACCTATTGAATTCATAGGTGGGTTTTTTGTTTTCCTTCCAGATATGGTTGTTCAAATATAATTGGAATAGACAGTGAATATATATAGGTTCGTGATGACACCATTTATATAACAGGACAGTGGAATTTTTGTAATAATAAAAAAGGAAAAGAAAATATTCCATAGATAAGGGGGACTTTTAAAAGGGAAAAAGAAGTGGGTGATATTTTATGTTTGATCGATACTGATACATAAAATTTCACTCATTTTGTAACATGGTTTTAAGACATTTACTACTCAATTTTCCAATTATACATGTTTTTTACTGGATAATTAATTTATAGATACGTAATATAATATTGATGCTTAAAAATAAAATGATATTTTTCTAATAATTCTATCAAAACGATTCCTAATATGAAATAATTTTTTTGAACTGAATTTCTAAGGGTCAAAAAAATTATTTTTTATATTATCTCACATAATGTATTAAATTCATACATTATAAATTGAAAAAATTTATGATTAATAATTATGATTTAGGTAATATTATAAAATTTGTTTATTTTTATGAGATAAATTTTTTTATTATTAACAAAAATATGTTTTATGTGAGTTTAATAGTATTCAAAAAATGAATTTCACCATTTTGAGACATAATTTAAAGTAAGAGACTAAAAATATTTTTTTTAGAATAAAATATTTTTATGAATACTTCATGTAAGTGAGTTAAAAAAAATGACTAATAAATTATTATATCTTTTTACATGGTCAAAATAATTTATTATTAGACCAGTATATATTTATTTAACCCCAAACATTATGGTCCAATCATAGAATTTGAAAAGTGTTCAACCTATTTAAAAGGATCAAAAACAATATATTAAATATAAATTCACCTTCTGTCAAGGTTAAAATATTAATAATACATCAGGGAATGAACCTGAAAACAATATGAAACACAATCATACTCCTCCTCTTTTAACAATTCAATATTCTTTATGAAATCGCTCCATTTTATCATCTAAAATCACTTTACGTTGAAAAATATCATTATTTTATTGTATTATTTATCAGTATCTGGTAATGTTTTATTTTAAAACACTCAAATTCTATCCAACTATCTATGAAATAGATAAAAATGGATCCCTAGTTTTCCTAGTTTAACATGAAACAAAGAATATTTGAATGTAATGGTAAAAATTCATGGTTATTCTTGTCCTTGTATTTATTCCTCATGATTTGATGTTTTTTTAGAGATTGATCAGCTATATATTTTTTTCCCCTCTTGTTAGTGTCTAAATTTTATCAATACTTAATTCATCTTTCATCTATAATGATAATCCTATAGTCTAAATAGTGGCACGATTTTCATTTGGGCATGCGTAGTTCATCTACACATCATTGTCATTTTGTCATCCCAAACAATGAATAATTTTAAATTAAATTCCATAATAATTCTATAAATATATCATTGTAAGTATAAATAGAATTTTTAAACTAACATATAAATATTTACATGTTATTACAAAAAATAGTTATATGATACAAATGTAAAAAATATTTGTTTTTAACTAATCATTTTTCTATAATTTATTTAATCAAATAAAAACATTATTGATTGACACTTATTATACACTCTATTTGGGGGAAATAAATTTTCTTGGGGTATTATGTAACTATTATCTAGGAGACTATGGTAAATTACACTGGTTATTTTACAGTTATATGTGTGGTTTTATCCAGAATATGTATTCATTGACCCTTAAATGAAATTGGATGAATGATATTGGTTAGTCATCATTAATTTTAGATATTTTGAAGTATATAGTGATATTAATAGGGTTAAACATGTTTATCACCCCAAAAAACTAGTGTATCTAGGGAATCATAATTACTAAATAACATTGCATGTGTCTCATATGGAAGAAATTTTTAGATTCTAACCCAACCCTAGGAGGGCGTAGGAACTCATTCACCAAGGAATATTTAGGAATGGTTCTATCAATATAGATTATGAAATATTAATGTTCAATAATATAAATATTTATGAATGTAATTATTCGATTATTTCATGGATAACCCCAAAATTTTATAAAATCTCAAGGGAATAAGATGAACTGAGAAAAAAGTTGTTTTATGCTTGGGGATTTGATGGATGGAATATTGTGTCGATAAGTATGGGTTATTTCCATATTATGTTCCCTTCATGAGAATATAAAATATTGGATGGATATGTGAATTAATTAATCATAATCCATGGGTATGATATATTAGTACTAGGACATCTGGTTTATCTCTTTCTAAGAAAAAACGATGGTGAAAATATACTATATTCGGTTTAGATGGATGAACTAGTTCATTTAGCACCCAAATTTTCTCTAAAATGTTCACATTGATGTAAAAACTCCAAATAAATTTGATTAAGAGACTATATTATCCAGATATGGATCATATTCCAAAATATTAGTTCTTTTTTATCATATCTAAAAACATGTTGAATTTATTTGTTTCTAGTTAATTTAATTTGGAGTTTGAAATTGAGTACAAAAAATTGATTCATTTTTTTTTCATATTTTTGTTTATTGGTCCTGTTAGGGAGAGTTTCTACAGATACTAGATGTGATCTAACTGGAAAAATTGTAATCGGGATGAAAAATTAAAAGTTTCAACTAACCATTTCAGATGGAAATATATCTTCAAATGACATACATATTGAGCCAATGGTTTCCAAGATTAATTTCTATGGTTCCTCATATGTTCATGGAAGGGGGTTCAATGGATGTATTAGAGGTTGTGGTGTACAGGGAATAGAGATGGGTATAACCCTATTTCATACTAAGAAGGGGAATTTTATGGGTCTCCGAATTTAAGGGCCTATGGGTAAGAGTGGAATGAAGGAAACATACTTAAATAAGATAATGGTTCTCCAAATGGTAACTTATTTATTATTATTGTCATTTGGAACCCAATTCAAAAAAATTGTTTATAGTACCCCAATTTTTTAGTACATGACACATTATTCATCTATTTTTTAGTACATGACCCATTATGTGTGTGTGTGTAGAGATGATATAGAATATGTCAAAATAAATGAAAATTTTTTAATGGAATTTAAATATCATGTATTAACTTGATTATAGTTTTGATATAAATTATTTAAACTGGTTTTAAATTCCATTAACAAAAGTGATAATATTGTTTGTCATAGTGGCATGAGTTGAGAAATCATTAGAGAAATAGCTCTGATTATAGAATCACCCCTAATTGGTAATGAATTATTATTTACACATATATAATATCTATAGGTAAATACAAGTTATCTCAGTTCATTTATGATTCTTCTTGTTACTATAGATATGGAATGTGTAGTTAGAGCTTGGAGTGGGTTGGATGTTATATGTTAATGTAACTTGGGAGTTGAGATGTGTTTGGTCCATTGGTCTTATTGAGTGTGTATTTTTGTTTCCTATTGTACTTTGATATGTTTTATTGGTTTTTTGTTGTGGGTTTCTTTGATATGTTTTATTTTATACTCATTTGTCACATATAGGTTTGGTTGGAAGGTTTTTATATGTGGTTTGACGTTTAATTTATGAAAGTGAAAACTATCCCCATAATGTTGATAAGGAAATTTTTATTCATTTATTCCCCTTTAATGTATTGGGGATGAAAAATAAGGCCATGTATCTCCCCCATCACTCATCAAGTCAAAGAATAGTGTAAGGATATTATAAAAAACAATAGCTTTGTTCGGTCCATATATCATTCTAGGAATGATGATGTCCATTTTTTGACTAAGAGTTAGAAATAGTTTCATTACTTCTTCTTTGTATGGTAACAAGGGGGATAATTTTCAAATCATGAATTGTAGATAATAATTGCAGTACCTAACATCTTTTTGTTGATCAACATGTTACTTGGTAGTTTGGGTACGTGAGAGTTTTTAGACACTTCTAGATGACTTTCCACCACATCATCATGGGTTTGTCCGATGATATTTCAATAATTTTTGTTGATATTATGACATTTTAATTAGACAAAATTGTTTATTTTTAGTAAAAAAATTTATGAAATGGAGAAAAAGAATGAATTTTGAAAAAAGTGAAAGTGGTTTTTTGGAAAAACACAGTTGTAATATTTTCAAAAATGGTTGAAATGATAAAGACGGTTCAATTATGGGAATATATATTGTTATATGTTTTGATTTGATAAATTATAATCTAAAACACTTAATATTCTAATGGCTTAGTCTAAATGAAGATTTTTTCTAGTTATAGAGAATGGAGCAGGGTATTCATCGTAGAAACCAACCAGATAAGGCTACTGAAAATGATTTTTCACCTGAGCCACAAGAAAACCCAGAGAAAGTCAAAATACTTTTCAATGATTTTTAGTCCATGGATAAAGTTAATGGGAATGACATACTATGGAATTTGGAACATTAGGTTCAGTTATAAAATCAAAAGAAACCCATGTTTTGGGGAGATGATGTGCCGAGAAAAGAAGTTTGACTATTCAGGGTGAATCAAATCCTTGATTTTCATGGGATAATGGTAGAGTTCAAAATAAATTTAGCAATGTTTATGATGGAGGATTTGGAATTCCAATGTTGGGAATTAATAGTTCACGATAAACTAGACCAATGCATGACATTTTACAATACTGAGTAAATTTTTAATAAGAAATTATATCCTCCGACGTTTTATAATTTTCATCCAACTGAATTATTCCTTTGGATGCAAGAGAATATCATTGTGAATGGGAATGTTATTAAATTTAGGAATTTATTCAATTTATTCGTTGAATTTTTTATAGTTTCATCCTTGATGGTACAAATTTTTGGGTTGGTTTTATGACTGGATGTTTTCTTAAATAATGTGGTTTGTTGTATAAAAAGTTATACAAAGATGGTAAATAGAGAAATTTTTGAACAAAGGTATATATCATAAATTATAGCTGGAGGGAGCATGCTTTTATCTATGAGATGAAGTGGGAACACTAATACCAGAAACAAGAGGAAGAAGAACACCTATATTTGGAGTGTTGGTACACCACTGAATTAAACCATGGGATCATTAAGTCTCCATCCTCAAACTAAAACTACGTCATGATATTTTCAGTGTGATTCACTAGAACACATCAAGAGAGATTGTACGAAACCACAGATCATGTCAGAACTACAAAAATATTACACTTCATCACTACTATTGTCATAGTTACCAATGGTTAGGGTCTAGATACATATCACATGTTCCAAAATAATCTTATAATTTGATGGGAGGAGTGTAGTATAATAACTCTCGTTGTCAGAATAATGTGATTCGAGGTGATTATAGGAACACATGCTAGTATAAATTTGATTTTAACAACATAATTTTTGTGATTTTACTATATAAATGGGTGCTAAATGTATAATAGATGTGTTTTTAACATATTATTTTATGAAAACTGATGTTGAAAATCGTTGGGAATAATTTTTAATGTCTATTTTTTGTAACTAAAAATAAAACACATTATCAAATTTTCTTAATATTAGTTTTAATAAATACTGGAATTACAGGTCACATAAAAAACATTATCATATTAGTTTTGAAAAAAAATTACATGAAAATTATATTTTAGTTTTAGTTATTCCTGAACAGTGACGTTATAGTTAAAATTAAAAAAAATCAGTTTTAAGAATAACCGACATTAAATGTTTCAATATATATATATATATAACTAGAGGCATTATTTCCATTCCCTCAAAACCTAAATCCTTGATGAAATATCAACAAATAAAGGCTTTAACTATTAATAGTTCACTCCTCACATCCATTTACATCCATATTTAATCTTCTAATGTCGATCAAAATCCTCTCTGGACTAAATCTTTATCAGTACTTTTGATTGTAATCCTCTATATATAGAATCTAAACTGAATATGCCACTAAGATATTCATTGACCATTGAAAACATTTGATTGTATTTTTACATCAATTTTAATCAACATGTTACTTTTTTTCAATTGGATATTTGATCTTTGATTCATATTCAATGATTTTCATTCCATTATAATCATTATATAACTGCCATTAGTAGGTTTTTGTGGGTTTTTACTGATTTTTTCACTTTTTTTCATTAATATTTTATCATTGGTTACATTTCCATATATTTTGATATAGTTTATTAGAATTAAACTAGTATTTTTCATTATTAATATCAAATAAATTTATGTTTTTTATTTTACAATATAAATTATGTTTAATTATTTTTTATAATAATTATTTGAATTTTCTTAAATAAATTTATGGTTAATTACTTGTTATAGAAGATAAAATTATGATCATTTGACATATATATGTTAGAAAATGTTCTGAATAAATTATATTATGGAATATCTATTTTGATGATATAATCCCAATTAGAATTACTAGATAAACAAATGAGCTCGGGTACTAAGGATTTATGATTCATAAAAAATTCTAACAAATCTAATGATGTGGTGGAGAAGTAATTCCTTTTTTATTATGCCTTATATTCATCATATTTATGAATTACATAAAGTATTATTATTCCAATGATCATCATTTTAGAGTCATTACAAATTATTGAATATCATTTAAATTAGATGAGTTTGATTATAGTTGAATCATCAGTGGTAATGAAGAAAAGGATCTCAACTAAGACGTATGTAGGTTTGATTAAGAGTATTTGATATTCATTTATTGTATGAATAGTTTTCATATCCAAACATGATGTATGTATTAACATAAATGAAAAATTAATTCAATTTATTATATATCATGTTATATAATAATATACATTAAAAATTATATATTTATTTTTAAAAAACTTCATGAACTTTTATTAAAATATAATTTGGATATTTGGATTTGTATGAGTTAGATTAAAATGAAAATTAATCCTTTTATACCATATTTCATTCTGAGAAACATACTATAATTCACATTGATTAATGAATTTGATAAAGTATGGGGAAGTTTAGTGAATTGGATAATTATAGATTCTATAAAATAATATTGTTTAAAAGACTCATCTGGTAGTATTTTAACATTATTAATAATTTTCATAGAAAAATAATTATTCTTTTTTCATTCTATGATACCCCACATCACCAAGTAAATTTAATTTCCATTGGGGTAATCTAAGAGCAAGTCAGATGTAGGGGGAGGTGACTCATTTAAATATAAGTGGACATGACATTTTCATGTAACCAAATTATGTTATATGGGATATTGGTTCATAAATATTAATTTTCAGTGTTTAATTAAATATACATATATATATATATATGTTTTTATATTTAACTTTTTCTATGATAATTTTTTGTCAGGATTATTTTTTGTAATATATTTTTCATAAATATTTGTATAATTATTTGTATGTTATTTAAACATAACTATTTATATAATTATTCATATAATTTTTCATATAATTTTTTATGATAACTATTTCTATGTTATTTTTATATCATTCATTGTATATTATTTTTTATAAATTGTTATATAATTTTATGAATTTAGGAGATATTTTTCACAAATGTTTGTAACTTATTTGTAAAATTTTTATTTATTTTAATATAATTGTTTGTAAGATTAAATATGTATAATTTTAATAATATTTTAAATTTTTATATTTTGATATTAAATATTTAATGGATTTTAATTGGATAAATATATGAAAAACTACTATTGAATTTGAAAAGGTAGTTGATGATTTATTCTAATTTTCTGATAGAAACATTCAAAACAAAGATTATATTTTCTGTTCATGTGTGAAATGCTTAAAAATGAAAAAGTTATATTCTATAGATATCAAGGATCATCTAAATTCATATAGTATTATCCTTAATTATACACATTGGATCTATTATGTTGTAAGAATCAAAAATTCAACATATAATGTTGATGAAAATATTCAGAATGAGACCAAATATTGTATTTAATAATTAAATTAGTATTTAAGAGTTGAAACCATGGAAAAACATTATCTATTGAACGATTGTTTAAATATTACGAGAAACCATTACTCTCAAGTTTCACAAAATATAAAAACTTATGAACTCTTCTAAGATTAGTTAACATGAAGGTAATTATTGGGTGGAGTGGTAACAGTTTCTATGATTTACAAGAACTTTTAAAAAGAGCAACTTCTAGAAGGTAATGTGCTTCCATCTTCAAATTATGAGGATAATGATTGTTATTTACAATGGGATTGGGTAATAAAAATATACATTCTATCACCCATGATTGTGTGTTTTATATGAAGGAATATGAATGTTTATCAAAATTTTCAAAATTAGGGACATCACACTATAATATGGATGAGGAATTCAACTATGTTTCATTATCAGTTACTGGATTTTGACCCCCATGTAAATCCATGTTCTACCAACAAATAATGTCTTTTAATAATTCCTTCCAATAATTTAATCAATTTTTTTTCTGATTTATTCATAGGTATCAAAATCAAACCTCATTCCAATTCAATTTGTTAGCATCTTTTAATTCCTAACTTAAGGTGACCGTTTTCAAATTAAAATGATACAAAAAGGAAATTATACCTTATAGACGAGCACATATCTAATGGTAACTTATGTCATCCATATAATTCTACTATGTGTAATATATTTGATAAACATTTTCATGATTTTGGAAGTGTAGATAGAAATCTAAAAATGGGACTATTCACAAGTGGAATGAATTCATATCAGAGCCTAAGTATCCAAAATAGTTCATGTCATGTTTTGTTGAATGTTCACAGCATTTCCCCCATGTTTTTAAGATTAAAAAAATGCAATGAATTGTGTGATGGTTTCTAAACCAATACTACTAGGAAATAATATTGATGTGTTTATTTTGCCATTGATTGATGATTTTCTGATTCTATGGAAGACATGTGTCACAGTTGTAGACTCATAAAATAAATATGATTTTATTTCATGTGATATAATATTTTTCACTATAAATAACATTCCTAGCTATGGAAACATATCAAGATATTGTGTTAAGGGACATAACCCATGTCCAATTTGTGAATAAGTGACATCACATTATCAATTGTAGAATGGACGGAATATAGTTTGCATGGGGAATCAAATTGTTTTGTAAATTGATTATCCCTATTGTAGATTGAAAAAAAATGATTTTTAGGATATAATATTCCCCCAAAACCATTGTTAGTTGAAGAATATTTTGACATTGTGAAAAATATTTTTTTCAAATTTTGAAGGAAAGGATGTTTCAGTTGTTAAATTTTTTTTGGAAGACACCATATGTCTTTTTCAAGCTACCTTATTGGATATTTGTTTAGGTAAAATATAACATTGAGATTGTTCATACTTTGATTGGAACGTTTTTAGATATAAAAGGAAAGGTAAAAATATCAATTTATTCATAATGTTTACTACATATCAATGGGAATTCATTTTGTGTTATGTCCCACTATGAATAGAAATAGAACATTTTTACCTATGGCTTGTCATAAATTAAGAAATAGTGAGAAGGTTTATATTTTCATTGTCTTCATGGAATTAAAATACGAAATGGATATTCTTAAAATGTGAATAATTTCGTTTCATTTAAGGATTATAAATTAATTGTTATAAAATCTCATGACATTCATGTATTGGTATAATTACTATTACTGGTCACACTTCGTGGAATCATGATGACACATGTCAGAAAAACTATCATCAGGTTATGTAATTTATCAAATATATTTACAGAAAAGTAGTTAGTCCAATGTTTTTTGATGTGTTGGATAATGAATCTAATTTTATACAATGTTAACTTTAAATGTATTTTCCACCAGTATTTCGTGACATAATGGTTTATCTGGTACGTGAGATAAGAATATGTGGGCATGTTTATTTAGATTAGATGTATATTTTTAAATGATATATGAAAATTTTGACAGGATATGTTAAAAATATTCATCAAATAGAGACCTATATTATCCAAAAATATGTATCTAAATAGTTTATTGATTTTGGAACTAATTAAATATTTCAAGTGGAGAATATTTGTCTTCCTAGATCTTGATATATGATTTTAGATGGTGATGATAATGGGATTAGAGGCTAAAAGGTAATTTCTATTCAACTTTATGAAGTTATGAATGCACATTTATAAATTGTTAACAACACATATGAGTATTTAGCATATTTATATCATCATATATTCCTGAATTAATGGTATAATATTCAAAAACAAATTTAAATTGGTTGATTATTGAGCATAAAAATATATTTGTTTCATGGATTAAAGAAAAATATATCATATATTTATCTATATTAGAAACATTAAAATTGTTATAAGGGGGACCATATATTAATATGATCACTTGTTATAGTTTTTTATTAATGGTTATACATTTTACAAATAAAACGATGATGGGATTAACATTCAAAATAGTGTGGTAATAGTGATCGTTGAAGCATTTCATTTCTCGAGTGAAAAAGATAAAAACCCAATTTCTATATCAACAACATATTTTTTAGTTCTAGAGGATATTTGTGACTTTTATTATTTTGAATATAGATTCATAGTGTTTAAGTGTAACTGGATTGATAGACATATTAGTGTGAAAAATGAGGAGTATGGGTTCTCCAAAGATGATTTCAATATATAAAGTTACAAATAGAAACTATTTTTTCCTGAAGACATGTGAAAAGAAAATCTTTTATGTTATTTGTTCATATAATGATCAGTTCCCCATCATTTTTTAAGGTAAAATAAATCATTTGGGTGATGTAGATGATGATATTATGAATTTATATGAAGACTTTTTTATTTCTATATCATAACAAAGACTATAATGTCGACATAATCCATGAAATATGAAATGGTCATCCTAATGGGATATTGGAAAACACAAAATTAATCTCATAATTATTCATAAAATATTTAATTATATATAATTTTTTAATTATACATTGTAAACTATATTTTTTTATAAATTAATGGATTTTTAATTAAATATATTTCACTATTTATATGAATTTTGTGTTAAATTTTTTATTCAATAGTTATGGATATAAATTTTTTAATTGTAAAACTGATAATACATCATTATGTTTAGTTATAATTTATTCATATACAAATGCTTTTTTATTTTGATATTTATATTTATAATTGCTTCTATAATTTCATATTTATTTTCTAAATATTATCTTTTACCATGAATGTTTTTTCAATACAAAATATGACATCATTATCTTTTTGTGAAACAGACACATGTGTGACACTATTTGTTTATATATATATAATTTTAGTAATTTTTTTTAATTATTCAATCCATTAATCATATACAGGTACACAAAATTTCATTAAATTTTCCTTTTTAATGGTGGAATCAGTGGAAGTGGAAACATTGTTGAGGTATATTTATTTTTTCATATTAATAAATATTCATTAATATAATTATTTACTTAAATTAAACATTCAATTTAAAAAAACAATTATAGGACTACTGATGTGCCTCATTCTAATGAACCTCCTATATAAGAGTCTAGTCCATTATTTTACAGAGAAATCTATTTATTTAGATAGTAAACATGGGATTACACTTTTACAAAAAAACACATTCCCATGGAGACCATAGAATACATATTCATTTCGATGATAATAATAACCCAACTAGCCTAATTGGAACCCACTTTATGAGTTTCATTGTCATCCATATCTATAAAAGGATTATAATTTTAATCCTAATGGGATGTCCCTTGATGTCAAAGAGTATTCGTGGGAGTCTATTATGGTAAAATATCTCAATTTATTTGTTTTTAACAAATTTTTCGAATATTATATCTTGTAAATGACTAATAATTAATTTATTAATTTATTGATAACATTTAATATTGAACAAAAAACAATTATGAGAAGACTTATATCATTAGTATTGGTTTGATAGAGATATTTCAAAAATAAATTGAAAAAAACATGATTTCGTTAAGTTACAGAATGAATGACAGTGCCTCAAGTATGAGTTTTTATATATAGATATTTGAAATAAATTATTCACTAGCCAACATGATGGGGCATTTATGGTATAATAATTATTTAATATTTTATAATATCATTTTAGTAACCTAATTAATTATTAACTTATTTTTAGGTAATATGACCCCTAAAGATCTCATCACAGAAACCAGTTTCATAAGATATACCCTCATAAGTTAACATGTGGAGGGTATCATTTATTAAAAGAGAAAATTATTCTGTAAATGTTTGATCTCTTAAGAGGACAATCTTTTAGTGGTTAAAAAGTGGTGAAATTAGGTCTTTAAATCCCTCCATTCACCATGAATATTGGATAAAAGTGAGATGGAAAAAATGAAAAGTATCTTATAAAGAAATCCTTGTATGTAGCTAAAAATCTGTAAGAATATAATTTTTATTTTCCATGAATATTTGTATTTTTTAAAATCAAAAAACTAATAATCCATTTTATTTTTCATTTCCATACAAACTAAAGGATAAAGCAACATAGGGGATTGTATCCCAGAGGGTACTATGGAAATCTTATCTACTACTTCAGAGAATCTAGAACACACTAACTGCATATGATGATATGAGGAGGGTGTTACTATTAGCATTTTTTTATAAAATTAATAAATCAATAGAACCATAAGCATATTCATTAAAAGATAAGACTACAAACAATAAACAACCTTTGGATGATAAAAATTACTCATCTTTATAGGCTATGTTTGAAAAAATGATGATAAAATAACAGTCTACAAAGTTTTCCCAGACTTCGCTACGTGCCCATCTTGCCACGCCTTCCCGGCCATCACAACCTACCCACCCTAAAAACATAGATCCTCTAACACATCATTTAGACTTGTCCATATAATGTGAGTTATATTATTGATATCCCTTTGTATTTATTTTTGATTATGTATTTGGGTATATTTTTTGGATTTTTTTACAATACAAGACAATATTTATGGTTCATGTGATAATATAATTACATTATATTTTTTATTCTACTTGTGTAATTCCATTAACTGCTGATGAGGTTAAAATATTTGGAGATAGTATTGTTTATTTTATACTTTTTGAGACTAACCTTCTTCGTTAGTTTACACACAAGGTATGTGTTATTTTTTAGATATTATTTAAATTTTATTAAAAATTAATTCTAATGTTTTATGACACTAAATTTATATAGGATTATTTTATATCAAAAAAGTTAGTAAAAATGAAAAAACATTCATGAACCAACAAATTTAGATATATTTGATATTTTAGATAGAAAAAAATATAATCCCATTTTACATCATACTTGGATAATATATTTGTGTTTCTGTTTAAATTAGATATATGTGGAAAATATTATCCCTTGAGAATATTAAATAAATATATCATGGATCTGGTTAATTTTCATATGCTCCATGAACATATATTGCAATTTTATTCCATGAAAGTTAATTTATGATTTCATTTTTTTCATTTTTAGATAAATGAGATTTCATGCGATATATTATATTCATTATTTAATTAGGTGTAATGAAACACTACTTATTCAAAGTGAGACCATTATTGTTTATGGTCTTACCGATCCATAATTCATTTCTACAACAATGAATTATGTTAAAACTCATACTAGAGTTTCATATATATATATATATATATATCTGATAGATTATAAAATACGGATAATGGATGATAGTTTTTCCCATTCCAGGATGGGTAGGATCACTAAGATGGTTATGAAGTAAAATTCATTATAATTTTAATAATTCTAATCTTTTTATATTTTAGCCTTCATTGTATGTTATGTAGTTTATTCCAATAATAATGACAATTATATTGGTTTTTCTCTTTACTGGTTGGTGTCCAAAGTACATTTAGTAGCTTTTTAGAAGAGTAAGTTCCATTATTTTTTATAGGATTGTATTTAATTATTATTTTTACATGTTTTTCTGTTGATATAATTTTGATAATACATTTCATTGAAAACGTTTAACATAGATCACTTGCTGATTAAGAATCCAAATACAATTGAATACATGGAAGTAATGGTAAATATATTATATATGTGATATTTTTTTGATATATATTTATATTGGTTTTTATTTTCAATTTAATCTTTTATAACGAAATTTTAATCATAAAAAATGATGTGTGGAATGTGGTTATTAGGTTTTGAGATTTATGTATGAGATGATCACAACTGGGTCAATGACTGAATTTCATGCCTTTAGTTATTTTCAATTTTAATATATATATTTTTATAATTTTATAATATTTATTTTTATTGTATCTTTTCAATCATATCGAGTCATACGGGAATGATGAACTTAACCATCTTTACAGTTTTTATGAAATTTATTTCTTAAGTATGATTGTGATTTAAATTATCAAGTATTTCTTATCAAAACCCAGACTGAAACCTCTGATACTCTGATACCCGAGATAATCCTCACATTGAATAAAGGGAATTCCTAATCCCCAAGGGTTGGATACTAGTACCTTGTATAATAAAAGATAATGATGGAATTGATTTTTCATATAAACATTAGAAGACAAAGTTACAGTTCAGTATGGTCAAAAACAACTCCATAGAGATAAGAGTACCATAAGACATATAGGTATATAAACCCAATAAAAATTCACATGTACCTTAAAACTGAAAGATAACAACCCATTTTTCAATAGAAACTACTCTCCATGTCCCAAATATCAACAACCAGTACCTCCAAGAGGTTATTTTCCCATACTCAAAACAGGTTTATGGAAATCTAAAAATACCTAAAGGCATGGGTAGAGTGTAAACTAAACACCTGGTAGGGTCTCACCAAGGATTCCATAATAAGAGGCTAATAATGATATTCCAAATAATAATTTCAATTTCAAATAAAATGAGAATGGATGTACAATTATGTATTTAAAAAACATTCAAATCATTTCAATTTATGCAAATATTTTGATCAGTGACTTAATAAACGTTTTATATAAAACATTTTATATAAATTCCTAAGGCACATGTAATGTAATTTAACAAATAATGGAATATATATTGAAATAATCAATAGGATTAACATGGACATCTTCTTAGAGGTATAATAATTCTAGGTTATGGAGTCCCCACACTCTCATATAGTGATTGCAGTAATGTTCACACACATCCCTTCTACACTGGTTAATAATGAAAAACAAACATCTTATAGAGGATAATATTTTCTAATAAGTTTATACTGGGGTTAAAAAAATCAATCCAATTCAAGATAAATTAAAACCTAGCATGTTTTATCTAAATAAATCAATAAGCACATATGATTGAATGTTCTCGAACAATAATCAATAATGGGATATTTATTTTAAAACTATTTAAAATACGATTACCTCATTTACTATTTCTACATGCCAAATTTCTCTTGACAATAATATTTTTTAAAAAATCAATTTATTATGTTTTCAAGTATAAAATGAAATGGGTTTTTATAAAAACAATTTATTAAATTTTCACAAATAAATTTTTAATTTTTTTTAAATACTATCAATTTAAAATCACACCCCATTTCCCTTGATTTGGGGGATTTCAACCAAATTTCATTCTAAATAAATTCAAATACAAGTTTTCATTTTATTTATTTTTCAATAATCAAATTTAAATCAATATAATTTAAATCAAGATAATCTATATTAAATCTATTGTAAAAACATATAGGGAACCACATGTCATAGATCATGATATCACGTAAGATAACACCCACAATATGTAACCCTAAAAAAGAATGTCAGTAATGGAGATCAAAGAATCAAACCTAGATCCATCATATAATACAAAAAAAGATTCAATACTCTAACAACACAAATATAAAAACCCATAATTAGGATAGAATGGGAGAGTGAGATAGGGAATTAGAGAACAAATCTTATGGGGTAGATATCAAATGATATTCTCCTAGCTTTGATCCACATAGAAATGTTTTTGTGTCATGACCCCCTCCCCACAATGTGTACCCCTCCTGGGCCAGCAATGTGAGAAGAGAGATAATGACCCCCCGAGTCCTACCTCCAGTAGGCCCCGGGTTGGTGACTAGAACCAAGGGAATAATAAACACAAAAATTGGAGGCATTTCCCTCTAAGAGAACACATACGGAAGAGAGAGATAAGATAGAAACCAATCAACTACAACTGGGAACTTGAAACATAAAATAAACCCAAGTGAAAAAATGGAATGTCATGCAAAAGTACTACAACAAAAAGGGAAAAACTGCAAGTACTGAAGAGAAAGTAAAAACAGCAACAACCATAAGCCCGAACAGCTCCTGCAACCACAAACTAGTAGAAACCAGCTTGATCCCCGAACTGATCTAAGTGACCTGAAAAACAGTTTATATATACATAGGGTGAGTATAAAAGTTTACTCAGTAGGATCCTCCCCGAAGCCTCTCATTCAAAAGTAAAGAAAGAATTCTTAAGCCTAGTGAAAACAAAGTGAAACGAACTTGTTACCTAAACATATATACTATGTTCCCAACCACACCATGGCTACTCTCATCATGTAACGCATACAAGAATATGAAATATAATAAATAATATCAAGGGTAACCTATTACTACTTCCCCACTGGTTTTCCACTTTTCCCAAACATCACACGTCCTGAGCATCTCTCTCCAAAAAGTCTTTCCCGCAGACACCTGGGCGAAGCACCACAATCTACACCTCATGCACCACAAACGCATTCCCACACACACCGAGGCAAAGCACCAGACCATCCTCACAATGAAAAGTAACCAGGTAGTTTTTGAAAGCCACCACAGCTCGCATAATGTGTATCATACGTTGGGTATTATACCTCATGCCATTACATCCCATACACCGAGTAAGGATCTTGAAGCCATCATAGCCTATACACATCACACCTATAGTAGTCCATAGGATACTATATCCATAATATATGTGTGTGATTAACCAAAATCCATTACAACCCTCTACAAACATATATGGGGAAAACTAAACTCTTTGCCTAACATCACAAGTATCTTCCAAGAGAAGAGAGCGGGTCCAAAGGGGGAAGTCATCCATTCATCCTCCCACCAGAATGTTGGGGAAAACACCCCCCCCAGGGATTAGAATCCCCGGGGTGTCAGTTTCCCTTATTGACATGGTGGAGTAGCATATAGAAATGAAAAAACTTACAGGATATATTATATATCACAACCACACTATAGGCATAACGTAGTCTTAGACACAACTGCAGCTAAAGTCTCTCGGACTCCGGGCTGCCACTTCTAAAACTATGTATCCTATATGCACAGAACCTTTTAAAGAGCTCTATTAGATTACTTCATTCCATTTTTATTAGTTCCACTATATGGTAATTAATTATTTAAATATTAATTAACCATGAACATGTTCCACATTAAAGTTCCATTGGCATCACACCCAATGTCCACTGCCCCTTCAAAATAAAAACCTCATCATTATGTTCCAGCAACTCCAACCCCATGGGTTAACACGATTTATTCAAAAATTCATTACAGAATTACTTTCCCATATTCCCAGGCATTCTAGAAAATCATTCTATGCTACTAAACACAAGAGGCTCAACACGGTGACTAGAAGTACTACTCGCCGTGTCCTTGCCGCCTATAACAAGAGAATAGACCAATTCCCCATTAATAAGATAAACATGGTAATCTTGTGGCATACCCTGCATGTCTTCCCCTCTTTCGGGAGAAGGGTAAGCAAGAACAGCTACCTTGACCAGCGGGGAAAAGTAAAGCAGACAAACAATCAATGAACCATCAAGCAACCAACATTCGCATCCAACCCATTCCATCATCCATGTTGTCCTACCAGACACCCATATGCATAAAACGATACATCTCGCCACTCTAGTTGTCATCATATGCCACATCAAAAAGGCCTCTATACCCCCACATATCACAACATCCATCCAAGATCACATCGCAGTACAAGACGTAGGAAAGAAAACATCACATCAACCGGGTTCTTGGACCTTTTACAATCAAAAGGGTAACTTAGAACCCTTCAAGGAATTATCAAATAATCAAATCATTAAACCATCTTTAATTAATATATTTATAATTCGTTGTTTCCAAAATTTGGAAGAGAAGCAGTAATCTATCATAAATGATTAAACATGCTTACTATGCCAATTTGATTAACATCAAGTTGCAATAGGAACCCGATTCGTTTTGATGCCTCTTTATCTTTATCCCAACAATTATCAATTAGTCCTGGTGTATGTTTTTTTACCAATTTCCATCAAGAACAAAAGCTAAGAAAAGAAATCATAGATATCACACTATCTAGAAAAATAAGAGGCAATAACGTAAAATTGATACAATTCCATTATATGTTTGAAAATATTTATTAAGTCAATTCACATTGTCTTCCAGGGGTATTAAACATGTTAACCCTATAGTTGCACGTAACAGAAAGGGAAGCAATGAATCCCCTAACCCAAGGGTTTTTGACGAAAACCCCAACAAACGAAGAACAGACAAGAAAGCTGGGTTGATTCTCCAGAATCCTCCTTAGATCTCTTATCCTAGCAATATCAAGACCAAAATCATCATATTTGGTAACCATACACTTAGATCTACCCATAACGGGAATAGATCTATGAAACTGAGAGAAGAGGAGGAGGATATCTATGTAGATCTAAAAACGAAACATGAACGATCACATACCATCAGAAACTGGCTTTGATTCGCCAAGATGGGCCTTCATATCACCTCCAAAATACCTGGGAGAGGTTCTACTACCTTCAAGGAAGTTTTACCTCATGTTATGGATGCTTAGGAGCATAAAAGGGCATGTAATCAGTGAAACAGTTGAGATCCAAAATTTTAGCATCTAATTTAAGTGCCCGCACTATTTGCTCGCACGATTAGACAAATCGTGCACTAACCGTGCAGTCTCTACTACCTCATCAAACACTCCTCGCACGGTTAGGCCACATGGTTAGACAAACTGTGCACTAACCGTGCGTTATCCACTGCCTCCAACACCAACTTCACATGGTTAGGCCGCACGGTTTAGGAAAACCGTGCGCTAACCATGCAAAAGCCTTTGCCCTTTAATCTTCCTTAAAAGACCACTGAAACACACCCCCAAGACACCTTGACCTCCCACAACACCTCTAACACCACATTTCCACAATGTAAAGGAATGGAGAGGTCTGTGACATTACATCAGATACCTCTCAAAACATTCTCATCCTCGAGAATCCAAAACCCACCTAGAGAGAAAATGAAACATGGTCTGAACAACCTTCCATCAATATTCCTCTCAAAAAAGATCAAGACGCATAAGAAACAAAGGAAACCATCTCATAAACATGAATGTTCCACAACAAATTAAGTTACATCAAAACCTGAAAAGAGTTAAACATCAAACAGCTCTGGGTACTGAGCACATACATGTGACTCATGTTCCCAAGTACTCTCCTCCAAGCCACCGTGTTGCCAAAAGACATGAACTAATGGGATCGAACGCCTGTGCAACACCTTCTCCTTGCGGTTTGGGATCTCCACAGGTCACTCCTCAAAGGTTTCATCATCATCCACATCGATCTATCCCTAATCGATGATGTGAGAGTCATCATGAAGATAACGACGGAGCTGAGATACATGGAAAACATCATATATCTGACTCATCTGAGGGGGGAGTTCTACATGATATGCCACAGCTCCAATATGAGGCAACACCTAGAAAGGCCTGACAAACCAGGGAGAAAGCTTGCTTCTGCAGCCAAACCATCGTAGCCCATGATGAGGAGTCACCTTCAGAAACTCATGATCCCCAACATTAAACTCTAAGGGTCTTCATCATTGATTGGAATATGATTTATGATGATCTTTTTCTGTCTTTATCCTCTCTCGAATCTCTTGAACCGTCTCTATTTTATTCTGCACTAGTTCCGGTCCGAGAATTGTTGACTCTCCGACCCCGGTCTAGAACAATGGAGAATGGAAAGGCTAGCCATACAAGTCTTAAAACGGCGCCATAAATATGGTGGAGTGAAAACTATTTTTGTAAGAAAACTCCACCTATGGTAAGTGCCTCTTCCATGAACCTCTGAAATCAAGAACACAAGAGCGTAACATGTCTTCAAGATTCTAGATGGTTCGCTCTATCTGACCATCCGTTTGAGGATGAAAAGGAGTATTAAGGCTTAGTTGAGAACCAAAAGCATGTTGGAGACCCCTCTACACCATGGAGGTAAAACGAGGATCTCGATCAGAAATGACCTTCCTAGGGACTCCATGAAGTCTTTCCTACTCCTCTAGATTCTACCTCAACAAAACATCCACCGATCTTGACTCCTTGATCGTAATGAAGTGGGCAAATTTTTTTAAACGAACCACTACCACCCAAATAGAATCATGTATTCCCTGAGCTTGAGGTAAACTTGTAAAAAATTCCATTGAGATGTCCTCTCATTTCCACTAAGGAATCTCAAATGGCTGGAGAAGACCACCAGGAACACGATTTTCGGCCTTCACCTTCTAGCACACTAATCATTGAGACACAAACCTTGCGACCACACGCTTCAGCCCAAGCACCCAAAATGGACTCCTCAAAGATCGGTACAGCTTTGTCATGCCAGGATATACTAATAAGGGCGGACTATGGAAATATCGAAGAATCGTCTCGCGCATCATCAAAGGAACAAAAATCCTTCCATGATATAACACTTGGTGTTGTTCATACTCCGACCAACCATCTGGGGCCTCACCCTAAACAACTCGGTCTCTCCACACTTCCTCCTCTTGATCTCCCTACTGGGACTCTTCCACCTTCTTCACCAGGGATGATTGTACTGTCATATGAAAAAGAAAACCTCTACCTCCAAATTCTCCCATATTAATATGTAATGCTGACAGTTCTTCCATTACACTCCTGGAATCTCCAGATTCACGCACAGCATCACTATGTGGCTTTCAGCTCAGCGCATCAGCCACAACATTCCCCTTTCTAGGTGTATATGATATTTCAATGTCGTATTCCTTCAAGAACTCCATCCACCGATGCTGTCGTAAGTTCAAGTCACGCTGAAAGAAAACATACCTCAAACTCTTATGATCAGTGAAAACCACAAAGCTCTCACCAATGAGGCAATGTTTCCACAACTTCAGAGCAAACACCACGACTACCAAATCAAGATCAATGGTGGCAGAGTTGCGTTCATCAGGACGCAACTACCGAGACCCACAAGAAACAACTGACCTCTGCTACATGCGAACACATCCTAACCCCAGATGTGAAGCATCATAGAAAACATCAAATTGGACTCCCTCAGCAAGAAGACAAAGAACTAGAGAACTTACTAACTTCTCTTTATATACTCAAAAGCTACCTAACAGAGATCAGTCCATATGAATGACTGGTCCTTCCTAGTCAAAGATATTAGAGGGGTCACAACCCGTGATAAATTAGTTGCGAACCTCCTGTAGTAACATGAGATACAAAGGAAACTTTGCACCTCTGACACTATCTTGGGGGTTTCCCAAGACAAAACCTCTTCTATATTCCATCGATCCATAGCTACTCCATGATGGGACACAACATGTCCCAAGAAACGGACTTCTCGAGCCAAAAACTCACACTTCGACAACTTCCCAAATAGCTGATTTGGACGAACGACTCCCAAGATGTCTCGTAGATACTGTGCATGCTCCTCTTAAGATTTGGAGTACACATGGATTTACTCGATTAAAACTACTACGAACTTGTCTAGGAACTCACGAAACATAGAATTTATCAATACCATGAACACAGCTAGAGCATTCTTCATGCCAAAGGGCATTAAAATGAACTCATAATGCCCATGACGACAACAGAAAGTAGTCTCTGGGATATCCTCATCCTTCACACGCATCTGATGATATCTTAAGTGCAAGTCCATATTTGAGAACCAACTTTCACCCTTCAGTTTGAATTAATAAGTCATCCATCCATGGAAGAGGATAGCAATTCATTAATGTCGCTTTGTTCAGGCGAAGATAATCGACACATAACTGCAAACTGCTGTCGGCCTTCTTCACAAACAAAACTGGTGCACCCCACGGTGACACACTTGGCCGTACAAAACCACACTTTAACAGACCATCAAGCTGTATACATAGATCTTGTAACTCATAAGGGGCCATCCTATATGGAGACATAGAGATAGGAGACGCTCCTAGTTGTAGCTCTATCCCAAACTCGATCTCTCATTGAGGGGGTAATGCTACAACCTCTTCGGGAAAGACATCAGGGTACTCCACTACGACCCTAGGAAAAGCCAACTGCTGAACCTCTAAATAACTCAGCATCATCTCATCCATAACAGAAGATAAGGATGGAACGCACCTATAACCCATCTGAGGATCTCGCTCACCAACAAACACCACTTGTTCTCCATCTAGACAAAAAAACGACCTTCTTCTTGAATCATTCAATGATAGACTACACCAAATACAACCAATTCATGCTAAGGATGACATCATATGGTTGTATTCATAAACATAGGAAATCTCTCCAAGAGCGGTGTTTCCCCAACACTATCTCACAATCTCTACATACTTCAAACAAGTTAGCTCGACCTCCAACTGGTGTAGTCAACGCCAAGGGCACTGGAAGCCTCTCTACCTCTAGTCCCAAAGCATGGAAAAGGGTAGGTGATATGAAGGAGTGTGTCACTCCTGAGTCAAAAAAGGCATACACCAAGGCAGAAAACAAGCAAAGGGTACCTTGAACAACATCGGGCTCATCTGGTGCTGGAAACGCTAGAGCATGAAGCTGACCATGAACTCCTCCACGACCTCTCAAACCCTGATGAAGACCACCACCATGGCCACGCTCTGATCTCTGAGGATGAGGAGCATCTTGGGGATGTCCTCTATCTACCCCATCTACCCTCTAATAATCTAAATCTGGTGCAAGTGGCTGCTGCTGCCTCAACTGGAACTGCCTCAATGGAGGAATGTGAAGCGTAACACCTGGTGCAAGATGACCGCTCTGAAAGGTTGGGCACACCCGCTGCTGATGTCCAAGAACACCATAATAAAAACAAGCGTCGGATCCCTTGGCATAGGTCTGAGAGTTTTTGCCTCTAGAGATACGAGATGTGAAGGGCTGGGACTTACCCTCGACTGAACGGTAACACCTCTGCCCTGAAAACCGGGAACACCGAACTACAGCTCTTCTTCTTCAGGGATCATGAAGATACCCCTCTCATAATTATCTGGTCCTAGCCAATGTCCTCTCGACAACCTCTTCCCTCGCCCACACCTCAAGATATGTCTTCGGCATAAATGGGGTGACCTGGAATTGGATCTCTGAATGCAAAGCCTCCTCGAAATTCCTCGCCCTAGACTCCTCATCTGGTAACAGGTCCGAAGCATATCATAAAAGGTTCCAGAAATGGATTTCAAACTCTCAAACAGTGGAGATCCCCTGTTGAATGGTAATAATATCCTATAAACTTGACTCCTTTACAGTCAAAGAAATAAACTCGACTCTAAACCTGTCTTGAAACTCCTCCCATGAGATCACTGATTCCTCACGGTCCCCGAGGTATAAGAACCACCACTTCCTTGCTACTCCATGGGGCATCATCACAGCTAAGGACACCTAGTACTCGTTCCATGCATGGATCTAACTGAAGCCTATCTTGACCTCCTCCAACCAATCTTTTGTGACTGCATCTGAAATGGATCCCTCGTACTTCTGCAGACTCTAGCACTTAAACTCTCGGAGTGTCTTCCTCCAAGTGTCGTCATCATCAACCTCTACCCTGCAGCAATCTTCTAGAACAACCTGCTGGAGATTTTCTGCGCAAACATGATGAGGACGTCAACCTGGAGCCATATCTATAAACTAAAAAACTGTTAGAGCTCCTAAACCTGGAATATGGAAGACTCAACATTAATTAATTAATTTTTTTTCTTTTATTCATTTTAGGTTAACCAATCCCAAGGTCTGCCCATTCAAACATAGAAAAAAAAGAAGAATAATGCATGATCCATTCCAATGTCTCTACACAGCAACTAGTATCACCTTGTTTAATAGCCACTATAAACTTAATGGTTCGTGCATCATATCATAGGGGGCCCTAAACACCTATGTCTCAGCCGGTCTCCAGTGTTTACCTCACTTTCTAAACTTGAATGACACTATTTCTTTAACAACCCATGAAACCTCACATGTTCCAAACTCCAAACTCTATCTTATCCCTCCACCTCCCTCTAATACCACTCTATCACGACCCCCTCCCCACATATTGTACTCATCCTCATCCGTCAATGTGAGAAGAGAGATAATGACCCCCTGATTTCCACCTCTAGTAGGCCTTGGGTTGGAAACTAGCACCAAGGGTACAATAAACACATGATTATGGGGCATTACCCTCTAAGAAAACACATGTGGAAGAGAGAGATAAGATAGACACCAATCAACTCCAACTCAGAACTGGAAATATAAAACAAAACAAAGTGAACAAATGGAATGTAATGCAAAATTACTACAACACAAAGGGAAAAACTGCAAGTACCCAAAAGAAAGTACAAACAAGAGTAACCACAAGCCCAAACATATCCTATAACCACAAACTAGTAGAAACCATCTTGATCCCCAACCTGCTGCAAGTTACCTGAAAAATAGTTTATATATACATAGAGTGAGTATAATAGAATACTTGGTAGGATCCTCCCTGAAGCCTCTCGTGCAAAAGTAAATAAATCATGCTAAATCACAGTGAACAACAAGTGAAACTAACTACTTACATAAATAGTTATACTATGTTCCCAACCTCACCATGGATACTCTCACCAAGTAACACATACAAGAATATAGAATATATTAAAGAATATCAATAATACCCCACTACTACTTCCCCACGGGTTTGCCTCTTTTCCCCAATTTCGCACATCCTGAGCATCTCTCTCCAAAAAGGCTTCCCACAGACACCTGGGTGAAGCACGATAATCTGGACCTCGTGCACCACAAAGTCTTGCCTGCAAATACCAAGGTGAAGCACCACACCATCCTCACAACCAAAAGTAACCAGGTGGTTTCTGTGAGCCGCCATAGCTCGCATAACGTGTATCATACTTCGGGTATTGTACCTCAAGCCATTACAGACCATACACCGAGTAAGGATCCTCATGCCATCACAGCCTATACACATCATGCATATAGTAGTCCATAGGATACTATATCCAGAATATATGTGTGTGAATAACCACAAGCCATTACAGCCCTCTACACACATATATGTGGAAAACTAACCGTTGTGCCTAATGGCACAAGTATCTACCAAGAGAAGAGAGTGGGGCCAAAGGGGGTAGTCAGCTATTCATCCTCTCATCAGAATGTTGTGGAAAATACCCCCCTAGGGCTCAGAATCCTCGGGGTGTCAGTTGCCATTACTGATAGGGTGGAGTAGCGTATAGAAACACAAAAAGTAAATGATATATTATATCTCACAACCACACTATGGGCATAACCTAGTCATAGACACAACTGTAGCTAACATCTCTCAGACTCCGAGCTGCCACTTCTAAGACTAGGTATCCTATAAGCACACAACCATTTAAATATCTTCATTAGATTACTTCATTCCATTTTTATCAGTTCCACTATACGTTAGTTAATTTTTTAAACATTAATTAACCATGAACAAGTTCCACATTAAAGTTCCATAGGCATCACACCCAAAGTCCCCTGCCCCTCTAAAATTACAACCTCATCATTATGTTCTAGAAACTGCAACCCCAAGGGTTAACACCATTTATTCAAACATTCATTATAGAATTACATTCCCATATTCCGAGGTATTCTAGAAAAGAATTCTATGATACTAAACACAAGGGGCTCAACACGGTGAGTAGAAGTACTACCCGTCAAGTCATTGCCGCCTATAGAAATAGTGTAGACCCATTCCCCCTTTGAGAAGCTAAACACAGAAAGCACGTGGCTTACACCACGTTTATTCACCTCTTTTGGGAGAAGGGTAAGCAAGACCAGCTGCCTTGAGCAATGGGGAAAAGTAAAGAAGACAAAAAACCAAAGAACCAAAAAGCAACCAACAATCACATCCATCCCATTCCATCATCTATGGTGTCCTCCCTGAAACCCACGTGCATAAACCGATGAATCTCACCACTCTAGGTGTAATCCGCTGCCACAACCAAAAGGCCTCTATGCCCCCACATATCACAACATCCATCCAAGATCACATCGCAGTACAGGTAGTAAGAAAGTAATCATCACATCAACTGGGCTCTTAGACCTTTAACAATCAAAAGGGTAACTCAGAACCCTTCAAGGAATTATCAAACAATCAAATCTTTAAACCATCTTGAATTAACATATTTATAATTTGTTGGTTCCAAAATCGGGAACCTAACCTGTATGATATCACAAATGATTAAACATGATTACTAAGCCAATTTGATTAACATCAAGTTTCAACTAGAACCGGGTTCATTTTCATGCCTCTTTATTTTTATCCCAACAATTATCAAGTAGTCCTGATTTACGTTCTTTACCAATTTCCATCAAGAACAACATCTAAGCAAAGCAAGCATAGATATCACACTATCTAGAAAAAAAAAGAGGCAATAACGTACGATTGATACAATTTCTTTATCCGGATCAAAATATTTATTAATTCAATTCCCTTTGTCATCTAGGGGGATTAAACATGCTAACCCTATAGTTGAACTTAAAATAAAGAGAAGCAATGAATCCCCTACCTCGAGGATTTTTGATGAAAACCCCAACAAATGAAGAACGCACAAGAAAGCCGAGTTGATTCTCCAGAATCCTCCTTAGATCTCTGCTCCAAGCAAGATCAATACCAAACTTATCATATTTAGTAGACACACACATAGATCGACCCATAACGAGCATAGATCTAAGAAACCGAGAGAGGAAGAGAAGGATATCTAAGTAGATCTAAGAAACAATGATGAACGATAACATACCTTAAGAAATCGGCTTCGATTCACCAAGTGGGACCTTCATATCACCACCGAAACGCCTGTGAGATGTTCTCCTACCTTCAAGGAAGGGTAATCCAGAGTTATGGTCGCTTAGGAGATTAAACGGGCAAGTTATAGGAGAAACTATTAAGATCCACAATTTTAGGATCTAATTTAATTTCCCACATTGTTTGCTCACATGGTTAGACAAACTGTGCGCTAACCGTGCGGTCTCTACTGCCTCGTCAAACACTCCTCTCACGGTTAGGCCACACGGTTAGACAAACCGTGCTCTAACCATGCATTTTACACTACCTCCAACACCAATCTCGCACGGTTTGGATGCACAGTTTAAGAAAACCATGCGCTAAAAGTGTGAAAGCTATTGGCCTTTAATCTTCATTAAAATTCCACACAAACGCACCCCCAAGCCACCTTGACCTCCCACAACACCTCTAACACCACATTTCCACAATGTAAAGGACTGGAGATATCCAGTCCATTGCCTTTTTTAGATCCCAAATCAGTCATTGGGAGATACAATGACTTATCAGGACATCCAATCCTAAATTAGGGTTTAACAGGTTAATAAATAGAGGTTCAGAAAATTTTAAATTGATTTTTAGTATAAAAGAAAACCACATGCATGGTTCTATGGAGGGGGGCACATAGTTTTCAATTTTTTCACAGTAACCATGCCATGAACTAAAGGGGTTAATGGATTCTATTATCTGGAAAGAAAATTCTTAATAATAACACCATCTATAGAAACCATCCCTATATGGGTTCGAACAAATTTCACTAGCACAGAAAATGGTTTGGGAAAACATTCTGCCATCTTTTTACATTAAAATAACCTTCCAAATAAATTTAAATTTCAACCGAAGAACCCCTAAATGAGACCCGAAAAAATAAATGGTATTAAGAGGGGCTCAATGAGAACCTAGAAAATTATCATGATTTTGAAATATACCAATAATAGAAACTAGGTGTACCAATATATCTTGTCAATAATCTTCAATATCAAAAATAGGAGGCCACTTCTCTCTCAACATTACCTCTCCCTCCAAAATTACATGAGTTTCAGAACCGTGATTCTGCATCACTCAAACCAAAGGTATTTTCCAACCATGATGTACCATGGATAAAATATGAAATATCATGAATGGATGTTTAGTCATGGAGAAATCAGTTCCAACATCATGATCACTCAAACTCAGAACACGATATTGATAAAAAAATACTTTTATATCTATGATCCATGGAACATGTTATGTATCAACATCAAATATGGTTGATGTTATAAATAATAATACACTTTTAACACCATATCAACATCTTTGTAGGTCCCAATAAACAAGTATCCGGCTTCCCAGCTCAATCAAGTCTTCAATGATCCAAACAAGGTGAATAATTCAAGAACACCTGACAACCTATTGAAAATTACAGCAGTCTATGGAGAGGATCATCATAAAATTTCTACTCACTCTATACTGTTGAAATTATCTTATGAACCAACTGTATCTTTTTTGACATATATTGAACCAACCATATTCCAACCATAGAACATTATCTGTTCTCTGACTAACATAATACAGATTTACAGGTCCAACCAAAAAATGCCTCAAAAGGAGCCATCCCAATCGCAGACTAGTAACTATTATCATAAGAAAACTCAATCATCATTAGATGGTCATCCAAATATAAAAAAATTCAAGAGCATAGTAGGGAAGCATATTTTATAGAATATATCTATATTCCACGTTTTGTTCATCTGACTGTGGATGGTATGTCTCACTCAAATGAACATGAGATCTTAGTGAATTATGAAGGCCTCTCCAAAATAGAGAAGTAAACTAAGGATCTATATCTAAAAGTATTATAGATGGAACTAAATTAAACTGAATAATCTATTTCACATAGTTATTTTCAACCTCAAAAATTTGGATTTATCATGATTGGATATAAAGTTAGCCAATTTGGTCAGCCCATCAATCCCAACCAATGTTTCATTCTTCATCTTCTAGGTCCGTAACCTCCCCACCATAAATTTTATATTGATCTCATACAAGTTCCATTTTATCACTGGTAGTTGATGAAGAAAATCATAAGGTATATGGTGATCAGACTTGAATTTTGGGCACATATAAATATTAAATACAAAACTACGTTTTCTAAGTCTAATTCTAGGCAACTAGAATCGATGTCACATGTCATAGAACATATTTTTGGTTCTCTATTGAACTAATGAATAGGAATTATGAAATTATCACATCACATCATTCCTGAACTATAATAGTACAAAAATGATTTTGATAAAATAGAATTCCCTTAAAGGATAATAACATCTTAAGAACCATATCACCGCAATAAAGAGAGTGTCTAACACTATAGAATTAATCATCAAGATGTTTTTCCTACTGAATCAAATCGAGTAGAACCGAAGTCACTACTACATAACTGGCTATAAACAGTGCCCGAAATGGCCTTTATTAGCACTAGAAAATCATTTAATACATGAAAGATGTTAAAATCCCTAATACTTTATCAGCGCCATAAAAGCACTAATAAAGGGTCTTTTATCAACACTTACAGAAGCACTGATAATGGTCTATATTTCATTATGTTTTAATAGCACACTATAGTACCACTACAATATGTTGAAACATTACACGACAACACTTAAAACATAGCAGATATCAATAGAAATAAGTACAAATATTGCATTTCAATGAAAAAAAATTTACAACACAAAAATAAGAAAAAATATATTGATTATAGACATTTAAAAAATTGTTTTATACATTTACATATATACAAATTATTACATACATTCAAAAACAACAATGTTCATTTATAATTTAATCCTAACATGACTCATGAAATTTTCGGACAAACCATCCCTAATAGAGAAAAATAAATATCCTCTATAAGAAAAAAATTATTATCTTAGTAATAAAATAAAGAAATAAATTAAGATAAAGTGTTTATTTTACTACAACTGATGTCAATTTTAAATAAAAAAGATTTACTTGGAGTTACATTTTCTATCGGATTGAGGTTTTTATGATTCAAAGACATCACAAATGACTTGTGGATCATTTATTGAAATTATTAAAACAATCTGAATGTGTTTTCTCATTTTTAAGTACGCTAGTTTCCTTTTTACTAAAATGTTATTTTAAACTTGAAACACAAACTTTTGACTCCTTCAGGTCACATTGTGTATTAGTTTGACATGAAATATATTCTTACACATCAAAAATGACTTATGGATCATTTCCCGAAATTATCAAGAAAATCTGAGTGTGTTAGATCATTTTTAAATGAGTGCCACTTTTTGAACTAAAATATTGATTTTAAACTAATAATAGAAACTTTGAGTCATATCAGGCACATCAGGTATTTGATTTAGGTTTGGATGATTCCTACACACAAAAATGTCATAGGGATAATTTTCACAAAGTATAAAGACAATATGAATTTTTTTCTCAGTTCTAAGTAGGAAAGCTGTCCATTTTACTAAAATTTATGACAATTTTAAATAAGAAGATGAACTTTGAGTCATAATGGCCACATCATGTGTCAGATTCAAGTTCTGGTGATTCTTACAAATCTTAAATGACTTATGGTTTATTTTTCTAATGTATTAATGAAATATGAATGTGTTTCCCCTATCTTGAGTATTTCACTTTTCTTTCTTACTAAAATACCTTTTTAAAAATATAAACATGCACTTAGTCTCATACAGATCAAATTTTGTATCAGATTGAGGTGTGGATAATTCCAACTCAACATAAATAACTTTTGGATCATTTTTAATTTATTTAAAAAAATTTAATGTATTTTCTTGGTTTTGAGTAGGTCATTTATCCTTTTTACTAAAATTGATGTCAATTTTAAATAAAAACATGTATTTTGAGTCATATTTTCAATACAGGGTATCTGATTGAGGTGCCTGTAACTCATGCATGTCTCAAATCACTTAGTATTGTTGTCCTAAATTATCAAAACAATATAAATTTGTTTTTTTTGGTTTTGAGTAGGTCAGTTTCTTTTTTTTACTAAAATTGATGTCAAATTTAAATAAATATGCACTTAGAGTAAAAATGTTCACATCGTGAATCGTATTGAGGATTGGTTTATTCCTAAACACTACAAATCACATATGTATTGTTTTATTAAATCATAAAAATAATATGAATGTGTTTTCTTTGTTTTGAGTATGTCACTTATCTTTTTTACTAAATTGTAATATTAAACATGAAACGCACATTGTAACTCATACAAATCACATTGTGTATCAGTTGGATATGAGACCAATTCCTACACATCAAAAAATATTTATCAATCGATATCACAATTTGTCATGAAAACTGGAGTGTGCTTTTTGATTTTTAGTGAGGGACACATTTTTTAGTCAAATGTTGATTTTAAATAGATAATGGAAACATTGAGTCATATCAGGCATATTGGGTGTCGTATTGAGCTGCAGTTGATTATTACATGTGAAAAATGACTTATAGATCATTTTCATAAATTATCAAAAAAAAAATATGAATTTTTTTGCTTCATTTTTATTACATAAGATGTATATTGTACTAAAATGTCATTTTAAACTAAAAACACGCACTTTGGACTCATTGGGATCACATAGGGGATCAGTTTGATGTGAAACAGATTCTTACCTATCAAAAATGACTTATTAATTTTTTTCCAAATTGATCAAGAAAATATTAGTGCATTTGATTGGTTTTAAGTGAGTGACTTTTGAAATAATATGTTCATTTGAAACTGATAACATTCTTTTTGAGTCATACCGGGAACATTTTGTATTAGATTGAGGTAGAGATGATTTTTTCACATCTGAAATGAATTAAATATCATTTTCAGAAAGTATCAAAATAATAACAATGTGTTTTCACAGTTTTTAGTTGGAAATTTTTCAATTTTACAAAAAATGATGAGAATTTTCAATAAAAATACACAATTTCAATCATACTGGTAACAATGTACATCAGATTGAGGTGCGATTGATTCTTTCACGTCCTGAATGACATATTTATTGTTTCATTAAAGTATCAATGAAATGTAAATATGTTTGATTAGTTTATAGTATATCCCTTCTCCTTCTTACTAAAATAAAATTTTATATTTGAAACACACAATTTGAATCATACTGATCACATTGTGTATCGGATATAGGTGGGCTAATTGATAAACATGAAGAATAACTTATAGATCATTTAAATAAATCATTTAAATAGTTTGAATTAATTTTATTGGTTTGAGAAGGTCATTTGTCCATTTTACTGAAATAGATGTCAATTATTAATAAAAACTTTCACTTGGAGTCATTCCAGTCAAACCATGCAACAGATTGAGGTGCACTTGATTCATTCACATCTCAAATAACATTTTCATCATTGTAAAAAATTATCAAAACAATATAAATTTTTTTGTTCCATTTTGAGTAGGTCTGTTTATTTACTAAAATTGATTTCAATTTTAAATGAAGATTCACTTAGAGTCATATTGATCACACCTTGAATCAGATTACTATGAGGATAATTCCAACACATTTCCAATGACTTATTTATTTTTTCATAATTTATCAAAAAATTAAATGTGTTTGTGTTGTTTTCAGTACATCACTTATATTTTTTACTAAAATGTCTTTTTAATCTTGATAAACGCACTTTGACTCATACAGATCACATCAGGTTTTGGTCTGATGTGAGATGATTCCTACATGTCAAAGAAGATTTATAAATCGATTACCTAAATTATAAAAAAAGTAAAAGTGTTTTTTCTCATTTATTAGTGAGTGATAATTTTTAAGGTGAAATTTCAATTTTAAATTAATAACAGACTCATTGTGTCATATTTGGAACATAGTGTATTTCATTTAGGAGATACTGATTATTACATGTAATAAATTACTTATGGATAATTGTCTTAAAGTATCAAAACAATATGAATATGTTTTCTTGGTTTTGAGTATTTCAGTTGTCTTTTTTACAAAAATTAATGTCAATTTTAAAGATAAATAATTACATGGAGTCATATCGGTCACATCGTGTGTCTGATTGATGTACGACTGATTTTTATACATCCCAATGTCTCAAAAAAATCCTAACTTTCAATGTTACCACAATTTCCAATGAAATTATTTGTCTAACTCGAAACACTACATGAGTATCTTTGAACAAACATCATCAACATGAAGAAAATAATACACCTATATAAGAAAGTAATTATTATGAGTAATACTAAAAATAAAATATTTAAACATTAATATGAAATAATGCATTAACTTTTTCGACAATGAATTTACTGTTAAAATATCAAGATGACCTCTCTGATAGATCAATAGAGGGAACATGAAGTAAAGTGATAAATTTCAAAATTGTAGGGTTAAAAATATCAATATTACAACTATAATGAAATATATTCATCATCAATTATCTTTCTAAAATGAAAATGGAGAGAACATGAAATAAAGTGAAAAATAAAACACTGGTGGGTGAAAAGGTTTTGAGGGTCAAGATGTTTATTGATGTTTTGGCTTATAAAGTCACGAAAGATGGACAAGCTACCCAAAATAGAACAAAATAATCCACCTGTAAAACGAAAATAATTATTACTTGATAATTACTGAAAAGAAATAAATTAAAGATCAACATGAAAAAATATATAATTCTATGGAAAATTATTTTACTATTAAAACATTAATATTATCTCTAAGATTGAGAAGAGATATCATTGTTTCACATCACGTAAAGGCATGACACATGGATAAAAATATTTTAAATCAAAAAAAAAACTATGCATGGTATAATTAAATTAAATCAACATTCTATTATATAATATTTTTAAAAAATAGATAATTTATATCATAACATTAATTTTACATATTTCTAAATGGTTTCCTTCATTATAGTTTTTTCGTCCGAGGAATTGGTAACATCATCATGTATAAAAGTCAGTGTCTATATGAGTTTTAAAAAATTTAATTTTGATTATGTTAATTCTATGGAGAAAATATAATATTATGAGTAAAAACATAATATATTAAAACACACTTTCATATTCTCATTGAACTCTTTTCTTTAAATGAGGCATTCATGCCATTCGGGAAAGAATTTGGTTCCTCTATTGAGAATCCAAATACCCTTTTTTGGTCCCTATTAATGTACAAGGCGTATCTTACATTGGTACCAACAAAAACTAATTGTGATGTCACAATTAAATGGTCATACTCAGTTGAATTTTCATCAGACTCTATTTTTTTTTAGTTGGTCGTAGGACAATCGACCAGTTCTTGTTTTTTGGATGAGGGATATAAAATAAATGCACTACTTATTATTCTATTTTAAATGACTCATTTTCCCCCTTCTCACTCAAATTAACCTTTATAAAGATAATTTCACCAACTTCATCTTCATTTATATTTATCAACCTATTTTCAACAAAAAATTATATCTTGAAATGTTGTGTAATACAACTCGTATATATGATCGATAATGAAAAAATGTGAAATATTTTTATGAATTGGATATCTATCCTTTGAACCAGATATGTGCATCACTTTAGGGAAAAGGATGGAACCTCTTTTTTGCATTTTACTAAAGTCATTGTGTTCTTCTATAGAGAAGCTATAACCATTGATTTCAAAACTACTGTAAGATATAAAATTTTCATTTGGTCATATAGCTAACCATTAATGTCATTTGTAAATTGAATTATTATTTTTTGATAACTCCTTATAAATTTTATCTCTGAAACATCCTATAATCTATTGATTATGTTTAATTGATATCCATCCTTTATCCTTTGATGGATTCAAATTCCTATGAATTTTTTTGGTGATCCAATGTATGAATCAAAATCTGCATTATAATGCAATATGTAAAGGTACACTTTCTCCAACTCTGTCAAGGTAATTTATACAATATCTTTTCTAGAAATCGATTCACCCAAAAGGTGTTCACTATGATGAGGCTTTGAGAGATCTATGATTTCAACATCTGATAGGTAATTGGTATAGAATTCACTAGATTCTTCAACAACAAATCACACTTCAAAACTACCTTCTCACTGACATCGATTTGTGACATACCATTTCAAAGTCTTCATATATCATTTAATGGTGTAAATCTATTTGTAATAGATAGGACCACATAGTTGAAAATCTCTATCCAAGTGAAGCATCTGGTGGACAATTATTTCAATGAATTATAGTGGGAATAAAATAAATAATTCACATAATATGAATGCAATATCCGTATACATGATGGAAACATTCATCCAGTCAACAGCTATACTGTATATGGGATTTAAAAAAGAAGGATATTCTAGTTAATGAATGTATTACCTTTGGATTCATAATGCAATGAAAAGACACATGCCTTAAATCTTGAATCAATACAATAAAGTCTTCTGATTTTAGTCCTCGTAACACCAAATTAGTAATTTAAATGAAATTCACGATATTTTATGAATTATATTATGGAAATTTTACACTAGTAAGAAAAATAAAAAATAATTTTTCCTCTCTGGAAAGATTGTAAGATGTTGGAGGATGAAAATTATGACTTTTACCCTTCACCCATTCCAACACTATCCTTTTCCGCGTTTCAATCAAGTTCATCCTAGCCTTGATGCAATCTTTCTTTTTTACTGGAACATTTGGTAACGTTCCATCAACACTATCATATGCATTTATTTCTACATGCATGACTTCAATAAAATTATTGAAATTCAAAAAATATGAAAATTCAATGAAAATTGATCTCTTATTCCAACCTAATGTTTAATGGTTTTTCAAAACTGGTATACCAAAAAAAGTGTCAGCATTTTTCACTTTATTATATAGTTGATCACCCATTACTAGAGACTGTGTTGTACCTTGTTCACTAATCTAATTAAATGATGTTTCCATGATAAGAATTTATGATTTTGAGGTAAAAAAATTGATTTCCTATAAACAATTCTTAGAGGAATGTTTATTCCAAACTGAGTATGCCTGTTTTTCACAAATGGGACACCTGAAAATTCATTTAATGTTGTTTCCTGATAAATTTTTATAATTGGGAAAGTCATTTATAATTCCATATAACATGAAGCTCAATGTGAATTATTCTCTTTTATTCACGTCATAAATTTTAACACATGTATCCCGTATCAATTTCAGATCATCGATCAAAGGATCCAAATAGGCATAAATATCCTTAATTGGTTCCTTGGGTCCAGATATAAGAATAAAAAACATAATGTATTTTCTATTCATGCATAACCATAGAAATAAGTTATAATTTACCAATATTATGGGTCATATATAGTTAGTACTACATTTTAAACCAAAATGATTTCTTCTATCTGTAGACAAACAAAGACACAAGTTTTTTGGATCATTTCCAAATTTAAGAAACTCGTAATCAATTTTCGTCATTTAAGGAGAATCCGCGGGATAAAATAGGTTCACATCTTTATTTATTGAATTTATTTCCTATTTTAATTATCTCGTGGTTTCAGAATATCTAAATAGTCTTCTAATTCATGTAATGAAACGAATGTACAATATAGATTTCAAATGACTTGATTCGTTTTTCTTGTACCGATCTATGGCACACTTAGGGTATTTTATGATTGATTCATTGTCCATAAGAAACAATATGAAACAATTTTGAAAATAATTTATATTTTAGAGATAATTTACATTTAAATTAACTTTCATTTATCATTATATGTTCTTCTTGGTAGTTCATTTTCTTCTGGAAAAATATAATTCTGCAGACCAAGTAGTTCTGTAAAGCTGGTGTCACTCAATCTGCTGATAGGTTTCAAATTATATAACATAAATATAGCTAGAAATGTAGTTTATTTAGTATAAATTGTATATAATGGTTTCTTGTAACATTAATTTAACTTATCAAAAAACATTAGACTACCAGGAAATTAATTTTCAATTATTATTTTCATTTCTTCCATGTGAACCCCATCATCATTTACAAAGGTATTCATATAAAATGATTAATAAATGATAGTATCATCCCAATCGATTTCCAAATTCAGGTTTTCTCTATTTTTAGTCCATAATTTATATCTTTTCCATGTTCTATGACAAATAAAATCTTCTTCCAACTCTTTCGGACTAATTTTTCTTGAATAAAAACTTTGTTAACATAGATAGAATATTTTAGAAGGGACATCTGCATTCCCTCTTATAAACATAATGAACTCTTTAACTCCTTATTCATACTAGTTTTTTAATTGATTATCATGAATCCATTTTTGATTCATATCTATCCTACTTTGTTTATAAAACAAATTCACATTTAAACATAATTGTTAATGGAAATAAATAAAATCTCTTCCTAATTTTGAAATCTAGAACCATAATTTGTGAATAAATAATTATTAACTCACCCTTATATTATAAGTATTCAAAACACATATAAATATATATAAATATATATTTTTACATATATATATTCTGCTAGGGTATAACTTGGTTCGTAGTGCCTTTGTGGGGATATGGTGACGTCCCAGGTTCGAGTCTCACTGAGTTATTCCCTATTGGCGTGGAGTGGGATTCTTATTGTATTTTCCCCTCCTTGAGCTACTGTAATTATATATATATATATATATATATTTGTGTGTTTGTGTTTATATTTAATGATATATATGTATATTTATATATTAAATATATAGTATGATTTTTGTTGTATTTCTCGCCCTCCCAAACTATTGGAATTTTATATATGTGTGTAGTGTATGATTTTAGTTGTATTTTTCTCCCTACTTATACTATTGTAATTATATATAAATATATATAAGCATTACTATCATTAAAAATTCACTAAGGAGGAGGTTTGAATCAGTCAGTATTTTTCTATTATGTTCCACAACTAAACAACATTCATCACCTATTAATGTGATTGAATTTTATCTTATTATTATTTTCTTACAACTTCTATAAATAAGAAGTCAAAGGGAAATAAAATTTATGGAGTTCATTATTCAATTTTAATGGAATGATATTTAGCATGATTCATGAATCCCCTTCCTCTATTACACATTCCCAATTTTGGGAAACTATTCTCCATTAACTATTTATCTCTATTCTCCATAAACATGTAATAATTCTGAAATAATCTACAAATAAAAATTTTATTTAAAAATTAAAATTCAAAATATGAAGTCCTCTATAAATTATCCTTCTTAAAATTGATATATTGGATAAATCCAGCCTTTTTTGTTACACATTATATAATTTAGAGACTGTAAAGATTAATTTTCTGTAGCCTCTTTGAAATCTGTGAAGACAATAATTAAGTCTATAAGAAAATTTAATTTTGAATAAATAAAGGAATTAAAATACTTGATATATTGTGGTCATGGAAATTATAGTGTACAAAGATACTTTTTAATTAGAATATGTTGTTAAAAAATGGTTTCTTCCAACTATTATATAAAATGACTCTCCCTTTTGGTATATTGTTACATGAGTTCTTGTCATGTTTTTTAACCCCAAAAATTATTCAGAAATATAGAATAAAAAATATTTCATTATATTAAAAATTATTTTATGGTATAAGGATTCATAACACAAAAAATCTCTCATGGTGAAATGCTCTTTCCCAAAAAAAACAACATGAAAAAATTGTTTTCTCAATAATCTAAAAAAATGTTATAATAATAAAATAAAATCAAAATAGTATACAAGGACTAGACAACAATTAACTCATGACATTTTAGAGCAATAAATCAAAAATGAAACAAGAAATATAAAAATAAAACAATAATTCCTACCTCACTGGTTTGATGAAAATCTGCTTTCAAACCCCTAACTAAAACCGAACACTTGGAGTCCAATGATTTCTGTACAAATCGAGGCAGTTGAGTGGTGTAAATCGATATTAGATTAATTGAGGAGGACTGTCAGTAGTTTTTAGCTTCAATAGGATGATTCTAATAACAAAACGGGTTCACAAAAGGTTAGGGTTTTTAAATAGATTGGGACAATTTTATCTGCGCTTAAAATAAGCATTGATAAAGAGTCTTTTTATCAGGGATTAAGTAATAAGCACTGATAAAAGGAATATTTATCAGAACGTTTTAAGTGCTGATAAAGGTAGTTATTTTTCATCATAAAAATGTGCTGATGAAATCCATGTTTTTTAGCACTAAAGTTTTAGCGCTAATAAAGCCTTCTTTTTTTCAGTGCGAAAAAATTCCTATAAATACCTACCTAGATTAGTTCTTATAAAATAAGTTCTGATAATGGATTTATAATTATAATTATAAATAAAAAAAGTGTAAATATATATATATACTTAATAAATATATATAAATATAAATAGATTGAATATATTCTTTTTAAAATATATTAATTATAATTTTTTATTTATTTATGTATAATTATGGAAATATTTTTGAAAACATATACTTATATCTAATTTTATGTTCATGCATGAATATATGTTAAAAATGAGTCAAATTGAATTAATTAAAAATAATTAAACTTTAAAAATATTAAATAAAGGGATAAATTTTGTGTGTGTGTATTTTATATAAAAATCCATTAATTATGTATATGAGACTAAATATATGTCTCTTTAATGATTTTAGTCTATATTTTTAATTCGTGTTAAGTTTTAATTATAATCCATTCTTCACTAAATATAGAACTCTTTAATGTAAAGTGCATAAATAGTTTTTAATATATGAATTATATTTATATACATAAATATATATATATAAATATATTTCATATATAAAATTTTTTAACGTAAATTATCAAAATTATTTAATTAAAATTGACTAATATTTAATAATGTATAGTTATTTTATTCATTTTTATCAATAGTTATTTAATTAATAAAATTTACAGTATTTTCTTAATAAACTTATTTTTTATTTTTTATTTATTTAAATATTTCACATTATTTACCTGGAACTTTATCTGTGCTAAAAAAGCGCAGATAAATGTGTCTTTATCATCACTAAAAATAAAGCACTGAAAAAGGTTTCCATATATCAGCACTATCAAAAAAATACTGATAATGGGTACCCTTTATGAGCACTAAAAAAAGATCGGATAATGGTTATTATTATCAGTGTCAAAAAAGGAGATAAAGGGTTAAATTTATTAGTACTTTCTTCAATGATGATAAATATGCCATTTATCGGTGCTTTATTATAGGGATGATAAATACCAACACTGTTACATACGGGTTTTGTAAAATTAAGTCAATTAAACAATGTAAAAACAACTTCATCCCTTCATTATTGAACTCCAATATTCAACAATGAAAAAAATATCCTTAAAGTCCAAGTCTTCTTACAATTCTATCAAGTCTTGGGTCAGCAGCTTCTTACTCAAGGAATCAATATCGGCATTCCCTTTCACTAAGGTATAAAGGATGTAAAATATAAAATATTGAAGCTAATCCACCAAAATTCATTGGCGGAGATTCATATCTTTTTCAATGAATATATGACTCAGTATCTTTGGTTGGAATACACTGTTAACATTTTTCTAAAAATATAATTCCACCAAATATTAAGAGTATGCATCACAACTATAAGTTCAAGGTAATGGGTTAGGGAATTCTTCTTGTGTGTCCTAAGCATCCGTGATCCATAGGTAGCAACATGATCACCTTATATATGAACACATCCCAAACCTGAACCTAATGCATTACATAAGACCATATAAACCTGCCAAGATTCTAGAAGATTCAAAACCACCACAATAGTCCAAATAATTCTCAACTAAAAAAACACTAACACTTTCCATCTCAAAATAAATTTAATCCCATCTGAGATTAGGCAGTCACTGAATAATCTATCTTCGATAATTCCTTCAAAACCTGATGATAATACCCCGATAAACACAAGAATCCCAAAATCCTAAAAACATTATGAAGTTTATCCAATTTCATAATAGTTTTCCCATTCTCAAGATCAACTGAGATACCATGTTCTAAAACAACTTGTTCTAAGGATTCACTTCCAAAATACCAAAATCGCATTTTGATATATTGGAATAATTACCGTGATTTCTCAAAAATTATATAACATCTCTTAAAGGATGAAAATCATCTTATTAAAATGAAAACTAAACCAAGATTTCATTATCAAATACCACCAAAAAATTATCAAGATACTCATGCGAAATATTGTTCTATTAAATCTATGAAGACTGTATGACCATTGGTTAGACCAAATAGCGTGATAGGGAACTCATATTCTCTGTACCATCTCTAAACGTCAGTTTTATAAATGTCAGATTACTTTATTCTCTAAAGATCATAACCATAAAAACTATTAATCATTGAAAACCAATTCACCCCTTTCAACATGTAAAATATATCATCAATCTATGGAAATAGATACGTTTTCTTTATCTTAACTCTATTGTGTTTTCGGTAATCAACACAAAGGTAATGAGACCCATCAACTTTCATATCTAGTAGAACATGTGTATCCTAAGGTAACACACTATGATGTTTAATGTTTATCTCCAAAGGGTCATCAAACTAAGACTTGAAAAATATCATTTCAATATGTTTCAGGTAGTAATATATAATAGATACCATCTGAGTATGCAACACTTTATAAATAGAAATATCTACCATACATACCAGTAGAAAATAAGTGAAATCTAATAGAATATTTTTTTTTGAAAAATGAAGAACACTAGAGGTAGATCATTCCACCAGGATTCCTGTTCCAAGTCAAATGAAATCACTAATATTGAATTCCCCAGCTATGGATAAAAACTTCTGGATCTACTGGACCTCAAGTCCTATCACACTCCGACCAATGAGATTATTTTATTTTAATTATTTTCCTACCTTTATATATTTTTTGTTGCAGTATAGGGTTAGTATCAGATGACGTTTTTAAGTGTTTGTTATGAAAAATGTGCATTTTTTATTCGACATTGTCGAGCGCACAGGCGGAGCATGTTTCGGAAACCTCGTGCGGCTCCGCCCGGGAAACTGCATGACCACCCATTCATTACCGCCAATTCATTACAGCGTTTAAAATTTTTATTACTATGATTTATATGATTTTTTTTCAAAATTAAGTAAATAAATTTATATTCATAAATTTTATCGTCATTATTTAATTATTAATATTATTATTTTTTTATTGTTATTGTAAGTATTATTTTTTAGAAAATTATTGATTGTAATTACCATTAAGAAGTTTATTTATTATTGTTTATATTATTATTATCATTAATATTATTTTCATTATTATTTTCATTAATATTATTATTATTATTATTATTATTATTGTGATGATATTTATGATAATAATTTTTATTATTTTCTTTTGTTTCTCTTACCTCTTTGTTTAGGGTTTCCAGACCCCGCCCCCCATCTCTCCCTCTCACCTCTCCCCCTTCTCTCTCTTTCCCCACATGCCACCACCCCCCTCTGCCTAGCACCCAGCCACACCCATCCCGGCCTCCTCTCCACCTATTGACAGCGCTGCACCCCTCTCCCCTGCATGCACTGACCCTTCTTATTGCACCTGAGAAGCTCGCAGCCCCAGCCGGATCTGTGCACCCTAGCTAGCCCGCACAGCCTCCCACCTCCTCCCAACTCTCCTCTACCCTGTAACCCTACCCTATATGCTCCACACACAGCCAATGCTCCGCGGAATCCCAGCGCTCCATACAGCCCTGCTTCCCTGCACCCACAGCGCGCAACCCACTACTGCCCCGGCCTCCCAGCGCTCCTTCCAGCCTTGCTTCCCAACACCCACAGCCCACGACCCCCTACTACTCCCATCCTCCCAGTTCTCCTTGCAGCTATGCTTCCCCTCACCCACAGCGTGCGACCCCATGCTGCTCTCGGCCTCATGTTTCCAGCGGTGAAGCCCTCTCAGACACCCCTCCACGCTGCGCAGCACCTCAGATGACCTCCCCTCCACCAGTGTGGCCTCTCACTGGCACCCGACCTCCCTTCTCCAGCGGTCATAACCTCTCCGACTGACCTGCCCTCTTTCCCACCTACCCATATCCCCAGTCGTCCCGCTTTCGGATGCATGAACCCCCTCTGACCTGCCCTCCTCCTGTGCGTCGCCTCTACTGGAATGATTCCCTATAGGTGTGCCTCTCCTTCTGTTGAAAATATTAATTATATATATATATATACCTTGGATTGATTAGTGGTTCTTTTAATTAAATTTTTTTGGGTAGGTTTAGGATTTTTAGGACCCACGCAGGGCGTTTTTGAGTGAGCGTCGTTGTCGCACCTTGTTTCTGAAGTTTCCTTGTCGTCACGCCATGGTTCTAAAGTTTCTTTGTCATCATACAATGATCTCAAGGTAGGTTCCCATTGCACAGCATTTAAAATTTATGTTTTATTACTTCCGGCTGGTTTCGCCCTGTATATATATGTGTGATAAATATTATTGTGCAACTTAGAATTAATTCATTTATTATGAAAATTTATAATTCAATTCTTTGGTGTGTAAATGGTGTCATTTTGTTATGTTTGAGACTGCTAAATTTTCAATTAAATATGTCATTGATTTTAATAAATTTGAAATAGTATTAGATAATTAATTTTTAAATTATTACTTGATGTAAAAAACTGTTGTTTATTTTATACACGACACTTGTAATATTTTTTTGATGAACAAACACACAATAGTGCAAGAATGCCCATTTGGATTTTAAACATAATTCGTGGAATATCAACAGTTGTTCTGGTTTAATGATAAATGATTTCATCAGAATTGTGAACAATTATTTTGGTTCTCTTGAGATATTTCTCGGTTGGCTCTAAACATTCATTTGGAAAAATAAAATGTTTTGGTTTGGTTTTAAAAAAATATTTTCAACCTATGAAGTACTATTTTTGGGCTCCTTAAATAGTTTTGAAATAGTTTAGTTCTTATAAAGAAGTTGTACATTTTTTTAAAGTGGTGATTGTGAAAGGTGTTTAATGCCCATTTGGCACTTTATGGAAAATGAAGTTTGTGTTTTTATGAAAACCCTCCATGGATAAATCTCTTTCCTTGGTTGAGATTGATTGTTTGGGAGCCCTCGCTTAGAGGCTCTTGATTTCGTGAATGGTTTAAAGGCAAGAGGTTGTCCCATGGAGTGGCTTGGGGTGATGAATGTTGTGCATTATTATTATTATATATATTTATGTGATTGGATGCTCGGCTGGCATCGCTTGGCTAACCCCATTCTCCAAATACTTTAGACATGGGAATCTGGCATATTGAGAGAATATTCTAAGAATGATTATAGCACTGGTAGGTTATGGTACTGACCATAGTCCCACAGTAGGTGGATATATTAGGTTTATTAATATGGGATTTTCCATCGGCCTGCCTGAGAAATGGTGGTCGAGCATATTGGGTGTTTTGATTTTATAGACTATGACATGTCAAGGAGGATGATATCTCATGTATTGGTGTATTATAGTTGATTATTGATCTCCTACATTCACCCATGCCTGTGACGTTTCAATTACTTGCAGTGATGATTTGGTACTGGTATGTATTTCTACATTTCCCTTGTTGTGTACTTTGTTTTGTGAATTTTTGTATATTGTTTTCCTTGATATGTGATAAATTGGGATTGACTTGTTTTCTAGAAATGGTTTTCAAATGAATGTTTTTAATACTCTTTGTACAAATTTGAAATTGTAAACTTCACTTTCCCTTTCTAAAAAGACATTGACACTAATGAAATGAACCCGAATTTGGAAAAGTTTAAGGGCAATGGTTTGTACTTTGATTTTAAGAAAAATAATTTAGAAACATACTTTTATAAGTTTTAGTTCAAACTTGAAATGATGTTTTTTTATTTTAAAGGCAGTTCATTTGAAATAGATACTGGGCTAGCCTACTGAGATTTAATACTCACGCCTATAGCTCTTTTCTATTTTTAGTGTTTGTGTAGGCTATAGCTTGACTGCCATCACCACAGGCGACGCTTGATCGTTGAGTCGAAGAGTGACCCATGAGGTCGCATAGAGATAGTTCGGACGTCATTTTTGGTTAGTTATATTTATCTATTGTTCCTATTTAGTCATTTTTAACGGTTTACTTATTCTTCATTGCTCGGTATTATATCTACTAATTTATTTATTTATATTGGGAGAAATCATTCCCACAACCTCTGTTGATGCCCTGGCGCTTGTCGCCAGCCTGGAAGGATCAGGGACGCCTCTCCGGCCATGTCGCAGATTGGATCGGGTGACTGGTTTAGGATCAAACCAGGTTGGTACTTGACAAAATTGTATCAAAGGGGGTCGTCTCTTAGCGGCCCTCACTTTTCAGATCACCCATTGTTATTTGAGGTGTCAAGGTAGATGGAGTAGGATTTTTAGGACTCAGGTGTAGGTGCGGAAAGAGCGTCGTGAACACTTGCTCGCTCTAATCCCTGGGTTTCCATGGTAAGTACAGTTTAATTAGTATTCTTTTGGTTTTTATGGAAATTCTTTTTGATTGGGATACGTCAAAGGGAGTTAGGCTAATAGATCTCCAAATTCAAATGGCCTATCAAGCCATGCAGAGCTAAGGGCATGGTCTAAAAAGGCTCTCTATGTCAGTGACGTTTTTGGCATATGGCCACCAACCATATGGTCAAGTCACCCACCGACACTAGTTCCCTATTAAAGTTATTTTGGGTCTCTTCTGACTTATTGAATTTGTTTGTATCGGGGAAAAAATTGGTTTTGAAAAATGGTTGTTTTAATTACACATAATGAATTTGAGTATTGTTTTAAAATAAGTGGTATGAGTTATTTTTTTATGGAAAAAAAGTTTCTTTGTTTTTTCCTTGGTGTTCCGATGAGTTCTCACATGCATAGTGGTATGTTGGAGTATGAATGGATTTCTAGTATGGTGGATGGATGCTTGGGTTGTCACGGATACATGCATGTGAGTGAGACTCTAAAGAATACTTATGGCAAGGGTTTAACCCATAAAGCTTGTTTTAAATTAAACATTTTTGGAAATGAAATGTTTTGATTTTATGATGGCTCGTTTTCTTGTGTTTGGAGCTTTTCATATATGCAGTTTTTGTTTTTGTGGATTTTTTCTTATTAAGTTGGCCTTGATTGGGTTCTTGACTCTTATTGTCCAACGGCTATTCCTTTGATGCTTTGATGGGTCATTGTAGTACAGTTTATCAGACCTAAGGATTTTATGCATGAGTTTCGGAAGCTTGATCCAACTCTCTATTAGGGTCAAGAAGAACCTTCTAAAGTAGAGGATTGGATGATGTAGATTGAAAAAGACATTAACCTCGTTGATTTTCCCGATTCGTTGATGGTCAAGTTTGAGACCTTCATGCTGAAGGTTCACTGTGGTTGTGGTCAATGTCTGTGTATCGGAACAAGCCTCATCAAGAGAATACATGGGAGTTCTTCCAGGAATTATTCATTTGTCAGTATTTCTCTAAAGAAGAAATGGTAAGGAAGGGGATGAATATGTGTTGTCTACAACATGGTGGCAGATCCGTGATGGAATATTTCAAGCACTTTGTCAAGCTAGTCCCTTATGATTCAGTGTATTCCACATATAACCCCATGAAGGCTCGACGCTTCGTGGAGGGTCTCCGCTCGATCTGGAATCGATGGTGTCAAAGTCAAACATAACTTCTTTCATCGACGTGGCAAGACAAGCTTTTCATGTTGAAGTCATTATGAGAGGAGTGCTCAAAGTAGTCCTCCCTCCTTTGATCCCTACAAGCAGTGGTGAATATTGTGGAAAGGATATGAGTAAGTGATCGAAAGTATATGGGATAGGTGGTGGAATCAAGAGGCCTCAGTATCTTTCATCAACCTCTTTGGAGTGAGAGATCCTTATGTGTTATCAGTCTAGCAAGCTAGGTCACAAGAAGTTGTCGTGCCCAAGTGCTCTGAAACCCTGCCAGGCATGTGGATGCCTGGGTCACTTGTAACAATTGTTTTGGCGCGTTTCTAGGAAGCGTCGCAGAGTAAGTTCTCAGAAGTGATGTGCTATTGGGTTTTAGTTTAAAGTTTCTTGTGTAAGTTTCCTTTCACTGTAAGGAATATCTTATTATTGTAGTGTAATGAAGGTGTTTTGGGTATTGAAATGTATGGAAATGTCGTGGGATTTTCATGAACTCATGTTTTCAATGTCATTGTGTTTTTCATTTCAAAACACTCTCTTTTCTTTTGTCCAATCAAAAGATGTTTATTTCTTATTGGGATTATCAAAACATGACTATGAGGAAAAAGATGCTTCATCCATCAAAGCTCCATCCAAAAGGGCTTAGAGTGAAGTTGCTATGTAATCAGAAACTTCTAGTGAATTTTAAGTAGTCTGGTTAGGGTTTTTCCTCTATCATAGGGTGACACAATTTTAGTGTTTCTGTCTGTAAATTCCCTCTTTTCTCAAAGAGCACGATGGACTTATCCCCTGTGAAATATTAGTATTTGTTCCTTTTTGGATGTGTGGTGAAGATTAGTGGCCTTGTGTGGACCAGTCATGTGGACCAGTTGTGACTTTGGTTTGGGTCCATTCTGAAATGAAGAGTCGTGAGTAGTTATCCGTCGTAGTTTCATTTATCAAATCCTTGGGCCCTCCCTCCCTGGCCGTGGGGTTAGGTTTTATAGTTAGTATGAAGTTTTTTCTAATCTATTTTCTCTTCCAGATGGGAATGAGTTGGTGGAATGTTCTTGCTGTACTTTTTTCAGCTTGAGTAAGACCGAGCTCAGGCCTAAGCCCTCTTTCCATTTGTCCATTTATATGTTTGTTCTTTATGGTGGGGAGAACCACCGTGAGCCTCTTTGGGTTTCCTATTAAGTTGTTATCGGATTCTTGTTGAATTCTTATGGTGGGGAGTCTGATCAGGCCTCCTCTCTGCTGGTGATGTGTTTCGGACAATGAGGTTGAGTCTCGTGGGTGGTTGATGGAATGTCCATGTGTCAAGTGGTAAGATCGTTTTGTGTGGAATCCATAGGTGTTGATCGATGGGCTGGATAGTGTGGTGGCTTTCCTGGTGCGAAATAATTGTGGTTTGGAGAATTGTCACACCTCGACCTATGAGATTATTTTATATTAATTATTTTCATGCCTTTATATATATTCTGCTCCTGTCCGGGGTGACTCTCGGATGAAGTTTTTATGTATGTGTTAAGAAAAATCTGTGTTTTTTGATAGACGTTGTTAGGCGCACGAGTGGAGCGCATTTCAAAAACCCCGTGCGGCTCTGCTTGGATAACGGCGTGACCACCCATTCATTACATCCCTTTCATTGCAGTGTTTAATGTTTTTATAGATATGATTTTTATGATTTTTTTTTCAAAATTAAATATATACTTTTATTATCTTAAATTTTATCATCTTGATTTTGTTATTATTATTATTATTATTATTATAAGTATTTTTTTGAAAATTATTGATTATAATTACCATTAAGATGTTTAATTATTATTATTGTAATTATTATTATCATTAATATTATTGATATTATTGTTTTCATTAATATTAATATTATTATTATTATTATTATTATTGTGCTTATATTTATTATAATTTCTATTATTATTATTATTTTATTTTATTTCTTTTACATCTTTTTTTGGGGTTTCCGGAACCCCCATCTCTCCCTCGTAGCTCTCCCTCTTCTCTCCCATTCCTCACGCACCGCCACCCTTTTCTGCCTGACACCCAGCTGCACCCATCCCGACCTCCTCTCTCCCTACTGCCAGCGCTGCACCCCTCTCCCATTAATGCGGAAACCCTCCTTACTGCGCCTGAGCAGCTCGCAACCCTAGCCAGATCTGCGCACCCCAGACATCCCGCCCAACCCAACACCTCCGCCCAGCTCTCCCCTACCTCGGTGCCCTCCCCTGCATGCGCCGCACACAGCTGCTGCGCCCCAGCCTCCCAGCGCTCCTTGGATCCATCCTTCCGCACACCACAGTGCACGAACCCCTGCTTCCCAGGCCTCTCAGTGCTCTTTGCAACCCTGTTTCCATGCACCCATAATGCACGACCCCTACTTCTCTCGGCCTCCCAGCGCTCGTTGCATCCATACATCCCATCACCCACAGCACGCGACCCCCTGCTCTCCCGGCCTCCTGCTTCCAGTGGTGAAGCCCCCTTTGGACCCCCTACTATGTAAGTAGCACCCCCGGCTGACCTGCCCTCCTCCGGCAGCCCTCCCGCTGGCACCGACCCTCCCATCTTCAGCGGTTGTAACCTCTCCGGCGACCCGCTCTCTTTCTCAGAAACCCTCTACCCTAGTCTCGCTTTCAGTCGCACAAACATCCTCTGACCTGCCCTCCTCCAGTGTGTTGCCTCTTCTGGAGTGATTCTCTACCAGTGAGCCACTCCTTTCGGTGTGAATATCACTAAAATGGATATATATATATATATATATATATATATATGCACCTTGGTTTGTTTAGGTGTTATTTTAATGAAATGTTTTTTGGGTAGGTTTAATATTTTTAGGACTCGTGTGGGGCATTTTCAAGCAAGAGTTATCGTCACGCCTTATTTCTGAAGTTTCCTTGTCGCTGTTCCTTGGTTCCGATATTGCATTATCGTCACACACCGATATCTAGGTAGGTTTTCATTGCACATCTTTTAAAATTTAAGTTACATTACTTCCTGCTGTTTGTGCCCTGTACACACACACACACAGATATATATATATATATATATATATATATATATATATATATATATATATTTCTGTGCTAAATATTATTGTGCAACTTAGAATTAATTCATCTATTATGAAAAATTTATAATTAAATTCTTGTGGTGTGAAAATGGTGGCGTTTTGTTATGTTTACGGACACTAATTTTCCAATTAAATATTTCATTAATTATAATAAATTTGAAATAGTATTAGATAATTAATTTTTAAATAATTACTCAGTACAAAAAATTTATTGTTTATTTTATACACGAAACTTGAAATATTTTACGGATAAACCGACACACAATAGTGAAGGAATGCATGTTTGGATTTTAAAAATAATTCATGAAATATCAACGTATTTTTGGTTTAAGGAAAAAAGGTTTTTTCTGAAGCGTGAACAAGTATATTGGTTCTCTTGAGAAATTGCTTGGTTGGCTCATACAGTTTATTTGGTAAAATAAAATGGTTTTGTTTTGTTTCATAAAAATATTGGCAGCCTTTGAAGTGGTGTTTTGGGGCTCCTTAAATGGTTTCAAACAGGTTTTGGTCTTATAAAGATGTTGTAGTTTTTTAAAATTGTTGATTGTGAAATGTGTTTAATTCCTGTTTGGCACTTTATGGAAATTGATGTAATTGTCTTGATGAAAACCCTCATAGGATAACTCTCCTTCCTTGGTTGTGACTGATTGTTTGGAAGCAAATGTTTAGAGGCTCCTGAGTGCTCGAATGGTATAAAGGTAAGAGGTTGTCCCATGGATTGGATCAGGGTGATGCATGTTGTGCATTATTATATATATATATATATATGTATGTATGTGATTGGCTGCTTGGCTGGCATGAGTTGGCTCACACCCTTTTCTAAATACTTGAGATAAGGGAATCTGGCATATTGAGAGAATATTCTAATAATGATTGTTTCACTGGTAGGTTACGGTACTGACAAGTGGCCTATAATAGGTGGATATATTGGATGTATTACTATAGAATTTTCCCTTGATCATCATGAGATAGGATGGTCGGGCGTATTGGGCGTTTTGATTTCATCGTGTGTGACATGTCAAAGAGGATAATATCTCATGTATTAGTGTCTTAGGGTTTATTCTTGATCTCTTTGGTTCACCCATGTCTGTGACTTTTCAGTTACTTGTAGAGATGATTTGGTACTTGTATGTTTTTCTACATTTCCCTTGTTTTGTACTTACTTTTTTGCATATTTTTTATATTTATTTCCTTGCAAAATGTGATAAATTGGGTTTGGCTTGTTTTATTGAAATGGTTTTCAAATGATAGTGTTTAATCGGCTTTGTACTAATTTGAAAATTTAAACATCACTTTCCCATTATAAAAATACATTGACACTAATTAAATGAACCCAAATTTGCAAAATGTAAAGGGTAATGGTTCATACTTTGTTTTTAAGAAAAATAAATAGAAAAACATACTTTTATAAATTGTAGTTCAAACTTGAAATAAATTTTCTTTTATTTTTAATGTAGTGCATTGGGAATAGATATCGGGGTATCCATCAATGTTTTAATACTCAAGCCTATAGCTCTTTTCTGTTTTTAATGTTTGTGCAATCTAAAAATTCAGTGTGCTCGCCTAGGGTGATGCTTGATCGTTAAGTCGGAGAGTGACCTGCAAGGTCGCACAGAGTTAGTTCGAACATTGTGTTTGGTTAGTTTTATTATTCTTTAGTTCAAGTTTAGTAATTTTGTTCAGATTACTTATTCTACATTTATCTATATTATTTATGCTCCTTTATTTATTTATATTGGGTGAAATCCTTCCCAAAACCTCTGTTGAAGCCCTGGCGCTTGTTGCCAGCCTGGGAGGATCGGGAACGCCTCTCGGGCCATGTCAGGGACTGGCTCGGGTGACCTGTTTAGGATCGACCTGGGTTGGTTCATGACAGGTCCAATTCTCCCTAAGAGATACGGAACAACCTATCAGGTTTAGTGGAGGAGACCCATCAAGGATAGTAATCAATTGCGGTTTTATGAGAAATAAGTGAATCTATTCAGAATATGTTTTCAAGAGGCTTCATGTTGAGAACAAAAAAAACATAAGAAAGATCAAAATATGATAATGATAAAATACAAGCATGACTCTGAAGACCTTACCCTCTCTTCATTCCATGGGATGTAGTATTATCCACAACATAAGATAAAATTTTTGTAGTATGATCTAGAATATTCACAATATGAGTCGAAATGAACAAATGAGATGAATTAATATCCAGTAAAGAAATAAGTAAATATAAATCAATAGATATGGTACCTCTCATTGATTTTAGAATCATATTTACTTAATCTGGAGACTATTCTACAATGTGGAAAAGCATCATTATAGATGTTTGTCGTTAGAACCCTTTAGTACTTGAAGCATGTGATATTGCTATTGTAATTTTTGGTCTAAATGATGATCTGAAACTATGAAGAGACAAATATATATGATGAACTTATGAATATGACCTGAAACTTCGTATGAAACGCATATTATGGGTGCCTAAGTGAAAACTAGTTTTGAGTGTCCAATCATTACCCAGTGGTAGTAAATCAGATGGACTTTTCTATGAACAACATGAGGTATAGAATAACCATTGAGATTAGAACCACCACAAGAGTCATCATGATTTATATTTCTATTTATTTAACTCAAATCACTATAATTTGGATAAAAAAGAAAACTCATTAACCCTAAATTTCTATCCAGTTCCATCTCAATAATTAATACACTAACCATCACATTAGAGTAAGAAGGTAATTTAGTAAGAAAAACATAGAATGAATATGATACCGAAATCCCACCAGGAATTTTTGAGTCTTTATCTTTTCAATAGATACTATATCTTTTGTAAACTAAAAAATCTTATTAAAATTATTTATAAATGCTTGCACTATCCTTCCAGCCTACTCGAGTTTGAAAAAATCAATAGCCTTGGATAACACCATCGACTTTGGATAGAAGTGGTTAGTGAAAATAACTCAAAATTTTGTCTAATCTAAACCCCCATTTTTATTTTCATTCACTCTCTTTCCCCATCATTTCCTCCTTGGACTCTCTAGCTAGAAGGTGGAATATTCCACATTTATTTCAAAGGGCATTTCAATGAACTCAAAAATCGATTGAACTTTTTTGACCAATCCTAATCTAGTAAAGGATAATTATAGCATTGGAATTACATTGAATTTTGGTGAATAAATTCATGATAATGAATCATGAAGTCCAACCATTGAAGTTCCTCAGCTGGAACCTGAAAAGGAATGGGTGAGGGTGCTTATCCTATAGCTTGGAAAGCATGCACAACAACTTCAACCAGATTCTGGTCCATGGGAAGATTTTCGCATTGTTGTTCATTATTTCCTTCCTCCTACGTCTGACTCACACATCTCCTCAGGGACATGATTTTGAAAAACAACAACAAATGGCATTGAAAACATCATATTAACAATCTAGTATACAAACTAGGAAAATTAATCCCATTAGATCGATATTCATGATTTGGATTTCAACATATCCTAATCAAATAAAAGAGACATCTAGAAAAAATACTAAAAACTATTCTCACAAACCACCACTAGTGAATTAAGTCTCATTATGGATAGATATGTTAAGATACCCAATAGTAACTACCTTCTAATTCCTGAATGTATTACAAAACTACATACTATAATCAAGCCAAGATGAACAACCAACACCTTCGGTACCACATTGTCATGAGCCGGCCTAGACACCCAGGTACCCTATAACACCTATATATTTTTTAAAATATTTTAATGGTTCTAATAAATTTATCTTCTTGATATTTTTTATTTCACATGCCATTATAAATAGTTATATATATATATATATATTAAAACACTAAGTCAAAAATTTCATTCACATGACACCAACATGGATTGCACTACTTGCAACACAGACTTGTCTTATGCTATATGCAAAACTAACTTGTCTTGAAGTACATGCAATACTAACTGAGTGTACGTTACATTCAATACCATGTTTTTATGAAACATCATTTAATTGTTATAATTATTTAAATGATTTACTTATAAAATATAATTTAAAACACAGTAATACGAATAGTTATAACTATTATTCAAATATTCTTAAATTGTTTTTATACAAATAAAAATCATTTATAAGGAAAACTATAATTTCTTGTAATGTATTAAAATATTTAAAAATATTATTTTCTCAAATAAATTTCTTTTCTTTTCATTTTACAAAAAACAAAAAACATAATTCAAGACACATCTAGAAATTTAATTTTAGGAAATAGAATTAATTTTTGAATTTATAATACCGAAATTATATCTGGGTGAATTGTTTGGATTTTTCTATGAAACTTCATTTTTTATGAATTTCGTAAATATTATATTTTGTTTAATAAATGCCTTTTTGTTTAAAAATTATTAATATTAAATTATAATTAAATTTTTTAGAGTAAAATTAGATGAATTATACATCTATTAATATAGTTTAGGTCATTATATTAAATTTAAATTTTTAATTGAATATAATAACTTAAAAAACATTTGATCATTTTCCTACATTAAATTTTCGTTATTTCATCTCGTCTGCGGGATTAAAATTAATTATATTTTTTACACATCAATGAATTGAATTTAGAAAAATGTAAATTCACCATTTTAATCTGTATAATTTTTATATTATAATTATATCAAGTTAATGTTTGACCAAAAAAATTAGTAAAAGTGATTAAAATCAATCATAACGATTAAGGTCAAATTAAGCTTAATTAAGGAGTAAGCCTTAATATTAAGATCCAAAATTATCTAAAAAAATTTTAAAACACACTTTTTTAAATATATTTAGTCCATAAACCTTCCATTATTATTTTTTCATGAATTAGTTTAGGTAATAACATGTATACACCAAACTTGTTTTCAAAAAATCCAAGTGAGTCCTTTTCCTTCTCTATAAAAGGCCACCACCTGTCTCCTTTTCTCACACCAATAAAACTAATTAGGTTCAGAAAATATCATACCAATACACCTCTAATCATACCTACCTTCCTTCTAGAATCTGATCCTTGTTCAGATACCAATCCAAGTAATACGTTTGGAACAAACCAAAAGGAGTTACAAGATTAAGAGGTAACCTCTTCTCTCAGGCACCTTTCTTTTGTTTTCGTTTTCCACCCTCAAATATATTTTTTAATTTATTTTTTAAAAACACAATACTATTCAATATTATTATTTTTTATGATAAAGGATCAACCAAAACCTACACACACATCCATCTAATTGGTTAATAAACACATAGTTTATGTGTATGGTGAACAACCACGTCACTAAACAATAATTGTTCATTATTCCTTTACCACATGTTAAGGTGGAAATAATGATGGAATAACAGTTTATATATGTCATATATTATATTTATTATATATCTAAACTTATTTATTCCTTTTAAAACACATAACTTACTTACATTCCATTTGGTGTAAATACGATAATTTTGTTTGAGGAAGTGTGGACTACCGCCCCCTCAAAGTGATTTGATTCATTCACACACTACATTGAATGTATTAGGGGTGAGTTTAGTTAAATTATATGATATATATTATATAATAATACTAATATAACAACTATATATATATGTATACATATATTTCATTTACATTGTTTCTTTCAATATGGAAATAAAAAACGGAAACAACATTTGTGCGTATGTACGGCTTACCATCTCCAAGAACATTGTATTCCTTATCATACATATATATTATATATATTATTAGAATAAAAATATAAATAATGTACCTGATATTTATATCATGGATTAAATACTGGACATCATGATATAATCATATGGACTAAGGATATAACAAATTAAGACACATGAAAAAATAAAAGTGAATATTACCAGAAGCATAACCATGACAAGAAATTACTAACAATAGGGTAATGTAATGTCATAATAAATTCATATATGGGATTATATATAATAATTTAGTTATTTAAAATATGTATAATCAATTTATATTTATTATAAATGAGGTTTTAATGAGTTCAATCAGATTAAAGACACAAGGTAAAAGAATTTCATCTCACATTTTATTTTTGTGAGATACAAGCTTTATTCAACACCGATTACTTTCGTGTGGTGTGTATACTAACCATGGATGTATAATATGATTATTATAATTAAATCTATGGTTATTTTCATACTCATTATATGATATTTATTTCACAGGGTTAATGTTTCAAAAGTTACCAAATTGGTAATGTAGTTTTGTCTCAAATTTCCTCACTGGATACACATGTTTTGTTATACAGCTATGTATTTTAAAGAGGTTTATATGATTCCAATTTACATGTTATATAATTAATATTAATATTTTAGTGATATTTTATTGTTATTTTAATTTAATTTTCTTATATGAAGAGTATGATCCTAATTAACCAAGTGGTAAGATTATATTGAAATATTCTCATCACTTTACGATATTTTTAATGATTATGATTCTTTCGATGGAATATTATGATCCATATCTCAAGAAAAATCATCATATTCTTTATAATAGGATTATTAAATATATATCCATGTATTAGTACCATTTTTTCACACTTTGGTACATATGCTAATTAATAAAATGTTTTTATGAAAAATATGATCGCATCTCTCTCATCGATATGAAATCTATTTTATTTTAAAACAAATGTTATAAAAAATGTTTTCAAATGATATTTGGAGATAAATTTCCTGGAAAAGAGATTTAAAAAACTTTTAAACTTTTTTAAAATCATTCATTATAATTTTTCAAAGTAATATTCAATGAAATAGTTTGAACGACATCTTCATGAATTATTTATATTTTTTTAAAGTATCTTCAAGTAAAATATTTTCAAAACGTTTTCAATATTTCTTTATAAGTTTTCAAATTTTTTTCAAAGAAAAAATGATTTTAAAAATGTTTTGAATCTTGTTTTATATGTTTTCAAGGAAAATGGTTTTTAAAATATTTTTAATTTTCTTTAATAAATTTTCAAGGGAAAATGTTTTCAAAATGATTTCAATCGTTCATTCTATGTTTTCAATGTAGTTTAAAAGTAATTTTTTTTCAAAAGGTTCTATTTCATAAATATAATTATTTAAAAATGAATTGATATTTTCCACAATAAGTGTTTTTAAAATATATTTCCATGTTATTTTCCATATATGATGACATCTGTTGATTACAATAAATTCCATCTAAAAAATTATTCAAAGGTTCCATTAATATTCTTTCTTCAATAGTCTATTTTTTGATGGATAAATTATTATGATAGGAATTTCATTTACATATTTATATGATTTTGAAACCCACTTCTCTTCAAGGGTTATGATGTGATTAAATTATTATGAAACCTATATCTTTTCCATATGTTATGATGTTACGAAATGTTAATGATACCAATTTAATTACGTAGCTTGTGATTGTGTGTTTATAAAACCCATATCTTTTCATGATTTATTATATAATGAATGTTTTTTGGTATAAGAATGTATGATTTCATTATGTGATGGGGGGCCTATATCTCCCTCCAATTTATTTGTTAATAAAAAAGGTTTGGTGATCTGTTTCGTGGTTTCGGCCTCGAAACGCCCAATGGTTCCATATTCGATGACGTGTGGACCTGGTTTCCAAAGGCAGGAATTCACCGGATGGTCTGACCACAGACACTTAAGAACTCACATTGGTCGAGAGGATGGGAAATTGGGCTCATCAAACCCTTTTGGGGGGGAGTTATTGCCTGTTCCCGGACTCTCTTATAGATTTAAGACGTATTAATATGTTCGTGAATCTTTGGTTTATACCCAAACATAGTATCCATGGATTAAACCTTGGTTGGAAATGGTTAGCTGAACGTAGGGACTCAGAATCATTTACTCTTGAGGTTTACCATCCCTCATTGGGTTAATGACCCCGAGTAGTCTAGACTCACTGTGGCGACACAAAGAATGGTACGGTGAACCGACGTGGAGATAGTCGGATCGACCGGTTGTTAGGCTTGAACCTCAGGGAGGCCTCCTACGTACCCTGCCTAAGGGACAAGGATGAAGGTCCACTTAGTTCGGGTATAAATTTTAACGTCACGCTTTACGGAGGATACAGTTTAACATCATGCTGGTCAGGGGTGGAACTCGTCATGAAGAAATGACCGAGTGGTGGGCTTAAACCTCGTGGAGGCTTCCTATGTACCATGGCTTGACATGGATCAAAGTCCCCGTAGTTCGCTTATGTGTCCGGGAACCGATGTGAAGATGGATCAGATGGTCCGATGGGTTTTGGGCTTGAACCTCATAAACGCTTCCTACATACCCTGTCTAGTAGGCAGGGATCAAAGTCCATGTAGTTCGCTTAGTGGGGCTTACACTCCGAGGAGGCCTAGAGTGATGAATTTGGGCTTACACTCTGGAGAGGCCCATAGTGATGGATTGTAGATTACACCCTAATGAGGCCCAGGGTAATGGATTGGGGCTTACACTCTGAGGAGGCCCATAAAAGGATTTCATGGTCGATGGTTACTCTAAGCCCACGTGATTCATGCTGGGTGTGAGAAACAAGAGGCAGTAGGGACCAGACGATCATGTCACGAAAGGTGCGTCCGGGAGGAATGGAGTGGGGATTACTCGTGGAGTGGCCCATAATGTCAGGTCTTACTCCGATATGGACTCCCATGGTGTCTTCCACATGTATGTCCATGAGGGCATCCCAACCCATTGGTGGTTTGAGGTTTATAATGGGGTATGACGCCTATGCTCAAGTGCACAAGCGGGATAACGCCAAGGACGTTGGAATCAGGACAAACAAAGGGAGATGAAAAGTGTGAACTACATGCCGAACATTCTGAATGCAATGAGGGTGGCGTGGGGATGGAGGATAACTGTTGACCATGTTTGAAACACTGCATCCATATCACATTAGCCTGAAATGGGGACAAACAAATGAGGGTCGATTGTGGATCGTGTTCGAAACACAGGACCTGACTCGAAGTGTTGTCCAAAGTCTTCTGGGGCGTTGGCCCAGGATGGTAGGTGAGCTGATGCGGCATGGGACCACACTGTTAGGGGGTCCTTTCAGACATGGAAGTGGATGAGGAACCGAATGAAGGACACGCAAAGCCTGGGGTGGAGTGATGGAATGTTTGAATGGATTACAACGCTCTTAGAATTACACCACTGTGATCATGACGTTAGGAATCTTTTTCTTGGAGCATAAGGCATCTCTTATTTGGATTTAGAGGCATCCTAAGTTTGGAACATATGGAGTGCTACAGTTTATAGTCATGTAGAGAGGTCTATTTTCGTTTAGTTTAATATCATATGGGTAGGATAAGGGCCATAAAGTTTAACGTCATGTGGTCAGGATGAAGGCCATACAGTTTAACGTCATGTGGTAAGGATGAAGGCCATACAGTTTAATGTCATGTGGTCAGGATGAAGGCCATAGAGTTTAACTTAATGTGGTCAGGATAAAGGCCATACAGTTTAACGTCATGTGGTCAGGACGACTAGGTAGGAGATAACTAGCAATAGTTGGTGTGGGACTTCAGCATGGGCGGGCCTTTCTGGATGAGCCTAGCAAAAGGAGCTAGGTAATGGGGATATAGGAGATTCATGAGGAGTATCTTGACTCATGGAATCTATAGAACAGATTCTAGGTTGGCAGAAGGGTGCAATGTTAAATACTTTTGACTCATCCTGAAAAGTTTGCGGTGTGACCCTCTATTTTTCATGAGGGTTAGTGACAGTAGCGAAGGGACCAGAGCGCTGCACTGACCCCGAGCAGGGGGGCGGGGGTGCAGCCCCTATGGTATGGACCAGTGAGTGCATGGGGTTTTCCTAATGGGACGGGCCGCAAGGAGATGGCTGCGAGGGACTGGCTGCGAAGGAGCAAGCCACAGAGGAGCTGTCTGCAAAGGGTTTGCGGTTTGGTAGTCCGTGAAGGGTGTCTGTAGAGGAGCTGGTTGTGGAGGAGGCTGTCCATGAAGGATGTTGTCGACGGAGGAGATGGCCTTCCGTGAAGGGTGTCCACGGATGAGATGGCCGCAAAGAAAATGGCCACGAGGGGCATCTGAAAAGGGGCTGCCACCTGTACTGCTTCGTCCCCGTGGAGGATCTCCGCCTCCATTTCGCGAATGACACTGGTCTGTGGAGGGGGTGGCCGCGGAGGGACAATATACAAAAGAAAATGGCTACTATGGGCTGGCCGTGGAGGAGCTAGCCACATGTGGTTCACGGTTTGGTTTCTCCTGTACGCGGAATAGTTCATCCGCGAACGATCTAGGGTCCGTGGATGGTCACAGACCGCTGGGAGCGATTTCTCCAGCGTCTCCCCAAGGGTTTTCACCTGTCCTCCCTCTCCTCCTTCGGTGACCCTCGATGGATATTTATAGAGTCGGGAAATAGGTAGTATCGATAGGCCCATGGTACTTTATGCGGAATCCCATGAAGGAATCACCACCTGCAGATGACTCGGACAACTGATTATTTTTGACGAGTCGCGGCATGCGGGGTTGCTTCGTGGTGGCACACCAATCCATCTCTATTCCGCGGAAGATGAGGTTCACGGTGGCATACGGCTTCTGCCTCTATTTCTTGAATGACGGCATGTGCGGCATGGGTAGGTTGTCACGGTTCGCGGCGGTGGATCAGCCTGGCTTCCAGCGGTCTTCGTGGTTTGCGCCCACGTAGGCGGTCCGCCCCCATCTCGTGAACGACAGCGTCCGCGGGAGGGCGGTTTGCGAAACCGGCCACGTACTGTTGCAGGGAGAGGATACGCGGAGCGGTTCAGTCCTTTTCCAAGTCATGAAGTAATTGGATTTCCCCATTGTGAAATTTTCAGGACCCTACATGATCACAAAGGATACATGGGTGGGCATCCCAACCCCAAAATAAGAGGTTATACAGAATGAAATCTCGAACCTAGAACAAGAGGGTATATGGGAGGAAATCTCATACCTGAAACAAGAGGGTAAACAAGAGGACACCCAAATCCCAAAACAAAAGGGTAAAGAGGAGGGCATCCCAAGACTGAAATAAGAGGGTACACGAGAGGCATCCCTTTTCCCGAAACAATAGGGTTCGGAGGATGATAACTCAATCCTGAAGCAGTTACACATGTGATTAACCCAAGCCTAACATGTTTCAAATATCACAGTAGGCCACCATGACCTTGGGATTTTATATGCATATTTTTGTACAATAATTATATGTTTTATTCCTATGTTACGCTTTCATAACTTATTCTCTTAATTATATTATCATCAATGTCTTATGAATTTATACCCGTTATTATGATCTCTAATATGAAATTTATGATCTTAAAATGTTATGATCAAGTTCCATAACCTTTTGAACTTTTTATGCTTACGTGTTTCATTTATTCTCCCTTAAGGAGCATCTAAGCTAACCCCTTTCTTATATTCCCTTTCCCTATGTAAGAAAGAAAGGTTTTATATAAATGTATTTAAGGTGGAGATCTTTATGGTAGATGTTTCTGATATTTAACTAGGATAAACGATTTTTTTACCATGTTTCAAATGAATTTAATCTATTGTGGTCCCCATGGATGTATTTTTGTAATATATTGAATATTAATCTAAAATGATTTAATATCCATGTATGTTATGGCTGGTTCACTATATTTGGTATCAGTGGAAATTTGTTGTCAAACTTTTGAAACAAGGATAATAAAACTTTAGTGAGATCCCTAGGTACATTTCTAAGTATATGTATAGGGATGTCTCTAAAGATAAGTATAATGAAGAGTTAAAATTTATGAAAATTTACTATAATTTTGGTATAGGATAGATTGATTAGTTTCCTAGAAATACATCTTTTTATAAATACTACAAGTATTTTTGGCTTTGACATAGATGTTCCTAGGGATAACAAATCCTACAAGATTTTTTGATCCTCACATGGGGTAATCTAGTACATGATAATGGGTATTGACGAACACTTGGTTTGACACTCGCAGGGGATATGATTTGGGAATTCACAAAAATCATCATAAACATTCATGAAGGATATATATATATATATATATCTGTGTGTGTGTGTGTGTGCGTGTGTGTGTTTTATATTAATAACATCGTATGAACATAGGTTTTCATAGATTAAGAATGGTGTCCAGATTTTGACATCTTATAAGTAATTATTTTTATAAATATGTAGTTTCCTTCCATGAGAAGTAATTCTCACAATATGATTCTAGTTTTTTCAAATGGAGTTAACTAGAATTAACTTTATCAACATTCAATGTCATAGAAACTTTTTTGATGAGAATTAATGTGGGATTATCACTGAAGTAAAATACTTTATGATCATTCCTACTCAGTTTTTCCAAAACAAGATAAAATATGTATACCTTTACCAACTCTTGAACTCCCTAAATAAATATAGTGAAGGATTTCATTGAGAGTTCGGGTAGTGGAGACCATATAAAATATAAAAAAAAATTTCCTTTATGTCAATAATTTGGAAATAATCACCTAATTTAATGTCCTGTAGTAACAAGAAGAAGTTTTGATTATGGAAAAAGACATAAATTAAGTCAATGAAAGGGAAAAATAAAGTATCTGAATAACAAAATGGATAATAATATTGGCCTTCCTATCATACCATTGAAGGTTATGTTTTTTAATTGTGTTATAGATGGTCAATATGAAAATAAATGTCCCTATAGAAAATCTCTGAGAGAGAATCATCAATGTGGTGCAATTAATGGTTACATTGTGGATGATGAATAGACTACAGATTAAATGTTAATGAAAATATGTATTATCTAATAGGATAAGGTATCCTTGATAATGGACTTCTGATGAGGTAATTAATGTTTTTATTTATTTGGATTCAAGTGTTATGAAATGATAAATAAATAAGGATTGTCCAGTTTCTATTTTTCTAATAATAATAAATAAGAATTTATTGAATGTATATGATGGAATAGAAAATTGATTTAATGGAAATTTGATGTCCATATAAATAACATTATTAAGGAAATGATTACCCTTAATATTTTCCTTTTGTTAATATATTGTTGTTCAAATAAAGATGTGTGGGATATGAATAAGTAAATTTGACGGTACATATTTCCTTGGAACTAATTAATGACTTGTTGACAAGTAGTTCATGATATCATGGATGAAGCATACATCTTATTTTATTTATGGAATATATCCAATAACATATGGAATATGGAATTTTGAATTTTTTCAAAAAGGATTTATGGAAATTCAGGTCGTTACTATATTTCAAGAGGATTTACCATAAGGGGCTTCACATATTAGGAATGTGAAAACAAATTGCTACATTTTTATATATGGGGGATAAATGTTAAGCTGATTTTCTGGATTTATTTCTAATGTTTTGGATTTTGATATTTGAAAAGGGTTATAAGGTTAACCATTAATAATGAATTTTGTTAAACTTTGGAGGAATTATTTATGTATTAAAATTGTATTGAAAACATTAGTTAAATAGATATTTAGTGGTTAACCTTGTTTCAAGAATGTTCATAGTATTTTTAAATTATATTAGTGTGGTTTTAGAAAAGTACATCATGTATGTCGGGTGATAAATAATCATTTCATTTACCGATGCATGTCATGAACCCATGACTATATAAAGATAAGGTTTTCACACCTACCACTGGCCTACGTCTTGTCCTAGTTATGTATAATTACTTTTGAGGAATAAGAATTTCTGATGAAATAGTAGTGTTACTTTTTATTAATGTATAGACCATATTTATTTTGAAGAATAGTTATATACAAATAGTTATACATTTCATTATTTTATGGTTCTTAATATTTTCTAAAATTGTATTTTAGCACATCATGCATCATATTTAATTTCTGGTTGTCAATTACATGAAGTTGTTGATTAATTATAAATTGATAAAAGAAAAACTAAAGGATGAAATTTTGTTTAAAGAAACTTTTCATGTAAGTGTATTTCCTTATATTCATGGTCAATAAAATAATTAATCTACATTATGATAATGACCATATTATAATTTAATGTCATAATAATTTTTTTTGAACTGATGGCCTTTGAAATCATTGGAGATTTATTACTTTGAGGCCTCCGACTATTATTTGATCATTCAATTGTTTGTTATTGATGACATCAATCACTCCCAATATATATTTAAGCCTCTTAACTATGTATAGTCTTCACTCCCAACCTATGATCCCCCATGTGTAAACACAGTTATATGTTACTTTGGGTAACCATTATGGTTCTAACTTTCCATTTTTCAATGAAGTTTTATTATTTATTTTTACGATGAGTGTTTCTAGGAAATTAACTGTTAAGTATTAATATTTTGATAACCCGGAAAAAATTTGATGTCAAAATTCATTTTATTGTGGGTAGAATGTAACACCATGATATTTTGTGAAATATTATTTTACAAATTAATTTATCTTTTTTATATTTTTCATTTCACATGACACTAGAAATAGTTATATATATATATATATATATTAAAACCCTAAGTCAAACATTCCTTTAACACGTTACTAACTTGGATTGAGCTATAGGAAACACTGGCTTGGTTTGCGCTATAGACAACACTAACATGGCATGCACTACACAAAACATCGACTTTCTATACATTAAACACAATACTGATTTTCAATGAAACATTATTTTATTATTATAATAACGTAAATGATTTAGTTATAAACTATCCATTAAAATATAGTAATCTGAATAGTTATAACTAATTTTTAAAATATTTTTGTAATGGTTTTATATAAATATAACATATTTATAATAATGTGTTTTTAATATCTTTATAGGTTTAAAAATACAATTTTATCGATTAAAGTGGTTTTCATGTCCTTCTATGAAGAAAAATAATAATTTTAGACACATATATAAATTGAATTTGATAAAATAAAAATAATTTTTTAATTTAGAATCCCAAAATTATCTTAGATTAATTTTTTTGATTTGTATGAGAAACTTCAATTTGTTGATTAATAGTAAAAAATATTGCATTTTTGTTAATAACAACCATTTCATTTAAAAATATTAATGTTCAATTATACTTAATTTTTTTAAAGCTCACATCAGATCAATTATAAATCTGTTATTATAATTTTGGTCATTATTATCAATTTCAATTTTAAATTTAACATGAAAACATTACAAACATTTGAACATTTTTCTACTATAAAATTTCGTTATGTCATCACATCTGTGGTATTAGCATTAATCTTAATTTTGATGAATTTATAAATTGAATTTTGAAAAAAAAATACATACACCATTGTAATAAACATAATATTTAATAAATTATTAGTTCATTTTAATTTTTTAACAAAAAATATTAGTAAAAGTGATTAAAATTAATCTCATGAATTATGGTCAAATTAAGCTTAATTAGTAACTAAACCTTAATAATAAAAGCCCAAATGGCCTATACACTTTTCCAAAACACATTTTATGGACCTATTTCAGCATAAAACTTCCATTAAGTATTTTATTTTATTTGGTATAACTTTTTTTATGTAATAACATTTTTACAACTAACTTGTATTCAAAAATTCCAAGTGAGACATTTTCCTTCCCTATAAAAGGCCACCATCACTCTCAATTTCTCATACCTCTAAAAGGACTTATGTTCTACCAATATCTAACCAATATGCTTCTAAACATACCTAATATCATCCTATAAGCTTCCCATTTGGCCAAAACTAATCCAAGGAATCCTTTTGGCACAAACCAAAATTAGCTATACAATGAAGAGGTAACCTCTTCTCTCAACCTCCTTTCATTTATTTTCCCCCTCAAAACCTACAGTCTATTTATTCTATGATTATATAAAAAAAGTATATTCAACATAATAGGATTTTTATGATAATTTTACAACCTACACTTACACACACATCCATATAATTTGTAATGAACATACAGTTTCTGTGTAGGGAAAACTACTGCCTCTCTAAACGACGATTGTCCATTTTTCCTTTAATGCCTATGAATGGTGGATATCATGATAGACACTCTATTTATATATTTAATATATTATATTTATTATTACCTTATTATTTTTTTATTTTATAACACAAATATTTTTACATTCCATTTTGTGTAAATATGATAATTTCTTCTAAGGATGTGTGAACTACAACCCCATCAAACCGATGTGATTCGTTCACACACTAAATAGAGTGTATTAAGGATGGTTTTAGAGAAATAATATGATATATATGATATAAAACTGATACTATAGCATCTAAATATATACATATATGTACATATATGTCATATTGTTTATATATTTCAATACGAAAATAAATAATTGAAATAGCATTCATGCGTACGTACGAATTACTGTCTCCATGAATGGTGTATTCAATTTCATAATTATCCATTATATATATTTTTATAATACAGTATTAATGAATATAAAATATATTTATAATATTTTTTATATTATGGAAATCATTATATAATCATAAGGACTATAGATATAACAAATTAAGACTTAACTCAAAAACAAACTGAATATTAACCAATGCTTAACCTAAATATGAAATTTCATACAAGAGGGTAATATAAAGTCATAATAAACAAATATATGGTATTAGATATAATAATTTCGTTCTATAAATGATTTATAATAAATAAAAATTTATTATATATGAGTTTTTAATGAGTATAATGATATTAAAGACACAAGGTAACGGAAGTTCATATCACATTTTATTTCTGTGATATACTTGCTTTATTCAACACACATTCCTTTTATGTGGTGTGTATACTAATCATTGATGTATTATATAATTATTAAATGTAAATTTATTGGTATTTAGATATCCATTATATTATATTTATTTCATAAGGTTAATATTTCCAACGTTACTGAATTTCTAAAAAAGGTTTTTATCTCAAATTACCTTATTTGGGACACATGTTTTATTATTGACCTATATTATTTAACAAGGTGTATATGATTCCAATTTACAAGTTATATAATGAATAAACATATTTTAATGATATATTATGATTCATGAAATTTTATTTTCTTATATGGAGAGTATGATCTCAAGTAACAATGTTGTAAGAGTTTGTGGAAATAGCCTCATTTTTTTGGAGATTGTTAATGATTATGCTTATTTTGAAGAAATATTATGATATATCTCTATATATAAATAATGATATTTATTCTCCCATGTTTATTAAAGATATATCTAATTATTAGTACCATTTTTTCACTCTTTGGTAATTTAGTATAATTAATAAAATGTCTCATGAAAAATATGAATGTATCCATCTCTCCATTCAAGAATATGTTTTATTTCAAAACCATGTTTTCAAAAATGTTTTCAAAAATGTTTTGATATGATATTTGAAGATAAATTTCATAGAAAATGGATTTTTTAAAATCCCTTTTGGTTTTAAAATATTTATATATATGATTTCATGGATATTTTCAAAGAAAATGTCTTCAAAATGTATTCAATATTTCATTATACGATTACAGATTATTTTCAATGAAATGGTATTCAAAATGTTTTAAATAATTAATTATAAATTTTAAAAATATTCAAAGAAAAAAAATTAAATTTTTTTATGATTTTTTTATATGTTTTCATGTAAAAATAATGTCAAAATGTTTTTAATTTTCATTCATATGTTTTCAAGGAAAAAAAGCGCAAAATGATTTCAATCCTTATTTCTATGTTTTTAATGTTTTTTTAAAGGAGATATATTTCAAAAGGTATATGTTTTAAAAATAACTTTTCAATGAATAAAGGATATTTCCCTCGAGAATTCTTTTTAAAATATCATTAAAAATAATTTTCTATCAAATATGGAATCTTTTTAGGTTAATAAAATTCTTCTAGGAAATGATCCAATGGTTACATTAATATTATTTCATTTATAGACTATGTATTAATGGAATAATTCTTACGAAATCTATTTCACATCCATAGGTTATATTCTTTTGAAACATATGTCTCTTCAAGGGATATGCTTTGATTAAATAATTATGAAACCTATCTCTATTTCATATGTTATGATGTGATGAAATGATAATGATACCATTTCATTTCATGGGTTATGATTTCATGTTTACAAAACCTATCACTCTTCATGAGTCATGATGTGATGAATGTTTTTTTGGCACAGGCAAGAATGATTTCATTATGTGATGGGTGGGACCTATATCTCCTTCCAATCCATTGGGAAATGATAAATTATTTATGATCTCAAAAGGTACCATGGAGGGCATCCCAAGCCCAAAATAAGGTATATGATAGGAAATAACAATCTTTAAATTTGAGGGTATATGAGAGGATATCCTAAGCCTAAAACAAATGGATAAATGACAGGACATACCAAGCCCAAAATAAGAGGGTAAACGGTAGGGAATTCCTAGACTAAAACAAGAGGGAACATGGGAGGACATCACAAGCCCGAAACAAGTGGGTAAATGGGAGGGAATCCCAATACAAATGTAAGTATAAGGGTTATTAACCCAAGACTAATATGTTAAAAAATCCTTGGTAAGACACATTGACATAAGGATTTTATATGCATATGTGTCTACCATAATTCAATGTTTTATTCATGTGTTATGGTTTCATGACTTATTATATTAATTCTATTATGATCCATGTCTTATAAACTACCAATATTTATTATGATCTATAATATACAGTGTATGATCTTGAAATTTCATGCTCAAGTTCTGTACACTTTTGTTCCTATTATGCTTATGAATTTCCTTTATTTAATCTTATTGAGCATCTAAGATCACCCCATTCATATGATTCCTTTAAACATGTAATGAAAAACGGTTTTAGGTATATGTACTAAAGGTGGAGATCATTATGGTATATTTGGAAGATCTTCCACTAGGATAGATGATATTGATTCCATGTTTCCGAAGTCACTAAACTATTATGGTCCTCGGGGATGTATTCTTGTAATGAACTGAATATTTATCTAAAATTATGTAATATATGTGCATGTTATTTCTAGGTCTCTATATACCCTAATATTCAAGAATACCCTAACATGGACCCAATGGAGTTCCTTATCCCGAAAGGTTTGTGAATAGCACCTAGTATCATGCAGGATAATTAGGAAATGATTTTTCCACGTAAATAGTGGAAGAAATAATTACAACTTTGTATGATAAAAAGAAAACACTTCATACAGAACAGTACCAGAAGTCAAAAGGGTACATAAACCCAAAGTTAAACAAAAAGGTATGAGAATAAGGATTGTTAAAATCCTAAGTCACGGTAGAAATAACTATCCATGCCCTAATGATCAACAACTTCTACCTCCATGAGGTTCTTTTCCCTTGCGCGGACATTGTAGAAGAAAATATACAAACACATATAGCACATATAGGGTGTGATCTAAAATACAAGTCGGGTTATATAATGGATTTTGTAATAAGAGGCCAATAATAACAAATAAAATCATGACTTCAATATGAAAAAAGGAATGATAATACTATTTCATATTTAAAACAAAAAAATTTATGCTTTTAAATTAATGGAAACATTTAAAAAAAATCTTAATAAAAATTTTATATAAAAACTTTATATAAATTTTTGAGTAATTAGTAATGATGTTTATCAAACAATGTCATATATATAAAAATAATACCAATGTAACAAATATGATTGATAGGTCTAGGTTATGGGATCCTAAAACTCTAATATAGTGATAATGACAATGTAAACACTTGTCCTGTCGACACTGGTCAATGTGCATAACCAAAAACCTACTGAAGATAAGATCTTCTAGTAAGTTTATGTTGGATTTTTAAGGAATAAATACATTTCTAGTGAAATTCCAACCAACAGTGTATGTCACAAATAACTCACTAACAACCTAGGATTTCATGTCTTCGATCGACAATCAATAATGGGAAATTTATTTCTAAACTATTTAAAATTAAATTATCCCATTCCCCATTTCAATATTCCAAATTGTTCATTAAAAACAAAAAAGACATTTTAGTCAATATAATATTTTTTTTAAGATAAAATTAAACAGGTTCTTATCAAAACAATTTAATCCATTTCCTCAAATAAAATTCAAAAAACAATTTCATAATTCTATTTCATTATTCCATCAATTTCAAATCACGCCCTAATTCACTTGAATTGGGGGTTTCCCCAAATTTCATTCCAACTCAATTAAAATCCCCATTAAAATATAATTGGGGTTTTCAAAATAATATTAAAATAAATTTAATATAAATCATATAATTGTAGGTGAAATCATTTACCAAACAAATATGGACCTGTATACCGTAGATCAGATGATCATGTCACACAACACATGTAATTGGTTCCTCAAATGAAGAGCATTAGAAATGGATATCCAAGAATAAAACATTGATCCCAGATCAAAAAAAAATTGATTAGATCCTCTAACAACACAGATATCTAAAAAACCCTAAGGATGATATATGGGAAGAGTGAAAGATAGATAGCGGGAGAAGAACCACTACCCAATAGAGATGGAATGAAATTAACCTTTATTTGATCCAATTTAAAAATGGTTTTGGGGAGCCAAAAAGGGTCCCTGAGAGATTTAATGACATTATTGGATTCCAATCTCAGGTTCGGGTCATGTGGCAATAGAAATAGGGGTTTTAGTAATTTTAAATTAATATTTATAATTAAATAAATTTTTATGGATGGTATCCTGTATGGGAATTCATTGATTGTAAAAGGACCATGCCTTAAAAAATTACATACTACTGAGTTTTAGAAAATAATATACAATCTTACATAAAGAGGATCTATAATGGTTTAGTGTTTTTGGTAATTATGATATAAAACATACATATCATCTCATAAACATACATGTGGATACTGTTAAAACAAAATCAATGTTGTTAAAAATATGAAATATTAGAAATGAAACACGATTTCTTAACAATACTACATATCATTTATCAAGAGTCCCTTCTTTCTCTTACCCAGCATTATAACCTTTGAAAAAATATTGAATTCTTGTATTGGGTACAAAACTGAGTAACTGATATAAAAAGAACAAAATCATTTGTTAAGTGTTAACATAAAGATCAATAAAACCAATAACGTAAAAACTAAAATGCATAGAAACACCATGTGGTTTCCTTAGGGAATGTTTAAAATATCACACTTACAATCACCCTTATACGTGGAATAACCATTCGGAAAACTTCCATCTTCAGAGTACCCAATGCATTGGAGAGTTATAATGGTGCCCACCCATCATATCTTGAGCTATAATAGGCTCAACTCAAAATATATTGAGATATAATGGGGATCATCCTTCACATCATGAGATATAATGGGATCAACACATTAACACATTATAAATAATGTCCAAGGAACATATCATGAATAAAACTCTTCATAACTCATTTACTCCCTTGAGCAAAACACATTCACATTTCAAATTACACTTTTTGTGAAAATCACTCGTAGAATATAAAAATTTCCCAAAAAAATAATGAAATCATATTATTCAAAAAAATAATGGAGAAACAATGTTAATATAACATCATGAAATCATATGAGTTTACTCATGTCATAAAAAATAACAATCACTTTGTATTTCATAAAGGAGACATTTGAAAGGATTTTAAGAGGAATGTCCCATACAAATACCATAACATTGAAGATAGAATATATTATATGAAGGGAATATTTATATACGTATTAAATAAACATAATAAAATATGATATAAATAAATTACATTTTACTGGTCATCTTAGCAGTATAAAACCCTTGAAGTTGAAGGTTAACCCAAATAATGAAAATTGGGTTTAGAATTCACATACAAAATTTCGACATTGTATTGGGTGTACATGGGAGGGATTAATTAGAGGGAAAGGGGTCTCTCAAAATTTAAAAACATAAGGTAAGTATGGGGGATGTTTGAAAATATACACCATTGTTAGGAATTAAAAATAAAAAATCACAACATAGAGGAGACTCTTGATCAAAATTGAGAAAGAGAGGATCCCTTTCCTTAGGTTCGAATTCCCTCAACTGTTTTTAAACCTGCTGTATAAAGGTTAAAATAGTTTTATTAATATTTTAAAGATACATAATAATTTTTATAACACCTTTAATGATCATTTTATAACATCCTTCCACATATTCATTAATAATAGTTTTTTAATTCCATTGTTTTTGGGTGCGTTCTTCGCATGGTTTCCATGATCAGTTCATGATGGATATTCTTGTCGATTGTAGGTGAAAATCCAAAATTGTAATGGAATGATATTTAAATATTTTTTTAACCAAAAAATATTCCATTAATCATTATTAATTTTGACATGAGTATATTTAATAATTTAAAACATTATTGATATATTTTTAGGTCATTTTCATGATTCTTCGATCATAATGAACTCATTGTGTTTTATAAATTAAAAACATCTATAAAAAATTATTATAGAACCTTAAATAAGATATAATATATAAATTTTAATCTATTTCACCCATAAAAATGTTTTCATGACTAGTCTTGAAGTATTTAAAAGAAATTTAAATTGCATCATCTACGAAGTCGGTAAATCAACACAATAAGGACGGTGTTTTAATTTCTAGAATAAGAAGAAGAGGAGAAGAAATGTAATGGTGAATATACCCAAAAAATGATCAAATACAGAATATGTAATATATTGGATCATTCATTACTCTTGTATAAGGGTAGGTGAGGAAAGAAGAATAGTAGAAAATAAAATGATAAGAAAAGAAAGATAACATATGAGGATGTTCACCACTTGATATCTTCTCCTTGAGATCCTTCTTAAGGCCCATTATTTTGGCCTTTTGGTGAGACCAGGAGGTATTTGACGTGGGGAAGGCCATGAAAGGATTATTTTCTAGAACTTAGGCAAGGATCAAGGATTTATAGGTTTTGTAATAAGAGGGGGAAATGGGTGGTATTTATAGTGGAGGAGAAGAGGAGTTTTACATTATTTTAATTAATATTTTATTACTTTTCCACAAGACAAGAAATAGTTATGATTCGATGACAAAAAATAGAAATAATTGAATGTGATTTATAACCATGTGGGCCTATAACATCCTTGAATTATCTATGATGTAGTAAATTAAGTATTTATCATTTATCATAATTTATCATATTTTACTTTTCAACATAAATTATTGAATTTCATAAAAATACTAAAAATTTACCCTAGCCATTTTTTAGTGTGTGGAATTCAAAAATGAATCCCATTTTATGAAAATAATTTTCTAAATAAGATTAATTTAATTTTTAATTAAAATTTTACTTTATTCAAAAAATAAACAATTTTAAAACTATAACTAACTTTATATCACCTTAAGAAAATTAATAAAGAACTCATTAACTTATAACCCAAATAATAATATATTTAATATTAATAAGGATCATATTACTATTCATAAGGGTGTGTTACTATTTGTAAGTGTAGGTTATTATTCACCAAAAATTAAGTGTTTCTTATCAGACTCCAAATAACTTATTTATTGCAACAATGTATGCCCAGTCTTCAAAATTCATAACATAGAAGTTGAAAAAGTATCTTTAAAGGCTAGTTAATACTATCTACATAAAATAATGTTTCATGCAATTAAATTAATTTTTTTAAATCCTTCGGGTGTTACATTATCTCCACCTTCTAGAAATTGCGTCCTCAAAATTTTATTTACTTATTAAACAAGTGAGGGTACATTTCCCTTATAGAGTTTTTATATTAACATTTTTCTTCTTCAAACATGTGTTTTCTCCAAAAAACCATTACCTGGTATATTTCCTTATTTAGAAATACTTGTTCTCTTTAATTAAGAATCTGAATAGGTTTCTCTTCATAAGAAAGATTCTTTTCCTGCAGAACTACTTCTGGATCAACAAATGATATTAATCTAGCACATGGATTCTAAAAATTGAAACATGAAAATAATTATGTACATTAGATAAAAATGAAAGAAAATCTACTTGGTATGATTTTAGTCCATATTTTTACAATAATTCATAAGTTCCAATCAATTGCGTACTTATCTTTCATCTCTTACCAAAACACATAAAACCTCTCTATGGTGAGATTCTAAGAAAAACATGATCACCTGCCTCAAAAGAAAAGAATTTTATCCTATTTTCTACATAACCTTTCTACCATTTCTAAGACATCCTCATGTGTTGCTAGATCATATTCACTTTCTCAGTGACTTCCTATACTAATTCTGGTCCCATCAACTTCCTCTCCATAATTTTATCCGAAAAATCTGGAGTTTGACTTCTCTTCCCATTCAATTCCTCAAAAGGTGAAATCTATATAGTGGAATGAAAATTGTTGTTATAAGAAAACATAACTAGAAAAAAATGATGATCCCAACATCCCTGGTAGTCCATTGAACAAGCTCGACGCATATCCTCAAATGTCATAATCGTTTATTTTAACAACCCATCTTGTTGAGGTTGAAATGTTTTAATAAAATGAAATTTTGTGCCCAATGAATTTTGAAGGCCCTTACAAATGTTATAAGTGAACTTGGGATCCTGGGAATATACAATGGAAAGAGTCACCCCATGTAACATGAAAATCTCTTTGAGGTACAATTGAGAAAGCTGATCCAAAGACAATGTATCTCGAATAGGGAGAAAATTTTCATATTTAGTCATTTAGCCTACAATAACCCATATTGCATTGTTACCTAGTGAAGTATTTGGTATTACCATAACAAATTCAATGGATATATTCTCCCATTTTCACTCTCCCACTGAAAAAATCTGAATCATCATTTTCAGTAACTCTTGCCCTGCCATAACCTATTGATATGCCAAACATTTCATATTAAAATCAGAAATGTCCCTTTTCATTTCATCCCATCAGAAATACTCGTGAAAGGCTCTGTACATCTTAGTACAGCCAGGATGAACTGAAAATAGAGAACTATGAGTTTCACATAAAAATTATTTCTTCAACTTGGAATCATGAGGCACACACAACCTTATTACAAATCTTAAAGCACAATATTTATCAAGGTTAAATTCTATCAACTTTCCCATCTTAACCAATTCTACCTTTCCCTATAGCTCCCTATAATCCTTCTATGGTTTCATAATTCTATCTAATAAGGATGAATTCAATAAAATTTGAAACAAAATAGAGCAATTTACTATACTAAAAACTTCCAATACAAAATTCATAAAATCATTAATAAAGGGATCATGTTCTAAATGTAACCTGGTTAATGATGTGTGATGTTTTAAACCCACAGAATCCTCTACATTTTTTTTCTTCTCAGGGATCGTAATTGATCATGAAATCATAATCCTTTACTTGTTCAAGCCATCTTTTATGCCTCATGTTTAATTCATTCTGATTGAATATATACTTTAGACATTTATGGTAGGTATATATTTGAAATTTGGATCCGTATGAATGATGCCACCAAATTTCAAGAGAAAAAACCACATATTCCAATTCCAAATCATGTGTCGGATAATTTTACTCATGTGGTTTTAGTTGTCTTATGGAATAATAAATTACATGATCATTCTTCATCCAAATACAAGAAAGATCCTTCAATGAAGCATCGTTGTAGATGACAAACTCACTATTTTGGGAAGGTAAGGCCAAAACTGGAGCATTCACCAATATCATCTTTAGATCCTGAAAACTAACATCAGATTATTATGTCCAACAAAATGTAAACTTCTTTCATGTTAACTTAGTTAGCAGCATAGATATCTGTTTGTGATTTTTTAAAAAATATCGACAAAATATTTCTAATCCAATAAAACTATGAATCTTTGTATCATTTTTAGGTCTTGTCCATTCATCAATAAATTTTGTTTTTGTATGGTCAAATTTTATTCTATATTTATTTACAATTTAACCATTGAAAGATATCTATTTCATCCAAAAATCACACTTTTTTAATTTTTCATTAAATGTATTTTTAATTAAGGTTTGAAAAACAACACTTATATGTTTTTCATACGTCTCTTTGCTTCATGAATATATCATATTTTAATCAATAAACACAACCAAAAACTTATCCAACAACTCGTGAAATATTATATTAATAAGATCCATGAATATAGCTAGTGAATTAGTTAACCCTAATGCCATAACTATAAATTCATAATGACTATATCTAGTATGGGACACTGTCTTTAGGATGTCTTCATTCTTTACCTTCAACTAATGGTACCCCGACCTCATGTCAACCTTTGAAAAATACTATGATCCCTTGATCAGATAAAACAAATCATTGATAAGTGGAAAAAGATATTTTATTTATATTAATGTTATTAAAGTCTCTATAATCAATTAAAAGTCTCACTAACCCATCTTTATTTTTAACCAACAAGACAGAATCACCCCTTGGTGAAGTGCTAGGACGGAAGAATCATATATCTACTAATTTTTGCTGCTAATTTTTTAATTCCAGAACATCTATTTGAGACATTCGATAAGGGGGGATAGAAATTGGCTTAGCATTAGGAAATAATTAAATAAGAAACTCAACCTCTTGATTAGGAATAACACTAGTAAAATCATCATGAAAAACATTCATGTATTTATTTATCACTAGTACATCATTAATCCGGATAGTTCCCTTATCTTTAAAAATATGAGCAAGATAACCTTCATGTAACAACCCGAGTAGATAAAGAATATAACATTTACATATTTATTGATATTTTTTAATTAAATTTTAATTTTACATTAAAGGGGATTATATGTTCGATGGAATAAGTGATACGAAACAATGAGTTTCTTTGAATTCTTACGTTGCACACAACGTTGGGTCATACTGAAAAATAATAATATTTTGTTGTTTTAAATGGTAGTTAATACCTAGACATTGTATTGGGAGGAATGGAAATAACTAATTACAACATGAATATACATGTTTTTTAAATGGTTTTACATTTTTTCAATAAATTTTAGAGGCTTAAAATAAGAAGGAATCCAAGATTAAGCATAAATACTCTAATATTCATTAAAAGGTCGATTTACCGCCTTTTGATGGTGAACCCTATTTAAATATGGTTTTGGTTACTTTTATATGTTATATTTAACAAAATAAAATTATTCATTAGAATTAGGACATCAAAATTTACTTTGGGTATATTTTTGGTATTTTTCTAATAAAAATCATTTCATAATGAATAGTGGAAAATACTTTATTTTAATTCAAAACTGCCATTTAATATAATTTATTTATATGGTTAGATTATATTTTTAATTATTTTTAAAGTATAAATAGATTATAATATTACCATTTAATCCAATGTTGGTCATTTTAAGTAATTTCAATTTGTAATTGGACATAAATTAGTGTCGATCTTTTCATAGCTATTATTTCATAGAAACAAGTTTTTTTTGTTTTTATAGCAGGAATTAAGTTTAAATTAATTTCTATAATATATGTGTTTAGAATTTGGAGAAATTGATTCCATATTTGTAATCAGGAGGTCCAAAATTTTTAAATAGATAACTTTTATTTTTAGACATTATGAATATTTACTTCAGTAAAAATTTAATATATCATGGTTAAAGGGTAAATTTGGAAAATAAGGGTTACAAAATATTATAATAATAATATTAAATTATCCTAACATGTGTCTTAATCCTATAGGTTTATACGTTTCTGACCATGGGCATCCTTGGGCCAATTTTGGGACCCCATGGAGCCACATGGCTGTGATAATGACAATATATTAATTAATTTAAAATAAAGACAAAAATGACATAAAAATATATCTTTTAGTAAATCAATTTTTACATTGGGTTATATAAGTTATATCTTTGACTATTAATATTATTTTTAAATCTAAATATATTTCCTATATCATGATATTTTTTTATAATTTTTATGCATTAAATAAATAAAATTATTTATGACAAAATAATGATGTAGTATTTACCTCAATAATGAATGTTTTAAATAAATAAGATTATAATTATTAAAACAAATTCAAATCCTATCCAATTTTTATTTGATAATTTTATTCATAACATGAGTCATCTTATCAGTGAATTTAATAATTTTTGGACCTTTATAAACCAAAAATCAATATATAATAAAATAATATTTTTAGACTTTCTTAAAGAGAATCTCCTCCCCCTTATAAAAATACCTCCCATATAACCCATTCCACACACTTATCAAGACCATTGGATCATCCAACCTATACCCAATTGAGCTCCCTACATCCATCTTGTCCTTCTAAAAGCCTTCCCCTTGGCAGAAGGTAATTAAATTAATCCTTTTGGTTCAAACAATGGGAGATACCCGATTTAAAGGTAACGTCTTCTCTAAAGTTATTTTGTTCTATTTTTCTTTTCCAACCCCCTAAAATCATTTTATTACTTTATTTTATAATGACACCAGTATTCTAAATATACTAGGTTGTTTTTTTTTGAGAATTATTTTAACTACCCTTACACACACCGCCATCTAATGGTTTAAGAACATACTATTTCTATGGACGAAAAACTAACGCCTCACAAAACGATGGTTGTTCAATATTCTCCTACAACCTCTTATGGTGGATATTAAGATAATACTGTATTTATATGTGATATATATTATATTTATATTTTTTTCCTTCTTTTTTTTCATTTATATAATACCTTTATGGTTTTCATAGTGGTTAAATTTGTTAATTTCATTTGAGGAAGTGCAGACTACCGCACCGTCAAAGTGATATGACTCATTCATGCTAAATGTAGAATGTATAATGGAAGGATTTAATGATATTATTTATGATATTATACTGGATTAATAATATACCTATTTATGATTATTTTTTTATTCCATTAAATATGAAATAGAAATGAAAGTAGCATTCATTCGTACGTACAGCTTACCGTCTCCATGAACCGTGCACTTCATTTCTTATCTCCAAATGTTATGTACTATTATAAAAAAATATATCTACTGAATATATATGATATATATGATATCAAAATCATGAATATCATTCTGTAGATAATGGAATTTCGACCACAAGAACAATATATAATTATAAAAAATACATTTTTAACTCAACTTCCAAACATCGACAAAATGTCCGATATAAACTCAAATAATTAACTAATTGTTATAGAAAAGTAAAAATTGACATAAAAGGAATAATAAACTTGAAAAACGTTCGTAAGAAAGAATAAATTAAATTACTTTATTATTTAGTAAATTAATGAACGGTCGAGTCAAGTGAGACACGAGGTATGGGACTTTGTTTCATCTCTTTTCATTGAGCCGTATTTAGTTTTATAAATGAATTTATTTTAGATAGTGTATAATAATCATTGTAATTTCATTAAATTAAAAGGGCATAATTTTTATGAGGAGTTTTACTAAATGGAAAAAATGAAATGTTTCATTTTAACTTAAGTGGTGATAATGATCTTTTCCACCGCCACGAGTATTATTTGATATTTGGATTCTTTAAAAGCCGAAATGTTTTAAAATGGAAAATAAATTACATATAATCTTTTTCATGTTTTGGTATTGAAAATGGTTTTTATAATGGATTATTTATGTCAATGTATTTAAATGATATATTTTGTTTGAAATGTGGAAATGTTATCTTTCCTTTATGTATGTTTTATGTGTTATGAATGTGTTACGGTTCTGGGGAATTGTTTACGTATATGGGTGGTTCCGTGATAAACCTAGGGAGGGTGAGACCTAGATAGCTCTCTAATTAATTGGGTATCATGAATAATGTAAACGTGAATGTTTGTCCTAAGATATTTAGGGAATATACTGTGATGGGTATTCTAAATGTAACTCCCTACGTAGTTGTGAAAGCTAAAATGTAAGTATGTTACATATTTCATATGTTACCTTTATGATTAATTATTTCTATATATATTTCTTAAATCATATGATATCATGAGGTATGTTAAATAGATTATGTTATTATGTATTGATGATATAATGTTTTCTTTTTTTGTTTTATAACCCTTTACTGAGCTTTTTATGCTCATCCTATGTTTTTTCAATGTTTTTCACGGGACTTAAAGATGAGTAGGGTCAAGGATGGGATCAGCGGAAAGTCATGTTGTCCAAAACATGGAACTAAACCTGAATCCTTTTGTAAGAGTTTTTAATTTATAAAAAAATTGGAAACTGAGTAGAATTGTCTACTTTGTAATTTTTAAGATGTAATGTAATAGTTATGGCCTAATTCTCTAAAACTATAAACATGAAAAGATCCTCAATGTGAATTATTCATTTAATTCAAGATTATGAAATGTGTTAAGGCATGTCCTTATAGTTTCTATCAAACGCCAGTTTAGAAAACATTAAGATTTAGGATATTATTAAATTAATATTCATAAATTATTTTTAGTTTATGTTATGACTGAAATAATATAGCATTTACATATTACCATGTGGATTCGCTTAAGATATTTCTATGTTTAGATGGTTTTTTAGAGGAAATATAGAAGCTATGATGGTATGACACTAGGAGGAAGAAAAACTTCCAAATCAGAAACATGAGATGGTCGGGATCGGAACTGAAAGGTTTGTAGTAGTGGTGGAATAGTTTACTCATACTATAAATGGTGGTGGTATCCATGCAGAAGATCATCCAGATTAACCACAGAGCAACATGTTCGTAGTGGATCATTTAATGCGGTAGCATTCCCCATCATTTAGAGGATAATCTGACCCTATGCTAGCTGAACGGTGGATTAAAGAAATGGAGAATAGTTTTATATGTCTTGATATTTTAACAACATCAAATGGTTAGTCTCATTATTTACCGTTTTGAATGTGAATCCAGTCAGTGATGGTCGTTGGTGAAAAATATCTGGGATAGTGAGGAAATTGATGCTTTTGATTGTGATGAATTCAAAGGTATGTTTCTTGAAAAATATTTTCCTAAGGTGGCTCAACTTAGGATGGAAAACCAATTCCTGGAATTGAGGCAAGACAATGACTCAATGGATGCTTATGAAGAGAAATTCACTCGATAGGAAAGGTATGCTACAAATTTCATATGAGATCTTAATAGTAAAATCTACCGCTTTTACTCTGGATTAAAGCCAATGTATCGAAGGGATTAAGCTTCGCGTGAGTTCAAAATTTATGAAAAACTTGTTCGATGTGCGGAGAAGGTGGAAATGGAGTTTGTCGTTGATCGGGTGTTCTCTGAAAAACAACAGAATAAGAGGTAGAGGTGGTAGAAAAAATGGAAGAACTCTCCAAGAATGTCTAATTGTATGAATCTTATGTTTATAGTTTGTGAAAATTGTGGTAAAAAGAATTCTGGGGAATGACTTTTGAATATTAGAAAGTGCTACTATTCTGGTAAAATGGGACATAAGGATCTTAATTTAACTAAAAAGATCAGGGTAATGGTAAGAAAAAATCTGATTTACAGTTAGTAAAAAAATTTTAAGTGCAGTGAAATTGGTCATTATAAAAATCAATGTCTAATGAAGAACTCAACTGAGGGATAACAGCCAAACTAAAAGAAGAAAGGGGTGGTGAAATCCATTGCAACTGCTTTTCCAGATGTCGGGCTATCAAATGGTGTAGTATCAGGTCTATTATTTGGTTTTTTATATTATTCCAATGTGTTTCTTGATTCGAGGTCTACACATTTGTTCATTTTTTAGATGTTTTCTAGTAAATTGGAAATTTCATCTCATGATATGAATCCTGAACTGATGTTTGAAACACCTGGATGAAATTATGAGACAACAAGAAAACATAATAACCGTCCAATCCTTGTGGGTGAAAATAATCTACCTAAAAATATTATTATTTTTTCCTCTAGTAGAGTTTCATGTTATTTTGTGTATGTATTGGCTTTCCATTTATCATGATAAGATAGACTACAGTGCTAAAGTGGTTTCTTTTCAGAAAGATTTTCATTTTCTGTACAATTATGAACCCTTTCTTTTGGTAACATATCAGGAAGTTGAGAAACTAGTAAAAGATGTAAATGACTATTACCTTGTGCATTTTTTTCAAAACAAAGGATCTCTTTCAATTAATGATGTTCCAGTGGTAAATGAGTATCATGATGTTTTTTCTGATGAGTTTCCTGGTATAATACCAGATCGGTAAGTTGAATTTACTATTGACCTAGTTCATAATTCTAATCAAATTTCAAAGCCCCTATTGAATGGATCAAATATAACTTGTAGAGTTAAATAGGTAGTTATAGGAGTTATTAGATAATGGTTTTATTTTACCTATCACATCACCATGTGGTGCTCCTATCTTGTTTGTTGAATAGAAAGATGGTTCAATGAATCATTTCATTGATTATAGAGTATTAAATAACATCACTATTATAAACAAATATCATTTTCCTCATATCGATGATCTGTTTGATCAACTCCAAGTAGCTCAGTATTTTTTTAAGATTTAATTGAGGTCGGTGTACCATCAGTTGAAATTAAATTAAGAAGACATTCTGAAGACCGTGTTTCATAGTAGATATAGCCATTATGAATTTGTAGTTATGCCTTTTGGGTTAACCAATGCACCTACTATATTCATGGACCTTATAATTAGAATTATGCGTGACATCCTGGATAAATTTTTGGTTGTGTTCATTGATGATATTTTGGTTTATTATAAAAGTAATGAGGGGGGGTTAAAGTCATTTAAGGGTTGTCTTTCAATCATTAAAAAATGTATGGGAAATTCAGCAAGTGTGAGTTTTTGTTACAGAAAATTTCTTTCCTTGGTCACATTGTTTCAAAAATGGAATAAATATTTATCCTTTTAAAACCAAAGTTGTTAAAGAATAGCCATGACCAAGAAATATAAATGATATTCGTAGTTTTCATGGATTCTTAGGTTATTACCAGAGGTTTGTTGAATATTTTCCATGGATATCTATCCCAATGACTAAGTTAACTCGAAATTTTGTTAAGTTCATCTAGCCAAAATAATGTGATGATTTTTTCAGGAATTAAAAAGAAGATTGGGGAATGCTTTAGTTTAGACACTACCTTCTAGAAATGGTGAGCTAGTTATCTATAGTTATGCTTTGTTGACAGTACATGGTTGTGTCCTAATACATAATGATTAGGTAATTTCTTATACTTTAGGTCAATTGAAACCTCATTAGTTAAATTACCCTACACATGATTTAAAATTATCTATGGTTTTTTTTTGCATTAATAATATGGAGGTATCATCTATATAGAGTAAAATGTGAAATATAAATTGACCACAAAATTTTGAAGTATATATTCACTCAGAAAGAATTAAACATGAGACGGAGGAGATGGTTGGAATTAATCAAGTATTGTGATTCTATGGTCCATTACCATCCAAGAAAAGAAAATAAAGTGGATGATACTTTAATTCAAAAAATTAATGCTTCATTAACCATGTTACATTTGGAAGGAGATCCTTTGGTTATTCATTTGATTAAATATGGAATAGAAGTTGTTGGTGTAAAAAATTAATCTATTTTGTTTTAGGTTTCATTAAATTCATCTCTATCAAACAGAATTAAGAATGTGCAGATGTAATACAGTGAGTTGCAGATAAAGGTAGAGTTGGTTCAGAAGGGTATGTTTCCTGATTTTAACATTGATAATGATTGTGTTTTGAGGATTGGGAAGAGATAATGTGTGCCTTGTGATTCACAGTTAAAGAATGACTTCTTATGTGAAGCTCATAGTTCTCTATTTTCAGTTCATCATGTAAGTACAAATATGTACAGAGATCTTAGAGAGTATTACTGGGGGTGGTATGAAGAGAGATATTGCAGACTATACTGTAAAGTGTTTGACTTGTCAGTAGGTTATATTAGAGCGGTAGTTACTGAAAGGGATGCTTCTACATTTATCGGTGCCATAGCAGAAATGGAAAAATATATCCATAGACTTCATTGTGGGATTACCAAAGACATCTCGATGTAATAATTCAATTTGGGTTATTGTTGATTGATTGACCAAAATCTACTCATTTCCTTCCTATTATAGATACTTTTTCAATAGACCAACTTTCTCGGTTGTATGTTAAACAGATAGTCATGTTGCATGATGTTTCCCTCTCCATTATATCTGATAATGATCAAAAATTTACTTCTAACTTTTGGAAAGGCCTTTAGAAGTCACTGGGTACTGAATAAAATTTTAGTACAACTTTTCATCCTTAATCATATGGGTAGTCAGAACGAACAATTCAGACCATGGAGGATATGTTACGTGATTTCTTGATGGATTACTAGGGAAGTTGGGACAAACATCCTTCTTCAGTGGAATTTCCTTATAATAATATTTTTCATTCCAGTATACAGATGACTCCATTTGATGTATTATATGGGATGCAGTGTCGAACTCCATCTTTCTGGATTGAAGTAGGTGAATGGAAGTTGATGGGACTAGAATTGGTAGAGGATAGGGCAGAAAAAGTTCAATTGATTCAAAAGCACATGAGAATAGCTCAGAGTAGGAAACAAAGTTATTCGGATAACTGAAGGATGGATCTTTATTTTAAGGTAGTTGATCATGACTTTCTCAAAGTTTCTCCATGGAAATGTTTGATGAGTTTTTCTAAGAAGGGAATGTTGATTCCGATGTTCTTTATACCCTATTAATATCCTGTAGAAAGTAGGATGAGTTACGTACAAAGTGGTTTTACCTCCAATTTTATCCCAGGTACCCAATTTTTTTCATGTTTCAATGTTGAGAAAGTATATTCTAGATCCATATCATGTTTTGAGCCTAGAGGTAGTTCAGTTGGAAGATAATATCTCTTATGAGGAACATCTATTCTAGATTCTCGACTATAGAGAGAATGTGTTGAGGAATAAGGTAATTCATCAGGTAAAGGTTTTGTGGAAAACCCATATGGCTGAAGAGGAAACATGGCAATCTCAAAATGCTACATAGGATAAATACCCCCACTTATTTGATAAGTAAATAGAATTAAGGGGACACAATTCCCCATAGGTGGGAAGGATGTAGCATCCCTAGTAAAGAACGAATATAACATTTTAATATTTATTATTATTTTTGAATAAAATACTAATTTTACATTAAAAGGGATTTTATGTTTGATTGTGTACCTGATACGCAACAATAGGTTTTCCTTGAAATCTTATGTTGCACACAGCGTCGGGTCATACTGAAAAATAATACTATAATTTTATTTTAAATGGTAGTTTACGCCAAGCTGTTGTATTGGAAAGAATGGACAGAACTAACTAAAATGTGATTATACATGTTAGTTAAATATTTTTGCATTTATCCAATAAATTTTAGAGGCTTAAAATAAGAAAGAATCTGATTTTAAGCCTAAAAACACTAATATTCATTAAAAGGTCGATTTACTACCTTTTGATAGAGAACCCTCTTTGAATATAGTTTTGTTCACTTTTATATGATCTAATTAACGAAATAAATTTTTTATTTAGAATCAGGACATCAAAATTTACTTTGGGTATATTTTCAGTATTTTTCAGATAAAATTCATTTCTTAATGAATTGTGAAAAATACGGTATTTTAATTCAAAAATTCCTTTTAATTTAATTTATTTATATGGATAGACTATATTTCTAATTTTTTTTTAAAGTATAATTAGATTATAGTATTACCATTTAATCAAACTTTGGTCAATGTAAGTAATTTCATTTTGAAATTCAACATAAATAAGTGTCAATCCTTTGAAAGTTATTATTTCTTAAAAACATGATTTTTTTCAGCAGGAACTAATTTAAAGTTAACTTCCACCACTACTGTGTTTTGAATTTTGAAAAATAGATTCCATATTTTAAATATGGATATCCAAATTGTCTAAATATGTAAAATTTATTTTTTATAATTAATGAATATTTACTTCATTAAAAAATTTATTTACCATGGTGAAAGGGTAAATCTAGTAAATAAGGGACACCAAGTATTATTATAATAAAATTAAATTACCCTAAAATGTGTTCAAATCATATTATTTTGATACATTTTGGGCCATGGTCATCCTTGTGCTGATTTTGGGACACCATGGAGCCACTTGGGAGTGATAATGACAGTTTAATATAATTAATTTAATGTAACGACAAAAATGACATAAACATATATCTGTTCGTAAATCAATTTTTACATGGAGTTATATAAGTTATCTGATAGGATATAAATATTAATTTGAAATAAAAAAAATATTTCCGACATCATTATATTTGTTTTATAATTTTAAGACATCAAATAAATAAAATTATTTATGACAAAATAATGATGTAGTGTTTACCTCATTAATGAAAGATTTAAATAAATAAGATTATAAATAGTAAAAAAATTAAAAACCTATTGAATTCAATTTTTATGATTTTATTTTGAACATGAGTCATCTTATATTTGACTTTAATAATTTTTGGACCATCATAAACAGAAAATAATTTTATAATAAAATAATATTTTTGAAATTTCCTATAGTGCCCCTCCCCCCTATAAAAAGCCCTCACTTATAACCCATTCCACACAATTCTCAAGAACCTTGGATTGTAAAACCTCTGACCAATTAAGCTCCCTACATCCCTCTCCTACTCCTAGAATCCTTCCCCTAGGCATAATTCCATTAAATAAAACATTTTTGTACAAACCAAAGGGGGATACCCGATTTAAAGGCAAAATTTTCTCTTAAGTTCTTTTGTTTAATTTACTTCCCCAACCCCCTAACCTATTTTTATTCCTTTATTTTATTAAAAAACCATTATCCTCAATATATGAGGTTGTTTTTATGAGATTTATTATAACTACACATACACAAACATCCATCTAATGTGTAAAAAGCATACTGTTTTTGTGGACAGAAAACTAACGCCTCACGAAATGATGAATGTTCAATATTCTCCTACCACCATTTATGGTGGAAATCAAGATAGAAATTTATGTATACGTGATATATATTATATTTATATTGATTCTAGGATTTTTTATTTTTTATTTATATAAAACCTTTAGGGTTTCCATTATGTTTAAATACGATAATTACATTTGAGGAAGTGCGGACTACCGCCCCCTCAATGTGATATGACTCGTTCATGCCATGAGTGGAATGTATAAAGTATGGAATTAATTAAATTATATATAATATAATACTTTAATTATAATTTACCTATGTTTCCTTTTTTTACTTTATTAAATATAAAATAGAAATGAAAGGAGCGTTCTTGGTACGTACGACTTACCATCTCCATGAACGGTGCATTTCATTTCTTATCTCAAAATGTTATGAACTATTATAAATACCTATATATACTGGATATATATGATATATATTATGTATAAATCATGAATATAATTCTGGAGATAATGGAACTTCGACCACAATGACAATTTATAATTATAACAAGTTCATTTTTAACTCTAGTTCTGAACATCGAAAAATGTCCGATATGAACTCAAATAATTAACTAATTGTGATAGAAAGTTAATAATTGATATAAAAGGAATAATAAAATTTAAAAATGTTCTTAAGCAAGTAGAAATTAACTTTTGTTTATTATTCATAAAATTAAAGAACGATCGAGTCTAGTCGGACACGAGGTTAGGGACTTCGTCTTAATCTCCTTTCATTGAAGCATATTTTTTTATACACAACATTCGTTTATAAAGTGTATAAACATATTATACATTTCATTTCATTAAATGTGAATATTTTTCTATGAGTCATTTTACTAAATGACGAAATAGAAATGTTTTTCTAATGTATGCAGTGACAATAACCTTTTCCGCCGTTGTGAGTATTATTTGATCATTGCCTTCCTTAACAAGCTGAAATGTTTTAAAAAGGAAAATAAATACCATATACTCTATTAAATATTTTGGTATTGAAAATTGTGTTGATAATGGAATTGTTATCTCAATATATTTAAATAATAAATTGTTCTGGGAATATGGAAATTGTATCTTTCTTTTATGTTTGTTTTATGTGTTATGAATGTGTTATGATTCTTGGGCATTGTTTATGAATATGGGTGGTTCCATGATAAACCTAGGAAGGGTGATCCTGATATAGATCTCCATTGCTTTGGGTAACATGATGGAGGTCAACGTGAATGTTTCTTCTAAGATAATTAGTGAATATACTATGAATGGTATTTCAAATGTAACTCCCTACGTAGCTGTGAAAGCTACAACTTAAGTATGTTATATATTTCACAAGTTACCTTTATGATTTATGATTTCGATGTATATTTCATAAATCTTATGATTTCATGAGGTATTTCAAAGAAATTATGTTATTTATGTTTTGATGATCTAATGTTTTCATTTTCTTTGTTTTATAGCCCTTATTGTTCTTTTTATGCTCATCCAATGTTTTTGAAATGTTTTTCACATGAATTAAAGATGAAAAGGGTCAAGGATGGGATCAAAGGAAAGGAATGATGCCTAAAACATGGAACAAGACACCACTCATTTTTTAAGAGTATTTATTTTATGAAAAATGAAAATTTATTTGAATTGCCTAATTTGTAATTTATGAAATGTAATGTAATAGTTATAGACTAATTCTCTAAAAATCTAAACTTAATAAATCCTCAATGTGAATTCTTCATTTAATTCAAGATTATGTTTTGTTTTAAGGTCGGGTCCTTATATTTAATTTCCATCTTTTATCAGTTTTTTATCTTCTTAATATGTTATCATTGGTATGGGTTAATTCATGTACACAAACTGAAACTCTTTCTCAAAAACAACATCTATTTCTCTGTAATATGTATTATCATGATAAAAAAGAAAGCAAGTCCGTACCCAATAATAACATCAAACTATACTAGAGTAAAAACAACATGGATTGTAATTAAATTCTTTCCAAAAACATAAATAGGTATATTCTTATAATTTATTTTTTCCTTAATATTTCCTGTAGGTATTTTTACCATGAGTTTTGGTTTCACTTCATGAGGTGGAATTCCCTATTTTTCTAAAAAAAATCAATGAAATGATGGTATGTGTAGACCCTGAATCAAACAACACATTTGAGAAATTTTTAAAAGAAATAAATGTACCTAATACCACCTCATTTGATAGATTAACATCTTTTGAAGTGGTTTCAATGGATTTTTCCACACCTTTCTTCTTCCAATATTGGTGATTTTCAACCTGAGTGAGTGGCTTCGGGCAAACATTAGTAAAATGACCCAATTCACTACAGTTAAAGCATCTCTCCATCACCTTCTCTTTAATTTTCAGATCATTTTCCTTACACTCACGAGACATGTGACCAAACATTCCACACCAATAGAATCTCACAAAATTTATAAGAAATTCACTAGGACACATTTTACCAAACTTTTCGCAAGAAGGGAAATAGATTTTCATACCTCTATATTCCTTTAGCGAATCCTTTACCAATTACTATCAACCTAACTACTTCGTATTATTCTCATCATGAGGCACATATGTGTCATCAATCTACATATCATCTTTTTCATCACAGCGAACACTTTTTTCATATATTTTAAACTCTCATGAATCCAAATGTCTTCGTAAAAAATTGTTTCAAACCAAAGTAAAATCAATTCATTTTACTACGAAAATATTGAGTAAAATATGATACGTACCTGGAAAGTCATGTAAAATTTTCTTCATATTCTTTCATAAAATCATCATCTTTCTACTTAAATTCCATGATTTTTTTCTCTATTCTAAGTCGAACTATTTCGAAAAAATATTTTCCCGCAAAATGAGTCTTAAAATCAACCCATTACATACTATCAGGATCCTCTTTTACTCTCATATTATTTATTAGATACCACCACTAATCAGCTTCACCTTCTAAATGATAAATGGATGGTATTACCTTTTTGTGTTCTTAACATCCCTTGACCTCAAATATATTTTCTATAGCATTGATACATCCCTCAAATATTGCTGGATCTGCAGTTCCACTCATCGTTGGAGAATGATTCCTTGTAAAATGCTCCACAAAAGACATGTTTCCTCTTTTTAGATTAGGTTTCTCTCTAGAATGGATACCACCACCATTTGTCACTTGAGTTAACCACACCCTTCTTGTCACAAACTGCTTAGTTCTGATTTCCACTATTCTAGGTTGTAAATTCGGACAGGTGTCAGCCTCTCGGTGCCTTCTTAAATCATCTTCCTTGTTTCTCCTATGGAAAACCATTCTAAATAGACATATCTTAGTCAAAGAAACATGGAAATATTCAAAAGATATATCATTTTAAATTAACAATAATGTTTATATCATTTATGGTATTCAAATAACATAATTATAACCCCTAAATTTATCAAAACCATCATCTAATACCTACTATAAGGACCTAGCCATAAAAAATTATATACACCTAATTTTTAGACTATAATATAGATTCTTACACGTTGTGAATAATTTTAGGTCTACAATTTTAGGTAATTAGGACATACAACATAGATATTGTCTCATAATTATACATGTGGATAATATTAAAACAATATTGATTTTTTCAAATTTTGAAATATTAGAAATAAAACATGATTTATTCACAACACTTTATAACATTCATCAAAAGTCCCTTCTTTCTCTTACCCATCATTATAATCTTTGAAAACATTTTAAAATCTTTTGATGAGTACCAAACTCAATAAGGGATATAAAAAGAAATAAATCATTGGTTAAGTTTTAACTTAATAATCAATAAAAATGATAACATAAAATAAAAAATGCTTTAAAACATCATGTATTTACCATTGTAAATATTTACAATATCACCCTTACAATCTCCCTTAAACACGGAATAACCATTCGGTCAACTTCCATCTCTCAGTACCCAATGCATTGGAGAGCTATAATGGGGCTCACACATCATATTAGTGGTATAATGGGCTCAAGTTGACATATCTTAACCTATAATGGGGATAACCCATCATATCATGTGCTATAATGGGATAAACACAACATAAATAACTTCCAAGTAACAAATCATGAATAAACCACTTCATAACTCATTACACCCTTGAGAAAAATACATTCTCATTTCAAATTGTGAAAATAACTCTCAGAACAAAACATCTGCACAAAATATAAATAAATATTACTATTAAAAAAACATTTATTGTAGATTCTATGGTAATAGAAAATCGTGAAATCAATTGAGTAAAATAAAGTCATAAAAAAATAACAATCTCTCTTGATTTCATAAAGGAGACATTTAAAATGATTTTAATAGGCAAGTCCCTTAAAAAACTATATCATTGAATAGATAATTCATTAAATGAAGGGAGTATGTGTATATTTTCTAAATACAAATAATACAACGTAATATAATCAAACTACATTTTACTAGTCATCTTAGCTAGGTAAAAGCCATGAAGTTAAATGATAACCCAAAGAATGAAAATCAGGTTTAGAATTCAAATACGAAATTTCAGCATGGTATCGGTAGTATATGGGAGGGAGTAATTAGAGGGAAAGGGGTAAATCATCATTAATAAATCCAAAGGGAAGTAAGTGGGAGGATTGAAAATATACCCCATATTTAGGAATCAATAATAAAAGATCACAACGTTGAGGAGATTCTTGAATACAACGGCGAAATAGAGGATCCCTTACTTCGAGATCGACTACCATAAAATGTGTAGACCTCATGTATGAATGTTAAAATGTTGTTATTAATATTTTCAACAAACATTTTCATGTTCATAACACCTTTTATTATCATATTACAACATTATTCCACAAATTCTTTAATAATATTTTGTTAATTCCATTGTTTTCAGGTGCGTTCCTCACATGGTTTCGATGATCGGTTCATGATGGATATTCTTTTCGATTGGAAGTGAAACTACAGAATGATAATGGAATGGAATTTGAATATTTATGGAGCCATAAATTATCCCATTTATCAATTTTGAATTCTTACAACAGGATGATTAATAAGTTAAAACATTATTGATATTTGTTTAGGTCATTTTGGAGATTCTTCGATCATAATGAAATCACATTGTTTTATAAATTAATAACATGTGTACAAAAATGATAAAAAAACCTTAAAAATATATAATACATAAATTCTAATATTTTTAGACCATAAGAAGTGGTTTCATGAATAGTTTTTAAGGATGTAATAGAAATTCTAATCACATTGTCAATGATGTCGGTAAATCGACACATCATGAGCGTTTTTTTAATTTCTAGAATAATTGGGAGAGGAGAAGAAGCGTAATTGGGAATATTCCGTAAAAATGATGAAATCAAAAATATGTAAGATACTATATCATTCATTCTTATTCGAAAAGGGTTGGAGAGGAGTGAAGAAGAATAGAAAAGAACATGAAAAGAAAAAAAGAAAACAAAAGATGATGTTTACCACTTGATCTCTTCTTTTTTAGATCCTTCTTACGACCCTTGGTTTTGAACTTCGGGTGAGACCAGAAGGTCTTGGAAGTGGAGAAGGGGATTGAGAGGATTATTTTGCATAAAATAGGCAAGGATCAAGAATTGAGAGGTGTGGAAGGAAGGGGGGAAATGGTTGGTATTTATAGTGGATGAGAGGAGGAGTTTTACATTATTTTAATTACTATATTATTATTTTTCAACAAGAAAAGAAATAGTTATGATTCCAATATCAAAAATACAATTACATTCATTTGAGTTTTAAAAAAGTGGGCTTAAATCATCCTTTCATCACCTATAATGCAGTATAAAAGTATTTATCATTTAACATAATTTATCATATTTTACTATTATAAAAAATTCCATAATTTCAGAAAAATCCAAAAATTTTATCCTAACCAATTTTGAATGTGTAGAATTAAAAAATTAACTCTATTTTCTGAAAATAATTTTATAAATATAATTAATTTATTTTTTAATTAAAATCATACTTTATTCAAAATGGAACAATTTTAAAACTATAACTCACTTCATATCACCTTGAAAATATAATAAAGATCTTATTTTCTTATAAAAATTATAATTATATATTTACTATTCATAAAGGTCATGTTACTATTTTTAAGGGTAGGTAACTATTCACAAGGGTGAGTTACTATTCACCAAAAATTATGATTGCCTTATCATATTCCAACTTACTTACTAATTGTTACCATGAATGTGTGTTTATTGATATTCAAAACAAAGAAGCTGAAAATTTATGTTTAAAGGATTTTCAAAAATATATACTTAAAATAATGTTTCATGAATATCAATTTATTTTTTTTAAACCATTGGGTGTTACAGCTTCTCAAACTATGTGCCCAAATTGTGTTCCCCTCTAAAGGGGTTCACAATTTCTACTTTATGGGAGAATTTTTTTCAAACTGTGTTCCAACCATGAAACCCTCATTGTCAGTGTTTATAAAAATTTCACTAACAGTTTGTACGGTTTGGTCAATCTGTGTGTCAACTGTGCATAACCCAATAGCCCTCCAAATTTTTCAAATATTCAGTCGAATCACCCCAAAACGACACCCTACTAGTCCATGATCAATAATCGGGGTTGAGTAGTAAATGAAAATAATAACATGATGTGACATTAATATTTTAATTATTGTTAAAAAATTAGTATTTATATCATCATTTCTCCTCGAAGTTGGTATATTATTTTTCTATAGGGTAGTTACCTAATGTATAATGGTTTTTAAATTTATAATAAATATTCCATAGTACACAACCCAATAAATATTCATGTGTGTATCATTTAGTTTATTTTCAAATAATTTGTAATTAGACAATGATTATTTTATAAATTATGTATAATATATTTGGTTTTACATGTTTCAAATGCATTTGTTATGTCACTTTTAATTAAAGATAAATTATTGAGTTTTCCAACAAATCTTTTCTACTTTTATTTTGTATATAGTTTTTTATTTTATACGGTTTTTCTTTGAATTAGGTTAGTTTTTATGTGTAGTACGTAAATAATTTAAAATGGATAAAAAAATGTGTTTTATTATTTTTTATAAGTTCTATATTCTAAATGATTATTTTTATACATGTATTGATAATTGATATATTAAATAATAGGTCATGGAAATAGTTTAATAATGATTAATTGTCGATACATAAGAGATATAAATTTAACTATGTTATATTATAGTAAAATTTCTTTTATATTGGATAATATATGACATATATATATGTGTGTATGTATGGATCGGTTTATATTTTTGAGATAATTATTTATAACCATAGTGTCATCGTACACTTCTAATCTAAGAGGACCACCTCACATTCATCATTCATTGTCGGTATAAATCAACATCTCTTACGATTATTCCAATTTTTCAACCCTAATATTGTTTCCTTAGTAATATTATTATTATAACTCCAACTATAATTTTATCTATGTGTTTTAGGGTCATTGATGTATGTCTTGGATGATGATGAATCACTATAAATTTTGTGATTATTATACTTTTAATTTCCCTTAAAGTGTAATAAAAATAACCTATATATTTAAATTTGAATTTTATCTGAAACATTTATTTTTAATATTTATTTTTTATTATTTATGGTAATAAGTACATGACGGGATACAAATAATACTAACTTCTTCTATATTTCCTTTAGTTTATATGTTGAAAAATTTTGTCAACTGTAATTATTTTATTCAAATGGTTTTACAATTTGATGGTTTTTAATTTTAACCTATATTTTAAAACAAATATTTAAATCCACTTAGATATATAAGAATTAAAAATTACATTCTCATTTATTTTTATTTTTATTTATTTTAAAATAAATAGGTACATTGTGTTATCAGGTACATTGAATGAAAAATGGTCCCTCATAAGATCCTTGACACGTGAATATAGGTGAAATTGTTCTGAAACACCATGTAATTATGTCATATAATGACATAGATTTACTAAATATAGATGTTCTTATTTAATATTTTATATTTTAACAAACAAAATTTCATCTTCTCAATTATACTAGGTACATGGAATGTTGTGGATATTGTTCATGAATAAAAATTTCCCAATTTTAGTATGGAAAGTGGTTTATAAATTCAATGGAGGTGGAAATTAATTAGCTTTCATTGAACTCATTATTGTACTAAATGTTGACCTTTTTAATTTTAAGAATTACATAACTTATATAAGGAATAAAACACTTCTAAATCCAATTAAAATTTAAGTAATTTGGTATGCCTTATGCTTTATTTTTCTTTAACATGTGTTTGGTATCATTGAATTAACAAATTTAATGAAACAGTTTACGTTTTAAGATTGTAATTTAATTTTTTGTTTAGTTTATTGGGTAAATAATGAATAAATAAAGATAAATAAAATATATTTCTCAATTATAATGTTATCGTTGGTTGGGTTAAATTTATTTTTTTCTCATATATGTGTGTAATTATTTTATTTTAAACTGGTATATATTATGTAAATTCAATAGACACTACCCATTGCATTCACTTGAGATTTTACTTTTCAGAATCAAATTATTTTGATGGTTCCTATTGAGTATTCACTATTGCACTTTTCATGTGCAAATTATTTGTCATTCTGTTTCACTTATTACTTTATAGATACAAGAAAGTAAATGAGGACAACTATTTAGATAAATGATGATGTATTTTGGTGTTTTTATTGTTGTTATGATCACCATTATCTGATGATGTGGGAGATGATATAATTAGTAGGAGGATTATTGAAAGTATGAGTTTTTTTCTGCTGTTTGAGAGGTCTTGGACAAGAAGTATGAATGATTTAATGAGTTTTCATATAGGTGGAATGAACATTATTCTTAGAGAAGATGAACATGGTTTTAGAATAGTGGTAGTTTGTTTTGTTTTCTATTCTATAAATTTTTCTAATCGAATGTTGTATATTTTATTTACATGATTTCATATTTTGGTAATTAAATATATTAATATTTTTTCAAAAAATAACAAAATTTTCACATTGGTTATTTTGTAAACCAACATGGAATAAAAATGACGTCAATTATTCTTAATATCCAATATTGAAAGATGATCTAAAAAAGGACTTCAACATCATTGTTTATGAATAACCAATGTTTAATGAAATATTAACACAATTTTTTATGAAAATTGATTCTAAAATCCAAAACTGTCATGATTTTCATCAGTGGTATTAATTGAGAACTAGCGTTGAATTATTTAAAATAATTTTCCTCATTTATATTTCAGTAATGGTTATATGGGGAACTAAAATTGAAATTTTGATAATATATTTTCCATGATGGTTTTTCTAGAAAACCTACATGGAAATTGTTTTTCAACATTGGGTTATAAATAAAATTACATTGCATGAAACTTTTTATTTGGATTTTTTATTTGTTTCTATGTTGATTTTATGAAAAATTACATTGTAAATATGATTTATAACAGACACTTTATATAAATTAGTTTAAAATTGATGTACAAAAACCAACAATGAATAATCTTTTTCAACTAGTGATCAAGTCTCAGTAGCTTTTGCAATCTAAATAATGTAACAATCATAAAATATAATTGAGTAGGAATTTGTATGGGGAAAATAAAATGATCAAGGATGGTCAATATGGTCCATTTATTGTGAGAGGAATGATTCCTTTGAGTTATACTCTAATGAGATCTTTTTTTATATATATGGCCATGTCACACTCATTTATCTCTTCTCATATTGATTATGATGTGTGTTTTCATATTTTGGTGATGACTTCTATTATGAAACATCCAACTCCTTTTGGCCAAGGAGAGTTTCAAACCTTTTTGTGAAAAGCATGATCTATAATGATCTAAGGTTCAAATTTTTATTGGATTTTCAATATGCTTTATTTGGATGTCCATGACTTGATTTTGGATATGAATTTGTTTAAATAATTCAAGGCCCACATCAACTATTATTCCTGAAAGGATAGTTTTACATATTTGGATGGTGTCAAGCATATCTTTAGAGGATTTGGGAAGTAATCTCAAGTAAATAATGACCTATAGAACCTGTGGTTATAATAATATTTTATATAATGGAAGAACATACCTCGAAATTGGTTTATGATAATGCGAATGGATATTTTATAATAAATTTTGACTTATTTACTAATGTTTTCTTCGATAATATCTCTAGGGTCCCACCCAAAAGAGAAGTGGTGTTTTTGATTGATCTTTTATCGATGAACATTTCTGTATTATTTATGAATTATAATATGTCACCAAACTAATTGAGGTAATTTAATGTTTCCTTGAAATAGTTATCGAGTAAATGGTCCATTCAGCTGTGTACATATTTGTCGTCAATATCAATTCTATTTGCAATTAAGGTGGTTAAAACTCCTAGAAATTTTTTATTATCATAATATTATCCTAGTTATGATAAAGAATTAGTATTCTCTTCTATTAATTGATGAAATGTTTGAAAATTTCACGAGATTCCATTGGTTCTCAATAATTAACTTTTGTTTATCACCAATTAAGAATTAATAAAGAGTACATTCCAAAGACAACTTTTAGAAGAAAATATGTCCATTATGTGTATATGGTTATACATTTCATTATTTTTAATGAAAAATCTATATTTATGGGATTGATGAATTGAATATTTCAAATTAATATGGGTTACATTAAGGTGGTGTTTTTTGATGATATATTGGTGTATTCAAGGATAAATGTGGATCATAGTAAACAAATAGTGAGTGTTGGGTGTCTTGGAGGGAAAAAATTATATTCTATGTCAACCAATTATAATTTATGGACACAAGAGATATGTTTCCTTTTCCATGTAATTTTAAAATATTAATTTCTATTGATATTAATATGTTTTAATCTTTTATATCATGGATACCATATAATAATGTCTTTGAGATATTATATTCCTTAGCTTAGCTTGACACTATAGAAGTTTGGTAATTGATTTATCATGTTTGTCATCCCTGATAAAATATTTGAAGAGCAAAGGAGTTTAGTTCCAATAGAATAATAAATAATTAAAATCCTTTTAGGAACATAATTTTATACTCACATCATCTCATGTCCTCAAATTTCCAAAATTTGGACTGGTTTATGAAGTCTTTCATGATACATCAAGATCTAGGTTGGGATGTGTTCTCATGCAAGGAGGTCATGCTATCTCTTATATCTCATGGATGTTATTGTTTCATGAGAAGTGTAACAAAAAACATGACTAGGAATTACCTATTATGGTCAAGGCTTTGAAATATGGATTCCATTTCCTATTTAGTGAAAAATAAAAAGTGTTAACGGTTCATAAGAGTTTGAATCATATTTTCTGATAAAGAGAGTTAAATTTTGGGAAGTGTACATGGATGAAGTATCTGAAGAGGGCTGACATTGAATTAATGTTTACACTAGGTTAAGGGAACTCTATTGTGGTTGAATTTAGTAGGAAGTCATATTCTCATATGGATAAAGAGGATTCAAACTAGTGGAAAATAATTTCAGATAGAGTTAATATGCATCTATAATTATTTGATAAATGTAGTGTTGTAGCTTTCATTCTAGGTTTTTATACCATATTTGGTTGAGTTGGAAATATTTTCTCAATAATATGATCCTTATTGTGTTACTATGAGGTACAAACTAAATGATGGGGATATCATTGAGGGATATATGCTAGATGGTAATTCAATGTTGAATTTTAGAGATCAAATGGACATACCTTTTCCTGCCAGAAGAAACTTTTTAGTGTTACCACCAATCATGATGGCGTATTCACCATGGGATTCTGAATATGCATAATGTATTGAAAGAACATTTCTATTTGGTTGGAATAAAAATAGGCGTATTAGAGTATGTTTAAATATGATTCAATTATTTTTAGGTAAATGTATTGCCTTAATTACTAGAAGTTTTGTTATAGTATTTAATGATTCTATGATGAACTCAGCCAAAACACCCTCATAAAATGGTACCTGATTTGAATTTCCATATTCTTGAAGGGAATTTTGGATCCCCACAGCCTAGTGACTAGAACCCGAGCATCAAAAAACTACCTGAGGGAATTATTTTTCCCAACTAGATGTAAATATCACGATATATATATACATGTACTGAAATAAATAGTTGATTAAAACATGAATATATATTCCATAATTGGTAGAGAAGAATAGAATTTATATAACTAAAAGGGAAGAAAAAATTATCTGACAAACAAGTAGTACCATAATGGAAGACCAAATTAATATAGTTTCTGAAATAGTCTCTATGTTATATCATGGAAATATAATACCATCTCATAACCATCTATGTGTTCTAGCTGGTATAAGGCCTTTCTTCCACACTATGTGACATTTCCTTTTCCAACATCCAACAAACTAACAAGGTCAAGGCACTAAAAAAGGGATGCACATGGTGTGAGATAACCTGATTAGTAGGATGCCACCATGTTTTTTCATAACATGCCTCTCTAAAAAAATAAAATCAATCTCATCTTCAATGATAATAAGTCATGCTATACAGTTGATGAGTTTTTATTGAAAACATGGAAAAAAGATTAATTTCATCATTTTCCACATTTCACAATATAAAATGTAAAAGAAATTCAAATCATTTCATAAACATATATATAAAATAAAACCAAATAATTTAACACATTTCAAATTAAATAAATAGAATTAAAATAAAAATAGTACAATAAAAAACTTACTAAATCTGCCAAATAAGACGTATCATCAGACCAAGGATTACATTAGGTAGTTATGGATAGAAAAGTCACAAAAAAACATATATAATTTCATTCACATCAAGAACATATTAATACATATTGAATCCTCACATAATCGAAAATCTAAATAAATTTAACCACGTAGTAGGGTCTACCAAGTCCCTATAACAACATCCCTAAGGAGTAGAGGAATGTCGCATGAGAACCCCCCCCCCCCACCGAGAGTATCAATGATTGAGGACTATTTATAAATATTACACTTGTATATCCAATTATTCTTATGTTCTCTATTTTATTGACCAAATCATCAAAACATTTCATTCATTCCATGTTTTGAAAACCATTTCACAAAATCTTTTGTCAGTTCCTTGAAAAATGATTTTCATTTTACAAAACATGGGGAAAATCAATTTTTATCAAAAAGTTCATTTATAAACAAACAAATAAAATCATTAAAATATTCCAATTAATTTATATGAAAATTTATCAAAATTTGATAAATTTAGTTCATCAACACATAATAGAGACGGAACCAGAAGCATTAAAACTCAGTTCACAAAGTCGAAATGTGATCCACTAACAATAAGGATACAATAATGAAAAATGATTCCCTAGAATCATCCCACACATCTCATAATTGATCAAAATTAACAAAAAAGGTTATAATAGATGATATATCATAAAATAAATTCAAGAACAACATCTTTACACCCCACGTCCAACAAGGATCAGCAACTCGAACAAGATTAGTTGAAAAATTTGAAAATAAAATAGGAGAAACATCATCTCTGACCAACAGATCCATTAAATCAATGAAATGAAACTATTATGATCAATGTAAATGATTAATTAGATGTATTCACTTACTCAAAGGGACACTACACAAAAACCTAATGATAAAAATTGCAAATAATCAATCTGAAAGGATAAGAGGTATCCAAAATCTTCATAAAATATCCCTAGGTTAAGATCAAAAGTCCATTGGATGAATTCAATAAACATAAGTCGTGATGTTTCCTAAAATCCCAATACCTGATGATTAAATAGTGTGGTAATCATCTTTACATAATAAAATCCACATAAATACTTTTTATTGAAAACCCCATCAACATTTTAGTAAAAATTCAATTTTAAACATTACATGGTGCATAAGCTATATGTTGAATATACTCATTTAGGCTATGTATTTAGCCCATGAAATTATCCTAGTGTATAAATATATAATTTTAAAACTCGAAAAATGGATTATAATCTTCTAGAAGACTATATAAATACTAGATTCTTACATGAAAATTGAAACCACCTAGGGTGTTCTATGATTTCATTGAAACCCCCAAAAATCCATTACTTATTTATAACTAGAATCCTTAAATTTAGAAAAACATGCATCCTTGAACATTACATCATTTTCTTTATAAAATGTTATCCATACTTAAGAGACACAATATGCACCCAAAAGAAGAAGAAAATTAATAAAGAGAATGTAAGTACCTAAAATATTGTAACATGATGTAACAGAATCCCCTCCATAAAACCATATTCCCTCTTAATGTCATGTGGGAGAATGAAGTCTGGTAAAGAGGTTATCCCATGCTCCCTCATCAATAAATCATTCTCCCATGTCTCATAATATTTTTATATATTTTTTCATAACATTCTCAGAAGTTTAATCTACATAAATGAAAACTTTTATGTGAGATTTAGAGGTCACTACTAGATATTCCATAATAGAATCATATGGATCTAACTAAATCCCTTCACAAATCAAAACATAAGAGTGATCAGGATGATATTTTAGGAGTTGTGATATGTAAATAATATCAAGAATTAAATTCAACTAATCATGAAATTACAACTAAAAAGAATCATAACCAAGCCACTCTAGGATGTCAAACCATCCAACATATCAAGGATCCAACATATCCTATTTTCCAAGTCGATAATGATCCAATTTAGGGGGGTGGGATTCAATACAACCCAGTCACATATAGAAAACTCCAAAGGATGATGAAACATATCCCCAAAATATTTCTCTTGACTATAAGATATAACTAGCCTCTAAAATTTATCCTAAAACCTCTTAGATGTCTCTTGAACCAAACTTGTTCCCACCAAAGAATCATCGCCCACCTCTACCCAACAAAGAGGTGATTTAAACAAGATACCATAAACATCCTTGAAAGGATCCATTTTGATCGATGACTGATAATAGTTTTTAGAAGAAAAATAAATCATAACCATATGGGTATCCCAATATTAATCGAAATCGAAAAAATAAGAACATATAATATCTCAAAAAATTATAAATAACACACTTTTTTGAACATTTTTTTATGAATGGTAAGTTGTACACTACCACATATAAGTCACCAATAGCTTCATGAGACTCCCCCAGAACCTAAAAGTAAACCTAGGATCCATATCTGAAACAATAGTATAAGGAAATCCTTGTAACCTCACAATTTTATACACATATAAGTTATCAAATTCATTAACTATACCGATGCCCCTAATCAGAAAAAAGTGAGATGAATTTTTCAACCAATCAATCACCACTCAAATATAATTTCTCTCTCATAGATTCTATGGTAATATAAAATATGAGTCAATGGATACCTTGTCCCTTTTCCAATCTTTCACCTGAATAGGAAGGATAAAACCAAATGGTTTTATATTCTCTTCCTTTATCTATTATAAGGAATAACAATGGGAGACATAATCCGCAGTGCCACAATTCAAACCTGGCTAGCAGAACAATCGGCATATATCATATTACATATTTTTAGTGCCCAAATGAAAATCCTAGAATGAAATGGGAAATATTCCAAAACGGATATCATCATAGATGTTGGAATGATGAAATAATCCTAAAAATTATGTATACCATCTAAAGACATAAAATAACCAGAAACAGTCTCCCCACCCGATAGAGATTTTCAACTTCCCCTAAAATCATCATACTTCTGGTAAAACTACAAAATAGACTCATAGAGATGTAAATATAACTAATAAATAGATATAACCATACCTAAAACATCCACCTCAGCATTTGGATACTACTATGAAAAGATACTCACTATGTTCCACTCTCCCTTTGATTCCAGACTAGCATGTGATGACACATTCCTGCTAAGTGTGTCTAAAACAAGATTCCCCTTCTTAGGGTGTAATTGATGTAAAAGGCTAGTTTTTAAATGTTCTACTATCTATTATTCAATTATTATGGAGAAAATACATGTCTCAAACTCTTATAGTTATAAAATAATGTGATCATCTCCCCAAAAATATATTGCCTCTAACACTTATGTGCATTCGTAACATCCGAAATATATAAATCATGAGTGGGGTAATTATTCTGATATTGTAGAAGCTAAAGAGAATCATAAGAGACCACATTATCAATATCAATGAGAAAAAAATCATTTATATCACCCAAATAATCATTGAAATCCATATACCCCTTTCGATAATCAGGTAAGATCAGAATAATTTATAATGTTATAATTCATTCCAGCTCGTCAAATGAAGATTAACACTTAGTGTACCATATGAATTTCACACCTTTCATGTTAATAGTATTAAAAGGTGACAAAAAATTTGAAAAATACTAATTAAAAACATATAATATATATAATTACCAAGGAATATCTAAATATCAAAGTATTTTTTTGATTCTTCCTAGGAAAATATAGCCTTTACCTTCTCTGGATCAACTAAAAATCCATTCTTATAAGAAATATAATTTCTAGAGAACATCATTTCATTAATCCAGAAACTAAATTTCAACGTATTTCCTTACGCATGGTGATTTCCCAAGATTACCATAACCAAAAACAAATAGTTCTCATTATTATCCTTGGATCTTGAATGAACACAAATATCATCCATGAAAACTAACACAATATTTTCGATATAAATATTGAATATATGTTTCATCAAATATATAAAATCAATCAGAGCATTAGTCAGATTAAAAAACATCACAAGATATTATAATGTTCATACCTACTCTTAAAATATGTATTCCATATATTTAAATCCCATCCCTGAGCTATGTATAACCAAACCAAATAATGATCTTCTTATCACACTTTTCCCCCATAAACTGATAAAAAAAATCCACATGAGGAAAATGATATTTTTCTTGTCTATTTCCTTGTTCATATATTGTTAGTCCCCAAAAAATCAGAATGAACCATGTGAATAAATGGTAAATAGGATAGGGGATTCATGAGCTGGTCCAATATTCATAACAAAACCCTTTTCTAACTAGTCTTTCAACTGCATCGTGATCTCTATAAATTTTATGGTCCCATATAATTAGAAGGTACCTGAATAGATTGTGTCCCCATAACCAGATCAATCATAAACACTACCTCCCTCTCTTGAAAAATAATAGAAGCATAATTTGTGATAACATCAAGAAAGCCCCAAACAATTATGGTAAGATTAGAAACAGAATAAATTTCATCAAACTCAATTGTAATAATAGACCAAAAAACTCTTGATCTCTCGGCAAGAAGTTCCAATATAAACAAACCATGGATCCCACTCTCCCTAAAACACCTATAAGATCCCATTTTCTACTAGAAACATGTCATTATTATGATTAAAATAAAATTCCTCAGGATGAGATAGAATCCAATCCATTCCAATAATTACTTCATAAAAATATAGATCAATGACAGGAAAATATCATACCAACTCTACCTCATATAATGATACCGAACAAGGATAACGAAACCCCTTATCTTTCCACCTGTAAGAGGGGTCTCTAATTCAATTATGAAGTACATGTGCTCCATTGGAAGTAATGATGATATTAAAAAAATTTCCATATATAAACAAGTGGGAAGAACTAGTATGCTAAAAAGAAATTGTCATAGAATATTCAATAAAGAAGGTACATATCACTATCATTGGTACATAATCTACCACTATTGGGAACTCATATACTGTGCAATGTTATTTCACTAATGAATATTGGAGCCAGATCCCTATAGTATTTAACGCATATTACTTTCCAACAGTTTCCCGATGAGATTACAATCCTTGACCATATCAAGATGTAGACACAGCCTTCCTGAAAAGCTATATAGGACCATAACAACCACAACAATTACACATATTTTCATGTGAAGGGTAAGAATGACGGGTGTGTATAATCATTCCAAATATATAGAGAGTCTAAAGAACACCACTATATATAAAATTAAATGTTGAAGAAGACTGCTATTAAGAACCACCTCCACAACTCATGAGATGATATTTCCACTTCATCTTCTTCCCCTTCATGCCACTGAAGTTTCTACTAGGTGGAAGAGAAGAATAATAATATCAAAAAATTTATACCAAGTTCATCCCCTAAATCATAGCCCAGTTTAATATCAGTCAAAATCATTATTATAAATTTTTTATATCAGATAACCAGTCACAAACATTATTGGTAATTCTGAGCTCCTAGCTGGTCATATCTTTTCACCTATATTTATAAAAGATCCAGCTGAACAAACCAGTTAGTGTATGAAAAAAAATTCACACTCTCCCTCTTTTAAAGAGAGTAACTCTAAGGAATTCAGCATCATCAATTACTATAGAAGTAATTTTCAAATAAAAAGAGTCTTGAAACCATTCCAAACCAAGACCAAATTCTTATTGTCCTATACAATATAATCCAATGATTAATTGTTTGGAACATCAGGTCTGGACATTGTACAATTCAACATGATACTCATAGATGTGTCTAGGATGTTAAATATCATATCAATCGTTTCAAGCAGTCATCCACCTCTTATGGTTCATTCATACATTTAGAGGATGGTGGAATTTCAAACAAAAACTATCTTGTTCGATACGTTTCTCCTACAACTCTATGATGAATCTCAAAAGATACTTTTGATCATTCAGTACATTATGTTCTATAGAAAAAAAACAACATTCATAATATATTGGATAAAAATATGATCCATATGATGATTTCATTGAGGGGTATCTACTACACCCTTCTATGTAACTCGTGAAACATGTCTCAAAGGCATATTGATGCACGCCCAAAGAGAATAAATGATCTTATTATAAAATAATCTCAATAAAAACCATAAATCCACTGAGAGAAAATGACATAAACATTAAAAAATCAAAAACATTGATAGGAATCCCAACCTACCATGGTAAATTATGTCTTACACTGAGATGAGATGATCAGGAACTCATGGAAACATACCTCTCAAGTTCTGACAATACTTCCTCTAGTCTAACAAACATCCTTAGACAAGGACTCTTCTGTAAATACCTTCTCCAAAATTAAACTATGAAAAACCCAACCCAGATACACTATGAAACTTGTACCTGACCCGAATTGTCACATGCATGATGGGTGTTTCTGATCCCCATGGGATAGTGACTAGCACCATGACAATAAGAAACAACAATATGGAATGATTAATACCAACCTAATGTAGAAAACATGAGATATATATACTTATACAGAAAGAACCCATGGAATACACCATTAATATATAAGTCATAAGTTATAGATACAATGGAAGTGATACAACTAAAATGGTCACAAAACAATCTCAAAGAGACAAGTCCAACTGAATAGGTTGAAAAAAAAATAAAATAACTACCCTAAAGACTATATGTTATAGCAGGGGAAAACACCCACCATCTCCCCCCTAGCTACCCAATATGGGTAAGAAAAAATCTTATTGCCCCACTATGGTTCCATTCAATTCTCTATAACAAATGATACAAAGAGGTTATGCATCCCAAAGTGGTGTGTAGGGTTTGAGATAATAGGATTAGTAGTATCTAACTCATGTGTTCCATAATATTTCTCTATACAATAATCCAAGAAATATCAACCTCAATGAAAATAAGGAAACATATAATGATTCGAAATTTTCATATCAACAGCATGGAAAAACATTTAATTTTTTTTACACACTTCCTAATAAAGAAGGTACATCATTTTTAAATCACATCATATACAAATATCAAAACATATATATCAAAACATTCGAAAGAATGTATCAAATATCATATCAAATACATGGATGTAAAACAAACATAGCATAAACCAGAAAACCCAAATCATCAAAATCATAGGTCACATCACGTTAAGGATCACAATGTGATCTTATTGATAGGAAACTCATACCAAAACAAATACATTCATACATTCATCAAGACCCTAGACAAATTCTTCAAATCTAGGTAGCAAAATATTACCCTATAAAATGAACCTCCAAATAATTTCTATCATTTAATTAAAATAAAATGCCTAGGAAACATAAGAAAGATTCAATATAAAACACTTGGTAGTATCAAAGGATGAATCCTATTACTACACCACCCACATAAGTACCCAAGATATCCCATGTACTCAATATTCCAAACTAATTAATCAAACCATTTAGTTCAAACAATGCTTTGATAAAAATTCACAAATCCATTTCACAATGCATAGAAACCCCTTTTTCATTTACCAATACTAGGAGTAAACCATTTTCTATCAGAAATATTCTTCCACACACAGAAATAAAATCAATCATTAATTAATTTTAATTTTTAAAATAATTTAACAGTACCAATGAAATTCAGTTCACCAACACATGCAAGAGATGGAGCAAGCTACCTCAAAACTCAGGTCGTACATGCCCGAAATGGGATCCACCAATAAGAAGGACAAAAAAATGTCAACAGAGGTCCATGAATAAACCAAAATATCTCATAATATAATCAATTTAAAAAAGGTTAGTGATGAGAGTGATCATAACATACCTTTAATAACGCACATAGGTCACACCGAAACCAACAATGATAAGCCCCAAAGATCACACAAATGATCTAGAAAGTAATCCAGATAAAAATAATCTCACATCAACAGATCCAATAACAAAATTCAACTAAAATATTCTACTACAATCAATGTCAATAAAGAATTATAAGCATTATCTTACATGAAGAGACACCATGCACAACCATGTTGATAAAAATCAAAAATAATTGATCTATAATGAGAGGAGGTATCCAATATCACAAGTGAATAGCTCCTAGGTCAAGAGAAAAAACCAACAAACCAATGAAATTAATATCAGTCGCGAAACACCCTAAAATACCAACTCCTGATGATTACATGTCATGTAAACCATTTTCACATCATATAATACATGACACTCAATTACGCCAAAACCTTGTCTCATTTTTATTAAAAACGTTTTTCCAATATTAAATAATGTTTAATCTGTGTAGAAAATTTACTCTTTTACACTATGTATTTGGCTCAATTCATGAACCTAGTGACCAAAAATAGGGCATGTAATCAACCATTAGACGGAAAAGATAATATATTCTGACACAGAAACTAGAGCCACCCCTAGTTTTCTCAGAACATGGGGAGAACCCCAGAAATATATTAAATGTTTATCCCCGGACTCCATTAATTAAAATAAACATACAACAAATATTTAGGTCATTTTCTTCGAAAATGTTCTTCGTCCTCAAGAGACATAAGAATCACCAAAAAGATGTGGAAAACGGATAAATAGAATGTAAATTCTTAAAATATGATAACAGAGTGTTACAAATCCCCCATTGAAAATGGAAGAAGATACACATGGATTATCTAATAGCTCTTCCAAGGATGGTTTATAAAAATAATTCCATATGGTTGATTGTAGACTAGTAGAAAATGTAATCTTATTTATTTCATACATTGGAAATTAATTTAGTGGAATAATTTCCCAAAATCAACATTATTGAAATTTTAAAGACGCACAGTGTTATATTCTCAGTTTTATTAGACTAAGACCCTTGGTTTACATCTAATTTTTATAAATCCTTATAATAATCCCTTGGAACATAGTTGGTTATGATTATGTATTATAACACTCAAATGGATGGATGGTCTAAATGGACAATAAAAATGTTATAGAGGAAATGATTAGGGATTGTGTGATGGATTTTAGTATCTCATGGAAATATAATTTATATTTAATTGAGTTATTATATAATAATATGTATAAATACTTGGTACATGTGGATCCATTTGAATGAATATATTGAAATAATTATTTTTCTCCACTTTTTTGGGTCGAAACAAATGGGAATTAATTTATTTTAATTAGAATTGTACAGGAGAAAACATGAAAGATATAGATGACTATAAATTGAATGGTGATGGATCAAATCCATCAAAAAACCTATGTAGATCATCATTGATGACCATTCTGATTTGAGGTTTTTGTTTATGTGTTCTTGAGAATTTCTTCAAGTCAAGTGGTTTATTTTTTTGGTAATCAGGGAATGTCATCTCCTTAACACATAGTCCATATTGAGATACATAAATGATTTAGTATCAAGGAATTTTAGATGGATGTTCCACCAAGTATTAGTTTAGTGTTCAATGGGTTTCATATATCTATGATGAAGAAGTATCAACCCTATCCTTGCCATGTGATTTGATATATCATTTTTTACAAGTGTCAGATGTTACATTGATTCATGTGCTTGTACGGATTATGGATATACAATATAAGATCTTTCATGAGGAAATAAATGGTGTACTATTTGTTTTATGGAATCATAGTCAAATTCAGGATGAAATGTGGGAGCATGAGAGGGAAATGGTTGAGCTATAGCTTGAAATATTCTAGGGAAATGGGGGTTTTCTATTGTTCAGGGATGAAAATGACAATGGTGGGGAGAGTGTAGCCCTCCATTTATCAGGTAAAATTCCATTTATTCATGTATTTCCAGTCTAAAAATGTTAGGGTTATATATTGGGATGTTTTATATGGTTTTGGAAAGTCTTGTTGGATTTTATGTTGGTACACAGTTTCTTCATGGTTAGTAACAACAGTGCAACATCTCTAAGAAATTATATAAGGGAAGACATTGGACACTATGAAGTCACATTGTTGGTGGATGGTTTTTTGAATCCATTTGAATTAATATAGGAAATCATGCCCTGTGAAACAAAGGTAAATGAATGGTTAGTGAAATGTTATTCAAACCATGTGATCCAACTCTGCAACATAAGTCCTTAAGACAGTATCAAAACATGTTTGGAAAAAAAATTCTATCTATGTGGCCTTACCATGCGGTATGCATTTTGACCTCCTGAAATTTTAGATCTAATATTAATTGGTCCCTTTAACCAAATTTTTTTATCCCAATTCTCCGAAAATATGAATTCCATTTTCTCCCATGGAAGAAGAGATGATCCCCATCACTTCAAGAGTGATTATTTGGTGATTAAAAGTGAGTTGGAGGTATGGATTAATTGGTAAGTACACATTCTTCATATTTCATTCTAGATCCAAGGATTTATATCTCTCAAAACCATAGATATTTGTTTTTCATGTATAGATCAATATGTTATGAGTGGATTTATGATGAAATTTCTTAAGATATTTTGAATGGAATGTGATTTTTTATATGATGTAGTGGTTTTATAGTGTCATTATTTATTTTTTACAAAGATTATTAGATGGTTGAGGTTTATCCCAACTCTATTTTATTTTAAACTAGAAGAACTAGTAATAGTTAAATAAATTGGATGAAATTATGGTGAAATCCTTGTCCGATTCTGGTGTGAAAATCCATTTTTTGATGGCCTAGAAACTATGGAATGTGATTGTTGTTTTTTTGAAAACCCATTTTTTATAATGATAGAATGATTATTTTATAATTATGGTTGGATTAAAGAATGTAAATTATTATTTTAAATTATTTGAAGATTGAAATTTTAAAATTGAGACGACCTAGAATGATGTTGGCATCAATGGTTTTGTATGAGTTAAATGGGATGGATAATGGTCATGAAGTTACACTATCAATATGGGATTATGTATATATGTGAAGTTACACCATAAATGGTAACACTATTCTTGTGTGTGTGTGCGGTTGTTTTTGTGTACATGGATAATAATATTCAAAATCAAATGAGATATGGTTTAAATGTTTTTTTATTTTTTCTTTGGGAAAACATGATTATAGTTTTCATAGATGTTGGTCAAACTAATTCTGAATTATTTTATGTAATGTTTTTTAATGTTTTAATATAGTGTCATGATATGGGAATTCATTATGTAAATCCTACTATATTTAGACTCACCCCGTCTTGGGCATGGTTTTGAGTTTCCAAATATAATATATTGATACACAAGTAATGGAGAGGTATCTCATTTCATTAGTGATGAATCTTGATACCATTGGAATGACATATGTAGTTGTATCATGGAGAGGGTTGGGTGTTATTAGTTTTTTTAGTTGGGGGTTTTGGGTTTTGTGTTAATTTATTCCTCTTGAATAATTCGTTTGGATTCCACATATACTCTAATATTATTTTACCTTTTTTATACTTTGAGTTGTATTTTTTACTTAGGCTTATTTTAGTGTTTTGTTTGGGGGGGTTTTTCTATGTAGTTGAGCGTTTTATCATTCAAATGTATAATATTCCCATAATTTTTATTGAGGTCCTTTGAATTTATTTCCATCATTCAGTGTCTTGGGGATGTCAGATAGTCCCTAGTATCTCCTTCATAACTCATATATCCAATGAGGAGGGGCGGGATATTACACGGGTCCTAAAAAACATCAATTTTATCTTAAACACTTGTTTTATTTTCCAAATTATAAGATTCCCATTATTATATAGATTATATGGAGATTTTAAAAATTATATGAAATGGTATAACCACTTCAAAAATTTCTGAATATGATCATTTCAATAAAGATATATTTATGGACACTTGGACACTAGAAAGTTTGAGCTTTAGGTGGGTGACCTAGCTTATAGACATTCCCTGAAATATGATACTAAAAAGTAGGATGACTCATCTAAAATTGATTATGTTCTTGACTATACTAACATTATTATATATTTTTTACTTAAAGTCTAGGAACATAAAAGGAATCAATTTGTTTCCAACTCCCTAGGATAAAACACATAAGACCAGAAGATATTCATGATCAATCCATCTACTATTTTTAATATATCCACATAATTCATCACTCATTATAATAGAAATACATTTCCCCAATATTTTACTACTTCCCCATAGAATCATGTACTTATCCATGGGAGGTAGGTGAAAATAAACTATATTCGGATGATTTTTTCTATGAAAGTTGCAGGTGATCATTGTGAAATGAAAATTTTCCCCTATTTAGAATGCTCCAAAATCTACTTTTGGTGACAAATAGGGTTATATACAAAATAAATTTTATTTATGTTTTTTTATGAGGTACTCTAATGTCAAGGTGGAACACAATGACAATCCTGATGAACCCATGGGAAACTATCCCAATGCACAAGCTAATACTACCCATGATTTTGGTGGTACCCTATATAGGAACATTTCTAGTGATATACGTGAAGATGTTTCTAAGGAGGTTCCCCTTGAGACATGGAACATCAAGGTAGATCCTAGAAGTGTAATGGAAGATAGGACCAAACATAATTTTAGTTTAGAATATATTTAGAGATAAATATTTTAAAAATATAGTGTCCTGTAATAATGTTTTCTCTCTACTTGAGATTGATCTATCTACTACTCTCCAAGATATTGTATCATGTTTTATGGTTGTTCAAGATGATAATTATAAAATCCAAATTAGTGAAATGAATTATTCTATAGTAACTTATCCTATTGAGAAGTCGGGGCATCTTCATGGGGTAGTTTTCAAATATATAGGTGCAACAGACTTTAATAAACCATCATCAAATATATTCCATGATCCATGAAAGAGAGTAAATACAAGGAATCCCGGCCATACAAAATGTGTTAGAGGCACACCTCATGATTAGTGTGGGATTTTCGTACATTTTTATCGATCTCATATAATTTATATTTACTTTTATTACTTTTTGTTTTAGGGATTTTGTAAATTGTGTGTTTCAAACAGTGACATGTTTCTCATTGGTGTGGTTTTTTTCATCCATCTATAACCACATATTCCCTATTTTATATTTATTTCATGTAATAATTGGTATTGGGTATATCATCCTTATACTATACATCATTAACAAGATATTTAATATTATACTAATTTTTAAATTAAAGTAATTGTTTTCTAATCTTTTATAATCACCAAGATTTACTCAATTTATGATTAAGGATTTGATTTATAAATCAATTACTAATGATGGTTCAATTCAATTATATCAAAATAAAATTTTTTAAATTCTTTATTTTGGTTCCATATATTTTAATCTTCCTCTTGGGCTAGATGAATAAAATTTAATGAATAAAAAATAATTTAATAAAACATAAATTAAAACTATTTACCATAAAAATCTGAAATACACTAGAATTGTTTAAAAAACAAGAGTTTAGTTGTAGTTCAAAATTTATATTCCATATAAATTTTTTTCATTAAATGGTCATATAAAGTCGAATGTGAGGACATTCTCTATTTTATTACAATAATTTATTCAGAAAATTTATGAGTAATTGTTGATCCACATCGTCACTCATTTTGATTTCAAACCCCTGTCAACAACATTACCTTGATAAGGATTAGTGTAGATATGTTAATTAATTTATATAAACCCCTTTTGTGACACATATGCATCAATTATAGTATGTAATATTTTAATTTTAACAAAACTATAACATAGTGTGAATATATTTATTCATGAATGTGTTGAAAACATATATTACCAATTATTATAAATTTAATTTCATGAAACGAATTTCATTGTTGAATAAATATTGTCAAAATTATCTCACATTGAATTTTTATGATATTTTAGAAATAGTCATTTTTTGGAGAATAATGAAAATTAAATATAATAAAAATAATGTCAACATTTTGAAATTTTATTTATTTAAAAATAATATAATCAAATTTGGGAAACATTTTTTTCAAGAAAATGATATAATTATGAACAAACATAATCCATTTAAATATATATTTTTGTACTTAGAAATATGTTTATAACATTACAATAATCTAAGAAATGCTTTTGTACTTCCAAAAACAATTTTTTTATTTAAAATTAATAATATATTTACAAGGATCCATTACATTTTGGTGTGGTTTTAATGAAAAATAACTATCCTTCGATTTGTCAAAATCCAATTAACTTCATTTAATCAACATTATAATAAATTCTTCCCTAAAATAATTTAGATTTGTAACACAAACATTTCTCCAAAAATTGTTTTCATTTCATTTATTGATTATATATTATATATAACTTCTGACTACTTATTAATATCAGAACCAGTAATATAGATTCCATATCATTAATAATAATAATTCATTGTTGGTAATTAAGTTCACATAATATTTTACCACAACGAATAGTAACCATATTTAATATTTATCCCTTCAAATAAAGTTTAAATAAGTTATATGGTTTACAATAAAGGTATAATATTGTAATATAATATAAACTTGTTACTTAATACATAGTTTTTTGGTCGGGCTTTGACCTTACCATTATCATATATGATTCTATGAATCTTTTGAGCAATATTAGTAGAGTATGTTGTCTATTACATAATAATGTTTCTATTGTTTACCATTTTTCCAGCCACATCACCTATAAAAGGAAATAACACCTCCTCTATTCTCTACACTACTTAAGACACAATGATCAACCAAGACCATCCCAAATACCTACTCAACATCCCTCTCCACTACCTATAGGTCTTGGCATAAACAAAATTTACTTCATTTAAGCTTAAGGTGTAAGAAATAGTTTGTTACTGAATAAAGAGGAAAGTGTTTTTATAAAAAATTTAAATTTACATTCCTTATAAACCTCCCCCATGTCATCAATAACATTAACTATAAATAATTTCCTTAAATAAATTAAATAATATTTAGTTCTAAATCAATAATTGATTTTATTTTTCTCCTGATGAACTTTTCATTTTAATATTTTAAATAATTATGTCCTAAATATTATATAGAAAACACTTACATTACAGGGTGGAAACAACCAATCAGTATCAAATTTTTACTGTATAAATTAAATTTAATATAAAACAGATATTCCATTCTTGAAAATACATTTTTATTTTCAATGTGGAGTTATCATTGTTTCTACTCATCAATAAACCCTATAAAAACATTTTAAATAATTAGATGATCACAAGAAGCAATGTGTGGGACAAGTGAAAAATAAAGGCTCTTTTTAGGCTATATAATAAACAATAAATGATATAGTAGAGTTTTCTTTTAATATAATATTTATTTTTCTCAAATAATCATTTAATAACACAAATATCCATCTTTACTATCCATATTTATTTTATTAAAAACATTATTGTAAAGGATAATGGAAAAATAAGAATCATTAGGGTTTCTTAGAAAACATGAGAACAAATAAAAATTAACTTAAAAACAAAAAATTTAACCTTAATTGGAATATTCAATCTTGTAAACAAATGTTCAGTAGATTAACATATGAAATAAACATGTTTCTTTGAAAACTCATTATAAATACAAGAAAATTCATATAGGTACCTGGAGACATCATTTAAATATATCGATCATAAGAACCCTTAAAATAAACCTTATTAGAATCTTTACAAATGAAAGAACCCACTCAGTTAATTCCATCATAATATTAAGTAGAGTATAATAATTTACCAAAACATCGGAGAGATATATCATGAAAAATATTCGTCATAATAAATTTATGAGGACCATATTATCCATGAAACACATGAAATCACGCACATCCATCTTCAATTTCAAAAAACAAACTCTTGAACCCATAAGAATAACATTATCGGATATTGATATATCACTTTATTTTAAAAAAAATCAAAAAAAAAGTACCTAAAAAATGAATGAGTTTTTGTCGTTGAATAAAACATGGATTCATATAAATGAACCCAAATATAAAATATTGTTTTTTAGGTGAGAAATTATATTTGTGCAATATACATTAAAATATAACATTCATTTATCTCAAGTAAATAATGTCAAAACATTCAATCTAAAATATGTAAACAGATTCACCTTCATAAAAATTAAATGAATATGAACGGAGATATTATATTTAATTATTAATATATTTATCTAAATATAATTATATTTTTAATTTTATTTAAGTAATATAGAAATATAGGTAATATGGTTAGCAAATAGATATATAAAACATTTAAAATGAGGTTTTATGGTAAAGTGTCTCCTATCTCGAGTCTGACCAGTCACTCACATTGTTTATCTTCCAAAATAATTAAGTTACATTTTTAATAAATTTATTAATATCCATTTATAGGTTTATTTCTGTTTCTATTTTATTTAACCATTTTTTTCATTACTACTAAATCAATTTTTGTGATCATCAATTATTTAAAGGATGTTTGGTTCAAAACTCCAAAATTAATTCATTTTTATTAATATGGTCAAAATGATTAGGATTATATCATTTTTATAATAATATTAATTTTATGATTTATATTTATCAAAAAAATTGACATTAAAAGTAATCTATGTAAGGTGGTTATGAAAAATTAATGTTATAGAAATCATGGAGACGGTGGGTTGTACATACGTCTGAATAACACTTTAATTTTTTTTAAAAACAATTCGTGAAATAATGTCAGAGTTATTTTATATTTATTGAATTATAATTATATACTAAATAACATATTATTAATTTATTTACACCTTTATATAAAATCTATGTAATGCGGTGATGAAAAATATCATACGTTGGTTCACGCGGTGGTAGTCCACTCATAGTTTTTTTTATTACATGATCTTGGTTAATATATATTTCAATTAGGGAAAAGAAAAACTGTAATTAATCTACTCACTTATGAACAATACATTTCTTTAAGAATGCTTCCAAATGGTTATACTTAAAGTCGTAGTTGGTTGTTATTCTAATCAATCCATAACCACTATGACGTTGTAATGGATTTTAAACTAGTATTTGGGTAGGTAATGTATTCGTTAAGTGTCTCTTCATTTTTTTCTATGAGAGGATATGAGACGTCATTTTATAACTGAGGTAGAGGGTACACATGGAATATTTTTGAAGGAAAAAATATATTAATGTATTAATCAAAAAAATGGATCCAAAATGGATCATTTTCGAATAATATATAATATAGGGTGGATATATTACTATAAATTTGTCATGAAATGACCCATTACGGGGATCAGGCCACAACTACCCCAAGCTCGCATCTATAGTCTTGGGGTGGTGGCAAGCATCCAAGGCACAAAAAAGAACGGGAGGCATTTCCATAAGAACATGTACAGAAACACATCAAACATAATGAAAAAGTAAAGAGGAAAATGAAAAATGATACAACACCATTATAAAACGAAAATAATAATGCATCAACATCTAATCATTACAGGTACAGAAATGTAAAATGAAAGGAAAAGGGAGAAAATACACAGCCAACCAGAAAAGTCCCACAACCTTGACGTAACTGAAAATTAAAACAGTTTATAGACCCCTGATCCTAGATCTGAAGCTATAATCACCATACATGGTCTATTAACTCATATACCTAAGCTCTTCTAGATTCACGATCAAATTTTTTATCGTCTACATTAGGAAAGACACATGTGGGCAAAGCCCATGCAGGTGTGAGTATAAAAATACTCAATAAGATGCCATGAAAAGGAAAAGGGGAAGTTATAAGAGATACACTGAAGAGAAATGTAGTATATAGAACAAGGTACATTAAAATAGAGTACATCTAAACCAAACAATATAGTGGTGTAAGATCCTCCAAATTGAGAAATATAGTCTTCCCATAGAGTCTTCCCTACCTATAGTAGGAGATTAGACTCAAAAAATAATGAGAAGATGGAAATTGAAATCACATGGAATATCCCACATGTCTTTACCTATCTTGGAAGGAGATTAAACCAAACCTAAGGAGTGGGTACTGAAACAGGATATATACATAGGATCAGTCATATAATTCCAAATAAAAGAGTAAGGGGATATCCATAGCATTTCTCAACCCAATAAAAGAGTCATCGATAGTTCCAAAAGTAACCACCAACTATTCCTAGAATCCTACACATCTTCCCTGAACACACAAGTCAAAAGGAATCAGACACCACACATTGACACAATCTGCTTTGGGTGGAACTGCCTCTCCCTCATGGTTTTAGGTATCATCACTTAGATGTGTCTCGGTGGGGAATGAATCCCTCTTCCTTGAGAGCCCGATGTTACATCAAAGCATGTCTCTTCACTGTTGCTCAGAATATGGAGTTCGTGTGTCGAGGTTAAGGACCCATGCACAGCCCAGCAATAAGGTGACACACTATTGAAATCGAGGGCCAATGCGTAGCCTGGCCGAAGGGTTCCCATGTTTTGTCATCATGGAACGATGGGCTACTCAGCTGGACGGTTCCACTCTATTGTCATTTAGCACCCCTGGCCTTCCCAACTAGAGGGTTCCCCTGAGATTATGTTGACGACCCATGCCTATCCCAGCTAGTGGTTTCCACTCGAGTGCCATCGAGGACCCATTCCCATCCTGAGTGGAGGGTTCCACTAGTAATAAGTCTAGAACCCATGTTGAGCCCTTCTACAGGGTTCCACTACAGTTTCATAGAGTACCCATTCCCAGCATAGCTAGAGGGTTCCACTCCGAATACTCTAACATCATTACCTCACTTCTTCTACCATCGATCATTACCTTGGAAATAATACACACTCAAAACATCACATATCATATCTCAAAATCCACTACTGAGGGCACCATCACATTATGTGAAAATACACTCTAGACAGGCTACAGAGCGGCCAAAATCTGAGTACATAAGAAGAAGATATGGGAGGTTAGAATATATGTCAAGTGGAACACAGAATGTGTGTGGAACAAACATCGTGGTAACCCAACACATCGTCCGGCCTTGTACCTAGCCATAGTCGTGTACCAAAATGTGAACTAGTACCCATAGACATTCCATTTTACTCCTAGTGTACATGGGACATCTGGCCAAATGGATGACGAGCACATAATTCTGGTCATTTTTCTAAAGGGAAAAACATAATTTCACTGATAGGATTCGGTGGATGTCCCTGAATATCCAAACAGATAACACCATCACAATCCTTGTAGAAAAATCCCAAATGATAGATTATTCATTTTCCCAAACGGAAACCCAGTGAAAAGTTTCATCTCTTAGCATCACACAAGAATGGTGCTTCATGGGGCCCAAACATTTATTCTAGAACACATCAAATATATCACATGACTATGATCCTCTCGAAAAAACACACAGGATTGACTAATCTCTCACCCCAAATGGGCACCCAGTGAAAAAGGCACATTTCACCACAAATGCTCAAATTGGGAGTCATTGTTCCAACATCTCAGGTTTGGTTTCAGCTCCCAAAATTAGTTTTGAAACATCTGCCTCAATTTCAAGGTATTGATTACCCTGATGGAAGATCAATTAAACATCATATGTAGAATTTATGATGTGTCAAAGTTGTAATAATAATAATATATTATAATTATTTGACTGTTTCGGGGGCTCGAGTCATGAGCGCGAGATATAAAATTCCCCAAACAAGGCTTATAAGGATTGTCTCAATGATTGGAATGTGTTTCCATAGATTAAACTTAAATTGGACACCAAGTTTAGATGTTATGGTGGTTTAATGATGTCATGGCCCATTATGGTCGGTCTGGCCCACTCCGAACGGCACTACCACACTAGCCCACATCCCAGCCACCTTGACCCGTTGTTCATTATCCCACGCACACCAAATGACCGCAATATATTGACTACTACATCCCACACCAGCTACCACTTCCTCTCCCTGTGGCCCTCCACCGTGCATCGACCGCCTCTAGTGCCGACTACCGCATAGTTGCCTGCGCACCACGCTAGCCTCAGGTCGGTGCATTGTATCAGCCGCCTCCATCTGTAGGACACCACGTCGCTGTATACCCGGAGACACTCCACACCAATCCTGCACTGTATCCTCCTTCTGAAGACTACCGATAACACATCAGTGGTCAAAAAATTGAAATGATGACAAATCTGGGTTATTTGGATCCCAGTCTACATATTCATTGCCTTTGGTCGATGATTCATTGATTTTTTGACAAACTGAAATATATGTGTCGCTTATGCTCTCCATCACACCTACTTTAGTTCCAGAAACTCAAAACTATCATTGATCTCAAATACATGGATCACTCCATTCATATATCTATTCTTCACTACATGATTGAATGTCGTTTCAGCATGGAAAAAAGCAGACATCGAAGATCGATGAAGAATGATGAAGCAAAATGATTCCAAAAATTAATAGGATGATGTTCATGCTAGTATGGACATAAACAATGATAATAAAAATATTAGAAATGATAATGAATCATATTAAACAAAAAAACATAAATCAAGGAAATGCATAATCTGAACTAATAATCTTACATATATTTTGGATCCATAGTTTCTTTCACTAGGCTCTAATCTTCTCAGAACTTCAATCTCATTTCGATATTCCAAGAGATCGGTGTTTATTAACCAATGGAATCGAGAGTATGTGATCTGTTGTCATTGGGATGAAATGATCGAAACCCATGCTCATTTCATTAAACACATGTTTATATAATTTCTAGCTAATGGTTGTGGGATCTGAACTTCACATGCCCTCTCACATTATGTCGTGCATAGGTGAAACACCTCATTATGAACTCAGTGATGGTCTTAGATTTCAAATAAAAGTCCTCATTCCAAAGTTATTTGATATGAATTCTGAGATGAAATAATTTAATTTAATTATGTTATTTATGGTTATGTCTGTTGGGGATTTTTCTATTGAAGGGTCACGCCGACAAATGTTATGTACCATCTAGGGTAAACACCGTGATTTAGACTCAACTATGAAATTATATTTATAATAAGAGAATATATTTAAGAGATGTATCATTTCTGTCACATTCATAGTATAAAATAAACTTAATATATATATATTTATAATATTCTAGGCACACTGGGCCTCATAATCACACATTGTCTCAGCGCTAAGCTCTAGAAATATTTGTAGAAAAATCCCAAATCCATATAAAGAAAAATATGGGTCTCAACATAAATCCATACTTCATTAATTTTGACACCGAAAAGACAAACTAGGGAAAAACATGGGATACTGAGTCGTAACCTAGCTCTCCCACTCCCTGGGTAACTCAAGCACATTTTCATGCTTCCATATCATGTGACCCAAAAGGATGGTTCGTTCTTATAATGTCTTCTCTTGTTGATCTTTAATCAACATTTGGTGCTTTGTAAAGGTGAATCCAACTTTAAAGTCTATCTCGACCCTGTCAATGATGATCATTGGATCATGCACATATCTCCTCAGTTGGGATAGGAGGAAAATGTCGTGAACCTGATCCAGTTGTAGGGAAAGGACAAGGTGGTAGGAAACCTCACTAACCCTCTACAATATCTCAAAAGGATCAATAAACCTTGGGGATAACTTGACTCCCCATCCAAAAACCAACACCCAAGCCATATGTATATCCTCCAACACCAGGATAGTGCACCCGGTCATTCCATCGGTGTGGGGTGAATGGTTGTACGCATCCGCAGTTGGGTCTCGATTTCCTCTTGTGGGAATCTCCACAATCACTATGTAAACCTCATATCACTATTGGAGACTGACATCGAGGTTACTCCATGATGGAAGATGAACTTATGCACATAGAAATTCCTCAAACTCTTAATTGAACTCTACTCTCTGATAGAAATGAAGTGTTCTGATTTTATGAGTACGTCTACTATCTCCCAGGTGGCTTCATGGACCTTCGTTGTTCATGGAATCACTATGGAAAAGTCCATATATATGTACTCTCATTTCCACATTGGGATTGCAAGAGGCTATAACAAACCCACTAAAACTCAGTGGTCAGCCTTTACCCATAGATTTGTGAGGCTTAGTGAGATGAACTCAATTATGATTCATCTCACACTGAACCAACAAAACTATCATTGAAGATTCATGTACATCATCCCCCACATCATGATGTAAAACTAAGGTAGATGTGGGAAACCCTCACATCACCTCCTCCCATATCGCAACCGGAACCGCTGCTTGCCCCCAAAACACGGTCTTGTGATTCCTTCATTAAGAATATCCATTAGTTGCATTGCATGTTGATATATGTGTCACAAAAGTTCTCATAGAATGTGTCTAACAATTTGGAATCTAGCTCATGCTTAAGAAGAAAAGGATTCAACACCAGTGACTGAAGATAAATTGTACCATCTTTCTCTACTTAGGTCAACTATAGGGAAGATAAATACTCCAAATATTCCCCTAATTGGAAATCCCGGGACTTTCATCTAATGTAATATACTAAAATGTTTCCCTTACCTATATTATATACTATTTCTAAGTCATAGTCTTGGATGATGTTCAACTAGCATTGCCGCCTCAGGTCCAGGTATCTTTGAGTAAAGACATACCTAATACTTTGGTGGTCTCTACAAACCATAAATTTATCTCCTAGAAGGTAGTGTCTTCATATCCTAAAATAGAATAGTACCACTTCCGTATTTATATAGTGATCCATGTAGTTCTATTCATGGGGTCCCTAGTACCTAGACATGTAATTGATAACTGTTCTATCACGGTTAACTTTGACCATGAAAAGTTTCCAACAAACATGGTAGGTGAGTAAACACATCATACCACTAGAATATAGACACAGGAATAATTTTACATAACCCATGTGTATTTACCTCTCTTGGAAGGAGAGTAACCATAAACTAGACACTCCACCACACCAACTAGTGGCATTCCACATAAAACGCGATCAGGCAGAAACACCATTAGAAATTACAAGACATGCTCTACTACATCACTATATATCCACACCGAGAACTCACAAGTCAGAGGGACTCATCAATATCACCTTGTTTCAATCATCTTTGGGCAGCACTTAATCACAAAAATGGTTTTTCTCACATCACTCAAACACATCTCGGTGGGAGAAGGACCACTCCTCCTCACTGATTCCTTACATCACATTGTTAATACCTCAAGCAAGAAGCGGGGAGGGAAGGGTACCCCACATAGTGTCTAATATGTTCTACTGTAAGAGGTAGGAAGAAAAGGGTGTACCTCTTATCATCTCATTCATTGTATTATCTGAAATATCTTACGTGTGTAGTTGCCTGCGGCCCTGGCACCCAACTCCCAGATCCTGATGTGGGCCACCTGGTGTGTAGGTTCAGGCCACATTAGAAGCGTAGTAGGACCGGTTCCCAACTTTAATTGTTTCCATATTCAATTAAAAAACTTGGATTAATACAATAATGAACACCCATATCCATATAATTGAATCAAGGATATAGAAAAAGGAATATAAACCCAGAATCAAGAGAGAGGATTGAAAATTTTAGTTTATAATTAATTTAATTAAATTACAGACTTAAGTCCACGGTGATTCATTTTTATTTGATGTGTTTGACCATCGATCTGGAGTGTGCCTTCATAGAATTGTAGAGATCAAGAATAGATCTCCTCTAGTAGTGATCCACACATGCTTTGTTAATCTATGGACGTCACCGAAGGAGTCTCGAGGTGCAAGCATGGATGATCTTTGTTCTTGAATCATCTTCCTTTGATCTCCTTGGGAAATGAAACCAAATAATTCTCCTTGATCTGGTGGATGAGGACCGCTCTCATTTATGAGAAAGTACTTAGAGATGAAGGAAATCTCTAGCATTGAGATAAATTCTCCAAATTGTTGTGCATAACCAGATTGGCTAGCCTACTGGTTTCCCCCTTGGCTAATTATAGAAAAATGTAACTGGGAATTTTATTTACCAGGTAATCATAAAATAATTTTCATAGGAGAATTAATTATTTTATTAAACAATTGAAACCCCCATGTCATATAATAACAGAAATGTTATTATTTATTGACATGTTCATAACTTGTAAGTTACAATTAATTATTATTTTAATCAAATAATATTTAATATTATTATTTCTCACCTGAATAAAAACCTGGTCCTCCAATCCTCCTAAATATTTATAGGGCCTTGAATGACAACTATTTATTCATTAAATAAATATAACAGCATTATTCACTGGTAAATAAATAAATATTATATTTACTAAAATAGAAAATAAATATTTATTAAATATTCCACCCCCCATATATTATATCAAATAACTAGTGACAAAATAAATGTGATCATTAATTAATGAATAATTATTAAACCATGATCAAGAATAATATTTATTCCACATGTAAAATCATAAAATATTTAACTGATATTCTAGATACACTTAGTGTGGGACCCTCTATTCCGCTTTCTCAGTGGAATTAGGAAAACATGCCTAAGGTACAAGGTTAGCATCTCACAACATGACAAGTCATCAAAAGAGAAAGAAGTTAGTTCCATAATGACACGTTACATCATATGAATGCTTGTCGTGTAATATAATCCCTTTATCTTAATATCTCCAATCAAGAGGGTTGGATGCCTGTTCCATCAACCCATGTGCTTGATTTATGATTCTTTAACTTCTTGGAAATTAAACTTGCTTATTGAAACACTTTGGTCATGGATTTATTTAGGCTATATCATTTCAATCAAAGGTCTTGAGATATAAACATCTATATGGAACAAAAGAGACAAATCCTTTCTCATAATATTCACTAATAAAATATTACTCGTGATGCACCCAATATATCCTACCTCACCATGAACATATTTAATTATAGTTTTTTCAAATACATCCAACTAGGTGAGTCGTAATACCAGTTAATAATAATACTAAAGTCTAAGAACCAATACACACTTATGCAGATTAAAACATACAATAACACATATAAATGTGGATTTCCTACTGGCGGGTCTCATTCTCATAATATTCTCTTAAATGATACCAGGGTCATACACCCGGAGAAGGTGCCTCAAAGTCCTATTAGAAACCACACTTGATATCATGTAAAATTTGAATCCATTCAAATGATATCATCCAGCTATAGAACATATGTTCAATAATAGATTCATGGAACTTCTAGGTTCTCAACCTAGTAGGGATCTGCTATGGCAATTTAGTGAGATAGTTACTCTTAAGACATTAACACCTAAACATTCATAGATAAGAAAATCATGATGTAATACGGAGTTTTAAAATTTATATCTAATGAATATATGTTTATCATAATGTACAAAAGAACATTGTTTTAGGGAACCAACTCTAACAGACTCCCACTTGTATTAGAGACAACTACTAACAACCTTCTAATTTCTAGATCTCAAAGGATACTCATGATTTTGCGAATAAATGGATTTAGTCAAGGGGTCCACCATGTTCTATTTCATGGATTCTCTGATCACTGCAACTTTACCCCCATGACAAAAATACCTCAGGAGGTGATACTTGAGGAGTATGTGCTTTGTCCATTGATGTGACCTCAACGCCTTTTCAAGATCCACTGTTGTTTTATTATCACAATACAATGTGATAAGGTATTTACATCTATGTACCACATCAAGCTCCTAGAAAAATTTCTGAATCCAAATATCTTCCTTGTCTACGTTAAAATCTGCTATATACTCGAAATTGACTATAGAACCAGTGAAAACTAGCTTATAAGAACTCTTCTAGCTCAAAACGCCTCCATTGAGACAGAAAACATGTCTTAATTATGAAATTAGATGATTCTAATCTATCTAAAAACCAGCATAATAATAATTTTAGATGAAAAACTCCCCATCTCCTTATTGCACCATGAAAATATACATAGTTATTATAAAATACATAAGGATATCATTAACAGTAGTCTAATGTTGTTCCCCCCGGATCTGATTGATATCTTCCAACCATGCTCAGTGAATTTGAAACATAAAGTCTAGTACATCACATGGCATACATGATAGATCATATCACTGATGTTTATGGGATCTTACTCATTCTATCATTCTCTCATTTTGTCTAGGGACATATTTTCTTATAAATATGTAAAACATGTGACACTGGAACCAATACTCTCTTGGAGTGTTCCATACTAAATATCATTAGTATTTGGTCAATATATATACATTGAATTATTCCATGTAGCCTCTTGGATATATCACAGATGGTCATGATCCCTAAAATGTGTGCTTTTTCGCATATGTTCTTCCTGGAGAATCACTAGTTCAACAATTATTTAATTGTCTGTAATATTGGTATGTCTTTTCCAATAAGTAATATGTCATTATTATATACTCCTAGGATAATGACCTCATTCCCATTAAACATTTTGTAAACACATAGCTCACATTCATTTTTAGGGAAACCAAATTCTTTTAAGGATTAATCAAATCAAATTTTCCATGACATATATTCTTTCTTCAATCCCTAAATGGATCTTTGTAACATGAAAATCCATTTAGAATCGCCTAGTGTCACAAACCCATCTGGTTGTGTCACATAGACTTCATCATGAAGGTTTCCATTATGGAATGCAGTTTTGACATCCATCTTCCAAATCTCATACTCATGGTAAGCTGCTATGGAAAATATGATTCTGATGGATTTAAACATGGAAACATTGTAAATACCCGGAAAATTCAAGGGAAATTCTTTCTTAATTTTCTTTGGGATTTTACAAGAATGCAGTTTTAGACGGCACTTGATTCTGAGGCCCGGTGTGCCCGGAATTTCTATCCGAAGTTTACCTCGGGTACGTTCAGTGAACGAACGAGCGTGAATTTCTAACTTTTGAAGCGGTGCTCGGAATCGAATTCTGAGGGCAACGATGAAACCGTAGTGCCGGTAATTGATTAGGAACGCCTTTCCTGGAGTTTTGTTTTCTCGTTATGAGTTGTTTAAATATGTGGATTAAGTGTTAGTGAAATAAAATTTTTGTGAAGAATTTTATTTCCCTTTCCATGAGTTAGAACCTAAGTGTGGGAGTTAGGGTGGGGCCCACTGTTTGTTAGGTTCTCTTGAGTGGATTAAATATGAGGTGGGGCCCACACGAGCCCCCACCTTTTCAATTCCATTAACTCCGTAACTCCTCTTAACCCCCCACTTAAGTTGTGTAACCCTTTTGAATTTACCTCTCCTCTCATTAAGAATGCCAACACCCAATTCGATTAATTAATTTAAGTTTTGAATTTTTGAATTGTGGCTTGAGTTAATAAAATAAGGGTGAGCCTTATTTTATTTTGGTTGGATGTTGTGAGTGCACAATTGAGGAGAGAGCTCTTCATCTTCATCACGAAGAACACCAAGACTTCGACGAAGAACACCAAGACTTCAACGAAGAACGTTGTCACTGTAAGAAGAGAGCGGCATGCCGTCTCTTCTCCTCTTCGCAACCGGTGTGTTTCCGAAGATCGATGATGCACCCTCTTTCGATCTTCTTCCCAAGTCAACAAAAAGGAGACACCACTTCCTCCTAGGGCGTTCTCCGTCAACTTACGAAGCTTCACCTCGTGACGTCTTTTTCCGCGGCAAACCCCCGTTCTAGCTACGCTCAAGTAGGGGTTTAATTTATTTAATTATTTTTTGTTTATGAATTCTACTTTGTTGTCCTTCGTGAATTTATGACCAGTTTCTATCAATTAACGAGAGGGGGCTGGACCGCACAAACACGACCGACCCTCCTCCAATTTTAATGTTGTTTCTAATTTGGTTGGAACGAAATGGCATGGTACCGTCGCACCACGCGGGAACGTACGACAAGTAATGCGTGGCGCTGTCGCGCTGCGCTGTGAAGTTGAACAAGGACGCGATGCCATTGTGCCGTGTCGAAGAAACCAAAGACGCCGCAGCTGGAGCGGGGCCACGACGGAGGGGCGCGGTGTCATCGCACAGCGCCGGACGAACCAAGTCGCGGCCGGTTCCGGGCCGCGGTGGAGCAGGGTGACCGGCAGCCGGTTCCGGGCCGCCGGTCTCGGCGAAGGAGGAAGGACCGACCGTCGTCGGTCCTTGTTGGCAGAACCGGCCGGCCGGTGCGGGCCGACCAGACAAAGGAAAACCGGGGGAATTATTTCCCCCGGCCGGCCAGCATAAACGGCCCCCATTTAATGGGGGGCGCGGTTACATCAGGGGGCAGCCCCCCCCCCTGCCAAACGGCTCGGCCGGTTGGCCGAGCGCCTGGCTAGAGCAATGGGCGCACTGTGCTCATGCCGGACCAGCCGCCTGGCCGGTCCGCCAGGTCGGGCCGCGCCCAGCCAGGCCGGGCCGACCGGGGGGTCTTGGGCCAGGTCGTTCCGGGCCCGAAACCCCCGTTTTCAGACCGTCTTCGGTCTTTTGCCCATAACTTCTTCTACGGACCTCCGATCAATGCACCGTTAGTTCCGTAACGATCTTTGAATCGAGATGGTCGTTTTGGTATATCGCACTCAAGGTTTCGGAATACTTTTAGTTCGGTCGGGTTGGTTCGTACACGAAACCAACCGGGCCCTCGGAGTGGAAACGCTCATATCTTGAGCTTCGGACGTCCGATTGACGTGCCGTCAGCTTTGTTGGATTCCTCAAAGTGAGACGGATCTTTTGGCTTACTCCGCCCGAGGTTTGGACGCAGGTGGAGTATGGTCGGGTTGGTTTTGCCTTAAAAACTAACCGGGCCTCTCGGACGAAAAAGCCAATAACTCACAGACCGGGTGTCTGATTGACGTGTCGTCTGCGACGTTGAGTTCATGTTGACGATACTGAACTTTTGGATACATAAACTCTGGACTATGTGTCAGTTGATGTATCAGCCTCTCGGCTCGTGGAGCGTACCCTCCCGAGAGAGCTTGTTGTGTGCGGGAACCCTAGAGCTGGCTGCAAGTACTACTACGACGACGACTGTACAGAGATCCTCAGTGGATTCGACGGTTTCGACTACAGCACTCATCGATCCAATGTGGATCAGTGCTACCGATCCTGTGTGGGTCCGATCCTGTGTGGGTCAGTGCTCAGCGGTTCTGTGTGAGCCAGCGCCTACAGATCCTGTGTGGGTCCGATCCTGTGTGGGTCTTCCGGGGGTTAAATATCTATCGATCCTATGTGGGTCATTGTGGGGGTTAGTTACATATCGATCTTTTTTGGGCCAGATCCTATGTGGGTCATTGCGGGGGTTAGTACCTTTCGATCCTTTGTGGGTCCGACGACATAGATGAATCCGTGGATATATCTGATCATCACCATCATCATACGAAGAAGTATACCTGTAACACCCGAGATTTTTATGAGTAATATTTTGTTTTTATATCATCAAAGGAATCTTTCACTACACACTTTCTTGGCTTACTTTACACGCAATCACGACCTTCCTCGATAGCTTGCGTCGTACGCAATATTGAGTTTCACTAAACAACGATATGCTATTAAAATATTATTAAAACTAGCCGTTATGAATAGTAATAACCACTTTTTGAAATTTTATAAATTTTATTTTTCAAAATGGACTTCATTTTTGGATTCGGAATACCGAAATTAGCCTAGGGTGAAATTTTGGTATTTTTCTGAAAACTTTCAATTTTTGATGAATAGTGAAACCACTAAGTGGTAGGTTAAAAACTGAATTTTTCATAAAACATAATTTTACCGCTTCTGTGAATGGAATTTCAAAAATCCGACAGACACGGTTGATATCAGTAAGTAAAATGTGGTTCAATGAGATAAAAATAATTTTTTGGTGAATAGTAACTTTTTATTTTTTTTACCGCGGTTAATAGTAAATAGGTTAACTAAGGGTAAATATGATATTAATATTACCATAACACATGTCCTAATTCTATTGGACAAGTGTAATTCGACCAAAAACAAACTTAGGAATAAAATATGACCATTTAGGCCCACTTGGATTAGATTAGGACATTTATTATTAATTTATTTAAAGAAGGGTTAAAATAGTTAAAATCAAAGTTTAATAAGTAAATCATTTTTAATATGGGGTTATACATAAGATAAATTAGAATATAAATATTCATTAGCAAGCTAAAAAGATTTCCTACATAATGGTATTTTATTTTTAATTTTTAGACATTAAATAATTTAATTTATTTATGACACAATGATGATGCTATAATTATCTTATTAATGAAATATTGACATAATTGATGTTATAAACACCGAAATAAATGTAATTTGAGACTTTTTATGAATTCCACTAATTTTCTAGGTTACTATGATATATTATTGTTGATTTAATCAACTTTTTTCGAACATATAATTCTGTTATGACTTTCACAAAAATCATATATCAAATAGTGTCAAAATTGACACAAAATAGTTTTTAAATCAAATATTATATTATTAATTGTTATTTTATTCCTAAAAATCTAAGGTTCGGCCAAATAACTTAGATAAGGATATATATATTAATAATAAATAATTTGGGGTTCGTTTGGCATGTTATAGTAAGTGTATTAACCATATAGTGAAAGAAAACAAAAAGACACGGTAAAAGTTAAATTAATTAACTTAGAGTTAAATCTAATTGATAAGGTTAACATAATACCCTAAACTTGTCTAAATCCTATTGGTTGATAGGATTTCGACCCATACCCACTTTAACTTCGAAATAAGACCCTTTGGAACCATTATAAACCGATTTTGACTTTAATATAAAATAATATTTTGAGATATTCCTAAGGTGCCCCTCTCCTCCCTTATAAAAGGGCACCTCCTCCCCCTCCTCCTCACACCAAATTGAGCACTCAAGCTCGGCCAACCCCTGCCATTTTATCCTCTCCACTTCCCTAGAATAATCCTAGAGGTCCTGGTCTTCTTCAAAGACCAATATTAGTTCCCTAAGTGGAGGATTCAAAGAAGCGTTCCAAAGAAGAGGTAATATCCATTACCGATCTTTTCAATTTATTTCTTCTTCAACTTATTCTTCTTTAGTTGTTTCATGATAAAGTAATAACATCAGTATTACTTACATACTGATATGTTATTATAAATATTAAACAACCCTAATTCACCTTCTATCCATCCTACGGAAAAATTAAATCACCGCGCGTGCGTACATACGGAATACCGTCTCCACGCCGTGGTGTAATCTATTTTTACACCATCACTTTACAAGGATGGGTATAATGGTGTAATGAGTAACTATTTATGATTATTATAAAGTAATATTGATACTGAAATAATATATATATACTCCAACACAATTCCACGATCATAGGAACGATATCATCACTCGTGCGTACGTACGGAATACCGTCTCCACGATGTGATGCGACTCGTTCTACATGATCATCATTACATAGTAATTATATAAATGAATTGAATGAATAAATATGATATATGTTACACTAATACCATTATGGATATAAGGTATCTATAACCTTAAAATAATAATAACAATGTATTCGGCAAAACACGCATAAGAACAAAAGGCAATAAAGACCCGAGTAACAAGTAACAATGAAATATTACTAACAAGAAGCTAAGAATATGACCATATATGATATCATATCAATATGTATGATTCTGGAATAAGTCAATAACATTATTTAAACCATTATACAGGAGCTTCGGACACGTACAAATCAAATCGGACCTAAGGTAAGGGAAATATCACAATCTCATTTTTATCTGAGATTGTTTATACGTAAGTATTTACTGGGGTGTATTTTATCTTCCACATCCATGTTTCATCAATATGTAATATTATTTCCATCCACCTACAACTGCTTAAATCAAATTTTTTACCCTTCGGTGAGTTTTTAGTAATATCTATGAAAGGAATCTTTTGTCATACGAGGTACTTTTTGACTTTTCTGACAAAAGTACGAAGAATGTTTTTTTTAACTCATACGGCATGAATGGATTTTTAAAAAATTATTTCCAAGAAGCTTCCTTTACAAGTTTTCAAGTTTATTTTTAATCAACTTCTTTTAGTTTATAATTTTATGACATGTTAAGAAAAGAAAAGTGTTTTTGAAGTAGAAAGGATATTTTCCTCAAGAATGGAGTTCAAGTATTTTATCAAAATTATTTTCCATCTAAGATAATAAAAGGGTTCTATTTTTATCCCTATTATTACATTGGTTTGATTATGTTGTGATGGAAATATTTTTATGAATTCCTTTATATTATATGAATTGTTTTATGATGTCATGTTGTTTAAGAATCCCATTTTTATTACTTGGGTTACGCTATGATGTATGGTTTATGATTATGTGGCACACATAAGAAAGGATTCTTTATAAGATGGGTGGGACCTATATCTCCCTCCAATGCATTGGGTAAAGATTTTATATCTCATGAGATAGACATGGCTGGAACGGAAGGTTATTTCGGTTCAGTGATACAGGACTGAAACGAGGAGTGAACTCGGTTCAGAAAGGGACTTTGTCCACTAAGATAGTCTTGGCAATGAGTCATGACTAACAAGAAATGATTTTCCATGATTATGTGTGCATGCCACAAAGTTTAAAGTTTCATGTTATGATTATGGGGATCTCATTTTCACTTCTATGATTTATTCCATGTTAAGATATTATGATCTCTTTTGCAGGTTATGATTTTCAAAAAGATATGATATGATTTTTATTTCCTTTATTTGCCCTTGCTGAGCATTTGAGCTCACCCTTTTATGTTTTCTTTTCCCCAGGTCAGGAAGATGGATATTAAGTAAAATATGCTAAAAGGGACCCTAGATATGATGAAATAAATGGGAGACACTGTAGAAGATTTATGAACCAGTTGTTTATGTTTCCCAGTTTCTAAAGACACTATACTTATATGGTCCTTTGTGGTTTTGTTATATGTTGTAATAAGTGTGCTTCAATTTTGAAGTATTAACAATGTATGTAAAGTATGGGTCGTTATAGTTGGTATCAGAGGAAAGGTATAGTCAACCTTTGGAAACTAGCATGTGAAAGCCTTAGTAAGAACCCTAAGGATAAGTCTAAGCATAGAACACAATCTTAGTGTTTTAGAAATGGCCATGAATACCCTAGGATAAAACCTTAAGTGTGAAATTTTATCCTTGATTATGTGGTTTTCCTATTATAATTAGTGTTGCTCACACTATTCTTCTTGGTTTTAGTCAATGGCTGGAACCCGAAGGAACCGTGTTAATGCGGAATGTGATGGGCAATGCAATGATTGTCCCCCTGAGCAACCAAACGATATGGGAGCTGGAATGCAAAATCTTGTAGCCATGCTCACATAACTTTCTCAAGCTATGAATCATGCAGGACATCCAAACGAGCAAAGGAAGGAGCAACATTTTGTTGAATCCTTCATGAGGCAACGTCCACCTTCTTTCAGCGGGTCTACTGATCCATTAGTTGCGGAACAATGGATTAGTACAACTGAAAAGATATTTTCAGTTCTTCAATGTTCTGAGCATGATAAAGTTATCCTAACAATGTATCGTTTGGAAGGAGATGTTGATCAATGGTGGAATCTTATTAAGAATACGAGGCAAAGGGATGAAATTGAGTCTATGGAATGGGACGAGTTCAAGAACTTATTTTTCAATAAGTACTTCCCTCGTATTCTCCGAACATAGATGGAGAAAGAGTTTCTTTAACTGAAGCAAAGGGATGATGAATCTGTTTGTACCTATGAATCAAATTTTACAAGACTTGCAAGGTACGCTTCTGGTATTATTATCCAACCTGAGAGTAAGATCGATCGATTCTTTAGTGGCTTAAAACCAAGTCTTCGAAGGGTGTTAGCCAAAAGGGACTTCAATAGCTACGATGAAATCGTTCGATGTGCTCTCAAAGTCGAGATGGAGATTGGAGTAACCCATCAGTCACATGGGTTTGATAAGAAGAGGAAGATGGAATTCAAAGGAAAATCTAAAGAGCACACTGAAAAGAAGATGAACTTTCCCTTATGCTCAATGTGTGGAAAGAAACATGGAGGGAGTTGTCTTAAAGGGACAAGTAAATGTTTTAAATGTGGAAAAAAAGGTCATCGGGCATTTGAATGCCGCGATAATGGGAAGAAGATGTCTAATGATGCAAACAAAGGAAGGGATACACAGAATGAACCTACTACACTTCAATGTTTCAAGTGCAAGGAGATAGGGCATTATGCCAATCAATGCCCAAATCCAAGGGTTGATGATGATGGTCGACGTTAACAAAATCTTAAGGCTAAAGACAAAGGAAAGTCACATGCAATTTCTATCAGCGATGTGGAGTACGATAACGAAGTGGTGAAAGGTACACTTACCATCCACTCTAAAGTAGAAAATGTTTTATTTGATTCTGGATCCACCCACTCTTTTATTTCTAAATAATTTTCTAAGGGTATCACCGTATTACCTCAACAATTAGATGTTGAGTTAGCTGTGACAACACCTAATGGCACAACAGTCGCATCAAAAGTTTATAATTCTTCTCCGATCGAAGTTTGTGGGAAAGTGCTTCCTGCAAATCTTGTGATCCTTCCTTTAGTAGAATTTGATATGATTCTTGGCATGGATTGGCTTTCTCTACATGGAGCTCATATCAATTGCCAAAGAAGGGAAGTCACATTTCATATTCCAGATCAATCTACGATCGTCTATCAATGCAAGGATGAACATAACCTTCCAGTGGAAATTTCTTCCATCTTATGGGTATTGATTCCACTAAATGAAGGTTATTTATCTCAAATGGTTGGTGAGAAACTCACGATTAAGAATATGCCCATTGTACGGGAGTTTGATGATGTCTTTCCGGAGGAATTACCGGGTCTTCCACCAAATCGTGAAGTTGAGTTTTCAATAGAACTCGTACCAGGCGCTTTTCCAATTTCAAAGACACCTTATAGAATGGCCCCAATTGAGTTGCAGGAATTGAAGAAGCAACTCCAAGAGAATCTTGATAAGGGATTCATACGCCCTAGTGCATCACCTTGGGGAGCACCTGTTCTATTTGTTAAGAAGAAAAATGGATCAATGAGACTCTGCATTGATTATCGAGAACTTAACAAGATCACTATCAAGAACAAATATCCTCTCCCACGCATTGATGACTTATTTGACAAACTACACGGAGCTCAATACTTTTCCAAGATTTATCTTCGTTCAGGGTATCATCAATTAAGGGTCAAAAGGGAGGATATACCAAAGACGGCTTTTCGTACAAGGTATGGACACTATGAATTTATAGTGATGTCGTTTGGTCTTACTAATGCCCCTGCTATCTTCATGGATCTAATGAATAGAGTCTTTAGAGACTATCTTGATCAATTTGTGGTAGACTTTATAGACGATATTCTTGTCTATTCAAGGAGCAAGGAAGAGCATGAAGATCACTTGAGAATTATATTTAAGACCCTGAGAAAGGAGAAGATTTATGCCAAATTTACCAAGTGTGAATTTTAGCTTCAAAAAGTTTCATTTTTGGGTCACATAATCTCAAAAGAGGGGATATCTGTGGATCCAGCAAAAACAGAGGTTATCGAAAGATGGTCAAGACCAACAACAGTAACTGAGATCCGAAGTTTTCTTGGTTTGGCTGGATATTATCGACGTTTTGTAAAGTATTTTTCACGATTATCTAATCCACTCACCAAGTTGACTCGGAAAGGAGTTAAGTTTGTTTTGACAGAGGAATGTGAAGAGAATTTCAAGGATTTGAAAAGAAGGTTATCCAGTGCACCTATGCTCACACTGCCTTGTAGTGGAGAAAGGTTTGTGATCTACAGTGATGCATCCAAGAAGGGATTGGGGTGTGTTCTTATGCAAAATGATATGGTGATAGCTTATGCCTCACGACAGTTGAAAATCCAAGAGCAAAATTACCCAACTCATGATTTGGAGTTGGCTGCGGTAATCTTTGCATTAAAGATTTGGAGGCATTACCTTTATGGTGAATGGTGTGATATTTATACTGATCATAAAAGTTTAAAGTATATTTTCACACAAAAGGAGTTGAATATGCGTCAAAGAAGATGGTTGGAGCTGATTAAGGATTACGACTGCTCAATCCATTACCACCCTGGGAAAGCAAACAAGGTGGCAGATGCATTAAGTCGACAAGACCATGCTAGTTTATCCATGATGATGATCACAAAAGATCCAATATTTATGGATTTACAAAGGATGGATCTTGGAATTACAATAGAAGGGGAAAAATCTTATCATTCTCAAATGAATGTTCAACCATCTATACATGTGAAGATTAAAGAGGCACAGAAAGAAGATGTTGAGTTACAAAAGAAGGTGAGAAATGTTCCTGAATTCAACCTTGATTGTGATGGGATAATAAATTTCAGGAATCGGTTTTGTGTTCCTCCCATCCTCGAATTAAAGAAGGAGCTGCTGGATGAGGCTCATAGTTCATCATTCTCTATTCATCCTGGAAGCACGAAGATGTATAGGGACCTGAAAGAGCACTTCTGGTGGGATGGCATGAAAAGAGATGTTGCTGAATATGTCTCTCGATGCTTGGTTTGTCAACAAGTTAAAGGTGAGAGACAGAAGTCTAAGGGGATGTTACAACCATTACCCATACCCGAATGGAAATGGGAAAACATCACTATGGACTTTGTCACAGGACTTCCTAAAACATCCAAAGGCAATAATGCTATCTGGGTCATAGTTGATCGTCTTACAAAGTCGGCACACTTCATTGCTATTAGAGAGGATTTCTCTCTAGATCAGCTTGCCAGGATATATGCAAATAAAGTGGTAAGATTGCATGGAGTACCACTTTCTATTATATCTGATCGGGATCCGAGATTTACCTCGATGTTCTGGCGAAGTCTTCAGCATACTCTGGATACAGAGTTGAGTTTCATCACTGCTTATCATCCCCAGACAGACGGTCAGTCTGAGAGAACAATTCAAACCCTAGAAGATATGTTGAGAGCTTGCTCTATGGATTTCAAAGGAGGTTGGGATCAACACCTACCTTTGGTGGAATTTTCTTATAATAATAGCTTTCACTCCAGTATTCAGATGGCTCCTTATGAAGCTCTCTATGGAAAGAAATGCAGGACTCCAACTTGCTGGCATGAAGTTGGGGAAAGAAAGCTATTAGGACCTGATATCGTTGATGAAATGGCAGAAAAGGTCATATCTATTCAACAACACATAAGAGCAGCTCAGAGTCGACAGAAAAGCTATGCCGACAACCGAAGAAAAGACCTAGAGTTTGAAGTGGGTGATAAAGTGTTCTTACTAATATCTCCCTGGAAGAGGGTTATGAGATTTGGAAAGAAGGGGAAGTTGAACCCTAGAAATATCGGTCCTTTCGAAATACTGGATCGTGTTGGGAAGGTAGCTTACCGATTGGCGCTTCCACCGAATCTCTCTCAAGTTCACGATGTGTGCCATGTATCTCTTCTGAGAAAGTACATACCAGATCCTTCACATGTACTCAGCTCAGAAGTTGTACCGCTGGAGCAAGATCTTTCTTATGAAGAACAGCCGATAGAGATTCTGGATCGTAGTGAAAAAGTCCTACGAAACAAGACCAATCGATTGGTGAAAGTTTTATGGAGGAACCACCAACTTGAAGAAGCTACATGGGAGCTTGAGGATATGATGAGGGAGAAGTATCCTCATCTGTTTGTTACAAAGTGACGAATTTCGAGGGCGAAATTCTTTTTAAGGGGGGTAGAATGTAACACCCAAGATTTTTATGAGTAATATTTTTTTTATATCATCAAAGGAATCTTTCACTACACACTTTCTTGGCTTACTTTACACGCAATCACGACCTTCCTCGATAGCTTGCGTCGTACGCAATACTGAGTTTCACTAAACAACGATATGCTATTAAAATATTATTAAAACTAGCCGTTATGAATAGTAATAACCACTTTTTGAAATTTTATAAATTTTATTTTTCAAAACGGACTTCATTTTTGGATTCGGAATACCGAAATTAGCCTAGGGTAAAATTTTGGTATTTTTCTGAAAACTTTCAATTTTTGATGAATAGTGAAACCACTAAGTGGTAGGTTAAAAACTGAATTTTGCATAAAACTTAATTTTACCGCTTCTGTGAATGGAATTTCGAAAATCTGACAGACACGGTTGATATCAGTAAGTAAAATGTGGTTCAATGAGATAAAAATAATTTTTTGGTGAATAGTAACTTTTTATTTTTTTTACCGCGGTTAATAGTAAATAGGTTAACTAAGGGTAAATATGATATTAATATTATCCTAACACATGTCCTAATTCTATTGGACAAGTTTAATTCGACCAAAAACAAACTTAGGAATAAAATATGACCATTTAGGCCCACTTGGATTAGATTAGGACATTTATTATTAATTTATTTAAAGAAGGGTTAAAATAGTTAAAATCAAAGTTTAATAAGTAAATCATTTTTAATATGGGGATATACATAAGATAAATTCGACTATAAATATTCATTAGAAAGCTAAAAACATTTCCTACATAATGGTATTTTATTTTTAATTTTTAGACGTTAAATAATTTAATTTATTTTTGACACAATGATGATTCAATAATTATCTTATTAATGAAATATTGACATAATTGATGTTATAAACACCGAAATAAATGTAATTTGAGACTTTTTATGAATTCCACTAATTTTCTAGGTTACTATGATATATTAGTGTTGATTTAAGCAACTTGGTTCGAACATATAATTCTGTTATGACTTTCACAAAAATCATATATCAAATAGTGTCAAAATTGACACAAAATAGTTTTTAAATCAAATATTCTATTATTAATTGTTATTTTATTCCTAAAAATCTAAGGTTCCGACAAATAACTTAGATAAGGATATATATATTAATAATAAACAATTTGGGGTTCGTTTGGCATTTATAGTAAGTGTATTAACCATATAGCGAAAGAAAACAAAAAGACACGGTAAAAGTTAAATTAATTAACTTAGAGTTAAATCTAATTGATAAGGTTAAATAATACCCTAAACTTGTTTAAATCCTATTGGTTGAGAGGATTTCGACCCATACCTACTTTATCTTCGAAATAAGACCCTTTGGAACCATTATAAACCGATTTTGACTTTAATATAAAATAATATTTTGAGATATTCCTAAGGTGCCCCTCTCCTCCCTTATAAAAGGGCACCTCCTCCCCCTCCTCCTCACACCAAATTGAGCACTCAAGCTCGGCCAACCCCTGCCATTTTCTCCTCTCCACTTCCCTGGAATAATTCTAGAGGTCCTGGTCTTCTTCAAAGACCAATATTAGTTCCCTAAGTGGAGGATTCAAAGAAGCGTTCCAAAGAAGAGGTAATATCCATTACCGATCTTTTCAATTTCTTTCTTCTTCAACTTCTTCTTCTTTAGTTGTTTAATGATAAAGTAATAACATCAGTATTACTTACATACTGATATGTTATTATAAATATGAAACAACCCTAATTAACCTTCTATCCATCCTACGGAAAAATGAAATCACCGCGCGTGCGTACGTACGGAATACCGTCTCCACGCCGTGGTGTAATCTATTTTTCCACCATCACTTTACAAGGATGGGTATAATGGTGTAATGAGTAACTATTTATGATTATTATAAAGTAATATTGATACTGAAATAATATATATATACTCCAATACAGTTCCACGATCATAGGAACGATATCATCACTCGTGCGTACGTACAGAATACCGTCTCCACGATGTGATGCGACTCGTTCTACATGATCATCATTACATAGTAATTATATAAATGAATTGAATGAATAAATATGATATATGTTACACTAATACCATTCTGGATATAAGGTATCTATAACCTTAAAAGAAGAATAAGAATGTATTCGGCAAAACACGCATAAGAACAAAAGGCAATAAAGACCCGAGTAACAAGTAACAATGAAATATTACTAACAAGAAGCTAAGAATATGACCATATATGATATCATATCAATATGTATGATTCTGGAATAAGTCAATAACATTATTTAAACCATTATACAGGAGCTTCGGACACGTACAAAGCAAATTGGACCTAAGGTAAGGGAAATACCACAATCTCATTTTTATCTGAGATTGTTTATTCGTAAGTATTTACTGGGGTGTATTTTATCATCCACATCCATGTTTTATCAATATGTAATATTATTTCCATCCACCTACAACTGTTTAAATCAAATTTTTTACCCTTCGGTGAGTTTTTAGTAATATCTATGAAAGGAATCTTTTGTCATACGAGGTACTTTTTGACTTTTCCGACAAAAGTACGAAGAATGTTTTTTTTAACTTATACGGCATGAATGGATTTTTAAAACATTATTTCCAAGAAGCTTCCTTTACAAGTTTTCAAGTTTATTTTTAATCAACTTCTTTTAGTTTATAATTGTATGACATGTTAAGAAAAGAAAAGTGTTTTTGAATTAGAAAGGATATTTTCCTCAAGAATGGAGTTCAAGTATTTTATCAAAATTATTTTCCATCTAAGATAATAAAAGGGTTCTGTTTTTATCCCTATTATTACATTGGTTTGATTATGTTGTGATGGAAATATTTTTATGAATTCCTTTATATTATATGAATTGTTTTATGATTTCATGTTGTTTAAGAATCCCATTTTTATTACTTGGGTTACGCTATGATGTATGGTTTATGATTATGTGGCACACATAAGAAAGGATTCATTATAAGATGGGTGGGACCTATATCTCCCTCCAATGCATTGGGTAAAGATTTTATATCTCATGAGATAGACATGGCTGGAACGGAAGGTTATTTCGGTTCAGTGATACAGGACTGAAACGAGGAGTGAACTCGGTTCAGAAAGGGACTTTGTCCACTAAGATAGTCTTGGCAATGAGTCATGACTAACAAGAAATGATTTTCCATGATTATGTGTGCATGCCACAAAGTTTAAAGTTTCATGTTATGATTATGGGGATCTCATTTTCACTTCTATGATTTATTCCATGTTAAGATATTATGATCTCTTTTGCAGGTTATGATTTTCAAAAAGATATGATATGATTTTTATTTCCTTTATTTTCCCTTGCTGAGCATTTGAGCTCACCCTTTTATGTTTTCTTTTCCCCAGGTCAGGAAGATGGATATTAAGTAAAATATGCTAAAAGGGACCCTAGATATGATGAAATAAATGGGAGACACTGTAGAAGATTTATGAACCAGTTGTTTATGTTTCCCAGTTTCTAAAGACACTATACCTATACGGTCCTTTGTGGTTTTGTTATATGTTGTAATAAGTGTGCTTCAATTTTGAAGTATTAACAATGTATGTAAAGTATGGGTCGTTATAATACATGTGTGAGATGAATCCTGTTTTGTTTTCATATGTGGATTGTGTTGTGCTATCCTGTGTGGATTTACGTTTTTCTTTCCTGTGTGGACTGGGTTGTACTTGGGTTCGAATGTTGGAGACGAACAAGAATTGATAACTTAGGTATATGTATGGGAACATACCTAAGCAGAGTCAGATGTTACTTCGTGATTGTATCTTTCCTTGTGGATTATCCTTTGTGGATTCTGGGAGACCTTCGAGGGTCTCGGGGTCCCTACTGAGTAGCTTATACTCACCCCTGCACGGGCTATGCCCGCACTACGTTGTGTTGGTTGCAGACGACGGACATCGCTGATCGTGGTGGAGACTTGCGGAGCAGGACGGTACCTGGAGGTGGACCACTGGGCGGGATGCACTCGGAGCAGTCGATGGGACCTGAGGAGCAGTGGAGGCTTTCTGTACCCACCCATCAGGTGGGATTTCCAGTGGATAGCTCAACGTTGCGGCTTTACTTTTCAGTTGTTGTTTTCCCTTTCCAGTTGTACTTTACTTTCACTTTGGGTTTGTTTACTGGATCACTTACCTTTCCACACTTACTGTTGTACCAGTTTTTACTTAGTGTTTACTTATGCCTGCTTACTCTATGGTGTTTTTTGTTTACTTTACAAAGGCAATGACTTCCCTTTTTCCGGGATTTACGCCTTGGTGCTAGTCGCCAGCCCCTGGCCTATGGAAGGTGGGCTTGGGGTAGTCACGGCATGGGCCCCGAGGACGGGTCGTGACAAATTAGTATCAGAGGATTTTGGTTCTACCGCAAAACTTGGACTCTGATCTTCTTCTATGTGAAGAAATTGTGTTTAGCGTATTGGGTGTGGTTATCAGTCCAGGGCATCCAGTGTTGGTGTGGCGGCCAACGTATCCGTACACCAGGTCCCTGACTTTTGATTTCCGACTTAATGCAAGAAAACATTGATTGCATGTGTGTTTCAAGTTTTCTTTGTGATTACATTGTATCAGATCACCAGGTATACTGTTTTGACCGTGGGACACATGTTTTCTTTTCAATATGGCCCCACGACAACAGCCATCTAGGGTTCCGAGTGTTGAGCGTGACGACAGCCCACCGAGTGATGAGGCCTCGGTGCAGGGCCCTTTGTCAGCAATGGCACCGGCAGTACCTCTACCCGCCGAGCCACCGATGCTTCCAGCACCAGCTGCTGACGATGCACGTCGCCTCAGTGCACTGCATGAGTTCCAGTGCCAGTGACCACCCAGGTTCCGTGGGGAGATGGACCCCCAGGCATCCAAGGACTAGCTGTAGGCAGTGGTGAGAGTTTTCAGGTTAGTGAGGACACCAACAGACCTCATGGTGATCCTCGCAGCGAGCTTACTGCACGCAGCAGTAGGGAGATGGTGGAGCTTGATGCTCAAGATGCACGATGAGGCATCTCTCCTATGAATGGACTTTGAGGGCCTCTTCTGGTTGGAGTTCATCCCCGCCACCCTCTGTGCGGTAAGAATTCAGGAAATTCTTCATCTGCGGCAGGGCAGCATGACGGTCGCCCAGTACTCAGCGAGATTTACCGATCTCTCGCGCTACTCTACAGACATGGTACGGGACCCATTCTTCCGGGCCCGGACCATTGAGCAAGGATTGAGACACGAAATCCAGGCATCGCTGATCTCCCTTAGCATTCTGACTCAGACAGGAGTACTGGAGTGGGACCTTTTGATCAAAGGCTTTCTTGCAGAGTCTACACCAGCGTCGAGACCCACCGTAGGGAGGCACGTATTAGAGTCTTCTGTAGCAGGCAGTCGACGGATGACTCATGCGTCCACAAAGACCAGACCCTCAGGTAGATGACCTCAGGATACTGGCTCAGCAGTGTGGGGCACACAACGCGGAGCCAGTCTTTCTAGAGGCAGGTAGTGCTACTCATGCGGTGGGAAGGGCCACATGGCTCATGATTTCCCGAACCGCCGTGCCGAGGAGCAGCAGAAGGTTGAAGGACCATCGAGGTAGAGGCAGAGGGTCGACCGTGGCGGTATGCAGGGAGCAGGCGGACAAGGCAGAGGAGCTGGCCAAGCATCGGGTGGTGGGCGACGCTTTGAGGCTCTACCACCACCACCACCAGGAGGTCCACCCCGACCACAGGGAGTTGGAGGGCAGAGACAGGCACATCTCCTCGCAGCAGAGGCCTATGACCACGGCACACCCGAGATGATTCGAGGTACTATCTGTGTCTATTACACCCTTGCTGCAGTACTTATAGACACAGGAGCGAATCATTCTTTCATAGCCACTACCCTTGTTCGGAGCTCAGAGATTCCGACAGAGCCGTTGGCTCGATCCTTACGGCTAGAGACTCCTGCGGGAGAAGACTCAATGATTACGCACTGGTACTGGCAGTGTGAGCTTACTCTAGGAGGCAAGAGCTTCGACTGAGATCTTATTGTAGTGACGTTGAGGCCTATCAATGTTATCTTGGGCATGTATTGGTTGTCTACGGTCCATGCATAGATTGACTGTATTGGGCACAAGGTGCGATGTGTACGCACCGACGGGAGCAGGTTCACCTTCACCGGCGAGAAGGGAGCCTTTGCAGCACAGGATGGACTCTCGCATAGGAGAGGACAGCCCATCACTCACCAGTTGGCTAGTCTCATCCTAGGAGCAGTTGACGTTCGGAGTCCTGGTTTTCCTGCAGTGGTTGATCAGTATGCGGATGTCTTTTCGGACGACGTCCCAAGGCTACCTCCTCGTAGAGAGGTAGACTTTTATATTGACATGTACCCCAGGACAGCCCCGATATCGACTCCAGCATATCGGATGTCCCCCAACGAGCTTCAAGAGCTTCGGGTACAGTTGGAGGACTTTCAGGGCAAGGGGTTCATTCGACCTAGTGTTTCACCCTGGGCTTCCCCGATTTTGTTCACCAAGAAGGCGGACGGGATCCTGTGACTTTCTGTCAACTATCGTCGCCTGAACCAAGTGACAGTGAGGAACAAGTATCCTCTAATGAAGATTGATGACCTCTTTGATCAGCTCAAGGGAGCACGGTGGTTCTCGAAGATAGACCTCAGGTCAGGAAATCATCAACTCAGAGTTCGAGACGAGGATGTGAAGAAGACGACCTTCAGATGTCGGTATGGCCACTATGAGTTCTTGGTTATTCCATTCGGCGTAAACAATGCTCCAGTGGTGTTCATGGCCCTCATGAACAGGATCTTTCAGCCTTACCTCGATCGATTTGTCGTGGTCTTCATCGACGACATTTTGATTTACTCGACAACTGAGGAGGAGCACGCCTACCACTTGCGGGTTGTACTAGACACACTACGAGAGCATAAGCTTTATGGTAAGCTCTCGAAGTGTCAGTTCTAGATAGGTGAGGCCCACTTCTTGGGACACGTCATCTCTGAGGCAGGAGTTGTGGTGGATCCTGCGAAGATCGAGGCAGTGCTAGCTTGGGAGCCACCGAGGAGCGTGACAGAGGTGCGGAGTTTCTTGGGACTAACATGATACAACCGGAGATTTGTACCAAACTTCTTCAGAGTTGCAGAAACACTCTCAGCTTTGACGAAGAATGGGAAACCCATTGTATGGTTAGACAGATGTCAGCAGAGCTTCCAGATACTGAGACAGAGATTGACCAGCGCACGTATGTTGTGGTTGCCTGAGGAAGGAGTTGGGTACGTAGTCTACTGTGATGAATCAGGGACCGGACTTGGATGTGTCCTGATGCAAGAGCAGGACGTGATTGCCTACGGATCATGTCAGTTGAGGCCGAATGAGCAGAACTACGCTACCCATGACCTGGAGTTAGTAGCAGTGGTCTTCGCTCTGAAGACATGGTGACACTATCTGATGGGTGAGCGCTTTACAGTGTTTTCTGACCATCAGAGTCTCAGGTACATCTTCTCACAGAAGGACCTGAACCTAATACAATGGAAATGAATCAAGTTCCTCCCAGACTATGAATTTGAGATAGTCCATACTCCTGGGAAGGGGAACGTGGTAGCCGATGCTCTCAGCAGGAGGACGGGCATTCAGCTACTTGAGGAGGCGATAGAGCAGCTAGCCGCTTTGCAGATATCTTTTGTGGATAGAGATGGAGCAGCCTTCCTTCAGTCTCTCACAGTCACTCCTCCACTACTACAGCGGGTCAGAGAGGCATAGCATGGGGACACTGACTGTGAGAAGCGGCGTGCACAGATATCCTCAAGACAAGCACCTGATGGCTTCTCCTTTGGAGCAGAGCACGACATCCTTTTCAGAAGACGTAACTTCGTACCAGTTGCTTTAGGGGAGGAAGTGATGATAGAGTTTCACACTTCTCCTTTGGCGGTACATCCTGGAGTGGCGAAGATGTACCAGGATTTCAGACGACAGCACTGGTGCCCGGGCATGAAGAAGGTTGTGGCAGAGTTCGTTTCTCGATGCCTCACCTGCCAGCAGGTGAAGGCAGAGCATTAGGTACCAGCAGGCTTGGTACATCCCTTGGAGGTCCCAGAGTGGAAGTGGGATGGGATATCTATGGACTTCGTGACTAGACTTCCACGCACTTCCAGAGGTCATGACTCCATTTGGGTGATTGTTGACCGACTCACCAAGTTGGCTCACTTCTTACCCATCAGAGAGCACGGCTCAGTGGAGAGCTTGGGGCGTCTCTATGTTCAGGAGATTGTACAGCTTCATGGTGTGCCATCATCTATCGTCACCGATTGAGATGCTCGATTTACTTCTCGGCTTTGGAAGGGGTTGCAGGTGGCGTTTGGGACGCAGCCACGTCTGAGCACTGCCTTTCACCCTCAGAAGGATGGTCAGACGGAGAGAACCATTCAGACTCTCGAGGACATCCTCCACGCTTGTGTCCTAGACTTTGGTCGTAGCTGGGAGGACCACCTACCCTTGGTGGAGTTTGCGTACAACAACAGTTACCGCTCCACCATCGGGATGGCACCATACGAGGCATTGTACAGCCGACCTTGTAGATCTCCTTTGTGCTGGACAGACCCTGGGGAGTCAGCACTTGTGGGACCAGAGATGGTCCAGGCCATGACAGAGAAGGTCCAGGTCATCCAGGAGCAGATGAGGACAGCTCAGAGCCGACATAAGTCATATGATGATAGGAGGCAGAGGCCACTAAAGTTCGAGGATAGCGACCACTTCTTCTTGTGTGTCTCACCTCGACGTGGATTACGGAGATTTGGCCGAGGCGGCAAGTTGTCTCCATGCGTCATCAGACCATTACAGGTCCTCAGTAGGATTGGAGAAGTGGCTTATCGTCTGGCTCTACCCCCTCAGTTGCACCGAGTTCACGACGTCTTCCACGTATCTCAGCTGAGGAGATACGTGCACGACCCGACACACATCATTGACCATGGGGAGCTGGATGTTAATGATGGGGCAAATTTTGCGGAGGTCCCAGTGGAGATCGAGGATCGACAGGAGTGGGTCCTACGTGGATGTTCGATTCCTCTAGTGAGCATCAGATGGCAGCACGAGAACCTCCAGGAGAGCACTTGGGAGCGGGAGGCTCAGATGCGTGCTCAGTACCCACATTTGTTTCCCTAGTTTTCGATGTATCTTTACGGGGACGTAAAGCCCTGAGGTGGGAGTAATGTAAAGTCCCATAAAATTCAAGGGAAATTTTTTCTTAATTTTCATTGGAATTTTACAACAACGCAGTTTAGATGGAACTTGATTCTGAGGCCCGATGTGCCCGGAATTTCTATCCGAAGTTTAGCTCGGGTACGTTCAGTGAACGAACGAGCGTGAATTTCTAACATTTGAACCGGTGCTCGGAATCGAATTCCGAGGGAACCTATGGAACCGTAGCACCGGTAATTTCTTAGGAACGCCTTTCCTGGAGTTGCATTTGCTCGTTATGTGTTTTTTAAATTTGTGGATTAAGTGTTAGTGAAATAAAATTTTCTTTAAGAATTTTATTTCCCTTTCCATGAGTTAGAACCTAAGTGTGGGAGTTAGGGTGGGACCCACTATTTGGTAGGTTCTCTTGAGTGGATTAAAAGTGAGGTGGGGCCCACACGATCCCCCACCTTGTCAATTCCCTTAACTCCCTAAATCCTCTTAACCCCCCACTTAAGTTGTGTAACCCTTTTGACTTTACCTCTCCTCTCATTAAGAATGCCAACACCCAATTCAATTAATTAATTTATGTTTTGAATTTTTGAATTGTGGCTTGAGTTAATAAAATAAGGGTGATCCTTATTTTATTTTGGTTGGATGTTGTGTGTGCACAATTGAGGAGAGATCTCTTCATCTTCATCACAAAGAACACCAAGACTTTGACGAAGAACACCAAGACTTCAACGAAGAACGCCGTCACCGTAAGAAGAGAGCGGCATGACGTCTCTTGTCCTCTTCGCAGCCAGTGTGTTTCCGAAGATCTACGATGCACCCTATTTCGATCTTTTTCCCGTGTCAATGAAAAGGAGACACCACTTCCTCCTTGGGCGTTCTCCATAAACTTACGAAGATTCACCTCGCAACGTCTTTTTCCGCGAAAAACCCACGTTCTAGCTACACTCAAGTAGGGGTTTAAATTATTTAATTATTTTTCGTTCATGAATTCTACTTTGTCGTCCTTTGTGAATTTAAGAATAGTTGATATCAATTAATGAGAGGGGGTCGGACCGTACAAACACGACCGACCCTCCTCCAATTTGAATGTTGTTTAAAATTTGCTTGGAATAGAATGGTGTGGTGCCGTCGCACCACGCAGGAACGTGCGACAAGTAATGTGTGGCACCGTTGCGCCGCGCCGTGAAGTTGAAAAAGGACATGACTCCGTCGCGCCACGTCAAAGAAACCAATGACTCCATGGCCGGAGTGGGGTCACGGCGGAGGGGCACGGTGCCGTCGCACCGCGCCGGACAAACCAAGCTGCGGCCGGTTCCAGGCCGAGGTGGAGCAGGGTGACCGGCAGCTGGTTCCGGGCCGCCGGTGTCGGCAAAGGAGGAAGGACCGGCCGTCGCCGGTCCTTGTTGGCAGAACCAGTCGGCCAGTGCGGGCTGGCCGGACAAAGGAAAACCTGGGGAATTAATTCCCCCGGCCGGCCAGCACAAACGGCCCCCATTTAATGGGGGCCGCGATTACACCAGGGGGGCAGGCGCCCCCCCCCCCCCCCCTGCCAAACGACCCGACCGGTTGGACGAGCGCTTGGCCAGTGCGCTGGGCGAGCTGTGCCCAGGTCGGGCTACGCCGTCTGAGCCGGGCCGACCGGGGGGTCTCGGGCCAGGTCGGTCCGGGCCCGAAACCCCCGTTTTCAGACCGTCTTCGGTCTTTTGCCCATAACATGGGCTACGGACCTCCGATCGATGCAATGTCAGTTGTGTAGCGATACTTGGATCGAGACGGCTGTTTCGGTATATCGCACTCAAGGTTTCGGAATACTTTGAGTTCAGCCGGGTTGGTTCGTACAGGAAACCAACCGGGCCCTCGGAGCGGAAGCACTCATATCATGAGCTTCGGACGTCTGATTGACGTGCCATCGGCTTTCTTGGATTCCTTTAAGTGAGACGGATCTTTTGTCTTACTCCGATCGAGGTTTGGATTCAGGTGAAGTACTGTCGGGTTGTTTTTGCCTTAAAAACCAACCGGGCCCCTGGGATGAAAAAGCCAACAACTCACAGACCAGGCGTCCGATTGACGTGTCGTCTGCGATGTTGAGTTCCTATTAAAGATATGCAACTTTTGAATAAATCAACTCTGGACTATGTGTCAGTTGATGTATCAGCCTCTCGGCTCATGGAGCGGACCCTCCCGAACGAGATTGCTGTGTGCGGAAACCCTAGAGCTGGCTGCGAGTACTACTACTATGACGATTGTATAGAGATCCTCAGTGGATTCGACAAAGACGACTACAGCACTCAGCGATCCTATGTGGATCAGTGCTACCGATCCTGTGTGGGTCCGATCCTATGTGGGTCAACGCTCAGCGGTTCTATGTGAGCCAGCGCCTACAGATCCTGTGTGGGTCTGATCCTGTGTGTGTCTTGCGGGGGTTAGTTACCTATCGATCCTATGTTGGTCATTGTGGGGGTTAGTTACCTATCGATCCTTTGTGGGTCAGATCCTATGTGGGTCATTGTGGGGGTTAGTACCTTTCGATCCTTTGTGGGTCCGAAGACTTAGTTGAATCAGTGGATATATCTGATCATCACCAGCGTCATATGAAAAAGTATACCTGTATGAGATGAATCCTGTTTTGTTTTCCTATGTGGATTGTGTTGTGCTATCCTGTGGGGATTTACGTTTTGCTTTACTTTGTCGACTGGGTTGTACTTGGGTTCTGATGTTGGAGCCGAATGAGAATTTCTGACTTAGGTATATGTATGGGCATATACCTAAGCAGAGTCGGATGTTACTTCGTGATTGTAACTTTCCTTGCGGATTATCCTTTGTGGATTCTGGGAGACCTTCGGGGGTCTCGGCGTCCCTACTGAGTAGCTTATACTCACTCCTACATGGGCTATTCCGGCACTACGTTGTGTTGGTTGCAGACGACGGACAACGTTGATCGTGGTGGAGGCTTCCGGAGCAGCCGAGGAGCATTGGAGGCTTTCTGTACCCACCCTTTAGGTGGGATTTCCAGTGGACAGCTCGACGTTGCATCTTTAATTTTTCGTTGCTGTTTTCCCTTTCCAGTTGTACATTACTTTCAGTTTGGGTTTGATTACTGGCCCACTTACCTTTCTGCACTTACTGTTGTACCAGTTTTTACTTAGTGTTTACTTCTTCCTGCTTACTCTATGGTGTTTGTTGATTACTTTAAAAAGGCAATGCCTTCCCTTTTTTCGGGATTTACGCCTTGGTTCTAGTCGCCATCCCCTGGCCTATGGAAGGTGGGCTTGGCGTAGTCACAGCATGGGCCCCGAGGACGGGTCGTGACAAACATGAGAAAACTTTTAATCATATTCCATTACATAAGGCTTTTTAAACCCTTTAACCACTATCCATTGTTTATAGGAACTTAATTTACCGTCCATGTCCATTTTTCTCTTGAATAACCATTTAAATTCAACAGGTTTACATCGACTAGTGCATCGAACCGAACCCAAACATGGTTCTAATACATGGAATCCATCTCATAATTCATAGCTTTTATCCATATTGTATATTTTGAGATCTCTACTACTTCCTTGTAAGAGAGAGGTTCATCATTGTCCAACAATAATGAGTCAACAAATTTGGTGACAAGAAACCCATATCCCACTGGTTCCCTTACCTCTCCTACACTCCTACACTGTACTTCTCTTTTAGGAACTACTTCTTCCATGGGGACCTGTGGAACATGTTCACGTACCAACTCCTATGTATCTTTAGAATGAACTTTAGAAGAGTAAATATTTCTCCCACGGTCCTTTTGAAGATGTTCCCCCACTCAAATAAAGACAGATTGTTTGGGAAATGTTAGTTTCTTGTCTGAGGGTTTGTATAGTTTGTATCACTTTTTTTACTTGGGATACCCTCTAATGATTTACCTCATGCCCTAGGATGATAGTTTGTTACATGATTAATGTGTAAAAACACCTCACATCCCCATACACGTGTATGCATAAAAATGGGTTTCTTTCCACTCCATATCTCGAAGGGAATGCCATTTTCCACTTTAGTAGGTAATCAGTTTAATTTATTTGTTGTAGTTTGCAATGCATATCCCTAAAAGGATAACAGAAGATCTACATAACTCATCATCAAACATAACATGTCCAACAAGGTACAATTCTTCCTTTCACTAACACAATTCCACAGTGGTGTATATGGTTGAGTGAGTGGATATATAATCCCAAAATCAAATAGAAAGTCGATGACCTCTTGGTTAAGATATTATCCACCTTGTTCTAATCAAAGATTCTTTATCTTTTAACCATGTGGATTCTCTACTTTATTATTGAATTCCTTGAATTTCTCAAAGGACTCAGACTTATATATCATCAAGTAAATATATACATATCTACTCAAGTAATTAGTAAAAGTTATGAAGTAAGAATATCCACCTCTTGATTCTACTAGAAATGGTCAACACACAATAGTTTGTATCAATCCTATAAGATATTTTTCCCTTTCACCAGATCTGTCAAATTGTGGTTTGGACATTTTTTTAGAAATAAGTGTTACATATATCAAATGGTTTGATTTTAGAAGAGTCTAAATAACCATATGGGAAGAGTATTGTCAAATTCATCTCATTCACATGACCAAGATGGTGATGACACAACTATGTTTCATGTGAGTCATGTGAACTTGATTCTTTATCAAATTAAAACACTTGGTTTTCATAATTTAATACATAAAAACCATTATATAATTATTCCATACCATAACTTATGTTGTCCTTATAATTGAATCAACTTTTACTTCTGAATTTAAAAATAAACACATCTATATATAAACTTGACATATAATATATGTTCTTTGTAACCCATGTTACCTAATAACTATTGTGTAAAACCAAAATCTTCCCAATCGACAATGAATGGTGGTAGTCACCAATGGTAGGAGCATCTAACTTCGAACCATTGGAAACTCACAAATCCTCCTCTCCTCTAGCAATTTTCTGAAATCTACATTGTCCCAAAATTTTAATATAGATGTGAGAACCAAAAGATGTATCTAATACCCAATGTGAATAAATTGAAATATTTCACTTGATAACGAATACACATTTGGCTTCACCTTGCCTCTAGGTGCAGTTCATCTTCCAGTGGTCTGACTTTCCACATGAAAAACACACTACCACCTTTTCCTTTCCCTGCCTCTGGATCATCTACTTCTTGGTCAGATTGTTCATGGAGGATTTAGACTATTTGTAAAAGTTATTCACATTTTCCTTGTCCTTCCTCTTTCTATTCTTCATAAGGAAAACTGGTTTTTCATGCCCAATTTCCTAATCAACTTTTAGTATTAAAGTAAGAAGTTCTGATAGAATCTTCTCCTTATTTCTCATATTATAATTCATAATAAAACTAGAGAAGGTATTGGGAAGTGATGATAGTATGAGATATATACATAAATCATCATGGAATTTAATTCCTAAAATGTCCAGATGCTCAATGTAGCCAATAATCTTTACTACATAAGGCCCAGCTGGCACAAACTCTCCAAGCATAGTGGTGAAAAAAGCAATGGAGATCTCATACCTCTCATGTCTTTCCTTCTCTTAATATATATCCAAAAGTTGATACCTGATTCTATACACATCCATTTCCTCGTGTTCTTTAAGATCTCATTGGTCATGGATGATACCATGAGACACTGAATATCTGTAGCATCATTCAGATATTTCCCATACATAGAGTTCTCCTTATCACATGGGTCATTTCCTTGCACAACTTGTAAAGGTTCTTCAAGCCCATGTAGATTTATTTTATGTAGATGGATGAACTAAAGGAGACTTTTACACTCCTGAAAATTAGTGACAGTGAAAAGGTTTTCCATCTCCAGTATGGATTGCAATGATATGTTTGATGCCATTTTTAATTTCGTTTCTACAAATAAGATGAATACAGTTTTAGTACTTTATCTGATAAAATTATGTGAAATAAGTAAATAAATATTCACCAGTCTTAGACTATTTTATAGAAAACTAATATCCCTCATCAATGGCTTATGAATATAATGTTTCTTGGACATTCTAATGGCAAGGATCTATATTTCCCATCGCATTACCAAAAATTTGGCAGGTTAATAAAATTTAAAGGTTTTAGGTTGGCATTGAAAATTCCATCTGTATTAACACATAGATCATTGATCATTGGAGTGGACTCCCCAAACTTGAAATCATTAATTTTGGATTTCCTCAACCTTTTCCTATCAGTTACACCATGTCATCATCTGGTAGTCAACCCTTGATATAAACATAGTCAATTCAATCCAAAACCTCAAATTATAATTCCTCGATAATTGAAACACACCAACATTGGATGGTAAAGCACTCTTAACTATGGTTTGATTATAATCTAAGTAAGGGAAGTCTATACTGAAATAATATTTTAATGAGGAATTTTATCCTTCATGTGTAAATTTCTATTTATTATCTTTTCACATGATTTTTAATATTAATTGTGATAATATTATGTGATTAACCATGTATTAGATAATATTTACTCAAAAGATAGTTTATTTTAGTTCCATCTTGCATGCTTTTTTAGTTCGTTTTGATTGCGGTAATACATCCATAATGAATAAACCATGAAACTAATAGAAATAAAATAAAGGGTATGATCATGACCTTGTAATAATGGTTAAATTATATATTAGTTGATAAGATATATGCTGACCTAGGGGAGAAATAGCTTGAACCAATTATGTTTGTGTTTACATATTTCCACTTATCCACCTTTGTATCTCATTATATTGGTTTCATCTCAGCTTCTAACTTGTACTGCCTCCACTAACATGGCAGCTCTATACATTACATATTCTTTTACTCATATGATGGTGAGAGGGAAAGGGGGTTTACATAAAAGTAACCGTGGGTGCGCAAACCGTACATATTAATTAGGAGAGAAGGCACAAATTCTAATAAATTAAATTAATAAATTAAAAGGGAACCAATCTCATTCAAAAGGTATGGTATTTCTCATTATAATCCACATGCACGCAACAAATGTTCACATTTAAGGAAACTAGAATTCAATTGTAAAATCATTCTTATTTAAGATAAATCATGCTCAAATCAATTAGTTATTATCTATAATTAGTAAATCCATTTATTTTAATCCTTTTTTGAATATCCTTTAGATTCTCATCTACTATAATTTTAAACAAATTGATAAATTCATTTAAAATTAACTATGTACATAACTTGTAACTTGGATATATCTTGGTGAATACCCATCCAAAACTACCCAATTGATATTATACTTGAATACACTTTATTCATTGTGACATGAAGCATGCATGTGAAATTATAATTGTAATACAACTCATTCATGATGTGAAGATCATTGAACATTACGCAGATGTTAATTATAAATATATATATATATATATGTATATGTATATCAATCACCTATCACATTTTGTGTCCCAGATTTATGCCCACACAAAAGTACACGTCTCAATGTTTAAATAATATAATAATAAATTTAAAATCTGTGAAATCTAAAAAGCGTACACGGTGTATAGATCCGACTACATGGAATGTACCCTTCACACCGGCCATCTGAAGTAAATACTTGGGGAAAGGGTGTGTGAGGTGTAATTTAGAAACCATCAGAGTAAAAAACTTATCTAGTGGGCCACACGCCGTGTAGACTCTTCATTTCACATTCATCAGTCGGGCAACCCGTGTATGGGATACATGATTCGACCCTAACCCGAAGGGACTACAGGTCATGTCTAGAGGGCCACCCAGCATGAAGTCTTATTTCCATGTTCCAATTTATCCTGGTCAACAATATTTGAATTAAATTCATTAATAGTTTCAATAATTCATATTTAATATATGATCACAAACTTATTACCTAAATAAATCATTATGCATTGAACAATACTAAACGATATATAATTCTGATTACATAGCGTGCAGTCTGGTGTTGTACATCTAGGATCACTATCACCTCTCGATGAGTTCCTTGATTTTATTTTATTCATAAAATTGATCATTTTTATTAGATTTGTAATAAATAATAATGGAAGAAATAGATCTCATAACTCTTAATAACAAAAAATATTAAACCCGAATTAAAAAACTAAAATATAATAATGTAATGAATCAAAGAATTGCTTCAATAATTGTAAAAACTAATATGCCTACTCTAATACAACATTTAGATTCCAGATGTAGTGGAAGTATGGTTGGATAAATTACCAACATTAATTTTTTCCCATATTCAATGAACAATTTGCGATTAATATGATGATGAACACCAGGATCCATGGAATTGAATCAGGAATTTAGAAACATGAATAGAAACACATAACCAAGATAAATGATCAACAAATTATGTTTATAATTAATTAAATTAAATTAAATAATTAACTCTGAGGTGATTATTTCTTTGTAGATGTGTTCAACCACAGATCTGAAGCGAACCTTTTTTTCATCATAGAGATCAAGGGTAGATATCTTCTAGTATCAATCCACACATGTTCCATGAATATCTAGACATCACAAAAGGAGTTTTTGGGTCCTACCACAGAAGATCCTAGAACTTCCATCATAGACCATTGATCACCTTAATAACCACTTTCTAAGCGTTCTCCTTGCTTTAGTGGAGGAGGAACACTCTCGTTCATGATAATGTTCTAGGAGAAGAGTAATTCTATAGACTTGAGAGAAATTATCCAAATTGTTGTCCACAACCTGATTGGCTAACATTTAGGTTTACCCTTTTTCTAATTATATAATAATGTAATCATGAATTTAATTTACCAGGTAATAATAAAATAATTTTCATAGAAGCGTTATTTATTTTAATAACCTTGTTAATTCCCCACATTAAATAATAACATCAATTTTATTATTTCTTGATATGTGATTAACATGAAAGTTAAAATTAAATATTATTTTTATTAAATAATATTAATATTATGATTTCTCACCGGACCTAAAATTTGGTCTTCCAATCCTTCTCAATATTTATTGACCCCTTAATAAAGACTGTTAACTTAATAAACAAATATAAATGCATTATTCACCTATAAATAATTAAATATTATATTTTTTAAAATATAAAATATATATTTATTAAATATTATGTCCACAATATATTCTCTCGAATAACTAGTGATGAAATAAATGTGACCGGGAAGACAATAATAATTATTAAACCAAAACCACAGATAATATTTTTTCAAATTGTTAAATAATAAATCATTTAAATGAGATTCCAGATACATTTAGTATGTGACCCTCTAGAACAGTTTTTTAGTGGCATTAGGTGAACCTTCCTAAAGTCCAAGGTTATCATCTAGCAACATGCCAAGGCACCCCAAGATAATGATGTTAATTCTACAATGACATCTCATCGCATTTGAATTCCTGACATGTAATATAATCCCATTGTCTCAATATCTCCAATCAAGTGGACTTCATGCAATTTCCACAAAAACATGTTCTTGATTTCTCATTATTTTAATTTCACGAAATTGTAAAAGCCTATAGATCACCATGGACATGGATTTATTTAGTCTATATTGTTTCCATCAATGGTCTTGAGATTTAAATTTCTGTTATGGAATGAATGGAAAAAATCCTTTCTCATATCATTCATTAATGTTGTATTATTTGTGAAGCACCAATCATATTCTACCTCACTGCTAACATATGTCATCATGGTTTTTGTCAATACATCTAAGTGAACATGTCATAATACAAATTAATAATACTACTAAGTATATGGACCAATACACACATCTGCAGATAGGAACATCCAATAACACTTATAAATGTGGATTTCCTGCTGGTGGGTCTTGTTCTCATAATATACTCCTAGACATTACGAAGGGAATACACAATGAGAAGTTACCTCAAAGTCCTATGAGTCTCCACCCATGATATAATGTATCATTAGTGTACCTTAAAATCATATCATCTGGTTAAATAACATATGTTCAAGAATTCATTTCTGGAAATTTCGGGTTCTCATTGTTGTTGGGATCCTCTAGGTCTTTTTAGTGAGAAGGATACTCTTAAGAAAATATCACATACAATGTCAGGTAGAAAAACAATAATGATGTGATAATGAGTTTATTAATATCCATCCAATTAATACATTTTTATCATAAAGTAAAAAACAATATGTCAGTTCTAGGGCACCAACACCAATACAGTGGTGGTGGAAGGACCTCATAGTGTCATCCACCAACAATAGTCCAACCTACTCCTCTACCGGCACCACCTCCTCAAGAACTACCCTGTCCTTACATTGAAGATCTATGATCATGGCGTCATCTCTTACATGGATTTCTATCAACCATCCACATGTAAAGCTCAGCACGTATTTTTGGGCAGTCTCATGCCATGTGACCTCTTCCATCACAATCATAACATTTACCCTCATTGGGCTTCCCTAGTGCCCAACATTATCCCGGACCATGGTTCAGATTCTGATCCAGGGGAGACATATTTCGTCGAAGTTGCACTAACTAATTTCCCCTTGCTTCAGAAGATGTTTCAGCTTTGTAGCATCAAATTCAGTCTTAGCTAGTCAGAACCCCTCTAACTGAATGATATCTACCACCAGTGTCCACTCCAACACCACGCCATATATGGGAATGAACAAGGATTATATGGTGGCATGTATCTCTCTACAGAGTCTTTAGAAATATTCCTTGCCTGAAAGTATAAATCACATATCATGTTCATAGTTTTCTGATTAAGGTCTTCTAACCTAGTTGTGTACTTAGCCACTTTCACCCAACCCTACTAAAAAGCTTCCTTGCTTGAAAGTAGCCATTACATATCCTTCTTACCTACCATGGAAGACATAATGGTACCGAAGCACTGGACCTCTCTTTCCTTCATTCGGCACTAATGGTTGAATCACCCTTCTTTACAGGACCCAAGCTTTTGTGATAGGAAACCGATCACCTCCCACCAACCGAAACAAGGTTCAGAGAAATGTCAATGCGACAGTCCCACATGTCCTCATCTCTCCTACTCCGGTCCCCACATCTACGTATGCTGGGCAGCCACACCCCATCTCTCCATGTGAACTCATTCAGAGAAGGTTTGTTAACAACCTCGTTCGATGTTACGAGGAATAAGGGATTATTGAAACCCGAGATATGTCCTGATAAGACATGAAGGCTTCTGTGGCTCTCCAACACCACTTCCCCAAATGGTTGCATAGGGATCCACTGATCCCTAATTCAATATATAATCGTTTCTACATCCTATCCTTGGAATGCTTCGGCGACTCCCTCCCCTACACCAATGAGGTGAGGGGTGTCTGGGAAAACATAGCTTTAATCCTTTCATAGGGTCCACCATGAAGGTCTCCCACCAGACCGTGTTAGTGTCGCCACCTGGTCCCACATGCTGAGGAGTAGGTGCATTATGCACCTGCACCACCAGCCTTAGTTTGGTTAACTTTATGCCAGCGTCGAGCGAAAGCTGAGGAGGACACCCTCCAAGGGGAATCATCATCAACAGCTACCCTGACGCATTCCAACACTAAAACATACCATCAATCCCAGATTTAGGCTGAAATGGGGCATTCATACACCCGACATGGATTGATACCCCAACCGACCCATGAGAAGTTTGGGATGACTCTTCTAGTCTCCTACACAGGTAGCATCCATCACGGGCCGACCCACGGTGATGACATCCAGTACGGATGTCCCCCTCGTGCTACCACCAACAAGGGTGAAAGTCCTCCTCGCTCCCATTATCAGTGTAGAGTTCCTCCCCATGCCACCATTAGTCCAATATAAGGCCTTCTCCACCAAACTGAAATCTAGAACATAAGACTCTTCCACACTCACTGCCCTAGGTATGGAGCCGTTCCACCTGTCATAGGTCGCCGATGTGGATATCCTCATCGTCTAGTTAACAATTGGTGTGGGGGTCTTCCCCATGTTATTATAACAACCGAAGAAGGTCCTCCTCATCCTTGAAATCATAGATTTAGAGGTATTCCTCACTTCATTGGCACCCAACATGGAGTTCTTCCCCTTTTTCAATTTGACCAGTACGAAGTCCTTCCTCGTACTATCACTACTAGGGAGAACAAGCATGGAGATATTTCCCATGATACTACTAGTTCCAGTGGATGTCCTTCCCACTCCATCACATCCTACATAAATTCACTCCGTGCATCATCCAATAGACACAAAGGTCCTCTCCCTATTTCCTTTGACATTTTTCCAGGTGATCTTCACACCCCATCTCACACAAGAAGAAGTCTTCTCCTCCTTAGCATCATTTCTGTTGAAGCTCATTGGCATGTCGAAAACATACCCTACACCAATGAAACATCCTGTAGCAAGAGGGTGGGTCACCGCTTCCAAAAAAAGAATACTTAGATGTTTCAGACTGTGATTAAACAAGTTTGTTTCTTAGATTCTGAGGTGGAATGCAATTTGATAATGGATCCTTCACCCTGATCATCTATGTCCAGAGATGGGGTAGGAATGAGGAATATAAACCTTATCCTTTGGAGTTTGGGTTCCACCAGATTACCACCTCCCTCTCAAGATACATCCAGGTAGAATATTTAGCCTCTTTTAAGGGCATGTTCATGCTATACTCTCTATCATCACTAGGATCATTCTTTACCTTAACCAGAGATAATAGAGAGTTATTTTGGGGAACAATGGAGGATGACCAACAGCATGGCCCACCATTAGTGACCACATACCCTATTTTGGAAGTCATGTTCTCCTTCCCATCTTACTGGGATGTGGTGGCTAGGTCATTTCATTCTTCCATGGGCAGCCCAAGATACGGCGGCATAACAGCTCGCTCACTATATTCTCCTCCGGATATTCTACCATCTTAGTGGTTTACTTTAGTACTGATACTAGTCCCCCAACCACCCTCAGTTGATGAATGGGGAAACCAAGGGTCATACCCCGATTCTGAGCCGAAGATCGTATGGGACATCCTAGGAGTGGATCATTTCATTTATATGTTATGTCCAATTGCAACCACAAACTTTAGTGCCCAAAAATCGCATACACTAGTGGAAGTCATGTGTTGTTTCTAAAACCTAGGGGCAATGAACTCATGTCTCTGTTATCAGAGAGTGGCATACCCCAAGATTCAGGCACACTTGAAATATATTGTCCAAAAATGTCGTATGGTCGACCTGGTTATGATTTCGGTGGCTCAGCATCCTGAGTCTCCAAATCTCCATCGGACCCTCCAGCATTGATGCGTCTTAATAATTAAATTTATCCTTAGGATTATCAAGGAGGCTTCCCTTGCATTTAAGTTCGTGGTTGGGGGTAGTATGAAGCCCTTCACTTCAGTTCTATCCAGCACCAGCCCGACATGCCTGGAAATATTGAGGTTATGCCTCCAGGTAGATTCACAGTTATCGTGGATGACCTATCAAAGGAATAGAACGAGATATGACTCCTTGAATATAAAATACCCCATATGAGAGTGTCGCACCTATTAGATCCAATAGGAAGGGTTACTCGCTAGAAGAGAAATCTACTTGGTCTTCCCATTCATATTGAGTTCTTAGCCCTCGGTCCAAATCCCAATAAGGGAAAAGAGAATCTTGGTACTATCAAACCCTATGACCCATATGGCTCAGTGCAGAATACATAAGACAATCCTGAAAATCTTGTGTTTCATCAGCAGCTCACATAGCATAAGAAGGTAGTCGATGACCTCCTTGTAGAACATGTTGTGGAGTGGCGACCAAACTACGGTGTTCCTTGACAAGGGTAGCAGTGGTAGGTACAACTTCCCCCTGACAAGTTGCCTCCAAGTGACCCTCACCATCCTTACCACATAGACAGGGTAGCAGCAGGATCGTATGGAAATAGGGCATGTTATGTATCAATAAATCTACCTGACTGATGAGATAATCATTGGGACCCGGTTCAGGTTCCCAAAGTTTCTCCCCATGTTATCCCACCAGCGGCTCCATGATCTGTTGGGCCTACTTATCATGTTGAAGAACCTTCCAACACACTGGTGGTTAGGTACCCTCATCAAGACAAGAACCCCTACCGAGATGATTCAATGGTGGTGCTCAGTTCCATCCTCAAGGATTTGAAAACATTACATTAGGAAATTTTTTCATATGGAAAGCCATATTCGGCATGGGTAGATGATATGCCTGCATCCCTCAGTTTCAGGAACCCTACCTTTTCCCCTTTCTTGGGGTGGGGAACCCGCTGCAACATCTGGCCCACTTCCTCTCAAGGTTTGGAACCATGTTGGGGAATCCTGCATAGCAAGAGGCCTCTAATCATATGTGTTTCATACAAAAATTAGAAGGGCCTACATTTTTCTGGTAGAACCAGCTACCCATTGGTTTAGTATCTGGCTAGGAAGATCTTCATAAGAAATTTCATTACCATTTCATCTCTGCCACCCAAAATATGAGTATTGAAAACCTCTCCAAGTGATAGCAGATTCCTGATGAGCGCATTGTGAACTTTTTCACCCGATGGAAAGGACTCAGCTACACTATAGATTTTCTATTGATATTGGAATATTTTTTAACAATGTGTGTCAGGAATTTCAAAATAGAACTAGTCCCCTCTCTCATTACCCAGAATTACCCGAGGGGTTTTTGATATTTCTATGATAAGGGCCAGCATCTAGAGAAAGGCTTGAAGAAGGCCAATCAGGCAATTCTATTTCCTCCTTTAGTTCTCACGAGAAGGGTCGCTAAGGCTGAGCCACTACGGTGTCCAAAATAGAGGACCCTAGGAAACTGTGGTTATTATCGATATAGCCACCTCCAAAAACTCACAGAGGCCCACCACATCTGACATAGCCTCTGTCCAAATAGTGACCACTGCAAAACCAGTAGGCGCCCCCGGGTAATGCACTGCCACCACCCAGGAGAGATAACTAGGTTTCACCTCCTCAGTAGGCTCTGCCATCCCCTCATTAGGGCCAGGCTCCCAGATCCCCCTTCCAAGATAGAATAAATTGGTGCTACTCGTTCAATGAGGCTCAAGTCCCAGGTTAATTTTTAACTTCCATAAAACAGTGAATTCTACCATTTCTGAAATGTAGGAGGCCCAAAGAATCAGATCTCACTAATCGCCCTAATTACATCCCCTATCATCTGATCCTAGGTCACACCCTCAAGAACTTCTATGTGTTTAAATACTTGATTCAATACCAGATTAACAACAACATTTTCAGGTTATGCCTTGCACCAGCATAGGTGGAATGTGAATCCATACAGCCCGACGACGACAGGAATAAAAAAAGTAACTCGCAGTAGGTTCCTAACTGTGGAATTCAAAAATATGATGATTTGATGGATTAATAGGCATTATTCCATGCCTGTGGAATTATCTGTACATTTTTTAATCAAATCAAGCCTTTATAACTTTTTGAGTCATCCACATATACTACTTTTGCGTCGTCATCCCAACCTTCCTCCGCCCAAAAAGGCCATCGTCAGTGGCACCAATGGAAGAAAATTCCTCCACCGATGTAGTCATCATTCCGTACTCTCGACGACTACATGAATCCAGAGATGCAAATTACCCCCATGATCCATACAGTGTTGGAATATTATTCATGTAATGATTAATGGTATGCTTTGGCTAACAATGTAGATCTGGTAACACCCTACATTATTCCTAACGATGAGGAGAACCAATCGGATATTTCCAATGTCCCCAGTCATCACCAGCATTGATGGAGTCATGGATATATGGGTCATTATAATGCCCCATTCAATACATCAACAAAAATTGTGCATGACATTGAAACTATAAAATAGGCCCGATGTGAATCTCAACAAACATAGCCTTCTCATCTTGATTCACCATGTCCACCTCCACCGTTGTTTGGGCTACTTGATATTGTTGAGCCGCCCTGACCATGCCAAAATCAGTCTTGTTCTGTTACAGACATCTAGCAGCCATCGGGCCCTCATCTGGTAGTCACTCCATGAGTTTTGACTAGCAATTAGCGTCACATTCCCAACACCAGTTAGTTGTCGGTTCAGCCGGAAGGGCATTCCATACCCCCAACCAAAGAGAGAACTCATGTTAGCTTAAATTCATGATTTTCAAGGATGTATGGTGTTCTTAAAAATCATTCTATCATCCCTATTAGTCTCTCTATCCTTGAGTAAATTCATATATCACAAGATATGTGGGAGTCCCTTGACGAGGATTTTAGAAGCCCCCGTGAGTTTGAGAGGAGGTAACAACTGCATAAGCCTTCCATGATAAGGTAGTCTAGCATGAAAAATTTAAATCCATCATCTCTTTCTCCAGAAAATTTGAAGTCTCTCTCATACAGGGGAATATCCTCCCACTCTACATCACTGTCCACTTCAATGGCATGGAGGATCATTGTTGTCTTGTTGACACATGTTCTGGGATCAACCTAATCCCCAACCGGATGCTCCAAAATTTGGGGTTGTTAGAAAATGATTTGAGTCCCTCTGACATGAAAATTCAAGGTTATGATAGGAAAGAATATACACTGGTCATAAATATCTTCCTGAAGACCCAGTTCAATGATCTGGTATCCAGCATCGAGTTCATGGTTTTCTCACAGGACACCGCATACGACATGTTGTCTGGTTGTCCATGGCTCCAACTACACACGGTGATCCCTTCATCGTATCACCAATTCTTTAATTACTCCCTTAATGGTCGAGTAGGAATACTCCAAGGTGATGTGTCTCCATTTTTCTCTTATGGAGACCATTATCTGGATGTCAAATATTACAAGATCAAGTAAAAACAGATTTAGGCTGGTGAGGTTGAGCCTGCTATGACTATGATCGACCCGTGGATAGGCCTAGATGATGCCTACGTCTTCCTAATCCATAGATTGGAGGCCAAAACTCTCTATTTTGGGAAATGATTTATTGTCTCTAGAATAAGGGGAATCACATTCCCAAGTCTAATTGAAACTAGGAGATCGCCTCGTATTCCTTTAAAAAATTAGGCTCGAGTAATCCCAAAGCCCCCTACTCCCATAAGGTATCGAGATGTCCATCCCATGAGAACGGTGATATGTAATAATTTCTTGTTTAGGTGGGCTATGATGAATAGGATCAAGACAATGTTTTTTCATTCTTTTAAATCATCAAGCATGGCCCCTTGTGCACAAGGCCAGATTGAATCAGGTCGACATCTTTCATTACTATGGTTTCAGCAGTACATGAGTCCCCTAATGTGATGTCCACCACCATTCAACCTAGCACCAGTGGACCATCAGGATATTTCAACACGGAGGAATCATGTCACGTTGAGCATACATCCTCCATAAGCAAATAAGAGGATTTAGAAAATTCTCCTTCCACATTCAAAGATGGTTTCTCCTCCACGATCAAAGAATTGGTACAGGTGAACCTCGGTAGCGAAATTGACCTCACCCACATTGATCAGAGCCGCTATGCCTGTCGAAGAGAAACTGGGATACGTGGACTTCCAGAAGTAGCATCATGATGTATTTTCCTATAGTTATATTGAGATTCTAGGACTAGATCCTCGAGTCTATATCCAACAACTCAGTCTTCTAGTGAATCATATCAGTTTCAAAACACCAACTAGAATGATGCACCCTTCTCACGGTGCCATGGTTGAGGATAAGGTTGATATACTCATCAGAGCCAACTTTTCCAAGGAGGTCCAATGCCCCAAATGGTTAGCCCATATTGTTCCCATCTGGAAGAAGAATGGTGAGATCAGAGTTGACATCGACATCCAGTATGTAAACCATCAATGTTTGAAGGATAATTATCCCCTTCCAATGATAGAATTGTTGATTGATTCCACTATGGGATTCTAGGATCCCTTTTTCGTGGATGGGTATTCAAGGTATAAAAAAATCCAAATGTCCCCTGAGGATAAAGATTCTATGGCCTTCAGGGCTCCACAATGTACTTTCTATTACTAGGTGATTCCCTTTAGTCTAAAGAATTAAGGTGCCACTTGTCAGGGTTCAATGCATCACATATTTAATCTGATCCTCGGGACATTGGTGAAATTCTTCATGGATGATGTGGTGGTCAAATCTTTCCATATACAAGACCATCTCAAAGATATCGATAAAGTGTTCAGATTCCTCTGATCCCACCATCTAAATATGAACACCTTGAAATGTGCCTTCGGGGTCACCTTGGGAATGTTTATCAGCTTTGTTTTTAGATATAGATGCATCCAGATTGATTTAGTGAAGATCAAGGCCATAATCTAGATGTCTCCTTTCAGAAACATTTGGGATCTTTAAGGTGCACATGGACACTTAGCCTACATATGCGAAATCTTCACAAATATTACTGGTAAGTGTATGCCATTTTCCAGGATCAGGAAGAAAGGTTCTGATTATCGCTGGGATGAGGAGTTCCAGATTGCCTTCTAGTAAATCAAGAAGTACCTGTTCTAGCCTCCAGTCATGATGCGACTTATTTCTAAAAAGTCGATGGTCCTTTATGTGTCTACTCTGGAATGATATCTTAGTGCCCTTCTCACCCATGAAAACAATGATGGTATAGAGAATAGTATGTACTATCTCAATTGCATGCTCCTTGATACAGAAACAATATATTCCTCTATCGAGAAGAGATTCCATGCGTAGGTATTCATGGGGCCGAAATTGAGACACTACATGCATCAGCACAAGATACATCTAGCATCCCAAGTGGATCTGTTGAAGTTTATTCTGAGCCTCCCCATGTTGACATGCCATCTAGCTCAGTGGGAAGTGATCCTCCAGCAGTTATACATCTGTTTTATCCCCTAGATGAACATCAAGGGACAAGCGTTGGAATACTTCCTTGATGCCAATCCAGCTACTATGGACTAGTCTCTAGATCTTAATTTTCATGATGAGTAAATCCTCTTGGTAGACCAAGAAATTCCGTGTAGGAAAATACCCTTTGATGGTGCTTCTGAAGTCCGATATTTAGAAGACTTAATGATCCCAGACTCAAGAGGGTGGTCCTGGGTATCGTCTTCATCATTCCACCATTATCTATTTTTCCATATTCATTCCTATTATCAGAAGGATGTATAAAAACAAGGTAGAGTACTAGGATGGTATCACTAGTCTTTATGTGGCCCTCGAGATTGACGTTCCCCACTTTCATGTGAAAGGGTACTCTGAACTAGTCATCAAGCAGATCAATGGTTACAATGTCATCCAGAATTCAAAGATCGTACCACTGTTGGAACATACCCACTAATTGATGAACCATTTCCCATCTTAGCCAGAGGTTACTCATGTCCCTCCTTTGCAAAATGATTGAGCTGATGCCTTGGGCAGCCTCATTGCATCCCCTGTAGAGCTGGACCAAGATGATTTGGTTATTCATGTGGTGCATCAGAGAGTCATCACCCCCATTAATCAAGATGACAATGATGGCCCATTGGTAGACCACATTACCACCGGTGAGTCAACATCAGAACCCCCAAGTCCCCCTGTTGTAGCTTTGGAGGTATTTCTGGACTAGAGGACCCCCTTTGTCAAGTATCTACAACACGGAAATCTCCAAGAAGTTCATGCCGAGCATGAGAGAATCTGACACCATGCACTATAGTTTAACCCCAGAGTGGTCCTAGTCTTGAGCAGATCCTCTACAGACATGGTTTTGATGGGGTTATCATCTATTGAATTCAAGGAGTTGAGATGTTTTAGGTCATGCAAGAGGTTTATGTTGGTTCTTATGTGGTTCATCATCCCGAGCTGACACAATCTCACCAGATCTGATGATTGGGATTTGTTTTTACCTCCATGATCCGTAATTGTATCGAGTTTTCCAAGAGGTTCCATGGATGCCAAATCCATGATTCCTATGTGCATCAGCGGCCAAATCATCTCCACACTACCATGTACTCTTGGCCCTTTGTGGTCTGGGGACTCGACGTCATGGGACCATATCCGCTGGCGACAGCCCGCTAGTGCATGTCCATCCTAACAACTACAGATTTATTCTCCAAGTGGACAGAGATAGTTCCACTCAAGTAGTTCAATGACCATTCTATGATTGAATTTTAGAGCTCCAATATCATCAATCAATTTGGAGTCCCTCACACCATCCTCACCGATAACAGTAATAACTTACGAGAATCCTAACTAAATAAGTTGTACACCAAGTACAACATTTGTTCTAACCATACCTCCTGCTATCAAGCGTAAGAAAATGGGCAGATCGAGGGATTCAACAAGCCCCTCTCTAACATTCTATAGATGATTGTTGGTTAGAACTATAATAGTTGTCTAGATAGACTCCCAAATGCTCTATGGGATTATCTAACGATGACTCACAACTACACTCATGTGACCCCATACTCCCTGGTGTACTGATCAAAGGAAATCTTTCCCATTGAGATTTCGTTGCCTTCATTTAACATAGGTGTCTATGATAAAAAAACACCATATAAGTTGGTTGAGATACATCTGGATGCACTTTAAGTGCTCAACAAGAATAGTATTTGAACCGTGCACAATCTGGAGAGGTATTAGAACAAAATATCCAAAGCATTCAATAATAAATTTCATCTCTGATCTTTCCGACAAGGTGACATGGTGTTGGCCCTGAGAATGTCAATGATACCTAGTAGAAAACCACCTCAACAGAAGCCCAAATGGTAAGGACCTTACCTTATTCACAAGGTTTACCACAATTGAACATGCTCCTTAGTTACCATGGATGGTTAGCGTATCACTCCTCCCACAAAATGCCAAATTCCTCAAGCAATACTTTGCTTGAGTATGTGGTCTGACATGACCATAAATTGTGACGTCTTTACCGCATGATGTTAAAATGCGTGATCTGTCTAAGATGAAGGACATAAAACTACTCAGAACCCATCCCACAAGACATTAAACCATATGTAATTCCACATTTTGTTAAACTGTATTTGGTCTTACATGACCGCAAACTGTTCCGTCCTCACTGCTCGACTTTAAACTGTGTGATCTCTCTAAGTTAAAGGATGTAAAATTACCCAGTACTCATCCTGCATGATGTTAAATTTTATACAGTCCTACGTGACCTTAAACTATTCCATCCTTACCGCACGATGTTAAACATTGTGATCCGTCTAAGTTGAAGTATGTAAAACTAAACAGCACTCGTCTTGCATCACAGTAAACTACAACATGGTCCATGCTCTTTGACCTTAAACTAAGATCTCCCTACATCCTCACCACATAATGTAAAACTTCAAAACATCTTCATGATCTACGTAAGGATTGATTCCCATCCTCATGGGATATGTAGGAATGATTGGACTCCTCATCTCAGAGTCTAGCCCCAAATTCTTCTCTTTTATTTCCACATGTGTATAGTTATCCTAGAGGGTCGCACACAGTGTAGTGCAGACTTCTTTGGCCCCATATATGACGAGTTTACAATGATCGCACGATGTTCCCCTCTTGTTCTTCTACCATATATCTATCCTTACCACATGAAAATAAACTGTATGGAATCTTCAGAACTCTATATGGATTGATTCCCATATTTGTGGGATATGTAGGAATGCCCAAACAGATTGTCTTCGGGTCCAACCTTGTTTCTCAGAAACCTCCTCATCTCTCTGGCCCCTTGGACTGAGTCCTGTATGAGGAGGGTATGAGGTGTGGAATGGGCTTATGCCCTAATTCACATTTAGTTTGTAACAACCATACCATATACCTCTCTCTCTTGAGATATCTTCCTCCCCTTGTTCTCCACCTATCATTTCGAGTTTGATTCTCTTGAATTGGGCCACTCGACCATCTTTGTTAGTTCACCAATGTTCCCACGATCACTCTAGTTCATGACATAGAGTTTTGGATTCTATATAAACATGTTATCTTTAATTTTCATTCTTCATGTTACCCATAATATTGGCTTTCATCATCTTTCACATATGAAAGGACTGTCGAATGGCATGGATTATAGGCCCCAGTGCTCACCTACCACCTTGGGCCAATGTCCCTAAGAATGTAGAATGAAAAATTGATACATGTCTGATTCTCGTTCAAATTTACCCAAGAGAAGAAGGTAAGACGGTCCTTGTAGTTTATCTTGGGTTGTCAAATCCTCAGAGACTTAAGAAGTATCCTATAGACACGTAAATTCTATGGACTGTTTTTGGCTATGAAGTGGATAGCATGGGTTGATTTTAGATGGGTTTAAAGGAACTCTAGGAGACTTAAGTTAATTCAATCTAAAATAATTAGTTGATCCTAGTTTATCGCTCAGGGTGGATTAGACGTATTTCCTTTTTAATGATTTCAAATTCTTATATTTGAGATGGGTTCATGTAAGGAGATAAAACAATATCATCACTTACTGGTTTAATTCCTAAACCCATTAATTCTAATCACATATACACTTGAAGGATCAAGGATTTGATAACTTCAAGGTAATGGTTCGTATTAGCACCTGAAGTGTGTGGCCTTAAATTCAACAAGGACGATGGAGTTTAAAAATCATCAAATAAAAATCTCAATTAAAGAAGTGATTATACATTAATGAGGTTATAAATAACATCCAATACAGCCCCTTGATACTCCCTTGGATCAAACCATAATTGGGTTATCCCTCCATTGATCCCATGGTTTCAATGGAAGCGTAAAGTACACTCATGAGGGAGGAAATTGATAAGTAAAGAAAACAACAAAAATAAAATGATCACTCCACCGTTGTGTGAATAATATCACAAGGTTTGGTGTGAATAAATTCACACCTTGATCCAATGGAATCAAAGTGATATAAAGAACAATAGAATAAGAGTATAAGAAGAACTTTTATTAAGAAACTAAAGTAAATTGAACAACTTACATGTGAAAGACAAATTTGAGACAACAAAATTGCAGCATAACATTACAATTTAACAAAGCATCCAAGATTCTTCAATCCTCCAACACTACTGCCTTAAATAGGAATTTTTGTGACCTTAGGTATAGCCTCCAACAGTCCAAGTCTCCTCAATTATTTGTGGTAAGCCATAGGTGGGTGGAATGTAAGAGAGAGTTGATTTTTCCACCCTTGACCCGAGGTGGCAGCCAGATTTCCTTCACCGAACAGACGTGCTTGGAAGACCTTCTATATGGCCGAATCAGAGTGGGACATAGATATAAGAAAATGGAGATCATGATGGATGATAGCCGCCTGTACAATATGGGCCCATTTGGAGTTGTGGATTCCAAGATATGATCATATTAGTGGGATGTTTTTCGGGGCCGCAGAATCTGGTCCAGAATTTTATCTCTAACTTGGGCCGACTAAATGGACACCATGGAGGCGGAATTATCAATGGATCCTGAAGATGGATTGGTTCTTATATATTTCTTCTAGCATACCACGTAATTAGGGATTAATTGGGCCTTTATGTTGGGCCCCACAGTCTCATCGGTGGGCTGGTGTCCAATCTGCCTCCTCCAGAATTGCTTCCTCTCATTGCCAAATATCTCCATCATCCTCCATGAATTCTCCATTGATCCCTGAATCAAACATTTTCATATTTAAGTGTATATAAAATTCCAAAAATATAAAATTAAAATTTGTATAATTAGAATCCTTAAAATCAGATGAATCATTGGGTACTTTAAATGATGTTAAAAAATGTACCACATAATAGTGCATTTTAAGAAGGTATTACAATCATAATGTGAGTGATGTTCAAAGTGTAAAATGCACTAAAATGGTGTTTATGAATAATAAATAACATGAATATTATATATATTAACAATGAATATTAGCCTCATTTAGTGACTAATCACACCCCCAACATGAGTTTTCCTAGTCCCGATCAAAATATATCTCAACAATATGAAATTCGAATTCACTTTTCTATATACATTTTAATACGCAATGATCACCAGAAACCCATATACCAAACAATCATGAAACCCATCAAAATATGTTAATACAAGATAATTTCATAAGCAGATCCCAATCCCAATCCCATTCCATTGTTCAAATTTGTTCCCATATTTCATCCAATATCAATTAAGTATGAGGATGTGTTGTGCATCACAATAGACATGGGGGTTCATCTTTCTTCAAGGGGAAAATTACAGAAGCTCTAGGTGGAATCACATTTCAATATGAAGATGAGTATCAAAAAAAAATAGTATTATTATTTTTTGTTTTTTTTGCAAATTTTCCATGGTAATTGAAATTGCACTCAAAAGAGTCAACCCCTGTAGAGAGACTTTGTCGATGACTCCCAGGCTCAAAGACCTTAGGGAACCAAGTGAAGCCCAGTTACTCGGGCATCATCTCGAGTAAACTCAGTCAAAAAAATTCAAATTACCATAAATAGAGATAAAATTACTAACTCTGGGCCAGAAAACTATGGAGTCACGATCCCCAAGTGCCGAAAGCCACGGATTAGGTCCTTTCATTTCTCTACACGCAATTTTTTTTTAATTTTTTTTGAATACTCATATTAAACTAAAATGATCCCCAAACCTGTGATATTTATTTAGGGGACCCCATGTACTCAAACTAATACCCCACTATCCAAAGGACGTGCATTGTGATCTTTTTTTTTATTTGGATGAAAATATAAACGATGAAATATCACATTGGACAGGAAAACTTTCCAAAATCTATGCTCATGAAATCATACAAGGATTAAAATCAGAATCAGGGTACGCTAAATTATTTGATATTCAGTTTCAAAGTGTGCAATGTGTATTACCATGTTCAAAGTTAAAGGAATTTTTCCTTCCATTTTCAGAATTTTTTTTTCAAATAATATATCATTTTTTTTGACACAATAGCATTTTTTATTTTATCTCCCCCAACTTAAAATAACATTCTCCCCAGTGTTTAAAGAAAAGAAAATTTATAAGGGGTAGTGGTAGAGAATGAAAGTTCAAAAAGGAAATTGAAAATGAGGGTCATGGAATGAAGTCACCTGGTGGTTGAGGTTTGATGTTCTTGCAGCTCCAATTTAGTCCTTTGATATCCATGTCACTTGCAGAGTTCCCTAGTGGAAAAAGGAAAACAAACAAACAAAACAAAAGAGTATATATATATATATATAAGTAAAATATAAGTATATATATAAAATAAAATAAACTGATGATACATTGTCTTCTTTTTAAATTTCTGGGTAAGGTATTACTCAAGGATCACACCACGTGACACAGATGAATATAGTGCTCCCCTTTCAAACCCATCCATACTCATAATAGAAGAACAGGTCAACAGGTTATTTTTTAAAAATATAAAAATTATTAATTAAAATATAAATTTTATTAAAACAACAAAATGATAGGAAACTTGAAAACCATGGGTTGCCTCCCATGCAGTGCTTTTTTTAATGCTGTTAGCTAGACTTGAACCCCAAATCTATCAAATTTTTCATGGTTCATAGGTTGACTCAGTTAACTCAACCTCTACTTCCAGTTTATTTAATGATTCAATGAATGGTTTCAACCTTTTACCATTGACCTTGAAAATTTAACCACTTGTGGGATATTGAATCTCTACTGCCCCATGGGGGTACACATGATGCACTATGAAAGGTCCTGACCATCTAGACCTTAACTTTCCTGGGTGTAAATGAAGATTTGAACTATACAAGTGCACAAGTTTTCCTGGTTCAAAATGTTTGACCTTGATATTCCTAGATTGGTAGGCTTGAAATCTTTCTTTATTGATCCTTGAATTTTCATAACCTCCATCCTTAGTTCCTCCAGTTCATTGAGATCTAATTTCCTTTTTGTTCCGGTGAATGAGAGGTCATAATCCATTTTCTTAATTTCCCAAAATGCCTTATGCGCAATTTCAACAGGTAAATGGAATGCTTTCCCATAAACCAACCTATATGGTGACATTCCTAAAATGGTTTCATATGCGGTTCGATAGGCCCAGAGAGAATCTAAGAGTTTCTCAGACCAATCTTTCCTAGAGGGGTTGACAGTTTTTTCAAGATTTTTCTTAATCTCCCTATTCTCTAACTCAGCTTGACCATTAGTTTGAGGATGGTATGTAGTGGACACTTTATGAGAAATACCATACTTAAAAATGAGTGAAGAGAATGGAAGGTTGCATAAATGGGTTCCTCGTTCACTGATTATAGCACTAGGAATTCCAAATCGAGAAAATATGTTCTCTTTTATAAATGGAATCACAACTTGATGATCGTTGGACTTAGTAGGAATGGCCTCAACCCATTTTGAGACATAATCAATAGCTATGAGTATGTAGAGGTATCCCCTATATTTTGGGAAGGGACCCATGAAATCAATTCCCCAACAGTCAAAGATTTCAACCACTAAGATGGGAGTGAGTGGCATTTGATTCCTTTTTGTGATGGACCCTACATGTTGACACCTAGGACAGCTTTGACAAAAGGCATAGGAGTTCCTTGAGATGGTGGGCCCAAAGATACCACATTGAAGAATCTTAGCAGATGTTCTCTTAGAGGAAAAGTGACCTCTACATGCCTCACTATGACAGAATTTAAGGATGGACTCTTGTTGAGATTCTGGGACACACCTTTTAATGATTTGGTAAAGGCAGAACATATAGTGGTATAGATCATCAAACACATAGTGTCTAACATCATAAAGGAATTTCCTTATATCTTGAGTCACTAAGAATTTTGGAATGACTCCTGTAACTAAGAAATTGGCTATGTCGGCATACCAATTGCAGTCACTCACAGAGAATAGGTGTTCATCAGGAAATGAATTAGACACAGAAAGGTGATTTGAGTTGTCTTTGAATTCCATCCTAGAGAGGTGATCAGCTACAACATTTTGAACTCTCTTTTTATCCTTGATTGTGTGGTCAAATTCTTGTAAGAGAAGGACCCACCTAATCATTCTAGCCTTAGAATATTGTTTTTGGAAGTGGTATTTTAGTTTAGAATGGTCATTGAACACAGTGATGGGGGATCCTAAGAGGTAGGACCTAAACTTCTCTAAGGAAAAAACAATTGCAAGTAACTCCTTTTCAGTGGTGGTGTAGTTGATTTGGGCATCATTTAAGGATTTTCTTGCATAAACAATTACATAAAAAATTTTATCACAATGTTTTCCTAACACAACTCCTACAACAAAGTCACTAGAATCACACATAAGTTCAAAATGAAGGTTTCAATTTAGAGATTTCATAATGGGAGGAGAGGTGAGAGAGGATTTGAGGGTTTAGAATGAACCCTCATAGCTTTCTGTCCAATCAAATGGAGCATCCATTACTAGGTGAGAACAAAGGGGATGGGATATTGAACTAAATTCCTTGATGAATCTTCTATAGAAACCAGCATGTACTAAGAAAGACATCACTTCTTTGATAGTTTTGGGTGATGGAAGGTGACAAATGATTTCAACCTTGGCTTTATCAACTTCAATCCCTCTACTTGAGACCAGATGGCCTAAAACGAGTCCCTCTTTAACCATGAAATGTAATTTTTCTCAGTTTAGGACTAGATTCTTTTCTTCACATCTTGACAAGACTCTCTCTACAATCCTTATACATCCCTCAAATGTATCCCCAAACACAGAGAAGTCATCCATGAAGACCTCTAGAAAATCCCCTACCATGTCTGAGAATATTCCCATCATGCACCGTTGGAAGGTTCCAGGGGCATTGCATAACCCGAAAGGAATGCTTTTGAAGGAAAAGGTTACGAATGGACATGTGAATGTAGTCTTCCCTTGATCTTCTAGGGAGACCTCAATTTGATTATACCCTGAGTACCCATTTAAGAAACAGTAGAACCCAGGACCTGCCACTCTCTCAAGGACTTGGTCAATGAATGGTAAGGAGAAATGGTCCTTCTTGGTGAATGTGTTTAACTTCTTATAGTCAATGCAGACCCTCCATCCACTACTCACCCTTGTTGGAAGAATCTCTCCATCCTCATTGGTTATCACTATGATTCCAACCTTTTTTGGAACCTCTTGGATTGGGCTCACCCATTCACTCCCAGCTATGGGATATATGATACCAGCTTTTAACAATTTCAGAAGTTCATTCCTTATTACCTCCATCATATTAGGATTGAGTCGCCGTTGAGGTTGACGACATGGATTTGAATCAGATTCCAGAACAATCCTATGAGTCCCGATAAGTGGGCTAATTCCAGGAATATCAGAAAGGGTCCAACCAATGGCTTTCTTATGCTTTCTAAGGACATCTATAAGCATCTTTTCATGATTTTCTTCAAGAGAAGAAGAAATTACAATAGTATGTGTTTGATTGTCCCCTAGGAAAGCATACTTGAGTGTAGCGGGAAGTTCCTACAATTAAAGATCAGGTTGGTTCGGAATTTAAAAAGAAGATTGGGACATTGGATCAAGTTCAATTTCCTTTTTTAGAGTTTCATATTGGATTGATTCCCCAAATGTAGAAGTTTCAGCTAATAGATTGGCTTGATCAGATTTAGGGAAGGAAGTTTGAGTGGTCTCCATGAAAGTGGTTTCTTGAAAGGTTTCACTGATTGTTAGACCTAAGACTTCATCATAAGATCAATTTGAAAATGATTCAATCCAAGGAGATAAAATTCCTTCATATGAACAAATGAAATCAATCTCATCCTGACTTAAACATTCATCAAATATTCCTTGATGTTATATGGATTCATTATCAATGCTTCCTATGATGTTTACTTCATGAATGTCCTCATCATCCACTATTTGTAAGTTTGCATTATAGATGTTCAAGTCTAGACTCATGTTCCCAAAGGTGATGGTCATGTTCCCATTTCAGACTCCGATAAAAAAGTTTATTGTTGCAAGGAATTGATGACCAAGGATGATTGGGGTTTGTTCCTTATTTCCTATGTTTGGATGGTTGTCAAGGACAATTAAATTAGTAGGGTAGATGAAGTTTTCAACCTTTACCAGAACATCCTTTAAAATACCCTTTGGAACCCTAATGCTACGATCAGCAAGTTGAAGTGTGACAGATGTGGGTTGGAGTTCTTCTAGTCCTAACAGGAAGTACACATCATAAGGGATGAGATTGACACTAGCACCTAGGTCACACAAGTCCTTGACAACATTTCTCTCTCCTAGTTCAAATTTGATGTAAGGGCAACCCGGGTCTTTCAACATAGGAGGAATGGTCCCTTGAATGGTGGTACTCACATTAGCATCCAAAAGGACATGGTTTTTATGTGAAAATTTTCTTTTAAAAGTTCACATGTCCTTAAGGTACTTTGAGTAGGCAGGTATGGTTTGGATTGCATCGAGAAGGGGTATGTTCAACTTGACTGGTGAAAAGATTTCCCTCAACGTTTCACTCAGTTCAGGCTTGGGTGTCCCCCTCATGTGTTGAGGAAATGGTGCAGGTTGTGGGGTTGGTTGTTGAAGAGTTGATTCCTTGACAATGTTATTATTTTCCTCAGTTTGATCTTGTGGTTCATTTTAATTTTCATCCATGTTTGAATCTTCAGGTGGGTTCTAAGTTAGTTGTTCAGGTTTCTCAATTGATTTCCCACTTCTTAAAACAGTCACAACCTTTAGTTGTTCATGAGTTGTTTGAGCACAACATGACTCTCCCATTGAAGTTGAGGATGGCACCTCCTGAGTAGGCATGGGTGCCTTTCCAGTTTTTATGTTTTTATGTTATTTTTTTTAGGGAAGATACCTCCGAGTTCATCCTCTCCATTTTTTGCATAGTTGTTCTAGTAGGATTTTTGGAATAGTTTGGGTTGGTGCTTGAGAAGATTGGATTATCCCGGGGGGATATTTTAGAGGTGGGATGGTTTGTTGAAAATAGACCGGTGGCTATTGGTATTGGATAGGTTAGTTTTGGAACTGGTTATGGGATTTTTAGTTCTGATGGGGGTAAGGATTTTGTCCCTGTGGTTGGCTAGGTTGTTGGTTATCTTTCCAGCGGAAGCCTGGGGGTCGTTATACCTTGGGTTGAAGGTGTTTTGGTATTGAGGCTTTTGAAAGTTCAAAGAATTTACTTATGATGGGGGTCCTCCTAAGAGAACATCCTTGAAGGATGGAATGGTTGGGCAGTTGTCTGTCTTATGGTCATGTTTTTCACAAATTGTGCAAACATGGTCAACAGTTTGGATTTTATGGACTTTCCTAAGATCTGTCTCTTCAACCTTCCTAGAGAGTGCTGCGAGTTTAGCCCTAAGGCTTTCCACTTATCTATGTGTATGAATTCTAGAATTTATTTGTGTATTTTCAGAATATGGTGAAGTTCCCCATGTTTGGTTTTGTTCAGAAAGGATTTCTAGATACTCATAAGCATTATTTGGGGATTTGTTTTTAAAGGTTCGATTACACATCATGTCAATGAACTGTTTGTTCCCTGGACCCAACCCTTCATAGAAAATTCTCACTTGTTCAGGAATAGAAAAACCATGGTGTGGAACCATGTTTAGAGTGTCTTTGAACCTTTCTCATGTTTCATAGAATGACTCTCCCTCTTTTTCAAAAAAGTTTTGGATACTCTTTTTAAGTGCAATTGTTTTGTTGTGGGGAAAGTATTTTTTGTAGAATTCTCTTTGTAGTTGGTCCCAAGAGTTGATGGATGATGGTATCAAATTGTTTAGCCAATTTTTAACTTTATCCTTTAATGAAAAAGGAAATAGACTCATCTTATCTGATTCTAGTTGATGTGGGGGACACATGGTTTCCACAATGTCATTGAACTCCTTAATGTGCAGGTATGGCATCTCGGACTCCATTCCATGGAATGTTGGAAGGTGGTTTTGGACATGGGGTTTAAAGATGTAGTTGGAATCTCCTAGGGAATTGTGTCTAATGAATGAGGGTCCATTGGTCTAGGAATGTGTGAGGTAGTCATTCATGGTTTGATAAATTGCATTCCCCAAGTTTGGGGCTGCCTTATTTGGGTTTCCATTTTGGTTCCCACCCGGGTTTATGAGGTGGTTTCTTTGAAGACCTTCTATTGAAATGGGCTCAATTTTTGACTTGGGAGTATTAGGACGATTAGGATCTAATGGAATGAGTTCCCTTGGTGTAGTTGACTCTCCAACCCCAGGACTATCCACCCTAACTACACGGTTTGATTGATTGCGGTTGTAGGCAGACATGCGCCAAAAGAAAAAAAACGAGAAAGGGACAAGATAAGAGAATTTGGATGAGAAAATAAGAAATAGGGGAGAAGAGAATGGGTTTTTAGATGACTTAATTGGGTCCCCGGAAACTGCGCCAAAATTTTATTCTCCCTCAAATGTACCCAAGAGAAGAAGGTAAGATGGTCCTTGTAGTTTAGCTTCAGTTGTCGAATCCTCAGAGACCTAAGAAGTAACCTATAGAAACGTACATTCTATGGACTGTTTTTGGCTATGAAGCGGCCAACTTGGGTTGATTTTAGATGGGTTTAAAGGATCTCTAAGAGACTTAAGTTAATTCAATTTGAATTAATGAGTTTATCCTAGGTTATCGCTCGGGGTGGATTGGATGTATTTCCTTTTTAATGATTTCAATTTCTTATATTTGAGATGAGTTCATTTAAGGAGATAAAACAACATCATCACTTATTGGTTTAATTCCTAAAACCTTTAATACTAATCACATATACACTTTAAGTATCAATGTTTTGAGCACTTCAAGGTAAAGGATTGTATTAGCACTTGAAGTGTGTGTCCTTAAATTCAACAAGGACGATGGAGTTTAAAAATCATCAAATAAAAATCTCAATTAAAGAAGTGATTATTCATTAATGAGGTGATAAATAACATACAATACAGCCCCTTTCTACTCCCTTGGATAAACCCATAAGTGGGTTAGCCGTCCATTGATCCCATGTTTTCAATGGAAGCAGAAAGTAGACTCATGAAGGAGGAAATTTAGAAATAAAGAAGACAACAAAAATAAAATGATCACTCCACCGTTGTGTGAATAATTTCACAAGGTTTGGTGTGAATAAATTCACACCATGATCCAACGGTATCAAAGTGATATGAAGAACAAAAAAATAAGAGTAGAAGATGAACTTTTATTAAAAAACTAATGTGAATTGAACAACTTACATTTGAAATACAAATTTGAGACAAAAAATTGCCGCATAACATTACAATTGAACAAAGGATCCAAGATTCTTCAATCCCCCAACACTACTGCCTTAAATTTTCATTTTTGAGCCCTTGGGTCGAGCCTCCAATTTTCCAAGTCTCCTCAATTAATTTTGGTAGGCCATAGGTGGGTGGAAAGTAAGGGAGAGTTGATTTTTCCACCCTTGACCCGAGGTGGCATACAGATTTCCTTCACCGAACCGACGCGCTTAGAAGACCTTCTAGATGGCCGAATCAGAGTGGGCCATAGCAGAAGACAATGGAGCTCCAGATGTCTTAGAGCTGCCTGTAAAATAGGGGCCCATTTGGAGTTGTGTATTTTGAGATATGATCATATTAGTGGGATGTTTTCTGGGCCTTAGAATCTGGCCCAGAATTTTATCTCTAAATTGGGCCGCCTAAATGGACATGATGGAGGCGAAATTAGCATTGGATCCTGAAGAGTGATTTGTTCCTATACATTTCTTCTATCATCCCACGAAATATGGGTTAATTGGGCCTTTATTTTGGGCCCCACAGTCTCATCAGTGGGCTGGTGTCCAATCTTCCTTCTCCAGAATTGCTTCCTTTCATTGCCAAATATCTCCATAATCCTCCATGAATTCTCCATTGATCCCTAAATCAAACATGTTCATTTCTAAGTGTAGACCAATTTCAAAAAAAATCAAATTAAAATATGTATAATTATATTCCTTAAAATCATATGAATCATTGGGTACTTTAAATGATGTTAAAAAATGTACCACATAATAGTGCATTTTAAAAAGGTATTACAATCATAATGTGAATGATGTTCAAAGAGTAAAATACCCTAAAATGGTGTTTATGAATAATAAAGAACATGAATATTATATATATTAACAATGAATATTATCTTCATTTAGTGACTAATCAATATCCCACATTAAGAATATGGTTAGCGGTTGACACAAAATTTTTGTTCCTATTTCAAGTTACACGATATGGATGATGTGTTTCAAAAATAGTCAACAACTATCCTTCATCATTACTCTAACCCCTTAATCCATAAAAATTGGTTTCATGATTTAAATCCATTTTCACTCCATCATGTCCAAGTGGAATTTTAGAACTCTTTGTGCTAGTTGATTCTAATATGATGAAAACTATGCAAAGTATTTATTGAGAAACCTTCCATTTGTGGGGGTGTAACAATATCTCTATCCATTGTGGCCAATGAGTTAGATTTGTTATGGTAGAGCTTATGTATGATTTATGTCCCTTCCGATTTGGGTTCCAGCATTAGAGGTTTCTTTCCTAGTATCATTGGGGTCATGAGAGCCTGTATCAGTTCCCATTGGGGGACTGAACAAAGGTGAACCTTTTCTTAAAGGGTTGTCCGATATGATTCAGATGTACTTAAAGGTTGTTAAATTTGTGAAGCCTATTCTCATCGAGCTTCTTCAACTCATCCATCAACATTTGTGATTTATTTTCATCTAAAATATTCCATCAAATGGATATTCAGAGTGAAGGTAGTATGACTTCTATAGGTAAAACTTCTTTAGTATCATCCACCAATGTGTGTTTCTTGTGTATAAGTACATGTGGTGGTATGGTAGTCCCATGAATCCTAGATGAGCTTCTCTAATGAGGAATTATTATCTTTGTTCACCATATTCTGGAGTATATTTTATAGAGTCTTATTGAAGGAATATATATGTCCATTTTCCACTACATGATAGTGGGATGAGTGATTGGACTCGATATTGTACTTCTTGTATAGTTTATTCAACCCTGTAGAATAGAAGTTGGTGTTATTTCCCTTCAATATTGTGTGAGGGACCTTAATCCTAGTGAAGAAAAGGGACTTTATGATGTTGATAATCTAATTCATCTTTCCCTTTTTATGGGTATTGCCTCATTCCATTTGGATAAGATGTTGGTAGAAATAATGATGTACTTGAACTACAGAGATGTAGATGTGGGATATAGAAGACATCATTAAATACCCAAATAAAAAATAGATAAGAATAGTTAGTTTTATGATGAAATATTTGAGTATTATGGATGATATTTTCTTGGATCTAGAATGCTTGACATTTCATGGTGAATTCCACATAGTACTTTATTATGGTTTTCTAGTAATATCTCTACCATTTAAATTTGTGGGGGATCCTATAACCTGATTGATGGGTGCCACAAGATCCCACATACACTTTCTTCATTATAGAGATAGTCTCTACTTATTCTATGCATCCGAGGATTATTCTGTTAAACCCCCACTGCTAGAGGGTCTGTTTTTCATTTAGATCGTCTTGTAGGGGGGATTTCACTACAAGGTGTCTAATCGATTCCCTTCAGGATCATTCTATAGGGGGAGTCCCATTTTGTTGATAACCAATTATAGTATCCATCCATATATTGTTGGTCATTGTATTAACATTCCATAGGATGGTGTTGAGCTGGTTTGTCTCTTTATTGTCATGTACGGTTATCGAAGAGACCATTATTCGATATGTGATATAAAATATTGATTCCTACTTATCATGGTCAGGGATGATAGTGGTTGCATTATATAATGTATTAGTGTGAGAATTATGTAATCAGATAACATGATGCAATGTGGGCACAAAAGGAAACTCCGCCATTTGTCCCCTGACATTTCTACTGAGAGGGGCCAATTTTCCTTATTGATGGAATATTCTCCATTGAACTTCTTTATCACTACTTTTGAATCCCATTTAATTTTAATGTTGGTTATGTGTGGATTCAAGGATAGTTCCAAGCCTCTGATTATGGCTTCGTATTCTATCTAATTATTCTTATAGCCTTCGAATAGTGAGAAAGAGTAGGGTAACACTGCTTTGTCTAGATAAACAAACACAATCCTGAAACTGTCCTAATTGAGTTGTGGGTTTTCCATCCTTTTACTGATAGGAATCAAGTAGGTTCCATGAAAATACATCTACCAAGTCTTGGGAGTGTCCTTGGAATATAGAACATCCTCGGTAGGTAGTTTAGTTTCCACCAATTTATTCTACGGGGTTAGATGTGCTACAAAAAATCAGCTATGGCTTTTACTTTCCCAGAATTCTATGATATAAAATGAATTTTTAGATTACTGTAGGATGACTACCCACCGGGCCAAGAACCCCATCCACATGGGATGACCAAATATTTAATTGATTGGGTCAATACAAGAGACCATATGGACTTCATGGGGCTACAAGTAATGCCTCATCTTTTTCACTTTAAATATGAGTGCAAGAGAGTTCTTCTCAACATCCAAGTATTGGGTCTCAGTACCTAGCATGGTCTGGCTGAGGTACTACATGTTGTTATTCCTCCCCATACCATTATTCTATGTGAGGGTGGAACCCAATGAGCATTCCATGGTAGCCACATCCAATATGAGCGGCCACTTTTCCACTATATGAATGAAGAACAGTGGGTGTATAAGATATTTCTTGAGAATTTTGATTGATTCTTTTATATCATCATCCCATTGTTATAAGATTCACTTCTTTATTATCATGGTGAAGTGGAGAGATTTTCTAGCTAGGATCACCATGAAATGAAGAATATAGGAGAGGTTCCCATGGAACCCCTCAATTATTTTATGTTTTTTGTCAGTGACATTTCTATAATAACACTATTCATCTCTAGTTCAATCTCAATGTGTGGTTGAATACCACAAATACATGAAAAATCCCTAATATTACCCTGGGAGCACATTTCATAGATTCATATTTAGACATTGTTGTTGTAGCTTGTCAAAGTATTTTGGAGATCTGTGAAGTGGTCACATCACCATTTCGACATGATAAAAAGACCATTGACATAAAGTTCAAAAAAAATTCCCAATGAAGGATTCGTGGATCATTGATATGTGGAGCCAAAATTCTTCTAGAAAAATGACATGATATGATAGAAAAGATCTACTGAGGCAGTTTAAAGGTTGTGTATTCTTCATCTTTATGGGCCATCATTATTTATTTGTACCCTAAATATCCACACATGAAGGGTGGTTCTTGGAAACCAGATGTTTTATTGATCAAGATTCCTGTTATTTGAAATGGAAATATTCCTTTGGGAAATGACGATTATGGACTTTGAAATCAATGTAGACCATAGTCTACCTTTTTTTCAAAAAGGGGATGATGATATCAATCTATCTTCGGGTGTTTCACTTCTTGGAAAAAGTTGTATTGGATTCATTTTTCAACTTCCACCACTACATTGGTGACATGAGAGGGGTGAATCCTTCTAGCTTCTTTCATGAATCCTCGATGCTCTTCGGGTATTCCAAAATGGTGTGTAATAGAATTTGGATTCATTCCAGTCATTCATGGGTAGTTCCATGTGAACACATGTAATTACTACTTCATAAATGAAATATACATATCATTCTCTTTGTGGGGAATGGTCTCACAAATCATAGTAACCCAGGAGTTGTCTTCACATCCAGATTTATCTATTGAAACTCATTGATGGTGGTGAAGACACCTTCCTTGAATGTGGGAGGGGAATTCCTGAGCGCACCCACATCTTCCCCCAATTCTAATTCAGTGGATAAATTTTTAGATAATTATGGAAATATGGATAATTATCCATCACTATCCGAGTGAGGAGGCCATGAGATGAGAAATTATTATCCCCTAATGCCTGATTCATTGAAGGGAGATGATAGAACTAATTGTATTTTTCACTGTCACTATGGATAGAAGGGGATTAGACCTCTGGGGTCATGTCTATCACCTTGAATAGGCTTATGGGGATCACATAGTTACTCTCGAGCATACTACAGTGATTTTCAGAGGTGGATACTAAAACAATGAGGGATAAAAACTATATTCTATATTCCATTACTTGTTGATTTTCTCCCTTTTTATGTAATTTGTTTTCAGCATATGTGGCTTTGTAAATTTAATTGGGGGTGTTGTCACCATGTAGTATGCCAAACATTCCATCGATGTGGTACTTCAGAAACTGATGGAATTTGGAAGGTAATTCCAAGTGGCTATGGATCCATAGGCTTCCATGAAAGATATTATATGTAGTTTCTTTCTAGATAACAATAAATTCTATCTCAAATTTAAGGTCCCCAAACTAATATTTGAGTATAATATTACCAATAGGTCCTTGCTCATTCTTATCATACCCTTGAATGGTAAACTTTGTGGGAGATAAGTACCCTTCACTATATCCCAAACGTCATAGGGTTCGAACTGGGATGATTTTGATCATAGATTCATTATCAATTAGGTCCCTCTATGTGTCGATAATATTTAGACTTCTTGAAACAAGTACAGCTCTGATGTTCCCTTGAAGGATCTCTTCTTAATCCTGATCAGCGAATGAGATTGCGACATGGAATTCTGCTAACATGGTATCCACTCATAAGACCTCATCCAAAATGATTTCAATCTCAAATTTTTTTGGGCTTAAAAAAGTGCCTCTCTATGTAATTTTTTAAGATGAAGTTCATCGAGGACTATGATCTCTTTTGTTACAACTACTAGATATTTTATAATGTTGTACTTTTATGACATAGGTCGGTGCTTCCCAATGCGGGGTTTCTCCTAGAAATGTAGTTTAGAATCCAAGGAATTTGAGTTTGAAAAACCCAGTGCTTCTGAAGAATTTGAGGTTGCATATACTGGTAGTTATATAGTTCATGGCCACCTTCCTTTATTACTAGGATGATTTGAAAATTTAGGACCCACTAGGTGGCCAAGAAAAAAATTGTTTGTAGATGTCCACTGGAGGATGCAAACATACATCCTTGCCTCTTTTGAAACCATTTGGGCACGTTCCCATGTTTTTATAATTCCTATAAGTTCTCCTTGGGGACATGGATAAAATATTGGGTCTGACCACGTCTGATCTATCCCCTATATCCTAGATTGTGATTCATGCGGCCTTCCATCCCCTGGTTATGTATAGGAAACTCATATTTTGAGGCATATTCATCATCAAATAAGGGTTATACCAAGTGTATCATGTTGATAAAAGAGAATATTCTATCTTCATCTGATGAGTATACCATTTTTTGGGTGGTGGTCATGTTGTCGATGTTGTACAGAGGAAATATGCAAGGGTTAGAGCCAACATTGGAGTGGAATATGACTCTTCCCCTTTTATTTCATCCTATTTTTGATGGTCATTCCCACCTCTAGGAGGTAAATTTGATGTATTCTTATTAGGTGGTGGAGATATTGTGGGTCTATGAAGCTATGATCTCAGGGTGACATGAGCTCAATCACATTTATTTTTTTGAGTGATACAGTTGTCAAACTTCCACACATGTCTGGTTGGGACATTATGAACATCACATTCTTCTTCTGAATGGGAAACAGTTATGCAATAATCTTTCTCTGAGGATTTATTTGACACCTTCTATCCATAATTTACATTTCCTTAAAGGATGTATTTAAAAGAGAAGAAGTCTTGGATATTATGAACAAGCCTTCTATATAAATGTTGGTATTCTGTAAAATTGGTGTGGTTGATCTCATTATGCCTCGTGGGTTGTGGTAGTGTGAGCAGGTTATTTTCCATGGATTCTGAGAAATAACTAGGCACTTTTTAATTTTGGAAGGAGTGTAATTTTTTCATATGTTTCGCAAAACCTGGGTGAACATGGTTTCTCTGTGCTTCTAGCCGAGGGGAATTCTAAAATTTTCATTACTCGATAGGACGTGATGGGATGTTTTGGACCTAACAAGGAATTTGAATGGATAATGTTACTATCTTGAGAGTGAAAGATACACCTTCTTATTTTCCTTATATTTTCCACTATGTTGTGAGCATGAGTCTAATTTTGGATTGGGTTCAATAAATTGCCTCCTCATGATATTGTACCATTTTAGAAAAGTCATGAAATCCACCTGGATACATAATTATTATTAGAGGCATCTCCTACTCATGTTAGTGATTTTCAGCACAGAGTCCCAATAGTTGTTCCTACAATAGAGTGATTCTAGGTGAATAGTTTAAAACATTACACCTAGATATGATGTCTGATACCCTTTCCTTCTCGCATTGTTTGCAATTTTTCAGGTCGATAATCATTGTTTTTCTCAGTGTAGAGATGAATAGATAAAGTAACTGATGATGAATGTCATCCCATCCTACAATAGATCCTGCATAGAGGTTACTGTACCATACAAAAGTTGTCCCTTTTAGAGAACATAGAAAACACCATACTTTGTTGTCTCTTATTGATCTCAAGGTACCATCATCGACCCACATCAGGATATAAAGTGACTGAGATATTGTTTAGGGTCTCTTGAACCATCAAAAGTGGAGAAGGTATGATTACTGAAATTATGGGGATGCAATGAGTCTTCCACCCACTCCAAATATGGATTTTAGTAAGACTACATCGGTGCACTTCCCCCTTACATGGATTCTATTTGAGTAGATAAGGACTCAATGAAATTAAGAAGCTCTGGGGGAAATGTTTTGTGACTTTCCTCCCATCTATAGGGAGGGGGTGGGGGTTGGTGAGGTTGTCCAAATTATTCCACTGACTAATTGTTTATTCATCCTAAGACTGAATTATCACCCTAGTGAGGGAGAGGTTTCTTTCTCAATGGAGGGAAGTCTCAATCATTTTTTACTTTCTCATTTTTGTAGTCTGGTTGTCTAGACTCAGAGCCAGTCTGATAATCCAATACCATTATTTTTGTAGGATTGTCTAAGAGAGGTATAATATTCATCTCTACCTAATGATGATAGAAAATGGTAATCTTTCCCTGACTATCTCTGCATTGTGTTGTCATAGAATTTTTATTTCACCCTCATATCATGAATCATGTTACATTGATTAAGTAACATCAACTCTTCTCGGTGGATATTGGGATGTAGCATCACATTTCACTTTTAATTTAGTATTATTCCACTAGAGAGTTGGAAATTCATTATTTAGAGGTTCCATATTTTGGAACCTCATCCAATTCTTGGTGTATACATCCTCATTTGGTGCATCCAAATAACCCCCTCTATGGGTGTATTATTTGTGTTGCATCCCTATACATTTTAATCGTAATCCACGATGTCTGACCAGTTGATAGTTAGGAAACTCATAGAGGCGTATAGGGTAATAGTGGTTGTTCCATTACATTCAATTCAATAGACTACTTTTATACTGCCTTCATTAGGGTCGTTATTTAAACCCTTGACCATATTGGTCTATATTTTCTTGTGACCCCAACTGGGTACAATCGCCTTCTTCATATGTTCTTCCCATTTCAATCTATGAATAGTGAAATTAGGGGACTTTTTGATCATTATTACCGAGTGGTCCTCAACCATCAGAGGTTTTTCTTATGGTGGGAGGAACCCATGGGATACCGACCATATATTTTCCCTCCCAACCCAAAGAAGACTGATTATCTATGTGGTTACGATGATGAGGAAAATTCCCCCACCCCTTTGGTGTGAGGGATTATTTGAGGCTTTAATTGGCATTGATTTTTCCCGTTTTTAAGGATCCAATGATTCCATTCAAGGATTTGATGACTCCTAGGATGGATATAAAGATATAAATTCCTCTAGGATAGTAGGGTGGGGTTGATCAGGATAATCATTGATGTCCCCATGACACTGTCTGGGGATGATGACACTGGTGAAGGTGATTGAGATATTAATTCCCCCATCCCAATGGGATGGGGTTCATTTTTAGATGTTTTAATTGTGTCCCTAATCATATTAGGAATTGATGATCCAAGAGGTGTAGGTGGTGGTAAATACTCCATTGGCCCGGTGAGCTGGGTCCTTTCATTGAAGGTTAAAATGGAAGTTTATACAGTGTCACGTTTGATGTGGAATATCTATGGTCATGTGGGAGTTAGGTGTGATGAAATCCCACGTGAGAATTGTTATTTATATAATGTTTTCTCGGTGATCGAAAACTCAGTATCCATGTATAAAATTCATTATTATCACATTGAAGGGCCCTATTTAATGTCTCGTTGTCTATATTATCCCTCTATTCTTGATGTCTGGGAACTGTAGAAATGGGGGAATTATATTTTAGTGAAAACCTCGCTCGAGTGTTACCTGGTCCCTATATTTCACTAGAAGACATGACATTAAAAGACATAATATATGAGGGGTTATGCTATTCTAGGGGTGCATAAATTTTTATCACTCCATACTCTTTTCATCCTTGAATATAGATGCATGATGTGGATTCTAAAATCATTCATCTATGGGTCATAATGAAATGGCGGAAAGCATGATTCAAATTTTCAATGTTCTTTTCTGGTTTTGAAACTCGGGTGATGGACATAGTAGCTCGGTCTAGATGACAATAGAGTTTCTTGATGGTCTGATGGTGACCCTCAAATATTGGATATGGGAGGGGTCTAGACTTCAGTCTGTGATGAGTATCCCACATATGTTGGTGTATATAAGTCATGTGTTTCTTTTCTAGATCACTTGGGATCTCATAGTTAAAAGTAGAAAAGGAAAGTACATGATGAGGAGGTTTTTTTTGGACGATACTCTTTAAATTTAAATGACAGGCTCCTAATAATCATACTTTCATGCCTCCATTCGGTCAAACCATAAATGATTCTTCTATGGGTTGTCTACTAACTATAGAGAAGTGCATCTAAGAGTTTATGGAGAACTATATGTGGTTACCCCCGATGTTTCAAGGGCCTCTCTATATGATGGAATCCGAGATTTTAACGCCACTATATGGGAAGATGTCTTAGTATTTGAAACCTATATATAATAATATTTTTTTGATTGAGTAGTATTTATTTTTACATTGGAGATCTTGTCATGTAGATGTTGACCATGGTGGATGTTAGGAGTAGAGTCCCGGCAATCGATCTCCACACCACCATGAGGAGGACTATCATGATAATGATCATATTCTGGTTTTGTGGAAGAGTTGATAGACCCTAGTGGTGTTGATAATATGTCTCAAATGACCTCGAGGACACTATCATTGAGTAGATTAGGAATATGTTTCATGTCCTAAATTGTGGTTGAAATATAAAGACCGTCCTTTTGAATTGTATGGGGATATTAGCATGTTGTATGGTAGTTCATAAAAAATTCTTATATTTTTCTAGTGTAGTGGTGGTATGATCCCCCTACTGGGAATATTTTGTAATATATTTATGGGATATCTCATTATTAATAGGAATAAGAGCCTTCCCCATAGAATTTTGCACTCTCACTTATGTTGCCTCAGTCAGGACAAGAGTCTAAGTTCAATCCTGAGCCATTGGAATGTGGCATTGGTCTTTTCTAGTAGGCATATAAGCCTACCCAATGCATGTACCACTCTCACTTGGTGATCCCCAACTAGAGAAGGAATATGATCCCAGTACAAATATGAATTACATGCACAAAATATGGTAACTGTCACATGGGAGAAGGGATATTAGCCTCCTCTTGTATTTCCTTGGAATGATGGTGGTGTAGTCTTTCATTAAAAAAAGTAGGAATTTGTATGTGGATTCTGTGATTAGTTGGAATATGAAAGGAAGGTTCACCTATAGAAATATAATCATGCCCTGGGGCATGTTCCATTCTATTTTGGTCATCCATGGCCATAACGCGGATATATGCCTGATCTTAGGCCTTTTCAGTATTCCACTAGACTTCTTTAATGGGAATATAAGCCTATCCCAAGCCACATGGCCCTCTTACTTGGTGATCCCCAGGTAGAATGGGGATATTAACCTAATACTCAGACTTTGGATTATACATCAAGACTACTTTGATAGGCATGTGCCAATGTCCTGAGGAATGTGTTGCTCTCACCTAATAAAACTCAATTGGAATGGGAACATGAGCCAAGTCTGATGCCTCACATGTTAGAAAATTATGCCAAAATCCTCCTTTACATGAGTAAGAATGTGAAAATTAATTAGTATAAACACTTGTTCATGATGATCAAAGTGTTGAGCTATCCTGGATGTACAGATAGAAGTATGCGCCCAACCCTTTATCAGTAATAGTGTTTGAATATTGCAGTGGTTTTCTTGAGCTGTTTCTAAAATATATTATCATTTAATCAATGTGTGTATAGGGATATAATCCAACACATTTTTGACTCCACTAGATATATTTGATTAAACTAAGGATATGATACCACTTTTTTCCTCTTTATACCACTAGAATATTCTAATGGACTGCATGTATGAGGGTAGGGATAAATGCCTCCCCATTTCTACTAGGATAATATGTCTGTAGCCTTGTTATGAGTGACCAGGGAAATGATTATGCTTATTGGAAACTACAAGAATATATTGACCGATATCATCAGTGAGAGTGGGTATATGATACCACTTCTTGATATCCAACACCATCCCCACCCGATGAGTTTTCCTTACTACTTGTGCATGTGAGTCAGAGGAAATATTGTGTTGGATGGAAACCTCAGTAGGAGACTGTGGGGTACCAGTTGGATGGTTCTGGTGAGGGTAGTTGACAAGTACCTTTCTTGGTGGATCCAGAACTAAAAGGGAGTCGTATTTGGCTCGTGGAAAACCTTTATCAGAGACTGTTGGTGGTAGTTGTCAAGATCTAGGGATAATCTCTTGAAGCAATTAGATGTGGTGAATAGGGCCACTGGCCTTGCCATAGATTTCTATGGGTGATGTAGACTCACCAGTTTTCATGCTTGTAGAACCTTGAATTCTGATTTTGGTGTCAGGATTGTACCACTTAGATGTCATTTTAAGACCATCATGTTCACCACATAGCATTGGAGTTGTCAGTTAAGTTGGATTGTTTTGGGCCTCAAGGGGGTTGCAGTAATAGGTGATTTACTAAAGAGATCACTAGATAAAGAAGACATGTTCTTGGATGAGGATTTTTTCAATGAGAGCAGTATCTACTATCATGCATACAAAAAAGAACAAGTTTACTTATTAGTTCAATATCGTATCAATTATGTATTCTCAATCCAATATCCATGGTTAAACAATTATCCTTTTATTCCCAATAAATCCATTCCAATCATTTATACTTATCAAAAAGAGGATGGACTTATTTCATGAGAACCTTGGTTGTAGAGGATCATCTGTAAGATCATTCCAATCTTACTATTTGTTTTTGTGCATGAATGTAAAAGAAGTGGTCTTCCACGTGATTAACTGATCAATTTTTTCATTTTATAATTTTACATCTGATTCACCATTTTTATTTGTGTATAATGGAAAAAATGTCTAGATGGATTATAACTCAATCATTTTGTTATTAGAGAGATTCACATCAGGTTCATTATTTTTTATAGTGGGAAAACAGAATGACTTCATGGATTATAACACAATTATTCTTTTATTATATAAATTCACATCGAGATCACCATTTTTGATTCGATAGGGAATAGATGATAGCCTGGGGTTCTTGGTTTAACCCAATGGTTGATTTTTTGAGGTTCATTTTTTGCACACTCATAAACATTAATTCACCATTAGTGTTCTTGATGGAAACTTTCAATGGTTCTGTTTTCAATTATTGGGTATGGGTATACTTTCAAAAGGAAGGTGGTCAATTATGGTTTCATACCCAGTGACACTAAAGGACTCACATTGGCATAGAGGATGGGATGTCGAGATCATCAGACCCTTTTGGGGGTAATTTTTTCCTACTCTAAGACTCTCTTATAGACTTGATAAATGTTCAAGAGTCTTATCCTATTCTCGATACAGGGCCAGTTACCCTAACAAAATATTTTTGTGTTAAGTCTGATTTTATGCAAATGAAAGAGGTTATCGTGTCGGTGAGTCCATATGTATATATCTTAGGTTCTTCATTCATTTCCCAATAATGAATATATTCTTATAATATGAAGTTTTATAATTCTGAACTTCTGAATTTGATTCCATGTGAGGAGGTAGTCAATGTTCTAAGAAGTGGATCCAGCCATTATGATGAGTCCTATGTATCTTGCATATTTTTGGAATAAGAAACCATTCATTTATTTAAACCATGTAGTATCATATCATTTAAGGAGGACATATGTGTGAGCATTTGGGTGAAATATGTTTGAGCTCGATCCTCGAGGGTCATTCTACATATCCAAGTTAAATAAGGAATCATAGTTATCATAGTTAGATCATTCCCTTGGGACTTGGCCCATGGTATATGTCATCATACAGGGGAGGTTTATATCATGAAACACATTAGGGATTACACTTGATTGGTGAGTATTCATGATGATAGTGATGTGTTCATTAAAACTCCCTAAGGCCATAGGACCTATACTTGATGTAAGAAACAAGGGTTAGAATGCAGCCAGCCTCATTACATATAGATGTGGGAATTTCTTAATGAGAAAAACCATGGATATTAATATAGAACTGACACCTCAGAGAGGCTTCATATGTATCCTGGTTATAACATACATCAAATTCCTCATAGTTCAATTTTTTTCTTAGTCTGTTGATGGATGAGGTAGATGATCATCCCATGGGAATAATTTCGTCCCAATAGTTGAATTGTTAGAGACATGAAAAGTTTGATACTGAGGAGGATGACCATTTGAGTTTGGACTAACCTTAAGAATGCATCATATGTATCTGAGTTATATAATGAACATGAGTCCTCATTTTTCAATTATTCAGGGCCTACAGACTGAGATTGTCCTTTCCTAGGAAGAGGCTTATGACTAAAATGATATGATTATTGAAACTCCCTATGATATTGTGATATATTCTCATTGTGAGAAACAAATTATGGAGGATGATTTGTATTATTACTTATGGATGCATGCATTATGTACCACAATGACCCTTTGGATGGATAATGTGGATTTTTGGGCCTCATATATGCCTCCTATGTATCCGTGTTATAGTAGTAATCATATTCATCATAGTTCCCTTAGTTGGGGCATAAAAAATGATGTTTCACAACATTTTGTAGAGGATTTTGGTGCAGAAAATATGATTATTACACCTCCATAATCCATTGTGGATTTCCACATTATGGGAAACAAGGGATGGAAAACAATCACTTTCATTTCTTGAGGATGTGGGACTTATGTACAAGGAATTACTGTCGGTAGCGTAAAATAGGGGCTTGCCCTTTGAGAGGCGTCATACGTACCTTGGTTATTGAGGGAATTAGTTTCATTAAAGTTCAATTTATTGAGGATTATATACTGAAATTTCCATAATAATAGAGTCATACACATCGAGGGTAGACAAGGTCATCAAATCATGGAATTCTCTATCGATCTAGCCCGCTTTCCCACCAGACATGCATTTATTTTCCACTAAGCATGCCTTGGATTCCTGCTCGATTATGAGAGAGTGTATAATTGACATATCCAAAAAATATATTATTTAGTTGACTTTTATGGGGGATTTCTCATTATCTTGATGGGATGTCTGATGTTTATCGTAATATCTAGGATGAATTTTCTAGAGGACTACTGAAGACCTGACCGGTTGGTCCTCAAATCAATTGCAAGACTAGGATAACATATCTAGATTCTATCGTATGATCTAGTTGACTTACCTCAGTGTCATCTCAATAGCTACATGACACATTTGGAGGGTGATGTGAGAGTCAATGTAACATGTCTTAGATTTTGTCTCAGGTCCCAGCTGATATTTCTAGAGGGCGTTACAATATTTTGAATGGAGTGCCTAAAGGGTGTTGAAATAGTTACTTGATATGCTTGGGTTCATCTATGAAACTCACCTAATATGAACGGGTGTCACCATTTGGGTCAAGCGACATGTCTTAAGAGCGTCCCATGGTTTGTATGATGACCCCGAAGGGCTTTGCGATACTTGGGTGGCATTCACGGAGAGAACCTTGTGACATTTTTTTACATCTCTAGAGGACTTCGTCATATCCGAATATTATGCCTATGGAGTTTCAAATGACATAGGTGACATGTCCTAGTGTTTTCACATGACCTGTTTGGTTCATCTAAACCACATCAAGGGTAGAAAAGGTCATCAATGAAATTAGTGTCATTAAATTTCATTTTATCGAGGATTATATGCTGAAATTTCCATAATAATCGAGTCATACACATCGAGGGTAGACAAGGTCATCAAATCCTGGAATTCCCTATTGACCCGGCCCGCTTTCCCACCTGAAATGCATTTTTATATGTTCTTTTATTAATTCTACCATCTTTATTATTCATTCCATCCATTATATTGTGAATAACTTGATTTTGTTCAATGTTATACACTATTAAGTCTCTTGTGATCTGGTGGGTTTTCAGGATCTTCTTCACATGTCCTTTCAGAAGTTATTTGCGTCTTTAATGGGTGATAATGTGAAGTGCCTATGTATATTGTATTATTTATATATATATATTAATATATTCTACCTGATGGGAAGTTTTTCTGGTTTCAAGCTTAACCACAGCGAGAAATTCTCTCTAGCATCAATGCGTCTTGATGTGAGAGGGACAACTCTTTGTCTGGAGATTAGTGGTTGTGTGGTCACAGTCTATTTTTCATGCTATAGTGGGGAATTTATAGGCCTCTCTACCACATTGGTTCACCGATTTTCATAGAATATCTCACTTGAATCAAGGCTCGAGTAGGAAAAGGTATTCAACACCATGTGTCTTTGCGAGTATCTTTCATGGATCAGGTCGAGAGAATCCCCATATTTTCAAAGACTGTGAGTCTCTCACATAATCACCTCCTTTACTATATTATTTCCAATTTATGGGGACATGTTTAATTATGTTATTATGCTAAAGGACTCACAGAATTTTATATTTACATGTCCATGATCCTTCGAGAGACCTGGATTCCAACTAATATGTGCTCAAAAGACACTTCAAACCTTTTTCAGGGAATTTAGTGAGATCATGTCGACTTTTCATGTGGTCTTGTGAGATCATGTTGTAGATAGCCCTGGCGTATTTCAAGGGTTTTTAAACTACAAGAGCCTCCTTCCACCATCCCATTTAATTCCATTTTTTATCTTAAAAGGGTTGTGGATTATTCAAGATTCCTTGAATTTTTTCAAGGATAATCATTCTTCTTCTAGGGGATGTGTAGTGGGACTAGACATGGGACTTATGGAGATTCATGTGAATTTCATTAACAATTACATCCAATTTTAATTATGGATCCAATGGGGGAGTATGTTGTTGTCTGGACCTGCCAACGTTACTTCGCATGATGAAGATGACATGCCAGTTGGCTTTTGTGAGATGAGTCAGACATGTCATTGGGGTCTCACATTGTCTTGCAGAACTCTAGGGGCGCATCATATTACTATTACAATTGTGAGAGACTCCCTCCTCCCACTAATTTATTTCCTTTATTTTATTTTACAATGTCTTGGGGGTCTTGAAAGTTGTATTGTGTGTTGATGTGGAAAACAATTCTCCCCATCGATGATCCATCATGATTGTTTATCTACTACAAGTGGATTGAACATTTTTTGGATATTTTATGTCCATTTTTTATGTACATTTTGATGTCTTATTAGGCATCCATAGGTTGAAAATTTGTGTGTCATGGGAGAGCTTATCTATATTCTTCTACACGACCCATGGTTTTTCAGATCACCTTCACAGTAGTAGAAGGGCATGTCAATAGGGGCTTCTAAGGATCCTCTATAGGTAATGTGTTTCACATGGTTCTTTTGAAAAACCTTATTATAGTCACAATATTGTGTATCCCTTGGAGGATCACATAATCCATGAGTATTTTCCTCCTTATTCTTTTTTTCTTTTTTGGGGGAAAATGTTACCCATATTGAGGTATTTATTCCTTTGTGAAGTTTCTGATACTCATTTGGTAGTCATCAATAATGAAAATAAACAACATGATGCCCTTAAACTATTTTAGGAGGATCCTTTCCTTATAGTTTTGGTCAACCACTACATAACCCATAATAATTTCATATGAAATTATTCTCATTTCATCATGAAAAAAAGTGAGAACTAGATCCCTCATCCAAAGCACGTACATATAAAAAGAGTTAAACCCCTATCCATATTCGAGTCTGGTGAATATGAAGACATGGTTACTAAGAAACACATATGGATTGATTCTCATCTTGTTGAGATATGTATAAATTCCTAGATCCTCTATTCAAGTACTAACTACTACAACAAAAAAATGCATCTGTTCCTCCATTTATGGAAATAACCCCAGTATGTGTAGGAAGTTTTGAATATCTTCCAAGGCCTGTCCTTCACAATCTCAAGGTTCATATAGAATACCACCTTCTTTACATATAAATAAAATTTCTGAAATGGGGTTCTCATCCATGGATAATACATACTTGGATGCTTTCTCTATTCTCAAACACATTCCATTAACAAACCATTATTCATGGTCAACAAAAGTTTTGATCCTCATAAACACCACTTGGCCTTCAGTGATAGATATTATACAATGCCATTGGATGACTTTGTAATTACTATACATAATTTTCCCCATTCTATATTTTCATATCTCACCCCCAGCATGGCCTATAAATGAGTGGCATCATCATCTTTATTAAATGGACCTTTTATCTTCATATGCCCTAAAAAATAATGATGGAAACCACCTTTCAAACATTCTGTATTTACATTCCCAATATTATTGTCCCATATAATTTATTCATATATGGAAATCTAAATATTATGACTTAAAAAATATATTTTCAAACCTGAAGAATCTCAGAATACTCTTAGCTAGCAAACCACGCTGGAGTCATTACTCCCATAACTCATGGTCAAAGCTATTTGACCTAAAAAACCAGTTTCGTTTGTCTAACATGATAGCCTATAAACTACCAATGAAAAAAAATCATACTCTCCATGTAAAAATCCAAAAAAGTGAGGCCTATAAAAAAGAGTGAATTCCAAACTCTCTAGATGTTCACCTCGTATGCTCAATAAAAATCATGTGATTTTGATTGAAATGACATAAACTACTTAATAATTAAAACCCATAATGTGAGACATAAAAAAAAATATTCTCACCCACTAAGTATTCTTTATATCAAAAAGTGAAGAAAATTTAAGGCAATGAATAAAAAACACAAATTTTTGTAGGGTCTTTCATGAGAATCTGGAAAAAAGCAAACTACGTACATAGGGTACCAAGGCCTTGAAATATTATGGGGAATAATTCTCTCTCTATAATTGTAATTCCAATGAATTGACATAATGTAATTTATTCATTGTAGACCGGTTTAGAGTAATGTAATAATTGAATGGCGAAGAAGGATATATAATTTAATAATTATGAATAAATTCATTTCATAATAGGATTAAAATTTAGAATAGAATATAAAAAATGAAGTCTTTTTATTAGGTGCTAAAAATGTTCCCAAATATAATACTTTATCTATCAAAATGTCGATGGATCCTTGTCCATCGTTGGGAAAATCCCAGTCAACTTTGTGGTGATGGAATCCTCAGTGTAAGGGAGTTTATCCTATTCCATGGAAATAAAATGATTTCCTTATACCATGACCCTCTTTAATAATTTTCTTATGTTGGGAATTATATCCATTGAAAAAAACACCATGCTCCCTATAGGCGTATCATCAGAAGTTATTTCTCCTTGATTTTTCAATGCTTCTCTTCCACTTTCTTTGCATGGTTGAGTTCCGACTAGGATACAGGCTCCTTGAGGATTTCAAATTAGTTAATAAATTTCTTCTTGTTCTATAATTAATTTTTATTTTTCTCATAGTGCCATATAATCTTCTTCATGGAATGATGGATTGATAAATAATCAAATTTGACTTTCCAAAAGTGGTGAACAAGGTTTTAATTTATTGAAGTCACAAGGGAAATTATTCAAGGGGCATATATGAAACTATTTTCGAAATTCCATACGAGAAAAATAGATTTGAAACATGAAATGAATCTTGAGCCTGTAGGTTCATCTAAAATACATGTTTATAGGAGGATAAATAACCTGAAATTAAATCACATATTGATGAAATTATTGTTTTCTCTTTGAGAGTATTGTAGCCCTCCCCAATTGATGAATCAACTGAATTAGTTAATACCTCCCCTGAATCATTGAACTCAGTAGTGTGGACTATGATATTACGATGTGGATAATCCTCTAGACTATTCATTGGAGAAACTATATATGTATCATGGGAACCCCCCCCCCCACTTCAGGATATTATGTCAATACTCCTTCCGTAATAGAAGAATCATAGACCTTAATTCCATGATCATGGATCACCATGGTGATGTTTTCCATTAACAATGATGAAAAGGTCAATATCATTTATTTTAGACATAAAATATACTAAGGTTAACCATGTTTGAAAACAAAAAGGTTGAAACATAATGTCTTTCCAATTCCTTAATAAATCCATCGAACTCCATTAAGGATCCATGAAAATCATAATAACAAAACAGTTCTTACATTTTTACTATTTCATTATATGATTACTTATTCATCATAGTATCCTCACTAGTAGTGATATCCAAGAAACTTGGGTGGAAACCCCAAATTGTCTCTTACATTGGCTCTATCAGCCACCTTCTAAATGTGTATCACCCTTTAAAGACCCACCACATTAGGATCAGAACCAACACCTTAATCAGATGGTCTGGGTTACCTATCAGACCCTTATGAGATGTTGATAGGACCATCAGTAGTGTTCAGAGGTTCGTCCAGTGTATGTGTAAGATCTGACATATTGTAATTAAGAGAAGACATTGATCGGTACATGACACCTTATGTTCAAAATTTGACATTACCACGATCCTCTTCCCTCTCATCTATAAACGGAACAAATGTGGCCTCATCGCTTGACCCTTATCCTATTGAATTGAGAGAATCTGAAATAGTAATTTTCACTTCATCTAGAATATACTCCTCATTTCACATGAAATAATATTTAATTTTATTGAGATAGGAGAGGGGAGTGGATCATGTGAGCCAAAAGATTGATCAGAAACTTATTATAGGAAATCGTAGAATAAATGATGTCATAAAAATTCACCACATTTAACGATGCCCTTAGAAAAGGACTCTACTCTCTATCATTCCTTCACTTTTGAGGGAAAAAGGCTAACACTTTCCTCATCAAATACATGTTATAGATGTGTAAATTGAGTGTACCCTCCCAATATCTCCTCCTCTATCATTCTATGGATCGAGGATAGCTATGAGAATATTAGAGTGGAACCCCCACCCTGATTGGGGTTCCCATTAGGATATATCTTAGTGATAACATCTTAGGGACCCCTCTCCTCCATTTATAAGATAAATTTATGTCTTAAAATTGCAACAACCCCTTATCTAGAAAAATTAAGAAGGAAAGGATGAAGATAAGAAGGAGAAGTAATACTTCACCAATGTTGATGAATTCAAGCCATTCATTAGTGGATGGATTAGACACCCCCTAAGTAACACCCTAAAACATCACATCCTTTAAGTTAGTTATAGTGATGATCTGAATATAAATATCGTAAATGTGAATATATTGATACTAGATATGTGTCCCCACCTCAATACGGTTATAATAAACTTAAAGGCCAAATGTTTTTGGATGTTCTAAATCTATGGAATCTGAAAGCTAATATGTAGAAATAATAATATATCCCTGGATTTAGAATGATGGTCCTTATAATCTTGTACCGCCTCGGGATGCACATAAGATGAGGTCACTCCATCTACCTATTGGTAAATCCTAAAATCTAACGACTTCACTATTTTTCTAATCCTATCAATATAGATAACAGGTTTAACATCCATCGACTAATATACCCATTATGGTGATATCCTGATCATATTATCTAAACTTGTTTCGTCCTTTTAGTTCTTGATTACTGCGTAACATGAATTCGGGGTCATTTTTATGTTTTCAAAGCTTCGTTTTTATCAACCCCTGTTAGAGACTACCTTCCACAATTCCCCCATCCATCAGCTATCATAAATGAAACTCAAAGGACACTCAGTTTCAATTCACCTTAAATATATGAAGAAATCTATGTTCCACCATACCAAGAGGTAAACCTACTAGATACAATAAGTGGAGGTAGATTAATTTCCAGCTGAATTACCTACTATTCCATGGTGTCCCAAAGTTTTCAAGAAACCATCAATTTCTTCTCTAATAATAAACACATGAGAGGGAATATTGTTGTTTGTAACAAGCACATTAATTTATGTGAAAGCATGTAAAGTGAAAATGATTAATAAGTAAGCATGCCATCGATCCCCGCAACTAACACACAAAACCTAAAAGAAGTCATGTATGGCCTAACTTCATCATTATTTTTTCCTTCACTAGTTACCTTCCATGTAGGTTGATCCCTATATTTAAAGAAGTTTAATTATCTATATATATATATATATATATATTATTCAAAGACTCACTATATATCAAAGTAATGGGTTGGATTCTAGAATACTCCTACTGAAATGGTTCAAATCGGAATCTATGAATTTTTTTCACCTAGTAAGACATAAGAATGGAAGAGTACCATAATTCACAAATAAAACACCAAATAATTCACTATAATTATGAAAGGTCAATTCCCCATATACATGTGAAACATTTAATGGTGAATCCATTCAATGATGGGAGATTCCAATGCTATGTGATTCCCCTCTACAAACTTGGTTTCCACTACAAATTTCCCCTTCCTTAAACTACTATCTGATTCACGAAAAAAATCATGTAATTCCTTAACAACATTGATAAGAAGTTGTAGAGAGATGTTTTGGTGGTTATGTAAAGCTTTACGATGTACCCTCATTGGTTATATCGTGTTTATTTCAACATGGAAATGAATCTACAAAACATTCAAAGCTTTTCATTGTAGGACATCCCATCAGTCATTTTATGAGGGAAAACCCACTTGGGATCTAATAAAATGTTCATCCATTTCTTAGAGTGGATATCAACATCTAGTAGCAGGTCTTACTTCCTAATATCTTAGGCTATTTTTAATAGATCATGGGCTAAAATAAAAATCTTTTAAATATCATCACATATGTTTTTTGGAATGATAAACTCATCATACATGTATCTGAGTATGGGTCCTACAAAGATCTTCTAAACATATTATATGTTAATACAAACATCCCTTAGTGTCAAATTAATGATTTTGGTCTAAAAAATCAATTATCATAATAAATCAGGGATAATGACTAGCTTCTTATATATATTTATGAATGTATTTATGTATGTATGTTTCTATTTATGGTCCACCCAGACATACTCATAAATGTTGACCTCCTTTTGCTAACCCTAAAATTTTGTCCATGTTTAGAACACCCACATCCACTCTAGTTAGAAACCTCCTATAGAGAGAAGGTATCAATATTCCTTCCAACCTTTTTATTGGTTCGTATTGGAATCATGAAATATAGAGGAATTTTAGTGTGAATTTAAATCATGAGTTTGAGTCTTTAAATTTGGTGCCCAACTACTATGATGCCAGACATGAGTTAAGGGTAACATTACCTTATTGATATATATTCTTTTGGTAGATATTTTGGCTATGGTAAAATTCATATACCCTATGAAATAGTAATGTATAAAATAATTCATTATATTTGGGATGATAACATTGTTCCGGATTATGTGGCTATAAAGAGGCAGTTGATCACTCAAGGGGTATTTTTTATGATATTTCATCAAAGGGTTCCGCAAATTTGGGAGTGTGGAGTCATGTACTTTTTCATAATATTTATCATTGATGTAAAAAATCGCCTTTATTAATTCATTGAATTTTTAATCACATATTCTAACCCTTTGTGTATCCATTGGACGTATATATGGAAATACGAATTTTTATCTTAGTGTTAGAGTATTTTCTTGGAAGATTATAAAATTTGAAAAAGGAGTGGTATTGTGTAGGTCACTATCCTTGGTGGCCTCACATAGGATAATCACCTAGGATGTATTTTGTATGATGCACACCTAGGTTTTCTTATAAATGATACTCACTCTGGTGTCCTCATGCATGCCACTCGCTGAAGTTGACTTATTCAGGTCACTCACACAGGTGGATGGGTCACGTAGGTAATGTCATACCGTATGTATGCGAGTATAGATTTAGAGTAAGACCTATAAATATTATTATCATAATGAGATATGATTTATTAAAGAGCAGTTTGAGTGAGAAGAAGTACCATAGGCATTCCACACTATTTTTAATCATGTGTCTACCTGCACAACATTCCTACATGATGCACCTTTATGATCCACAAGTGTGATGTACCAGCATTATCACCCCACGCGATCATCCTACACTACTATTCTGTTATCCTCTCTCTAGCATGATATAAAAGTAGTAATGGACTTATATCATGAGAATTAATGTGAATGAATATGTGGGGGTCAATAAATAAAGGATCCATAAATGAATATATTTCTCTAGTAATGTTATATCCTTCAAAACCATCGATAAAAGAGATTTAGAGGGTATGATCCCACTAGTCAAAATCATCGGTTCATTTTTTGGTGTCAATTGAATTTATCATACCCCTATATATATATACTAATTATTCAATCACTATGAAACAACTATACTATCAATGGTAATGATGTTTAACAATCTTTTAAATTCAAATTTATATAACTTATCACTATCCAAAAACTAAAGAAGTTCATGTCATTTCTATAATTTCTCTTAAAAATAATGTATTTAATAATTTAAAAGGGTATTTAATTTATAAAGGTTTGGTTCACTTCACCAATGGGCCATGAACATAGAAAATATGAGGGATCAAATTCCCATTAAAAAGAAGGCACATATGATTCCTTTTAAATAATTTATCCCCACATTCAATATATATTTACACATCATGTCTCTATAGGTATCCATATTCCCCAATAAACCAAAATCTATTTAATATGTTACTATCATATGACTCAATATAACTTTCACACTAAAATACTCATTGTGAAATCTCATTAATTATCTAATATAGACAAATTATCAATGGGCTTGATACCGTATTTCTCTAAGGGTAGCATTGGTGTGTAGGCCCCATTCAAATTCAATTCTATGCTCATATATAATGTTTCAAAATTTGTTAATAATATATTTCACAGACTGAGGATGAAAAATGTGGGAATAGATATCTGAATTGATTATGTTATCATCCTATTAGGTATACATTCATTTTGGGCATCCTTATTAGGTGTATGCCTTGATTACACTATCTTATTCTTAATGTTCAATATAACTGATGATTTATTCAATTAGAGGGCTATATTCCTAATTAAGAACCCCAATGTAGGCCTATATGAGTATGTCTAGGTCAATCCTATCCTTCTATCTTTTTGTCAAACTAATTACCCAACAGGATAATGTTAAACTACAAGGCCTATGTCCTAGTAATTTGATGATAAATTGAAAAATTACATCCTTACCACAAATCATTAAACTACACAATATGGGTTTGTCAAATGACCAGAAACTATGATAGTACAATCATGTGGTGTTTGAATCATGTATAGAAAAAATATTTAGGAAACCTTGCTAAGGTTCAAATACAACACATTAACCTTCCATCACAGTCTTCATTGGTCCATATTCCTTATAAGATTAAATATGTCCCTTAATCATCATTTTATACACATGATATTCTAGATGCCATGTCTGTTAGAGACATTTTCTCTGTGGTACAACCATTATTATTCCATATTACTTATATTATAAAACCTCACCCTAAGGGATATATTGCTTTATTTTTATCATATCATCCTCATAAGGAAATACACATGGTGTGACCCATCATCATAGAGACATACTCCTTATGAAACAAAATCATCTTCATTAAGAAATATATCCTTTAAGGACAACCATAAAGAGTTTAATATGCATAATTACCACACTAACAACCAATAATAACCTTTCTCTTAGATGTACTTACATCATAACATTCAACAACATAGATTTATCCCTATCACATAACCATAAAAGGTATGAAATTTCATGTTATGTTAAAAACTATGAGGGTTCAAATTCCATTCAGTGGGATACATAGAAAGATGTATAATTGGTCCTGAAACCAATACTATGAAAACCAATTACATTCCTAGATGGAAAAAAATAATAGGGCACTCAGACAAGGGTATTTGAAATGAAATGTTCTTTAAACCAACATCAGCATGTAAAAATAAGATAAATATGGTGAATATATGATACATAAAGAAGGATTCATTGATGCAGAACATATTATATATATAGATGATGACATCAATGGGACACCAATATCATTTATAGATATTCACATCATCATGCACCAATAACTAGTTACTATTTTGGGTTGTTGGTCACGTAATGGGATTTGGAAAGATTAAAAATATGAGATAAATATATAATAGAGTCTCAATGTGGTAAATAATTCCCCCTAAAAGGTTGTGATGAACCTAAATTACCATAATTTCAAAAAATGTTTGTTCCTAAGAATAATTTTTATGAAATCCCAATGACTATAACCCTATGCTATATAAACCCATGGATTATTTTGGATATGGGAACCATTGAGTGTTTCCTGTTATATGAATAAAACATATTGTAAAGAATCCATGATTAGAGTAGTTAACACACATATGAATTGGGAATTCAATATTAAAACCTTAAAAAACCAAACATCGGGACACCCCATCCCATGTTGAAACAAAAATGGTGATCCTGACCAAATCATTCCATAACTAAACAAACTGATCTTCCCATACACAAAAAGTTACAAATAATTTTTACTTGTGATGTTTCACTAAAACATTATTCATTTTTTTGACATTATTACTATAGATACATTTCTCACAATATATATTTGATATTGAAATTGAATCATCATTGAAAAATGATTCCTTAATTATAGCTTCCATAAGAGTTGCTTTCTTTGCAAGAAGAAGGACTACATCACTACTCATCATCTCCAGCACCATGTGGTAAAAAAATGATAGGGGGATATGATTCTCCTGATTCCATCATATCCATATATTCCAATAAAACTTTTCATTAGGAACAAATTATTTAAGTACATATTTTCTAATAAAATCCAAAAAGAATCCAGTGACAAGTATTCCATTTCCAATCGCTTTGGTAGAAAGTCCTTGGAGCCGGATAACTTATGCCTCCATAATCATAAGCAGGTATATCATTGAGTTAACAATGATTCCACCACATTTAAATAGTCTACTAGGTGGTATACTATCAATAATCATCACTATAATCTAATAACCACTCTCCTTAAACAATATTCTTAATATCATTCCTGGAAGATCACCCCATGCTCTCAAACCTGAGAATGTAGGATATCTTGATATAGGTGGTGAGTTATCAAAAACAGGGATCAGGATCATATATATTCTTCCAATGAATAAGACTTGTAACTTATTAAAATGCTAAATAGTGATTATGCTCTTATTCCTCTATGAACACAAATAGTTATCCATCATTATGACAGTAAGAAGAGGACAAGCACATATTCCAACCCCAATAAACAATTTTTTTCATAATATCTGAATTGGAAATGTCGGACATGAGTGGGTACATCCTAAAAATTTAATAAAATATGTATAATATAATATCCTAGTGATAAAAACTAGAATTCTCATATTCTCCCTCTTACCTTTATGAATTGTAAGAATATTTTGGATGTAATAGAGAAGATTCACTAGAATATTCTAGTGATCATATATAAATACCAATATAATCCTATTCTAATATCCATAACAACAAAAAATCATGTCCATCATGACTATATGGATACTCCATAGCGAGATTATATTCCTTATTCTATTCAAGAGGATTATCAGTGTATTTCAGAAAAAGGATGAGGCATAGAATATAGATCATATCATTGTTCTGGATGGGGTTATTCACTTAGTTTGAATGACCCCCCCCCATATATGTGTATATATCTATCATAGATATTCGATGATGTATTCCAAATAAAATTATATATCATGTGCATATTACCAATCCAATAATGGTTTTTTGTCCTATTATGAAAGTCACCTTAGTGTAAGACAATATCCATGAAAACCAATAATGAACTTTCTAACATATACGGGCAGCTAATATGAGTAAGAGGCTTATTGCTACTCCTATCAATGGAGAACTATATTTGTATGAATTAAATTCTATATCATAGGAGGTACATATTTTTTGTCCTCTTTTTAATGTCTGTTAGTATAATTTGTTGTTGAATGAATATTAAAATCATGTTCGTATTCCCATTTTGAACTAAGCTGGATGACATATTCTGGAAAGCACCAAACGGTGGTTTCAAGTTAATTCTAGAATTTCCATCACTTTATGGAATATCTTATTAGATTCTGGATTGTGGGTTAATATTCCTATTATAGAAACTGATTGTCATCAGTATGCTCTGGTGGATACAACACTGCATGCTCATATTCCTGCTTGACCCAATATGGTAAGTCGATATATTTTGATAATGACACAATATGTGGATGAAAACCCCACCCTACTCAAAGCAATAATCCTTGGGGATGAATATATATATATATATATATCATCCTAAGGATATTTTGATTATTCATATTAGGTATAAGGTCAAGACTACCACATAAGTCCCCCTCATGGTTGCATAGATATGGATTGCGAGTATCCTACCCTAGATATCTACAACAAAAAACCTCCACATAGTGATATAGTACCCAAGAAAGTATATCAATTATTTTCTTGGGAACCGTCCTAATGATAGGGACTCAAAACATCTAGGTAAACTCCATATAAGGGACTATAAGTTTTTAATGACACCTCATCTTTGTCAGTAGACAACCCAGACCATTTATTTCTAAACAAACCTTCTAAAAATTATCTGTCACTATATCCAAAACATTAACCTATATGGTCTCACCAATAGAAGAATATATCTCTGATAAGGAAGAGGGTATCATGGATATAAGGAATTGACTAGATGTTGGAAAACTTTTTTTTATGTTATGGACCAATGTCACTTATAGGTGTGAAATCCAAGATTATCTAAAGAATGAATACATTCCTTAACTATGCTAGAACATGTGGGAAAATTTAAACTAGTTAAAGGCTAAGAACCACCCTTATCAGGGATATGATAATCATATATATTCCATGATCAAAATCTGATATCAGATAGACTGTACCACTTTCTCTATAGCTTGGGAGATGTGGTTAGTAAAGCAACACCAGAGCCTAAACAATAATTATTCACACATACCATATTACATTCAATAGATTAAATATAATTCTATATCTGATGTATGTATTCATAGATGGGGAGAATTTAGGTCTTTTCAATTTGTGTCATTATCAGGATAGTAGAGTCCACTACAGATGGCATCCTAAGATGTCATAGTCACTAGAGGGGAACCAATTTGTAAAAAAATGATCACTAGTTGGTTAATCCATGGAATACATACTATGTTAATGGAAAAAGTATTATAGTTAGAGATAGAGGGTTATTGGAAGGATTCTGGGATAGTCCGATAGTTAAGCTAGGAAGACATATCAGATGAGTATACTGAATCTTCTGGTAATAATGAAAAACCCATGGAATGTAGCTCACAATATGAGCATGCACTACACCTATCTCATGTGCGAATAAAGTAAAACCATATGAGGAATATTATATTCGAAACCCCCATTATATCTGTACAGGAGTAACCCCATCTCATAAGGCTGTGAAAATTTTTCCACCATCTCCACCCCCATGATTATCAAATCCTTAGAGGGTATGGAAGATATTGGTAGTTGATAAAAATCAATAATATCCCACATGGGTGGGTAAAGTTTTACCATAACCATAATATATAGAGTCATATAATCCTTAGTATGTTTAATAAGAAGTAGTTGTGACCTACCATCATTTCCCTCCATTAGGGGTGGGTGCATTATTACTGTCTCATCTGATAAGATTAGTCTTCTCCAAAATTGGTAGTGGTTTAAAATATCTAGAACCATATTTATTATTACTATTATGTCACATGCATCTACCATTAAAGACTTGTTCAACATGGATGGTATGATATTCTCTTAGGGTCACTATTTATAGACTAAAATCAGGAGAATACACAATAAATATGAAAAAAACCCACAATGGTCCCATAAAAAACCAACACAGTAATAAAATGGGAAAGAGGAATATTTTAATGTAACATTCATACGATAAGAAGGTAGTAAAAAGTCGCACTACTGATTAGATGATTTAATATTATACATAATTCCTAATATTCCTCAGGGAAGATCATCATAGTCAATATATTAAATGATATATACTAAGACACATATGTTGAGGTACATTATTGGTAAACCACATCCCTATAAACAAGTGGTATCAAATCATACTTTTAGGCCATTAGTATCTATAATCAGAAGAGGAAATAGAATTTTACAACTCGAAATTATTAGATTCTAGATCATTGACTCCACTATACTATGAATTAATTAAAAGGCATAGTAAAATTCTATTTTTTCCACAAAAAGTGTCTGGATATTTCTCAATGGAAAAAAATTTAGCATAGTATAAGGCCTGTATATTCATTTACATATGATTAAATGTGGTATTTATTAGGTGAAATATTCCAAGTGGATAAATACTATACGTATAATAACATATCCCTCCTCTCATCAATAAGTAGAAGGTTAATTCTCCCCAGAGGATTGATTCTAAACATCATGTTCATCTATGTCTTAACGACTAATCTTATTGAATCTAGATGTTAAGAAAGAAAAATATTTTCCTCCATGATGGAAACAAATTCCCTAATATTGGGATAGTCATTTATCCCAACATGACCATGTAATTAGGATTCAAAAAATGTTTAACCAACATGTCATGACATTCCCACTAACTGTAATAAATTGTTGACTCAGATAACATTTTCCTCAGAACATCTCAACATAGTCATGTATCATTATTCTAGAATATAATCAATTATAGGGTGGATCACCCTAATACATATTGAATGGAATTGACATCTAAAATGGGTAGACTACACTCCCCCTCTACCCATTTCTTGGAATTATATATTTCCAATGATAAGTTTTTTAAGAGACCCTGAGTAGCATCTCTCACACTTCATGTCACGATGCAACCCCATAATGGGCCTATGATATCAGAAAGATACATAATATTAGAGGTTATTTATATATACTCCTATTAGTCAAGCATTCATATGGTATAGTAGCTTCCAAGTAGTTCCCATCCCAAGCTAGGAATACCTTAACCATCAATTACATTAGCAATTTATCTCTATTGTAAGAAGTATGATAATTATTAATGAAAAGAACTATAAACACCATGAAAATTAAAGATTATCCATGATTGTTGACAACTGAAAAATCCTGACATTATCTCTCAACATTTCAATCTCACATGAATTGATTTTGGAACTCTATCATGAGAACCTATATGATGATAGGAAGTCACAATGGATCCAATTAAAATATATGGGAGTATTTTTTGTGTTTTTGGACTTGAAACAACATCTAGAGGAATCCATTTTTTGAATCATGACCAAAACTAGTCCTATGTGTGTAGAAAAATTGAATAATTCTTATAAGGTATAAACTTCAAATATTACACTAAAACCATTTCCAATAACTACTGGAGTTCCCCAGAAATATAGGTTCCACCAAATTGCTCATGTTGGGCGATAGTAACAAAAAAATATTCCCTATCCAGAGTAAGGGAAGGTTTAATTATTTTAAGTTTTACATGAAAATTTATAATTTTAAAAAGTGAATTTAATTAAATTTTATTTGAAATTTCTTGAGTTATTTGTTGTTTTATTTTTTTGGGTAAATAATATTTTGTAAAAAGTTGATGAAAAAAGGATTTATTCATCATTGAATAATATTTTACAATTGTTTTATATTATTTTTTGTAAAAAATTGGACTTTATTACCATGCCTAAAAACAAATAAAAAAACCCCCATGAAAAATCTGAGATAGGAAAAAAGTGATCATAGGTGGATAAGGTAGAAGAGATCACACAAATAGTGTGGAGTGAGGCCTGTTTGACCTATGCTGGTAGGAATGGGTCCATGTGAGTGTACTTGTTTATATGGGATCCTATCTTTGTAGAGGGATTTTTTAAGGGTCTAGCATGCATTGAATATGATAAGTAAGTGATCATACAAACAAAACACCAATGTTAGATAGTATTTTTTCTGTCAAACTACTCATAATTAGGCATTACAATGTTGCTAATGTTATGTCATAAACCCCCCACCTTTGAAATACTTCACCTCTCACCAATACCTAATTCCATAATCGGATGGATCTGGACCGCAAATGGTATTGATGAAAATGTCTATGTTTCTACAACCAAGAATTAGCATTAGATGAATAGCCACTACTGAGGTCTGGAACAACCATAAATGTCCTATTTAATCATTAATGGCCACCACTGATAACAAAAACATAAGAACAAGAATACACTATAAAAATGAAGATTGAAACAAACTCAACTTCAATTTAGTGGAGATCATCATGGTACCCATGGAATTATTGGGTATGAAAAAATGATAAAAAAAGGATGAAAATCATAATGCAGACTGTGGAAAAGGATAAATTACTTATAAATTATCACTACACCATAGAAATATTCAGAGGGGTTGATAGGATCTATATAAAGATGAAATCGAATTTGAAACACTATGTGAGTCATTAGCTATGTTATCATACACAATCAAGTCTGGTGTTACATAAATTAATGGGGAATGAAACATCTTATTCTATGCATATGGATTTTTATACAATGGTAAACAGAATAATGAATGGAGTATCATGAAAAGTGATATTCCCTATTATAGTAATCCTGTAGTGGACATGAGAATAGAGAGGTAAAAATTACTTAGGCTTTGACATGTGTGTGATCGTGGTACAATTAAGTAAAATGAATGAAAAAATGGATAGAAATATAACAGATAAAAATTTTCTACGTTGTGGTGAATCTATTAAAAATATAGAAGTTGATTTTATCAAGGAACTCCCTTAAAAATGTCTTAAGATAATTTTGATGTTTTATAAATGTAGATAGTTAAGAGATTCGAAATTGGAGAGTATTTGAGGGTCGATATCAATGCCTATAAATATATACCACACTATTGTGGAAAGACCAATGTTAATTATGAGGATCCTTCTACCTTCGTTCTTTTATACTATAGTTTATTGGATTTATTCTCTATGTAACACGCATGAATGCTTTAAATTTATGTGTTTCTTCATTCTATATCTCTATAACTCTCTCTCGCATTATAATAATTTATCCTCTATGATCACTTATACACATTATTATGAGTATTTAACCCAATTAATATCCCATGGGTGTAATATAGTGTTTGAACACTTGTTTATAATTGATATCTACATTAAGAATAATCAAGGGGATATTTTTGGTGACTGTAATCATCATTGCGGTTCTCAAAGGGTTATCTTCTTCTTATATAACCATACTCCCTCGATCAATGATGTGGATTCATGGAGTACATAGAGAAGATTGACCCCAATATATATTCACAACTGAGGTAGAATAACATTTTCACACATACATCGGAGTTTACTCATTATATATATATAAAACTTGACAATGAATCTCCTCACTAGATAAAGATCTTATGATAAATTCCTATCTTATCTAACCTTTATTCATTTTTAACATCACATATACATGATAAGTTTTAGTTTTACATTCAAATTATAAACACATTTCCACTACATTCATAAAATAAAAAATAAAAAAATTTTATATGAAAATTAGGAAAGGTTTGTTATTAATTGGAAATCTCCTCACGAGAGACAACCCTAGTTAGATACTCTTCAACATGATAAAAAAAATGTATCTTTTCAAATTCCTTATGATAGGCTTGTCAAAATAGATAATCGTGTTTATAAAGATGATCAGTTTTTTATAAATAATTTAATTTCAAATTTTTTAAATAGATGACAATGTTTTTTATAAAAAAAAAGTAAAAAACATTCTCACCCTTGCCTATAGAAGATAGTGTTTATTTCTTCACTAAATAGGTTATTGGAGCTTGAATCCAAATTATAACAAAGGATAAATTCAATGATCTAATATTGAAACTTAATGAGATACTAGAGTACCTAGTCATTGAAGCATTTGATTAATAATTAATTGAACATTAGGAGTAGTTCAATTAATTTTATCAATAAATGGATAAGGTACAAAAAGGGCCATCCTTTCATTCTCACACATTTTCTAAGGAGTTTCTACTGGTGCACCAATTTTTTTTATAGATTATTTCTAATAGTATGGACTTAAAGGAAAAATGCTAAACCTAAGGAGGAAAATGTAGTGGGTAAATTAATATCTCTTTAATTGTAAATAGAATCAACTGGGGAAAGAATCATATCAAATGGGGGATAAATAAGCCCCACTCATATTTCAAATCGATGCACCAGTGGATTCCAAAAAGGAAATACTTGAATATTCATTACACCTGCCTCAACTATTTCTATTGGGGATTTAAGAAGAACATTTTATGTATGATATACATGATTGATATCAATAATATTTGGATAAATTTTTGAGTGAGTATTCCAGCATTGCAATTTAATAAGATCTCACAATCATTAAAAAATAAGAATCATCTACATTATATATATTCCTAGATATTGAATTAGAAACAACTGAATTGATGGATTTTAATGAATTATTATATGATCCTTACCATCTTCCTCCATCTACTACTACTCAACTCCATGCGTGATTTTCCAATGAAGAAAAAATTGAATCCAATCTAACATTGGTAGATGGTATTTTCTTGAACTTAATTTCACTTAATTTTTTTGAAAATTAATTGATTATATCCTCCTATTATTTTTTAATTTTGAGAATCATAAAACTAATTAATACAGTGGAGGAAGATTATTAAAAATAATTTTCACCTAATTAGGAACACATGAATGTCCCTGAACATGTTGTAAATTTATTGGATGGTGTAAATGAGGATATGTATGTTTATATGACTAAGGAAACGAAGATAAATGAAGCTTACATTGAATGGGGGATTTTGATATTGATTCTTTATGTTTTAATTTTTCTAAAATATAATTATAGTATTAATATCCCACTAATTATTCCATATATGCAACATATGTTAAGAAATCACTAGAGAATAAAGAAGATTTTATGAAAGAAGAAGACGATATATTAAAGGACCATTATTCATCCTACCCCAACCATTAAAGTTATATCATATTTTAAATGGGATGGATTGGGTTTACCTTATCCAGGGAGTACTCAAAAATATGAATTATGTAATGAATTGTGTATGGTGGAATTATTGGGGATTCAAATCAATGAAACTCCACCCACATACAGATTCCTAATAATAGCTGTAACTTCTATTCTGTAGGCAGTCAAAACCAAGGGTCCACTTGGGGGTTCAACCCATGATTTATACATATTTTCTTTTTTATTTATTTTATTTCATGTTTTTTCTATTTATTTTTTAGAAATTATTTGTACAAATATTTTAGGATATAGACTAATTTCTATATATTTTGAGCACTAATTCCAAGGTCCCCACACTTTCATGATTGTTCTAATTTTGCAGGTCCATTTTAATGATGGAGCAAGGTATCCACAAAAGATGTATGAAAAATACATTATAAAAGAACCTTAATGGTAAGTTAAATTTTAAATTAATTATTTTTTATCTTCCCTAATTTTCATTTGAATGTTAGTTTTTATGATTTAAAAGTGAATTTGGATGTCGACCCTTAGGTTGTTTTCCTAACATGATTATTCCTAGAGAATGTATTTGATTAGCAATCCTATGATTCTATGTTTAAAATTTATTACATAATAATATTTAATGTGTAAGGTGGGATATTTAAATAATATATTCAAAAATAGGATTCTAGTTTAATGAATCATGATTTGATGGAATTACATGTTTCATGTAATTGAAATTTCCTTACAATTTTCATAATTAGAATATCTAGAAATCAAGTGGGTTAATTTGTTGTTTTTATTTAATACCAAGATTTATTTCCTAATTTAATTTAATTCCCATTCCTAAGAGTATTTCTAGACCCTACACCATACTTTCCATCATTCTCATATTTATTTATAGATCATAGGGTATTCCACCCAACAGAACTTCAATTTGAAAATTTCATAGAAAAGTTTATATAAGGAAAATTTTAATATGATTTGATAATTTTTATTGATTTATACCTTATCCTTATGACCCCATTTTACATTAATCAATGTTTTTCCAATATAATGAAACAATGGACTTGTTTAGTATAAGACACATTATAAGAAAATATTTCCTATTAAAAAATAGTACATTTTTGTATGAATTTTTGAAGTTGAAGAGTGGGGTGAGGTATGTACTTGTAGAAGGGATGAATTATATTGAAATTGGGATGGGTGGGGTATTATTAGTTTTATTTTAAAAGGTTTTTATTCATCATTTATTGTATTTCAAATAATTAATGACTTCTTAAAAAAATTAAAAAATTAATGGTTTGTGAAGTGGGAGAATAAAAAAACCATTTCCAAGTTGATGAATTATTCATATGGGGTTAGGTGTTCAGTGATAGAATTATTCCATAAATACCATTGAAAAAGGAAAAAAAATATAAAAATTTAATTTGAAAAAGAAAAAAATTATAGAAAATTCCACAAGACATACATTATTCAAAAACCTTTCAGTGGTTCATCATCTTATACTAATCATGGAAAGTTGGTGTTATCACATTTTGGATGAGATAAATTCATTAAACATTACTTTTCATGTCAAAATTTAAGATTTATATTTAACCACCTTTTTGGTCCTTAAATTATTTTATATCAATACCTACCCACCATAATCCTTATAGTTATATGATCATTATTGAAAAGCCCTCATTATTTCATTTGTTTTTTATTTTAAAAAATTAAGAAAGTTTGGTCCTTTACAACCTTATGGGAGGTTTATGTATTCAAATTATGATAATAAAACTACTTATATTTTTACCTTGAGTGGTTAGAGAATCATTCATAGTAAGGTAAGTCATCACAATTTGGTATGTTTTAAAATGATGAATTGAGAGGATTGACTGAATGGGAGGAGAAGATATCCAGTTTTTAATAGGATATAGTATAATATATGGGATCATTGGTCTCTTTGAAAAGCTTAATTCTGAATTATTATATTATACGGAACATGAAAATTTTATTATTATGAAGATAAACACTGCTAATTATTTTTTTTTCATTCACTTATTAGAAAATGTGGGAAACCAAAAAACATCATGAAAGGAACTGAACTTCGAACAACATATGAGATAGTTAGAACCTTCCTGAAAAATTAAATGGAGTTGGAATTTTTTACCCTATATAAACACAATTTGATTGAGTAAACCTTAATTTCTAGATTGTCTTTGATGAGGTCATCAAAGTGGTATGTAATTTTTTACCAGACTAGTACATGTTCATCCAAGATTGTTTTCCTATCATTAAGGACAATAAAGAAAATATGTTCATTTTTATCAATCTAAGTAGTTTGTTCTTCATTGATTTATACTCATAATGGTTATTTAAACATTATATGGTAATCTTCATTTTATATATTGATTATTAAGGACTCCTCAATAACATCTTCATTAGAATGAAGGCTAATCTCTTGGATATGCACTCTGTCAACCTATTCCTTGTAACATCCTTTCAGAAATTCCCTGTAACACTTAGTAACATCAAATTTTATCCCCTAGGACATAATTTATTTAGGTAAACAGGGAGTATAAAATCCATTTTAGACCAAAACATTACAATGTCTCACTTCTTTGGAGAATCAATGATAGTAGAGTATTTCTTCATAAAAAGGGAATCTTTTTCTAACCAATGTTGTAACTGGAGGACTGGGTAAATTGGAATAGTCCTTCTGTGGATATGAGCACCACACATGATTGATGGAACCATCATAATTAACAAGGGTTTTTTGCCTTTTTTTAATATAGAAGATATTATTCCAGTAATTCCATTTACATTCTCTAAGAGTACTGAGTTTCAATATCATAATATTATTCTGCCTCAATCTCATCGAACCAACCTCCTAAGGGGTTGTTTCCTTCAATTCCTTACTCGTTTACACTTCCTCCTTTTAGTGGGATATGATCTTCATCACCCAAGACTACAAAACTATTTTGAATTCCAATTCCATAGAGAATTTTTGTGGATAACTTTTTGGATTTTCGTTTTCCAAGCTTCCAATAATGGAACTAGGGAAGACCATTAGATTCCCTTACCTAACAACTGATCACAGTCAAGCCATAAGAATGAGAAAATTATTTTAACCCTTCATGTATACCATCTTTCGAGTTTTCACTAAATATCATTGCTAAGAGGTTCATTTTATTCACTGCATCTATATAAGAATCCTAAAAACCATCATTATGCTTGTTACTCATATGAGTTTGACCCCCTACAAAAAAAATATACTTCCCATTGACAATCTCCTTCTGAATAAAGGAATCTATATTTATTTAATTCAAACCAGGTGGAGAAAAACCACTTCAATGACATCTATGTGATGAGAGTCCTTGGTGGTGGGAGGAGGAGAACTAATGGGTCCATGACTCGTAAACAACCATCTATTTGAGTTTATATTCTCCCTTGATCTTAATCTAGATAAAATCCATAGTATTTTTAGATATTTCATCCTCCACACGGATTTGGAGTTCTATGGGATAACAATGATGAATATCTTGAGTATGTCACATAGATAATGCACTTATAGTGGGCCAAGGCATACTTAGCCAATGCATGATAGAATGGGTCTATGTGAGTGTTCATGTATATTTGGGACACTATCCCCACTGTAACAACTCTGAGGGCTCCACCTAAAATTTAATTTTATAAGAATGTTTCCATCTAGATGAACCTATAATATTTATCTACATGTATTCTACATAATGTTTCATTATACAAAATTATGATATGATTCACACTCGGTCATGCATGACCACCTTAGAATGAATTCACTATACATGATCATACACTACAGTTCTCAAATAGTTTCATCCTTCCACTTTTATGGATGGAAACCTCCAGGGAATCCATATTCAAGCTCATTATTGAGTTGAAGGGAAATATACAAGGTTTGGAAAAACCAGGGATTGAATATGGATTCTTGGATAACCACCATGGATGACAAAATAAAGAATATGAATACTACATAAGAATGATGATCCAAACACTCTCAGCCACAATGTAATGGAAATTTCCATAGTAAACTAAGACTTATCATGTTTGAATAAATGATTAAAATTGGATTTAAAGCATTGTGAAGATCATGTTCATTGAGAAACAACTTATCAATTTTCACTAATTTGTAGTGAAGCTTCCATTGGTGTACAAGAGCTCTCTGATGCTCAAAAGGCATTCAAAACACGATTTAATCCATATTCCATCAAATAATCCTCAACATGGTTCAGTATTTAAAGAATTAATTTGGGGTGAAATATATTATTCTATACTCATGGATGTATATCCTATAATTAAATTAAAAATTAAGGGAGTAATTCAGCAAGTGCTCTATCATTTTGGAGAGTTTTCATGGTGGATGGGAGAGTACAGAGTGAAAAATAATATTGGATATGGTGTGTGTGTGGATTTTGATCCTTTTAGTGTGAAGAAGGAATCAAAATGGAATGAAAAATTTCAAATTAATATTTTTTATGTTGGGGAGTTGGATTTTGGAACAGACAAGAGTGTTCCTTCAAGAAACTATGAAGCATGTGACCTAAGGTAATTTCAAGGGTTTAAAATTAGGGATTATAATGAGATTTTAAAATAATGAAGAGGTATTACCTATGGATTATATTTGGTAATATTTTATAAATTTATAAATATAAAAAATTATAGAGAAATAAACTTATATTAAAAAGTGTATATTTTGTGATATTTGAAAATGTAGAGTACTCGGGGGATCCCAATGATTATAAATATAAGTCATGCTTCAATATTGAGAAGCACCTCAACCAGTATGAAGAAATATTTTATATTTTTTCTACAATAGTTTTGGAGGTTTTATTCTCCATGTTACTCATATGAATAATTATAATTCAATTTTGTATTCATTTCCCCTATATCTATCTCTCTATTTTTTTACTCAACTTTGATATATTGTACTCATGATTATGGGTGATTTATTCAAGGCATTTCCCATGGGAGTGGTGTCTAAACCCAAGTGTATTATTTATTTCTACATTAGGATAATCATATTTTGATTTGAAGTATCTGTAATCTTAATTGTGGTTATATAATGGTTAGATTCATTTTATACAACTAACTCTCCTTGATTGAGGAGGTGGATGTATGAAGTACATAGTAATTGTTGTGTACATTGTATATTCAAAACAATGGTAGAAGAATATGTTAACAAATACTATATAGTATGTTCAGTAATTATCTATAAAATCAGAAAATGAAGGGTCTCCCTATATTCATCACTTGATATAATTTATTTTATTATCTAACAATCATTCCATAAATTTTCATTTTATCTACATGTTTTGTTGTAGTTTTTCATTCACATTCTCAACCAATTTTACTTCATTTTCAAGAAATAACAACAACACTAAAAATATTAACTGAATTTAAAACTTTTGTGTGATCAAATGTAAATATACTATACAGTTTAAATAAATGTTAGCCTCTTTTATATAATTGGAAGAAAACTACAGCTTTTACACTGAACTTCAATAGGCATGTCACAGATACTGGCCACCCATTATTTTTGGAATGAAAGAACAAAATATATTATTCCTAAAATGAATAGGTTTGGGGTTATATTCTCTTATCTAAGAAAAATTATCAACTCAATCTTCCTAATCCTAGTAATCCTATTGAATTATGACTTAATTATCATAAAAAGTATTTCACCAATTTTCATATCTTAGTGAACATTATCCATGAATTTTTGTTCATAAAAGATATCCTCCAAGGAATGGTTGATTATAGGAATGTGATACTTGGAAAAGTATTAGTGTAAGTGGTCCATGTGTCCACTTCTCTCTAATAGGATTAATTATATTGTAATGAAGTTATTTTGGTATTGAATCAACGATTACTGATAGTACGACTTGAAATATAGTTGATGTGCCCCATTACATTATAAGGGAACAAATATATCAACCAATTTTAGTACTAAAACCTTTAGTATTATCCAAAAGGATTTTTTTCAAACTCATACTTTGGAGGAAAACTCATATGCAATATGAAAAATAAATAATGAGAATATGATTCACATATGACACACAAACAATCCTATAATCGTACAGACTTCTTCCCCTTTCCATATGAATCATAAGAACCCTCCCATAGTGTCATCGTAAGATGAAGATATTTTTGTTGAATATATTAAATTAATTCACTTATAAAACCCCCTACCCAGTGATGAATATACATATCAATTTTAGTTCCCTATACGTGATTAGGGAGAAACAGGTAGAGCATGTAAAAGCTAACGGAACATGGTATGAAACAATCATGTCCAAACCTAGTATTTCTACCACATCCCTACTGAAGCCTTTTATTCCATAGATTCCTAATTTCAATCACATCAGTGATACTATAAGAATTAGATATGTTCCATATAATATTACATGAGTCATCCAAACCCAATTCTTTTTCAAATCTATTTGTTGTGTATAAAATGGTTTGAATAACCTTGATGAGTGTTAGAACATCAAAGTTCAATCCCAATGTAGCATGAATTCCTTCAACATATTTCCAAAATTCAAACTATTGTGTGAAAATAATTTCAACCCCTATTCCAGATCTCATAGAATAACCCCACAATAGGAAGTGCATACCTCTGGTAAAAAATTGGGATATTTTGTAATAAAATTAATTTGTCTCGAAAAATCAATTTATCATGGATACACCTAAACTTCACAATAAGTTCATGGAGGCACTTCTTGAGGTTCTTTAAAGTCCAAAAATATTTGAGAGAGGATTCACTATAGACGTGTTATATCGAGAATAAATAGCATCAAATGAACACCATAAAACTATCACATTCACATAGCAAGATAAAAGAAATCCATTAAGGGTAATATCCAACAACTATATATTTCAGTATCGATAAAAAATATTTGAATATAATAGTATAAGATCAAAAATGGATCAAGGATTAATATTCTAATATTTGAGATACTACGATTTTTGGGATATAGTGAGGATTATTTTTCTTCCTCAAAGTGGACCATTCACATGTTTGAACTGAGGGAGTGAAAGACCATTGTAAAGATCAAAGTTAAGGACCAATTCATAGGAATGTAGATTACAGTTTATTTCATGGTTACCTAGTAGAAAAAAACATATAATGTTATACATTGAAGTTATTTTCTACAAATACATATAGTGGTTCCATCACTATACCATTATTTCATGATGTACGCAATCAATGAAAATATCTAAAGATTTTCTAGCGATGATCACCCCACTGAATCTCTTGAATTATAGTATAATTTGATGGGTTTCTAAAAGGGATAAGAAAATAAACTTATGAAAAAGGGAGACACATGGGTTTCCACTCTTAATTGTGTAGGTACCTACACTATAAAATCTTAGTGATTAGTCATCAATGATTATGTATTTCACATTAGCCAAATAGTGTAAATAGGCCATCTCTAGAAAGTCACAATATTAAGAAAGATTAACTGTAAATTTTTATATAATAATAGACATGCTAACTAAATAAGTTCCATAAAGAGATAGTATGTATATGCATATGAAATTCACAAACAAGAGTGATCCTCTTCCGTTATAAACACTGTAGGGGACCTTAGTGCTCTATATGGGACGTGAATTCTCTGATGTAAATGGAATAAAATGAAAATAACCTAAAAATATCATCTATTTCTAGATGGAAATAAAATTTCAGAATTCGATGAAATTAGAGCAGAAAGTAATCTTTTTTAGTGCACTCCATATCAAAATACCCATAACTTGCACACCCAGAGCCAAGGGACAACTCCATCCACTTCATAAAAGAATTTGATACCCCCATACGATTTATTATTCTAGAGGAAACTCCCATAAATATTGATATGGAAGAAAAATAGTATGACATTATAGATACCACTCCATTAATTGAGGAAGGAATTTCCACCACCATCAAAAATAACATAGAAAAAATCTTGGTATACTAAACGGAGTTGTGATCCACATTTATTAAAACTCTCATGCATCTAGTAGAGTTAGAGATGTATATATTATTCATGAAAAATTAACCATTATCTTTTCACATAGAATTCCATAGAGATCCCATGATTGTATCCAAATTTGAATACCCAGCACCAAGTCCTACCAGAAGATCATTGAAGAATCAAGAAGGCTTCTAGGAGAATGAATCAACATCAGGCCTCCAACATAGTTTTCAATGATGAAAATATTATCAATGATAGATTAGTTTTATAGGTGAAATGAAAAACATTTCCAACCAACATCATCTCCATTAATAAAAATATGGAAAGATCATGATATACACTAATTTTAGATATCTCAATCGATATTTTATGATGGAATATTAGGAACATATAATAAAATAATTCGTTAATGATGTAGTCAGAGACTTACAAGACCATTAATTTTTGGATGGTACTCAGGTTACAACAAGTTCATGATACCCCATAAAGATGAGGAATCCAATAATTTTAGATATCCTCACGTGATAATCTGAAGAATTTTCATTACATTTGGTTTCATGAAAGATGGTTCCAATTTCTAACATTCCATACATTAAATTTTATAACACTTTTTGGAAATAATAATTAAAATCTTTTTTGATGACATGTATCTTAGTTCATGTAAGAATTTTGAACATCTCATCAACCATGAGAAAATATTTGAAAAATTATAGTTTCATAGCTTGAAGATGAACTCTATAAAGTGTAATTTTGGGGAAAAATCATAAAAATACCATGTATTTTTGGTATTCCACCATGAAAATAAGGATTCATAGGAGTTAAATAGTGCAATAATTAAAATTAAACCCCATAGAAACCTTAAATACTTGAGAGTGCTAAAGGTATGGCCCAATTTCATTAGTTTTTATTTAACTGACTTGGCTGGAAAATGACATCCCTTTATCAAGTTTATGAAAAAGGGAGTTTCTTATTAGTGAGAAGAAAATTTCCAAGAACCCATAAAATACCCAAACAGATATGTTTGAACCCACCAATATTAATACTTTTAGTAGAAAGAATGAAACTCATCTAATATGTGGATACTATGGAGTGATCAATGGGAGCCCTTCACACACAAAATAATGATGTATGAATAGAAAATAGTATCAACTATCTCAGAAGAATGATAGTAGTTATTGAGACCCCATATTATAATAATTATAAGAATTTCCTTACTCTCATTAAATTGTTTAAAAATTGAGACCCATCTTTAAACACAAATAATTTACATTTGTCTCTTATATCTACACGCTCAATTACATTCTCCACAACCCTTTACTAATCGGTTGTTTGGATCAATTGGTTGTCATTATAAAATAATATCCCATCAAATTTATATCCTAAAAGGAAATAAAGGGAAAACGGCTAGCCAATTTCCTTATAGAACATACTTCCATGGATGCCAAACCCGTAAAAACTGTGTTTCTATATGATAATTCTTTTAATTCCCATTGCACTCCCCAAACATAAGAGATGTATTTTCATTGGGCCTCTAATATTCTTTCTAGTAAGAGAAAGAAAAACATAAAGCTCAAATATGTTGGTGTAGGTATTATCTTTATGTCCTTGGATTAGGAAATCCTAACCTATTACTTCTTAATATCAAAAGGATATACCAAAAATGACGTGGAATACCAAGTGACCATCATGGCCATAGAATTATCCATGTATCCGCAGATAAACCACATCAACATTAATGGAGATTCAAAACACATGATTAATAATATTAATGATCATTATTCCATGAAGAAGGAATAGTTTAACCTCTATTTAGATATGTGGCTATATTTATAAGGCCCCAGCCTTAAACCTTACTTACTCTTGATTTATTACAAGATTACACATTGAGGATCTTTTAAGGTTTAGAGTTTTAGAGGATTAGATCTTGAAACTTGCATTACATTCCACATTTAAACAAAGTGGTTACATAAAAGACAGTATTCATTCTTCCCATCAATGGAAACATATTTAAAATATAACACGGATTCTTTCTTGACACATCCTTGACACTATCATCACATCATGTACCTTTCCCTTGACCTGTGAAAAACATTTCAAAAACTTGGGATGAGCATAAAAATCTCAGTAAGAGTTATAAAAATATGGAAAGGAAACATGAGTTCATATATACATTATAATGAAATCACACTTTACCCATAAAACATAGGCATATCAAATCATGAATAAATCATAGAAAACATAAGACATAAAGGTAACTTGAGGCATTCAGAACATTCTTACGTAGGGAGTAACCCTCTTGGTTACGTTTGGATTACCCATCACAGTATGTTCCCTAAATCTCTTCGGAGAAACCTTAACATTTCACTCCTTCGCGTTACCCAATGCATTGGAGAGCTATATCGGGCTCACCCGCCCTTAGTTTATCACGGAACCACCCGTTTTCATAACAATTCCCAAGAACCATAATATAAATGTATCACATAAAACATGCATAAAGGAAACATAACATTTCCACATTTCAATCACAATATAACATTTTAGTATATTGAAATAATGAATCCATTCAAAAAGAAACCATTTCCAAAACCATTTAAAAAAATTAGTAAAGATATTTTAGAATCAAAGTGTCACATACCACCTTGAAGCTTAAAATTTTAAACCATTAATATCCATATAAATAAATCCTTAAAACAATTTTGAAAACATGGATATTAATAAGAACAAATAATTAAAACATTTAAAGCGATATTTTGGTTAAAGGGGTTTTACCAAAATTAGAGACACTTGAATACAATAACTGAGGAATAACATTTAGTCAGAACTTTTTAATATCATGAGAATAAATGGATTCATGATATAATACTCCAAAGGACAGTATATACACCATATAAGAGTGAATTGGTTCATAACAACAATGAAATCTCAATAGAAATGTCAAATGTGATGAAATCCCTTATAAAGAAGGTATCCTTAAATTAAGGACAAATCAATCTCAAAAATATGTGTGAATAATATAAATACACCTAATATAAGTGGATATTAAGTGTAAAACAATAAAAGGTCATACACACATATTCAATGGATGACATATTCAATGACTACATGTTGAACCCAAAGAAAACGAAATTGGGTTAAAAAGTTCCCTTGACAGCCTAACGACATCACATCAAAATGAGTTGATGAGAGATAAAAAATGTGTCTCATCACTTGGACATAAAATTTAAATCAATAAGGATTTATTAGAACATATCCCAACATAACAATATGTAAATTAAAAGACCCAACAAAAGAGGTCTTTTAAAAAAAGAGGAGGGTGAAAGGTTCCCTTACCGACTTGGGTATCTTTCAAAACATACACCCCATGAAAGAACGAAAATAAATCATTGATGTAAATAATCATAAAGGAAATTATATTACACAAAGAGTAGAATAATGTAATTACATACACCAATCAAAGGAAATTGTGGCAAATGTAGCATAAATCTCACGGGAATAAACGTGAGATGAAAAAATCCCTTACAAAAACTCGGCAGCCTAACGGCGCCTCATAAAACATCCAAAAATGGATTGATGAGATAAAATAGGGTATCTCATAACATTAAAAAAAATGTTCAGCAAGAGGAATATGAAAGAGTATCCCCCATCATAACAAATAGTATCTTAAAAGAAGTGACATAAAGGGGAGTACTTAAAGAGAAAGAGAGAGGTTAGATCTCTTACGAAAATTCAGCAGCCTAACGGCACCACTCGAAACTTACAAAATGGATTGATGAGATGGAATAGGGTCTCTCATCATATGAACATAAAAATTACAGTAAGATTGATATAAAAGAACATCCCAATAACAAGAAAGATGAGCTTAGAAGGAATGACATAAAAGAGTGTACTTAAAAACAAAGAGATGAGTAGGATCCCTTACCTCGGGTCCGACTTGACTCGATCGTTCTTTAATCTCCTGAATAATAAAATTGAGTTAATTTCTACTTCCTTAAGAACCTTTTTCAAGTTCATTATTCCTTTTATATCACTTATTACCATGTCATAAACATTATGTAATCATTTAAGTTAATAATATTTGTTTTGCCGATATTTGGTTCTTAAGTTTTTAATCGCGATTAGAGATCTAACCTCTCTCTTTCTCTTTAAGTACTCCCCTTTATGTCACTTCTTTTAAGCTACTATTTGTTATGATGGGGGATACTCTTTCATATTCCTCTTGCTGAACATTTTTTTAATGTTATGAGATACCCTATTTTATCTCATCAATCCATTTTTGGATGTTTTATGAGGCGCCGTTAGGCTGCCGAGTTTTCGTAAGGGATTTTTTCATCTCACATTTATTCCCGTGAGATTTATGCTACATTTGCCACAATTTCCTTTGATTGGTGTATGTACTTACATTATTCTACTCTTTGTGTAATATACTTTCCTTTATGATTATTTACATCAATGATTTATTTTTGTTCTTTCATGGGGTGTATGTTTTGAAAGATACCCAAGTCGGTAAGGGAACCTTTCACCCTCCTCTTTTTTTAAAAGACCTCTTTTGTTGGGTCTTTTAATTTACATATTGTTATGTTGGGATATGTTCTCATATATCCTTATTGATTTAAATTTTATGTCCAAGTGATGAGACACATTTTTTATCTCTCATCAACTCATTTTGATGTGATGTCGTTAGGCTGTCAAGGGAACTTTTTAACCCAATTTCGTTTTCTTTGGGTTCAACATGTAGTCATTGAATATGTCATCCATTGAATATGTGTGTATGACCTTTTATTGTTTTACACTTAATATCCACTTATATTAGGTGTATTTATATTATTCACACATATTTTTGATATTGATTTGTCCTTAATTTAAGGATACCTTCTTTATAAGGGATTTCATCACATTTGACATTTCATATTATTAAAACATTATTTTTACCTTAAACTACACTAATTACCTCTAATCGCGATTAAAAACTTAATAAGTTACTATTCACCAAAAAATTATTTTTATCCCATTGAACCACATTTTACTTCTTAATGAAAACCATGTATGTCGGATTTTTTAAATTCAAAACACAAATATGGAAAATTTTCATTTAAATGGAAAAATCAGTTTTTATAAGTACCACTTAGTGGTGTCACTATTCATCAAAAATTGACGTTTTTCAGAAAAATCCCAAAAATTCACCCTAAGCTATATCTGATATTCCGAATCCAAAAATGAAGTCTATTTTAAGAAATTCAAAACATATAAGTCACATTAATTAATTTAATAATTAATTCCTGCTGTCAGAGAAAATAGCGTGTTTTTATGAAACAATAAGTATCAAAAGATTGACACTGGTTTAAGTCTGATTTCAAAGTGAAATTAATTCCAACGACCACTATTGGATTTAATGGTAAAAATATATTCTAATTTCACTTTAAAACCAATTCAAAAGATAATCTAATCATATAAATAAATTAGATTAAAAATAGGTTTTGAATTAAAATACAACATTTTTCACTATTCATTAAAAAAATGAACTTTATCGGAAAGATACCAAAAATTTACACAAAGTAAATTTTGATGTCCTGATTCTTAATAAGAGTTTTATTTGGTCCAAAAGAATGTTTAAGAGTGAAAAAAACTATATTTAATGATGGTTCAACATCAAAAGGTGATAAGTGAACCTTTAGTGAAAACTAGGGCATATACACCTAAAATTGAATTCATTCCGTATTTTAAGCCTCTATCCTCTATTGGATAAATGTAAAAACATTTAAAAACATATATAATCACATTTTAGTTATTTATATCCATTCCCGCCAATACAACAGCTACATGTTAACTACCATTTAAAATAATATTATTTTATTATTAGAGTGCAACGTAAGATTCCCAAGAAACTCGTTGTTGCGTGTTGGGTACGCCATCGAGCATAGCGTCCCCTTTAAAGTCATATCAATATTTTATTCACAAATATGGATAAATATGAAAATTTCATATTATATATTTACCTGGTGTGTTACATCCTTCCCCCCTTTTGGGAATTGCGTCCTTGCAATTTTTAAAAATGAGCTTTGAAACATCCTTGAAAGTCCCACATCGGAACAAGAGTCGGTAAAACAATAACTTTAAAATAAAGAAAGATAAGCACAGAGGTCACCCGAGTTAACCCATACTAGGATTCCATGTACGAAAACATGTACATGGAGGAGAAAACATAGGGTCATGTTCTGATGGAGAGTGATAGAAAACATGTTTAGGAGAATGTTAACCACAAGAAAATCACAAACTTATGATGGGTTAAACGGTATTCGATTACCAAGTAGGAAAAGTTAATAGACAAAATTTTTGTTTTAAGTTACTTTTTATTGAGGAATTTATTCATAAGGAAACATAATAACTTATCATGTTGAATTTCAACTTTTACTAGATTCCTTAATCAAACTCATATTTTTTCCCAAAGATGAGTATTTAGGGAGACTTGTTCGCATTAAGAGTACTGTAATCAACTTCTAGAGAATCACCTAATCCAGAAAAGAGAACTATATATATCCCATGTCTTTAGGCTTTAACCAAAACCAAAACCAAAAAGGTTAGTACAAGGTCAGATAATCCAGAAAAGGATAACCCGTTAAAAAGAAAATCCATGCTTAATCTCCAAAATTTGTCCAACAAAACCCAAAGTTCAATGAGGACCATCTGATAAACAATTTGTCCAAAAAATTCTTCAAAGTAAACCAATATAAGATTGAATCCCAAATATTTGAAGCATTTAGTCACATAGTCTTCCAAGTTAAATCGTAACATTTATCTCCAAACAACATCAGTTGCTCCTAAAGTCTCGTATTGAAAAGTAATTAACCTAATCACATATCCTCTATGATAGGTTAATCATTTTCATAAATAACCCAAAATCAACTTACTCTTAATTCATAAAATCATATAACTAAAAAGAATCAGTCAAACTAACCAGGGAATTCACGTAGTCTAGTGGTAGGCGATAAATACAAGTTGCACTATGATTGTGGGTTCGATTCCCGCAGCTTTGTCCGACGCGACGGGTAGTCACACGGTCTATGTGTTGTCCTTTTTCCAAAACTATATAATTCTCAAATCATTCCCCAAAAAGGGATAAAATCATAAAAAATAACCATAACATAATTTAACCTCAATTTTATCTCATGCCTTTCACTTCAATCATAACATATAGTAACCCATAATTACCTCAAAAGTAAGGATCATATAAACCCAAATGGTTCTTTAGAACTATGTCCACAAAAGAAAAGATAAATATTACTTTAATAAAATTTGCCTATATTAAACATCAGGGTTACACATATTATAAAAAGTCTTCTAATGTAACCCCATCATCAAAAGAGACTTAATACTCTTAAGAATTTCACCATAACTCTTGAAGCCCTTATATGTTGACATATTACTCATTCAACATTCTTCATGATCCATTATCCATTACTTTCCAACTTATTCCGAAATACCTCTTTCCTACAAACAAAATCATGAATCATATCCTAAGATTCCAAAATAGGAAAACAATAGTCATGAAATAGTACATACCTTTGATTGGTCATTGTAAGTTTCTTCATCCTCAATCGGAATTGCATTAGGTATTGGTACACGAATATTGGTACGCTCTTGGTGACCCCATTCACGAATCTTCTTCATAGGACATGTCTTTTCATAATTACCATGCACACCACTTTTAAAACATTCAATTGATCCCTCAGAAAGAACTTTTTTCCCTTTCCTCGAGTCAACTGAATGCTTCCTTTTTCCATGGAAGGTTCTTACTTTATGACCTTCATTTCCACATCTATAGAATATTTCTGTCCCTTTGAAACATTTTCCTAGGTGTTTCTTTCCACATCTTTGACACATAGGTTTTTGAACACACTTACCTTTATAATTATTACCTGTACTTCCGTAGGGATTTGTTTCTTGCATATATGTTGCCTTAGAGAAATCTCCAAGGTTTAAGTGGTCAATCATGACTCCAGATAGTTGGTTGAGGATAATCACAAGAGTTCTCATTGCATCTCCCATATCATTCAGTTGCTTGCTCAAAAACCTGTCACAGTCTCCTTGACATCCACTGTTACTTTGGTGCCTGCTAGATCCATCCATTTACTAAAACCAAAAAGGTCAGTGTGAGTATATCAACAAAACCATCATGTACTAATGAGTAAGATAAACACTAAGATATACTTACTCATTCACTTTATCTAAAACTAGGAATCTTTCTGAAATCCTAACCATTATGGTTATGTCACTTATGCTTAAAGAATACCATAACCTCTAAAGTTAACTAAACCGACCTTTGATACCAACTATAAGGCCCCAGCCTTAAACCTTACTTAATCTTGAGTTATTACAAGATTACACATTGAGGATATTTTCAGGTTTAGAGTTTTAGAGAATTAGATCATGAAACTTGCATTACATTCCACATTTAAACAAAGTGGTTACATAAAAGACAGTATTCATTCTTCCCATCAACGGAAACATATTTAAAATATAACACGTATTCTTTCCTGACACATCCTTGACACTATCATCACATCATGTACCTTTCCCTTGACCTGTGAAAAACATTTCAAAAACTTGGGATGAGCATAAAAAGCTCAGTAAGAGTTATAAAAATATGGAAAGGAAACATGAGTTCATATATGCATTAGAATGAAATCACACTTTACCCATAAAACATAGGCATATCAAATCATGAATAAATCATAGAAAATAGAAGACATAAAGGTAACTTGAGGCATTCAGAACATTCTTACGTAGGGAGTAACCCTCTTGGTTACGTTTGGAATACTCATCACAGTATATTCCCTAAATCTCTTCGGAGAAACCTTAATGTTTCACTCCTTCGCGTTACCCAATGCATTGGAGAGCTATATCGGGCTCTCCCGCCCTTAGTTTATCACGGAACCACCCGTTTTCATAACAATTCCCAAGAACCATAACATAAATGTATCACATAAAACATGCATAAAGGAAACATAACATTTCCACATTTCAATCACAATATAACATTTTAGTATATTGATATAATGAATCCATTCAAAAAGAAACCATTTCCAAAACCATTTAAAACATTTAGTAAAGAGATTTTTGAATCAAAGTGTCTCATACCACCTTGAAGCTTAAAATTTTAAACCATTAATATCCATATAAATAAATCTTTAAAACCATTTTGAAAACATGGATATTAATAAGAACAAATAATTAAAAAATTTAAAGCGATATTTTGGTTAAAGGGGTTTTACCAAAATTAGAGACACTTGAATACAATAACTGAGGAATAACATTTAGTCAGAACATTATAATATCATAAGAATAAATGGATTCATGATATAATACTCCAAAGGACAGTATATACACCATATAAGAGTGAATTGGTGCATAACAACAATGAACTCTCAATAGAAATGTCAAATGTGATGAAATCCCTTATAAAGAATGTATCCTTAAATTAAGGACAAATCAATCTAAAAAATATGTGTGAAAAATATAAATACACCCAATATAAGTGGATATTAAGTTTAAAACAATAAAAGGTCATAAAGACATATTCAATGGATGACATATTCAATGACTACATGTTGAACCCAAAGAAATCGAAATTGGGTTAAAAAGTTCCCTTGACAGTCTAACGGCATCACATCAAAATGAGTTGATGAGAGATAAAAAATGTATCTCATCACTTGTACATAAAATTTACATCAATAATTATATATGATAACATATACCAACATAACAATATGTAAATTAAAAGACCCAACAAAAGAAGTCTTTTAAAAAAAGAGGAGGGTGAAAGGTTCTCTTACCGACTTGGGTATCTTTCAAAACATACACCCCATGAAAGAAGGACAATAAATCAGTGATGTAAATAATCATAAAGGAAAGTATATTACACAAATATTATAATAATGGAAGTACATACACCACTCAAAAAAAATTGTGGCAAATGTAGCATAAATCTCACGGGAATAAATGTGAGATGAAAAAATCCCTTACGAAAACTCGGCAGCCTAACGGCACCACATAAAACTTCCAAAAATGGATTGATGAGATCAAATAGGGTATCTCATAACATTAAAACAAAATGTACATCAATAGTAATATTAAATAGCATCCCCCATCATAACAAATATGAGCTTAAAATAAGTGACATAAAGGGGAGTACTTAAAGAGAAAGAGAGAGGTTAGATCTCTTATGAAAATTCAGCAGCCTAACGGCGCCACTCGAAACATCCAAAATGGATTGATGAGAGAGAATAGGGTCTCTCATCATATGAACATAAAAATTATAGTAATATTGATATAAAAGAACATCCCAATAACAAGAAAGATGAGCTTTTAAGGAATGACATAAAAGAGTGTACTTAAAAAGAAAGAGAGGAGTAGGATCCCTTACCTCGGGTCCGACTTGACTCGATCGTTCTTTAATCTCCTGAATAATAAACTTGAGTTAATTTATACTTCCTTAAGAACCTTTTTCAAGTTCATTATTCCTTTTATATCACTTATTACCATGTCATAAACATTATGTAATCATTTAAATTAATAATATTTGTTTTGCCGATATTTGGTTCTTAAGTCGAAAGTGGACTTCTTACAATTACATGTTGTTCGTGTGGCCAAATGTTTATTATATCTGGAATTTTATTCATGATGTAGATATCATATATTTCATATATATCCAGTATATTCATGCATTTATAACATTACATAATCATTTAGAGGTAAGAAATGAAATGCACTGTTCATGGAGACGGTAAGCCGTACGTACGCATGAACGCTACTTTCATTTCTATTTCGTATTTTATAGAATGGAATCATAATGATATAAAGGTATATTATAATTCCATTATAATATCATATATAATATCATAGTTCCATCCTTTATACGTCCCACATATGGTATTCAACGAATCAAATCACTTTGAGGGGGCGGTAGTCCGCACTTCCTTAAATGAAGATATCGTGTTTACCCATAATGGAAACCATAAAGGTATGCCCAAAATGAAAAAAAACAGAAGCTTAAGAAAAAAATAAACATATTATATATCATATATAAAAATAGTGACATCATAATGGCCACCTTTGAAGGTGTTAAATGAGTATTGAACAATCATCGTTTCGAGAGGCAGAATTTCGCCATCCACGGGAAACCGTATGTTCTTTAACCATTTGATGTAGTTGTGTGAGAGTGTAGCTCGAATAAATCTTATAACAACATCCTAGTATATTGAAGATACTGTTGTTGTTACAAAATAAGTAAATAAAAAGAGTTTATGGGGTTGGATAATAAAAATAAAACAAATGAACATGAGAGAATGAATTACCTTTAAAAGTGTAACTCCTTTTGATTTGAGCCTAAAGGCTTCCTTTGAAAGGATTCTGAACAAAGGGAATCCTCTAGGATGAGGAGAGGGATGTGGAGAGAGTAAATGGGCAGGGTTTTGCCGAGCCAAAGGCTTGAGGAGTGTGTGAAATGAGGTAGATTTGGGGGCCTTTTCCAAGAGGAGAGGAGGGGCACTTTTGGAAAGTAAGAAATATTACTTTATTTGAAAATGTTTTTCGGTTTTAAAAGGTCCCACGTTGATATAATTTGTGGATAAGGTGATAAGGGTTCGAAATCCACCCATCCAATAATTTTTGTACAACTGTAGGTCATAGAGTTTACATTATCTTCTCATTTTATTTAAATCTTCAGATAATGATGTCATCGCTGCATCATTATGATATCATAAATAATATAATTTATTTAATGTCGAAAAATTATAAATCAATTACTATGATGTAGTAAATCCTGTTATCTATCCAATGACTATTTATAATAAAAAATCTGACTTGTATAACCCCACTTAAAAAATGGTTTTAGTAAAACATATCATGTTTGTGTCATTTTTACTTTTACATTAAATAAAAAGTTATTTATGTCATTTCCCAACCAAAGTGGCTCCATGGGGTCCCCAAGTTGACCCATGGCTTTTCTTGGTCGGCCATTACACATACAATGAGGTTAGGACATGTGTCAAGTTCATTTCATATTATTAAAACATTATTTTTATCTTAAACAACACTAATTACCTCTAATCGCGATTAAAAACTTAATAAGTTACTATTCACCAAAAAATTATTTTTATCCCATTGAACCACATTTTACTTCTTAATGAAAAACATATATGTCGGATTTTTGAAATTCAAAACACAAAGATGGAAAATTTTTAATTTAAACAGAAAAATCAGTTTTTATAAGTACCACTTAGTGGTGTCACTATTCATCAAAAATTGATGTTTTTCAGAAAAATCCCAAAAATTCACCTTAAGCTATATCTGATATTCTGAATTCAAAAATGAAGTCTATTTTACAAAATTAAAATCATATAAGTCAAATTAATTAATTTAATAATTAATTCCCATTGTCAGAGCAAATAGCGTGTTTTTATGAAACAATAAGTATCAAAAGATTGACATTGGTTTAAGTCTGATTTCAAAGTGAAATTAATTCCAATGACCACTATTTGATTTAATTGTAAAAATATATTCTAATTTCACTTTAAAACCAATTCAAAAAATAATCTAATCATATAAATAAATTAGATTAAAAAGAGGTTTTGAATTAAAATACAACATTTTTCACTATTCATTAAAAAAAATGAACGTTATCGGAAATATACCAACAATTTACACAAAGTAAATTTTGATATCCCGATTCTTAATAAGAGTTTTATTTGGTCCAAAATAATGTTTAAGAGTTAATAAAACTATATTTAATGATGGTTCAACATCAAAAGGTGATAAGTGAACCTTTAGTGAAAACTAGGGCATATACGTCTAAAATTGAATTCTTTCTGTATTTTAAGCCTCTATCCTCTATTGGATAAATGTAAAAACATTTAAAAGCATATATAATCATATTTTAGTTATTTATATCCATTCCCGCCAATACAATGGCTACATGTTAACTACCATTTAAAATAATATTATTTTATTATTAGAGTGCAACGTAAGATTCCCAAGAAACTCGTTGTTGCGTGTTGGGTACGCCATCGAGCATAGCGTCCCCTTTAAAGTCATATCAATATTTTATTCACAAATATGGATAAATATGAAAATGTCATATTCTTTATTTACCTGGGGTGTTACAATATTGATGTAATTTTTCCCTTTTGATCAAACTCTAAATCATTATCCTTGTGAACAAAATGTGTATGATACCAATTTTTACCCATGTCAATTATATTATAATTTGTTTAACATCTTATATTTTTTGATCCTTTTCTAAAGTGTAAATAGAAGCTTTTGAGTTTTTGATGCTCATAGATGATATGATTATAGAAGTATAGTAATGAAATTCAGCATTGGAAGTGATTTAGCACCTCTTCATCGCCATTGTAGTCCACTGACTAGCTGGTGGGGGTTTATAGATTAGGTATCCTATAGAAAACCCACTAGCTAGCTACTTGGCTTCCTAGCCTTGTATGCGCACTAAAGGAAACCACTAGCAACCCGGCGATTCCTTGTTAGGATGAGATTTAGAGATAATGGGATGGTTTTCCCTAAAACCCATTTTAATCACCTCTTAATCCATAATTCATCCCTAACTAATGATTTATAAATTGGTGGTATTTTAGATAGCTCTATAAACTTTTCCAATACTGATTCTCCCCAACATGATATGTTCGTTGATTCGGAGTACAAAGATTGATTATTTATTCTTTTTTATGAAATGCTCTTATTTATTTTGTGGATGCACTTATCCAAACCCTTAAGATATGTGTAAAATAATTTCAATAGGATATAATTGTTTCTCATATTGATACGTCTCTCAAACATAGATATCACCTTCTTAATTATTTTTGTTGGGGGTCTAGAACAAATCCATAAAGTGAGTTCTTATTATTATAGTATGTGAAACCTATTACATCACAAAATAAACCATTCATGTGACCTAAATAAATTCTTAACCCCGTGAATTTGATTAAACCATATGTAAACAAATCCCTCAGACCTCAATGTTTCATGTGGGGTTGATACTTGGACTTCAGGATACCCAAGGAGTGCTCCACCCTATGACCCTAGGTTAGAAAATGTACTAAAAAACCATGACACCTTGATGAAATTTGAATTAGTTTATGAATGGATTTGAATTTTCTTAACATGGAATTGGCATAACAAGGAAATTATGATAATCATATTGGGAATGTAACACATGGATTGAAGTGGTTATTTTAGGATTTTAATGTATTATGATGAAAACAAGATAAAAATGATATAATGTCTTGTTAATGGGTAAGATTCATTAACTAATATGTGTAATGAATTGTACATTAGTTTTTATAATTGGTATTTTTTCCTAATGGAATGGATGGCCTGAAAATTGGTAATTCGATAAATTAACCAATATCACTTATATTAACATATTTGGAATATTTGGTTTCAGGTATTATAAAGGCTTTCATGTAATATTTTCTTATATGAATAATTTATTATGTTTGATGCATAAGGGATAGGTTCATAATTATACACCGCCTGAGTGATGATGCATGGTAACTTAGTGCCTGAGGGATAAATGAATAGTAATATAATGCCAGAGGGAAAAATGCTAGTTAATGAACCACTTGAGGGACAGATGCATGATAACTTACTGCTTGAGGGATAAATGGATGATAATATACTTTTGAAGGGCTAGATTCTAGGTAATATTCCACATGAGGGCCAGATGCATGGTTTCACACTACTTGAGGGATAGATTATTGGGTACATACTACATGAATGATCAATTCATGGGTATATAGAAACTGAGTTCATGAGTCATAGGTACATATTTCCTGAGGTCTAGATGCATCAGTTATACTACTTGAGGACTAGATTCATGGTTACTTGATTCATGAAGATGGAATGTATATTATATCTTATTCCTAAGGTATATACCATTGTTTTTTAAATTCTTCCTCAATGGGGGAATCATCTAATAATATGTTTGATTCTCCAAGGTAGGATAATACACCACATGATAGAGATATCTAGTATTGTTCCAAAGCAGGTTTAGTAACCCTAAGTGTCAAGATAAATATTGATGGTAAATAGTTATATAGATGTTCTATATAAATTTATGAATTAATACCCCTATTTCTCATAATTTTTTAGGCACTATTTACTTAGAATGGATATTTTAAAAAAATATGGTTTTTTCATATTGAGTCTTACTCAATACCTATTCAGGCATCAATTGGTTCATGGATGGACTTTATTGACACCTTTATTGAAAAGGTAAATGTTCCTTGTACATGATTTATTACTTTTCTAGATGGTATTGTTGCATGAAGGCTAGATATGAAATGGGTTTCAGGATCAGGGATTTGTGTTCTTTTAGTATGATTCTATTTATTTGTTAACTTGTGTGACTCAGGAAAACATTTAAATTGGAATACAATATGACATGACATGGTTTATTATATTTTTTTAATTTTTTATTTATAAATGTCTAGGTTGAGTTGGTTATGTCCTCTTATTAGCTGGTTGATTTTATTCTTCTTAAACTATTTTCACTATTATTGAAAATTTGTACAAGAGGGTGTAACCCTTGTACTATTTTTATTACACCCTTACTATGATTCACAACCTCTAGTATACTGGGTGGTTCACTTGAAGTCACATAACCACCTAGATTACATAGGTGTGGGATAACATAGATTGGGATATTATAAATATGTATCAAAGCTCCCGTCTTTCTTGTGCCTTTATTATTTAGGAAAGGTGGATAAGAGACTTGAAGGTGTCAGTACATAGTAATGATATTGTGAGTGAGAGTATCTAATACCTATGTAGAAGAAAACCCAAGTACTCAATGATGGTACTACTAGTAAAGAGGTACTCTTATTATGGTTGTGATGTTATTTCACTTTTGGTGATTTACTTGTTGTGTGATATTACTTTTTATTAAGATTTTTCTTGTAGAATAATATAAAAATAGATCAGTTCTCATGAATCATTTTATGCATGTGGGGTAATGTATTGATATTTGTTATTCATGATAAGGACATATTTATTTCATGTGATATATCATCCAAACTAATTTTCGAATGTAATCCCTTAACATATCTCACAAAAATGGAATACATGGAACTGTTATGATATACTAATTCAATTGTTAATCCAATTTCTATAGTACCCTTGTGTAATTTGTTCTCTATTTCAAACTTATCCTTTCAGGGTTTATCTAGTTATGCATTCCATAACCTATGGTCTTTAATCAGTATAGAGAACATTCCTTCATGTCTTCATCTAGATGAGAATCAATATAGTGGTAATCAACACATATCTCATGAAGCTATGATAGAACTCCCTAAGGATCCTAGAAATGTGATGGATAAAAATCTTCACAATAGTTTCCTATGATTTATGATTTCTATGGTGTGGGATACTACTCATTTTTATCATTGATGTCTCACCTATCCATACAGTTGTAGTTGTAGAATCCATATACACTCATTATGGGGTACATAGTTTACTATGTTCTCTATTGAGTCAATTCATATGATTTTCAAACACCATTATACAATTATGGATATGAGGATGTATCATGTAGCTTATATACAATGGGTACCAGCTAAATGATGGTGGTATATTATAGCATGAGCTAGGAAGTAAGAGGAGCTAACCTAGAAGGTCTTCAATGTGAATTTTTGAATTCTCTTCAATCCAGAGATATTGAGGGATGACAGGTAATGGGGGTTCATACAACTTATACAAGGGAGTATGCAACAATGGACTACACTGGATGTTTAACCACACTACAACATTTCCTCAATATATTGACGAAGATGATATTTCTAGTGTGTAGTATGTCCATGATGGGATTGTTATGAGATCAGGTCAAAGGTAAATGTATTCCACCAGAAAAACATTTCTGGCATGATGAACTGGGGAATCATCATAGAAGGAAATTGGAATGAGGACCTAAGTTACATATATGTAGTATCATTAGGACCATGGGGTATATATTTTTTAATAATAAATAAGTTCTATTATGAGAGTTACCACTAGGTCCATAGTGAGAAGAGTATTCACGGGAGTTGGCAGCAATCACATGACCATGACCTAGTGTGCCATTTTTTATTGGGAAGGGTAGACCACATGAAACCAATATGTTCATACCTTTTAGTGGAGTTTGACAGCTGTGGTAGGATGGTGAATCTATAAAGGATTTTCTATGGTACTCAATATTCGAGTGGGGGTATAAGAACAAGGCCAATAAAAGATGCTAGGAAAGACTCAGTCACCCTTGAAAATATAGATAGTGGGAGTTGTACCAGAAACGTAGGCTGAGTTTGGGAATTGGTACCCGAATACAAGTGCAACAATATAATATAGAGGGTTCATCACGAATGGGTCAGACTGGGGTCTGATGAATAGAATAAATTCATATTCTTATTTTATAGTCTACCCTAACTTGTCAATATAAAATACAATCCCTATAAAGATGTATAATTATTGTGTCATCTACCGATTTCAGTGTTTTCTTTATAAATTAGCATCACATTACATTATATCTTCTCAATTTAAAAATGTATTGAGTTATATTTGGATATCTCAAATGGTGTGATGACCTCCTATATGTCGTTGGGGGTTTTATTAGAGGGTGTCAACAAATTCTCATAGTTTTATCTTGAAATAGGTATCTTCCATTTATTGAGGGAGTTGTTTATGCAATAAATGGGTGGATTAGATTTGATTCCAATGATTGATTTAATAGTTATGTATTAGGTTAATATTAACGTTTATCAGAGGATAGTTAATTTCCTATCTCTAGAAGGGGAACATAAATCCATTACTGATAATAGGATCTTCAGGATGGTCATGGAGGATAAATTCAGTGATTAGATGATTTTATCATTACTTATATAGAAATGATTTTTTTATGATGGTGGGATACAACAAGGTACATTTCATACACTAGTTGACCATTATCACGATTATTTTCCTAATTATTTCTATATATTTATACCCAAGTAGGTGATTGAGTTCACTATTGAGTTAGTGTCATGAGATTAACCTATTTCTATCCTACCATATGGGATGGAACCCACAAGGATTTTTCTGTTAAAATTGTAGCTAGAGAATCATGAAGCTAGGGGATTCATACAGCCTAGTACACCACCATGTAGTTCATCAATGATATTTGAAAATATTGTTGATGAGAAATTGTTCTTATGTGTATATTATTGGAGACTAAACCAGGTGAAGGTCAAGAACAAGTATCCCATTCTACAAATCAACATTCTCTTCGATAATATGAGAGGTTCTTATATTTTATAAATGATTGAATTGAGTTTATGGTACAATTAGTTGAGTATAAGACCATCTAACATACCTTTTTATACTTTTTGGAGAAGTTTTTTCTTTTATCAGTTCGTGGTTTTGTTGTTTGGTCTGACAAATGCACTTATGGTATTCATAGTCTTAATAAATCAGAACTTCATTGCATTCCTAAATCAGTTTTTGGGGGTTTTCATCATAATATAAGGGTTTTATCATAGTCTAAATAAGATCATCCCAAAATCTAAATATCACCATGATTACACTAAGATATAATCAGATTTATGTCATCCAATATAAATTCCACCTATATATAGATAGATTGAACTTTTGAGATCATGTTATCTTAGAGGCTAAGGTGTCAGTGGAACTGGAGAAGGTTTCATGTCACGACACGCCTTCGGCAGGACAATGGAAGGGGCAGCAAAGGTCCTCGCCCTTCCTTCCTCTAGTCGAAGACGAGATAATGACCCTCGAGTCCCGCCTCCAGTAGGCCCCGGAGTTGCAACTAGCACCAAGGGTATAACATTTTCAAAATATAGGAGGCATTACCCTATTTAGTTAACCAGGTTTGGGAAAACGAATAAGTCAACACCAAACACCACCATGTATAGAAAAATCAAAGTAAAAAAAACCAAACTACATGCATGTTTTAATAATAAAACTGAACAAAGTACAAGAACTCAAAATTACAATACCAAATAGGAAAGGAAAAGGCTAAGTAGAATCCAACAGTGACCAACAGAAACTCTAATGTCCAGATTAGTAAGGTCCTGTACGGCCTCCAAATCCCTCCTGGAAACCTGAATGTAAACGTAGGGTGAGCATACAAAGTATACTCAGTAGGAAAACCTAAATCTCTTGTGCACAAGTGGGGAGATGTCCTAAAGTCCCGTGAGAATTAGAAGAAACATCATCTGTCAAGGAATATATCCATCCCACCTCACTGTCCATGCTCACCAAATAACACAAACAGTAAGGTAATAGTAATGAACAAAACATTTGGGTACCCCGCACCTCCATTTTCCCCACTAGCTAGCTGCTCACCCCTAACGGAAAATGTCATATCGCTACCATGCTCTTCCTACCCGCACACACCTGGGCCTCACAACCATCCACATCTCTTCCCGCACATACCTAGGAATCACAACCACACATCCCTGCCCCGTACACACTTGAGCCACAACACACCAAAAAAAACCTACACGAAGAGCCTTGGGTGTAAGGTCACCTCCAGCCATCACAACCTTGGGAAGAGGGAGCATGAAGGAGAGTAACTAGGGGGAAACACCCTTCCCCGTGAGAAGGGGTGTATGAAAATAAGTGACCAATGCGGGTAGGGTGTAACTAAACACAAAACATGCATTTACACATATATACCAACACACATACCAACCTATGGCTCCTCAAACAAATACAAGCAGGTTCCCAGGCACTACAGCCTCAGAAAACAGGCACACAAAAAATAGTTCCCAGTTCTGCTATTCAAGTTATCATTTCATAATAGTTTAGTATGAGTTAATCCCTTCACTAATGGGCTACTAACAGGCACAATCACATATGAAACAACAATAACACAGGAAGGAAAACCATCAGGTAATTTAAGTATTCATACCAGGTTCTCTTGTAAATAATAACCTCAAAGTGGGATCAGTGGAATCCATCGAAAAACTAGAACCAAAGAAAACCCCAAAAAACCATTGGTTATCCCCACATCAATTCATTACCATTCCACCCAGTTCATTATTAACTTTCCACTTTTATTCATGTTCACAACCCAACCTACAGCCCTACTGCCAAACACCGCCACATCCACACAACAACTCATGCCATTCCAACCACACCATTCACAGCCCCGCTATTCACCCATCCATAACAAAACACATTCACCCCTTCACCCATTTCACAACTGAACCATCCCAATGCTCATAATTCATTATTTTTTATTATTTAGTTCAAATAGGGTGATCACACAAGGTTCTGGGCATTCATATTCAATGGCCGAGTTTAAGTGTTTAACCAATTCATAAATGATTCCCATTCACCAGACAATGCGTAAAATAGAGCATAGCATAGGTGCGCAAACAAAGGCCCCCAACAGCCATGATTTTCAGTAGGCCTAAGACCATTCAATTCATAACAACATCATAGGGAAAGAATGGGTAAAAACATGTAACAACATTAACAAACTTACTCAACCCCATTATTTAACCGGTTATTATCTTCATTAAAGAAATGAGTAATTTCCTGGTGGAAACCATAGAACACCCACCCCGAATGATTCACAGGGAGGAGATACAATGTTATGATCCCTACCTGATTGATCAAGGATCGACGTTATGTCCTCGCGTGGAAACTGGAAATCAGGAGTAGCAGGAACACCAGGGAACGAAATCAAGGAAAACTTCTCAACTAGGGTACAACTTGTCGGGAGGAAGGGTACTCCAAGCGCAGGGTGATAGAAAAAAAGAAACCCAAGGAGAAGAGAAGCCTTTAGATTATAAAGGTTGAGATACAGCATTCCCGGGGCGGTTAAGATATGGAGAAAAAAACTATAAACCATGGAATAATCAGGATCATGGGTTGAACACATGGCTGGGCCACCCCATACGTACAACTTAAAAGTTCCCCGCCCTTTGGGGTGGTTAAAACTGACGCACACCTCTTTAACCAAGGAATGACTCCTCACAGGATGCGCTATAGGAATTTCTGAATATGTTGTTAAAGGCATGACCAAAACGCATGGTTTTTCATTTAAGGAGGGTAACTCACCAATCAATTAATTAAATTCCATTAATGGGATTTAAAACATTCTTAAAGGGGTAAAAACACAGTTTAAAAACCAATTCGTGTAAAAAAGGAGGCACTGCTGGAAAACTCTAGGACAGGTCACCGTTACACCAAGTCCACTGGTAGGCGAGAGTGACTGGTACCCCAAGGTCACCGGTAGGATAGTTCTACCAGTAGGTCGAGGATAGCGGTAGGTCGAGGATACCGGTAGGCCGACGCTAGTGGTAGGTAGAGGCAACCGGTTGGACGAGGCCACCGGTTGGCCGAGGCGACCGGTAGGCCAATGCTACCCGTAGGCTGAAGCTACCGGTAGGCTGAGGACACCGGTAGGTCGAGGCCACCGGTAGGTCGAGGCTACCGGGAGGCCAAATCCACCAGTAGGCCAAGGCCACCGCTAGGAGTCTTAAGCTACACCGAGATGCTGGGAAGGCCTTCCAAACCAACCACAACACCACAAACATCATATTTTCACCATGTAATGGACCCCAAAACCCCTGTCCATTACATCAGATACTTCTCAAACTATTCTCATCCCCAAGAATATACGAACAAACCAGAAAAGAGAAAATAGAGGGGTCCAAACAACCCCCATCTAAAGATACTTCTTAGGGGAAAACCCCTAAGTTGTTCGAAAGATGGAACAGAACCCCCTACATCCCAGAGTACTCCCCCAGGAACTATCAACCACAAATATCCACAACAAGAAAAAGGATCAAACATTCCAACACATGAGTCAGGGAGTCTCTTCTAACATGTTAGGATATTATGTGCTTTGGTCAGCACTGACTCTCCCTCACGGGTTTAATCGCATCCACATCAATGTGCCTTGATTAGCAGTCTGTTTTTCCCATCATCAAACATTCAGACACAAAACAATAAAAACAAGTGTTTCATATATTAAAGCACAAGGTAAAACATCTCAAAAAAACTCAGAACAAAAATATCAAGGAAGTCAATACAGCTTTGGGTACTGAACGCGTAACTGGGCCTCCCACTCCCAAGTGCTCTCCTCGAGGACATTGTGCCTCCACAACACACGAACCAAGGGGATGGTTCATCCATGGACCACTTTCTATTTACGATCCTCGATCTTGATCAGTCATTCTATAAAGGTCGCATCGTTTTCGACATCTAACTCTCCCTAATCGATGACATGGTAGTCGTCATGCAGATATCGACAAAGCTGAGAGGCGGGAAAGACGTTGTGAACTTTCTCCAACTGAGGTGGCAACGCCAGCTGATACGCCACCTCACCAACTCATCCCAGCACCATGAAAGGTCCAATGAACCTAGGGGAGAGCTTACTCACCTTCCCAAACCTTCGCTGCCCACAAAGAGGGGAAATCTTCAAGAACACATGATTTCTAACCTCGAACTCTAAGGGCCTCCTCCTACGATCAACATAAGACTTCTGCTAGTCTGGGGCTGCCTTCATCCTCTCACGCACGAACCGAACCTTCTCAGTGGTGCCCTACACCACTTCTAGCCCAAGAAGAGCTGATTCCTCAATCTCTATCCAAAAAACGGGTGAATGGCACAACCTTCCATACAATGCATCAAACGGTGTCATGTCAATAGTGGAGTGGAAGCTATTGTTATAAGCAAACTTCACTAGAGGAAAGTGTCATACCCATGATCTCCCAAAACCCAGAACACAAGCCCGCAACATGTCTTCCAATGTCTGGATCATTCGTTCTATCTGCCCATATGTCTGAGGGTGGGAATTAGTTCTAAGGAGTAGCTGGGTGCCAAAGCCATGCTGTAATTCCCTCCAGACTTTTGAGGTAAAGTATGTGTCTTGATCAGAGACAATAGATCTCAGAATCCCATGTAACCACACCACCTCATCAATGTACCTCTAGTCTAAGGTACTCACCAGGCTCAACTCCTTATTGCCAAGAAGTTAGATGATTTTGTCAACCGATCAACCACTACCCAGATGGAATCATCGCCTCCCTGAACCCTGTGTATCCCTATGAAAAAGTCCATCAAGATTTCATCCCACTTCCACTTGGGAAAATCCAATGGCTGTAACAACCCTCTAGGAAAACGGTGTTCAGCCTTCACTTGCTGACACACAAGGCACTTTGCCACAAACTATGCCACCACCCGATTTACCCTGGGCCACCAAAACTGTCCCCTAAGGCCTTGGTACATCTTTAAGACCCCAGGATGTGCCACTAAAGCCGAGCCATGGAACTCACAGAGAACTCCTTGATGCATCATATCCGGAAAAAATAGCCTTCCACGAAAAAAACTAATGCTGACCATCCTCCGACCATCCCTTAGGAGAATTTCCTTAATAAACACGATCTCGCATCACTTCTACCTCTGAGTCCCCCCACTGATACTCTTCCTCCTACACTACTAAAGAGGAAACTATAGTCATTTGAAACAGACAGCCTCTTCCACCTTCTACCCTTGCATCAAAATGCAAGGTCGCTAACTCTTCCATCGCTCTCCAAGCATCTGAAGATTCCCTGAACTACTTTCTTCTGTGATTTCTTGATCAGGGCATCAGCCACAACATTACCCTTTCCCTCAGTATAATAGATATTAAAGTCATACTCTTGGAGGAACTCAACATATCTCTGCTACCAAAAGTTCAGATCCTGCTGGGAAAAGACATAACACAAGCTCTTGTGATCTGAGAAGACCACAAAGCACTCTCTGATGAGATAATTACACCACAACATCAGTGAGAACACCATGACTTCAATATCCAGATCGTGGGTGGCATAGTTACATTCATGATGACGTAACTGGCGAGACCCATAAGAGATCACTCCTCGCTGCTGCATCAGCGCACATCCCAACCCAAGGCCAGAAGCATCGCAGAACACTTCAAACGAAATCCCTTCCTCTAGTAATCTGAGTATTAGAGCACTAACCAGACTCTCCTTTATTTTTCCAATAGCTAGCTGGCACTGGTCGCTCCATAGGAAGGCCAAGTTCATCCTATTCAAAGCAATCAACGGAGATGAAACTCGATAGAAGTCGGGCACAGACCTCCAGTAATAGCCTTCCAAACCCATGAAACTATGAACTTCCACAACATTCTTGGGTGCTTCCCATGAAATGACTACTTCGACCATTGACGGGACTACTTCTATTCCGTTCTGAGACACTATGTGTCCAAGGAAATGTACTTATCACATCAAGAACTTACACTTAGACAGTTTCCCAAAAAGATGGTGGTGTCGAATGACTCCCAAAACTTCCCTAAGATGCTCAACATGCTCTTCCTCTAATCTTGAGTAGATAAGTATTTCATCAATGAACACCACAATGAACTGGTCCAGAAACTCTCGGAAGACAGAGTTCATGAGGTTCATGAACATAGCTGGTGCATTCGTAATGCCAAATGGTATGACCACGAACTCAAAGTGGCCATATCTTCACTTGAAAGCTTTCATCAAGATATCACCTTCCTTCACTCTCAACTGGTGGTATCCAGACCGCAGATCGATCTTAGAGAACCAACTTGCTCCCCTCAGTTGGTCGAATAGATCGTCTATCCTTGGGAAAGGGTAACGATTCTTTACCGTAACCTAATTTAACGTCATGTAGTCTATGCACTGTCGCAGACTACCATTTTCTATCTTTATGAACAAAACTGGAGTACCCCACGATGACACGCTGGTTCGAACAAAGCCCTTCTCTATCAGATCATCATTCTCAATCTGCAACTCCCACAACTCAGAAGGTGCCATCTGATAAGGACCCATCGAGATCGGGCGGGCAACATGCTGTAAGTCTATCCTTAACTCAACATCACATCGAGGGGATAGAGTCACAACCTCATCGGAAAACACATTAGGGAATTATCATAAAACCTCTGGGACATACATTATTCATGCGTCCGCTGACTCCACTAACACCCCATCCAGCATAGAAAGGAGTGGCTCCACATGTCAACTCCACACTTGATAACTTCAATCCCCAACAAAAGCCACACGCCATCCATCCTCATTGGAGAATTCAATCCTTCTCTGATAGCAGTCGATGATGGCATGCACAGAGAATAACCATTCGATTCCTATATTGACATCATATTGCTGCATTTGAAATGAAAGAAGGTCTCCACTGGACTGATGTGGTCCCAACATCAGTCTACATCCCTGAAAAAAGTACGATACGCTGGTCTGAACCCCAACTGGTGTTTTCAACACTAAGGGCACAAAACACCTCTCGGCATCCAGACCCAGAGCATGGGCTAATTCAGGCATAACAATGGTGGGAGAACCTCCCAAATCAAAAAAGGCAGAAATAAGAGTGATGATTAAACTGATCGTACCACGAACGACCTATGGTCCTGCTGGAGCTACCAACTCTGCAGCATGCAACTGTCCACGCCCAGCTCCTCTGCCTTACTGCTGTCGACCAACTCCATGACCACACCCTAGTCGAGGTCCCTGAGGAGGACCCTGGTGTCGGTCTCCTCCCGCAAAGTCGTCCCCCAGAGGGTCAGGGGCCTGCTGCTACTGCTGGAAAGGCCTTTCCGGCAACAGATGCTCCTGAGGTGGGTGCTAAAAATGTCCACAACCACCATGTGAAGCTCGAGTCAGACACCTTCTCTGGATGTGCCCGAAAACTCCGCAAGAGAAACACTTCGGTCCTGGCCATGTGGAAAAGGGGTGAGGTCCAGAAGCTTCGAACTAGAACTGATGAGGCCAACTCCCAGCTTGTCGAAACCTGGAAGGCCCTATTGCTGGAGACCTGCTACTTACCGCCTTCCCCTTTGATGAACCTAGCTGGTTACCCTCTCGTGTCATGCCTCCCTTCTAGTGTATCCTCACTACTGTCTTGCCCTTCTTCTATACTGCTAGGTACATTGTAAGGTTGAAGGGAGTGACATCATACTGAAGAGAAGGACTGAGTGCCTCCTCTAACCATTTTTCTTGAGACTCCTCATCCATAAAGAGATCCGGGGCAAAGTGCAATAGATATTTGAACATTATCCCCAGCTCCCTCACTGACATTCTTCCCTGCTAAAGGCAGAGAAACTCTTGTCTTATCTCAGCCTTCACCGTAGACGAGATGAACTCATCTCAAAATTCCTTCTCGAAACCGGCCCATGATACCTCTACCTCTATCTTCTCTCCCAAGAAAATCATCCACCACTGACGTGCTACTCCTATCTTCTAATTGACGGCCAACGAAACCCAGTACTACATCGGAACATGGATCTAAGAGAAAGTGATGGCTAGCTCCTCGAGCCATCCCTCCAATACTGAGTCAGAAACACTGCCCTCGTAATTCTCAAGGGTTTGTCACTGGAAGGAGCGCAGAGTCCTCTACCACAAGTCATCCTCCTCATCTCGGTCAACCCTCTACTAGTCAACTGCCTTGATCCACTATGCCTCAACCTCCCAATTCACTTGTGGATAAAGTCCAGTTTCCATACCTTCAAGGTAAACGGAGAATGCCTAAGCCCGAGTAGCAAGGGATTTTTTTGTCTCTTTAATAATATTATTAAAATTTTCTCCCCAATATTCCCCAAATCAATTTAAAATGTATGATGCATGTAACCTCCCTAGGGTCTCTATGCTATAATAAATGTAGACTCACTTGTTTGTTTGATAGGCTTAGAGTCCTTGCATCGGATCATAGGGGGCCCTAAAATCCCATGTCCTAGCTGGTCCTCCCTGGTCTATTTCACGATCCAAGATCACCTAACATTGTTTCCCTACCATCGCATGCAATCCTCACTGTGCCTAACTCTAGACTCCATTCTATCCCTCCACATCTTCCGCTAATACCATTCTATCACGACCCGCCTTCGGTAAGAAAATGGAAGGGGAATAAAAGCTCCTCGCCCTTCCCTCCCCTAGTCGAAGACGAGATAGTGACCCCACCGAGTCCCTCCACCAGTAGGCCCCGAAGTGGCGACTAGCACCAAGGGTACAACATTTTCACAATATGGGAGGCATTACCCTTTTTAGTTAGCCAGGATTGGGAGAAAGAATGATTCAACATAAAACACCACCATGTATAGAAAACTCAATGTAAAAAACCAAACTACTTGCATGATTTAATAATAATACTGAACAAAGTACAAGAACTCCAAATTACAATACCAAACAGGAAAGGAAAAGGCTAAGCAGAATCCAACAGCGACTGACATCAACTCCAACGTCCAAACTAGTAAGGTCCCACATGGCCTCAGGATCCCTCTTGGAAACCTGAAGGTAATCGTAGGGTGATCATGCAAAGTATACTCAGTAGAAAACCCTAAAGCTCTCATGCACAAGTGGGGAGATGTCCTAATGTCCCATGAGAAGCAGAAGAAACATCATCAATCAATGAATCTGTCCATCCCACCTCACCGGCCATGCTCACAAAATAACAGAAGCAGTAAGGTAATAGTAAATAACAAAACATTTGTATACCCCACACCACCATTTCCCCCACTAGCTAGATGCTCATCCCTAACAGAAAACGTCCTGATGCTACAATGCTCTTCCTACCCACATACACCTAGGCATCACAACCATCCACATCCTTGCCCGCACACATCTGGGCCTCACAACCACGCATCCTTGCCCACACACACCTAGGCCTCAACAAACCAAATGAAACCTACCCGAAGAGCCTTGGGTGTAAGGTTGCCTCCATCCATCATAGCCTAGGGAAGAGGGATAAAGATGGATAGTAACAAGGGAGAAACACCCTTCCCCATGAGATGGGGTTTCCAACACTAAGTGCCCAACACTATTGGGGTGTAACCGAACACCAAACATACTGTTACACATATATACCAACACACATCCCAACCTATGGCTCCTCAAACAGATACAAGCAGGTTCCCAAGCACTGCTGCCGTAGAAATCAGGCACACAAGAAACAGTTCCCAGTTTCCCTATTCAAGTTATCATTTCAGAACAGTTCAGTATGAGTTAATCCCTTCACTACTGGGCAACTAATAGGCCCTATCACAGATGAAACAACAATAAACAAGAAGTAAAACCAACAGGTAATATAAGCATTCACAACTGGTTCTCTTGTAAATAATAACATCAAAGTGGGATCAGTGGAATACCTCTAAAAACTAGAGCCAAAGAAAACCCCAACAAACCATTGATTATCCCCACATTAATTCATTACCATTCCACCCAGTTCATTATTAACTTTCCACTTTTTATCCATGTTCACAACCCAACCTGCAGCCCTGCTGCCAAACACCACCACAACCACACAACAACTCATGCCATTCCAACCACACCATTCACAGACCCACTATTCACCCATCCATAACAAAATACATTCACCCCTTCACCCATTTCATAACTGAACCATCCCAATGTTCATAATTCATTCTTTTATATTTTTTAGTTCAATTGGGGTGATCACACAAGCTTATAGGCATTCATATTCAACAGCCGAGTTTAAATGTTTAACCAATTCATACATGATTCCCATTCACCAGACAATGCGTTAAAAAGAGCATAGAATAGGTGTGAAAACAAAGGCCCCCAACGGCCGTGATTTTCAGTAGGCCTAAGCCCATTAAATTCATAACAACATCATAGGGAAAGCATGGGTAAAAACAATTAACAATATTCACAAAATCCCTCGTCCCTGTTCATTAACCGGATGTTATCATCATTACAGAATTGATTAACTGCCTCATGGAAACCATAAAACACCCACCCCGCAGGATACACAAGTAAGAGAGAAAAAGGTAAGATCCCTACCTGATTGATCATCGATTGATGTTAAGTCCTCACGAGGAAACTGGAAATCTGGAGTAGGAAGAACTCCACAGAACGTGATCACGGAAAACTTCGCAACCAGGGTACAACTCGTTGGGAGGAGGGGTACTACAAGTGTAGGGTGATAGAAAAAAAAGAGAAACCCAGGGAGAAGAGAGTCCTTTAGGTTATAAATGATGAGATACAGCATTCCTGGGATGGTTAAGATATGGAGAAAAAAAACTGGAAACCGTAGAAGAAGTAGGGTCGTGGGTTCAACATGTGGTTGGGCCACCCCATACGTCCAACTTAAAAGGTCCCTTCCCTTTGGGGTGGTTAAAACCGACGTGCACCTCCTTAACCAAGGAAGGAATCCTCACAGGATGTGTTATATGAGTTTTTGAACACATGGTTAAAGGCATGACCAAAATGCATGGTTTCTCATTTAAGGAGGGTACCGTACCAATCATTTAATTAAACGATATTAATGGGATTTAAACTCATCTTAAAGGGGTCAAAAGACGGTTTAAAAACCAATACGCGCAAAAAAGAGGCACTACTGGAAAACCTGTGGAGAGGTCACTGTTACACTAAGGAAACCGGTAGGCAAGAGCTACTGGTACCCCAAGGTCACCGGTAGTCCGAGGCCCCCGGTAGGTTGATGCCATCGGTAGGTTGGCGCTACCGGTGGGGCAAGGCCACCGGTAGGCCGATGCTACTAGTAGGCTGAGGCCACCGGTAGGCCAAGGCCACCTCTAGGAGTCTTAAGCTTCACCGAGAAGCTGGGATAGCCTTCTAGACCATCCAGACCACCCCAAACATCAGAGTTTCACCACGTAATGGACCCCAAAACACCAGGTCATTACATTTCACCCATGGTATATTGGGATTGAACCAAGAATTTCATTGAGATTCCAATATCTCTAGGTCTAGTATACTATTACCGATGATTCATACCAGACATCTCTCATTTCGTAGTAACAATGTCATATATGAACTAGAATGAGGTGAAGAATGGGTGGTCATATTCATTTAAAGAGGATTTGTAGTATTTTAAGAAAAGTGTATAACCTACACTTATCCACAGCTTAGCTGGTCCATAGTAATACCTTACCCATTAATGGAGGAGGTAGGTTGAGTTTCTAAATTTTTTTGAATTTGATTTTCCATCAACACTAGGAATGGGAAAAAACATTTCCAACTACTTGGGTAATATGAAATACTATTTGGATGTGTGGGGTTCTTTTGATGAGTTTCAACTGATGTCCCGCTTATTTACATACCTCAAAATTTTCATGATTACCAATGGTGAGAAACTCCAAATTCTATATTTGTTGTTCCCGTGATTCTAGACCTTATCAATAGAGTGAATTTATCTGATCTAGGGGGATTATCTCTGAGGGATGGATAATATAACGAGATCTACCATTATAAATGTCTATTGTATGTGATGATGATCTTCATGTATATGTTCATATCTGGGTTCCTATGGGGTTGCATGATTATCTGAATAGGGAATTTCAAACTTCAAAGTTGATGGAATGTACCAGTGTGGTGAAGATGTATCGCAATCTCCATAGATAGTACTGGTGTCCAAGGATGAAGATGGATATGACATGATTTGTGGCATGATTCATTACTTATTAGTAGGTGATGATCAATAACTAGAGGCATTATATTCTAATAAAACATTTTCCCATTAAAAATTTTAATTGGGGTGATGTCCCTATAGACATAATGATTAGATTAGTCTGGACACCATAGAAAAATGATGAATTATGGGTGATCATGGGTCAACTGAAGAAAGGAATAACACTTATTTCAGATTAGGTATTCCTTTGGGTAACCTATATATGTTTTAGATAGTTTGATTTCATAGTATTTCAAGGAGTTTAATTTTCGATTGAGATACCTATTTATAGTCATGGTTACAGATTAACCATCAGAAGGCATTGGGATTATAGGGACTTCTGAGTACAGTCTATAATCCTAACAATGATATCCAATTTGAATGTCTGATTTCAATTCTGGAAGATATTTTGTGATCATGTGTGTTCGATTTTAGTTATTCATGGTGGAATATCCCAACACTTATGGAGATCTTTTATAATAACATCTTCTGGGAATCAATCCAGATGTATCCTTTTGTGACCTTCTATGGAGGTCCCTTCCATGAGACTCTTTGCTGGTAAGAGGTTTGTGATTCAATACTCATTGGAATTAGTCTCATACAGTATATTTATAATCATGTTCATATGATAATAATGTTTTTGGTGACCAAAATTATTGGATATACATCTTACGCTTGTTAGAAGAGACAACCTTTGATGGTTGAGATCAAACATTAGGTTTTTCTTCATGTATCACATGAGAAAGGGAAATATTGTTTCCAAAAGTGGGTTGAGGTAATATAGAGTATTTCCATGAAATTTTATATAGTGGATAGGTTCGGTCTAGTGGTATAATATATGGCCTTATCATAAGGAGATAAAGTTATTTATGATATGTTTTTCATATCACAACTTTAGAGATATCATCCTTACCATTCTCACATGATTGATATTGATAATAATGAGACTCAGGTTAATGATTCCATTATGTAAAATAAGATCCACAAGATGGTATTTAGTGATAAAAATATATGATGGAAGAACATACCTCTTTTACAAGTGTAGTGCTAGAATGGGAGTGTTCTAGAGGATACCTGAGAGAAAAAGTATGATATATGCGTGTAGTATACTAATTTGTCCACCGATCCCCTATAGTGATGCCTGGGAGAAAAATCACGAATAAGAAATTTTTTATTTTAAATGTTATAAGATCCTATCTCTTACCCAGTTGTGTTCACTTTTAAATTTGGGTTAAATAACTTATTTTCTTTGTTAGAGCCTTTTTCAAGTGTAAAATGTGGTATTAGAGGTTTCAGAACATGAACAAGATGAGCTAGAAAAATTGTAGTCATTCAATGCAGCCAGGGAATAGCTACAAGACTAGAATCTAGATTTTGGACTTGGCCAAATGAGTTTCCCAACAATATACTCACTAGCTATTTAGTGGGGTTTTTGTCCATGCATTCATTATGGAGGACATCGTTGGCTAGTCGATGGTTCCAATTGGCTACCCAATGGTGTTAGGCTATGTTGGGATTAAAGGAGGAGGGGATGTCTTTTTAACCCATGACTCCCCTTTAAATAACCTATTAACCCCTAATTTGATCTTTAACTAGGTATTTATAAAATTTTCAGATTCTAGAAAACTCCATTTACTTATCCTAGGCAAATTCTGCACCACTTGGTCCGTTCTTCGACCTGGTGACTGAAAATCGGTGAGTTATTCTTAATTTTCATGAATTCATCTTATTTACTCAATGGTTCATACTCTTCTAGTGTTTATGAGATGTGTAAAATTAATTTTACTATAGATCTATGTATTTCTTATTTACCAAACCCTAGAACTTGGATCTCCCCTTCATTTTTATTATGGTTTGTTGTCTAGAACAACTCCCTAAAGTTTTTTTAATTTACATATTATTTACAACATGAAAAATCATACCAGAATGGAATGTGCCTGACATAAATAAAATATTAACCCTCTAAATATGGTAAAACCATGTGAACATACATTCCTTAGACCTCATAGGGTACATTGGTGTTTAGATCGGGACTTACAGCTACCAAATAGGTTTGAAAACATTTGATCCTAGGTTGGAACATGGATTGAATGAACCTAGAAACCATAACGAAATTTAAATTTTGATGAAAATTGGTGTGAATTTTCTTAAAAGAGAATTAGAATAATTTTTTTGTTGTAAAAAATGACTTGGGAAAATATCACTTGGGGTGAAGTGGTTATTTTGGCATGTAAATTATTTTTAGGATAATAATATTGGAAGTGGATATGACATCTTGTGAATGTTTAACTTGGATTAATTTACATTTTTAATGAATTGAATAATTTTTTATAATTTTTAACTTGTCTAAATTAAATGAATGTCTTGTTAATTTTTAATTTCATACATTGAATAATATATCTTCTATTAACATGCTTTGGTATGTTTGGTGTTGGGTATTATAATAGATTGGTTAGAATATTATCTTATATGACTCCTTGATTATGTTTAGTTCCTATCAGCTATGTGAATAGTTATGTATCACTTAAGGGCTAGCTTTATGTTAACATATTTCATGATGGATATATTCATATTTTCATAATGTGTGATGGGTAGATACATGGGTGAATACCACCTGAGGTCTATATGAATGGGTAGATACCACCTTAGGTCTATATTGATTGGTACATACCACATTATAGATATATGAATGGGTACATACTACATGAAGGATAGATAAACTGTTAATTGATATATGAGGGTGCAATGTATGTTATACTTGATGATTGATGAGCAGATCAAAAATTTAGGTGATTAAACCTAAATAGGTGTATCTTCCAATGGATTTGCTGATTTATCCTGGGAAAACTATTGCACCACATGATAGAGATATCTGACACCATGTTGGAGAAGGTTTGGCTGATAATGGGTGTCAACCCAGTGCTCGATTGATATTAGGTTTATCATATTATAAATTAATTTATGAAATATTAACCCTATTTATTATATATTATTATACACTATATACTCTATTAGGATTTATTACGCATCATGGTTTTTTGGCCAGCTATGTTTAACTCATACTATGTTTGGGAAATATTTGGTACCCTAAATAAATTAATCTATTTAGGAATATAAAAGAACAAGGGGCCCTTTAATTGATTTATTTCATTGAGGGATGATATTGGAGCATTGAAACTGGACATGGTATGAGATTTGTAACATGGGTTCTGGAGTGTTTTATTTGGAATCTATATATCATATTGCTTTTGTGACTCAACATGACATTTATATTGGTATAGAGTATGATATGACATTGTTTATTATTAATATTTGGATTTTTGATTATTTATAAATGTCTAGTTTTAGTTGGTTATGTCCTCTTATCTACTTGTTGATTTAATTATTTTGTTTATCATATTTCCACTATTATTAAAAAAAATTACCAGAGGTTAGAGTCTCCAAATTATATTCCTTAAAACCATACTATTAGTTGGATTCTTTGGGGTAAAGAGTGGTGTGTATAAGGTCACGTAACCACCCGACTTGCTCATGTGACGGAGAACTGGGATGGAGATGTTATAGAATAGTTGTACTGATGATCAAGATACTTCCACCATAACACTGTTTGACTATGACTATGAGGAAAAAATATTATTCATTAGATGTATGAAAAAATCTATTATACTAGTGTTTCCCAATGGTGTAATGAGTCAAAATCCATTACACAATCTATGAAACCAATAATAGAATACCTCTAAAGCAGGACCCTACCATTGGATCAATCCAGAAAAGATCAAATATGATGCCATGGAAAAAACATCTCCCCTCCATGAAGTACTAAATGAACAAAAATTAATCTCTAAATAGTGTTTTGAGGGATTCCTTTTTAAATTCATTGAATACAGGGGAATCATTCCCTTAGAAAAAAAGTATATGTGGGATATTATGGTACAACACAGTCAAGAACTCAGATATTCCCCTGAATTAAGAGTATTTGTAATTTCTGGCAAACAATAATACATGGACACATGGAGTTCATGGGGTAATTCCATTACTATCACATGGATGAATATTTCATCCATCAACCCATGATTTATTTAATACTGCTAAACACATTTGGGAATTTTCTATATGGGTGATTTTTATCCCAACTAGGAAAAATAACCCAGGAGGGGAGTGAATCATTGTACGAATGATTAAAACAACTGCCCCTTCAGAACATGTTTTTTCATTAAAAAAACACTCCCCTATCTACTTCCCATAGTAAATTATAATAAGAAATCAAAGAAACCATCAAAAACAACACATCAACATGATTCAACCACCCTGGGATATCTCCATGGAGTATACAAAGGTTGCATGACTATGTACCAAATATACTAAAGAGAACTATTTTTAAAAAATTTAGAGTGGACTCATTGTCCCAACGAGTTTACTTCCATTCATAATTTAAAATCTCACTACACTCTCAACGGAATTTTTCTCACTTATCCTTCAAAATATTCTCTCGTTAATCATTTCAATAGTTATTCTTTACACCACATTTTCTATATCATGGAGTTTTACATTCATCCACCTAGGAAATACCTTCTTTTTGTGTAAGAATATATTTCGAAAAAACCCTTTCCCAACCATTTCAGAAACATCACAATTATTTGAAAAAATTCTACATTCATAAAATCAAAAACTTTCATGAAACTCATAAATTTCATGAAACACATAAATATTTTGAAACCTATAACTTTCTTGAAGCTTACATAACTATCATGAGTCTTCCTTTTTTGTGAAACAAATGGGCTTACGAAAACCTTCACACAAGAGAAACCCTTCATGAAACACCTTTACTAATTAAAAGATTTTAGATTTTCATTAAGGATTCCTCTATTTAAATTAAGGGGTTCCACCTATTTATATGTGTTTCATTCATTTAGTGAAACCTACCTAATCAACACCACCTTTTTGTGTAACTCTTCATACCTATTCTCAAAAATCCCTTCCTTCATGAAACATCTAGGAAATTTTCCATTCAAAAAACTTCTCATAATCATTTAATTTATTGTTTTCCATCACACATCTTCCAACATTCATGAAACATTATTTCATGGATCTTCAAACCTTTGTGAAAACAAAATTTTATTAAATACCAATCTTTCATGAATTCCATGACTTTTCCATATTTTAATTAGGTAACCCTGTAAATCTATCTTTCCTAAAACTTGAACCATCCTTAAAATCATTGACTCCAAAAATTTAGAAAACATTGGGAAAGAGTGAAACCTTATATGATTAATTTTTTATACCACTTATGTAATGTATCTAATTTTTAGTGTATTATTTTTAAATATTATATTGATTAATTTCAAGACCATGACTGAAGAGAGCATGAGATTCTGAGACGCTCTGTGCTTGTAATAAAATTTTTAAATATATTAAATATATTAAATTGTACTCTCACATGGTTTTCATAAAACATATAGAATAACTCCAAAATGGAATCTTGGATTAGAAATCCAAGGGCACTGTTGAGTTCGGAATGGGGGTTTTACCCTAGGAACGGCTTAACATTTTCATGCCTTGGGTTTTTTTTTAAAAATCTGTCGCGCGCTTAAAATGAATAAAATAATTCATTAAAAATAGTTTTTTTTGTTTTTCCAACACAGTGACTTAATCATCTATAAATAGAATATTATGTTGGAAATATATGGTTAGACACAAAACCCTAGAGACAACTGAGGATCACTAGGGATGGATTTGGAGAACCCACTCAATAAAAAGGGGACAGATCATGGATTGATCAATTAGTGCAATGTTAGATTTGACGAATCTCATCAACGAAGATGGTGCAACATCGGTTCTTCATCAATGATCGAACCAAATTGAGGTAATTAGTGTGTTTCAATATTAATATTACCTGTTATTTATTTTTATGATTAACATGGACCAACCAACAAAAATATTGGAAAGCGGATCAATTGTTATGCGGGATGGGTTTATTTGTGGGGTATATCGAGATATTTCATCCCGATTATTTATGTATTAATTTTTCTCTCTAATGAAAATGAACTAATATTAACATGAACATTGATCAAGGTTCATTACTAATTTTGGATTTGTTCTTTTCTCCACCTATTCACTGTTCTTCATGATGTTATTCATATTTTCCTCATCGTTCGGCATTGATTTGAATGATTGATCATTATGCATCCAATTCTTGGAGAAATGATCCAAAATATTAGATCGAAAATCAGTATGACTCAATGGAGGGGTGATGGTGGTTACGGTAGCGGATCGAATCTTAGTTGGTTCTGATTTTACTTTCTGTGGCATGCAATGAAGAACAGAGGTGATCTTGTTTTCTTATCGAATATAAGTCTCAGATCTTGTAGATTCGATGATTTAATGTCTATATGAGGCCAAATAATGAGTTTCATAGCATGGAAGTCAATGGATTAGAGGCCAGAGGATCAACTGGGGCGAGCGGGAGGAAGAAAAAGATTTATAGAAAAACCTAATCAAAACAACATGGAGTCCTTGACAACATTATGTGTAGTTCCCATGTATGACTCAGTGTGTAAAAGGGAGTGTACACAGACATGGGGTGGAGTACACAACTTTCCTACACAGCATGTACTCCCCCACACGACATGTCCTAGACCATGTACATGGGTTACCCGTGTATTAGTACATGGGAACAAATATACAGGATGACATCGTGTACTGATATATGACTAAATTACACTGGTGGGGCCCCACATACAGGGACACGGCATGTAACCCCTCTATACGACGTGTACTCTTCTACATGACACAATCCTTTTATAAGGGTAGTACCTGGGTTGAAGGGAAATGCCAAGTACCCTTACTACACATCGTGTTCCCCTTTATGCTTGTCTTGAATATCTTTTCCTCTATATCTGGGATATGTTTTGTATTTTTTTCATTCCCCTTATCATTTACCTTAAAGTTGGTATGAACAATTTCCATCAACTATGACTATGATCCCTTTAGTGGTACTCCCTACATAGATTTGTTGGATCCCCCCCTGAGAGGCCTAAAGTGGGATCCTCTATTCTTTTTCATATCCTAGGTGGAGTTCTTGGAATCAATGTGACCAACACTAGGTAGGTGTTGATCCTATACTTAGCGATCTTAATCCAGATTAAGTTTTTGGTATCTCCCCATTTTCTGGGTAGTGATTATCATCTATATATCATATTCTTTTCAGACTATCAGTGTGTACCTTTCTCATTGAGTGACCCGACATGTAGTGCCTCTCGTATGTACGTCATCAATCTTATTGGACTCAGTAGTGTGTTCTCTCATATGAGTGATTCGTGGAATTTTCATGTGGAAATACTAGGGATGGTATATTATAGTTTTGTATTACCTTCAAAATGTGTATTTAGGATTTAGTATATCTGGATATTTTTATATGAGTTGTAGACATATACCTACGTAGAGATTATTATACTTTCCTTTTTGTATTTATTTTTTGTTTCGGGTTGTGCTAATGATTATTGTTATACACACCCATGCACTGGATTTTCATGCACATGTCAGGTATTGTGCATAAGATTGACCTTTTGATGGAGTCCTAGTTGGATCATGACCGGATGATTCTTACCGAGACAGGACAGACTGATGTTTGTACCTAAAACTATCGGGCAACAATCCCAATAACTTTACATACGTGGCAGAATTTTTTTATAGACTCATTATGGTGGGATTGTATTTGGAAATGTTTACATTACAGTAATTCCTTTCATAATCAATTTATTGGATTTAGATGGATTTTTTCAAGGTTACACAGTCTGTTTTACATTTAATCATTTTTATGGTATTGGAGATGTGTGTGTGTGTGTACAGGTACTTAGGCTAAGGTTTACCATTTCCAGGATATGCCTTCTTGGTTCTAGTCTCCAGCCCAAGGTTTATTAGATGTGGGATTGGGTAGTAATGGAGCGGTATCCACTAGGATGGGTCGGGATTGAGAGTGATCAAATGTGGTTGGTTCTACATTGTGATCTAGAGTCTGTGAGAATGGTTTCGTGCAATGGTGTTAAGTGTTTTGAGTTCGGATTTCTGCTCATGGACTAAAATATTGGTGCAGCGGCTGACGTATCCATTCACCATGAATTTGGTCACCTGATTTTAGAATCGTTATATGGGAACATTGGTTTCAAGAAAAAACAATGGTACATGCATCATATAGGAATGAGTTACAGTTTCCATGTGATTATTTAATTTGATCTCCAGATATAGTCATTGACTGTGGTAAATATTTTTTACATTTTGGATTCCTCTACAATGTATTCCACATTGGATTCAATAGCTTGATCTTGGGGATGAACCCCCCAATGATGGTTCTTGGATACATGGACCAATTCTTGATATGTTTCCTCTAGGTGGTGCACCGTCCATACCCCCACATGTAGAGAAGAATGTGGTACCTATAGTACAAGCAGATGGGGTGTACCAGCTGAGTGTACTTCACAAGTTTCAGTGGAAGAGACCCATCAAGTTCCAAGGTTGTACAGACCCACAAACGGCTTAAGTCTAGCTAGATTCGGTGACATGAGTTTTCCATCTAGTCAGGACACTGGAAAATCATGTAGCGGTCCTGGTGGAGACCCTTCTTCACATATTACTAGGAATATAGTGTATTTTGGTTACCAATGCTTGTGATGAGCTTACTATATCATGGATAGAGTTTAATTTACTCTTAAAATAAGAGATATCTACAACTATACTGATGGGTAAGCATATTATGGAACTTCGGAAGCTCTAGTAGGGCAGCATGATAGGAATTGGTTATTCATCGATGTTTTACAACTTTTTCAGATCTAGTAGGGAATTATTCCACTTATGATGGGGTGCTCGAGTGAGAATTAGTGGTTGAATGCTTCTGGGATGAGTAGATACAGCCAGGGATCATCAGCAGTGGGAAAGCTGAGGTACAGATCTCAGTATTAGGGAGATGACATCAATCATAGGGACCTATACATGGGATAAGTTTCAATAAGAGGTCTCAAGATATAGGATCTATAGTTTAGGTCTCACAAGGTGGGTCATGTCATCCTCCAGAAAGGTGGGGATACTCATGTGACAAAAGGGGCATATCCCTCGAGATTTTCCAACATACCATATAGCTGACATAGGTACTTTTGATGGAACACCGAGGTAAAGACAATAGAAGGATAAAATAGATCTTTAGGGTGGAGGATGAGGTAATGGAACTGGAATAGAAGAAGGAGGTCGAATATGTTTTGAGTTTTTACCCCCACTACCCACATTGGTCCATGCATGGATTAAGGAGCTGCAGGACATGGGAGGGAACAACTATAGGTGGATGAGGATTTAAACCTAGGGTATCTATGAATGATTTGAGGTATGATATGTTTTATTTATACTTTTTATTTTGTAATTACTGATATAGGTTCTAGTTATCCCTTTCTTCCCACATACCTTGTGCGAGACTTAGATATTCTGGTTGAACCGTTTAATCGACCCTTATAATTGAAGACTCCCAATGGTGAAGACTTAGATATCACACACTTGTGTCAACTGTGTGACTTGACCCTCGCAGCTAAGAGTAACTATTGGAATCTTTTAGTAGCAGCATTGAGGCCTTACAACTTCATTCATGTTATGGATTGGTTATCTATATTTCATGCCCAGATTTACTATTTTAGGCGATACGGTGTGGTGTGTCCACAATGATGGAACTAGGTTATCCATTTTCAGTGAAAATGAACCTACAACTCATAAGATGTAATATTTTATAAGAGATTGTAACAGATTACTCATCACATGGAAAGCCTAAGGCTTGGTGTAGTGGATGTTATAAGTTTTTAGACTCACATAGTGGTGGTAGAGTATGAGGAAATATTTCTTGAATATATCTAAGGATTACCTCCCCACCAAGTGATATATTTCTATATTTATATACACCCCAAGAAGGCACTGATATCTAAGCCATAATTATAGATTTGTCCCACAAAGTTTCGCGAGATGAGGGTGTAGTTTCAAGACTTGCAGAGGAAGGGCTTATTGATACCCAGTGTTTCCCCCTAGGAATCCCTAGTTTTGTTTTCCAAAAAGGAATATGGGAGATTGAGGTTATGTGTAGACTAGCTATGAATGAATCATGTCACAATGAAGAAAAAATTTTCACTACTGGGAATAAATTGCTTCTTTGATCAGTTGAGAGGGGTGTGATGATTCTCGATGGTTGAACTCAGATCCGGCTATCACCAACTGTGATATAGAGTGAGGATATACCAAAGACAATAGTACAATTTCATTATGGTCACTAGGATTACTTGATTCCCTTATTCATTAGAAATGACCCAGTAGTGTTCATGGGACTTTTTCACCGAATTTTTCATCCTTACATAGAATAGTTTTTTCTCGTATTCATCGATGATATCCTTGTTTACTCAAAATCTTAGGTGGAACACATGAGACACATAATGATAGTTCTGGATGTACTCTAAGAGAAACAACTTTATGGAAATCTCTCAATGTTCCAATTCTAGATTCAGGTAGTCCACATTCGGGGACATATTTTCTTTACAGATGGAGTGGTAGTGGACCATGCCACGGTCAAGGCATTTCTATCATGGGAGCCACCTAAGAGAGTGACAGAGGTTCAAATATTCCTTAGGATGGAAGGATATTACTTAAGATTCATAACATATTTCTTTATGGTATCGACACCCATGAAAACATTGAATTGAGAGGGTAAGCCTTTCATGTGGATATAAAGGTTCCAATAAGATCTGCAACAATTGAGGTAGAGTTTGATTAGATATCCCATATTGATACTACTGGAGGAAGGTGTTCAGTGTGTATTGTTCTATGATGCATCATAAATTGGGCTTAGATGTGTTATAATGCAGAGGAAAGTGATGATTCACTATGTCTCCCAAAAGTTGAGACCACATGTTAATAACTACATGACCCAAGATATTGACTTAGCATTGGTAGTATTCTCTTTGAATATGTGGTGACAATAACTGGTGGGCGAGTAGTTTATCATCTACTCTGGTCACAAGAGTCTCATGTATATATTATATCATAAATATCTCAACATGATATAGATGTGATGGATATATGCCCTATAGGACTATGAAATTTAGATTTTTTATACTCCAGGGAAGGGGCGTAGTGGTAGATTCTCTCAGTAGGAGATCTAGTTCATAATATCTAAATGAGTAATTGATGCGGTTAGCCTCATTTTAGTTACCCTTTTTTGATGGTGATGGAGAAGCTTACCTCAAGTAAATGGGTTAATCCTCTCCAATCATACAATGATTCATGTAGGTACAACTTCAGGATACCAACTATGATACCCTATGTGCTCAGATATCCATATTTCATTCTCCTGATGGACATTCTAAAGGTGGGGAGCACGCTGTTCTTTTCAAAGGACACATTATGGTACCAATGTTGTTTTGGGAGGTGGTTCTAAGAGAGTTTCATACATCTCTTTTAGAAGTAAATCCATTTGTGTAAAATAAGTATCAATAACTCTAACAAAAGTTTTGGTAGCTAGGGATGAAGAAATTAGTTGTAGATTTTTTCTCTCAACACCTTACTTGTCATAAAGTGGAGGCTATGTACCAAGTTCCAACAGGTTTATCTCAACCCCTTGAGGTTCTAGAATGGAAGTGACATGGAATTTATATGGAATTTATTATGGGAATTCCACATATGTACAAAGGACATGATTCCATATTGGTGTTCATTAACAGAGTCAACAAGTCGGCCCACTTTTAGCTATACAATAGTAGAGTTATGTAGAGGTCTTGAAATACCTCTACATTCCTGATATAGTATGAATCCATGTAGTTCCAATGATAATTTTTTCGGATCACAATTATTTCATTACATCCCTGGTGTGGAAGGGATTACATAAGGTGTTTGGGATCCATTTATGCTTGAGCACATTGTTTCACTCCTAAACTGATGGCCTGCCTAAGCAGACCATTTATGTTTTGGAGGACATGATACGAGCTTTCTTGTTATAATTTTCTTATAGTTTGGAGGATCAAATACTAATGGCATAGTTTTCATGCAACAATAGCTATCATTCCACCATCTATATGGAACTCTTCAAGGATTTGAATGAGTGACCATGCAGGTCACCATTTTCTTGGACTGATCCAAGAGAGTTGACATTCATGGGGTCAGAGTTCATTTGAGCTACAATAGAGAAGGTACAGATCATACCAGAGAGGATGAAAACTAAACCGATTCATCAACAATCTTATGATGATAGGTGACAGAGGCCTTTGTAGATTGAGGAAGGATACCATGTGTTCCTATGTGTTTCACATCTATGTGGATTCTAAAGATTAGTCAAACGATGAAAGTTATCTCCGAGGTTCATTTTACTATTCAAAATAATACGTAGTGTTGGAGAGTTTGGGTACATCTTAGCTCCAACTCCGTAGTTAGACCACAGACACAAAATTTTTCACGTGTCGAAAATGAGGAGGTTTGTGCATGAACCATCATAGGTTATCCAATTGGGAGAGCTAGACATCAAGGATGGAGTGAATTTTGCTGAGTACCCAGTGGAGATTGAGGACCTACAAGAGAGGGTCTTTCATGGGTGATAAATTCCTTCAGTTCTTGTTCGGTTGTAGCCTAGGAATCTACCAGATAGCACATGGGAGTGAGAGACTCATATTCATGCTCAGTACCCACATCTTTTTAGCATCCTTTTTTGAATTTTTTTGGATGTAAATCCCAATGTTGGGGAGAATGTAATGTCTCAGATTTTACATATACTAATTTTAAATATTCTATGGAATAATTTAAATACTAGGTGATGAGATGGAGTGAAATTACAATACCATGTGTGTCTGGAATAAATGTTTAAAATATATTAAATATATTAAATAGCATACGCACATGGTTTTCCTGAAAAAGTGGAAAAATTCTTAAACGGGTGTCAGGATCATAAATCTTAGGGAATAATTGAGTTTGGAATGGTAGTTTTACCCATACTGAAAATTATCATTGGTAGACATCGGTTGTTTGTGAAAACTTTGTCACGAGCATAAAATGAATAAAATAATTCAATAAAAAATATTTTGTTTTATTTTTACAACCCTTAGAATTAACTACCTTTAAATATGCAATTATTATGTAAATCCACGGTTAGTCGCATAACCCAAGAGATGTCGTAGTATCACTAAGTATATCTTTGGAGAACCCTCTCAAGAGAACTATGAAATATCTTGGATCGATCAATCATCACAACCTCCAATTCGAAAGATCTCATCAATGAACATGATACAAATACTTTTCTTCGTCATCAATTGAATTGAATTTAGGTAGGTCATGTGTTTCAATTTTTTCATTCCATGTTCTTGATTTCAATGATGAACACGGACCAATCAATGAATAGATTGTCCCTAAGATTAACCGTTATGTGAGATGGGTTTATTTTCTAGGTTTATCTGGAGTTTTATTCATGATTATTGATTTATTAATTAGTCTTTATAATGAAAATGAATATATATAGACATGAACATCTCAAGGTTTGATCCCCTTGTTTGGAATTGTGATTTTCTCCCCCAATTCTCCATTCTTCAAGATGTTCTTCATCATTTCCCCATGGTTTGATGTTTCTCGGAACGATCGATCATTGTGCGTATGATTCATGGCATAACGATCCGCAATCGTAGATACATCATCAGTATTACTCAACGGAGGAGCGATAGTGGTTACATAAGTGAATCAAATGATGTTTGGTGCTGATTTGGTTTTCTTCGATGCACAATGAATAATGATGATCATATTGTTTTCTAAGTGGATTGAAGGCCTGAATGTCATCGAGTTGGTGATGTATTGGATAGACGAGGATGTATCTAGAGTTTTACGACTTGGATGTCAATGGATCGGAAGCCATAGGTTTGAATTTTTTGAGCAGGAGGATGAAGAAGGGTTCTATAAAAACCCAACACACATAGCATGTAGTTCGATTTGATGACTTGATGTAAACATGGGAAATTACAAGACATTGGGTGGAGTACATGGGTTGCCTAAATGGTGTGTACTCCCCCACATGGCATGGCCTAGACCATGTAAACATGTTACCCCATGCAGTGTTACATAGGAACAGATACATGGCATGTAACCATGTATTGACACATGGTTGGAGTACACATGTGGGACCCTCGATATAGGGACACACTGTGTAACCCCTCTACATACTGTTTACTCTTCTACATGCCATGAGTTATTGACACATGGAATTTACACATGCAGTACCTGGGGTCAAGGGACACCTATTTTACCCTTATTAAAATTAATGTACCCCTATATACATGGGTTGAATCTTTTTCCCTCCATATCATGGTCAAGTTTAATTTGGTATCGTTCCCCTTATCATTTCCCTAAAGGTTGTAAAAAATCATTTCCCATTCAATGGACTACAATCCCATTAGTGGGAATTCTTGTATATAGTCGTTGGAACCCCCCCTGAGAGGCCTGATGTGGGATCCTCTATTTATATTTTTTCTTAGGTGGAATTATTAGTATCTACATGACCAACACTAAACATTCACTAATCCTCTACTCAGTTGGATTAATCTAGATTTTGTTGTTGGTATCACCTCATGAACTTGGTAGTGATCCTCATATGTGTATCGTATTCTATATGGACTATTAGGACATATCTTTCTCATGGTGAGACCCGATTAAAGTACCTCTCAAGAATATATCATCATTGATAGAAGGATCAATAGTGTGGTCTCCCAAATTAGTGCTTCGTGGAATCATTATGATGAAATCCTAGGGCTGGAATAATACAGTTGTGACTTACCTCTAGCCTATATGTCTTATATTTTGTATATTTGGATAATATTATATTTTCTTTAGAAATATACCTCTGTAGAGATAATTGTACTTAATTTTTTTGGGGGTTCTAAGGTGTCCTACTGAGTATCATTATACTCACCCATGCACTGGACTTCCCTACATGTGTCATGTCTTTTATAGAAAATCAACCATTTGACAGGTTCCTCAGTAGACCAGGACCATACTGTTCTTTATGAGATCGGACAGACCTGTGGTGTGTTCCTACATATTTAATATAGCAGTACCAATACCTCTACATTCATGTTGTACTTTTGTTATAGACTCATTTTTGTTGAAATTTGTTTGGGTATTTTTTTACTTTAATTTACTTCCTTTCATACTCTAGTTGGAGGATTTATTTGTGTTATTGCATGGTTACTTAGTGTTTTTTACATTTTAGTGTTTTTAGGGGTTTGGAGATGTGTGTATGTGTAAAATTACTTTGGATAAGGCATCCTATTCTAGTGATATTCCTTATCAACACTAGTAACCAGCCCCTGGCCAATTAGAGGTAGGCTTACTGAGTCGTAGCACATGCCGCTCTAGGATAGGTCTTGAAGACTTCCATCTCTTCCATACATGTTTATTCATTAGTTTTCAACATAATTGGTCAATAATCACACCAGAACTCCATAAATGACATTTTTAACCTTCTTTGTCACCAAACATAATAATCCAAAAAACAATACAAAGTTACCCTGTGAGATTTTCCCCAAAAATACCCCTTTGGTTTTGTTGAAAACTATTCACCATTAGATAACACTTTAAATATTCTTCCATATTATTTCAAAATTTTGTTCTTGTGATTCCAAATAGAGATAAAATATTAACTCAACAAAAACTCTAATGACACATGATCTATTCTCCATTTGAGAAACTATAGTAGAATGTAATATTCTTCCACAAATCACTTCATTCCAAAAACATTCCTATGATTTCATCATGAACCCCATTTATCATGGTATATAACCTTTGATTGATCATATTTAGAACAATAAAATTGGAAATTATCCCTAATTATTTGATCCACCTATAATATTCTCCCCTGGTATTGATCATGATATTTTCTCTCCCATTGTAAATGATCCCAAAGGTCACTCCTTTTTAGCTGCAACATTTTAAAGAACACATATCATCACATTAGGTAAAGACACACCATACTTCAGGGTTAGGGAGTCCCATGTCTGCCATTTTTCATGTTCGTTGAGTCAATTGTACTCTAAGAGCTAGTTGATATCATTCAAATTCTTCTCTATGTAATTCCTTCATTAGAATATCATAAAATTGCAGTTCAATAGACACATATTCAAACTTTACAATCCCAAGCTCTACCTTCTCCTTGATAAAATGATACTTTATTTCAATATACTTCATATTATAGAGATGGATTATTTTTTTGATAATATTTATAGCACTTGAATTATCACAATTTATTCTGATCAAACACTTCACTTTTACTCCCATGTCATCAAGGTTCTTCTTCTTCCACAATAACTATGTACAATCATTAGTAGTGATAATATATTCAACTTTTATAGTGCCTAAAGAAATTAATATTGTTTCTAAATTATCCATGAATTAAAAAATCCTTCTTGATAAAATACACCACATGATGTTGATTTTCAATCATCTATATAATTGGACCAATATGCATATGTATATTGCAATAACTATTTTTAAAACAATTCATTGTATAGAAACCCAAAATCCACCATTCCCTTGATTTATTGATGTATTATTTTTACTGGAATTAATTTTATTTCATTAGTATTTCATTGATGTTGTGCTTCATAGCTTATGAAAAAACAATATCAGGTTATATTATTGTTAAGTACAATATATTACCTATGATCTGCCTATATTTTGTGACATTAATTGATTTTCCATCATCATCTAATGATAGTTTCATCTTTGAATCCACCAAATTTTTCATTTCATTGGAATTATCCATTATAAATCTTCACATAACCTATATCAAACAATTGGATTGAGAACTTAATGATACATTTCTTCCACACATCACCTATAAACCAAGAAACAAGTCAGTTCTCCAATAATTGGCATTTTAAACTCACTTTTAATGAATTATATGAATATTTTTTCCTATGATTTTTCTGATCCACATAATATTATGTCATTTATAAACACCATCACCTTCATCCTTTTATTATGATAGATGTCGATATAAATATTGTAATCCACTCCACCAGGCTAAAAATTGAGTTTCTTAAAATACTAATAAAGTCTTTAATACCAAGAAATAGATGCCTTCTTTAATATATATTATTCCATCCTCATCCCATATACTTTGTTATTATCGTCATGGATAAGAAAACCATCTAGTTGTTTGATGTACACTTCTTTTCCAAGAACCCCAATCTGTAATTATAAATTAACATCCATTTGGAAAACATTGTATTTTATTTTCACTTATATGGAAAAGAATTAGAGAATAATATCAAGCCTTGAAAACAGTGGGAATGTCTCATCAACATCAATTACCTCTATATGGGTGTTAACCATTCACATAGTTCTTGCTTTATTTTTAATTACCAATCAATCTTTACATAGTTTTTCTTTGAAGTCCCATTTCGTCCTGATGAAATTATTATCTGTCGGTCTCAAAACAATCTCTCATGTTGGATTCTTATAAATTTGTTCACGCTCTTCATTCATATCCAAAACCTAGTTCTCATATTTGTCTTATTATTTCCAAAATTTAGGCTCTGCTTGAGATAGGAAGAATGCCTACTATAAAACATTCATTCTCTGATTTTAAACTGGAACATCTAGATCCATAATGATGATTTTCCTATAAATTTCAGCATGATTCTTTTGCTTCCTTAAACATATAGATTTGACTTCAAGATTCTTGTAATTTTTATCTTCTTATAAATTATCTTTTACTACATCTACTCCACCCGAGATTCATACCTCCCTATCATTGTCATCAGGGAACTATTCACACAATTTTTTAATATTGTGTTGTTTTCATACTATAGTGACATCATTTCATTCAACCAATTTTCCAATCCCTCTATCAAAGAATTTATATGATTTAATTTTACCTGAGTATCCAAGGAATAACCTTTCATCTCTCTAATACTCAAAATTTATGGTTTTTCTATATTGTGAATATGACAATTAGTTTGAAATATACTAATGTATTTCAATATTTTCTTCTTTCCATACCACATCTCATATGAAATATTTTCTTTATTAGGAAAAAATAAGTTCCTATTAGATATGATGACTGAACACAATACCACTTCCTTAAAAATGTTCTATATATGGTCATTTTATAAGAATTATTGTGTCCATGATTTTTATAATTATTTTTCATCTCTCAACTACTCCATTTTTTAGGAGTTCTCACTGCTGAAACATGGTTCATTATCCCAAATTTCTCAATATAATCATCAAATTCGATGTTTGTGAATTTAATACCATTATCAATTTGAAACATTCGATATTGTTTCCAAGAATCCTTTTAGCTTCCTGAAAATATTGCATTATGCAATTGAACATGTTAAGCCTATGGGAAATGAAAAATAATCAAAAAATCCTTATTAAATCATTAATGAAAACAACATAATACCGATTACAATTAATGAATCTTAGTGATAAAGTTCCACACACATTTGGATTCACTAATTGAACGACTCTATGTGGAGTTTGTTATTTTTTCCTTGATTTTATTTTTGATGATCTTTCCCTATTGAAAAGAATCACATGTGTAAGTAAGATCACATGAGAATATGGGGATATCTGGGGTTGCATCACATTTAACCGAATTGTCCAAGGATTGTTGGAATAGATTTCCAATACAATTATACCACAATATATTTTCTTCCTCTTTGGAAACAAATAACATATCACATTCTCCACTCATGAGGTAGATATTCCCCTTCATGAAATTCACCTATAAAACTACCATACCTTATTTCCTTTTGATGATATAAAACTTATTATTAAATTTTACAGAATAAATCGAGTCACAAAATTGTATACACTTAGATGTTTTATAGAGATACCTTTAACAATCAAGACAAGAACATGTATAATCTCTTTTCCCACAAATTTTCTATTTCCTAGTCTAATAATTTTCATACCATCATCATTTCAAAATTTTAAAGCACGTTCTATTTAATATTTTATGCATGGAATAAGATCTGTATTTCCAATTATATGGGAATTTCATCAACTATTTAGGATCAATACACCATCATGATATCATTATTTAAGGGTAATATCTGAAAAAACTTCATGCTCAACTCTTTACTTTTTAGATCCATATCATTAACATCATATTAGTCATGGGATGATATTATTAATCTTCCTCAAATTATGATAGAACAACTTCATCTTGTAATGATTCAAATCAATTTTTAATTTTCATATCCATTAATGATTCTTTGGGTTGTTATTTACAACCCCATTGGGTCTAATTTATACATTACTTTATATTTAGATGAGAAATGTCTATCCCTGTGTCTCAATAATCTACACCAAAAACAATTTACATAAAAATATTTCCTTTAATATTTAAATTTATGTGGCCTCCTTTCCATCTCTTTTTCCCTTTTAGTACCTTTTGGTTATGGAACATAAATTTTGGGAATGTCCAATATTTCCACTGAAATACCAAATAATAAAAGGTGAGATATAGTGAGTCATTATTATTGTAATAACCAGTCCATGGATTCTATAAACCTTTTTAATCTTATTTTTAACATAATATATTTTCAACTATGGAGTGGGAGCTTTCTGTTTGACATCAAGCATCAGATATTTTTGTTTTCAAATAAGCCTCATATTAGCTTTGTGATTTTGATATGATTGTTTTTTCTGTTCTTCTAGACATCTATGATTTACTTCCATATTTTATATCTCATGAGTGGTCTTATTTCCTTATCTCATTTCAGGATTCAAGAGTCCCTCCTCACATTCTATTTTTCTTTTCATGTTTACAAAGTCTAATTCATGTTCTTCTATACATTTTATTTTATCATTTTCTATTCTAGTCAAACCATCAATCACTCTTTTCATATTTAAAACGTTATTCTCATACTGAATGACCATTTATGAGTTATATGGAATTGAGGACATAATATTTTCAATTTTATCATTTATCTAGATAATCTATTATTCCTATAGCTATATATACAGAATGGTTTCACGAACTACTATATTTGTTTCCATTGTTTTGTCTCTCCAAACATGCATCTCATAAAGAGTGGCTTCTAATTCATCCTAGAGATAAAAACATCATTTTAATGCTCCATAATTTTCCCTTTCATACTTTTTCTGATAGTTACCTACTAATACGACCATATAATTTTTTCTATGATCCTTCCAGTTCTCTATCTCCTCCGATAAAGATTATTCTAAAGTGTCATTTTCATTTGAAAGAAGGTTCTTCTTTTTGAAACATTTTCTATTATTTTTTTCTTACCTTTTACTTATGTTAAAGACTTATTCTTTGTAATTTTTAATTCTTCATCATAATCTTATAGAAACCTTTTTGGTAACCTTGCAGCATGATGTCCATCATTTCCACATAGAAAGAATGTGAGTGGATGTTTCCCTTTCAACATTCCTTTTCATCTATGTAGATTTTTGGAATGAAATTAAATAACCTCATTTTGCACTTCTTCTTCCTAGATATCTTCAATATTAATCTTATTCATGTCCTTGAATGTATCCTCTTGGTATTTCCCTTTTTTTCTCATTATCCTCATTTTTCATCTTGTATATGATAATAGTACTATGTAAAATATCCAATGTCATCCACTTTGGGTCTTTATCTTCTAGTACATAAAATTTCACATTGTAATAAGGTGTAAGTATTTATAATATGTGCTTAAATATCTTTAAAATTTCAATAATTTATGTGATACCTTTCATTTCATCCACAACAACAATCACCAGGTAAAAGAATGCATCAACATACTCATTGGGGTGCATTCTCAGGTCGTCATATTTGTTCCAAAAAACCTTCAATTTTTATTATCTAAATTTTGAATGAACATAAAATATATTTTATATATATTATCACATGGAATGTGTAATTTACATGAAATAACCATCATTTAAATTGATTTAGATAAATGTCCTCTTAAATAATCAACTTCATTGGTCGCGGTGTCCAATTTCCTTAAGTATTATTTTGATAAAAGTATACTATCCACACTTGTAGAAATACCACACATCACAGCTATAAAGACATCCAACCTTAATGAGATGATGTGTTTTTTAATCTATTCCTTCCATAACTGAATTTTTTTTCAAATTAATAAGAAAATCATTTTGTGATTAACAACCTCAATTAAAACCACTTAGATAAAAACACTTAATTTAACTATTCCCTCTAATACAAATTGTTATCCTAACTATGTTAAATAACATAAAATAAGGGTTAATTAGTGTATGATAGATTAAAACAACAACCCATTCTGATATTGTTTCATTATTAAACTAAACACTCTTGTCTCTTATTTCCATAACAAAGTATGAGCCAAAAAAGAAACATGCATAAGAAACATAAATTTTAAATTGTTCACCCACAATGGGATATGTCCAACTATAATATGTAGTTAATTTAAAAATGTTCCAAATTTACTAAAACTCACTGCTAATAAAAAATTTAGAGTATACTCAATATCCCTCCTGATTCACTACCATTCACAATTTGACGGCTCGCTACTATATCAACTGATGTGTTCTCACTACTCTTTTAGAATATTAATTTGTAGATCACATGAATCAATAATTATTACAATAGAATTTTTTATCATTAATTTCTAATTTCATCCACTTGATGAATATATATTTACCACATAATTATTGGTCAATCCCTTATGGTTCATGTAAGATTCACTTTCGAGAAACTCATTTCCCAAATTTCCTAAAACATCATAATTATTCACAAAACATTATTCTATTGAAAATTAAAAACACTTTAAAAAAATTAATAACATTATAGAAACCCAAAAATTTCATGAAAATAAAAACTTTTTTGAATCTTACGTAACATTCCTGAAACTACATTTTGTCACAAAATAGACGGTCTTATGAAAACCTTCACAGGAAAAAGGCCATTATGAAACACATTCCAAAATCCAGAGCCTCTAGATTTTCATTAATAATTACTCTATTAAAATAGAGAGGGTAGATTAATATTTATAGGAAATTCCTTTCCTTTGAGAAACTTCAAAGCCGGCCACTACATTTTCAATAATCTCTTTATACTTTTCACAATACTCCCTATCTTAGGAAACTGTAGGGAAACTTTCCATTCATGAAACATCTTATAATCACATAACAAACCATATTTACTACATGACTCTTCCATAATTCATGAAAAATTATTTTAAAAATCTTCAAACATTTATCGAACCAAACTTTTGAGAAACACAAAAATTCCATGAATTCCATCCTTTTCCATACTATCATCAAGAAGACATACTAATTTTCCATACCACTTCCAGAGTTTCCACACCCCTATATTGAATATTTTTCAACATATTTTTTCAATAATTGTGATAGTACTCCACCAAGGACCATGTAAACCAACTTTATCAAAAAAATATATTCATCCCAAAAACACTACATGTAGAGACCCTAAGCATGACGTACAAGGACATTAAATTACTTTTGCGGAATACTTATTACATAACAAAAAAACACACACAAGGACCGTAATAGTTTAGTGTCTTTGGAAACTCGGAATGTAATCTTCTAATCATGGTGAAAGATCATCAAAATCTCCCGTAAAGATATTCCCTTTTATTTTCTTACCTAAAATATTTCTTTATATCCTGGGAAAAAGAAAACATAAAAGGGTGAGATCAAATGCTCATTAAGGGTAAAAAAAAGAAAAATCAACCACATCATATTCATAAGAACATGACATCTTGGAAATCTTAACCTGCAAAAGAGATCATAATATCATAACATGGGATAAATCATAGTAGTGAAATGAAATCCCAATAATCATAACTTAAAACATGATACTTTGTGTAATACACACATAATCATAGAGAATAATTTCTTATTAGTCAAGACTCATTGCCAAGAATATCTTAGTGGACAAAGTCCATTTCTGATCCGAGTTCACTCCTCGTTTCGGTCCTGTTTCACTGAACCGTTATAACCTACCATTCCAGCCATGTCTATCTCATGAGATATAAAATATTTACCCAATTAATTGGAGGGATATATAGGTACCACCAATATCATAATGAAATCATTCTTACTTGTTCCACAAAATAAACTTAAAACATTCATCCTAACCCAAAGAATAAAATGGGTTTCATAAACATCATCCCATTATAACATAATCCATATAAAAAAATGGATATAATTTCATCATAAGAAAAGTGAAACCATGTAAATCATAGAGACATTATACATTAAACATACACATATGAAAATAATTTCATCTTAGAAGGAAAATGGATTTGATAAAACACTTGAAATGAATTCTTGAGGAAAATATCCTTTCTTCTTTAAAATCATTTTCTTTTCACAAAATTCCATGAAATTTTAAAAGATAAGGGTTTTTTTGAAAATAATCATGAAATCTTGTAGAGGAAGCATATTGAAAATGAGGCGTTATAAAACCGTAAAAATCCGTTCACGCCGTATAAGTTAAAAATAACATTCTCCCCGTACTTTTGTCGGAAATGTCAAAAAGTACCTTATATGGTAACCAAAGGAAAGATTTCATTCATACAATGTGGTAAAAAGTAAATAAAGGGTAAAAATGACTTTAAACATTCATGAAATAATGGTAAACATTTTATCAAAACATTTTTAGAAAACATGGTCATGGATGATAAACGTAACCCCAGCAAATACTTACGAATAAGCAATCTCGGATAAAAATGATATTTCCAAAATTATCCCCTACCTTAGGTCTGATTTGCTTCGTAAGTGTCCGAACCTACTGTATAATGATTTAAATAATTTCATTGACTTATTCAAGAATCATACTCATTTTTATTATATCATATATGGTTCACTTATGACTTTATATTACCAGTTCTTTTGTAAATTCCATGTTAAAGAGCGTTTTGGGTAAAATTGTTTCATTTGTCGTCCGTGTTTTGACATGTAGTTATTCATATGATTACTTAGATCATAATTACTTAATTCCAGAATATAATACATGATTTATATATAATATATATTCAGAATATACATATATATAATAAATCAGTAAATGGAAAGAAATACATCGTTCATGGAGACGGTAGGTCGTACGTACGCATGAACGCTGTTTTCGTTTCCTTATTGAGTTGAATGGAATTAAGTAGATGACATACATATATATACACATAAATAAGCTATCATTGTTATGTCATATATTTCATGATTACTTATTATATATACTTTATAATCATTCATGAATGGTTAAGGTGGAGAATGAATCTCATCGCGTCGTAGAGACGGTAGTCCATACGTACGCACGAGCGATGATATCATTCTCATGATCGTGGAATTGTATTTAAGTGTATGTATACTATTTAAGAATCAATATCACTTTACAATAATCATATCTAGTTTTTAAGTACACCATTATACCCATCCAAGTAAGGGGGTGGTGGAAAATAGATTACACCACGGAGTGCAGACGGTATTCCGTACGTACGCACGGGCGGTGATTTCATTTTCCGTAGGATGAATAGATTGTGAAATAGGGTTGTTTCATAATTATAATAACATATCAGTATATGAGTGATACTGATTTTATTACTTCATAATGAAACAACCTAATAAGAATAAGTGGAAGAAAAAATAAAGTTGAATGAATCAGTAACGGATATTATCTCTTCTTTGAAGCACCTCTTTGATATCTCCATTTAGGGCACTAAAATTGGTCTTTGAGGAAGACCAGAACCTCAAGGATGTTGATATGGAAGTGAAGAAGAGAATTTGGCAGGGTTTGGCCAAGCTTGAAGGCTCAAAGTGGTGTGAGGAAGAGGGGGAGGAGGTGCCCTTTTATAAGGGAGGAGAGGGGTACCTAAAACTATTATTTTATTATAAAGTCAAATTCGGTTTTAAATAGCTCCAAATTGATTTACTTATAAGATAAGGTGGGGATGGGTCGAAACCTATCATCAAATAGAATTTAGACAAGTTTAGGTTCCTATTTTAACCTTATCATTACATTTAACATTAAGTTAAATAATTTTACTTTTACCGTGTCTTCTTGTGTTCTTACACTATAAGGTTAATAAACTTACTATAACAAGACAAACGAACCCCAAGTTGTTTATTATTAATATATATAGCCTTATATAAGTCATTTGGACGAACCTTAGAATTTTAGGAATAAAATTACAATTAATAATATAATATATGTTTTAAAAACTATTTTATGTCAATTTTGACACTATTTAGTAATTGATTTTATTGAAACTCATAACAGAATGATTAGTTCAAAAAAAGTTAATTAAATCAATACTAAAATGTCATATTAACCTATAAAATTATTTGAATTCATAAAAAGTCTCAAATTACATTTATTTGTGTATTTATAACATCAATTATGTCAATATTTCATTAATAAGATAATTACTACATCATCATTGTGTCATAAATAAATTTAATTATATAATGTCTAAAAATTACAAATAAAATACCATTATATAGGAAATATTTTTATCTTTCTAATGAGTATTTATAATCGAACTTATCTTATGTATAACCCTATAGTAAAAATTATTTACTTATTAAACATTGATTTTAACTACTTTAACCCTTCTTTAAATAAATTAATAATAAATGTCCTTATCTAATCCAAGTGGGCCTAAATGATCATATTTTATTCCTAAGGTTGTTTTTGGTCGAATTACACTTATCCAATAGAATTAGGACATGTTTTAGGGTAATGATAATAACATTTTTACCCTTAATTACCCTATTTACTTTTAACCGTGGTAAAAAAAAGTAAAAAGTTACTATTCACCAAAAATTATTTTAATCTCATTGAACCACATTGTACTTACTAAAATCAACCGTGTCTCTCAGATTTTTGAAATTCCACTCACAGAAGCGGTAAAATTATGTTTTATGAAAAATTCATTTTTTAACTACCACTTAGTGGTTTCACTATTCATCAAGAAATGAAAGTTTCCAGAAAAATACCAAAAATTTGGCCTAAGCTATATTTGATATTATGAAATCAAAAATGATGTCTATTTTACCAAATTCAAAACATATCAGTTGCAATAATTAATTTAAAAATTAATTCTCGTCGTCAAAACAAATAGCGTGTTCTTAAGAGATAATAACTATCAAAAGATTGACACTTGTTTATGTCTGGTTTAAATGTAGAATTACATCCAATAACCAACATTGTATTAAATTGTAAAAATATATTCTAAATATACATTAAAACCACTCAAATTATTAATTTTTTACTATTAATTTTTTCGATTAAAAAATTTGTTTTTAATTAAAATTTTGTAATTTTCACTATTCATCAGAATATGAAAGTTATCCGAAAAGTACGAAAATTTCACCTTAGGCTAAATTCGATAGTCAGAATCCAAAAATGAAGTCCATTTTGAGAGATAAACTTTATAAAATTTGAAAAGGTGGTTATTAGTATTCATAACGGCTAGTTTCAATAATATTTTAATAGCATATCGTTGTTTTGTGAAACTCGGTATTGCGTACTACACACACTATCGAGGAAGGTCGTGATTTCATGTAATGGAAGGCAAGTCAAGGATGTGTGTTGTGCAAGCTTCTTTTGGTGTAGCGTACAACACAATACATTAATGAAATTAAAAAGAATATTTTTCATAAAATCTCGGGGTGTTACATTCTACCCCCCATAAAACAATTTCGCCCTCGAAATTCGTCGGGGTTATAAATGGTTTACTACTCGAAAGTTTCTTTAATAGAAACCCACATCGTAAAAAGGAATACCAAAACTAATCTTTAAAAACAAAAGTATGAAACGTAATGGTTACCCAAATAAACTAATCATTGGGTTTCCGCATAGGTGAAAATATGGATATAGAAGAGAAATCTAACCATCATGTTCTGATGGAGAGTGGTAGAGAACATGGCTATGGAAAATCCAGCAATCACAAAGCCATAAATTTGTGATGATCTAAGGTACCATCTGATTCATCAGATATAAGAGCACTAGGACAACATTTTTGGTTTTCAAGATCGTTTCCCTAAAGTTGATGAAATTGGAATTAGAAGAAATACTTTCGTGATTTTGGTATAGTCTAACCGTTGGTCGTTATTTGGACAATTTCAACTTCATCTCTTAAAGAAATGAAGTTGAATTTTTCATTCGTGATGTGTTAGCAGATCATGTGATAGAATGATGGGTCATTCCATCTGTCTCAAACAAAAGGGTAGAAAAGTTATCAAAAAATACATAAGTCCATCTATAGTGAGATTAATGATATATGGTTCCTAAAATGGACTTATAATTCATATATCATACTTCTTAATATAATAAAACTAGTTTCTACTAAACAGGGACTTCCTGTAGGCCACTGGTAGGCGATAAAGGCCAGTCGCACTTTGGTTGTGGGTTCGATTCCCACGGCCTTATCCGACGCGATGGGTTGTCTCCCATCCTGCGGGTTGTCATTTTTCTAAAACTATATAATATCAAATGTTCTATCCTTAAATAATACTAACTTATGTCCAACATAATCCATTCCAACCATTAGTCTTATCTAAAATACTTCGGTCCAAGCTCATAATATAAATAAAATGATTACTTGAAATGTCATCAACCAAGCATGTGAATACCATCATTTATCCCCCATATATCTTGTTGGTCACATTCCAATCATGTGAATACCTTAATCATGTATTCTCTTGAAAAATGAATACCCATTAAACCTTAGTGAAAACATTAATGTTGTCAAAAGTTAACTCTTTCCACATACCAAAATCCAAAAATTCTATATACTCAATCCATTACATAACCTTCTCCTTATATCAGTCATGAGCTCATGAATAATATCAAACATTTAATTTTCTCCTTATCCCTTCATTATGCGCATATCATCTATATTCCAAAAATATCTGAATATCCTTTAATGGATACTGGTACCATTAATCATACGCTTTCAAAACTCAAGGAAAGACAACAGTGTAACAATCCTTAGATGTCTCTTTATTCCATAGTACCATGATATTACTTATACAATATTACACTTGATAAACATGTAATCATTCCACTACCTTCTTAAACCATTAACTGAGCTTCAACAATTCTTTCAACTCACATATCATTTGTATTCTTTTCATCATCATCAACATAAATACTACTCATACAGCTGTACTGATTCTCTTCATGAGACTTTCCCTTAGGGCATTGGTTTGCATAATTCCCGTACATTCCACATTTAAAACATTTAACCATTGTTGATGTCATAGCAATACCATTATCCTAATCCATGGTGTTAACTGAACCTTTTCCTTTTCACTTACTGGCTTTGTGTCCTTCTTTTCCACACCCAAAGCATCGTCTAGTTCCCTTGAAACATTCTCCTCGATGCCTCATCCCACATGATTTACATAGGGGAAATTGAACTTTCTTTCCTCTATGATCATCATGAAACTCCATCTTTCTCTTATTATCCAAGTCAGGAAACTTACCAAATTTGAGTTTATTTATCATATTATGAGATTTCTGATTCAGCATAATAATTATGGTTGGACTTCCAAATCCCATTTCATTTGGTTTCTCATGAAGAATATCATTCCATTGTCCATAATATCCTCCATTATCGTGAATCATCTTTTTTCCAGCCATTTTCTAAAACCCAAAAAGAATAGTGTTAGAGGAAAAAATCATAATAAAGGGGGAGTAACTTCAATATCTAACATCTTAGGTTAAATTCTATGATCGTTACCATAGTTCTAGAACTATATCCTATACGTATACTTATCCTTAGGGGAATCCCTAGACATACCTTAGAAATATTTCTAGGGATCTCACTAACGTTTTCGCATCCTAGTTTCCAAAGGATGACTAAACCTTTCCTCTGATACCAACTCTAGAGACCCTAATCTTGACGTACAAGGACATTACATTACTTTTGCATAATACTTATTATATAACAAAAACACACACCCAAGGACCGTAATAGTTTAGTGTCTTTGGAAACTCAGAACGTAATCTTCTAATCATGGTGAAAGATTTCAACATCTCCCATAAAGATCTTCCCTTTTTTCTTACCTAAAACCTTTCTTTATATCCAGGGGAAATGAAAACATAAAAGGGTGAGCACAAATTCTCAGTAAGGGTAAACAAAAGAAAAATCAATCACATCATATTCATAAGAACATAACATTTTGGAAATCTTAACCTGCAAAAGAGATCATAATATCATAACATGGGATAAATCATAGTAGTGAAATGAAATCCCAATAATCATAACATAAAACATGGAACTTTTTTGAATACACACATAATCATAGAGAATCATTTCTTATTAGTCAAGACTCATTTCCAAGACTATCTTAGTGGAAAAAGTCCATTTCTGAACCGAGTTCACTCCTCGTTTCAGTCCTGTTTCACTGAACCGGTATAACCTACCGTTCCAGCCATGTCTATCTCATGAGATATAAAATCTTTACCCAATGAATTAGAGGGATATATAGGTCCCTCCCATCTCATAATGGAATCATTCTTACTTGTCCCACAAAATAAACTTAAAACATTCATCATAACCCAAAGAATAAAATGGGTTTCATAAACATCATCCCATCATAACATAATCCATATAAAAAATTGGATATCATTTCATCATAAGAAAATTGAAACCATTTAAATCATAGAGACATTATACATTAAACATTCACATATGAAAATAATTTCATCTTAGAAGGAAAATGGTTTTGATGAAACACATGAAATGAATTCTTGAGGAAAATATCCTTTCTTCTTTAAAATCATTTTCTTTTATCAAAATTCCATGCAATTTTAAAAGATAAGGGTTTTGTTGAAAATAATCATGAAATATTGAAGAGGAATCTTCTGGAAAATGAGGCGTTATGAAACCATAAAAATCTGTTCACGCCGTATAAGTTAAAAATAACATTCTCCTCGTACTTTTGTCAGAAAAGTCAAAAAAGTACCTTATATGGTAACTAAAGGAAAGATTTCATTCATACAATGTGGTAAAAAGTCAATTAAGGGTACAAATGACTTTAAAAATTCATGAAATAATGGCAAACATTTTATAAAAACATTTTTAGAAAACATACTCAGGGATGATAAACGTAACCCCAGTAAATACTTATGAATAAGCAATCTCGGATAAAAATGAGATTTGCAAAATTATCCCTTACCTTAGGTCTGATTTTCTTCGTAAGTGTCCGAACCTCTAGTATAATAATTTAAATAATGTCATTGACTTATTCTAGAATCATACTAATTGTTATGATATCATATATGGTTCACTTATGACTTTATATTACCCGTTCTTTTGTAAATTCCGTGTTAAAGAGCGTTTTGGGTAAAATTGTTTCATTTGTCGTCCGTGTTTTGACTTGTAATTATTCATATGATTACTTAGATAATAATTACTTAATTCCAGAATATAAAAAATGATTTATATATAATATATATTCATAATATACATATATATAATAAATCAGTAAATGGAAAGAAATACATCGTTCTTGGAGACGGTAGGCCGTACGTACTCATGAACGCTGTTTTTGTTTCCTTATTGAGTTGAATGGAATTAAGTAGATGACATACATATATATACACATAAATCAAGTATCATTATTATGTCATATATTCCATGATTACTTATTATATATACTTTATAATCATTCAGGAATGGTTAACGTGGAGAATGAATCTCATCACGTCGTGGAGACGGTAGTTCGTATGTACGTACGAGCGATGATATCATTCTCATGATAGTGGAATTGTATTGAAGTGTATGTATACTATTTCAGAATCAATATCACTTTACAATAATCATATATAGTTATTATGTAAACCATTATACCCATCCAAGTAAGGTGGTGGTGGAAAATAGATTACACCACGGCATGGAGACGATATTCCGTACGTAGGCATGCGCGGTGATTTCATTTTCCGTAGGATGGATAGATGATGAAATAAGGTTTTTTCATACTTATAATAAAATATCAGAATATTAGTGATACTGATTTTATTACTTCATAATGAAACAACCTAAGAAGAAGAAGTGGAAGAAGAAATAAAGTTGAAAGAATCGGTAACGAACATTACCTCTTCTTTGAAGCACCTCTTTGAGATATCCTTTTGGGGCACTAAAATTGGTCTTTGAGGAAGAACATAACTTCTAGGATGTTTCTATGGAAGTGTATAAGGGAATTTGGCAGGGTTTGGCCGAGCTTGAAGGCTCAAAGTGCTGTGAGGAAGAGGGGGAGGAGGTGCTCTTTTATAAGGGAGGACAGGGGTACCTAAAACTATTATTTTATTATAAAGTCAAATTCGGTATTAAATAGCTCCAAATTGATTTATTTCAAAGCTAAGGTGGGTATTGGTAGAAATCATCTCATACAATAGAATTTATACAAGTTTAGGTTCCTATTTTAACCTTATCATTTAGATTTAACATTAAGTTAAATAATTTTACTTTTACCGTGTCTTCTTGTGTTCTTACACTATAAGGTTAATAAACTTAATATAACAAGCCAAACGAACCCCAAGTTGTTTATTATTAATATATATAACCTTATCTAAGTCATTGGACCGAACCATAGATTTTTGGGAATAAAATAACAATTAATAATATATTATATGTTTTGAAAACTATTTTATGTCAATTTTGACACTATTTAGTAATTGATTTTTTTGAAATTCATAACAGAATTATTAGTTCGAAAAAAATTAATTAAATCAATACTAACATGTCATATCAACCTATAAAATTAGTGGAATTCATAAAAAGTATCAAATTACATTTATTTGGGTATTTATAACATCAATTATGTCAATATTTCATTAATAAGATAATTACTGCATCATCATTGTGTCATAAATAAATTAAATTATTTAATGTCTAAAAATTACAAATAAAATACCATTATTTAAGAAATCTTTTTAGCTTTCTAATTGGTATTTATAGTCGAATTTATCTTATGTATAACCCTATATTAAAAATGATTTACTTATTAAACATTGATTTTAACTATTGTAACCCTTCTTTAAATAAATTCATAATAAATGTCCTAATCTAATCCAGGTGGCCCTAAATGATCATATTTTATTCCAAAGGTTGTGTTTGGTCTAATTAAACTTATCCAATAGAATTAAGACATGTGTTAGGGTAATAATAATAACATTGTTACCCTTAATTACCCTATTTACTTATAATCGTGGAAAAAAAAGTAAAAAGTTATTATTCAACAAAAATTATTTTCATCTCATTGAACCAAATTTTACTTACTAACATCAACCGTGTCTCTCTGATTTTTGAAATTCCACTCACAAAAGCGATAAAATTAAATTTTATGAAAAATTCATTTTTTTAACTACCACTTAGTGGTTTCACTATTCATCAAGAAATGAAAGTTTCCAGAAAAAATAACAAAAATTAGGCCTAAGCTATATTTGATATTATGATCTAAAAAATGATGTCTATTTTACCAAATTCAAAACATATCAGTTTCATTAATTAATTTAAAAATTAATTCCCGTCGTCAAAAAAAATAGCGTGTTCTTAAGAGATAATAACTATCAAAAGATTGACACTTGTTTATTTCTGGTTTAAATGTAGAATTACATCCAATGACCAACATTGTATTAAAATGTAAAAATATATTCCAAATATAATTTAAAACCACTCAAATTAATAATTTATCACTATTAATTATTTCAATTATAAAGGTTGTTTTTAATTAAAATTTAGTAATTTTCACTATTCATTAGAATATGAAAGTTATCCGAAAAGTACCAAAATTTCACCTTAGGCTAAATTCGATACTTCGAATCCAAAAATGAAGTCCATTTTGAGAGATAAAATTTCTAAAATTTTAAAAGGTGGTTATTAGTATTCATAACGGCTAGTTTTAATAATATTTTAATAGCATATCGTTGTTTAGTGAAACTCGGTATTGCGTACTACACACGCTATCGAGGAAGGTCGTGATTGCATGTAATGCAAGTCAAGTCAAGGATGTGTGTTGTGCAAGATGATTTTGGTGTAGCATACAACACAAGACATTAATGAAATTAAAAAGTATATTTTTCATAAAATCTCGGGGTGTTACACTACAATGTTACCTTGAGGGATTATTTCTCAATGGGAATAGATATCATGGGACGATATCTCATAGCCACAACTATCTATTTTAGATGATGTGAGCCTTTAATAAGTACATTATATAATTACCAAGAAAATGTATATATATAGGATATATATAAGAATATTCTAAATATATTCTATAAAATAGTGGATAAGGAAAACAAATCAATTACAGAAAAATCCCAACATTTCATGTGGGCATAATCTGCCTCAACAGACAATACCAAACAAGAGGCCCCAAAATCACTTGTTTATAGAATAGAGGTCGTTTATCTGTAGATGTATAATTTCTTTTAAATAAAATCTCTATATGTATATTGAGTTATGAAAATTGAAAATCATAGAATAAACTCTATGTGATAGAATGAATCGATGATAATATATTTCATACACTACACAATCTCGAGGTGTGAATGAATTAGATGGTGGGATACTTTAATAAGATTTTCCACCTTCACACATTCCATAAAGGAAGGTTTTTATTAGTTCTCATAACCCTGATGATACTATGTAAGAAACCATCAATGATGAAACTAAATTATGAAGAACATCACATCATATCCCAGGTCTATTCTAATAGATTCTACTCTTTTGGACACCATGGATAGCTAAACACCTTATGCACCAATCTAATGAAATATTATCAATAATTACATTATATAATTCTCATGTTAAAATACATATCCTATAAGCGTGAACTTAAATAGAATAGAATCAAATTCCAATTAGAATAACATTAAACAACATAACATCCATGTCTAGGTAGAAAGAATATAAATTTCATACAATGCATGCCCTAATAATGATAATTTATACTGCATAATATCTAAATACTAGAAGTAATACATTGAATAATATATGATCAAATACATTCTTTTAATACCATATATTATATAGAATTCATGTCCTAACTTCAAGACATTAAACAATACAACATCCTCATATATGTGGTAAAATAATAAACTGCACAACATCCAAGTCTAGAAATAGATACATTAAAATGAATTTCACCTACAACTATATAGTTTGATGTTAAACTTCAATTTTACTATCCCTACTAAATAATCTTAAACTATGAGGCAGAATTCCATCATTCATGGCTCTAAACTTCATGTAATCTCTTGTTACCATTGGCCTCTTTTTTCCTTACACGAGACATCAATCAATGTAGATGTCATTTTCACATAACCCAGATGTTCCATAGAGTATTAATTTCTCCTCATATATATGATTCATATCTATCAAGATGAACATTTTAAAATTTAATATGTGTGCCTTGACTCCTCTCAATAGAGGATATGTTGTTATTCATGGATATCCTATCCTAATCCAAGTCACAATGTCTAAAACCAAAAAACGTGCTCCCCTTACACATAATTAAGATATATGAAGAAGACTCCACTTTAAGAACTATATTTGGAATGATTCCTAATATCATAGTATATATAGAAACACCCAAATACATTATACTTAGATAAAACAAGAAAATAAATAACATACCCAACTTTTTCTCCTATGATTGAGAAGGGACAATAAAGGGGAAATTTCTTAAGAACAATGCATTCCATGATTATTTATATTATAGGATACATATTCATTCCTGGGTTTCCAATCATGGTCTTATCCTTATATTCCATCATTATTAAAACAATTTATGATAATTCCTCCTTTAACCATGTTGTGTTTAATGAGGATATCTTTCAATGATGTTGTATACTATATTGAAACCCATTTCCCTCACCCATTATCTAGATCTATGTATGTGACATTATATAAATGAACTAATTATGGCTTGATTCCTGTTATAACAAATTAGATACTGATGTTCGAACCTTATCTATTGGGCCTGACATAAATTTCAAAAATAATATACATCTTTTCCCCAGTTCTCAATCCTTCATCGTGAAATTACAAATTCATTATGGCACTACAATAAAGATATTCCTGATTCTATTTCACTAAATTTGATCTAGATATATGAATTTTATGTGGAAAAAATATATATTTCAAGATAAAATACCTCATTCTATGTATGATCCAAATATACTTAAAAATTTTCATCATAGAGTTCTTCCAATGTGAATCTATTCAAAATGTATTATCCTATGTTTATGATAATGATTTGTATGTATGTATATTATCACAAAATGAGAATAATTTTTTTAATTGAAGAAATATCCAAATAATAGATATTATATTCTCCAAAAAATGATCAAAGGATAATCATGGATACATGAAGACCATATGACTAGGTTATGTGGGTCACAAGACACACATGAAGACACATGATCACATGAACCTATGAACACCATGTGAAGGGGTCATGTGCTTCATGAGATATATTAATGATCACATGAATCACCTCAAATAGTCCATCACGATCATGTGAAGCATACCGGATAAGTTCCTCTGATTATACGACATTTCAATCGATATATATCTGAAAATCACCCAAAGTCTTTTATGAAATAAAATCTAAGAAATGTTGAAGATTCATGTGATGGATGTTGCATTTATTTTCTTGTGAAGGGATTGTATGACTCACCTGAACAGTTCAAAAATCATGCAAGATCTCTAGAGGCATTTCATTGATGCCATACAAAATCATTTGGGTATGTCTGCTTCATCATGTAAAGGCCCTTATAAACATCCATTAGATCATGCAATTCCCCATCAGATCCATAGAAAAGTGGAGAGACTGTCAATGAAAATGCATGAATTATTTTGTGAGATCCGTGATTAATCACATGAGACCATAGACAAGAAGAGAAACTATCCATGATAATGATCATAGGTTTTTGTGAGATATAGTATTGATCATGAGACACCATAAATAACAACCAATGGGAAACGTTGAAGGTATTTTAAAATAGAAGATAAAAATATGGAAAGGTAGGAAGCCTTATAAGAAAGGAAGTTACACTATTCAGTACTACAACCCGGCCCTTTATCAGCGCTAAAAACCGGCATTAACAGCGCTAGAAAAGCGCTCTTAATGCCGGCGTAGATAAAGGGGGGGTCCCCTTTATCAGTGCTCCGAGAAGCGCTGATATAGGGGACCTTTATTAGCACTAACAAAAGCACTGATAAAGGACCGCCTTTATCAGGGCTTCTCTTAGCGCGGATAAAGGATCCCTATATCAGTGCTTCTCGGAGCGCTGATAAAGGACCCCTTTATCAGCGCTTCTTTTAGGGCTGATAAAGGTCTCCTATATCGGCGCTTGACGGAGCGCTGATAAAGGGTTCCTTTATCAGCGCTCCTCTAGTGCTGTTAAAGGTGTCCTTTATCAGCGCTAAAAAAGCACTGATAAAGGCCCCATCGCCTGCACCTACAAAAAAGGACCTGCACACCTGCACACCAGAATACCTGCACAAAGTAGCACATGCACACCTGCACACCATAGCACCCGAACCCAATATTTTGACCAACAAAGGTATATACATTTACTTAACATCATGAATACAAAAAGACGCATTACTATATACATTTGAAACATTGTTTTACATGGTTACATTTACAATTATTCAACAACAGTTATAAACATTCATGTTTCATCCTTTGATATCTGTGATCCGATCTCGATGGTATTTGTTGCCGAACAAAGCATCTGAACTCAAGGAAAAAAATTCACCTATATAAGAAAACAAATATTATGTTAGTAATGCAATAATGAAATAAATTAAAACAGTAATATGAAAGAATACATTAATATGGAAATGTGAAAATAAAATATGAAATTTTAAACTCAAAATTTTTCAATTTCATAACAATGAAAGGGAATAATGTAAAATCAATATGTTTTTGATTGATTTATCTGATTTAATAAATACTAATTCTTTATCTAATGAAAAGCTTTACCAGTCACACCGTGCGTCAGTCGGATTGAGGTGCGGTCTATTCGTACACGTCACAAATGACTCGTGGATCGTTGTCCTAAAGTATCAAAACAATCCGAACGCGTTTGCTCAGTTTGGCGTATGTCATTGGTGTTGTTTTCCAAAGTTTATCTCAATTTGAAACTAATATCAGACACTTTTAGCCATACCGGTCACGCTGTCCATCGGATTGAGGTGTGGTCAATTCGTACACGTCACAAATGACTCGTGGATCATTGTCCAAAAGTATCAAAACAATCCGAACGCGTTTGCTCGGTTTGCCGTATGTCATTGGTGTTGTTTTCCAAAGTTTATCTCAATTTGAAACTGATATTAGACACTTTTAGCCATATCGGTCATGCCATGCGTTGGATTGAGGTGCGGTCAATTCGTACATGTCCCAAATGACTCGTGGATCGTTTTCCTAAAGTATCAAAACAATCCGAATGCGTTTGCTCGGTTTTCCGTATGTGCAGTAGTCATCTGCTTCCGAATCAACTGGACCTGCTCAGAAGTCTCCTGGATGATACATGGTCCCAGTAAAGCTGCCTCACCTGTCTCTAACCAGCACAATGGTTATCAGCATGGCCTGCCATATAAAGCCTTGTAAGGTTCCATCTAGATAGTTTCCTGAAAACTTTTATTATAGGCAAACTCGACTAGGGGTATATGCTTTTCCGAAGATCCCCCAAAGTCTAGGACACATGCACGCAACATGTCCTCAAGCACCTGTATCGTACGCTATGAATGACCATCAGTTTGAGGGTGGTAAGCTATTCTCAACAGAACCTGTGTACCAAGATCCCTCTGAAAACTCTGCGAGAAACAAGACGTAAAATGGGAGTCCGTATCTTAAATGACAGAACAAGGAACCCCATGGAGACGTATGACCTCTCAGATATATAACTTCCCGATCTCGTCAACATCGAAGGTCTCCTTGATCGGCAAAAAGTGAGCTACCTTCGTGCGTCTATCCACAAAAACCCACACGACATCATTGCCTCGAGGTGACCTCGGCAACCGAGTTACGAAATCCATCGTGACATCATCCTTTTTCCACTTCGGGATTGGTAATTGTTGTAACAGTCCGGCTAGCGTCTGATGCTCCACCTTCACCTACTGACAGGTAAAACATCCCGTAACAAAACCATATACATCTCTCTTCATACCCAAACACCAGTACTGACGTCTCAAGTCACGATACATCTTGGTAACCCCGGCATGAACTGCCCAAGATGAGGAATGAAACTCCTACATCAACTCCTCATATATATCCCCTGAACCCACACTCGTCCCTGGAAATGCAGAATTTCATCATCGCCTATCGTCCAACCAGGTGGAGGGTTCTCACTAGCCAGTGAATCTCTTAGAACTAGGCCTTCTGAATTAGATATCTGTCTCATCCTCACTCTATCCAGGAGGGTAGAAGTCACAGATAAAGATAAAAGATAGGCTTTCCCCTGACTTTCATGCACCTCTAGATGCATCTCAGAGAACATGGCCATGAGCTACCACTCACCACTGGCCTCTTGTACCGCCTGTATCTGAGTCCTCCTGCTCAATGAATCATTAACTACATTACCCTTACCAGGTGTATATGCAAGCTCAAAATCGAAGGACTGTAGGTATTCAACCCACCTTCACTGTCTCAGATTCAAGTCACACTGAGTAAAGATATACTTGAGGCTTTTTTGGTCGGTGAAAACCACAAAATGCTCTCCCAAGAGATAATGTCTCCAACAACGTAATGCATGAACTACTACAACCAACTCAAGATCATGCATCAGGTAATTCATCTCATGTGGCCTCAATTGCCGAGACCCATATACAATAACTCGATCACCCAGCATCAACACTACTCCCAACCCAATACCCGATGCATCACAGTAAACTGTATAGCTCTTCCCTTACTCTGGAAGTATCAGGACTGGTGCTGATGTCAAACATCATTTCAAGTCCTGAATGGCTATCTCGAAAGCTTCTGGACAAACGAACTTCACACCCTTCTTAGTCAAACCCATCAACGACACTGCTAAGTGGGAGAAGTCCTGGATGAATCACCTGTAGTAACCAACCAGCCCCAAGAAACTCTGTATCTCAAACACATTCTTGGGCTCCTCCCAAGAAACTACTGGTCTCACATTCTCTGGGTCCACTGCAACTCTGGCCTCTAAGATGATATGACCTAGGAGGTGTATCTGGTCCATCCAAAAGTGGCACTCTGAGAGCGTAGTATATAGATTATGCTCTCCCAGTGTAATCAGCACGATCTCAAGATGGGTGGCATGGTCGTGTTGAGTGTTAGAGTACACCAAGATATCGTCCATGAATACTACCACGAAAGATACAGATAAGGATGGAACACGCGATTCATCAGAGCCATGAAAAATGTTGTCGTGTTCATGAGTTTGAATGGCACAACCAAGTACTCGTACATACCATATCTATTACAAAAAGTTGTAAGCGGTATATCTGATGGTCTCACGCGTAGCTGATGCTATCATGATCTTAAGTCAATCTTCGAGAACACTCGTGATCCAAGAAGTTGATCAAAAAGATCATCAATCATCGACAAGGGATATCAGTTCTTAACCGTCGACTGGATCAACTTCCGATAATCCACGCTGAGTCTGAGGGTATCGCCTGCCTTCTTCACAAAGAGGACTAGGAACCCCAAGGAGAAGTGCTTGGTCAGATAAAACCCATTGACTGTAACTCCTCTAACTGCCTCTTGAGATCCTACAACTCTGGTGTAGCCATCCTATAAGGCGGAATGGACAACAGTGCTGCTCCTGGCACAAGCTCAATATAGAAATACACCTCACGCTCTGGAGGTAGACATGAAAAGTCATCTAGGAAGACATTCCCGGAATAATCAACACTTGGAGGGAAATCCTTCTGACATATCCCCTGGTAGTCCAGATATATGCTTGCAATCTGGGTTGTGACTCTACCTCGCCCACGATGCTCTGGTCCAACTCGACTCACCTGAACATCTCATTCTCCCTTGTATAGAAACTCTCTGCCCTCTGGTGACGTGAAACTCACCCTACGACGATAGAAATCTACAAAGGATTGAAAGGGAACCAACCAGTCCATCCGGAGAATGACATCATAGCTCATCATCTCCAAAACATAGAGGTCCCATAGAATGTGACACCATCCAACCTCAAGGGGGAACTTTTTGCACTGACGCACATATGTTGTTCGAGTTCCCAAAGGAGTGTTTAGAGTCATGATATCAGAAGAAGTAGAATCATAGAGCCCAATGCTCTTCACAACAGGCATAGATATGAAACTATGTGTAGCACCCGTATCGAAAAGTACCGAAGATAAGATAGAAGATACTAGAATAGTACCTATGGCTATAGAATTTCTGGGATCCTGCTCCTGCTGGGTCTGTTGCACTGCATATGTCTTTCCAGTGCCATGGCCCTGCGACATAGCCTGGATACCCTGAGCTGTCCCTCCCGGCTGCCTCTGAGATACTCATTTCTAGATACCACGGCCATGACTACCATCTCTGCCTGCACGCCCTAACGTATTCCAGTTTCCCGACTGGTAAGAAGCCACTGGTCATACTCCCGCTTGCAAAGTCTACACAGAACCCCTCTCACTAGCCACTGGTGGAAACACCCTGCAAAAGCGCTGCAGATGACCCATCTTGCCACAAGCTCGGAACTCCACTGGGTCTTGTGGACACTACGGTCTCTTGTGCCCCTCTCTAACACATTGGTAGCACCTGACCTCACCACCTGAAACATACTTCTAGCAGGTACTGCCACCCTGAGAGAAGTCCATATGTATTTTCCTCTTGCAAGTAGACATAGTACCAGAAACTGGGGCTGAACCGCCCTGGCCCACACCACTATCTTCCCGAAGTTTGCTTTCGGTAATTGATGTCTGGTTCATAATAGCAAGTACTGAAGGAAACCTGAAAACATTCACTAGTGCTCATATGTCATATCGAAGACCATCCCCAAAGCATCTGCCTCTCAACGTCTCATCACCCACCAGAACGGGTGAAAAATGCTAAAGCTCGGTGAAACGACCAGAATAATCCATCACCGACACAGCGCCCTATTGTAGATTCATGAACTCTCGAGCTTTATCTGCCCTCAGTGTCTCTGGAAAGAAGAATTCATAAAAGCCTACCTGAATATCTTCCCACGCCATGTCCCTGTGATGCTCTGACTGGGGGGTAACATTCCACCACCTATTGGCAGAATCACACAGCATATATGTCGTGAGCTTGACCCTCTTCGATGGAGGTGTCTCAATATGATCAATGATACTCTGCATAGACCCCAACCAAGACTCTGCAGCTTGTGGTCCACCATCCCCTGAGAACGTAGGCGGATGATGTTGCTGGAAGATACGAGTCAGCTCAGCCATAGATGTGGCAGCCTACGGTTCTCCCTGAAAGGTCTGCATGAACCGCATAAATCCTTCAGGAAACTCGGCCTCCGCGCATGTGTCCGGTATAACAACTGCGCCGCATCAAGATCTACAGGAGGATCCACTAGTAGCCCATGTCCCACCATCTCTAGAGTATAATTGTTTCCACTCTCCTGGAGAACAACATGTGGTCATCTCGGCGGCATGACACTACATGGTCAAATGCACACCTTAGAACAAGATTAACAACGACCGAAAACGAAGAAACCCAAAAGGGAACAGGAGGAAGAAGGGATTCAAGATTTGAAAAACAAAACTACACGGTGTGTATCCAGACTACACGGTGTGTACCTGACTTCATTTCCCCTGCCTGGGTCCTTCTACACAAATAATCCACACAGCTTCCATTGAACAAAACTGCACGGTGTGTATATAATCCATACGTCGTGTATGGTGTAAATTTACAATCGCCCTTGTCGTTTGTGACATGACCGACTACTGGGCTTGATACTACATAGCGTGTTACACCCGCACACGGCGTGTACATCACCCCGTTTCCCTAGCCACATGACTAACACCACATGGTCTATCCTCGTACAAGACTACACGGAGCGTCCTAGAGGTACACGGCGTGTACTAGACGAGCTTCACCGACCCGTGTTGTTAGTTACACAGCCGGTACACAAGGCTCACACTACACGGCTTGTTCTATATACACACGGCATTTATGTGAAAGGATTACACTGATCTGTTTTGTTAGTTACATGACTGGGTCCCCAGGTCACACTACACGGCGTGTTATTCATTGACACAGCATGTTCAAGAAAAGAATACACCGGCCCATGTTTGTTAGTTACACAGCCGGGTCTCCGGGTCAACACTACACGGCTTGTACAGAAGATACACGGTGTATTTTCCCCAAGCTCTTCCCTTCCGCATGTCACCGCCCACATGGTTTGTGACACGGGAAGAGACTACACGGCGTGTACTCAGGGTACACGGTGTGTACTCAAATTTTTTTCTTTTCTTCCCAAACAGAAGGCCATGCACGGTGTGTTTAAGGCACTACATGGTGTGAACACTGGTTTGTTTCAGACAGTATTCCTTAGAAACATTCCCGAAACCCAGAAAATGTCGAAAACAACACCTAAGTGTCAAATTCTGACCCGTGAGGAACCATACTCCCCACAAATCAAAGTTTGATATCTTATATGTGTTATAACAAAAAAAAACTGATGATCCACCAAATTCCAGTCAATGAGGGCCCATACTCCCCAAAATCAAAAGTTTGGCATCCATTCTATCAACCGGCTCATAAAAAATACCCTATCACATAGCAGGTATTTATCAAGCAGTTATCACAATAGCATGATTTTCTAGCACAACAACTATCACAATAACATGTGATTTCTAATGCACCTTCATGGCATGGAAACTATGCATGGCATGTGATTTCTAGCATGTTCTAAAATGATGCATGAGATGACATACCCTAATCTCATCAGGTTGCAACTAAATAGAACCCATGGATAAAATATAAACAGCACAATCACAAGTGCATCACCCAACGGGGACATAAAATCAACTGTAAAATTTTCAAACTCAGAAAAATTGAAAAAATATGAGGTAGACTGAATTTTCCCTGTACACGGGTTAGCTACGCCCGAGCACAGCTTATTACCAACTATTGTTTCCGTCCTATCCCTGACTAAGGATCCAAATAATAAGTCAAAGAAAATAACTCCTCTGATACCAGTTTATAATGTCCCGGATCCGAGATCCACTCAACGGGTGCCCCAAACCCGGTTCACCACGTGACCTCAAGCACATTTCCCCAAATGCTAGAGGCTGCTAACTAGAAGCAAGGGCCCAGACCTGATAGTGGGGAAACTATGCCCTCATTTGTCAATGATTAGCATAGAGGAATAATATAAAAAGCATACAACACAGGGGAATCATTAAACCATGCACATTTTAAATAAACAACTACAGTAAAACTACCAACAGTCATATATATATATATAAAGATGATGCAAAATGCCTCAAGTTCTAAGAAAACAGCTAGAACATGTTCCAAAGCAGTTTAATACGATACAAAGTATAGCAAAAAAACAAAACAGCCAGTAGCATCACGAGCCAAAGCCCTGTCCCATGCTCCCCTGCTCCTCAGTAGCAATCAAGTACCTGTATAGGGACCCTTTCCTTTATCCACACCTGCAGAAACATAATCTGTTTGGGCCGAAAATCATGACCCAAACAGGGTGTGAGAAATAAATCCTAGTAGGCACCCACCAAAGGCCCATTCCCAACTGTCTGTAAACATGCAACAAGAGTGTACAAAAGTAAAATTAAATAAACTATGCAGTACTCAAAAGTAACAAACTTACCAGTTATATTGCCATTTTAATATTCAATTTATCCATTTAAGATAAGAAATCACCACAGTGAGTTTCTAAGATAACATTCAGTGTCCTCAGACACGCAACCCTTACCCATAGGTAATTGAAATCTTTCCCTCAAGAATAACAGAAATTTCCCATAGGCATACGAAGTGTCTCCCTTAGTCACAAAGTCTATTTCCCACAGGCACGGAATAAGTTTCCCTCAAGCCGAAATAACTACTGCCCTCAGGCTAAAGGAAACACTGCACTCAGGCTAAACAAGTAATCGGGTCATTCCCAACATATAAACAAGCATTTCCAATACAATTCCTCTGAAGGAAAAATTAATGCACACAAAAAACATTGCATACCCTCGGGTATCCTGGACAAACTTCTAAACAGATGAACACACCCTTGGGGTGGTCTTAGATCCAAGCAATGATCCCAAATAACTTGTTATTATGAAATTTAATTACTTATACAATTCTAGGAATTTAAATCATCTCAGGCCTTAGCCACACGACACCCAAACATGGGTTCAAAGAACAAAAATACACACAAACACACAATAGTTTGAAATTAAACACCAAGCAACCTACCTTAAACAAAAATGAACGATATACGCAAACGTGGATTCCAAAAACGCCCAATAACGACGTATATCTGAGGTAAAATAATTCTCATTCAACCTCAAATAAATTCTCTTAGAGGAAGAATTGGAAAGAACTACGCAATGAGAAGGAAGGGCTTACCCGTGTGGTTCCAACATGATCAACGGAAGCGGAAACAGATTCCTGATGCTCAATCAGTTGATCCATGAAGGTTTCGTCATCCTCTCACGAGCTCTCGTCTTGTTCTAAGCCAATCCTTTGAACAGGGTTGGATGCTGTCCATTTTAAGTGAAAAAAACAAAGTACACAGTGTGTAATTTTGACAACATGGTGTGTAATTCCTTCATTAAACTATTCCTATGGTGGCACCACCAAACTGTTCATCCGTCGACATTAGTACACGACATGTATTCCCGACTACACAGCATGTACATTCGCCAAGATGGCGACTGCTTCCCCCACCTTTCTATTTGCCTGCCGACTGACTACACGGTGTGTAAATACATACTACATGCCGTGTAGTCGGTTTTTACACAATTTGTCACCGACATGGCTACACACCCTATGTACTCATCCCACACAGCCAAAAGTATATGGCGTGTGGAATAGTACACGGTGTGTAGTTCTAGAATTTGGTATTTTTCCCCATTTTCCTTATTTTCTCAAAACACTTATGGAAAAGTGAAAAGAATAAACCCATACCTAAAAAGTAAGAAATAGGTTCTTACATTAATAAATAATGATCAAGACACTACAATATTCTAATTCATATATTTGTGTGTCACATACTAGAGGGAGAAGAGTAAATGAATTTACAATTTGATATCAGTTGGTCATCATTTGATTTAGGGAGAATTCGTTCCATCAGTCTAATACATTCTTATTATTGTGACTAACCAAATAAGAATATTGTAAAACATTTCATTTTCTTCAATGAAGAGACAATATGAGTTTCTTTCATGCTGTTGTGCATGTAACAACAGAAAGAATATGTTTTTGTAAGAACAAAGAAGAATTGTGACATCGGACATGAATTAATTGGTGGAGTAAATTCATGGTGTTACAAACCCCTATCAACAAGGAGATGACTGCATTGGGAAGGTAGTATAAAGATCCATTAATTTGTAGTAAAACAAACACTATTGTATTGTTTACATAGTGAAATATGAGTGTATGTTAATATTCTACTATATCTAATACACACAAAAGGAATGTTTTCTAGTAGATAGTATGGTTAAGATTATTTACAACCATGCCAAGGACAATCTACTCTTACTGAGTAGTGATCCTTGTAAAAAAATCATGTTCTTGAATTTACTAGTTTAATATTCTTGCATGTGACAGGGAGAATATACTAATAGAATCGAGATCCTCATAGGTCAAATAGGTAAAGGAATAAAAAAATCAATTATATTAAAAAAAACCAACACTGATTCACCCCACCTCTTAGTGTTAGACATATCCAAAACTAGTTCTCACTGTTGGTATCATAGTCAAGGTTAACCTCTATTTGAGTCTATATAGAAAATTTATTTTCTTTTGAAGATTGAGTTTCTTTTCTGAGTAAACAATGAAGTGCAGTTTTGGTGAAGATTCAGTTACCTTAAAGTAGAATTATATATATACCAAGATAATCATTAATAGTAAAAATAAATATAAGAGAAATTTTTAATAATAAGTCCTTATTATTTAAAGAAGAGGAATCATATGTTTCTCCAGGACTTACTGACAATGAAGACATATCATACTTGCAATCTAATGAGAATGTGGCTCAAGTTCCCACCAAGAAGATGGATAACCATCCTATATGTTGTGATAAGGAGGCATGTTTTAGTATAATTAAAATCATTCTGGAATATGAAAATTCTTTCACAAGTAGCGATGATGATCAATTTAAAACTCCTTAATATTTATCAGTTGATATATTAAGAGTTATTATTCTTGTTTTTCTAGAAGTAACTGATTCCCTTGTTCATGGAGTTTTTCAATGTATCCAAGAAGATATCACCCAACTGGATTAAAAAAATCGATGTTTTGGAGAATGGATTACAAGTAAATAAATTTGAATGTTTATTTATCTCTATAAAGTTGAATCCTTTGAATCAAAAAATAGGGAACATTAAATATATTACTTAAAATGGATAAAACATGTTTAAGGGAAATATGTAGTAAAAAAGACTCAAGAAGAAAATATCCATGCACATGAAGATAAATTGAAAAATAGAAAATATTTCAAGAGTTTACAAATAGATGAAATATCTAAGAAGATTAGGTAACTTGACACTTTGATTCAGAACAAAGTTAAGATGAATTCAGATGAAGTTGAAATAAAAAAGAAGGTTTTTGAAGAGAACATTATTATGATTGAAAATCATAAAATAATACTTAATCTGAAAATTCCAGAACAGGAATGTTAGTTTTCCAATATTGAGAAGATACATATTGAGTCTTCAAAAAATATGGAAATAGTTTCTGCTGGTACTCAATGTTATTTTGAAGATTATACTTTCAAAATAACCCTAATAAATCATAAGAATATCATGGTTTTATTCAATTATCTTTAACAAGTAGATAAGAAAGAAAATTTACCATCCATACCATCATATGCTAATGTTTCTAAATTGTTTTGCACAAACATTGTTGGTAGGATGAAAAATTATAGATAAGTATGAAAACATAAAGGTGATAAGTTACCTACCACCATGTCTAGGGTGGAAAAGAAGTAGAATCTGGAATGTGGTTCCCCAGAAAAAGATAAATTTTTTTTAAGAACACCAAACAATCGCATTGATATGATATCAGGAAATCAGGATTTGTGGTTCAATATTGGTGTTACAATAGGTTTGGGCATTGAATATTAAATTGATGGTGCAATCCTCAAAAGGTAAAATCACAAAGGAATCCCATCACAAGGGGGACAAATCAAAATAAGAATATGAAACATCCATAGGTCTAGATGCATCTGTATATTTCAAATAGACTTGTAATTATTAATAAAATATTTTATGTACTAAATGGAAGTTGTCCCATGGTTGGTAAATTATAATCTCAATATTTATCCAAATTTGATAAGAAAAGAAGATCAAAAAATTGGGCATGGATGGAAGAATCAACCTTGGGAAGAAATCTGATGAATTTTGTGAAAAATAATTCTCCCAAGAATATTTCAAGTAAGATTAATTAGAAGACCTTGGATTCTAAATCAATTAAATTTATGGATGGTGTATCCAAAAGAACAACCAAGAGGGATGCACTCAGAAGAACCCAGGTGTAAGATCCAAAAATGTTTACAAAGTTCTTAATGACATGTTAGTTATTTGACCTGAAGGCTTGGAAATAATGATTAAACTTGATGATGCACAAGATAAGGATAGTGAAATATGAAATTAATATATTACACATGATTAAGAAAACATGTATTAGAGGATTAAAAAAATAGGGATTGTTGTTTTATAGATTTTCTGTGTGATAGATGTAAGAAATCTTGTCACATTGAAGAATGGTTGTTTAATATCTTTATTTGAACAAGAAGCATACCTAAAAAATTATTAATGATTAATCATCCTTGAATAATTTTAAGAAAAAAAGTTCTCTACACAAATAAGAATAGGGTGTGAATAGATCCATGCTGGATCAACATAAATTAGAACAAAGGTTCAGATGTACAAAGATGAAGACTAGATCAAGTATAGAAACCTTGTTGAGAAAAACATCTCATCCTTGATGTGCATAATAATGAATCACGGAGGATCCAACTTATTCCCTTAAAATTTTTTGTATTGTATTTTTTTATAATATAGATAATGGAAGAAGAATAATTTTTTATTGGTAAAACTAATAAGTATTGAGTGTTTCCAATTATTGAGAGACAAGATTAATAAGTTACCATCCATGTATGATTCCTCAATCAATAATCAAATACAAATATGATGAAGGATCATCTTTTTTGAAGATGAAGAATGTGATTTTATATACTTTAAATCTACAATAAAAAATATTCCATCTTCCTTTAATCTTTTTTCTTAAAATTTCGAAGAACAAATGTTCTTAAAGAGCATACTTGATGAAGTTGTGAAAGATGTCCAATATGGACTATCACAAGATAAAAAACCATTTTTCTATATTATCCATTCTAGAATTTCGTGATATCCATTTCTTATTAGATCTTCCATAATGAATATGATGATGAGTTTCTTCCATGAGGGGGGGGGACGAATGAAGATGTTTCCAGCATTTTTATTTCAATTAGTGTCAATTCTAATTATGTTACAAATTTCTTGGAGATCATGTCATTGGGAAATGTATGTCGCTCTTAATCTCTATCCCTTGGTTATAAAAAGATAATGGAAAACTTTTTAAAAATGGGGAGTAATTGAATTATTCACTAACATAAGAATAATGGAGGTTCCCTAAGGTCACCTATCCTACCTATTTTAGTTGAATATTTTTTATGTTTTTTTAAAGTGAGTGCTGGAGTTTTTGGTTGATTGTTCTTCAAAAGATTCATCTCATATTTATTAATTTCATCATAGAATTAAAGTGATTAATTCTTAAATAAATTTTTATTATCCCTCATTTCATAAGGTATCAGGATCAGTTGGTAATGTACATCTTAGTTTATCTTAATCAAATCCTCTTTTTTTCTACACCGTGAACATATCATGTAGGCATATAATGAAGTTATGGATGTAAAATTTCATATGTTTTGGTTGAAACCCTTTCCCCAGGAACTTTTAATTTTTTTCAATTAGGGGGAAAGAATGTGAAATGTATTTTTGAAAAGTAAATGGGGGAGGGAAGATAATGATCTACAAATTGACACATTCATTTGGAAAGAACATGGGAGGTATTTACAAAAAATAAAAAAGGGGAGATTGAAGAGACCACATTGTTTATTGATTGTATTTTTTTCAAATGATCTTCATATTTTTTAAATAGTGATCAATGAGATAAAAGATCTCATTGTGGTGAATATGATGAAGGGGTTACAAATTTAATGATGATTAAACAATGTCCTCAAGTCTTGATAATTAAAGAAATATCTTTTATGGACGTTTAGTTTCAAGGTGATTCCTGTAGAATTGTTCTGGATTCATTAGATGACATAGGATGTCATGGTTGAATAATTATCCTTGTTAAATCTGAATATATTTTCTAATTTTTATTTCACAAATATCATAAATTGTTTGTAGAACTTGTGGTTCAACACATATGTAGGAAAGGGGGAGAAAATGTGTTTCTAATATTATTCTGGTTTGATTGCAAAGGAAGGTGATTCTTGAAGATAGGGAAGTTAAAATACTTTTATTTTTAAATCTAATGATGCTAAAGATGATCGATCAAAGTTTAAATGTCATGATAGATGGGGTACACGACGAAACAAATCGAGTAATTTTGAAAAGAAGTGAATTTTGGCAAGAATATGGTTGAATCTTTAACAGTTCATCAATTTTTGTTTATTATGAAATCCAAATGACCATAATTCTGTATGGGAGACATTGCTGAAATGTCATGAGTTTTGTGAGGACTGGGTTTCACAAAGTGTGGTTTTTTAATCCATGAAGGTTTTGATGGAAATCACTATGATTACGAGAAGTGGGGCAGTGTGAATGGAAGGGTTCCTCAAAGATACACATCATTACAAATGGTGACGTTATTCTTTGTGATTACAAGAATTGGAGCATCGTAATCACGTGATGGATTGATAGTGATCACCATGAAAAAAATATATCTAAGGATAATTGTGAATGGAGGAGCGACGTGAAGATATTTTTGAGTGACCTTAAAAATAAACTGTAGGAGGTGGAGCATGAATAATGGGGGAGCCTATAAGTATATGGAAACCACAATTAATTTGAGATTAAAATAATTTGAGAAAATCGTAATTTATTTGATTTCACAGAGTTAGAGGAGCTCTGTGAAATTGGATTTTTATGTGATCTTGAGCATTGTGAATATACTTCCATATTCAAGACTGATGTAAATGGTTCTAATTAATTGGTTATTCACGATGTTGGGATATTATGTGTTGAGTTAGTGAGAACCATGAAGGACATTGGTTCTGCAATGGAATTTTTCTTCTTGAATGATCTGAGCTTCATAAGGGAGCTTCACAAACAGTTGTTTTGAATATCTGATTTAGGTGAACCATTGATTGGGTATAATACCCCTAATATTTTCAAGGAGTGAGACTCTGTGTGTACCTAGCCGATACAGAATGGATAGAGAAGATAAAACACACCTAGTTTATTTTTTTAAGAAGAATCAAACATGAAACTAAAATCATATCTACACTAAGGAAGAAGGATGTATACTAATACACTCAATATGTTGGTCTTGAGTATTGAAGGAATAGAATAAGACACTGCTTCATTATTCCATATTATTCTGTTTCAAAGAAGAAGAAGAGAGTGGGAAATCTATATTCAGTTATTCTGGCCCTATCAACTGTGATGATGCTATGTTGAGATTATCTTTATTGTTTTGATAATGCTAAAGTTGTTTTGTGATTCTAGAAATATTTGATGAATTTGATTCAGTGTAGTTGTTTTCACATTGACAATGAAAGAAAGATAAATACACAACCATATACTACTTCATATATATTTTTGTTATAGAATAGAGGGAGAAGAGTAAGTGACTGGCCAAATTGATAGTAATTGATTATCATTTGAGTCAGGGAGAATTAAGTCCATCATTCTGCCACATTCATATTATTTTGAATCATATAAGAAGAATATTTTGATGATTTTATTTTTTAGTTGTTAAGAGATAAGATGAGTTTCTTGCATGTTATTGTGAAATTAACAAAGGTAAGAAGATGGTTTTGAAGAAAAAATGTAGAATTGTGACATCAGACATGACTCAACGGGTGGGGGATTTCTTTGTGTTAAAAAAATTATTAATATGAAGAATACTGTCATGGAAATTTCTTATAAAGAAATAGACTTGTTTTGTAAGACATGAATTATTGGATTGTTTAAATAGTTCATTGTGAGTATATGGTCATATCCAACTCATTGTAATCCATACAAAAGGATTTTTTCTAGTGTATTGTGTGGTGATGATTATTTCTGACCACAACAAGGACAAGATACTCTTATTGATTAGAGACCTTCATAAAAACATCATATTATTGTATTTATAGCTTTAATATTTTTTCATGCGATAGGGATAAAAAAATAAGATAATCTAGATCCAAACATGTCAACGTGGTAAAGGGATGCACACATAATTGGATTAAAAATCCCCCAATAATGATTCATCCCCCATTTCATTGTAAGACATATTCCAAACTAATATATACTATATAAACTATTGTAATAAATTTTCATCGATCGAGAAAGAGTTTTTTCTACCCACCAAACACAAAAAAAATCAAAATAGGTAGAGAATTTGACCCTCTCTAAAAACTCGGGATGTTACAGTCTTCTCATGATAATATAGATCCTCCCTAATCTATAAAAAATATGAGATAGTACCGAACATACCCTTATCTCTAAAAATTAACATGGATTACCCCAATCAAAAGGGAAAATGTCAACCACATATAGGGGGATCCCCACCTTAGGAACCATGTAGCATCCCAACCCAAAACACAAAACAAACTAGTGTTGCATAGAGAAACAACAATCTCACATGTCCTCACATGGCACATCGTCACTCATGAGCCTCATTAGGTTCTTCCATGTCATACCCAACACCCATCAAAAATCCCACACCACATTGATTCCACCCTCACACCCATACCACACATAGAACCTATGTGGTCCTGCATCTCAACAGATTCACAAAATCAATCTTGGTCCCTCGTACCTCAATTAGATCATGCATCACAATGATGACCACATACCAACCCAGCTTGAGTAACCTGTATCTCCTCGTTACCCTGATCCTAATGCACCTCAAGTATTCCCAGTTTCATGAACCTCATATATATATATACATTAAAACATATAACATATCCAATCCAATTCCAACCTACTAACAATTGTCTGGTTAGTCCATAGATAAATCTAATGCACCACGTGATCCCAAAACATTCATTCCTCTAAAAGTCTATCCCAAAATGAAACAAAGGTATCCTTGGTCATTGCTTTGGTGTATATCCTACCATAGTTGTCTTAAAAGACTACTCAGAACCTATATTATCTATGGAATGAACCTACCCTGAATCCTGGATGCCTAAAGCATGTCCTCTATGTGGTGTTGCACCATCCAACAACCTCTTAACCCACTGTTGTGACCTGATTTCTCTCCTACAACCTATGCATGCAGCTCAAACTTGTATACCGTCACCTGTCACAACTATCGATCTGATCTCAAATCCCTAAGTCTACCCATGTCCTTGAATGTTAGTTTCCTAAGAAGGATTCCTATAGAACCTCTTAAGACGATTGACCATTCCAGATTCCTGACACTCCTTTAGAGTCTAGTTTCACTATTTCTGAACATGTCCTAGCTAATCTCAAAAGAATTACCCCACTACAGATCAACTCTAAGGTGTTTTTCTCAATTCCCTTTGCTGACTACCCTAATGGAACTCCTATCAACCTATCTACCAAATATCTAAAGCATTTCCACTCAATCGCATAATTCTATCACCTAGCTGGAGTAAGACCAGTCCTTCAAGTTTCCATCATCTACATGTTATTGATTCCCCACCTTTGAGAAAAAGGCCAACAAGAAGATGTTCACCTACACGTGAATGGTTTTATATATAACATCCTTAAAACACATCACCCTTATGGTGTCCTATCCCACCATACCAGGTGCGAAGTGATATAATTAGGTGAATTTCAATGCGTAGTTTGGGAAGGAAATGGAACTCTATTGTAGGCTCATGAACTACCGAGACCTCTCATATCTCTGCATCTCGCGAAATAAGTTCTTGAATAACCTTTCCTAAAATTCATTCTTGGAAAGTACCTTGTTTTTTTCTTCCTAAACCTCTACATCCCACCAACGCTTTTCCAGTCCTCAGATCATGTACGCCACCAGCTTCACCCCCACCATGGGAGTGGCTTGAGCTATTTGATGATCATATGTATAGATTTGATCTAGTTATCATCCACTTTTTATCCTACTAATCCCTAAAATAATGTTGGGTGTTGCGACTGTAACTCTCAAGTCATGTATTCTATGAAAGGCTCTAATCCCTGAGCTCCCCTATCAATCCATCAGATGACATGTACCGAACATTCTCTGAGATGCTTGTCAAGCCATGGCCCAATATCTATGAAATCGGTAGACCACCCTGACTCCACTAGAGTGTGAACCTGATATTTTACCTGAGCATGAACCTATGTCTCATGCCTTTACTGAACCTCCAGGGCTTAATTCCTACCCTCAGGGGTCTCAACCTACTCCCACTCTAGTGGCACCCTGTCACCGACCACCTAATGGTCCATCTAAAGACATCCAGGTGGAAACCTGATGAATAACAAAACATGGTTTGATAGACTTGATAATATATGTGTGTGTGTGTGTGTTAAACAGATAGGGAAATTAGTAACACGTAGTGAAAACTCACTACCCTTACCCTTAAATATAAAAAACATGTCACATGACATCCCAACATCATGGCCTCCTTACAATCCCATAACATAACCAAGTATCACATTTTCCTTGGTCCACACCCATCCTAATGAACCATGATTCCTCAATCCAACAACCTTGTCACCCAACATGGTGATAAAAATCACTCCATAAAATCTTACATGCATGATCCTATAAGATCCAGGCCCACACACAAACACACAAATATATATATCACATGTTATTAGAATGTTTTTTTAATTCAGACACACACACAGAGAGATATATATATATACAACATCCAATGTTCCAATTAAAATAAATAATCATAACAAACCTAATAATCACCCCTACAATATCAGGCTAAGGGTTTGATAACTCCTCACTTTCCTTACTGGGTTATTGTCCACATGTCATAACAGATATGAATTACACATCCATGTGCACCACTTGAGGTGTAAATCAAATCAACTGTAAAACAAGTCAACTAAAACAACAATTCCCACCCCTTGAAATGTGGTATGTCCCCCTTGCATGGGGATGAAGGCACAAAAACATGAAGTATAAATCTAATTCCAACATCCTCATAATCATTTTTCTACTAGAGACCAAATAGTATGACCCAAAAGAGGTAAAATAAACTCATATAATACCATTTTGGACCACTAGATGCTACTGCAAATTCATAGTTAAGAACTTCTTGGATACCATTTTTATCTCCCACACACATTTATCCACCCAAATAGTGCTTTGGGATGTGTGTCTCTATCCTTAGCCATGCATCCCTATATACCAAAGGTTTCCGACTAGCTGCAAGAGTAAAAAATTGGTGATGGTGTGGAGACTCTACCATCTTGTGATCACTAATTATGGTCTATATAAAAATAAATTAGTGGAAAGAAATGACCATTATTACCTGGACTAGTAACCCACACATGGTAGAAGCACAAAAATATCAAACAACAACATAAACATAAGAAATAGAAACTGTAAAATAAATAAACAAGGCTGCATTACATTTATATATACTAAATAAAATCGTGCATACATATTAGGTTATACAAACAAAGATAAGAATAGTCACAAATGATCCACCTTAGTAGATATATATAAGCTTACTGATACACAAAATAAAACAAAAAATAGAAACTCCAACTAGGGAAAGAACCGACGGTCCAATGAATTCCATCCCATGACAACTCAGTATATATAATCCAACTCCATAGCCCAGACCCTTACCAGATCAAAATTGCATAAAAGTCTTCATGCATCCCAAAGGTCCTATATAGGGTGTGGGAAATAATCTTAGTAGACCACCACCAATATGATCCTATCTTATATTTTTTATTTAGTATGTTTTATCAGAAATAAATAAATGCATCACCTGAATTTTAATAAAAGCAAGCTTCCTATGTGCTCAGTAGCCAACAAGAACCTATCTCCTACTTTGAGGAACACCATGATATGATAGAGAAGAGGATCCATAGGTAATATCCTAAGGAATCCCCTAATGTAAAATAATTTGGGTGAAAACTCATGTTCAACCACTAGTAACGTCACCTAGCACCATGTTCCAACCAACACCAATTGTCTATATCAAATCACCAATGTTCGGAAGGCATGCCCAAATTGAGTACTTAGTCTCAACGACCTCATCTCGAAATAATCCTTGTCGGACCTGAGCCCAACATCCATGTAAAATTGATATATTTCCTTTAATTAATATCATATTTGACTCCAAACCTGATGTCCAAGGGAACTATAATGTCCATCCTCCCAAATAAGTCTTGGCCCAATGGGCTGAAGCATAGTGAGCCTCAGCCACCAATTGATAGTCTCAACACTTTAATCCTATGGCTCCCCAAAATCCTCATGGATTACTATGGAAAGAAGCTCCATCCATTTCCCTAATCCCCAACTACTAGAGGCCTCTACACACACAAGTGTTTTGTACAACCTCATCATTTGAGTCATCTTATGTGCACAAAACTCCAAATGGTAGATTGGAAAAAAATGATGAGAAAAAAGAATAAAATAGAACCAAAGACATGCCAATATAAAACTGTGTTCCCCAAATACCATGCCGATCAATTTGATTTCCACGCCATCTCAATATATCATGGGCCATGCCTTAGAATTGATAGACTTGCAGCCTCATTCCAAAGACTGATTGGCCCAATCTATGATCAACATCACACGAATATATATGTATATTTATATATATCGCAATCAATGACCTGTTGGACAATCATATCACCTCAAAATAGATATCCAACACTATCTCAATCCTTTGGTCAAGCTCTTCATGTTCCCATAGAACTAAGTACTGCATCATAATAAATTCACATATTTATAAAAATTCAATATAATTAAATTGAAAAACTCAATTTAATTAAATATTTACCCTGGAATAATCTTCCCAAGGTCTAGCCTCTCACCAAGCCTCAATCACTTATTGAATTTTGTAGAAAGATCGTAGGTATCTCTAATGGGTTAAATTAATTAATTAAAAGACTAGAATTAAATGTACAGGGTCTCTCTTGAACTACCCATTGGTGTTTTAACGACCCAATGTTTTATTAATGGAATTCCCTTATTATTATTATGAATTATATTATAATGACATAATATTACTTATAGAAAACAATACATACCATATAAATGAATAATGAGGGAAATAATAGGTATCTCTTGTAGTTAAAGAACTTATACCGATGAAATAGCAACTTGACCTTTGGAATAGTAATGTGACCCTTATTAATAGTAAACTGGAAAATGTAATAGTTAACTCAATAATGAAATTATAAATAATATTTATCCATTCTATAGGTGAAAATATGGTATAATTATATCTTATTATAAGTAAATAAATATTTTATAAATTATTGATTAATTTTTGGTATTTTTTGTAAGTTGTGTATGTTTAATTGAATTTTTTTGATTAGTTTAATAAATTCAAGATATTTTTTTTTCATAAACTGAATTAATAAATTATTATTTTTATGAGGTATCATCTTACGATAATTTTATGAGAATATAATTAATTTTCTAAAGTGTTAGAAAAACAGTTTTAATTTTAAAATTTGTATTTTTCAATTAAATTAAGATTTTATTTAAAAATTAAATTTCTCATATTTATAAAATTATTTTTGAAAAATGGAGTTCATTTTTGTATTCAACACATATAAAAATGTTAAGGATGTATTTTTTATATTTTTCTTAAATACTTGAATTTTTTTATGAATAGTGAAATAGAGTAATTTATTTAATATATACATTATGAGTTAAATACACTATTCTAAGAATCATTAATAATGTAACAACCCTCGGTTAGAAATAAAATGATCTCTTTTATATTTTTGATCACATGAATCAGTACTATTAATAGTCTTGAGAAAAAAATATTACACTACTGATTAAAATAATGGGAATCCCCTCCTCTCCCCTCCAAAAACCACCCTCACCCTTTCTTCTCTTCACTCATCCTAAGCCTTGTTCCTATTTAAAATTCTAATCAAATCTCTCCCTAAGACCCTATAACACATGAATCATCCCTTGGTCTCTTAAAAATACCAAATCCTCTCCCCTAAATATGTTCTCAAGGAAGATATATTCAAGAGGTAAATTTGTCTTTTCATTTCATTTATATTCTTTCATACTTCTTTATTTCTTTTTATTTCCTCACCTAAAATCATCCAAATGTTATGATAACTCCATTATCCTACATGTACTGTAAATTTGTTATTACAATGTAATAATTGATCACCATATATCATTTACACTCCATTTATTCTAGAACTGAAAACACCATCTGAGATGTGTTTATTTATCACATTCAAGGATGATGGGTTTTCAATTTCTATTAACATTTTCAATTCTGGTCATGAAACCATTTTTATGGTTAAAACATACTATAATATATATTTTTTATATCTTATGTAATGTTAGGGAATATTTTTTACCCGTGATATTTATTTTTATAGTGACATATGCTCATTGTGATTAAAAAACACTGATTTACAAAAATAGTTATCATTAAAGTTTTATATAATGATTCATCTTCACTCAAAATAACCAAATGAATTTTATAACCATTTAATGTTATGTATGTTCACTAATAACTTATAACTCCTATTCTATACAACCATTCTCATTTTACAAGTTTATCCTCACATGTATATAAGTAAACCAATCATGAAAACTAAAGAAACAAATGCTCCAAAATAATGAAATTGAACCTCTTAACCCATCAAAATGGTCACAAATGAACATAATAAGTCTATAATAAAAAAATTACATGAATAAGAGGTTTTTTAAATAATAATTAATTAATTTAATTTGGTTTTCCTGGATATTAAGATCAATTGAAGAACACCTTCATACTTAAGGTAAGGGATTCTACCCGAACCTCCATTATTCCTTTGGGTTATTCTATATTTATTTTTACCCAATTGAAATAATCTATTATTTTTATTAAAATATTAAAAATTCTATTTATACTCTAATAACTCATGCTTCATGATCCATTCGTCATTCTCTTTTAGGTATGTACATTTCTTTTAATGATTCCCTCCTTAATACTTCCTAATAAGTAAACCTGTTAAAAGGGAACTTCCCAAATTCTTACCTAATTTAAAGTGCACTCAATCATCTATTTTAAAAGAGTATTTTTTTTTATAAAATAAATATTTTTATTATGAAAACATTATTTTTTCAATTCTGGTTTCATATATAAGATTATTCCCTTTTTCTATTTAAATTCTCATCAGCGTTTTCCTTAAAACCACATTAAAATGTTTTAAGGCTAAAATTTCTTAAATATTATTCTTACATGTTGTCAATTCTGTTTAAAATCACTTACCCTGATAAATTATTATACCTTATCAATGTCCATTTATGTTTTAATTCCTTTCTTCCATGGAATACTTTGTGATCATCACTATTATTATTCCTTTTGACAAGATTATGATACCCAGTGCCTAGCTGTGTAGAGACCCGAAGCTTGACGTACATTGACATTACATTACATTTGTGTAATACTTAGTTCATAACAAAAACACACACACAAGTATCGTAATAGTTTAGTGTCTTTGGAAACTCGGAACGTAATCTTCTAATCGTGGTGAAATATCTTCAATATCTCCCATAAAGATCTTCCCTTTTTTTACCTAAAACCTTTCTTTATATCCCGGGGAAAAGAAAACATAAAACGGTGAGCTCAAATGCTCAGTAAGGGTAAACAAAAGAAAAAAATCAATCACATCATATTCATAAGAACATAACTTTTGGAAATCTTAACCTGCAAAAGAGAGCATAATTTCATAACATGGGATAAATCATATTAGTGAAATGAAATCCCAATAATCATAACATAAAACATGAAACTTTGTGGCATACACACATAATCATAGAGAATCATTTCTTGTTAGTCAAGACTCATTGCCAAGACTATCTTAGTGGACAATGTCCCTTTCTGAACCGAGTCACCCTCGTTTCAGTCCTGTTTCACTGAACCGGTATAACCTACCATTCCAGCCATGTCTATCTCATGAGATATAAAATCTTTACCCAATGCATTGGAGGGAGATATAGGTCCCACCCATCTTATAATGAATCCTTTCTTATGTGTGCCACATAATCATAAATCATACATCATCGCATAACACATGTAACAAAAATGGGATTCTTGATACATCATGACATCATAAAACAAATCATATAAGATAAAGGAATTCATAAAAATAATTCCATCACAACATAATCAAATAAATGAAATAATAGGGATAAAAACAGTACCCTTTATTATCTTAGATGGAAAATAATTTTGATAAAACACTTGAACTCCATTCTTCAGGAAAATATCCTTTCTTCTTCAAAAACTCTTTTCCTTTCTTAACATGTCATACAATTTTAAGCTAAAAGACGTTGATTAAAAATAAACTTGAAGACTTGTAAAGGAATCTTCTTGTAAATAATGTTTTAAAAATCCATTCATGCCGTATAAGTTAAAAATACATTCTTCGTACTTTTGTCAGAAAAGTAAAAAAGTACCTCGTACGAAAAACGACAAAAGATTCCTTTCATATTCTTTACTAAAAACTCACCGGAGGTTAAAATTGGATTTAAACTATTGTAAGTGGATGGAAACAATATTACATATTGAGGGAACATGTATGTGGATGATAAAATACACCCCAGTAAATGCCAAATTAAAAACAATCTCGGATAAAAATGAGATTGTGATATTTTCCCTTACCTTAGGTCTTATTTGCTTCGTAAGTGTCCGAACCTCCTGTATAATGATTTAAATAATGTCATTTACTTATTAAAGAATCATATTCATTGTTATGATATCATATATTGTTCACTTATGGATTTATATTACCCGTTCTTTTGTAAATTCCATGTTAAAGAGCGTTTTGGATAAAATTGTTTCATTTGTCATTCGTGTTTTGACTTGTAATTATTCATATGATTACTTAGATCATTATTACTTAATTCCAGAACATAAAACATGATTTATATATATATATATATATATATATATATATTCAGGATATACATATAATAAATCAGTAAATGGAAAGGAATACACAGTTCATGGAGACGGTAGTCCGTACGTACGCATGAACGCTGTTTTCGTTTCCTTATTGAATTGAATGGAATTAAGTAGATGATATAAATTTAAATATAAATAAATCCAGTGTCATTATTATTTCATATATTTCATTAGTACTTATTATATATACTTTATAATCATTCATCAATGGTTAATCATTGAGAATGAATCTCATCGCGTCGTGGAGACGGTAGTCCGTACGTACGCACGAGCGATGATATCGTTCCCATGGTCGTGGAATTGTGTTGAAGTGTATGTATACTATTTCAGTATCAATATCACTCTATAATAATCATATATAGTTACTCATTACACCATTATACCCATCCTTGTAATGTGATGGTGGAAAATAGATTACACCACGACGTGGAGACGGTATTCCGTACGTACGCACGCGCGGTGATTTCATTTTTCCGTAGGATGGATAGAAGGTGAATTAGTGTTGATTCATATTTATAATAACATATCAGTATGTAATTAATACTTATGTTATTACTTTATCATGAAACAAATAAAGAAGAAGAAGTTGAAGAAGAAAGAAATTGAAAAGATCGGTAATGGATATTACCTCTTCTTTGAAACGCCTCTTTGAATCCTCCACTTAGGGAACTAAGATTGGTCTTTGAAGAAGACCAGGACCTCTAGGATTATTCTAGGGAAGTGGGGAAGGGATTTTTTCAGGGGTTGGCCGACCTTGAGTGCTCAAATTGGTGTGAGGAGGAGGGGGAGGAGGTGTCCTTTTATAAGGGAGGAGAGGGGCACCTTAGGAATATCTCAAAATATTATTTTATATTAAAGTCAAAATCGGTTTATAATGGTTCCAAAGGGTCTTATTTCGAAGATAAAGTAGGGATGGGTCGAAATACTATAAACCAATAGGATTTAGACAAGTTTAGGTTATTATTTTAACCTTATCAATTAGATTTATCTTTAAGTTAAATAATTTAACTTTTACCGTGTCTTTTTGTTTTCTTACACTATATGGTTAATACACATTCTATAACATGCCAAATGAACCCCAAATTGTTTATTATTAATATATATATCCGTATCTAAGTCATTTGGCCAAACCTTAGATTTTTAGGAATAAAAGAACAATTAATAATATTTTATTTTATTTAAAAACTATTTTGTGTCAATTTTGACACTATTTGATATATGATTTTTGTGAAAGTCATAACAGAATTATATGTTCGAACCAAGTTGATTAAATCTACACTAATATATCATAGTAACCTAGAAAATTAGTGGAATTCATAAAAAGTCTTAAATTACATTTATTTTGGTATTTATAATATCAATTATGTCAATATTTCATTAATAAGATAATTACTGCATCATCTTTGTGTCATAAATAAATTAACTTATTTGATGTCTAAAAATTACAAATAAAATACCATTATGTAGGAAATCTTTTTATCTTTCTAATTAATATTTAAAATCTAATTTATCTTATGTATAACCCTATATTAAAAATGTTTTAGTAAATAAACATTGATTTTAACTCTTTTAACTCTTCTTTGAATTAAATAATAATAAATGTTCTAATCTAATCCAAGTGGGCCTAAGTGATAATATTTTACACTTAAGGTTATTTTTGGTCGAGATAAACTTGTCCAATAGGATTAGGACATGTGTTAGGGTAATATTAATATCATTTTTACCCTTAATTACCCTATTTACTTTTAACCGTGGTAAATAAAAGTAAAAAGTTACTATTCACCAAAAATTATTTTCATCTCATTGAACCAAATTTTACTTACTGACATCAACCGTGTCTCTCGGATTTTTGAAATTTCATTCTGAGAAGCGGTAAAATTATGTTTTATGAAAAATTCAGTTTTTTTAACTACCACTTAGTAGTTTCACTATTCATCAAAAATTGATGTTTTTCAGAACAATGCCATAATTTCATCCTAAGCTATATTTCATATTCCGAATTCAAAAATGAAGTATATTTTACCAAATTCATAACATAGAAGTTGCATTAATTAATTTTATAATTAAATCTCGCTGTTAAAACAAATAGCGTGTTTTTAAGAAACAATATCTATCAAAAGATTGACACTTGTTTATGTCTGGTTTAAATGTAAAATTACATCCAATGACCAACATTGTATTAAATTGTAAAAATATATTCTAAATATACTTTAAAACCACTCAAATTAATAATTTATCACTATTAATTATTTTGATTAAAAAAGTTGTTTTTTAATTATAATTTAGTAATTTTCACTATTCATCAGAATATGAAAGTTATCCGAAAAGTACCAAAATTTCACCTTAGGCTAAATTCGATACTCCGAATCCAAAAATGAAGTCCATTTTGAGAGCTAAAATTTCTAAAATTTTAAAAGGTGGTTATTACTATTCATAACGACTAGTTATAATAATATTTTAATAGCATATCATTGTTTAGTGAAACTCGGTATTGCGTACTACACGCGCTATCGAGGAAGGTTGCGATTGCGTGTAGTGCATGGAAAGTCAAGGATGTGTGTTGTGTAAGCTCCTTTTGGTGTAGCGTACAACACAAGACATTAATAAAATTAAAAAGAATATTTTTCATAAAATCTCAGGCTATTACATTCTACCCCCCTTAAAATGAATTTCGCCCTCGAAATTCGTCGGGGTTATAAATGGTTTACTATTAGAAAGTTTCTTTAATAGAAACCCAAATCGTAAAAAAGAATACCAAAACTTGGCTTTAAAAACTAAAGTATGAAATGTAACGATTACCCAAATAATCTAATCACTGGGTTTCCACATAAGTGAAAATATGGATATAGAAGGGAAATCTGACCATCATGTTCTAATGGAGAGTGGTAGAGAACATGGCTATGGAAAATCCAGTAATCACAAATCCATAGATTTGTGATGATATAAGGTACCATCTGATTCATCAGGTATAAGAGCACTAGGACAACATTTTTGGTTTTCAAGATCGTTTCCCTAAAGTTGAAGAATTTGAATTAGAATAAATACTTACTTTATTTTTGTACAATCGCACTGTTGTTCGTGCCTTGAAAAATTTCCACTTCATCTCTTAAATAAATGAAGTTGAATTTGTTATTCGTGAAGTGTTAGCAGATCATGTGATAGAATGATGGGTCATTCCATCTGTCTCAAACAAAAAGGTTAGCAAAAATTATATACATAAGTCGATCTATAGTGAGATTAATCATATATGGTTCCTAAAATGGACTTATACTTCATATATCATACTGCTTAATATAATAAAACTAGTTTCTACTAAACAGGGACTTCTTGTAGGCCAGTGGTAGGTGATAAAGGCCAGTCACACTTCGGTTGTGGGTTCGATTCCCACAGCCTTGTCCGACGCGATGGGTTGTCGCCCGTCCTGCAGGTTGTCCTTTTTCTAAAACTATATTACTATAACATCCCATCAATAATATCGAAAAACTTTTATCCTTAAACAATACTATCTTATGTCCAACATAATCTCTTCCAATCTTTAGGTTTTTCCATAATACTGCAGTCCACTCTCATAACATAGTGAAAATGATTACCAGAGATTTAACACCATCGTCGATCCCCATATATCATTAGATATGTTTTGTTGGTCACATTCCAAACAATCAAAGTCCTTAATCATGTATTCTCTTGAATACCTTAGTGAAAACATGAATGCAGTTAAAAGTTAACACTTTCCACATACCAAAATCCTCAAAATTCTATATACTCAAACCATGATATCACTTAGTCCTTATATCAATCATGAGCTCATGAATACTGTCAAACATTTCATTTTCTCCTTATCCCTTCATTATGCGCATATCATCCCCTTTCCAAAAAATATCTGAATAACCTTTCATTTTTACTCATACCATTCATCATAAACTTTCAAAACTTAAGGAAAGACAACAGTGTAACAATCCTTAGATGTCGGTTTATTCTATAGTACAACATTACACTTGATAAACATGTAATCATTCCACTACCTTCTTAAACCATTGACCGAGCTTCAACAATTCTTTCATCTCACATATCATTTGTAGTCTCTTCATCATCATCAACAAAAATACTACCCATACGACCATACCGATTCTCTTCACGAGACATTCCCTTAGGGCATTGGTTTTCATAATGCCCGTACATTCCACATTTAAAACATTTAACCATTGTTGATGTCGTAGCAATACCATTAACCTCATCCATGGTGTTAACTGAAACTTTTCCATTGCACTTACTGGCTTTGTGTCCTTCTTTTCCACACCCAAAGCATCTTCCAGTTCCTTTGAAACATTCTCCTTGATGCCTCTTCCCACATGATTTACATAGGGGAAATTGAACTTTCTTTCCTCTATGATCATCATGAAACTCCATCTTTCTCTTATTAGCCGAGTCAGGAAACTTACCAAATTTTACTTTATTGATCATATTATGAGATTGCTGATTCGGCATAATAATGATTTTTAGACTCCAAATCCCATTTCATTTGATTGCTTATCAAGAATATCATTCCATTGTCCATCATATCCTCCATTATCGTGAATCATCTTGTTTCCATCCATTTTCTAAAACCCAAAAAGAATAGTGTGAGATGCAAAAATCATAATAAAGGGGGAGTAACTTCAATATCTAACATGTTAGGTTAAATTCTAAGATCGTTACCGTAGTGCTAGGACTATGTCCTATATGTATACCTATCCTTAGGGACATCCCTAGACATACCTTAGAAATATATCTAGGGATCTCACTAACGTTTCCGTGTCCTAGTTTCCAAAGGTTGACTAAACCTTTCCTCTGATATCAACTGTAGAGAACCGAAGCTTGACGTACATTGACATTACATTACATTTGCGGAATACTTAGTTCATAACAAAAACACACACACAAGGATCGTAATAGTTTAGTGTCATTGGAAACTCAGAACGTAATCTTCTAATCGCGGTGAAAGATCTTCAATATCTCCCATAATGATCTTCCCTTTTTTTACCTAAAACCTTTCTTTATATCCTAGGGAAAAGAAAACATAAAAGGGTGAGCTCAAATGCTCATTAAGGGTAAACAAAAGAAAAAAATCAATCACATCATATTCATAAGAACATAACTTTTGGAAATCTTAACCTGCAAAAGAGAGCATAATTTCATAACATGGGATAAATCATAGTAGTGAAATGAAATCCCAATAATCATAACTTAAAACATGAAACTTTGTGGCATACACACATAATCATAGAGAATCATTTCTTGTTAGTCAAGACTCATTGCCATGACTATCTTAGTGGACAATGTCCCTTTCTGAACCGAGTCACCCTCGTTTCAGTCCTGTTTCACTGAACCGGTATAACCTACCATTCCAGCCATGTCTATCTCATGAGAAATAAAATCTTTACCCAATTCATTGGAGTGAGATATAGGTCCCACCCATCTTATAATTAATCCTTTCTTATATGTGCCACATAATCATAAATCATACATCATCGCATAACACATGTAACAAAAATGGGATTCTTGAAACATCATGACATCATAAAACAAATCATATAAGATAAAGGAATTCATAAAAACAATTCCATCACAACATAATCAAATAAATGAAATAATAGGGATAAAAACAGAACCCTTTATTATCTTAGATGGAAAATAATTTTGATAAAACACTTGAACTCCATTCTTGAGGAAAATATCCTTTCTTCTTCAAAAACACTTTTCCTTTCTTAACATGTCATACAATTTTAAACTAAAAGAAGTTGATTAAAAATAAACTTGAAAACTTGTAAAGGAAGCTTCTTGGAAATAATGGTTTAAAAATCCATTCATGCCGTATAAGTTAAAAAAACATTCTTCGTACTTTTGTCGGAAAAGTCAAAAAGTACCTCGTACAAAAAACGACAAAAGATTCCTTTCATATTCTTTACTAAAAACTCACCGAAGGGTAAAATTGGATTTAAACTATTGTAATTGGATGGAAACAATATTAAATATTGAGGTAACATGTATGTGGATGATAAAATACACCCCAGTAAATGCCAAAGTAAAAACAATCTCGGATAAAAATGAGATTGTGATATTTTCCCTTACCTTAGGTCCGATTTGCTTCATAAGTGTGAGAACCTCCTGTATAATGATTTACATAATGTAATTTACTTATTAGAGAATCATATTCATTGTTATGATATCATATATTGTTCACTTATGACTTTATATTACCCGTTCTTTTGTAAATTCCATGTCAAAGAGTGTTTTGGGTAAAATTGTTTCATTTGTCGTCTGTGTTTTGAATTGTAATTATTCATATGATTACTTAGATCATGATTACTTAATTACAGAACATAAAACATGATTTATATATATATAGATTCAGGATACACATATAATAAATCAGTAAATGGAAATAAATACACCGTTCATGGAGACGGTAGTCCGTACGTACGCATGAACGCTGTTTTCGTTTCCTTATTGAATTGAATGGAATTAAGTAGATGACGTACATATAAATATAAATAAATCAAGTGTCATTATTATGTCATATATTTAATTAGTACTTATTATATATACTTTATAATCATTCATGAATGGTTAATCATTGAGAATGAATCTCATCGCGTCGTGGAGACGGTAGTCCGTACGTACGCAGGAGCGATGATATCGTTCCCATGGTCGTGGAATTGTGTTGAAGTGTATGTATACTATTTCAGTATCAATATCACTCTATGATAATCATATATAGTTACTCATTACACCATTATACCCATCCTTGTAAGGTGACGGTGGAAATAGATTACACCACGGCGTGGAGACGGTATTCCGTACGTACGCACGCGCGGTGATTTCATTTTTCCGTAGGATGGATAGAAGTTGAATTAGTATTGTTTCATATTTATAATAACATATCAGTATGTAATTAATACTGATGTTATTACTTTATCATGAAACAACTAAAGAAGAAGAAGTTGAAAAAGAAAGAAATTGACAAGATCGGTAATGGATATTACCTCTTCTTTGAAACGCCTCTTTGAATCCTCCACTTAGGGAACTAAGATTGGTCTTTGAAGAAGACCAGGACCTCTAGGATTATTCTAGGGAAGTGGAGAAGAGATTTTGGCAGGGTTTGGACGAGCTTGAGTGCTCAAATTGGTGTGAGGAGGAGGGGGAGGAGGTGTCCTTTTATAAGGGAGGTGAGGGGCACCTTAGGAATATCTCAAAATATTATTTTATATTAGAGTCAAAATCAATTTATAATGGTTCCAAAGGGTCTTATTTCAAAGCTAAAGTGGGGATGGGTCGAAATACTATCAACCAAGATTATTTAGACAAGTTTAGTTTATTATGATAACCTTATCAATTAGATTTAACTTTAAGTTAAATATTTTAACTTTTACCGTGTCTTTTTGTTTTCTTACACTATATGGTTAATACACTTACTATAACATGCCAAACAAACCCCAAATTGTTTATTATTAATATATATATCCTTATATAAGTTATTCGGCCGAACCTTAGATTTTTAGGTATAAAATAACAATTAATAATATAATATTTGATTTAAAAACTATTTTGTGTCAATTTTGACACTATTTGATATATGATTTTTGTGAAAGTCATAACAGAATTATCTGTTCGAACAAAGTTGATTACATCAACACTAATATATCATAGTAACCTATAAAATTAGTGTAATTCATAAAAAGTCTTAAATTACATTTATTTTGGTATTTATAATATCAATTATGTCAATATTTCATTAATAAGATAATTACTGCATCATCTTTGTGTCATAAATAAATTAGCTTATTTGATGTCTAAAAATTACAAATAAACTACCATTATGTAGGAAATCTTTTTAGCTTTCTAATTAATATTTACGGTCTAATTTATCTTATTTATAACCCTATATTAAAATTTTTTAGTAAATAAACTTTGATTTTAACTCTTTTAACTCTTCTTTGAATTAAATAATAATAAATGTCCTAATCTAATCCATGTGGGCCTAAATGATAATATTTTACACTTAAGGTTGTTTTGGGTCGAGATACACTTATACAATAGGATTAGGACATGTGTTAGGGTAATATTAATATCATTTTTACCCTTAATTGCCCTATTTATTTTTAACCGTGGTAAATAATAGTAAAAAAGTTACTATTCACCAAAAATTATTTTCATCTCATTGAACCACATTTTACTTACTGACATCAACCGTGTCTCTCGGATTTTTTAAATTCCATTCACAGAAGCGGTAAAATTAAGTTTTATAAAAAATTCAGTTTTTTTAACTACCACTTAGTAGTTTCACTATTCATCAAAAATTGATGTTTTTCAGAACAATGCCAAAATTTCATCCTAAGATATATTTCATATTCCGAATTCCAAAATGAAGTCTATTTTACCAAATTCATAACATAGAAGTTTCATTAATTAATTTTATAATTAAATCCCGCTGTTAAAACAAATAGCGTGTTTTTACGAAACAATATCTATCAAAAGATTGACACTTGTTTATGTGTGGTTTAAATGTGAAATTACATCGAATGACCAACATTGTATTAAATTGTAAAAATATATTCTAAATATACTTTAAAACCACTCAAATTAATAATTTATCACTATTAATTATTTTGATTAAAAAAGTTGTTTTTTAATTATAATTTTGTAATTTTCACTATTCATCAGAATATGAAAGTTATCCGAAAAGTACCAAAATTTCACCTTAGGCTAAATTCGATACTCTGAATCCAAAAATGAAGTCCATTTTGAGAGCTAAAATTTCTAAAATTTTAAAAGGTGGTTATTACTATTCATAATGGCCAGGTATAATAATATTTTAATAGCATATCGTTGTTTAGTGAAACTCGGTATTGCGTACTACACACGCTATCGAGGAAGGTCGTGATTGCGTGTAATGCAAGGCAAGTCAAGGATGTGTGTTGTTCAAGCTCCTTTTGGTGTAGCATACAACACAAGACATTAATAAAATTAAAAAGAATATTTTTCATAAAATCTCGGGCTGTTACATGCTGGGTATCCCTTATGTTTATGTATGATTGATTATGTATGATTCTATATGTGGAAAGAATATTCATTAACATCTTACAATGGGTGTTCCCAGATTGTGCTCCAATGAATTGGGTAAAGTTGAGTCTCATGAGATGTTCTGTTCAATGGTCATGGCAGTTTGCATTGACTTGTGATACCATGTGCTAAGGTCTAGGTGGTTAACCTTGACTTGCGATCCTCTATGTGTAATGAGACTTGAATCATGATAAAGTTATGTTTTATGTTTCTTCCACATTACTATGAATCCATGTTTATATGTTATGATTCCATATGTTCCATGTCTTTTTATAACATTATGTCAAGTCTTCTATCCCATGTGCTAATGATTTATTCTTATGTTTATTCCATTATTAGAATTTTTAGCTCATCCATTTGTTCATGTTATCCTTAGATTATCCTATGAATATGTATGACCAGAATGAAAGCTAGGGGATATTTTTGAAGATTAAATAAATAAATGTTTTATTTATCCCCGTGTTTTCCGTTTTATGTTCCTTGTCTTCCAAGACACTATACTTTACGATCATTGGCCTGTAATATGTTGTTTTATTATTCTTAATATCATGTTATGATATGTGTAAAAAGATAGGGTCTCTAATGTTGGTATAAGAGGAAGGTATAGTTATTTTTGGATATTACAAATAGAGCACTTCTATAAGAATATTATGGATAAGACGAAGTATAATAAAACATCCCCATATTTTTGTAAGTATATAGTAAGTTAATTATCACGAAAATACAACCCTATCTAGATATGAACAAGTGGATGTGGCTATGAACCATATATATGTAGGGGTAAAACCCAAAAACACCGCTTTGAGCAAGACTCAAATTGGAACTATTTTCTAACAACGATACTTGATGCAATCCTAGTTTGACACTCTCGGGGGATATGCATTGGTGAATTCATAATCTTAGTACAAACTATTATATAGGGAACAAAGAAAATAATCCCATAAGAATTAATGTGATGAAACAAATCATGGGTAACCTATATTGAAACCTAGGGAATCAAAATTTAGGATATAACTTTCTTTTAAAAGTTTTTTCATTTATTTTTAAATTTTATTTTTTATGTTTATTAGATAAGTATACAATCTCCCTAATTGTTTGTTATTTTTATTAATTAATTGGGGATGTAGAAAAACATGTTCCAACAATCAATTTGATAGGTAATGTGATGATTTCTCTAATGATATGCCAAATATGATGGCAAGGGGTTCTCAAAACATCATGATAACACTTGCTCAGGTAGCCCATGTTATGAATAATATTTTTGAACCATGTGGAATTCCCTTCTCATCCAAGGAAAGAGAATATTTATGTCAAATTCTCCATGAAAAAAATTCCTCCCATGTTTAGTGTATCTTATTATCCCCTGCTCATAGAAAAATGGATTGACTCCATTGAAATGATATTCTTTGACCATCGGTGCTCCAAAGATGATAAATTTAAGTTAGTGGTATATAATTTTTGATGTGGAATCTGATCAGTGGTGGAAAATGATCAAGAATATGATATCCTAGGAAGAAATTGATTCCATTGATTGGTAGGAATTTAAGAAAATGTTTTTCAAAAAATATTATCCATGAGCCCTCTCTATCAAGATGGAAAGAGAGTTCCTCACAGTTATGTATAATGAAGATGAGTCCATTAAGGAATATGAAGGAAACTTCATTATTATTTCGAGATACGCCTCTGAGTATTTCATTAACACCAAATTCATTGTAGATCACTTATATAGGAAACTAAAATCGATTCTTTGAATTGGTTTGGTAATTCATGACTTTTATATTATGAGGAGACTATTTGTTGAGCCCTCAAGGTTGAAATGGACATCAGAGACACTCAATGGTCTCATGGGACCGATGAAAAAAAGTGGAATATAGAATCTAATATGGGTTGTTTCGAAAATAAATCCCATGATAGAAAAAATATCAAACATCCAAAATGTGAAAATTGTGGGAAGTGTCGTTCTGGGAACTATCTAAAGGGAACTAATAATTTCTTAAAATGTGGAAATATGGTATAATTAGAAAATAACTACCAACGAGATATGAATAATTCCTCTAATTTTGAAGCAGACTAGAAAGTTCATATCAACTTTCATCCAATAGTGTATTGTTTAAACTGCAAGGTTCATAGGGATTATAAAAACACTTTCCTTAAGCCAAGGGTTGTCGAAGGCAATCAACAAAAACATCCAAGTCAATAAGGATGGTCTTATGCGATAAATACTGTTGAGGTAGAGACATAAAATGATGTGGAGATAGGTATGATAGTTAATCATTAAAGAATATTAAACATACTATTTGATTATGGTGATACACATTATTTCATATGTTTTATGTTTAGTAGATCCAATCAAAATCCAAATCATAATTGGGAGATTGATTTATCTCTAAAAATAGAAAATGGGGAAATTATTGCATACATTGAATATAATTCCTCCTTGATTAATGATTATGGACTGAAACTCCCATAAAATCTAATCATACTTATTTTAGTTGAGTTCAATGTCATCTAGGGCATGGATTGGAAATTTTCATAGAAATCCAACATAAACTATCAGGAAAGCGAGATAACTCATCACATCCTGAAGCATCCACTACTTCTTTACAAGTGTAAGGAGGAAGATGAATCTCCTTTAAAATAATTGGCTCAAGTTTGGATATTACTACCTTATGAGAAAAAAGTTCCAAATAAAATTATTGAGACAAATGAGAGAATCATGCTCAAATACATTCATATTATAAGGGAATAAATTGATGTATTTTCTAAATAATTGTCTGGTCTTCCTCCAGATCGATTGGTTGGTTTCTTAATTGAACTTATTCCAAGATCTCTAACAATATAAAATACACCATATAGAATATTAACTATATAGTTGTAAGAGAAGAATAATTAGTTATTGGAGAATCTAGACAAGGGTTTAATATGCCTGAGTGCTTCACCCTGGGGATAATAAGTCCTCTTTTTCAAAAAGAATGATCCTTTGATGCGCCTCTTCATTAATTATCAGGAACTAAATAAAATCACTATAAAGAACAAGTATCCCCCCATGGATAGATGACTTGTTCAATCATCTTCATGGGGCAAATTATTTCTCTAAGGTGGACCTCCGATTTGTAACACCCCAAGATTTCATAGTAAGTTATTTTCATTAATGTGATTCAATAGCTTGAAATACACACAACACCGATTTAGAGTGCACCACGACATACCAAAATAGCCATCCAAAAAGCGGTTATGAATAGTATTTACTGAATTTTAAATTTTTTATACTCCATATAATTTTATAATCCATATTATGTGTTTCTTAGACATAATATAAGAACAAATTCATTTTTTAGATAAAAGAAGTATTTTTTCAAAATATGAAATTTTAACACCTTTTAATGGAAAAACATTTTTAAAACACATATTAGACACTTTTATATATTAATTTTAATTAAATTAAATTCTTCTTTAGAATCGGGACATAAAAATTTATTTTGGATAAAGTTTTGGTAGTTTTATGATAACTTTCATATTTTGATGAATATTAAAAAATACTAAATTTTAATTGAAGACAACTTTTTTTATAGAAATAATTTATAGTGTTAGATTATGAATTTGAATGGATTGGAATTATAATTAGACTATATATTTATCATTAAATAAAATTTAGGTCATTATATGTAATTTAACATTTAAATTTAACATAAACACATGTCAATCTTTTGATAGTTTTTACTTTTTGAAACCCGCTTTTGGGTTTTGACAATGGGAATTAATTTAAAATTAATTAATGGAACTTCTATGTTTTTAATTTGGTAAAATAGAATTCATTTTTTAATTCAGAATATCAAAATTATCTTAGGATTAATTTTAGGTATTTTTCTGAAAACATTCAATTTTTGATGAATAGTGACAAACTTTGCTTTATAGTTTAAAACAAACTTTTTATTTAAATAATTATTTATTTTATTTAAATTTATTATAAGTCAAAATAGATATATAATACCTATATAAGTTCAATGTAATTTATTGGAGTCATTTTATAATAAAATCTGATGTATAAACCTTTATTGAACTTTTTACCGTCGTTTACCCACCTTCTAGAAGAATTTGAAAATTTGCATAAAACATAATTTTACCGTTACTGTGAGTTGAATTTCAAAATTACAAGAGAAACAGTTGAAATCAGTAAGTAAAATGTGTTTCAATAAAATGAAAATAATTTTTGGTGAACAGTAACTTTTGATTTTTTACTTACCACAGTTAATAGTAAATAGGGTAATTAATGGTAAATATGATATTATAATTACCATAACACATATCTTAATTCTGTTGGATAAGTGTAATTCAACTAGAAACAACCTTATTAATAAAATATGATCCTCTTTGGTCTACTTGGATAAGATTAGGACATTTATTATTGTTTTATTTAAAGAGTTAAAAGAGTTAAATTAAAAGTTTAACAACTAAACCATTTTTAATATAGGGTTATACAAAAGATAAATTAGACTATAAATATTCATTAGAAATATAAAAACTATTTCCTACATATTGGTATTTTATTTATTATTTCTAGACACTAAATAATTAGATTTATTTATGACACAATGATGATGCAGTAATTACCTTATTAATGACATATTAAAATAATTGATATTATAAATATAAAAATAAATGTAATTTGATACTTTTTATGAATTACACTAATTTTATATGTTAATATGACATGTTAAGGTTGATTAAATAATTTGTTTTCGAAGTAATCATGTTGTTTTGATTTTCAAAAAAGCCAAATACTAAATAATGTCAAAATTGACATAAATGAGTTTTTAAAATAAATATTGTATTATTGGTTGATATAATATTCCTAAAAATATATGGTTAGGAAAAATGGATTAAATAATATTATATGTGTCATTAATTAACCACTTTAGTTTCTCTTGTAATTTAGAGTAAGTTTATTAACAAAATAGTATAGGAATAAAAGAAGACACGGTAAAAGTTAAACTATTTAACTAAGAGTTAAATCTAAAAGATAAGGTTATAATGCTTACATAAACTTCTATAAAACCTATTTTTGTTATTTTTTGAACCCATATCAACCTTAGATTCTAAATAAATCATTTATGATCCATTATAAACAAAAAATTCTTTTATTATAAAATAATATTTCAGGGTTTCCCTAAAGTGACTCTCACCCCTCTTATAAAAGGGCACTTCCCCTTATCTCAAAATCACACCTCCAAAGCCATTTGACTGAGCCAACCCCTACCCAAATATCCTACCAACATCCCTAAAATCAACCTAGAGTCCTTACTTTGATCATAAATCCAACATAAGGAGTCCTTTTGATCAACTAAAAAGGAAACACCCGAAGAAGATATAATAATTTCACCACTCTCTTTCAAGTTCTTTTCTTCTTCCACTTCCTCTTTCTGTTTTGTTTCTATAAAAAATAATAAATCCAGAACCTCCTACATACTGTGATGTTATTATAAACATGGTTCAACCATATTATTTATTCTATCCATCCAATAAATGAAAATTTCACCATACATGTTTACGTACGGTTTACCGTCTCCACGTCGTGTTGTAGATTGTTATTCAAACACTTCATTATTTGGATGCATATAATAAGGCGTATAACTGATGTAAATAATAAATATAACATGTTAATGATTATTTATATATATGATATACTATCCAATTACATACAATTACACTATCTATATAATGATATTTTCGCTCGTGCGTACGTATGGATTACCGTCTCCACGATGCGATGAGATTCATTAACATGTTCACCATTCAATGATGATTATAAAAACATATATTACTCATAATTATATAATATATTACATAATAATGGTACTCTAGAGAGATATATATATATATGTGTGTGTTTGTGTATGTACTTTCAAATATCTTATTCCCTTACTTCCGTTCAGTACGATATGAAAACTGAAACAGTGTTTATGCGTATGTACGACCTACTGTCTCCATCAACGCTACCTTCCATTTCATATATCTATCTATTATAAATATATATATTCTAAATATATATGATATATAAATAAATCATTATATTCTGGAAGTATTTAAATCATTATCCAAATGATAAGATCAAGAATAACAAGTTAAAACACAAACGATACAGAAAGTGATTATTACCCAAAATATTAATTTAACATGGAAATCATTATTAAATGGGTAGTATAAAGTCATAAATTAATAATTTATTATATAATAAAAGTGAATATGGTTCTCTTATAATTTAATAACATACTATGGTCATTATACAAGAGGTTAAACATAATCTCGAACAAAGGAAAGTGAAAGGTAAGGGATTTCTTATCTCACTTTCAATTCTGTGAGATTTCCCTGGTTCTCCACTCATTTATTAAATGTGGTGTATTGGGTACTGAAATTTAATATATATTATCATTATTCTATTAATATTAATGGAATTCTGTGATTAATTTTGTGGTTATTACTTTTGGTCACATGACTCGATTGATTACAACATGGTAATTCATTTTCATCTCACTTCTTATTTTCATGAGGATCATGCTATATTTCCACTATTTCATTTTGTGTGGGGTATGTAATACCCATGACTATATTCCTTATGTAATATACTTTAATTTATGGGTATTTACATCTTTATTGTATGACCCTTCTATCATGGGTTGTATGTTTCGTAAGTCACCATATCAGTAAGGGAATTTCTAATTTTGATTTCCACTCATTCGGTTTTATGCAAACATTATTGATTATTTTACTCCAATATTATCCATGAAATCACTATTTATTTATTTATTTAGTAATTTACACTCATCTTTTGTGGTTATTCTTTTGATACAAATAATCACTCCATTGATAAATTCTCAAGTCATTGATATGAACTTGAAAAGATTAATATTTACTCAATTTTCATTCATTGAGTTTAACATCCAAGTCATTGCTGTTGTTGTTACATGAATATGTGTGCATGTCCTCTGATTTTTTTACAAATAATATCCAATACTATTTACTATATTTATATTTTTCACTCATAATTATTTCATTGATTTATCCTTAACCTAATGATACATTTTTACAAGGGATTTCTTCTCAACTTACATTACATTTAGACTTTTTTATTGTTATATGTGTAGTGTGTGGCCTTTGTTGCATTTTTTGGAGTTTCCAGGTCCTAGGAAACTCCTCTGCGTGTGCATAGGTATGTATTTATATATGTGGGTTCCCCCGTTACATTTATAGTCATCCATGGTAGTGAATATACATGTATGGGGCCAGGTGTGCCCATGTATATATATGAAAATGCATACATAGGTGAGTGTCGACTAGTATATGAATATAAGAATATGTGTAAGGATCCCCTTGCACATGTTACTGGCCATGTAGACATTTTCATAGGTTCTAGGTGTCCTTATACGTATGTGAAAGTGCATATGCTAAGTGGGGGAGAAGCATCCTTTAGTTAGAATGTGCCGAGAGCCGAAGTGGACGGCTTGGTTCCACCCTGAGGTAGGTCCTCTATGCCAATGCCTTTAATTTGAAAATCATATTTTATTTCTTGTTTTAAAAATATGTTTTAAATTTATTCTGTATACATACTATGATATGAAATCTGGTTACGGTTGCTAGATATTATTCTTCGTTTGTTTTGAAAATTAAAATGTACATCTAATGCCATTGGTTTTAAGAGTCTTTTCATGAAAACAGATTTCCTAAGTGGTTTTGAATTGGTAATGAGTATTTCTAAAAGTATTTTTCCTTTCTTCTGGTTAGTTATAAGAAGTGTTCCCTTTATTCAATTAAGCTCGTTTGTCACCTTATGAATGTTTATGAAAAAGAAAAACCTCTCTTGAGGCACGCCCCCTTGGTTACAGAAAATGATTTGTATGTTGAATGTGTTATTTTGTGCCTAATGTTGAGGCTTATGTTTTGTGTGATGTGAAATAGTGGCGATGTGCATAAGGAGGGATAAGGGTGGGGAGAGATGGGATGTGTTTTGAATAAAGAATGTGTTATGTACAAATATGTTTTCCTGATAAAGAAAACTCACCCCGACTTGAAATAGAGCATAATGGGAAAATTGGGTATCTAGGTGTGTGACCAGGACTTGTATTCTAGATGAAATGGAAGAGATGTGTCCCGGTTCATCTAGTAGGATTGACACAACAACAATAATTATACATATGAATTACTAAGGGTCGTGGTCTTCTAAGCCTCGTTTTATGAGGGTCTTGATCTTTTAAGCCATGTTTTCTGAGGGTCGTGGTTTCTAAGACACGTTTCACAGAGGTAAGAGGTATCCAGGGCCCCACTTATGCTAGATACCTTTATGGATTACCCATGTTTCTCATTTGTGAGATGCTGCTTGTGATGAAATTTTCATTTCAGTTGTTTCATACTTGATGTCTTATTTGTGAAAACCATATTCTAATCTGAAGTGGATTCTTTTCTTTTTGAAACGCTAATACATGCTTGAAACCTATTTTGAAAATGTAGTGGAAGTGAAATTCATTACATAAAAATTCAAACTCATTTCATTAATTTGAAAAGAAGGAAAACCATTATTTTATTATATTTTATTTTCAAACTGTCATGATTGGATTCCTAACTAAAAGGAAAAGGCATAGGACATGGTTGTATTTTGGCATCCTACTGAGCATCTCAGTGCTCACACCTACTTTAATTTTATGTTTCATGGTTCAGTCTTGGATTTCTTTTGAGAGATAGTGTATTTTACGCTCTGTGGTGACCCACGGGGTCACCAGAGGTATGCCACGTTGCTTCATTTAATCTTTTTTTTCTACTGCCAAGTTGTTCGGTTTATTTCCCTTTATTTATCTTCTTGTTTAGTTTATGTTTATTTATCTTTTTTAAGGTCCAAATCGATCCCAACTAGTTTATTTTGATTCTCAACACTTGTTTCCAGCCTCTGGGGATTGAGAACGCCCTTCGGTTCATGTCGTAGATCGGCTCGGGTGACCAGTTCAGGGTCGACCAGGGTTGGTTTGTGACAATTTAACATGGAAGTAATTATTAAATGGGTTGTATAAAGTCATTAATGAATCATTTATGATATAATAAATATTAATATGGTTCTAGTATAATTTAATAACATACTATGGTCATTATATAGGAGGTTAAACGTTCCCTCGACCAATGGAAAGTGCAAGGTAAAGGATTTCATATCTCACATTAAATTTCATAAGACTTCCAATGTTCACCACTTATTTATTGAATGTGGTGTATTGGGTACTGAAATTTAATATATATTATCATGATTAACTTCATATTCATGTTATTTTGTTATTCATTTGGTTTTTATTAACTTTTAGTCATATGACTCGATTGATTACAACATAGTAATGGGTTTTCATCTCACTTTTTATTTTTGTTAGATTCATGCTATATTGCATTTATTTCCTTTTGTGTGCTGTATGTATTGCCCATGATTGTATTACATAGGTAATATAATTTAATTTATGATTATTTACATATTTATTGTATGATCCTTCTTTCATTGGTTGTCTGTTTCATAAGTCACCAAATCGATATGGGAATTTCTAATTTTGATTTCCACTCATTGGGTTTTATGGAAACTTAATTGATTATTTTAAAACAATATTATGTGTGAAATCACTATTTATTTATTTATTTTTCAATTTACACTCTTCTTGGTGTGGCTATTATTTTGATACACATAATCACTCCATTGATAAATTCGCAAGTCATCGATATGAAGTTGAAAAGAGTGATCTTAACTCAATTTTCATTCATTGAGTTAAAAATCCAAGTCATTGGTGTTGTTGTTACAAGAATATGTGTGCATGTCCTCTGATTGTTTTACACTGAATATCCAATCATATTTAGCATATTTATATTTTTCACACATAATTATGTCATTAATTTATCCTTTACTTAAGGATATATTTTTATACGGGATTTCATCTCAACTTACATTCCATTGAGACTTATTTGTTGTTATATGCCAATTCACTTTTATTTGGTGTATAAATTGTACTTTGACATAATATATCATGAATATTTTTATTCTCATGATATTTTTATGTTTTTATTACCTCAATTATTTGTATGGAAGCATCTCTCATTTGTTTAGGAACTCTTACTAAAATATCATTATAAAAGTTTTAAAAATATACTCTTCGAAATCATTCTCATTAATTTTCATGTTTTAAAGATTTTTTTAAGATTTTATTTATATGGACATTAACTTTTTAAAATTAAAATTCATTTTAAAAGTTTCAAAGCAGTATGGGACACTTTGATTCAAAAATATATTTTAAACAACTTCTTGATAAATAATGATACTTTTAAATGTTTTCAAGAAATAGGGGGATATTACTCTGAAATAGTTTTGATGATTATTTTAATCTATTTCAACATCCTTCATTATTCTCGATTGAGGATAATTTATTATAATACAATCTTCCATATTTTATTGAATGAGTTATGTTTGACTGTGGATGTACTATTTTAATACCATTAATGGTTTATGGTTAAAGTATTGACATCTTGTATGCTAGTTTTAATAATAATGTTTAGATTATGTTTCACCCTTTCATATGACGAATGCATTTGACTTAGTGTGTGATGGGTGGAGCCCTCTATAGCTCTTCGATGCATCGGTAAGTCTCATGGTACAAACTAGTGTCTTGGAAAAACTCCATGAGAATATCTTATTTGTAGTCTTGGCACAAGTCCTTGATTGTGTGGTTATGAAGTATAGCAGTATGCATTACATAATTTTAAAATTGGCTATTGATTTTTCATGTGATTATTTGACTAGTATAACATCCATGTGAATAAGTAAATGGCATTATTTCAATTTATATTTACCATATTATGATGAAGTTTGTGTTTAAAAGGCTTTTGTTTTAGTCTTATACATTGCTTTAAATATTTATTCTTATTCATGAAATATTTCGCTATATTGTTATCCTTATTAAGCATCTGATCTCACCTCTTTCTATGTGTTATTTTTTCCAGGATGTGAATAAGTATATTATGAATAACCTGTATGGATAGTCTAAGGGAAACGAATGTGGTCAATATAGACAATGCAGTCATTTTTTTAATTTTATAATGTAATGTAAAACTTATGAATGAATCTAGTACTTCCAAGGATACTAAACTGATATTTCTTTCAGGAAATGATTCCTTGTATCATGCCAATGTTATTTAATAATGCACTGACTATGGTTAACTAGGGTCGGGGTGTTACACCATTGGGATATCACCAATTAAAGGAGAGGAAGGAAAAATTCCCACACTGCCTTTCAAATGAGGCATGGAGACTATGAGTTCATAGTGATACCCTTAGGACTCAGTACTGATCTAGAGATTTTCTTGGATCTAATGAATAGAGTTTATAGAGATTACATTGATATATTTGTGGTATTCTTTGTCAATTATATTCTGATATACACCAAGTGTAAGGAGTAACGTGAGGATTGTTGGAAAACTCTGCTAAAGACATTGAGAAGGAAGAAACTATATGAAAGTTACAGTAAATGTGAGTACGGGATAGTGAAAGTATCATTCCTGGGGCATGTTATCATCGAAAAAGAGATATCCATAGACCCTTCCAAGACAAAGGTAATCGAAGAATGGCCTAGGGAAATATCTGTATTTGAGATATGTAGCTTCTATGGTCTAGCTGAGTATTACTGATGATTTTGGGAGAAACGGCCATGGTTTTCAAAACCAATGAACAATCATACATTGAAGGGGGGTGATTCTTTTCTGGACTCAAGAATGTGATGATATATTATAGGGGCTCAAAAAAGTCTTATCACTATGCCAGTACTCACACTCCCAAAAATTATAGAACTCTTTGTAGGATGAAATGATTCTTAAAAGAGAGGATTAGGTTGTGTACTAATGAAAAATGATTATGTTATACACTAAACATCAAGGTTGTTGAAATTTCATGATCAAAACTATACCACACATGATTTGTAGTTGGTAGTTGTGATCTTTTTTCAAAAATATGGCGGCATTATCTCTATGGGGAGAAGTGTAAGATATATACTAATCATAAGGGTATAAAATATATATTCACACAGAAGGAGCTTAATATGAGCCAGTAAAGATGGTTAGATATCGTAAACGATTATGATTTTCCATTCCACTACCATCATGGTGAGGAAAATAAGGTGGCATATGCTCTATTTAGAAAGGATCCTTCATCTTTATCAATGATGAGATTTGAAAAAGATCCAATATTTTTAGATTTGTAGAGGATAAAAATGTGAATCATTGAGGGAGGAACATCATCAATACTTTCTCAAATGGTTTCTCATCCATCCCTCATGGTGAAAATAGATGATTCTCAAAAACGATTTGGAAATTATAAAAATGGTGGAAGCTAATAGAGATGGTAAATCCTCTGAGTTCAAGATTGATGAAGGATTTGTAATATTTGGGTCAAGATTATGTGTACTATCTGATCCAATGATAAAGAATAATATTTTGAATGACTCGGATAGATCAAACTTCTCTATTCACCCATGGAGCACAAATATGTGTCGAGAATATTGTAAGAACTTTTGCTCTGACAATATAAAGAAAGAGATTAATAAATATACATCAAAGGGTAAAGTATGTCAAAAAGTGAAGGATGAAATAGAAAAGTATGAGGGGATGATAAAACCACTACCCATACCCACATGTACGTGGGAGAACATTAATATGTACTATTTCACTAGAATTCTAATGACATACAGAGGAAATAATGTTATATGGGTCATTGTGAATTTTCATACAGAAACATCTCACATTATTATATTTATAGGTGATCTCTAATTGGATCAACTTTCATGGATATATATCAAATAGGTGGTAAGGCTTCATATATTACCATTATCTATTGTATCTAATAGAGATCTGAGATTTACTTCTAAGTTCTCTAAAAGTCTCTAACAAGATCTAAGCAATGAACTAAACATCAATATAGCCAATCATCCTCCAACTGATGACCAATATGAGAAAACTATTCGAAATATGGAATACATCTTGCGAGTTTGATCGATGGACCTAAAAAGAGGATCAGACCAACATCTTCTACTAGATGTATTCTCCTACGAGAACTGTTTCTACTCCATCATATGAATGACACTATTTGAATCCATTTATGGGAAAAGGTGTAGAAAAACATAATGTTGGAATGAATTATGTGAGAATAAGATTCTAGGACCCGAAATGGTTGACGAAATGGTGGATAAGGGGAAAACCATTCTACAACACAACATGGCATTCCAAAGTCGAAAAAAGAGCTATGTAGACAATTGTCGATGAGATGTGGAGTTTAAATTTGGATACATGGTATTCCTCCACATATCTCTATGTAAGAATGTCACGAGTATGGAGAAAAAAGGAAAACTAAGTCCTAAGTACATCATCCACTTTGAGATTATTGATATTGTTGGAGTTTTGGCCTATCAACTAGCACTTCCATCTACCATGTCTAAAGTACACGATGTCTTCCATGTATCCCTATTAATTAAGCACATACCAGATCCTTTACATTTACTATCATCATAGTGGGTACAGTTGGAGAATGATATTTCTTACAAGGAGCATCCAATAAAGATCTTTGATAATAGAAATAAAGTTATATGCAACAAGACTACTCACCAATTCAAAGTACAATGGTAGAACCATAAGTATGAGGAGACAACATGGGATGTGAAGAAGTAAATGAAGGAAAAGTAACCACATTTAATATCCCTCTTTAGTATTTTCCTAGAAACCTCACTAAAATTTTTTAATGAAAAAATTTCATAAAAATTATTCTTACATGTTGTCACTTATTTTTGACATCACTTGCCCTAATATATGATAATTTTCCCTTATGAATCCCCATATATTTTTTAATTCATTTCTTCAATGGAAACCTTTGTGATAATCCCTTATGTTATTCATTTTGACAAGATTATGATACACAATCCCAAGCAGGGTTAACCCTGATGTTTATGTATGATTGATTAAGTATGATTCTATATGTGGAAAGCATATTCTTGATCATGTTATGAAGGGTGTGCTAGGATAGTTCTCTAATGCATTTAGTAAAGATGAGTCTCATGAGATGTTATGTGAAATAGTCTTAGAGGTTATCCTTGAATCATTCTACCATGTGAAATGGTCTTTTTGGTTAACCTAGACTAATAATACTCTATGTGAAATGATCCTTGAATCATTCTAAATTCAATTTTTATGTTTCAATCACATTAATATGATTCCATGTTTATAGGTTATGATTCCATATGTTCCATTCATTTTTATATCATTATTCCATGTCTTCTAACCCATGTACTAATTTATTCTTATGTTTATTCCCCTATTGGGATTTTTATCTCATCCCATTGTTAATTTTTTCCTCAGGTTATCCTAGGATGATGTATGAGCATAATAGAAGTTATGGTCTATTTATGAAGATTAAATAAATAAATATTTTATTTAGCCCCATGTTTTCTGTTTTTTGCGCCTAGTCTTCCAAAACACCGGGATTTACGATCCTTGTCTTGTAATATGATGTTTTATTATGTTGAAAATCATGTAATGATATGTGTAAAAGGATAGGGTCTCTATAGTATACTTTGATTGGAACCACTGAAACACTCATGAAATCAGAAAGAAAGATAAGAACTATTATCCTTGTGTTTGTAGACACATTAAAATCTAATCCAAGCCTCTAACATAGACCAATTTGGAAGAAATTTGTATTTTAGACGATCACCTTGATAAGAGATTAAAAATAATCACATGGATTTAGCACACCATGTGGAAAGGGACTGTAATTATAGAATAAAGAGGAATCAAGAACTCACTAACATGGTTCAAATTCACCTGATGGTGATCAAAACAGAGTCTAGATAACGATATTGGATCAACACCAAGTGGGATGGGAAAACAGCGAGAACTCCCTTGGTGTGTGTCTTAAAATAGAGGAGGAGGAGGAAGAATGTTAATTTATGAAGGGTGGGTAAATGTAACTTTACAACATTAATTAGTTTCATGGTTGGCACAAACAATTTGGATAATAGTGCGTTAATCATGTGACACCCAATATCCAAAGCTCGGGGTTCACACAGTTCATGCACATGGTTTACAAAACCCTATACAAAAAAATCACGATCCGTCTTTAAAAAACTACAGACATGGAAGCACGACCATGTGACCCATATTTAATTATTTTCTAAACCATGCACTATTTACCAGAAGTGTTTCACGGTTTCTCCATGGAGGTCGCATGGTTTTTCCAAACCTTTCACCTCAGTCTATGCACATAAAAAAACTTTGGTTTTTTGACTCCAATGAAACTGAAACCCATATGAACCCTCAAGACACTTGGAAATCATTGATAATCATCTAAAAATAAGGTATTTTGTTAGGGAAACTCTCCAAATCAAGTTCTGTTGATCAAAAATGATATCTCTCTACCCACCAAACTCCAAAAATTCAAAATGGGTGAGGAATTCGACTTGCTCAAAAAACCCAAGACATTACATTTTCACAAACCTTATTTTCTTTACCCTATCAAGGTAATCTACCTTGGTGTAAGTCCCAAATTCACTTACGTATTGGTAAACCCTGGGGAGATAATTCTCAATATTATTAATTATCTATTACTTCCCACTAGTAGTTTAAGGGATGATCAAACAATGATGACCATCATTCATGTTATAAGATGGATATATAGGATTCATTATTGAATCTTAAGATCCATACTCAGGGAATATGTTTCCACATATGCATCCCTTCCACCCGACATTAAAATGCACGGCTTGTACTCAAATGAATTTTGTGGGTTTTAATTCTGGTTATAAATAGGATATGTAGGACACCACATGAAGGTTCAATCCCATCCTTGAAACACAAATCGCCTCCCTGTATGGTAGTAAACTCCAAATATCCTAGTTTAATGGATTCAAAATATAAGAAACTAGCCATATCATAGAAATAATGGAAAATGGATTGAGAACCTCATATATATAGAGATTGTATCATTAATATAATCCCATAACATGCAGAAAAAATTCAACACATGATCATTTTAATAGGGTATCCAATCCCACAACAAGATTTTTAAGAGATTCAAAAACATATCTTAAATCTATAAGAGAGTCCCAAAATATGAAATAATTCACCCAAAAGAGAGCGCTGAACTAGACCTCACATCCTCTCAACCAATGTGTGTTATTATGTTTCATTGGGTCCAAAGCTCAAAATAACTAACTGCCTTTGGAAAGAAGGTATGTACCTTTTTTGAATATGTGAGTTGTTGTGAGTTCCATAAGTGTTGAAAATGGTGAACCCGACATGAATTATTTTCAATCATTACTTTACCCTCCCACAATCAATCTTCAAGCCCTATAACTCAAAAGGGGAAAAGATGTTGAACCCAATGTGAAGTAATATAATGGAAGAATAACTCAATAATTATAGGCATTGGGAATATTGTCTCCCAAACCCTGGGTATTGTACCATCTCCGAAAGAAATAAATGGTGAACTGAATGTGAATATATCAAATAAAAATTGATCAGTTGACTATGAATCATTCCATATTTTGTATCTCATATGAAAACAAAAAATTATAATCCTGAAGTGAAATACCTTAATGAAAAATGTAATCAGGGTTCCTGTGATATTGTCCATTCTCCCCATGAAAATTCCACATGAGAAAAATGGTTGGTCCATGAAAAAGAAAGGACAATTGTGTTACTCGGGAACACCTGAGTGATAATGTTTCATAGTGGTGATGATACAAAAATTGGTGACCTTATTCCTTATTATATTTTTAACTATTGAAACTTAACTTGCAGCAATGTTGACCTGAGATAATGTGTGTATTAATTAAATGTTCTAGAATGTTAGCTGCGGTAGTAACTTTTATGGTTCTAAAAAAATCCTCACCCACCTAATGCCTTTATCTCCAGTTGGAGAATTTGATGGTTCTAGAATACCATCATCATGGTAAAATCTAGACCCTCTAGAATAAATTTATATGTCTCCAGTTGTTGAATCTGACAATTTTATCTCATCCATAGAAAGCTACAATGAAACCATGGAACCTGTCGCTACTGGTAATTACTTCATAATCCTATCCCTGAAGTGTGGAATGTAGCACCATCCATATGTTAAGAAGTTGGATCAATTAGTAGATTTTGATCCTTCCTATTTTAGTGGTTTCATAGGAAGGATGTTTTTAACCACTTTCCCTAAAATCATATCACCATTTCTTCTTAGTTTCCTTATCATAGAAAAAACTGATAAATTTCCCCATGGACACCCATGCACGGGCACCAAAGATGTCTCATAAGGCACACAAAGATGTAGATAAATTGGAGTGGGTTCATATCCCTATTTCTAATGAAAATGACCATCAGGATATTCTAGAGGAATTCAGTGGATACACTCATATTTCTTCTCACTTGAATCAAGTAGGAATGCATATTCCTACAACAAGAATGGGGGAGGCACATATCCCTTCCCCCATGCATAAATCCCATTAACATATACCAATGGAAAAAAGATGATATGGGTGATATTGTATCCCTATATCAATAAAATACATTTTTCAATATATCCTGGAGATTGAGAATGTAAAGGCCTACATTTCCAAACACACATTTCTAAAGTGTCACTATATCCTATCAATAGAAGAAGACCTATGCTGGTATATTCTATCACTTGTACAAATATAAGTATAGGAACATATTCATATTGCCTAATCCAAATCAGTATATATGTGTGATTACTAGGAATAGGTGGAAACTCCAAAGCAAGAATGCATTCTATCTCATATCCAAGATAATTTTCAGCATATTTAGATAAATGATATCTCACTGGACTGAGATTATATACCACTTCCGATTAGGGGTATCCAAATAATTTTCCACATGCCTTGGGATAAGCCTACATTCCTGTAGAAAAAGATTGGCAACGTACTCCAAATGCACTGGACTGGGCTCATATCTCAATTCTGGGAATGACTCACTAGCTTAGTTTGAAACATGCCTCGATACATGCACACATTACTATCGATAAAGATAATATTCATACTCATGAGACACCATAATGAACACATATAACTTTTCTTACTGAGGACTGTCTATAAAAAATAGAAGAAACCTCTGAGAAGGATTAAATCCAACCAATGAATCTACTAGACATATTCCAGCAGCTCATTGAATCCATGCTTATATACTAGCATCCACTTCTGAATGATTCCACTAGAATCCTTTATAGGATATTTAGTAGGAGGTTCAAATCCATTCTCTATTTCTAGAGATATGTCAGTATATTCTGATAGGGAATTCATATTTGAACTAGGATTATACCACTACTTCATATATGATCGATCGACATATTCTAAGAACCACCCATACCTATGATCATATTTCTTCCAATAATATATAAACTCATCAGAATACTTCATCATATGCTCAATAGTGGTCTCATATCCCCTCTAAAAAAAATATTTCTCAATATATTTTAGAAATCCTCATGTAACAGGCTCATATCACGACTCAACCTGAAAAGGTATCTAGAAATATTCTAGTCGCTACCAAAACGAGGCTCAAATACGTGATCTACTAAATTTTAGTGACCTTGAGACTATACAGTGTTGACTCTTCAACAAAATCATAAGCCCATCATTACTCTGACAGTCCTAGCATTACAAGTATAGATATGGATCATAGGGACTCTACACCATACATCCTCCGTGGTCGACCTCACCTCGATGATATCTCTCCCAACAAATAAAATACTCCCCATTCCTGAATACCTCTGTATATATACGTGCTCATAACAGAAACATATTTATATATTGAGGTTCTTAAAAAACTGGAGTTATCCATATATAGTTTCCCATCAACTATTTGGAGGACTTCACCACAGTTATCAGGTGGAAAAAAGAAGTAGGTTTTATGGAATGACTCGATGCAGAAATATAAATCTATTGAAGAATAGGATGACATGGATATATAAAAATATTTATCTGGAAACAACCTCCTAACCATGATTTGGAACATCACCAATTCTTACTCTGAGGTCCCAGATTATCTAGAGAGGGTGTGAATGCACTACCTATGCCAAAGCATGTGGGAAACTCATCGAAGGAAAAAGTTTAGACATCTCATATCCATGATATGTGGGTAACCTTAATTACATACATGTACTCTATTGTAAAATGGACCTGAATTCTATCTCAATGGAACAAGAACCAAATCATAAAATAAAATTAAAAATATACAATATGGTTTCCACCATTGTATAAAAACTCTTCAAAAAATCATCACTGATTCCTATTATGAAATATATATATATATATATGAGGATATGTATTGTATGAATAGTTACACTTCACAAAAAACCTAGAAGTGTAGAGATCCCAAGATATGGAACCCAGTATTTTCATAGTCTCATGGGAAATCATGGGACTGGGTAGTGCACGATCCAATTGGCTGATACAGTAAGATTCCCCTACTTTGAAGATATAAGGAAGTTGTGAATAGATTGAGAGGGATTCTAATATATTCCAAAGCGACACCCTCATAAGAGGGAATACCATTTTAGACATATAATTCATAGTTCTTGTGTTCCTGATAGCTTCCAATAGAAATTACTCCCATTATATGCAGTCATTACACCCTACTCAAACATGATCATAGTTAATCAAAATGAAATAGAATGAAATATCATTATACATAACATTCATCCAAGAGTGAACCTATCCCATGTGTGTGGGTGAATTTCATCCACCACCACCACCCTCAGGTCATCAGAACATAATAAAATCCATGAAATATCTACGAAATCAACAAACAGACTGCATCCATTATGGATGGGGAATTCTTATCTAAATCGCCACCATTAGTTTCATTACACCCTTAGATGGTTCTAGGGAAATCAATGGTAGTTCTAGATCAACATTATACCACTGATATGGGGGATATTGTATCTCAATTTATGTCTCATGAGCTATCATATCCTTGACTAGAATCATTAAATCCTCAACAATGGGATTAGAAACTACAAATAGTGGCCCTAAATCATCCCAATCCAATAGGCATAGGTCCATTTTTATCATTATGATCACTTTGGAAGAATTCTATCTTCTCCATGACGGGAGTTAAATTTTGATACTTGTCTTTCCACCCATTACTCCTACTAAAAATCTTATTATTTCAGTTTGGGGGTCATTCAGCAAGAATAACTGAAAATTCCTAGCAGGTCACTATTGAAAAACCATTATGGGAGTAACATATAAAAAACACATCCAAAGATATAAGTTTTTTAAGAAACAATGGAACAAGTATGGCCATGTTTTAGATAAATGACCATGATTTAACCCTTTAAGGGGGAGTAAGTTGTAAAAAATTACCTTACTATGTGGATAGTAAAGGGATGGATACCATTTCCAAATTAAACATAGTTGATTTAGAACCCATTAACGAAGATAATGTAATGAAAGATGTAAATATATAGGGATGAAATGAAGAAACTATTCCTCCAGATTTAGTTGATTTGGATGAACTAACTGAAGCTAAAAGTTTGTATAATTATAGAAGGAGACCGAACTTGTAACCTCTTAATGATGAGTTTCCACCTCCATAGAATAATACATTAAAGGTTAAATGAAATTGTTTGGCTATATCCCACTCACTACCTAGTGGATCCAAAATTTTCTACACTGATTAATGGTTATCAAAGTATAAGAATGAGATACATAATCTCATATAGAAAAAAAAATTAACTACTCAGGGGAAACAGTACCTCACAGTATTGTATTTAAATAAAAGTGAATATCTATCCACCAATACATCAGGAGAGAATCAATCCAAATGAAAGGGAAGATATTTTATCACCAGGTCATCTTTGTATCCATGAAATTGGTCTATATAAATGAAGAAGTTGAGGATGATCACGATTTTTCTTCATTGCAACAACAAACTATCCCCCATAAAGTTGAACATTTAACTCCTAGAATGAATCGAGAACCAACCGAATATGAAAATAGGGCCATATCATAAAACCTTTCACAATTACTATAGAGGGGTGGTGGTCTAGAAATTTGTACCTCTATAATTCATTAACACCATTGAATCCATGGCTCCTCAAATGGAATCCCTAAAAAGGATTCATGGATCCATACATCCCAAAAAATCATATCCTAAATGGTTGGAAGGCACTTTTCCTCATTAGAATTTGGTCAATCCTATCTTCTCAGTCACTGAAAAAATTGATGATCTAGAATAGTATCTCACACACATCATTTCCTAACGCGACTTGATGATGGGTCCTCAATATTAGAAAGAGGCAACCGGGATGATATCTTTTACAAAATATTTGATAGGTCCAAACATTGTTTTGTACAATAGCCTTCTAGCCGAATTAGCTACAAGATGGGAAGTCCTTGTTCATCAAATCCTTTATCAATTTTGCTTAATTATAAGGAAACTTCTAATTTTCAACCTCCAGGACTATAAAAAATGGTAGGTTTTATGACTTCATCCCTAAATGGAAATGTATAACCTATTCACTAAGTATCCCTCTATCGTAAGAGAAACTAATGGAACTCAATTCCAAAAGAATTTCAGAAAATTTGTAAACACATTTAATTCAGATGAAGTATATAGGAGGATCCAATGATTTTCTAGGAGCAACACAATGATTAGAAAATTCTATTCTGTAGACATGAGATAAATCACAAATCATGCTCTCAGTATAGGGAAAATGGATTCCTATGGTAGTGATAGTTTTTGTTGCCCTCAAACTAGTAGTAGTGCCCATACCAGAACACAGAAAGGCACTGAATCATTTGTTTCCTTCTCTAGAGTAGTAAAAACAACAAAATCTCCCTCTTATAGAAGAAAAAATAGATCAAGTTCACCCACAATTTTAGGGACATATGCTAAAATAATATTCATTTGGAAATGATAAGGTACTAGGTTATTTTCTTGAATACGTGTAAAATAATATACTCATTCCACTAAATGTTAGAAAACCCAAAAATTTCAATTTAACTAATCTCGTTCAATACTTTCCATTACTTATGAGGCTGGGTTAAACCATCTAGGATATCTCTATCTTGAATGATGTCCTCCAAAGAAATAATTGATTCTAGATAGGTAAAACTATATAATTATCCCTCAAAATGCCTTTGCAATCATCTCCCAAGTACATGAAAATGGTTACTGGTAAGATGTTCTAGCCAGGAATGGATAATAGTTAGATAAATGGATGTCTCGAAAAATAGTTGACTAATATCATGACACACTATGAGCATAGCTTTGGAAACCAACATTGATCATGGATCCTAGTACGATGTCAATGAATACACAGCCCATAGGTAGTTCTAATTTTCAAACATATGAAAATACACAAGACAAGGATTCATATCCAGCTCCCTCAAAAGCTCTGGCTATTATAGACTTCTTTATTTAAGTATCCATAGAATGGGAACTGCCCCACCAAACAGAACCACCATTGGATGAAGAACTCATTTTTTATTTTGGTAATACGTGTCACTTTAGAGACCCATTCTCTATTAATGAATATGTCTCAAATTATGAGTTCACCATACATAACCAAGTAATTAGAGGCCGAGGATGTAGAATCCAAGGAAACTAGGGATGACTTGGACGTGGTACAACCCAAAATGTCTATCACATACCTATAGAGGCCATATATGGTGATGATACCCATGTATAAGAACTCTAGAAATCCCATTAGAAACATGGATATGACTTATATCCCTCTATTGGTCATATAAGTCTATTAATTTTACATGACTGACTAGAAGGGGTGTGAGTGTCTAATTATCACTAAAAAATGATTCAATCCACACTACTAGATGAAGATTCTTCCTTGACCTCTACTCAAGATTGATTTAGATACATCACAAAACACCAAAAATCTTGATCCACAAAATTTTGAGCAACCCCACATTGGGAAACAAATAAATATAGAACAAAAATATTTCATTCTGAAAGACTTTTCGGTTTTCCTATACAAAATATCAATTCTTGATTCTCTGTTTATTGAAAAATAATGTTCATAGGTACTCAAAAACCCCCTATAGAGCCCATAGGTGTTTGGGAAACAATTCACTACAACAGATGTTTACTGAGTTTAAAATCTTCCATTAGAATATCATATCACCATCTCATTCACATAATAAAATTTTGACAAAGTTATCAAGGGACATATTAGACCCATTTACATGTTAGGAAAACAAAATATTGTTAGAATACAAATTCTATTAGTTGATAATGGTTTTGGGATCAATATCATCCAAAAATTAGATCCTCCAAAGTTGAGGACATAGTGAGGGTACTAACTTCTGAAAAAGATAACCAATCATGGGTATGATATAAGCAAGAAAATTCCTCTTTGTAAGAACAATCTCAAGGCTTGGTTTGGGTACCTCACATATAAAGACATGTTCATGGTTATTGAGTAAGAAAAATCATATATTGTCTTTCTTGGAATACCATAGCTTCATTGGCTTGTTTTTGTACCTTGATCATTTCATCAATTCTTGAAATACCCCACTAATGGGAAGGTCATTATACTACATGCTGACAACCACCCTTTGATCTTGTGAATCCATATATGTTGAGGTAGGTTTCTAAATTGATGAAGTAAAATAACCAATTTTGGATGAAGATACGCATTTTATAGCCCCTACTGTCTTGAGGAATTCACCTATAAATCCTTAGAGCATGCTTGAGAATGGTTATGTGCTACCAATAAACATGATTGGGACAACATGCTTAATCCTTATAAGCTATAATGAGTATAAAACATTGGTTGATCATTTCCATGTGATGAAACTCATGTTAGATGATGTAGATTCTTCAAAATGAGATAAGGATAAAGATATATCAGGATCCAATAATTCCCTTTCAGCATCATTAAAAATTGATGATTCCCTTAATATATTCTTTGAAAATCATGATGTCTGGGATCCTCCTTCCCCCAACGGTATCATAAAAGAAAACAATAAGTAGTAGAATCTCTTTGTGATTACTCTAGTACATTAGGATGAAAATATATCTTCCCATAGCCTCTATTATATTGATGGTGATTGAGATTCCCTTGGATTACCCACCAAGCCGTAAAATATCTCCACAGACATAGAGATTGAATAATAAAAGGATGGCCTCATAAATGATTCTCCCATATTTAAGGTGTATCCACCATAATAAATGATCCGTTGAAAGGGAATTTGGGAAATGAAGAAGATCTATTACTTATGATGATTATTACCTCTATGAATATCATGGAGAAGGATATGTATATTTCATTTCAAAGCATCATTGATACCTGTTCACATGTAATTATATAGAAATTCCCAACAGAACCTTAATGTTGCTACGCATGAGGATAACCTAGTGGCCATTATGGTTTTAAACAAGCATCTAGGTTGATGTACCCTTCTCATACTACTAATGTTGAATCTTATATTGACCAATTGACCAAATCTAAATTTTTTCTGGGAAGTCACGTACTAATAATAGCTCACCGAAATCATCCCTATCAATAAAAAGAAAATGAAAATGGGGGTTCGCAATAATTTTAGGGACCTTAATAGGTACTACTTGATGGAATATTTCATATTTCATATAACAAAATTTTTTATCATTACTGATTCTGGATTCCAATGCATTTCCATCATGGATGGGTATTTAAGGGATTTTCAAATAAAGACGGCCCCAGAAGATGTTGAAGCCACCGTATTCAGAGCATATAAGGTGGTATTTTATTATTGGTTCAATCCATTTGTATTAAAGAAGGCTGAAGATACTTAACAACATTCTATTAAACTTATATTTAATCCATGTTTGGATGAATATAATAATGTTATACTGAATACATGGTAGTCAAATACTAAGGCTGATGTGATTGCCTCATAGATATTCAAATAATAGTTATAATGTTTTGGAATAATAGTTTGAATAATAATCCTATGAAGTTTTATTTCAATGAAACATTAGGAAAATTCCATTTATTTTTTGTATGCCACAATGGAATCAAGGTCATTTCAAAAAATACTAGGGAAATTCTAGCAATGTCACCTACTTGGAATCAGAATGAATTGAGGGGGATCTAAGTGTACCATGCTTACATTATATGCTTCATAGAAAACCTAGATGTAAAATCCCCCCTGCTTCAGAAAATTAATGAAGAAGTTAGTCACCTACAGATGTGATGAGGGCTTCCAAGAATCCTTTGAAAATATCATGTAGTACTTACTTCACCCACTTGTCTTGATGTTTCCTATAAATGGAAAGTCCCTTATCTTATATGTGGACACTATGGAACGATCACTGGGTGCTCTACTCAATTAAAAAATGAGGATGTGAATGATAAAATCCTATAATATCATAGTCAAATGATGATAGGTACTATGACCTAGTATTCTGATATTAAGAAGAACTATCTCTCACTCATCATTGTGCTAAAAATTATGAGACATTACATGCAGCATCACAAAGTATACATGGTCTCTCATACCAATCCAATCTAGAAAATCATTGGGAACCCTATATTGATTAGGGTTTTCGCCGGATGGGTGGTCATTGTGCAACAATAATACATCTAGATCATCTCACATAAGGCAGTTAAAGGGAAGTCCATGACTGGTTTCCTTGTAGAACATCCTGCCCTAGAAAGCACAATAGTGGAAATATATCTTCCATATGAAGAGGTTTCATATTCCCATGAATGACCAAGAACATGATATTTTTATTTTGATGATACCACCAAAATTCCAATTGTAAAGAGAATGGAAAATCCAAATCTCAACAGGTTTGGTCTAGGGACTATGTTGGTTTCCCAAGATAAAGTGATTTTTCATATTCTTTATTACTCTTAAAAGGCTGCACTAATAAATAATTAGAATACTAAGCCCTAATTTATGGATTGAAACTAGTCCTGAGGTAGTAGAAATTCTACCTGAATATCAAAGGGGATTCAAAGATAGTTACCAAAAAATTCAATATAGTGTATGCCTTAAAAATAATGATTATCCCATGTAATGGATTACATCAGAAGACTGATGGAAGAATTCCATTTTTAACCAACATTTCATGATATCCCTTGATCACAAACTGATCATGCTAATATATTGGATAATACAACCATATAACTATCCAACCTTGAAGAAGATGAAGTGGATTTCCGTATCTTGCAATGAAGGGTGGTCTCATTTTTCATAATTTGTTAGATGAAAAAAAATTAAACACATACCTGGACCATTATGAACTTATATTCATTTATATATGGATCGAACACATAATCAATTACCTCCATAAAAGGGCCTTCCAGTTAGATCATTCCAAAGGGGAATAGATTCAATGCCCAAAAGTAAACATTACCCTACATGATGTGCCAAATGATCATAACTTCCTCTATAAATAATACTTCAATAGAATCATCAATATATTAATAATAAAAGAAGAGATCCTATCATTATTAAAGATGTCAATGCATGATCCTATAGTTCCCATCAGTCTGGGACCAAACACTCGCATGAAATTAGAAGATTTAATTACTATTGGAAAATAATGGTACAGGACTATGTGTATTTCGATATGAAATTCATGCATTCCAGATTCATGAATACTAAAACCATCAACACCAGGGTTTATACATATATCTAAATATTTAGCCATTTTCTATATGGGGAATTGTTGTTGTGGGGCCATTTCTCCAAGCCACAGTTATGAATCTTAAGTACATCCATACTACTACCAAATTCTTTTCCAAATGGGAAGATAAATACCCCTAATGGAATTTTGGATGAAGAATATAATTATGTTTTTAAAGTCCTATATATTCACAATATTCAATGTACGTCACATGATATTGATATACAATGACCCCAACATTTGATCTACCATATTGAGGAAATTACACCATAACTACAACATCGAATCTAACAATTCATCCCAAAATCATGTAGCGAAAAATGGAAAGATATAGTCCTTAAAAAAGAAAATGTAAAATATAATCCATAAAATAGTGGAAAAGAAATAACCAGCCATGTCCAGACAGGGTCCTTCAGGGTTAATGGGCCTATCGTATCACTATGTCCACTACCACACAAGCGACTCCTTATTCATTGGTGTATGTAACTAATGCAGTGTTTCCTATTGAAGTATAGTTTCCCTCACTCCATATAGGTATTTGTGAAAAAATATTAGATATTGATAAATCCGAAAAGATGATATATGAGTTTAAATGGCTTGTTGAGAAAATGTTGTGTACAATACACATCCACGACGTTCATCAAAATCAAATGACATGAGCCTTAATTAAAATGGTTTGCCTCTGCTCATTCGTATAAGGAGAATTTAGATTGGCTCTTACAGTCCCAATGAGACTAGGAATGTATCCTCTAAAGAAGTAACCCGGATGGGAAAGACCTTACATCATATTGATGCTCCATTCCAATGGAGATTACTCATTATCCAGAATGAATGGGGAATGCATTACTCCCCCACCAATACAAGGTTTCCCAAGAAGTACATTGAATAAATACTGGTACACAACCTAACACCTGGAAAATTGGATTTAAAGTAAAAAACATATAAATTCATTGAAAATTTCTTTAAACTACTTATAATCTTAAACCTTGGTGGCATGATTATAAATTTCATAGTGTCATTCATCCTTACTAAATGAAATTAAACTACACAGAAGACATACGTACTGAATGATGTTAAACTTAAAAGAGGATATTACTTCATGGATAGTTAACTGTGCATGATATAGATGTATATGAAAGAAAAATGTAGTACTCCCATTATTTTTAGTGATTTATATCCATATAGAGAATCTTTTGGTTTAATAACTACATGTTCCTTGATTCTTACTATCATAGGATACATAATGACACCTAGATCTAAAATCATGGTTCTAGCTGTGGTATGAAAAAAAATACCCTTCTATGTAAGGGTAAGACAATAATTTATATTTTTATGTTCAAGACTACATGTGGATTTATTATTTCATCATAAGATACATAGTGAAACCCATATCTTCAATCCGAGGTCCAGCCACAATATAAACGGAAAAATTGCCCCTACACATATGGTTCAGACCATCTTGGAGAGTTTTCCATTCAATAAATATGTGTGTAGTAATTCTTACTATCATTGGATACATAGTGACACCTAGATCTAAATTAATGGGTTTATCCACAAAATAAATGGAAAACATACCACCCTCATCATATGGGTTAAACCTGCAATAGAGAGTTTTCTTTTTAATAACTAATTTTGGGTTGATTACCTCCATCATAGGACATTTAGTTACAACCAAATATCAAATCATGGTCTAACCACAATATAAAGAAAAAAATCCCCCTATGTTTATGGGTTAGACCACCATAGAGAGTATTCAATTCTGGCAGTACGTGTGGATTGATTCCTACTATTACAGTATATGTAATGACACCCTAATCCAAAATCCTAGGTATATTACCAATATTAATAGAAAAAAATACACCCAATTCAAATGCTTCAGACATACATGGTTAGTTTCCAATTCCATAACTATGTGTTCCTGTATTCCTTCCATCATAGGATATAAATTAACACCCAGAACACAAATCTTGGGTCCATCTACAATATAAATGGGAACAATCCCCCTATTAATATAGTTTAGACTTGTGTGGAGATTTTTACATCCAAGAACTATGTGTTTCTTGATAACAACAATCAAATGATACCCAGTGACTCCCAGATCTCATGTATTGGTTCCATCAACAATATAAATTGTAAAAATGTGCCCCTATGCGCATGGGTTACACATGCGTGTAGATTTTTCCATTAATGAAATATGTGTGGCTTGATTCCTTCTATAAAAGGATCAATAGTGACACCTATATCCTCCATTACATTATCATCCATGAGTAATCACCACACCTAGTCAGGTCCCTTCATGAAATTCAAATGGTTTTAGTGGATGTGGCCAACAATAAATTGTGATCAAAACCATGTAATCTCTATCATTTACTTCCAAAAAACCTAATCAACATCACAGTAATCCCTTATTTCTTACACCGGTCATGCTGCATGTGAGCTTAGGGAACCAAGAAGGAAGATATATCCGGTGTTACCGAGACATATGTTGGGTAGGAAACCACATCTTATTCACATGATGTTAAAGTTCACAAACATTTCCAAGTCACATGATATAGATATTCAAAATAAAATTTATTCATTCCAAAGACATCACCTACCTGATTACATTGTATTAAATAATTTCATGTAATAATGCATTTCCATGAAAAAATGTTCAAATCAAATTTTCATATCCATTAGTGTTCTTGAACCCTTCTTGATTCTTATGTTCTCCATGAACAAAATTCACATCTTAAATATATGAGTTGATAACAACAAATTAATCAGGATGATAACTTTATATAGGATCCCCATGGACATTAGGATAACTTTATCCTAGTTCTTCCATATAGAAAACTAGTAATAAGGGCTCTAATACAAATCTACCACCACTAGGATTCACTTGAGAAATGATAAAATGAAAAATCTTTTATGCCTAGAGGATGTTTGGTCCTAGAAGTGATGTACCCCTTAAACCAAGAGTTATTGTCCTGACTGTGTGAAATATGGGATTCTTCCATTATAAATGGTTAACCTGTACCCACTAGTTTCCACCTCTTGTTGACTTATATATTCTTCGGTTATGATTTACAATACCCATAATCCAACCATTAAATTATATTTGTATTCCCTCGTTATTACTCATATATGCATCATACTCATTGTCAATGTAAGATTATGGCATCGTATTCTTGAACCCTTTCATTTCATGGTGTGTATCCCCCATGAATACCAAATTTCATTAAGATTCTAAATCAATTTGGATGCCCCATTACAAAAAAAATTATTCCCTAGATATATCATCAATTTTACCCACATCCAAGAGGGTTTAATAATGACTCAATGGTTTATGCGTTCATATTCAATGTTTTGACAAAAATATATTAAACTTCATGTAATTTATATCATAATTATTTGTGGCGTTCTTATTTTTACCATATTATACATAATGCTATCTAGACCTCAAGTACCAAGTCTAACTATAATGCAGAGGATAGAAATTCCCCTTCCCTTGCATATGGGTTAGACCTGTATAAGGGGGTCACTAAAATAGATTTACATACGACTTGATTCCCGTACTATTGGATACATAGTGACACCCAGATCATCCATTTCAGTTCCAAACACAAAACATCCTAGTCACATAAACTTAAATTACAAAACATCATCCATGTTTCTTGATGTTCAAATACACGACAAGATGTCTTCACATTAAATAGATCACGCCCCCTAATAATAGAATAATCAAGATTCACATATTTTATCCATTTACCTAAATTTTATTTCAATTAATGCTGGAATTGACATTAGTGTTCTTAGTTTTTTTAATATTACATTCTCCACGAACAAAATTCATATCATTGATGTTTATATTTCTACAAACCAATTCCTCAAGTTGATATTCTTCTCTTGGAACTCCACGAACCTCAGGATATCTTGCTCCTGATTATTCCCTATATCCAACTAGTAACAAGAACTATCTAATCTAAAGGGACCCCACTATAATTTTCTAAATGATATAGACAATTCAAAAGAGGTTATTCCTAGAGGATGTTAGGTCCCAGAGGAGTGGGGACCCTTAAACCTATGAGTTATTGTCCTGAATATGTAGAATATGGGCTTACTCTATTATCAATGACTAACTTGTACCCACTGACTTCTACTACCAGTTAACTTATATATTCTTGGGTAATGATTTATAAATTCTATAACTAATATATTCAAGAGGATTCGGATACTATTGATGTTACACATATGTGCATCTTACGTATTGTCAAATCTGGATTATGACATCGTATTCTTATACCATTCTATTTTGGTTATGCATCTTCTATGAAGAACCACTTTCCCTAAGTTAGTTATTCATTTCAATAATACATCCTAGTCACATGACAATAATCTACATGAAAATTTTATAGTTTCATGACATGAAAATACATGACATATGTTCTATCGTAAAATGCCTAAAATTTATATGTTTAGGATATCCTATCCATGAATCTATACTAGGGGTAAATTACTTACCTCCATTTCATAATAAAAAATTTAAATTCTCTATCCCTACATATGATCTCGATCTGTGTTGTGGAAACATTATCCTAATATGATGATGAGACTCACTATGGAAAGAAAATAGTAAAATCATGTCTCCCCTTCATTCAATCCAATATTATGTAGAGGGATCTCCTTAAAAGAGTTGATTATTTTATGATTCATGATCTTAAAATCTACAATGGTTATATAAGGGAATTATAGCCATAAAATTTTAATATACATTTATTTAAAGTTTTCCAAGTCATATATACTTGTTCTACCAATGTACGAGTCAAACCTATATACGAATTTCTAACGCATGAGATAAATAAACATAAGAATGGATCTAGTATATGAAAACCCCTCAATAAACCTATTCATTGATAAAATTTGTTAAGACATCTAACTTACCCAAACCAATAAAACTTTTCCCTAAGGTTATCTTTCAAAATTTTATATTAGTTTCTACATCCCTGTCACAATATGTTAAAGTGGAAAACATATGCATCCCAAAAATGGGATGTTAAAATTTCTTGACCATCATCCATCATCATTTTTTATTTAAGGAAGATAAGAGACTAGCAATGGTAAACTATATTATAGGGTTCTTCCATCATATTTTAATCCCTCAAATCCATATATCAGACTTTTTTTTGAAGGAGAACGTTAATTAATGTCGAAAATTAGAAGACAAAAAAATTGAAAGCCATGAAGGGAAATGGTCGAGCCTGAGCTGGTAAACATCATAGGGTCCTAACGCCGCATGCTGATGAGAATCATTGTTTCCTTCTCATTTAGTAAATGAGAAACTGTAGATTGAGAATCCTTGACAGATAGACGGGATTCGCCTGATGAGGGATCCAAAAGACCGGAGGCCGCCATCGTTGGAGTCGATAGCATTGATAATGGTGAGATAGTCTGATTCGAGGATGATTTAATCCCAACCTCTGTCCATGGTGAGCATGAAACCTGCAAGTATGGAAGTAGCTTCGTCCATGATAGGTTCCCAGAAAGTGTAGTGTGCTTCATGTTTGGCTGCAACAATTTTCCCCTGATGATTCCGGGCCAGGATGCCAAGGCCGACATGCCCATCCTTGGGGAGAGACACATCCAAATTAATCATAAGAATCCATTCTCTTGGCGAACACCAGTGGTAGGGAAAGGATGGGGGACCCATGGGCTTTTTGTGGCCATTGTGGTGCTTCCAGCCCTCAACCCACGAAGAGGCATGTTCGGTCCAAAAAATGGGGGGTCTGTGAACGTGGTTAAAAATTGCCTCATTACGGCGGACCCAAATTATCCATGCCAAGGTAAAAATTAAACCTGTTATAGCCAGTGAGAAGGAGGGGAACCATCTCAACTGGAAGGATGGGAGGTCAGGGGCCATGGAAAATGATTTTTCAGCCGCAGCGCCCCATAAATTCCAAATTTTCATAGCTCCTGTGCACAGGATGATTGCATACAAGGGAGATTCTGGGATATTGAGGCAAAAAGTGCAAGATTACTTGCTTGAAATATGTCGGAAGACAAGCAGGCTCGTGGTAGGAAGGGTACCTGTGCACACCTGCCACCAAAAGTGGCGTATTTTTTAGGAACGTTGATTTTCAAAATTGACTTCTAGGGTTCCCCATCCCAGTCGACTGATTGTTGGCCACAGGCGAGCTGATATCCGGATTTCACCGTGTAGGATCCCGAAAGGTCGTACGTCTAGAAGAGATGGTCGGGGCAAGCATCAGGGACCCATGGGTTACTCAGGATGATTCTTTTATCTCTTTCATTGAACCATGCGTAGATCTTCTCAATGCACCATCCTGGACCCTGGTCGGAAAAGAGGCAACCGACGGTGGAATCTTCAAAACCTGGTTGGGCAGGGGATTAGGCCCTCATTCCGTCCTTATCAATCAACCAGGGATCGGTCCAAATATTAACAAATTTACCATTCTCGATCCTCCAGCCCATCCCTTTTTCTAGGAGACTTCGGGCCCCCCAAAAGCATCTATAGAGAAATCTTGGACATGGGCCAAGAGAGGAGACATGGAATCCCTTGGGGTTAAAGTATTTGGCTCGAAGAACACGCGCGCAGAAAGAAGATGGATGGTTAAACAGGCACCAACCTTGTTTATCCAATAGAGCGTCATTGAAATGAAAGAGATTCTGGAATCCCATGCCTCCCTCAGGCTTGGGTTTGCGTAGTTTCTCCCAGGCCATCTAGTGGGTTCTATTTCTTTCATCTTTCTTCCCCCACCATAATTTGGTTGTGCATGAATGGATTTGATTGACAACAGCCACCGGGAGCATAAACGGGGACCTAAAATAGCTGGGGATAGAATGGATGATGGAATTAATGAGGATCTCTTTACCTGCTTGGGAATTTTTTTTGGAGTCCAGCATTGAATTTTCTTCTCAATCCTGTCCAGCAGGGATGCAAAATTTTCTTTTTTGGAGCGGCCAAAAACAGTGGGGAACCCAAGGTACTTCTAGTGCTTTTCAACTAGATGGATGCCAGTAAATTCACAGAGCTCTTCTTTCTTGGAAGAAGGTACCCTGGCACTGAAGGAGATTTCCGACTTTCCAAGATTGATTGACTGACCGGACGCCATCTCATACTATTAGATCGCCAAGATGATAGCCCGACATTCATTAGTGGTTTCTATAGAGAAAAGGAGGCATTCATCGGCGAAGAAGAGGTGCAAAACCGGTGTACATTCTCAGAAAACCATTTCTCCATGAATGGTGTTAGAGGATCCAGCCCTGGCGATAAGGATGGAGAAAACATCAGCCACCAAGATAAAAAATAAGGGGGAGAGAGAATCTCCCTGGTGAAGGCCCTGGGATGGGACAATTCCTCAGTTGAGCCCACAATTGACCTTGATTCGGAACTAGACGGTCAAAAAACAGTTCATAACCAGATCAACCCATTTAGAGTAGAAGCCCATTTTCATCATAACGACTCTAAGAAAGTACAATTCCACTTTATCATAGGACTTATTCATATTCAGTTTCCAGGTCATGGTTCCTCTTTTCGTGGTGGTACGTGTTTTCATAGAGTGAAACACCTAATGGTCCACAATTTCATTATCAATAATCAGTCTCCTTGCCACGAAGGAACTCTTATTTTCCGAGATGATGTCAAATAGCCAAGGGCGCAGTCGATTGACTAAGATCTTTGAGAAGGTATTATAAGAAATATTTCATAGACTGATAGTTCTGAAGTCAGGGGCCGCCAAATGTCTCCTCATTTTGGGAATGAGAACGAGGATAGTTTCATTGATAGCAGAAATGTTTCTTTTCCCATCCCATATATTCCTCATCATTTTGCAGATGTTAGGACCGATGATGTGCCAGTATTGTATGAAGAAGAGGACATGGAAACCATCTGGGCCCGGGGCCTTAGTGGGGTGAATATGTTTCAGAGCCAGATGGATCTCCTCGTCCATCACATCTTTTGAAAGTTCCTGATTGATCTCATCAGTGATCACTAGTCTAATACAATCCTCCACTTCAGCAGAAATGAGAGGAGTACCTGCAGAGAAAAGGTTCTTGAAATAACCAATTTGAACACCATGAATACCATCAGTGTCGGTGAGTTTTCTACCAACTCATTTAGAGATGCAAGTAATAGAATTCTTCCTTCGCCTAGCTAAATCTTTCAGGTGAAAATACTGTGAATTAGCGTCTCCTTTGCTTATGTGGTTTTCCCACGCCCGCATGGCCCAGAAAATTTCCTTGACGCACAAGGCCGCGTCCAGATATTTTTGAGTGGCACTAATATAAGAGAGGTTTCATTCCGATGGGGGTTTCTTGAGTAAGTTATGAAGTTTATTTTCTAGGAAATCACAGTGCCTATCGGGGTGGCAGAACTTTTTGTCGCTCCACGACCTCAGATTGGATGCGAACTATTGGAGATTGAGTCCAACGTCTATTTGGGTACTCTTCCAGCTTGATCAGACAACAGCTTCGCATTCCTGTTATTTTGACCAGAAGCTTTCAAATCTGAAGGGTCTGTAGGGTTGCCTGTTCCGTTTTCCGTGACTGCAATCAATGACTATTGGACAGTGTTCTGAGCAGTTGAGCGTCAAGAGGATGATGTGGAATATACTGAAGAGATTTGTCCAATATGTAGATCCTAGAAATCTTTCAAGTCACTCAGCTATGCGATTTCCATTGAGTTTCCCTGAAACCATGTAAAAGGATCACCTATGTAACCCAGGTCAATCAGGTCCGCCCTTAAGACTGCATCCTTGAAATTCTTCATCGACGAGGATGTTCGGGCGGCTCCGTCTCTTTTTTCCTTATGATACATAATCTCATTGAAATCCCCCCCAAATAGAATAGTGCTCAGGAGGTCGTGAAGAAGCTTGCAGAGGAGGTCCTACGATTTCCACTTCTCGTTATGGGCCGACCAACCATAAAATCCCACAAAATTCAATGGAGGGGCGTGGTTCGCATGAATAGCCATAGCCACATGGTGTGAGGATAACGACAAGATCTTGACGTTGACAAAATCCTTCCAAAGGAGACAAGTGCCTCTGGAGTGGCCTTGTCGGGGAACTAGGAGGCAGCCATAGAAGTCGCATTTCAGAGCGATGCTTGTGGGGTCCTTTTTTTCCAGTATGGTCTCGGATAGGAAAACCATATCGGGGCGACTTTTGGTGCAATTGTGTTGAAGCATGAAAACTGTGTGAGGGTTTCCAAGCCCACGACAGTTCCAGTATAAGATGATCATTGATCTAGGCAGGGTTGGGTCTGGCCCGCCTCCACCTTTGAGTGTTTCGTACTTGTTTTTCCACCCGTTATTTTTCATCTTTTAGGAGAGTCCCCCACTGACCAGCTTGTTTCACATCATCTTTTAACTCCCCTGGGTATTGGATCTTCCAGTTTACCGTCTCTTACTTTTTGTTGCACCCGTTTCCAAGTTCGATGGGTGATTGGGCCTGGTGGAGAAGTGTCTATCATTCCTTCTTTATCCCGAGTTAGGCTGTCTCTCATGGTTTTTCCAGGATTAGTGTCGGGATCTGGTGGTTCAGTGTGCATCTGCTTTGGTCTGGAGCTTTGTTCTGGAAGAATATCTGGGGTATTATCCATCTCTGTAAAAGTTGAGATGGTGTCTTTCCGGGGGGAAGGATGCATGATAATTTCTTTCTGAGTGGTTGAGTTCTCTTTAGGGAAGTCTGGTGGCCCAAGCATGATGATTGTTCCCTGTTCAGTTTTCGCCTGTCTTGTGTGGGCCTACGTGAGCCGTTGGCTGTCCTTTTGTTTTTCCGACTCAATGATGGAGGAATATCTAACCGTTTTGGCTCAAAGCCATGGGCCATATTGTAGTATGATATTACTTGATCCCTTCTCTTTATTTGATACACATGCACTTTCCAGGTGTCCAAGGCATCCTCAAAAGAAGCAGAATATTGGGAGTTTATCGAATTCTAATGAGATCCAATTGTTTGCGCCATCGAGTTTCAAAAACATGACCTTCATCAGTGGTTCCGATACCACAATTTCGGCTCTAATCTGGACCTCGGGTCCTCATTGGATACGGTCTGAGCAGTCCCATTCAATGAATAGGCCAATACAGTTCCCAATTTCTCTTATCAAGAGTTTCGTTCGCGTGTGAAATGGGATTCCTTTGATACGTATCTAGAAAGGGGATCGGGTGAGCTTAATGTGATGGATGTCATCCCCCCCTTTGAATTCCTCCATGAGGAGGAGTTGATTGTCGAAGGACCATGACATACCTTTTAGGATTTTATTTCTATCACTCTCATCGAAGAACTCAAATACTATGAGATTGTTTCCCGCTTCTCGAATGGCCACTCCAGCTTCCAATATCCAGAGGTTCTGGAGGGTGTTTTTGAGGGCCCTCTAGTCGACTGAGATCTTTTCAACAAACATGCCAACAACCAGCAGAGACATGCATTTATACAAGAGTAAATATTCACTTCTGCGAGCCTCGATAGTCGCCTTCTCTTTATCCGTCAAGGACATCTTCTTCCAAAGGTTCACTAAATCTGCCGCCATTAAAACGTGCTCGCGAGAAGGGGAAAGTGTCAGACAAAGCCCGGTGATCTACCCTCAGGGGTCAAAACGATGGTAGTCTGATGCCTCAGCTGTTCGGTTTCACCACAGTTCCCCCCTCTCTTACAGGGGACCACCACAGGGAAACACAAGATGCATTAGGTCGCAAATCAAAACAAGGCCCGACCCAGCCCAAAACCCCCCATCACGGCCCTTTTCAGGGAGGCCCCCCACCCCAAACCCCCACTTCATGACCTCCTTCCGGGGATTGGCTTTGTGATCAAAATTGCACGGAAATGTTCCACAGAGAAAGCTTCGCGACTCGTGATTCTATGGAACCCTCGCTCTCAGCTCGAGCTCGCCGCGAATCAATTTCACCGTTGCGGTAGGGTTCACCGTGAAAGAGCTTTACGAGCTCCCTTCGCGGAAAAATCTCACTGCGCACTGAGAGTTTTCCTTCGTTCCAGGGGCACCACGAACCAGGTATCCACTCCTAGGGCCCCTGCGAAGTAGGTCTTTGCGAACCAATTCAACGCTCCACTCACCGCGGAGAACTGTGTGGCACGGTCTTCGCGATTCACACACACCGCTCATTGATGCTTTGCAATCGTACCTAGGATGGTCTCAACCAGGAAACTATCACACAACCCCTGTTTCAAGTCCACCTTCGTCCAGATCTGGGATCAGAAAAGCTAGACTTCTGCAGGAAGGCCTTCAGGACTCCACGCGGGATCAAGTGAAGCTTGATTTCGGAAATCAGGAGCAAATTTGAACCTTAGAGAACCCTTTCCCCCCTGAATAACAATTCATGGGTCTTCCTTGCCACTGATGAGTCATTGATGGACCACCATTCCGAAGTGCGACTATCCAAGGAAGGCCGAGTCCGCCTGAAGGCTGAAATTTCAGGGATCCCCCCGCTGCTGTGAGCTGCACGAGATGGGGGAAACAGAAAACCCTAGGAATTCCTAGGAGTAAATGCTCTCAGTGGGAGAGACTCATATATCACACTTCATTTCTTGAGAATGTTGGATTTTTTACAACCATTCATGGACCTTGGATGTGAAAAAAGATCCCTATTCATGACAATGTCATAGGTAGATCTACATATTGGACTTAGACCCCTCAATAATAGGCACCTTGGCCCTATAGAAACGACCTTATAATCCATGGGAGCCCTAACATCATCATTGTTGATCATGTCACCATAGATCGAATCATGATCATATTTGGCATGATTTTATGATGCACGCGTGTTGTAGTGTGTAAAAAAATAATATTTTATATTTTCTAATACAGTACAATGGATGACCTGGGTCATCTGACTTGAGAAGCCTTTCAGTTTATTCACTTTATTCCTTTAAATCACCTAAGCTATCTTTTTTTTTTTGAATTAATTAATGAAAAAAATGGAAATATTTTTTAGGTTTTGATTTATGACTTGAGAAATAGAAATTCTAACATATAATACCATGAAATTATAAAGAGAATGAGTTAGAGGAATAAAGAAATTGGTTATGGGTTGGTTTTGGATTCAATAATTATTTTCCTTTATATGTTCAATTTCAATTTGATAATAGAAACATGAAATATCATGTTTGAGATACTATTATTTATTATGAATTTATAGAATATCATTGAATTCTTAAACAATCCCAATTATACCTCCTCCTTTAATCAAGAATGATTACACTCCATGGTCTTATAGGTTTCATCCTCAGGGGCCTAGATCTAATAATGTCATTTCATCCATTGATTTTCTCAAATCGAATATGTGAAGAAATAACCAATGTAGAAAGGAAAAAATTCCTTAAACAAATGAATAAATATATATTGAGTTTTATGTCATTGTGGGAATTCACCACATCAGGGACAATCACCTCCCCCAATCATGATACCCAATTCTTTATACAGACATAAAATTCAACATTAAAGAAAATTCATGAACAATTTGACCTCCTTCGGGCCAATCCTCAGGGTTAGGATCTCAGTTCCTACAGTAAGCGATCCCCTGGTGGAGTGGTCAGAAAACAAGATTAAGAAATAGACTAAAATAATATGAAGAAAGGTTAAAAAAATGGTGATGAGAAAACAAAAGATTAATGTAATATATAATTGGGGTGAGAGAGAAAAAAAATAAATTAAATTAAAAGTTATAAATGGATTTATATAATTTATAAAGAAAGTTTAAATAGTAATTATTATTATTATTATTATTAGAATAATTTTTTTTGAAGAGGAAGAAGACAAAGAAGAAAATGAGAAAAGAAAATTAAATTATAGAATAAGAATGTAAAAATAAATATAATAATAACAATAATAGTTATAATAATAGTGATATTTTATTATTATTATTAGTAATGATATTAATTATAATAACACAAATTAAAATTAAAAATAAGAACAATTTGAGAAGAAGAAAAAAAAATATGGATGACACTTTATAAAAATGAATGTAATTTATTTAACTAAATGAAATTATAGTATAATTAAAAAAGAAAATTAAAAATTAAAAATAAAATAATAAAAATAAGAACATAAGGAGAAGTTGTTGGAGCCTCCTCCTTAGAGGAGAATCATCATCTGGGGTTCAGGATCATGATTTTGGAAGTGGAATGGCCATCATTTTATAGGCAAGGGTAAAGGTTTGTTTCCAAAATTTTCCTTCTAAATATTCTTAGTTTTTCACCATTTTATAACCAAATTGGGAAATCGTGTCTTCTTAAATGTTGTTCAAAAATTTAATGTACTTTTTTCCTCAATATTTTAGCTTTATTGGCATTGTGTATAGAGATTTTTATTTATTTTACTCTGAGAAATTATTCAACCTAGGAAGAATTTTAATATTCCACATCTCTAGTGTCTCATACATTGATGACCTTAAAATGGTATATTCACATGTAGACGCCTTAATTAATGTTTTTCATAAATTTAGAATGTGGTTCTCTTAAAATTTTCATCTTGTTGGGTCCATCTATTTTGGATCTATAATCTAAACATAAAATATAGATAGATATGTGCCTAGTTTTCAAGGCCGAACTTCTGAGCTAGATTTCGGATTCTAAATGGTGTATTTAGATTTGGGTCGAGAATAATGAAATTAATACCATTAAACATGAAAATATATAATATAACAATTTTTCAATTGGAATCAATAAATAAAATGTTAGGAGTGAAATAAAAAAATAATTTAAATTAGTTAAAATCCATGATAGGCCATTTTTTCAACTAAACTCAAATTACCACTAAAACCATATTGTGTGAAAAATTCCATTAAAATAACAATTTTGTGGGATTAAAAACATTTAAATAAAATGGAAAATATTTTAAAATGTTTTATCATTCATTTTCTCATACCATTACTCGTGAATTGAAAACCTTGAGCTATGATTTATTACATTTTCATCTCCCACTCAAAAGGATGTCAGATTACTATTATCCTTGGGTATCCAAATTAGGATATTGTGTAAAATTTCCCTCATATTATATCCACATTAATCATAAACTGAAACTACATGAACTTCAATAAAATATGTATGACCATAAACATTATCCTATAATAGTCCAAACTATAAGACACTAAACTTCTACTTAAAGAGGCATAAGACATATAAATTTGAAAACCCGCAATGGGTGACCTGAGAAAAATACATTTAATCACTTTCTAAAGTCCTCATATCTATATTATAGAAAATTTTATAGCATAACTAAATAATTCACAAATATTATAGGGTCCATTAGTTGTCCATAATAAAGATGATATATTCTTGTTGGACCCCCTAGTCGAGGAAAACACCAGCACAATTCATTTCATCTACGTGCCGCGATATTGTGTTCACTAGGAAATAAAAAAATTTCTGTAGTTCCTAAACCCATCATGAATATTAAATTTTACGTAAAAACATCTATATATATTGGAAGCCTAATCTAATACCAAAAAATGTTTTGTGTTTCAATTATTCTCTTAGAACCCCATGGACATTAGGATCCATTTCTATTGGTCCTTCCATATAGAAAACTGGTAAAATATACTGGATTATCCAAAAGGAACATAATTATATTATTTAAATAATTGACAAAATTCCAATGAGATTATTTATAGAGGATTATTAGTTCTATAGGAGACGCCCCATTTAAACCCATGATTTTTTATCCAAACTACATAGACTGTAAGTTTCTTCCATTACCAATGGTTTACTTGTACTCATTTATTTCCACCTCCAATTAACTCAATTATTCATAGAATATGATTTTCAATCCCCATAACTCACTTATTAGTAGTGATTCAACATCCTCAATGTTACATCACCATGTATTATACCCTTTCTAAAATAAGGAATACAATATTCCATTCCAAAACATTTTTTTACCACACTGAATGAATCAGGACCACTTGGCATAGGTCCAAGATTCCCAACCAAAAACTAAACTTCCCATGGGTACTAGAACCCTTATTGGAGAGGAATTTGTTTTAAACACCACTTCATAATCCAAAAGTCTGATTCTTCACAAATCATTAATGGATCACGGAAGAGAGTAGGGATCCCCTTTGCATGACCATGAATTTAATCCCTAAAGAATAATTCATATGGTAACATGACTGAAAAAATAGAGGTTTAACATCCTATAAGGAAAGGGGCTCTAATCCTAATGATTACCAATAACACTACATTTTAAATAACCACCTTTTGGTGTTTTGAGGTCATTTTTAACATTTCTTCCCCATTCCATATATATCATTTCAAGCTCCTGGCCACATGATATACATAACCCAGATTCCAACTATCAAAATTGAATCAGCATACCGTATAATTCACCATGAATCAAGCTAAATCTTTATGAGCATATAGGGTATAAAAACCAATCATGGATATTTAACCTTCAGGTTTTTTAAAAGAACATAGGGTACCAGAACCCTTCATTAACATTTTTTATTTTGAATATATATTAAGAATTTTGGGTATTAAAACACTTTGTGGAAACTCATTCTATATAATACAATCAAGGATGCATGGTTCTCAAATCCTTTATAAAAAACCATACTTAATTACAAAAAATATATTTTCCAATATATAAGTCCTTAAAATAGATCACTAAATGGTTTGAGATGAAAGACCCTAAACTACAACAATAGAAGTTTCAAGATAAAAAACAAAATCTTATATTAATAGATGGTATAATTAATTATAACCTAAATTTCAACACTAAATGGTCCTATATAAAATACCATAAAATAAAAAAAATTGAATTTTTGAGCTAAAAGACACTAAAATATAATAATAAATGATATAAGCTAGAATACCATAAATTAATTCAATAAATGGTCTGATCTAGAAGTCCCAAAACTATATTAATGGATCATCTGAGAAAGTAGAACCTAAACAATAACTATATATAGTCTTATCTAGAATACCAAAAATAATATTTTAGTTAAAGGGACAAGCTAAATGACCTTTTACTAGAAGAAATATATTTTCCCATATAAAATACTCAAATATATATAAATGTTCTAATTTGAATGACCATAAACAACCAATTGAATGATATGAAATTCTCTATAGGTTATAAATATTAAAAGTTTATCTTGGGTAAATTTTGATCCTCAACTCCTAGGACATTCACTTTGTGTTATCCAGAAAATATAGAGCATTTATAAAATAGAAAAGGAATAAAAATTTACATATTAAAAACCCATAAAGGGAAAATATATGTAAAATATAAGTATATTTCCACTTAAAATAACCTATATTAATATTATAAAAAATGTAGTGCAATAAAAAAGATAACATATTTTTAGGGGTCAATATTTGTCCCTATGAAAAATAAAGCTCATATCTCTATGTCCATGGATGTAAGAAATAATTAGAGCACTTTTCCTCTAGGAAATTTATTAATCCCAATGATTGCTTCAATCTAGGTGATCCTATGATAACACTAGCAGATACATACATAGGGAATATCTTGTTTTTAGTAATTCATAAGCAATTATAAAGAGAAATATATTAATATTCAAGAATTAAAATTCATTAATTTTGTCTTACATGGTATTATAAAAAGGATGGATGTATTTTAAGATCCATATGATATAATGTCAATGAAATTAAATGAATAACATGAATAATATAATGTTTAGAAGTTATGTGAGATGTTGGAAATGGTTTTTTCATTGATAAGGTACAAAAAGAGTGAGGAAAATCTATATCCAAGATTATCTCTTGTGAATCCCCATAACAATTTAGGTTTATAAAACTATGTTTTGATTATGGAATTCTCCCATAGGACTCCTAGTGGTCTACAAACTTCTACTATAGTGAGGCCATGGATTGAAGAAATTGATTAATGGATTTAGGTTCAACATATATAGTCAGGTGCAATGCTTCCACCTTGACAACAATATCATGTATAACCTTATTTTCATGGAAAAATAACCAATAGTTCACAAACTAAATTGTATTTGATGTTTTTAGTGCATGTCTCAACTGAGATATCTCCTTCTGAAGATGATCAATTTCATTCTACGGTCATCCAATCTTGACCTACCAAGCATTGATCACATTTTGGTGAGATTTTTACTCCAACAAACATTGGGAAGCCTCATTCATTCCCTTCTTCCAAATTCATTTAACCAAATATGAAGCCTTAGTCACCACTACCCTCAATTAAATGGCCTTTCTCTGATCTATCTGGGAAATCACTTCATTCAAATAGCATGGATATCTATATAGTCAAGTTCCCTATAACCAAGAGGGTAAAAATACACCTGAGATTACCTAGTGGTCCTTTAGCTCCTCCAAATGGTAATCAAAGATTAGGGTCCAAATATCCACCCACACATTCTTCAACATTAGTTGATAGAGAATCACAGACTCAGGTCCTTGAATCAAGCCCATTTCAAGAACAAGGATAAATTTGGGGAATAATTCACAAATGATGGAATCACAGTACATTAATTCAATAAATTTAATATAGAACTATCCTTAATATTAGTTGGATTGGTTAGGGGAAATCCTGAATAAGAAGGGACAAAAACTTATTATCTTTGAGGGGAAGATACTATAACAATATTTACAAAAGATTATCAGTTATAAGAGGAATAATATAATGTATCCAGATATTCAATATCCATGATCAATGATGGAAACATATCTTTATCAATTGAATAAATTGAAATGTATCTCATCCCAACTCTATATTAATTTGAAGAAGATATTCCCTCTTGAAATTTTAGACTTGGTGGAACCACCGATGTTTTCTCTTTTAGCATAATTCACTCTCTATCTTTAACGGATTTAAGAGTGAAAAAATTTTAGGTGATAGAATAAAAAGTGGAAAATATATTTGTTATCTAAATAAGTGCTCACTATAATCCATAAATCCTCCATCAAGGCTAAACAAGTAGCAGAATAGCTACCAGTATCAACCTCTTTCATAAGTGTGTTTCCTAGTTGGGGAAAAATGGCATGACTACTGGAACATCAGCACCATGCTCCATGTAGGACCATGACATTACCTCAATTCTTCCACTTCTGGACATGACATGTTTGGTATTGAAGGTTATGTTAGAGAGATAGAACACCCACCCATATCATCAGGAATAGAAGTTTGTTCATCTAGGTGGGCTCGGTGTCTAACTACACACTTTTGATAAACCATAATGAGTTACAAAAATATTTTGGAATGAGGAAAGAGGTAAATTAGGATACATACTTAATTATAATTGTTGGGAGGGCCTTTATTGATTGAATAACGTCATTTTTTTACATTCCTTTCATATAAAGGACCCTAGAAGTGATCGATGTTGAAGGTGTTGAGGAAGGCTGATCGCATAGCTATTCATTATTCTATTCCACCCTTACACCGCTTTTTTAAACTAATTTTGTTATGAATATTCAAAATATAATAATAAATTTCACTTCATTATTTTTTCAATTAATTAATTTTTATCACTATTAAAAAGAGAAATTAAACTTGTTTTTATATTTTCATTGAAGGTAGAGGTGATTTGGAGGCCAAGAGATCATCCAGAACAAAAATGGGCCAAACTGCATGGAATCCCATGGACATCTGTCCGCTGTTTTGAACAGTACAAGATATCGGTGGTTAAAAATGGGATAAACTTTTGTGGGAAGGTCCAAAATTTAATAAGATAAATTCAATCTCAAATAACTCAATCATGATTTAGCTTATATGAGGCCCATCAGAACCGATCTGTCCAAGACACCAAATATGCACAAAGTCAAAAGTGGTGTTTTGAAATATATCAATATATTGAGGTGTATTTGTCCAAATGATGTCAAACGTTTGGTGGTGATAGTCAGGACTTGGGGATACAACCTTCATGTTCTTTCAAAAACTATATTTGACTATCTAGAAGCCAAAAACTAACCACCAATTTTTTTTATCAAAATCCGGGTTCCCAAAATCACTTCCCATTTTGTATATTAAAATGAGCCTTGGGCACCCCATTTGTATGTTCGGACAAGAAGTGAAGCACTACCATTTTGGAGTCCTATTTGATCCTCTTACTCATACTTGATATTCTAGAGGCCCCTGTCCTCAGAGGGGGATCAAGAATGATGAAGGAGTTCCACCCATGCTTCCTCCTCCTCCCGATGTCGAGCTAAACGGTGGGTGTTCATTGTGAGGGAGCTACAGACATGTTAAAGGAGTTATGGAACCTGTAATAATACTAGTTTGATATATTTTGGGTTTGAAAAAATTTCATTTAGAAGTATCTTACTTCGATTTATCTTTTTTTGATTTAAAAAAATCAATTGATCTTCACTTCTATTCTATCGTTGCGATGTTTTGAGTGCGTGACTTGTGTTGTTCTGATTGGAAAACACAAGAATCATTTTCTTCACCACTTATTTGAGATTTAAATTTTTTTGAAGCTATTATACCATTCATGTGATCTTTACCTTGTCTATACGTATGTTATGTCATGGTTTGGCTAATCGTTCTTTGATATAAGAGCTAAGAAAGTAATCAGGATTCCGATTGATTTCGAAATAAGAATTACATAAAAACATATTTAATTTCCAAGAACAATGAGCTTTAAATGTGTAGTGAAATCTCAATGAACCCTTTTATCCCATAATTAATAAACACTTCCATTTCTTGAAAACTATTAAAATCTTTAATTAAGTCATTTCATCCTAAAACTGTTCTCAAAACCACCCCCTATTTAAGTACTTATTATTAAAAACACACTCTCTAAACCCACCAATTCTCCTTGATAAATTACCAAGGTTCTTCCCTAGACTATAAATCAACCTTAAAATCACAATCAATTTTCCATGTCATGACAACGCGGTAAAATTTTGGCATCGTTTCTAGGGAGCGCTTTGATTTTTAGAGCGTATTTTTTATAAGGATTTTGTAATTTTTGTGAATATTTATTTGTTTTCTCTTATACCTTTTCAATCCATTTTTGTTATTATCTATTTGTTATGTAGGTTTGGTTAACGATGTGTTCTAATCTGGGATATTTAGCACCTATTGAACCCAAACTGGAGAGGACCTTACGCCAACGACACCAAGACACACAAAACAACAATTTTAAGGAGGACACACTACACATTGAAACTCTTCCTCACCATTAATCTTCTTCTGCAACTAACATCAAAATTGAAATAAACTTGTATAAAATGGATGAAAATAGTACAACACTAAAATAACTAACCTCAATTGATGTTTATATTCATCCCACATAAATTCAGTTACAATGCGAGGCACCCAATTTTGAACTAAAATCTGGTTTAATTCATCTATTACCAAGATTCCATGGACTTCCTGGAGAGGATCCCCCAACCAATTAAAAGAATTTCATACTATTTTTTAAACATTAAAACCTTATAATGTGGATGATGAACAAGTAAATCTTAGAGAATTATCATTTTCTTTAGAAGACACTGTTATATATTGATTGTACTATGTTAATTCACCAATAAGAGGTTGGGCAGACATGAAACGCCTTTTTCGGGAAAAATATTTTCCAGCCTCTTGAACTGAAACAATAAGGAAGGAAATATGTGGTATAAGGGAATCTCAAAGGGAAAAACTTCATGAATATTTGGAAGTATTTAAATGATTATGTTCAGGTTGTCCACAACACCAAATAAGTGACCAAATTTTAATACAATATTTTTATGAAGTTTTAATCCCTATTGATAGAAATATGATTGATGGTGCTGTAGGTGGTGCGCCGGTAGATAGTACCCCAATTGATGTAAGGACCTTAATTGATAACATCGAAAAAAACACTCAAAAATTTGGTTTAAGGTCCAATGTACCCATTCAAGGTGTCCATGAGGTGAAAATTACTAAATTCAAGGAGAAAGTGGACACAATTTTTGAGGAGGTAAGTACCCTTCTACAAAAACTTTCTCTCTGCCAAGAGAAATTTCAGTCTCCTCTTCCCATCCATTGTCGAATCTACTCTTCTAAAACCCATTATTCTGACCAATTCATCCAATTGAGAGAAAATTCTAAGATTTGTGAGACAATATTTCTAAGAGGCCCCTATAACCAACCATTTAGGAAAGAACCACACTATCCATCCAACTCTAGGTGGAATGAAAACAAATATTATAGGAAAGGGGTATTAAAACTAGCCTCATAAACCATGGAACAAAAGGCCTTTCCAATAACCCCTCCAAAACCTGAGCCTAGCCTACAATATATGTTGAGACAAATGGATTCCAACAATCTCCAATTCCAAAAAACCACCCATGCAGCCATACGAGACCAAAAAACCCAATTAGTCCAACTAGCTAACATAGTGGGTGAAATTCCAAGTCATGGGTCAGGTAAACATCCCTCCCAATTAGTAGTTAACCCTAAGGATAAAGTAAATGTTAGTGTCATCACCCTTAGGAGTGTAAAACAACTAGAAAGTAAAATGGATCCTCCATTTGAGCCATCCCCTCCTGAGTAAACCTCCATCCCAACCATTAAGAATGTCCCAAATGTTTAAGAACCGTTCCTGAGAGAATCCCTTCCAAAGGAAAGAGAGTGTACAATGATGAGTCACCTAGCCCAATCATTCCTCTTCCATTTACTCAAAGTTCCACCCAAAAAATAAAATAAAAGTATACTAAAATTGGTAAGGAAATATTGGAAATTTTGAAGAACATGTAGGTTAACATCCCCTTTATTGATGATGTGAAGAAAATTCCATGGTATGCCAAGTTTTTGAAGGATATGTGTACACACCAACGGAAACTTCGTGGAGATGAAAAGGTAAGATTTGGGAGGAACATATCATCATTGATAGAGCCATCACTTCCAACCTTGTTCAATGATCCTGGAACAGTCTCAATTTCTTACACCATAGGGGTGTATTATTTTTGAAATGCTATGACTGATTTAGGTGATTCTATAAATGTGATGTCTCACTCTATTTACTCTACATTGCAGGTAGGTGAATTGAATCCCACTAGAATTATTGTTCAACTAGATAACCAGAGTACCGCCCACCCCTCTGGTGTGTTAGAGAATGTTCTTGTGAGGGTTCAAAATTTAATTTTTCCTACTGACTTTTATGTGCTTAAAACAGAGGATGATAGGATGAATGGACATGCCTTGATTATATTAGGGAGTCCCTTCTTGAAAAACTCCAAAACCATAATTAATGTCCTCAATGGTCATTATCTATGGAGTTTGGTGGTGACATTGTCCACTTCAATATTCTTGATGCCATGAAGCACCCATCAGAAGAACATTCCTCTCCCTTTGTTAATTCTATAGATGTAATCCCTTCCCTTGAAAATACTTCATTTAATTCCCTTGATCCCCTTTCTGAGTTTTTTAATTGATAGAAATGATAGGAAATTATTAATTCATTGATTGTTTTAATGGTATAGAAAAGTGTCATGCATGTTCTTTGATTGATGATTTCTTGAACACTGAGGATCCACTGTCCATTGATGATATTTCTAAGCTTATAAAATCCCATTCCTCATTCGAGGATGATACTATTGAGCTGTTAGATGAGATTAGTGATCTCCCACATTCACACACACTCCCATAAATCCAAAATCCACCTAAATTGGAACTTAACAACTACATCAACATTTAAAAAGTTCATATATTGAGAATGGAAACAAGTTTCCAAACATCATTTCTAGTTCACTCCCTCCTAAGCATGAATTGTGACTACTTGAACTTTTTAGGGAGTATAAACAAGCATTAGGATGGACACTTGTGGACATTACTAGTATTATCCAATCAATTTGTACACATCATATTTTACTAAATTATGAGGCTAAACCAGTGGGGTAGGAACAAAGTCGACTAAACCCAAACCTCCTAAAAGTTGTAAAAAATGAGGAAACAAAATTATTGGATGCTAAAATCATTTACCCCATCTCTGACAGCCAATGGGTCAGTCCCTTTCAAGTAGTTCCTAAAAAACTGGCCTTATAGTAATCAAAAATGAAAATAATGAATTGGTTCCAACTCATGTGCAGAATAGTTGGTGTGTCTGCATAGACTATCTCCGACTAAACCAACACACTAGAAAGGACCATTTCCCTTTTCCATTCATTGACCAAATGCTATAGAGGCTAGTGGGTAAGTCCCACTACTATTTCCTTGATGGGTATTCAGGATACATTCAGATCCATATTGCCCCTAATGATCAGAAAAAAGACAACATTCACTTTCCCCTTTAGCACATTTTCATATAAGAGGATGCCATGTGGTATGTGCAATGATCCAGGTACTTTCCAACGATGTATGTTTAGTATTTTTTCATATTACCTGGATAATTGCATGAAAGTATTCATGGATGATTTCACTGTTTATGGATCTTCTTTTGATGAATGTTTGAGTAGTCTCTCTTTAGTCGTACATCGTTGTATTGAAGAGAATATTGTATTAAATTATGACAAATTCTATTTCATGGTGAGACAAGGTATAGTTTTGGGGAATTTCATTTTTGGGGATGGAATCAAAGTAGATAAATGAAAAGTGGATGTCATTTCTTCACTACCTTTCCCCAAAAATATACAGGAGGTCCAATCTTTCCTTGGCCATGTTGGATTTTACCGTTGTTTCATACATGAATTTAGAAAAATTGCACCCCCTCTACTGATTACTCCAAAAAGAAAAAGAATTTGTTTTTGAAAAAGAATGTGAGTATGCTTTTAATAAGTTAAAATGGAGTCAGACATCACCCCCGGTAATCCAATCACTTCAGTGGGATTTTACATTTTAACTCATGTGTGGCACATCTAACAATAATGTTGTGGCAGTTTTGTCACAAAGGGTTAACCGATATCCACATTTCATAGCCTATGCCTCATGTACATTGGACCCTGCACAAGCAATCTACACCACAATTGAAAAATAATTCCTTTCCATTGTGTTTTCCATGGACACATTCAGTTCATACCTTTTAGGTTCCAAAGTCATTTTGTTCTCAGACCATTCATCCCTCTGGTATCTCCTTAAGAAACCGAAATCCAAACCACGTCTCATTCATTGGATACTCCTCCTTCAAGAATTCAATCTATAAATTAGAGAAAAAAAGAAGCAGAGAATGAGGTGGATGACCATATCAGTAGGATCCTCCCATCCTCAGAAATTGACTCATCCCCCTGTATTCCCATTAATGACATGTTTTTTGATGATCAATTGTACTGAGTGCATGATGTTATTACTTGGTATGCTGAAATTGTAAATTTTTTGGTCGCATATGGCATTCCTACTGCTTTCAACAAAAACCAAGTCAGTCATCTAATACATGAGTCTCGTTGGTAAATTTGGGATGACCCCTACCTTTGGTGCACCTTTAGTTATCAATTTCTTAGGCGTTGTGTTTCCAATAGTGAGTTTCATTACATCCTTAGATTCTTCCACACTCTTTCTTGTGGAGGCCACTTTGGTCCCCAACAAAAAACTCGTAAAATCCTTGATTTTGGTCTCTTTTTGCCAATACTTTTTCGGGATGCCCATGATTTTTGTAAATCTTGTCTTCGTTGTCGAATAATGGGTAATGTCTCTAAAAGAAATAAAATTCCATAACAATAATTTCTCTTTCATGAAATTTATGATGATTGGGGTATTGGATTTATAGGGCCATTTCCCAATTACATTAGAAACTTGTACATTTTTCTGGAAGTTGATTACGTGTCGAAATGGGTATAGGAAGGAGCTACAAGAACCGATGATTATAAGGTAGTTGTATAATTTTGGAGAACCCAAATTTTCTCTAGGTTTGGTTTACCTTGGTTCATCATCAGTGACCATGGTTATCATTTCTGTAACTGAACAATGCAACCACTTTTCTGTAGGTATGGGGTTAGTCATCGAGTGTCTACTGCATATCACCCACAGAATAATGGTGAAGCCAAGGTGTTAAATGGAGAGGTAAAAAAATTCTTGAAAAAATAGTTCAACCCAATAGAAAATATTGGAGTCTTTGACTTGAGGATTCAATATGGTCCTACCGTACTTCTTTCAAAACTCCCATTAGAATGTCATCTTATTGTCTTGTGTTGGGAAAGAGTTGTCACCTCCCTGTTGAGAATGACCACTTGGCCTACTGGGACATCAAAAAATGCAATTATAATCATTCTTGTGTGGGTTTCCAAAGGAATTTACAGATTCATGAGTTAAAGAAAATGAGAAGAGATTCATATGAAAAATCCAAGATTTATAAAAAGAGAACCAAGGCTTCCCACGACCATCTTATCCTTCATCGCCGATTCAACATTGGGCAGAAGGTCCACGTTTACAATGTAAGGATGAAGTTGCATCTAGTTAATCTATGTTCTCGCTGGTTTGGACCATACACTGTTACTAAAATCTCTCCATTTGGTGTTGTCTAGGTTCAAAATGTAGAAACTAAGAAAACCGTCACTGTGAATGGGTAGCAGCTGAAGCACTTCCATGAATCCATTCCGGAGTCCCTGATTGAGGAACTCCAAGTTCAAGAAGCAGTTTATGAATGAAACTTACTAGGTTTTATCCTTCCTTCCCACATTTTCTTTTATTACCATGAGGACACTTCACATTATAGGTGTGGGGGTGGATACATTCCTGGGTTCATTAGGATTTCCATTGTCTTTCTTCATTCTTCACTTTTTTCCCTACTTTAGGGTATTTAAGTTTTTCCCCATAAATTATTTCAACATTCATTTGGTGACTATAAAGGGGGGAAAGTAAAAAATACCATAAGGAAGGTGAAAAATAATATTTTTATTAACTTCAGGGAGTGATTTTTTAGTGAATTGGTTTTCTATCAATGATATAAATGGTTGTATCTATGTGAAACCATTGAGATGATTGATGCCCCTTGTGTGAGTAGTTTTTAGGAAAATTATGTCACTAATATTTCCACCCATATTTGCACCAAACCACTATGTGTGAATATTTATTACTTAATATAAGGTTAATATATGATAGGTTAATATTTTTCAGCTTTAAATGATATTTCCATAAGTTCATTCATTATTTGATCTATTTCATTACTGTACCAGATTGACCTATGCATGTGTACCTAATGTCCGACTCTTATACGCCCTAAGAAAAGGGTTGTGTCTTGGTCAGGTCAAAACTCACTCCTCCTCAACCTTTGATCTTATTATAACTACTTCAAATAGTATTGTGAGGAGATCAAACAAGGGTTGAGATATGAGTGTGAGATTTGTTCCAAATGAAAATTCTAAAAAAAATTAAATAATTGAGGGGAGTGATGAAATGTGGAACATATGGGGATGTCTAGTTCATGAGATTTTGGTTTGACTTCTAGGAATGATTAAGTGAGTGGGTCTTGAAATATGATTGCAAAGGATGTAGGACATGTTTGGTGGACAAAATCATTTGAGCTGAAACATTTTAAAATAACCTATATTTATTGGATAGAAAATTGAATGAATATCATGGAATGATATTTACTCACACACATGGAGAGTTAGTGTCATGTTTGACTTCTGAATTTCTTTATAAATTTGGTATCATGAATCTCCATGAATTTCACTATGACATGATTTATGAGACTTATTTTTCTATTTTCACTTGGAATAACTCCTTGGTGTGGTTCATGCATTGATCACATTACCATAATTAAAATTTCCTCAAATGTTAAATCTCCATGATTTTGGTAATATATACATGTATCATTCTTTTTTTTTGGATATGTGACTTTTCCCAGGAGTGAAAATCATTAGGTGTGGGGATGTGATCACATAGTGATTGATTATTCAATTCCACCCTTACACCGCTGTCTTGAACTACTTTTGTAATGAATATTCAAAATAAAATAATATATTTTTATTACTGTTTTATTCAATGAATTAATTTTTATCACTATTAAAAAATGCAATTATACTTGTTTTGATATTTTCATTGAATATTGAGGTGATTTGGAAGCTCGGAGATCAACTAGAAGAAAAATAGGCCAAACTACATGGGATCCCATGGACATTCGTCCACTGTTTTGAACAATATGAGAAATACATGCATAAAAATGGATGAAATTTGTGTTCCAGTCCAAAATTTAATACGCTACATTTCATCTCAAAGAATCCAATCCTGATTCGGCTTCCAAGGGGCCCATCTGAACTGATCTGTCCAAGCTACCGAATATGCACAATTCAAAAGTGGTGTTCTATAATATGTCAATATCTCAAGCTGGAATTGTCAAAATTATGCCAAACATTCGGTGCTGATAGTCTAGATATGGGGATACATCTTTCCAGTTTTTTCAAAAAGTATATTTGACTTTCTATTAGCCGGAAACCATCCTCCAAATAGTTTATCAAAATCTGGGTGCACAAATCCACTTCCCATTTTGGCTATAAAAAGGAACATTGGGCACCCCATTTGTAAGATTAGCTAAGAAGTGAAGCTCAGCAGTTTTTCAGTCCTAGAGGAATCTCCTCCTCACCCTAGAAGTTCTGGATACACCTATCCTCACAGGGGGATCAAGAATGAAGAAGGAGTTCCACCCGAGCATCCCCATCCTTTCGATGTCGAGCTAAACGGCGGGCGTTCATTGTGAGGGAGTTACACACATGTAAAAGGAGTTCTAAAACTAGTACTACTATAGGTTTTATGTATATTGGGTTTGAAAACATTTCATTTATAAGTATCTCACTTTGATTTATCTTTGTTTGATTTAACCGAATGAAATTATATTTACTTTTAACCGATCGATGTGAAGTTTTGAGTGCGTGACTTGTGTTGTTCCGATGGGACAACACAAGAATCATTTTCTTCCCTACTTATTTGATATTTCAATTTGTTTTGGAAGCTATTACACCATTCATGTGATCTGTACATTGTCTATACGACTTTTATGTCTAGGTTTGGCTCATCATGCTTTGATATAAGATCATGGAAAGTAATCGGGATTCCAATTGATTCAACCAAAGAATTACATCAAACCTTAATTAATCTCCAAACAAATGGGCTTTAAATGTGTGTATTTAACACTCAATGAACCTTTTTATCTCATAATTAATAAGCACCACTTTTTAGGCCAAGTATTAAACTCTTTAATTAAGTCATTTCATCCTAAAACTGTTTTCAAAACCACCCCTATTTAAGTACTTCCTGTTAAAAACACACCCTCTAAACCCACCAATGCCCCTTTAGAGACAACCTAGGGTCTTCCCTAGACTATAAATCAACCTTAAAATCATAATCAATCTTCCACGTCACATTTTCACTAGGAAAAACTCCTTGGTGAGGTTCGTGCATTGATCACATTAACATAATTAAAATTTCCTCAATTGTTAAATCTTCATGATGTTGAGAATATATACTTCTATCATTATTTTTTGGATATGAGACTTTTCCAATGAGTTAAATGTTTAGGTGTGTGGTTGTGATCGAATAGTGATTCATTATTCAATTCCACCCTTACACCGCTATTTTAAACTACTTTTGTAATGAATATTAATAATATAATAATAAATTGAACATCATATTTTATTCAATGAATTGATGTTTATAACTTTTAAATAGGGAAACTGTATTTGTTTTTATATTTTCATTGAAGGTAGAGGTGATTTGGAGGCCCAGAGATCATCCTGAAGAAAAATGGGCCAAACTACATGGCATCCCATGGGCATTTGTCCACTATTTCAAATAGTATGAGAAACCCGTGCATTAAAATGGACTGAAAATTTGTGGGCCTGTCCAAAATTGTATGAAATACATTTCATATCAACAAACTCATTCCTTATTCGGCTTCTATAAGGCCCCTCTAAACTAATCTGTCCCAGCCACTGAATATGCACAAAGTCAAAAGTGTCCTTCTGTAATATGTTAATATCTTGAGGTGTGATTTTCCAAATGATGTCAAACCTTCAGTGGTGATATTCATCATAGGGTTCTACAACATTCTATTTTTTAAAAAATGGTATTTGACTGTCTATTAGTAGTAAACCATTCTCAATGTTGTTTATCAAAATCTGGGTGCCCGAAACCACTTCCCATTTTGGCTATAAAAAGTAACCTTGGGCACCCCATTTGTAAGTTTGGCCAAGAAGTGAAGATCTGCCATTTTTGAGTTTTAGAGGAGTCACCTAATCATCCTATAAGTTCTCTAGGCCCCTATCCTCATAAGGGGATCAAGAATGAAGAAGGAGTTCCACTCGAGCTTCCTCCTCCTCCCGATGTCGAGCTAAACAGTGGGCGTTCATTGTGAAGGAGATACACACAAGTAAATGGAGTTACGGAACTTGTACTACTACGGATTTGGTGTATTTTGGGTTTAAAAACATTTCATTTATAATTATATTACTTTGATTTTTCTTCGATTGATTAAACTGAATGTAATTCTCTTTACTTTTAACCGATCGGTGTGAAGTTTTGCATGCTAGATTTGTGTTGTTACGATAGGAGAGAGCAATAATCGTTTTCTTTCCCACTTATTTCTGGATTCAATTTGTTTTTGATGCTATTATACCATTAATGTGATCTGGACCTTGTTTATATGATTATTATGTAATGGTTTGGATCATCGTGATTTGATATAAGTGCTTGGAAAGTAATCGAGATTCCTATTGATTTCAACAAAAGAATTACATCAAACCTTAATTAATATCCAAGAACAATGAACTTTAAATGTGTGTACTGAACTCTCAATGAACCATTTTTTCTCATAATTAATAAACACCACCTTTTCTTGCAACTATTAAACTCTTCAATTCATTCATTTCATCCTAAAACTATTTTCAGAACCACCCCTATTTATGTACTTCTTATTAAAAATGAACACTCTAAACCCACCAACGCTCCTTGACAGACAACCTAGGGTCTGCCCTAGACTATAAATCAACCTTAAAATCATAATCAATTTTCCATGTCATGAAAACATGGTCAAACACACTGATCTAAGTATAGACTGTGGAATATTGAGAATGGCAGTCTCCACCCTCATTGGCTATATCTGACCTGGGGAAAGATCATCGTCCTTCTCTTGGTCATCAGCTATGTCCTCTCTGGCAGTCATACCACCAAGGGAATATTCTAGAGATAGCAGGAATTATATATCACCTTTTAATTTTATCTATACTCAATGGTCTATGAGACAAGTCAAAACATGATTTTCATGATAACATAGTCATTTGAAGATATTAGTGGATTCAATTTTACCTTCTCATCGAGGACAACCTAGTTTTCCTCTTATGCGACAACTAAAATTCTACCAAGAACCATAATTTTTTAAACTCAAGGAAAGTATTGGACTTGGTCTTTCCCAATTTTTAACACTACATGAAGATCTTGAAGGAAAGACATAACTTCGGTAGGATGATCTTTAATGATGATTACCAAGGGATAACTTATTTCTTCAAATCATATCAAGTCTTCTATCAATTAAATTAAATAACCCCAAAATTTTAAAATATGAGATTTAACCAATCAATATTTTTATTTCCAAAATGCATAAGGATATATTAACCTTTTAGGTACTTCTATTAAATGTTCTTTTCTAATTGTAGATGCATAATCTAGTTCCATGCCTAGTATAAAAAAGGATTCTGGAATCCTCAATTACTAATGAGGCATATCTAAAGTTATTGTCTTACTAGATGCAATATTCATTCTAGTAACTAGGATTAAATCATGAATTACATTCATCCCCATGTCTTTAGGTATAGGTATAGAAACTTTCCTATTCAGGTATGAGCTAATCTAGGCCTTAACATAAAGCTGGGATAAGTGAATATCAATGCAGCTTTAATGTAAGAATACTTGAGTCTAGGTATCTTCCCTGGTAAACATCATAAAAAATTCTACATCCATCACCACATAAATTTCAGATTATATGTGTAGAGAAGAAGAACACTTCATTTGAATGCATTAATATTTAATCCTAAACTGACAAGGCGAATACCAAAAATGAAAAATTCTACAATTGATTTGAGTAGAGAGGACACCACTAGAAATTGAAATCATATAATCATGACCCTAATAGATTTCTTCAACATTGTAAATTAAACTTATAGTGGGTGTAATGTTAGGTATGAATGGAAAGTGGTTATAGTGATTCATGTGATCCTTAATATTCCATACCTTAAAAGTGGAAGTCATTTCCCCACTAATACACTATAGAAAGGGTTTTAAATAAACATTATAGATATTATAGACACTCAGATGCTCGTATTCACACAAGTGAGCCCCCATCCAACACCACAACACATGGAAGAGGACACATACTCTGTGTGGGTTACTTCACCTATAGACATGGTGTAGTTGGTGATATAGGTTATCCAACACAAGAAAGTCCAAAACAATAATACATCCTCCTAATATAGATGCTTCATTCATTAATTTTGAAACCCTAAATCCACCATTTTCATGGGTCAAGATTAGGTACCTTCTCAGGTAAATTTTAATAAATCCAATTAGATAAATGGGTGGTCCAATTTTGGGGATGACCATCCACCCCCAGTAGTTGAATAAACCTTCATCAACTGTGTGCTAGTAGGAACCATTGTCGCTGTGACATTCTTGTGATGGGGAAGCATTTGGATTTTCGGATTTGGTTTGGAATGATCCTTATTGAAAAATTCCACCTCTCATTGCTTCAACAAGATGTTTACCCCATGATGTTGGTCCTTCCCAAGTGTTGTCTCAACTATATTGATCATCCCATAAAAGTGGTATGGTTATTCTATTCATCATACCATATTGATTTTGAAGGTAGAAACTCATCATACATATCTCAAAAAATTGTGGTGCTATAAATCTACTTGATTCCAAAGAGACCAATGTTTACCTTTCCATGTGTCTGATGATACTGCATTTTTTAGGGATTCTATTAGCTAAAAAATTCATATATTAACACCTTATTACAGAAATTAAGGTTTCTAAAAATCCATGTGGCCTCATACAAGCCAATTTTCCTCAACTAAATTGTTAAAGTTGTGGTAGTACACTGCACCCAGAAATCCTATCCCCAATTAATTCCAATGCTTCCTCCTAACCAAAGGGCCTAGGAAACCATTATAACATCTGATTCGTAAAAAATTCTACATTATCGATTTATGCATATGAATCTCGTGATTAAATTTACTACATAACTCTTCAAAGTCTATTCTTGTGAACTATAATATGTAACTATTACTTCATTTTCCATTGAAATGAAATATCCCATATTGGACATATTTTCCCTAATGGCCTCATGAGTCTTTAAGAACATTGAAGTTGGAATGATATTTGGTGGAGGTATTGGAATATGAGCATATGTTTTAGGCCAAAATAATACATAGGTAACATTTCTGATTAAGGGTATTCTCTTTGTTTCTTTCCCATTAATGTTTTCAACTTCACATGAGGTGACTAGACAATTTTATGTTGGTCAACCTCCATAATCACAACCATGGAATTCTAATGAGCTACTACCCCTACAACGTTCTTTCTTGAAGACATATGTACTATGTAAGAGATGTATATAATATGGGAGAGAAACCTTATAAAAAGTAGTAAAATAAGTATATATGTTGATTATCATCACCGGAAATTAATGACTTATATAAGTGTTTATAATCACAAGATCCATTAGACATATCAAGAATTTCCGGACCCACGTAACATTTCATGATAAGTTGATTTGATTCAAATAAAGTGATCATGTGACCATATGAAGGTCACACAAATAACAAAATGATTGATTGATTACATATCAATCCATGAGTTGATGAAAAACATGTGAAGTGGCCTTGAAAAGAAATATAAAACACTTCAAACCAATTAATATTGATATGTGTGCATGTTTGTCACAAGGGTTATCGAGATAAGAAGATTACACAATGACATTATGAAGAAGAATCAACTTATTGGAACTAATGAATAGTTCCCATGATATGGGTTATATAATAAAGAAAATCGATTATGTAATTTAATAGATGAGATAAAAATATCCCAAAAATGTATGAGTCCTCGGTGGAATGATAATCCCTATCAATACACTATTTATAGGGTGCCTCACCAAAGACTAGAGGTCTCCCAAATGACCAAAATCCACTCAGGACACCAAGAAGTGGAAACCTCAGGTACTTGGGTGGGCAATTACATTCCTCATAATAGATTCATTCTCAATGTGGACCTGTCTTCTGAGGGAGGTGCACTTATGGATTCACACCAAATGTGAATTGAAACTTTTAAAATCTAAGAAATACCCAAAGAATATGTATTAGTTTATCCACAAAGTGAAGGAAAAAAGTAGCATGGTTACAAGAAGATCATTTGTCTAGGAAATGCGGATCACATGACCCCCATGAATAAAAATGATCACATGATCTTGAGAACATCATATGAGTGATTCATGTTCTTTTTCATGATTTTTTCATGATCATGTATATCCCTCCAATAGGACCTCATGATCATGTGAAGGCTTTCAGAATAGTTTTTTCAATCCTAGACCATTTAAACTGAAAGATACCTAAAAATCACCTAAATCCCCTTATGAAATAAAATCTAAAAAATTTATAAGATTCATGTGGTGGAAGTTGTATTGATTTTCATGTTATGGGATCACATGAATCACGTGATTCGTTCATAAATGACATGAGATCCTTGTGGCATGTCATACATGAATGCAAAATTCTTTTGGTATATAAACTTCATCATGAGAAGGCCCTCAAACATGTACATTTGAACATGTGATTACTCTTTGGATCTAAAGATAATAGGTAGGACTATATGTGACAATGCTTGCATTCCATCAGGAGATCGATAATTAATCATATGATGCACCATAGAAAAGTAGAGAAACCATCCCTGACAATGATTATACATCATCACACGATCAATTATAGATCATGAAATCCCATAATTGAAAAATAATGGAAGAAAAATTTAAGGTCTTGGAAAGTATAATATAAAAAAGTAGGAACTACCAGAAGCCTCATGTGGATGGAAGTTACATTGTTTTTTAGACAAAGGTTGGATGTGATCCACCTTATCAGTACATTGATCAAGTGAAATCCCTATAGACATTTCAGCATCATTACATAAATTGCACTAGACATGTCATTTCCACTATTCAATGGACTTTAGATATTTTCATTTGATCATATGATTCCCTAACAGAAAATCACATAGAAAATGGTGAGACTACTATAAAATGAAGAATAAAAGCTAAAATGGGTGGTACCCACATGCGAGACAATGTTATGTTGTTTTTTATGTGAAGTGGGTTCTATGATTTGTTTTACCACCTCATTGATCATGAGAATTCGCATTGATAAACTTGCATGATCTCCCAAAGGGCCTAAAACTGATTTGATCTCATGAAGGCCCCCATACAAGTATCCTTTGATCACATGAAAGCATATTTAAAATGAATATTGATCTCGTAAAACCCTTTGATATTTCATCTTGATATTGCAAAGGCCTTTTGAAATGTAAATTTGATTATGTGAAATCCATCTAACAATCCATAGGTCCAATAAATAAGGTGATGATGGAATTATAACAAGGTTTCTTTTTACCATGTGAGGAAAATATAACACTATGGATGGCCTGTGGTAGGTTCATGTGAAATGCGTGACGTTACAATAACTCAAGCACATATATTTTAAACATGCATAGTGTAAAATGATGTAGAACTATGGCAGATTGGCCTAAAAACTCCTCATCGTTGACAAAAAATAGACATGCCAACATAGAGGTGAGAGTAGACTTCTCGTAGTGGAAATACACACAATAACAAGGATCTAACACCAAGTAAAAACTAGGTAATTACGTAAGGGATTAAGAGACATGTAAATTAGCATCAAATAATAAATCTATTGATTATGTGAAGGATACTTGATGTATCATCTAGCTTATGAAAATGAGTTTCTATATATCGACTATTCACATGAGCTCTCAACAGGAACATTCTTGACTGATATTGCGGCATTTATGTAATAAAGGCTAAAAAAGGTGTAATCCTTTTACATATATGGATACTCCAATTTTCCTTTAAAGGTTTCACATTCTTTGAATGAAATTTCCAAATCATTTGAAAACACACATATATGTTATACAAATCATGTCATAGCACCCAATTATGTCAGACGAGTAATGTGATGTCCTCCAAAAAAGTTATCCAAGTCATCTTAAGTCTTATATATATATATATAACCAAAAATGGAAATTGAAGTATTTATGAAGGGCCGTTTGTGACAGGGTCTCGTCACAAATGTCTTGTGGCTGAATAAGGTGTCACAAATAGTTTTTTACGATGACCCGTTGAAAAAAAAGACTATTTTCAATTTCAGTCATACTCATTACAGATAGTCTATCATGGGTTTAAAAAAACCTTCTTCAATGGGTGTATTTACCTGTCACAAATAATTATTTACAATGGGATGATTTACCCCACATAAAAAAATTATAAAATAAATAAATAATAATAATAATTTCAATAATAATAAAATTTAATAAAATAATAATAATAGTAACAATAATAATAAAAGTAATAATATATATAAAAATAAAAAATTAATAAAATAATAAAATTTCTACACATATATTAATATTAATAAAATATAAAAAATTAAAAGATAAAAAAATATAAAAATTATAAAAAAAGTATAAAAATATAATAAAAAATTAAATAATAAACAAACAAAATATTTTCATAAATATAAAAATTATAATCATAATAATAATATAAAAAATAAAATAATTATAAAATAAGAAAAATTATAAACAAAAAATATATTCACAACAATATAAAAATTGAACTATGTAGAACAGAAAATATATGAATTAAGAAAAATATTAACAAAAAATTGTACATTCAAATTTTTATAAATAAAAAAAAATCTATGGGGGGCTCATCTATAGGAGGTGGTGGAGGGAACTCCATCCCTATACCTTGTGTCATACATCTCTTGTACTTGATCGCCTGCTTTTTCTACTGCACCTACCATAGTTTCATCTCTTCATCCCACTACTGTTCTTGTTACTATCAATATAGATCCTCTTACTCCCTATGCACACTCTTTATAAGCTCACCTTGGGCTTCTAACTACTCCGGATATTGGGTAGAAAATAATGATGAATCTTTACAAGATCCCCTTGAGCTGGATGTTGACATTGCAGTGGTACCATAATTACCCCAGACCTCAATTGAGAGTCGATTCCAATAACTTGTCCTCTATTGAAAGTATATGGAGTCACCTGCATCCATGCCGCAACATTAAGTATTGATGCACTAGTTGTACGATCCTTAGTCTTGGCCTGAATCTCTTTCTATATATGAGAAGTCACCACCTATTATGACTCCTTTAATTTTAATTGGCAATGAAAATAGTTAAAATGTTATTTTCAATAAATTTTAAAGCTCAAAAATAAATAATACTGACAACAATATACTGCGGGTGATCACCTATAATCTCTTTAGTGAAGGGATCATTGTACATCCCCTTATAAATATAGAACTCTGTAAAATCTAAATGTTCATCCTCCAATATGAGTAATAATAAATAATTCACATTTAAAGTTATATAAATTATAAAAAATTACTTACCATATGTCGTATATGCCTCCTGAATCTATGACTAGATTCTTGATGTGCCACCTCTGATCTCCCATGATTTTTTTCTTCAGAATAATGTTCTTCTATGAATTGTATCACACATCCAGTATGAACATAATCTACCCCAATCCTGAGATGATATGTAATCTGTTTAGTGGGTGTAGCGGGACTAATCAAATTCTGTGATTCCCACTTTCAACATGTTTTTCCTACTCATATTTGAAAAAACTGAGGACAATGATCATGCATATAGATCTACCATGCCTCCAAAATAGAGTCACACATGCTATAATTGATCAGATACCACAAACCCTATAAATAATTAATTATATCAAGTTACTGACTAAATAAATGTCAAAATAAATATTATTCATTTATGTACCATCCAATGACTAAACATTCCATGCTAAAAATCATTGTGATTCTGATCTCTTGTCACCCATGATCTAAACAATAATTCCACAACATAGAACTCCCCTATCCAATAACTATATGTGAAAATCTATGAAAAAATATATCAAATAATCAACAAATTAGTATATAAATAAATTAATGAAAATTAATGAAAACTTACTAAAATACCAAACTAATCATTCCTACGCATGCATGGATCAAACACAAAACGTGGAAATCGATCAAGAATAGGTTTAGGAATCATTAATATTGCAAGACAATGACCCCTCTGAGTCATTGTAAAACCTCTTGCACTCTAAGGGTTAGATGATGCAACATAATGATCATCACAATGTTGATCAACCTCCTCCAACTCAAGAAATAGATTATATAATCATTGTTAATACATCTAAAACATGTAATTACTATTGTTATAAAATAGTTTAAAATAACTATTATATATGTATATATATTATATATGAGTATAACCAGTATTTAACTATCTCCAATTTCATCTCAATCCTCATCTTCATATATGATGGTGTCAATATCTTCACATTCCTTATCAGTATGATCAATGTTTATCTAATATTCATATTAAACATCTCTTATAATTTCAAATTCATTTGTTATATCAATAACATCATCATCACCATCAACCAATAATTGAGGGGTGTCCTCATCAGTGTTCGTGTCTCTTCATGGGAAATATGGATTTAGAATAGTCTCTTGAAAAATTTCAATTTCTTACACTTCAGTGAAACCATATTTACTTTGGAAAAACTGAATTTCCCTAGATTTCATTGTTATTATGCTTCACCAATGAATAAAATCTCACAATTCATCACAATAATTCATATAATAAATTTTATGTTCCCGATGAGCCAATAAAAATGGTTCTTTTTATATAATAATACTTTCATATTAAATATCAATGATTCCATGGTGCATATGAACATGAAAGACTCTTTCATTATCCAAACAATGACATTTAATCATCATTACATAATTCTGTCCAAGATAAAGTGGTACAATTATTTCTTCTAACATGTCATAAAAGGCAAGTTCAATTTCTATATGATGATATCATCTCAAGAAAACACCACTATTAACTATTTTTTAGATTCCCCATATGAAAGTTTATAAAATATAAAACCATTCACCACATATGAATTAGAAGATTTAACAATTTTGGATGGTGGTTTACAGAATACACACAATCGATTATCAATTTTATCAGCATGTTGAGATACCAGAAAAATTTGAACATCAATTATCAATATAACATGTAATAAATTGATTTCATATGTTAAACAATAAACAATTTACATTACCGATTTTTGAAACCATTATGAATTTATTGCAGAACTTCTTCAAGAGAATCTACTATAATATGTGGAAATTGTTTCCGTATATGATTATCATATAATCAACAAATAAAATTATTTTAATTAAATTGGAAAACATTATGGAATAAGTGATATGATTACTCACTGTACATATGGATAAATTTCTAAAACGTTGAGCCAAAAATATATATGAGTTCTGTGATTTTCATAATCTCAAAGCCATCATTCATTAACTCCACTATAGCCAATTTAGGGCGGATAAAAACTGATAATTTATTATTCATTTCATCATCAATATTTACCTCCTTATGGACCAAATAGTTTTGTTTTGAGGGACATTCAGATTGAAAATAATGAGAGCATAAAAAAATATCTTCCCACAAATAATTATTTGTAATTTATCTCTAAATTGTTAAATTTTTTTGTACCATCTTCTTCAATTTATGCATGCATCTATCGAATGGGTACATCCATCATAACTACACCATACATACACATTTTTCTTCATGATGAAAATGTAATTTCAAATGTTTCATTGAATTAAATAAATTTTGTCGCAGTATTTTTTCCAATTTATATAAAATTAATACAACATCTTCATGCAGTCTGATTAGTGCATCTTAGTCTATTGTCACCACAAAAATGTCTCAAATGAAATATGATATTTCTATTAGATAATATCAAAACAAATAATTCAAAAGGATACTAAATCCAATTGGGAGAAGTCTTTCCATTATAACATGACAGTGATGACTTTTGAATCCGGTAATATTACCATTTATAACACATCTATACAAATTTGAAACAAAACCATATGGAAGCCTAAAATAAAAAATTGACTGACAAAATAAAAATCAATTTTCATTGGAAAGATTATAAGAAACTTTTTCCTGCATTTAATTAGGTTATTGGACATTTCCAAATAGTTCATGTTCTTGTCACCGAAAACTTTGGGAAAGATCTAATAGTGAATTTAGATTATATTTGGTCTTATATGGTGTGTCCAAAACTAAATAATTTATATTATTAATATAGTTCCTCTTAGTACTCAAGGTATCCAACATGTGTCAGACCAACAGAACTGGCCAATATGGAACATCCAAAAAAATGCTTTGTTTTATCCATTTGTGTTCTTTCTCAAAGAGATCAATTTTTTTTGGTTTATAGTCGGTTCAAATGTAATGGGAGGTAATGCATAGTGAAAATATTTTAACTCCAAACCTAAGATCATTATTGGAGGTATATATCTTGTAATTTTTCCTTTTATGGAATGATATTTGTTCCTATAAAAGGTATGATCTGTTGGAATAAATATGTGACAAAATTCAAAAAATATGGTTTTCATCCATTTATGGGCATGGACTCTTTTTTTATCCCATACAGTATAGACATGATTTTGGACCATGTGTACTCCAACCATATAACATGCCATATACTGGTAAGTCACTAATTTGAAACATCAATGAAAATTTTATTAGGGAATTTGGTTTCACAACAACATCATATGTATTAATACCATTACTCCATAATAAATTTAACTCATAAATCAACAGATTCATATAAACATTGATATTATTTTTTGGATGTCTTGGAATTAATAAGGTCAAATTATATATGAATCATTCAAGAAATTCCAAATATCTAAATTTTATAGAGTTCTGAGCATGTTCTAACAAGAATATTGAATACTGTAAGAAAACCGCAGTGAGAAACAACAATTAGAAATACCGAATCACATGTTTCAATCTTCTAATGAAAAATACTGATGTACTGGTTCAAAATGTTTCCTTGAATCACCAACAAGGGATGGTTTTAGATTTTAATAATAGAAATATTTGTTTTGTACAATGACAGCAATAACGTTATATTCTGAGATATAAATAAACACTATAATCTTGTTATAATTGGTCAATACATAAACTGTTTTATAGGAATGAATCCATACTTCCCTTGTTGGGCCTCATTAAACCTTGATTGTCTACATGTGGGAGAACTAACCAAAAACTCATTATCACAATAATATTAGATGAAATCATTTGAACATGCATGAATATTCTGATAACGAAAACTATGATTGTGAACCAACCTCTTTCACTCATATAAATTTTTAGGAAACACATTTCCATTAGGTAATTTTGGTTTAATCAAAGACAATATCTAATCAAAACAGCTATTTCACATTTCAGTGTCTAATTTAATGGCAATTAATTTTTCAACTACTTAAAACTTATATATCATATAACCTAGATATAAGAAATACTTAACAGACTTCAATATTATTCTTAATTTCATATTGTTGAAAAGGCAGACCTTTCTGATAATGTACACAATTTTGAAACTGTTATGGATCAAGAACAAAATTATTAGTATCTTCTTCAAAACAATGTTCACCATATTGATACCAAAAAATATAATCTATTTAAAAATAAAAACACATTAGTTGACCCCCAACATTGTCAAATGTTTCAAAGCTCCTCATATCACATTTCACACATGGATGACTAATTTTTCCTTATGAAACAATGTTTTGTTTTCATATTGAAAATGATAAAAAATATTCAACACCCTCAATATATACTAGATTAAAACCAGAATTGCTTGGATTCCAAAAATGATTTATCCAATCGTGATCATGTAATGAAGATTATTTTCGACCTCTTTGGTCCATATTCTTCTAAAAAATATAAAATAAATAAAGGGTTTACATATAATTTTATAGAAGAAAAAGACAACCCAGTAATGATTAGAAAATTTAAAAATTATAATTTACCTCTAAAATTTTTCAATGTTATCTGTTTACTACTGAATATTACTAATTACTGCAAATGTTTACTAACTATTAGTATATTATAATAATTTATTACTAACTGTTACAAATTACTACATATTATTAATAATTTACACTAATTATTATTAATTTCCACTAATTATTACTAATGAATTATCATTTTTTCTTAATTATAATGATTTACCAATATTTTTTACTAATTAATGTTATTTTATGATGTTTTTTCCTAGTTAAAGTTATTTACCGTTAATATTTACCAATAACCTCCTACTATTGACGCTTCCCTTGACTTGTCACATCCTTCCTACCCCATTATTACCAATTATTACTAATTATTACAAATTTACACTAATTATCACTCATTATAACTAATTACAACTAATTACCACTAATGTTTACTAATTATTATTAATTTCACTAATTTTACTATTCACAACTGATATTAACTAATTGCAACTAGTTTTTATTAATTATTACTAGTTACCACTATTTTTTCTAATTAAAAATAATTTTTACTACTTACCACAAATTATTAAAAATTTCAACATATTATTAAAAATTATTACCAAATTTAACTAACTTTTACTGATTAATATTCATTACCACTAATTGATTTTAGTTACCACTAATTAATGCTAATTTCCACTAATTATTACTAATTATTAATAATTACCACTAATTAATACAAATACCACTGATTCTTACTAATTAGAACTAATTTTTACTAATTTTTACTTACTATCAGGAATGTTTTCTACTTATCATGAATTATTACAAATTACCAATAATATTTACTAATTATCCCAAAAATTTACTAATTATTACTACTTATTACTAATTTCTACCAGTTTTTAGTAATTATTACTAATTACCACTAATTAATTCTAGTTACCACTAATTAATACTTATTATCACAAATTATTAACAATCTACACTAATTTTTACTAATTGCCACTAATTATTACTAATTATTATAATTAGTAATAATTAATACTTTTTTTACTAATTATTACTAATTACCACTAATTATTACTAATTTCCACTAATTATTTCTAATTAGTACTAGTTATGACTCATTTTACAAATTTTTAGTAATTATCAATCATTACCATGAATTACCACTAATTACGACTAATTATTACTAATTACCTCTAATTATTACTAATTACCACTAATTATTACAAATTATTACTAATTCTTACTAATTTTTGCTAATTACAACTATTTTCTACTAATTACCTTGAATTATTGTTAATTATAACTAATTATTTCTAATTACTTGTAATTAATACTAATAACCAAAAAATATTTAGTAATTACCACAAATATTTACTAATTACCACTAAATTTTACTAATTATTACTAATTATTACTGTGTATTAATAATTATTTCTAATTACCACAAATTAATACTAATTGCTACTAATTTTAACCAATGTTTACTAATTTTTACAACTATTAACTAATTATTTCCATTTATTAATAATTTTTACTAATTTTTACTAGTTACCAATTATTATTACTAATTATTACCAATTATTACTTATTATTACTAATTATTCCTACTTATTGATACTTATTACTAATTATTACTAATAATTACTATATTTTAATTATTACTTTTAATTATTACTAATTTTTATTATTTACCACTAATTACCGCTAATTATTACTAATTATTACTATTGGCCACTAATTGCCACTAATTACCACTAATTATGATTAATTAATACTAATTATTAATAATTATTACCAATTATTACTAATAATTACTAATTATTACTAATTATTAGTAATTACTACTAATTATCACTAATTATTACAAATTATCAATAATTTTAACAAATTACCACTAATTACTTCTAATTACATCTAATTGTCAATAATTACCGCAAATTATTTCTAATTATGACTAATTACCACAGAGTTTTACTAATTATAAATACTAAATATGAATTATTAATAATTAACACTAATTATCACTAAGTTTTACTAATTATGATTAATTATTAATAATTTTTACTAATTTTTACTAATTATTACAAATTTTTCATAATTATTACCAATATTTACATATTATCAATAATTTTTATTAATTATTATTATTTAACACGAATTTTTATTAATTTTTATTAGTTTATAATAATTTCTGAATAACTTTTACAATTTCTTACTGATTATTACTAATTGCCACTAATTACTTCAATTTTTTTACAAATTACCACTTATTTTTAGTAATATCCACTAATTATTATAAATTATCACTAATTATTAATAATTATTACTAATTAATACTAGTAATAACATTATAAATGTTTTCAAATTTATAAATTTTTTCATTAGTTTATAACAATTTATACTGTTTCTTTACCATTTATTACTAATTTTTACTATGTCAGCACTAATTACCACAAATTATTGCCAATTATAGCATATTATTACTAATTACATATAATTATCTCTAGTTACTGATAATTAAAATAAATTACAACAAATTAAAACTATTTAATTATAATTAAAAACATTACTGCAAATAAAAACTAAATATTACCAAAAATAATTAATGCAAGATAACACTTATTAATTATAATTAAATCTTATTAATTCTAATTAAAAATAATTTTTACCAATATTAAATAAAATAAAATAAAAATAAAAAAAATAAAAAAATAAAAAAATACATTGAAACCGAATCTTCGAGCGGATTCAATGCTTGAAAGATGATTCCATGGAATTTTTAAAACTCTGAAAAGTTTAAACTAAAAATATGAGACTAGAGAAGTTTTCAGAAGTTTAGAGACGATGGGAATGAAAACAATTCAGGGGATATATAGGTTATATCAGTTGCGATGAGTCCTGTCAGAAATAGTTATGCAATTATTAATTACCGCGGTGGTGAAAAATAGTATTTTCGATGGGACCCGTCGCATTTATTGTCCTCTCGACACTTCATTTACGACAGGAGTACACCTTCTTCAATAATAAAAAAAATGGGATGAATATTTATGACTAGAATAACAACTCATTGCAAAAAATGGTATCGACTATTTGCAACGTGATACAAATCCTTTCACAAATCACTTATTCGGACAGACTATTTGGGATGGGTCGTCTACCCATCGCATGTAGCCCATCGCAAAAAGAAGAAATTTTCGTAGTGATCTTCCAATCCATGCGAAGTACTCTAGACAAGTTTCTAAAATCATGTGGCATCCCTATTACATTTCACCCCTAATCAAACAATGCCCATGGATGTGTCTATGATGATCTTGTGAAGGCTACCGGGACATGACAACCAAATAATACAGCATCCCTCTGACATGCTACCCATGATCACACAAAACCCTTGGATGTGTCTACATTGATCAAGAGAAGGATCCCTAGACAAGTCAGCTGAATCATGCGGAAGCCCTCTAACATCACTTCAACAATCATGCGTTGTGCCATGGATATGTCTTTCTTGGCATGCGACGGCCCCCAAATAGGCCAATTGAATCTTGCAGCATCCCTCTAACTTTTTTTCTTCAATCATCCAAATCATGTGGCATATGTGTGCCTTGTCATGAGGTGGATCCCAGAAAAGGCAAATGCATCATGCAACATACAACTTATACCTGACCATCAGACAGGTCTAGAAGATGACCAGGACAAGTCTTTTCATCCTCAAACAAGTCAGAAAGATGTTCAGTACATGTATTGACACCTTATATATGTCAGGTATAAAACTAAAAGATTTCTAGTAGAAATTCCTAAGACCTAAACCACATTAGGAATAGACCCCCCACCCCAACATGTCAAGCATGTCCAGAAGACACATCGGGACAATATAATATGGTCCAATAGAAATAGTTGGAAATACGAAATTTTAAACTATGAGAACTCTTATTCCTATATAAACATTATACATAGGATGTGATCCTATGTCTCAAACTCTAATTAGGAATCCACATTGGGGTATATCCCTCCATATCTCAAAAATTGTAACCCTTGGGACCCAAACTCTAATACGGGTTTATCATTCTTCTTCATCTTTTAGTAGATTGAGATGTTAACTAAATTATGGGTTCTGATATTCCTTCTAAAAATTGGTTATGTTGCACCAGGTTGGGGCTGAAGCCTCATTTTATTATTTAAAACAAAACATCTTTATACTGGGTAGAGGGGGACCCATTGTAACACCCCGAGATTTTATGAAAAAATATTATTTTTAATTTTATTAATGTCTTGTGTTGTATGCTACACCAAAAGGATCTTGCACAACACACATCCTTGACTTGCCTTGCATTACACACAATCACGACCTTCCTCGATAGCGTGTGTAGTACGCAATACCGAGTTTCACTAAACAACGATATGCTATTAAAATATTATTAAAACTAGCCGTTATGAATAGTAATAACCACTTTTTGAAATTTTGTAAATTTTATTTTTCAAAATGGACTTCATTTTTAGATTCGGAATATCGAAATTAGATTAGGGTGAAATTTTGGTACTTTTCAGATAACATTCATTTTCTGATGAATAGTGAAAATTACTAAATTTTAATTAAAAACAACTTTTTTAATCGAAATAATTAATAGTGATAAATTATTATTTTGAGTGGTTTTAAAGTATATTTAGAATATATTTTTACAATTTACTACAATGTTGGTCATTGGATGTAATTTCACATTGAAACCAGTTATAAACAAGTGTCAATCTTTTGATAGTTATTATCTCACAAAAACACGCTATTTGTTTTGACGACGGGAATTAATTTTTAAATTATTTAATGTAACTGATATGTTTTGAATTTGGTAAAATAGACATCATTTTTGAGTTCATAATATCATATATAGCTTAGGCCTAATTATTGGTATTTTTCTGGAAACATTCATTTTTTGATGAATAGTGAAACCACTAAGTGGTAGTAAAAAAAATGAATTTTTCATAAAACGTAATTTTACCGCTTCTGTGAGTGGAATTTAAAAAATCCAAGAGACACAATTGATGTCATTAAGTAAAATTTGGTTCAATGAGATGAAAATAATTTTTGGTGAATAGTAGCTTTTTACTTTTTTTAACCACGGTTAAAAGTAAATAGGGTAATTAAGTGTAAAAATGATATTATTATTACCCTAACACATGTCCTAATTCTATTGGATAAGTGTAAATCGACCAAAAACAACCTTAGGAATAAAATATGACCATTTAGGCCCACTTGGATTAGATTAGGACATTTATTATTATTTAATTCAAAGAAGAGTTAAAAGAGTTAAAATCAATGTTTATTTACTAAAACATTTTTAATATTTTGTTATACATAAGATAAATTCGATTGTAAATATTCATTAGAAAGATAATACGATATCCTACATAATGAGAATTTATTTATAATTTTTAGACATTAAATTAATTAATATATTTATGACACAATGATGATGTAGTAATTACCATAATAGTGAAACATTATAATAATTGATGTTATAAATAACCAAATAAATGTAATTTGAGACTTTTTATGAATTACACTAATTTTATAGGTCAATATGACAAGTTAGTATTTATTTAATTAACTTTTTTCGAACTAATAATTCTGTTATGATTTTCACAAAAATCAATTACTAAATAGTGTCAAAATTGACATAAAATAGTTTATAAAACTAATATTTTATTATTAATTGTTATTTTATTCCTAAAAATCTAAGGTTTGGCCAAATGACTTAGATAAGGTTATATATAATAATAAACAACTTGGGGTTCTTTTGTCTTGATATAGTATGTTTATTAACCTTATAGTGTAAGAAAACAAGAAGACACGGTAAAAGTAAAATTATCTAACTTAAAGTTAAATGTAAATGATAAGGTTAAAATAGGAACCTAAACTTGTATAAATTCTATTGTATGAGATTATTTAAACCCATACCCACCTTAGATTAGAAATAAATCAATTTGGATCTATTTAAAACCGAAGTTGGCTTTATAATAAAATAATACTTTTAGTTATTCCAAAGCTGCCCCTCTCCTCCCTTATAAAAGGGCACCCCCTCCCTCTCTTCCTCACACCACTTTGAGCCTTCAAGTTCGGAAAAACCCTGCCAAATTATCGTCTCCACTTCCCTATAAACATACTAGAGGTTCTGGTCTTCCTCAAAGACCATGTTTAGTTCCCTAAAAGAAGATCTCAAAGAGGCGCTTCAAAGAAGATGTAGTGTCCGTTACCAATTCTTTCAACTTTATTTCTTCTTCCACTTCTTCTTCTTAGGTTGTTTCATTATGAAGTAATAACATCAGTATCACTCCAACCAAAATTACTTTTTTATTTAAAAAACACTTTTAAGGTAAAAGTGAGAAACCATCCAGTTCAAGCATCAAGAAATATTTCAAAATCATTGAAAAGAAATTTAAGTCTGCTAGACGCATTATCCCTAAGCAGTTTCCAAGAGATAGAGGATACCTGTGTGTCTGGAACACCCTCTAATAAATCTTCAAAGAAGGTCTCCATCTTGTCCCAAGCTTGCATGTATTCCTCTTGATTTATCTTACCTTCATTGAATCCCCTTATTAGTATTAGGTCCTGCTTGTCAATCCATGCACTCTGATCGTCAGTGATTGCTACTTTAAGAGGTCTACCCATCATCTTGTTAGCTTCTTCATCCGAGGCATTAATCATAAAAAAACTTTCCACCATCTCTTCATCCGAATGTAAAAGCATCTCGAAAGGATGCTCATGAACCTCATCTGACGCCCATAGCTTAAGGACTGCATGATCCGCGGCCTCAGCATGGCCACCAGAGTTTTTGGAGACACCTGCAATCATCTTGTCCTTCGACTTTTTGGCGGAACTTGTCTCCATTGGGAGAGGTAAGAAGGAATAGTCCTTTATCCCTTTCCCTTTCAAGCTTTTTCTCCTCCTTGGGCTGGGAGGCTCTCTGTCTTGAAGATCATCAGCAGTATCACCTATGGATAACTCAACAGACTCATCACTGGACACCCCCTGCTCCTCAGTCTGGTCTGCATCTAAGTCCTGAACCGGATCTTCAGTCACCATCCCTTCAAAGTGATTGCCCAACTTAATAGCTTAAACCTCCCTCCTTGGGCTGGAATGAATCAGAAGATCGCCCCCTCTGTCCTGCTCCTGTTCCTTGCCATCAAATAACTCTCCCTCTCTACCAATCCTCAGAGTTTTACCTCTTTCGCCTGAACCACTTCCAGCACGCAGTGCCTCTGCATAACTGATCTTTCCTGAATCAGACTCTTCAACATTCCCTCCCGCTACAGCATGGTTCTCTTCACCTTCCAGCATTGTCAACGGGTTGAATGGAAGACTATCCCTTCCACCGATCTTCACTGTATCTGCACTATTAGACTGATCGCCAGCTCTATGAGAAACATCCAAACAGGGAGCATCTCTAGTTGTCATTCCAGAGGGTTCCGACTGCCTTACTGAGGTCTCAGCCGGTTGAAGACCCTGCTCCCGAAACCCAACCTCAGACCCCTGCACGGGCGCCCCCGATCCACTTGACAAAGAGCCAATGCCCAAATCTTTTCTCAGACGATCAAAAACTTCTGAAACCCGCGGCTCTGGGTTTTTAGGGACTGTTTCCTTCACTGCATCTAAAGAAGATCCCAACTCCAACTCCAAGCCTGGAGATTCCTCCGCTCGAGGAGACACATAACCTGTTGCCACATCGCCCATAGGATCATGGGATCCATTGGGCGCCTTTGCGGTGTTGGGCTGAGGGAGAACCGCAGCAATAGACACTTCCCCACCTCTCGTTGCGGTCCCTGCCAGACCAGACACAGGAGAATAAAGCTCCTCAGCCACATCCACAGCAGGAGATCCTTCCGGCACCATAGGAGGTTCCGCCAACACACCCTGAGCCCTTTTGCGGCAAACGCCCAAGCTGTGTCCTTGCCTACAGCAGGAGGAACAGAACTTCGTCCAAGATTCATACACAATGCATTGCGCGTACCTGTATTCTTCCTCTATCACGATCCAAACCATTTCTGGAGGAGGCTTCGAAAGTTCCATTTCGACACAAATGCGGGCAACTATTGGGTGCTTCAGGGAGGAAGTCCTCCAATCTGCGCACAGGAAGCGACCAATGGAATTTCCTATAGATTGAAGAAGAGCCGGATTCTGGAAGGGCAGTGGAAGACCTGGAAGTTGGAGCCAAATAGCCGTCGTGGAGGGATCGTGATTCATGTGTAAGTCGAAAGACCAGCGAAGCAAATGAAACTGGAATCCGCGAACAGATCTACCTGTTCTGGACCAAGCCCGCACCAAATCTTCCTCAGCAGTGAAGCGTAAAAGCATCTGTCTCGGCCCGAGAAGACCGACAACCACCGGGTGACTTAATCCCCAAGCCTCATTTACATACCTGTCAAACATCTCCACCGTCTCCATGATCATGAGAACGATATCATCACCTGTGCGTACGTACGGACTACCGTCTCCACGACGCGATGAGATTCATTATCCACTTTAACTATACATGAATGATTATAAAGTATATATAATAAGTAATAATGAAATATATGACATAATAATGATACTTTATTTATGTGTATATATATGTATGTCATATACTTAATTCAATTCAACTCAATAAGGAAACGAAAATAGCGTTCATGCATACGTACGACCTACCGTCTCCATGAACGGTGTATTTCTTTCCATTTACTGATTTATTATATATATGTATATTATGAATATATATTATATATAAATCATGTTTTGTATTCTTTAATTAAGTAATCATGATCTAAGTAATCATATTAATAATTACAAGTCAAAACACGGACGACAAATGAAACAATTTTACCCAAAATGCTCTTTAACATGGAATTTACAAAAGAACGGGAAATATAAAGTCATAAGTGAACCATATATGATATCATAACAATTAGTATGATTGTGGAATAAGTCAATGACATTATTTAAATCATTATACAGGAGGTTCAGACACTTATGAAGAAAATTAGACCTAAGGTAAGGGAAATATCACAATCTCATTTTATCCGACATTGTTTATACTTTCGTATTTACTGGGGTGTATTTTATCATCCACATCCATGTTTCCTCAATATGTAATATTTATATCCTTATACAATATATTATATCTAATTTCACCCTTCAGTGTGTTTTTAGTAAATGATATGAAAGGAATCTTTTTTTGTTTTTCGTACGAGGTACTTTTTGACTTTTCCGACAAAAGTACGAGAAGAATGTTTTTTTAAACTTTTACGGAATGAATGGATTTTTAAAACATTATTTCTAAGAATATTCCTTTACATGTTTTCAAGTTTATTTTTAATCAACTTCTTTTAGCTTAAAATTGTATGACATGTTAAGAAAGAAAATGTTTTTGAATTTGAAAGGATAGTTTCCTCAATAATGGAGTTCAAGTGTTTTATCAAAATTATTTTCCATCTAAGATAATATAGGGTTCTGTTTATATCCCTATTATTACATTGATTTGATTATGTTGTGATGGAATTATTTTTATGAATTCCTTTATCATATATGAATTGTTTGATGATGTCACGATGTTTAAAATTCCGATTTTTATTACATGGGTCATGCAATGATGTATGATTTATGATTTTGTGGCACACATAAGAATGGTATCATTATGAGATGGGTGGGACCTATATCTCCCTACAATTAATTGGGTAAAGATTTTATATCTCATGAGATAGACATGGCTGGAACGGTAGGTTATACCAGTTTAGTGAAACAGGACTGAAACGAAGAGTAAACTCGGTTCAGAAATGGACTTTGTCCACTAAGATAGTCTTGGCAATGTGTCTTGACTAATAAGAAATGATTCTCTATGATTATATGTGTATGCCACAAAGTTTCATGTTTTAAGTTATGATTATTGGGATTCCATTTCACTACTATGATTTATCCCAAGTTATGAAATTATGATCTCTTTTGCAGGTTAAGATTTCCAAAAGTTAGGTTCTTATGTATATGATGTGATTGATATTTATTTTGTTTACCCTTACGGAGCATTTCAACTCACCCTTTTATGTTTTCTTTTCCCCAGGATATAAAGAAAGGTTTTAGGTAAAAAAAAGGAATATCTTTATGGGAGATGTTAAAGATCTTTCCCCACGATTAGAAAATTATATTCCGATTTTCCAAAGAAACTAAACTATTACGGTCCTTGTGTGTGTGTTTTTGTTATGTACTAAGTATTCTGCAAAAGTAATGTAATGTACATGTACTTCAAGCTTTGGGTCTCTACAGTTGGTATCATATGAAAGGTTTAGTCAACCTTTGGAAACTAGGATGTGAGAACTTTAGTGAGATCCCTAGAGATATTTCTAAGGTATGTCTAGGGATGTCCCTAAGGTTAAGTATAAGTATAGGTTATAGTCCTAGAATTTCACTAACGATCTTAGAATTAAACCTATGATGATAGATATTGAAGGTGATCCCCCTTTATTATGTTGTTTTCCCTAGCATTATATTTTCGTCTCACACTATTCTTTTTGGGTTTTAGATGACGGCTGGAACCCGAAGGAACCGTGTTGATCAATGCAATGGACAATACAATGATTGTCCTCCTGAACAAAAAAATGTTATGGGAGATGGAGTGAAAATTCTTATTGCTATACTTACAAAAGCTATGAATCATTCTGGACTTCCAAATGAGCAGAGAAGGGAACAATATTCTTTTGACTCCTTCATGAGGCAACGTCCACCTTCTTTCAGTGGTTCTTCTGATCCACTTGTTGCTGAACAATGGATCAGTACCACTGAAAAGATATTTTCTGTTCTTCAATGTTATGAACATGATAAAGTCATCTTAGTAGTATATCGTTTGGAAGTTGAAGCTGATCAATGGTGGAATCTTATCAAAAATACGAGGCAAAGAGATGAAATTGAGTCCATGGAATGAGATGAGTTCATGAACTTATTTTTAAATGAGTACTTCCCTCGTATTCTTCGAACAAAGATGGAGAAGGAGTTTCTTGATCTAAAGCAAAAGGATGATGAATATGTTGGTATATACGAAGCAAATTTTACAAGGATTTCAAGGTATGCATCTGGATTTATCATCCATCCTGAAATTAAAGTTGATCGATTCTTCAGTGGCTTAAAACCAAATCTTCGAATGGAATTAGCTATAAGAGACTTCAGTAGCTATGAAGAAATTGTGTGTTGTGCTATCAAGGTAGAAATGGAAGTTGGTGTTACTTATCCATCTCATAGTTTTCACAAGAAACGAAAGATGAAGTTCAAGGAGAAATCTCAGAATAATGGTTAAAAGAAGATGAATGTTTCCTTATGCTCAAAGTGTGAAAATAAGCATGGTGGAGATTTTCTTAAAGGGACATGTAAATATTTCAAATGTGGAAAGGAAGGTCATTGGGCATTTGAATGCCGCAATGATGGGAAGAAGATGTATAATGATGAAAACAAAGGAAGGGATACACAGAATGAACCTACTACACTTCAATGCTTCAAGTGAAAAGAAATGGGGCATTATGCTAATAAATGCCCTAATCCAAGGGTTAGTGATGATCGACATGGGCAACCACTTAAGGAAAAGGACAAAGGAAAGTCACATGCGATCATCATTGGCGATGTTGAATATGATAATGATGTGGTGGAATGATTAAGTGTTTATGTAATGGGATTCCAAAATAATGTTGTATATAGTATCATGGAATATTGGAATATTTATGTATTGTTCTATTGTGGTTTTCAATAATTTTATGGTACAGGTAACCATGGAAAGAGATTGAGATATTTTTGGAAAAAAAATATGATATGCGCCTAATGAAGGGAAAATGAGAAAATGAAATGTTTGACAGTATTCATGAGCTCATGATTGATATAAGGACTAAGTGATATCATGGTTTGAGTATATAGAATTTTGAGGATTTTGGTATGTGGAAAGAGTTAACTTTTAATAGCATACATGTTTTCAATAAGGTTTAATGGGTATTCATTTTTTTCAATAGAATACATGATTAAGGCCTTTGAATGTTTGGAATGTGACCAACAAGACATATATCATGATATATGGGGATCAACAATGGTATTAACATGATAGTTGTATGAACTCTTTGGTAATCATTTTCACTATAATATGAGATTAGACAACATTATTTTGGATAAGCCTAAAGATTGGAATGGATTATGTTGGACCTATGTTAGTATTGTTTAAGGATAGAAATTTTTTCGATATTATTGATAGGATGTTATAGTAATATATCTTTACAAAAAGGACAACCTGCAGGATGGGCGACAACCCATCGTGTCGGACAAGGCTGTGGGAATCGAACCCACAACCGAAGTGCGACTGGCCTTCATCGCCTACCACTGGCCTACATGAAGTCCCTGTTTGGTAGAAACTAGTTTTATTATATTGAGAAGTATGATATATGAAGTATAAGTCCATTTTAGGAACCATATATGATTAATCTCACTATAGATGGACTTATGTATTTTTTGATAACTTTTCTAACCTTTTGTTTGAGACAGATGGAATTACCCATCATTCTATAACATGATCTGCTAACACATCACGAATGACTAATTCAACTTCATTTCTTTAAGAGATGAAGTGCAAATTGTCCAAAGAACAAGCAACGGTGAGACTATACCAAAATCATGAAAGTATTTCTTCTAATTCCAATTTCATCAACTTTAGGGAAATGATCTTGAAAACCAAAAATGTTGTCCTAGTTCTCTTATATCTGATGAATCAGATGGTACCTTAGATCGTCACAAATTTATGGCTTTCTGATTGATGGATTTTCCATAGCCATGTTCTCTACCACTCTCCATCAGAACATGATGGTTAGATTTCTCTTCCATATTCATATTTTAACCTATGTGGAAACCCAATGATTAGTTGATTTGGGTAACCGTTACGTTTCATACATTTGTTTTTAAAGATTGGTTTTAGTATTCCTTTTTACGATGTGGGTTTCTATCAAAGAAACTTTCGAATAGTAAACCCTTTATAACCCTGACGAATTTCGAGGGCGAAATTCATTTTAAGGGGGGTAGAATGTAACACCACGAGATTTTATGAAAAATATTATTTTTAATTTCATTACTGTCTTGTGTTGTACGCTACACCAAAAGGAGCTTTCACAACATGAATCCTTGACTTGCCTTGCATTACACGCAATCACGACCTTCCTCGATAGCGTGTGTAGTACGCAATACCGAGTTTCACTAAACAACGATATGCTATTAAAATATTATTAAAACTAGCCGTTATGAATAGTAATAACCACTTTTTGAAATTTTGTAAATTTTATTTTTCAAAATGGACTTTATTTTTGGATTCGGAATATCGAAATTAGCTTAGGGTGAAATTTTGGTACTTTTCGGATAACATTCATTTTCTAATGAATAGTGAAAATTACTAAATTTTAATTAAAAACAACTTTTTTAATCAAAATAATTAATAGTGATAAATTATTAATTTGAGTGGTTTTAAAGTATATTTAGAATATATTTTTACAATTTAATACAATTTTGTTCATTGGATGTAATTTGACATTTAAACCAGTTATAAACAAGTGTCAATCTTTTGATAGTTATTATCTTTTAAAAACACACTATTTGTTTTGACGACGGGAATTAATTTTTAAATTAGTTAATGTAACTGATATGTTTTGAATTTGGTAAAATAGACATCATTTTTTAGTTCATAATATCAAATATATCTTAGGCCTAATATTTAGTATTTTTCTGCAAACTTTCATTTTTTGATGAATAGTGAAACCACTAAGTGGTTGTAAAAAAATGAATTTTTCATAAAACATAATTTTACCGCTTCTGTGAGTGGAATTTCAAAAATCCTAGAGACACAGTTGATGTCAGTAAGTAAAATTTTGTTCAATGAGATGAAAATAATTTTTGATGAATAGTAACTTTTTACTTTTTTTACCACGGTTAAAAGTAAATAGGGTAATTAAGGGTAAAAATGATATTATTATTACCCTAACACATGTCCTAATTCTATTTTATAAGTGTAATTCGACCAAAAACAACCTTAGGATTAAATTATGACCATTTAGGCCCACGTGGATTAGATTAGGGCATTTATTATTATTTAATTCAAAGAAGAGTTAAAAGAGTTAAAATCAAAGTTTATTTACTAAAATTTTTTTAATATAGAGTTATACATAAGATAAATTCGATTTTAAATATTCATTAGAAATATAATAATATTTCCTACATAATGATATTTTATTTGTAATTTCTAGACCTTAAATTAATTAATTAATTTATGACACAATGATGATGCAGTAATTACCATAATAGTGAAAAATTATAATAATTCAAGTTATAAATACCCAAATAAATGTAATTTGAGACTTTTTATAAATTACACTAATTTTATAGGTTAATATGACATGTTTTTATTTATTTAATTTACATTTTTTGAACTAATCATTCTGTTATGATTTTCACAAAAATCAATTACTAAATAGTGTCAAAATTGACATAAAACAATTGTTAAAAAAAATATTATATTATTAATTGTTATTTTATTCCTAAAAATCTACGGTTCGGCCAAATGACTTATATAAGGTAATATATATTAATAATAAACAACTTGGGGTCCGTTTGGCTTGATATAGTATGTTTATTATCCTTATAGTGTAAGAAAACAAGAACACACGGTAAAAGTTAAATTATCTAACTTAAAGTTAAATGTAAATGATAAGGATGAAATAGGAACCTAAACTTGCCTAAATTATATTGGATGAGAGTATTTCGACCCATCCCCACCTTAGCTTCGAAATAAATCAATTTGGAGCTATTTAAAACCAAAGTTTCCTTTATAATAAAATAATATTTTTAGTTATTCCAAAGGTGCCCCTCTCCTCCCTTATAAAAGGGCACCCCCTCCCTCTCTTCCTCACACCACATTGAGCCTTAAAGCTCGGCCAACCCCTGCCAAATTCTCTTCTCCACTTCCTTAACAACATCCTAGAGGTTTGGGTCTTCCTAAAAGACCAATTTTAGTTCCCTAAAAGGAGATCTCAAAGAGGCGCTTCAAAGAAGAGATAATGTCCGTTACCGATTCATTCAACTTTATTTCTTCTTCCACTTCTTCTTAAAAGGCTGTTTCATTATGAAGTAATAACATAAGTATCACTAATATACGGATATGTTATTATAAGTATGAAAAAACCCTATTTCACCATATATCCATCCTATGGAAAATGAAATCACCACGCGTGCGTACGTACGGAATACTGTCTCGACGCCGTGGTGAAATCTATTTTCCACCACCACCTTACTTGGATGGGTATAATCGTGTAAATAATAACTATATATGATTATTTTAAAGTGATATTGATTCTGAAATAGTATACATACACTTCAATACAGTCCCACGATCATGAGAATGATATCATCGCTCGTGCGTACGTACGGACTACCCTCTCCACGACGCGATGAGATTCATTATCCACTTTAACCATTCATGAATGATTGTAAAGTATATATAATAAGTAATCATGAAATATATGACATAATAATGATACTGGATTTATTTGTATATATATTTATGTCATCTACTTAATTCCATTCAACTCAATAAGGAAACGAAAATAGCGTTCATGCGTACGCACGGCCTACCGTCTCAATGAACTGTGTATTTCTTTCCATTTACTGATTTATTATATATATGTATATTATGAATATATATTATATATAAACAATGTTTTATATTCTGGAATTAAGTAATCATTATCTAAGTAATCATATGAATAATTACACATCAAAACACGGACGACAAATGAAACAATTTTACCCAAAACGCTCTTTAACATGGAATTTACAAAAGAACGGGTAATATAAAGTCATAAGTGAACCATATATGATATCATAACAATGAGTATGATTCTGGAATAAGTAAATGACATTATTTAAATCATTATACAGGAGGTTCGGACACTTACGAATCAAATCGGACCTAATGTAAGGGAAATATCACAATCTCATTTTATCCGAGATTGTTTATACTTTCGTATTTACTGGGGTGTATTTTATCATCCACATCCATGTTTCCTCAATATGTAATATTTATATCCTTATAAAATAGTTTATATCCAATTTTACCCTTTGATGAGTTTTTAGTAAAAGATATGAAAGGAATCTTTTGTTGTTTTTCGTACGAGGTACTTTTTGACTTTTCTGACAAAAGTACGAGAACAATGTTTTTTTAACTTATACGGCGTGAATGGTTTTTTAAAACATTATTTCCAAGAAGCATACTTTACATGTTTTCATGTTTATTTTTAATCAAATTCTTTTAGTTTAAAATTGTATGACATGTTACGAAAGGAAAATGTTTTTGAATTTGAAAGGATATTTTCCTCAAGAATGGAGTTCAAGTGTTTTATCAAAATTATTTTCCATATAAGATAATATAGGGTTCTGTTTATATCCCTATTATTACATTTATTTGATTATGTTGTGATGGAATTATTTTTATGAATTCCTTTATCTTATATGAATTGTTTGATGATATCACGATGTTTAAGATTCCCATTTTTATTACATGGGTTATGCAATGATGTATGATTTATGATTTTGTGGCACACATAAGAATGGTATCATTATGAGATGGGTGGGACCTATATATATCTCCAATGCATTGGGTAAAGATTTTATATCTCATGAGGTAGACATGGCTGGAACGGTAGGTCATACCGGCTCAGTGAAACAGGACTGAAACGAAGAGTAAACTCGGTTTAGAAATAGACTTTGTCCACTAAGATAGTCTTGGCAATGTGTCTTGACTAATAAGAAATGATTCTCTATGATTATGTGTGTATGCCAAAAAGTTTCATGTTTTATGTTATGATTATTGGGATTACATTTCACTGCTATGATTTATCCCATGTTATGAAATTATGATCTCTTTTGCAGGTTATGATTTCCAAAAGTTATGTTCTTATGTATATGATGTGATTGATATTTCTTTTGTTTACCGTTACTAAGCATTTGAGCTCACCCTTTTATGTTTTCTTTTCCCCAGGATATAAAGAAAGGTTTTAGGTAAAAAAAAGGAAGATCTTTATGGGAGATGTTGAAGATCTTTCACCACAATTAGAATATTATATTCCAAGTTTCCAAAGACACTAAACTATTACGGTCCTTGTGTGTGTGTTTTTGTTGTGTACTAAGTATTCCGCAAAAGTAATGTAATGTCCATGTACGTCAAGCTTCGGGTCTCTACACCCATTACATATCTCGAAGGCCCAAGGCCAAGTGGCCTGAATACTAGGCTTGAAATCCCATTTTTTTGTCCCAAAAATCCCCTCAGTGAATTGTACTACTATAGTACCCGGGCTGCTACAGTTCCACCACCGCAAAATTTCCTACTACAGTTCCTCCACTGCTACAATTTCGTCGCCACTACAGTTCCTCCGCTTCTATAGTCCTTCTACAGTGTCGTACTACATTGTTGCTATAGTGCTCAGAAATTAATCCTTGCCCGGATTTGATCCTGGGTCTTTTGGATTCAAAGCAGGAGCCTGTACCACTTCGGTACAGGCTTGTTTGCTTATGTAAAATATATTCCTATGGTTCAAGCTCCATATCAAACACACCATTATGGTCACCCAAGTTAATAAGTCTTGTATCAATATGCAGTGTGTCTGATTACTTTCAATTCATGTTTCTCACATATAGTGTGACTCATAGGGGCTTAGGGATTTGCAATGATCATATCACTATCATGACAAATTTTCCCCAAACCAGGAAACTTCAATGTGTAAGTGCCATTTAGTAATCAAATATGATTTGCCTATGCAAGGGTATTCACCTTGGTGTATGTTTTGAAGCCATTACTTTATTGGTAAACCCTTGGAACATAACCAAAATAGGAATTATTTATTTCTTACCCCCACTAGTGAGTTGTGGGAGGATCAAAATAAGATGACTCTGATTCCAATTATAAGTTAGACATATAGGACTACTTTCTTCAGGATCAGTCTCTGTACCCGGTTCCAAAGTACCCTAATATGTATCATTTCCAAAGACATTAACATTTCCTATAATGCCTCAAATGTAATACATGGTTTTTGATTCCTATAATAAACTGGGAAATATAGGACACATCATGAAGGTTTAATCCCATCCCTAAAATACCAATCTCCTCCTGGGATGATAGTAAACTATAGGATCTAGCCGCAATAGAAGCATGTGATGGGTGGTGACTAACATTGATTTTTTTCAATTTTTAATGATATATTCGATATCTACACGATGATAAACATCGTGTCCAATGGAATTTAATCAAAGAAGATTGACAACATGAATCAAATAATAACAAGAGAGAGTTTGGATCATCATGTATTATTTGTAATTAATTAAATTAAATAAGAATTACCTTGATGGAATAATGTCTTCATTGATGGATCTAGAAATAGATATGTGGTTCAAAATCATTGTGTTATAGTTATTAAGTATAGATTCCCTCTAGCGATGATGCACATGTCTACCATGAATCTCAAAATGATGTCAACGAACTTTATAGGTGCAATCAGGGAAGATCCTTAAGCTTGGGTCATCTGCCTTTGATCGCTACGATAATTGCTTCCAAAGTTTTGTCATTGATCTGGTGGAGGAAACTTTCTTTCCGTTCTTAGGAGATATCATAGTGAATATAGATCTCAAGGGTTTGAAAGAATTCTCCCATTCTATTGGGCATAACCGAAACTAAATTAATTGTTCTCATGGGACAATGAAATAATCGGTTTTATATATTTCTAGGGTTAAAACACAATAATTGCAAAAGGTACATTAATTTTTAAATTAATCCTAGTTAAAACCCCATGTAAAATAATGATAATAATATTACGATTTCTCAAAGTGTTTTTAACATGGAAATTGAAATTTAATATTATTTGGTCAAATAATATTCAGTATTTATTATTTTCTCACAAGACCTAAAATCTCTTACCTCCATTCCACCACATTGTTTATTGAACCTTGAAGAATGTCTATTTATTTAATAAATAAATATCACTACATTATTCTCCAAAAAATAAATAAATATTATATTCACTAAATAGAAAAAAAAATATTTATTAACTATTATGCTCACATTATATTATCTCGATTAACTGGTGATTAAATAAATGTGATAAATCAAACATGAATAATTATTAAAAAATATATGATTATAATATTTATTCAACTTGTCAAATAATAAATAATAATATATTATTTTACTAAGATTTTGGATATACTCAGTGTGTGACCCTCTAGACCTCTTTTCCATTGTCATTAGGTGAAGTGGTCTAAAGTCCATGGTTACCATCTAAAAACACACCCAAGAACCCATAGAATTTTTTTTTAATTATTTAATGACATAATACCTCTTATGGAAGTTTACTGTGTAATATTATCCCATTGTTACAATATCTCAAATAAAGAAGGTTGCATGTTGGTTCCATCAACCTATGTGCTCGATGTCTATTTCATTCACCTTACGAAAATAGAAATTGGCTATCAAACACTATGGCCATGGATTTTGAAGGCTATATTATTTATATCAAAAGACTTGAGAAATTAACATCTATTAAATAAAAAAATGGATAAATCCTTTCTTGTATTATTCACTAATCCAATATTACTCATGATTGACGCAATATATCCTTCCACACCGCAAACATATGTCATCAGAGTTTTCATCAATACATCAATGTACATGACTAATAATACGTATTAATAATAATCTTAAATTCCACAGACTAATACACATGTCTATAGATAAGAATATTCAATGGAAAATATAAATGCTGATTTCATACTGGCAGGTCCCATTCTAATAATATCTTAATGGATATTATTACTAAGGGAATATACCATGAGAATGTTCTTAAAATTCTTATGAGTATCCACCCTCAAAATCCTATATAATTTTTGTCTCTAAAATGACACCATCCAGCTGTATAAAATATATTTAAGATTAAAATTGTAGAACTTCTGGGTTCACATCTTTTCATAGAACTAATATGAACATTTAGTTTGACAGCTACTCTAGAAACATTATCAGATGATTTGTTATGAAGAAGAACAATCATGATGTGACAAGAATTTTATTAATATTCAAATATAGGAATACAAGTTATCATAAAGTACATAGTTTGTTTTTCTAGGGCACCAACTCCAACAAACTACCTCTTTCACTAGATCCAACTGCTAACAACCTTCAGTCCACTAGCTCTCAAATGAGACTCATGCTTCTGTTGAGATATGATATTTGTCAAGGTGTCTACCATGTTATCTTATGTGGGTACTATTCTCATAGAAACATCAACCATTTAATAAAAATACCATAGGAGGTTATAATTATGGATTATGTTCTTTGCCTATTGTTGTGACCTTGGATGCATCCGAAGCCTCAATATAATCAGACTCCGCAATATAATCAGCGATATAAGGCTATTTTGATCTATTCCAGCTCATAGATCATCCATTGAGATAGAATACATATCTTAACTGCGACTTTAAATCATTCTAATCTATTTGAAAACTATAATCAGTATAAACCCTGATTTCCAGTCCCACATCTCCTCTATACACTGGGAAAAAAATCCTTAGTTCTTCTCAAATACTTAAGTATATCCTTAACAGAAGTCCAATTTTGTTCTCCTGAATCTTCATGATATCTTTCTACCATGCTCAATGAATATGCAATGTGAAGTCTAGTACAAAGCACGGATTGCATGATTGATACTATCATCGACACCTATGTGATCTTACTCATTCCATGTTTCTCATGTTGTGTCTGAGGACACACATTCTTAAAAAAGTGTAAACAATTTGAGACTATAATCAATACCCTCATGGAATTTTCCATACTAAATCTATTTACAATTTGGTCAAGATATGTACATTGAATTAGTCCAAGCAGACTCCATGATGTATTAAAAATGATCATGATCCCTAGAATATTGATTATTCCACCAAGTCCTCACTACTACAAAACAAATTTTTTACGTCGTCATTTTTTATGTCTGTTATAAATAACCGATTTGAAAAGCCATATAATTGATTTATAACATTGGTTATAATATAACCAACGTTAAAAATGCATTATGTCGATTTATACCATCAGTTATTTTATAACCGACATTATAAAGAAAATATATCACTTTACACATCAATTATAAAATAACCGACATGATAAATCCAAGATCTTACTTTATCACGTTAGTTCATTTATAACGATGGTGATAAAGCCAATTTTTTACGTCAGTTATATAATAACCGACGTTATAAATGAGTTTATCACGTCAGTTTTAAAACAACTGATGTGAAAGTTAAAGCTTCAAATTGCACCAATAATGAGATGAATTTTTTTACAACGTGACATTGATATTTTCAATTGTCATCTAATATTTCGTATACTAAAATTTTTTTTCAAGCGATTTTCGCTGATTTTTCACATCAGTTATATAATAACCGATGTGAGAAATAAATTCATAGGACTTTTTCACATAGGTTATTAAATAACCTATGTGAAAACTCGATAAAAAACATGTAATTAATTCCCTAATATTCTATTTGACGGGTCCCAAAGCTCAAACGGAGTTACGAATCAAATGTTATGTCCATTAAAAGTTTGTCGCCTCTAAAAAATGTCTTAAAGAATGTCAACATATGATTGCCATAACTTTTGATCTGTAAATCCTTTTGAGCACCACAAATAGTGAAATAAAATCTGGGAAAATTATCTACATGTTTGTAAATATTTTTCACATCATTTATTTAATAACCAACGTGAAAAATGGCATTTAACGTTGGTTCTTTAACAACCAATGTGAAAAATCGAATGAAGGATGATTTTTGACGTCGGTTATGAAATAACAGACGTTAAAATGCTTTTTCACATCAGTTATTAAATAACCAATGTGAAAAATATTTACAAACATGTAGATAATTTTCCATGATTTTTTTGACCGGTCGTGGAGCTCAAACGGAGTTAGGAATGAAAAGTTATGACCATCAGAAGTTGAAATTCTTTAGGACTATGTTTAGAGGTGATCAACTTTCAATGCCCATAGCCTTTTATCCGTAACTCCGTTTGAGCTTTTGGACCAATCGGATAGAATATAAGGAAATTAACTACATGTTTGTTATGATGTTTTCACGTTGTTTATTTAATAACCAATGTGAAAAATCAATTTTCCATCAAATTTTCACGTCGGTTATTAAATAAAAGACATGAAAAATCAATGGAAAATTGTTTTTTATATCATGAAAACATTTTAATTTTAATATCTTTATATGACAGTTATCATAAAACTGATGTGAATGATATGTTTTATATCCAGCCAACGCGAAATTTCAATTTTTTATAGCGCGACATCAAAAAAATTTATTGCTTCCTAAAAATTTTAAAACCACGTTTTCTTTTACCATATCATTTATATGTTTTCAATATACACATATGTTTAAAAAAAATTACGATCATTTCTTTCAACCATCACCGTCTAACCGAGTCAACTCATTTGATCTTCAACATGAATCCATTATTTCTTCTTTTTTCTATCTTATCAAGGTATTTGTTATTATTTTTTCATTATTTATGTTTTTTATGATTAGTTTTCTTAATTAGTATAACATTTAATGATTTTTATTTTATTTTAATTATTAATAATGTTTCGTATCATGGTAAAACTAAAATTCATTCTTCTGATTCAAAAATTTCTTTTAAGATGAAGTTCTTCACTCTGCGATATCATCAAGGCATTCATTATTATTTTTCCATTATTTATGTTTTTTATGGTTAGTTTTCTTAATTAATATACGATTTAATGATTATTATTTTATTATAATGAATAACAATGTTTCTTATCAGGGTATAACTAAAAATCCTTATTCGGATACAAAAAATCCTTTTAAGATGAAGCTTTATTTGGCTCATTCGATGTTTCCTATGAAAACAAAATCAATATTCTGATAGTCATAAAGTTTGATCCATAACTTGTTTTGATCTCTACGACCTATCAAATCGAATCTCACAAAATTATCTACAATATGGTTAACATTTTTCACGCCGATTTTTTAAAACCCGATGTAAAAAATGCCTTTTAATGATAGTTATTTAAAAACCAACATGAGAAATATAGTTCAATCATCATTTTTTTCAAAACAAATGGTATTTCACGTTCATTTTTAAATAACCGACATGAAAAAAAACATTTTTCAAGTCGGTTTTTTAAGAACTGATGTAAATTTTTTTTTTATTATTTTCACGTCGGTTATTTAAAAACCGACGTGAAAAAAAGAGTTTCAACGTCATTTTTTTAAATGGATGGTCTTTTACATCGATTTTTATATAACCCATGTGAAAAATCATGAAAAAAACATTTATAACATTTGTTATAAATAACTGACATTATAAAAATATTTTTTAACGTCACTCGCAAACACGTCAGTTCAAAACCAACGTGAAAAAGATAAAATAATTGACACAAAAACTGTTTTTTTACTAGTGCCTTCATGGAAAAAAACATGCTTACCCAATATTTAACTAACTGTAAGTCTCGCATGTTGTTTTTTATAAGTAATATGTCATTCGCATATACTACTTGGATAATGAACCCATTTCCGCTAAACCTCTTGTAAACACATCACTCACATTCGTTCTTAAGAAAAAAAATTCTTTTATGGATTCATTAAATCAAATGTTCACTAACCTAGATTCTTTGTTTAATCCATAAATGGATCTATACAATCTGAAAATATTCTTGGTATCCCTAGGATTTGAAAACCCCTCTATTTGGGTCATATACACACCTTTTTGAAGATTCCAATTAAGGAATGCAATTTTGACATCCATCTTCAAAATCATATAGTCATGGTAAGATTCTATAATGAGTAGAATTCTGATGGATTAAAACATGGAAAATAGTGAAAATGTTTCATCATAGTAAATTTATTATTTTTGTTTAAACCCTTTATCCAATAGAATTTCTTTATGGGTATTTACTTTACCTTCCATGTTTATTTCCCTCTTGAATACCCATTTGAATCCAATGGGATTTACATCAACTGGCACATCAAGAAGAACACAAACATGTTTCTAGTACCTGGAATCCATTTCAGAATTCATGGATTCTTCCATATTCTATATTCTAAGCACTATATTACCTTCTTGTAGGATAGAGGGTCATTATTTTAATCAATAATGAGTCATCATATTCAATGACTAGAAAAACATGTATCTAAGGTTCTATTACGTCTCTTATAATCCTGCACAATACATATATTTTAGATACTACTTATTCCATGGGGACCTATGAAATTTTTTCATATAACAACTCTTTTGTATCTTGAGCATCAACTTCATAGAAGTCAATATTGATCCCGCAATACCTATTTTGGATGTTATCCCTCTCAAGAAAGACATCTTTTCAGGCAATAATCACTTTATTGTCTGAGTGGTTGTATAGGCAGTACCCCTTTTTTTCTTGGTATATGCTTTAAAGATACACTTTATTCCCCGAGGTTCTTGTTTTTTTCATGATAAGGCTTTAAAAAATTCATCCCAACCCCAAAATAATCTATGTGAAAAAAAGGTTTTGTTCCACACTATAAATCAATTGTTATTCTATTTTATTCTTTTTTTTCCTCAGTTTAATTTGTATGCCATACTTTGTAATGCATATCCTCAAAAGGATAATGTAATATATTCATGAATTATCATTTAACATACCATGTCTAACAATGTACGATTACTTACTTCTATAACACTATTACATTGTGTTGTTTAAGGTGGAGTGAGTTGAGATATAATCCTAAACTCCCATAAAAATTAGATGAACTATTAGTTAAGATTTTCTCCACCTTGATATGATCAAAGATTATTTATCTTCATTCTAATTTTATTCTCCAATTAATTATTGAATTACCTAAATTTCTCAAAGGACTCAGACTTATACCTCATCAAGTAGATATATCCATACCTACTAAATTCATCAGCAAAAATTATGAATTAGGGATATCCACCTCTAACATCTACTAGAAATGGTATGCACACATCTATGTGCAGCAAACCTAGAATCTCTGTGGCACTTTCACCCTATTCACAAAATGCTGGTTTAGTAATTTTTAATTGTAAATAGGCATGAAATATTTCAACTGGTTTTATCTCAGATGAGTCTAAATAACCATCTCGAAAGATATTTTTCAAATGATTCTCGTTTTCATGGACAAGATGGTGATGCAAAAGTTGGGTGTTATATATGTTGTGTGGACATAATTTTCTATCAGTTGAAAAAACATGGTTTTTGTAATTCAATACATAAAGTCTATTATTTAAATGTTCCATACCATAACATATGTTTCCCTTATAAATGAAAAAACTTTTATTAAGAAACATGAAAATAAACCAATCTATATATATGAATGATATTGATATTATGTTATTAGTAATCCTGGGTACATAATAAAAATATTGTAAAGCCAGAATCATTCCTGTTGGAAATTAATGGTGATAGTTACCAATGGTCAGGGTAGCCAGCCTCACACCATTAGTAGCTCTTAGATCCACCAATCATATTAAAATCTTTAGGAATCTACTTGGTTCCTAAATTTTTATAAAAATGTGATCAATAAAAGAAATATCCAATACCCAATGTGCATATATTGAAATATTAGGCTTGAAAATGAATTCAACGTTAGCATCTCTTTTCTTATCGATGCAGTTCCTCTTCTAGTGTCCTAGCTTTCCACATGAAAAACTTACTACCTCCTTTTCCTTGCCTTCCCTCTAGATCTTCCTCTTCTCGGAAGGATGGTTCTCGGTAGATTTGGACTATTTGTAGGTCTTGGGTCCCTTTTCCTTCTTATTTTTCTTATTCACTATAAGGACCATATTTTTATCACACCCCATGCCCATATCCACTTTTGGAATCCAAGTATGAAGTTCTGAGAGACACTTCTGATTATTTCTCATTTTATAATTGACAATAAAACTCGGGAATGCCTTTGGAAGTGATTAAATATTGGGATCTCTACACAGAACATCAAGTAATTTAATCTCTAATATGTCTAAGTGTTTAATGTATCAAATGAGATTGACTACATGAGGCTCATCATGCACCTAATCTCCAAGATTATTTTAAAAAAACATTGGATATCCCATACCTCCCTTGTCTCAACTACTCTTAATTGATATCCTGAAGGTGAGACATCATTCTATATACAACTATGTCCTCATGTTACATTAAAATATAATTAGACATGAATCATATCGTGATGTAATGATATTCTTTAACATCAATTAGATTTTTCTCATAGATAGATATATCTTCATTACATTCCTGATTACCAGGAGCAATTGGAAAAGTTTCTTCTAGCACATAGAATTTCTTTTAATGGAGAAGGATGACATGTAGGCACCTTCTCCCTTAATGGAAATTTGTGATGGTAAGAATTTTTTCCTTATTATATATATATCAGAATGATATGTTTGATTTCATTTTAATGTTTTTATGCAAAATAAGGTAATAAAAATTCTAGTACATTATCTGATAATAGTTAGACAAATATATAAATATTAAATTCATTATTCTCCATGTTTTTTATCAAAAACTAATAGCCTTATCCATTGTATTCGGAATATCCTGTTGATTTGAAATTATAGTGGTGATGATCTATATTTCACTTCTCATTACCCCAACATTGTTTATTTAATTAACTTGAATGGTTTGAGGTAGGAATTCAAAATTACAACTCATTAACATCACAATTACATGATCTGTTGAGTGGAATCCCATAATATTGAAATAATTAATTTATATTTCCTCAACCATTCCGTATTAGCTATACAAAGTTCTACTTTGGTAGTAAACTCATAATCTGAAATAAATTAATTCAACCAAACATATCAAGTTAGAATTCACCAATAATTCAAATCACCCCAACTTTTTTGAATCAAGCACTTTGAACTGTGTTTCTATTTTAAATGAAGTAGTGGAAGGCTATAATTATTAAATATGAGTAACTAAGGGACTTCATACTTTAAGAATAAATTTCCAATTATTACCCATTTTAAATTCTTGCTAATATTTAGTGGATTTACTTATATGATTAACCATATCTTATATAATATTTATCCATATTCCAATTTATTTTAGTTCTATCATGCATGCTTGTTAATTTCATTAATTGATGTGATCATGAGAAAACATTCATGATAAAATAACCATCCAACTAAAAAAATATAATAATAATGTGGTGTGATCATGATCATTTTATAGTGGTTAGTTTATCTAATGGTTGAAAAAATAATTGTTGAATGATGGTAAGATCACCTTTAACCATTTAAGGTACTTGTTACATATTTCTACCTAACCACCAATGGATCTCTCTTTGATTATTTTTTCCCTAACTCCTAATTTGAACCAAATCCACTAGCTTATGAGGTCCCTCCATTACATATTCCTTTACTCACACACAGGTGATGGGAAAGGGGTTTACATAAAAAACATGGGTATGCATTCCCTACATAATAAGAGGAGAGAAGGCACATAAGACCATAATTTAATTTAATAATAAATAATAATGATACCAATCTCATACACAGTTCTGGTATTTTCTCATGATCATCTACATTAATGTAATGAATTATACATTTAATAAAACTAGTATTCTATTATTAATAATTATTATTTAAGATAAATCACACTCAAATAAATTAAATATCATCTTTAATTAATAAATTCTTTTATCTAACTTCACATTTGAATTTACTTAAGATTCTCATCCATTATAATTTTTAGAAAAAATAAATTTATTTAAAATTAACTATGTATATAAATGTACCTTAGATAAATTATGGTGAATACCTCTCCTAATCTACCCAACATGCATTACACTCATATACTTTTTTATTCTTTGTGACATATAGAGTGCACGACTTATCATGTACTTTCATGACATGTAGTATCAACATAATGAATACACAAATGACATGATATTTCTGTAACATGTCGTTCTTAATGCCCATAGAATAACAAAATTAATACAACTCATACATGATATGTCGATCCCATAACATGGTACGTCCCATCAACTTAATGGTCACGCACAAGAACATGTCTCAAGGTTACATAATAAAATAAATAAACATTATATCTACATAATTTCGTATAAGTACATGGAATGTGCATCCAAGTTACATGGTGTGTACATATCTCATAGTCTATCTGATGTACACACATAGGTATTCAGCATGTAAATTATACATAAAAAGTAGTGCATGTCATGTCCAATGTTCTTCACAATGTGTGATATCTGAATTACACATTCATCGGTCAAGTAGGCATTGTATTGAAATACATGGCCTATCTTTGACTCAAAAGGGACTATGGGCCGTGTATATGGGATACACGACATGTAGTCTAGATGCATTTTCACTATTATATCCCCCTCAACATGCGTCTGAGGTAATAAATTCACTAGATGTCATCAATTCATATGACTGAATTGATTACAAATTAATTCCCGGTGCATTGAACACAAGTACGCGACATGTACTACTGTGTTATTCATCCAGAATCCTTGGAACCTCTAAATGACTTTCTTGATTTGATTTTAATAATTAAACTAGTCATTTTGATTAGATATATGAGAAACAATATAGGAAGAATAAAATATCACAATTCTCACTAAAAGAATAATTAAAATTAATTTGAAAAACTGAATTAAAATGTGTAAATCACCAATTATCATTAAATAACTATTAATAAATATGTGACCACTTTGATACCAATTGTAGGTTCAGGGTGTAGAAGAATCATGCGATGGGTGGTGCCTATATTTTCTTTTTTCTATGTTCAATTATAAAACATATATATACCCGATGATTAATGTTTGATTTAATGGAATCAAATCAAATTATACATTCAAAATGAATCATGCTAGAAACATAGTGGTTGTATCATCACATTTTATTTATAATTAATTTAATTGAATAATAATCACTTTGATGGAATTATTTCATCATTGTTGGATTGGACAAATAAATCTATGACGTATCGAGATTTTTTTGTAGGAATATTACGCTCCATTATTTGGAGAAATCTTTGAGAAGATATATTTCATTGGCTTGAGATAATTTTCCAATTTTGTTGTCCACAACAAAAAATATTATTTGTTCCCATAAGAAAATAACATATGTGCACTTATATTTTACATGGGTTAAAATAAAATAATTGTAAAAGTTCCCTTAACTATTTATTTAATCCTATAAAAAATCCCATGTTACTCAGTATTATTATTATTATTTACCGACATGCACTTATCTTGCAAATTAAAATTAAATTTTATTTAATAAAATAATATTCAATATTTATTATTTTTCTCACTAGCCATAAAATCATGGTTCACCATCCATACATAATATTTATATGAAATTGAATAATGTATATTTATTTATTAAATAAATATCACAAAATTATATTACAATAAATAAATAAATATCATAATCACTAAATAGTAAATAAATATTTTTTAAATCTTCCGTTCACATTATATTCACCAAAATAACTGCTGACAGAATAAATTTTTTCTAGAAAACATGAATAATTATTACTTGAAATGTGGGGATAATACTTATTCAACTTGTTAAATAATAAATATTAATATATTATTTAACTGACATTCTGGATACACTTAGTGTGTGACCCTCTAGGAAACTTTCTATGTGGCCTTAGGGGAAAGAGCCTAATGCACAAGGTTAACATCTTGCAACATGCTAAGCAACCCATTAATAAATATGTTAATTCTTAAATGACATAAAAACTCATAAATATTCTTAATATGTAACATAATCCCTTTATCACTATATCTAAAATCAAGCATATTGTATACTGATTCTATCAACCTATGTGCTCGATTTCTCATTATTTGACATTATGAAAATAGTACTTACCTATATAACAATAATGAAAAGGATTTATTTATTCTATATTATTTTTATAAAAGTGAATGAGACATTAAATTACATTAAAAAATATATGGGATAAATCCTTTCTCGCATTATTAATTAATGCAACATTACTTGTGACACACCCAATGTATCCTAGCTCACGACAAACATATTTCATCACGGTTTTCATAAATACATCAATGTTCCTAACTCATAATACTCATTAATAATAATATTAAATTATAAGTACCAATACACACTTCTTAAAATAGAAACATCCAATGACACATATAAATGTGGATTTCATACTAGTGGGTCCTATTCTTGTAATATCCTACTTGACTTTACCAAGGGAATAAACCATGAGAAGGTGACCCAATGTCCTATGAGTCCCCAACCCTAATAGAAAGTATAATTTGGGTCCATCAAATGATATCATCTAGTTATATAACATATATTTAATAATAGTGTCATAACACTTTTGGGTTCTCATTATAGTGGGGAACTTCTATGAACATTTTGTGTGATAGCTACTCTAGAGACATTAGAAAATAATATGTAACATAGTAAAAATATCATGATATGATAAAATGTTTAATATCATTACAAAATATGAATATAATTTATCATAAAGTAAACATAAGTTGGTACTAGGTCCCTAACAACAATATAAATTTTATAGCTCATGGTTATACAACATCGAAAAATAACATCTACCCATTTTAAAGAAATAATGGGAAATTGATAGGGAACCTCAGATAAACATAGATGGAATCATCAATATAACCCATTTACATGGATAATGTATCAAAAAATTATCCTTTTTTAGTGTAACCATTCCAAAATAGGAACATGGATGAGTTTCATGAAAATATCATAAATTTATAAAAGAGTTCTAGAATAGGCAACAATTCCAACCAAAAGGGTGTAATGAGCCCGACCTCCCATCCTCTCAACTAATGTAACGTTCCTATTTGTCGTTGGGTATAAACCCTAAATCAATATTTTCCTCTGGAAAAAATGTTTGAACCTTGTAATGGATATGGAATCCATTGTGAGTTTCCATAAGAGATGAAAATTGTAAACTCGGCATGATTGATTATGAAATAACACTTGAAGCCACCATAATAAATCGTCATCACCCTATCCTAAAATTAGAAACAAAAATGGTGAACCCATCATGAAATCATGTAATAGTAGAATTAATGAATCGTTATAGGCATCAAGAATCATTTTTTCGCAATTTTGGGACACCACACCATCTCTGAAGGAAACAATGGTGATCAATCATAAGTACTATGTTTTTCTTAATTCCTAACTTTTCAAGATATGTAATGATACTGAAATATAATATATTGGACCTAAAAAAAATTCCCAAATAAAATTCCCCTATTTTTAAATATAAACATGATCTTTATTGGTTGAAATATAAGAGCTACTTATTTCGTTATTCCTATTATGATTATTTATGTAGTGATTCCATGACTCTCATTCCCATAGCTAGTATAAATTTTAAAAAACAATGAATACCAACACCATAGAATTATAGTAATTCTTAATAAATTTCAATTCTCGAAATATTCTATATTATGTAATATGATCCAAATCTATCTGGGAGTCTTCATATTTCAAATTCTCAAATGAACTTTCACTATAAATTCCATTACCCATATAATACATAGTGAAACCCAAATTGATCTAGTCATAGAGATATCAATTTATCACAAGTTGTATTGATGTATAATTGGATCACCTATCATTTAAAACATATCTCATGAACTATTAGAACTATGAAAAGTGACTTTTACTCAAACATAAATCAAATCAATATAAAACAATAAAATAGAAAAGGACCTCCAGAGATATATGATCGAGACCTAGGTAGGAGTAACTAGCATGTGTTCCCTTCTTTATAAACCAATTATTATATGGTTTTTCTATTTAAAATACCATGTTATGACAATGTGTCACTGATATTTATTGTCCATCACATTTCATGCACCTCTAGAAAAAATGGTTCGGGTTTTCCCAGATAAACACTTGTTTCTTATACTAAGAAAGACTCAAGTGATATTAGAGGTCTTGCTCAGCCTTCTGATTTAACTGGACTAGATGCAATGTAACTAATGACTGGATACATCAATGTTATATTGCATAAAATACCATAAAGTATAAATGAAACATATAGTCCTAGATACATGGTTTACTTATGTGTGGATCATATCTATGTGAGAACCCATAGTATTTTTCTCCATATCCATAAACTTATAAAATTATGAAAATTCCTACCACATTCAAACATACCCATCCAATATTGGTTATCATTAAAGAAAATTTTCATAATCATCACGTTGATTCAAATTTTGTTTGGAATTATGATGTCAAGATATATAGAATAAGGTCCCCAACAAATGACCCTAAATAATAGAACACCAGATTCCTAGTTGCTTGATGTTAAACTACAAGATGGTTGTATCCTTGTTGCATGAATTTAAATGAAAAAATACGAGGATATATTATAACCTATTATCAATGGGCCAAAATAATATAAACGATTTCAATATAGGTTTGGGAAACTTTTAGAAGCTTTCTGGAACACATCAATCAATAAATCACACATAGTTTCTTGAGTGTACTGAGTCATTTTTAATCAACCCTGAACATCACCGAAGAGAATATTAAGCTTCAAGGGACCCCTCTACTTGAATGTAAATAAATTCCCCATATTGAATCATATATATAAATTCATATTGTTTCCTATAATTAAGAATAATTGTTTCCTTAAAATAATATTTAATGACCCTAGTGTTCCCTAACAACATTGCTATAGAATTTGTTTACTTAGTTTAATTCACAATCTTTCCTAGAATGCCTATCCCATACCATTACTCATTATCCAAGAACCTTTATATATGATTTATAACATCCCATTACCCCATTAATAAGATTGATAGAGTAAACTAGACCTTGGGTGGGTAAATTGGGCTATTATGTTACACATCCCCATTTCCATGGTCTACGAATCATGAAATTAAACTATGTGTAATTTCGTTAATGTTAGACAACCAGAAATTGTACCCTCAGGTGGTCCAAATCAAAAGACCCTAAATTGATAGTGAAACAGACATAAACATATTTTACTGTAAACCTAAAAATGGTAATCTTTGAAAAATTCAGATAGTTCTTTTCTTTTATTTAATATTTATTAGGTTAGGTAAAATTTAGAGTATAAATTAAAGTTGTGCAAATCATATAGAAATTATCTAATGACCCTTAAAGAAGTTGGGTGAGGTTTTCTGGTTCCACTATCAATAAAAATTGATAGAGTAATGATTTAACATATCCCTTCAACTAGATAATTATTTTCTATACATGATGGAACAACATTTATGGTCACAGAACCCTTTTTGATAGAATTTTATTGGTAACATACTTTATTAACCATGTGTTTGATCCTTCACTAATCTTTAATGACCATCAGTAAGGAGTGTATCAGGTTTCAAATGATCCCTCATATTTTATATGAATTCAATCCCCATGTTGGTGAAGAATGACTAATATTCACCCATCAAACGTTCAATGTTTTGTTGCTCTGTTATAATGTGTATAGCGGCATTCGGGATAAATCCTCGATGATGGAACTAATTTTGGAGTCTATTGTTTTTTATTTTTATTTTTAATGGGGCTTTGATTTTATATCTTAATTAAATTTTTTGAAGGATGATTTTTTAATTAACAATTTGATAAATTTTAAGGTGAGTTCATTAATGGGGATTCAAACATATGATATCCATGATATTTTCATGATATTTCATTAAATTAACACCCAATTCATAAGATGATTTTCATTGGAATTCCCAAGTGCTGAGGAATTAATCCAAGGATTAACTAAAATATTTTTCTAATATCAATCAATTTATTATTATAATTTATTTATGGTTCCAATAATCTATAGAATCCACATGTTAAATAAAACATGTCAATAATCCCTGAAAATTTAAGTTTAACAAAAACAATGTTAACCTAAAGAATATTTAACAAGAAAAAGATCTTAATAAATCGGTATCCCCTAGATATGAATCAACCAGATGGATTATTTACTCATACATTGATATTTTTATTAATATGGTTTATAATTTTTAGTATTATTTGTTAAAAACAGAATAAAATGAACATCACATGATAAGAGAAGTGTGTTGGAAACACACAAAAATAGTGAAGGTAGTTAAATGCATGCTTTTGATTATTTAGGAATGTGAAAGAGGGAAATGTTATTCGAATTTATTTTAAAACAATTAGAAAATTAATATTACAAAACAGAGGGTGGTTGAGGATAATAGATTATTAAAAATAATCATTCATTAAAATTCAATTGAAATTAAAAAAATCCTATATGATTAAAATTGAATAGAAGAGAAAACAAACATGAAATGGAAAGCCAAAGAGGGGTTTATCATGTTTAAAAATGAGTATAAAAATTCATCTTAGTCTCTTATGAGGGATTTATTCATTAATATTTTCATCCTTATTTTCTGAAATTCCGACCCCTTTTAAGTAGAATAAGGGGATAAATTTATTATATAAGGTTGTAGAATATTTTAATTCCATAATATCCATTTAATTTGGATCAAAAAGTAGAAAATTTATATAGCTGAATATGGAGAGATATTCTTCATGAATGTTCTATATATGGATGTTGAAATTTCACCCTCTAAATTTAGAGGTAATTGGACTTTTTTGCTTCGAAATTTATGGGTTTTCCTAAACCATGCGCTATAATCAATTTTTATCCAGACTTTTTCAAATGCCAAAATGTAATTGGTTTTACACAAAGAATATACACACAAATACAAACAATTTCTTCTACTTTTTTTGGATGCAATATATTTTCTTTATATCCAAAAAATTACTTCTCAATTTGGTGATTGGAATATGAGTAATGTCAAAAATTATGGGATGTGATCATATTCCTAGAAGAATGGTGGGATATAATTCCCTGCATCAATTGGAAATTTATTTATTGAGTTGGGAAATTAAGTATATATTTATTATTTAATTGAATTTACTTGGTATTTTAATAATGTATGAATGAATTTGTACTTCTTTATTTGTAATTGAAAATATTACTTCAGTATTGGTCTGGTTTCTTTTATAGATTCATTGGGCCTTGTTGTGTGGTCTATATGGCCCTTAAAATGAATGAATTGGCCAATGATCCAGTTTACTGATTTGTTGTATTTTGATTAAGGAACCCTAGTAAATTATAATAACATCATATTGACTATTATTTTCAAATATATGGTCAAAAAATTAAATTTTATTTTAAATGATTGAATTCTAATAATTCTTCCTTATATGTTTATGATCAAAAAATGAGTATTGACTGGAAATTAACTATTTTTTATTAAAAAAATTAGTTATTGGAGAAATGTAAAATCATTAATTAAGATGAAATATCAACTTCACCACACGTAATATAGTAAATTTCTTCGAGAACACAAACATAAAAACAAAAAAATCATTTTCTGTCACCAATAAATATTAAAATTTTCTTTTCAAAAATCAGCGGTGGAAAAAACTAGTTCACTCATTCATATATATTTCAAAAAGAATTACTACAATAATGTGGAATTAAAAACATATTCCATGTTTAAAATTTGAATTATAAAATGTGAGAACATAAAATTTACTCCTCTCAATATGATATAAATTTATTCATGTAATTTCACTCATTGACCACCAAAGAGTCATTTTCATAGATTTTTAAGAGTTTTATGCTTCCATTACATATTATAATGTACAAAAGAATAAATATATATTTGTATTGGATTTTTTAAATAGAGATCTAATGACAGGAATATAATTTACAAATGAGATAAAAATATGTGTAAAACCCAAACATCAAAAAATAAATCTATATTTATTTTAAATAAGGCAAGGAATATTATGGAAAAATATATTTAAAAGGGAATGAATTAGCCATGAAAGACTAGAGAGTGAGTGATATTTTTAATAGGATTAAAAAATGAAATATGTATAAATCATAAAACATCTACCAATAGAACAATATAATATGATCTAAGTGTTATTGTTTTATTTCTTTTTCCTTTTCTAGAAGTTGAAATTGGAAAATATATCACACTTATTTCGAAAAACATGATTTATCTCCCCAAAACACAAATTATAAATTTTTTTACAAGATCAAAGGTTGTAGAAGAGTTATTTTTTACATTCCCAAGACCAAACTCACTATTTCTTTTTTTATTTATATTTTTTTGAACACTTTTCAATAAAATTTGTACAAATTGACAAAAACATGATTTAATTTCAAAAACTCACTAAATTAAAACCTCTCTTCGACACATTAATGAATTATTTACCTTACTCATATGATGACATGTGTAAAATAAAATAAATAATATACCAAATAAAATTCATTCCCCCAAAAATTGTTGTACCTCTCGTACCCCTCGTGGTTTAATTTTCATGATCACAATCACTCTCTTAATTATCTAATCTTGTTTTAAGTGTTTTTGTTGATAGGAAAAAGGTTGCCAAGGAATTGGGCCAAGAAGGACTGAAAGTGGACTCTCTGAGTCTACCGGCCAACCGGTAGATGACCACCGGCCAGCCGGTGGTGCCTGGGCAGAAGGCATCCCCTCTTTCCAGACCACTAGCCAACCGGTGTCCCATCACCGGCCAGCCGGTGGAACCCAGACAGAAGGGACACCTACTATCTCACCACCGGCCAACCGGTGGCCTCATCACCGGCCAGCCGGTGGTGCCTGGGTAGAAGGCCCCTCCTTTTTCCAAGCACCGGCCAACCGGTGGATCTGTACCGGTCAGCCGGTGGAGCCAGTCAAACTAGCCGTTGGGCTTTGACCAGACTTGTCCACTTGACTCCCAACGGCTCCGAAGACCCCCAAAGGCCATTTGAGGGTTCCCCCTCTATAAATAAAGGACTAGGAAGCCCCGGAAACGAATGGAAGCCCACGAGAACTTTTTTGATCATTTGGAAAACCTCTGGCGCTTTCCTTCAAGGATCCCCAATTGCTCCAACCCACTTCCACATCCAAGGAGCACCACCATAGAAGTTTGGGAGCGCTCTTCATCAACTCCAATCAATCTATTGGCGCCCAAGACTTCTCCACATTACGGTTTTTCATTATTTATCTTTTTGAGCATCAATTTGGGTTTGTGCCTACAAACCCCTCTTTCTCTCATCCTCTTTTTGTTTGGGTTTTCACACCACCTTCAAGGTGTGAAGAGGTTAGTCAAGCCTTCCCTTTAAAAGGCTTGAGTCATAGGTGAGATAGCCTTCACCTGTAAGAAGGCTAGTGGGTTCTTGCTCAACCATTAAAAGAAAGCTGTAATAGGTTCTAGAATACCTTAAAGTCTAGTGGGTTTCTTGCTAAAACCATTAAAAATCAAGCGGTAGTAAATCTCTCAACGGTTGAGTTGGGAGCGGAGACGTAGGCTTTGGTTTAAGCCGAACTCCGTTATCAAGTTTTGTGTCTTGCCTCTTTTATTTCCGCTGCACTTTTAACTTTGATTTTAAATTGTTAATTATTTTTTAAAAGGCAATTCACCCCCCCTCTTGCCATCACTCTCCGACCCAACAATTGTTATCGGAGGGAGTGTTTGAGTAATACCCTAACCAGTTTCAAATTCATGATCCTTTGTGATGGCTTCAACTTCTTTCGCACCCGAAGGCTATTCTTTGGGTCGTGCTCCATTCTTTGATGGAACCGACTATACTTATTGGAAAACCCACATGACCACTTTTCTTAGAAGTATTGGTTATCCTATTTATATAATTGTCATGCATGGTTACTCTCTCTCTTCTCCCGATGAATCCAAATGGACTCAAGCTGATATTAAAAATTTCGAGCTTGATGGCAAAGCCATGAACGCTCTTCATTGCAGCCTTGATCGTAATGAATTCAATCGAGTTTCCACATGCACTTCATCTCATGAGATCTGGAAACTTTTAGAAGTTACCCATGAGGGGACCAACAAAGTCAAGGATACTTGATTGGATATGTACCGTAAAGATTTTGATTCTTTTACCATGCATCCATCTGAAAATATTACTGAAATGTTTACTCGTTTTACTGACGTTTGCAATGGAAGAAAATCTCTTGGAGATGATGTTTCTGCAGAAACGATGGTCAAGAAGATCCTTTGGATCTTACCAAGAACATGGGCACCGAAAGTCACGACAATTCAAGAAGCAAAAGACATCAAGAACATGCCGGCGAAGAGCTCATCAGATCCCTCATGACCGACGAGATCACCATGAGGAGGCAAGATGAAAAGGAAGGCAAACCGATCAAAGTTCCAAAGAACATCGCCTTCAATGTTCAAAAAGAAGAAATCTCCTCCTCCTCATTGTCTTCCTCTTCAAGCGGCGATTCAGAAATGGAGAATCTTGCCCGCAAAATGCACAAATTCATGAAGAAGAACAAGAAGAAGAAATCTCACAAGGCTCAACCCAACGAAAAATCCGAGCCCGAGCTAACATGTTATAGGTGTGGCAAGAAAGGCCATTACAAGCCCGATTTTCCACTCAACAAGAAAAAGGCCAAGCAAAAGGAAAAGAAGAAGGCATTCAAGGCCACATGGAGTGATAGCTCCACATCCTCGTCCTCCTCCTCCTCAAGTGACAATGGTAAAAAATGCCAAATGGCATTTCATGAGGTAACCTCTTCCGACTCCTTATCCTCTAGTTCTTAAAATTCTTTCAATCATTTATCTTACGAGGATCTCCAACATGCTAGAGATCAATTGGATGAAGGCTTTCATGAACTTTCTTCCAAATTTATTGCTTTAAAAAATAATTTCAAAAAACTTTCTTCCGAAAAGGAACAACTTCTCAAAGAAAAGGAGGACTTGTCCCTCAAGATCCAAAACCTTCCCGATGTTGATTCTATGGAATTAACAATCAAGGATTTAAAGAAATACCTAGCTAAGTTCACCGAAGGTGAACATAACCTTTCGAAGCTCCTTGGTTCCAAATGAATATCTAGAACCACCCAAGGGCTTGGCTATTCCAAGCAAGCTTGCTCTTCCCATGCTCCAACTTTTTTTGTAAGGGGGAGCTCCCAATATAAATTTTGCAACTATTGTAAAAAACCCGGGCACTTAATTTATGAGTGCAATTGCAAAAATGCCCGGTATGGAAGGCCCAAAACCATTTCCTTTAATGATGAATTTCATAGGAGAAGACCCGCCACTAGACAAGTATGGATTGAAAAATCCCTTTTAGCGAGTCTCTCCGGACCAAAATTTGTCTCGGTTCTAAAATCCTCTCCCCGGTGATTTGTTGTTTTTATTTAGGGGGAGTTAGGATCGTTTAAGCCTTTTTGCGTTTTTCTTTCAAAACATTCAATTCAAAACCTTCAATTCAAAACTTTCAATTCAAAACCTTCAATTCAAAACTTTCAATTCAAATTTCAAAAATTTCAATTGGTTTAAAATCTCTATCTTGTTTTTCAACCTTTCCCTCAATCAAGTTTTATGCCCCGTGCTATTTTGATAATCACAAAGGGGGAGAAATTCTTGGTTGATTATGGGAGAAATCTTTCTATCATGCTTTGCTTTACTTTTCAATTTATCCTTTAAAGCATGCCTTTCATTTCAGTCTTTTACATTTCTTGTTTTGGTGATTGTGATCATCAAAATAGGGGGAGATTGTTGTACCTCTCGTACCCCTCGTGGTTTAATTTTCATGATCACAATCACTCTCTTATTTATCTAATCTTGTTTTAAGTGTTTTTGTTGATAGGAAAAAGGTTGCCAAGGAATTGGTCCAAGAAGCACTGAAAGTGGACTCTCTGAGTCTACCGGTCAACCGGTGGATGACCACCGGCCAGCCGGTGGTGCCTGGGCAGAAGGCATCCCCTCTGTCCAGACCACCAGCCAACTGGTGTCCCATCACCGGCCAGCCGGTGGAACCCAGACAGAAGGGACACCTACTGTCTCACCACCGGCAAACCGGTGGCCTCATCACCGGCCAGCCGGTGGTGCCTGGGCAGAAGGCCCCTCCTTTTTCCAAGCACCGGCCAACCGATGGATCTATACCGGTCAGCCGGTGGAGCCAGTCAAACTAGCCGTTGGGCTTTGACCAGACTTGTCCACTTGACTCCCAACGGCTCCGAAGGCCTCTCCAACGGCTCCGAAGACCCCCAAAGGCCATTTGAGGGTTCCCCCTCTATAAATAAAGGACTAGGAAGCCCCAGAAACGAATGGAAGCCCACGAGAACTTTTTTGATCATTTGGCAAACCTCCGACACTTTCCTTCAAGGATCCCCAATTGCTCCAACCCACTTCCACATCCAAGGAGCACCACCATAGAAGCTTGGGAGCGCTTTTCATCAACTCCAATCAATCCATTGGCTCCCAAGACTTCTCCACATTACGGTTTTTCATTATTTATCTTTTTGAGCATCAATTTGGGTTTGTGCCTACAAGCCCCTCTTTCTCTCATCCTCCTTTTGTTTGGGTTTTCACACCACCTTCAAGGTGTGAAGAGGTTAGTCAAGCCTTCCCTTTAAAAGGCTTGAGTCATAGGTGAGCTAGCCTTCACCTGTAAGAAGGCTAGTGGGTTTTTGCTCAACCATTAAAAGCAAACTGTAATAGGTTCTAGACTACCTTAAAGTCTAGTGGGTTTCTTGCTAAAACCATTAAAAAGCAAGCGGTAGTAAATCTCTCAACGGTTGAGTTGGGAGCGGAGACGTAGGCTTTGGTTTAAGCCAAACTCCGTTATCAAGTTTTGTGTCTTGCCTCTTTTATTTCCGCTGCACTTTTAACTTTGAATTTAAATTGTTAATTATTTTTTAAAAGGCAATTCACCCCCCCTCTTGCCATCACTCTCCGACCCAAAAAAAATAACGATCAATAAATAATGAAATTAAAATCCTTAGAGTGTTTGGTTGAAAATGCTTTTTGGATTTTAATATTGGAATAAAAAAGTTTTTCATAGTCTTGAGGGGATTTCAAAAGGAGGATCAATGTTTGTTTAATGAGATGATATTTTTATATTCTGATTCTCATGTGGTTTGGAAAATTACTCAATCATATTAATACACACGAAGGTAATAAATTCATTTCAAAGGTCCACAAAATCAACACACATAGGTGGCGGGTTAAAAAAACACAAAATTAAAAGATTTCATAAGTTAATTTGGAATAAAAGATGATTTTATTCCTCATGGGTTATGTAGAAACATTTTCTAATTAGAAATGTGGAATTCAAAACTTAAACTCTTTATGTAAAATTTCTTATCAAATATTATGTTTAAAATAAGAGATTTTTAGATTAAAATATGTCTTTTGATACCCCAAAATTATTTGGAAACATTTCAAAATTTAATGGTGAGTAATTATAACTCAGTGGATTTTTTTGATTTTTTTGGTATTTCTTTTATTTTAAAATCTACCATGAAAAAGAAAAAAAGAAATTGTGGATGAATAAAGTGTTAAAAAAATTTAGAGAGGGAGTGATAATTATATGGGAAGAATAATATATATAGAGAGGGAAATGGGAATAGGATGAATATAAGAAGATGGAGTTAAGGGGATATATTTTCATAATGGTTAATATTTGGTGGGTTGATGTCTCTATCTAGTTTCGGGTCTATTGAATTAGTAGGGGATCTGATAGAAGTTGAATTGGATCTAGGATTTTTTTAATCTCATGGTGATTGTTTAACCGATATCCATTAACCATGAATTTCATTTTGTAAAAAGGGTATTGGACTTGCAGTGAACCAAATGGGAAAACATTAGTAATAATAAAGGACGCCAATGAGAATTTTGCTTACCTAGGAGAATCCAAAATCAATAATTTAAGATAATTACCATTTCACCTTGATGAAATAACTTTCGAAGGATTTTTATTTGGTACCTTAGATTTTTCATTATAGACATTAGAATTCTCATAATTTTTAACTCAAAGATCCTCCATATTATTCGACCTCAATAATATATCTTCAAAAGATTTTTCATCATTAAAATTAAAATTAATCATTACCCAAAATGAATTATGTTGGATTTAATCCATTAAATGAAATGATATACCAAAAACTATCCTAAAAGGATATGTATTAATGGGTGTTTTTTGGGGTGATTGATAAGCCCAAAGTGCTTCACTAAGTCTTTCAGGCCTACATTTTCTTATAAGGATATAAATTATATCATGCACTATTTTCACCTCTATGTTTGAAAATTTATGCTTTCCATTTTTTGGGGGGTGATATTTAGTAGATTCTTTATATACAAACCCATTATTTCAAAATAGTTTCCATTGTTCGATTAGAAAAATCGGTTCCAATGTCACTTACTAATGAACATATAGTTCCAAATTGATTGAAAATATAGGTTTTCTGGAAATCAAAAATAGTATGTGCATCATCCTTTCTAGTGGGTTTGTCCTTGAACCACTGAGAAAAGTAGTCAATTGAATGAATAATTTAGGAGAATCCATTAGAATTAGGAAATCGCCTCATGAAATTGATTCCCCAAATATCTATGATATCAAAATATATTAATATAATTTTTGGAATTTCAGTTATTATATAAATTTCTCAAAACAATTTTAAGGGGTGATATGATTTAAAAACTCAGGTGAGTCCTTGAAGAGTTAAGGCCTAAGAATGCATTGCCAAGAAACTTTAGGGAGGTCAAATGTGGTCCAATGTGTTCATTTCTAAGAATTGAGTGTTATAATTCTAATATGGATGAATTTTTGTCTTTATATACACATCTTCTAATCACAATGTCATCCCTAATTACCTAACATTTTTTATCTTTCCAAAAAATGGATTTTGAATCACTTTTTAGCTTTGCTTTTTTTCTTTTTTCAAAACAATTCTTAAAAAAATAAAGAATAAAATAATATAAAATTGGAGAGTATCATGATAACTTTGGAGTGAGGGATTACAGTTATTTAGTAAGATTTTTTTGATCAATTATTTCATAATTATAAGACTCATAAATTATACATAGTTGATTAGCCACATGTTTTTCTTTTCTAGGACTATATTTGGTCTCAATATCATACTCTTAGAGCACCAGGATCCATCATATTAGCCTCAGGTTGGAATAACATTACCTGATTAAGAAAATTAAAGTTTAATATTATATAAAGATGATGATTTTGGAACCTAAGAGACATGTACCATATTTATCCAAGTAAAAAAGCATAGCTTGAAGTTCCTTTTAACTTCTTGTGTAATGATATTTAGTTTTATCCAATTTTATTAAGGTATAAAAGATCATACGAGGAATGTTTTCTATTATTTGACCAATAAAATCACTAATGGCTCTATCAATAGAATCAATAATCAATTTAATGGGTAAATGAAAATATAATGGTTTTATTATTGGGAAATTTGATAGAATAACATTACTTTTAAAAAATGATCTCTTGAAAGCCTCATAGAAATGGAATGTAACATTATTTTGTTGTAAATGAGTGAGTTGGAGGGAAATCCTGCTCATGTTCTCGATGAGTCATAGATGGAAACCCGCATTACCAAAGAATGATCAGATGTCTCGAAATAATACGGGTTCATAATGTGATTATTTTACTTCAAATTTTTCAAGATCAAAATGAATACCCACTTTTTAAATTATGTTCCCTAGAATAGTCCAATTAGTAAACATGATGTGAAATTTTTTAGAATTTAGAAAAAAAATGTTATATTTGAAACACTTAGTTAGCACCAAAGACAGTGAATAAATTATGATTCAAATGATTCACCATAATGGGTAAATTCATCCCTGAAGACATCCATGAAATGCTTAATAAATTTAGAAAGGATACTCATCATACATCTATGGAATGTTTTTCTATCATTTCAAAGGCTAAAAGTAAGTTTGCTATATGTGTACCTACTAAGGGTCAAGTTAATGTTTTATTTTCTTGGTCTTAAGCTGAAATTGGGATTATAAAGTAGTCTATGTATTTATCAAGAATGTAATATTTTGATATTCTAGCTAATTTTTCTAGCATTTGATAAAGGAAAGGAAGAGGGTAGTGATATTTTTGGGTTTTATCATTCTAATTATGAAAATAAATACCCAAAAACCATTTCCTTTCACTTTATTTGTGACCACCTATCCATGTTTTCTTTGTAGGTTGAGGGACTATCCCTCGTAATTGAATATAAAAAATAAATACTCTTTTTAAAACTGGGAAAGAGGAAAACCCTTACATGAAAAGATGTAAAGTGACTTATAGAAGCTTTTCCAAAACGGTTTAAATGTTTTCAGAATCAAAATGATGAAAGAATTAATAAAAAAATCATAAAAAGACTCTTAATTCCTACCCTTAAATCAAAATTCATTGGTGAAATCCATATTTGGAGCTTTGTCCACCCATACCAAGAAGTTTATCTATACTCGACCAACATAATGTGGAATAGAACTCCTCCCACCACAATATCATGCAGAATGAGGATCACAAGAAGGGTTCTAGTAAAACCGTCTCTCTTTTGAGTTGCACACACAAATATTATTGTATGTAACTCATAGAACTATCAACCTGATGCAACATAGAACTAGATAGAAAACACCATGAATTGTAAAAAAATCACGATATCCATTCATCCAAAATGATGAAATATGGATTATAATGGTTTTCGATACACACACCCCTATTTCAAGGATTCCCACCACAGTGATACATGTAAGAAGAAGCACTTCAAACTAAATATAATTAAAAAATATCCAATTCTCATCAAGATATCGAAGACCCAATCAATCCATAATTACCAAAACCATAAAATATCTAGATAATTAGACATAGAATACCAAGTGATATATTCTATCGATATGATATCCATCACTACCATAATCCACCTCTGATCAAAGGATCACGTATGAGCCTCTCACAAAAACCATCAAACACTCAACCCCACTATTTTCCTTCATAATCACCCAAGAATGTCCCAATGATTCCCATTTGATGACCAAAATTAGAATGTGACTTTCTAACCACAAAATATTTTCACCTAATAGGATCCAACACACTACCGACCAAGTTAACACCATCACGTGGGAATGACAACGAACCTTCACCACCTAATTCTAAACCACCACCCACTTGCATATGGATTGAAAAGAACCAAGGGATCATGTATCTAAACCATATCTAGATATGAGTGAATCCAGAAAGTATTCACAAAAAAATAAAAGTGTGATGATGTTGAAACTAGAATATATGTATAAATGGAATTAAGAAAAATCATTGAGAACCTTAAAAACATGTCTCCACCTGATATGATGGTGAGGATTTAGAGATCATAGACCCACCCCCCCAAATCCCCATCATATAATATGAGTGGATAATATAAAATCCATATAGGAGTTCTGAAAACCATTAATATGGGATTCTCCACATCAGGTGATTAAGGATCCATCACTCAGTCTCTTCATTTTAATTTGTAACAATACTTATCCCAACCTTCTTTGGTTCCTCATTAATTATTATAACACATTAACTATTGAATATTTAATATATAATAATTTCCTAAATAATATTGTGGAAATATTCCCTAACTACCTAAGGAATGAGTGGATTCAGTGTTCTTTGAGGTTAAATGATTTCTTTGGATGATTGTTCTATATGGATATGATAAAATAAAAGAATATTTTTGATTCCAAGCATGTCATCTAGGTTCAAACATAAGGTGCTTCAGTTTTACTCAAACACATTAAGAAGTTTTGCCTCCTAATTTTATGTATGATTAATAGAGTAAATGACAGGATAAGAGTGATCATGGAAAAGGAATTCATAATTCAATTTAATTGGAGGGGGTTACATATCAGTTTCATTCTTCATTTATGGGCTAGGTAAATTAGGAATAGAGGAAGGTATACTAGTTGGTTTTCAATAATATTCCTCAATAATTTTAATGTTGGATGAGTATATATCATAAGTGATATGGGATTACATAGAGTTTTCAATATCATTTAGATTGATGGAGTCTATGAATGAAAAGGTCAGCATCAACTTCCCCATTTATGACTTGGTTAATCATAGTTAAACATTCACAAACTCCTCTCTGATTGAAAAATGATGAACATGATTGAATGGGGGTGAATAAACATTCAAAAAATTACTTAGAATAATATATATAGAATGTATAGTGAACCTTTTATGGGTATCATATGGCTTGAAAATATTGAACATGGACAGTTAGACACCAAATTTCATAGATAATATGCCTATATGAACATCAATATTAGTTCTATATATCATAAGTAATATCATTCCTATATTTAGTGTAGACCAATAAGAATTTTTCTCTACTTCCTTGTCATGGATATATAAATCAACTGGGAAGATAATATCATTGACCCGAACAAGGATATCCTTAATTATTCCCTCAAGACTGAAAATGAATTGACTGGAAAAATCGATAACAACACTTGTTGGGTGAATGGGACCTAGAATGAGGTTATAGAATATGGATTTTGGAATTAAATTTATTGAGTATACTAGGCCTATGAGTTCATCATCAAAGTTGGAACTCCCTATTTATAATGGAATATTAAATGCTCATAGATCATTTCACTCTAGCGGGATGGACTGTAGGGTTGAAACATTTTCAAGGGTCTTAAGCTATTACTTATTAGTGCACAATTCCATAATAAAATTACATACATAGTGTTTTCTTTAATGTATTATATTAAGAGAGTGTTTATTTCAATAAGTATAAACATGTTGAGAATTTCATAATTAGTTTAAAAGGTCTTATTTATCTTAGATGTGGATTAAAAAAAAGGTATTGGGATCCTTATAGGATTGGCTGGAGGTGAGGGTGTGGCTTCAAGTTCATTTTTTAGCCTTTTTCATTTATTTTTTAATCCCTAATTTGAAAGGGTATTTAGAGGATTCATCATGAGTAATAGAAAATTTCATTCCACATTAAAGGGAAATTTCAATTACATTACCCTTGGGGTTCGACAATGGTTGAGGTGGGAGTTGGGGAGAATTTTATTGTTTTTTCTGTATTATGTGGGATATAAGTTGACAACATTTATTTTCATTGTTTCTGACGTTAGGATGGGTAAAAGGGGTTACATATTACACATCACTTTCCCATGGTTTATTAGTATAAGGGGCTTGTCATGTAATGGTATTTCCTTGAATTTGGTTCATGGTAATTTTCTTCCACAGGGATAGGAATTAACAAGTCTTGCTAGGATACTGAAGCTAAGAGGAGCTGGGGATATTTTTCCAATGATTTTTTGGAATAAATGGATAATGTTAATGGAAATTACCACCACATCTACCATAATGGATTTTTTTTTGTATTTTGAGGGGAGACCGAGGGGTGAGAAATGAGACAACCATTCTTCATGTGAGAGTTATAATTATAAGAGAAGGGATTAGAGTGGGGTTTGTTGGATTTTTCGATTAAATGACCCAATTATTTTGGGTTGGTGCTCCACTGAACATATACTACATTTGTCTTCATTGTTCCATATGAATATGATGGATGATCTTGTAGTTTTTTAAATGTGTCAATTAGATGAACTTGTGAACTACATATTACACAATTTTTGATAGGTCTCGAGAAAAAATATTGTGGGAAGATGAGGTTGGGTATTTGGAATCCACCACTAATTTTCACACAAGACTTATAAATTCAATCATCAACTCGATCAACTTTTAGGAATCTATGGATTGATTCTGTTGGATATTTTTTACATGAGAAAGTTTTTGAGTTTGTAATTTCAATGTCTTTACATCCATGTTTCTTTTGAGATATCATGAAGTTGTAGGTGTCTTGTAACCAAGATCACCACCACTTGTGGAATCAATGAGAGTTTTATCCATATAAAATATCCCCTCATATAAGTATGGGATCAATACTTGGTTATGGATTTTGTGGAATGGGAAATTTTCCAAAATATTTTTAACCTCACCCATTAGTCATTGAGTGATTCATTGGGTAATTGATAGATACCCTTTATTTCCTTTCCAATTGAAGAAGTTGCATAATATGGTCATAATTTATATAAGAAGAGTCACTTCATGTCTTTCCTTTTGATTATGTAACAAATATGGACGTAATATAGCCCTGACATGGAAAATTCATATATGGAGAAATAGAATTATTGATGTTTTATTCATTCTTCAAAAAACCCTTGATCATTTATGCTAGATCACACAACTTTGTACTCTTTGAGATGAATATGTGGATCCACATTTGATATCCCATGAAAATGAGGAAAATATTAATCAATCCTGATATGAGTTAGAAAGCAGACTCAATGTTTAGATATTTAACACTAGGTGGATGGTAATTCATATCCGGCACAACTAGTTCATTAAGAGTTTGTTATCTAGGATTAGCTATATATAAATCAATTGGATAATAAATGTTTTCATTATCCCTAATATTACTCCTAAATTGTTGAAGAGTTTTCTTGATTTAAGGGTAAAAAAATAAAATGAATTTTCTAAGAGGAAATGGGTTATTTTGATAAATTTATGAATGTTATAAAAGTAAGGATTTCATTTCTGGTTTTTTTAGATTTTACTTTTTTTTATATTTTTAAAATTTTGTTCTTTAAAAAATAAAGAATAAAAAATGATTGACTACTTATAGAACCGTCTCTAAAAAATTATTTTTTTCAGAATAGATGATTTTATCCTATTGATCGTCCAATGATTTGGTGCTTTTCTATAATATGTATAGCAGCACTAGAGTCCAATCCTTTGTGATGGTAGTAATTTTGGAGTGGATTATTTTTTATTTTTATTTTAAATGGTGGATTTGTTTGCAGAGATTAATTAAAATGATTTATAGATGATTTTTTATTTAAAAATTTTATTAATATTTTTGTGATTTTATAACTTGGGATCCGATATTTTAATATCATATAACATTGAATTATATTACACAAAATTAACTCCCACTCTTCAAGATTATTTTCATAGTAATTCCCTAGTGTTTAGTATTTAATGTAAGACCTAACTTAACGCGGGTTATAATATTAATAAAGACTATTTTATTGTAGTGTATTTTTTGTTCCAATAATACATTAAATCCAAATATTAAAAAGACATTTCAATAATCCATGACATTTTAATTTTAATATACACACTATTATCCTAAATAATATTTAATGAGAAAAAGATCTCAATCACTTGATATATCAAATTTATTACACACCCAAATGGATTATTTAGATATCCATTGTTATGGTTATTAATATTTTTTATTATGTATAGGGTGATGAGCTAAAAATGGAAGAAAAATAATGACAAAACATAAGAAAAGTGTGTCGAATAGACACACGAATGGTAAAGGGATTTAAACACATTCTTCTAATTGAATAAGAATGCGAAATAAAGGAATGGTTTTCAAATTTATTTAAATAAATTTAATAAAATTAATATTACAAATCATAGAGTGGATGTGTAAAATAGATGATGAATAATAAACATGAATTACAATTAAATTGAATTGAAGACAAACATAAGCAATTATAATTACAAACAAGAGAAAATGAGCATGGAATGGAAGGTGGAAGAGTGGTTTCTCTTATTGAAAAAAGAGTATGTAATGTACTCACATGCTCTTGAAAAAGCTATTAAAATTCAAATTATCTTATTTAAGTTAATAAATTCTAACCCCTTTCAAGGTGATTAGGGGGATGAATTTATATCCAAATGAGGTGGACTATTTTCATTCCAAAACTACTCCTCAAGTTGGATCGACCATTTCACCATACAGATAACCAAATATGGAGAAATATTCTTCTAAAAAGTAAAATATATTTATATTTATAGTTAATATATAAATTTTGTGTACATTTTTATTTTGTATCCAATGTTATGGTTGTTTTCTTAAAAAATATTTTACTATCCATTTTTATACAGATATTCCCAAATGACACAATTTGAATGCGTTTTAGGAAGAGAATTTGACCCAAAATTCAGAAAAATTATAATAAAATTTCTGGAACATATATCATTAATTTATCTCAATAAAATTCCAACATAATTGGATGATTGTTTTTGATAAATATCAAGAATTTTGGATTTTAATCAAATTATAGAGAGAATGGTGGGCTAGACATTCAAGAATTGGTTGGACCAAATATTGGATGATTTGGATCATTAAATATTTATAGAAGATGTACTGTAATTTCCATAGTCATATGGTGTATTATCTATGAGTTTTGAACATCTGTGTTTATACCATAAAAAATAACATCATATATGGTCTAGTTTCTTTGATAGATTTTTTCGGCCTATTTGTTTGGTCCATATGGCCCTTAAATGGCCAAATTGGAGAACAAATATTGTTTAATGATTTATTTTAATATGAATATGGAACAATAATGAATAATTATAATATCAATTGGATTTATTTGAAAATATATGATCAAAACATTATAATATAGAATATTATAATGAATTCAAACAATTCTCTCCTTATGTGTTTATGATCAAAATATGATCATTTATAGGAAATTAATCATTTTTAGTAAAAAATAATTTATGGGATTAATTTCAAATAATTAACGAATGTGTAATATCATTTGGATCCTATATATGTTTCCCTAGTTTGTATATTAAATAGAGGTGTTTTCAACTTCTATAAAAGTAATATGATCCATGTGTTCCCAAAACACAATATAGAAAAACTCATTACCCTAGTGTAATTATTGATCATCCATAACATGTTTGTACCATATCATTATCCTTGGTTAAAATTATTTATTGAATGAATTTCACATCCTATAATCTAACTATTCATGACATTTTAACATTATCAAAAAAATTACACCGTACACTGCCGAAGTGTACCTTGGGAGCATTGTAGCAGAACTCATCACATCAATGTGATTTATGAACACCCAAAACATGTCTATCACACCTAATCATAAAGATTCAATATCATTGATATATGATTTAACTTCTACAATATTCCTTCATTTATGAATTAGTGATATTTTGTTGAACCATATTCCGATCCTTACGACCTTACACTGCAACAATAGATATTCTATGCTATTCAACATTAAACTACAGTAACACTTGGTTGATGATACATAACAATAAAAAACCACTACATTGTTCTATATTTTATAAACATAAAATAAATATGGAAAGAATCATAGTACTCCTAAAATTTATAACCAGTAAAGTGAGGATGGGGACTAAATAGAGTCTATGCTTGCCAGACATTCTCCTTCAATATCGTAGAATAATTTATCATTTAAAAATATGATAAAAGAAAATGGTAAAAACTCTTTTTATATTAAAACCCCAAAAATAATAGCCATAGAAAATTAAAGGTCCTTCTTTCCAATCCTTCCCCATGTGATGTTCAGGGAAAATTTAAGGACATATTACAATAGAACATAAATATTTTAAGGCTCCCTTAGAGTTCAAAAAATAGGCAATCTATTCTTTATATCCTTTTGTTATATGAAATTTTTAAAAAACTAATTTTCAAATATATTATCACCCAAGTAACCTCTTGAAGCCATAATATTCATTATTATACAAAATTTACTAGTTATAGTTCATCAATGATAGAGTTTGTACTGATAACCTCTTATGCGCTATGCCTTGGTGTAATTCATCATTATTCTAAACAGACCATCTCTAGTGCATTAGTGATGGGGGTTTTCACCAATATTTGTCGATGAGTCATTCCTATGAGTTATTTTTCATTATTATAAATATACTAGATCTAGTGATTCAGTGACTATGTTTATACTAGTATACTTCCCTGGGAAATGCGTAAACAGAATTCATTAAAACTCAATTATTTACATTCATATTTGTGGTGGATTAACATTTTGAATAATCTTAAATGTTTTCTATTTTTTATTTTATATTGTAACATCTATATACTGTGAACTGAAAAATAAAAATAAATACCCAAAACAACACATAGAATTCAAAAGATTATATTTATTGATAATTCAATAGGAGGGAGGATTCTCCCCATCCATGAGTCTCTCCCAGGATCTCCCAAATAAAAGGAGCTCCTAAAAATAATAATAAATAATTGTGTCTTATTAGAAGACTCTATGAGTTATACCAGATTCTTCCCTAGAGTGCATATAGACTTGTGAATGTGATGTGTAATTAATTTTTCTTCCTCTATAGTATATTTTAGTGCTTCCATGCCGGTAATAAAACAAAGTATGAATTTTTCCCACATCTATAAGCTTATATAGTACTTTTAACTCCTTATTTGAATAATTCAACAAGTAAAATAGTCATGGAAAATATTATTGAATCCTATTTACTATATCACTGTCTACATTAAAAATATTGTGGCAAGTAACTATTTTTGTTTCATATTCAGAAGCTTTATTTAGGGCCTCATTTCAATATTATATGGCCGAAGCTAAGGACCCTTATGTTGATACTCTCAATTGGAGAGTCCTTATCAACTCCCTAATGGTGACCACCTCCTACACCATAACATGTAGTGATTAATTGTCCAATCCACCATTGGTGTGGGTCATGAACATTTATTGAAGGTGTCCAAATCAGTGATTGAGATCTTGAAATTTCCTTCCAAAGTCATGCTCCATATATCTATCCACATTTTTCATTGGTGTTACCATTGAATGTTCATATATTCAATGGAATGGCCATGTTATATCTTAGGAGTAGACATGTATTCCGAAATTAATTTACTAGGTGAGGAATTTATATAGTTTTTCATATGTTTTTTATTTTTTTAAATGTTTTGAGGTTAATTTTTTCTAATATGTTTCAAAGGAAGCAGTGATGCTACCTCTTTCCCTTACCCGCATCACTTTTTGGCCTAGATTAGAGACATGGAAAAGCGGTAGGGGGTTCCACCTTTGACCTAATGTAAATGAGAAAGGCGGCACCCCCATGCCTCATTTTTTTAATTCCCTATAAATGGGAACCCCTTCTCCTTACTTAATTTTAAAGTCATCTCTCTTCATTCCACTTCTTGTCCATCTAAAAAAATTTAATTTCGCATGCGGTGGGTTCGGTGGTCTAAAAAAAGTGTCGGGTTTTTGTGAAGCATCATTTAGATGTATTTATTTATTTAATTTAAAGTTATTTCTTTATTTATTTGAATTATTATTAGTTTTAAATATGACATTTTTAAGTAGTTTAGTTAGTTGTGAATATTTTTTTAATAAGTAGTTTCTTTAATAATACATAGTTTTAAATAATAGTTATTATTAGTAATCATTAAGTATTGATTAACAATAAAATAACATAGCAATAAAAATTCTAAAATTTTGGTCGCAAGAAGATTATATGGTTATCTATGCAATAAAATCCCAACCTTGATATAAACAAGTGGATGTGTCTTTGGCATAGATGTGCCTAGGGGTAAAACCTGAAAACACCGCTTTGAGATAGACTCGAATAAGAACTGGTTCACGACAACGGGCCTTGTGGCACTCCTAGTTTGACAGTATCAGGGTATATGCATTAGATGATTCATATTTTCATTATAAACAACTGAAATACATAAGAAAAGAAAACATCAAATAAGTATATTTATCAATGAGAAAATGATAATTATCATCATATAAAATGAAATGGATGAGGAAAAAGACTTTAAAGAGTGAAAGTTATTATTAGTAATTGCATTCTTTTAGTTAGTTATAAATATGTAATTTATTATGTAGTATGATTACTTATATATATTTTATAATTAATAGTTATTATTAGTAATGAATAAGTATAGAATAGTTAATGAATAACTTAGGATTAATAATTAATAAATGTAATGATTATATAATAATAATTAATTAATGGATATCATATTATTAATTATTGAATAAATAAGGATTAAAGAATACTTAAAGAATTATTAACTGAATAATAACTTAGTAATTATTAACTAGTGATTAAAGAATGATTAAATAGATAAAAACTATACTATGAAACATTAGTATCATTGTTTTGTATATAAGAAGATGTTATAAAATTTTAGTATCATAAATATTATATAGTTTAGAAATAATAGTTATTATTAGTAATGATTAAGTATAAATTAATTAATGAATAACTTAGGACTAAAAAATAAATACATGTAATTATTAGATAATAATACTTATCCTTGATAAAATGTCAAATATGATCATATAAAGTGAAATGGAGAATAAAAAGTACATTAAATAACACATGAATGCTTTACAACACCCAAGAAATTCCTTGAAATATTTCATTAGAATGTGGTTTGGATGATATGAGCCTCACTTCAGATATAAGGTAAAATCCACGTTATTTTTAATTATAATTAGAAGAACATATTCTAAAGATATGTACCTAACTTTTAAACTTTGAAAACTTTTCCCCCTTCTACTGAAATCTAAGATGACATCAAAGATATGTAATTAGAAGGTAAAAATATTTTGAAGGTTAAAAAGTTATGTACATCTCTTTAAAATTTGTTGTTAAGCTTCCTATTGAAAATAAAATAGATTTTACCTCCTGACCAAAATGACGCTCATCTCATCAAAACCACGTTCTATTGAAGAATTTAAAGGAATTTGTTTTATGTTGTAAATCATTAATGTGTTATTTAAAGTGTTTGTTCTTATCTATTTCATTTTATATGTTCATAATTATCATTTTAGAAATGATAAAATACTAATTTGATGTTTTATCTTATTTTAACCTCAGTTTCCGAACCATTTTGTTACTTATATTCTAATAAAATTTTATATAATGAAATATTACTATCATATTTTAGGGTATAAAAACGGGTCTTAAAATATCACTCTAATAAATATTATATGGTCAACCATCATTGTCAATATTAGTTACACTATCATAATCTTTATCAAAAAACATTTTTGAAGTAGAGAGTCATGTGTTCTTGTGTGTACTACTTCTGGGAGGTTGTTTAAACTGAGTAAGGAGATTCTTATTGATTACAAAAAACAACAGTGGTTGTTACAACTGATTGTCTATACCTAAGAGACCTTCAAGATAGAATTTGTGGTTCCTTAAATCTTGAACTCGTTCAAGAGATCATGTCTATGAGTTATAGACATTTGAAATTCCAAGAAACACTATAGAATCTAGTTTTTCTATTGGTTTCTCATGCGTAGTGGGTCCGAGCAATAAATTTATTTTCCCAGCAGTCATATAGTACCATGTTGGAGTTATTTTTTATATTTTTACTATCAAGCAACAAAATCTAGTTGTATGAAGATTTATACTTACAAGAGTGGTTGAAGATAATAGGACCAATGAAATTTAACCTATTCAAAATGATTCATAAGTGTAAAACCTAAATGATATCTCAAATATACAAGTCAATCTGAATTCCAATGTGGATTTTTGTAATAATGAAAAGAAGGTAAAAATAGTGATGATGTTGAGGGATTTGTCACGACCCGTCCACCAGGGCTCATATCGTGACTACCCCAAGCCCGCCTTCCATAGGCCAGGGGATGGTGACCTGCACCAAAGGTGTAAATCTCTAAACTGGGAAGGCATTGCATTTATAACAGTAAACAAACATAATAGAGTACGGAAATGGAAGTAAAGCACTAAGTAAAACTGCATACAAAAGAGTGTGTTGAATGTAAAGTGGCCGGAAATACAAGACCAACAGTAAAGTACAATACAACTAAAAATCTAGTACAATGAAAGAAAATAATTAAAGCAGCTTCAGGGTGATCCTACGAGATTCCCACCAGAAGGGTGAGTACATATGGCCTCCTTAGCACCACATGTCTGTCCGTCCACACCATGTACGTCTCGCCAAGTGGTCCACCTCTAGTACAGTTCAGTTCTGCTACTCTCTGTCCCGACCAGCGTTGTCTTTCATCAGAAACCAACACAACGAGGTGCGGGCATAGCACGTGTAGGGGTGAGTATAACGATACTCAGTAGGGACCCCGAGACCCTCAAGGTCTCACAAAAACTAACAAGGGTAACCACAAAGTTTGAAATCAACGGATAAACCATACATAGTTATATCCCAATACATATACCTAAGTTATTTAGTAACCCATATCAATCATGATGAAAACATGAATGTCATTCACTCAGCTCAAACCAGGATTTTCATTATCGAAACCACAACTGTTGGAGAACTCCTCCTATCGCGAAGTGCTACGAAGAAGTATAGAAGTACAGACGATTAGTCACGAAGTTAGATTATCTTATTATAGCAAGAGTAACTACATCTGACCATACATAGTCTGACCCACACAGGATCGATAAGTACTAACCCTTGCAATGACCCACACACTATATGACCCACACAAGATCAGAATGCGCTGACCCACACAGGATCGTTGAGTGCTGACCCACACGGGATCTGACCCACACAGGATGGGTATCCGCTCACCCACATAGGATTTTTGAGCGCTGACCCACACAGGATCTGACCCTCACAGGATCGGTATGTTCTAACCCACACAGGATCGTTGAGAACTGACCTCCGTATGATCTGTCTCCAACCTCTATCTCACTATCAGCAACAGAATTACTCGCACTCAGTGCGCTAAAGTTCTGTAGTAACTGTCCTTGAGATATCTCACATACCATGATCGCTACTAAACTCCACAAAGGAGTGACCCAAAGGACATCCATGTCGTAAGGGTTTCAACACGACAGACGGTGTGTCAATAGGACGTCCGGTCTGTGAGTTATTGGCATTTCCGTCCTAGGGGACCAGTTGGTTTTTAGGTTCAAAGAATCCTGAACATACTCCAACTGTGTCCAAGACTCACGTTAGGTATTCCAATAGAATCGTCTCACTCTGAGATTTCTGTTTCCACAAACGGTTCGTCGATCGTACACCCATAGCCCGAGATATGGGCAAAAAGGTGTAAACTATCAATAGCGGGTCTCGTCCGGTCCAACCCAGTTGGACTAGCCCGGCCCGATCGGGGTGTGAACCGGGGTCCGACTCAGTCCGCAGATCTGACCCTGTCTGAGGAAGCAGCCTGGACTGAGAGGGCGGCCGCACCGGAGGGCTGCCCGGCCCGAGGGGGCGGCCCGATCCAGCAGCCCGCCGGGAGCGGCGACCCAGTGGCTCGTCGGGTCCACATATACCGTGGCCAGGGGGGAAGTTGCGCGGCCCCCTGGCTACCCAAATGACTTTGTCATTTGGTTGTGAGCCGAAATTGGCGCCAGGTGGCGATGGTCTAGAACACGCGGGACCCAAAGAGGCCCCGCTCCTCCCGGCTGGCCCAAGTAGTAGGCCTCCCCCATTTCACGGCGGCCGGCCAAGCCGGACGCACCTGCAACTCTACCGCGGCGTGACGGCACCGCGGTTCTGCTACCCTCCGCATGGCGCGACGGCGCCACACCTCTTCCGCTGGGGCCCGCTGCTTTCCCCGTGCGGCGTGACTGCACCGAACCATCACCGTCGTGGCCCGGTATGGTCATGGCCTCCCACTCCTCTGTGCGGCGCGACGACATCGTGCCCCGTCTTGGCAACCCGGTGGCCCTTGGGTCGCCGGTTTTCATCACGGTTGGATTTCATTGTGGTCGGCCCGACGTCGGCCGCCGTTGCACCGCCTCCATCATCAATAAAAGAGAACAACAAAGGGGGAGGTTCAGCCCTGTTCTTACGGTCTGAGCCCTCCACATTATGATGATATAAATCGGCAAAAGAGAACAACAAAGGGGGAGGGTCATCCCTGTTCTTGTGGTCCGAGCCCTCCTCATTATCAAAATTCGTTGATGAATTCGCAGTAAGGCGGACATCGTTCTGTTGAGGTCGGAGGAAGACAAAATAGTTGGCGTTGTTGGCATTCTTCAAGGACAACAATGTTTCCTCTTCTTTCCCCAGTTGGAGAGGGAGATAGAGATGTCTGTCATTCTTCATTGGAGAGGGGCATTATTCGTTTGGAGAATGAAGTTTACCATGTTCTTCCAAGGCACCTCTTTCAATGTTCCACCAAATGAATGTTGCCAACCCCAAAAATAATAGACTATATATTATATTAAATTGTTGACAAGAATTCAAAGGATTCAAATTAATTAAGTTACATCACTTAATTAAATGGGTGGAGTTGGCTCATTAAATTGGGGAAGGAAGGATAAGTGGCTCCCCACTTAATTGGGGGTTCCAATGGAGTTAAGGGAGTTTAATGGCTGTGTGGGCCCCACCTTAATAATATCCTTCTAAGGGTGGTTTTTCTCTGGTGGGACCCACCACCATAACCTCCCATGGGAGGTTCGGGTGTGGTGGCCCCCACCTCCAACCTCCCCTTGGAGGTTTCAACCACCAAAATAAAAATAATGTTAACACTTTTTTTTCATTCAATTTAATTAAAAACCCCCAAAACAAACTCCCATTATCGTTAAAATGCAATTGAGGTGAAGGTCTTACTAATCAATCACTGGTGTTGCGAGTTCAACAGGGCACTCGAATTTCAGTTCCGGGCACCGGTTCGAAAGATATAAAATGCTTCTCGCACATTTACTGAACGTACCCGAAAAAAAGTTCGACAAAAATTATTATCATCCACCCTCAACCCGCGTCGGTTGAGGTTAGGCTCTGCCTAGGTGAATCAGGCCCCAAATAACCCAACAATACCCTCGTATTTTCAATCCGAGTAATCATTTAAAAGTTATGAATTTTACAATAAAATAATTGTCACTTTATTATTTTATTTGCGGCCAAAAACTAACATTCTATGGTGGCCCTCACCAACCCAAGTTAGTATCTACTTAAAGAAATCCTACCCCCATGAGTTTAGCGATGGTCTCAGATTTTAAATGTGAGTTACCATTTGTTAGTTATAAGCATTTGAAAAATAAAATAACTTTATTTAATTATTTTATTTATAGTTATGCCATTATCGGGTTTTCTCACAGGAGGCCCGCGCCGACTAAAATTATGTCATGCCTAGGGTAAACCTGTCATCCTGAGTGTAGCAGTGGCCTCAGATTTCTGATCAGAGTAAGAATTTATGTGTTATTCCACCTTTTCTGGAAAACTGCATACGTGCTTTAATTTAAGCCTACCAAAACATTGACGGATCATTCTAGGAAGTCCGGGCCTCGGAATCGCACGCCGTCAGAAACTGCGAACTTCTAAAATTCCCATGAATTTAAGAAAAAAATATCCCTGGAATTTCTGGGCTTTACATTCTCCCCACCTCAGGAATTTACGTCCCCATAAGCTACAACTCAAACTATGCAATCAAAAGGGGGTACTGAGCACCCATTTGAGCCTTCTTCTCCCATGTACTCTCCTAGAGGTTCTCGTGCTACCAACGTACATGCACTAGAGGTATCGACCATCCACATAGGACCCACTCCTGTCGATCCTCAATCTCCACTAGAACCTCCATGAAAGTATCCCTGTCATCGATGTCCAGCTCCCCTTGGTCGATGTTGTGAGAAGGGTCATGCACGTATCTCCTTAGCTGAGATAAGTGGATGACATCATGCACCCAGTGCAACTGAGGTGAAAGAGCCAGACTATAGACCTTGTCAAGGTGAGGCTTGAAGAAATGCATGGTCACCAGCCTCGAACTATAGAGGTCTCTGTATCCTGACCGCATACGACTTCTGCCTGCTCTGTATAGTCTTTATCCACCCCTGGATGATCTAAACCTTCTCCATGGTAGTGCGTACCATCTCTGGTCCCACTAGTGCTGACTCCCCTGGGTCTATCCTGCACAGTGGCGATATGTAAGGTCGGCCATACAAGGCCTCAAAAGGTACCATCCCAATGGTGTATTGATAGCTTTTATTGTAGGAAAACTCCACCAATGGTAGGTGGTCCTCCTAGCTACGACCAAAGTCGAGCAAACAAGCTCAGAGCATGTCCTCGAGGGTCTGAATGGTCTGCTCTGTCTGACAATCTGTTTGAGGATGGAAGGCAGTGCTCAAACAATGTTGCGTCCCTAAAGCTTCCTGCAACCCCTTCCATAGCCGGGAAGTAAATCGTGCATCACGATCAGAGATTATAGAAGAATTTACTCCATGAAAATGCAAAAGTTTCTACAAATAGAGCCATCACAATCTCTCTACTGATCCCTTCTCTCTAATCGGTAGGAAGTGGACTGACTTGGTGATTCGGTCAAAGATCACCCATATTGAATTGTGACTCCTGGATTTATGTGGAAAACCTATCAAAAAGTCTATGGATATCCCATCTCACCTCCACTCTCGGATCTCTAAGGGTTGTACCAAGCCTGTTGGTACCTAGTGCTCTACCTTCACTTTGTGAAAAGTGAGGCATCGTGAGACAAACTCTGATATTTCCTTCTTCATACCTGGCCACCAGTGCTGTCGTCGATGGTCCTGATACATCTTCACCACTCTTGGATATACCTCTATAGGGGAAGCGTGGAACTCCCTCAACACTTCCTCCTGAAGTGAAACTAGAACCATAATACGTCCTCTAAAGAGGATGAAGTTCTCCCCAGATTCAAAAAATCAATCAGGTGCTTGCCCTGTGGATATTTGAGCATGTTGCATCTCACAGTCAGCGTCTCCATATTGTGTCTCCCTGGCTCGCTGAAGAAGTAGATGAGTGACTGTGAGAGGCTGTAGAAAGGCTGCTCCATCCCTATCCACAAAGGATATCTACAAGAAACCAAGATGCTCTGTGTCCTCTCCAAGAAGTTGTATACCAGTCTTCATGATGATCGCATCTGCAAAAAAATTTGCCTTCCCATGAGTATAGACTATCTCAAAGTCATAGTCCTGGAGAAACTCGAGCGAATTCCGTTGTCTCAGGTTCAGGTCCTTCTGAGAGAAGTTACACCGGAGACTCTTATGATCAGATTAAACCGTAAACCATTCTCTAAATGAACTATAGGTGAGACTAGCCAATTGAGACGATCTCGACTACACCCTTCTTCACCTATGTCCTATAAGAGCTTCTGAGATTTCCCATTTTCGGAAAAGAGAAATCTGGTATCATCCCCTGGATGAACCACGTCCTTTGCCTAATACAGTGAATACTGACATAAACGGTACTAATTCAAGACATGGACGATGTCGTAAGGCCTGGACACTACTACTAAGAGATCCAACCGTTACTATCACCTCCAAGGTTTGAGTCACACTGTCGGCATCAATGTGTGGTCACTGGGTATCCTCCAGTAGAAATCTCTAATGTTAGGGTCAAGTCAATGGTTTTAACAGGAACCTCTCAGCTACCTCCTCAAGCCAGTCCTTAGCCACCTGTGAGTCGGTCTCTCCTCAGAACTTGAGGGGTATCTGATTTTGTAACACAGGTAAGGAACTAAGCCTACAAGTGTCCTCTACCAGTACCGCCAGTACTGTCTGCTAACCAACGAACAGTGACATAGTTGGCACACTGCCCGAAGGTACCATCTCAGAAAACGATCTAAGTACTGAAACCTCATCACTATGCATTCCATCCTCATGGTCACTCACTGAGAAAGACTATTATCTAAGATCATAATCTTTTATACTAGTGTCTCAACTTGGCGGAATACTCCAGTAATCGCCTCCATCTAGTCCTCTACTGCCTGGGAATCTGTCTTGCCTCGAAAGATCAGAGGCCACTGCCGCTTGAACTTGTGAAACACGCTCAGTTGTCGTGCACCGTCCTCTAATGCGGCTGGTGGCATCTACTACCCAACGGGTGGTGGTGCTGCTACTACACCACCCGAAGGTGCCAACATACTAAGAGGGTCTTGCACTGGAGCGTCATCGCTCTGTGGGCCGTCATCGAGTAATATCTCAGGAACCCTAACTGGCTATCTACGTGGAGGCATCCTGATAAGGAACAAGTGCACCACAGTCAAACTTTTATACCTGGTGAGCAGACTTGGTTGAGCTGACTTAAAGCAAACTCTTGAAAACCCATATGCAATCAGTGTTTTCGGGCACTGAGTCTGAAATCCAAAGTCAGGGTCCTGGTGTATGGATACATCGGCCACCGTACCAACACTGGACTCTCTGAACTGAAAACCACACTCAGTACCCTTAATAGTATTATTACACAGAAAAGAAAGATCAGAGTTCTATGTTATTTGGTAGAACTGACTCCTCTGATACCAATTTGTCACGACCCACCCCCCGGAGCCCGTATCATGACTACCCTAAGCCCACCTTCCATAGGCCAGGGGCTGGTGACTAGCATCAAAGGCGAAAATTCCTAAACTGGGAAGGAATTGCCATTATAACATTAAAAAAACACAATAGAGTATGGAACTGGAAGTAAAACACCATGTAAAACAATATACAAAAGAGTGTGCTGAAAGTAAAGGGGACGGAAATATGAGACCAATAGTAAAGTACAATACAACTGCAAAGCTAGTACAACTAAATAAAAGAAGTAAAGTATCCACTGGGTCATCCTTCGAGATTCCCACCTGAAGGTTAAGTACATATGGCCTCCTCACCACCCCAAGTACATTCTTCTGCTCTGTGCATGTCTCGCCGAGTGGTCCACCTCTGGTACCGTCCAGTCCTGCAACTCTCTGTCCCGATCAGCATTGTTCATCATCTGCAACCAACAAAATGAGGTGCGGGCATGACCCGTGTAGGGGTGAGTATAAAGATACTCAGTAGGGACCCTAAGACCCTCAAGGTCTCACAAAAACCAACAATGATAACCAGAAATTACTGAATCAAAATAGAACCCATACTTAGGTATATGCCCATACATATACCTAAGTAATTTAGTAGCCCATCTCAATGATGAAGAAAACACAAAAGTCATTGAATCATCTCAATCCTAGATTTTCATTATCGAAACCATGGTTGGTGGAGAACTACTCCTTTCGCGAAGTGCTACAAATATGTATAGAAGTTCAGATGATTAGTCGTGAAGCTAGATCACCTTATTCTGTCGAGACGCACTACATTAGACCATATGGAGTCTGACCCACACAGGATCAATTGGTAATAACCCACGCAATTACCCACACATGATTGGTATGTGCTAACCCACATAGGATGGTTGAGTGATGACCCAGACAGGATCTGACCCACAATTGATCGGTATGTGCTGAACCACACAGGATCATTGAGCACTATGCCACACAGGATCTGACCCACACAGGATCGGTATGCGCTAACCCACACAGGATCGTTGACCACTACCGTCTATATGATCTATCTCTAACCTCCGCCTCACTATTAGCCACTGGATTCCTCGCACCCGGTGCGCTCGAGTTCCATAGAAACTGTCCTCGATATATCAGACATACCTCGACCACCACTAAAATCCACAAAGGAGTAAACCAAAGTATTTACATGTCGTAAGGGTTTCAACATGACCGATAGTGCGTCAATCGGACGCCCGGTCTGTGAGTTGCTGGCATTTCCGTCCTAGGGGCCCGGTTGTTTTTTAGTTTTAAACAAACCCGACCTTACTGCAACTATGTCCAAACCACATTTGGTGTTTGCCAATAGAACCATCTCTCTCTGAGCTTTCCTTCACTGCAAACGGTTCGTCGATCAGACCCCCGTAGCCCAAGATATGGGTGAAAAGGTGTAAACTGACCATAGCGAGTCTGGTCCAGTCCAACCCAGTTGGATTGACCCGGCCCGATCCGGGACTGAACTGGGGTCCGACCCTGTTTGAGGAAGTGGCCTGGCTCGAGAGGGAAGCCTGGCCTGAGGGCGGCCCGACAGAAGGCGGCCCGGCCGAGGGTGGAATAACCAAATGTGGCCCGGTCCGGCAGCCCGCAGGGCCCGGCGACCCAACGGCTCACGGGGTCTGTGTAACCCGCGGCCAGGGGAGACGTCGCACGCCCCCTGGCTACCCAAACGCCTTTTCTATTTGGGTGTGAGCCAAAACTGGCGCCAAGGGGTGCCAGCCCAGCACATGCGGGACCCAACGGTGTCCTGCTCCCCCCGGCTGGCCGGGCCAGCCGCTCCCACTCCGCGGTGGCCTGCCCGGCCGACCGCCCCTGCACCTCCACCACGGTGTAATGGTGTTGTGGTTCTGTTGCCCTTCGCGCGATGCGAAGGCATCACGCCTCTTCCTTCGCGGCCAGGCCAGGCCGTGACCCACTGCTTTCCCCGTGCGGCGCGACGACGTCGCACCATCACCGCCATGGATCGGTCTGGCTGCAGCCTCCCGCTCCTCCATGTGGTGCGACGGTGTCGTGCTACCTCTTGGTGACCTGGCGGCCCTTGCGCAATCGATTTTCTTCACGGTTGGATTTCTTTGCGGTCAGCCCAATGTCACCAGCCATTACACAACCTCTGTCATCAACCAAAGAGAACAACAAAGGGGGAGGGTCGACCGTGTTCGTGTGGTCCGAGCCCTCCTCATTATGGTGATATCAATCGGCAACAAAGAATCAGAACATACGACGAGGAAAGGAGGGTATATCTCATACAAAAAAATAACTCAAATCCCCCTACCTCGTAAATCGATATTCATTGAAGAATTCGCGTTAAGGTGGACGTCATTCCGTTGAAATCATAAGAAGACGAAGAAGATGACGTCGTTGGAGTTATTCAAGGACGACATTGTTTCCTCTTATTTCCTCATTTGAAGTGGGATAGGGAGATGTCTGTCGTTCTTCGTTGGAGAGGGGCATTCTTCGTTGGGAGACTAAAGTTCTCCATGTTCTTCCAAGGCTCCTCTCTCAAAGTTCCACCAAAAGAATATTGTCAACCCCAAAAATAATAGACTATATATTATTTTAAATGGTTGGAAAGAACTCAAAGGATTATAATTAGTTACGTTACTTCACTTAATTAAATGGGTGGAGTTGGCTCATTAAATTGGGGAAGGAAGGTGAAGAGGCTCCCCACTTAATTGGGGGTTCCAAGGGGGTTAAGTGATTTTAAAGCCATTGTGGGCCCCACCTTAATAATATCCTCCCAAGGAAGATTTTGATCAGGTGGGCCCCACCACCAAAACCTCCCATGGGAGGTTTGGGTGTGGTGGCCCCCTCGTCCAACCTCCCCTTGGAGGTTTCAACCACCAAAATAAAAATAAAGTTAACACTTTATTTTTATTCAATTTAATTAAAAAGCCCAAAAACTAACTCCCATTCTTGTTAGAACGCAATTTCGGTGACGGTCTCACTATGAAATCACCGATGATGCGAGTTCAACGGTGCCCTTGGATTTCAGTTCCGAGCACCGGTTCAAAAGATATAAAATGTTACTCGCACGTTTACTGAATGTACCCAAAAAAAGTTCGAAAAAAAATAATATCAGCCAGCCTCAACCTGTGCCGGTTGATGTTATGCTCTACCTAAGTGAATCACACCCCAACAAACCCAACCGTAACCTTGGATTTTTAATTAGAGTTACCATTTAAAATTTATGAATTTTATAATAAAATAATTGTCACTTAATTATTTTATTTGCGGCCAAAAATTAACTTTCTCTGGTGGCCCTCGCCGATCCACGTTAATATCTACATAAATAAATAATACCCTCAGAAGTTCAGTGGTGGTCTCAGATTTTTAATCCGAGTTACCATTTTTGAGTTATAAGCATTTGAAAAATAAAATAACTTTATTTAATTATTTTATTTACGGTTATTCCATTTTCGGGTTTTCTCATAGGAGGTCTGCGCCGACAAAACTTATGTCATGCCTAGGGTAAACCCTCCATCCTGATCGCAAATGTGGCCATAGATTTCTGATCTAAGTAACCGTTTAAGAGTTATTCTACTTTTTCAGTAAAACTGCATACGCGCGTTAATTTATGCTTAAAAAAACTTCGACGGATCATTCCGGGCACTCCGGGCCTCGGAATCGCGTGCCGTCAGAAACTGAGGACTCGTAAAATTCCCATGAATTTAAGAAAAAAAATTCCATGGAATATACAGGTCTTTATAGAGTAATAGAAGTTGGGGTGGACGTTTCTAGAAATGATATAGTTTTACAATATCCTCAACCCATAATAAACCATCTCCCACTCTTTCTATCATGGTTAGAAGCAATGACACATATACTAAAATTTAACTATAATGTTATCACACCCACAACTGAGTTTCCTAGAGTTGTACGAGATATGTTTAGTGAGTTAGGAAAAACCATATAAGTTAGATGGAATTTTACAAGTAATTATACATTAAAAATAACACTATAAAGATTTCACATTGAGACATACTGTAGATATACAGTTCAAGAATTAGGCTATAATAAATATCTCATACGGTGCGATTAGTAAGTGGGTGACTGTAGATTCATCTTGAGGGTGATTCCAGAAATTGCATTTGGAGGTTGGAGAATCTGAAGGATTGAGGCATCTCATACTTGCATTCATCCAAGACTGAAAAATGATCATACCTCATTGGATGTAGAATTTGTGTCATCCATAGTCGTTGAGATGATTTGGACATGCCAAGATGTTCTTATAACCCTTGTTCAAGAGAGGATAAAACAAATATTCATTTGTATGATTTCATATAATAGGGAGTGGATGGTGAAATAGAAGTCAGTTGCGAAGGTTTATGGTTATTGGGATGACTCATATCATGTGTTTTTGAAATTTCTAGACATAATAAAGAATAGTAACCAAGTTTTATTCCATATTGATAAAAAGTAACATGTGTCTCAAGATAACCAACTTGATATATATCATGTTTATTTTCATCAGTTGTTCAGGGAATTCCTCCCTAGTCTCTCTGAATTTTGTTTTAGCAAAGAGTTCATTCAGATTGATGGAATGTTTCTTTTTGGAAAATAGAAGGGGGTATTATTGATTACGGCAACCCAAGATGAAAATCTTTCACCTCTTCTGCTTACCTTTTCCATTATGGAGAAGGAAAAAAATGAATCATGGAGTTGGTTTTTGGTATGTATCAACAACCATTTCACCCGCATTCAGGGTGTCTATTTGATATATGATCGGCATCGAGCAATCAATATGGACCCTAATACATGGAAACCCTAAAATACACATCAATGGTACTATATTGGACACATGAAACCTTGAAGATAAAAATCACAAGGATAGGTATGCAATGGCTGTTATTTGTTACTATTTCAACGTAATGATAAAATCAATTTATAAGAAATATGATAAATTCTACTAACATATGAGTTGGATCAATAACGAGGTTTGAAGATCATTCTGAACAAATCTATAAGGCTAATCAAGACATATATGATTATATGGTGTGAGTTCCAAAAGGAAAATGGACGTTTGAATATGACAGGGGAAATGGATATGGGCACATGACTACAAACATTAGGGAGAGAATAAATGGTGTCTTCAAGGGTATTCCCAAGTTACCTATAACTAACCTAGTTCAGGTGAAATTATATTGTTGTGTAAACTACTTCATTGATAGGCAAAAACTATCCTCCGATGGAATTTATCAGGGGATACAATACAAAAGTCCCTTTAAATGCATGATTGAAAAGAACATTGAAGAAGCTTCAGGTTATCATGTCATCCTTTTCCTCCAAGAAGACTCTCGATTTTATGTTCAAGAGCATTCAGACCCCAACAGAAATAGCATCTATTAAAATTCTGGCATTAATAGAAGTGATTCAATGCCAGCATGTAATCTTATAGGACTTATGGTTTCCATGTGCACATGCCATCATAACATGAACATCTTTGAACATACCCTAGGAAGAATATTTTGATCTAGTGTACCAGATAAACTCCATTTCTACCTGTTATGGTGCACCACTGACACATATTGGGGAGTTTTGTTATTTCCCAATTCGTAGAGGATAACCAATATTGATACCAGACATCAACCAATTTCGTAACCCTGTGAGACCAAAGGCCAGCATGATGTTGTATGAGATGGACTAGCCCAAACAAAAAGGGAAAAGTTTTAGATTCACCATATATCATCATGAAGGTGTTAACCAAAAAATATTCCCAAACATTGTTGGGTGGGGTTCACACTCTCATCCACAATGATGTATTGTCTCCAGTGTGATATTCTCATATTGTAAATTATATATTATTATCTCTTCTTTTTTACCTCGGTTTCCAAAACTTTTTGTGACTGATATTCTCAAAAATATTTATATAATGAAACAATTGTATCATATATTAGGGTATAAAAGAATGTTATAAAATTTAAAAACAATAAAGATTATATGATCAAACATATTTTTCAATATTAGATTGACTATTAGAATCATGATCATAAAACATTTTGAACATAGAGAGTCATGTTTTTCTTTTGTTTACATATATGGGGAGGTTATCAAAACTAACCAAGGAGGGTCTTATAGTACACAACTAACAATAATGGTTAGTAAATCTGATTCTATAACACTATGTTAACTATAAGATAGAATTTGTGGGAAATGAACTATAGAAGGTTAGGAATAGTGACAATGATGATAGTGATGAAGTAAACCCATTACATAACTTAGAAGAGGAAAAAGGAAAATAAATGGAAGTAATACATTGCAATGTGAGGTAAAAAAGAAAAGAACACAAAATAAATTTAATTATCATTGATAAAATGACAATGGTTTTACGTCATCACAATGTTCGTTGTCACCGTTCCTCCTATGTCATGGTTCATTTCCCAAGAATTATTTCTTCAAGTTCACTTAGTATTATTGAATTAGTTGTACAGACCACTATTGTTCGTTGTGTAATATAATAAGCTCCTTTACCAGTTCTAATACATGCCCTTTTTTGTTTGATATCGGATTGGTATTGAAACATGTGCATATGCGAATAAGATTCTTTATTTCATATAATTTTCTGACTTCACCATATACATCTACTATCAAATGTCAATATTCCATTCATACTCACCTTTAAGGGAAATATAAAAAGTGAATTTGAGGTGGCATTAATGCATAATAAATCTATCCATGGATAAACCATAAATAAAACATATGATAAATAATCGTGAAACATGCCATCATATGGAAAATCATACATAGATGAAAAAGTACACTATTTTCTAATAAAATTTCTCATAACAAAGAAAACATGTTTATATATATATATAAATATATAAATACATATCTTAAAAAAACCTTTTCTAGGTAAAATCACATCATAAAAACACTTTGGTAATATTCTTTGAAAAACAGGACGACATGCTCATTTCTTTTGGTAAGAAACAACTTCATAAAATAATGTTAATAAACATGGAATGTGTTATATTCTAAAATTCATTAGATTATTCTTTACATAACATTATATTTACATTTTACACTTAAAAATCAATTCATTTTTTAATATACAGAAGGAGGACACCATACTACTCACTTAGTAGAAAAGAAATGTTCTCTAGGTTGTGTTAAACGGTGGTGTGGTTAGACTGATAAGGGTGTGTCGAGTGCACTATTTTCATCACATGGATTCTCCCCATTCCATTAGAACATACTTGTGTCGGGATGGCTTCTATTACATTTCATATTGGATTTCAAAGTTGTTGACCACCACCTACTTGATTCCCTCATGGAGAGCTGGAGACTGGAGACACACACATTCCAACTACCTGAGGGAGAGATGACCATAAACCTTGAGGATGTGGTAGTACGTATCGGTATTCCTATAAAGGGGGAATACATTATTGGACCCACCTATAAAGCTTGACCAATACTTTCTCAACGATTGTCAGAAGTTGACATTTTGGCCAACTATAGGGCTACATAAGGAGGATCGATATCTATGCACTGTTTAGAAGAAACAATTCCACATTTACCCGATGATTCTAAGAACCATTACTTCATGCATTATACACATTCATACATATTATGGCTCATTAAAGATTCCATGTTTTCTAATCACTCAGGGGTGCATCTTCACATGATGTATCTATCTCTATTAGAGGACATTGATTGGTATGAGACGTAAAGATGGGGATTAACCTACTTGGAATACACATATAGTGAATTATGTTGGGTATCCCGTAGAGACCTCCCAGATCTCTAGGGATGAATCATCATTCTTCAGATGTGGTCATGGGAGTGCATCCACCCATTCCGTCCTCATATTTTTAGTCAACCTCTCCCTTTGGAGATGATGCCTGACACTTCACGTGGATGCTAGTTATACCACTCTTCTCTATTGGTTTCTAATGATACTAGATGTTATTGAATTTCATTTCTCATTATTTTTACACTTTCGATGGTGTATTTTATAGGTGGTGTCAGAGAAAAAATTTCATCATGGTTCTGACACCTCATTTGAGTCCATATCCCCTCAAGTTGGGACGTCTCTTACTAAATTAGGTATGTATAAACAATCTAACACTATATAAAATATTTTATAATACCATCTATTTTTAATTTTTAGTAAGGATATTTTTTGAAAAAGATCACATGACATTTCAGATTACATGGATTCTATACAAGACTATACTAGATCAGTTTCTAGCATACTGCATTGCTTGACATGATGATGATATGGATATAGTTCCCCTCATTCACTATCATATTTTTGATTGCTAGCAACCTAATATAATCATGTGCTAGTTTTGCTGTGTTCAACTAATTCCATTACCACTGAGACTGACATATGAGATATGTGGAACGAAGATGGAAGCGAGGAAGGAGGAGGACTAGTGCAGAGTATATTATGACCTTCTCGACCACTGGGGAAGACGTACAGAGTTCCATATCTTTGGTGTACCTATGATGTGATTCATTCTTTTAGAGTTTTTCTATTATGATCCATGGTATAGACTACAGTCTATATTGTGTCTTACCTAACACGGAAGAGTGCTTCATAAGATTATAAGTCAATAAATTTTCATTAGTTTTTTTATTGAATTATTTTCTGATTCAGTTGGAATCTCTTTATAGGGTACTCACACAAGGAATTTTATCTCCATGAGTGATCAATAGGAGGAGGGGGTATTTAGTGGGGAAGAATTATATGATGAATTTCTAGAGATGACATTATCTTATTATGTGATTTACAAGAGCATCATTGAGAGTCAATCCCAGAGAAAGGAGGTTCCTACCCTAGAGGAACATCTTCTAGTAGCTGTTGCTGAATATGATCCACGAAACCTACGACATAGACCACTTCTCACTACAAGTGAGACATCACCTATTCCATAGTTTGAGGTAGGCCCTTTAGTTTTCTAGACTCAGCTGATAGAGGATGTTCTTGAGGTGGTATGTGATTCATCTTTCTTGACCGGATATTCGCATTTCTCTCGAGTGTGGGGTCCAGATCCATCACAACCATCGGGTCCATATCCATCGCAGGTTTGGTTCCCTGATATGACAGTGAAAGGTCATTCTACTATCCTAGTGGGAGAAGGATTAAGAGAATAGTATGACATGAACTTCATACCTCCTCCAACTGACAGATAGGTGGAGGATGATGTGGTTTACATTTCAGTGCTCGCGAATCATCCCTCTCCAGCTCATCTGAATCCACCCCAGCATGGAGCCCGAAAATCTCGATTCGGGCATCCGCTTCATAGACCTCCACAAGGGATGAAATCTCCTCTTCATAGACAATCATTGCACTTTTTAATGTATATTTTTATGTCTATTTAAATAATTATACTATTATTGTTATTTTCCCTTTTTACATGTTTATCCAGTGTTTCTGTTTTCATTAATATTTCAGGTAATATTTATATTTTATAATCTTTCAAAGTCAAATACTTGTAACATAAGAATAATTATTAAATTTCGTGTAGATAAATTTAAAATCTTATAAAATAAATAGTATAAAAACAATATAAATATAATTTCAAAGATTTCCTTAAAATTTAACATGTTTTTGAAAATAAAATGAGTTTCATAAATAAAATAAATAAAATAAAAATTGACGGAATGTAAAAAAAATTATAAATACCATTGTAATGGTGTAAAAAAATACTGATAATTAAATTTTAATAAAATATTGATGAATTTGGAACATTTTATATTAAAATTAACCCTAGATATTGAACCCTAGTATAGTCACATTTTCTCTTCTATGATTATTTCTCTCCTAAAGACCCATTTTCACCCAATGATATTTATATCAACTTGAATACCAGCCAGAAAACATATCTAGTTCTTAAATATATCTCAAATTTTAGTACCACAAAAGTTATTTCTTAAAAACATCACATTTACATGTTGATTCTCCTTGGTGAAAACCGGTTCTAGATCATATGAATGCATGTCAAAGGATACACTATGACAATGGGAAATGGATCTTCATTAGAAATGTACGCACAAATGATACCTCATTTATTATGATTGAGTGGTGAGAGGATCTCCACTAGAAGTCATTGAGAAGAATTTCTGTGGATGAAAACTAAGGTTCTCTGATGTAACTCTAGGGTTATACTGAAGTTAGATAGAAATGAATGAATCTTGTGAAGGATTCAAAGAAAAAATGATTGATTCATCATATAAAAAATAGGAAGAATGATTGTGGCGTAATCAATTCCCTTGATAAGAAGGTAGTGGTGATATTACCCAGATGAACTATCAAATTCCATATTCCATAGAAGAAAAACCAAGTGGTTGGTATGATATAGGTGGATGGCCAGGATGAAAATATTTCATTATATCCAATGCATTGCTATTGTTTAAATGATTTAGTCGCTAGCCTTTATTTATATCTATTCACTTTAACTTCAATGACCATTTTCCACCTAAAGACTGATTTTCACCCAATGATATTTATATCAACGTGAATATCCACCAGAACCCATACTTAGTTCTTAGAAATGCCTCAAATTTGATCGCCACAAAATTTATTACAAAAAACAAAAAAAAATTAACTTTCAAGTGTTATTGACATAATTCAAAAAAAAAAAAAAAAAACAAAAACAATATATATATATCATAATATACAAATCTATATATTTATAAATATAATAACATATATAATTAAATTATTATTATTTTAGTAGAAATGTTGTAGGTGCGCTACCACATTTGGACTGGACCGAAAGGTGGCAGCAGAGCTTCCACCTTTAATACACTTTTTAAAAAACATTTAACCTACAAATTTAAAAAAAACATAAAACATATAAAAATTTCTAAATTTATACTCACATAACATGGTGGGTTTGATACAGAACATACTTATATATCAATTATTTATATTGGTAAAATAATTTAGTAAAAGGATTTGATGTCTCTAGGATATGGGGAATAGATTCTTGAATTAAGAATATAAAAAATATTAGTAATCAGAAATAAATAATATTATTAAATGATCAATAACTCCATTAAGAACTGACAATAAACCATCATCGTCTACAAAAATAGCTACCTTTGTTGCATCATCCCCAATATCTTCAGTAGGAGGAATTCATTCATGTATTAAATTACCCTATAATGTAGATAATAACACATACATTAATGAAGTATTCTTAGGGAGTTTGCTATGGATATCACCCTGAAGGGATGAAAGCATGAATAATGGTTAGATAATATGATACAGACCTAAATATATACCCAATTTTAGAAGAAATACACACCATCTATCATCAATGACTATATCATAGAAATATTATCCAGAGATTAACTCTTAACATTAAGAGCCTCCACAAGAACACTTTCCTGTGATGGATCAAAGTAAGTAAAGCCGAGTTCACCCACATCATACACCAAGTAAGATTATGATTAAACCATGGTTATTACCATCCCTCCATTGACATTGTCAAATTCCCAAGGCCCTATATGAGGGATAGAATGTTTATTTTCTATGGACACAAATGTTTGTGTCCTCCAAGAGTCATGAAGAGATCATATACTATTAAAAATGTGTGTGTCCTCCAACAATAGGTGATTGATTTTTTCATAGTCACTCTTATATGAGTGCATTTAATTATATGGATGATGTTTATATGAGATTATTTATATAGTAGTGACATTTCCAAATCCAAATATCTCTACCTTCAATGGAAACATAACCTTCCTTTACTCATTGTTTAATGTTTTTCTTCTTCACTGATCCCATTGAAAGAATGTGATGGTAAATTCCACAAACAAATGAAGTAGCTACCCATTAGTCAAATTATTTCTCATAGTAACTCCACCAATTATTTCTATATTAGTCCACAACCCTTTTTATGAGGGTATTTACACTAAATAACCTGGTTTTTTTGTGAATCTTCTAAGCCACTAATTTATTAGAAGATGAATTCTTACAAGGACATTGAAAAGACCGTGCTGCAGGATCCCCTGAAACCAAACCCTTAACCACCAACTATATTTATATAACTGTCATAACTAGTATGGAAAACTAACCATTGGGTTATTATGGCTTATAGTATTCAACATACACCTTAGGTAGATAGAGGGATGCATCAAGTAAATGGATTGTCACTCGATGCTAAGTATCTTCACTGGTAAAAATGTGTTCAAATTGTTGAGCTAACAATGGGTTCCTCTAAAGGAATATTTATAGAATTAGGGAACTATGATTAGAGGGACTCAAACTACCTCTAGAAATAGAAAAATTCATACCAATCATAAAAAGTCCATTAAATTAATCTATATGGACAAAATCCCTCAGAAAAAGTTATTAGGTAGGATTGATCTATATGTTCACACTTTCCATTGGATGTAATGGTACAAGGTGGTCCTCAATGTGGTGTGAATAAAAATTAATCATATTATTTTTTGTTTTTCTCTATCTTCCAGATCATAGTATACAAGGATTAACCCCACTGATGCTTTGAGGGAATGGCAGGAATATTTATCCAAAAATTATAAGGGTGTCACTGAATATTTAGCCTCCCATTTGGACTCCTATAAAACCATAAAACACATATAAGAAGTTTGAAATCCTAAATGGTTCATTTACCATTTAAATGTGGTAGAAGTTGATGATAAAAATGGATTTCATTGGAATAGAAAATTTGATACACTTTCCATATGCCATCTCTACCACCATCATGTAGGAGGACACCGTTACTCTACCCTTCCCTAAAACTGTTAAAATATAACCACTAAAATACATTTATATGATGTTAATTAGTTACATAAGGGGGTAGTACTGGGAGGTGACTCTCCATTATCACTGATTAAATTTCACATCAACAAAATTTTTCAAGTATGTCCCGAATTCCCCACAAGATTCTCATGTTTGTAAATCTGTTAGATTCTAGGACAGTGGTTCATTTTAGGTCTTCTTACTAAATTAATTGGCATGGTTCATGATTTAGGTATCATCCCACAAATATAGTTCCTTCTCAATTGTATCTTTTTATTTAATTTTTTTCTTTTTTTTGTGAGATGAGCTTATCCAAAATTAAACCAGGAAGATGAGGGTGGGAGAAATTCATTGTATTCATCCCATAAGATTGGTGCACTGCAGATCATCCCAACATCCAAAAGGATGTTCACATTTTAATCATTTATCAAATTTAATGTGTCAGTATCTAGAATCTAACATATAACATGGTCTTTCATAATACCTTTTTTGATAGAGTAAAGTGTATGTGAAACCCATTCATCAACATATAAATTTATATTCTTTAACTTGATGGAAAATTATGTGATTGTATGATGCACACATAAGGGACATCCCTAATCCATCCAACCGGATCAAGAATCCATGTTTCTTAACCACATAAATAATTATTTTATATGGTATTCATAATTTCTTCATATATATATGTTTTTTGGGCTTAGAATCATTATATACCCCTTACAATTCCATTGGAATTGACCTCATCACAAATCCTTCAGATTGTTCCTCATGAGGAATGAAGTGATCCATATATAAAATATTCACTTTAAATGTGTTAAGAGCCTTGATATTCTAAACTGGGGGCACAAAACCTTCTTGATGTTGAGATATTGGATATTTGTTCCATACGATATACTCATATAAATGTAGTCATCCAGATAGAGGGTACTCTAAATTATGTTTCACCACCATGATTGTAAGATGGTTATCAACATGATTAATAACCACATACTGGTCATATTTCATACTATTAACAATGGAATTATGAGGCTCCACAACCTCTTCATCTTTATGTTTGGGATAAATTTGTATGAGAAAATGGGAATAGTTAGCTTAATTATGAAAAAACTGGGGGTGTTTGAATTAATCTAATCAAAAGTGGTGCGTGAAATGTAATAGTTCATGAGATCATATGAATTTTATGGAGTCACATGCATATATAGTCATAACAGTATCTTGTAATAATGTTTTCTACATAATATCTAGAAATCTCTTGAACATGGGGTAGTGACATTATCACTTAATCATGAAATATATATTTGACCCCACGAAATGACCATGATAAGTATAATTTTTTATTATGCAATGGGGTTATGAAATTATATAAATGGATTAATATTATGTGCTGAGGTTACATGATGTATTCAAGTGAAGAGTATTATTCCAGGAACTCTTATGATGGAATGAAATAAGAGATCTCTAACGTCTAAATCAAGTGTAGAGGAAAACCATTAATCTCCTATTTAAAAGTCGAATCCCTGAAATACCAAGAGTCTAATGGAAGACCAAAATACATATGAAACAAATATGGAGGCTCAGGTAGAAATAAACATACTCATAAATTATTCCTCTATTCATGTTCCATAATTCATTTTTTGATGAGGGAAAGAGGGATTTATTGATTCCATATAGATGAATGTTTCAAAGAATAAGTAACTTAAATACTCCATGGGCATGTAGAATTTGGGTAATAATTCATTCATAAAAGAAATAAAACTATATAAACGATTCTGTGATATCTTGAGGGTCATTTTATTAGATTATATGATCTCATATACCTCAAATATTCATGTGATTCCCCCCGAGTACACATGATTATGTAATCCAAAAATATTTATATGGATAATTATAAATATGTTATTGATGAAAGAACCTTCACATGGTCTATATTCATCATAATAAACTCTCAGGTGATGTTCAATCACCTAACCCCATTGTCTTTACACAATACACTTTAGGAGAGGCTTCTCCTGAAAGATTCTTCTCATAGTCACTCTTCATAATACTACTCCCCCAAAGGTTGTGTGATTCTGTGACCACATTTTCTTATTGCGATCCAGCTCGGTAGATGATATATAGGTTAGATTATTCTCTTGGTCTCACTTTATCATGTGATTAACCTAGGGATATTTGGTGACCTAGCCCCACAAACACTGAATAGCCTGAAGACTTAATTTTTTTGAAAATTTTGGATAAGCCCCATTTTAAGGAAAAAAGGGGAATCATTACATGTCTTCAAGGATATAAAAACATCAACATAAAACAAATGTCAAATCCCAAAAAAACTACTATGATATACCCCTATACAGCATCATCATCAGTATGGAAATCCTCCACCAGTGCATGATAGTTCAACAAGCTATCCCGTGTAGAGATGTATGGGCCTAGTACCGATGGCAGAGCCATACCCTCTCATACTACCAAATCTGAAAGGTTATATATGTTGAAATAACCTTCTCCAATCCTCATCTAGAGAAAATCCTAGTAGACAGTCTGGAAGAAGCATCCAAAATCTAGAAAAACATCATTCTCAGATCCCCTCACACTGCAAACCATACCAGAACAATGTAACCATCATAGAATCATCATTTCCTAGATCAATACAACCTTTAGGAAAACAACACACTACATCACCTTCACTAATCAAAGCAAATAGAATCTTTCGCCCACTAGTCGATCAAAATCAATATCCAAAACACCTAGAATCCTGAGGCGAAGCAAATTCTAAAGGACATACATCCAACTAGGACCAAAAACTCTACTAGAAGATGAATCAAAGTGGACAAACAAATCCAACCGCACCCCAAACCAAAAAAAACTTTAAGAAAACCAAAAACTAAAACCATCACTAGCACTCCAAATGGAGACCAGATGAAAGCCATATCCCGTCTATGACATCCCAGTCGCACCATGGAGAGCATGAAAAACCATCCAATGCACACAAGAAAGACAAGGCGACACTTTCTAGCCACTGTAGCTGAAACTCGGTGGTATACCTGCACCGCGCCGCCATGAAAACCATATCCGTTGAAGAAGGAGTTGGGTGAGGTTAGGCAAGCAATGATGAAAAATGTTGAGATGGCCGAGTCTATGAAGTATCTATGCCATTGCAACTGAGGATATTCCACCCCGAAACACACCGAGCACTGGAAAGGAGGCACTGTACCAAACCTAGGCGAAGGAGGCGGCGACGAGGAGAGGAGAACGCTCAGAGCCCCTTACGGGCTCATCCGGGGGCTCATCCGGTCCAATTCTCTCTCAAACTAACCCCTCGTAGTTTATGTGACCTGTTTAATGGACGATGTACATGACAGAGCCTTATCACAAGTAATCTCCATCATGTCATTTTCCCAGGGAAATATAATCATTTCAATCCTATAAGGTCATGTTATTGGATCATGGGAAGTTTTCCATTACAAATACCTCTTGCGGTCTCTCATTATCATGTGTTGCAAAGGAGTACATTGTCATACAAATGTGACCATAGTCACATGAATTACTTGATATCATTTCTGACTTACATATATTTATATCATTACCTCAAAATCATAGGCATGGATCACCTTCCATTCAATATAGAACATATATAGAACTGACACCAACCCCCTTGTAAATAAAAATCATAATTTGATATAGGGAGCACATATATGGTGAAATGATAATCTGCATGAGTTTTATGACCTCAAAATCACTATTTGAAAATTCAGTGTGTAACATCAATGGTTTGGAACATATAAAAAGGGGGTATATCTATTAATATCACAAACCATATATGAATATATTGGTCATCTAACAACATGTGAAAGCGTTGGTCACATTATAACCCTTCAATCATGAAATTTTGTGATTCCCAATTGGGAATGGGATTGCACTACACAATAGTTTAACCTAATACTTGTTACATGATAGCACTGACACATTTTCATCATAATTATCCCTTATAATTGGATGATTTTATGACCCCAAATTCTATACAAGATCTCACAACCCCTTGAATTCAAGTGATCACATGACCTAATACATTTATGTGACCACGTGACCCCAATCATCTTCATGTGATCTCCAAAGTCCCATATAAATAGTGTGATTACTCCTTACAAAAAATTTAATCTTGAACCTATTTTGTATATATTTTCATCTTCTCCTACGAGGATATATTCCATAAGGTCACTCACCCTCTTGTGATTCATTAATATTTTAAACCTCACAGTGAAATATTCCCATGGGATCAAATTATACTTCATTTCCCCCTGGTGGGTTACGATCATATAAAATATGAGGGCTCTGATTCCATTTAAAAAAAAGGATATATAGGATTCTATTTCAAGGATAAATATCCTCATTCAACATATATTTCCATATCATACCTTTATTTGTTTCCATATTCCCATTAAATACCATAATTCCTTTATGGTGTTTTCAAAAAATTCCCCATATAGAATTCACATTAAAATATTCAATGTCAAATAACATTCCTTATATCATAGATCCATACTCTCCATTAGATTTGAAACAGAAAACCTATCAAGGAAGTCTCAGGGTTTAATCAATGTTCAAATTCAATATTACGATCATATTAAATGTTTAAAATCTTTTATGATAAATTTTTTCTTACACCAAGCATGAATCTCATAAGTATGGAGGTATGTGATTATTATTCCATAAAAATATTGTAGATTCCCCTAATTGGGGCCTCCCTCTTAGGTGTAAGCCCAAATCACACTTTTTCATTCTCAAACCGAAATTCCCCACATGTGATATTACATAGAAATTTTATCCTCCAAATCAAACACCATGGGGAGGCCTTATATTTATAATCCTAACTCAATCATCTATTATAGCATGATTTACAACATAGATTTACCCAATACATTATGTTAAAAAACATATGAAATATCTTAGTTTTATGATTTCAAACTTCATGATAATTTATTTACAACATGATGTTAAAATTTAGGATATGGTTAAGTAACATGACCTTAAAATGTTTCACTAGAACATAATATTCTTTTATCAATATATTGATAGGATAAGTAAGACACCAACATAAGGATAAAACTATAAACCAATAAATTTCTATCAAAATCCCCATTCAGACATGTTCCTTATGATATTATTTATTTCATTCCCACTCTTAGCTATACACCTATAACTGAAGATGTACTATAAATTAAAACAATAATCAATATATACCATACTCTATTAGGACATATTCTAAAAAGAATAAATCCTCACCTGGAGGGTTTTATACGTTCTGGGCCGTATTATAAAATCCACATCAAACCATAATACTGGTGTGATCTATATTAATAGCACCACAATACTTATGAAACAAACTCATATTAATTATAACATATTCCATAAGAGGTCAACTAGAAAGGGGAACTTATCTATAATTCCCACAACAACCAATGGTAAGAACCATATACATAGTAATATTCACCGAATGGTGTAATGCTTCATGGATTGGACCTTGTCACATAACCTTAAAGGAATGAAGTATCCCATTAAAAGAAACTAAAATATGAAGGATCTAATTATTTTCACTATGATATGTTGTAAACCCCTTCATTGAACATGATCCCAAAAAATAAAACACCATCCTACATCTAATAAAAATATAAAATATAGTGCACCTTGTTATGGGGATTAAAAATGTAGTAAAACAAAAGAAGAATCACTGTATAATTATAAGATTAATAGTGATGGCCCTAGATATATATAAAATTAATTATCAATGGATAACCTCTGATCCATACTATTGGATTACCAAATTAATGATAGTGTGTTCCCTTTGGGTTATGGTTGCTGGTTGTAGGGGTTTCATAGTGTGACACATGGGTGTGACATCATGAGACATATTTCTCCATCCCACATCGGAGATTGGAGGGGTATTAGTCATGGTATATAACCCCAAACCACCACATAACCATAATAATTCCTTCTAAAATGTGGAAGGTATGTGAGTCACCTTAGTGGGTGGTGATCCCAAACGAAGAGCATGCCTCTGTGTAAGTGAACCAAAGCAAAACATATTGTGATGAAGGGTCATGCTTCCCAAACATAGATCCTATAGTTGACATTAGATGAGTTTTGAATGATATAATACATAATAAAATCACTAAGGGGATATTGTAGGAGAACCAAATGAAGTATATTGTGTGACCAAAAGTTTCTGGTTGCTGGCTGTAAGGGTGTCACGACATGACATATCTGTGTAATGTCATGACACGTATATCCCTATCCATAATTAGATATTTTAGGGGTGTTGGAAATGGTATATTGGACACATCCACCCCCCTTCGCCTCAGAAGTCCTTTTTAGAGGCGGATGGACATTGTGCTAACTTGGTGGGTTGTGGGCCCTGTTGAAGAAAAAACCCATAAGTTAGTGACACAAAGTGGAAAAAATTATAATGTAGGGTCATGTAACCACAATGTCTATCCTATACATACCGAAGTTCAAATCTATGTAACACCTCTAATATAGAGACACTATTTTTATTAAATTATTACTATTAAATCCTTTTAAATATTAACAACATAAAAGAGTTTCACAAACTATATCCAAAGATTTGGTGTCTTGGGAAAATCAAGACCATACACATCTTTTAAAAAATAAAACATAATGATTTATTTAATTTCTTCTTCTCTAGATTCTTAGATTCCCTCTAATTCTCCTTAAAAAAAGTAATCACTTGTGGTTATACATCAAAAAGGGGTGATATAAAAGCCCAATAATAGGATATATAAGAACACGAAAAAGTATAACATGGGGAGAGCATAAACATAACATCATATTTATAATCATGAGAGGAGGAATTAGATAAAGGCATATCATGTGGAAATTAATAAAAATAAGACATAACATCTTTGTGGTCAACTACCACACAAAGTTGTGAAAACATCTAGAATCATATTCATGAATATGTTAATTTTATAATCAGATCAATTTCATTATCCAATTAATTTAAGAACTATATAATTCTAGGAGCGTATATCACATCATAACATTTACATTGTGCTATATAATTCCTGGGGCACCCGTCACATCACAACATTTACATTATCATGCATGACACATATAACTTATATCAATCATGAACAGAAAATAACCCATAGAATGGAATGGGTTTAATTTCATTAGAATACATTTATAAAAATTTGGTTCTTAAATGAAATAGGGAATAACAACCTTGATATAATAATCATCAACCTTGAGTGAAGATGAAACAATCTTGAGGAGTAAAAGGTTTGTTTTTTTTAAAAAGTGTTATTTTGGAAAAAATTATGTTTTTCATAAACTCTAGTATAAAACATGTATATCTAGAAAAGGTATTATAATGAGGATTAAATTATATTTACAAAATATACCTTCTGAAAATAGAGATAAAGAGAGTTAAGTTCGAGAATTCCCCTTTCTTAGGTAGGAATGCTTTATTCACTTTAATATACTATATAATTATATTAGATTCATTAATTAAAAAATATAGAACATTTTAGAAATTAATTTTATTCCTTAAGGTTTTACAAATTTTATTTATGGGCTTTTTGATGAGTTATAGGGTTTAATTCCATCGTTTGGGAGCATGGTTTTCATGATCGGTTCACTTGTATACATGAATTGAAGTTTGTGTAAAATGCGTATAAATATAGATAATTGTTATTATATATTATTAATGATCATAAATAAGTTTAAATGATCTTATAACTAATTTGGTTATGTGTTAGGAGGATGAATCATTATATAAAAGTTTATGATGAACGTTTAAGGATAATTTATGTGGTTTTCAATCACAACAAATTCGTTTTGTTTTATAAATTAGTATTATGTATAAATGTTACTTATAGAACATAAAAATAGTTATAACATATGATTTAGAATCTATTTTCAACCATTTAATGGTTTTATTGACAAACTTGAAGGTGTTAAATGAAAATGAAATTGTGTCGCTAACAATGTCGGTAAATTGACACATCACTGTCGATGAATTAATTTTTCAAATAAAAGATAGAGAGAGAGAAAATAGTTTGATCATAGATATTACATCAACATGATATAATTAAATTATATCAAACATGAAGGAGTTATAATTCTTTTTGTAAAAGATAATATTAGGAGAAGAGAAGAAAATAAATGAAATAGAAATGAAATTAAAATAAAAAGTAACATGATTTTACCTCTTCGAATTATCCTCCTTGAGAACCAACTTAGGGAATATGGTTTGTCCTTTTTCTTGGAACAAAAGTTTCTGGATGTGGGGAAGGGTATTTTTAAGATTTTTAGGAATAATTTGGTAAATTATCAATGCTTGAGTGGTGTGAGGATACTACGAGGGAGTTAGGGGTGAGGGGTGGTATTTATAGTGGAGGAGAGGGGCATTTTCTCATTATGTAATTTATTAGTTTACTATTTTTCTAAAGACAATAAATAATGTTGATTATAGACAATAAATAAAGTAATTATATAATGTGATTTTTAACCAATGGTTGTTACATTTGTCATGAATCAATTAATATTTTATTGATCCTGTAATGTATATTTACAGAAAATTACCGTATTTTACTATTCACCAAAAATTCCTGTATTTTAGAAAAATCCCAAAAAATAAACCTAACCATTTATCAAAATTTATAATTCAAAAATTAACTCCATTTTCTGAAAATAAATTTCTAAACATAAGTAATTTAGTTTTTATTTTAATTCACCATTTACTAGAAAAATAATGATTTTAAAATAATAACTAATTTTATAACACATTGAAAAATTACATAAGGTCTAATAAAATTATATTAAAATTATAAGAAATAAAAATATTAATTTTAAAATAAATTTGATGAAAATAAATTTTATTTTTAAATATTAAATTAATCATAAAATCGTAATTAAATATTTATGACTTATAAAAATTCCAACACTTAATTAATAATTTTTAAAACATTTAAGTACATAGAATATGATATATTTATACCATTATTTTACATATAAGATTACTAAATTAAATTTATAATTTTTTGGTTGAGTATACTATTCATTTGGCAGGTTTACTACTCATAATGTTTATATTACTATTCCTAAGGTCAAGTTACTATTTCGTTGGTATTAGATCCTTAACTTGTAGAAATACTTCATACATCATTAATTATTCATTTTTTAAGTTGTTATTATTTTCTATAAGTTATTTTATGTGATTTATACTATATTAAATTACTATAATAAGATAAAAATTCCATTGATAATAGTTTGGGTCGTTACATTCTTCCCCCATTTTAAGATTTCTTCCTCGAAATTTCATTTTACATAAACAGGTGAGGGTACTTCTCCTTCATTGTCTCCTATGATTCCCAAGCTGAATATTTATACTTATGGTTCTTCCAAAATACTTTGACAAGGTGGATTTTCTTGTTGTGTAGAACCATATCTCTCTAATCGAGAATCACTTCTAGATTCTCTTCATATTAGATATCATCTTCTAGCTGTACTACCTCTGAGTTCAGTACGTATGAGGGATATGGTATGTACTTCATCAAGAGTGATACATGAAACACATCATGAACTTTATCGAAATTCAGTGGAAGTGCAATCTGATAGGCCATGACTCTGATTTGATCAAGGATCTCAAAGGGGTGAATATAGCTTTGTATTATCTTCCCTTTCCTTCCAAACTGTATGACTCTCTTCCATAGTGATATTGAAAGTAAGACATTATCTCCAATATTAAACTCCATGTCTTTTCGACGATTGTGAGTATAACTATTTTTTACTCTGAGTAGCATTGATACGTGGTTGGATTCTTGAACCTACTCTTCTATCTCTTTCACAATATTAGGTCCAAGTAGCTTTCTTTGGCCAACTTCTTCCTAACATGCCGATGTTCTATATTTCTTTCCATACTGATATTTATATGGATCCATCTGAATACATTATTGGAAGCTATTTTTGTATGAGAACTCAGCCAATGGGAGATTCTAATCCAATCCACCTTTTAATTCTAAAGAGCACTCTCTTAGCATATATTCGAGTGTCTAAATAGTAATTTCATATTGGAAATCAATTTTGGGGTGATAGGTCATACTAAAATTTAACTCAATACTCAAATCATGTTGAAGGATCCTTCTGAATTTCGATGTGAATCGGGTATCACGATGATAGAAAATCAAGATTGGAACTCCATGCAGTCTCACCACTTCCTTGACATACATCTTTTCAAGTTGTTCAAGAGATATATCTTCTTAAAGAGAGATTAAGTAAGAATTCTTGATTAGTTGATCCCCTATAACCCATATTTCATTATTTCCATTAGATTTCATCATGTGACCTTTGAAAAAGTCTATAGTAACATTCTCCCATTTTTATAAGTGTATAAGAAATGGTTTTATCATCCTTTTGTACATCTATTTCTCAATGTTAAATTAATGACATATCATGAACCTTGTGATAGACTCAAAAATATGCTTCCTTATGTTGTCCGACCAGAAGTGTTCTTAGAGGTCAACGTACATCTTGGTACACCTGGGATGGATAAGGAAATATTATCCATGTGAATTTTCCAATAGCTCTTTCTTTATCCCAGGTGACAAGGTCACAAAAATCCTTATTCCAAACCAAATAACACTATCATCATCGATATGTAACTCTTGTAACATCCCTTACATTGTTGTATTCGTCTTCTTTTGTAACTCTGGATCATCTCTTTGTGCCTCCTTAATCTTATCGTAGATATATGGTTTAGAAATAATTTAGAAAAGTTAGGATTTATTTCCCTTGATTATGATTTTCAAATAATTCCTTTGAATATCCATGAAGATAGGGTCCTTCCAATCCATAAAATTGATATAGTACCAGGTTTTTTTCAGCTATGATCATCATCTACCTTGTTCACCTTGACATGATGATAGTGAATAGTGAAATTAGAGTATTTTATTATCTCTAACCACATACATTGACACATGTTGAAATACTTTTGTATGAATATATAATTTAGGCTCTTTTAATCTCTATATATGTCACACTTCTCACCATAGAGGTAGTGTCGCCAGATTTTTAGGCAAACAAACACAACTTGTTTCTCTAGATCATGCATTAGGTAGTGATTCTCAGGGATATTCAACTATAGTGATTCAATCACAATAACATTTTACAAGAGTACACAACCCAATACTTTCTTTTAATAATCTAAATTTATCACAAAAATATCCCCACTTTTTGGTAATGTGATTACCGGTGCAGTGATCAACCTTCCCTTTAGCTTCATGAGGCCTTCCTCACACTCTTTCATCCCAACACAAATTACCCATTTTCTTGTTAACTTCATTAGAAGTATTGAAAATCATTATAAATTTCTCAAAAAATGGAAATAGTACCCTTATAAGGCACGAAAATTGAAGATGTTTTTGAAACTAGTGGGTATGTGCCATTCCTCAGTCACATTTGTTTTTTAAGGGCCCACATAAATTCCCTCACATGTGATCACATGTCCCAAAAATGTGACTTTATGCATCCAAAGTTCACACTTTCCGAAATTAGAGAATAACATATCTTTCCTTAATGTCTCCTACATAATCCTTATATTTTCTTCATGGTCTTACTTTCCCATGGATTAGATGAGTATAGCATCGATAAACACTATCAAACAATTTCACGATAATGTCTAAAGAGGTGATTTAGCAAATCCATAAATATTGTAGGGGCACTAGTAAGTCTGAAGGGAATCACCAAAATATTTTAGTGCCCATACCTTGTATGGAATGAAATATTCTAAATAACTTCCTTCTGGACCATTATAATGTTATATACAGATTGACGATCTGCCTTTGAGAACTACTGATCTCCTCACAACTAATTGATCAACTCATCAGTCCTTAGAAGAGAATACATTCTCTTTATGGTGATATTGTTGAGTTACTGATAATCGATATAGAACCACATTGATCCATCCTTCTTCTTGAAAAATATCACTGGTGCACCCCAAGGTGATGCAATAGGTCTATAAAACCATTGTCCAAATTCTCTACCAAATGCTTCGTAACTCCTCCAGTTTGATAGGAGACATCCTTTACGGGGAATGTTGACATAAGAGTTGCTTCAAACATGAGTTCAATTGAGAAATCTACCTCACGATTGGGGAGAAGTCCAGGTAACACTTCATGAAATACATCGCCTTATTACCTCATGATGAGAATTTTATCCTAGGTTCATAACTTTATTGGACTCAACCATTTGAGGGAGGTATTCTTCTTCATAGGGAATCAACACCCACACTGTTGAAGGATTTACCAAAGGAAACTCATGATCCTCCTTGTATTTGTTGAGGAGCATGGAATGGTTTGGCAGATGAAAATACATTTTTGTTTCCCAATAGTTGATATGTTATCTATATAATGAGATCTAATCCATCCCAATTATAGAATTGAATTAAACCAAGGTAAGTATTGCCATATTTTTAAGAATAATATTCCCATATACACCAACATGAGATGATTTCAACACTTGGGTTTTATTTATTGCCCTAGTAGGTATTTTTATAGATATATACACTTCAATGTTTCAAGGATTCCATTCAATAGTTCTAGAAACATTGCATGATATACAGGAATGTGTAGAACCCAGATCAAAAAATACTTTTTCCATTATTGTGTGAATAAGAAGAGTACCTTGTACGACTTCATTTTCATTATCCACTTAGTAGTAGTGATGGAATAAGCCTTTCCTTTCTCCTTTTGATTTGGTGGATACTAGCATTGATAACACTTGAGGACTTGAGGTTTCGTACACTATCTTCCATAGTTCCCTTGCTCCCTATAGTTGTAACATTGGACCATGGGTGGTTCTCTCCATTCCTCCACCACATTTTCTTTCTTCCTCGTGTATTTTTGACATTCACAAGCTTAGTGGAAAACTATCCCACACTTGAGGAATTTCCCCATTCCTTTGAGGGAGTTCCATGATGCTTCTTCCCTCATTTTTGAAAAGTTGGTGGTTGGGTTTTCTTTCCACCTTTCTCATGTGACCCTCTATCTTGAAAGTAAATCTTTCATTTCTTATCACCATAGACATGAGACGATTCATCAAACTCCATTTCCACTTTGAGATCACATCAAACAACTTCTTCACAACTCCCAATGTATCACATTTCTACATCCTTTCAAATGTGTAGTTTTAATCCATTCAACAATCTATCAATTTTTCTACCATTATTGATAACAAACCCATAAGCGTGCCTTTCCATCCTTATGAAATTTTCTTTGTAGGATGTGATACGTTCTTCTTACTTTTTCTTAAACTCTATTAATTCTCAATTAATTTTTGTATGAATATTAAAATGGAAATACTTGTTAAGAAACATTATATTAATGTCTTCCAACTCCATCTTTTTAATTTCATCCATCATCTTAGTATTCTTAATCAAATACCACCATTGATCAAACTCTCTATCTAGATGATAAACAACAAGATTCACCTTCTCTATCATAGAATAGTAAATAATAGAAAAGATCTTTTCTATCTAGTTGAATCACTATTCTAAAACTAGTGCATAAGATGATCCACTAAACATCAGTGGTCGTTGCCCCATAAAACACTCTATATCCAGTTTCTCCCTCTTAGGTGAAGGTAGTCGTTACACATTATTCAAGTTATTGTTTAGTAACTGAGACATCTGGGTAATAATCACTTTTAAATTTTTAACTCCACCTACCGAATAATTGGGGATGTCATTCGGGCAATCACCGCATTGTCCCTCACACGAATTGCTGGCATGATTTCACCCAGTTCCTACCATTTTCTAAATTTAAAATTTTGGAAAAAAACATAATTCAACAAATCATATTTAATTTATTCCATTTTAAAATTTACTCTATATAAATATCTTATGGGATACCTGTGTTTATAATTTTTGGGAAAAAATCGTATTGGGTGATTTTTTATAATTAGTCTCATACTAAGGGTTTTCACTAAGGATCTCCAATCATAATTCCCAAATTAACTAAAAAACACTTTGATACCAACTATAGAGACCCTTAATTTCTTACATTATTCTTATTAAACCATTTTAAATATGAATGAAATAGTTACACATCTATGTTATATAGTTTTAGTACCTTGGTAAAATTAGAACCGTAAACCACTTTTATAAAATAAAACATAAAAATTTATTTAATTCCTTATTCTCTAGATTCTTAGAGGCCTTCACATTCTCCTTACTACAATATTTCACATACGGATATACATAAAAAATGGGTGATCTAAAAGCTCATTAAGAGTGTATATAAGTGCATGAAACAATATAACATGGGGTGAGCATAATAATAACATCATTTTAATAATCATGAGTAGAAGCCTTAGGTAAAAGCATTGAATTTCGAAATCCATAAAATTGAAACATCATTTATTAGTGGTCAACTACCACACATGGTTTTGAAAAAATATTTCATCATGTTAATTAATATTTCAATTTTATCATGATATAAATGAAATTAACTAATTCATTAGAGCGCTATATGATTTCAGATCCCCCTATCACATCACAACATTTATCATTATCATGTATGCCACATAGAACTTATATGAATCATGAAAATAAAATAACCCATTGAAAATACTGGGTTTAATTTCGTAAGAATACATTCATAAAATTTGGGTTCCCAAATGAAATAGGAAATAAGGTACTTGATATAATAATCATTAATGTTGAGTGAAGAAGAAACAATCTCCAAAAGTAGATCATGTGCTTTTTTGAAAGAAGAGTTCATTTGGAAAACATTATGTTTACTATAAAAACAAGTAGAATACATGTATACCCCAAAAAAGGTAATATAATTATGAAGAAATTATATTTATGGAATATCCATACTTAAAATGGTGTGAAAGAGGAAAAACCTAAAGAAAGAGAGTTGAGTTTGAGAATTCCCCAAACCATATGTCCTAATGATTTTTTCACATTAATATCCTTTGTAATCACATTAGATTAATTAATTAAAAAAATAAAACACCTTTTATAATATAATTTTAGTAATTAAAAATTTTTTAAGTTCATTAATGTAATTTTGGTAGAGTTATAGGGTTTAATATCATCATTAGGGAGATTGGACTTCATGATCCTTTAACTTGTATACAAGAATGGAAGTTTATGTTCAATGTAGATAAATTTCCATAATTTTTATTATATTTTTTAATGATCTTTCATAATTTTCAATTAAATTATAAATAGTTTTGTTATATGGTTTGAGGATGAATCATTAGATAAAGGTTAATGATGATTTTTTTTGTTTTTTTTGGTGGTTTTCGATCACAAGAGATTGATTTTGTTTTATCATTTAGTATTATGTATAAATGTTACTTACAAGTCATAAAAAGGGTTATAAAATTCATTTTAGAATCTGTTATAAACCATTTAATGGTTTTATTGACATCCTTTAAATTATTAAATGAAATGAAAGTGCATCTTCCATAACATCGGCAAATTGACATATCACGTGCAACGATTTATATTTTAGAATAAGAGAGAGGGAAAAACGAGTTTGACTATGGATATTCCATTAAAATGATATAATTATTGTATATAAAACATACTATATTTATCATTACATTTGGATAATATAATGTGAGTAAAATAGAATAAAATAAATGAAACTGAAAGGAAATTAAAATAAAAAGAAAGAGGATTTTACCTCTTGGAAGTATTATTTATGAGAACATCCTAAGGAAAACGTTTTTGGTCTTTTTATCAGAATAAGAGATCCTGGAAGTGGAGAAGGGGATAGGTAAACATATTAGGTGGAATTTGGGAAAGTCTTAATGTTTGAGAGGTGTTGGGAGAATAGTGGGTGATGGGTTGTATTTATGGTGGAGGAGAGGGGTGTTTTCTTATTATTTAATTCATTAGTTGATTATTTTACTCAAGACAAGAAATATTGTTGATTATTCAGACTAAATATAGTAATTAGATCATTTAATTTTGAATCAATGGTAATTAAATCATTGACGAATCAATGAATAATGTACTTAACCTATAATGTATATATATCGTAAATTTCCATATTATACTATTCACAGAAAATCAAGTATTTTATGAAATACTAGAAATTAACCCTAACCATTCTTCAGTGGGTAGAATTAAAAAATGAACTCCATTTTATGTTTATAATTTTCTAAACATGAGTAATTTAATTTTTATTTGATGTCTACTTCTGTATGAAAAAGTGCAGAATTTAAAATTATAATTGATTTTATAACACATTCAAAAATTACTTGTGGTTTAATAAAATTTTTAGAAAGTCATAAGAAATCAAAATATTAATTTGTCAATATATTTTATGAAAATTAATTTTCATTTAAATTATTAAATTAATCATAAAATTTTATTTTAAAAATTTATGACTTGAAAAAGTTCCAGCACTTCAATGAAATTTTTAAAACATTTATTTACTTAGAATATGATATAATTATACCATTATTTCATTTATAAGATTCTGAGATTTTATTTATACTTTCATGGGTGGGCCACTATTCATTTCGCTAGTTTACACTTCATAAGGTGCATGTTACTATTCCTAATTTCAAGTTACTATTTCATCTTTATTGGTTCATTAACTTCTATAAATACATCTTATTTCATTAATTCATCATTTATAATGTTTTTATTATAATATATATGTTATTTTATGTGATTTATACTATATCACATTACTATAAGATGGGTCAAATTTCATTGATAAAATTTTGGGTCATTACATCTAATATGTAAAGATATTCACACTGTAATTTACCAATAATCAATTAATAATTTTCGGGTAATAGATCTCATATCATGTTTTGGGAAATATTCACAAAGAAAACATAAATATATAAGATAGTCCTGAAGTAGGAAATAATTCTTCCAAACATCGTGGGACAAGTATATCCTCCCATACTATGTACTAATGAGATTTTATAAGATTCATTCGTAAGAAAACTGAATGAACACAGAACATTGGATGGTAAGTCAATTCCTTGATACAGATATGGGAAAAATTGGGTCTTTCTGATTCTATGAATAAACCCCACTGAAACCCATCCAAGATAAGTGTAGAAACCCTATGTTAGCCATGTTAAATTATTATTATCCCCTCACAAAAAAACTTTTAGAACACCATATCCCTAGTAAAAAACAATGATATTTATGAACATTGGTATTCATTTCAAATTTTTTTATTAATATTTTTGGAATCTTGATCATTATCATTCATATCCTCTATAATACTTTTTGTCACACCTATTTTTTTTCATGTTTTGGTTTTTGATATGGTTTATTGGAAATCCTGATTTTTTATTGGGATTTGTATGAGATGAATGTTGAGTATTTAGCTTCCATCAATGTCTAATCACTTGACCATGGGATCCCTATATACTGTTTCGGGGTTTTGGATAAAAGGATGATTACTTCAAGATTTGGGCCAACCGTGACCCCATTTTCGGATTTGAAAACCAAAATTTTTTCTTTTATAACTCCTTCATTTTCAACATATTTCTCTCCTTAAAATTCCCAATTATCCTCTACTAGCCTATTAAAACCACCATATCTATTTTGACACATTAGGAGATCATAATCATGGTGTATGTGGGTGATATATTCAAGAATTGGCTCAACCTATTAGCCCATTTCGAGATTTAGGGAAATTGTTTTATTTATTTCATATATCATTCATGTTTTAACATTTTTCGATAATTCCACCACACACTCGAGCCCAAAAATCCTAGGAACACCCCCCCAAGTTCCATATTACCTCTTTTTATATCATAGAAATCATGGATTAGGAAAAATTTCTTCAACATTTCTCAAATAGTAAATATTTGTAACAGTAATTTGTTTTATTTATAAATCATTCAATTTTTAATATATTTCATACAAATTTGATTCCCCGGGTTCTTATAGAAATAATTAACCCTTCCATTTAGTTTCAATCCATTCTGTCTCCACTAAGTGTGAGGTTCTAAGGGAAGACGTAGAGTCACTAGTTTCCAAGGTGAGATTACATCTCATTTATCCCCCTCTTCCTCCTCCTCCCATTATTTCATGGTTCATTATTCTACCCTAGTCATTCAAGATTGGTGATTCTGCTTTGGAATTATTTTTTATTGGGGTTATGTTGTTTTAGGTATATTCTTCATCGGTTTAGGGTTTATAAATCTGTGGTGGGTGATTTTGGTTGTGTGTTTCCATTCCTCCAAGTATTTGAGGTAGGTTCTCCCACAAACATGCCTTTATTATTTAAGTTTCATCCTTTTCATGTTTTTATCAACTTTTGTACATGATTATTATTTTTCTACAACCTTTAGAGATTCTATGTGATGTGAAAAATGGTTATTTGTGCCTTGTTTTCTATAAAAGGAGTTGTTTCATTATAAACGTATACACGGCTTGTTTAAATAAATGTTACGCTAGTTTTCTCATATGCAATATTATTTTAATGAACTTTTTTAACTACTATAATAAATTTTTGGCATGAAAAATTGTTTTTTTACCCATTTGGGTTTTAAATAGAAGTTTGTTTTCTAAATTTGTCATGCCTAATTTTTAGAAAAGTGTCTGGTTGGCTTTTGTGTCCTAAATGTGATATAAAATGACATGTTTTAATTTATTAAAGTGTGGGAATCATGAAAACTGATATTTTGGGTCCTTTTTTGGCATTACATAGTTTATTTATTTTATAAATAGATTGGAAATTGTTTTGACATGTTTTCACAAGAGTTTCATGTAAGTGGCATGTTTGACATTTTTCAATAAAATGGTTGAACATTGAACGTGTAACGTAAGTGTTTTAAAGGGAATATTTAAATGTATTTTCTACTACTAATGGTTTGTTTATACCAAATTATTAATGGTCTAATGATTACCTTTAATGCATGTTGGTTTGGAAAAATGATTAAAGTCCCATTTGGCATTTTTCTAAACAAGGGTTTTCATGACTGTTCAATCATGCACCATGTGGGGCCATTTTTTGATCCCTGAAAATTTATTTATTAAATGATTTTGGGGTTGAAAAATTAGGTTTTAACTGTTATTTTTTGTTTTTTCCTTAAAATATAATTTTTTATTTTATTTTATGTGCAGAGCATCGTTATACTTCTTTAAATGGTTTTACGAAAAGTTTAAGTGGTTTATTGATCTGTGATAGAACTGTGAGGCATATGTGTGGGATCTTTTGTGTGTGTATAATCTTGTAATGGATTTTTCATATGAAAAGTGAATTTTATGATATGTGTAACTTTATTTAATACTAACGGTAAAATCGGGTATCTATGTGGGTGGACGGGTACTAGTATGCTAGAGACTGGGAGGGGTTTCCTCCCTGTTTCAAAAAGTAAGTATGACGATTACAATAGTAACTAAACTATGATGATGTTGATGTTGGGGAACACTAGGATATGGATGATTATCCTACTATTATCTCATGTGCACAAGAATGGATATTTATTATTTTTACTATCACCGATATATAAGGTACTTGGGGCCCACAACTAACTAGTGCCTAGGGGTGTTCCCGTGACATGTTCTCATTGGCTATTTTGTACTCACCGATGGTATATGGTGTGTCTTGATAGTAAATTCAATAGATTTTTTTTTTAAATTTTACAATCTTTAAATCATCCCCCTAGAAAAGGATTTTCATTTTGAAGTTGCAGCTCTTTGAAAATTGTTACGAGCATTCTTATTTATAAAACATTCAAGTTTTTGTCTTGAAATTTTTATAGCATGGAACCTAATTTGGAAAAAATAATTTTATATCATATATTAAAATCATAAAATTTATATTTCCTTTATTTTAAATGAAGTGAATTGGGAATAGAATATTGGGATAACTTACTATGTTTTAATACTCACACCAACAGTCTTCTTCTATTTTTAGCCCTTGTGTAGGATTCATCTTGAGTTCGATCACAATGGGTGACAAGTGATAATTATGTTAGATAGTGACCAGTATGGTCACATGGTGTTAGTTGGTTGTTATATTTTTTTGGTTGAGTTTTAGCTTTATTTGTACTTTCTGTTTCTTATACAAATAATGATCAGTTCAATTTTTATGTAAATGTATTTTGGGATGTCCATTTCTTTCTGTTGTTGGTTTGATTTTTTATTTTTGGGAGAAATCATTAAATTTTATACTATATTAAAGAACTCGGTGCTTTTCACCATCCCAAGAGGATCGGGAATACCCCTCGATACATGTCGTAGGTTGGCCTGGGTGACCGGTTCAGGGTCGACTCGGGTTGATTCGTGACAAAATGGTACCAGAGGAGGTCATTTTTTAGTGGACCTTTATTTTTAGAGTTCCTTATTATTTGGGTTATGTCAACATAGATGTAGTATTATTTTTGGTACATGAGGGTTATGTGTGGGATGAGCATCGAGAACTATTAATCATTCTAATCCTCAAGTTTCCACGAGAAGTCCAGTTTTATTAGTGTCCTTTATTCTTGTTCCATGTTTGGTGTTGGGATATGACAAGGGAAGTCTGACTAATGGCCTATGTGAGCTCGCAAGTCCTATAAATCCATGTGGATCTAGGGCATGGTCCTAATATGTCTCTTTTTTCATTTTGTGTTTTACATATTTCCACCTACCATATTTTCAAATCACCCACCAACAGTAATTACCTTTTTTTGGTCTTTGGACATTTCTTTAATTCTGAATTTTTATTTTTAAAACCTTTGTGTGGGAATTTTGTAAATTGGTTTTATGGAATTATTCGATTATGAAAATTAGAAAAAATAATTTTAAAAAATAAATATAACATTTGTTTTGTAAGGTTGTGTTTATTTGAAACACTTTTTGGAGACGAAGTGGAAATGATTTAACATGATTAGATTTTCCCTAAAATAAAATTGTTTTTTATTGAAATAAAATGCTTCTAATGTGTGAGTCATTTTATGGTGACTCTGAATATTTGTTTTTAAATATGGTTTTGGGATGTTGAAAATTGTTTGAATTTGATGAATTGGTTTTGGAAATTGGTTTTGTGTTGTTTGTGTTTTCCATGAAAGGGTATTGGTCTCAATGGCCATCAGATTATGAAAATATACCTTTCTGAATTATAGAGAATAAGAAAAGATTGATTGGAGTATATTGGGTGTTTTGAATGTTGTTAAAAATTAAAAGAGGCAGTCTTTTAAGAAAATGGTACTTGATGAAGTGTGGTTTGTTTTGTGAAATATGAAAAGGGTTTTTCACTTGGCGGTTGGTGTTCCTTTGTAATGTACAAGTTTTTTGGAATGATGTTGTTTGTTTTAGCCTCTGGTGTTTTTATGGGTGCGCATGTGCATGGTTTTATTGATATCTGGAATTAAGACCTGTAAGGAATGGTGGTTGGGTGTCTGGGGTGGCATGGAAATGATCATTTGAGTGAGACTTGATGAAGAACCAACGGTGAATATGGAAATCCACCAATTTATTTTGTTTTTAAAATGTGTTTTGAGATGATTTTTTTTCATTTGTTTATAAAAGAATGGTTATGTGGATAGTGTTTTCTATGTATTACAAGATTTTTCTATTCATTATGCTTCCTTGTGATATGGAAGTCATACTCTTGTTGTTTTTTGATATGGGATCTTGTTGGTGGCCTGGTTTTGTAGTGGTGTTCAGTGGGTTTATAAAGATGTGTTGGATGTTGTGATGTGGCCATGGATAGTTCTCCATTGGAAATATTTCATGTTGATCAACCATAGGATTCTTTTAAAATGTTAAATACACCTCCTTGGATCATTACATGGCCGTTTTGTTGGAATAGGGAGCTTTTGGTATTGATTTAAAGTGTTTACAGGTCGTCATAATTCTTTTGGACATTGTAGTTGTGTTCGATGATGTTGATGTGTTTCATTGTAGTCCTTGTCCATTCTACTCCACATTCGGAGTGAGAGAGAATGGTGATATGTATATATGGGTTCCTGTTTAAATGACAGTGTGTTTTTTCGAATGTGATACTTCTATGGTTTTTTTATCCTTCGCACATGACTACAGTGCAATAGATGTTACCGAAATCAGGGCTCTAGCCATAGGCCTCAGAGTGAAGATTTTAACACAATCATAAAATCACAAGAGGTGTAGGGAGCTCGACTAGGCTTTTGCCTCCGACATTGTGGTAAGGTATTTTATATTTCTCTATTTTGGTTCTCATAACTATGAATTTCCTCTTGTCGCAACAATAATGGTGGGCTTACCCATCACACAATGTCTATGGTTATGCTTTCATGGATGTGGGTTTCTGATCAATGCCCATGTGTATACTACCTGTGTAAATCGAGTGCGGTATTGGTTTTTCATATTCATAGGTGGAGAGTGTAGGATAGTTCCATTGTTTTTTTTGGTTTCATTTACCTAATTATTTGGTCCCCTTCCCACCCCTCCCCGAGTGGTGGGGTTCTGGATCCGTTTAGCAATTATTGGCCTAGTTCTTGTCCAATCCTTTTGAGAGTGGGGGGTTTAAATTTTTATGTTGTGTTCCTCTTAACGTAGATTTTTAGGTTTTGTGGGAGAGTTTGAGTGGACTTTTGTGGGAGATACATGTTCCTAGTTCATGTTTAATTCTTTTTTTGTTATTGATTATTGGTTCTTAATAGTGGGGAGAACCACCATGGGTCTCATAGGGTTTCCACTTAAGAATTTTTCGAGTGCTAGTTGTATCTTAATGGTGGGGAGTCCATTCCAAAATACCCGAGAATAATTGGATTTCGTGAGTTTTTTTTTATCATTGGGTTCATTGGGGGAAGGCCCAACAATCTGGTTCTTGGTTTGGTTGTGGAGGTAGTGACTTGATATTTTGGTTGATTCTCAGGAAGTGGTTGGGAGTTGGTGTTTTGGTTGAGGTAAGAGGATTATGTTCTATAAATATTGGATGATTTTTCATTATATTCAGAGGTGGGAACATATTAATAAGGAATTATTAGGTGTTTATCAATCAACAAGAATTTTTGGAACCTTTCAAGGGGCAAAAAGCTTTAATGGTGGGGAGAATTGTGACACCGTTTTTTTTCATGTATTGGTTTTGATACAGTTCATTGGAAATCCCAATCATTTTCAAGGGTTTTGGGTAAGGAAAATGTTGATTTTTTAACTTCTATTTATTTCTAATCATCCTACCAAGGGTTCCCCATATCTTATTTGAGAGTTTTGGAGAAAATGGTGGTTACTTCAAGATTTGGGCCAACTGTGAGCTCATTTCTATATTTTAAAGACAAATTTTTTTCTTTTAAAACACCTTCATTTTTCTTCATTTAGAACTCATTGAACTTCAGACTTGTCCTACACTAACCTATTCAAGCCTCCATATCCATTTGGACACCATGTGATCTCATAATCATGGTGTATTAGGGGGCTTTATCCAGGCATTGGGCCAACCTATGATCCCATTTCCAAATTTATGGAAATTATTTCATTACTATCATATCTCATTCAGTTTTTATCTTTTTTTGCACATTACACCTCTCACTAGATCCCAATATCACAATACACCCCCCATATTTTCCATTTTCCATCTTTAGATATAATCCTCATCATGGATTAGGGTGAATGTATTCAGGATTTCTCAAATCGTCAGGTAATTGTTTTCATTAATAAATCATTCATTTTTTATTATTTTCTCCCAAATTTGTTTCCCTTGGTTCTTCTAGACCAAATTATAACTTGTTTTGAGTTTCAAGATATTCCATCACCTCTATGTTTGTGGATCTAAGGGAATACGAAGAGTCTCTAGTTTCCAAGGTGAGATCCCTTCCCATTTCTCCTCCCTCTTCCTCCTCATTCAATTATTTCACTGTTATTTCTTCTCACCAAGATATTAAAGACGTGGGTTTGTGTTTGGTCATGAATTTTTATTGGGGTTATGTTGGTTTAGGTCTGTTCTTCATAGGTTTAGGGTTTATAAGTCTACGGCCGGTGATTTTAGTTGTGCGTTTCCATTCCGCCATGTTTTTTAGGTTGGATCTTCCACGAACTTGCCTCTATTATTTATGTTTCATCTTCTTAATGATTTTATAATATTTTATACATGATTGGTATTTTTTACAACCTTTTTAGGTTCTGTGTGATGTGAAAAATGGTTATTTATGCCTTGTTTTGTGTAAAATGGAGTTGATTCTTTATAAAAGTGTACACTACTTGTTTAAATAAATGTTACGCTAGTTTCCACATATGTATTGTGATGTTAATGAACGTTTTTAACTACTACAATCAAATTTTGGCATGAAAAATGGTTTTTACCACTTTGGGTGTTAAATAGAAGTTGTTTCTCTAAATGTTGCATGCCTAGTTTTCAGAAAAGTGTCTGGTGGGATTTTGTGTCCTAAATGTGATATAAAATGACATGTCTAAATTTATTAAAGTGTGGGAATAATGTAAATTGATATTTGGGGTAATTTATTTGGAATTACAAAGTGTATTTCTTCTATAAATATAGGAGTATTTTTTTGAAAAGTTTTGGAAAGAGTTGCCGATAAGTGGCCCATTAGGCATTTTTAAGAAAATGGCTGAACATTGAATGTGGATCCTAATTGTATTAAATGGATTATGTAAACGTTTTTTCTGATAATAATGGTGTGTTTAAACCACATTTTTAAAGGTGTAATTTGTACCTTTTATGCATGTTGGTTTGGTAAAATGATTAAAGGCCAGTTTGGCATTTTTCTAAAAATGGGTTTTCATTTGTGTTAAATGTTGCACCATGTGGGGCTATTTTATGATCCATGAAAATTTTTAATTTAATGGTTTTGGGGCTGAAAATTTTTGTTTGATATGGTATTTTTCGGTTTTCTCCTTCAAATATAATTTTTAATTTCATTTTTTGTGGAGAGCCACTTTATACTTCTTTAAATTCTTTTATGAAACTTTTAAGTGGTTTATTGATCTTTGAATGAACTGTGGGGAATTTGTGTGGGGTCTTTTGCTTTTGTATGATTTGGTAAATTGAGTTTTCATGTGAAAAGTTTATTTCATGACACGTGGTACTTTATTGAGTACTAAAGGGAAACCCAGGTATATAAGTGGGTGGATGGGTACATGTTTGCTAGTGATCTGGAGGGGTTTCATCCCTATTCCACGTAACAAGTTTGATTATTACAACACTAACTAAACTATGATGATGATATTTTTGGGCACCACTAGGTTATGGATAATTCTACTCCTATTGGATCATGTGCACGAGAATGGATATTTATTATTATTACCTTCACGGATATATGAGGTACCTGGGGCTCACAACTAACTACTGCCTAGGCGTGTTCCCATGACATGTGATCATTGGCTATTTTATACTCACCAATGGCATACGATGTGTTTTTTTGGTAAATTCAGAAGCATTTGTGTTTTATTTTAAAGTGTACATTATTTAAAACATCCCTCTTGAATACTATTTTCATTTTGAAGTTGTGCCTTTGGAAATTTGTTACTAGCATTCTTATTTATAAAACATTCAAGTTTTTGTCTAGTAATTTTTGTAACATGGAACCTAATTCGGAAAACATTATTTAAAATCATGTATTTAAAATCATGAAATTGATATATCTTTTATTTTAAAAGATGTGAATTGGGAATAGAATATCGGGCTAACATACAAAGTTTTAATACTTACATCTATAATCTTTTTCGGTTTTTAACCCTTGTCAAGGTTTCATCTTGAGTTCAATCACCTTGGAATACATGGGATAATTATTACGGAGAGTGACCATCTGGGTCACATTGGGTTAGTTGGTCATTAGGTTTGGTCAGTTGTGTTTTTGGGTTAGATGTACTTTCAGTTTCTTATACAATTAATGTTCAATTCAGTTTTTATGTAATTGTATTTTGGGATGTTTGATTCTTTCTATTATTTGTTTGATTTTTATATTTGGGAAAAAATCATTCTCGTTTTTACTCTATTGATGCACTAAGTGATTTTCACCATCCCAAGATGATCGGGAATGCCTCTCCGGACTTGTTGTGGGCTGGCCTAGGTGACCTGTTCAGGGTTGACTCGGGCTAGTTCGTGACAAAATGGTAGCAGATAAGGTCAGCTCTTAGAGGACCTTGATTTTTAGAGTTCCTTGTTATTTAGAGGATGTCAAGGTAGATGGTTTATTATTTTTTGGACTTTAGGGTTAAGGGAAGGAAGAGCATCGTGAACTCTTGCTCGTTCTAATCCTCAGGTTTCCACAGGAAGTCTAATTTTATTAGGGCCATTTTTTCTTGTTGACTGTTTGGTGTTGGGATATGACAAGGGGAGTCTGAATAATGGCCTCTGTGGGTTCACAAGGCCTGCCAAGACATGTGGATCTGGGGAAGGGTCCTAATAAGTCTCTTCATGTTTGTGTTGAGTTTGACATTTTTCCACCAACCATATTTTCAAGTCACCCACCAACAACAGTTTCCTTTTGCAGTTCTGTTGGACATTTCATGAATTCTGAATTTTTGTTTTGAAATCCTTGGGTAAGAATTATGGAAATGGTTTTTAAGGAAGCATTGGATTTTGAAAATCGGAAAAATTAGTTTTAAAAAATAAAATATAATAATGGTTTTGGAAGTTTGTGTTATTGTGAAACACTTTTTGGGGAAGAAGTGGAAATGATTTAACGGGAATGGATTTTCCCTAAACTAAACTTGTGGTTTGATAAAATAAAATTCTTTGAATGTGTGAATCTTTTTACAGTGATTCTGAATCATTATTTTAAATTGGGTGTTTTGTGATTTTGAATAGTTTTTAATATGATGAATTGGTTTTGGAAATTGGTTTGGAGCAGTTGGTGTTTTTGAAGAAAGCGTATTGGTCTCAATGGTCATAAGATTATGAAAATATACCATTCTAAATTTTATAAAATGGGAATGTATTGTTTGGAGTATCTTGGTTGTTTTTAATGTTTCTAAAAATAAAAAGGGGTAGGATTTTAAGAAAATGGTTCTTGATGAAGTGTGGTTTGTTTTGTGAAATGAAAAAATGGTTTTGACTTTGTGGTTGGTGTTCCTTTGGAAGGTACATGATTTTTGGAATGATGTCATTTTGTTTTAGCCTTTGGTTTTTTCATGGGTTCTCACATAGATGGTTTAATTGATATCTGCAATGAAGGCCTATATGGAATGTTGGTTGGGTGCCCGGAGTGTCATGGAAATGTGCTAGTGATTGAGTCTTGATGAAACACCATTGGTGAATGTAGAAATCCAGAAGGTTAGTTTGTTTTTAAAAAGTATTTTGAGATGAAAAATTGTGTCATTTTTTTATAAAATGATGGTTACGTGGATAGTTTTTTATATTTCCTAGAAGAGTTGTTTATTCAGTATGCTTCATTGTGATCTAGAAGTCATACTCTTATTGTTTCATGAGATGGGATCTTGTTGGTGGCTCGGTTTTGGAGTAATGTTCAGTGGGTTTCTAATGATGTGTTGGATGTTGTGATGTGGCCATGGATAATTCTCCATTGGAAATATTTCCTGTTGATCAACCTAAGGATTCATTTAAAATGTTAAATCCACCTCTTTGGATGATTCCTCGGCCCATATCTGGGAATAGGGGTATGTTTGGGATTTATTTAAAGTGATTCCTGGATGTGGAAGTTATTTTGGAAATAGTCGTTGTATTTGGTGATGTTGTTGTGTTTCGTTGTAGTCCAGGTCTATTCTCCTCCTTGTTCGGAGTGAGAGATAGTGGTGAAATGTATCTATGAGTTCCTGTTAATATTAATGTGAGTGTTTTATAATTTGAGTTTTTTGGGGTTTGGTGATGCTTAGAACCTAACTATGGTGTAGCAGATGCTACATGCATCAGGGCTCCAGCCATAGGCCTCAGAGTGAAGCTTTCGACATTGTCAGGAAATCGTCAGAGGTGTGGGGAGCTCGACTAGGATCCAGACTCCACCATTGTGGTAATGTATTTTTTATGTCTCTATTGTGGTTCCTCATCACTGTGACTTTCCTCTTCTCGTAATGAGAATGGTGGGATTCCACCTCACACAATGTCAATGGTTATTCTTTAATGGATATGGGTTTCAGATCAATGCCCATGTGTGGACCGCCTATGTAAATCGGGTGAGGTCTTGGTTTTACTCGTTTGTAAGTGTAGTGTTTTGGGTGTTCTATTGTTTATTTTTTGTTTTCAGTGGCCTAAATATTTGGCCCCCTACTCTCCCCTCCCCTAGTGGCATGGTTCTAGATATCTATAGTAGTTGTTGGACTAGTTCTTGTCCCATCTGTTCAGAAGTGGAGGGGGTTTGATGTTCATGTGGTGTTCCTCTTAACATGGGTTGGTAGGTTTTGCCGGAGGGTTTGTGTGGGAATATGTGGGAGTGACATGTTCCTAGTTCATGTCCAATAATCTCTTGGTCATTGGTCTTTGGATTTTAATGGTGAGCAGAACCACCATGGGTCTCGTAGGGTTTCCTCCTAATAATTTGTCGAGTGCCAGTTGTTTCATAATTGTGGAGAGTCCATTACAGAATCCCCTATAATCCTTGGAATTCGTGAGTTATATTATGTTTAGGTTATCATTGGGTTCATTGGGAGAAGGCCCAAAAATCTGGTTCTTGGTTTGGTTGTAGAGGTAGTGATATGATCTTTCGGTTGATTCTCAGGATGTGGTTGGGAGTTGGTATTTTGGTTGAGGTAAGAGGCTTAAGTTCCGTGAATAGTGGATGATGTGTCATTGGATTTGAAGGATAAAGTATATTGATATTGAATCCATTGGTGTTGATTAATCAACTGGAATGTGTTGTGGATTTCCGGAGGTGGAAAGCATTAATGGGGGAGAATTTCCACACCTGTTATTTTTTTCATGTCTGGGTTTTGATCTAGTTCATTTGAATTCCCAATCCTTATCAGGAGTTTTAGATAAGATGAATGTTGATTTTTTAACTTCCATATATTTATAATCATCCTTCCTTGGTTGCCCAAAATATTTTTTGAGCATTCTGGAGAAAACGGTGGTTACTTCAAGATATGGGCCAATTGCGAGATCATTTTTAGATTTTAAAACCAAAATTGATTCTTTTAAAACACCTTTATTTTTATTCCTTTTTCCCTCATTCAACATCCCACTTGTCCTAAAATGACCTATTAAACCTCCCATATTTATATGGACACCATAGGATCTCATAATCATGGTGGATTTGGGTGATTTATTCAGGAATTGGGCCAACCTATGAGCACATTTCCAAATTTAAGGAAGTCATATTATTTATATCATATCTCATTCATTGTTTAACTTTTTTGATCATCACACCTTTCAATCAATCCCAAAATCCCTAGGCGCACCCCTATGTTCCATTTACCATTTTTGGATATCATCTTGATCGTGGATTAGGTCGGATGTCTTCAAGATTTCTCAAATCGTCCAGATTTTTAATGGTAATTTGTTTCATTCATAAATCGTTCATTTTTTGTTATTTTAACCACAAATGTTTCCCCTTATTCTTTTATAACAATTGATCACATATTTTTAGTTTCAATCCATTCCATCTGCTCTATGTGTGTGGATCTAAGGGGAGATAAATAGTCTCTAGTGTCCAAGGTGAGATTCATTATTCTTTATCCTCCCTCTACCTCATCCTTCCATTATTTAATGGTTATTTATTATAACATAGTTATTCCATACCTGGGGTTATGTTTGGTCATGATTTTTTATTGGGGTTATGTTGGTTTAGGTCTAGTACTCATAGGTTTATGGTTTATAAATCTGCAGTGGGTGATATCATTTTTTTTGTCACTATTCTGCCATGTTTTTTTGGTAGGTTCACCCAAGGACGTGCCCTTATTATTTATGTTTCATATTTTTTACACTTTTTCCACCTTTTATACACGATTAGTATTTTTTTCAACCATTGGAGTTTCTATTTGGTATGCAAAATGGTTATTTATGCCCTGTTTAGTGTAAAATAGAGTTTTTTGTTATAAAAGTGCACACCACTTGATTAAATAAATTTTCCTCAAGATTTCACATATGGTTTTTTATTTTTATGACCATATTTAACTAATATAATAAATTTTTGTCATTAATTTTTTTACTATTTTGGTGTTAAATAGAAGCTTATTTTTAAAATGTTTCATGCCTATTTTACAGAAAAGTGCCTGGTTTGATTTTGTGTCCTAAATGTGATATAAACTGAAATATTTGAAATTATTAAATTATGTAAAACATGTAAAGTTATATTTTGGGGGTCATTTTTTTACAAAGGGGGTTCGGTTTTATAAAGAGATATATATTGGTTTTGACGTTTTTTGGAAAGAGTTTCCTATAAGTGGCTCATTTGGCATTTTGAAGAAAATGTTTGAACATTGAATGTGTTACATAAGTGTTTAAAAGGGATTATGTAAAAAAATATTATACTAATGTTGTGTGTGAACCACTTCATTAGTGGTTTAATTTGTACCTTTGATGCACATTGGTTTGGTAAAATGATTAAAGTTCCATTTAACATTTTTCTTTAAATAGGGTTTTCATATTTGTTCAATGTTTCCCCATGTGGGTCCATTTTATGTTCCATTAAATTTAATTATTAAATGGTGTTGGGGATTAAAATTTTGGTTTTATATGTTATTGGGGGGATTTTTGGCCATAAAATATTATTTTTAAATGGATTTTATGTGCAGTGCCTCGTTATACTTCATCACATTATTTTATGAAATTTTTAACTAGTTTATTAATCTGTGAAAGAACTGTGAAGCATGTGTGTGGGATATTTTCTATGTTTATGATCTAGGAATTTATTTTTCATGTGAATTTATATTTGATTATATGTGTATCTTGATTGAGCACTAATGAGAAACCCAAGTATCTAGGTTAGAAGATGTGTACTATTATGCTAGTGATCTAGAGGGATTTCATCCCTATTTCATGTATCATGTTTGACAATGACAACACTAACAAAACTATGATGATAATATTTTCAGGGACCAATTTGTTATGAATGATTCTCTTATTAGTGGATCTTGTGCACGATAGTGGATATTTATTATCGTTACCTCCACCGATATACAAGGTATTGGTGGCTCACAACTAACTAGTTCCAGGGTGTTCACGTGACTTGTGCTCATTGGATATTTTGTTCCCACAATCGGAATATGGTGTGATTGGTATTTAAATTAACTAGTGTGTGTTCTTTATTTAAAAATTTATATTATTTAAATCATCCCTATGGAAAATTATTTTCATTTTGAAGTTGAACCTCTTTGAAAATTGTTACTATAATTATTATTTATAAAACCTGAAAGTTTTTGTCTGGTAATTTTTATAGAATGGAAACTCATTGGGAAAACATAATTTTATATATTTTATTTGAAACTTGAAATTGATGTTTCTTTTATTTTAACGTTTGTTCAATGGGAATAGAATATCGGGCAAACCTACAACGTTTTAATACTCATGCCTATAGTCTTCTTCCGTTTTTATCCCTTGTGTGTGTTTCAGCTTGAGTTTGATATCCTTGGGAGACATGTGATCATTGTGTTTGAGAGTGACCAGTAGGGTCACATACAGTTAGATGGTTTTACAGTTTGGTCATTTGAGTATTTGGTTTAGTTGTACTTGCATTTTCTTGTATAAATAATATTCAGATCAATTTAATGTAAAGATATTTTGGTCTATCTATTTCTTTGTGCTATTTTTTTGATTATTTATATTTTGGAGAAATCATTACCTTGTGTACTATATTGATTGCCTCCATTCCTATATTGATCCCAGGGATCGGGAATGCCTCTTAGGACTTGTCGTGGGCTGGTCTAGGTGACCGATTCAGGGTTAACTTGGGCTGGTTCGTGACACTTGATAGATCCAAAAACATAGGTGAGTACATCAATAGTAATTTTTAATATTTTGTTCATAAATTATACAAATGCATCACCATATAGATCATCACATGTTTTAGTGATTATATGATATTTTATAGGTACACTAGATTCTAATGAAAAAATATTTTAAATTTTATTTCATATTAATATTCATTTCCTTAATTATTGTATGTTTCCGAGGATTATGTTTTTCATATTTCATTTTCTCTGGGTTCAACCAAAAGGATTATTCCTTCCACTATAAATCTATATTAATTATACTTAAAAATATAGAAATTTATTTTTATTATACTTTTCTTAAGTGGGATACACACTCATCCTATGATACAGTAAGGGAAATACAATGAATATTTGTAAATGGGTAAACTCTAGTTTGATTTCCTCCAACTTGTAGATATTTATATTTGTATTATATATTTGATGAGTATTTTCTCAACTTCTTTAAATATATTTTCTTAATTTTCCATAGTGTATTGAGAAAAATTTAATCCATGGTTTTTTTTAATGCGAACTCATTGTAATCTTTAAATTTTCACATCACAGGGCCTTAGAAATAGAAACTAAATAAACCTTAAATTCTTTAAATAACTTTTTGTTATTATTAATCTAATCAGTTGTATGACCTACCTTCAATAGAAATTATTAGGATAAAAATGGGATATTCTCTATACTGTAGTGGAAAGGGGGGTTGAATCATTAATTGATGACTTATTAAAAATTGAATCATTTTCTGTCTGTTCGTCTCATTACATTTTTAGTCAATGGATCTCTCTCTCACTATATCATTTCATTAGTTTGATAAAATTTATTTTAAGAAGGAAAATAATTAATTAAGTAAATTTAGGTATTTTAATGACTTTTACCTTCTTTAGAATTACCAAAACCCAAATTCATCTATTTTTGTATCCCACATGCACTGCATCCTCCATTTTATTAATAGAATCCCCAAAAAGAGTATATCATTGGATGTGTTATCCAATCACAAACTGTATATAAAAAACAATGACATGATATTATTTTGTATAATAAAATTTTATTCCATCTATTTGATAAATGATCAAAAAAAATTATTGAGTCCCTCTTGGACCATGTATTTTGATCTTCTCCCTCAAACTATTGAAATTTTATATACTGGCTAAAACTCCCTCAGACTTCTATATCGTAGGAATAATTCAGGCTAGTTGTCTCACTCCTTTATCCTAGATATGATTGGTCATAAGAAAGAATGGTATCTTTTCCATATTTTTTCATTTTCTTTATAATATAAGAAATATCATATTCTTATAAAACAACTTCTCATATTGTCTTCAAAAAAAGGTGTGTTTATAAAGATCATTGTCTGTTATCTTTCTCTTTATTTGAATTAAAAAATTATTCAAATGGCCATAATTTCATGTCATATATTGGATTAAAATATAAAAATTTAATAAGTATTTGTATATTAAGAATTTTCTCCTTTTTATTATTCTCCTTCAATGTTATTATATTAAAATAATCATAGTTTGAATGGTTGTAAATATAATTTACATAAATAATATATATATATATAACCCCTTTCACCATGGCCAGAACATCTCATTTTCAAAATTCACTTAATATTAGTAAAGTTATTCATTTAAATACTACATAAGAATTGGGTTTATATTTTCTAGTATTATATCTTAATATCACATATGCTTCATCAAAAAATTTAAAATAGTATTTAATTTGAACATTAAGTCAACGTGTTTAGTATATCATGTACTTGTGATGTGGACAAGTGTTTTATAGAATGTAATTATTCTAAAATAATTATCAACAAGAATAAATATCCACTTATATGATTGTGATTTTTTAATCAAATAATATGATCTAGAAGGATAACCCAATTTAATTTCATTATAAATGAATATTAATTATGGTGGTGTCTGAATTTCAAAAAATCAAATATCTACCAAATAATTCCAATATCATACATAGTCACATTGTAATACACGACCTGAATATCGTTCACGCATGGAATCTCATACATGAATTAGTTATATTATTTAACTCCAAGGTGTTTACATGTAATAGATATATTAATACCATAGATTCCAATCATATTATGCAATGGCAGAGTATTTTAGGTGAACATCAAATGTGTTGAAAAAAATGAACCATTATGACATGTATGATGTATTTTGGTATGATTGATTCCTTTGTTAAATTATTAGTTTTAACCATATCAATATTTTTCATTATTTCTCAATGTCTTACAGACTTTCTATAATATCATGAAAACTTAAAGTTAACAAATTATTTACCTAAAAAATGTAATGAAATAGAAAATATATTTTGCGTATGATATATACCATCAAAATTTTTCTAATCCAGATATATAAATTTAAATTATTTTGAGTACTAAAAGAGTCACTAAGATTATTCTGATGGAATTATCTTTAAATTGAAATGAGATCAATACAATTTAAATAACATTGGGAATTCATAGGATAATTACATAGAATATCAACTTAAATTTAAAAATCATTTAAATTTTCTCTATTATTTTATCACTACATCTAGTATTTCCAATATCTTTTGTTTTGTTTCTCACATATTCAACTATTATTTATTCCATTAATTGTGAATCTTAAATATTCCCACTAGTTAGATTCATCATAAACATTTTCCCAACTATTACAGTTATTTTCCTTCATTAACACTTTTATTTAATAGGATTATCAGCAAAAAAACATATCAATTTAACAATTCCTCTTGTGTTCTCTCGAACCACTTCAAACATCCTCTAAAACATCATCAATGATTCTTTACCACTAAAATTTGCATTAGAATAACTTCAAATCTAGTTATAATAATTATAAAAAACAATTCTAATAAAATTATAGCTTATTAATATTCAATAGTATATTTAAATATTATTCTATTACATTAACAAATATTAAATTTTTTAATCATCAACCAAGAAAAATAATTTGTGAAAAAGATATATTTTACATGAATAACACTTTGGAGGGAACATATGATCTAAATATTCAGCGTCTCCATAGTGTTATAGTATTCATGTATTTTGAATACCCCTTGGAACTATTATTCTATACACTAATTATAGAGGAATATATTCTGTATATAAATTATCAATCAATATATTCCAATGGATTTCAATATCTTTTCCATATTAAACAAACATATAGAATCATTAATCAATGTTTCAAAAATGTTATCCAAATTTCATTTCCATGTGAATATAACTTTATGATATAGTTTTAGGGGTAGTAAGATAACTCACATATTCTTGGATAGACATATAATAATACCATGTCTTTAATTTCTTCTCAAACACCTAAAATACCCATGGTTCATCTCCAATTATTATACATTATTGCATCATAGTGTAAATAGTCCCATTGAATTGGGATAATAATGACTATTTAATGACATTAACAATCATCAAAGACTTAAATATTTAATATTTCCTCCTACATTGATTTCATATACAAGACGAAATCCATTTTGTTTCAGCATCACCAATCTATAATGGTATGATATTGGATTTAGTTTCTATTTTTCTTCTTCTGGTATAAAAATTATTGATATATTAAACCCTAATGTCACTAAAATATATTAAACATGATTATTATTTCTTAATTTTCTTTCACTGGAAGGAATTACAGGATTCATATTATAAAAAATAGGTGGAGAAGGTCTATGAAACATCCTGGCATAGGTTTATTGCTAACCATAAAAAAACTTGTTTATGGGGGTGGAGTCTTCTAATGGGGTTCTTAATACCCATACAAGGTTTTCCAATCCATGAAGTTTTTATTATATATCCATAATGCAACATTCTAGTCACAATTATGTAAGTTTTCTCCTTAACAAAGGGGCTCACAGCTATATTATGATTAGAAGAAATCATGAATCGAAACCATGAGAAAAGACCGTGAAAGGGAAACTTATTTTTGCTAATCCTCTACTGAATACCAAAAAGTTTGAACCTGGATTCCAAAATTATGTTTCCAATGTATATGAACAGTACATAATTCTTAAAATTTTGAAATTACCTTTCTATTTTTATCTAAACTAACAACATTTGTCTTCCCATTACTAAATTTACTCAACCTATATTCCCTTTAATCATGGATCATTCTTACTCCAAGATCCTTGATGAAAATATTTGGGTTTTTACTGAAATATTCAAGGTAAATTCCTAATTCCTTAATGATTTATTATCCTCTATTATTCTATACTATTATTCATAAATTATATTCTAGTCCTCCTTCCCTATCTAGAAAATGAGGAAAATCTATATCTTGGTATGTTTTGAAAATTCGAATCCCTTGATTTATATAGTGTGTGAGAATCCCCACAATTCAATGTATTTATATTTAAAGAAGCTGATGAGGTTATAATATTGTTGTTGTTGGTTTCTCTACATAATGGATCATTCCTTGGGTATATATTTAGTACTTGTTCTTTTAGAGAATATCTCATTATATTATAATTTATGTTATGTATTGATGAATGTTCTATGTTCACTGTCGTGTTTTTTTTTGAATTTGTGTTTAAAATGTGTGGATTTTAAATATAAATCATTCAGAGACCAAATTTATTCCCTTGAGATGTTTGACATTTTTATTCCAAGAATATGTTACTATAAATGTATTTCAAATGGAATTAAATGGTAATTGTGATTCCTTGAATTAGAATCCTTGTTCTCATGTTAAGGATTTTTTATCCCTGATTATATTTGAATTCATATTTTGTATCATGTTGTGCATTATCTTATTAGATTTTTAAATTTTCTTTGATCACATTATTTTTTATCAATTTTATATAAGTTGGAACATATGAATTATAGACTGTAAGCCATGAGTATTATATCTGAGACAATTAGAAGAGTGATAGATGAGTGTAGGTTGATCTCTTATTACTGCCTTGTTTATATTTTTATCTAGCTAAGGGTCAACACATTATAAGACCAAGAGGGTAAACAAGGGTTGGCGATCATGATTCACATAGAGTCCTAGGGATCATTCTGTAGGGACCATATTTCCCCTAATATTATTATTTTACTTCACCCATAAGTTATAGTATCTTTTGAGGGATGGTTTTTGAGGACATTCATATGCACATGTTTGCAGCTAATGATTATATTGCACTAATTTTTATTGTGTTTTATAGATTCCATTTTATTGGTTAGTTTTGATATTTGGATTTTATTATAAAATAATAATTGGTTTTTAAAATGATTTATAAATTCTAATTTTAGAGTAAGAATCAGTTTTCATAAAGAATGTGTTATCTAAAATATTGTTTTTTTTTAAAAAAATATAATAGTTTGAAATATGAAATGTATAATTTATAATCTTGGTAGTATCTTAATTTTCTTTTCCTCTCACCCAACATATTCTTATTTAGTTTATTAAAACATGATTAAATATGATATAGTTAAATGGAATAGAGCCACATCATACAATTTTTCATGTTAGTTCCTCTTTATCATTCATGTTATAATGATAAGTAGTTTCAGAGGGAGTTGGATCATGGTAAAAAATTGGATCTTCCAAGAAGATATTTTGGGATGTAGTTCTAGTGAACAGATCATTTTTTTCTTTATTTTAGATTCATTTATATAATTTTTACTAATAAAATGAATTTAGGTTTATAAATTGTTTTGTATTGTGAGTTATTTTATATCATTTTCTATGTTATAATCTATTTTAGGTTTCTTACATATTGATATTTCTTCCTTATGTTCATAGATTTATGAAGTATAAATATATAATAATGGATTTTAGAGAGGATTGTGTCATGAGTTTTTAGTTATTTTGATAGTGAATGTGTTCTTAATGTTTTTGTTTGATGCCTTGGTTCTTATCTCCATCTCATGGAGATTGAGTACATGCTTTAGGATTTTAGTTATAATTTCCCGAGTGATGTGGTAGATTGACCAAAGATAGTTAAATAAAAAATTATTACAACCCCTTATTATTGGGGGAATAAAAGTTATATGTATATCCGATAGTTGGAATATGAGAGGTTGTTCTAGTAGAGTTATTGGACAAAACATCTTTATGAATATCCTTGATTTACCCTAGGTTGTTGGGAATTATTTCATTATTTTAGATCTTATCTCAATTATTTTGAAATTATGTGTTGTTATTCAGTAGTGTTACGATTTTTAAAAAAACATAAAACCTTTTTTGTCCGAAATTTTATGTTTTGGGATGATGTTGGATGGAAACTGGTGGAAGTTGGTTTAGGTGAATGTTTTGGTAGACTATTCAGAAATTGGGCAACATTGACTAGACAAATTCTCAACAACACATAGTTAGTTGATTTTTCGTGATGTGTCTATTTTTGTATTTAATTTTCTATATATTATATTTATTATAAATGATATTTTAATGAAATCATATGATTTTATTATTGATCTAATGAATTGTGGTTGATATTAGTAGAAACTATTATTTATAGAATGGGCGCACTTCACCTGGATGACGGATTGCTATGATGAACCATTGTTGATCGAGGTGTTACCCTGTGGGATGCAATGTCATCTCAGCTAACAACAGCTACTTCCTGGCTGTGGAATCTCCGGATAATCTCTTATTGGGAAGGGGGTTCTTGAGTGTGGAGGGTTTGAAAAGGCCACTCTAAGGGATTCCCTTTTAAAGAATATTATTTATTTAATATTTTAAATAAAAAATATTTTTAAGTAATTTAAATGATTAAAAATAGTTGAAAGTAATTCTCATATATTTTAAAGAACTATAATATTTTCATTTTTTTAGTTCTTAAATTAATATTATATTCTAAAATGATCTTTGGTATTGAAATAAAATCCTTCTTTATATTCCATTCTAATTTATTATAAATATCAATAATTATAATATCATTAAATCCATAATTCATTGATTTAGGTATATTAGAAATGAATAATTAATAATCTAAATTATGATCATTAAATTCAATTAGGATCTTGGCTTGAATCTATACATCTCATAGGATATTGTTGGGAATCTCATGTGAGTTGGGGGATGAATCAAACATGGTAATTTTCCTAAGTTCATCAAAATAGTGGAACATGGAGATCTAACCTTATTTAGATGATCTTTATCTAAGTCACATATTAGTGATGATGTACTATGCTCAAAATGCCAAATCCCATATATTTTATGTGATTTTGAGGTTGTATTTGATCAGTTCTAACTAAGTAAATGGTACACAATACAATTTTATGGAGGGAACCAAGACATTTGAAAGTGGGTACTTCTAAAAAAATCCATGAGAGAAATGTTCAATAAGACCAAGAGATGAAATCTCATCATATTTGATGTAGAGATAATGAACTATGTGACATGATTTAAATATTTAAGTGAATCTACTTATTAAGAATTCTTTAATTCCTTTTCATTATAATATATGTTAATTCATGAAATGAATTTGGTTTACATTTTTCATTAAAAATGTTTATATGATAAACTTGATAGAGTAATATAATTGATCTTGTACTATTTTATTTCATTCTTTTATTAGATGGTACACACATCTTCACCACTTTTGTTTTTTGTTTTTTGGAAACAGTAAGAATTTTTTAAAACTAAACTCATTTGAATTAATTTTTAAGATTATAAATCATCTTAGAAAGAGATGGTTTGGGATTTTATCAATGTGGGTAACACACTAAATCAAAAAAAAATTATTCCTAAGAGTATAGATGTCATCATTTATATTAATAAGTGAATGTTATGGTTGAAGGAATACAGTATTCATTCACTCATATGTTGACAATTTGAAATAATTTTTCATCCACTTTATTTTAAATTCTTATTTATATCCACATATGATTGAATGAATGAAAATATCATACAAAAGTTCCAAGGATAGGGGAATCACAATGAAAAATAGTACTCTAAATTGATATAGAAGTACTCAGTGAGAATCAAAACCAAGACCTCTTCAAGACCTAGAAGGACAAATAACATTGAGTTAGACCCAAGGGGATTGAATGAAATAAAATATATTCAAAAAATAATTGAATGATCATATTTCAACATATTATTGATGCTTATATATTTTTAACTATATTAATTTATGATCAATCTTACTACTAATAATACTTCCCCCAATTATTTTCATAAACATTATCACATCAACACTTCAACATATAATCAACACCACTCTCATTTTCCATTTCATAAACTTTTATTCATGTTTTTATCACTCAAAAAGAATTTAAAATTTCTCTAGGGTTAAAATATACCCTATAACTTTAATAATTTTTAGTAGTTAACAATGATTGAATTTTTTTAGTTTAGTGAGAATCATTAAATAATTTTGTCAAGTTCTTAGTTAACTTACATCGGATAAAGAAAAATATGAAAAACCTTATCCAGACATGTTTAAAAAGAGGCTCAAATAAACTTACATAAAGATAATTTATATTTTTTCAATGATTTTGTTTCCAAACTATTAGCTTTTGTAACCTAGTTCTACAGATAATAATTTATATCCCTTCATACATAATATAGATAAACATTTTATTACTCAAAAATAGAAAAATAAAACAAAAATAGAAAAAATAATAGAGCCTAATAATAATAATCAAAATGAAAATATCAATCAACCTCTCCCAAGAAATTTGATGGTATAAAACTTGAGACTAGCAGAGTTATAAGTTCCTAATATATCTTGTATTCTATCATGTTTCAGGAATAATCTCAGGCCTTGAAATTATGATGTTAAACAATCCCATTTTTATGTTCTACCATTATACAATGGATTACCTAATGAATACATTCATTACTTCATTATATATTTTTGTAGAGTGGTTTGGTAGGTACTATATATTGGGGTAAGGTGGACCAAAAATTGTTGGTGGGAGTCTATTTTCTTCAAGGGAAAATATAGGAAATCATTTTAATAACTACATAAAAAGATCACCGATACATGGAATCAGGTTTCTAATTTATCTGATATGAAATTATTACCTATAAAAATTAGAACAATGATTAGGGATAAAATCACCAAATTTGTTAAATATGGGGATGAGATGTCACATAAATCTTGGGTTTGATTTAGGGGCATAAGGAGGCAGCTTCAGATTCATCATTACACTAAAAAAATTCCTTATGCTCAATTTTATAATATTTTCACCCTATACAACCAATCATAGTAAATATTATTCATTATGAATATATTTTAGTGATAAAACTAATGAAAAATTAAAATAAATGTCCAAAATAGTTGGAAAAAAACCTATGAAAAAAATATTCAATAAGATTAACTATATTTAGATAATAAACAAATTTATTTCAATAATATGGAGATGAAACAATTTATTTTTAATAATAGGATATATAAAAAAACTCTTATAAATAAATCAAAACATTATGGTATGATTATCCATTCAAATTCCCATTACCCAAAACAAATATATCTACCATACCATCTGAGAATGAGATCATTGTTTGGTGTGGGCCTAGAATTCTCCCTAGGGATGATCCTTTCTCAAATAACTACAATTAAGGATAAAGAAACCATCATATTCTCTCATATAAATAACAATGGTGGTTTAGTCTTGTTTTTCCCCTTTTCCTTCTACAATATTTAATGAAATAGTATCAAAACCAACAAAGGGATGAATATTCTAATCCCGAAGGAAATTTTTATGGTAAAATATTATATAAAATGGATCAAATATTAAGTATAATGGAATCTAAAGATAACACAATTAATTTATAAAATGATAAATAATAATTTGGACATGATTTTGATGAGGCTCATAGGGATTATAGGATGCACAAACTATATTTAAAATTGGATAGTTTGATATGTAATAAACACTATGGAATAATATAAACTCACTAACTACCATAAGGAATCCTATGGAAAAGCTTATGTCCATCATAATTAAAACTGATCTATAAACTCCATGGGAAGTTAACAAGGATCTTAAACCATGTAATAATAAAAATTTGGATTTAACAAGATATAAAAATATGAAAATTCCATAAACTAAAAACACAAATTTAGACACTAAAATCATATTTAATTATATTTATTGAGCAAAATTTGAAATGGTAAAATACTTAAAAAACAATGATAATAAAGGATCGAAATGGTGGTTGATATAATTGATGGGTTGGTAGTAATAATTAATAATTTCACCCTAACCATAACTTTCTATGAAATAATTAAGAAGAATAATTAGGAAGATAAATTTAATGGATTACTTGATTAATTCTTGAAAAATTAATTTAATATTTTATTCATTAAAGCATTGGATAAAATACCACCATATTTTTAATCACCAATGAAATTTTTTTAACAAGATAACATTAAAATAATTTAAAACCTGTAATCTAATAGAGGAGTGCAATGTTGAACTTTGGAATTAAATACCTTTTGAAATTTAATATCTATTATTATCTATAATCCCTTAACCTCAATGAGGTATTGGAATGATTAAACATTTTTTTGAATTTTATATGAGTAGTAATTAGATTCTATTTTAATTAGTTTAATATCTGAAATTATGACTTCCACAAACAAACTCTATTATCTTATAGTTTGGAGACAAATCTATTATTCACTTAATTTGATGTTTTTTGTCCTTTCTATTGGAGTGAGGATGTTTTACCTTCTTACTCATTTCCTAATACTAGTTTTAGTGTTTTAAAAAGAACTACCTCTCACACTTGGTTTTAACTTAATTAATATAGGATGAGTTATCCTTAATGTGTCTATGAGAAAGTTAATTTTAATCATAGGAGAACAAAAATAGAAATTAAATGTTTTCTAAATGAATAATAAACCATAAAAAAGTCAAAGATATCATTTCATTGATCTTATTGAATTATAAGAACCCATTAATGGGGAAGAAGAATAATGTTTTTATGATATATGTGATAAAAATCCAATACCTATAGACAATTTAATCTGAATCCTCTATATTAAAGAAGAAGAAAATTTAGATTAATTTTAGAGTGATTTTAGAACATATAGATGTGTTTTCCTAAGAAAATATCATGAACCTATAAATTATCCATGAAATTCAAGAATCGGTTTTGGGAAGATTAGTGATGAGGAAGAATATTTATACAGTGAATTCTTTAAGATACATCATAATGGTAATGGAACTTCTAGGCCCAAATGTCTTTTTTCTGGTAAAAATCTACTAATATAGGAACTCAAACACTTTTTCTCATATAAAATAATCCTTTCTAGGTGTGTGATATTCATCACATATCATCATCAAATCATATATAAAAGCAAGATAGGATGATACATTGTTAAATGTTTTGTTGATTTCCATGTATTTCATTATTTATAACATAGATAATATAATGTGAAATGGAACATCATACTACCTGAATAAAATATCCATGGAGATAGGCTATAAGTTTAGAATTGATGTTTATATAAGACTAAACCCCAACAGGAATGAGGTGGTTTGGGAGGAATTAATAATATCTAATGATTGTAGAATAGTATTTTCCATATCATATATCCTATGGGTTATCCCTATTCAAGAAGTCCATAAAGAGTGGAGTGAATATAATTTAAAATGATAATGATGAAAAAATCCAAAACTGGATAGAAAATATGGGGGGAGTGTCTATAGAATATATAAAATACAATAATTCCACTAGGAAATACCATTTTTTCAATATAATTTATAGACATGATTCATGATGTTTTAGATCAAAATTAATTATACATTTTAGGGATTGATACTATGGTTATAACTATATTTTTTATAGTCCCTATAGATCATGAAAATATATCCATCACATGTTTAATTGTAACCTTTTCCTTCTAGTGAATTCCATTTGACTTGTGTGGTGATTTAATGAAATTTTAGTGGATTATGATTACTATTTTTTCAAATATTATTGAAAGGATAATTTTGGAATTAATTTATTATTTTCCAATTTTTATATATAGTTCACAACAATATCCCTAGAATCGAAAAACGATTTTGGGAAGATATCAAGAAAAAATCCTTATTAAAAAGAGAGAAAAGAACATGATAATTGTTTTTAAAGGAAAAATCATGGTTTACAATGTATCCATGTTGGGTATCTGTATAGGTAATTTTAATATTAATGTCATATAACAAATATAACAACCTAATATTATTAATAAAATTATATATTTTTTATTAAATTTTTGGATTTACTGGTTGTTTATATATAAATTTTCCAAAATAACTAGTAATCATTGATATAAACTATTATAATATAAACCATTTGTGTTTCATGACAGGTTTTTTAAATATTCAACCTTTTTATGTAAATTTTAAATCCCAACCAATTATTACTACACCATATTTGAAATTTCATTTTGATGATATTTGGAATGTTAGTGATGTAGAGATAGTGAATGTTTTAATTCAATGGATGGATATGAGGTTACATGTTTTTTAATAAGAATAATTTTTTTTAAAAAATATAAAACAAAAATATTCTATTATTGGAAAGTAGACATCCCAAATATAAATTTCAGTAATATCGGATAGGGCATAAGTTTGTAGTTTTCACTGACCATTCACCCATCAAGTATCTTCTAGCGATGAAAAAAACACATCCAAATCTAATAAGATGATATATTTAGTTAATGTAGGTTGATTTATAAATCAAGGATAATAAATTTATTAAGAATGTTGTAAGTAAATAAGATTTAAAGTAAAAAAGGGTTTTTAGAGGTATAAATTTTTGAAATTTAGGGTATGGATTTTATTTGACCATTTCCATCTTATTATGGGAATGATTATGTTCATGTGGTTTTCAAATTTTCATCTACATGAGTATATGTAGTGGAAATTTTGAATAATATAGCTACTTGTGTTGTAATATTAATAAAATTAATATCATTTAAAAATCGGGATAGACCAATTCATTTATCACATATAATTGAATACATTTTTGGAATTTTATGTTAAACTATTTGAGTGAAAAATATGTTGGTGATTATATAACCCAAAAAAAATTTCGACCAATATTATAATAGAAAGGGCCTGATTTTCAAAATAGATTTTAAACATGTTTTAAAGAAAACTATTTATAGCACTAGAAATGGTTGGTCAATTATGTTGGATGAGTAACAATCAGATTAATGGAAAAATTATAAGACCTCCAGAGGTATGTATCCTTAAATACTACTAAATGTAAAAAAATTCAATTTCCAAATCAAGTTTCTTAGTGAGTCATTTTTAGTTGTAAATGCATTAATTTTTTTTTAAATTACTAGTTACAGAAGGATTATGGGGATGAGTGAATGAAAGTAGATTATAAGATAGACTTATGAGATTTAATAAATGAAAAAGGAGAGGAAAGAACCTATGGTAACATAATAATTCAAAATAAGGACATTGTGGTTGGATATAGAGTCTTTTTAATCATTTCATGGATTAATATTTTTCTGGTCAAACATTAGACCAAAGTGTATTGACCCATCACATTTTTTAGATAGTTAGTTATTGGGATAGAGTAGTTTGATAGAGAGGGGAATAGAACATTATTATTTAATGGTTAGATGATTTAACAATGCAATGAAGGGAAACTAAAGGGATCATCTTCAAACTAGTTTTTTAAATATTGATCATCCACTACATCAAAATGATGAAATTAATCTTATCAATTCATTTAATTTCACCACTATACATATGGTATTATCATCCTTGTAAAAAATCAATCTCTTTATTTTGACCTTTAGCCTTTATACTTGTCTATACGGTCTATGGATGAGTTTTAAAAGTGTTATAAATTTGTTATTCTTATAGTAGATATATTAATGGTTTTAATTTTCTCTCCTAAACACCTTACAATAACATCATCAGTAATAGGTTTCATCATATTTTTATTCAAACACTTGGTAAATTTTCACTTTTTTAGATGTACTAAATAGTGTGTTCCCTTTTATAGTCGACCTAAGACTTATCTATTGTTATTTTACATTAATTATTACTGTCACCTTTTCTCACATTCTATTGGTTAGTGTGTTAATGATTAGTTTATATTTTCTATTATAGAATTATGAATTCACTTTCGTTCTTTTTGTTCAAAATTTTGGTTGAATACCTTTGTGGTTGATTAACATAACATCTTTCGATTAGTTAATTATTACATTTTTTCTGATACATTACTGAATTTCCATCATGAAATTTGTTAATCTTATAAAAGACCCTAATAATAAAATGCATTGAGATCAATAAAAATTTACACAAAACTCCAACTAGTGGCATTATTGAATTTTTAGTATGAAATATATTATGCATCATCATATAGTAAATCGTCTTTCTTCACAATGTCAATTGGTTCTCATGCTCATCCTTTTTTATATATATTGTTAATATTGATTTTCTATTCCTATAAATTTTATAGAAATGGTTAGTTGGTATCAATGAAACTTTTATTTTGGAATGGTAAGTTAGTGACAATCATAACTGATATATTATTTTTCCATAACTAATCATTTGTTTAAAAGATGAGCTGCTTTTAAGGTATATACAGCTACTTGATATAGATTTCAAGATACATTTACCTCAAAAATAATCATTTGTTCCATTTTATTTTGAAATAATATTGCATGTTTTTTATATTAATATTTTTTATTTTTTATTGTATGCATCAATCTAAAAATAGATTCCAATAAATGATAATTAGATAAATACATTTTTATAAACATTCATTATGAAGATTCTATGTTCAAGTGAATAATTTTTCATTAAACACCTTTATCATTGATCATCTATATGCTGTCATATTTTATTTTCTTTTTTTAGATATATTTTTGAATAGTGGTTTCCAGTTTCATGTTGTCTGATGTGATATTTTATACTTATTTGTGATCAATCCTAAATTATTTTGTCAAATGATTTATGGATTCATTTTAAATCATTTTTTTAGTGTGTATCCTTTTGAAAATCATCTAAAAACCCAGTATTTATATGTGAAACACATTAAATTATATTATTATAAAAATGTTTCTATAACGTTACCAATAGTAACCCCATGAGTTCTATAAAATTATTTTATTAACTAGTATATGTGGAGTGTTGTTAAACATCCATGTTACCCTTCAATCATTCTTTAAACTTCTAACTTTCATACCCATTTTTAACATTGAAATTTTAATTGATTTTAACAAATTAGTATTAAACAATTTGGATAATGTTTCGTTTTAATTTCAAGGGTGGGGTTATTAATGGTTCTTCAAAATAATTCATTGAATTAAAAATTAGATAACCATAATTTTTTCAAAAAAATATATTCTCAAGTATCAATCATCATACTTTATTGATCACTATTTTTCTATTGTATTTTTGTTTTTTTACAGATTAATAAGTTTAAACATTATCTACTTTCCCATTCCTTTAATTAGGTTCAGAATTTTATTTTATTTTTCAATATTTCTTTTTTTATTTTGAACAAACTAAAGTGGTAGATTTTTCAAAAACCATTCATTTAGAAATACTTTACTGGGTTTTAAACATTTATTTTATGAATTTAAATTATTTAAGAAATAAAAATCCTAATATTGTTTTAAATTTTAATTAATTTTATTTTATTTTTAGATTAGTTATTAATTGCACCATGTTTTTAATCTCTACTCATCCAATGGTGTGTCTGAATTGTTATGTGCTCCAAAATTATGTGTGTATCCTCACCTATAGTTAAATAGAAGTTCTGTAGCTTTATTTTAATGCAATGTGATGTTTCTAAAACAATTTAATTCTTTAATTTAGGGATTTCAGTATTTTACCTATGGAGACCTAATTATATAAATTATGATACTAAAAATTAAGGTTGAGTTGAATGAGATTGTGATGATATCATGGTTTCATATATAGAATCATAAGTATTATATAAGGGAAATTACATCTTTGAATTTTCCCTGGTCTATCACAGAAAGATATAATAGGAATACATGGTGCTCATGACTTATGTGGATAACCTTTTCTCATGTCATGAGGGAGAGATAATTAATTATAATAGAAACACAATCATCTTAATAAGGGATGCGAGTCTGAGATAGTCAGCATTGATATTGAGATACAGTGCTAGGTCCTAAGATGATTTCAAAGATGTATAATTATTAATTTCTGGGGTGGTTTTTTAAATGATATTATGGGATAAATGATCTATATAATAAAAATCAGGGAACATCGCCACTTAGAAATTGATGAAAAAACTAATTAATGTGAGATAAAATAGGAAGTAGGTTTTCTTAATAGAGAAGTATCCTCCTAATTAAATTTCTACACTCTAATAATTATGGTAATAAATTTATTTAATATATTTTACAATATAATTCATAAAACAAATATAAGGGTAAATAATAATGAGCTATTAACATTTTACATTTTCAATCTATCTTCTTGTGTGATTATAATTTCTTATATATCTCTTATGTTGAAAAGATTCACAAAACATCAAAGATACATTATAACTAATTTCAATTGAATTCATTTTTAATATTCCTAATCATATATGAATTAATTTGTATAAGTGAACTTCTCATCAAGTGTTGAACACTAAATTATAATAATAATTTGCACCTATTGAGTAATAATTTCATTATTTCATTGAGTAAGTGAGTACTTTAGTTGAATAACTATATGATTCATTCACATAAATGTTTAATATTTGAATGAAATGGGTTTCTTAATTCATTTTTGTTCTTGTATACTTATCTCTATGCATTAAAGAAGAAAAAAATATTCAAAACGTCCAATTAATTTCACTATATCATCATATTCTTACTCCTTCCTCTTTATGAACTATTTTCCATCTTAAACTATGTTAGTATTTTCAATTATAATTTTTTATTCCACCTTTTATTTTCTTTAACACTATTTCGTTGTCATTTATTCTACTTTCAATAATCACTATAATAATTTATTTTTCAACAAATTTTTTCTTTTTTCTTTGTTTATCCCAGACATTTCATTCCATCCCTATAGATCGAACCTACTTTATTTCTATAATGGTATATAACATGTTATAAATAATTAATTTTTTGAGTTAAACAATAATCTCTTCAGTTCACCATACTATGTGGATGAATTATACACAGTTAGAAAATGATGATTTTTTTTAACCTTTTGGTGTATTAGATTTCAATTCATATTTATATATTTTTTCTATGAGATATTGATAAAATGTTTTGATTACCAAGAATATTTTGAGACTGAATATGTACTGATGGATTTATATGTTTATTGTTTTACAACCTCCTAAAAGGTATTTTAGGAATTTAAATGAGTGAGTTGTGCAGCACAAACTGTGTGAAACCCCTCTTATATCCCCTAATCTCATCAATACAGGAATCAGAACTATTCAATATCTCAATCATGATGTAAGTAGAGAACCAGTTTGAGTGATGGACTATTCATAGAAGAACAATAAGAAGAATTTATATATATTCAATGGTAGTTATGAGCCTTAATAACATTAGGAAGAAATATAATTGTTTGTACATGTCATTGTATTTTTTTAGAGTAATAATAACTATGTGGTCTATTTTTAAACAGTATCCTAGAGACACTAAGATATAAATTGTTGGAATTCATCATAAAGTCCAATGTAATTGAATATGTCACATTAAACATATTCAAGGAAATTTTTATCCTTTGGGTTTCCAAGGACTTTGAGGTTTTCAAATACTAGTGTGTTTATAGAACATTAGTTGATAATCCCTTCAGTGGATTGAGTTTTCAACTCAGTTTCATAAGATTTTCCAACTATCCCCAAATATCCTAAAATATTATTGTCATAAGGATGAGTGGATAAATATTGGTTTATGTAATTCAGGATTGTTACTTTTTTATTCATTCTTATGATGATGTGGTCAATAATATAGTTGTGTATGATACTAATATAGAAGGAAATTAAGGTTTGGGTGGTTCCTCAACTACTAAATATGGAAATCATAGTTCCACTTCAGGTTAAAAGAGGAGGTGTGGTGAATCCTTATTAGGTAATATCTTAAGTGTATGATAATCTTATAATTCAAATCCCATGCTTCCAAGGAGGCACTGGTAAGTTTTTTTATTCAAGAGTGGGATGTTTGGGAACAGTAAACTATATTTTCAATAAATTACTAAGAATTTCCATCAAGGTTTATGATTGGATAACTTGTAATTATTTTTCTAGTGTCCTCTTCATTAAAGAAATGACTTAACTTATCCTACCATGGGCGATCAGGTTTAGTATGATTCATACAATTAAGATTGATATCATTATAATATAGGAGGGGACCCTTTTCTATACATAAAGTATTAAATTGTGTTTCTATCTAGGAACTTATATTTAGAAGATCATATATTTACAAATATGATGTTGGGTCAGCAATTATGAGAGCTATGGCGTTTATTTTATTTCTTATAAGGACTTTTACTTGTTTTACTTATATTTTTCCTTTTATTTTTTCTCTTTTAAATTGATTTATTATATGAGGATGTTGCCTAAGTTGATCTAATATATGATGGATAATTATACGTTTTTGGGGAAGGGGAAGGTGTATGATTTTAAATTCCTTGAGTTATTTGTGATTATTTTCAATGATTAAACTATGTGGGGTTTTCTTTTTCTTAATGTAGATATATTTTCCCTTTATCTTTTCTATAAATTATTTGATCTGATCTATATCTCAGTTTAATTGTAATAAATAATAAATGTTGTTACTCTCTAACAATGGAAACACTAACATAATCCCACGTATATGTGATCCCTGGTCTGGTAGGACTTGAATAACAATATTTAACAATGAATTCAATTTATGTCACATATATAATTTTCATTATGATATTGCTGAGAAAATTTTATATGTTCAATTTAAATTTGAGTGGATACATATCCTTATGGTTACCAAAATCCATTTTTTGGATGTCTACCCAATTTAGAGTTATATTTATCTACTGGTCTACCCTAGGGACATGCCCCGTTTTCTCTCCATAGTACTGAATGGCTCAAATAGAGTATATAGACCTGAATATTTAGTAAGAGGGCCTTGGAATAAATTTTTTTATTCCTCTCAATATGTTACAATGGGAATCACTAGTTCTCACTATAATGAATGTAGATTTGTGTCTCATACTTTTCATTGATTACTGAAAGGTCAATAATATGAACATTAATAATTTGTATCTACTATAGTGTATTGACGATCGGTTTGAAGAAATCCTATGAGATGTGGATTCAAATGAATAACCTCTGATCGGGAAAAAACCATCTGATTATAATGGGAGAAGATATTCATAAGACTTCCTCTAGGATCATGTGTCTGAATAATTAGTATATAGTTATTATAAATATAGTTACTAATGCCTTTTCATTTTCCATTTCATTTATGAGTCGGATCTTTCATCCTTATCTCAAAACCTTCATTATTATGTTTATATATAGATTATTTTATAATTTTATTATGAAAGTGTAACATATGAATTATCTAGACATGTTTTGGAACACTAAAGAAACATAACTTGATGGAATTATAATCCAAATGTATGTTACTTATCTAAGTGGATAGTTTCTTTTGTGATGTTGGATTTCAGAAATGAATTATTTTATATCTAAAAATTTTAAAATCAGTGGTATATTGGGAAATACAGAAGAATATATTTGTGATAAAAAAAATTCTGTTTGTTGTTGGATATTTCATGTCCATTTATTATGATTTTTCAAGGTTTTCATATCTATTGAAAATATTCACTTGAATGTGAGTGAAATTGAAATGGGATAAGAAATGATAGGGATCATTCGAGTAATTGAAGTGAAATCCATTTGATATCTAGATACCATTATTTAAAATCTCGGTGAGACTTGTTCAGTGTATTTTGATAAATTTAGTATGGGGTTTGGTATTTCATTTATATTATGTAACCACATTGTGACATATATAACTTTTAACTTATTTTATCTCGAGAGTTTATAACCCACCCCTGATCAGAATTTATTAGTTGATATGCTTGACATGAAAACATGTCAATATTATCTCATTAGGTAGAATTTTTCAATTTAAAATTACTATTAATGTTTGATACAAATGTTGTCCCAAATTATTATGAACTTTTAACATAGGCTCCAGGTGAAATATCTCTTAAACAATGACTTTGACTGCAATTACATGTCCAGTAAATGGAATGTAGTAGTTTATGTCTTGATCCTGAATCTATTGACTTAAGTAGTGATTAGTATGTGAACTAATCGAATTTTATTTCTTTATCCAATACTTTTAATCTGGATATGATAGGAAAGGATGATCAGGTATTCTTGGCTAGTTCATATTTCACACCCTTTAAGGATGATCAAATTCCACTATAGAAAGTAACAGATTTAGATTGGTAGTGTATATTCATAATTATAATTATTGGGTATTCCATATGATATATTTATTTATCTCTCAATGGTGAACTTTTTTTAGGAATATAATTTTTGTTCCTTTGGAATTCAGGTAAAAAGTGGTGGAAGTAAGGAACCATTCTAGTTAGGTAGTTAAAACTAGGTCTTTTAATATATTTTACTTTCTAAAATTCGTGTATTTGTTGTATTATCTAAGGAGGGTCATTTTGTATTTTTTTAAGGTTCCTCCCCTATAAGAAAATGAAATACATGGGCTAGTGTTTAGTTGTTTTGTTGAAATATCTTCTCATTTAGTGTGGATAAGGGATAACATTTTTATGAATTTTGGTATCCATTTTTATGGGTCTCTAAATAGGAATAATTATATCCAGTTGATTAGTGACATGTTGAGAAAATTATTTATTTTTATTTTAGGAAGGAATCATTAAATTATTATGTGATATGATACTATTATATCCTAGATATTATGAATCTCCATGGTTTTATTCTCATTCATTAACTTTAAAAGATATCCAAATTGTACTTCCCTTTTCTGGAAGGTTCTTCATAAATGATGTATTTTTTTGTTGATATTGATCACATTTTATCAAGTACATATGGATGGTCTGATTAAACCAGATATTAATATCTTTGAGAATAATATTGAAGATTCAATGAGTAATTTTTTATGTTCAATGGAAAAATATTTAATAGTGGATGATTTTTTTATAATAATTGTTATCAAACCTTGATAAAAATGGATCCTTCTTATTAAAACTGAGTATATCCATCTTAGATGACTTCTATTAGGGATTTGCTTTATATATCTGAGTTAAAGAGGTGGGATCCAGAATCATATGATGTGTTTGAGTTGGATAATGTAGATTTAAAACCTAACACCAACACATTTGGGGAGCCTATTAATCTTAAGGATCATAAATATAGAGTGATTCATGGTAAATAGATCCCATTAATCCACGTATTATAGTATAATAGCAGTGAAAACTATTATATATGGGTGTGAGAGGATTTAAGATGATAGTAATGGCATAAACTTCTCAGATGATGAGTTCTATGGATGTTATTTTGGTTTAAAGTGGCTGTGTGGGGAGAATTTTTACCACCCCCAATTTAGAGAAAAAAATATTATTTGATTATTTCTTTTATTTTTTTATATAAGTGGATGGATTTATAGGAATAAAAATATGAAAAAAGAGTGGAAGAGAGTCTGGTTCAATGTTTGAAGACTTTTAGAAATATATATGTAACCATAATATGTTAATGTTGGTTAAGTCTCCCAGTTCACATCTCATGATTTCCACTTGAATCTCCCAACCATGATAATTTTCTAAAATATCAAGGAGTAACCATGATGGAAACTATTATGTATAGTTTTTATTTATTTGAGGACCTTAATGTTAATTAATGGTTATATATTGTTGGGTGGTTGTACCATGACTGATAAACATTATGTATAGGTATCATATTTTTCTGTTCACAATATTGGTGAACATTTTCCCAAAATGTGTATCCAAACCAAGATACATGCCGATAATTCTTACAGTTTTGAGACTACCTTTATACCCCTTTCGAATTTGAACTCATTTATCCTCTCATTCTTTTATTCATCGACCAAGAATCCCTTTGTCTTGGGATATATATTCCTATAAGATCCTATATGAACTTATATTGATTTTTAGTGGAGAAAATCATGTTAAACTCTTGATTACTCTTGAAATTATTTTCTTATGTTCATAAATCCTCTCGTTTTACCTATATTTTTATGTTATCATTACCAAGTGGGCCATGGAGGCCAAGATATAGCTATGGAAAGTTATAAATAAAAAATAATTTTTTATACTACTTATAGGGATCCCCTCATAGAAATATTATTTTATTTAAATAATTTTATAAAGAAACAATTATTTTGATGTGGATAATTCTTAATCACAGATATTTTCTTTTGCATACCATGAGTAATTGAGTTTTTATATATTTTATCATTATTTTTTTATTTTAATTAATCATTATGGACCAATTTATATTAATTCCTTGTGTTTTAATGACACTGTGTTTAAAAATTTGCGGGTTATTATTGGTTTCCAATTTAAAATCGGTTTTAACCTCGTTCTGGGTTTGATAAAATTAATCAAAGTGTATTTTTAATAAAAATTAATTTTTAATTGATATAATGTAATAAAATTACATTTAAATTAATTATAATCCTTTATTTTATTTAAAAAAATCTATATGAGAATATATGATATTATTAATATTTATCAAGTCGAGAAATTGAATGGTATATTTTTATGTTTCTTGAGGAGACTTTATTCTTTTATCCATTTCATGTAAGTTGGATTGTATGAGTATAACATCGGAAAAACATGGGGATAATTTGTGGGTAATTATATGAGTGATACACTATTATATATTTTTATCTATCTAGTTCCATGTATATATTATTCTTTAGAAAGTGTTTAGAACCTCGCCAGACCAATAGGGTAAGATGATGCTTTTCATAAATATTAACCATAGTGCCTAGTGACACATCCGGGAGGTTTATGTTACTCATGTTCTTATTGTCTTACTTGACCCATATTTAAGAGACCATGTGATTTTAGTTTATCATAATATTTTATTTTACATATATTTCCACATGAGGATTATTTTTCAGTTTTATTTATTCTGATTTTTAAATTCCATGTTCTTAGTTTCTTTTTAACATTTTATTACTTTATTAAATAAAAAATTATTTTAAAAATTATTTTAAAATTATTATTTCAAGAAATAAATCTATTTTACTAAATAATGTGTTTAGTAAACAAATATTTTTAATCTAGTACATATGGATTTTAATGTGATTGGTATAATGTAGAATCATTTTGGTATCCTACTGCTCTTTGCCTCACACCCTGCATACTTCCATTGTTTTTTATAAACACTTGATAAAGCTTGATGCATGTAAATGAAAGGGAGTAATATCTTTTGGTTGTTATTTATAGGACCTCTTCCACCTTCATGTAGTGGAGATTGCTGGTGACTATAGGCTATTAAGAGGTAGATCATGTGAAACATTTTAAGGATCATAGGGGTGATTTTTAGGATTTTTACTTAGTAACCACTTAATCCTTGTATTTCTTTTGGAATTGTATATATTATTTTTATGTATTACATTACTTTATGTTTATATTATGATGTGTATTTTGAGTTATTTTAGTCATTTAGATGTTTTATAGTGTGTTGGATGTTTTTTATTTTTTTAATATTTAGTATTTATGAGGATGGATGATTTAGGTAGATTTATATCACCTAAAATTTTTAATTGGATTATATGAGGTGTTTTAGGTGATTTTGAGTATAAAATCATTCTTAATGGTTGTGCTTAAACCCATAGTGCATGTCTCGAGTACTAGGAAATCGGGGGCAGGATCCTAAAATTATGAGATTATAGTTTGATTGATGTTGAAGGTTGAAATGAGTCGATTGAATACATGATATATCCATTTAAAACGTATAAAATATATATACTTATTTAAATTACTATTGTAGAAGTGACTACAAATTTATAGAATAAAATACTATATATGAATACTTTTAAAATCTGAGTAATATAGTATTGTGGTGTTCTATACTATAATATTTATTTTTAAATTTATTTATCACATGTTTATGTGTTCTATTCTCACACAATATGTGTTTCCCTTTGACATAATATAAATTATTATTCCTCTATAATGATAGTTGGATTCCACCTCTGCCATAAATTTTATTGTCTTATTTTTTTAAATAAATTATCTCATGTTTGAAATTTTTAATTATCATGATCTCCTATTTTATTATACCAACTAATGGTTCATACTTGGATAGATTTCCTATAATATAAATAATAATATATTCATTAATTCTTTTATTACTTATGAGAAGTATCTATGGGATTATAATACCCCTTAAATCGGACTACCAATTGTAAAAAACTAAATCCCTTTAGTGAATTGATAGGTTAATCCTATAATTATGAACAACTAGTCACTAATCCATTATAATTATAGTGATGATTAGATAATATAGTGATTACTGAAATTTTAAACAATATTATGAAATAATTTCAAATTTCTCTAACTCCAATTCACACCCTTATACAAGAGTCTCATAATAGTTATCCAATAGAGACACAAATTTTATATATATGTTGTTTTATGGATCTTTGATATTAACCAGTTCTTATTTATTATAATTTACATTTATTTAATTTAGTTTTTATTGGAAAATTGATGTTATAATAGTTATTATTTATATTTTATTGAATGTATTTGTTAATGTTACTATGAAAATATGTTTTGTCTCTAAATGTAATATTTGGTGGAGAAGTTTAAGAGTTTTAGAAAATGAGATGAATTATATACTTATGATATTTGATATATCACCCAAAAATATATTTCAGACTATCGTAAAAGGTATTGTTTATAGAAGATCATCTTAATATGAAACATATAATGTGATTTTATAAATGATAATGAATATGTAAGAGGTAAAATACATAAAAATTTAATATTTTGTTTTCAAATAAAATATTTATGTTTCATTTTATATAATATAAGAAGTTAGTTTATTTTATTATAAGAATAAAATTAAACTATGGATTTTTATTTCAATAATATCTTACATGTTTTTATATTGGGTAATGATTAATAATGATGAACTCTTGTTATATGGATACAATGTGTGTATGTAAAAAGATATATAGTATGATTATTATAAATATAATATAATTATTAATGGCAAAGAAGAAATCATTAACACAATGATGGATAATATTTCTTATCATAATGTGGTGAATGATTTAAGAAGCATGAATTTAGGGAAATAAAATCAATTTCATGCACCTGAAAATAAGTTAGATAAATTAAAGGCACTAATTTAGAGTGTAATTGACATTATTTATTTCCTAAAAGTTGAATAAAAGGGGAAAATGATTCTCAAGTAAGAATAATACATCACAAAAGATCCTTATAACATGAATGTTGTGTTTTATAAACATATTGAGAATGAATTTATACTGAACTAATCATTTAATACTTAAATATTACATATTTTTTAAGGAATGTTAATTTTATATCATTTTAATCAATTATAAAACTGTAAAGGTATATTGCATTTAGAAATTCAGATACATAAAAAATGGTTCATAAACTATCTTTATAATATCCCATTAATTTCTTTATAACTATAAACCTTCTTAGAGATATCATATTTGAAAACATTATTCATGTCCTAGGAAAAAAAGAAACATAATAAATGGTGAGATTAGATGCTCTATAAGGGTACAAAACAGAGATATCAATGAAATTTAATCATAAAATGAGAATAATGGTATGATAATATGAGATTAACATTTTAAAACTATACCCAATATATAATATATCATAATCACGAGTTATATCATAAGTCATGGTTTCTCATAAGTCATGAATCATAAGTAAATTAATGAACTTGAGACATCAAAGCATAACATTAGCATAAGTTCATATCATAAATGAGTGGAGAAAAGTGTTTCAAAATCATAAAAATATAAAAATTATTTCAAGGATACACAAAAAAAATCATCACATGTGATTCTTTGGATAATTTCCTGTGTACTTTTTTGAGGCTTGGGATAACAACCTTGTAACCCTCCTTTGGGGTCGGGATAACCTCATGTCTACCCTCATCCAGGCTTTGAAAAGCCTCAATAATACACTTTTATCTCCTAAAAACAATAACATTTACAAAAAAATTATTGGAATATATAACTCTTTGTCCACCATCAAATATTAAAAACTAATTCATATTTATTCCAAAATATCATGAAAAAATTAATAGTTCCATCATAAATTAACATATAGAAATCAAATGGATTTCAATGATTTTTTATCTTCATAACCACAAAATATCCATAGAATTAATAAGTATGGTGTTCTAAGATAGAATCCTCAGGGATTTATATGTTACATCAAAGAATATTATCATGGATGAATAATTCCTTTTAAAGAAGACTGAAACATTTTATGAGGAATATAACCGTGTTATTTTGAGATCGCTAATTCTAAGTCTATTGTTTTTAAAAATAATATGTAAATAATCCTCATTTAAAAGAACCATTTTATTATGACATTTAATATTCAAAACATGGTTTTAAAAACTTTCCATTCTTGGTATGTTGAAATAAATATTCGTCTTTCCTTTTTAGTGAAAAGTAAAAAGTACCTCATTTTGAAAATGATAAAAATATCCTTTTTAAAAAAATATATAACTAATAAAATGGTAAAGAATTCATTAAATATCAATGGGATAACTTTCAAAATACTCCTTAATGTTGGATCTAAATCTACATATTATACACAAGAGGGGGGTGAATTGTGTCTTTTGCAATTTTCGATAACAGTTTGATTGAATGAGTTCAATCCTTTATACTTTATATGATTTGATCATGCAGCAGAAAAAGTAAAAAGAAGAACATAAAGATGTATAGTGTTTCGGGGAACAGAAGTCCCCTAGTCGACTCCACCAATGCTCAACACCACTAGCTTGGTGATTTTCACTACCTGGTCCTCGTTTCAACAAACCTGTTCACAAATAAGTATAGGCAGTTGACACCTTTACAATCTTCAGGCTAACAAAGCCTTATGGTTCAAACACGAACCAACACAGCTTAGAACGAGAATATGGTTACTCAAGAATAAAAATAATTTCAGAAAGATGTTTTCCAGTTGATCTTCACAATTTCAACATAATTCAATTGACAGCAGATGGATCGTCTTCTCTAGAAATATAGAATTTCAAAAAAAGCAATTCTGAGTCGATCCGGTTGCAATGGATATAGAGATATAGTTCAAAACTTTAGTAGTAGTAGATCCACAGTAGATATTCGATGCAGAACAATTGAATCTTATATCGAGTTCCTTCTTCTTAAACACACAGATCTTTGACGCTCCTTTTTGAATCATCAGATCAATCGTGAATTTTTGCAGTCTCTATTTTCCACCTTTTTAATAATAGATTGATCACCGTACACGTAGATACCTGGTGTTTCAGAGAGAACATAAATAATAAAACTGAGAAAATCTCCTGCACATTTAGATCCATAAAAGTCACCTTTTGATTCAAGATATTCAAAAATTTGAATTAACAGAGAAGTCGTAACTTCCCTTAAGACTCATCATAAAATCTCATTTTAATTCTATCTTAAATCCATCGATAAAACAGCTTTGAATCATCCAAAGCCGTACTTTAAAAATGACTTTAAATCTAGCTTGAAATCTACCCAAAAATCAGCTTGCTAATCGCTGCACAAAAATATCGTCTGTCAAAATATCTGATGCCAAACGTAAGGTTGATGACGTGGCCTCCAAACGTAGGGTTGATGACATAGTCTTCAAACCTAAGGTTGACAATGTAAGGTTGAACACAAACGGAGGCTTGATCATCCATACTTTTTCTTCAACTCTCAAATGTATGGTAAAAGATACATACTTTTACATGATCCATACTTTTCCTAGAGCGTATGGTTGTTAACAAAAGTAAGGTTGATGAACCATACTTTTGAGTAACAAATGTAACTTTTAGTATTTACGTATGGTTCTCCTTCCGTACTTTGCTGATAATCCAAATGTAAGGTTCCTTCCTATCGTAAGGTTCTTCTTCCATACTTTGCTGAAAACGTATGGTTGTTTAACAATACTTTTCTCATATCTCAAAAAGTACACACACTTTTCATCCTTACCCTACCTTTATCCATGTAGGGTATGAACAGTGATTCTAGAAGGAACTTAAAGTAGATTTTGCACTACATTTATCCACGTAAGGTATGAATAGTGATTCCAGAACGCGCTTAAAGCATATTCCTAATAAGTAATAAATTCTCGTTATTTCAAGAGTAAAATAAATTAATAAAATCCTACAAAATAAAAAATAAAATCATTAGAAAATAACTAAGGGTATTTGTGAGCATCAAAATTATCATAAAGAGACAGAGTATTATTTTCAATAATCTCCCCTTTTAAATAACATTAATATGTATTTTTGAAAACAATACTTTTCTCAACAATCACTCCCTTTTTGATGATCACAAAACCCATAAAATAATTAAAATTATTTAAACAAAATTAACATTCAAAATTAGTTACATAAAGTTTTATAATTTTGAGAGGATGAAACAATATTTAATTTTATCAAAAATTCTCCTTCTGAATAACCTTTATAATATGCAATAATATATGAAAAACTATTGAAATAATGTTTTTTAAAATAAAATGCTATGGTTATCCAAATTTATCCTTTAATTATCCCCCCTAAATAAAATGTTGATGTTTATCCAAATTCTCCCCCTTCTTGTGATTTCAAAAAGAATGAAAAATCATGGATTTGAACACATTCAATGTTGCACTGAACTCTTAGTAAATGCGTATTATTAACTGTTTATAAATAATTAAATCTGGAGAAATGGCATATCAAAATTAAAGTTAGTAAAACAAATAAATAATGAAGGAAATTTTCATTCAAAAACAACAGTATATACATGACAATGATATACACAGGAATCAAGGTTTGGATAAGATAGGAAACATCTTCTATCTCCTATGGATTGCAGACTTGATTTCTGTAAACTGTTCCCAAAGTCTCTTTATCATCACATATCCATGTTTGATAACGAGCTCTCTATTCTCTTGAGTCATATAAATATACTCGATTAAATTGACTCTGAAAAACTCATGCATTCTTTCCTCTTTTTCAACAAATACTGACAGCTTCTTTGATAACTGATTTAACAGGATTCTGACCGATGGCTCACTAGATGTTAGTTGATTCACTAAGAACTTCTGATTGTCCAGGAACACTAAAAAAGGATCACCGTTACATTTAATATCTTGTAACATGTCATTCATGTTGTTCATCACAGTTGTGATAACTTGAAACCTTCTGATTAAATCAGGTGAAGTACCTGATCCACTAACAGCATTATTTGCAACTGATGCAAATTTGTTCTCTATAAATGAATTCAGATCTGATAAATCTGACATCATATCCATTTCATATTTCATTTGGGCAACTACAGTCAGCATATACTCTTTAAACATTTCAACTTCTTACCATGAGACTGTACACTCCATCAACTTTTGAAACGTCAAATGTTCTAAGTCTAAGGCATTTCTCAGAATGACATTCTCAGATTCCAACTGAGATACTTTTCTATACAGTTCTCCAATTTCTTCTTTCCTTGAATCAGATGCACCCTGTGCTTGATTCATATTCACATGCTCGGATTGATCGAGCAGTACCAATGGTAATGATTCAGTAGTAGATTTTTCTTTTTCTCTGTCCTGAGAAGGATGGTCCAGAGATTGTTCCTTAGAGTTATCAAACTCTTCCACAGAAAAATCCTCTTGAAGTACCTCTATGTGAGATTTATAAGCATACTCCCCAAAAACACCAGCATCTTGTCCTTCCACTGGGTTTTCAAGAATAATATCATCAGTATTTTCCTGAGGTCTGGCCACTTCTTCACCAGGCACTGCCTCCATCTCTTGTTCATGTTGAAGTGAAACTTCAACATCAGCTACAATATGTTCCTGATTCTCCCTTTGAGCTTCCTCTTGAGCTTCTGATCCCTCTACTGGTGTTTTCCTTTCACTAACATCTTCTATGATCTTATCAAAAATATCCTCTCTTACAAAAGTATAAGAAAATAAAGCTTCTGTTGTTGTTTCTAATGAAGGGGAAGTAACTTCCTCATTAACTGGTATCTTTCTTTTTGATTAATGTCCCTCCTGACTTCTGTCTTCCTCAACATCTTCCACTTCAAAGTGATCCTTCTTACTACATTGCTGACTCTGGATTGAGCTTGTCCCTCCTTGGACTTAGCAGGTTGAGCCTGAGCACTCTCTGAGTCTTCATCAGCTACTACTGGCAAAAGTTTTCCTTTAATTGTGCTCTAGAAAAATGAACCTTCCTTAAAGTTCCAGTATTAAACGTATTACTTTGATGATAGGTAACTCGGTCATCCACTAATCTCACCATGTCTTTGTTAAGCAGCAGTTTAGAAATAAATCAACCGAAAGGGTAGAAATTCATCCGGGCATCGCTTTGACAGCAGTAATTGAAATACCTTACCGTGTACCTTGGGAAGTTTAATATAATATTGCTTAATAGAAGAAACATTATATACATATCAGGGTACAAAATCTTTTCCATTTCTGCCATTCTTGGAGCTATTCCAGTCTGAATAAATTTAAACAACATTTTCTGATCAGGCTGCAAATCTTTGATAAAAATTTTCTTTATAGTTTGAGTACCAAAACGAAAAGACATGATGTATTTGGATTTATGCACAGAATCTCCAATATTTTTCAAATCGAAATGAAAAATTCCCTCATGAGGGTAGTTGAGAATCTGACCAATCTCAACTGATGAGATTGAGAAATCCATATCTTCTATCTTTGCCATTATACTATCCTCAGTATCCCCCAGGCTAAACTGTACAGATTTGAAGAAGTATCTAAGTTCCACTTCATACAGAAATTCTGTATTTTCACGGTTGAACATCTGTTCAATATTCTGAAAGGACAGTGCTTTCTTCAACAGCAGATTTCTCTGAAATAACCAGTCAAGATCGATTACCTTGCCCTATAAGATTTCTCTTACCTCGGTGTGTTGTCTCTTGGCATTTCTTGGCTCGGCTTCACTGGCTCTTTTAGTTCTTACCATCTTTTCAAGAATCTCTGAAGGCTTGAAGGTTAGGGTTTTAGTGGTTTGAAGATTAGGGTTTATGAGCAGAAGTGCGATTTTTGGATTTCGAAAGGGTTTCGATAGAAGTGAAACGGTTTAGAAGTCGAAAAGGCTCTGACAGCCTTGATTCCCTTGTAATCACTAATCATTACATATATTTAAAACAAAAAAAATTTGCATATAGAAAAAAAATCTTAATCACTATTCATAAAACAAAATAAAATTTACAAAAAATAAATAAAATTAAATAAAAATAAAAATTATTTAAAATTAAATAAACCTATATCTCCCTTAATAAAATCAAACCTTACAGTGGAAACTGGTTTAGTAAAAATATCTACTAATTGAATTTCTTTATTTATAAATTCTAAAAATATATCCTTTTTAATAACATGATCTATTAAAAAAGTTATGCCTTATATCAATGTGCTTATTTCTAGAATGACTAATAGGATTTTTTTTTGAAATATTAATTGCACTTGTATTATCACATAAAATAGATGTATTATTAAATTTCAATCCAAAGTCCATAAGAGAGTTTTTCATCTACAAAATGTGTGCACAACAACTACCAGCAGAAACATATTCTGCCTCAACTGTTGATAGGGCAACTCAATGTTGTTTCTTACTAGACAATGATACTAAGGACATTCCTAAAAAGTGACATGTAAAAGATGTGGTTTTTCTATCTAACCTACAAATTCCAATGTCACCATATGAATATAAAATCAAATTAAAATCAGAAGTTTTAGGATAAAGAAGATATTGAAAAACAGATCCTTTTAAATATCTAAAAATTATTTTAACAGCTCTCAGATGGGATTATTTTGGATTTGATTGAAATATAGCACAAAGACATACTGAATACATTATATCTGGCCTATTAGCAGTAAGATATAAAAACTACCAATCATTCCTCTGTATAAATTGTTGTCAACTGATTTTCCAGTTTCATTTAAATCAAGTTATATATTAGTACACATAGGAGTTGTAAATGGCTTGCTGTTTTCAAGTTCAAATTTCTTAAGTAAATCAGTAATGTATTTTCTTTGATTTAAAACATTTCCAAAATCATTTTGAAAAATTTGAAGACCCAAAAATAAATCTAATTATCCCATCATACTCATTTCAAATTCTTCTTGAATTAATTTTGAAAATTCATGATAAAGATTTTTATTAGTTGATCCAAAGATTACATCATCAACATAAATTTGAACCGATAAAACATTATTTCTCATAGTTTTCTTAAAGAGTGTCGGGTCTGCCATTCCAACAGTAAAGTAATTTTTTAAAAGAAAAGAACTTAATATTTCATACCAAGCTCTAAGTGCTTGTTTAAGGCCATAAAGATCTTTAGTAAGTTTAAAAACTGAATCTGGTTTTTGAGAATTTTCAAAACTAGGAGGTATCTCAACATAAACTTCCTCCATTAAATAACCATTTAAAAAGGCAGATTTAACATCCATCTAAAATAATTTAAAATTCATATAAGATGCATAGGCTAAAAGGATTCTAATGGCTTCTAACGTAGATACAGGTGAAAAAGTCTCATCATAATCTATTCATTCTTCTTGATTGTATCCTTTAGCTACTAATCTTGCTTTATTTCTAGCTATTGTGCCTTGGTCATCCTTTTTATTTCTAAAGACCCATTTTGTTACTATTATAGGATAATTCGTAGGTCTTTACACTAATTACCAATCATAATTTCTTTTAAACTTCTTTAATTCATCTTGCATTGCTATTACCCAGCTTTCATCATCTAAAGATTCTTCTATAGTCTTGGGATCTTTTTTGAGATAGGAATGCAAAAAATTCCACTAGGTTTCTTCTTGTTTGAACACCATTTTATAGGTCACCTATTATAGTTTCTAAAGGTTGATTCTATAGGGTTCTAGACTTTCTAGGTAATATATTTAAAGGTTCTTCAGTATCATGTTCCTCTGAACTGGACTGAATTTCTTTTATATCGTTTTCAAAATCATTATTTACATTCTCAAGTCTCATGTTATCATTAGAGTAATGTTCATACATTTGTTCTGTCCTTTTCTCAAAGGGATCAGATTCATCAAATTTCACATGAACTAATTCTTCAACAATCCTTGACATCTTATTATAAACTCAATAAGCTTTGGAGGTAGTAGAATATCCTAAGAAAATACCTTCGTCAGATTTTGGATCAAACTTAACAATATTATCCTTGGTGTTTAAGATGTAGACCTTGAATCCAAAAACATTAAATTTGTTATCTTTAGGTTTTCTGTTATTCCATAGTTCATTGTGTGTATTTTTCAAAATAGTTCTAATTAAAACTATATTAGTTATATAACAAGCTGTTTTCACAGCTTCTTCCCAGAAATATATAGGTAGGCTATATTCATTTAACATTGTTCTAGCCATTTCATGAATTGTTCTATTTCTCCTTTCTACAATCCCATTCTGTTGAGGTGTTCTGGGTGCAGAAAAGGTATGTTTAATACCCATGTTTGAGAAAAAGGAATTAAATTATAGATTCTCAAATTCTCCACAATGATCACTTCTCAATGAGATTATATTAGAACCTTTTTCATTTTGAACAGATTTGAAGAAACTATCAAATAAAGTAAAAGATTCATTTTTAAATTTCAAAAATAAAATCCATGTAAATCTTGAATAGTCATCAACTAAAAAATATACATATAATTTACCAACTAAGATTGCTACTATTGAGGGTCCAAACAAATCCATATGAATAAGTTCTACTGGTTTAGATTTAGCAACCTTATTAATAGATTTGAAGGATGATTTGTGTTGCTTTCCAAGTTGACATGCATCACAAAATCTGTCACTTTCAAATTTTAGACAAGGTAAATCAGAAACAAAATCTTTCTTAGATAACTTGTGTAAAACATATACATTGCAATGTCCAAGTCTCTTATGCCAGATTCAGGATTCACTTACTTTAGCAGTCAAGCTGTTTACTTGTTGATTACACAAGGAATTTGAATCCAAAGTATAGACATTTTCAATTCTTAGTGCTTTAAATTTAAACAGTTTATCTTTAGAAACAGTACAACATTTGTTAGTAAAATCAACAGTATATCCATCATCACAGAGTTGAGAGATACTTATTAGGTTGTGTTTTAATCCTTGTACATAAAGTACTTTGTTGATTGAGATTGTTTTTGGATTTCCAATAGTTCCAATGCCAATGCTTTTTCCTTTGTCATTGTCACAAAATGTGACAAGTCCTCCTTCCTTTTGAGTGAGTGATTAAAAATTCAGTGAGTTTCCACTCATGTGTCTTGAGCAGCCATTGTCCATGTACCATATATCTTTTCTACTTTGGTGGCCTGCTACCTACAAAGACATTCAAACAAATTGCTTTGGTACCCATATTCTATTGGGTCCAGGGGTGTTAGCTAGCAATAATCTGGGTATCCATATTTTCTTTGTTCTTTTAAAATTAGTTGAATCATATAAGTCTTTTGAAACATAGGCTTTTTAATACCACAAATTATAGGTTGTCTTAAGAAATAGTTTTTAGCTATATGTCACTTTGTCCCACAAAAGATACAATTAACCTTTTTAGAGCTAGGAACAAAATAATTTTTATATAGCTTATGTTTTTCTCCTTTACTTACAATTCCAAATCTCTGCTTTTTAATGACAAATTTTCCAAGAATTTCATTTAATGAATTTTCTCCTTTTGTAAAAACCAATGCAGCCTGTTTGTATGATTCTACTTCATCCTGCAGTATTTTTATTCTTGATTCAAAATTAATATACTTAGTGTTAATCGAATTCTATTTATCAGTTAATTCATTATGTTTTTCAATATTGTATCTCATTCATCTGAAACTGCTTTATGTATATTTTTTAGTGACTTATGTTTCTTAAATAGTGAGTCATATCATTCTTCAAGCATATTGCAGTAGGCTGCAAGTTTTTCATTTGTGTAGCTTGATTCAGAATTTGATTTAGAGGAGTAATATGAGTGTACCTCATCAGTTTATTCCATAAATCAAATGTTTTCTTTTAGATTGACTTCTTCTTTCTCTGAGCTTGATTCCAGAGAGCTACCAGAGTCTTTAGATAGACTCCACGTGGCTTTCATAGCTTTCTTGTCTTTCTGCTCAAATTCATTTCTTTCGAAGAATTTCTTCTTATTTGCATCCTTCAATTATGGGAAATCTGGTCTGATATGTCCCATCTTCATGCATTCATAACATCCTACTTCCTTATTATCTCCCTTAAAGGATTTTCTGAAGCCTCTTTTCTTACTGTAGATTTTTCTAAATTTTCTGGCTAGCTGAGCCAGTTCTTCATCTGAGTTGGATGAGTCAGAGCTTTCTGATTCAGCTTTTACTTATTTGTTCTTCATCTTTCTATTATTTTATTTTGAAGTTACCTTCAAGGCAGTATCTTCTCCTTTGATGTAGATCTTATGTTAATTTGCCTCATCTACTATTTTATCTTCATACATTGTCAGTGTACCAATCAGCTCTCTCATGGTTAGATCTTTGACAGGTGTTGATTGTCTGATTACAGCAGAGATACCATTCCATCGAGTAGGAAGTACCCTCAGTACTGTTAATGCTTGATCATCCTCCTTGATAGGTTCTCCTAGAGCTGTTATATTATTGTCAATTTCTATCAATCTCCCAATAATTTGGGTAATGCTTTCACCTTCAAATATTATGAAAGTATCAAATTTCAATTTGGTAATTGCATATCTCATTTTTCTCACATTGTCTGTTCCTTCATATGCCACGGCTATTGTTTGCCACATCTCATATGATGTCGGGCACTGAGATAATCTGTTAAATTCATCTGGCCCTAGACCACAGATAATTTCATTCCTACCCTTCGATTTCATATCGTACTCTACCTTTGTAGCAGCAATCCATGTCTCAGGATTTTCAGGAATTTCATAAGGAGTTAGAATCTTTGAATAGACTTTATATCTGAGATTTTTCAGATATATTATCATGCGCGAATTCCAGCAGTCATAGTTGTCTCCATTAAAATATGGTGCTCTGACCATTGAAATCCCTTCTCTTGTATCAGTCATGATGCTTGGTTTTATAATATTTAAATGCTTATAGCTTGATAGGGCTCTATCAGAAACTCCACCTCTAAAACCAATTCTTGGATCTGAATCTACAGATTATACACAAGAGGGGGGGTGAATTGTGTCTTTTTAAATTTTTCGATAACACTTTAATTGAACGAGTTCTTTCCTTTATACTTTACTAGAATTGATCATGTAGCGGAAAAAGTAAAAACAAGAACACAAATATGTATAGTGGTTTGGGGAACAGAAGGCCCCTAGTCCACTCCACTAACACTCAACTCCACGAGCTTGGTGATTTTCACTAACTGGTCCTCATTTCAACAGACCGGTTCACAATTGAGTACAGGCATTTGACACCTTTACAATCTTCAGGAAAACATATCCTTCAAGTTCAAACACGAACCAACACATCTTAGAACGAGAATCTGGTTACTCAAGAATAAAAAGAATTTCAGAAACAAGTTTACCAGTTCATTTTTATAATTGTAACAGAATGCAATTGATAGCAGATGGATCATCGTCTCTAGAAATATTTAATATCAAAACAAAGTAATTCTGAGTCGATTCGGTAGCAATAGATATAGAGATATAGTTCACAACTTCTGCAGTAGGATATCCACAGTAGATATTCGATGTAGAACAAGTGAATCTTATATCGAGTTCCTTCTTCTTAAACAAATAGAGATTTGACACTCCTTTTTGAATCAGCAGATCAATCGGGAATTTCTACAGTCTCTGTTTTCAACCTTAATAATAGATCGATCACCATACACGTACGTACCTGGTGTTTGAGAGAGAACATATATAATAAAGATGAGAAAATCTCCTGCACATTTAGATCCATAAATGCTTCCTTCTAATTCTCGATATTCAAAAATTTGAATTTACAGAGAATTCGTAACTTCCCTTAAGACTCGGCATAAAAAGCTCATTTTAATTTGATCTTAAATCCATCGATAAAACAGCTTTGAATCAGTCAAAGTCATACTTTAAAAACGACTTTAAATATTTCTTGAAATCCACCCAAAAAATAGCTTGTTGATCGCTATACAAAAATATCGTATGTCAAAATTTATGACGCTAAACATAAGGTTGATGATGTGGCCTCCAAACATATGGTTGATGACATAGTCTTAAAACGTAAGGTTGACAACGCGAGGTTGAACACAAACGTAGGGTTGATCATCCATACTTTTCTCCAACTCTCAAATGTACGGTTAATGATACATACTTTTACTCGATCCATACTTTTCCTAGAACGTATGGATGTTTACAAAAGTAAGTTTGATGAACCATACTTTTGAGAAACAAATGTAACGTTTACTATTTACATATAGTTCTCCTTCCATACTTTGCTGATAACCAAAACGTAAGGTTCCTTCCTATCGTAAGGTTCTTCTTCCATACTTTTCTGAAAACGTATGGTTATTTAACCATACTTTTCCCTTATCTCAAAAAGTATACACACTTTTCATCCTTATGCTGCATATATCCACGTAGGGTATGAACAGTGATTCCAGAACGTGCTTAAAGCAGATTTCACACTACATTTATCCAAGTAAGGTATGAACAGTGATTCCGGAACACGCTTAAAGCAGATTTCGAATAAGTAATAAATTCTCGTTATTTCAAGAGTAAAATAAATTAATAAATTCCTGCAAAATACTAAATAATATCATTAGAATATAACTAAGGGTATTTGTGAGCATCAAAACTATCATAAAGAGACAGAGTATTATTTTCAATAATCTCCCATTTTAATAACATTAAAATGTATTGTTGAAAACAATAATTTTCTCAACACTTAAAACTTTTTTTAAATGTTTGATTTCATTAGTACACTGTATAAACAATCACAGTATACAATGAGATTGTAACATAAAATCTTTAATTCATGTTTGATTTCGTTAATACACTGTATAAAATTCTATATAATAAATTTTAATTAACTATAATTTTATTATATGGACATATTTATACTTATAATATCATATAAGATCAACTACTAACATTTCAAGACATATTTTTAAAACATTCTTCATTAAAATCATCAATTCATGTTGTCAACAGTTTGTTTTCCATGAATGTTTTGGTTTAGAATTTTTGGTCCTTCTACTTTTATCAAGGTTACAATATCTCCATAATGTTTATCATTTCATTATTATCATACAAAAATATAATATACTCCTTTAATACTATTCATATAAATATATTAGGTGAAAATTAATTACTTCAGTTTGTGGAGACGGTGGTATGTAAGTACACAAGGGTTATGTTTCAATAATTTGATGGAAGGAATTAAAAAAAGGTAACTAATAATTAACCATAACAAACAATAATAATACCATAAATATGATATATATTTATGAAATCCATCATTACAATTATACATTTTATTTAATGGTAGAAAATTAATCTTATCATGTTATGGTGGTGGTAGTCCATACATACGGATGAGCAATATATGGAATTACCACTTTTTGTAAAAATGATATGAATAAGGCTATTATATTAAATTAATAACATATAATTATATTGGAGATATTTAAATGGTTATAATTGAATGTTTACATTATAATTTAATGGGGGGAATAAAATAATTAAAATTAAATAGATCGACTAAAATAATCACATCACCTTTGATAGACCTTCTTTAGATTTATTCTAAAGGATTATAGGGATGTGTTTAAAAGAGAATAGAACCACTAGAACAAGGAAAAGGATGTTTATAAGCAGTTTTTTAGGGTGTTAGTCAAGAAATTTAGATCAAGGAAGTGTGAATAATAGAGGATATGTGGTGTGATTTCATTGTGAAAGAAATGATGCACTTTGAATTGCTTAAATTATTTAAATATAATAAATTCTATTTCATGTGATAGTGGAACCAAATGTTAAAAATACAAAGATAATGTATGGTAATGTTGAAATCACTTTATAAAATAAAAATTTAATGTTTTTATGGAATTTTTAACCTTATCAATTTATTTAACCCCTTAATTACTCAATTTGATAATTTATCATGGTAAATAAATTTGAATACCAAATATTTATAATTTTACAAAAAAAGGATAAAAAATCATAAATATAAAAAATTTTATACTATGTAATATCCCCTGGTCTTATTTAAATATTTTTGGGATTTTATAATATTTCTCATCAAATTATTTAACATAAAATTTATTTAAATTCATTTTAAGAACAAATCCAATGTTTTAAATTTATTACAAAAATATAAAAATAGATATAAAATATAAAATTTTAACCCATCACTAATATGTTATACTAACTATAAAAAGAATGTTACAAAATAATTAATCTATAATGGATTTATTTTAATTTTTTTAAATTTATTTATTTCATTTTTCTTCTACATGAACATGTACAATATTGGCATTGCATAAGAATTTAGGGTAATTATTCCCTCAGAAAAAATTAAAAATAAATTTCCATTCCAAAAATTAAGTCATATTTTATATAATCTACTTATTTTGTTTATTTATAAAGAAACATCAAGTTATTTTACACCTAAATTACCCAATTTACCTTTAATGCGGTGAAAAATAATTACGACAACTAATATTCCCATGGACATAAAAATAAAGCTAAACTATTTTAAAAAATATGGAAAATATGATTAAAAATATAAAAAAAATTAATATTAAATTTATAGATGTCAAAGAAATTCATTTTAAAATAACGGATAAAAAACAAACACGATTTTTTGAAAATTGAATTTTAAAGTATAAATATAGATTATTTCTTATCCCATACCTAGTACAAACCAATAGACAAATATTAAAAAAATTATTATATTATATAAAAATTAAAACATTCATAAATAGTGATTAGTTTAATTTTTTAAGATATAAACACATTGTGTGAATAAAAAAAGCTTTTCAAAAAAATAACATTTTTACATTCAAATTCATTTATCAATTGATAACCAATGAATTAGTTCTACACATGTGTACAAAATAAATTTTTTATAATTTATTTATTTATTTTTATAACCACCAATCCAATGGATAAGATATTATTGTCACATTAAATAATAAGACATAAATGTTATAATGTGATTCATTAAAACTTAATGTTGTGTGTAATGCCGAATATCAAATACATCATGATTATTTCAATGGAATTACATAAACATTATTGGATTTCAACATTATACCTCTGTTAAAATTAATATCACCCTAAAAATTCCATCACCTCAATACTAAAAAATGAGGATATCATCATTTCATCACATAATAATGTTCATATGTATTTTTTTCAAATTTCAAATTCCTCGAGAGAAAATTATTCTTGTGATCTACCTTGTTACATAGAAATTTATCATTATGGTCCATGATTTCAACTAGTTGTCATTCAAATAAAAAGATAATGTACCAATGTTATAACCTCAGAGTTCAATACATATAATGGGATAAGTTACCACTTCCTCTGTAAAGATACAAGAGACACATCATGAAAGGGAGAGAAGTTCATTTGAAGTGACATGGGATAAGCTATTGTCCCCACTTGATCAAGAATCTCAATGGGTCTAATATTACTTTGAATCATCTTTCCCATTATTCAAAATCACATAAAATTATTCCATGGATAAATTTAAAGGAATACTATCTCACCTATTTTAATTCTTAAATCTCATTAGAAATAGGAAGTTTAACACTTCTATAGACTCAGAGCTACCTTTATGTGATGAAAATTAGATGTAATCTCTACTTTCACTTCCTCATCTCGACGGGTTCCTAATAGTTGTTTTCCTCATCATCATTCCAATATGTCGAATTTCTAAACATCTTTAACCATAGGGATTCAAATAGAGAAATATCAATTCTAGTGTGAACGAAAATATTGTAAGAAAACTCAATTAGAGGAATATGTTGATCCCAAAAACAATTTAAATGTTGATATTATGATCTCTAAATTTCCTCCAGTGTTTGAATAATTATCTCAGACTGACCATATTTTTTAGGATGGTAAACAATACTAAAACACAACTATGTATCCAAATATTATTGAAGTCTTTACTATGACAATTTTTTAAAACTCAAATCACGATGTGATACAATATATTGTTAAACTCCCTAAAACCATACCACATCTATAATGTATTCAGTAAAGAGAGGATCAATATAAAAATGATCTATTATATAAAGGAAGTGTTCTAGCATTAAAAGGTGATTGACTATATCCCAAATATCACTATGTCCATTAGATGTTTTTGGGAGTTATAAAATGGATTCCTTGGTGACTTTTTCCCATTTAAATTATAGTATGGGTATAGTATCCTTGGATTTTCATACATTGATACTATATATTTCTAAATGATGTTTAATTATAATAATCTAATATAGGCTCTCTAATAACAGAGGTATATTGTATTTAGAAATATAGACATATAAAAAAATGGGTCTATAAATGAGACACTGCATATCCCACTATGTTCTTCATAAAGAGCACCCTTATTATACAAATCATACATAATAACATTAATCGTATCACAATGAAAGAAAACATAATAAATCTAGAGTTATTATGATCATTATGGGTAAAAAAAGAGATATCGATTTAACCTAATCATGTGGATGTGAGAACATTTGAATAACAAATAAAAACCATACCCTACATATCATAGATCATAAACATGTGTCATGGAATAAATCTTGGATGTTCATAAGACATGGATCATAATGGAATAAAATAAAATGATCCATAAGAGAATAACATTGTCATAAGTCATGGGTCAATGGAATATATATCACTACTAAATACCATAGGTCATGGAAACCCACAAGACATTCATAACATGTTATTTTTGGAATAATGACACATGTACCTTCCTCAAGATTTGGATGCCCTCCATTGTACCCTCTTTCGAGCATGGGATAACCTCTCATATACCCTTTTCTAGGATTGGGATGAAATCTCATGTAACCTTATTTGGGATTGGTATAACCACACATGTACCCTTTAAGATGATATAACATTAATAAATACATAAGACACTTGAGGGAGATATAATTCCCACTCATCAAATGATGAAAATACTAATTATTCATTCCATAAAATACTAAATATTTAATAATATTCGAAATCATGAAAATAAATTGGTTTTAGAATCATTTAAATATTTCCACTAATCATAACAAATGGAAAAATAAGTGGGTTGGATAAGGTTTTTATCATGGCATAACCCATGGAACACAAATGAGGTCCATAAATATCTTTTCATCACAAATTAGAATCTTCTAGGTAAATATTAATAATAGTATTCATGGTTTACAAACCAATTAAATCATAATTGACATCAACTTACAACATATTAAATGGAATGTTTTAAAAGAAAAATCACTTGAAACATTTTTTAATTAAAATATAATTTGTAAGAAATTAATTTTATTTAAAACATAAAATTCATAAAATAATTTTGAAATACTTTTCTTTTAAAATAACCTTGAAAATTATAAAGTATTTATAGAATCACATAATGTTCATGATGGATTTAAATATTGTTCATTGTATTCATTGTAAAACAAATTTCCTTTAACATTTTTGGTAAAATCGAAAAGGGATTTTATTGGAAAAAAATGAAGATTCCTATAATATTTTTTTAAAAAGAGAAAAATGGGAAAAAAAATTATTTTCAAATAATTATAATTATGTTAAAATAATTTTGGAAATCATTTTTAGAAAACATAGGTTTGAAAGAAATAGGTTTTTCGGCTGAAGATAGAAATAAAGACCATTTTTATTAAAAAAATAATTTTATCAATTGAGTGACTAAATAGAGTAAAATGAATGTAAAACGTGTATGTAATAGAAATAAATATAATATAATAAAATTAATGAGTTTTTTGGGAGATATGTAAAAATAGTTTATCATTGGGTGCATAATGATAAACAATTCTCATAAATAGTGAGATTCTGTAATGAAAATCATACAACTTTTATAACATTGAATCATAATCCCCATAAAAGAATAAAATTAAATGAAACATATAATATAATAAAAATAATTATATTCATGATATAACATGTGAAATGGAAATTATATACGCATCCCAGAAGTTTAGAGGTGTATAACATAACATAGGTCTCCAATAAGGCAATTTAAAACAAATATCCCGTACCGCTTTGGTTACATTTGAACCATAAACCCCATGGAAGAGATATAATAAAATGGATATGTAAATATCAATAATTATATGTATGTTAATAATAAAATAAATTCCTTTCTATTTTATAATCCTCAAAAAATAAATCAATGGTGAAAATGACAGGTGTCTCAAAAAAGTAAAAAGTGGCCTAAAAGTTGCTTACTGCAACTCTCAACTTTCTTCAGGAAAGTTTGAAACTCCTATATAATTAATTAATATTAGTATAAATATATTAAATAAACATATATATTTATATATATCATACCATATATTATTAAATTATGACATTTCATTACCCATTTATTAACAATTCGATGTTAAATTCATTTCACGTGAAATAACTTGTTGTTTTTTCATTTATATTTGGATTTATATTTTTTTGTTTTATTAATTTCATAATGTTTCCATCATATCCATCATTTTAAAAATTAAATAAATATCATATTTATTTAGTATACATTTATTTCGTTTGATCCATAAATGGTATAGATAGAAAATGAAATACATTGTTCATGAAGATGGTTGGTCGTACGTTCGCATGGATGTTGTTTCCATTTACCAAATGGAAAGAAAGAAAGGAAGGGAAGTAATATATTACCATTATGTAATAATTTTTATTTCATATATATAACATATTTTCATTATTCTCATATTTCATACAATCCATGTAAAGAATGAACGAATCACATCACATTGTGAGGTAGTAGTCTTTCATACACAAAAACAACATTGTCATATTCCCATAGATTGTAAATTTAGAAGGAATACGTGATATAATAATTCCAAAATAAATATAATATCATATATATCATATATAAAAAATTAATTCATCATCGTATCCTACTATCAAAGGTGGTAATTAATAACAAATGACATCAATTCCTGAGGTTGTAGTCCACCATACACACAAATGATGCTTTCATAACACGTTTGATGTAAGAGGAGAAAATTCACTTACCATCAAAACATATATTTATATTTTATATAGTGAGGATAATATATCAACAAGTTTTACTAATAATTTAATTATTGAGATAAATAAATAAAATTAAAACTATCACTGAAGAATGCATCCACTTCTTCGAGAACTCTCATTTGGTTTTCACTAAAAGCCTTCTTAGGTTGTCTTTATGACCAATATAAGGTTTATATGATAATAAGAGATAATTATGGAATTTATTTTTTTAGTTAATGTCCGAATCAATGTGTTTTAAATTATTTAATAGGATGGGAATTAGCGTGTCCTTTTATAAGTGAAGTGAGATGCATGCATGTAATATTTTAGAAGAAAAAGGTATAACCACATTTTTTCAATTGAAAAAGTCTCCAAAATGGAACTTTCTAAATAATATAAGATATAATGTCTAAATATATATATATATTTGGTTATGGATATTTTTTGGTCATTTTTAACTCTTATCTTTATATTTTAACCACATGGTAAACCAATTTTTACTATAACCTTGGAAAACATTTTTTAGTATTTTTACAATTCATTATGGTAAAACATTATGTTAAAATCATTAAATAATAGAAAGTTTTATTAGTAAAAATATGGAATCCATTTTTCAAAATTACAATTGAATATGTGGAAATTTTAAATTTAAGATTAATCCTCAATATGTGATGACAAAATGGGTTTTCACAGAGAAAATGTTCAAAATATTAAAACGTTTTTATATCAAAATTCAATATAAAACAAATTAAAATGAACAAAATTAGATTAATATATATGTAATTAAACTTATTTTTCTTTTAAAACCATATTAAAAAAAATATTTATGCTTTTAAATTTTTTAATGGATATAAAAATTGTTTAAAAAAAAACTTTCACCATTCATTAAAAAAATTATCTTCTCAGAAAAAACTCAAAAATTAACAGTAAGATAATATTTAAATTTTAATTAAAAAAATTATAATTATTTTTTCAAATAAATATTCTAATATTTTCATAAAAAATATTATTAAAATTAGTGTTCAAAAGGTGATAGAACTATTTTTAGAGAAACACCATTTTATGTATAATATTAGATATATTATTTTCTTTTTTATAAAAACCCGATAAGATAAAAATTAAAAAAAAATTATTGATTAGAAAATATATTAACTTAATTAAAATCATTCACATGTTTTTTTGTTTAATAATTTACATAGAATTGTATTTTCATAAAAATTGTTTTCAAGAAAATGATATCCTTTATTTTTAAATAATATTTTGTTTAAAATTAATCAGTCATAAAAGAACTCATTTTATATACATGTGTAAACCATATATTTTCACAATTTAGTAAATCATATTCATCATCATTATATATATATTTTTTATTAAGAATCACTTTTGAGGGAAAATTGGGAAACCATAAAGTACAAAACATCAAGAAATATCATAATAAATGGCTGAATCTCTAAATTGCAATTTAATTATTTTAGATACCTTACCTCTGAGAAGACTCCATTGAGAAGCGGTGTCCAACCCATCTGGTCTGTATTTGAGGGGGTCTTCAATGTAGATTATCATCTTGTCCCAAGATTTAATGCACTCCTCCACTGATATCTTCTTTATATTAAATGCACGAGCCAAGATACCACGTTGTTTCCTGATCCAAGATTCCTGCTCAGAGGTTAGAGTAAACTTTATGCTCCTCTCAATCAATATCTCAAAGTCATCTTGTGAAGAATCAACCTCTATATACTTATCTAAGAATTATTCATTGCCATTAATGATATTTTCCCACTCCTCACATTCCATTAGTTTAATTCCAACTTGGAGGCTAGTAGTATCCACAGATTCATTTTCTTTTGGCACCAGATGCTGATCGAAATCTTTTTCATTACTCAGAGGGAGATTTCCAGAGCTTTTGGATAGTTTTATTAGAGCCTTGCTATTGCTTGATGATCTAGTAACAAGAGGGTTTGAAAGATCTGAATAGTCTTTCCTGCAACGCGGCCTCCAGGTGCACTTAATAGAACCGTCGGGGTCAATGATAGAGATTTTACATTTCCTTGAAAAGGATCTAAGGTAGTCCTCCACCATTTTCTCTTCCTTGGACTCAGTAGGGGAATCCGAGGATGACTGGCAATCCTATTGTGAAGTCTCCACTTCATTGACATCCCCATAATCTTGGCACACTATTTATACCAACACTGCAAACCGATTTTGGTGGTTAGAAGCCATTATTCCATACTTAACCTTCTCAGCATAAGATTGTTTGACCTTCAGGACCATCACTGATTTTTCCGAAACTCCTGACTGCTCAAAACCGTAGCCCATATACTAAAATTGAGAGATTTTCTCCTCCAATACTAGACACAGTGGATACTTACATATGGTAAAAGCATTGCAAACCTCCCCAATCACTGCAACTTATTTGGATATACTAGACGAAGCTGGTTGCTTGACATGTTCAGCATCACAAATAGCCACTGCAACCACAGACTCCAGAGGGCCAGTAGCACCCAGTTCACATTTCAATCTGTCAAATATGTCTGAAACTTTGGGTTCAGGCTATGTGGACTTTGAAGGCTTCTGGAAAGCCTGAGACCCATCACACGGAAGTACTTAATCACAGGAGATCTATTCAGACGCAATCAAATTTAGCCCTTCAGTTTTCTTAGAATTATCAGCATTTAGGGGGAAATCTCGATCAGAGGAACCCCCCCCCCCAAGCTTGCAGGATGCCACCATCACCCAGAGCCATCCACCCACTGGATCCATTGCTACCCCGCTGGCATGAATGAGCCAGATGCCTCAAGTGAGAATAGTTCAAGAAAAAAGATGTCCAAGACTCAAACACTACCGGTTGTTTCCATTAGAATTCCTCACCTACCGAGATCCAGACCCATTCAATGGGGGGTTTTGAAATGTCAACTTCAACAAAAATTCGGGGGGTGACTGTGTGACAAACCGAATAGGTTCTCGAGTCCGAGTAAAGATACCAACCAACTAAATTACCAAGCATTTAGATTATAGCGGGGTTCTTAAAAGGTATAGGGAGCTCGGGAAAGCTTACCCACAAAGATGTTTATGGATAATACCACTTCAAATGGAGGTCGAAGGACCATTTAACTAGGTGGAAGTGGAGGCCATTGCCGAAACGATGAGCTCTTGACCATGCAGAGATCAGATCTTCCTGGGATGAAAACCGGATCATAATGTGGTGCTTATCAAGTAGACCAATAGTCACCCATTCACGAAGGTCCCATGATTCAACGATATAACAGTCTAAGGAGTCCACTGATGGTTGTCGGGAGATGAACTGAGCCACCATAGTTTGATTAAAAAGAGACAAAGCTTCAGTAAACTCTAAGATTGATAGCATGAGCTGAGGGAAACCATCTCGGGGGTCTGGGACTTTAGGGAAAAGTGCCACACCAGGGAACATCAGTAAGAAATCGGCGTTGGAGAATGGGGTGAAAGGAACTCTGTGCTCTGATTTTGAAAGACAAACCCTCCCCATTGATGGGGGAGGCGCTCTGGTGGAGGACACCACCGCATAGGGTATGGGCCAAGAGCAGGATCCGAAGTCAAAGATCTCTATAGAAAATCATATCCATACGATCTATTTCAATGGCTATATGATAACTATCATATTAAATAATAATATTTTAATAGTCTATCGTGCATCGTTTAAACTCATTGTGGTGTGTAATAAAAATTAAAATTAGTGTTGTGTATAACATAAACTAAACTCTTATTTTACTGAAACAAAAATATAAAAATGATTAAATTAATCTAAAGTATATATTTCACCAAAATGTTAGGGTGTGAAATTCTACCCAACATGAAATGAATTTCATGCTTGAAATTCATCATTTTGGTACCAACAGAAGAGGATACATTTGCCTCATTACATCCTCTGGTTCCCATGTAACTTCCTTAAGATGGTGGTTTCACAAAACAAAACTGAATAGGTGAGTGGTATTATATTATAGAAATTTCACTATATAATCTATAATCTCTACCAATTATTGATTCAACAAAATATCTTTCTCTAGTGGTATGAACTCAGAGTTAGTTCATGTGATGGATCCGATATGTACATTCTCAAAAGAGATACATGGAACCCCTAAGAGAGATTTGGAAGATGTTCCAAATCATATGATTCCATCCTACTATGATCCATTATTTCAAATGTAATGATTTACCATGGGCATATTTTTCCTATATTTATTCCGATGAGAAACGCATTGAAACTCATTCTCACAAACATTAAATCCTTGATCACATCAATGATTATCGACATGAATTTATATTGACTTTTTTACTTCCCTTACACCTTTTAAAATTTCTTTAACCTTATCTTCCATTTCATTCACAAGCTCATGTCTGAATATCTTTCCTTATGTAACAAATTTCTAGTTTTTTGGAGATATATACGTATCTTCAAAAGGTATTTATAAGGATCCATCCAAATTCTAGAGTGACTGATATTTTGGTATGAAAAATGAACTTGAGTGAGATATTAATCCCAACCACATTTGATATCTATATAAAAATATCTTAGCATATCCTATAGGGTTTCAATTGCTCTATAAGACTGATCATCTATCTAAGGATGATACACAATGTTGAAACTCAATTCTATATTAATATCATGCTAAATAATTCACCAAAATATTGAGGTAAACATTGATTTCTGATCTTGTACAATATAATGTGGTACTCCATGAATTCATACAACATTCTTCGTGTATATTCATGTGAGTAGATCCAAAGATAAATCTCATATTATAGAAACGAATTGTGTTAACACCATAATGTAATCTACTATACCCCATAATTACCTCAACATGAAGGAAGATATAAACCATACATTTTACCAGTATTATTAATCATATGTCTATAAAGTGTGCACTCATTCCTCCTGAAAAAATATTTTCACTAAAACATATACAAAAAAATGGTTAGTATTATCCTAAATTGATCTCAAAACCCCATAATCATCCTAAACCCCAATCATATAAAACCTTGAGAGGGATGAATAAAACATTGAACTTATGATCAACCTTACTCTTATAACCCCATGATGTCATCCATAACTCATAAGTTAATATTACATGGATACAAATATTATTTAAAAATAATTCACCCTTTATTCCATAAATAATCTATTATATTGTACAAAGAAATTTCAATTCAAATATTTTGTTAAACCTTGTACTGATATAATATTAAATGTGATTTCATTATTCCATAATCCATGTAGAGTTAGATAATTAATGATAAAAATCACATGAAATCTAACTAAAGGATAAACAATAAGATATTTATAGGGCTCGTTCATAATAATTAAGTCTAGAAATCCCCTAATATTGAGTGAAGGATAATTTTTTTCTAATTATCATTATTCACTTAAACCATCATGATTTCATAATATTTCACCCTTTTCCTTTGTCTTTAAAGGTTTTTTTGGATTATCATCCCCATTAGACCTTATATTGGGGAATTTATTTTCATAATTCGTACACTCCGTGCATTTTCCACACTATAGTGTTGGTTGTTCATTATGTACAGACTTCTCTCTATTTACATCATTAGTTAACTTGTCCCCATCAACTTAACATTCAATTTTCTAATGTCCATCCCTTACACAAATAAAACATTTACTTGTTACCTTATGTTAACACCACTAATGATTCTTCCCACACATTCAACATAATGTAAATACTATCATCTTCTCTCCATGGTTTTCATATTTTCCATTAAAAATAATTTTTTCTATTATTTTGAAAACTATAACATTGATACGTAATTCCAACCTCCATTTCTACCTTTATTGAACAAATAACAATATCTAAATATCTACTAAAGTATCTTATGGATAATTCCATTTAGAGACATGGATGTATAACAGAAAATAATTGATTAACCATACATTAAGGATGGATAATAATACTATAAGAAGAACCCACATGTTTGGTAAAATTGTCCTCATAGGTACCAATGGACACATCATCCTTTTGTATTAGCTCATGGAACTACTTCTCCATCCTCAAATGAAGAATATGAGGATCGTTCTTTTTTCAAAATAATTTTCTAAGCTCATCCTAATCAATTGGGAATATTTCATCGTGTGCCCTATTATTCTTGATAATATTCCACCATTGATCTACTTCACCATCCATACAGTAGATAGTAATGTGGAATTTCTCATGATTCAAACCCTGGAGGGAGTAAAAAATCTTTTTAATGTTGTTAACCAATTCTTTTGAAACTAGTGGATCATAAGACCCACTAAAAGAATGTGTATGTTTCCTTAAAAATGACCGAATAGAATTTCATTCCATTATTATCTCATTTGGAAATCTAGCATGATTTATATCTTGATAATGTTGTGTGAGAATATAAATTAGATTTTTCATTCCTTCTCAAATAAAATTATGTTTCATTATAGTATAATCATTGAATTTTCCATTGTATTCCACATTAAAATGATTTATTTTGGTTAAAATCATCAACTAAATCCAAAATAATAGTGTAATAAACACTAATCATTAAGGTAAACCATGTAATCAAGAAAATTCCCTAATATGATGTATAAATTATGAAACCATATTTTTAATCTCTGTAACCTTAGGATTAAAATAGTTTATTCGTTGTCATAATCTATTTAAATATTTCATTATGGTTTGTAAAAAGTTTTTAAATTTATAAACCATATCCCTAGGAGTGTTAAGAAAAGTGTGAAACAAGGTGTGTGTTTGTACACTAGGTAATAATTGATCCAAGATCAGTGCATCCTTTTAGAGTTATTACCTCTATGTACTTATATTCCAGAGCCATATCCAATTTTATATTTTGGATAGCGATGTAATTTGTTAGAAACCACTCACTCTAACATTTAATTAATTTATATTACATTTTCCAATACTTTGACTCATCAATTGACTTATCATAATAAATATCCTTGCAGTTATCACTATAGTTTTTTCATCATAGTTTCCAAAGGTTAAATAAATCTATCCTATTATACCAACTATAGATACTCAAACATCTCATATATAGAGATTACTTATTTTTATATGAATATCCATTAAATTTCATGAACACATGTCTAAGGATTGTAAAGGTATAGTGAAATTGGAAAATGGACACATAAAAATGGGTCTATAAGTTAGCTACATCATCACCCACTATGTTCCTCACAACTGTAACCATACTAATCCATATGATACATAATACATTTTTCAACACCCTGATCTATCTAGGATGGATCCAGTGCATTACTTGTGATATTGTCATGGTTAGAAGGAATGAAAATCCCTAAGGAAAAATTAGTTTATTAGTCTTGAAAAACTAGATACATAGATGTAACTCGAATTACATCAGAAAATGATACAAAATACCATACATAACAGAAGAACTCAAAACTGTATCCACAGGAACTCAAAAGAAGACCTTCTCTTCATCACCTGTCGAAGGTAGACAATGAAAGGGGTGAGCTCAAATGCTCAGTATGGGTTAAAAATAGTGGAAGCATGAGTACAATAATAGGTTAATCACAAATAATTTGACATCATCAATATGGCATAGTGAATAAATGAATAACCAATGCCATTAATAAACTGAAAATGAAACTGCATCAATTGATTTTTTCATAGTGAAAATCTCATGGATAATAATAATATCTGATAATGAGAATTATTATTAATTGGATGTCATGTATATGGAACATGAAAACATAATACCATAAAAACGATTTAGTTCTGTGGGTAGAAACCCGTCTGATTTTTGGAAAAAAACTCGATGGGTTTGTCGCCAAACTGTTTTGTCTCATGAGACCTATCGATGCATCGAGGGGCTATAGCATTCCCCACCAGCCACTTCATGGAAAAATAATTATTTATAAATTTATTCAATAAAAGAGAAATATGCCTTTTCTATATCCGTATAGTGTAGAGAATACAAATTCATCAATATTTCCATAGTTAAAATAACTTTCCAAATAAATACCGTATGTAAGATGGCATACAATTTAGACAAAAAACATATCCATGACATGATATTATGGATATTTAATATAAAATATAATTTAAAATGAAAAGTGATATCAAATGGGTAGTAGGTAAACCACATAAGGAATTTTAGGTGCACAAAACAAAGTTAGTCACAACGAAAAGGTAGTTGAAACAAATTCCCTTACCACAATGTAATAAATCAAATCAAATAACCAAAACTTAATGAACATCAAGTGAATAATTGAATAAAATTAATATAAAGAGAATCAGGTTATTATATATCAAATGGTAGTACACATATACCACATACAAGAAATAAGTGGTGAACAATGAAAATCTCACAGAAATGAAAGTGAGATGAGAAACCCCTTACCTTTTTCTCTAGTGTGTTCATGATTGTTCTTAATGACCTAAAAAATCATATATTGATTCATTAATTAATAAATCCAGAACCTAATAAACATTTAATTGATATTAGATAACCTTATTAACTTCATTAATGGCCTCATTTATGGGTTTAAGAGATTAAATCTTATTGTTTTGGAAGCCTTTCATGAATGGAAGTTGGTTTGAAATATGGTTAAACATCCAGAATTGTTAATGTACATTAATAGTGTCATTAAAGAGATATAAACGTTCTTATACTGATTCTGGTTATATACCATGAGGATGGCTCATTTGATGAGTTAAAAATAAACGCTTGAATTTGGCTTGGCATTTTTTTTCTCAATAAACTTGTTTCGTATTATTATTCCATATTATGTACGTGAAAAGATTACAAAAAATTAATCAAGATAAGATACATATGTTATGACCTAGTTCAACCATAATTATGGTTTCATGACTAGTAATTAAAGAACGATTGAAGAAAAAAACTTCGTCGTCCACGAAGGTTATAAATTGGAACCTCATAGATATTGATTTCGTTTATAAAAATAAAAGGGAGGGAGTAAGAATATTGATGATGGTTCTTCTATTAACATGATATAAATCCAGTATTTAGACGATAATGGAGTTATCAAGATCATTTGGAAATAATAGGTGAGGAGAGGATAACAAATGAAGATAAATTCCAAAGAAAGAAAAAGAAAAATAAAGGTGTTTTACCTCTTGAAATAACTTCTTCGATAACCTCCTTAAGGGAAGGGATTTTGATCTTTTGGAAAGACCAAGAACTTCCTGGTCTTGGGGAGTGACTAGGGAAGGGTATTTCGGCAGAACATTGAGGATCTTCAAGGCTTAGATGAGTGTATAGAAGAGGGAGTGGTGACGAGGTTTTTATAGTGGAGGAGAGGGGGTATTTTTCATTATTTTAATCATTATTATAATATGTCTGCCCAAGATTATGAATAGTCTTAGTTCATGTGACCTAAAATAGTAATAATGGCATGTGAGTTCGAAACAAGTGAACTTGCATCACTTATGATGTCATAAATAGTGTATTTTACTGATAATTTGTATATACGATATTTTATCGTATTTCACTATTCAAAAAAAATTCTAGAATTTCTGAAAAATCCCAAAACTTTACCCTAACCATTTTTAGACGTGTATAATTCAAAAATGAACTCCATTTTTAAAAATTAATTTTCTAAATATTAATAATTTAATTTTTAATTAAAGTCATAGTTAATTCGAAAAATAACAATCTTAAAGTGCAATTAGTTTTATTTCTCTTTGAAAAACTAATTAAGATCTCATTATCTTATTGCCTTAAGAAAATGAAATAATATTATAATTTACTATTCCTAGGGGTCATATTACTATTCATATTACTATTCATAAGGGTATGTTACTATTCACGAAAAATTAGGTTTGTTCTATCAGACTCTAAATGACTTACTGATCACAACTCTAGACGACCATTTTTTGAAATTCAAAACATAGAAGTGGAAAATTTATATTTAATGGATAGGTTTTGACTATATCCTAAATAACCTAGTGTTGTTTTGAAGGAACACAGCGATGAATATAATATTTTTAACAGAAACAATCCATAAAATTTTTGGGGGGCTACATTATTCCCTCCTTTGGAAATTTCGACCGTGAAATTTTATGTACATAGAGCACACAAAATATGTGGGTGGTTCTTCTTCATGAAATAATCTGGTTCCCATGTTTCTTCCTCCATATTCTGGTTTCTCCAAAGAACCTTTACTAGACGAGTTGTTCTATTTCTCAATAATTTCTCCCTTGTGTCAAGAATCCCGATGTGCTTTCACGGTATGAAAAATCCGGTTCCAATTCTATTCCTTCATATGTGAGTACATGCATTGAGTCTGGCATGTATTTTTTAAAACAATGATACGTGGAACACATCATGAACTCTGGAGAGATTTGGCAGCATCACTAAACAGTATGCTACAGCTCTGATTCATCCCAAGTTTCAAATGGTCCGATGTACCTGGTGCTTAGTTTCCTTTTCTTACCGAACCTTAAGACGCCCTTCCATGGAGATACTTTCAGAAATACATGAACTCCCACTTGAAATTCCACGTCCTTTCTCCAGTTGTCAGCATAACTCTTCTGCCTACTTTGGGAATCTTTAATATGGGCTTGTATTTTCTTCACCTTTTTCGTGGTCTCTTCAATAAGTTTTGGGACTATAAGTTTCCTTTCACCAACTTCGTCCCAACAAGTTGGAGTTCGACATCTCTTTCCAAATAATTCTTCATATGGAGCCATTTGAAAATTAGAATGGAAACTATTGTTGTAGGAAAATTCTACCAAAGGAACGTACTGACACCAAATACCTTGGAAGTCAAGAGAGCATGATCTCAACATGTCTTCCAGAGTTTGAATTGTCTTTTCAGATTGTCCGTCAGTTTGGGGGTGATATGCAGTACTCATATGAAGCTCAGTATTCAAAGCCTTCTGGAGATTTTTCTAGAACCTTGATGTATAATGTGGATCACGATTAGAAACAATCGATATGGGAACTCCATGAAGTCTCACAACGTCATTAATATATATTCTTGATGGACATTCAAGTGGTAGATCTTATCTTATAGAAAGAATATTTGCTGACTTGGTAAGACGATCAACAACGACCCATATTACATCGTTCCTTATAGGAGTCTTTGGTAGGCCCATGGAAAAGTCCATCGTGATATTATCCCATTTCCACTTAGGTATGGGAAGAGGTTGCAATACTCCTCCAGGAAGTTGCCTTCAAGCTTTCACCTGTTTATAAACAATACATCTTGACACAAAATCAGCAATCTCCCTCTTAATGATGTCCCATAAAAAAAGATCCTTCAAATATCTATACATCTTAGTGCTACCAAGGTGTATAGAGAAATTGGAACTATGAGAATCATCCAACAATTCCCTTTTTAGATCAAGATTATCGGGAATACAAAGTCTCTTCCCATATTTCAAAATTCCATCTTTATATATGAATTCACTCAATCTCCCATCATTCACTGATTTAATCTTCTTTTGAAACTCCTCATCATTAGCCTGAGAACTTTTTAACCTTTCTAGTAAAGATGGTTAGACAACCATTTGAAAAAGCAATTATGTTTCACCTACCATGGTTATTCCCATATCCATCATTATTAGATCTATGAAAATAGGATCCCTTTCGACTCTCATCTTGTTCAAAACTCCATGATCGTTTCTGCTCAAAGCATCTGCCACCTTATTTTCCTTCCCCGGGTGGTAGTGTTTCGTTCAATCATAATCCATGAGTAGTTCAAGCCATCTCAAATGCCTCATGTTGATTTCTTTCTGTGAGAAAATATATTTCAAACTCTGGTGATCAGTATAAATCTCACATTTTTCACCCTATAGATAATTTTTCCATATCTTCAAATCAAATATTACAGCAGCTAACTCAATATCATGAGTTGGATATTCTTTCTCATGAATATTTAGCTTTCATGATGCATATTCAACAACCCTATAATTTTTCATAAGTAAACAACCAAGTCCTTTCTTTGAAGAATCACTATAAATAACAGACCTATCATTCCTCGATGGTAGAGTCAATATAGAATCATTGACTAATATTCTCTTCAGTTATTCAAAAAAGTATTCAAAATCTTTTTTACAATCAAATTTAACCCCTTTATATGTGAGATTCGTTAGTGGGTTAGCCAGCTGGGAAACATTCTGCACGAAACGAAGATAATAACCTACTGAGCCAATAAAACTGTGTACCTCAGTTATGTTTGTTGGTGTGGGCCAATCATGGATTTCCTTTTTCTTCATAGGGTCAAATAGGATTACATCCTTCGAGACAATATGGACATGAAAAGAAACTGACTGAAGCCAGAATTTGCACTTGCTAAACTTCCCATATAATTTATTTCTTCTAAGACTTCCCAGAATAACTCTAAAGTGAGTCTCATGGTCTTCATATATTTTGGAGTATATAATGATATCATCGATGAATATCACAACAAAGTTATCAAGATATTCCTTGAAAACTCTATTCATTAAATCCATGAAAACAGATGGTGCATTTTTTAGTCCAAAAGGCATCACTTTAAACTTTAATGCCCATACCTGGTTTGAAATGTTGTCTTCAGAATATCTTCCTTCCTCACACTCAGTTGATGATATCCATATCAAAGTTCAATCTTTGAAAAGTATTGAGCTCCATAAAGTTGGTCAAATAAATCATTAATCCGGGGTAGATTATACATATTCTTTATTGTAAAAGCATTGATTTCTCTGTAATCAATGCATAGCCTCATAGATTCATCTTTCTTCTTTACAAACAAGACCGGGGCTCCCCATGGAGAAACACTATCTCGAAAAAATACTTTTTTACTCAACTCTTCTAGTTGTTTCTTCAGATCCACTAGCTCCACAATGGCTATTCTATATGGGGTCATTGATATAGGTCTTGCACCAAGAATTAAGTAAATGGTAATATCAATTTCCTGCTTTGGAGGATGTCCAGGTCAATCCTTGGGAAATACATCAATGTACTCTTTCACTACGTGCACATATTCAATTTAAGGATTTCTTTCCTCTCCCATAGATATTGGTTTATCTTCCCCTCCAAGTATTGCATTCAATAGAGATACCGCGGTTGGTTCTAGATAAAAATCAGATGGCGAAGTTTCTGCCCAAAAGACAAGGGATTCTACACCATTTCCAAAAAATGCAACTTCCTTTTTCTTGCAATAAATCCTCGAATCATAATTTAATATCCAATCCATAATGATAATTATATCAAATTTAGTCATGGGTATGATGATATGGAGAGCAACTAAAGCACATTTTGGTGTTTGGAGGGGGACTAGTCGACATGCCTTTGTTGCAATGATACATCCCATGGGAGTTTTGACTGACAACTCATTTCTTAAAACAACATGGACATTTCTAATTTTCTTGGAAAACTAAGAGGATATAAATGAATGTGATGATCCAGAATCAAATACAGTGTTGGCTATTTTTGAGGAAACAATTAAAGTACCTTCCACCACGTCACTAGGAACATAAACCTCCGCGGTTGTAATCACATTGGCTCTCCCTTACTCTCTTGGATTTTTCTAAGGCATGTTTCCTTTGCGCTTAGGACACTCATTTTCATAGTGTCCCATATCTCTACAGTTGTATCATTGAAAATCCTTGAATTGTTTCTTCCCCATGCATTCATTAGATCGATGACCCTTTTCTCCGCAGTTATAACATACTCACTAGCCTTTCAACCATTTCCCGGGATGATTCATTCCACAGTTCTCCCATAATGGGAAACTATTCATTCTGTCACGAACCAGCCTGGGTCGACCCTGAACCGGTCACCCGAGCCGGTCCGCGGCAAGTCCCGAGGAGCGTTCCCGATCCCCCCGGGATGGCAACAAGTGTCGGGCATTGAAATTTTAATCGTTGGGAACGATTTCATCCCAAACTAAAAACATGATCGAAATATAGAATATAAACTAAACAAACCGACAAACACTAAAGACAAAAACAAAACTATACCACGACATAACTCCACGTGACCTCGCGGTCACCACCCAACTACAACCAACGTCGCTCCCTCACTGAGCGACTGAAGCCAGGAAAACCTGAACACAAGGAACCTGCAACTGAAATGGTAAAAGATAGGTGTGAGCACAAAAAGTACTCAGTAGGTGAGCCCCACAAGAAAACCCAAAGAACTACCAGTAAATAAAGAATCTACATGTTCCAGGTTTGAACTATAATGTATAAAAGTAAGCTTTCATAGTTCTTTACTTGAAAATAAAAACACGAGACATTTCCCTTACTCATTTTCAAAAGTTGGTTCACTTTCATTAGTTTTAAACTCATTTAAAAGGGAAAGAAGTGTACATTTTCAAATATTACATAAAAAGAATAAAGTATCTTCATTTGAAAACCGTTTTCCCAAAGTCTAACAGTATAGGCTGTGAAGGATGACTGAAAGTAAACAAGCAGGGAAAACAAGTGCAAGTAAAAATAGACCAGAAGTTATCAGCAATAACCATGGGCGATCCTAAACATCCCTAGAAAACCCCTGGACGTACTCGGGTTCAGACTACCTGCCGGCGTGGTACTCCATAGTCAATAACCAACTGGTCGCCCTAATAGCCAACCAGTGGCACTTCCCTCCTAGCATGTCCACAACTCCAGGGGGTACTAACCCATATAATCAGGGTTAGCAAGCAACCGTCACTCGATAATCTATAGGACGCCCAGGAACCCATGGTGGTTTTAGTAACACTGTGTAAGTGGGAGACCCTCGCACGCATGACTCATCTCACCGCACTTGCCAACCCCTTACACGGACATCACTACACGACAACCCTCGAAGGGAAGTACCCTAGTAGAGATGCCCTCACAAGTACGTATATATATAGATATATATGTATAATCACTTCACAATTAATAAAGTGCCAACCAGGCCGTCATATCATTTACATTTTGTCCATTTAATACTAAAGCATTTCTAAATGGATATGACACACGCCATTTCATTGAAAACTAGAAACACACTTAGAACATTATTTCAGAAACTCAAATCAGCATCTTAAACCTGAAAGATGTTGGTATCACAAAAAAAATCATTTTTCAAATTTCCAAACGCACCCCACTTTTATCAAGAGCCAAACGGGCCTTTACTCAATTTTTGAAGGAACACCATTTCTCAAACAAAATCCAAACTTTTGTTCACGCGAAAAAGAAAACCATCTTTCATCAAACAAGAACCACACATAAGGTTTCCAAAAACAAGTTCAAAGGTCATACGACGTTTCCTCTAATCAAGGTTATAAGAAAAACACCATTTTCTATAAACAATACATCTACTAATTTACACACGCCAAAAATATTTCAAAACCCAATTCAACATGTCTTTCATTATTCAGGAAGAACCATCTAGCAACACTACCATGGAAGCACACAATTAAATCCAAGAAAACGCTTTTAATGAAACGCTAGAATTCAAACAACTTAAATCATCAGCAGATCCCCACACTATAAATAACTACTTAATAATACTTTTAAATTTATTGAAACTTAATAAAAAGTCAAGGATAAATAAATTCTAAATTTAAAGGCGAGTGAAAAGGGAGACCTACCTCGAATCGGAACGAAAAACGACACGGTGCAGAACTCCCGTTGCGTAATGGTCGCACAATATTGCGCCGTCAAACAGGTCCTAAAACAATAGACCGTTAGACAGGTTCAACAAAAATAATAACATAATAATAATAACAATAATAATAATAATGTAAAAATAATAATAATAGCGATAACCATAACATAATAATAATCATAATAATAATAACATATTATGATAATAATAATAATAATATAATAATATAATAATAATACTAATATAATAATATTAACATAATAATAATATAACAATAATATAATCACAATAATAATAATATAATAATATTAAAGACATTAACATATTAAAAATAATAATGCTAATGTAATAATAATAACTCAAACATAATAATGATAATATTAATAATAAAATAATAATTTAATAATAATACTAATAATAATATAATAATCATAATATAATTAACATGATAATAATATTAAAACGTTATAAAATTAAAACGTAAATAAGATTAACATAAGAAAATAAAAACTCACAAGGAGGAGCAGAGTGCGGTCGAGCAGGGTAGTCGGGTGCGGCGCGGCCGAGGGCGGCTGGCCGGACGGGTGTCGCCGCCAGAGAGAGCCCGGACGGCGGTCGGGCTGGATGGCGCGGCGGCGGCCGGCGGGGCAGAGGGAGCCGGGAGGGTTGGCAGGAGCGCCGGAAGGCCGGCAGGGGCGCCGGAAGGACCGGTAGGGGCGACGGAAGGTCCGGCATGGGCGCCGGAGGTCCGGAAGGGGCACCGGAAGGAGAGGGAAGCAAGGAGAGGCCCCGGGGGAGAGGAAAGGGGTGCGCTGGGGCTGCTCTCCGGAACGGAGGGGAGTGTCGGGACGTCGAGCAGGGGGCGGAGGCGGCGAGCCGGTGCGGCAGACAGCGCACCGGAGCGGAGGCCGGCGGGAAGGCGGGGGTTGCACGGGGGAGCCGGGACGGCGACGAGGAAGCGGGGCAGTGCAGGGGTGGTGCGGGCGCCAGAGGTCGGGACGGATTCTGGGCAGAGCGGGGCAGAGACGGGTGGTCGGCCGGGAGCAGGCTGCTGTCGCCGGAGGCCGCAGCCGGGAGTCGCATGGAGGCTGGCCTGGAGGTGCTGGCACAACGACGGGATGCCGGGGCCGGGACCGGTGGTCACTGGAGCGGAGCAGGAGGGCTCGCAAAGGAGAAATGGTGCGGGGTACGGGGGGAAGGAAGAGAGGAGAGAGGGAGAGAGAGAGAGAGAGAGAACGCCGCCAGGGGGAAAACGGGATTAGGGTTAGGATTATAAATATATATATATATATATATATATATATATATTTGATAATACTAATAATAATAATAATAATAATAATAATAGTAATAACCTTATAATAATAATAATAATAACCATAATAATAATAATAGAAGACTAAATAAAAGAATAAAAACTAATCTTAATAATAATTAAAACTTATAATAATAATATTAATAAAACTATAAAATAATAATATTAATAAAACTTTATAATAATAATGATAATAATGATAAAATAAATAATAATAAAATGACAACATAAAATTCTCAAATTTAAACGTCGGGCGAACACGTAGTCACCCGGGCCAACCGCACGGTCACCGCTAACGATGTGATGACCGCGCACTGGCACGAAACCCTTCAACACAAATAAACATTAAAATTTCAGACCGAGACCAAGAAAAGAGTAAAATAAGGCATCTGCGGTCGGGGTGTGACATGTTCCCTTTCTCTTCTTTGGTGCTTCTCCTTTTCCTTTATTATCATAATTCCTCTTCTTATCATGGTTTCCTTTGAAAAAAAATTTATCTAGAAAATTCCTTCACTGTTTTGATGGCACTTGATACAATTTCATCATATGATGAAAATGATTGAGAAGCTAGTTACCATCAAAGACTTGGATTAAGACCTTCAATGAAATGATCAATATTATCCGTCAAGTCACGTATGTAATCCACAGCATACCTGGATAGCCTTGTTAAGGTAGCCTCATACTCTGCAACACTGTCTTCTTCCATTTGTTTCAAACCAAGGAATTTACTCTTCATTTCAGTTCATTGCTGACGAGGGAAATATTTTTCAAAGAATATTTCCTTAAAATTCCTCTATTACATATCCTTTATCTCTTCTTTCTCCATGGTATTTTGAATCAGAGACGATCATTGATCAGTGTCTCCCTTGAGACAATATTCTGCCAGGACTACCTTTTCATTTTCATTTCATCTTAACGCCTTGAATATCTTTTTAAGGGACTTGATTCATAACTCAGTAACCACTGGATTAGTAGTCCCACTGAAAGATGGGGGCCTCTGCTGCATGAAATGATCCAACATAGGTGTTTAATGGTTATTCGTTACAACTTGAGTAAGTTGTCCCAATATGTTCATGATCTGATCTGATCCAACATTGACTGTGTGGACTTTCTCAGTAGTGGGATCCCTACCTTACCCATGAGTATTGATTCCACTTCATCCATTAGACGCCATTTCTAAACAATGGGATACACAATATTAGTTTATGAATCTCAAATAGAAAATCACTCAACATAGATTGAAATTCTATGCATAGCTAATATTATAAACATTGTTCCTCTAAGGAAAAATTTACATTAACTCCTTCATAAAGGCTTGTAAAGAGAACATGAATTATCCTAATCATATCCCCTGGGAGTGTCGTAACCAATATTGCAGAAAAGCCTTTTTTCATGCACTAGTTCCCCTTCGAGTCTAGCTCAAAGCGGTGTTTTTCAGTTTTACACCTAGATACATCTGTGCCAGAGCCGCCTCTACCTACTCGTATCCAGACCAGGACGTATTTCTTAAAATATCCACATAATCTATTCCTTACAAAAATACATGGATGTTCGTGTACTTTTATCCTCAAATACTACCTTAGGGCTTTGTTCCCTACTATAAATTTCCTAGTCTACTTTCCAAGTGTTCTACTAAACTTCCTCTGATACCAACTATAACACTCCGACCCCTCTAGGCAGGAGGTGTTGCATTACTTGTGATAATAACATGGTTATAAGAAATGAAAATCATGATGGGACGATCCGTTTATTAGTCTTGAAGAAACTAGATACATATATGTATCTCAAATTACATTGAAAAAGGTTACAAAATACCATACATAACAAAAAACTCAAAACTGAATCCACAAAAACTCCAAAGAAGACCTTCTATTTATCACCTGTCAAAGGTAGACAATGAAAGGGGTGATCTCAAACACTCAGTAAGGGTTAAAAATTGCGGAAGTATGAGTACAATAATAAGTGAATCACAAATAATTCGACATAATCAGTCTGTCATAGTGAAAAAATGAATAACCAATTCCATTAATAAACTGATAATGAACCTGCATCCATAGATTTTGTCATAGTGAAAATATCTTGTATAATAATAATAAATAATAATGAATAAAAAGAATTCTTATTAATTGGATGTCATGTATCTTGCACATGAAACCATAATACTGAAAAAACGGTTTAGTTCTGTGGGTAGAAACACGTCTGATTTTTGGAAACAAACTCAAAGGGTTTGTTGCCAAACTATTTTTGTCTCTTGAGAACTACCGATGAATAGAGGGTCTATAGCAGGCCCCACCTTCCACTAAATTTCCAAATCATTTTTTATACATTGATTCAATAGAAGAGCAATATTCCTTTTCAATATCCATATAGAGTAGAGAATACTGATTCATCAATATTTCCATAGTTAAACTAACATTCCAGATAAATAACGTATGTAAGATGGCATACGGTTTAGACAAAAAACATATCCATGACATGAGATTATGGATATTTAATTTAAATATAATTTCTAATGAAAATTGATATAAAATGGGTGGTAGGTACCTCACATAAGGATTTTAGGTGCGCAAAACAAATTTAGTCACAACGAAAAGGTAGTTGAGACAACGTCCCTTACCACAATCTAATCAGTTGAATCAAATAACCAGAACATAATGTACATCAAGTGAATCATTTAATAACATTAATATAAAGATAAAAATGTTATTATATATCAAATGGTAGTACAACTATACCACATACATGAAATAAGTGGTGAACAATGAAAGTCTCATAGAAATAAAAGTGAGATTAGAAACTCCTTACCTTTTGCTCTAGTGTGTTCTTGATTTTTCTTAATGACCTGAATAAACAAAATTAGATTCATTAATTAATAATTTCATAACCTAATACATATTTTAATTGATATTATATAAACTTATTAAGTTCATTAATTGCCTATTTTATGGGTTTAAGAGATTAAATCTTACTGTTTTAGAAGCATTTTCTTACTTTGTTTCATGATTGTTTACTTGTATTCATGAATGGAAGTTGGTTTGAAATATGGTTAAACATCCAGAATTGTTAATATACATTATTAGTGACATTAAAGTGATATAAATGACCTTATAATGATTCTGGTTATATACCATGAGGATGACTCATTTGATGAGTTAAAAATAAACGCTTGAATATTGCTTGGCAGTTTTTTTGCTCAATATACTTGTTTCGTATTATTCTTCCATATTATGTACGTGTAAAGATTCCAAAACATTAATCAAGATAAAATACATATGTTATGACCTGTTTCAACCATAATTATTGTTTCATGACTAGTAATTGAAGAACAAGTGATGAACAAAACTTTGTCGTCTACGAAGGTTATAAATTGGAACCTCATGGACATTGATTTCGTTTATAAAAATAAAAGGGAGGGAGTAAGAAGATTGATGATGGTTCTTCCATTAAAATGATATAAATCCAGTATGTAGATGATACTGGTGTTATCATGATCATTTTGACAGAATTGGTGAGGATAGGACAACAAAAGAAGATAAATTCAAATGAAAGTAAAAGAAAAAGAAAGGTGTTTTACATCTTGAAATAACTTCTTCGTTAACCTCCTTAAGGCAAGTGATTTTAGTCTTTTGGAAAGACCAAGAGCTTCCTGGTCATGTGGAGTGACTAAGAAAGGGTATTTGGTCAGAACATTGAGGATCTTCAAGGCTTAGGGGAGTGAATAGAAGAGGGAGTGGTGAGGGGGTTTTTATAGTGGAGGAGAGGGGGTATTTTTCATTATTTTAATAAATATTATAATATTTTTTCCCAAGATTATGATTATTCTTAGTTCATGTGACCATAAATACTAGTGATGGCATGTGAGTTCTAACCAAGTGGCCTTGCATCACTTATGATGTCATAAATAGTGTATTTTAATGATAATATGTATATACAGTAATTTATCGTATTTCATTATTCATAAAAAATTCTAGAATTTCAGAAAAATCCCAAAAAATTATCCCAACCATTTCTCGACTTGTAGAATTCAAAAATGAACTCCATTTTTTAAAATTAATTTTATAAATATTATAAATTTAATTTTTAAATAAAGTCATAGTTAATTCGAAGAATAACAATCTTAAAGTGCAATTAGTTTTATTTCTCATTGAAAAACTAATTAAGATCTCATTATCTTGTTGCCTTAAGAACATGAAATAATAATATTATTTACTATTAATAAGGGTCATATTACTATTCATATTACTATTCATAAGGGAATGTTACTATTCACCGAAAATTAAGTTTGTTCTATCAGACTCAAAATGACTTACTCATCACAACTCTAGATGACCATTTTTCGAAATTCAAAACATAGAAGTGTAAAATTTATATTTAATGTTTAGGTTTTGATTAATTCCTAAGTAACCTAGTATTTTTTCGAAGGAACACAGTGATGAATTAAATGTATTTAATAGAAACATAACATAAAATTTTAGGGGTGCTACACATTTCTCTATATCCTAAGGTAAGGAAACCTAAGAAAGGGTGATATCGGATGCTCAATAATGTTAAAAAAGTAACATATCAATCTAATATTAGCTTATTGGTATGATATAATGATAATAACATATAAAACCCTTCTCTGAACATCATAGAACATAAACATGGGTCATGTACTAAATATTGGTAGTTCATAAGACATTGAATCATAATGGTATTAAAGTTATTGATCCATGAGAGAATAAATCTATCATAAGGAAATGACTTGTGGAATATACATAATTATAAAAAATATTATGTCAAGTATATCCAACAATATATTCCCAACTAGTTAGGATTGTGCCATTAACCCATGTATATACTTTGGGCATGCGATAACTTACCATGTACCCTATTTTGGGATATTTATAACCTCTCATGTAACCTCTTTTGGTATTGGGATAATCACATGTGTACTCTTTGAGATCATATAACATTAATCATTACCAATGAATTGGAGGGAGATATAGTTCCAACATATCACATGATGAAAATCATATATATGGGTACCTCAAGGTCATAGAAAATTCATAATATCATAACCCACGAAAAATATGGTTTTAATAATAATTTCATTGTTTCCTCAAAGTGTAAATTATCGAAAATAAAGTAGGTTTCATGCATATTTTATCATGGTATAACCCATGGAAGAGAGACTAGTTTCATAAACATATTGTCATCATAAACATAAACTATTCTGAAAAATGAGTATGAATGGTATCCTCAAATAATATCCCAAGTAATGAATAATTAACATAAAAGTATATAATTTTATATGGAATAATATTTTCAAAGAAAAATCACTTGGAACATTTCTTGAGGAAAATAATATTTCATTGAAAATCAAAAATTTTAAACTAAAAATTCATAAAATATTTTAGAAATAATTTTTTTAAAAAATAAACTTGAAAAAATATAAAAACATATTAAAATAAAATAATGGTCATGATGATTTTAAATTCCCTTCATGTTGTACACACTAAAATAAATATTTATTTCATATTTGTTTTGTAAAATCCAAAAAGGTATTGTTTGGAAAACAATATTAATACTCCTCTCAATCAGTTTTTTAAAATTAAAAAGAGGATAAAAATGTATTTTATAAATCATTTAAATAATGTCAAAGGAAATATTAAAAATATTGAATAGAAATGGTTTTTGACTGAAGATCTAAATAAAGACGGTTTTTGAAAAAAAAATCATTTTAAACTCTTTGGTATACAATGAGAGGAGATAAAGAGAAAATTTATACTCCAAAAATAACCATAGCTTAAAAAAATTCATGATTTTATTTAGATATAAATCATATTATGTCATCATAGGAATAAAAATCCAAAAGAATCCATATAAACAAATTTATTGTAATATAAAAATATTACCACCTTAGGGAGTGCAGAATGAAGGTTCATACATGTATGAACTCACCTTCCTCTACTACAGTTGAAAATATTGAGATTTAGTCAGCAGACGGAATGACTATAATTCAAGAGGACCCTGACCTATGAGCCTCCCTTAGCTCTCTAAAACTACATAATATCTTTGTGTGGATAGTTATACCATAGTATGGTGTTTCCCAATAGGAAGGTTGGTAGATGATTATCCCTATGTGGAAAAGGAAGAGAATTGGGCCAAGGATCGGTTTGATTCAGTGGAAGGTGTCCACGTAACAGACTCTTTACTTGTTTTTAAGGGTGAGAAATATCGTTAAAAGACTTGGGATGAAACATCCTATATTTATTCAGTGGATATTGTTGAGAATATGTATAGAAGATGTATTTATACCCCTCAGAAGAAGAAGGGTTAAAAGGAACCTTGAACTCTGGGAGTTATACGATGCTTATTGGTAAAAAATCAAAATCGTGTAAGGACTATTCTTATATGCCTAATCAAATTGAGACAAGGTCAGCTAAAAAGGTGGGGGAAAACAATACCTGAAAATATAAAGTAAATATGTAGGTTCCTGCTCATGAGTAGCACATTAATCTATCGGAATTTAACTATATAATAGTTGGTGATATTTCTAAAGACAAATAGAAACTATAATCTTCTTATAAATTAGTGTCACATGAATTAATTCATATAAAAGGCTCAAAGTGAACGTCTAAAATTGTGGAAACAAAAAATGAACAATGCCAAGAACTCATTCGCCACTCGAAAGAAGAATTAACCAAAGGATATATTAATATAAATTATATAAAGGAGGAGGCTAAAATGATATATCAAATAATTATGCAAACATAAATTAATTAGTATAAAAGTGTGTGGATCAATAAAAAATATCACATTTTAAATGAGTTTTCAACAGAAATAAGATCAATATAGAGAAATACATTTAGACATGGGATAATTTGGCCAACAATTTTGAAGAAATCATTATGTAACACCTAGAAACTATGGTAATTTCATTACAATGGGGATTATATTAAGTGATTGGTTATAATAACCATATCATTGTCTATAATGAATTTTTAATTTCTTTCTATGTTATGCGATCCTCTATCAGGCCCTTGTGAGGTTTCCAACTTTTCCATAAGAGTAGTTTAGGAATAAAAAATTAATTTTGTGTTAAAAATTTAGATTTTTTATATAACATGTAAAATGGGTATTATATAATCCCCATATAAAATATTGGTTCATAACATTAATTTGGTTTCCAATAATAAAATTTGAGGCAAAAACCCTTACTACTTTGGTAACTCTTAAATCATATACCCCATGAAAGAGATATCATAATATGGAAATGAAAATCCCAATAATAATATGAATTTTAATCACATAATATATTAATGGTAATTATATACACCATATAAATGAAATTGTTTTTGAATATGACATTTGTCTCACATACGTAATATAAGGAAAAAAATCCATTAACGTACGTCACAACTTCCATCTTACACATTTGAACCTCTTGTATTGTAAACATAAGTTTATTATTAATATAATTTATAAACATATGTAAATATATGTATCCTACCACATATAATTTACTTCTGTCCTTTTATTATCCATTTATTAACAATTCCATGTTAAAATCAAGATTTGGAAAATAACTACTTTGTTTTTCATGTATTTTTCAATTTTTTATTCTTATTCCTCTTATTTTTATAGTTAGTAAATAATCTATAAAATGTAAAATATAATATATAGTTTTTATATATGTATTTATAGTGATTCATTAATGATAAATATTGAAAACGAAATATGTCATTCATAGAGACGGTGGGTTATATGTATGCCTAACAATTGGTTCCATTTTCATAGAGGAAAGAATGTAATAAGCTTAAATAATAAATTAATTTTATAGAATAATTTTTAACTGATATATATCACATTCTATTCATTAAACCCATCATTATTAACTTCCATGTTAAGAAGGAATGAATCACATCGCTTCGCATGGTGGTAGCATATCGAACACACGAGAAACATTATCTATTTCCATGTAATGAATTAATATGTGATATAATGATTCCAAAATAGTAATAATATCATATATGTCATATATAAATAAAATATAATTCATTATATCTTGTCTATTTAGGTTTTAATGTAAATAAATGAATGCCATTGATTCGTGGGGTAGTAGTCTACCACACGCATGATTGATGATTACGTACCATTTTTGATTGAAGAGGACATCGTTTTTGGTCATTAAAATAACAAAAGAAAATATAATTATATTAAATATATCTAGATTATTATATTATCATGTTTTAATAATAATATAATGAGTATTATGAAGAAATAAATTAAATTTTTTTTATGAATGTTACCTCTACATCGAGTAACCTCCTTAAGTTTGAACTAAAACCCATCCAAAGTGGTATTTATGAAAACAAATATGGAGTTTTGGATGGTCTGAGGTAATTAAGAAAGTAATTTGTTTATTTCCTAGATGAACCAATGGTTTTTTAATGTTTTAAGTGGAAAGGATAGGGGTTTTCCATTTATAAGTGAACTAAGTTTCACACATCTATTGTTTGAATTAGAAAAGGTGTTCTCATGTTTTTCACATGCCATGATACTCCAAAACAAAACCATAACTAAACAATACTAAATTAGGTATAGATATTACAAAAAAATGTGTTTTTGAATTTTTTTCATTTTAACCCTTATTGGTTTAGTTTAACCCTTGTTAAACGCATTTTGACCTTAGATGTGGTAAATAATTTTGACAGTTTTTACTATTCATTATGGTCAAAAATTTATTTGAACTTATTCAAAAATAAAACTTTTGATGATTCCAAATATATAATATAATTTTAAAAATTAAATTTAAAAAATTGGAAAACTAAAACTTAATTTTAATTCTGTAGATGTGATGAGAAAGTGGGTTTTCGAAGAGAAAATGTCCAAAAGCTTTAAAAGTTTTGAAATCAAAATTAAATATTTGAATGATTATGATGGACTAAATTAGATTAAAATATATATAATTCAACAAATTTTTCTTCTAAACCCATTTTAAAACTATTTTCATTTTTTCAAATGTTTAAAAATAAATGAGAATCCATAATAAAAAACCAATTCTATTCACTATTTATTGAAACATTTTACTTCTCATTAAATTATAAACAAATCTCTCTAAGATAAATTTGAAAAAATGATTTAAAAGTTTTACTTTTTTAATCAAACAAATTTATAAAAGATTCAAATATATATTTTTTAAATCAGTGTGTAAAAGGAGATTAATCCTCTTTTTAGGAAAAATACAATTTTTTAGCATTAAATTAGATTTTTATTATATTTCATTTAGAGAACACATCGATGAATGTTAAATATTTGATTCAATATATAATTTATAAATTTCAATAATTTAATTCAAGATAATTTGTTTTTTTAATTATCAAGGTATAATGAATTTGTTTTCATAAAAAATACCTTTTGAGAAAACTATTTCACTTATTTTCAATTAGATTTTAATTTCATTTCTAATAAATTGATCCCAAAAAAATTCATTTTATTTAAATGGGTAAACCAAAAAATTTCATAATTTATTTAATCCTATTTATAAACTCCATTACAAAGGATGTGTGATAACTATATTATGAAATAATATTTTCTAAATAATACATTGTGTTTCATTTAAACTTGGTGTTGTGTGCAACAAAAACTAAACTGAGCATTGTGTAGAAAAAAACTAAAACCATTTTTTTGTGTAACAAAAAATATTAAAATGATTATATTTATTTAAAATATATATTTCCCCAAATTCATAGAGTGATACAAGGGGTAATGGATGTAACATCCTTATATAAATCTTTCTCTGAGACGTAGCTTGTTTAAATTCCATGCATTGAGATACATAATTCATAATATCTCTCTTCATCTTTATCAATCATAAATACTCTTTTAGATCCCTATAAATATTCATACATGTATAATTAATATATAATGATGAGATTTGAGCATAAAAAATAGTAATTTATTAAGGTTTTATATTAATTGGGCACATACTTAGTTTATGCACCTTGTTATTCCATAATAACCAAGGTTGAACTCAGGGAAATTTATCACAGTATATTAAATATCTAAAACTTAATTTTCTCTAATTTAATCATAAAATTTATATATATTTTCACAACCCTTTGATAAAAAGTTTACTTCTCCCCTTTCATAAATATTTCAGGGAAAATCCTTTAATAATTGAGAAATATTATATCCATTGTGATCATTATCATAGATACAATTCCATGATATTTTCAACTAAAATACCTACCTACCATATTGAATTTACCTAGATGATAGTTTTATTAACTAGTTATAAGCTTAAATCAAATAAAGTCATATTATATCACACATATTCAATTATTTTGTATGGAATATATAATTTAAAAAAATTTAACAGTATGTATGTCCCAACGTTTTCCATAAAGATAAAGCCTCAACATTTTCAATGAAATAAGTACCACATCTAACTAAAATTAATCATTCATGTAATTTTTTTCATGAAAAATCAATTTTGTTGAGTCATAAGCAATTAATATATCATTCTATGTGAGGAAACATACTCTTTATTTGATTAATCACTATATCACACCCTGATTTTTATTTTTCTCTCTTATTTTGGTTTAACTTTTTTTTCTTTGGATTTTCTCTTTAGTATTGGGTGTTTTGGATTGATGTTTAGAGATTGGGGCTATTATTAATCTATTGAATTGTTTTTATAAATGGTTAAGGGGTAACCTCATTGCCTCTTGATGTTTATTCTCTTTTCAATTCATGTTGAACATACACATTTAATGTTTCATGGGTCGCTCATGATTAGAGAAAAACTATGCAACTCCTAGGAGTAATCATGTGAGTCCTAAGGTGTCCCTAGGTAAGGGAATAGATCTTGAGCATGATTAGTTTAAACCATTAAATAATAATGAACATGGTTAAACAATTAGTGAAAAAACCATACAATATGGTTGGAACATGGTTTCAGAAACTGTGTGTTTAAATCATGTGTGTGTCTTCTGAGTTCAACAAGGGATGCACATTTGGAACATAGTTTCTCAAAACATGTAACCAAACCATTAGAAATACCTAGTTTCTTTTTTTACCTTTTTCCCTCTTTTAATTTTATCCACAAACACCTCCCTTTATTCCCATTTGTCTAATTTCACTCCAAGGGTGCTTTCCCTTCTTCATCATGCCTCTCACCTCCATCCTTGGTGATTCCAAGGGATACCTTCATTATTTAGGGATAAATCATCAATTTATTCACCTATTTTCTTCTTCCACTTACTTGTTATTTCATTTTTTTCCCTTGTTGATCTTCTTTATAGGTTCTTCTACCCTAGGGTCCATGTTCATCGATCTTTAAATTTGGGATTTTTTTCTTCATAAGGTTATTTATGGGTTTTCATACTTCTTTGGACATTTATAGATTTGTTTTGAGTTTTTGTTCTCCAAGAGCTTGTTGTTTGATGTGGTTTTCCCTTTATATTTGGACTTTAAATTCATAAAACATTGATTTCTTGATACTCATGCCTTTTTTATGTTAGTTAGTGATATGTGATGTTTATAATAATTATATTAAATGAAATTAATTTATTTTCCCATTGAAATTAGATAGTGTGGAATTTTTTAATGTGCCTTTCACACCAACTGTTTCATAAAATGCATGGTTGGATTTTACAAGTGTTTTGTGGTTTCTAAATGAGTTTTTGGATACCCTAACATGTTTAAAATGTTTCATGCAATCTTGTGTGGTGTTTTTGGTTCACTTATGAATGGTTTTTTCACTCAAACATTTTCATGATGCTGATTCGGAACCTTGATAAACTAGTGTTATTTTGAAAACTTTTCTTGGGGATGGTCTCTATCCTTGTTTATTTCACAAGGTAATGGGAGGTCCTAGGCATGGGACTCCCCCTGTATTGTTGGTTCAATGATAGAAGGGACTAATTCTAGGAGTGATTTTGGGGTGGTTCTTATGTGTGTGGCTTGTGTACTTTATTTATATATATTTATAGTTTAGGTGTTGTTTCTGTTGATCATGTATTGATTCAAAAATTACATTAATTTATTTTTATTCTGAATCTCAGAAATACTCACATTTATTTTTCTAATGAATTCTATTTTATTTTAATTTTAAAAAGATAATATTCATTGGAATATTTATCCTAAAATATTATTCAATTCATTGATCCATTAGAAATATTGGTTTAAGTACCATGAACATGTTTGAAGGTATTTTGGAGACTTTTTTGATGACCTATGTTCGTAACTATAATATATTGTTTGGAAACCCTATGTTTGGAATAGTAAGTTTGGATCAACATCCCAATGTTTTGAAGAAACCATAACTCTAAGGAATAAACTTATAGTTTATCAACGATATGTTTATAAAAAACATACATTGTTATCCTACATTTTGAGTTTTTTTTCATTACATAATGGTACCCTACATCTGACTATTCAACAATGAAGTTTTTAATAAAATATATTGTACAGCTTTGGTGAAAATGGTTTCACCAGAAATAAATTTATATTCAATGCTATTTTGTAACTTATTAAAAGGATAGAATTAAATGGATTAAATAATTTCTATTTCTATTGGAAGTTATGAATCTCTTTGAATGGTGTGCATTCAAATATTCGTGATTTAATATGCCGTATTTATTTATTTATATGGAAATAGAGTTCTTCAACCTAAAATTTAAAAATTTAGATATTTCCCCCATCGCTGCATCCTCTTCCCCGTGGGGGATTTTCTGCAGCTTCTTCTAGATCTCTCCACGATGAGTTCTTGGATTTTCCCTCCACAATGCTGATTTCATGCTATGGGATTTTACAGTGTTATCGGTTCATGATCCATGAGCATAAGTACAGCTTGCGTTGAAGGTTTATATGTTCACCGTCTTACTCCATTAGAGCATTTGTGGTTTACAGATAGTGCGACATCGTCCTGTGGTCATATTTTTTAGTAGTTGTGGGTCGTCTTCCTGCTCTATGGTGGCTTGAGTGCTTTGAGGGATTTTTTCTATCTTCTCTATGGGACTATTGGTGGCGATGGGATCTAGTGTTGGATCGGTTTGATTTTTTGGTTGAACCTCCTTTTGGTGCCTGGCATTCAAGAGGTGAGTAGTGTTGTTTCTTGGATCATGGATTTTCATATGGTTGCATATGATATCTGAGGTGATTTTCCTAGTTGTGGTTTGGGTATGATCTGCTTGCTGTAATATTTTTTATGATTTGGGATGTGTTCTTCCATTCCAGGATGGTGTCAGATAAATATTTCATTGGGTGTTGATTTTCTGGATCACCATTTTTTTATGGAAGCAAGTGTTTTGTTTGGTTTATTTTTGATTTGGCATGGCTCTGATTCGGATGGAAGGATGCCAATGATTATTTTCTGAAGTTGATTTTACTTCTAGCATTGGTGGGTTGTGGCTCAACGAATCCTCCAACCATTCTCATACAAGAGGATGCTCAAGATGAGGTTTAGGGAAAATATGGTTCATAGTTTCATATATTCTCAGAGTAAAATGTTTGAGACACTATTGTTATAGCCATCAGTAGTATGCCCATGCTCTTTAGAATGAGACTGCTTATTGTGCTGCGATGAGACAATGGAAGCTGAATTAATGTTTTTTTGTTGGGAGGATATTCTCTCTTATTGAGAGGGTTGTCTTGATCTTGATTTTTTTTTCTGTTGGGGTTTAATTTTACTGTGTATTCGTTTCAGGATGTTGTGAAGTCATGATTGGTTTCTCACTTTTTCCTTAAAATTGTTTGAATAAAAAAAATTATTTTTTAGTTCATTATCATCATTGATTAAGAGATTCCACAAAGATTCTATACATAGAAAAATTTGGGTGCTTGTAAATAAAAGTGCGTGGTTCCCTTCATAGCTAATATTTAAAGACAAACATGTTTTCATCTATTGGATAAAATTACAATTGTTGTTGTTGTGGTTGATACATTTTATTGTAACATCTTCTTATGCTAGTTTGAAAAAGTGATTTTAAAGAGTTACACATTAGATATATACATGGTCACACATATGTCTAGTGTTTTATATATTGTTGTGAAAATAAAGCCTGTACAATATTTAATATTATATTTACTGTTGTTGTATGATATTAATGATCAAATACAACTATCATTTGCTACTATAACTTGGTAAAAAATTATATTATCACCAAAATAAATATCTATTGATTTCTCCAATCATTAAATTCTCTTTATTCTACGATTATATAAAAAATATACTCAATAAAATGATATTTTCTATATTAAGGGCTCAACCTAAACATACACACACTTCCATCTAATGGGTAACGAACTTTCTGTTTATGTGCATGTTGAGCATCCTCCTCACAAAATGATGATTGCATGTTCTTCCTTTATCACCTCTCATGGTAGTCATTACGATAGAAAATATATTTATGTATTATATATATGATATTTATAATTCTTTTATTCATCTATAATTTTTATATAGAGCCTCCCTTTATGCTCTTAATCTTGTGGGAATACAATTACTATGTTTGTTGTGGACTACCTCCTCCTCAATGCGATGTGATTCATCCACGATATACATGGAAATTATCAAGAATATTTTTACTAAAAATATATAACATATATGAAATTAATATTATATTTTAATTGTAATATACATACATATAATTTAATTTTAACTTTTTTAATACGACAAGGAAAGGAAAAAATCTTTCATGGATATGCACGACCTACCAACTCCATGAACGGTGCATTCCATTTCATATATATAAATATTATGGATTATTCTAAATAAATATATAATAGATATATATTATATTTAAGTATTAAATTATTTATTTTATGAAACTATGATCTAATTAATAGTAATAGAAAATAAAAAGTTAAAAAAAACTTGACAAACTAGGCAATTAACACCCAAAATAGTGAACAGAATGAAACATTATTATGGAACGGGTAGTAATATATTATAAAAAGTTAATATTAGATATTATAAATATTAATATGGTTATGGTATAAGTTTTTAACATGTTTAAACCCATTATACTGGAGGTTAAAGGTCATTAACCTGAGAAAAATGTCATGTTCGCAACTTACATAATTTGTTTGGTGTACCTACAACCCATTTTGATATAATTTATGATTAATTATTTTATTCTCATGTTATTTTGGGTTTCAATTTGAATTATGTATTTCACGGGGGTTTGAGTGAAAATTTTCCCAAGTGGAAATGAAATATCATAAACCAATTACTTTTCATTGGGTTATATGACTTCCTCAATGTAGTTAATATTATATGATTTTCTTAATAATGGATTAAAAAATATATTTTTTGTTTAAAATTCACCTTTTTTTATTTAATGTTGATACATATAAATATATTCAATGATTTACTCTCACTTCAACATTATGGGTTTTTAATTGTTTACTTATCAATCTCATTTTATTCCGGATTATTTAAACCTGAATATCCATTCAAGGAAATTATAATCCTATTGTTAAATAAACTCATTATTTGTATTCTCCTTTTTTTATTCATGACCTTTATCTATAAATAGTACCATTTTTCTACACTTTGTCACTCAAAATATTTTAGAAAATGTTTTTATGAAAATTAGACTCTATTTCTCTCCTTAGTCGGAGAACTTGTTTTACTCTAAATATACTTTTTTATTAATTTTTTTTGAAATATTTATTTATCCTTTAGGAAATAATTTATTAAATAAATTTTTAGCCTTTTTTCATTTACAAACTTTTTCAAAGGAATCTTCTTGTTTCCTTCTAAACGAGGCATTTTTCTAACCATTTTTACCATACAAAATGATTTTTTTACCTCATATGAAATATAAAAAACATTACTTGCTATTAATTAATTTATGATTCATTTCGAACATTAAAAAGGTAATTTTTAAAGAATTTTTTTCAAATAAAAATTGTTTCAAAATTTTTTACAAATAAAATGGTTTTCAAAATGTTTTTCAAATTAAAATGTATATTATCCTCAATAATGTTTTTACAGGATATTTTTATAGTATTTATATTCATAAATGAAAAAAACCATTTATTTTTACTCCACATTGAATATGTCGTATTGATACCATCCTTATTCTTCATCTAGATGCTTTATGATTGATTTGAGAAAGGATAGTATTGAAATTCACTTCCATGATTCCATTTATTCCCATTGAAATATTTAATTTCCTATGATCATTTAACATTAAATTCCCACTAAATATCCAAATCCTTTTTCATGGATATAATTATTTCTTGAACTATATAACATTTTCTATAGGGAAATTACATTGAAATATATATGATTATTTAGGGAAATATTCATAAATAATTATCCTTTATTCAATATGGATATGTGATAATTCATAATATTTATTAGATATGAGAAATTATCAGGACAATAAATTCATTGGTTGGGGACCATTTATGGTAATCTCTACTAGTTAGAGACCAGTTAATGAAATCCCCATGATGCATCAGTAGTCTTATGAGACAAAATTAGTTGGAAACAAACCCTTCAAGTTTTTTTCGAAGTAGAATATATGGGTTTCAAAGCATATATTTAAAGTGTCTTGTGAAATGTCTTGACGTTATATGTTTTCATGTTCCTCAAACATGACATCTAATAACTATATATTTCTTAAATTTTGATTCATTTATTATTTATCCAAGAGAATTGGCATCGACATATCTATGGATCCATTACATTCTCAGTTTATTGATAAAATGGAATGAGTTATCATTTTCTCTCCATTGAAAATTTATTTTTCTTTATATAGTTATTTATAAAGAATTTTTTTAGTTACTACCTTACCATAATTTTTATAGACATCATTTCTAGTTTTTTGATTTCATGGAATGTTTCTTCAGTTATTTCCTTTATATGTTGACTATTCTCATTGATTTGTTACTTATTCCTCTATACTTTACCCTTTTATAGCGTTTAAGATCACCCTTATTTTGTTTCCTTACATAGAAATCCAAGAACTTTGCTACGAAAAATATGAAATGATACCATACAAGGAATACTGTTATCATTGAAAAAATAAATTAATTTATAAATAGTTTATTTATTTTTAATACAATAGTTGTGTATGTTTCTCGTTTACCATGTATAATAAATGCTTCCATCCATTAGGATTCGAATCCTTGTAATCATGAAAATGAAATGGCAGTAGGCACCGGCTTTGGGCTTTTGGGTTTGGGTCACTATAGTTGGTATTAGAACATGTTTATTAGAATACTTGGGAGCTAGATTTAGGAAAACATATATTAGAGAACATATCCATAAGGTAGAATTTTAGGATAGGTCTAAAAGATCAAAAATAAAATTTTGATTATATTGATATTATATGTTTTTCATTGAAATACATCCCTGTATAGATTCAACACATGGACATGGTTCTGAAACAGATCTACCTAGTAGTAAAAACTTCGACAAGGTGTGTCAGGCCTGACTCAATCTAATATGGTACATGAAATTGGGCCTTACTGTGCACCTGGTCAGATGGTCCCATGGGATATGGTTAAGATAATTCACATTTTAATTACAAACAATTTTGAAGGATTTGAATTGATCGTGATAATGAATGAACTAGGTTAAGCCCTAGGCTAAGGAAGGACCTATGTTGAAATAAAATGGACTAATACATTATGTGTTGAGGTTGTATTGAAAGACATAGTTAAATGGTTATTTAGTGATTAAACTAATTTCAAGGATGTCCATTATATTTATTTTGGAAACTATATTAATATGGAAAAACATTATGCCAGGTTAAACCCCATAAATTTTGGAAGGGCTGCGGGACTTGAACCCATGAATAATTGATGATATGGGTTTCTTGACAACCATTTACCTACGCAATTTCCTAGTTCATATGTCATTATTTGTTTTAAACAATTTTATTAATTAATTTTATTGATAAACAAGAAGTATTACATGTTCGGTTTAGTGATTAATTTATTAACAACATTGAATTTGGAGAATATTTATAGACTAATAGTAAGACTTGTCTGTCACAACCCATCCCCAGGGCCTGTGTCGTGACTACCCCAAGCCTGCCTTCCTTAGGCCAGGGGCTGGCGACTAGCACCAATGGCATAAATCCCTAAGCTGGGAAGGCATTGCCTAAAATTTAAAAAAACAACAGAGTACACAATAGGAAGTAAACACTAAGTAATACTGTATAAAGAAGTATGTGATGAAAGGAAAGGGTCTGGAAAGACAAGCCCAACAGTAAGTACAATACAATGGAAAAGCTAGTACAACTGTAGTAAAGTAAAACGGGAACCACTGAGTCATCCTCCGGGAATCCCACTAGAAGGGTGGGTACAAATGGCCTCCTCAGCACCTAAGGTCCGTCCGACTGCTCCGTGTACGTCTCGCGAAGTGTTCCACATCCAAGTACCATCCAGCTTTGCAAGTCTCTACCTCAACCAGTTTTGTCCATCGTCTGCATCCAACACAACGTAGTGTGAGAATACCCCGTGCAAGGGTGAGTATACGATACTAATTAGGGACCCTGAGACCCCAAAGGTCTCCCAAAATCCACGAAGGATAAATCCCAGAAGAAAGACACAATCACAAAGTATCAACCAACTCTACTTAGGTATATTCCCCTACATATACCTAAGTTATTAATATTAGAACGACTCCAACTCACGAGCTAAAGCACAACCCAGTCCACACAGGAAAGTATGTCTATCACATCGATGATAATGATTGAAATTCAAGACTCAGATTACGCAGGTATAAATCCCTCGTATAGCGATAGAGATGATCATATTTAGTCACTGATTCATCTAAGCCGTCGGACCAACATAGGATACAAGACCAGCTAAGCTATTAGACCCACACAGGATACAAGACCAGCTACTATGTCGGACCCACACAGGATACAAGTACAGAGGTCAAACTGCCGGACCCACACATGATACAAGAACAGTATTCATTGCCGTAAATTGACAGACCCACACAAGATACAAGAACAATAGTCATCGTTTTCGCACCCACGAAGGATTCCAGTACAGTAGTCGTCGCAGTCGTAGCCAGCTCTAGGGTTCCCGCACACAGAACACTCGATTCCGGGAGGGCCCGCTCCTCGATAAAAAGGGGTCGATACATAAACTATCATGAAGTCCAATGTTGATGTATCCCGAAGTTCTGTCTCATCAAAAGTAACCCAACTTGATAGACGACGCGTCAATCAGATGCATGGTCTGAGAGTTATTGGCTTTTTCGTTCCTGGTCCCCGGATGGAATTACGTTCATTCCAAACCAGGACATTTCCCAAAGTTGTCCAAACCTCTGTTATATTATCATAAAAGGACCACCTTGTTGCAAGGGTCCCAGTGCCATAGACGGTGCATCGATCGGACGCACGGTCAAGAAGTTATTCACATTTAAGCGAAACGGGTCCGGCCCGTCAAACCCGGTGGAATGGCGGGTCGGCCGGTCCTGGCTCGGTGGGTCCAACCCGACTGAGGGGTCGGCCCTGCCCGATGGGGCATGGCCCGTCCTGGCGGGGCATGGCCCGACATAGTGGCAGGCGGCCCGACAGACCGAAAAGCTGCCCAGCCCGTGCAAGGCGGCCCAGTCCATGCCGCTGGCGGCCCGACCTGGCAGCCGATCGCGGCTCGGTCAACTGGCCGAGTGGTGCGAGGGGGGCACGACCCCCTAGTTTTGTGAAATAGCGGCGACGAGAGGCTCTGGCGCTGCTGTCCGTCCAGCCGTAGCCGGTCGTTCTCCTCCGGCGCAAGAGACCCACATGGGCGGGTGGCTGTTCCTCCGCACGCGGCACCTGCAGGTACCGCGACTCCCTTTAGCCATGCCGGCAGGCAGCCAGCCAGTTCGCCGCCGAAGCGGCCAGCGGAGCACAGGCGGCGGGTCTCTGCAGTGTGATGCCAAAAGGGCACCGTGGTTCTCCAGCCTGGCTGGGTAAAGCCGGTCGATTCTTCTTCGTCCGAGCGACCCGGTTGCAGGCCGCAGTTTCCTCTGCCCGTGCGGCACCCAGTTTCACGGTCCTCTAACGGGCTGGCGCGCGGCTGCCGTTTCTGTTGTCGTCTTCGGTAGTCACTGCCTCTTCCATCGCTGCCTCCACCGTGAATAAAAAAAAGGATCAATGAAGGGTTGTTAGGCCGTGTTTGTTCAGCCTATGCCCTCGACGTTAGGTGATAACAATTCGCCAAAGACATTCCAAGGAATCAAGAACGAGGTAATTTGTTCACATAAAATTATACAAAACCCCTACTTCGAATCAAGGTTCATTCGCCGAAGTCGCCGAAAATTGTCTTTCCCCATCAATGTTAGAGGAAGTGTCATTGTCGTTGGCGACGTTTCTCATGGGCGATGTCTTCTCCCTTGATGCGGAGGAAGAATAAGGGAGGATAAGTTGCTTCAAGTCCTTCGAGTCATTGAGCGTTATTCACCGAGAGAGTATGACATTCTTCATGGAAGAACTCTCCCTTTCTAATTCTCCCAAAGCTCTCCCAACACAAAAAATGCAAACCAAAATAATATCTTAGGCTATTATTTTATTCTCACATGATTTTCAAAAATCAAACACTTAATAAATTAATTAATTATGGAGTTCAATTAATAAATTAATGGTGTTTTCATAATAATGACAACAAGTGGGAGGTGGAGAGTTCAACATTAAAAGAGGGGAGTTGTCAAAATTAATTAAAGGGGATTTATTGGAATGTTGGGACATTAATGGGTAGCCCAAAGGTTTAAGGGGTTTAAAGGGGGGGTTAGGTGCTCGTGTGGGCCCCACCACACATTATCCTCCCATGGGAGGTTATGTGGGGTGTCGTCCCTACCTCCAACCTCCCTTTGGTGGATTTAACCACCATTTTTATAAAATTTATATGACACATAAATTTTATTTAGTTTAATAAAATTCTCAAAATTAACTCTGAACCAACATAAAATGCAACTGCGGTAAAGGTCCCCTTAAGAGAATATCGGTGCTGCGATTTCATCAGTGCCCTCAGATTTCAATTCCGAGCATCGGTTGAAAAGACAGTAAAACATGAACGGACGTTTACTGAACGTACCTGAACAAAACATCAAAATTTTATTTTGGGGACACTGGGCCTCGGAATCAGGCGCCGTCAGAAACTGCGGACTCGTAAAATTCCATAGAAATTTAGAAAAAAAATATTTCATGAAATTTCCAGGTGATTACATTGTCAGTAATTTATGTTCCATAATATCTTTTAAAGTGTCTTTTGGTGCCTTAAGTATCAATGTAAATTTATCGATATCCATTTCATGGAGCAAGGGATGAATTTGGATTTGATTGAACCATAACCAGAAGATAAAATTTTTCATAGTAAATTAAAATGGATCAAGTAATTATATATCCTTATATTCTTGGATAAAAAAATATTCCTCAACATTTGGAAGAGTATCTCAAAGAAATATTATTTTCCTAACACCTTAATATTTGTTAAACACATGGTCTTTTAAATAATCACTGAATTATGGAATTCAAACCCTCAATGTTCTATTGATCATTTTCTTCTTTATGATTGAAGACCTCAATCAAAAACTATAAATATTTACTCTGTTTCTCCATGTATGTATCTCTAATTTCCACTAATTATTTACAACATAGAGACTAAGTTATATATTATTACTTGTTTCCATTTTTACTTCCCATCCTCTCTTTTTTATTGTATTTCTTACAAAAACTTATCACAATGTGGGATTTTAAACATAGGAAATAGAAAATAATATATCATAAAGATCGATTTTTAATGGAGATGAAAATATTTAATTATGGTGGGGAGAATGTAACTCCTCAAAATTATAAAGTAAGAATTATATATATTATTGCGTGTGTGAGACAAACCACAAAGCTTGTAATGGAATTAAATATCCCAATAATTTGTAATATATATACTATTTTAAATAAATTTAATATATGATAGATCTTCAAATGCACTAAACATTGAGTTAGTTTGCGTCTCACGCAAAAATGAGTATCTTCAAAGGCTTGCATTACACACAAGACCATGTTTTACATACCAACAATATATTATGAAAACATTTTTTTAAATATAATATGACTTAAACCAGCCATTAAATTAGTGGTTATAAATATTATTAACTAACTTAGGAAAATTTATGGTTTATAAAAATACAAAATGAATTCATTAGATAGAAATTAATTATAAATGAATTTAAGAACCAACTTAGGATAAAAGGAACATTTTTATAGAAAACTATTTATATGCTCATAAAGTTATTTGATCCTAAAAAATTAAATTAATTAGTGAGTGATATTAATAAAATATATATATTATATATTAAATATAATGTTTTTTACATTCATCCTATAGATTTTATAGTCATAATATAAGAAAAACCCCAATATTTCACATAAAAATCATTATTTTTCTAAATGTACTTTTATCACCATTTAATGAAGAACCTATTTTAAAACAATTGACCTTTTATAGATTATGCATGTAAAGAAATCATAATATTTTAATTAGAGGCATTAAAATTAGTTTAGGGAGAATGATTTGGTATTTTTTAGTGTTGTTTCATTTTTTGATGAATAATGCAAAATTATGAATTTTAATTCAATTCAACATTTTCATCTAATTTATTTATAATGTTAATTTTTTTATAAATTGGTTTTAAAATCAAATAAGATCAATAATACATCAATTAATCAAATTTAGGTCATTTTAATCAATTTTTCATTGAAAATTGATATAAACACATTTCAAAATTTTGAATATTTTTACTTTAAAACCATGTATTTTCATCCCTTCTATGGGATTAAATTTAAATTATTTTTTTCCAAATTATGTTATTGAAATTTATATAAATGTATTAAATATTTTTAATAATAATAGATTATATTTTATAATTAGGTATATTTTGTTTTTGACCAAAAATATTAGTGAATTTAATTAAAAGTAACTACAATGATTAAGAGAAAAAATAGATTAATAAGGGACCAAATTGTAAACTTAAGGAAACCATGACCTAGAAACTTGTCTGAAAAACATTTTCTAGGAATAGTTAGACCCTATAATCACTATAAATAATTATTTAGATTATTAGATCAACTTTTTATAGGAACAAATCATTAGAATTTCCTTGTCAAAGATTTAAAAAAATGTCACTCCTCCACTATAAAAAGCCACTCATCCATCCCACATCCTCACTCCTCTTGTTAAACATTATATTGACCAACCTATTACAAATTTATTCTAAAACAACCTTTCTAAATAATATAACACTTACCTAAGTAATAAATACATCCATGGAATTCCATTGGTGAAAATGAAATAGAGTTACCCAAATAAGTGGTAACATTATTCATCAAGATCTTTAGATTTATTTCTTTCTTCACTCCATCAATTAAAATTGATTTATGATTATTTAAAATCAATATACTGAGGTGTTTTAATGTTAATTTTTAGACCTAAATTTACACACACTTATATATAATAAGTAAGGAACATACTGTTTGTGTGTACGATGAATTTCTACCTCACGAAACGATGATTATTCATTTCTTCATTTAACGCCACTCATGGTGGCCATTATGATGGAAAATCTTATTATATATGATATATATATTATATTTATAAATACTTTATTCTACTTTAAATTTTAATCAAATCATACCTTTATGCTTTCTATCTTGTGGGAATACACTAACATCGTCTGTGGAAGTGTGGACTACCGCCAACTCATTGTGATGTGTTTCATTCACGCTATAAATGAAATGTTTATAAAATGTTTTTAATAAAAATATGAAACATATCTCAAATTTATATTATAATTTAATTAGAAAATACATATTTATAATTTATTTTTAATACTTTTAATATGAAAAACTAATGAAAGGTCATATCATCTCCCTGAACGATGCATTTCATTTCTTATCTCCAAATACTATAGATTATTATAAATAAAAATATGTAGGAAGTATGTTATATTTAAATAATTTTTTAAATAATTTATATGATTAAAACATGACCTCATTAATAGTAACAACAAATAACAAGTCCAAATTTAGTCAACAAACTAAGATATAAACACTCGAAATATTGAAAATAATGAATGATTATTAACAAATCGGTAATAAGGTATTATAAAAATTTATTATATGATATTATAAATATGATTATGGATATATAATAAGTTAATAACATGTTTAAACCCCTTTTAATGGAGTTTTAATTACATTCACCATAAATGAAAAGCAAGGTAAGAGATTTTCAACTCCCTTTTAACATTCGTGAGATAAATGTCATGTTCACCACTTAATTATTTTGTGTGGGGTATATAATTACCATTTAGATATATTATATCATTAATTAGTTTATTTTTATCATATTTTTAATTTCAATTTGAATAATTTATTATTATGGGATTTGAGGTTAATTTTACCTAAGTGGAAATGAAATATCATAACCCAATTCCTTTTCATTGGGTTATATAACATCCTCATAGTCATTAATATTCTATAATTATAAGTATAATGTATTAAACTACATATTTATGTGTTTTCACTTCCCCTATTTGTTATTAAATTTTATAAAAATAAATCTATCCATTTATTAATTCTCACTTCAATATTATGGTATTTTCAAGGGTATACTTCACAATCTCATTTTATTCAAAATTGTTTGGACATGAATTTATATTCAAGAAAATTATATGATAAATGTTCAATAAACCAGTTAATTAATTCTAGTATGATTATTCATTACCTTTATCATGTAACATTACCATTAGTTCACTCGTTAGCACTCAAAATTTATTATAAAATGTTTTTATGAAAACCTGACTTCATTAATCTCTTTAGTCAAACAACCTATTTTCTTATAAAAACAATTTTTTACTAAAATTATTTCAAAAATGTTTTTAGCCGTTCAAAAAATGATTTTTTCAAGAAATTATTACACTTTGTTTACCACATTTTTTAAAGTAATATTCATGTATCTTTTCGAATAAGTCAATTCTTTAACTATTTTTACCATTTAAAAGAAATGTTCTTTTTACCTCATATGACATGTACATATTTGCCACCTGTATTTTATTTGAATATTAATTTGAAAGATTAAAAAGATAGTAATTAAAGATTTTTGTAAAAAAAAATAATTTTAAAATAAAAGAATTTTCAAAAATATTTTCAAAATAAATATTATATTTTCCTCAACAATTTATTAAAAATTTATTATTTTAGTTTTTATATTCATCTATTTCCAAAACCCTTTATTTTTACGCTAATTTGGATATTTTGTATTAATACCTTCTATATTATTCCTTTGGATGGTTTATGATTTATTTTGACAATGATAGTATTTACATCCACTTCCTTGATTACTTTTAGTCCCCTTGAAACATTCAATTTCACATGATCAATTGAAATTTAATTTTCCCTAAATATCCATATCATTTATCATGGATATTATTGTAAGAACCTAGATCTTCGTTTCAGGTATGTCTTTCCTTTTCCTAGGGTTTTTGGGAAAAATAAGTTTTCTAGAAATTTTTGAAGTACACGCCGTGTACTCCCTTGTCGTGCCAGGCCATTTGATGGCCATGTCCGGGCCACACACACAGTCTGTAGGGGTGATGTGGAGGCCGCCTAAAGCGGAGAACGGAAACACCGAGTACACGCAGTGTACCGTAGAAGTACATGTCTTTTATTTTCTTTTTTTTCATTAAATGGACTGGGGTCACGCCTGACCGACAGAACTCGCTTCTTCTTCATGTTTTTTGTTAGAGAGTGACCCGTACTGCCATGGATCTTCTCTGAGCCCCCGTTCCTCCGCATGTTCTTCGAATTGGCTGCCGTTGATTGCCTTAGAACCGCAACGATGAGTTGTTCCTTCTCCTAGTCTCTTGTTTACCAATTCATCACCTTTATAACGATATCATGTGTTGAGCGTTTTGGATGTTTTCCCAGATATTCGATGTTATAAGGAGAATCAATCATCGACGTTCACATATATCGAACTCCTAGCATCAAGGTGGGTGGTTTGTGCGTTTCTGTAGGATGTTTGTGAATATTTTGTGCAATTACACCAATTCCCTTGAATGGGGTATTGTGTGTTTCCTATGTTTCCCCTGTTGTTTGCCTAATTTGCTTGATTGCTTGAGTAGTGGTCAATGCTTGTGAATAGTCTAATTTTTACTATGCTCTGGATGTTTTTCCATGCATGTTTTTCCTATTAGGCATTTGGCCAATTGCTATGCCTAGTTTTAGGATAGTGGAACTGTGGTACTGTTATGATGTTGTGCCTTAGAATGAGATCCAAGTAGTTCTTGAGGTTTACTTGGGGAGATATGCACACTATGCATGATTGTTTTACATAGGGCTGAGAGAACCTAGTGTAGTGGACCATCGGGTGAATGGACGTAAGGGCTTCTCCGTAGTTTCTTTAATTTACGATGTGAGACCACAGGGGGAATTGAGGTTGAGTGCTTCCTCAGAGAGTCTGTAGTTCCTCGACATGGGCCACAGGGGGAATGAGACGTTGAGTGCCTCCCCAGAGAGTCTTTAGTATGATACGAGACTGTAGGGGGAATTGACGGTGAGGGACTTCTCAGTTATTCGACGTTCTAAGGAGAATCAATCATCGTGGTTCACGTATATCGATCTCCTAGCATCGAGGTAGGTGGTTTGTGCCTTTCTGTAGGATGTTTGTGAATATTTTGTAAAATTCCACCAATTCCCTTGAACGGGGTATTGTGTGTTTCCTATTTTTCCCCTACTGTTTGCATGTTTTCTTGATTGCTTGAGTAGAGGTCAATGCTTATGAATAGGGTAATTATTTCTCTGCTCTGGATGGTTTTCCATGCATGTTTAGCCTATTATGCATTTTTCCAGTTTCTATTCCCAGTTATAGGATAGTGGAACAGTTGTACTGTTATGCTATTGTTCCTTAGAATGATAGAAAAGTAGATCTTGAGGTTTACTTGGGGCGATACACGTACTATGGATGTTTGTTTTACACAGGGATGAGAGAACCTAGTGTAGTGGACCATAGGGAGAATGGACGTAAGGGCTTCTCTAGAGTGTCTTTAATTTATGATGCGATACCACAGGGGGAATTGACGTTTAGTGATTCCTCATAGAGTCTATAGTTCCTCGACATGGGCCACAGGTGGAATGAGACACTGAGTGCTTCCCCAGAGAGCCTTTAGTACGATAAGAGACTATAGGGGGAATTGACGGTGAGTGCTTTCTCAGAGAGTCTATTCTTTACCTGAACCAGATGGGTGAGACTGTGTGCGCTTCCCAGAGGGTTACTAGTACTTGTAGGTTGATCCATAAGGGTTAGGCTGTGAGAACTACCTAGGAGGTTACCTGTTGTTATTCTTGTGGATTGGCTGTTACTTGTGTACTTCATATGCTAGACTTTTTGGATTGTAGCCGCTCTTTGTTTTTCCTATTTACTGCTTCCTGTATTTTTACTGCCATGTACTCAATGACTATTAGGCATAGATCTTTGGGTGTTTTCCTATTGGGACCTTCTCTCACACCATTTTTGGGCCATTCTTTTGGTCCTAAACAGATTATATTTTTGTAGGTATAGATAATGGCAAGAACCCTTCTACTTTAGGTACATGAATTACTGTGGAGCTGGAGATCATGGGACCAATCTGTGGCTTGCGATGCTGATGAGTTTACCTATTTTTATTTTTCACTTTGGTTTAGTATTGTAATAAGCATTGTGTCTTTTTTAGCTGCTTTCCTAGACTTATGTATTAGGCATCATTTTATGTGTGTGTGTGTGTGTGTGCTCGAGTTGTTTCCTATTAGTCTTCCCCTATTTATCATTTACTCTGGTATGGATGGTTACTATTTCTTCTATTTTCTATTTGTTTTTAATCCATTGTGTACTATGCCAATGAGGGCATAGTTTCCCCACCATCACACGCAAGCCTCTGTCATTTGGGGAAATGCGCTTGAGGACATGTGACCCACCCGGTACGGGGTGCCCCTTGGTGGCTTCCAGAACCAGGACGTTACAAAGTGGTATCAGAGGAGTTTCTTTTCTCTTGATTTAAAGTTTAGAGCCTTTAGCTAGGGATAGAACGGATTCAGTATATGGTATTAATATGATATCAGGAGTAGCTAACCCGTGTATAGGGAAAAGCCAATCTACCTTGCTTATTGCAGTTTTCTGGTTTTTCTATGTTCTAGTTGATCTGATTTCACCTAGAGTGATTCACATGCTTGTGTTGTTGTTGTTGTTGATATTGTGGTTTTATTTCTATCACAACTCGATGAGATGAGGGTATGCCATCTCATGCATCATATAGGCGCTTGTTTGAAATCACATGCCATGCATTCATTCCATGCCATCTAGGGTGCATTAGCGATTTCATGGTGTTGTGAAAGACATTTTGAAGATTATACATCCTATTGTGATAGATGCTTTTATTGAATCCATTTATTTTGATAGAGAGTTTTTTTGTTTTATACCATGATTAAAGGAATGCCACATTTTGGTTCTTGAGGTGTTATGGGCCCTCATGGATCGTAATTTGGCACATTCATGCTTGATTTTCAGTGTTTTCTGGGCATCGGTGCAGTTTCAGAGCTACTGCCTGGAAAAACCCAGAATACACGGCGTGTACTTTATATAAACACGCCGTGTAGTTTTTCAAACCGTGTCACTGACTATGTGAGAAGAAACATGGGTTGTGAAAAAAATCTCCAGGAACACGCCGTGTACGGTAGGTACACACAGTGTAGCAGTGAGCTGTGTACTCGGCCGTGTCACTAACAACGCGGGTCGAGGAAGATCATGTCATGCACGTCGTTTTCTGTATGAGCATGCCGTGTAGCCTTGTTTTCAGTACCCAGCCTAGTCACAGACAACACGGGACAGTGTTATCTACTCTTATACACGCCGTGTTTGTTCGGAACACGCCGTGTAAGGGTCAGCTGTGCACCCGGTCGTGTCGTCAACAACACGGGTCGGGAAAAATATTCAAATACACGCCGCGTTTGATCAGAACACGCCATGTCATCTCAGCCCTATAACCGGCTGTGTAACTAACAACACGGGTCGTTCAAACCATGTCTACTACACGCCGTGTGTACAGGGAACATTTCGTGTAGTCTCCGTTTAAGAGGACCATGTGGGTTAGCCGTGTAAAGAGACTCGGGAAGGGTATTAGAATTCAAGTATACGCTGTGTGTGGGGACAACACGCCATGTATTTTGGGGTGTTACATGACCAGGGGTGGAAAGAGTACACGCCCATGTGTATGGTTTATGTGAACACACCGTGTAGTTTTTATACACCCCGTGTAGTCGTGTTTTGTAAATTTGAATGTTTCCTTCTCCTGTTCCCATTTTGTACTCTTGTGTTCTTAGTCTTTGATAATCCAAATCTAAGGTGTGCTTTTGATCTTTTAGACCTATGCCTCCAAGATGCCATCCGGTTGTACGTCAGTTGCAGGATAGTGATCAGATGCCAGATATGGCTGATCATGGACTTCCTGTCGATCCTGCAGTCGTTCCAACCTTGGCACCAGCTGTCATACCAGTTGCAGGCGCTGATGCACAGTTCAGGGAAGGCTTTATGAGGATGATGCAAAACTTTCAGGGAGCACTGCCTCCTACCACTTCTATGGAAGACTTGACATGGGTTTTCCAGTAGCAGCATCCTCCTACTTTCTTGGTGGAAGGAGGACCAGAGGCTGCAGAGTCATGGCTGGAAGCCATGCTGACAATATTTGAGCATATGGAAACACCTCCAGAGAAGTGGGTCAAGCTCGCTACCTATATACTACGAGACTCCGCTAAGAGGTGGTGGGGCATGATCTCACAAGCGGGTCATCAGCAGGTTATGGCTTGGGAGGAGTTCCAGCGCCTGTTTTACGACTACTTCTACCCAGAGACCCTGAGGGCCGATCAAGCCCAGGAGTTCATGAGTCTAGAGCAAGGTACTCTTTCTGTTATGGATTATTCCTCTCGTTTCACCGAGCTGCAGTGTTTCACACCCCTCCAGGGTGGAGATGGGATGTTCATATAAATTATGTCTGAGTATGGTCTCAGGCGGGAGATCCATTCATAGATAAATATCTTCCAGTTGACTTCCATCACTTCCATCATCAACCAGGCACTGATTGCGGAGCACAATCTGAGAGACTCTGGAGCTGCAAGCCAGGGCGGTTCTGCTTCCAGAGCTAGTGTTCCTCCAGTTGACAGCAGGAAGCGCCATAGGGAGTCTACGCGCGGTGATTTGAGGAGGCAAGATACATCTTCAGGTAGCCAGGTAGTATGATACTAGTGTGGAAGGGCAAGGAACATGAGGCCACAGTGCTAGAGAGACCCAGTGGAGTGCTAATCTTGCAGCATGATGGTTCACCTTTAGTGTTTCTACAAGGTTTTCTCACCAGTAGCGGTTGATGGTGGTTCTTCAATGAATCCTCATTCAGAAGAAGCACCACCAGTTTCCCACCAGTCAGAAAACTGGAGTTCTTTCGGTCATTCAGGATGAGGTGGTGTTCGAGGCCGGAGTGGTCAATCACCAGTCTTTCAGCATCAGTAGGGAGGATCAGCTCAGAGTGGTCAGGCAGGTTCGCAGGTCCGCGGGGCAGGCAAGACTTTTGTGGTGGAGCAAACCTATCAGGAGCAGGATCTCGAACCATCTACAGTTCGAGGTACTATCTTAGTAGCCTCAGTTTTATCTTCATATCTTTTCGATAATGGTGCTACTCATAGATTTATCTCTATTACTTTTGTGGAGAGAATTGGGCTCTGTATCTTTTCTTCTTCCGACTTGTTGACACTAGACACACCTTTGGGGACAAGAAAATCTAGTGTACGTTAGTGGATAGAGTTCCCTCTCGAGGTTACAGGGTATCGTTTCGTATGGGATCTTTATGTCCTAGAGATGACAGGATATGAGGTCATTCTCGGAATGGACCGGTTGGTTCCCTTCCAGGAATTCATCGACTGTTATTGCTGTAGGGTGAGTTTCATTTCACTAGAGGGTGAATCTTTTCTTTATAGAGGTGAATGGGATATTCAGGCGAGACGAGCAGGACTCAAGCATCATGGTCTAGGATGGGTTACAACCCTAATTTCTAGTCTTTATCTTGATGACCAGGGAACTTCACAGTTAGACTTTACTCCTGTGGTAGATCATTTTAGGTATGTCTTTCTAGAGTACTTTTCAGGTTTACCTTCGGAGCGTGAGGTAGACTTCTCTATTGAGCTCATTCTAGGAGCAGCACCGGTGTCCATTCATCCTTATAGGATGGATACACCTGAGTTGAGGGAGCTCAAGAAGCAGTTGGAGGAGTTGCAGGCATAGGGATTCATCCGACCTAGTACTTTTTTTGGGGGTTATCCTGTACTATTTGTGAAGAAGGAAGACAATACCCTTAGGCTCTGTGTGGATTATCGAAATCTGAACCAATTGACGGTCAATAACCGGTATCCCTTGTCGAGGATTTATGATCTCTTCGATCAGATTCAAGGAGCCCGAGTGTTCTCTAAGATCGATTTGAGGTCCCGTTATCATCAATTTCACGTTAGACCATCAGATATACCTCTGACAACATTCATGAGTATGTATGGTCTCTACGAGTATATGGTTATGCCGTTCAGTCTCACGAATGTGCCAGCAGTTCTCATGGCACTGATGAACCGAGTGTTCCATCCTTACATTGAATCATTCGTCATGAACTTTGTAGACGATATCTTGGTGTACTCTCACACTCGACACGACCATGATACCCATCTTGATATTGTTCTGAGTACACTGATAGAGCATCATCTTTAGGCTAAACTCTCGAAGTGCAAATTTTGGATGGATCAAATTCACTTCTTGGGTCACGTAATATCATAGGTAGGAGTATATTTGGACCCAGATAAAGTGAGAGTTGTAGTTTCCTGGGAGAAACTGAAGAACATTTTTGAGGTATGGAGTTTCCTAGGGCTGGATGGATACTACAGACACTTCATTCAAGACATTTAACGTCTAGAAGCACCATTGAAGGGTCTGACCAAGAAGGGGGCGATGTTCTTATGGTCAGATTCTTGGGAGTCATACTTTTAGGAGCTGAAGGGAAGGTTGACATCAGCACCGATACTAGTCTTTCCAGAGCCAGGAAAGAGATATACTATTTATTATGATGCTTAGGGTAACGATTTGAGAATTGTGCTTATACAGGGAGATGGAGTCATTGCGTACGGGTTCGAAAGTTGAGTCCACATGAGAGCAACTACCCGATGCACAATCTGGAGTTGGCAGATTTTGTTCAAGCCATGCGCTGTTGGAGAAATTACCTTTTGGGAGAGCACTTTGTGGTTTTCACCAACCAAAAGAGTCTCATGTACATATTCACTCAGCGTGATCTGAATCTGAGACAACGTAGGTGGGTTGAGTATCTTCAGTATTTTGATTTATAGCTTGCATATATGCTAGGAAAGGGAAACGTAGTGGCAGATGCGTTGAGAAGGAGAACTCAGATTCAGGCAGTTCAGGAGGCCAGCAGTGAGTGGCAGCTTATGGCTCTTTTCTCTGAGATGCATCTACAGGTTCACAAAAGACAGGGACAGACTTTCCAATCTTATGTATTTGTTACCTCTACACTTCTTGATTGGGTACGGATGAGGCATCTATCAGACTCAGAATGCTTAGCCCCGCTGGATAGTGTGTCAGGAAATGACCCTCTTCTTGGATGGATAGTGGGAGAGGATGAGATCTTGCATTTCCAGGGATGCGTATGGGTGCCAGTAGACATACGAGAGGAGATGATGCGGGATTTTAAATCCTCAGTTTGGGAAGTTCATCCTGGCATCACCAAGATTTATCAAGATATTCATCGCCAGTACTGGTGGCCAGGTATGAAGAGAGATTTCGTTGGTTTTATCTTGAGGTGTTCTACTTGTCAGTAGGTGAAGGCGGAGCATCAGTGACCAACATTCCCTTTAAATCAGTTACCCATTCAAGAGTGGATGTGGAATGATGTCACGATGGACTTCGTGACGGGATTTCTGAGGTCGCCTCGAGGGAACGATGTTGTTTGGTTTGTCGTCGACATGCTTATGAAGGTTTCTCACTTATTTCCAATCCAGGAGACCTTTAGTGTTGATTATCTAGGATGACTATACATCTGAGAGATTATACGTCTTCATGGAGTTTCACACTCCATTGTTTCAGATAGAGATGTGCGCTTTACTTCTCAGTTCTAGAAGGGGCTTCAGAGGGATTTGGGTACACAGGTATTTTTGAGTACAACATACCATCCCCAGACAGATGGCCAGTCTGAGAGTATGATCCAGGTTCTTGAGTATATGCTCTGATCTTGAATTCTAGACTTAGGCGGTTCTTGGGAGAAGCATATCCCCCTTCTAGTGTTCACCTACAACAACAGTTTTCAGGCGACTACTCAGATGGTCCCTTACGAGGCTATGTACGGTAGGCCATGCCGATCAACTTTATGCGGGATGGAGGTAGAAGAGGAAGCTTTACTGGGACCTCATCTTGTTTAGGAGACCTCAGATTAGATAAAGTTGATTCGGAAAGTGATTACTACGGCACAGTCTTTACAGAAGTCTTATGCTGATCAGTGGAGACGACCTCTAGATTTCGTGGTCGGGATCAGGTTTTCATGTGTGTCACACTGAGGTTGGGACACAAGAGGATTCAGAGACATGGTAAGCTTTCCACATAGTATGTCAGGCCGTTTGAGGTTTTGGAGAGAGTTGGTCCAGTTGCCTATCGGTTGCAGTTACCTCAGAGGTACCGGGCCATGCACGATGACTTCCATGTCTCTCAACTCCGAAATTACTTTTCAGACTCTTCTCATGTCATTCATCCCGAGGAGGTTGAGGTCGAAGCAGATTCATCGTTTGAGGAGCATCCTATCTGGATTTTCAATCGTAGTATGAAGGTTCTCTATGGGCGGTATGTTCCTATAGTACAGGTTCTATGGAATCATGGGTGAGTACAGGACAAGACCTGGGAGAGGGAGCCTGATGTACGATCGTAGTGGCTGGAGCAGTTCAGGGTTACTTCTTCTCTGTGTCATTAGGGATATTCAGGGATGAAATTATTTAAGGGCGGAAGATTGTAAGAACTCAGTTCTTCATTTCAGGTATGTCTTTCTTTTTCCTGGATTTTTCGAGAAAAAGGTGTTTTTTGGAAATTTTTGAAATACACTCTGTGTATTTATGAGTTCACTCCGTGTACTCCCTTGTCATGCCAGGCCATGTGTTGGCCGTGTTTGGGCCACACACACGGTGTGTAGGGGTGATGTGGAGGCCACATAAAGTGGAGTACGAAAAAACTGAGTACACGCCATGTACCCTATAAGTACACGTCATGTATTTTTTTTCATTAAATAGACCGGGGTCACGCCTGACGGGTTGCACTCGATTATTCTTCAGGTTCTTCATCCAAGAGTGACCCATACGGTCGCAGATCTTCTCCGAGCCATCGTGCCTCAGTATATTCTCCAAATCGACCACCGTCGATTGTGTTAGAACCACATCAGTGAGTTCTTCCTTCTCCTAGAGTCTGGTTTTCCAATTCCTCCTCTTTCTCAAGATATTGTGGGTTGATATTTTTGGACATTTTCTCAGTTATTCGACGTTCTAAGGAGAATCAATCATCGTGGTTCACGTATATCGATCTCTTAGCATCGAGGTAGGTGGTTTGTGCCTTTCTTTAGGATGTTTGTGAATATTTTGTGCAATTCCACCAATTCCCTTGAACGGGGTATTGTGTGTTTCCAATTTTTCCGCTGTTTTTTTCCTGTTTTTCTTGATTTCTTGAGTAGAGGTCAATGCTTGTGAATAGGGTAATTTTTTCTCTTCTCTAGATGGTTTTCCATGCATGTTTATCCTGTTATGCATTTTTCTAGTTTCCATTCCTAGTTGTAGGATAGTGGAACTGTTGTACTGTTATACTGTTGTGCCTTAGAATGATATCCAAGTAGTTCTTGAGGTTTACTTGGGGCGATACACGTGCTATGGATGTTTGTTTTACACAGGGATGAGAGGACCTAGTGTAGTGGACCATAGGGAGAATGGACGTAAGGGCTTCTCCAGAGTGTCTTTAATTTAAGATGTGATACCACAGGGGGAATTGACGTTTAGTGCTTCCTCAGAGAGTTTGTATTTCCTCGACGAGGGCCACATGGGGAATGAGACGTTGATTGATTCCTTAGAGAGTCTTTAGTACGATATGAGTCTATAGGGGGAATTGACCGTGAGTGATTCCTCAGAGAGTCTATTCATTAGCTGAACCAGAGGGGTGAGACTGTATGCACTTCCCAGAGGGTTGCTAGTACTTGTTGGTTGAACCACAAGGATTAGGCTATGAGAACTACCCATGAGGTTACTAGTTGTTCTTCCTATTGATTGGCTGTTACTTGGGTACTTCATATGATAGACATTGTGGATTGTAGCTGCTGTGTGTTTTTCCTGTTTACTGCTTCCTGTATTTTTACTACCATGAATTCACTGACTATTAGGCACAGATCTTTGGGTGGTTTCCTACTGGGACCTTGTCTCACACCCTATTTGGGCCATTCTTTGGGGCCCAAACAGATTATATTGTTGCAGGTATAGATAAGGTAAATCGCCCTTCTACTTCAGGTACTTGAGTTGCTGTGGATCTGGAGAGCATGTTACCAAGTTGTGGATTGAGATGCTGAGGAGTTTACCTATTTCTATTTTTCACTTTGGTTTAGTATTGTATTCCGCATTGTGACTTGTTTATCTTCTTTCCTAGACATATGTATCATGCATCATTTTATATATGTGTGTGTGTACTCCAGTTGTTTGCTGTTAGTCTTCCACTGTTTATCGTTTACTCTTGTATGGATGGTTACAGTTTCTGCTATTGTCTATTTTTTATATTCCACTTTGTACTCTTCCAATGAGGGCATAGTATCCCCACCATCACACCCAAGGCCCTCACTGCTAGTTGGTAGCCTATGGTGTTTGGGGAAATGTGCTTGGGGCCATGTGACCAACAAGGTATGGGGAACCTCTAGGTGGTTTTCGGAACCGGGATGTTACAATTATTATTGCATAAACCATAAACCATTTTTCATATGGTGTTTACTATGAATTGTATTTAATTATTTGGGAACATATTGATAAATAAATATCCTTTATTCAATATTGATATTTAATATAGAGTATTGTATATTCTATATGAGGAATGATTGGGACCTAAAAGACATGGGATGGGGAACATTTAATGTAAGAACTATGGGTAAGGGACAAGTCAATGAAAGCCCCTTGATGAATCATTAGTCTCATGAGATGAAATTATTTTGCGACTAACCCTTCAAGTTTGTTTCAAATTAGAATAGATAGGTTTTTACCCATAAAATTAATCTTTCATGTGAAAGGTCTTGATGGTATGGGTTATCATGTGCTTCAAAAATGACGTCTACCTATAAAGTATTTCCATAAGTTTGATTTAATTATTATTTTTACATGTGATTTATCATTTAACTATATATGGATGTATTCCATTCTCTATTTACTAATTAAATGGAATGTGATTCCAATTTCTTACATTTCCATGTTAATTTTTTGTTATCTAGTTATTTAAATGGAACATGTTTTCAGTAATTCATTATATATATATATATTATAAATCAATTATAAGAACAATGAAACCCAACAAAAAACATCAAAGATAAAAAGGAAAATAAAGTAGGTCTAAAGAAGTGAAGACCCAGAGCATCCTTAATAGTAATGTCTATATCACTGAGAGGAAGGGATCCAAGGAAATTGAACATCAAAATAAGAGGGTCAAGGGTCTCCCAAGAGTCCAAGAAGTCAGAAAGCTGGTTACCCTTGCACTGCATATGAAGAATATCAGTGTCATGGGAGAAAAGTGACCTTCATTTTCAGATGAGACAGGTAATCTTCCTAGGAGGAGAGATATTTGCATTAATGGAGCATCAAATGATTTTAGAATCTATATCCACTTTTACAAGGGGAGAGATCGTAATAATAAAATCTCTAAGCCAATGTGCATGGCCTTGACCTCTACTACAAGAGGGTCACAAGCCACATAATAGGCATTTAAAACAAGGACAACTGAGCCCAATGTGTCTGGAAGAGCCCCTCCTCCCCTCATACCCCCTGGATGCAAGACCCATCACTTCATTATCAGTTTATTGATTTCATTTCACGTTTTTTCAGTTATTGCATTACTATATTGACTATTATCATTGATTTTTTATTTCTTATCCTTTAATTAAACATTACTAAAAATTTTCGATCACCCATATTTTGATTCCATCCTTAGGAATCTAGGAAGTATACTAATAAAGATATGAAAGGATATAATAAATGGAATAATGTTATCCTCGAAACAAAATAGTATGTTTTAATTAGTGTATTCATTTTTAATACAAGATTTATTTATGTATCTGGATTACCAATACTGTTAAACTCTTTATTCCTTTGAAATTTTATTCCTTATAATCATAATAATGTAATGGTTGTAAACCCTAGATCCAAGCTTCTCGAATTAGGTCTCTATAACATTTATTATACTAAACCAACCTATGTTTTTCTATTAGAGAAATGGTAAATGTGTAACTATAATGTAAATTTCATTCATTTCATGGGGTTTTATTCATATTTAATATATGTATTTATCTTATATGGTTAGGGTGAAACTCCACATCAAATATATGCTTATTGTAAAAGAGTTTGTGGATTAATTTCTTAAAGTGATCCATAGTATTACTAGAAATAGTGAAGTGGAGTTTTCAATAGAACTTATAAATATTGAAATATAAATTTTAAAACATCCATATTGGATAGCCTAAATCGAGATATAGGAATTGAAGAAGATTCTCTTGTATAATTGTGATGTGGGATTAATTTATCCATGTCCATCACCATGTGGTGCACCAATTATTATTTTTAAGAAGAAAGGATTATCAATGAAACTATGAATTGATTTTTGGGAACCCAAGAATATCAAAATCATGATTATTTTTCCCCTTAACCATGTTTATGATTTGTTTGACAAATAATGTGGGGTTTAAATTATATCCAATAATGATATTTGATCTAGATACTATCAAACAAGTATCAAATGTAAAGACACACCAAATAATGTATTTAATTCAATGTATGTACACTAAGAATTTATAGTGATTTCATTTGGTCTTACTAATTCCCAGGGATTTTATGGATAGAGTATTTATAGATTGCCTTGATTAATTTGTGAGAGTATTTGTGGAAGGTATTTGTATATATTACATGGTAAAGGTAGTGAATGAATATTAGTTTAGGGATATATTTTGTCACTAGGGAATTAGAATATATATAACGTTTTTACTAATTGTGAATATTGGATAAAAAAATTCATTTTGGGTCATATAATCCCATGAGAGGGTATGTTCGTTGATCCATAAAAGATGAAATTTATTGAACATTGTCAAAAACAGGACACTGTGAATGAGATACATGGTTTTCATTGATTGGATGGATATTATTGATTATTTTTCAAAAAAATATCAAGAATATCTAATCCAATAACCAGGTTATCTTGGATGGTATTCATGTTATTTTTGACTGATGAATGTTAAGAAACTTTCAAGGAACTAATGTGAAGGTTGGTTAGTGAAAGTATACACACACTAACCTGCACTAGATAATGGATTGTGATTTACATTTATTAGTCAATTAATAGTTTATGATGGGCTCTTATCAATAATGATATTGATATATCCTATACCAATAACTAATTAAAGGTTCATGAGAAAACAATTACCAGATTTGTGATTTTGAATTAATATCTACAATATCTGAAATAAAGATATGAAGGATTATATTTATAGAGAATGGTGTGACATATATAATGATAATAAATTATTAAATTATATATTCACGTATATATATTTTAATATGAGAAAGTTTATATGGTCACATTTGATTAATGATTATGAATGCTTGATATATTACCATGTTGGGAAATCGAATAAAGTGGATGATGATCTGAGTCAAAATGGTTATGAAAGAATATCTATGAAAAGACCCAATATTTATATATTTATAATGGATATACATTTAATTCATGAAGGAAATGTAGAAATCATATCTTTCTCAAGTGATTCTTCAACCATAAATCCCTATAAATTTTAAAGTGGTGCATATTTTGTGGATGTTGAGCTACAAAAGAAGGTGATAAATGTTTTTAAGTTTAACCTTGACTATGATGGAGTGATAAGGTTTAGGAACCAAGTATGGGTCCCTTAAATAACATACATTAATAAATATCTATTGAAAGAATCTCATATCTAATCATTCTCTATTTATCCTAGAAGTATGAATCCGTATAGAGTTATGAAATAGTACATCTAATGGGAAACATGAAGAGAAATATTCTAGAGTATTTATCTTGATGCCTGCCATGTAATAACATTAAATCTACAAGATAGATATACAATGGTATGTTACAACCATAGCCTATGGAATTATGGAAATGGGAAGACACCACCCTAAATTTCCATATTGAAATCCCAAAAACATCTGGAGTTAGTGATACAATTTGGGTTGTATTCATTCCCCTTATGAATTCAGAACACCAACTTTATGTAAAATAAGATTGATACCTTGAATATAATTCCACAATATATATTAAATAAGTTTCAAGGATGTATGTAGTACCAAATTCGATTGTATCCAATCGAGAGGAAAATTCATACTTTAAATGATATTATTTAATCTGGTTCTCAAATTTGAAAATGTGTCTCGGATCAATACCGTCATCTTGTTAATATTTCATATAAAAAATATTTTTACATGAACATTTATGTGGGTCCTTTTTCATCTCACTATTAAATTAATTTTAAAACTTTGAAATTTTAGGGAGAATCTAGAGAAATAATATTAATTTGACGCAATATAGCTAAGGAAATTATATAGATGGTTAAAGACATAAACATCACCTCAAGGCAGCTCATTGTTGATAAAAGAGTTATGCAGATAGTCATTGGTGAGATATAGTATTTGAAGTTGATGAGAAGGTATCCCTATGAAATTAACTATGGAATAAGTTTATGATATTCTAAATTAATTGTAATCTAATCCCTTGGGTATAATGGTCCCTTTTAGATTCTTGGTCGAGTTGGGATTTTAGGTCATCTTTTAGCACTTCCCAAGTACCTCTCTCTTGATTATGATGTGTTTCATGTATCTCTTATGAGGAAGTAAAAACTTTATCATTCACATGTACTGAACTCAGAGGTTTTACCACCAGATAATGTTCTTATTAATAAATAACAATCGATATAAATATTATACCATATATATAATGTTTTATATAACAATACTACTTTTTGTGGTTAATGTTCTCTAGTGGAATTATAATATCCAGGAAGCTATATAGGAAAGAGAGGATGTGATCAAGCACAGATAATCTAATTTTTTGTAATATAGTGATGTAATTTAGAGTAAAATTTATTTTATGTTTAAAACTATTTAACATGGCATAGTTTTATATGTATATCATTTCAAAAATCCTCGATGTATTCAACATCTTTCTTTACATGAAGCCTTGAGTCTAAAAGAATCCGGATATATTAATCCTTTGAAAATAGATATTTAATTGGTAGATAAAAATTTAAACAACCACATTATAAAAAATATTTATAAATGTTTTAAATATTGGAAATATAATTACTATTTAATTTTTAATAATTACTCATTTTTAAGTACATCTATTTTATGCTTCAAAAACATGTCTCATTAAAGAATGGTTTTATTTATTTTTAAAAATATAAATTATAATAAAATTATTATATTTTTATAAATTTTAATTGAATAAATAAATATCATTTCATAAATCACCATTTAAATGTTATCTTAGGGTGATTTTTAGGCATTTTATGAAAATATTTTTATGTGAATAATGAATTTATCGATTTTTTAAATATTTCATTTGAACTCATTAAAAGAGTCTAATTATAATTTTAATTTTATTATAAATTAATAAAATTCTCATTTTGTGAAAAATAATCAAAAAATTTCATGGTAATCAACAATATGCATTAATGTTTTATAATTTCATTTTTGACCAAAAAAGACATTTTTCAAAAAATGTTATTTATACATGCAGTATGTTTTTATCTTAAAAAAATCAATTAATATTTATTTATAAATTTTTATTATGAAATGTATAAAATATAAATACATTAAATCATTTTATCAACAATTTTAATTTTTTAAAAGGAATGTAATTGATTTAAATTCCAAATTATGCTTAAATTTGTTTTGTAGAAAGAATTTTTCATTTCATTTTGCATACTAATTAAAATTAAATTACAACGATTTAAGAAATTTAATATTCTAAAATTTAATTAATATTTCAAATAAAAATAATTAATATTATTTTATATATTCAACTATTTTTTTCATAATTAATAGTAAAAATAGTAAAATATAGTTACCATAGCTACAGTTAAAATAAGTTTACATGGGGTTATAAAAATATATAAGGGTATGAATTATACCCAAACTTGTCTACTTTTTATTATTTGAAGGTATTTTAGCATTATTTTACCCTAACTTTTAATCATTTTCTATTCGTATAACCATTCAAATTATAGAAACCTTTTATTATTTAAATCATATAAGAAATTCCATGACTGTCCATCCCCTCACTTATAAAATGATACATATTCCCCTCTCTTGTTAATATAATAGGAATAATTCCTAGAATAATTTATTTCATCCTATAACTTTTGGTATTCTCTCAAGGACAATATTTCATGGTTGAACTCTTATTCCAATGCATGTCTCTCAAAGAGGATTTATAAATCATAACAAAAATATTTTAATTTTATTTATTATTACACCTTATTTAATCCTATAGAATCCATAAAAACATGAAAAATCCATTATCATAAATGTACTTACTTGCTATTATAATGATGTAATAATGAATTTTCACCCCTTCTCCACCAAATGGGAGATTAAAGTGTCACTCATGTATATGTGTGGACTATTACCTCCATGTAGTGATACAAATCATTTTTAATCACCATCATCAATGGTTTATTAATATGATTTATTTATGGTTTATATATTGTATTTTTTATATAATAAATATTTTAAATGGGTGAATTATTATTTAATTTTCTATTGTCCCTTCTGTTAGAATGTGGATACATCGCTCCTTTATATGGATAGATTACCATCTGTATGAAGTGGTGTAACTCGTTTTTCACCACTATAGTATGTGAATGACCATAAATATATGTGTATAATAAATAAATATTATATTTATATCATGATTAAAAATATGTATATTATCAAACCATTATCAATGTTAAATGACCATAACGTCCAAATCATATGATATATTAATAATGACACAATTATCACCCAAAAATAGATCTTAATATTGAATTTTTAATAAATGGGTGTTGAAATTTTATAATTTGATCATATATGACATTTTACGTATAAATATGATCTTTTTATATAACTACAATAATTTTAGTTTTTTTGAATTTGGAGGTTATAGTGATTACAAATAAAGTTATACTTGAGGTAAGGTTTTATGTTATAAAATATTTTTATAGAGATTATTTACGCTTAAATCATTTTTGATGAAATTATATAATCTATTTCACATAGATATTATATATTCCCATCACACCTATTTATTTATGGACATTAAATGTTTTGATTTTATTTCACTATCTCTATGTACTCAAGATACTTAAGGAATGTTTTTAAGGAAAACCAAATTTATTTCTCTCATGAGTTAGAAATATTTAATTCCTTATCCAAATTTTATTTAAAATTTTTTCTAGATTGTTTTTAATATTCTCAAAATATTAATCAAATTCATTTCCTCCAATGTTTTACATTATATAAAAAGGTTTTCAATTAATCTTATAGTTTTTTTTAAAATGATGTAATTTTTAATTTTTATCAATGTTGTGAAAGGAATTTATTGATTTAACATACACCACATGAACCACATTTCCCATATTAATGAATTTTATTCTATTTGAACCTTATTTTAAAATTCTTCTAGAGTTCCATAAAAATAATTTTTTTTCTATTATATTTCTTTGGATTTTTATGACTTAAAATAGTTATTTCAAAATATAAAGGTAATTTTATTTAATAAATGTTTCAATGAACTTTAAAGTATAACATAAATGAAAATATTAAATATTTCAGTGATGGACTAAGTAAATAAATGTTCTAAAACAGATAAATTCAGTGATTAGTAATTTTGTAAAATAAAATGTCTTGTTTAGAATCTAATAATTAACAGAATGATTTAAAAGAAAATTTATTTTCATGAAATATATTAGTAAATTAATATCATTTTCTTTTTATTATAAGATTATTTTATTAGAACTCAATTATGTTTTTAAATTGTCATAAAATCTCTATTTTTGAATAAATAAAGATTTTAATTAATTTTTTTTCAAATTTTAAGTAATAAGTTTTAAAAAAATGGAGACCATTTTTTAAATCTACATGTTAGAAAATGTTTTGGGTGAACTTTCTAATATTTTTCCAAAATAATTAATTTTTTGTGAATAGTGAAATATAATAATTTATAGTATTAACTAAATATGTGAACTATTGAGTTATATATGTTGTATAGATTTTGTAAGAACTAGTAGTTATAACTCACATGCACTGTATACTTTACGTGGTATCAAGAATCGCCATTTTTGATAGTCTTGAGCCAAAATAATAAACTAAAGAATAAAATAATTAAAAAAACACCCCTATCGTCCGCTATAAAAATCACCCCTTCTCCTCACACATTCTATGACTTGGATATTTCTTATATTATGCATAATTAGTATCCAAAACATCTTACTAATGTCCAAAATCTTTTATTCTCAATAAAATAGAAAACCCAAGTGCCTTAAAAAGGTTCTCAAAGAGACAAAATTCAAGAGGTATAACCTTCAATCCTTCTCATTCAATTTCTTTAATTTATTTTATTTTCATAAAATTTCCTTACCTAATATATAAAAACATTCATGATAAATCCCACATATTACTTATACTATAATGTTATTATTTTAATTTAATATCAGTCATCAATCCCCTTCTTCGCTTACTTTTACTCTAAAAAATTAAACAAATATGTGATGTGTCGATTTACAGACATCATGAATCAGGTGATTTCATTTTCCATTAACGCATTAAAGGATGGCCATAAAATAATTATTATGTTCAAAAAAGATTTTTTAATAGAAAATATAAGTTATATAATATTCTATAACAAATATATTAACATTATATTAAATAAAATGATGTCAGTTTGTGATGGTCGTAAAAACATCCATAATAAATTAAATCTTTTTTATTAATGCTTTATCTAATGAATCATCCTCATATCATATAAAAAAATGATATAAAATATCATTTAAATTTATAAAATTTCATTAATGACATATAATTTCAATTCAATAAAATTATTCTCATTTTACATAGACTTTTAGACTACTATACAAGTAAACCGATCATGAAAACGAAGAAAAAAACATTATAGAAAAATGGAATTGAATACTATAACTCATCAAAATGGAAAAAATGACATAATGAAAACATAATAAATATAATATATGTTTAATAGGTTGTAAATAAAATAATTAATTAATCTAAATTTCTTATCTAGGAAATTAATTACAATATCAGAACACTTTCAGACATAAGGTATGGGAATCTCCCGGAACCACTATTTTTCATTCAAGCAACATTTTACCTTTATTGATCACAATGTAATTATTAAATAATATTATTTAATACTAATAAATTCTATTTTTATTTCCCCAAATTATTTATCCAGATCAATTCTTCTTTCATTGATGGGGAAGAACATGTTTTATATGGTTCCCTTCTCAATTCCTCCCGATAAGCAAACCCTATTTAAGAAAACTTCCCAATTTATTACCAATTTTCACGTACACTTCATAATATATTTTTGGATAGAAATAAGCTTATAAAATAAATATTTTTATCCTAAAAACTATCTTTGTTCATTTATGGTTTTATAAAAACAATTATTCATTTTTCCTCTTAAAAGTCCTTTTTATATATTCTATTAAACCACACTAAAGTGCATCATTTGTTAAGTTTCTTAAACACTTTTTAACATGTCTTCACTTCTATTGGACATAAATTATCATGATATGTGCCTATTATATTTTATTAATTTCCATGTAAGATTTAAATTCATACTTCCATGGACTCCTTTATGAAGAAAAGATTTATTATGCATGATTACATGATTACGATACACATTTCTTTCTCCAGAAAACCCTTATATTTATTTCCTATGATTAATTGAGGTTGATCTATTGTGATACCATATAACATAAATTATTTAATGGATTGTGATTTATTAAAATGGGGATGTACTATCTTGATAACATTTTCCATATTACTCTATATAGTTTATGATTATATTTATAGATTGAAGAAGTTGGTTTCATTTCATATTCTTGTTTCAATATGAATGTATATGTTGATTTTGATTTAGCCCTTTAATATTAGGAATGAATTTGACTTTTAAAGTGTTGTAAAAGGACCACTATAGCCCATTGTTGCATCAGTATGTCTCATGAGACAAACTAGATCAGTTTTTTGGCAAGACCTTATCCATTTATGTAGAAATATTCATTGAGGACTCAGTTGTATGTTTATGATGTCAGAAATTATTCATTCCCTCATTATGTGAATATTTATAGATAATAAATGTCTTTTTTAAATAGTATAATATACATGGTTAATTTGGCATCCCACCTTTTTAATACATAACTTTTCATTACATTTTACATACAGAGGATCTTTAAAGTCTAGTGTCTTGGAAATCAGGAACATAATTCATGAAAACAACATAAAACATTATTTTAATAAACCTTTAAGGATTCATAATAAGATCATCCTAAGTACAATTACTGCCTTTCATATCCTGGAGACATACATCAAAGGAAAGTGTGATTAGAAGGCCCGGTAAGGGTAAATAAGGGAATCAGTGTACTTGTGATATCAATAAGAACTTGAATAACAACATAAAGATATGAGAAATTTAAGTATAAGAATATCATAATGAAAATAACTCGAAACATAACTTGAATATGTGGATACAACATTTCATTTATACATTCATGAACATATCACCAAGGTCCATCCCCAAGGTGTCATAAAAAATACCAAGGTTATTCCCCAAGGTATCATGAAACTTGTCATCTCTTGAGATTAAATATTTACTCAATGCATTGGAGCGCTATCAGGGAGCAATATTAATATATAATTACTTACATGTTATCTACATAGATAATATTCAAACATTTCATAAATAACCCATTTAGAATAAAATAAATGGGTTTCATTTCAAAATCGTGACATTTTAAAAGCTCTTAAAAATAAGATCATTATATCATTTATAACCCATTAAATGGGAGTGAGGTTTATATGTATGTCCATTCCCGAATCATATATATCATATTTATATATTTATAAACACCCATAGAAACTATATAGGTCAAGTTATTCACATTAATAAATAAGGGAATTTCTTGAGAGAAAGAGATAGAAATTTTGAGGCGAAATTTCTGCAGCATAACGGCTATATAACATGGTTTTAGAAAACATTGGAAATAGTGGGTACAAGAGTAACCCAATCATAAATAACTTATAATACAGAATAACTATAGAACAACATGGAGGTATGAAAATGGTATGGAAATTTTAATGACATACCACATGAAAAAGAAACATGAAAGAAAAAGAGAAGACGTGATTCCTTTTACGAGAAATTCAGCAACCTAATGACGTCATATAAAAATTTAGAAAACAAATTGATAATAGAAGAAAGGTTATATCCTCATTTGGAAATAAAATGTACAGTAATAATAACATATAATAACATACCCTCAATATATATAGAGGAAAAATATAAGACACAACATAAAGGAAGTCATGACTTAAAAGGAGCGTGAAAGAATCCATTACCTTGAGGAGTAACTTTAAAAGCTTGATGATCGGGACCTTGAGAGGCTAGAGGGAACCTTGGGAGGACTCCTTGTCAGTTAAGGAGACCATAACATTGTTGAGTAGGATTTTTAAATTAAAATAATGATGTAATGTCTTGGTATTTATAGGAGAAGTGAGGCGATAAGTCAATAATGGCAAAGGGACACCTCATCGGTGGTATTGGAAAAAACATGGGCTTTCCCATGGTATTTTCCCATGGTATTGGCCACTTCAGACACCTAATACCTTATAATAATATTCATAAGTCGACCATAATTATTACATAATAATTACATCCTTAATGATGTCATTAAACACCCAAAACTAAAAACTGTATTTTCACTATTCACCAAAAATTCATTTTTTAGAAACTTCCACAAAAATTACCTTAACCTAATATCGATGCTCGGAATTCAAAACTGAACTCCATTTTATAAAAATAATTTTCTAAATATTTTTAATTTAATATTTAATTAAAAAACACTATTCACCTGAAAAAACTTATACTTGACTAATAATTTATGAAATAGTTATTTACCTATTTTATTGAATAAAATTACTTAATCAAGGTGCCTAAATTATATTAATACTTAATTTAAGTGATATTACTAATCCATTTGTTCAGATTACTAATCCTAAGCATAAAATCACTATTCTTAATTTACTATTCATAAAAAATTAAGTTGATCCTATTAGATCCTAAATTTCTTTATGAACAAATTTCCAGAAGACCATTTTTTGAAAATCATTACACATAATTATTTATGTAAGGTTTACATAAAATTTTTAAAATATCCCCTTTTTCCAAAATACATCAATATAAATCCTATATTTATCTGAATATCTGAAAAAAAAAAAATACAAGCTTCGCCATAGGAAGAAATCACAATTTTATTTATCTCAAAGGATTACACATAGTAGCTATGGTCTCGTTACATAGACCCTTATAACCGTAGCATAGGACCTAAGTGTATGGTGTTCTAAGGTGATATAATCTGAGGGTGGCTTGGCTAACATTTCCCGAGTAGTGATTTCTATAATCTTGAACATTTCCCAAAGGCGATTCTACTCCAGCTTCACTCGATCAAGTTCAGCTTGGGTTTGGTCTAGAGCAAGGCCCAGAGGTGCTACCTCCTTCCCAAGTTTCATCATATGGGCTTCGATCGACCCGAGACTACTGGATGAGGCCATCGAATATTATTTCTGTATTAATTAACCAAGAGTACTTGTATTTAGAGACAAAAATCGCAACATTTAGTTTCCAATGGTCATATGGACCAACGATCATATAAAAATGGAAACCCAATGGTCTCATTTTAATTATAATCACATCATTAATTAACGAATATAGTTTTGTTGAGTATAAATTAAAATGAAACCCAAAATTAGGAAACAAAAATTCATTCAAAATTTCGGGTCGTTATAGTTAAGTTTCAATCTCATATGATAATTTATATAGATTTATTTTATCCTCTTTTATTCCAGCCATATTATGCTCAAGTTAATGTTTTAATTGAATGTGTTGTTATTCATTCACATTATATTATGGTTTATGTTAATTTATTATAGCTTAAACATTATTTATGACCCTTTCTAATAATCTAATCTCACTAGTTTCTTATGTTTCTTTCTGCAGGATGCCAAGATGTATATTATGATTGAAATATAGAGATAATCTATGATAATATGGGGTTTTAAATAGAGTTACTATTTGGTATTTCATTTCAAGTTGTAATGTAAAAATTATGTCTATATCTAGTTTTCCAAATCTACTAAACTATTTGGTCCTTTGGGATGCGATCACCTATTCTTAGTACCAATGTAATAATGTAAGGCATCAACTTCGGGCTACTGGGTTTGGGGACTTTATGGTTTGTATTAGAGCATGTTTAGTAGGAACATTAAAAACTAGATTTAGTAAAACATTTATCATGGAAAAATATCCCTATAACTAACTTTGAAAATATTTTTAAAGCAACCGAGCTTTTGATTTTGAGATTATCTATACATAAAATTTTCATTTATGTTATGTGTTTCAGGAGTTTTAAATTTTACATTATTCTTCATAGTGTTATGATCTAATCTAGTGTATTCCATTTTTTAAAAACACCACCTAGTGTAAGGAATGGAAATCGTATCACTGCACTTAACACATGTAGGGATTTACCTCCTATGAAAGATAATGATCCTAGAGCTAGAACTATAGCTCCAGATGAAAAAATTATAATTGTACTGGGATGACTGACTTAGGTTATGAGAAAAAACCTTAACTATCTGAAGAATCTTTATCTGCAATGTTGATTAACAATTCTATACTTCTTCACGTAACAACAACCTCTATAATTAAATAGGACAACAAATCCATTTGTAGGTGAATAATGGATAAGTTCCTTGGAGAATATGCTTCTCACTTTGTTATTTAATGAAAAGGATAAGGTTATCATGGAATTTTATCATCCTCAGGAGATGTGAATCAATGGTGTTCATTAATTCAAGACACTAATAAGGACAAAAAAATTAAAAACCAAGAATGGAAGGAGTATAAAGAAATTTTCATTGAGATATATTTTTTAGGGAACAAAAAGAAGATATGATGAGACCATTCTTAAATCTGAGACATAAAAAGTATGACAACCTTTATAACTATAGTACCAACATTATAAGGTTATAAAGGAATTCCAAGGACTATATATGTAATCCAACTATTTATTTTATTTTTATATACCAATTCCTTGATAGACACTAGTTTACTTAACATTTTCTTCATACGAGGATATAATATCATGTTAAACCAATATAAAGAGATATTTTTCCAAGACATTTGGAATTTAAGGTATGAAATAGGGGAAGATTAGTAATCTATAAAAGGAAATAATAAAAAAGGTAATTAGGGAATAATATAATTTTCGACATGAAATAAATGTGGAAAGAAACATCGGGGAACATGCTTATTGGGAATAGGATTTTTCTGTAAGTATTGAGATAAATTACACTAGGCTCATGATTGAAAGGGAATGAAGGAAGATAATTATATCAAATGATTTAACTATAAGGATATGGGGAACTATGTAGACCAATGTACCAAGTGTCAAGTGAAAATAGCTTAGAAGAAGAAAATGATTAAGGTTAGAATTTTTCTATTACTACAGTCGAAGTGTAATAATTTAGTTGAATGACTTTTTAGATTCTATAATTATTTTATGATACTGTGATATATATAAGTATTATACTATAGTACATATTATTTAAGTGATTAGATGCATGTGATGAATAGAAACAGTAATCAAGAGAAATGTTTCTCTTGTAAGTTGATTTTTTTCAAAAACACATGACTTAGGAAAGATAATACTAAATATGTGCTTGATATTTACATAAAAAAGTATTTTTATGGGATATTATTTGTGACCATGATGGTGTTTAATGATTTGATGGTTTATGATATGTTGTAACTGTTATATGTTTGGAATACATTCAATAACCTAGGATTTTACAATTGAAATCATGCATGTTTCATAAAGTGTTATAGTAGATTAAGGTATTCAGTTATTTGGTATGTGAAAATTAGAGTTACATTAATTTTGGGAAATATTATATCCTTCTAAATTTTTGGTCTTTCAATTTTGAAATACATATTTTGGATGAGTCTTAAGGTTAACTACTTATAGAATAAATTAAGGATATTATTAATTAATATTAAAGTATGATTTATCATATTGGATAACCAATTCAAAAAATATGGTTTTAGTAAATATTTAAAGGTGTAAGGAATGAAATTTTTATTTCGAAATTTATAAATGTGCTTCAAGTATAAATGTTTTTCTTCAATATCAATCTCTATATTTAAGAAATTAATTGAAAATAGATCAGATCACTACCAGAGGATGGGATTATGAAATGGAATGGAATAAAGTAATTTTATTTCATCAACTACTTTTATGGATTATAAAATAAACAATAAACTCATAGAGAAGAATTTTGGAACAAAAAACACACATTTAATTTTAACAATGGACTTTTTACCGATACCGGATTTATGATTTTTTGATGGTTAACATTATAATGACTATTTTCTATCACTCTCCATAAAAAATTTATAGTTTGATTATTACTTATATTCCCATTTCTTCACTTCCCACTAATGTTATCCTATTAAAAAACATTTTTTATTGACTATCACATAGTCATTTCTCAAAATTTAAGAGAAATTTTTATTGAACATATTTATGATGTGGGATTTCCACAATGGTAATTTAAAATGAAAACTCCATGATTGCCAAACACAAGTTTAAATTAAGAGGATTAAATTTATTGGTGGTTGGAAGAATGTAACACCCTGATAATTTATAGTAGGAATCTTTCAAAATTAACATATTTGATAGCTTATATTGCATGAAACACTGAGTTTAAAACCATGATATACTATTAAATATTATCACGAACATTGGAATAGTAATGTTACTGTTAATAATAGTAATATGGATAATAGAAAAATATCCTAACCTATGAAATTATAAATAAAATTTAGTTATATCATGAATGAAAATATGATATATTTTTATCATTTAATAATGAAATAATTTTTTTTAAAACGATGAATTAAGTGTTAGATTTTTTATACAATGTAATTTTTTATTAACAATTTTATAATTAATATAATGATTTAAAATAAAATTCATTTTCATAATATATATTCATAAATTAATATTTTATTGTCTTATGGATATAATATAATTTTATTGGACCTTAATTATTTTTTTCAAAATGTCATAATATCAGTTATAATATTAAAATATTTTATTTTCAAATAAATGATGATATCAAATAAAAATTAAATTTATAATACTTAGAATATTAATTCCAAAAACATTATTCCAATTTTTGAAATAAAAAGGTCAAAAACTTTTTATGGCCAATTTTTGGTATTTTCTAAAAATATTTGTTTTTTTTTCAGAATAATAAAATAAGATAATTTATTGTATTAGTTAAATATATGACATATTGAGCCATTAATGATTTATTTCTGATGTAAGTACCATTAGATTGAACTCACATATACTAGTTACCTTACTTGGTCACATTAATTATAAATATTGATTTTCATGAACCAAAATAATAATCTAATGAATAATGTAATCAAAAAACCCCTCTCTTCTTCTATAAATACCACCTCTCACCATATTTTCTCCTCCCACCTTATAATATTTTAATCATGATTATATTCTGAGAAATTACCCTCCCAAACCTATTTCCAATGTTTAGTACCTTATATTCTCAATTAAATAAAATAAACCAAGTTCCTTAAGGATGTTCTCAATGAGAAGATATTCTAGAGGTGAAACCCTCAATCCATGTCTTTCAATTTCATTTAATTTCATTTAATTTCATTTATTTTCATAAACTCTCCTTACCTCCTCTACCCAAAAAGTCATTATGAATCCATTATATTATATTTAGATTAATGTTATTATTTTAATTTAATATCCATCATAAATCCCATTATCCTCATCCTTTTACTCTAAAAATTAATAAATAGTCTGTGATGTGTTGATTTACCGCTATTGTGGACGATGCTTTTTATTTTTCTATTACCACCTTCGAGTCTGGTCATATAAAAATTATTATGGTAAGATAGGTTTTATATATATATATTATAATTTATATAATGAACTATGCACAATCTATAAATAATATATTAATTAAAATTATATAAGTTCACGATGGTCATAAAAACCGCCAAAATAAATTAAATCATTTGAATTAAAATTTTATATAATGAATAATTTTCATACCCAATACAAAAATGATATATAAGATAATATAAAATTTTTTAAATTCATTAATTACATATAATTTCTATTCAATATAATTATTCCCAATTAAGGTAAACCTCCATACTAATATATAAGTGCCTGAATCATAAAATCCACAAAAACGAACACTTACAAGACGATGATGTTGAACTCTATAACTCATAAAAATGACAATAAATGAACTTAATAAAATTATAATAAAAAAATAGATATTTAATTTGTTCTTAATTATATAACTAATTAATCTAATCTTATTGTCTTGGATGTTAAATACAAGTGTATAAAGCTTTCAGACATAACATAATGGATTCTCCTGAAACCTCTATTTTCCCTTCAGGTTATAGATTATCTCTATTTACCCCCATGTAATTATTAATTATTCGAATTTAATCCCTCTAACTACTATGATTATACTCTAAACATATTTAACTTGCACAATTATTATTTATTTTGTGGATAAATACATGTTTTATAATATTCTCTTTTCAATTCATCATGATATGAAATCCCGAGTAAGGGAAATTTCCAAATTTCTTACACATTTTAAAGTACACTCCATAATATGTTTAAAGGAACCAATATTTTTATAAAAAAACTTTTTATCATGAAAAACTATATGTGTTCATTTCATTCTTTGTGTAAAAAATTATGCCTTTGTCTTCCTAAAAGTATCTTTTATATTTTCCTTTAAAACACTCTAAGGTGGCTCATTTATAAATTTTATTAAACAATCTTTTTACAAGTTTTAACTTAATTTTGGAATAAATTATTATGATATATGACTATTTTACCTAATTAATATCTATATATTATTTAAATATATTTATTAAAGGAAACCTTTATGATACACAGATTAATTATGCCTTATGACATGACTACGATACCAATTTCTTTACATGGGTAAACCTTTTATTGATTTCTTATGATTTATTGAGGTTGATATATTATAATAACATCAGAATTATTTTATTAATTAGTTTATGATCATTTGAATAGGGATTTACTATATTGATACCATTCTATATATTACTCTGGATATATTATAATTATGATTACTAATTGGGGAAATTATTTACATTTCATATGATAGTTTCAATAAGAATGAATATATTGATTATTATTCAACCATTTCATATGATTAATTCTTTGGGTTTAGTAATTGTTTTGTGTGGTACACTATAGCCCCTCGACGCATCGGTAGGTCTCATGAGACAAACTACACCATGTTTGGTAAGAGGCGTTACCCATTTATGTAGATTTCATGGATGGGGCCTTAATGGTATGTTTATGATGTCTTTCATTATCAATTACCTCAATTTGACAATATATATTTATAATATTGGTGATTATTAAACTATTATAATTTCTATCATTAAATATGATTCTCCTTTGATTATTTATATGAGGTTATTTGATTTTCTTTTTTCCTTCCATATTATGATCATGTTTATGTTCTAGTGGCATGTTTGTTAGTTATTCACCTTGAATTATTTTTTATGTTTATTTATGGTAGCCTATATTTTATTTCATTCCCTTACTAGGCATATGAGTGCACCCATTTCTTATGTTTTATGTTTCCCGAGGATTCCAATATTTATATAATTATTTACAAGTAGGGACAATATAATAGAATATGGGTGTTATCAATGGAGTTAAAATGTTGTATTTCATTTCAAGATGTAATTTAAAAATTATGTTTTTATATATATTTACAAAGATACTAAATTATTCAGTCCATTGACATACAATCATTTGTTCTTTGCACTAATGTAATAAAGCAAATCATGGGCTCTGGTCTATTGTTGTTAGAGTCTTTACATTATTTATGGTTATGATGATGACATATTAATTAATAGCATTTTATTTCCTAACATTACTATAAATTGGTTATATCCTAATGAATTAATACCAATGGTTTTGGAAATTTTGTTGGTACATGTTCCTTAGAGAGACGTTATACCAATAGTCTTAAAAAATCGTTGGTATCAGAACATTAGACACACCCTATACCAACAGTTTTGGAAACAACTATTGGTATAGGTCCCTTATTGAGACCTTATACCAATGGTGTGTTCATAAAAATTTCTATAGGTCAATATTATGAACCAATACCCACAGTTTTGCCCAAATTGTTGGAATATGTCACATATAGGGACATATACCAGTAGTTTTCTCCAAAACTATTATTATAGGTCCATTATAGAGACCATATAATAACAATTGTGGCCAAAATAATTGGTTCAGGTCCACCCTATACTAATGGGTTTTCCCATAACTGATGTTATAGCTCAAAAAATCAAGGGACCTATACCAGAAGTTGTCAAACCTATTGGTATAGGTCTATCCTAACGATTTTGAAAACCGTTGGTATAGGTACCCATATTTTTTATGTATTTCACTCTCAAATAACATTAAATACATAAAAAGATAATATACCTATAATATACACATATATATATATTTATGAAATTATGTTAAAAAGAGTTATTATAGGTTAGGGATTAGGTAATTGCATTATAAATTGGAGGAGTGGGGATCAAAACCAAGATGGGTTTTATTTTTTACATTACCTATAACAATGATTTTTCAAAACCATTTTTATAGGTTTTTAATATTACCTATACCAACTCCATAATTTCCAAAATCCCTCCAAACCATTCGTATAGGCTATACCAATAGTTTTTATACCAATACCAATGGTTCCAAACTTTTGGTTTAGAGATTTTTTCTAGTAGTGTAGGGGTTAATCATTGATGCAATTTTAACTATTATCACTGACATATGTCATACTTTTGAATGGGTTGTCATTATGTGAATGGTGGGTCCATTATAATTATATAATACATCGGGTAATGATTAATGATTATGAAATCATACATTATACAATGGGTTATCCCAATCCCAAAATAGGGTACAAGGGAGGCTTGTGAATCCCAAAAGAAGGTGCGCTGGAGAATATCCCAACCCCAAAGTAGGTACACTATTGGTTAATCCACACCCAATATGTCATAAATTACATGATTCCTTTCCTAAACATAAAATTTCTATAAATATGATTATTCCACACTTTATGTGACTATTTTACGAAATGTTAGTATACCATTGTCATAATCTCATGCCATTGTTCTTTAATTCCATTATGATTCATGTTTTATGAACATCCAAATTTATACCATACCTTATGATAATATTAATTGTTTGGTATGAAATTTAAATTTAAATATCTTTTTCCCTTACCTTTATTATCAGGATATGATTGCATATGATCATTTGTTGATATCTACGTTGTTTACCCTTACTAAGCAACTGATCACAACCATTCTTTGGTTTCCTTTTCCCTGGGATATGAATAAAGGTTTCAAGTATTATACTTCTTAAAAGAGTGAATGTTATGAACAACTATATGGGAGATGATTTATAAATTTAATGAATTAATGGTTTATGTATCCATGATTCCAAATGCACTAAATCATTATCATTCATTCAGGGATCATATTAACATGTATCAAATATTAATATAATAATATGTAATATTTATGTATGTAATGTTTTTGGGTCTATGTAACCACTATGTTCCCCACACATATGATATTGAATGTTAGATTGTACCCTGGGATGAAGAGAATATCAAGATATTTAACACTATAACGTTCATCAAAAATTAGTTTCATTATGAATTTCATTCATAAAAAATCTTCTCATTCCTTTGAGACTTTTCCTTGGGCCCTTCTTCTACTATTAATGACATATAGAAAGATATAAATTCTCTCCTCCATTTTCTAAATCAACCCAACTCCCCTAAAATCCATTTCATCTTATAAGGTTTGTCAGTAAAATCAATAAATTCGTTCTTTTTAATCATATATCATAATAGATAGTTAGGTATAATCAAAACGTTTCATATGATAACTCCGATTTCAATTGGATTCTCATAAGAGTTTTCATTTTCATGGTAGTAGCACTCATTATTCACATGATTCCTCCTAGTTCTACCCATTTAATAAAACCAAAAATAGTGTGTTTATCAAACATCAATAATTATAGTTACTTTTCATATGAATATGAAAATTGTTCTTATAATGTCCTAAATTATTGCACCCTTTTTCAAATCCTGACACATTATGTTCATATCATATCACTCTGGATTACAATGAGTTTTCTTATTCTATATCATCTCATTCATCATAATTCATGATAAATATAATGTGTTTTATCTAAACCACATCTCCAAGGATTTTCCAACCAAGTGCATAGTCTAAAGCCCACTCATCTTACACTGGAGAAGATCTAGTTAATACCCAATAATATCAATTAATACTTGTTACCCCAAGGTTTATCTTTTTCAAAACTATATATACTTAACAGTATATAGATAGGGATATATTTTATAATAAAACTAATCTCTATTCCTTACCATAACATATGTTGTTCTCTTATTCTTATGATTATTCCATGTGTTCTCATTAATGTTTTCTAATCCTATTTTCTAAAAATAACTAACCCTACTCTAATGGAAATTGAGGTGATTCAAGAATAATATATAGAAATATTTCATCATTTTAGATGAATACTTAATACATTTCACAATAATACATGCCCATAGAATATAAAAATTTAGTGTAATTAGAGGCTATAAACATAATCAATATATATTATACAATATTTTCAATATCTCTTACAATTTTCCTCTCCCGTAGTGCACAACATTGAAATTTATTGATATCTTTCTTCAAAAACTAGAGAAAATAGAATCATAATAATAGTTTATCTCAAATGCATTGTAAAGGTAAATTCATGAGATATCAATCAATGGCCATAATTATTCATAAGCAAAAGGGTATGATAACATTTACATAAAATAAGATATCCATACCCAATATGTCAAATATATTTAATCTTGAATCATAGAATATGGATTTTTCATAAAAAATTACATAAGTCATTAGTTTGAAAAATAAAGAATAACAAATCATGATCCATGAGAACATATCCTAATAATAAGGAATATTTTTTCAGTATACACATAAGCATAGATTATCATTACGTTAGTCATGGATCACTACTGAGAATATCAAAGTTGATCTAGTTCACTCCCCATTCCATAATTTCCTTTTTCAAGGATCACATCTAGGACTATAATAATGGATAGATTTCCTTTAATGAACTAGTTATATCTCCATTCAAGTCCATATTATCTAATGAGGCATCAATATTTACTAAACACATTGGAGTGATATATAATTTTAGGCTCACTAATGAAATAATAAAAACCATAAATCTATATTCAATAATATCATAAAATCATTCAACATTTAATCATATCATAACATAAGAAAAAAAATGAGTTTTATAAAAATTTATTCATTTCATCATATCAAAACTTGTGGTAAAGAAACCAGTTTCATAATGATTTCATCATAACATAATTAACCCATGTGAAAGCAACGGGTTTCATAATATCATACTCAAATAATTATCATCATCATAAGATATATAAATAAAGAAACTATTTCATATTTTAATATAATATTCTTAGTGAATCATAAAATTACATAAACTGTGATATAATCAACGAAAAATATCATTAAAATAGAAGTCGGGCATTTTTTTAAAAATAACAACAATATCATATTATTTAAATATCATTAAGGAAAAAAATTCTTTGAATAATGAGAATAATATTTTCTCTAATTTAAATTTGTAAATATGTAAATTAATCTTAAAATAAAATAATATTCATGATGTAAGAAAAAACATTCAGTTTTGGAAACATTATAACAAATAAGTCTTTCATACTTTTTATAAAAATTCATAAATTAACACTTCATAAAAATTACTAAAATCACATTTAAAATCATTTAAAGGAATGTAAAATATTTTTTAATTTGGCATTAAATCATAATTTCATAACCTAAATTAACATTCATGAAGATATTTTTAAGAAATATATTTGTGGAAGAAAATAGTCTTCGACGGAAGAGGAAATATGGTCATATTTTGTAAAAAAACAATTTGTCTATGTTTTTAAGATACAATACAAGAAAAATTGTATTAGTAATTTAAAATCATAATAATGACCATATTAGAATAAATTATATGGTTTTAAATGATAATATATATATAATTCCTCTAAATGGATGTTTAGCTTAGGTAATCCCAAAAGGAAAACATATTATAACCTAAACCCTTACATCATGCCATGTATTCCTTCGTATACATGAAAATATAATTTATAATTAATATAGATTTATTATAAATATAATAAAAATAATATTCATACATAAATTATAGTTTATCTTTCCTTTATAGTATCGAATTATTTTTTAATACAAATTTATTCATTAAAATGACCATTCTGGTGAAAATTAGTTTACTTTCCATGCACATTTCTGTTTGATAGTTCTGGTACATTAACCATGGCCATGTATTAATAATAAATTGAATTGTAAATATGAAACAACTTTAATATTTATTCATTATATAATATTTTATAACCACTCATAAAATCTGATAATGAATAATGAGTTACATCACTTTGTGGATATACTAGTCTGTCCGTACACACAGGTGATGTTTTCCCTTTTCAATGGATTAAAAAATTGAAAGGTAAATAAGAATTCAATAATATATAATCATACTCATATCATGAATATCTTATATATTCATTAAATATATCCCTTTAAATATATAGTTCATGAGGAAATATAAAATGCACGACATCACTTCATATAGGTGGTTGTCCATATAAATGCATGATTGATGTTATCATTTTCTAATGGTTGATAAAGGGAGGAAAATAGTATCTACCATAATTATAAAAAATATATAATTATACATATGATACAAGATTCATTAATTTAGATGGATACAAAATATTTAGAGTAAGTTGAAGAAGAAATGGATTTTGAAGGAGTTGGAAATGACAATTTACTCTTGTTTAAGATAGGTCCAATGGATTACACCATAAGACTTCATCAGATGGACATAGGGTGAGAAAATGAGATAAAAATTAAGGGAAGTAATCTGGGAAGATTTTTTCGAAGGTGTTGTGATTCCTCAAGAAAATATCATTAAATCCTCTAGGAATGATCAAATATGTTCCCAAATCGAACTAACTACAAAGGCGTAGAAAAGTGAAATAATGGGGTTGGTACCATAGAGAGTTGGGAACATGTAAGAAAATTATGAACCAAATATTAGGTTATTCCATTTTACATTGATTTATTTAACTAAAATATTCAAATCAAATAATACAAATTTAGATATAAAATCATAAGAGAGGGGAACCATCTTACATGGGAAGTTTTGTAAAAAAGGATTCCTTCCAGAAATTGTAAAACAATAATACTCATTGGTTGCATAGTCAATAAATTTTATTGATAGAATAAATGGTAAATACAAATCAATATACCCTAAAACCCGAATTCTTCAAGATCAGTTGAATTAAAATACAAGGATTCATTATGATCAGATCATAAAATTAAAAGAACAATCCAATTCAGTGGTCGTAAATTAATTACCTTTATCACGTAGGGTTTCATCTACTACCAAACTCATTTAGTAAAAGATTTAATAATATATATAATCAATGTGAATCACAAAACAATATTAATCGGATAAAATCATTGTTAAAGGGAAGAATGAAATAGAGAAACTCGACACACACCCATTTTAGCTGATTCTGCTCCCCCATATGGGTTTAGCCAATCCTTATCAGGTGATCACCAATAAAAATTAAACCCAAAACTATATTGGAGGTAATATAAAAAAGATAGTATAGAAAAAATAAAATAATACAACTAAAAATCATCTAACTACTATAACAAAAAAATTAAAACAGTAAATTAAAACATAAAAAAATTATAAAGAACAAAATATGAGTTATAACCCTAGTTGTAGCCTCTCAGTAGTTAAATACCTTTTCCTTGAATGGATATCTCTTAGTTGGAACCCATATAATAATCCATGAAGTCTTATTCAGATTACCATCATTCAAAGAGATCATTTAATGGTTATTTGGGCTAAAATATATAACTCCAATCGAAAGATGTGTAAAAAAATCTATTTTTGGGTTTGTCCAATGTTTTCACATCTTGTAATTTTTATAAAACAGGTAAGGTATAGGAGGTCAGTTTGAGGTTTTCATAACATGTAATGTTTACACGACATCTGATGTCCACTACTAGTGCTAGAAACCCCATTTTTTACAAGATATTTAGTTATAATCTTCTCTAACAACTTATTATCATCCAACATCATGAGAAAACTTCATTAAATGAATTTTGTTGTTTGTTTGGATTCAATCAACTATCTTGGATTTATTATTATTTTCCATTATTGTGTCTATCTAATTTCCTTTTTGATTTTATGTTTTATTTTCCTTTCAATGTATGAATTTGTGGGGCCTCCCATAGTAATACATAAAACATTAATATAATGTATGAATCTCATATTAAATAAATTGATATTCAAGTAAAATGCCTATAGAAAAACTTGGAAATATAGATATAAAACTGGGATATCAGACTGGATAAGCATGAGTGCTCATATTTTTTCAAAAATATATGAGAATTGGTTCCATTTTATAAATGAACAGAGGGACACACCCAGAACTATTTAGAATATTTATATAAAAAATCACATTCATGTGAAAGTGGAACCAAGTTGACAAAACTTTGAATTTATGATAATATATGATCTTAATATAATCATAAAGCAAGATTTAATTTTTTTTTTCATTTTACCATTTTCTATTAGTCTAACCCCCTAGTAAACTCTTTTTGTCCTTAACCATGGTAACAAATTTGAACTATTTTTATTATTAATTTTCCAATGAAACCAAGTTAACCCTATTAGATTATATTGATTATGCTTATTACAAATATTTCACCCCTTCTAAATGATTCAATTTCTTTAACTCGTAGAAATTAATTTCAAAATAATTGTGTCGAACACAAATAAATTTTTTCTTTGGAAAAATCATTTTAATCATAAAATATAATTTATTATTATTATAAGACTAGTAAACAAACTAGCTTAATGATAAAATATTTGATTGAGTATTTGTTTTAAAAAAATATATTAAAACCATTGATCAATTATGATTAATTCAATTTATTAATATAAAAACACATTTTGCACATAATTGTTTTATAAGAACATCTCTTTTTACCTTCAAAGGATTTTATTTTGAGTTATATGAAATTAAAAAACAAGGAATTAATTTTATACATATATAAAACAATATTCGATAATTTTGTTAGTCCTACCAATTTTTCCCATTATATTGACTATGTTATTATTATAAAATTAAATAATAAAATTTAAATACTATATAAATGTTTGTTTAAACCTAGTTTTCAAATAAAGGAATCTAATATGGAAATAAAATTTATTTAAAGATAAATTAGGACCCCTTATACCCCCACACCAATATCTGGTGCCAAAAGAACATAAAATAGATGTTGGCTTCGATACCAAGTATAGATTCTCAAACATAATAGTAAAATAATTACATCAATTAAAAAAATTATTGCATAAATTATAATGATATTGTAGGTTTATAGACTTAGAGATTTAGTAAAAAACACACAACCTAACAAAAATCCTGTGTTTCTCCACCAATGGATATTTTTTACAATATATATATAAATATTTAATACATAGTATGTATTAAAATATCTAAAAAATTATCCAAACAATCTATTCATTTGAAAATTATATTTATAATGCTTTTCATTATAACAAGGGGAAATAGAAACATAATATGGGAGGATCCAAAATTTCTAGTAATAGATAACATAAAACTATGGCATTCCTGGATTAAACATGAAAAAAATATTATTGAATAGATAGATAATAAAAAATATTGACATAATAGAGTGAATCCAAAAATTATAATATGTCCTTAGATAAAAATCTAAATAAATAAATCTCATGGGTATCAATAACCGATTCCTTATAAATGAAATGCATAATACTGGACAGCTAATTCCTTACCTAAATCTAGGATAACATGATCATAACTTCAAGTCTATGTGTCTATGAAATATATTTTTATTGGAATTTATACACCAAAATGCCAAAAAAAAATATTAGACCTACCAATGGATCAAGGGGTTATATAATGTCATACAACATCAATCACTTTTTATTTATAACTTAACCATCATATCAGAAAATGAGAAAACAATAGAGGAAAAACATTTACAATAATAATATTTATTGATATAATAATATATAGAATTCCAATAGATTTATCCATGCTAACAAATGGTACAAAATAATCATAATTTATCTATGAAAGAAGGTGGATATTTAAAAAATACATAGTCAAAATTCTGGAATAATTAATAAATGTATTTTTCATAAAAACCAATAGAATGATTTTAAATAGTTCCCCAAAAAATAAATAAAATATTTTTACATATAAGAATTCCCCAAGATAAAATCATCTGGAACAATTGTATATGGATATGTTAATAATTTCCCCTACCAATCTCTTTATATCATCTAGGTGAAAACCCTTCAATAAAAGGAATAAAAATCATGGTATTGATAATGAAATGGAATTTTAATAAATGTTATGAATATTTGTGGTGTAGTTTTTGGCAAGACAAAGGTATTGAAGCATAAAAATTTATTAAAAAATAAAATTATAAAATACATCTACTAAAATAAGGTATATGCTTAGAAAATAAAATATCCTCAAAGTAATAATGGTAAATTATATGGATTTTTACATATATGAAAAATATCATTGGAAAATAATGCTTCAAATGATATCACAACAGAAGGGATAAACAATAAAAAAATTTCTTAAGATAAATCCCAATATATATATATACATATATTATAGAATAAATCCTATAACATAAATCTCATGAGTGTAAATGATTTAGAATAAGAAAAGGAAACAGAAGGCGAAAACTAAAAGTAGATTTTAGAAAACATTTTTAACATTAATGAAAAATAAAAAAAATATCTCACATTCAAATGTTTATTTTTAAAAGGTAATGTGAAAGATTTTGAAAGAAATTACGTTTTAATAGATTCTCACATAATTGATACATTAATATAACATACTGTTCTCTATAGTAAATATCATGCCAAAGATAAAACATGTTATAATTAAAAGATGAAAAAAAATTATAGATTGAAAATACCTATATAGAAAACCCTCCTAGTAAAAACAATTTTATATTAAAACATAATTTTATAATATAGGAATAGTTTATATAATATAATAAAATATTAGTATTGATAAAACTAAGAAAGTATCTATATAAAATATTATAACTCAAGGAAAAGGTGTTATGTGGTAAACATGTAAATAATGAGATACTAACACATAATACAATCAAATGGTAGAATTTACATAGCTTATGTGTGACATTCTCAGGAAAATTATCCTAATTAAATGAATGAAAATTGAGTTAGAAAAAACTCCTTGGAATGGGGTAAAACATTATTCAAAAAAATTTGAAGAAAGGGACACTATTTACCTTGGTATATAAAAATAATTACAAGGAAATAAATATTAAAAAATCATGAGATATTAAATAAATATAACACCATAAAAAGAGAACATGATTAAAAACAATTAACACTTCTTAATAAATTATAATGGAGTCTAAGAGAAACATTAAACTCATTTCCTTTCTTCCATAAATGTACATAAAAATTCCTATATCTAAAAAATATCTATATAATTAACTTAATTCAGAATCCAAATTATATACATTATAAATTATACTCTACATATATTTTCACTACCTATCTTAATTCTAGTTAGTTATTACATATTTTCAATATTTTGTGTAAGTGATCTGGGTTTCTTTGAACTAGATTCATTAAAAATATATTACTAATCATTATGGATATAAATTAGATCATTATATGACCATGAAATTTACATTAATAATCTCTAAACGATATTTATAAAGTAATAATTTCATTCCTTTATAGTATTTCTCAAAAAACCATGAATACAAAATTGATAATGATAATGTGTTTGTTATTCTTAACGATTTAAATGTGTTCATAATTAATGCCTTTATTATTAATTTTACCATTGTAGAACAAAAAACAGCTCATTATTTACTTATTTTAGTAATATATTAAATTAAATTAAATTTATTTATTTTACCATGATATAAATTTATAGCATTGATCATGTAGTTGGTTAAACCCACCCAAACAAGAGAAAACCATAGTTAATAGATGATTATGAAGTGATTAATTTAAAATATCATTAAACTAGGAAAATAATGATTCTATTAAGAATTTATTGTTGTGATATATCATAATTGGGAAGAATTAAAAGAATAATATAACCTATATAATGTTATTTCCTTACATGATGATATAATGTTTTTTATATTAGAACTCCCTTTTGGACGATTAAATTTACCGAATTTTTTATTTATCATATTGTAAATAGGTTTTCAAATTTCTATTTCTAAAACCCCAATAATTTAATAATCATAATATTTTTCCCTTGATTCCTTTAAAATGTCTAACCATTTATAGTCATGATGAAAATATATATGAAAAACAATAGTTTCATATAGGTAGTAGTCCATACATACAAATGAATAATGATTTCATTTTTCACCGAATATGGAAATTTAATAATATAGTTTATCATTTTAGATTGTAAAGCATGTCATTAATATCATAATTATATATTAAATTCTCAATTAGTTCTATACTTGTATGTTGGTGGAGGAAAATGAAATACATTGTGTTGTGGAAGTGGTAGTCTACACAACACACAAATTAAAGATTCCTTTTTGTTAAAGGAAAAAATAAAAGGTGGTTAATGATTATAATATCCTTATAATAACATTATAGTATAGTAATGATACTTATTTTAGTATGTTTATATGAGGTAATTTAACTTTATAAAGAATAATTTCACAAAAAAATATCAGATAAAGGATATATTAGAAATTTATAACTCACTAATTGGATTATCTTCTTTCTAAAAGGGGGTTAAACCATCGAGGAATTGTCATTTGAGAATCCAAAAACCACCTTACATTTGGTATGAGTGTTTAAGATATGTTTTTTTGTTCTTTTACAAAATTTGTGGTCGGTGGTGTGGGTGGAAGTGAGGAGAGAAGTGTCCCTTTTATAAGTTAATGGGGATGACATTTTTGTAAATAAACAAAAAACTCAATAACATTCACATTTCGTTTCATTTACTAGTTAAAGTATGATTAAAAAATTACTCATAACATTTATATTTTAAAAAATTTTATAAAAAGATTCTTGAAATATAAATTCATTTCAAATAACAACGAAATATTCATAAAACTTAATTTCTATGAAAAATAATATATTAGTTTTTTTAATTAAATCATTTGAATTTCATTGGTTTTAAAAGTAACCACTATATTTATTTCAATAAATATTTTTTAAATAAGAAAAACCTATTTATTCCTATGAATTTAATTTCATGTTATTATTTCTGTACAAAAAAATCATATTTTTATCAAAACGTATTAATGATTCATTTATGTTGGATGTTTTTTGTGGAGTAAGATATCAAACATATTTGTGTTAATTATAGTAAAATATATATAAAAATATTGGGTTGCAATATTCTCCCCTATAAATATTTTTTTTCTCATTATTTTTATTATTATAGTCTTTTGAATGTGGTTGGCACAATTCTTAACATATTCACCATTAAATATATAACTTCTAATATGAAATATTACATACTTATAATTCATAAGACAAAATTATCCTTTCATACAACTTAATACCTCATCATGTATATAAACTAATCGTATATTTTCTATAACATAACTCTCCCAAAACCATGTTGATCTTCAATAAATTATACCATTATGATATTATATATACTCTAAAAAATAACAATATTTTGTACCCTAAAATGTATTAATAGTTGTTAACAATGTCACAAACTAATAATTGCATATCACTATTCATGAAATTTAATTAAAATTACTAAAAATATTATGATTCAATTATAAATCCAATGGTTACCAATATTTTGTAACATAATTTTTCAAAATATATAAACCATTTATTATCTCATCCTCAAATATATGTTAAACATATTAGTTGTTTATACATCAATAATGTGTTCTCTAATAGTTATCCCAAATCTATATCCCTTTAATAACATAATTTTTCAAGTTTATTGATACAATTTAATATATGTTTTCAACCCGTTAGATTAAAAATAAATTTTTTATCGAAAAATCCCCAGATATTTCACATAATTCTCATAACATTTACAATATACTTAAATATCATCAATATATATTACTCACTTGTGAAAACAACCAAAATATTCGATGTTTCAAACCTTTTAAAATACCAGTTTCACTACCTATGGTAAAAATAAGGAACTCATTTTTCCATCCTAACAGAAATATACTAAAATTATAATCTAATTATGAATTATTGCATTTTTGGTTATAATAAATATTTGGTTTAGATATATATATATATATATATATATACACTTCCCTCTTTTTCATCTTCGTCATCATATTTCAAAAAAAAAACAATTTTTGTTAAGATAATATCCAAAAATTGAATATGGAAACATATTTCTAAATGAATATTATAGTATAAATTTTCATTTTTAAAATATGATACCTTTGGTTCACCTATGATTATATATTTCCAATCCTTCAGTATTCTTTTCATTTTTATAATAATTTCAATTACATAATTTGATAATATATGTTTCATAGTTCCTTGAAACCTGTGTTCTAGTTTTAAGAATCACTGCTTCCAGGCAGTTTACATTGGATATATTCATGGAACCGGAAACACCCAACATTTCTTTATCCAAAAGGGACCTACTTTATAAAGTCTTATTTTTGTTATGATGTAACTTTACGATACTTAATAATGTGCATTGGTCGAGAGGATGGGTGTGAAGACTCATCACACACTTTGGGGTGAAATTATTGTCTACTCTGTGACTCCCTTTATAAATGTAAGATATTTTCATGAATCCTTATTAATTTTCCATGTATAACATAAGTTTCCCTTGGAATTTTCAACCACTTATTAACATGTGTGAAATTTACAGTCATCTATATGTTTTCGAGGTTCTTTATTAATGGAGATATTTATATGAATTTAATGTTCTCCATCAATCTTATCCTCTCAAATACTATTTAGAGATTCTATTAATCATCATTATAATGATATAGGTTTTTAAGCCACTCAGTGGGGCACTCTGGAATTTATTATCGTCCAGGGAGACGAAGGTTTATTTTGATATTGGGATCGTATCCATAAACTGGGCTACCTACGTATTCTTCTGAAAGGTATTAGAATCCTCATTGTTCGGTGTCTCTTAATGTGAAACATCATACCTTATAAGTTCATGTGATAAGGATCTAACCATACAGTTTAATGACATGTGGTAATGAAATCTATGAGAAAGGTGCTTGGTCAACGGTTGGTGTGGGACTTATGCAAAAGCATCCCAAGGAACTTCGAAAGGATATGGGTTTCCACGTAAGATTAGACCCTACTTGGAATATGGCCCAAGGAGAACATGGTAGATTTGATTTGTTGGGTTTGAACCTCAAGGTGGCTTCTTATGTATCCCTTGTGGATGGGAATCAAAGCCCATGTAGTTTGATAAGTCTCATATGAGAGAATAGTCCTTTGAAAAAAATGAGTTTGGGATCACTTCTTGAAAAGGATGCCTTTGTGATTTTGGGGTTTAATTTAGGGATTACACTTAAGAAATATGCCTAGATTAAGTTAATTTGGGTTGGATTATTGAATAGGATATCCAATGAGGTCAGGCCCTGAGAATGCTTCCTGCGTATCCTAGTTTGAAAAGGAATCATAGTTATCGTAGTTCATGTCTATGAAAACTTTGTAATAATTCCAAATATCTTAGCCCATGTGAGCCATGATTGGTGTGAGAAACAAGAGGATGTAAAATATTCAACAAATGCACCCACACTTTTACTCCTCCACTGGTGGAAGAGGGCACACCTACGGCGGAAATAGTGGATGGAGGTGAGGTGACATGGGAAGTGGGTGAGGTGACGGGCCTTCCCTCTATTTACTTTACATTGGACAGGGGTCCAATGTAAGGAAGGAGTGAATGTGAAGGAAGTATAGAGGAAAAAGACTGAAACCTCTTACTTGAAAGGTTAGGGGCTTACACCTGGATGGCTATGATAAAATTTATCCTGGTGGGGGAGGTATACTTCTCCTTTATTGAAAAAGAAAATTAGTGTGAATTGTACCATCCCTTCCGGATATTTGAGGTTCCGAGTCTTAGAGATGCGAAGGGGAGGTCAGAACCAAAACCTTAATACTCAAAACCAGGAACTTCCAAGCGTTGTTCCTAGGAAAAAGGTCCATGTGACTGCAGATATACAAACCCATAGACACTCCATGAATCTTATCCCCATTGTGAAAAAAAATGTGGGAAACCTGATCTGACAGTGGATATTCAAACCCAAATAAGAGACACGCTAATGTGACTTTCCAATGGGTTTCATAATTCATGAGGTTTTGGTGAAGGTCTCAATAGAATCCCTTTCAGGAAATGGATCCAATGATGAAAAAGCCTTGGCATGAATGGTTTTAAAGAGGGATTAATGGCTTATAGACTGAAGAGAGTAGGTTAATCAAATAAGGGCACCCAAGTAGGTTCAGGTACGCAATTATGGGCACGTAAGTAGGCTTCGGTAACCTGATGTTCACTTAAGTGATGAAGAACCTAGATGATAATACTTGGAAGAGATTTGACTCAAGCCTTCAATAGTAATCACAGGTATTCCTGGAAGTGGGGTGCTCAAGTTATTATGAAAGGAACGGGTGGCGCGGAAGTGTTTCGGATTTAGGTAGGTTGGGAACTTTTGGTGTGCAAGTGTTATAGATTTAAAACACTAAAAGTACTTATGTCCTATTATCCTCCTTCAAATCCTCCACTCTATGTGTTAAAGAAATGCCCTTAAAGTTTCTGATGAATTGGGAAAATCACTAGGGAAGCCAGAGTAGCAATTGGTCTTCAGTTAAATTCTTCTGTACAAATGAAGGCCCCAAGGGTCTATTTATAGGCAAATAAGTGACCTTAGGGGAATAGAGTTTGGTCACGCAAGTGGGTTGCGTGCTAATTTTTTGGCATGCAAGTGCCTGCATTCCAGATAGGTGGTGCCCATGTAGACATGTGTGTTGTCGGTGCTTTGGCCTAACTAGAGTGCTGCATTGAGGAACTAGCCAAAATAGTAGCTTCATTTAGCAGCATCTTGGTGGCGCGGAGGTATTTTGACATAGGTACATTGGGCTCCTCTTTGTGGACATAGCCAAATAAATTGTTCCATACCGTGGGGGCTACGCCCCCACTCCCCTGATTGGGATCACTGATAGGCTTCTGTTCTAGCCCATCGGAACAGTACCTTCCCTACCGTCACTGACCCCCATGAAAAAGATAGAGTCGCACCTCAGAAATTTTGAGCCTGGTTGAGGAAATATTGAAAAAAAGTGCATGTAAGACATTTCAATGTGTCAACAAACCCCCCCCCCCCTAAAATTGGATTCATTCAGAATGAAACGAATCTTGTTCTAAGGTAAATGTTGGGGAATTTCATTCATTCCAACATCATTTGGTTAGATTTGGAGCTACTATATGTTTGGAAGTATAATATATTTTTTTGCCTAAGATATAGGGTCTAGAGAGCATAGTTTTATTTTTACTAGGGTTATACAGTCAACCCCACAAACTTTGTATCTTTTTACTTTTTATTGCTCAATATTACCTAAACTATACAAAATATATGTTTAATGAGTTGGGACTTGAATTTTTTCAAGAGTTCCCTTTGTCAGTTCTCAATATGGTGAGTACCACAAATCTTATTGTTGGAATTTTTGATTCATGCATGTTGGACTATAAAGGTCTAGTTTTGAAGGTTGAATAACTTTGACCATAAATGTATTAAATTAGAATCCAAACAAGACTTAGTGGCTATGAATTGGTCCAATATTCATTAAATATTTTCAAGGGGAATCTTGAGTCATAATTTTTATGGTCACAAAATATAAAACATGTATAAAAATAAAGGAATACTCTTCCAAGAACAATGTTACCATTTTTTTTACAAATCCATTACGGGAATTGTGTTATGCAGGGCCTACTAGGGAATATTTTTCATAGTCAAATAGTAGAATACTTTGACTAACATGCCTATTATATAGCCAACTTATGAATGGATGCCTAAGGGCACGTAATACACATGCAGAAAAATGAGATCTTACGAATTTAACATTTTACTATTGATAGACAAAAGAAAATAATATTTGGGTAAATCCACACCATATTGGGTGGTTTTTTCAACGAAATGGGTTTTAATTATAATGGGTTACCTATACCGACATATGTTAGGAATAGGAAAACCACTTCTACACAAATTTGGTGTATGAGGAATGGTTAAAATTTTTCATAAAGGAGAATTTCTGATATCATGTTATGCGGTTTTAAGTCATGCAGTGAGGACATTGTACTGTGTTGTTTTATGTCATCTAGTTAGGACATTGTACTGTGTAGTATTATGTCATTTAGTGAGGACATTGGGTAGCTTTAATTTAATGTCTTCAGTTTTGACCATAGGTATGAGACTCTCCCAATTTCTTGATAATTTGGTGGGAAACATACTTCCATATTTAGGTATGGAAGGGAAAATTTTAAGCTGTGATTTCGGAATTTTTGGATCTGAAGAATGATATGGGAAAAGGGATAAAAGAATCAGAGGATATCGTTTCCAAGATCTATGTTACCATTATTTGACAAACATTTTATGGGGGCTATATTATGCAGGGCCAACTAGGGCATATGCTGCATAGCCAAATAATGTCATCTTTTGAATGATAGGCCTGTTATGTAGGAAACCTTTATGTAAGGATACCTAGGGGCACGTGATGCATAGTGAGAAAAAATATCTCCTAGAAGTTTGACATTTTATAGCTAAAAAATAAAGAATGTTTATGTAGATTCATATTTTCCAAATCATAGAGTTTGGTTTATGAAGAAAGTTACCTGAATATGAAGAGAGTATTTCTAATCATGATTTCTAAAGAATCGAATGAATGTGATTTCTGTGAAGGTATGACACAAACGTAGGATGTATGGTGTCTATATTTTTTATATCATACAACTAGGACACTAAATTGAAACAATATATGATATGTGGCCAAGTTATTCTAAGGTTATTTCATATTTCTTTGAATAAAAGCAGATGGAAATGTGTAAAATATGATCATGAAGTCTTTCAGATTGAGATAAAGGTAAAGGGACAAATATACACAAATGGCTGATTTAAAATATAGATTCTTTTATACTGTTATAAAATTTTGAAGGGGATAATGGATAGTATAACCAAGAATTAAATTACAATTATTTGAAAAACCCCATTATAGGTTTTGTGTTATGCAGGTCCAACTGAGGAATATACTGCATATCCAAATATTTGTATCCTTTTACTGATTGTATTGTTATGTATGCAACTTATACAAAGCCACCTAAGGGCATGTACTGCATAGTCAAGTAAAAAATCTCTCAGATGTTAGAGACTCTATCACCAAATAATCATAAGAAATATTATGAAGATATGAAAATATTCAATATTAAGAGTGTGAAATATGGTAGGGGGTTATGCTCAATGCACATGATAAACATTTGAATCAATATTGTCCAGGATTTTGAAATCCTTTACATAGATTTGACTCATATATACAAATTGAGTCTTTCTTTTTTTCCTTTGAATTAAGATTTGCACTGTGCAGTTTAGATTCATGCAGTGGGGACATTGTATTATTCCATTCTATGTCATGAAGTGAAGACCATTGATTAACCCATAAGTAATTGAGACCTTCTATTTATATAGAGAAGAAGTTTTTTACCCAATTCCTAATCCCACGTGAGTTATACTCAGTGTGATAAACAAAGATCTATAAAGGATTATTTTGTAACAAAAATGTGAAATAAGTAAATAATAGGAGTATTATGATTATGTGATGGATGAGTCGGGGCATTGGACCCAGAATCACCATGTATCTTGTTGGAGAAAGAATCAAACCAAATTTAGTTCCTGGATTTATGTGTAGTTTAACATCATGCAGTGAGGAAAAAGATGAAATGAAGTGAAAATAAAGACATTTTGTAGTTGGACCAAGGAATAAAACCCAAGTGTCACTACATATATTGTTGGGGGTATGAATCAAGCCGTATGTAGTTCTTTAAAAATTCCATATAATGATTTTAAATCTTACAGAAAGAATAAAGGGAGATTTTTCATATAGTGGTTGGGCCCATGATTTAAGATTTGGGAATCTCTATGTATCTCATATTGATGAGAATAAATCCATACATATTTCCTGAAACATTCATTTCCCTACACCAATTGAGTTTTATATGGGATACATGGGGCTTTAAACACATTCTGGAAGAATGGTTAAACTTAAGATAGAAAATGGTATAAATATCAAACCATGTATCTTAAGGGAACACTCTATATAGATCTTATTCATATATAGGAAGATAAAATAAAATAAAAAATTTTGTGGTTGTGGAAGGGCCCAAGATTGGATATCCAGGCCTCCTTACGTATCTCCAATGGATGAGAATCAAGCCACATAGAGTTCTTGAAATGAGGTCCCTATGAAGATCTGACCCGAACATAAGGAAGAAAGGGACTCATGTTCCACTAATGAGCATTAAGGATGTCAATGACGCTTGCATATGGAAGCTCCTAATGTAATGTAGATAAAACATCTGTCCTATAGTTTAATGTCATGTAACGAGGACAAATGATGTCATGTAGTTTAACATCGTGCGATAGGGAAAAAGATGTTACGCATTTTATCTTCATAGAGCATAGACGCTTATGGTTGTATGTAGTTTAACGTCTTGTGACCAGGACTTCATGTTGTGTGGTTTAGAGTCATGTAACAAGGACATCGTGTGAAGATATAGAAATTATTTCTTCAATAATATTTCATTTGTTGGTGTTCTGATGAACTATCCATCCATTGAGATTAAAAAATACGCTCCATTTGAGTAGACATTATGTATGGAATAAGGTCCTTCCCATTTTGGCTTATGATTTTGAGGTTTCTTTCCTAATATCATTGAGGTCCTGAGGACCAATACCAATTTTCCTTGAATAAATGAATGGAGGCGAACTTTTTTGTCAAAGTCTTGTACTATTCTGTTTGAATATACTTCTAAATGATGAAAGGTTTGTAATATTTTTTGACTAATAATTCCAAATCATAAATCCATTAATGAAACTTATAATATATATATAAATGATCACATATTGCAACTCTGACTAAAGGAAATTGAATTTTTGTTGGAAAAACTACTTTTGTTTCGTACACAAATGAATAAGGGGTTGCTTGTGTGGTAGTACGAGTAGTAGTCTGGTAAGCCCATAAAGCATGAAAAATATTATCAGGACATCATTTCTAATGTTTATCCACCATTTTCAGGAGTATATTTGATAGGGTCTTATTGATGGCCTCTATCTATCCATTGGCTATTGCATGATAGCAAGATGAATAGTTGGATGTGATATTATGCTCCTTATATAGCTTCTTTACCTTTATAGAACAGAAATTGGGGCCATTTTCTATCAATATAGTACGAGGAACACAAAATCTAGTAATGATATTAGTTTCGGAAAAACAAACAATGATTTTGGCACTGAATTATTTGAAAGGTATTGCCTCATCCTATTTGGAGAAGTAGTCAGTATCTATAAAGATATACATTAATTTCTTAGCCGTAGCTGGAGGATAAGGCCCTACTACATCCATTCCCCATGTGTAAAATATCCAAGAGTATTTAGTTGTATTTAGAAAATACAGGGGTCGATGAATGAAGTTTTCATGAACTTTTAAGGGATGGAATTTCTTGGTAAAATCTGTGTAATTCTGCGTCATTGAAGGCCAGAAGTATCCAAGCCTTCTGATTTGATCAGAAATCCTATGCCCAAACTAGTGATCACCACATACTCTTGAATGTACTTATTTCATGATAGTTGTAGTTTCTTCTCCATCAATGCACTAAAAGATGATTCCATCAAAGCCTCATTTTAAGAGTCTCTTTTGGTGATCTACACTATCATAAAGAGTAAAATTGGCCACTCATCATTGGATCTATTATTTTTCAGCTCTACTAGGTGGAAGTACTCTATTTTTAAGGTATTCCACAATGGGTGTTCTTTATCCCATGGTATGGCCTTATGGATCATAAATAGTGACAATTTCATTAATTTTCAACATTATAGTTTAAACTAAAGGTGATACCACAAGTCGATTGGCTATACTAATGATTGTCTCATCCCGGTTTGGATCTTCCTGGGCAATAGTTGCATTAACCTGTGCATCAGCTTGAGCGTTTTGTGATCTCGGGAGAAAAGAAAATATCAGATCTAAGGTAAATTCATCCATTAAACCTCTGACATAATCACAAAAAGGTATTAACTCTTATTTTTTGATAGCATAATCCCCATTGATTTGTTTCATTACCAACTCTTAATCACCTTTCACATTCAATTGGTTCACTTGTACCTGAACTGCCAGTTCTAGACCTGTATTAAGAGCTTTATATTCTACCTCATTATTGGTTCTAACTTCTAAAAAAATGAATTAATAAAGAAAATTCTCCTTTTTTGGGGAGATAAGTACAATTCCTAACCCAACTTTTCTAAGTATAGGGTTTTCCATTCTCTTCATGTTGGACTTCTGGAGGAACCATCAATGTACATTCCCCATGTTTGGGAATTATCTTGAATAGAGAAAACCTATTTATCAAGAAGTTCTATATTTAATGATGTATCTTCCACAAAAGGATGTTCGACAGGAAATTCGGCCAGATCTTGGATTTTTATTTACATCCAAGGCACAAAATGGATATCAAACTATTGCAAAATAATTTCACACCATGTCAGACACCCTGTAAGAATAGGATGACTAAGGATAAATTTGAATGGGTTATTGTGAGACAAAAATTGGACCTAATGATGTTGTAAGTAGTGCCTCAATTTCTAAAATACAAATATTGATTAAAGGAATCACTTATCAATACTTGAATATTGAGTTTCTACATCAATCATAGTTCAAATGAGATATTAAAGGATATTCTAATTCCCAGAATCATTCTTTTGGGAAAGGAAGGCACCTAGTGATCTCTCTAAATCTGTCACATAAATAATAAGTGGTATTCCTTCAATAGGTGTCATTAATACTGGTGTACTCAAAAGATATTTCTTGAGTGTATTAAATTCCTCTTGGCAGTCTTCAGTCCATTTATAGGTAACTCCCTTCTTTATTAATCTGGTGAAGGGTAAAAACTTGCCTTCCCAATTGGCGAAAAAGCACTGAATATAGTCCAAGTGTCCTTAGAGTCCTCTAAATGCATTCAAATTTATAGGAGGTCACATACCAAGGATTGAGTTTTTTCTCAGGATAAACTTCGATACCACGATGGCATACAACGATGCGGAGGAACTTCCATGAGGTTACCTCGAAAGCACATTTCAAGGGGTTCATCATCAAATTTTTTTGACTAAGTTTATTTAATATTGTCTCCAAACCAGCCAAGTAATCAAAATATTGTCTTGATTTAACCACCAAATCATCCACATAACATTCAAAAAAATTCCCTAAGATGGGTTTGAAGGTATGCTGTATGGAATGTTGATACATTGCACGTGAATTCTTTAATCCAAAGGGAATTTCCTCATAGAAAAACACACCTTTAGGGGATCTAAAGTTTAAATATTCTTCTTCCTCTATTTCCCTGTGGATTTGATTATTCCTAGAGTAACCATCCATAAAGGAAATAGCTTTATATCCATCTTTTACATCAATTAAATTCTCTATGATCGGAACTGGAAAATAATATTTAGTAAAATCCTGGTTTAGATCCCTAAAATCTAGGAAAACTCTGATTTTCTCATTCTTCGTTTTCACTGGGAAAATTTTGGATAGAAATTTTGGATATTGAACCTCACTGACAAAGTTATCCTTGATAAACTTATCAACTTCAGCTTCAATTTTAGCGGCATGATTTGGGTGTGTTATTCTTGTTGTCTTCTTGAATCATCGATGTTCTTCTAGAAAACCCAAATGATGGGTGGCTACATCAGGATTAATACCTAGAATTTTAGTATAATTACATGAAAATATATCTCAATGTTTCTTTAGAAACGTATTATACTCTTCTTGATCTTAAGGATTCATGGCCACAGAAATTAGAGTGGGCATGGATCTTCTTTTGTACCCAGATGTATTTCTCTAAGCTCATCCATGGTTGTAGAGACACCTTCCTTAAATACAGGAGGAGCATCCCTGAGATTTTATTTTTCTTCTTCCTCTTCCTTATGTGTCACTTATTTTTTTCTACTAGAATAGTAGGTGATGATGTAAATCTTTAAAAGCTAAGAGAGGAGTTAGTATTTGATCATCCAAAAGAAGAGGCCACCATTTCTGACCATATTGATGATGAAGGATCTTCCTGGGTAATAAAGAGGAGATTATGGATTGGGAATCAATATCCTTTTCTTCCCTTAGTATTTATACAACTTCTTCTAATATTATTAATGAAGTAGAGGATTTCTGAAGTTCAGTTGATGAAATTAAGACATATCAATTTAATCTTTCACAACTACTTGGTGAATCAACAATTTCTCCCATGCTGTCATGCTCGACTATTACAATTGGCATTATAAAATCTACTGGACGAATGCTTGGATTTGGGGTTACCATTTTAATTTGATTGATAGGTAACACATAATTTGTACTCAAATAAATGAATGTATTTGGTGGGATCTTTTCCAATCCATTTAGAGCATTGATTCTGGTTAACTCCTTTTCCATTGACTTCATTCCCTTCATGTGATAAAATTCTTCCTCAATTTATAGAGATTCACACATTTTGAACATAGCCTTGTCACCATGAAATGTTAAAATTTGAACATTGAAATAGTACTTGAGACATTGGTTGTATAACAGAGGTATGATTGCATGTTGATGTATCCAAGTTCTACTAAGCATAATGTTATAGGATGTGTCTGGACGAACAACCATGAAATCTGAATTCGACACAAGATCCCCAAACTGAGTTCTGCGTGTAATCTCACCCATAGGTTCATGCTGATTCTTTTCATATCCTTGAAACATTAAAGTAGAAGGAGATAAGTCAGATTTAGTGAGGCTCAATCGATGAAGTGTACGAATAGGAATGAGATTGACTCATGATCCATTACAAATAATGTCTCGTCAAATGTCTACGCCATCGCCCCTTCCAGATAGATACAAGGGCCTAATATGTCTGTGTACAACATCATTTTCATCTTCATCGGTAAAAGATATAACTGCATGATATTCTATAAGATCATTCTCTATTCGATAAACCTCAGCAAAAACAACTTCTTTTTCAAACTCCTGAGGACTTGACAAATCCTCAATAAGACCTTCTCAAAGATCTTTTGATAGATTCAAGGAATCTAAAATTGATAACATGGCTAGTTCTTGGGCTAGCTGTTTCAAAATATCATACTTTTGGTCTAGCATTCTACATTTCCTAGAATGGAGATGTGGTTTTTTAGGTGCCTTGGATGTTTATGCTTTGGATGAAGATATACCCTGTTTCAGAGGAGAAACTGGGAATACTCCTGGCTTTGGTAGATTAGACTGACTAGGTCTACCAATTTTTTAAGAGGAAGATGGTGTGGCATCTAATCAGTCCTCTAAAATAATCATGTCAGGACCAAAATTGTCATGCATAGAAAATATCTTTGTTCTTGTTGAGCCCGTTGAAGGGCTCTCCCACAATGTTTCGCTGCATATACAGTTCAAGCAGGGGTAGATTTAAAATAGTGTCTTTTAGAATACCCATGTCTTCTCTTGTATCCTTGACCTTGTCCTTTTCCTATGGTTCCTCGGTTAGGTAAAGGTAACTTAGGCTCATTAAAATTAAGGTCCCCATTGGCATAAGTATCCATTAAGTGAATCACATTGATAGAACCAACAAACAATTCTTCATCTGATGAAGATTCTGCATGACACGACAATTCCGATTGTGGTGTTTAGAGGGGTATTGACCATGATTTTTAAATAAATGGCATTAAATCTTCTATATTCAGAGATAAATTTGGCCATGACACGAGCTCATCTTCTTCTGACTACTCATTTTCCTTCTGATAATATCACTTTTTCAAGGATTGACCTTTTGATAAAGGTGGTTTAGCTAGGGCGGATGTATGAGAATACACAATCTGTTGATTCAACTATGTTCATAAAATAGCATGATTTTGGTTTATCGTTTTCCTAATCATCCAATCATCATATTTCTATGCATTTTTACTTTTTATTTCCTTCCATTCTTATTCTTCCTCTGGATAAGTAGCAGAAACACATGATACTTGGGCTGAATAACTTTTCAATTTTACTTGTCTAGAGTCCACCATTTTTTGAAGGAGGTCTTTGAAAAAAAAACACTATTGAATGGGATTCCCCAACATATAGTGAAAGGGAAAATAATTTGGAAAATCTTCATCTCCTTCTTTATTTGGTTTTCATCCATGGAAACTAAACCATATTATTTTCTATAGCTAAGATGAAGTAATAGAGAGCTTGTTCATTCCGAAAAGAATAAACTTTGTTATTTAACTCCTCAAACTATTTCCTCCTTTGATCTATTTGATCATCTTGATGAGGCGGTCATTGTTGCTGACACTTGGGAGGCATATACCCTCAATACGATGAAGGTTTTTAAGTGGAAGAAGGTACAGGTTCATGCTTAAGTTTAACTATAGTAGCCTCTTCTATCCTTGTTCTCCTTTCCATAGATGATGGAATTACACTAGTTTTAGCTTCAGTTTCTATAATGGAATATTCTATCTATTGAGAAATTTAACCAAGGTCTTGAAACCCTCATGTATATCTCATAGGTAATAGTGGTGTGCATAACTCATCACACAAATTAACCACACAAAATTTCAGCAACTCTTCTTGACGGGGTGCTAGATTTAAGGAATATGTTAATCCTATCCATCATGTAATGAAATCAGAAACTCTTTCATTCTCCCATTTTTTTTGAAATTTTTAAGATCAAGCATTTTTGTCTTTGGTAGCGTAGAGGTGAATTGAAGAAAGAATTTTTGACAGAGATCTTCCCATCTAGTAATTGATCGAGATTTCAAACTTGAATACAATACAAAATCTAGTCCTTGTAATGACTTCACAAAACACCTAAGCTTTACTACTTCTTTTTGTTGAGGTTTTCTCATCATGGGATCATAACGTGAAAATAAATGTGTTAAGTGTTGTTTTGGATCTCTAAGATCCTTAAGGATTGGGAATGTGGTATTCTAAAAAATTGGTGGGGGAGGGATCAGATCCACACACTCAGGGTAAGCATTATTTTCCAACTGAATTGGTGCACTCTGTTCCTTCATAGCTTCCAATAGATTTGTTAATACCACGATTGTGTTCAAAAGTACTTGGGGAATATCTGGATGATATGGGACCTATACAAGTATAGCATATAGATCTTGAATTGGTGTAATGACCGGAAAATCCACTGGTGGTGTTGCTGGTAGTTCACATGGATAACCCACAAGAACATTCATATAAGGAAGTGTTTGATCCTTCTCAGATTGTGTACCCAAATTGGGAATTCATTATTTACCTCTGTAGTTACCACAAATGCTATTTGCTGAGGGGATTCTAAAGGATGTGCATGTTGAGGATCTTCCTGGGGAGTATGTCTAACAGAAATGCTACTTCAAATTAACTCTTTATTGAGTCTTTTTAACTCTTTCATCTCCTCTTCTTGTTTTGAAAGTATTTCCTCAAGTGAAAGAGATTGACCTTATCCAGTGGGAATGTGAGATGTGATCTAAATTTTACCTTTCCCCTTGTTAAATTCCTTTCTAAGCAGTGAGAGTTGGTTATTTGACGGAATACCTAGATTTTTGGTAAGCCTCTGATTTTGGGTACGCGCACCTTATTAATTTGCTTCAGTGTGTAATATATTATGGATAATAACTTCATCTTATGATTCCCCTTATGGAGACTAATATTTTTGAGGGTCTTCTACAATGGTGTTAATAAAATTCAGTAACACATAATGTGTTGATGGCATTATGTCAGTATCTTTGTAAGATTAAATCTTTATGTATCTTCCATGAGATTATTCTCTCTTATATGATTGATTCTCAGGAGCTGTCTCATGGGTAGTTACTCGAAGGGAATAAGTGGATAGTTCAGTTGTGTTCTCTCTTTGTGGATTCTTCCCTAATCAAGAGAAAACCGCCTTCCATTGAGGAGACTATTGTAGATGTGAAAATGCCCCCAGCCCTATAGGCTGGGTCTGTTCATGATTTTATTCTTCAAACATTTGATTTTTGTTTGATAAATTTAAAGGATGGATTAAACAATCCCCCAGACCTATAGGCTGGGGTCTCTCTTGAACTACTATATCTGAGAATTGTGTAGCTTCTCTTCTGATTTTGTGAATTTTGGTTCAGACATTATATGTGTTCATTATCCGACAACCACTCAAATCACTTGTTTCATAATATTGTTGTGATATTTCAGACATTTTCATTATCTGACACCTGGAATCCTCTTGGAGGGAGGCCTACTAAATATTCTCAAATGCGTGATGCAAAATTATCTAAACATCTTTCTTTTATTGGTCTTGGATCTGATGAGAGCTAGTTGAGGCCTATTCTTGAGTGTATATTTTATTACATACAAAATATATTGATTGTAGTTTTACATGGGAAATAACCTTGCATGAGACTACTTTTGGCGGGATTTACTGATTTTGGAGTGTATTGAATTTCAATGCTCCATGTTCACCCCATATTCTTATACGAACACCAGATAGGGTATCAAAAACTAACTGGTTTATCCTCTTTAAAGCACTGAGTCATGAACGCTTAAGGATTCTATGCTACTTTTCAACCATTAGATATTGGTAAACTAAGAGAGATGCCATGGCAATTTGGCATTTATACCCTTCTATTACCTTTACATGATTTTGATATTCAACATATGGTACTGATTTAGTTTTCAAATGATGAAAATTATTCCATAGGTTGAGGTGGACATCATAAATTCAATCCTCAGCAATCAATTCTAGAATGTTATATTGAGAATTTTCCAAAATCTATAACATGACTGGTACTTCTTATTTATCCAATTATTCTCTCATGTTTAACATATATTCATAATATTTCACTAGAGGTTTATCCACTTCGTCTATCCAAAGTGAACAATTCCCGATTGTTTTATTAAAAACAATGGAATCAGTCATTATTTCATCTACTATACTAGAAGGCAAATGACCCTAGGAAAATTCACAAAATGACTTTTCCCTTAAGATGTCTTCTAGTTGAGAAATTATTTCCCTATTAATGATAGGGAATCAAACATGACTGGCCTAGTGTTAGCAAGTGCCTCAAGATAAGAGGGATTTCTCATTACTACATTGTTAATTATATAATTATCTTGACAATGTGAAATACTACTATAGAGAGAACTTTTGTAGCAAATGCCATCATGAGGAGGAACGCCATGGTGGATTACAGAATAGGACAAATCCTCTTTCTCCTTGGTCTTCTAGCCACATAGAGGGTTGTCATTGCTATCATCCGAAGATAGGCTCTCGAGATTGACCAAAGTTTCATGAAGAAAGCCTTTATGATGAAGTGTCAAAAGGAGAACATCAGAATTACTATTACTACTCCAACAATTTGGTAATGAGAGGGTAGGATCTTGGGCTTTAACAGATAAATGTCAAAGGGATTCAAGAACTCCATCATTAAGAGGAGGAAAATTATAGCTTGACTATTGATTTTTTACCTGTGTTTGTCGTGATTTTTTCTTGGATGCCCTATTACACATAGTTGGGGCCACTTTCTATGAGAAGTGGTTATCATGGGAAGGTGTATGTGCCTGCCATGGAGTGGTTATCAAAACAGGCTGATTACCTCCAATTGGAAAAGGGTGTATGTTTCCGATCCAGTTGTCTATATGATATGGGGGAGTATGACCCAAGACCCTCATACAATGTAATAGAGTTATTCATATTCTTTGGGATGGAATGTTGATGTTTCATCCTGGGTGTGGGGACAAATTTATGTGTATGTTCCCCTGGTACTTCTGAAGTTGCAGTTATGATATCCTAACATTCTTCCAGAATATTTGTAGGAATTTATGTTTGCAATTTCACCATTTATAATATGTGTTTGGTGACTTCAGCAGCCAGAACGGGATTATACATCCATTCTGTATCAAGAGTAGGTGTATGTGTCGGCTCCTGTCCTCCTTTTCCTATCAATGGTAATTGACAGTACTCATCTATGTGGGCATAGAGTTGGGTATGTCCCAGATTTATCATCGGGGCTTTCCGAATGACTTATTTGGGTGCTTCCAAACAAGACTATTGACAGGCTTGATGAACACTGACAGGTGTATGCGCATGTTGTTTGTTCTTTGTCAAGCAAGGTTGATGAACTTCCTTCAATACTGACAGATGAGATTTTTGGACGAATTGGTGATTGTATGTCGGTGTATGTTCTTGTTTACCAGTTGCCACCACATTTGATTGGAGGGCTTATTTAAATGTAGTCAGACGACCATGCTAACTATATGAAAATTTTTAAATAGGTGTATATTCCTGGTTATAGTACCCCACTAGATTCTCTTAGAGGGATTGGTGTTTTTCTTCTAGACGAGTATGCTGGACAGCAAAATTAGGACGGAGAGGTGTATATACCTGCTCGTTGTTCTCCATCAAGTAAGGTTGATGGACTTCTCCAGAGGGGGTAAAGGTAATAACATTCTGTCTATTGACTGTACATTGTCCCTGATGGTTCATCTTGCATTCCTGGGTCTAAGAGACCTGGGCCGAACGTCCATAGGCAGAACCCCCATCATGTTGGGGGTTCGCTACCCCGTGATTCTATAGGCAGCGATTGTTGGTGGGAATCCTCAAAAAGGACCCCTGCATTCATGAATAAAGGTACTAAGTGACCTCTTGATCTACCTCAATATATTATTGGAAAAGATTTGTTGTTACGTTCTAGGGATAAGGACCCAGAACTATTGAAGAAGGTGGTTGGAACTGTCTTCTTCTTGATCATCGGTCATTGTTGGTTGGATGATCGAGGAATGTTTTTGACCTAGAGAGCATTTTGGGCAGCCTCCAAGGTTGGGATTCTACCATGATGACATTACTACCTAACCAACTCATTGGAAACATAGCATTGAAGATGTTGAGCAGGTTATGGCATCCATTATGTGGATGAGGATCCAACTTGAGCAGCGGTCTGGAAGTTCACAGATGTCATCTTGAAGAAATCCATTTTGGACAAAAGGGAGTTCTTGAAAAAACAAACATGAAAACAATAATAAAATCCATTAAAGTGATGTTTTTTATATGGATACATGTGTGATTAATTCCTTTGTCTGGACATCCTTTATCAATTGATAGGGTCCTAATAGGTGGGTAACATTATTAACATGGTTAAGGATTCACATTGGTTTCACCATTTTAGTTTCAGAGTTCCTTGAAACATGTGTTCTAGTTTTAATAATCACTTCTTCCGGCAGTTTCCATTAGATTTACTAATGGAATTGGAAACATCCACCAATTCTTCACCCAAATGGGACCTTATTTACTAAGGTAGGTGTTGGTTAAGTTTGATCTTTATGATACTTAAGAATTTGAATTGGTCAAGAGTATGGGAGGTCAGACTCATCACACCCTTTTGGGGGGGAATTATTGTCTACTCTAGGAATATATTTATAAATTTAATATATTTTCATGTATCATTATTAATTTACCATGTATAACATATTTTTCCCTTGGAATTTTCCATCACTTATTAACATGTGTGGAATTTATAATCATCCATATGTATTAGATGTTCTTCAGTAATGGATATATCTGTATGTATCTTTGGTTCTCCATCAATGTTATCCTCTTATATACTATTTAGAGACTGTTTTAATCATCATTAGGATGATTCTGGTTTTGAATCCACCTAGTGGGGCACTCTGTAATTTATTTTTGTCTAGGGAGACAAAGGTTTGTTTTTATATTGGGATTGTACCCAAGTAAATGGGATACCTACATAACCTTTTGAAAGGAATCAGAACCCACATAGTTCAGTATCGCTTAATGGGACACATCATACCCTTTAAGGTCATGTGAAAAGGACCTAATCATATAATTTATTATCATGTGGTAAGAAAATCTATGTGAAAGGCGCTTATTCAAAGTTCAGTCTGGGACTTATGTTGAAGAAGCATAAGGAACTTGGTAAGAATATGGGTTTTCAATGTAAGATTAGACCATGTTGGGAATATGACCCAAGGAGAAAACAATTGATTTGATGTGTTTGGTTTGAACCTCAACGAGGCTTCCTATGTATCCCATGTGTATGGGAATGAAAGCCCACATTGTTTTATAAGTCGCATAGAAGAGTATAGTCCTTTGAACTAAATGAGTTTGAGCTTACTTCCAGAAAAGGATTCCTTTTTTTATTTTGGGGTTTAATTTGGGGATTTATCCTAAGGAAGATTCCCAGATTAAGGTAATTGGGCTTGGATTCTTGAATAGGATATCCAATGAGCTCGGGCCCTAATAAGTCATCCAACATATCCTAGTTTGAATTAGAATTAGAATTCTCACAGTTCAAATTTCTCAAACATTGTAATCATGACAGATCTCTAATCCCACATGAGTCGTGCTCCGTGTGAGAAAAAGTAGGATTTCAAAGATTCAACAAAGGCACAAACACTTTTATTCCATCGCTGGTGGAAGAGGGTACACCTACGGTGGCGACGATGGATGGGGTGAGGCGACCCGGGAAGAGGGCTAGGTGACGAGCCTTCCATATATTCACTTTAAATTGGACATGGGTCCAATGTAAGGAAGGAGTGAAGGTGAAGTAAGTAGAGAGGATAAACATTGAAACCTCCTAATTGAAAGGTTATGGGATTACACCATAATGGTTGTCCTAAAATTGATCCTGGTAGGGGAGGGAGACTTCTTCTATGTTCAAAAGGAAAAATTATGTGTGAACCATAACTTCCCTACCAGATACCTGAGGTTCTGAGTCTTAGAGATGAGAAGGGTAGGTCGAAACCTAAACCTTTATCCTCAATGTTGGAAACTTTTTAGCACTATTCCTAGGAGAACGATCTATATGATTTTAGATATAAAATTGAATAGAAATTCCATGCATCCTAACCCCATTGTGAAACAAATGTGGGAAGCCTATGACTGCGGATATTCAAACCCAAATAGGAGACACGCTGATGTGCCTTTCCCAGGGGTTTGATAAGTCATGATGTTTTGGTGAAGTTATTAACATAATACCTTTTATAAAAGGGAGAAAATGAAGAAAAATCCTTTCCATGAATGGATTTGAAGAGGGATTAATGGATTGTAGACTGAAGACCATAGGTTAATCAAATAAGGGCACCCAAGTTGGTACTGGTGCGCTAGTATAGTAGCGCAAGTAGGCTTGGGTGACCAAATGTTCACTTAAGCGATGAAAAACATTGATCATTATACTTGGAAGAGATTTTAACAATCCAGCAAGAGTATTCATAGGTATTCTCAAAATTGGGGTTCTCAAGTTCTTTTGAAAGGAATAGGTGGTGTGCAAGTGTTTCAGATTTAGGGAGGTTCTGTACTTTAGGAGTACAAGTGTTATGGATTTCTAAAAATAAAAGGACTTAAGTCCTATGATCCACCTTCAAATAATCATCTCTATGTGTTAAAAAATTACCTTGAAAGATTCAGAAGACTTGGTTGAACCACTAGGGAGACCAGGACAGCAATTAGGCTTTATAGAAATTCGTCCGTACAAATGAAGGCCTGAAGGGTCTATTTATAGGCAAATAAGTGACCTTGGTGAAAAGCGTTTGGTCAAGCAAGGGTATTATGTGCTCATTTTGTGACATGTAAGTGTTTGCCCACCAAATGGGTGGCACCAAAGTAGACTTGCATGCCGCCAGTGATTTGGCCTAACTAGAGCGCTGCATTGAGTATTTAGGAAAAATAATAGCTTCATTCAGCTCCATCACGATGGCGCAAAGGTGTTTTCATGTAGGAACCTTGGTGCCTCTTTGGTGACTTATCCAAATTAATTGCTCGATACCATGGGTGTTTTTCCCCGACACCCCTACTTAGGGTCACTATCAAGCTTTGGTCCCAGCCCTTCGGACTACTGCCTTCCCTACCATCACTGACCCCCATGAAAAATTCAAAGTTACACCGCGAACCTTTCAAGCCTGGTTGAGGAAATTTTGCAAGAAATTGCATGGATGAAATTTCTTGGTGTCTACAAAATAAAAAATAAATCCTTTATAATGGTTTATAAAGTGAATGTGATTAACTAAATAATACCCCCTAAGAGTATCAGACTTGGTGTCCTGTAAGAACACTTTGTCAAACTCTAGGTGACTATCAAGTTAACATCCTATTTATTATTTTCAGGGTTATTACTCTATGTTAAATTTATTATAGAGCCTATATCCTGTTATAGTATCCATAAATTGATGTAATTTCAAGGGTAACAACACAATCTCTAAATTACCAATATATCATGATGATATCATACATAAAGACGTATCCATTCAATTCATCCCTTGGGATATCCCTAAAGTTACCTAATCTCAATCCTAACAATTTTACCTCTACAAACAAACAGTTTTACTAATAACATTAAAATCACAGTCTTCTATAACCTTCCAACCCTTAAATAATCATTGAAAAATACTCTATCCTCTACAGTTCTCTAAAACCTACTCTGATGCCAATTGTGGTTCCCTAGACCGGCACCCCTGGATCTAGTGCCTAAATCAGAGAATTTATATAATGGATCCAATACCAACTATAGATTATCAATCAAAACTATCCAATAGTTACATGAAACATAAAAATGATTCATTATATATGATAATAATAAATTTCAGGTTTATTGCTTCTGGGAATTAGAAAAAAAGCATAAACCAAAAAAACACAAGTGTTTGTCTACTAATGGATATTTTTACAGTATATAAGAAACCAATAAATTTGTAATAAGTGAACAACATCTCACCCAATTTCTCTCCAAAATATATCATTTTATTTATATCATGTGTAATAATTTTCTTTCTAACATGAGGAAATGGAAACATAATAAGTGGTGTGCTCAAATGGACAATACGGAAAGACTAAAAATTGATGTAATCATGAAATAAAAATGCATCATATATTTTATAAGGAATATATAATAAAACATAAGCACATAATAGATTTAAATAGAAAGTATATTATATCCATGGACAATAATGGACATAAATATATCACCTGGATATCACTAATTGGTTAAAAGTAATCAAAAACATAATTAAATCTATCTCATTCCTTCCCAAATCCAAGACATCATGATCTGAGGCTATTTTATTTTACCACATAAGTCATGTGTCCTAGAAATATCTTTTTCAAGGTAGTCATATAAGAAATAACCAAACATGTTTGTCTCACGACACCTATTAATGCATCGATGGGATATATAATATCAATCCCTAAACATCAATTTTTGAATTCAAATGCATTCATTATATGATATAATGAGTAAAAAATATGAAATAATATTTTCCAATAATCATTAATATTGTAATAAAAACCATTGGATTTCTAATACATTTCCCAATATCAAGAAAAGGGATAAAATGATCAAAACTCATCTTGGGAAAGAATGTGTATGGTCAAACAATGTACTATTAGATTTCCTAACTAATATATAAAAATATGCATAAAAATACATATTTTCAATAGTTTTCTGATCAATAAGTGGAATTCATTTCTATGTAAGAATACATTAAGATAAAAATATATGGAGTAATAGTATATGGTAAAATAAATAATTTTCCTAATCAATTGATTTATTATTAGTCAGTAAACACCCTTTAGTTAATGGAATTGATGATGATATATTCACAAAACCAAATCATTGGAAAAAATGTTATGCCTATTTACAGATGGTGGTTAATAAAAACATAGGAAATGATGGATCATATATTTATTAAAAAATAACATTATATATGGAATCTATATAAAAAAGGTAGATGGAAGAAAAATTAAAATTTCCCCCAATGTAATAATGGAAACTCATACAGAAGTTAAGATAGATAAAAAACATCTTTACAAAAGAATGTTTTAAACGGTATCAAATAATAAGAGATCAAGACCATATTAACTGATACTATGAGATAAATCCCATAAATTATAGGTAATTATTTACATTTCTTAAGGATTAAATCATGTAACAAATATAATAAAATTTTAAATACTATTGAATATTATAAGGATAATATAGACTAAAATTTAAAAGAGGTTTTGGAAAAAAATTTAAAATTAGTGAAAAATGATAACATACATGTCACATTAAAAAGTATAATTTAAAATTTTAAATTGAAGGATTTTGAAAAAAATACATTTAAAAATAACCTCCATTAATGGATCCTTGATGATGACAAAAAGTGTTCTATAGGGAATGCAGAGTCAAAGATAATTAATTTTACAATAAAAGGAAAGGACCCTTTTTAATAAATTTGAAATGCCTTTTTCTTAAACCAACATAATAAAAAATTATATGAAAGTGAAAATTTCAAAAATAGGGATACAAAATACTGGGTAGTAAAATATTAGTGTGTAATAACCCAAGAAAAGTTCAAGATGAAATATTATAACTCAAGGAAAAAATATTTCAATTATCAATATCCATTATAAGAAACATACTTTATAAATAATAATATATTTAAAAAGGAAATTATGTGGTAAAAATTTAAAATAAATTGAATAACACAAAATATAATCCAACATTATAATTTACCCATTTTATAAAAGATAATATCCTAAGAATTATCATAACTCAATGAATGAAAACTGAGTTACCAATAACTCGTACGATTGGGGTAATAATTGAGTGAAAATGAATTTAATGAAAACAATTTGATTAGTATCATAATATCCCTATAAATATAATCAATTAATATAAATAGAATTCATGGTATACAGAATCAAAAGAACACCATACAAAGGAAATATTGAAAATAACATGTATCATTTCTCAAAGAATCAGAATTGGGACCAAGATATCGTCAAACCTCTAGTCTCGACTTCCATGAATTTACTTTTACCTCATGTATTGAAAAATATGTTACATAGTCACATAATAAATAAATTATTCATATCCATTTACATTTATACTCTTAATTTATAGTTATGCTCTATGTGAGGGAAATTATGTATTAAACTATTTTTAATATAGGGTGTAAGTAATCATGATCATTTTGAATTATTTTCATTAAGAAAAATGTTAAAATTAATTCTTGTAATAATTTTCATAAATAAAATATCATTAAAAAATATTATAATATATGTTCAGTTATATTTATAATAGTATAATCTCATTCCATTTTAGTTTTAGTTACAATCCATGAAGATGAAAATAATAATGATCGTATTTTGGTGATTCTTAAAGAATGAAAGGTGATTTATAAATTAATGAGTATAATAATAATGTCACAATTATATAACTAAAAATCCCATTTTTTACATTTCTATATCATATATTATGAAAAAATAAATTCCCAAAGCCATCTAGGATATAAATTTATAGAATTATTAAATTAGGCGGTTAAACAAACCCAAACAAGAACATATCAAAATTATTGGATGATTATAAAGTAACTGAGTTTTAATATAATTTTACTAGAATAATAATGAAACTATTTATGTTATTTGGTGTTATATATATTAATTTAATGAATTATATGAATTTTATAACCTATACGAAGTTTTTTCATAGTAAGAAGAAATCCGTTTTTGAACCAAGAACACTCTTTTTGAATGTTGAATTTACCATGGCTATTTTTTTCTCATATTGATACTATTTTGTCAAAATTTAATTAATAGAAAATTAATAATTCCATAATAATTGTATATATCCCTTAAAACAATTCAAATGAACAAGCATGTATAGAGGTACAGAAAAAAAAATATAAATCCAAATTCTATGGATAAGGTAGTCCACTCACACTCATAGATGATGACTTCACATTGCATAGAATGGGAAAAAGGAGTTATAAGGTTTAACATTTCAAAATATATAATTTTTCAATAAATATCATAAATATATATTATATTTCCCATTAGTACCAGTCTTTTATGGAGTTTAAGGAAAGCGAAACATGTTGCATCATAGAGGTGGTGGTCCGAAAAACATAATAATAAGAGTTTCATTTTTATAAAGAAATGTGGAAGTGTGATTAATTATTTTTAAGTAATTATAACAACATTAAAATATAATAATAATACTTATTTTATAATTTTATAATTTTTTAATTTGAATTTATGAATAAAAAACACACATAAATAAATAGAAATTGAAATGGATTTGTTAGAAATTTATACCTCACAACTAGGATTATCCCCTTTCCGAAGGAGGTTAAAACCATACTGGATGGTATTTTAAGATTAACATATCATAATTAAGGTTTCTATAAATTTTTACGGGATTTTTGGGTAGATTTTGGTAAATTCTATTTTGTTCATGGTGTGAGAGGAAGTGAGCAGGGAAGTGCCTCTTTTGGATGGGAAAAGTGATGTATTTTTTCTAAATACCCCGAAAAAATAAATAATGGGAACAAAATGATAGGTAAAATATCCACAAAATTGATAAATAATAAAAATTGTAATATATAAATAAGATAAAGGCCTCAAAAATCCATTCCTATAATTTTTTTAAATATATTGTTTGCCATTCCCTCTTGGTTAATCACATTTTACCACTTTTTATTTCTGTCGAAGTAATTATTTTTTACAAAATTAATTTATAATTTATGTTTGAAAATAATATTTTATATAATATATAATTTTTATCTAATTCAAAAAATTTAAACCCATTTTATTTCATTAATTTGATAAATTTTATTAAAATAATTTATAAACTACTTAATGAATAAAGTATTAAAAACATATTTCAAAAAATATAATGTTTGATCTAAAATTTCAAATATGAGATTATAAACTATATAAAAAAAATTTAAAACTGTATATTTACTCATAAGTAACATATTTTTTTCTTATAAAAAGGTTTCAGGAATTACCAATTCATACTTGTATAATATTAATATCATAAAAGTCATGTTATTTACTAAAATGGTATTTTGTAGTAAAAAAAATATAATAAATCTTTTCATAAAACTATAAACATTTCAATTAAAGTTAATATTAATATAATTAATCCAATTATAATTATCCTTTTTTAAAATTAAAAATATAAAATATAGAATTTATAATTTAAATTTAAATTATCATATTTAATGAAAAGAATTATTGGAAAACAACCTTTTTAAGAATATTAACCATTCTCATTAATATTTTATATAATGTACTATTTAAATTACTCTAAACCAATTATTCATATCCAAAATATTTCAACAAAATTAATGAAAATTATCATGAAATAGAATTGTATATCTCATAAATAGTAAATTGTTACAAAAATACATTAATATGCATAAAAATATTATTCAGTTGCTTTAGTTATATCAATTGAATTCAAATGGTTTTAAAATCTACCTCCAAACATATTTTGATAGATATTTTAAAAATTATGTACTAAAATTTATTCCAAATAATTGAATATATTTGTTTTAATGGCCTTATATAATATTTATATTTTTTAAAATATATTATAGATTGTTTAAGATCGATGTTGCATGCAGATCAAGATATAGAACATATTTAAAAAAATTATAAGAAAAAATATATTAACATCTCATGTAATTATATAAATATATCATAAAATCTGGATGATTTATATTAAGGATATTTTAAATTATGTTAATTGAATTTCCAAAGATAAATTATCATTTTCTCTTTCTTTTCATCAAAAGTAATTAGTTTCAATATTATTAAGAACATTTTAATTGTGTTGTTTTTAATCCACAAACAAAAATTTAAATTATGATTCATGAATATCCCACTAAAATATATATTTAAGTAATTAACATTTTTTTATTTCAAATTATTATTATTTTTGATATTTTTACTTACAATTATAAATGCTACTTTAAATGGAGATTATTAAAAAATCACACAATAATCTCTTCTAAATAAAAAAATGTATTTTTAAAGTTATTTAACCCCATTTGGGTTTTAGTTTAAATTTAATAGTGGTGGTTTTAACCATTTTATCATTTCAATTAAATGGTGAAATATTTATTTGATGTAATTTTTGAATGATTTGATAATTAATTCCTAAAAAATGGATATTTGTTTTAAATTTGTAGATTTTAATGCATATTTTGAAATGGATTTTCAAATAAAAAGAAAACCATTAGCAGCCTAATGTAATTTTAGCGAAAATCTAGTCAGAACATTAAATTATTTTTAAAATTGAGTTTGTGTTCATAAGACCCAATTAAATCCAATTTTTTATTGATATAGATTTTGTCCCATGGGGAATATTTTTTTTGTATGAGATCAGGGTTGTGTGATCGATGATTTTCAAGGAGAGGGAGTTTGGGGTAAGGATTAGATTGTATTTTCTACTCATTATTTACAATTAGAACTCATTGTTAGTCACCATTTCTTTATTTCGGTCTTATGAAATCATGTTCTAGTGTATGATAAATTAAATAGGATGATATCCGTTTTTACTATCTTTTATAGTGAACTATATGTGTGGTGCTCCCTTCCACTATCCAATAAAGTGTTAATAATATTTCTTCTTGATTATAGTAGAGTATGTATATGTTACATAGCATTAGTAAGCATAGGGTAGAGCACATGATAGTCTTACTTTGATTATTGGTTTTATCAGGGTAACCCCATTCTTCACTAGATTCTCATATTTTTTAATTTTGAATGGAACATATGATTTCCTTATTTATATCCTTGTTTTATTTGTAACATGGTGCATTTATTTTTTTCTCTTCCTAATCATGTTGTATGTGTTTAATTTTATAAAATAATTTTTATGGTTTTTTAATTAAATTTCAATATATGAATAGTGAGGTATTTTCTATATAATGTGGAATATATAAATAATTAGTTTAAAGTGTAGGTTATTCATTGAATTAATTTAAAGGATAATGTGTATAAAACCATTTCATGTTATTATTGGTCTAAATATAAATTATCATTAAAACCTATTTTTTATTTCTATTTTTAATCTAGAGAAAAACTGATCATTAATTAAATGTTTATCATGTTGAAATGTTTTGAACAATATACGCTCAGTCCTATATTACATTTTATTTTCAAGAATTTATTTATTACTCCCCCACTCTTGGTGACAATTCGGTGTTAATGTAAAATCCAGTTACCTCTTTTCAGTTATATTTCAACTCTTGTTTTGATCCCCATTTGGTTGGGTGTTTTATTGGTGTGTTTTAAAGGAAAATTTGAAAAATTTGGAACCTTTCTAAACTTTGAATGGTTGGTTCTTGTTTCTCCCAATCCATTTGCCCATAGTGAAAACTATGCATCAAAAATAGGATAGGATGGATGGTTGGAAATTATTTTTCTAAACCATGAATCCAACCAGCGAAAAATAAGCACCCCAAATAATAGGGGTGCATAGTTCAGCCGAAAAGTTTGTTTAACCATGGGCCCCACCAGATAGTCCTAGAATCGGGAAATAAATTCATCTAAAATATTTTAATAACTATATAACCCTCTAGTCTAACCCATAATCACCCTATTTCAAACCTAATATGATCAAAATATCTTATAATGATCTCAGAAAGTTAAATTGACTCCTCTAACCTATTGTCTTTGGGAATCAATGTGTATGTGATCTCATTGTATCTCCTTATGATAAATGAATATCCCCTCATGTGGTTTCTCATGATCTCATTTTCTATCCTCTCTATAGAGTGATATATTATTTGGTTGTTGATAGATCTAATCTATGCTTTCATAAATTTGGTTCCTATGATTTATTCATTCATCTCATACTCCATTGTTCTTCATTGGAGGATCATGTTGTGGGTGTTGTGTTTATTGGATGTTGTGATTAATGGTAGGTGGTTCCACTAGAATTTACCTTAAGTTTGAAACCCTATAGTTATTGATTTATTTTAAATGAGTTTCTAAATTATTTGAAAATCAATACTTTAGATTATTTATGTTTGGTTTTTAAAAGGCCATGTCAACTGTGAAAATCTCTCAAATGTCATTGGAATGTATATTGTTTGGTGGATTTATGAAAATATATTACATGATTTTTAAATTAATATAATTAAACTATTTTATTATGAAACTTGAGATGAATATATTAAATTAAATGATTCATTGAAAATGAATCAATTAATGAAAACATGTGATTTGGTTTTAAAATGAGAAAGGCATGTTGAAACCTAAAATTGGGAAACTATAATTTGAATTGATTGATTTTACTATGAATTAATGAATGATTTATTGATTCACTTTCAATATTAGGTAATTAGTATGAAATTGGGACAATAAAATTAGGACTCACACCCTATAAATGTATTGAAGAGGAAAACACTAATTAAACCTAGTTTGGTATGATTATTTATAATGGTTCCACATATAGGGTATTGAAATATTACCCCAATGGCTTGAGACTATGTAAGTGTGCATGCCAATCTTGATCCATTATGATGATTGAGATATGTGAGGATCCTCATACTAGAAACCAACATAAAAAAGGTCTACTTACATGGTTCTATGATATGTTCAGATTTGATTATTACATGCCATTGATTTTAATTTTTATATTCCTTCCAATTTATTTATATAAATTTTTTATTTAAAATATTCATTTAATCCATTTTTGATATATATTCCATGTTTTTTATTTGAAGGAATGTTTTTATTAATATGAAATTTCTATTCCATCCCATTTTTAATTTAAATTGAATGAATAAATGGTTTATTGAAATGGAATTTCTTAGAAAACACCTAGCAAGACCCTACTGGGTGGTTTATCTTATAACATGCCTTTTACTTCAAGGATTTGGATATTATATTTTTATTGGTTCATGAAAAGGGAATGATCTAATTATAGGATGTGGATGTTCTTGATCCTCAAGACCCAGATTGATAGAGGTGGTTGATGGAGATTCCATCCTGCGGTTACATGGGATGTATAATCTTTTATTCTGATTGATGTTTTTTCCATGTTGTGTTACCACATTGGTTATTTTTACATATTTTATTATGGAAATATCTCCTTGAGGAATGTTTTCAAAATGAATTTTATCTTTTATAATTTTTAGTTTTTTGGGAGAAATTATTCCACCTTGATTTTTGTATAATGCTAACACATGGGGATCATGAATTCCCATTAGGTTATGTTAGAGTCGAATAGAGTATCACGGAATCAGGGTATCCAGGCTGGTTCATGAAAAAATTGGGATCATTGCTTCATGTTATGCATCAATCCATGAAGTTGATATGTAGTGGTGATTTCCATGTACACATGAGGTAGGATTAATGAGATTTATGAGGTAGTTATGACTGAGTTCCTTACTATCTCTCACCATAAATATCCTCATGTCACCAAGGGAATTTGTGAAAATATTATTTGAGTAAAGTTTTTATTTCATTATAGTTTTTTACCACTTATTATTTTAGTATCTCAAAAAATACCAATGTTGAATTCTATTGAAGGGGTATATTTTCTTGTATCCCTTGTTTGAGTTGTTGATCTGAATATCCTTGATGATGTTTTAGTGTTGTATATTTATGTTGTGTAGTATAATTAATATATTAAAAAGTAGGAATAGAGCCTAGGAGTAAACGTTTGATGAACTACAATAGTATAATATTCCAGTGGACCAAAATATTGTTGATATATTGGTACGTGATGTCTAAGATTTTGAAAAGGTACCTTCAATCGTTCATGTTCTGGATATGATTGTGAACCCTCAAAGGGATAAAACTATATATCATTTTCATGAGTTTATTTACTAGAAACCACAAATATTCCATGACTCTAATGATCTTAGATATTTTTATGATTAGTTTAATAATATATATCAACTTTATTAGTTCTTGGAAATGACTAATTTGATTAAATCAAACAGTGATACCTTATTTCATGAGGAACCTTGACATAGATAGTGAGAGTCGATAATGGTTGAGAAAAATAATGATGTATTAGAGTATAAATAGTTTATAGTTATATTCACTAATCCTTTATATCTATATTCAATAGTTTTGGATAAATCCAAGGTGTTTCTTAACCTCCATTAGGTTGAAATACTACGAGACATTATGTGAACTTTTTTTTGGAGCTTAATCAGTTTTCTCCTTAGGTGATTAAGAATGGTAAGTTGAATAATTGAAGGTTTGAGATGGGTGTTCAATATGATATTTGATCCCAAATTTTCATGCTAAATTTCATGTATTATTCTGATGTTCTAGATTGAGTACAGATGGATGAGCATAAACTAGAAGGTATGTTCGGGTTGATAGGAGTTCCCTTTTCTCCTAGTGTCGGTTCTCGGTGTTCCTATAAAGGAAAGAAAAAAGTATGATATGTCTCTTAGTGGATCTAGAAATTAGGAATCATCTATAACTATACCAGTTCTTGTGACAGGGCCTTTGTTCTTATTTTAGTGTTTTAAGGCTGGAAATTGGAAATAGGTTTTCATTGAGACACCCAATATTTGTAGTTCATACAATCCCTCTAGTCAACATTATATGTTACACCATATATTTTTCTAATATTCACACTATTAAGGTATCATTAACACTATGGTGAAATTAGATTCTTTTTTAACAAAGGGTTTTCGGCCACAAACATCCAGAACGAAGCTTCTTGACACCAAGGAAGAGTCTCTAGAGGTAGTTGACATGAGTACAGATAATGTGGCAGGAAACATCGCTACTAATTCATCTTTAGTGACTATATTATTTGATATTGGTGCATCATTCACATTTATATTGACTCATATTGTGAACATACTTAACCATCCAATGGATATTTTTTCTTATGTGATGGATATTACTATACTTAACAAAATGAAGAGTGAGAAGGGTCTTTAGTGTATTTCTTGGGTTTTATCTCTACTAGATATTGAGATTAAATAGAATATTTTTTGGTTCATGATATGAAACACCTTTAAATAATTTTTGGGATGGAGTTTTTTATTCTCCATAAGGCTAAAAGTTATTATTACCTTGGGTGGGTATCCTTTACTGTGCCAAAATGGGCCTGCCATGTTTTGTTGGGAGGGTGGGACCTGAGGTAGAGTAGATCCAGAACAATTTTTATGAGTTGGGTGGGGTAATATCTTTTTTATATTATGAAATTTATTTAAAATACATGAGTAGTGATCTACCTCCAATTATAATTGATTTTACAAAAAACAATCCCTCTGATTTCTCTGGATTTCAAATGGTAAGTGATTTGGAGTTATCTAATGATTAAAAACCTAGTACTCTGACAATATCTATTCCTTCTTACCATTTGGAACCAATATAGTTAAATGAATTGAAATCTTAGTTAGATGGTCTTCTAGAAAAATTCTTTATACCCCCTAGTTTTTCATTATGGGTAGTACCTATTCTCTTTGAAAGAAAGATGTTGGAATACATCACCTATGTGTCTATTAATGAAAACATAACCAAGTTACAGTAAATAGAAAGTATATATTTTCTATTATGGATGATTTTTTTATATTTTGAAAGAGATAAAGTGGTTATCAAATATAGATATTTGATATTGTTATCACTAGTTAAGAATTATATAATATAACATTCATAAGGCCTCTTTTGGGATTAGGTATGGCCATTATGAGTATCATGTTACTCCATTTTGTAGACCAACTATCTAGTAGTATTTATGGATTTTTTGGATAGAATATTCTATGAGTACCTCAAATTTTCCATTGTATTATTTTTTGATAGCATTTTAGTTTAATCTATGTTCGAGAAAGATCATGTGCGTTATTTTAGACTATTTTTAAAAAATTTGACAAATCATAGAGTTTTCATGAGGATTTCAATGTGTATTTTCTATATTAGATAAGTTATGTTTTGGGAAATATAGTCTAAAAACATGGAATTTCATTGGATCCTGAGAAGGTGAAAGTTATTATGACATGGGAGAAACCATGTGATATTTTCAAATTACTAAGATTATTTCTCATGGTAGGGTGATAATATAGGTTTATTAAATATTTCGAGAAGTTTTATTCTATGATCACCACTCTCACATGAAATGGATTGAACATATTATGGAATGAAAAATGTTAGATTTATTTTGGACAGTTTATATGTATTTTTGACTTCTATACCAGTGTTGACTCTTCTCGATGGTGGGTAGGGCTATGTGGACTTTTGAAATGTATTAGGTTTGGGTTTAGGTTATTTCCTTATACATGGTGACCATGTGGTAACCTGTGGTTCCATGAAGCATATACAACATTATAAAAACTATCATAACCATGATATTGAACTCACATCCATGATTTATGATCCAAAAATTTGGTGACATTAAATTTTCTATAGAACTTTTTACCAATCATTTTGACTACGAAATATCGATTTAGATATTCTCTAAAATATTTTATCCTCGGATAGTGGTGTTGGGTAGAGTACCTATTGTCTATTTATTTCAACATTTTATATAACCCTAGTAATGGAAATGGTGTCTCGGATTCATCTAAATGGAAAATTCTTATCCATTCCATGAAGAAATAATCAGAATGATGGAATATGACGGACCTCTTATCTTAGATGCATTCTTGAGTCCCGAAGGATGTATTTAATGTTTTTTTTAATTTTTTTTAAAATCATCTTTTCTCAATTATATTCATTATGATAAGTAGCTTGATGTTGAATTCTATGGAATTTGTGACTCTCAATATGGGGGGGAGACTGTTGGTGAGTGGTTATTATCCTATAACTATATACTATGTTTCTGAAACTAGAATGTTGTTCCTTTTCCTATGAGAAACACTGTTATGAATGATTTCATAATCCATAGTGGATGGTTCACCCAAGTACATTGAAGATGTTCTATTAAATGTGACAAAAAGTCAGGTTCCTAGGTATGAGATGATACAACGATGAATTTGTTTCTCATTGTTATACATACCAAAAAGTCCAAGATAGACACTAGTGACCTTCATGTTTTCTTCATCCACTTCCATTTTTGACTTGAAAGTGTGATAACATCTCTATAGATTTAGTGTTTGGGTTTTAGCACAGCTCTCAGAAGAAAAATGCGATATGAGTTGTGATTGACAGGCTGACCAAATTGGATCAGTTATACCCATTTGAGAAACAACCAAAGTTAAGGACATGGGAAGCCACTATATTATTGTGAATTTACATTTTCATATAGTTCCACATGTTATTTTCTTTAATAGGGTTCCCCATTTTACTTCTCACTTTTGGATATGGCTCAGGGAGGTAATGGGATCCTAGCTACATTTTAGTAGGTTATATGTAACACCCCCAATTTTTATGTGATATATTTTATATTTTCTTTGATTTCTTGTCTTTTACACAACACCAATATAATATTTCAGTACACACAACAACGTACTAAATTTATATATACACAACACTATGCTTGTCTTGTGTTACACACAATTTCAAGTACTTTTAAAAGAATTTATTTCATGCAAGACCGAGTTTAAGTGAACAACTAAATATTATTATGTCAGCTTATAACCTAGTTGTTAAAATGGAGGAATGAATATTATTAACTAAATTGTTAAAATATTATTTACTCTTTGGTGATAAACTAATTATAAATGAAATTAAAACTTTTTTTAAAATAAAACGAAATGTTATTATGAAAACAACTATTTAAATGAAAATTAATAAGTTTATAAAATAATAAAATCACTATTAAGGGATTTTATTAATGTATTAAAAATATATTATATTAAATATAATGTTTAAAATTTGACTAATATGTTTTCTAGACATTATATACGAACAAATTCAATTTTTCGGATAAAAGAAGTATTTTTTTCAAAAAAATACAATTTTTCCGTATTTTGATTTCACAACCCTTTTAAATATATATTTTGACACATTTATATATTATATTTAACAACATTAACTTCTTCTTCATAATTTGGATATAAATATTTACATTGGATTAATTGTTTATATTTTTCAGATAACTTTCATGTTTTGATAAATAATAAATATCACTATATTTTAATGGAAAGGAACTTTTTTAATAAAAATAAATTATATAGGTAAATTTATTATTAAATGGTTTTAAAATATTCATATAATAATTTTTTCATTTAATATAATTCATGTCATTGGAATTAATTTTACCATAAATTTGGATTTAAAACATTTCAATATTTTGTAATATTTTATCTTTTAAAACCAGTTTTTCATTCCAATAACATGATAAATTTTAAGTTAAGTACTGAAAATTCATTTTTTTTAATTTTTAAAAATGGATTCCATATATGGAATTAGTTGGTCAAAATTATGGCAGTATCATTCTTTTAGTTTTGGGGTATTATGAATAGTAACTTCAGTAATTTTTCTTAATATGATAAAAAGGTAAATCAGGTAATTAAGGGTAAATATAATATCATGAAATTACCATAAAACTTGTACTAATAAGATTGGATGAGTTATTTTATACCTAAACCACAATCAGTTTGAAATTACACCTTTGTAAAATACTTCTATAATATTAGGACATTTAATATATTTTATTTAATGAAAAGTCAATATGTCTTACTCATATTTTAATAACTAAATCATTTTTAATATAAGTTTATACAGAACATAAATTGGATTATAAATACTAATTTAAAAGCTAAAATTTCTTTCCTTATCATTGAAATTAATTTATAATTTTAGGTAATGAATAATTACTATAAATGTGTATATATTGATGATACAAAAATTATTTAATTGATGACAAGTCAATAAAATATTTTTTTATTAAAATTACAATAACCATAAAAAGACCCAAACACATGATCAAATAATATTATTCAAGAAAATATAGACCATAATATTCCAAGTTTCATGTTATTGTCCATTTAGATCCATATATAATAGATTATGATAATTGTTTTTAAAGTGATGTTAAACTTGTCACTTTCATGTTTTAATAAGTATAACGTTTTTAATGATAGATTTTCTAGAATATATAATCTAATGAAAGTCTTACAATGAAATATAGCATATTTATATTCATTATTTTATTTTATTTTTAATTTTTTATCTACAAATAACTATATTAAATAATTACAAAAAACTGAAGACGTAATTATTTTATTATGGGAAATATCAAATAAATCTTATTAAAAATATTAAATAATTATAATTTGAGATAATTTATATTTATAATGAATTTTTATATTACCATATACACTTATATATATATAATAAAATATTTGGTTCAAGGTTAAAATCTTATCTTGATATTTTAAAAATTCCACTAAATGAATAGTGTCAAAATTGACACTATTAATACTTTGTCATAATAATGTTTTGTTAAATTATTTAAAAATGATTAATTATTTTAAAAAATATACATTAATTATTTTTTACTCTATAATGTTTACTATTGTTCATTTATGGTATAATTTTAATCAAATAAGAAAAAAATGACAATATTCTAAGGTTAAACAATTTCTAACCATAGTTAATATTAAAAAAAGACTAATTAAGGGTAAAATGAAATGATAAGAATTAAAATGAAATAAAAACATGAAAAAAAATATTTATTTATTATATTACAATCCTTTATCATCTCACATTTTAAAATAGTACATTTTGGAGGTTTTTTTGATGGGATTTGATTTTATTATAAATTAATATTTTTTGACATTCTAAAGGTTCCCCTCACCTTAGTTATAAAAGGTCACCTCCTACCTCATTTAATCACTTCACATTGAGCCTTAAAGATCATCCAAACCCTGATATCTTTCCTTATAAACTTCACTAGTCACATTATAGAGGTTCTGGCCTTCTCCAAAGACCAACTCTATCAACCTTAAGAGGAGATCAATAGGGTACTCGTTGAAAAAGATGTAATCTCCTCTAATGACTCATTCAAAATTATTTCTTCTTCTACATCCTATTCCATTGTTGTTTCCATTATTAAGTAATAAATCCAATATAATATGTATACTAATATGTTATTATGGTTAGGGAATAGCCTTATTCTATTTTAAATCTATTATACGAAAAACAAAATCACCATGCGTGTGTACGTACGACTTACCATCTCAACACCGTGGTGTAATCTATTTTTTACAACCACTTTAACTTGATGGGTATAATGATGGATATCATAACAATATATGATTATTATAAAAATATATTTATTAAGGAACAAAATATATTCTATCCACTTTGAAACTGTTTCATAATTAATGGAATGATATCATTGATCGTGCTTAAGTACGGCCTACTGTCTCCACGATGTGATGGGATACATTACTTTGGATATACATTAGAGGATGATTATATAAATGTATAAATGAATAAATTTGATATTTATTATATTAATATGATTACTCAAATGATATAACTATAAACTATAGAGAATAACTATAACTTATTCGACAAAACATGCTTAAGAAAATAAAGTTGTTTATACTCATATAGTGGGTAATAATGAAATGTTCTATCAAAATTCTTTTCCATATAAGATTAAATTCTTATTAGGGTTATGTTTCAAGTATAATATCCCGATTATTAATATTTTTTTATTATGTTTTTATGGAATTATATTTATTAAATTCATTTGTTTTACATGGATTATGTAATAATGGAATGATGTTTTAGAATCCCATTTTATTCCTTCAGTTATCCTATAATGAATTATTTATGTTTTGTGGGACATAAAAAGAATGCTTTAATAATGATAAGGGTGGGATCGATGTCTCCGTCCAATTCATTGGGTAAATATTTATATATCATGAAATATAAATGGCTGGAATGGGAAATGATCTCGGTTCAGTAGTACAAGACAAAAATGAGGAGTGAACTCAGTTCAGTAGTGTATTTTGTCTGGTATAATGCTCCTAGAAATGAGCCTTGAATAATATTAAATTATTTTCTATTTTTATTTGTATTCCACAAAATTTCATGTCTTATTTTATGTCTTTTTGTATAACGTTCTTTGATTCTTATGAAATTTTATGATTCATCCCATGGCATAATATCACGACCTTCCTTATGCAGGATAAAATTTACAAATGTTATGTTATTACATATTATGATTGTTATGTGATTTATATAAACATTGTTTAGCATTACTGATCATTTGGTCTCACTTGTTTATATGTTTAATTTCCCCAGGTTATGTAGAAGGGTATTAAAGAAGATATATTCAAAAGGATACTAGTTGGGATGAAATAAGTGGGAGATAATGAATATGTCTTGTGAACCAGTTGTTTATGTTTCCTAGTTTCTAAATGCACTAAAATTGTATGCTCATGTCAGGAATTTTCTATATTTTTCAATGAATATTATTCAATAATTATGTAATATAAATTTAGGAAAATTTTGGGTCGTTATGGTTTTTATTAAATGAATGATATAGTTTTCCAATGGAAACTATGTGGGGAATACATTTGTGAGATCCCAAGAAATATTTCTAAGGATATGTCTGGGGATGTCCCTAAGGATAACTCAATGTTTAGGTTAGAATCCCTGAATTTTGGTAATAACCATGGTTAACCTAGAATTAAACCTAAGATGTTAAAGATAGAAAGTACTTTTCCTTGATTATGTTTTTTTCCTAGTATGATTTTTCCTCTCACACTATTCTTTTTGGGTGTTAAATAATGGATGGAACCTGAAGGAGCCATGTTAATGATGAATGCAAAGGGAAGTACAATTATTATCCTCTAAAACATCGAAAATTTATGGGATATGGAAGGAAAAATATTATCTCTATACTTACACAAGATTGAAAGGGAGTTCCTTGAGCTTAATAAAAAGGACGATGAGTTTTTTGTTATATATGAGGAAAATTTGACAAGACGTGTGTGGTACACTAAAAGAATTATCATCCAACATAAAATTAAATTTGATAGGTTCTTTAGTGTCCTAAAAGAAAGTAGTATACTGTAATTATCCAAAAGAGAATTTAGTATCTATGAGTAGATTCTGCATTGTTCTATAAAGGTAGAGATGGAAGTTGTTGTTACATATCAATATCATTTTTTTATAAGAAATTGCATATTGATTTCGATGAAAAATATCAAAATAATGGTGAAAATAAGATGAGTGTTTATTTATAATCAGAGTGTCAAAAGAATCTTGTTGGAGACTGTCATAAAGGGACTAATTTTTTTTGAAGTGTGTAAAATAAGGTCATCAGGAAGTTGAATTTCGATATAATGGGAAAAAGAGAGCAAGTGATGTGAATAGAGAAAAGGCTACACTGAATGCACCACCTACACTTCATTTCTACAAGTGCTATGAAATGGGGCACTATGCCAACCAATTACCTAATCCACGGGTTATCAATGATGATCGACATTAGAAACCTATTAAGGCTAAAGGAAAATGAAAATCTCATGAGATCAATATTGGTGATGTAGAGTACGACAATGAAGAGGTGGAAGGACTGAGTATTTATGTAATGGGATTTTAGAATAATGTTGTAAAATCCCTGTTATGGTACTATGGAATAATGAAATATCTATTGTTCTACATTGGTTTTTTCATATGTTTTTAAGAGTATATTTCGACTGGTATTGGTAACCATGAGAAGTGATTCAAATATTTTTGGAGAATAATATTAAGAGAAGGATGACCCTTAATATGTGCATAATGCTGGGATAAAGAAATAAAGAGTTGTTTGATAGTATTAATGACCTTCGGACAAATATGATGAAAAATATATTTATGTTATCATGGATGGAGAATATAAAATCATCATGATTTATTCTATATTAGGGATTTGATTTTTGAAATCATTTATGTTTTACCTATGGTTTTATGGTAATTCAGGTTATTACCATGACTCAAGAGAATACCAGATTAAGGTGTTCACATATTTGGAATGTGACCAACAAGATATACCTTATGATATTTGGGTGATAAATGATAAGGTGAGTTAGTGAACCTCTTTCTAATGTTTTTTATTTTAAGCTTTTAGACGGATTATAAGGTTATAAATTTATTTAATATTTAAGATAAGCATTGGATAAATTTTGTTATAATAACATCTTATCTTACTGTAGGTCGACTAATGCTTATTTGATAATGTGTGCTACACCTTTTGTTGTGATAAAGGAAGATATAATGTCCTATCATTTTTATGGATCACATGATTAGAAAATGCTTCAGGAATGAAAAATTCAACATCATTTCATTGAATAATAACTGAAGGGGGTATTTTTCAAGGCACGACCAATAGTGAGATTGTACCAAAAACAAGTAAGTATATCTTCTCACCCAAATTTTTCCACATTAGGGAAAATAGATCATGATGTAAAAGGGTTTATTATTGTATTTATTTTTGAGTATATCTATTTCCTTTTTCATGATTCTTTAGTTTATGTTTTTGGTATTGTTAACCTTCAATGGATAACAAACTTTCTTGTGATCAGCGATATTTATCAATCTTAATGAATATTTATGCATTTCCTCCATCCCCTATCTTCAAATATGTTCTCCTACATAAAAAAATATTTATGATTTACATTAGGATATTATTTTTTACAACTATTCCTTTTTAACTGGATGTTTTAGTACTTGATTTTATTATTTAGGTTTCTATGAATAAAACATTCACATATTAAATCCTATAACAACATAGAAGAATTTTGAGGGCAGAATTTATTTTAAGGGTTGTAGAATGTAGCTCCATGAGATTTTTATGAGATTTTTTTTCATTGATGTATTTTTTTGTATGAAACACCAAGATAATATTTCACTACATGAAATACCAACTTATCTTGTAATATACACAACACTATGCTTGTCTTGTGTCACACACAATTTCATGTACTTTTGATAGAATTCATTTCACGCAAGACCAAGCTTAAGAGAACAACTAAATATTATTAATTTTACTTTTAACCTAGATGATATAATATTGGTATGAAGAAAATTAACTTAATTATGAAAATATTCATTACTCTTTGGTGAGAAATAAATTATAAATGAAAAATAATACTTTTTAAACTAAAACGATATGTTTTTCTAAAAAAATATATTTAAATGAAAATAAGTGAGTTTATAAAATAATAAAATCACACTTGAGGAATTTTATTAACTTGGTAACTATATAATATATTCAATACAATTTTTAAAATTAATCTTATATGTTTTCTATACATTATATAGGAAAAAATCAATTTTTTAGATAAAAATGGTATTTTTTTTCAAAAAATGAAGTTTCATCACCTTTTCATGGTGCACCTATTTAAAATACATTTTTGAAAATTTAATTTATTCTATTTAATAAAATAAAGTTTTTCTTTTTAATAGTGATATAAAAATTAATTTTTATGAACATTTAAAATTTTATGATAACTTTCATGTTTTGATGAATAGTGCAAATCACTCTATTTTAATTGAAAACAACTTTTTTCATTGAAATAGTCTATATGGTTATATTATATTATTAAATGGTTTTAATTTATAAATAAAATATATTTTTATCATTCAATATAATGTATTTCATTTTCATTAATTATACCGTGAATTTTTATGTAAATACATTTCAATCATTTGTAATGTTTTAACTTCTAAAAACTTATTTTTCATTCCGACGAGGGAATTAATTTAAATTTAATTAATAAAAATATTATTTTTTTATTTTTTAAAAATGGATTCCATATTTATAATTAGTGGGTAAAAATTATGTTAATAGAATTATTTTATTTTTTGGACAATATGAATAGTTACATTAATAAATTTTATTATTATGGTAAAAAGATAAATCTGGAAATTATGGGTAAATATAATATTGTAAAATTACCTGAAAACATGTACAAATAAGATTGAATGAGTTTTGTTTTTACCAAAACCATACTTGGGTAGAAATTATACCCTTTGGAAGCCACTTGGGTGAGATTATGACATTTTTTATATATATATTTAAAGAAAAGTCAAATAGGTCTTACTAAAATTTTTATAACTAAAGTATTTTTTAATATAAGATCATACATAAGATAAATTATATTATAAATAATAATTTTAAAAAAATAATTATAATGATTATTTATTTTTAATTTATTTGGAAATATTTAACATCCTTACGGGTTTATATACTGATAACGATGAAATTACTTAATTGATGAAAATTCAGAAAACTAATTTTTATTAAAATGATAATAACCATTAAAGGACCAAAAAAACATGGACAAATCTTATTGGTAAATTATATCCCAACCATAATCATATGAGGGTCATGTTATTGTCCATTTGGTGAAATATAAAAGATATTATTAAACTTATATTATTTTATTTAAAGTGATGTTAAACTTATCACATTAATATTTTAAAGAGTATACAATTTTAATGATGGATTTTTGGGATGACATATTCGACTAAAATTATTCTTATAAAATTTAGCAAATTTATCTTTATCTTAGTATTTTTTTTATTTTTTTTTCATCAAATTAGTGTATTAAATAATTAGAGAAAGATGATGTTTTAATTATTTTATTAAGGGAAATATCAAACAATTGTTATTAAAAATATTAAAATAAATATAATTTGAGATAATTAATATGTCCAATGAAGTTTCTAGAAGACCTTGACATCTTAATGATAAATAAAATATTTTTTTCATTGTTAAATTCTAATCTTAATATTTTAAAAAATCTATTAAATGAATGGTGTGAAAATTGAAATTATAGATATTTTGTCAAAATAATGTTTTAATAATTTATTTAAAAATAGTAAAATATTTTCAATAATATTAAATAATTATTTTTTATTATAAAATGTTCAATATTTTTTATTTATGATCTAATTGACTTCACATAGGTAAAAATGATACTATTTTAATATTAAAAAATTGGTTACCTTAGTTAAAATTAACAAAGAATAATTATGGGTGAAATAAAATGATAAGGATTAAAATGAAATAAAAACATGTATAAAGAGTATTTTTTATGATATTAAAAACACATATCATATTATATTCTAAACTAAGACATTTTGGTTGTTTTTGTATGTGCTTTCATATTATTATAAATTAATAATTTTGGAGATTCCAAAGGTACCCCTCACCTTAATTGTAAATGGGAACCTCCTCCTTCATTTCTTATCTTCACATTGAGCCTTAAATCTCAGTCATCCGCCTTATCTTTTACCTTATCAAATTCACTAGTCTCATTATATAGGTTATAGTCTTCTCTATAGTCTAACTCTACTACCCCTTAGGAGATCTAGAGGGTGCTCGTCGAAGAAGAGGTAATCTCTTCTAGTGATTCGTTCAAACTTCTTTATTCTTATACTTCTTCTCCCTTTTTTGTTTACATAATTAAGTAAAAAATATTTTATCACCTATATACAGAGATTTTATTTTGGTTATAGAAAAACCTTATTCCACCTTCTATCCATCCTGCGAAAAATGAAATCACCACGCGTGTGTACGTATGGTTTATCATCACCACACTGTGATGAAATATATTTTTCATAACCACTTTACATGGATGGGTATAAGATGGAAATAATAACTAAATATGATTATTATTACAAGATATTTTTTCGAGAACAATAGATATTCCACACACATCCAAATAGTTTCATAATTAAAGGAATAATATCATCGCTTGTACGTACGTACGACCTGCCGTCTCCACAATGTAATACGATTCATTCTAAAAGATGTAAATTAAAAAATGATTATATAAATGATAAAATGAATAAAATATGATATATATTTTATTAATATCATTATGTAAATGATATAAATATAAACAATTAAAAATAATCAGAAGTTATTTTGCAAAACATGCATAAGAAAATGAAGTCGTTTATACACAAATAACGAGTAATAATGAAATGTTATTAACAAATAGATGAAAATATTATCATATCTGATACCATAAAAATAAATATTATTCTAGAATAATTCAATTAAAATATTTTAATCATTATAAATGAGGTTTAAATACATACAAAGTATATTAGACTTTAGGTATTAGCTAATTTCGCAATCTCACTTTTATCTGAGATTGTTTATATGTAAGTATTTATTGGGGTATATTTATCATCCATATAAATGTTTTATACATATGTATTATAAAAGATTATTTATATTTTTATAGAATTTATTAACTTCAATTTAAACCAATGATGAATTTTTTTTTTGAAATGGTATGAAAGGAATCTTTTTTTGTTTTCAACAGAAGGTACTTACTTTTCGACAAAAGTACGAGAAGAAAGTTATATTTTAACTTATATGACATGAATGGATTTATATGTTTTGATAATTCTTTATCTAAATGAATATTAATTTAAAATATTTCATGTTTATTTTCAAATAAATTATTTTCTTTTAAAATTATGCATCATTTTGAGAAAAGAAAATGTTTATGAACAATAATGGATATTTTCTCAAGAATTAATTGCAAGTATTTTGTCGATATTATTTTCCATATAAGATTAAATTATTTAATAGGGTTATGTTTCAAGTATACTATCCCTATTATTCATATTGTATTATTAGGTTTTTTATATAATTATATTTTTTAAATTTATTTGTTTTACATTGATTATGTTATGGTGTAATGATGTTTAAGAAACCCATTTTATTCCTTGTGTTATGCTATGATGAATTATTTATATTTTGGTGGAACACTTAATAATTATTTAATTATGAGATAGTTGGTACATATATCTCCCTCTAATTAATTGGTTAAATATTTATAACTCATGATATAGACATGGTTGTAATAGGAAATGATCTCAGTTCAATAGTACAGGACTGGGATGAGGAGTGAACTCGGTTCAGTAATCAACTTTGTCCACTATGATGGTCTTGGAAATGATCCTTGACTAATGTGAAATTATTTTCTATGTTTATGTGTATTCCAAAAACATTAATGTCTTATTTAATGATTTACTGGATTACATTCTTGGACTCTTGATAACTTTTATGATTTATTCCATGGAATATTATAACGATATTTCTTATACAAGATTATATTTTCAAATTTTTTATTCTTATTTCTTTTTATTATGTTATTATTGTTATCTCGATTTTTTACCCTTAATGAGCATCTAATATCACTATTTCGTATATTTCTTTTCCCCGGATCATGAAAAATATTATTAAATAAGATATTTTAAAAAGGGGTCTTGTTATGATGAAATAAGTGGGAGATAATGAAGATGTCATACAAACTTGTTGTTTTTGATTCCCAATTTCTACATACACTATACCTATAAGGTAATTTAATGGGTTTTTAATATTTTTTAATCAATATTATAAAAGTTTGAATTAATATCAATGTATGTAAAGTATGGTTAATTATATCATATCATCCCTATACTAATGGAAAGTCAGAGCGAGCTATATATATTCTTATAGAAATGCATTATTCCTTAGTTATTAACATTGTTTGAGCATTGGATTACCATTATAGATTGGTTAACGTTTCTTAAAAAGTGGTTATTAGTATACTATCAGGATATTTCCTTTTAGTTCATTATATGGCATGTCGTGTAATGTTTTTTGTCAGATATTAGGGAAGCTTCCTTAGTGAGACCGAGTTTTTTCTAAAGAGACGATGTTGAATATTCATTTGCTTCATTATATATTTTTGATGGAAACTAGTTTCTATAAGTCTTATTCTAAACATCATCATCAAAATTTAGAGTTTTTTTATGACCAGTTGTTCTTGAGAGTTTTATCTTTATTAGTACACTGAAATTTTTAGAAATATTCAATGATTTTTCAAAGGTTTCTGGGTCCTTTCATATTTTTGATTATGGGGGAAATGTTTATTATAATTTATCACTTCTTCCAAATTCAATTTCTATCCATAAAATGTTTTATATATCGTGGTTTAGGTAGTATCATTCTTACCCATATCTTGTCCTGAGGTGGGATGATCTTGATTTTGAACCTAATGTATTTGTTATTGATCATCCATTAATAAGTGTTGATTATAAGAAAAAGGTTATTCAATAGAATATGATAACTTTGGTTCATGTGATATTTTATCATGGTATTATTTCCCATGAGGCATGTGAGCATGAGGCACTGATGGGAGAGTTGTGGTCTAATCTCTTCAAAGCCTCAAATATATAGGAATATTTGGGCTTAAGTATCTGTTTTTAATTTTTATTTATTATGATTTTATGTGTCTGATATAAAAATGATTATTTAATTCATAATGAGTTGTATATTATTTGGGGGTTTACATGAGCCACATGTGATGATGGAAAAAGATCTGGAGCTACAATAATTTCCTCCATGTCTGGGAAAACTAGTAGAATCCCATGTGGATGGTTTTAATGCCTCCAATAAACATGGAATCAATTTTATATTTTAGGATGCACATGTGGATGTCCACTTTTAAATACGAAGTCTCTTATAAAGCGAAGTCTCACTAATTATAGGCTAACTAATTTTTTAATTTATTATGTTTAATATTAACTGTGTGAGTTTGATGTGGTTTTTAATGTTATAATTTAGTTTAAATATAAATATTTAATGTTTTTTATAAGTTTTTTTTCTTGTATTAAAATCAATATTTAGTTTCAAGTTTTTAAGTGGGTTCATTTTATAATAAAGTTTTTGTTTCTGAAAAAGTGTTTCAAAATGATTTTGATTGAATTATGTGTTTTGGAAAAATATATTGAATGAAATTTATTTTATGTCTGAATTTATTAAAATAAATTATTTATAAATTAAAATGGTTTCAAATGGTAATTAAAATTTGGAAATGGTTTTTTATTTTTTTTGAATAATGGGGGGTTGTATTAAAAAATTTTGTTGACTATTGGTTAATTTCAATAAAAAAACGTTTTATAATGTGTGAATGTAATTTTTTTGGTAATATATTCTCTTGGGTTTTTCCATTCCTAATGATAGAATAGGGTGTGAATTATAAGTCGTTAATTGTGTAAATCCTTGTCTCTTGTTACTTTGTTAATTCCTCCTATATTGGTCTTGGGAAAAAGTAGAAGGCCTTTCTCTTAGGATTACCAACTCAATGATTTCTTTGGATTTTAATGCATATTTATTTCATTCTAGTTTCTATCTAGAGTCTGAATAGTGTTCTGAAATAAAAATATTTATACTCTCAGACCATATCTTAGGATAATTGATTTGTGGATATAGTTATAGTTAAGACTTATGAGTCTAGTTATTAGTTCTTTTGTTAATAGTGATGTGAGTTTTATTCCATGGTGAGCCTCATTGTACGGGTATATGTCTCTTGATTTATCAAATTGTGTTAGTGATTGGCTGTGTTGAGTTTTTTTTGATAATTTTTATTATATTTATTTGGATATTTTGATTGAAGATTTTGTTATGGTGGTTTTATGAATGCTTGGGGTATTTTGGTTTCGTTAACTTGGTGATTATGGGGGAATGTGGGTTGTCCTTATCACATATAGGTATATGTGTGGTTCCATGTGGTTGTTTGACCCATTGTTGTGTAATAACATTGTGGATGTCCGTTTCCTTATGTCTTGAACATGATAAAGATTTTGGAATCTTTTCATTGGTATCTATGAGTAGTATCACTATCAATAATCACATAACAGTGATGGATCCTATTTTGGTATCGATGGGATAATTCTAGTGTGGTTGTAGTCCTTGTTTGATATGATGGAGCATTTTAAACAAGGTATAAGGTCCATATTGGTATTTAATGAGGCTAGTTTATTGGTTGGGATTCATTTTAGGATCCTTGTTTAGGTTCCACGGTGATATTTAGTTTTGTGATAGATTAAATATTCATGTTATTCTAGTGAAATTGAGGTTCATAGTGGGCTTCTATATCATTGTGTACAATGGTTGTGATTTCTATTTTAGAAGATCTAAAGTTGTTGGGATAACTATGTTACAATTCGATTTTCATTAGAACTTATCTGAAGAGTTATAGTAGTTTTTTAAGGTTGCATTATTCCTAGAGACGTCTAGTGATTGGAGAGATCATTTGAGAATTTTCATGATTTAGGATGGAATTTTTTTATTGTGGTTCATTTTCATTTGATCCCTTCTGGTTCAATCTCTCTTTGTTTTTTCCCTACACACCCACCTCTTAAATTAAAGTGACTTTACCGTTACAATTCTAATTCCTTCTACATAGAATGAAGAATTTCTGGGTGTATAAAGGGACTTTTTGCGGATAATAATGAGTCCCAAGTGTGATTAGGGAATTTTATTTGTCATTTTTGGTATTTTTATATATTATATTATGTTTTCGTAAATTTTGGTCTGTGAAATATTAAATTTCAAAAGTTTTTACATGTGTTTATGATCTTGAAACCCATCTGAAAATAATTTATTTTACACTATTACGTAGTTTATTAAATGTACACGATCTAAATATGAATAAAAAAATGTAAGGGCCCTAGTGTAAAACATAGAAGGAAATTTTGGTCATAGTAGTGATTTTAATGCGATTACCACGCATTGTGAAAAACCAGTTTGGTTGCTAAATTTTTAAATTTTAATTTTAATTTTATTATTTTTATTTTAACATTTTCCAATTTTTTATTCTTTTTTCTCCTCTCCCTTAATATACTCATGTCACGAATTCTCCTCTTGTTCAATACCCTAGTACAAAAATCCCTCTTATAGCTCTTTCCTCCAATAATTTCCTTGCAGACTCTTCACAATTTTGGAGCTGAATCTCTAGGGTAAATCCTCAAATTCCTTATGATTTACAATTTTCTTGTTTTATCTCTCCCCATAACATATACCCACTTAAGAACCATAGGGGTTTGGTTTGACTCTATTTTTTTGAATTTTCTTGTTTTTTGGGTGTGTGGTGTTTTCTAAGGGTTACTTTTACCCCATATTATCATTACAGACCTTCGATCATCGTTTTCTAGTACATTTGACAAATATATTAGAATTTAGGTTTTAGAAACTATATTTGTTTGGTTTTAATTTATATTTGAACTATTTAATGGATGTTTAACTTATTTTTATTTATTCTTAGAAGATTAAATTGGATTTTTTTTCTTAATTTTCATCAAAAGAAATGAGTTTCTCTATTTTCAATAATTTTTAATAATGTTTTATTGAACTTTGGAACCTAATTTTTATTATTATATCTAAGTATCTTTTTAAATTTTATATTTATGTTATTAAAATTATTTTATACTTTTTCTTTTTTTCAGTGTTTTTTATTTTTCATTTTGAGTGGTACATGAAATTAAAATTTTAAATAAATCGCTTATTATTTTGTTCGAACTAAATTTCATGTTTTAAATGTCAGGTGAACCTATTTGGTAGTTAGTTTATATTGGTGATTGGGGTTTTAACCATTGGGGGTTTTTAATAAAAAATTGATTGGTTAATATATGGAAACTTTAAAGAATTAATAATTCATTTTATAAATAATGATTTTGAGACTTCATTTAAATTTGTAGATTTTATAATGACCTTTGGAAATGAAAATTCAAATGATTACAAATGGATTTGTTCCCCAATTATATTTTCCTGGTTGATTTTTTGACATGTTAAATGGTTTAATAAACGGTTTTTTAGTTTGTAAGAAACTATTAGGGGACATTTTTTTATTGATATGGATTGTGTCCCATGGGGTTTTTTTAAGAGATTATGGTTGTGTGATTCAGGATTTTACTTGATTGGGAGTCATATTAAAGGATTATATTGACGTTTATACCCATAATTTAATGTGATAACTCCTTATTTCCATCCATTACATTATTTTGGTCTCGGTAACCAAGGTTTTATGGTAGGATAACATAAATTTGAGGATTTTCTTTTATCTAAACTATAAATGTAAATTATATGCCTCTCTCCCCTTTCACTAGCTAGATATGTGTTTCGCAATATTACTCTAGATCCTAGTAAACTATATATAAGATACCGAGCCTTTGTAACCATAGGGTAGATACCATGACACTCTTTCATTAATTTGTGGATTAATAGGGGTCTCATTTCTTTTATAGATTCCCCCGTTTTATTACTATGTATGGAATTAAAGTCCCAAAGGATCGAATAACGACTGAGACTAGAGGGGGTGAATTAGTTGTTTACTTTTTATAAGTTTCAAAATTATAGAAACTTATCCCCTATAACCAGTTAATGTTCATTACAATATCATATTTTATTAAATAATCATGCATAAAAAATGTTGGAAAGAATGTAAGTAGAACTAGATTTATAGGGTTTGGCCTCAGTGTGAGAACCTACATCCTTTCTATAGCGACTCACATTGGTCTATAAAAAATCACTATTTTAAATAAGTCAATATAACTTGTTTCAAATCCTATTATAGAACTTCTATATCCTGATAGGTATGATTATATTGACTCCCTTAAGATTATAATGTTTTCATATAAACAATTCCGCCATAAAAAAATAACGAACAAAAACAATTGTTCCTCAAATGCTTTGTCCAGAACCTCAGTAATATGTGGTTGGGTCCGATAATATTGGTCTAATGGGGATAGGTCTAATGGACTCAATCCAATTAACCTTATCTATATCTACACTTGAAACTAACTTCTATTATATCTTAATATAAAAACATGTACTTATTAGAATCTTTTCAAAACTCAATTCGATCTTCCTCAATCTGGTCTCCCCCGCTCTAAAAGGAAAACATTCAATTGTCTTCGCTTCTAATGAGATATCTATCTGAAACACACTTCAGAACTTTGTATCACTTCCACCATTTTCACACATATGTAAATTTTCATACTAAAATGTAATATGCATCTATTTAGAGAAATTAAATAATATAAATTGTGAGAAGACAGAAAACATTTACCACACATCCAAATTCATAAAGCATCAAATTTCACATTCATTGGAACTTCATATTTGACCCCTTAAAACCTTATCATACCTTTTATTTTCTTCTCAAAACTTATGTACTCTCTATAAAATCTTTTGAAATTATCAAATAAATATTAGAAACTAATTTCTGAGAAAATTGGTTTGTTAAAAATTTTCATCTCGATTTAAATTTCTTATAGAAACTCAGTCTGATTTTACTTTCTAATAGAAAATCAGTCTGATTTTACTTTCTAATAGAAACTGGGTCTGATTTGACTTTCTAAATGATGCTAAAACCATTTTAACATTATAACAGAAACACATTCCATTTTGAATTTCTAATTGCATCTTAGTTTGATTTTACTTTTTAATATAAACAAAGTCCAATTTTAATATCTAACAGAAACTCCATCTGGTTTGACTTTCTAATAAAAAATTATTTTAATTTTCATTAATAATAAAAACTCAGTCTGTTTTGACTTTCCAACAGAAACTAATACTGATTTGAATTAATAATAAAAAATGAGTTTTATTGTACTTTATGATATAAATTATACCCAATTTGTCTTTCCTCCAAAGATTTTGTTAGATAAAATTTATAATTGAAGCTGATTCTGATATGATTTTCTTATAGAAACTTCGTAAGATTTGAATTTATAATAAAAATAAATAAAATAAATATGTATCAGTCTCTTTCTGATGTACTGGATTTTAAAACTCCTCCAAAAAACTTGTTCTCGCATCATTACTGATTCATTAAATTTATGATACTTGAAAGAACAAAAAAGAATCATCATTTTTTTCGAATGTGAAAAAATTTCCAAAATTCATAACACTGCAACTTTACAACATTCTTCTTTCTCAAAAACTCATAAAATTTTAAAATTGTAAAAAAAATATTATCATAATATCTTCAACTCCATACTAATGCATAATTTGACAGACACTTTTGAAAAAAATAGAGTTGACATATTTATTACAAAAACGGAGTTCGTTAGACTGATTCTGATGCATTTTGTCTGATCACAAAAACAATTCAATGAACTTTGTTTATTAGGATTCAGATCTACTTATCAACAAAACATGTAACTAAATTTTCACAAAAAATATTTCACCATATGTAAAACGACTTTCTTTTACAAAAATTTTATCTTTTAAAAAATATAAAATGTTGTAAAAAGAGAAAAATTAAAAAGTATATTCAATATACCAGTTTGGGTTTTTTGAATACTCTTATTAATATTTCTTTCAACTCACCATTTTGTAAACACTTATATTTTTTCACAATACATATTTTTAAACAAATCATGTTTTTTTACTTCTACCAAATTATATCCATTTTCAATATAGCGTTCCCTAGGTCCATACTCCTGGATAAAGTAATGTTTTTAATGGAATTCAATCACTCTATGACAAGAAAAATTTGAAGCCATATTATGATAATCTACCTCTCAATTTTATGTTTTCCTATCACTTTTATTTTTGTCTCCCCTATTTTAGGATGAGAATATCTTCGGAATAATTTAAGTAAGAAAAGTACTTCTCTATATATTGAAAGATAAAGATGTTTATATTCTATACCTTTGTAAATATAATCCAAATCATAGTGGGGGTTTCTTTAAAAAATTTAGAAAGATGATGGTAAAGGTTGAACATGATGTTTTAGCCTCAATTCCACAAATATCACTTTCAAAATTTGTTTTGTGAAGATATCAACGATTTGATATTTAATTCATATATATTCCAAAAATAATATCCATCAGTAATTTCACTTTTATAAAGTGAAACATTACATTAATGTGATTGGATCATGAATGTTGGACAAAATTATTAGATAGATCAATTGCACTCAGATTATCAAAAATAATATTCAATTGTTTAGAAACATATCCATTAAGCTTTTCCAACTAAACTCTCATCCATAACATTTGAGTACCTGACTGAGTAGTAGTAACAAATTCTTATTACGTTGTGCTTGAAGTTACTGAACATTTTTCTTACTATTCCAACTCACAAAACATTTACTGAAAAAAATGCTCCTCATATTATTTATTTTTTCATCATTACAATATCTATACAAATCTATATCACTATAACCACGAATCAACATTTCAAAAATTCTTTTATATAAAATAACATATGAATTTGTTACTTTTAAAAATCTCAAATTTATCTAGGCCACCAATATATGATATTCTATAGGATCACTATGATATCTGGAAAAAAAGTCACAGAATTGACAATATCAGGTCTTGAGTCCATAGGATAAAAAACTTCTTATTAGCTTCCAAAAATCATTCTTATTCGTAATTTTTCAAGATTCATCTTTACTCATATTTATCCCAACTGAAATAATGGTATAAAAATATTTTCATTCTACCATAATTTTTTTTTTAAATTACCTATCATATGTTTCAGGAGATAAGAACATTTATTTTTCCTTATGTTGAACTTGTAAACCAATGAAGAAATTTAATTCTACCTACATTATTATATCAAACTTCTTATTAATTTCTTCATAATTTTCTTTATAAACATCTTATATTTTCATAGAAAAAAAATATCACACATGTACACATTTAAAATTAAGGTACATGAGTTAACTTATTTCACCGAAAAGTAACTATCAACATTCACTTTAGAAAAATAGAACATTCTAAAAGAATTTAAGCATTAAATACCAAGAATTCTGTGCTTATTTCAACCAAAAATAATAATTCTTCAATTTATAATATTTTCTTTCATATTCATCAAGTAAATAAATCACATGGTTTCTCAAAGTAAACTTTTTCTTCCATTTCACTATTTTGAAATGATGAATTTACATCCATCTAATACAATTTTTAAATTTAGTGTACTACCACTACTAGAAAAATTATAATAGTTTATAATCTAGAAAATATGGAAAATATTTCAACAAAATACACACCTTCCACTTATGTATATTCTTTACAAATAAGCCTTTATTTTTTTCATGAAACTTCTCCATATTTATTCATCTTGTTTTTATAAACCCATTTTTTCTGATAATATGTTGACCTTTCAAACATAGAAAATTTTCCCATGCATAATTTTTCACAATTGGATTCAACTCTTTTTTCAAAAACTTCTCCAATTCTTTGGACTGAATAGATTCTGAAACTGATTCTGATTCAACTTTTGAAATAAGTGGAGTATAATTTTATAATATTAGTTTTATTCAAATCTGAAATTGAAGATTATGATTCCCAGGAATAGGTTTGGTCTGAACATTTTATTATAATGTCGGAAATTTCAGATTTCCTCTTCCAAATTCACTTTCATCATTACATGATTCATCTGAATCATGATAAGTCTATTTTGATTCACTTTCATTTTTGTTAGAAATCTTCATTTTGACTAACTCCAAAATCATAAAAACCATTCTTAAGGATTTTTGATTTTAAATAAAAATCATATCATATGACTCCAATAACTTTTTTAAACAATTTTTATATCATTTTTAACTTCATCCATTGGGTGAATAACCTATAAAAGTTACTTCCTAAAATTTCTCATCATATTTTCTAAGACACTAATTTTTTTTATTTAAGTAATCATAGACTTACAAAAACATTTATGTACTTTAATAAGTTTATTTTGTCATGCCATGTTTCATAATAATTCATGGTGAAATAATGTTTCAAAAAAATATATGTTCCAAATATGTATAACCATAAAAATAGATTCTCTATAATAGAAGATTTAAATTTTATATTGTTCTAACATGCTTCTTTCCCATTTCTACCAAACATAAATTTTTTCATTCTTATTTTTTTGTGGTGTTTATGTAGCACTATATTTATGATTGATTATAATTTTTCTAATATAAATCTCAAACATATTGGATTTGAATTATGTAAGAATATATGTTCCCAACTTCATTATATTAAACCCGATCTCTTTCTAAACTTATCTTTAGAAGACTCTGAACATTTCTTCCACTATAACTTGTCTTTCATAAACATGATATTGTTCATCCGAGTAAAATAATTAATAAAAGTTAAAAATCCCATTTTGTTAATTAATCTCTCATCGCCCCACATTAATCATAATGAATAAGTTCAAGATGTTTGGCAGACAGAATCTCAACTTTCCTATTACTTTTATTTGTCATGTTCCCTTTCTGACATGTTATACAAACATCTTCTTCTATTCTTATTAATTCCTAAATATTTCAAGTAGAAATAAAGTTATAAATCATTTTCATTTTAATTTTACCAAGTTTTCCAAGCCTTTAGTGCCACAATTGTTTTCATCTTCATCACTCAAGTAATATTAGTTTTTAAATTATTCAATTTGAATGATATTCCCACTATCTCTTTCTCATTTTGTAAAAACATTTCCATAATTTTGACTTCTGATGATATAATAGACATTTATCAATATACATTATTTTTCATCATCACAATGTTGACTAGAACCATGTATGTTATGTTATAGTCCTTCAAAAAATAAAACATCCTTATATTTCAACATTTCTACGTCAATATCAGTCATTCTGATTCCATCAATTTTAAAAGAACTATCATTACCAATAGTAATGATACCTCTATAAAGATTTTGAATATGTTACTTGATTATTAATCCACTTTTAATGTGTGAAGAACCAACACTATCAAGTATACATGGTTTTTTCTTTTTTACATTCTTTCAAGATAGTCTCAACAACAGGAGATCATTATTTACCGTACTTCTTTCCTCTTTCCTTTTCTTTTCATACATGGAAAACATATCTAAGATGTGTAGTCATACATTCTTGAGAAAATTGACATGGTGGATCACATATTCCACAAGATTATTTCATATTATCAAACTACTTTTTCATTGGAATGTTTCTAACATATTTAGATTTCACTTTTTCAACTCTTTCTAATTTAAGAATGTTACCCATTCTAATTTCACTATTTCTTCCACATTGTTAAAAAAAATTATGGGAAGTAACTTCTTATAAAAAACATTATATGTTCTATGATGATAGATTCCACAACACTAGAAAAAATCATCAAAACATGATTTTAAAATTAATTATGATCTTTCTATATAGAATCATTGCTGAGGTTAATGACTTGTTTATTTATAACATACTTCGGCAATAGTCCATATTTACTACTTAAGGATTTTTATGAATTTGTAGATGCGATAGGTTAATCATATCCATTCTCAACTCATTATTTACTAGTAATTTTCTTATCACATGAAATATTACAAAAAAACTAAATGAAACATTTTTTTGGGTGGGTATGGATGTCACCTGATTCTTGATTTCAGCATTCTCAACAACTTTATAAGTATTATATTTTACTTCTAAAGCTTTTTTGAAGTTTTTATTTATCAATTTTAAAGTACATGAATCCCCAAATTGTTTTGATTGATACTTGTTAACTTCCTCTTCCTTAAATGGAAAATTCTTATTGAGATCTTCAACCATATTTCCCAATTTAGAAATTCCATTTGGGTAAGTTAAGATCTCATAGATGTATTCTTATTCATTATTGAAAAAAAATTCACATTAAATAATTGTTTTACTATTTTTATTTATCATTCTAATTTCTTGCTTGTGATTTATATTTTTCTCAAGACATGCAACAAGTTCTATTGTATGTTTATACACTCTATAGGATTTTCCACCTCTTTCTTCTCAACTATTTTATGAGTCTTCTATTTTATGAAAATTTTCAATGAATTTTCTAACATTTTCTAAAATTTCACCTTTTAAAGAATTGTTTTTAGATGAGTTTGATTTTTATTTCTAACTCAACATACTTCTACTTTTTCAGTAAACTTCATCTTATATTTTCATAATGAATTTTTTTATAAATTTTGTTCCACTTATTCCAACAAGGTTTGTCATTAGAATCGTGTCAATGTTCTTCAACATAATTCTTTGGGAAATTCATAGAAAATTTCCCAATTATACCACTCTCAAATCCTTTTAGAGGAAGTTTTCCACCATAATTATCTAATCCTGTTATATATTTCTTGAATATACGAGACAAAATTTTATCATTCAACTCATCATTCTATTTATCTTTGGAATCAAAATGATCTAAATCTTTAATATATTTCATTTTCATCCCCCTCATAGATTCAAAATCCATCTCATATTTAATAATATTTTTGAAGACTGGATATTTTCTTATTTCATAAGAAATAAGAATGTTATGGATTTAACCAAGAGTTAATCTTCATTATATTCTAAATATTAAGTTTTAGACTCAAACTTGTCTAGAAAGTTTTTAATGAGTTTCTTCACAATTGTAGAATCTTAGAAGACATATCTCAAACCTCTACTGTTGAAAAACAAACATCACTTACTCTGGTGAAGTATTCATAAATAGTTTATTCATCTCTCATTCTTATGTCTCCCAACATACTACACCAGATATAGAGCTTTTCTTTCTTCACTTTAGTACTCCCTTTGAAAATACTTTCCTGATTTTCAAAACACTCTTTGATGTTTTGATACCCATCGACATAAATTAAAAAATTCATATAGAGAGGAAAGGATAAAATTTATAGCCTTTCCATCAACTTAAATATTTATATTCTCATCACATTTCATTGCATCAATTTCCTCAATAGGTGGAAAACCAATTATAGTAGCATCAATAACTTCTAGAACAAGAGATAAGAGATATGGAATCATAAGTTTATTCCAACCATAGTAAAGTTTCAAAAAAAATTTAGAATTCCTCTAATGTTTATAGAATTGATATGATCCATAAGCCTTAAACATTTAGAAACTTGACCCCTAAAATCTATAAAATTTCATTATGTTTTCATATTGTAGTAAATAATCAAGCTTGAAAAAGTTGGAAATAATCTAGTGCACATGAGGTTTATAAGGTTTGGCTTCAGTGTGAGAGCCAAAATCCTTTTTATAGTCACTCCCATGGGTTTATAGAAATTTACTATTATAAATAAGCCAATAAAAATTGTTTTATCTCTAGTTAGACACCTTTTCTCTCCCAATGTCTATGATTATAAGACCTCCCATAAGTTTAAAAAGTTTTCCTAAAAAAAATTATCCATAATAAAAGAAAGAATTACAAAAACGTTTTCACCAAATATCATCTTTTATGATCCTCAATCTGATGTGGATGGATCCAATAATCTTCGTTCTATGGGGTGGGGTCAAGTGGAATCAATATAATTCTCTTTATTTTAATTTTTACCTGAATCTAACTTATCTTCTATCTGAATAAAAAAACATGAACTTCTCAGAATCTTCTCAAAAACTCAGTCCAAACATCCTATATCTGATCTTCCTCACTCTGATAAGAAAAATACCCAATGTTTGATCTAATAATGATATCTTTCTCAAGAACACACTTCTAAACACTAAAACACATCCACCATTTTCAAGCATATGAAAACTTGAATATTATGAATTTAATTTTCATCTGTTAATAGGAATTCGAAATTATAAAATATGGGAAAAAAGAAAACATTCCCGCATAGTTAAATTCTTAAAACTCATAATCTCATGTTCATTTGAGCCTTATCTTTGACTGCTTCAGACATTCCCATGCTTTTGGTGTCTTCTCGAAACATCAATAATCTTCTATGATAACTTCATTAATTATCAAAAAAATATCAAAGACTAATTTCAATAAAACACAAGTTAATAAAATATTTCACACCGACTAGAATTCTTATAAAAGATCAGTCTTATTTGAATTTTTTTATAAACACAATCTGATATGAATTTATAATTAAAACTATGTATCATTAAATTTTTTAATAGAAACTCAATATGTTCTGAAATTTGAAAAGAAACTTAGTCTGAATTTACTTTCTAATAAAAACTTGGTCAAATTTGACATTCAAACAGAAACTCTTTCCAATTTGACTTTTTATAGAAATTGTGTCTGATTTGATTTTGTAATAGAAACTCAGTTATTTTTTACTTTCCAATAGAAACTCATGGAGATTAAAATTTCTAATATAAAATGACTCTGATTTGAATTTACAACATAAAATCATCCGGATTTGAATTTCATCCTCAAATCCATTCTGATAGAATTTATAAAAAAAACTAATGATTTGACATTCTAATAAAAACCAAATTTATTAGTAGGTGTTAGAGTCCTTTTTATGTACTAGTTTCTTTAATAACTTCGACAAAACTATTCTTGTATCATGAATTATTCATGATATTTACATAAATTGGTGTAACTATAAATAACCGTCATATTTGTTTTAGAAATTTTAAAACATCCCATCTTTATTAACACTATAACATTATATCATTCTTCTTTCAAAGAAACTAAGAAACATTTGACTTTATAACAAAAAAAATTATTCGAATATCATTAAATTCATACCAATGAATCATCCAAAAACAACTTTTAAAAAATCATAAATATCTTAGATTTCTAAACAAAATAGACTATGGTAGTCTAATTCTAAAGCTCTACATCCATTCAAATTTTTTTTGAAAATACCATTATTCATTTGAATTCACATATACTTCTCATCAAAACAAGTTATAAAATTTTAGGAACATATCATTCACCTGATGTACAAAAAAATCTTTTTCAAAAATATTAGTTGCCAACAAATACAAAGAATTTTAAAAACAAAGATATCACAAAGGATATTCAAGAACTGATGATAAGATTGTTTATCTCCTTTTTTTCTATGAAAATGTTCCATTATTTATCAAACTTTTTTCCTGTTGTGTGTGTTGGTTTTATAAACTACATTAGAATTTCCTTTTTTGAAGAAATTATGAAAATTGGGTAGGGAGTTATTTCATATGATGTGAGTGATCTCTAAATAAATTTTTTAAAGTAAATTTTTTAATTTAATTAAATTAATTAAGAAATATTAAAGATAAATTTTGATTTATTTTTGGTTTATATATAATTAAGTATTTATATCTTATTTTTGATTCCTACTTTAAAAATAGCATCAAATATCTCTTTAATTAAAATTTAGGATATATGGAAAGGTGGTTGGTGTTCTATTGAGTGTTATATGCACACACATATATTCTATTTAAAATTATTTACTTTATTATTTTCTTTCTCACTCTTAAGGTTCATTTTCAGTCAAGGATAGTTAGTTACTAATGGAGATGAATGTTTTTTAGTATTATTTATCCCATTAAGAATATGGTGCCTTTCAAATGCTTTTGTAGGATATACCATTTTAATTCATATAATTTCAAACATTTAGCAATTTAAATGAGTTATATACTACTTTTAGTTATAGTTATTATCTTTATCTATTATTTTGGTTAAGGTAATGTATTCCAAAGACAAAAAATTAGATATTTGGATGATAAATACCTCACCATATGATGCTTCCAAAAAATATTAAAATAATGTTATGAGTTGATACAAATGTGAGATAATAAATTTGGATAAAAAATATCATTACACCTTAGATCACATGATTAATAATGGTAATATTTTCTTCAAGAATTAATTATTTACTAAGACAAGACAGCTTTTTGCATTGATGAACTTATCAAAAATGATATTCATATGGACCCCTCTATTAAATCAAAATTTCAAAGGGTTATGGGCTCTAATAGGTTAAGAAAATTATAGATTGGTTTGTCTATTTCATATAGTGTATATATATTTTTCGAATAATGGTTTTTTGTTCAGGTTCACACTAAACCATTTAAAGTGAAATTGAAAATTAAAAATATATATTTTGAGAGTTCTGGTTATTGGTGGATTTTCTTATTTCATGTAGATACACAATGATTTGGTGGTTCTAGATGTAGACAGATTTTGGGTGTTAGAAGAGGGCTCTAAATAGGTGAGGTATTTTGTAAGTAAGGAAAAGGAATTAATTTATACCTATTTATATCGATTACTTCATTTTGGTATGGGTGTCCTACCAATGGATGGGTCATGATTAATTTTCTATAGAAATTACATGCTGATTATATTTTGATTCAAATAACATTATGGTATAAACTATTCCCAATTATTTATTATTATTTTATTGACACTTATCATCAAATTGAGGGTATTGGAGATGCCCCTCAAGTATGTCATAGGCCAATTTAGGCATCAAATGTAGAGATTTCCCTAGTTAATCAATGACATGGATGGCCAGATTCGATTGAATAACCATTTGTATATATTGATTGGATATTTAATCTTCATGTCCATGAAAGGTATTGATTACAGGGGTAAATTTATATCTTTAATAGTTTATTAATAAAGTATAAGATTTAAATGTTAAACATCTTGATGTTATAAATTTAAAAGACTGAAAACAAATTCCTCAAGTTGAAGAAACCCTTTGAGGAGAATTAATCATTAATACTATAATATCAGGTGAATAATATATTTTCGGTGTTATTTTAGAACTATTTTAAAATACCTTTAATGAATTTAATAGGTTAAAAGATCATTTAAGTGGAATATAGAAAATATTTGATGGTACTTTACAAATTTAAGTCCAAGAGTTTTCAGAATACCTTGAATTTTCATTCTACGTTTTTCATTTTTAAAGTCTCTGAGGATACTTTTTCAAGGAATTAATACATTATAATAATTTTTCGGAAATTACATAATAATTTATTAAATATTTAGTAATATTTTTATATCACATAATACTTTTTTGAGACCACATAAGAGTTTTAAAATTTTATAAGACATTACTAATAATGTTTAAGACATTTTATGAGCATAATACTTTATCTTACTAGACATATGACGTTTTAATAGGCCAGAATTTGGAAAAGGCATATGAAATATCTAAAATTTCATACAGATTTATAATATTATAAGACATTATGAGTTGTTCATTAATTTTACTAAAAACATTAGACTTAATAAATATAATAAAATGTTAGATACTGAATTGAAAAATATAAAAGTCAAAGGGTCACTCTATGATGCATAACACAATTTCTTATTACATAATATTATTACCCTTTGATTAAATATCAAGGAATTGTATAATGAAAAATTATAAAGAGATATGAAATTCAGATTATTCAAGTTATTTTAATTAATTTAATAAATAATACAAATGTTTTTGGAATTTAATATAAGATATGGGATAATCTGATGGTTGTTATGTGAAAATAAACGAGTTTTGTTAGACAGAAACACTCTGTGATAATAGACACCACATAATTCCATGAATATATATAAGATAATTAAATATTAATATATTTTTTAGATCATTTTAATATAAAAATAACTCGAGTATAATTTATTTTTGAAGTAATATATTGACTTGGATTTGAATTAGATTTTTTGAGAAAATAAAGATCAAAATATATACATGTTTAAATGAGAATATAAACTTACATCATAATTAAAAGAGATTTATATGATCTTAATATGGAACCAACATTATCATGATTATGTCTAGATATAAAATAGATAAGAAGAAATTGATATTAGCCAACAAGATTGTACCCAAGTGGTAAAGTCTCTTTCTTGGCATCCAAAAGTCCCAGGATCAAGTCCAGGCAAGGGAACTTTCTTGGTAACTATAGCAGTATTGTACTAGGTCACTTTAGTAGTGGAAGAACTATAGTGATGGAGATACTATTATAGCTCAGGTAGTGTAGCAGTATTATTCACTGAAGGACCCTTTGGGCCAAAAATGGGCTTCTAGACCTAGTATTAAGACCACTTGGTCTTGGGCCATCAGGATTTGTAATGGATCTCCCTCTACCTAGATTGAAAGAGGTCTTTTACATAAATAATTAATGAGGCTTCTGGCCCTACCTTAGAGAATAATTAGAAATTTTGTTGAAATTTTGATTTTAATATTATTGTTATTGTGAAAATATTATAATTATGAAACAGAAAAGGAATATGAAAACAACTCGGAGGATGAACCTAAGTATCGATGAATATATAATAATATTCCAATAATGCACACATAAATACATACATACATACATACATACATACACACATAAATATATATGTCATAAAATTTAGTTAGGAGGAGGAGGAATATGATAACACTACATATATCTCAAATCCCATAATAAAGTGATAAGTAAGAGAAACCTCTAACCTATGACATTCAAATATCATCATATATGAGTGGGAAGACCCTAGTAGTAGATTTATTTGGAGAAAAAGGTTGATGTGCACACTAAAAAAGAATGTATGAGAATTTATCAAATTATTCAAGGTTTATGGTTATCATCCTTTGTAAAATTGGGATGATCTAGAAAGAAGATCCCATTAGGGGATGACCAATGCTTTTTGGTAAATAGCTCACAATAGTCGGATGTAGTATCTATAAACCATCATATGGAACATACAGATTTTTTGGATACATACATCCATTTTATTAATATATGGTTGAAATTTTTCAATGATTTATATAATTTAACATGCTCATGTTTACAAGTATAAAATTGTATCTCGAAACATGACTTGGATAGTGTATAGATTAGGAAATCACATAGATACTAAACCATCTAAAATCCCAATGTGCTACGGTTTTTTTAATTTTATTATTACAGGTTGTGGTATGGGTAGAAATTGTAATAATATATCTATTCATGTAATGTTGTTTGGATATTATTTTTTCAATAAGGTATTGTTCAAATTGAATGTAATCTATAAAAAAATAAGGCAAAAATTATTCATCCCACTCTTAATGTCGCTAGATGATCTAGTAGGCACTTCAATTAGTATTACAAATAACATGTAATCCTATGATTGGATATATTTTGTGGTCTATTGTTTTTATATTCTATCTATGATGTTTATACAACAAAAACATAATTCAGATTCAATAAATTTATAAATATTATATTATGTATGTTGGTGAAGGTATTGAGTTTTCTACAAGATCATTATAAAATATAAAGGAAAAGATAGGCTAAAATGTTGGGGAAAATATAAATTTAAATAGAGTATCTACCAATATAGTTATATGATTAAAATAGTAATTTATCATTTGATGTATATATATGTTGACAATTATCCTTTTAAATATTAACATTTAATATATGGATAGAATATAGAGACCCAGATCACAAAATATGTTGAACACCTCTACTCTAAAGTAAATTATTTTTTGAATAAGGTTCCTATTAAAGTGTACACTCGTATATTTTGGTTTATTAATATATTTCATGATGTAAAAGATAAATATGATTCAGAATTCAATGATATAGATAAATAATTGACGAAAAAGTTTTAATAATTAAAACTCTCATTTATCTGGTTGAATCTATAGAAAAAATCATTACCCCTAATTGAATAAAAGTCCTCTCTAGTTTGATATGTTATGAAAAAAATTGTGATAAATATATGATTATAATAATATTAGAGTATAATATTCTTGTAAAATAATAATTTAACAATACCTAAATGAATTTCAATAGAGCTCTGTATTATGTTAAATATAATAGAATAATATATCTTGAAAACTTCTTACAAGATGCAATAAAATTTTATTAGGAATAGATTCAAAATTGGAAGAGATAATAAGGATATGGATTGAAATCAATTGATTGTGGGAACCATATCAAAACCATGGCGTATCATGAATTGGTAGTTAGAATATAAATATTTAGGGAGGTACAAACTAAAACATCCCAAACATTTTATAATAATAATTCTGACACACAATGTTACTAAGAGATTATTTTCCCAAAATTGACACATTTCAATGGCATGAAAAAATCGCAATCATCTTCAAATAAACCTATAAAAAGATCATCAAGAAATTTAACCTATATATGTGAAAATGTTTTTTCTACTAACGTAGTTTCATTTTTTTATTGAATTCAAATCAAAATCAATGAAAATATGGTTGAAAATATTCTATTAATTCCACTAAAACTTCAAGGATGGATGTAAAATTTTATATATAGTGAATCTCTTCTTCAATTTCATAATAGGATAGAGTCTATAACCAAAAAATTGAAGGATTAAAAGTTTCAAAATCTTTAAAAAAACAACTAATGTGAGGAGAAAAAGATTTATATGATGTTATTTGTCTTATAAGATGAAGTTATTAGGGCCATAGAGTGCTAGAAAAACTTATCAATCTCTAAATAATAATGAATTTGGTATCTATATAGATCAGAGATGAAGGAAAAACAATACAAACTAAATAGATAAAAATCATTGAGAATAAAAAAGAATTAATAATAAATATTGTTATATTGATAATATCCATAAAACTAAAATTAAAGTGTGCATGATAATGACGTGTACTTATAAAAATCTACAGAGAAAAATCCATGTGCTGGTATGAATGGATAACCCAAAAAGATGAATTTAAATGAAAATAAGATTATTATTTTATACAGTTTATTATTAAGAATAATGTAAAATAAAGTAATCCAAAATGAGGTAGAGTTATCAATAGAAAATGTTGAGAGAAAATGGGTTTTTGGGTTGAGACTTAAACCATATCCCAATTTCACTCATTAAGAATCTAATAGAATTCCCCATTATATTTTCTTATCTAAATATTTGTACTAATTTGTATGGAATTTAGGGATATGAATTCATAAAAAGATAGAAGAATAATTTATCTATTATAAAAATTTAAAACTTTTCTATCATGGAATGTTTCAAATAACATGATTATGATTTGTTGTCATAAATCACATGTGGGGGAGTTGAGTTAAAGAGATTCTGTAATATCTCTGCTAAATATATTTGGTATTTTGAGACTATTTTAAATGATGAGGAATGATAATCATTTTATCATATCTATTATAATTATGTAAAACATTTTCAATAAATAGGTGGAAATGTGTCAATATTTATATGGGAAGAAGAAATATAATACATTATTTTTTTGGGTGTGTTTATTAAAGACTAGTATACATTATTAATTGTTAATTGAATCTATTTAAGCATCCCATATGAATATATATTTGGATATTTTATCATGTTTGGAATATATTTTGGATAAAATTGTTACCTGGTAAAATCACTATTATTTTCTACATTGATAATTACTCATGTTGACTTAGAATTGGTTAATTTTTCTAGTTGATATGTGATGATTTAATTCCATTATTGAATAAATTGTGGTATAAATAGTTATATCATAATATAGGATAATATATAATTGAAAATCATGGAAGAAACATGAAGATTAAATGAGATGAGCTTCCATTAAACCATCTTCTATGTTTCTGATATGAATAAGTTGGAGAAAATAAAATTGAAATGTGGATTGATAATAAATCCAAAGGGAAATATTGAAGACACAAAATTGATTAACACATATACATTTATATCTTTCATTAATATCCAAATGTAATGAAATGTCAATTTCTTCTGACGGTGGGTGATTCAGAAATGAAAAATAAATGTAGATGCGTCTTATACATATATGGTAAAGTGAAGTTGTTTTGAATTATAGAATAATTTGAGGATGAGATTAAAGGGAGTAACCATTTACATACAATGATAGGATAATTTATTCCAACACCCCTGAAAAAAATTAATTACTTGGGTAGATAACATTCTAATACACTATTTAAATATATAGTAGATTGGATATAGAATTCGTCATCAATATATGTGATTAAAGTACTGTAAATTATCAATTAATTTTATAAAAACAATCAAGTAGCATTGAGAATGATGATTTATATATCCAGTTAATAATATCCGCTTGGTAATGTTTTGGAATGATTTTAAAATCACCCTAAAGGTAGGACGAGGTTCAAAGAGCATTTAAGTGATGTTTGGAAGTTCTGCTCTTGGGATATAAAAAATTAAACACCATCAATCAATCAAAGTACAACTCACATTTTTAATGACTTATAGAATCACTTCGAAAGACAATGATATTCATTGTGGTTTTTTCTAAAATCATGTAATATTTTTTGAAGATTTCATCAAAATTGATATTATATATGTTTTTTCATAATATCTTATATGGATATAAATATTTCTGTAAATTTAATGAAATTACATAATACCATTTTTATAGCATAATATGTTATCTATATGCATGTAATACATTTTGACAAATACAAATCTGCATGTAATACATATATGTTAGTTAGAATTTGTAAAATTGATCATTTTAAATATTTATCTGTCATTATTAAATTAGTTTAAATTTCATAGGAATCTTTGAAACCTAGAATACTATTATTGAAAATATAAGAAATAATAAGTATTATGAAAATCAATATACTCACTAGAAATTTAGAAAAGGAAGAGGGAATCAAAAAACTATACAAGGATTTTATTGATATCATAAGTGTCCAATTACTGAAGAAATTGTGATCAAATTTTACAATAAAATATTCTAAGAAGATATCAATATACTAAGATGAAATATATTTTAGTTTATATAATAAAAATGAAAAAACTGTTTGATATTTATCATGACCTAAGATATATGATAAATCTTGTTCTGTGAGAAGAGAAGAGTTTCACGATAGAGTGAGGTGTTATGAGGGGTTCTAATTCATGATACCTTATAGAAATGGAAAATAAAAATACTATATTTTTTGTATCATTTGAATATTAAATATCTTGAGTCTCATTAATGTATGAATGAGGATACCATATTGTATTTTAATGAGAATTTTGTTAGAAGAAAAATCTAATAGAATCTACCTATTTAAAAAAAATATCTTATTCCACGTAGAATCATTGATATTTCTATGATCCAAATATAGAGAAAATATTGTAAAACCCCTTTTTGAGGTATCTTAGAATTCATCCTAGTGTTTAGAGAGTTTTTATGGTTTTGAATTGGATTCGGAGGATTTTTTTGAGTTTCATATAGAGCTTGGTATTTCTTGGTGATTTTAAGGTCAACCATTGAAAACAAAATTGAATGGTGGTGGGAATTATATAATAGTTCTTTTATTTTCAAAATAGGGATACCAAAACGGCTACTATTTGGGAATGGTTAGGTTTTGGATTCCCTAGGAGGAAAACCTTGAAAAAAGGCTAGAGAGGACTCACCTTATCATTGTCCAAGGAATAGTGGGACTAAAACTACCAAGTAATTTGAAATAGGACATGATGTCTGGCTATATTGTGCCTTCTATGTGTTGGGTAATCGAAGACATGATGGTCATGGTGGAGTCTTTGGAACATTATTATGGTAAAAATGGTTATCTAAATGAAAACATTATGCACTAATCTTGGTTTAGAAGAAATGTTTTAGTATATGATATTTTTTCATTGTTTTAATGCGGTTTTGACTTGATATTACCTCTTATATTCTTCAAAAATGTCCTTTGTTGGGTAATTTAAAGTCTAAAAAGTTATGGTGAGCCCTTGGATGTCTTCCTGTTGGTCAATTATTGAGTATTTTGGAAGGAATTTTTTTTGGTTATGCAATCCTTTTCTCTCTCAGATTTTTTTGGTATTATTGACATGTTATATCTAGCTTCTATATCTCTCCCTTCATTTTTTAACATGAAGTATTTTATTTAAAGACTATCTTTATTTGATTTTCAATAAATTCCCATGTTATATATTGGTTTGAAAATGTTAGGTTCTTTGGATTTATTTTTGATATACTTCATGTTTGTGAAATGGGTTTCATTTCAATGAAATCTTGTGAACCCATATGGGTTACTTGTTTTAATTGTTTTAGAATTAAATTTTATTTTTATTTTTTTTGTTAAATTTATGAAATGTTTTTATTTTCATAAAATGAATTGTGTGGTATGGTATTGAAATATATGGTATTTTTTCTTTATATTTTATTTAATACGTCCTTTTGGGAGGGATTTAGATTTTGCTTCCAATTGAATGTAATGGGGGGACTTATCAAATTATGATGACATGGTGGAGGAATTAAACCCACTTATGAGTATAGAATTTCAATTTGGCATACATGGGTGTGTGTGTGTGTGTGTGAAACATGGTATGGGTATGTCAGGTGGAAGGAAATGATAAACAAGGTAATTTAATTCAATTGAATTGCATAAAATATATTTTTTATTGTTAAATGATTTGATATTTATAAGTACCTGGCCTTAAACATTACATAATATTGAATTAAATGAATAATTCACATTAGGGATCTTTTCAGGTTTAGAGTTTTAGATAATTAGGACATAACTATTACATCTCAAAAGATTACAAAGTAGAAACTTATACACAGTTTCCATTTTTTTCATAAAATAAAAACTCTTAAAAAAAGATTCATATCTAGTTCCATGTTTTAGATAACATTAATTTTCCATGATCCCATCCTAGACCCTATTAATCTTTATGTCCTTTAAAAACATTTCCAATCTTGGGATCAGCATAAAAAGCTCAGTAAGGGTTATAAAACAAAGAAAGAAATGTTTGTTCATAAATACATACAAAACTTGAACTCTTTTTCTTACCTCATGAAATCAAAATATTTTATGAATAACACATAGAAATCATAAATCCTAAAGGTATGTTGTGGCATCCATAACATACTTACATTGTAGCTATCACATCTACATAGGGAGTTACTTTGGAATACTCATCACAGTATATTCCCTAAATCTCTTAGGAGAAACATTTATGTTTACCTCTTTCACATTACCCAATGAATTGGAGAGCTATCTCAGGCTCACCTACCCTACGTTTATCATAGAAACACCTGTACACATAAACAATGCCCAAGAACCATAACATAATCATAACACATAACATTAGCATAAATGAAAGATAAAATTCCCACATTGAAATAAAAATATATCATTTTAATATATTGACATAACAAATCCATTATCAAAACCATTTTCAATACCAAAATACGTAAAAATAGTATATGGTATTTATTTTCATTTTTAAAAACATTACGGCTTGTTAAGGAAGCCAAAAGATCAAATAATACTTGCGGCGGCAGAAAGGTCATTGTCACAGCGTGTGCTAAAAAGAAACATTCTTTTCTTTGCCGTTTATTAAAATGATTCATAGAGAAAAGAGTTATTTTTATTAAAATTAAAAGTCAAAGGTGTTTATACAATGTATGAATAAAATCGTGTATTAAAACAAAATACACCTCAATGAAAGGAGATTGAGACGAAGTCCCTTACCTCGTGTCTTACTTGACCCGTTCATTCTTTAATCACCTGAATAATAAAATAAAGTTAATTTCTACTTTCTTAAGATCCTTTTTAAATTTTATTATTCCTTTTTTATCACTTATTACCATGTTATAAACATTATGTAATCATTTAAGTTAATAACGTTGATTTTGTCGATATTTGGTACTTGAGTCAATAATGAACACCATATATTTATAAGTTGTCCATGCGATCAATATTCCATTATATCTATATGATATTAATTATTTATATATCTTATATATCTAGTATATATATATATATTTATTTATTTATAACAGTACATGTCATTTTGAGGTAATAAATGAAATGCTCCGTTCATGGAGACGGTAAGTTGTACGTACGCATGAACGCTACTTTCATTTCTATTTATTATTTTAATGGAATTAAAACATAATGATACATAGTTATATTATAATTATAGTATAATAACATATATAATATAATTAAATTCATCCTTTATACGTCCCATATATGGCATTAACGAGTCATATCACTTTGAGGGGGCAGTAGTCCACATTTCCTCAAATGAAATTACCGCGTTTACCCAAAATGGAAACCAAAAAGGTATTCTATAAAAGAAAAATATAGAATAATAAAGAAAACATAAACATAATATATATCATATATAAATATAGTTTCATCTTATTGGCCACCATGATAGGTGTTAGGAGATAATTGAACAATCATCGTCTCGTGAGTCGTTAGTTTTCCATCCACAGAAACAGTATGTTCTTCAACCATCAAATAGAGGTGTGTGTAAGTGTAGTTCGAATCCTACCAATAAAAAAATCCTAGTATATTTTTCATACTGTTTTTTTATAAAATAAGGTAATAAAAATACTCTAGGGGTTATAGAAGTAAAATAAAAAAAGAAGTGAAGAGAAACCGTTACCTTTAATTTGGGTAACTTCCTTTGGTTTGGACCAAAAGGACTTCTTGATGTGCCTTCTATATAATTTAAGGCTTCTAAGAGGAGGAGAGGGATGTAGGGAGATTAATTGGGCAGATTTTTGATGATACAAAAGGCATGACAAGTTTGAGTAATTGGTTGTAAGTGAGGGATTTGTATAAGGGGGAGGATGGGACTTTAGGAAAGTTTGATAATATTATTTTATTATATAATTATATTCAATTTCTAAAGGTCCAAAACTAATTAATGTCAAATATAAGATGAATCAGGGTTGAAATAAAATCATCCAATATTAATTGGGTAGGTCTTGGATATTTTTTTAATATTTATAATTTTATTTATTTAAATCTTTTATTAATGAGGTAAATACTGTTTCATTATTGTGTCATTAATAATTTAATTTATTTGATTTCTAAAAATTATAAAACAAATAAAATGATGTAGGAAATTGTTTCAGATTTATAATGAATATTTATAATCGAATAGATAATTTATATAACCCCTTTTAAAAATTAACTTACTAAAAGATATTTGTTTTTGTCAGTTTGGCCTTTACATTAAGTTAATTAATCTAAAGGGTCATTATCACTCCCAACTAGCTCAATGGGGTACTAAAATAGTCCCAAAGATGCCCATGTTCATAAATGACTCAACCAATAATGTTTGAACATGATTTAACATAATTGTGAATTAGTATAATATTCATTTTACCTTAAATTTCCCTATTTACCTTTAACTGCGGTAAATAAAAGTCAAAAGTTACTATTCACAAAAAATTATTTCCATCATATTGAACCAAATTTTAATTACTAATAACAAACATGTATGTTGTATTTTTGGAAATCAATTCACAGAAGTGGTAAAATTTTCATTTAAATGAAAAGGTCAGTTTTTTTAACTACTACTAAGTGGTTTCACTATTCATAAAAAATCGATGTTTTTCAAAAAAATAGCAAAAATTCCGCCAAAGCTATATTTGATATTCCAAATTCAAAAATGATGTCTATTTTACCAAATTATAAACATATAAGTTGTATTAATTAATTTAATGTTAATTCTCGTTGTAAAAACAAATAACGTGTTTTTAAGAAATAATAACTATCAAAAGATTGACACTTGTTTATGTCCAAATTCAATGTGAAATTAATTCCAATGACCCACATTGGATTAAATGGTAAAAATAAATTCTAATTACACTTTAAACACAATTAAAAAGATAATATAACCATATAAATAAATTAGATTAAAACACAGTTTTGTATTAAAATACAATATTTTTCAGTATTCATTAAAAAATGAACCTTATCGGAAAAATTCCAAAAATTTACACAAAGTAAATTTGGATGTTCCCATTCTAAATAAGGATTTTATTTGGTAAAATAGAATGTATTAAAGTGACCAAAACTACATTTAATGAGGGTTCACCATTAAAAGGCGGTAAATCGACCTTTTAATGTTTATTATGATTAAAATTAGATTCATTCACATTTTAAGCCTATAACTTTTATTGGATAAATGTAAATACATTTAACAAACATGTATAATCATATTGTAGTTAGTTTTGTTCATTCCCACCAATAAAACGGCTAGGAGTTAACTACAATTTAAAATAATAATATTATATTACTAGTGTGCAACATAAGATTTCAAAGAAACTCGTTGTTGCGTATCAGGTATGCTATCAAACATAGAAACCCCTTTAAAGTAAAATTAATATTTAATTGAAAAATATTAATAAATATGAAATATGCCTTATTCTTTATTTACCTGGGATTTTACATCCTTCCCCCCTTTTGGGAATTGCATCCTCGCAATTTTACTTATCAAAATAAGTGGGGGTATTTATCCCTCATAGAATTTTCAGATTCCCATGTTTTCTCTTCAACCATATGGTTTTCCAAAAAACCTTTACCTTGTGAATTACCTTATTCTACAACACTTTCTCTCTATGGTCAAGAATCTAGATTGGTTGTTCTTCATAAGAGAGATTCTCTTCCAACTTAACTACCTCTGGGCTCAAAACATGAGATAGATCTAGCATATACTTTCTCAGCATCGAAACATGAAAAACATTGTGAACATGGGATAAAATTAGAGGTAAATCCACTTTGTTCGCAACTGGTCCATATTTCTCCAGGATTTCATAAGGTCCAATGAACCATGGACTCAACTTTCCCTTCCTACCAAAACACATCACACTTTTCCATAGAGAAACTTTGAGAAAGACATGATCACCTACCTTAATGAAAGACCCTTCCTTTGGTTATCAACATAACTTTTTCATCTCCTCTGAGTTGTTCTCATGTGATTCTGAATCAACTGATATTTCTCTGCCATCTCCTCTACCAATTCTGGTCTCATCAGCTTTTTTTCACCCACTTCGTCCCAAAAAGATGGAGCCTGACAGCGCTTTCCATATAATGCCTCATATGGATCCATCTGTATACTGGAATGAAAACTTTTATTATAAGAAAATTCAACAGAAGAAAGATGATGGTCCCAGCTTCCCTTTTAATCCAGTGAACAAGCATGTAGCATATCTTCCATGTTCTGAATTGTTCATTCTAACTATCGATCTGATTGAGAATGAAAAGTTGTAATAAACTTTAATTCAGTCCCCAATAACTTCTAAAGGCCTTTCCAAAAGTTAGAAGTAATCCTAGGATCACAATCAGATACAATGGAGAGGGGAACTCCATGAAACCTAACTATCTCTTTAACATACAACCGAGATAGTTGATCTGGAGACAAAGTATCTCAAACAATAAGGAAATGAGCAGATTTAGTGAACCGATTTACAATAACCCAGATTTCTTTGTTACCTCAATATATTTTCGGTAATCCCAAAATAAAGTCCATGGATATATTTTCTCATTTCAACTCTGGCACTGGTAAAGACTAACGAATCTCTTTCGATAACAGCCACTCTACTTTAACTTGCTGACAATTAAAACACTTCATAGTAAAATCAACAGTATCTCTTTTTATTCCATCCAACCAATAATACTCCTGAAGATCTCTATACAACTTAGTACTACCAGGATGAACTAAAAACGGAGAACTATGAGCTTAACATAACAACCAATTCTTCAACTGTTAATCACAAGGCACACATAATCTCTTTCAAAACCTCAAAACACAATCATTATTAATGTTAAAATCAAGCAACATACCCTTCTGAACCAACACAACCTTTTTCTGCAACTCACTATCTTCTTTCTGCACTTGATTTATTCTATTTGATAGAGATGATATCACTGACACTTGATATAAAACAGAATAATTTTCATCACCAACAACTTCTATGCCAAAGTTTATAAAATCAAAAACCAAAGGATCTTGTTCCAAATGTAACGTAGTTAATGATGCATTACTTTTTCGACTCAAAGAATCAGCCACTTTTTTTCTTTTCCTGGATGGTAATAGATCGTGCAATCATAATCCTTGATTAATTACATCCATCTCCTCTGTCTCATGTTCAATTTGTTTGGAGTTAATATATATACTTTAAACTTTTGTGATCAGTATATATTTCATATTTTACTCCATTCAAATGATGCCTCCAAATTTTTTATGCAAAAACAGTATAAGTTAATTCCAAATCATGTGTAGGGTAAGTTAACTCATATTGTTTCAACTGATGTGAAGCATAAGAAATTGCATGATCATTATGCATAAGGACACATCCAAGTCCTTTAAATGAAGCTTCACTATAAATAACAAACTCACCATTTCTGGAAGGCAATTCCAAAACTGGAGCATTCACCAATCTTCTTTTCAAATCCTAAAAACAATAATCACATTCTTTTATCCAAATGAACTTAACACCTTTTCAAGTTAACTTAGACATTGGACTAGATAACCATGAAAAAGTTTCAACAAACCTCAAGTAACAACCTCCCAAACCAAGAAAACTACGAATCTCAATTATATTTGTGGGTCTTGGCCATTCTTCAAAAACTTTTGTTTTAGCAGGATCAACAATTATGCCATTTTTTTAAACAATGTGACCAAGGAATGAAATTTTTTGTAACCAAAACTCACACTTGATGAATTTCCCATAGATTATCTTTTCTTTTAAGGTTTGAAATATGACACTTAAATGACTTTCATGCTCTTATTTACTTTTAGAATAATCCAAAATATAATCAATGAACACAACAAAAAACTTATCCAAGAACTCACAGAATATTCTATTCGTAAGATCTATGAATATAGTAGGTGCTTTGGTTAACCCAAAAGGCATAACTACAAATTCATAATGGACATATCAAGTAGGAAATGTGGTCATTGGAATTTCTTCTTCCTTTACTTTCAACTGATGATACCCTGACCTCAAATCAATATTCGAAAAATAATATGCACCCTGGAGATTATCAAACAAATCATTGATATGAGGCAATGGATACTTGTTCTTAATAGAGATGCTTTTCAATGCTATATAATCAATGAAAAGTCTAATTGAACCATCTTTCTTTTTAACAAACAAGACAACAGCACCCCATGGTGATGTTCTAGGTTGAATGAAACTTTTATCTAATAACTCTAGAAATTTCTTCTTTAACTCTAAAAGTTCAATTTGATCCATTCGATAAGGGGGTTTTGAAATTGGATTTGCATCAGAGACTAAGTCAACCATAAATTAAACTTCTCGGTCATGTATTATACCAAGAAACTCATCAGAAAAAAAATCAAGGTACTCATTTACCACTGGAACATCATTAATCTAAACAGTTCCTTTATTTTCAACAATATGTGCAAGGTAACATTCATTTCCATCTTTTACTAGTTTCTCAGCTACCTGATATGTTATCAAAATCAAGAGTTCATTCTTGTACACAAACTGTAAATATTTATGAAATTAATCCTCTTTAGATTTATAGTCTATCTTAGCATGATAAAAAGATAGCCAATCCATTCCCAAAATCACATCAAACTCTACTAGAGGCAAAACAAGAAGGTTTGCAGGTAGATTCTTTATGCACACAAGGACAGGAATGTTCTTATGTTTCCCTTTTGTCTCAAAATTTCCGCCATGTGTTTTTACCATAAGTTCTGTATTCATATATTGATATGGACTTCAAAATTTAATAGAAATATTCTTAGAAATGAAATAGTGTGTAGATCCTGAATCAAACAACACATTGGCATAATCCGAACAAACAAACAGTGTACCTGATACTACTTCATTTGATGGCCCAACATCTGCTGAAGTAGTTGCAAAGGATTTCACCACCACTTTATGTGTGTAGACTTGCTTCTTTCCTTCAATTGAGTTCTTTGATGGAAACTCATTTTTCATAATGACCCATTTCATTGCACTTAAAACATTTTACTGACTCTAAATCAGATTATTTCTTACCATTACCCTAATCTTTTTCCGTGCAATTACGAGCCTTATGTCCCATTTTACCACATCCGTAGCACTTACCAAAATTCAAAAGACATTCCCCATCATGCTTTTTACCAGAATTTTCACAAACTGTAAACTTAAGATTCTTACCATCAGACTACTTTGATGAGTGCTTCCCTTTCACCTACCACCTCGACCTCTTATTCTATTTTTTTTCAAAGAACACATGATCATCAAAAAACTCTATTTCCACCATCTCTACACAACGAAAAAGTTTTTCATAAATTTTGAGCTCATGAGAAGCTAAAGCCCTTAGATACTTTGGCTTCAATCCTTAGTAAAAACGGTTGATTTTACTATCAATATCTCGTATGATATTTTTAGCATACCTTGCTATTCGAGTGATATTTTGCTTCATAAGCAGCCACTGAGTCATCATCCTGCCTAAATTCCATGAATTGTTTTTCCATTCAAAGACAAACCATCTTAGGAAAATATTTCTCAAGAAAAATACCTTTGAATTCATCCCAATCTAGAGAATCAATCCCCTCACTATACCTGATATTTTTCACCATCTAAAACCAATGACCAGGTTCACCTTCAAAACGGTAAACAGCGAGACTGGCCTTTTGATGTTCTAAACAACCCATGACATCGAAAATATTTTCCAGTTCTTTAATCCACCCTTCTTCTAGCACCTGCTCAGATGATCCTCTGAATGATGGGGGATGTTACCTCATGAAATGATCCACTACTGACATGTTCATCTATGGTTGATCTGGAAGATCTCGTACATGGATACCACCACCATTTATAGCCTAATTCAAATGTTCCATCACTATAACAAACAGTTCAGTTCTAATTCCGACCATCTCAGGTAACTGATTTGGAAGTTTCTCTTCCTCCTGATGTCTTCCCAACATAGCTGCCTTATTTACTCTACGGAAAACCATTCTCAACCCAGAAATATTTTAGGTGAATCAACATAGTAATCTATAAATGCTATATGATTTCAATATTAACATAAATTACTTTATGGATATTAATTTTACAATACTCTAACTCATAAAGTTATCTAAACTGCCCTATGATACCAACTATAAGGTCCCAGCCTTAAACATTACATAATATTGAATTAAATTAATAGTTCACATTGAGGATATTTTCAGGTATAGAGTTTTATATAATTAGGACATAACAATTACATCTCAAAAGATTACAAATTAGACACTTCTACAGAGTTTCCATTTTTTCATAAAATAAAAACTCTTGAAAAAAAGAGTCATGTCTAGTTCCATGTTTTAGACAGCAGGACTTTTCCTTGAGCCTATTCATCTTTAAGTCCTGCAAAAACATTTCAGAACTTGGGATGTGCATAAAAATCTCAGTAAGGTTTATAAAAAAAATAAAGAAACATTTGTTCACAAATACATACCAATCATGAACTCTTTTACTCACCTCATGAAATCATAATATTTTATGAATAACACATAGAAATCATAAATCATAAAGGTAACCTATGGTATCCATAACATTCTTACATTGTAGCTATCACAGCTAAATATGGAGTTACTTTGGAATACCCATCACAGTATATTCCCAAAATCATTTTGGAGAAACATTCTCGTTTACCTCCGTCATGTTCCCTAATGAATTGGAGAGCTATCTCGGGCTCACCTGCCCTAGGATTATCATGGAACTACCCGTATACGTAAACAATACCCAAGAACCATAATATAATCATAACACATAACATAAGAATAAAGGAAAGATAAAATTCCCACATTGCAATAACAATATATCATTTAAATATATTGACATAACAAATACATTATCAAAACCATTTCAATACAAAAATATGTGAAATAAGAATATGGTATTTATTTTCATTTTTAAAATCATTACGTCTTGTTAAGGAATCCAATAGATCAAATAATACTCACGACGGTTGAACGGTCTTTGTCACCACGTACGCTAAAAAGAAACATTCTTTTGTTTGCCGTTTATTAAAATGATTCATAGAGAGAAGATTCCATTTGAATAAAAGTAAAATTCAATGTTTTTTATACAACGTATAAAATAAAATCATGTATTAAAACAAAATATGCCTCAATGAAATGAAATTGAGATGAAGTCCCTTACCTCATGTCTGACTTGACCCATTTGTTCTTTATTATCCGGAATAATAAACTAAAGTTAATATCTTCTTTCTTAAGAAACTTTTCCAAATTTATTATTCCTTTTATATCACTTATTACCATGTTGTAAACATTATGTAACCATTTAAGTTAATAATGTTCATTTTGTCGATATTTAGTACTTGAGTCAAAAATGAACATATTATATTTACAAGTTGTCCATACAGTCAATAGTCCATTATATCCAAAAATATATTAATTATTTAGATATAATATATTTCATATATATAAATTGTGTGTGTATATATATATATATAATATTAAATGACATTTGGAGGTGAGAAATGAAATGCACCGTTCATGGAGACGGTAAGTCGTACATACGCATGAACGCTACATTAATTTATATTTCTTATTTTAATGGAATTAAAACAGAATGATACATAGGTATATTATAATTACAGTATAATATTATATATAATATCAAAAACTCCATCCTTTATACATCCCACATATGGCATTAATGAGTCATATCACTTTGAGGAGGCGGTAGTTCGCACTTCCTCAAATGAAATTATTGCGTTTACCCATAATGGAAACCATAAAGGTATGCTATAAAAGAAAAATACATAAGCATTAAGAAAAAATAAAATAATATATATCATATATAAATATATTCTCATCTTAATGTCCTCCATGATAGGCGGTACGAGATAATCGAACAATCATCGTCTCGTGAGGCGTTAGTTTTCCTTCCACAGAAATAGTATGTTATTTACCCATTAGATGGAGTTGTGTGTAAGTGTATTTTGAATCATTCTCAAAAAAACATCCTAGTATATTTAAGATACTGGTTTTGTTATAAAATAAAGTAAAAAAAGATTTTAGAGGTTGGAGAAGTAAAATAAAAAAAAGAAGATAAGAGAAACTATTACCTTTAATTTTGGTAACTTCCTCTGGTTTGAACCAAAAGGACTTATTGAAGTGCCTTCTGCCTAAGGTATGGCTTCTAAGAGGAGGATAGGGATGTAGGGAGCTTAATTGGGTTGAAATAAAATCATACAATAATAATTGGATAGGCTTGGGATATTTTTTTAATATTTATAATCTTATTTTTTTAAATATTTTATTAATGAGGTAAATACCGTATCATTATTCTGTAATTAATAATTTATTTTATTTAATTTTTAAATATTATAAAACAAATACCAGGATCTAGGAAATCGTTTTATCTTTCCAATGAATATTTATAGACTAAAGTATAATTTATATAACCCCTTTTCAAAATTAATTTAATAAAAGATATTTGTTTTTGTTATTTTTTGCATTTACTTTAAGTTAATTAATATAAAGTGTCATTATCACTCTCAAGTGGCTCAATGGGGTCCTAAAATAAACCCAAATATTCCAATGGTCTTAAATGACTCAAAATATAATGTTTGGACAAGTGTTAAGGTAATTTGGAATAATTATAATATTCGTTTTACCTTGAATTACCCTATTTACCTATAACTGTGGTAAATAAAAGTCAAAAATTACTATTCACCAAAAATTATTTTCATCTTATTGAACAAAATTTTACTTACTAATAACAACCATGTATATTATATTTTCAAAATTAAATTCATATAAGTGGTAAATTTTCATTTAAATGAAAGAGTCCGTATTTTAACTACTACTAAGTGGTTTCAATATTCATCAAAAATTGATGTTTTTTAGAAAAATACCAAATTTAATCCTAAGATCTGTTTTTTATTCTAAATTCAAAAAATATTTCTATTTTAAAAAATTCTAAACAGAAAAGTTTCATTAATTAATTTAAAATTATTTCTCGTTGTTAAAACAAATAGCGTGTTTTTAAGAACTAATAACTATCAAATGATTGACACTTATTTATGTTCAAATTCAAAGTGAAATTAATTCCATTGACCAACATTGGATTAAAAGGTAAAAATATATTCTAATTACACTATGAAACCAATTAAATAGATAATATAACCATATAAATAAATTATATTAAAATTCACTTTTGTATTAAAATACAGTATTTTTCACTATTCATTAAAAAAATGAACTTTATCGGAAAAATTCCAAACAATTTACACAAATTAAATTTTGATGACCGAATTCTAAAGAAGGATTTTATTTGGTCAAATAGAATGTATTAAAGTTACCAAATCTATATATAAAGAGTGTTCTCTATTAAAAGGCGGTAAATCAACCTTTTATTGTAAATAATGCTTAAAATTAGATTCATTCACATTTTAAGCCTCTAACTTTTATTAGATAAATGTAAATACCTTTAACAAACATGTATAATAATATTGTAGTTAGTTATATTCATTCCCACCAATAAAATGGCTAGTATTTAACTACCATTTAAAATAATAATATTATATTATTAGTGTGCAATGTAAGATTTCAAAGAAACCCGTTGTTGCGTATCAGGTACGCTATCGAACATAGAAACCCCTTTAAAGTAAAATTAATATTTAATTCACAAATATTAATAAATATGAAATATTACTTATTATTTTTTTATCTATTATGTTACAATATTCACACCTATATTTATATTTACTTTTATATAACATGTCTCTTGTCCTAGTGTAATGTGTTGAGAAGTCTCCTGGGGAAAGCCTGCAGGTTATTATTACATACCCCATTAAATTTCACTTTGGTGGGAATACTTATATTGTTATTCATGAAATATGTAAAGTAAAGGTCTCATATTTATTTTTTGATGTATCATGATACTAATTTCATGGGATGGATGTTTGGATATTTTATTTCTCTCACAGATTTGTTAGAATAATTCCACATTTCAGATGTTCTTTCTGTACATCCTTTGGTTCTCATGAGTTTTCTTGTTACACTTTTTTACTGTTAATCTAGTTTTTTATATTAGTATTTTATTTTAGTTGTATTATTTATAATAAAATATCCTATAGTTGGTTTGGTTGTTTTTATTTTTATTTTATTGGTAGTTTCCATGACCCCCTCCAAACAAAGTGTAGCCCTCCTAGGCCGGAAATGGGAGAAGAGAGATGGAATCCCCCATGTCCTGCCTCCAGTAGGCCCCGGGTTAGTGACTATCACTGATGGTATAATAAACTCACTGATAGGGGAATTTCCATCAAATAGAATCCCAAGAGGAAGATAGAGATAAGATAGACACCAACAAACTCCAACTCAGACTATATTATAAAGAAACCCAAGTGGAAAAATTTAATTCCATGCAATAAATACTACAAATGAAATGAAAAATATAAGTACCAAAAGAAAGTAAAGAGGGTAGTGACTACAAAGCATAAACAGATCCTGCAACCCATAAGCTAGTAATATCCATCCTGATCTACAACCTATTCCAAATAACCTGAAAAATTGTTCATATATACATAGGGTGAGTATAATAGTATACTTAGTTGGATCCTCCTCAGATCCTCTCATGTAAAAGTAAAGAAAATATGCTAAATCATAGTGAAAACCAAGTTAAAATAACTCATCACCTAAATAGGTATACTATGTTACCATCCTCACCATAGATACTCACACGAAGTATCTCATATAAGAATGTATAATATACTAAAGATTATCAAGTGTACCCCTACCACTTCTGCACTGGTTTTTCACTCTTCCCCAATGTTTCACATCTTGAGCATCTCTCTCCAAAAAAACTATCCCACATACACATGGGCGAAGCACCACATCATGAACACACCACATCCTCATTACCAAAAGTAACTATTTAGTTTCTGTTGGAGACACAAAATCTCACATAACATTTATCATACGTCTCCTATTATACGTCAAGTTTTCATGGACCATACGCCGATTAAGGATCCTCAATCCATCACAGCTTATGCAGGTTATACCAATAGTGGTCCTTAGGAAACTATTTACAAAATATATTTGTGTTAAATAACGAAAATACATTACCTCCCTCTACACACATATTTGGTGAAAACTAACCTTCGTGTATACAAGTACATATAACTTCCAAGAGAAGAGAACAGAGACAGAGTGCATAATCATCCATCTATCCTCCCACTAGGATATTTAAGAAATCACCCCACAGGGCTCAGAATCCCTGGGGTGGCTGTTTCTCTAACCAAAATGGTAGAGAAGGTTATTGAAACATAAAAAGTATAGGATATTATATCTCACAACCACACTTTGGGAATAAGCTAGTATCAGAATCAACTGCAACTAACATCTCTCGAGCTCCCGCATGCCACTTCTAAGACTAGATATCCTATAAACACCCAACCATATAAAGAACTACATTAAATTACTTTATCTTTTTTCCAGTTTCACTTTATGTTAATTAATTATTTAACCATTAATTAACCATTATAATATCCACATTACATTTCATTATCACTTCAACAAAGATCCATTCCCTCTAGTTATAATCAAACCGAGTCGACAACTTCTCAGAATTTCAACCACGCATTACATCCCAACAAGCTCCAACCCCATGCGTTAAACATTTATTAGTTTATTAAAAACATTACCACTTTCCATATTCCCAGGTATTCTAGAAAATCAATTTAAACTGCCCAAACTCAAAGGGTTCCACATGATGAGTATATGAACAACCCATAGAGTCTTTACTTCCTATAATAGGAGAGTAAACTCATCTAACTATGAGAAGCTAAACTCAAAAAGAATATGGCATACCCAAAATGTCTTTGCCTCCATGGAAATAGAGTTACACAAAAAATCTATCAACCTCAAGCTATGGGGAAATGAAATAAGATAAACACACAACAGATTCAATAAAAATCTAGCTTTCGTGATAATAGGTAAGTCTAGATCCAACTCGTTCAATCATCTAAGGTGTCCTCCACGACACAAAAAGAATATACCGATTTATCTCTACACCTCATGTCTCAACAATTGCCAAAAAAAACAGGGCCTCCCCGCCCCACGTACCACAAACTTACTTCAGGCTCATCCATCCAGGACTCATATCACATCTAGGCCTCCCAACCCCACATCAAAATTCTCATATCTAGAGCACATCACAATCAGTAGAAACAAACATAGAAACTGGCTCTCATCCCCAAAGAAATTCATTCATCCTTCACACACAAAAATAACTCACATATCCAAAGAAAAGATCACTTGTCTTTTACAAGAAAGGAGGTAACCCACGACCTAAAAAGGAATTATCGTTTTTCACACAATTGGTTCTTATTCCATATTGAATTAACTGATTCACTATCCACAGGTTCCAACTATAGGGAAAACAAAGAAACTATCTATAAAAAATTAATGTAATATTTAATTTAACATGATTTTAATTCTTTTATCAACAAGCATGATCATACATCAGGTTCAAAAACCAATCAATTAAACACGAATGTCTTCATCAATTTGATTATCATCAAATTTAAATAATAGTGACCAGATTCACTAAAAATTTCTCTTTAATCATTTATCCAATTAATTATCAATTAATTATGGCTTTACGTTCTTTTCAATTTTCCATCAAGAACTTCTTGCTAAACCAAGAAAGGCATAGATATCACACTATTTATCCAATTAAGTGGAAATCCTTTATCACACTATAAAGTAACAATATCTCTACTTGATAGATACCAATTCTTAAATCTGATTCAAATAATTATTAGTTCAATATAATTATGATCAAAGGGGTTAATCATGATAACTCTATGATTTCATATAATTAAATAGATAAGAAACAAATCTTTTGCCTCAAAAGTTTTTCGACGTTCTCTACTCTAGAACAGACCAAGAAATGGATCCCAACCACCTCTACAACAACAACTGCATCCACTGGAAGATGTCACAACACAACTTCATAAACCAAAATCCATGAAAACCCCCATTAGAAACATGGTAGATCATCCACCATAGCATGGAAAAATTATATAGGAGGAAACGTATCAAAGAACCAAAAAATGTGGAAGAACCTACCCAGAATCGAAGACCGATCACTACGGATCGAAGGATGTAGCTAGGAACCAGACTTAGTTAAAGGAATTACCAAAACATCAAAGAAGGTGTCATTGGGTTTCCTAGAGTTTAGATAGATATGTAGAAGTTGTAGGGTTTGACAGACCAGAGTAGATGGAAATGTTTTAAAGAATACATTATTAGGGGATTACATTATGTGTTATCACCTTTCATGACATTTTATTCCTCAAGGTTGGTTTCTATTGAAAAAACCCTCACATTTCTTATTTATTTTATTTTTTGAGCACTAAAAAATTACCCAACATGAAACCCTAATTCATGTTGTGAAGTTATTCCACATGGTATGAAATCCACTATTACACTCTGAAATATCCCTACTTTGAGATCTAAATAATCGAAAACCTCTCTAATTCCTCCGAGCCCCACAAGCTTCAGAAACATGAAAAGGGTCAATACACTGAGATCCGTACCCTTACATCTGATACCTATAAACATTATCATTATTGAGAATCCAAAACCAACTTATATAGAAAATATAAAGAGGTCATCCAAATATACACCCCATCAAATACCTCTCAAGACTATTTTCGCCACTCGATCTCAACACCACATTAGAGGGACACGTGCCAAACCATGCAACAACCACAACCAGCAACTAAACACTATCCTGGGGAAGATACCTCTCAAAAGAGAGAAATCCTAAAAAATAAACAAGAGAAATACATCTCATAAATAGAAAAGGTTACAACCACCAAATGAACAATGTTATAAGAGAAGAGCTAAACATAAAATAGCCTGGGTACTGATCGTATATCTACAACTCATGTTCCCAAGTACTCTCCTCAATACTATTGTTCTGCCACAATATATGAATCAAGTGGATGGAATACCCACACAACACCTTCTCCTAGTAGTCTTGGATCTTTATAGGTTGATCCTTAAAAGTACCATCATCGTCGAAATCGATCTCTCCCCAATAGATGATGTGAGAGTCTTTATGGAGATAATGATAGAGCAGAGACATGTGAAAAACATCATGTATATAGTTCATCTGTGGGGGAATAACAATCTGATATTCTAAGGCTTCAACACAAGCTAACACCGTGAAAGGCCCAACAAACCTGGGAGAAAGATTACTCTCATGACCATACCTTCACTGCCCATGATGAGGAGTAACCTTTTGTAATACATGATCCCAAACATCATACTTCAAAGGTCTCCTCCTATGATCATAATAGGATTTATAATGATCATGTGTTTCCTTCATCCTCTCACAAATAACCTGAACCATCTCTGTCTTTTTTTGTACTAGTTTTAGACTAAGAATTGTTGGCTCCATGACCCCAGTCCATCCCAATAGTGAAAGGAAAGGTTTTCTATAAAATTTTCAAAATGTCTTCATGTCATTGATGGAGTGAAAACTATTTCTATAAGAGAACTCATCCATGGGCAGGTGCCTCATCCATGAACCTCTAAAATCTAGGACAGAAGAGAGAAACATTTCTTTAATATTTGTATGGTATGCTCTGTCTGACCGTCCATCTGTGGATGAAAATAAGTGTTAAGACATATCTAAGAACCAAAAGTTTAATGGATACCACTCTACTCCCTAGAGGTAAAATGAGAATCTCAATTGGAAGTGGTCCTTATGACTTTGTGGAGTCACACAACCTCTTCTAGATATGGCCTCAACAAAATATCTACTAAGATAAACTCCATGATCGCTATAAAGTGGTCCAATTTCATCAAACGATCCACTACCACCATTATAGTGTCATAGACTACCTGATGTTGAGGTAAATGGGTAAAAAAGTCCATAAATATTTCCCCCTGCATCCACTGAGGAACATCTAATAGCTGGAGAAATCCACCGGGAACACAGTGATTGGCCTTCACCTTCTAGAAGACCAAACATCGGGACAGAAACTCTAAAACTACACACTTCAAACCAGGACACCAAAACTGACATCTCCAATCTCGATACATCCATGTCACACCAGGACATCGTCCCAAAGGAAAAATATGAAACTCTTGAAGTAACATCTCATTCATCTACAAAGAAATGAAAATACTTCCCTAAAACAACACCCAACTTTGTTTATCCTCAGAACAGCCATCAGGGGCCTCACCACAAATAACTCCATCTCTCCAGACCTCCACCTACTATTCCACCAACGAGGATTCCTCCACCTTATACAATAGAGATGATTGTGTTGTCACCTAAAAAAGACAACCTATTCCCCTAAATTCTCTTATATCCATATGTAATGATAATGTTCATCCATCACTCTCTATGAATCACCAGATTCATAAAATACATCATTTTGTAAATTCCTACTTAGAGGATCAACTAAAACATTTCATTTTCCATGTGTACATGAAATCTCAAAGTTCTTGTCTTGTAAGAACTCCGTCCACCGATGTTGGCTCAATTTCAAGTAAAGTTGGGAGAAACCTTAACTTAGGATTTTATGGTTGGTGAATACCACAAAGCACAGGCCTATGAGGTAATGTATCCATAACATCAGGGAAACCTCCACTGTTGCCAACTCAAAATCATGGGTGTAATAATTAATATCATGGGGATGAAACTACAGATAACCATAAGAAATGAATGATCTCTAATACATAAGATCACAGCCCAACCCATGATGTGAAGCATCACATAAAACCTCGAACTGAACTCCTTTTATTAGAAGAAAAAGAACTGGACCACTGAACAACTTATCCTTCAGATACTCCAAAGGTTTCAGACACTAATAAGTCTATAAGAACGTCTGATCTTTTCTGGTTAATGTTGTTATGGTATTTGAAACCTTAAAGAAATCAGCTACGTACCTTCTTTAATAGCCTAAAAACCAAGAAACTTTCACACCTATGCCACTATCTTGGAGATTTCCCCATACAAAACATCCTCTTTCGTTGATGGATCCATGGATAATTCCTCCTGAGATACAACATAACCTAATAAATAGACCTATTGATAAAAAATCTCAAAATTCAACAACTTCCCCAACAGTTACTAAAAACGTAGAACTCCCAAAATGGCATGTAGATGCTCTGCATACTCCTCCACATATGCATAGTGCACAAGGATTTCCTCGATTAAAACAGCCATAAATTTATCCATGAAATCATAGATCATAAAACTCATTAGCCCCATGATCATAGATGTAGAATTATTAATAATGAAGAGTATCAAAACAAACTCATAAGCTCATGAAGACAACAGAAAGCAGTCTACATGATATCATCATCCTTTACACACATTCAATGATATACAAACCATTAATAGATCATTGAGAACCAACTCAAACCCTTAAGTTGATTGAATTAATCATAAATCCATGGGAGAGGATTGAGGTTCATTACTGTCACTTGGTCCAAGAAACAATAATCGATACACAACTGAAAACTCCACTTAGCCTTCTTTATGAACAAAACGGGTGCACCCCATAGTGACACACTCGGCAGAGCAAAACATTGCAACATACCATCAATTTATTTATGCAGCTCTCACAACTCATAAGTCGTCATCCTATATGGAGAAATATAGATATAATACACATCGGGATGTAGTTTGATCCCGAACATGATCTCTCATCGAGGGGGTAACCCAAAAACCTCATCTAGAATAAATTCAGGGTACTCTACTATGAACCTGGGAAACACTATTTTCTGACCCTTTTATGAACACGGAATCATCTCAGCCACCAAGGATTAAAAGGGTATAACACACCTTCTACCCATCAGAGGGTCTCCCTTGCCAAAAAACATTGTTCGATCTCCATAAGCATTGAAGAAAACAACCAACATCTTGAAGAAATCTAAGATATCATGAACTGAATACAACCAGTCCATGATAAGGATGATGTCATATCATTGAGTCTATGCACATAGGAAATCACCCCAAGAGATATTCTTCCCCATCACTAGCACATAAGTTCTACATAATTCAATCAATTCCTCTCGATCTCCAACTAGTGAAGTTGAGACTCAGGGAACTAGAGGCCTCTCTACATAAAGTCTCAAATCATAGACATGGTATGGTGATGGGAAGGATTGTGTATCTATTTAATAAAACAAAACATTCACCCATGTAGAGAAAAACCAAAGGGTACCTAAAATAACGTATGGATCGCTCACCGCTGGCAATACTAAAGCATGAATCTGACCACGACCATCTCCGCGGTCTTTCTAACCCTAGTGAAGACCACCTCTTCAAACATTATTTTTTATGTAAGGATGGGGAGAGTTCCAAGGTTTTCATATTTTTTTCCCCTCTTATCTCTTCAAATCCCAAACTGAATCAACCTATTGTTGGTGCCTCAACTGAAACTACCCCGATAGAGGAACCAAAAGCAGATCACCTGGCATACACTGACTGCTCAGAAAGAATAAGAACTCATTCCAATGATGGCCTCATACTCCATAATTAAAACACACATATACTCTGTTAGAATAGTTCTAAGAGTCTTTTCCCCAAGATAAATAATACACCGAGGGCTGAGACCTACCCACGTCTAATCAGAAGTTCTTCTGTCCTAACAATTGGGAACCCTGGACTATAGCTTTGATTTAAGAGGAATCCTGACGAATCGCCTCTTGTGACTATTCGGTTCTCCCTAACGTCTTATCAATGGCATCTTCTCTTGTATGTACCTCAATATTAAACTATGGTAGAAACTTTAGTTAATATTTAAGAAAGTAATTAAGATCTATTTATAGGTCATAATATTATCATTGGACTAGTATTTTGACCATTGGGAATAGTAACCTTACCTTCGGGAATAGTGGCTCATCTGTTAGAATAGTAATTCATATTTAAAGAAAAGTTAATATATGTAAAATTTATCATGACTAAATAAATAAAATATAAAAATTATAGTTTTATAAAAGAAATATCAAGATTAAAAACTCAAATAAAACATATGAACATTTTTAATAAACTATATTTTAATGTATTACATAAAAATAAATTTCATTATATTAAAAATTAAAATCAACTATTATAGAAAACCAATTTTATAAAATGAATATTATTTTTAGAATTATCATATCAATATTTTCTAATAGTGAAGTTTTTGTAGTTTTCTGAAATACATAAATTTTTAAGTGAATAGTAAAAATACAATTTTTTAATAATATGTGGATTCTAAGTGACATATTTTAAGATGTAATAACATCTTAATCAATTATAAAAAATTTGGATTGGAAAAAACATATTTTATGTGATAAATGAGTAATTTAAATATAATAAACATGTTTTCCAACACTAAAAATGGTTTTCTATATTCTAAAGTTTAATTTATTCCATTAAAATACTATTGTTTTGTTCTCCCAACATTAATTTTGATTATACTATTAAATTCATATTATAAATTGTTTAAAATTAGTAAAAGCATGTTATTCAATTAAATCTATTTCATGATTTCAATAATATTAATATTGAAATTTTTACCTTTGATATAATAATTTATTAAATATGTTGTCCTTAAACTACCCATCTCCTCATATATAAATAATCCTCCATGTCAACCTTGGAAACCACAACAATTCTAGTTTCCAAAGTAAAAAACGTCCAAAAAACTCACTATTAATATCCCAATAATATTTAGATATATTCTGAAGTAATCAAACTCAAAGATTTCAAGAAGTTATGGGTTGTAAAAAATGACCAACTTCAGGAAAAATGTAATGTCGTTTCATCATTTAATTTTGTTTTCCTCTTTCAATTTCTTATCCTATTTTATTTTTTAAATCCAAACCTTCTTATAAAATTATACATCATGTTAACATGATCTAGATCATGTAAATATATTATTAAAATTTTAATTTTAATATAATAAAATATTTTATATCTCTTGCCTTCTCTTTTTGACAATTTCTTATCAAGAGATGGTTAACCACCCATTAGGATGTTTCCAACACTCTAATTATCAAAAAAATTATGGATGATCTAATAAATTATTTATAATATATAAATGTATAAATATATTTATTTAGATGATTATTGAATTAATCTTAATAATTTATAAAAAAAATTATGTTAGATCCTTAAATTGAAGAGTGACATGAAATTTTATAAGAAATATTATATCTAAACATTTAACCTGTAAGGGGGGGACTTAAGGGTAAGAATAAAATGAATAAAATCGATAAAGAGAGACAAAAATAAATATAATTAACTTTAAGATACATGTTATAATAAAACAATGTTCATTATTCTGGGGGAGGAAAATCGATGAAATAAGACAGTATTTAAGTTAGGGGATTCTCGAACCCAACTCATTATTTTTAGTCTTTTACTATAACATATTGTTTTTAGTAGATATATTACTATAATATTCTCAAAATCACCTTTCAATATTATTTTCCTTCTCTATCAGGGGATATAAAGGATTTTAAGTTGTGAAAATCTTTCTCAAATCTATTTACGAAGATTTTTCAAAAATTTATTAATTAATAAAACATTTCATTGAATCATGTAGATTTGTTTCCTCCACACTTAAGAATTATGATGTTTTTTTTCAGAGATGTGGTTTAACCTATTCATTTTTTTTCTAAAAAGGTTATTTATGATTTTAATATTCACAAGACCGTTATAAAACACATTTATTTCCATAATTTTATCTTATGACTATGATTATTTTAAGTTCTATTTGGAAAACATTATAATGATCATTTTATGATGTGATAGATGGGACCAGAATAATATATCCCTCTAATTTATAGCATAATGAGATATATCTCATTAGATTATTTTTAATATGTGCAAACATGAAACTTTTTTTTCACAACTGTATTGTTACAATTTATTCAAAAATATTATGTGTGAACATGATGATATATTTTTTACAATAATGTGTGGAATTTAATCGCTACATTATGATGTTCATTATTATGAATATAACACATTTAATGCCTTTATCAAATGTTTCCCTCCTGATTATGATGATATTTCTAGGTTTATGAAATGATGATGATGATTATGATCACCCATTTAATATTGATTCATGTCACACATTAATTCTATTTTATCCATCCATATATTGGGATTTTATCTGACTCCATTAATTGATATATATACTTTGGTGATAACATGTACAAAGGGGAACGTGAGAACTTTTTGGAATATAAAAAAGATAGATTTAAATAATGGTTAAATTGTTTATATACACATGATGTATGAACTTAATTTTAACAAGATACTAAATTTGTTTGTAAAGACCCAAACTAATCACACATATATATAACATATGAATAGATGAGTATTCATTACAAATATAAAGATCCATGATATAAATCATTTATGTCAAGTGCCTTTGTAAACATGGATACATGAACAAATAGTTCATAAGTGACTAAATAATCTCCCACTAAGTTATTCAAAAATAAAACCATTTATAAAAATATCATGCATAATACCATTCTTCATAATATAGGGAATGGAAAAATAAAAAAGGTTTAGCTCAGATTCTCAGTAAGGGTAAAAAAGGAGATATCAACATAACATGAGTATAAGGGTATGAGAACTTGGGAATTACATTTGGAACCCATTCATAGAATATCATAGATCATAAGAATGAGACATTTATTAACCCTTTTCACTTCATAAGACATTAATCATAATTTAATAAATGTATATAAGTTATGGAATCATAACATTGGCATAAAACATAGAATTGTGACATACAAAGTAGTATAGAAAATCATTTCCTTGGTAGGAAAGGATCATTTCCAATACTATCATAGTGGATTTGGTTCAATATGTAAACTATAATAGTTGTATGGGCTCACTAAAATGACTAAAATAGTGGATTGGGTTCACTCACTAACCCATCATAGTAGTCTTGGTTCACATTCATGACTATAATAGTGGATAAAGTCCCTTACTAAACTCAGTTCACTCCACATTTTAATCTTGTTTGTCTCACGATATATAATTGTTTACACAGTTAATTGGAGGGAGATATAGGTCCAAACCATTACATAATCTATAAATTTGTGTTCCACAATATTTTAAAATTTTCACCGTATCAAAACCCATAAAAATAAATGGTTTTTATAATCATTTCATCATGGAATAACACATAGAAAATAATCTGATTCAGAAAATATTTAACCATTTAATCATAAAATAACACCTAGAAAAGGAATAGGTTTCATAAATATTTTTTAATCATTAATGTAAAACATAAATAGAAAAATTATGGATATTTTCAATGGATCATATCCCTTGTAAGGCATAAGTAACATCAAAGGATTTCATCTGAGATGAAAATGATTTTGAAATATCACTTAGAACATTTCTTGAGGAAAATATCATTTTCTCTTTGAAATAAATTATTTAAAATATAAAATTATCCCAAATATTAAATAAAACATTTAATTTGAAAACAAAATTGAAACCTTTCAAAGTAATCTTTAAACTATTGACCAGTAGTGATGTTATAAAATACCATTCATGTCGTACTTGTTAAACGAAGATTCCTTTTAGGTTTTCTATAAAATCCAAAAGGTACTTGATTGAAAAAAAGACAAGAAATTTTATTTAAAAAAAAGACAAGTTAAAAAAGGGTTAAAATATATTAAAATAATCATTGGATAATATTAAATACTTTTTTTAATACATTTTTTGGAAAAGCATGGAACTGGAAGAAAAAGGGTTATCGATCAAAGAGGGAAACAAATTTGATTATCCTAAAAATAAATATTTTGAACCATTATGTACATAAATATTGTAAAATGAAGGTAGAACATGAATATTATAGAAATAAATAGAGAATAATAATATATATGAGTTTTATGATAGATATATAATAATATTTCATCATCGAAAGCATCATCATAAATAATATCAATAAACAATGAGATTTCAACATAAAATATTTACCACTTCAGTAATGTTTGAATCATAAGCCCCTTCCAATAAAGGTCATTAGATGGGTAATAAATAAAAATAATTTTACAATAATAAAAATAAAATAAATTCATTGGAAAAATATACACCATATAAAAGAAACAAGTGCTGGATATGGAATGTGTCCTATGAAAATAAAAGCGAGGCAAAAATCTCCTAACCACAAGTCTCGAATTTCTTCATACACATTCAGAACTCCTGTATAATAAATATAGTTCTATTATAAATATATTATATAACAATAATATTGTGTATAATTATATATATGATAAACCTGTGGACTTTTATTTCCAATTTAATAACAATTCCTTTATAAAATCATATTTTGGGTAATAATGGCTTCGTTTTTAGGCATGTATTAGTTGGGTTTTTTTTCACCTTTTACTTTGATCATGGTTACATAATATCCAGAATTTTAATCGTGAAATAAATCAAATAAATTCATCATATATTTTCTTATAGTGATCCATTAATGGTAGATATAGAAAATGAATTTCACTATTCATGGATATGGTAGGTCATATGTATGCATGGACACTTTTTCTATTTTCCTGTCAAATGGAATGAATGAAAGTTAAATATTAATTAAAATTTATATTTTCTATAATATATATCATATATATTCAATTAATATTTTTTAATTACAATACATTTCAATATAAAATGAAAAAATTATCACATCGCTTTATGGAGGAAGTTGTCCACACTTACACAAGAGCGATGTAATCATTTTCCAAAGGATTGGAAGGCAAGAAGGTAGATGTGATATTACAATTATATGAGTATATATATGTCTTAAATATAATAAATAAATATTATATGTAACCACATATTTATTTATTTTTTAATTTTTTTATTTGTTAGTATTCTTGAATTAAATATTTAAATTCATTATATTAAGTAATTTTTATAATAAATAATTTTACTAAACGAATTTTTTATATGGTTATATTTCTTAAATTAACTTTAAAATTATAGGATTTTAATTTGAAAAAACTAATTTCATTTTTGAATTCATCATTTTGAAATTATCTTAGAATTAAGATTAGAGAATTTTCTAAAAAAATAATTTTTGGGGAATATAAAAAAATAGTGTTTTTTTTAAATACGAAGTCTTTTGTGATATCACAAAAGGATAGTGATCATATAAAATTTTATAAAAAATATGTCCGGAAAAAAATTATGATATTATTATAGAATATTATGTAAAAAATTTATTCCAAACTTTTATATTATATTTTTCATGATAAATATTAATATCACTGCGAGTGTCCATATAGTGCTCGTAAAATGCTAAAACAGTCAAATTCATTCCATATAGATGATAATTGAGTTATAAAAAGTATATTCATGACTTTTTTATTGATTATCAGGTATTAATGATTTATTATGTTAATTTATAATTCTAGATTTATATGACATATGTCTTATCTAAATGCATGGGAAATGCTTGCACAAGTCAAGAAAAGACAAAATCAATAAACAGAAGAAAAATAAATAAAGTATTTTTAATTAAAATTAAAAGTACCATTAAATGAACCAAAACATGACTAAATATTTTGAAATAATAAATTTTAAACCATTTTATTAATTTTAAACCAATTTGAGGCATTTTGGACTCACATGAATAACTTTACGACCTTTATAATATTTTATTCAAATAGAAGTCAAGTTATTCAAACTATAGTTTTAAATTTGTTTTATATTATACTATATAGTTTTCTATAAGTGTTTATTCAACATAAATAGTATTTTATAATAAAATAAAAAAATATTTCATTTAATTTTATTTTTAATTTTTAGGGAATAAATCATTACATTAATGTCTTGTTTAAAGATGATACAATAATAGTTTAATTAATGAATAAACCAAATTAATGATATTAAAAATAAAAAAGTAAAAGTTATTTGAGATTTTGAATTTAATTAACGAACTAAATAGATTAATATTATGTGATTAAAATATAATATAATATTATTTTCGAATTTTAGGATTGTCTTGAAATTTTATAATTCATAGTTACGAATAGTGTTTATTTCGACAAAACAAAATCGGGAATAAAATATTTTATTATATTATTTAAAAATAAATAAAATCATGAAAAGGAAAAACTATTATGGGGTTCCTTTGAAATGTGATATGTTGTGATTTTAAGGCCTTTTGGAAGTCTTTAACCCCATATTTGACTAATTATATTTTAATATTTTATGTAATTCCTAAATAACCCCTCACCTCAATTATAAAAGGAGTATCATCCCTTTAGAAACCAATATCATCGTAAGACATTTTTCTCAACTATAATCGAAAACATTACCTTCTCCTCATCCATTTACAAATTCTAGTACTTTTGGACTCACAAGATACCACTTCCAAGAGCCTAGTGAGGTTATCAAGGAGAAAATTTCATGATGTAAATTCCTTTTTTCGCTTTTAAATTATTAATCACTTAAAAATTATCCTCACCCCATATCCAATGTTTCACAATAACTACATTATAATATATATATATATATACCATAATTATATTGTTTCAATGGTATATTCATCATAATATCTCTCATTTTCTCCTTTCATTCTTAAAAAATGAAATCATCATCTATGGTGGGTCAATTCACCACCTTCGTAGATAGTGAGTTTCTGTTTCCGTTTACCATATTCATGGGAAGTAAAAATTCATAGGTAATGGTTTCAAAATAACCTAAATATATATATTTTCTCACTTCTGTATTATTATTATTATTTGAAAATGAATTTCATAATAAACCAAAGTTGGAAACGATGAAAAGAATGCACCTGAAACAATGGAAATAATAAAATATTAATAATAAATGGGTGAAAATGTTATAAGAAGATATTGGTAGGTAATATAACCATTATTATAGTTATATAATAAATTAATAACACTCTTAAAATAATTATAGGATTTTTAAACCTTTTTAAGTAATTCAAACCAAAGCTAAGGGAGTTTCCTTTCAAAATCCTTTTCAATGTCTCTTTTATGAAATTCAAAAAGATTTTTTTTATACAGAATGAGCTGTTTCTCCCACTTTTATGATGATTTATTAATATAATGTTTCCATTATATATTTTAACAGTTATTTTTGAATTATATGATTTCATTATTATATGCATGCTTTTAATATTTTAAAGGTGATTTTTATGAGAAAATAGTATTTTACTATCTGATTGTGTTATGCTTACGGGTTTAAATGATTTATCAAGGGTTTTATTCATGATATTTCCCTTGTACATAGTTTATTATGTGTTTATGCGATTATATATAAAGATATGATGGGTTCATCCCCATTGTATCTCAATATATGATGGTTTGATACCCATTATAGCTCAAGATATGATGTGTGAGCCCCATTATAGCTCTCCAATGCATTGGGTACTTGATAGATGGAAGTATAACTAAAGGTTATTGCATTTTTAAGGGTCCAATTAAGGGTGATATTGTAAATATGTCCCAATTAAACTACATTGTTTTTCTATGCATGCTAGTGAATTTTCAAAAAACAGATTTAACTAGTTTTCGTATTTTCATTCGACTAGCTATTTTTTTATTTATGTTCTTAAATGAGATTTTTGTTCTCATCCAATGTTTTTAAAATTTTTTCCATATAGTAAAATAGTGGGAAATGTAAATAATGAGTTTAAGTTTAATGTTATAAATATTTTTCAAAGAAATCATGTTTTATTTTAAAAAGATTCATGTTGGAAAAATGGATACTATTTTAGTAGTTTCCTCTTTATATAAATGTGGTATCTTATGTAAAGTGTGGTAAAAATAATGCTTGATAATGTATTGAAAATTATGAGAACTACTGATTATTTGAAAATTTTGTACACAGGAATTGTGAGTGAAAGGAAAATTATTAGATGAATAATTAGAATCTGATGGTAAGACACATTAATAGTAAGTAGTTCAGTCATTTTCCTAATATGTGTCAAAATCTAGTTACTCAGGCAAGAAATGAGCATGATTAGAAATTAGAGGGTGTAGAAAAAACCATTGCAACTACTTTAGAATATGTTGATCCACCAAAAACGTGGTATCAAGTACATTTCTTGTTTTCATATATTATTTCAAGGTTTTGTTTTTTGATTAAGGGTCTAAACATTTATTCATTTCTGAGAAATTTTATAGTTAATATTAAACTCTACCATAAGAAATGAATCCAGAAAATATACTGAAAACTATAGAATAAATATCATGGAAAAAATATGTTATAATAATATCCTAGTAATTGTCTGTGGATGGAATTTACCTGAAAACTATCTTTTTTTCAATTATAGAGTTTTATGTTATCCTCGGTATAGATCAGATTTCTGTTTACCATGATAAGATATATTTTAGACCATAATAAGTTTCTTTTCAGAAAGTGTTTCAGTTTTTGTATAAGAATGAATCCATACCTTTGATATCATATGAGGAAGCTGAGAAATTGTTAAAATATGTAAATGAAAATTATCCTACAACTATTATTGAATAAAAAGTAAAAATTCATATAAATGATGTTCTAGAGGTAAATGAGTATCTTTATGTTTTCCCTAATAAATATCTTGGAGTTATTCCTGATCGAGAGATTGATTTTAATATTGAATGAGTTCATAATGCTAAACTAGTTTCAAAACCCCTTAGAAAATGGCACAAGTGGAACTTTTAGAATTAAAAAATAAGTTTAATGAATTATTAAATAAAGGATTTATCTAAACTATCACTTCACCATGGTGTTCTCCTGTCTTTTTTGTTAAAAAAATATGGTTCAATGAGACTTTTCCTTGATTATAGAGCCTTGAATAACATCATTTTTAAGAAAAGGTTTTCTTTCCTTATATCGAGGAATTATTTGAACAGCTCTAGGGAGCTCGATATTTTTACAAGATTGAATTGAGATCTGGGTACCACTAGCTGAAGGTGAAAGAGTATATAATTCTGAAGACAACATTTTATACTAGATATAGGCATTATGATTTTTTTATTCTCTTTGGATTGATAATTTCCCCTACTATATTTATGGAACTTATTAATAAAATTTTTCCTGAGTATTTGGATGAGCTCGTGGTTGTTTTTATTTATGATATTGTGGTGTTTTCAAAAATATATGAGGATCATGAAAAGCATCTAAGGATTTTCCTGAAAAATCTAAAAGAAAATAATTTATATGGAAAATTTTGAAAATGTGATTTTTGGTTATAATAGATTTATTTCTGTGGGAATAATTTTTATAAAGATGGAATAATATTTGGTCTCTCCAAAATAAAAGTGGTTTATAAATGTAAAATACCTAAACATGAAACTAATATTCATTATTTTCATAAAATAATATATTTTTACCAGCTGTTTGTTGAAAAGAATTCATAGTTATCTATCCCTCCAACTAAGATAACATGTAAAGGGGTTAAATTTATTTTGATAGAAGAATGTGATGTTTGTTTTCAGCAACAAAAAAACATATTGACTAATTATCTTGTTTTTTGAATTTCCTATAAGAAATTGTGATTTTTTTCATCTATAGTAATTCTCATTCAGAGTTACTTGGTGGAATTTTGATGTAGAATGATTAGGTAATTGATTATCCTTTAAGACAGCTAAAACCTCATGGGATAAATTATCCTACACATGATTTTTAATTATCTTCTTCTAATTTTACATTAGAAAATTAGAGGCATCATTTATAGGGAGAAAAGTATAGAATATATTCTAAACATAAATGTGTTAATTATATATTTACTCATAATTAATTGAACATGAGACATAAAATATGGATATAATTAATAAAACAAAATTATTTCATGATTAATTACCATCCAGAAAAGAGAACAAAGTAGCGGATGCCTTGAGCTAAAAATATCATGCATTATTAACTATGTTATATGTGGAACAAGAAACTTTAATTAATTATTTGATGCATTTGGTCTTGAAATTTGTTGGTGTAGAAAATTAATCTGTTTTGTTTCAGGTGCTAGTGTAGTCGTATCTTTCATATAGAATTATGGATGCTCAAAAGGAAGAAAGTGAGTTATAGAAAAGGGTATACTTGGCTAAGAAAGTTAAGTTGTCATAATTTAATATTGGAAAAGATTTTGTGTTAATATATGGAAAGATATTTTGTATACCTTGTGATTCCCAGTTGAAGAAAGATTTTTTATATAAATATTATAGTTCTCTATTTTCAGTTCATTCTGGCAGCACTAAGATGTACAGAGACTTTCAGGGGCATTACTGGTTGGATAGACTAAAAATAGATATTTATGATTTTATCATGAAATGTTTGAATTTTAAACATGTTAAAACATAGAGACAATTATCATAGGTATCGCTTCTACTATTTCCAGTTCTATGGTGTAAATGGGAAATATATCGATAGATTTCATGGTGGGGTGACCAAACACTTTTCAAGGTAATAATTGAATATGGACTATTGTTGATCATCTGACTAAATATTCACATTTATATCCTATTAGATATACTGTTTATTTAGATAAACTTTCACAATTTTACCTCAAAAAAATTATCAAGTTAAATGGACTTCCTGTCTTCATTGTATCTAACCATGATCTTAGGTTCATTTATAACTTTTATAATGTCCTACAGAAGTCATTGGGAACTGAATTAAATTTCAGAACAACCTCTCATCTTCAATATATTGGACACACTGAGAAGAAAATTCATACTTTTGGAGAAATATTTTGTTCTTATTAAATGGATTACTAGGGATATTGGGATCAAAATATTTCTTTAGTCAATTTTTCTTATAATAAACATTTTCTTTCCAGTATACATATGGAACCTTTTGTGTTACTATATGGAAAGTGGTGTCAAACTTCAAAATTTTGAGATGAATTAGTGGAAAGAAATTATATGGGACTATAATTAGTATATAAAGTGGTTGATAAAGTAAGTATGATTTGGAAACATATTAGGATAGCTCAGAGCAAGGAGAAAACTTATACAGATAATGGGAGGAAAGATCTTTATTTTGAGGTAGGTGACCATGTTTAAATTAAAATACCTCTATGGAAAAGTGATATGCGTTTTGGTAAGAAAGGAAATTTAATTCCATGGTTCATTAGACTTTATGAAATCTTGGAGAATGTTGAACAAGTTTCTTACTGTGTATCCCTGCCTCTGAGTTTATCTCAGGCACATAATGTTATTAATGTTTTGTTGTTAAGAAATTATGTTCCAGATCCTTCTCATCTTTTGATCCAAGAATTAGATTAGCTAAAAGAGAACATTTATTGTGAAGAGAAACATATTTAAATTTTTTATTCAAGAGAGGAAGTATTTAGGAAAAAGTTAATTTAATTTGTTAAGGTTTTGTGGAAAAACTACATGGTTGAAGAAGCAACATGGGAATCTTAGAATGCAATGAAGGAAAAGTATCCCCATTTGTTTAATAAGAAAATAAAACTATTAGGAGAAATTTAAAAATGTGGGATAACATTACAAATTATGTATTTACATAATAATTTTATTTCATGATTATTATAATTCTTGAATTAAATAGTTAAATTCCTTATGTTATGTAATTTTTCAAATAAATATTTTTATTAAACAAATTTCTTATATGGCTATATTTAAAACTTAGAATTTAAAATTATAGAATTTTAATTAGTAAAAAGTAATTTAATTTTTAAATTAAGAATATTTAAATTATAATAGTTTGAATTTTTCATAATTTTATAAAAATATTTAATTTTTGTAAATAGTAAAAGATACAGTTTTTTTAGATACGATAAATTTTGTGATATCTCAAAGAGATAGTTATTATATAAAAAATTATTAAAAATATGTCTTAAATAAATTAATATGTAATAATAGAAAATTTTCTATAAAAATTCATAACATGTAAATTATAATTTTTATGATTTGTATAAAAATCATTGTGAGAGCCGACAAAGTGCATGTACAATGCTAACAAAGTCAATTTTGATTCCTTATAAATAATAATTGAGTTATAAAAAAATTTTCATTAAATATTTTTATTAATTATTATGTATTACTAAATTTTTGGATGTTAATATATAATTCTAGAGTTATATGACAAAAATATTATCCAAATTCATGTGTAATACCTGTGCAAGGAAATAAAGGATAAAATTAACAACTAAAAGATGTTTTCTTGACATGTATATGAGTAAATATAAATAATGAATTAATACGAATTCTTATATTGAATCAATTTAATTTATTTTTATGATAGTAATTTATTCTAAATTTTAATAAATAAAATAATTATCTTTAATTCTTATGCAATGCAGATTCAGTGCATGTGCAAGCAGAAGAAAAAAAAATTAATTAAAACTATAAGTACAAATAAATGACCAAAAGCATGAATACATATTTTTCTATAATCAATTGTCAACCATTATCTTAATTGTATTCAAAATTTGGATATTTTTGACCCACATGAATCATAATAATCCATTTATAATATTTTATTAAAAATAAATTCAAGTTGTTTAGAGTATAGTTTTTAATATTTATAATATTTAAATAAATGGTTCAATTGAATTTTGTTTCAAAAATAAATTGTATTTTGAAATATAATAATATTTTATTTTTAATGGAATTTTATTTTTAATTTTTAAGTAATAAATAATTTCTTTAATGTATTGTACAATGATGATTAATTAATTATTAAAATAAAGAATAAATCAAATTAATGATATTAAAAATAATTAAATAAATGTAATTTGATGCTTTTATGTATATTCAAGATTAACTAGATTAATATGATTTATCTAAGACATAATAAAATAATATATTTTAATGTTATTATTTGTCTTGATGTTTTAAAAGTCAGGTTTATGAATAGTGTTTATTTGAAAAAAAACATTTGATGAATAATTTTTTTTATTAAATTATTTATAAATCCCAAAAATATTGAACAAGACCAAAAATGATAATATTCATTAAAAAGTGTGATCTAATGTGATGTTTAGGCCTTTTTAAATCTTTTAACTCCATACTATAAAAACTATATTTTAATATTTTATGTCATTCCTAAATTACCCCTCCCCTCAATTATAAAAATAGACTCATCCCTTCACAAACATTCATCACCATAAGAAATGTTTTTAGAAAATATTATACCAAATTCCATTCTGTTAATACCTTTACACATTATAGTGTTTTTGGTTTCACAAAAATACCACTTCTAAGAGCCTAGGGATGTAATATTGGGAAAATTTTCAAGAGGTAAATTCATTTTTTTCTCATTAAAACACTTTCTCGCTTCAACCTTGTCCTCACCTCCTATATAATTTGTCATTATAACTCCAGTCTCATACATATAATATAATTTTTTTATAGTATATTCATCATAAAATCTCTCATGTTCTTTTTTTATTCTTAAAAAATAAAATCGTCGTCCTTGGTGTGTCAATTCACCGTGTTCATGGATGATGAGTTTTTGTTTCCCTTTACCATATTCATGGGAAGTTTAAATTTTCATGTAATTATTTTAAAATGAACTCAATTTATATATTTTCTCACTTCTATTGTATTATTTCTATTTTTCAAGGAATTCCATAATAAACCGACCATGGAAACCATGAAAAGAATGCACCCAAAACAATGGAAATAACAAAACATTGTTAATAAATGGGTTGAAAATGTTATTAGAAGATAATATATGGTATTTTAAACATTATTATAGTTATGTAATAAATTAATAACACCATTTAAACATTTATACATGAGGTTTTAACACTTTTTAATGAAGTCAAACTGGAGGTAAGTTATTTTCCTTCGAAAATCCTTTCAAATGTCACTTTTACAAAATTAACAAAAGATAGTTTTTATTGAATGAGTGGATTGTCTCACTTGAATGATTATTTATTAATATAATGATTCCCTTATATGTTTTCATAATTATTTTTGAGTAATATTATTTCATTATTACGTACATTGTTTTTATATTTTAAAAGTGATATTAACAAGAAAATAGTATTTTGATATTTGAATGTGTTATCCTCATGGGTTTAAGTTATTTATCATGGATTTTATTCATGATATGTTCCTCATGAATTTTTTATTATCTTTTTATAGCAGTATATCTCAATATATTATGGTTTTATCCCCTTTATAGTTTAAGATATGGCAGGTTGAGCACAATTATAGCTCAAGATATGATGGGTGACCCCCATTATAGCTCTATGTTGCATTGGGTACTCCATATATGGAAGATAGAAAAACGGTTATTCCATTATTAAGGGTGAATTAAATAGTGATATGATAAATATTTCCTAAGAAAATTGCACAATGTTTCAATTCATGATAATTAGTTTTTAAGAAAATCATTTTTAATTGGTTTTCATGTTTTTAATGGTCTAACGATTTTCTTTCCTTATGTTCCTTAATGATATTTTTTTCTCATTCAATGTTTTTAAAAAAATTTCATAGGATATAAGGATGGTAAAGGTAAATATGGAACTAAATTTTAATTGTATGAACTTTTTTCAAATTTATCATGTTTTATTTGAAAAATATTTAAGTGGCCAAAATGGATAATATTTTAGTAGTATCCTCTATGCATGATTGTTGTATGATATGTATATATTATTACCAAATTATCTAAAAATATAAACCTAAAAAGATCCTCAATGAAAAATAAAGTAAATTATAGACTAAATCTATATATTATGTAATTTTTAAAGTCTATGTACTTATATTATATATGTCATTATCTCTAGATGTTGGGGGTGGTGATGAAAACAAATAACAATGGTTAATGAGGTGGTAGTATGTTGTACACATGATCAATAGTTTTATCTCCAATTTTATGGAAGATGATGTCGATATAGGTTATTAAATTAACATAATAACATAAACATATTTGGGATATATATATGTTATTATATTTAAATACTTTAATAATATATTATGGAGGTGGAAGAAGAAATAAAATAAAAATACTTTGTTAAAAACGATACATCTTCTTCGGACAATCTCTTTGGGTAATCACTAAAAGACTTCATAAAAGGATATAATAATCAAAATAATGACTCTATTACATGTTGAGAGAGTTAATTAATGGATTCGATCATGTATTGGATGAACGTAATGGTTTTTTAAGTTTTATGAATAGAGGAGAGTGGAATCCCTTTTATAAGCGGGAGGAGGACACAGTTGGAATTTTTGAAATGAAAATGGTTTAACCACATTTTAACATAAAAAAAGATAAGAGTAAGTAATTATAGAACCGTATATAAGATAAGGTCTATCTACGTCAATAAAATAGTATTTTCCCCTTATTAGTTCATTTTATGCCATATCATTTTAGTTTAACCCCTAGTAAACCTGTTTTAACCATAACAACAGCAATTAATTTGTACTATTGTTACTATTAATTTTGGCCAAAAATTAATTTGACCTTGTTATATAATATTATTTATTCTGATAAGAAATATATAATCTTTTTTCTAAATTCCATTTACATAATTGGAAATTTTTAGTTAAAATTAAACACATAGATGCGAAGGAAAAACGCTTTTCCAAATAAAACATTTTCAAAAGTATAAAAATTTATAAAATAAAATTTCAGCACATATTTTATTTCAATAAAATAAATTGACTTAATAATAACATAATTAAGATAATTTTATATTTAAAATATTTTTAAAAATGGTTTTAATTTTTAATTTCTATAAATGAAAAGGCATGTTTTTATAAAAATCTATATTCTTCACTATTCACTAAAAATATTATCATTTTAGTAAATTATAAAAAATTCACCCTAATCTAATTTTAACACATTGATATAAAAAATAAATTTAGTTTTTAGTTTTTTTTAAAAAATATATAAAAAATAAATTTTTTTATTTGTTCACAAAATGAAATAAAAATCATTTTTTGAGTAAAAAAATTATTTTTGAAAAATATAAATACTTCATTAAAAATTAAGAAATAATTTATAAATATATTTCATTTAAAAACCTTTGTAAATAATTTTAAATATTTAGATATTAATATTTATACCAAAAAAGTTTATTACCAAGTTATAATAATCTTTTATGTATAATAAAATTAATAATATAACATGGTTTCATTAAATATTGGTGTTGTGTGCAAGAAAAGTTATAAGAGAAATTAAATTTATTTGAAAAATATTATTTCATATAATTTTATGTTATTACATTATACTCCCTTAAAATTAATTTTTTCCTTAAAATTCTATCCTTCTGATATAAACATATGAGTATACTTTCACCACATCATGTCCTTAGGTTCCCATGTAGCTTCCTCAAGTTGGTGGTTTCCCTATAAATCCAAGACCATGTGAGTGCTATTATTTCATAGAAAATTCTATCTATCATTCATTATATCCATAGGTTTTTATTTATAGAATATATCTTGATCTAATAGTATTACATCTATGATAAGTACATGTGAATGATCATGTATGTTCTTCTTAAGGAGAGATACAAGGAACTTATCTTGGACTTGACAGAGGTTCTGAGGAAGTTCTAGCAGATAACAAATCATCTATACATGATCAATAATCCCAAAGGGGTCAATATAACTAGGAATAAGTTTATATTACTTCTCAAAAAATTTAACCTTATTTCATGGTGAAATTCATATAAAAACCTTCTCACCCACTTCAAGCTCCAGATCATGCAGAAAATTGTTAATTTAGATTTTATTTTTTTCTCTGAGATGCCATGATGTGTTTTTTAATAGAAAAATATTTATATTACATTTCCTGATCTTGATCATGTACTAATATCTTTCCTTCTTTAACTTCATCCCATCACGTTGTAGTTTGAAACTTCCTTCAATATAAGGATTGATAGGGAATGAACATATACACATTTCATAAACATTGTCATTATACCATGATCAAGGCTAAAATCAAGAACATTTATCATCTTCCTCTACATCTCTACATATCCCTTTTATGAAACATTATCCCTCACATGGATAGAAGCCTGAAAACTTTTTTAAGAAAGATAATATTTCCATATTCATTCTTTATTTCTATAACCATCCTTTTTAAATCCCTAAATAATGGATCCTTTATGATAATTATTATTGAAAATATATCATGATCCTTTTGACTGAAGTCATTGAACACCATTTTTAATTTCTAGGGTGTTAATGTATTGGGGATTCATAATCTTTAATAATCTCCCACCATCTTCTACAAAACATGTTAAACACTTTATATGTGAATATACACTCTAAACTCATATTATTTGTACATATATCACACATTTATCCTTAAAGATAATTCCTTAATATAAATAATAAAAAAATATTGTTTCTATCTCCAAATCATGAGTTGGGTAATTTTGTTTATTAACCTTTAATTATAATAAGGTATAATCTATAACTATATAATCCTTTGTGATACTTATCCCAATACCTTCATTGATCTATAGATACAAAATTCATACCCTTTTCCACTGTAGTGTAATATAAGAATAGGATCACTGATTAACCTTCTCATTAGTTCCTTCAAATTTTCCTCACACACATCTGTCCAGAGGAACTTAACTCTCTTCTGAGTTAACATTCTTAATGGATTAAATAGTAATGATAACTTCTCTCTAAACCATATATATTATCTATCCAAAACAAGAAAACATAAAATCTCATCCATGGTGGTCGATCTTGACCCATGTTCAATAGCCTTCACCTTTTATGGATGCACTAATATAGCCTCTCATGAGATTATATGACCCAAAAATGAAACCTTTTGTATCCAAAAAAATCACACTTTGAAAACTTTTCATACTTTTTACCCCTCTTTATAGTCTATAGTAAAACTATTATGTGATATTTATGCTCTTACATTCCCTTTTAATAGATATTAATATCATCTACAAATACTAAAACAAACTAATTAAGGAAATATCTAATGTCTTTGTTCATTAAAACCATGAATATTATTGGACAAATAGTGAGACCAAATGGCAGCACTCAATTTTTATAGTGCTCATATCTTTTGAAGGATGTTTAATTTGGTATATTGTCAATGTTAACCCTCAATTTGTTATATACATATCAAAGGTCAATCATGTGGAATTATTGATCTCGGTGTAGTTGATCAAACATGTCATCAATACTGGGTAGGGGATATTTGTTCTTGATTTTAATCATGTTCATCTCTCAATAATAAATGTATATTTTCATCATTCCATATTAATTTTTTTAAAGAACAAGTAAAACCCAAGGTGAAACACTTATCCAAATAAATACCTTTTAAAGATTTTGTCAGGTTTTTCTTCATCAAATATTGAAACTCAATTAGGGTCGTTCTATAAGGTGTCCTTAAAATAGTTATGGAACCAATACAAGTTCTATTAATAACAAAACTTCCTGATTTTATATAATACTATTAATATATTCCATAAAGTCATAAAAAACATATTTCAAAATAGTAATATCATCTATGTTGAGCTTATTCCCATCCATTTGATATAGACACACCTTTTAAATAGTAATCAAGACATATATAATGGATGTTATCTACTTCAGATGTTCATATCTATCATTACAATAATAAATGATCATAGGTTGGGTTGGAATATGAAATGTTAATCCCCTTCCTCCTCAATTAATGTTTTATTTATATAGATAATCCCAATACAATAATAATATAATATAAAATTTTACCATGGGATGAATAACAAGGCCTATAGGAAGCACATTCTCGCAAACATCAACCAGAGAAGAATCATAGTCTTTGGACAGGATCATCTGACCATTATGTGTTTTCATTGCTAATTCAACATCAAACTATTGGGGTGTAATTTTGATACCCATATAAATTCATTTATATTTAAAAGAATGGATAGATCCATAGTTAAATAAGAAATTATATTTTTTAGATTTAATGTAAAGTGTACCTTTCACCAAATTGATATCGCATCACTCATCAGAAATAGTGATCACAAGATATTTCCCTTTATCTCCTTTCATAATAGGTTCTTGATATTGATCAATATTAGCATTCAAACTTCTGAAAAGGATATCATACCTCCCTTACTCTATTCATTTGATTCATAAGAGTGTGGGTGGTGCATTCTATAGTTAGTTATCTTTAATCACATCAATAGATAACTTCTTCCCATCACATTGGTAATCTATTATTTTAAACCATCATTTACTAACATAAAACATTTAACAGTCCCTATAATAAACTTTTACCTATTTTTTATTCCACACAATAAGCACCAATGAAATCTTATCTTTTTTTCTCCAAGGTTTTTGGAGTTTACATTTAATTTTATCTTCCCTTTCTTTTCAAAATGACAAGATTGATGGGTAAATCCAATTTTTATTTCCACCTTGATACCACATAAAAATATTTTATCATATCTACTAAAGTACCTTATGGATAAGTCCCTTCATATAAATGGTTTCAATTCTGTAAATAATTAATTGTCCTTACTTTTAGGTTGGATGATAATACAATAAGCATACCTTGAATTTTTTGTAAAATTTTCCCCATTGGTACCAACAGGTTCATCATACTTGTTTTTTAACTCAAGTAATTCCTTCTCCATTTCTATGAAAATAATATGAAGAAATTACTTATTGGAAAATAAGTTCATAGACTCTCACATTCCCTGGATTCAATTTCATCTTGTTAACCTGAATTCCAGATAAGTTTTAACCATTGATTTTCTTCTCCTTCCAAATTATAGACTTCCAAAATGAACTTTTCATTCTCCAAATAGTAGGGAATGGAAAATAGCTTTTCAGTGGAACTATTATTTTACTCAGAAAACAACATATTAGTGGAACCCCTAAAAGAAGATAATTTTTGGGTCATTAAGGACTCAACATTACTTTGTTCCCTCATTTCCTCATTTGGATGTTCATAATGACTTGTACTTTGAGAAAGTTGTTTTAGTATTGAAATTAGATTTTTCATTCAATATCCCATTTGTTTTGGTTTGTTATGAGTTAAATTATTTTATTGCCTTTCGCATTCAAAATTAAAATGATTCCTACTGGTTCCAACCATCGACTAATACCAAAAATCATCTGGTGATAAACAATAATTTTTATGGGAAACTACATAAATATGAAAAATCAAATGTAGTATGTATAACCCATGACACCATGTTTCCAATATATATCACTTTAGAATTAATATATGGAGTGAATGGTCATTATTAAAATCCTTTATGATGGTTTCTAAAGTGTTTGTGAATTTCCAGAGCATATCTCTCATAAGTGTCAATCCCGGTATGTAGCATGGCCCATTATCATTCACTAGGTGACGATCAGATCTATCTCAATGAACCCTTTATGAATTATTACCCCTAGATATAGATAATCTTAAGATGCATCCAATTTAAGTATCTATACAAAGTTTTAATTTCTTAGAAACCACTAGGAATCCTTCAACAAAATTAAAGGATATAACCAAATACTTAGTACTATACATATTTTTATCTATTTGGTTTTCTCATCCATGTTTGATAAGTTTAACAAACCATTAATATGATACAAACTATAAAGACTTGTACTACTCATACATAGATATCACATCTAAATAGAAAAATATTCATTATATAACATAATGATCCACACCATAAATCATTCAGGTCTGGTTCCATTAGAAACATAGATGCATAAACAACTGGTTCATAAGTGAAATACATCATCTAACACTAATATATTCATAAATATCACCTTTATTATATATATAATACATAATTACATTCTTCATAACTAGGAGAATGGAATAATAAGAAAGGGGGATCTCATATTCTCATTAAAATAAAGAAGGGAGATATCAACATAACATGAGCATAAGGGTATGAGTACATAAGAAACACATTTGGAAACAATACGCTTCACTTAATTGATCATAAAATTAATTCATGGAATAAATCATGATATTTAATAACACATTAATCGCAAATAAATAAAAGCACATAAGTTGTGGAAGCATAACATTGGTATATCACATGTACTTGTGGGATACACATAAGTATACAAAGTCATTTCCATTATAGTCAAGGATTTTTTTTATAATACTATAATAGGTGATTAGTTTTATTTCCAAAAACAATGTATTGTTCAAGGTTTACTATAAATACTATCATAGTGTATTTTGGTTCACTCCTAAAATCATCAAAGTAGTCAAGTTTCGCTCACATGACTGTCGTAGTGGATAATGTCCCATGCTAAACTTAGTTTTCTCCCCATACCAGTCATGTTTATATCATGAGATATAAATATAATTCAATATTTTGGATGCAGATATAGGTCCCACAAATCTCATAATTCATACATTTGTGTGCATAAGATGACAACACATTTATAATATCATAACCCATTAAAAGAAATGGAATTCATCGATATTTAATCATAGGCTAACCAATAGGAAATAAAGGTTCGATAAAAATTACATAATTTTATAATAATCATCATAAAATAAATTACTGTCTATAATATACACCACCCAAAAATAATCAGTGGTGAATATGGCATGTGTCCAACAAAAATGAATGTTAGATGAAAATATCATTACGTCAAGTATTTAATTTATTGATACATATTTGAACCCATTATATAATAAATTTAGTTTTTTTATAATTCTATTAAAAAACTTTAATCATATATATCATACCAGATAATATTTAATTACGACCATTTATTACCCATTTATTAACAAATTTTTAAAATCACATTTCAGGTAATAACTGCTTTACTTTTCATGTTTGTTTTGCATTGGTATTTTCGTTTCTTTTATGTTGATCATGAATAAAAATATTAATAATTTTTAACATTATATATGTATCATATATATTCATTATATATTTTTTATATTAATCCCTTCATGTTAGAGATATAAAATAAATTGCATCATTCATGGAGATGGTATACTGTGCAGACACATGGACGTCATTTCAATTTTATCAAAGGATAGAACCACAAAAAGATAAATATTAATTATCTTTTAAAGAATTAATATTATATCATATGTATCATATATATTCATTTAATTTATCCTCATTACCATCTATTAAAAAAATGAGAAACATATCACATTACTTTGCGGGGGTGTTAGTCCACATGTACACATGACTGTTGTAATCATTTTCAATATATTGGAAAGTAATAAGGTAGACAAGATAATATAATTACAAGAGTAATTTGTTTTCAAAAATATAATATATAAAAATTAATTCCATAATTTGGTCCATCAGTGAAAATCAGTGATGAAAAACGAATTACATCAGTTCCCGATGTGGTAGTCCTCCATACACATGGTTGATAGTTTAGTTTCCCATTTAATGTAGGAGAAATGTATTTATTATATTAAATTAACAAAATAAAATATAAGTATATTATAAATAATTATGTTATTATATCATCACTTTTTAAGAATTTTTTTACGAGGTGGAAGAGTAAGTAAAATAAAAACGTGTGGCTAAGAACGACACGTCCTTTTCGGACAACCTCCTTTGGTTAGAAACAAAAGCCTTATTAAGAGGGTTTAAAAAACAACATAAGGACTCTAGGATGTCTATACTGATGTAATAAATGTATTTGAATACATATTTTATGAAACAAATGGTTTTGTAGGTGTGAATAAGAGAGGATTGGGGATACACTTTTATAAGTGGGTGGGGTGGAAAACATGGAATAACTGAAAAGAAAAGGGTGTATCCTTGTTCAAAACATTACAAAATAATCAAAAATGGCTCAATATTAAAAATTATATTATATAAGTTCAACATATTTCTATAAAGGTTTTTTTGGACAAGTGTTTAGGTCATTTCACCCCTTATATTTTTAGTTTACCCCATGTAAATCCATTTTAACCATAATAATGGTAATCAATGTTTAAAATATTTACCCTTCAATTTGACAAAATATTAATTACTATGATTAAAAATATGTAATAAATTATTTAAAATTCCATTCACATAAGTGAAAGGTTTTAATTTAAAATTAAACTCAGTGACACGATGGAAAAGGGGTTTTCCTAAGAGAAACTTTTCATAATTATAAAAAGTTATAATATCAATTTTCAACATCAATTTGATTTAAATAAAATAAATTTATTTAATAATTAATAATTGAACTAATTTAACTTCTAAAACATTTTTAAACAAGATATAAATGTGTAAATAGTTTAAATGAAAATAAATTTTCTAATAAAAAACTTGTATCATTCACTATTCAGCGAAACATTTACAATTTCATAAAATTATCAAAAATTCAACATAAGATAATTTTACTTGTTTATTCAAAAAAATGAAGTTAATTTTTTCAAATAAATTTTTTTAATATTTCAAAATATAATTTTATTATTTATTCATAAAAATAAATAGCAATAACCTTTTAGGAAAAAAATCATTTTTAAAGAATATAAATACTTTACTGAAAATTAAGTAATTATTTAAAAATAAATTATATTTATCTAAAATAGTTATAATTACTTTTAAAAAACAATATTCCTATTAAAATAGATAAAATTAATTCATAGGTTATAATAGTAAGGTTTAAATAATAATTGTAATAGTATATCATGGTTTCCTTAAAACTCAGAGTTACGTGTCATGCAAGCTATCAAAGATATTAAATTTATTTGATAAAATATTTATTTCATAAAATATCAGGTTTTTAAAAACTGGGTCTTTAATAATAACGATATTGTTTTTTCCATAAAATGAATTTATAGTGATGTATAGAAAATTTAGGTCGCTATATAGCTCAAACAACACCGATCTTAAACAATTCGTGGAATAATATTATTTAATTATGTATCTTATAACCAATTCAATGAATTGTAAGGTATAGATAGAAGAGAAAATATTATTATATATATATAATGGTATGAATCAATACATGTTTATTTCATAATTCTTCATAAACAATAACTCAATTTCGAGTATATTAATTTTAAGTTTCAAATTTTTTCAAAAATAAATTTTATTTTATTTATATAGGACCATTATAAATATTTAATAATTTTTTAGAAATTTAATTGGTCTTAAGGAATATAATTTTAGAAATTATGAGGTGATTATTTTCTTATTTTAAATTATTTGGTTTCTCAACAAAATATTTATTTTTCAATATAAAATAAAAATAACTATTTTTATTAAATTATCATCTCATTTATTTAAAAAATGTTAATTTAAAATATAATTAAGACATTTATTTATTTTTAATGTAAAATATGATTCATTATAATAATATTAATTTTAATAATTCAATAGTAATGAAAATTATTGGCACTACCCGTCCCAGTGGGGCCCGATCCACAACTCCCCCATACCGCCTCCAATAGGAAATGGGCTGGTGACTAGCACCGAGTAGGCATGCTACTAACATGAGAGACATTGCCTATAAACTTGTACACACGCACACATATCTCCAAGCCCACAAAGAAGAATAGTAAAACTACTAAAAGCAAAAAGATGCATGCATACACTAAAACTCAACCAACAGAGTACGACATGAAAGTAATGTATAAGAATGTAAAACCCTGGGCCAAAAGTACAAGCCCACCAAAAGAGTCTCTAACAAAGTCCAACCTATACAGAAAGGTGATGGGAATGCAATCTGTAGCCGTAGGAACACACCTCAGCCTGTTTGATCTTACTGAGCACCGTTCGGTCCTGGTCCGCCTAGAATCTTGTCAAAGGCTCGCTCGTCTGCACAAGACACGACAAGTGTGGGAAAAGCCTGTGTAGGGGTGAGTATAACAATACCCAGTAGGACACCCCGGAACTACAAAGGAATACAAAAAGGGAAAATACCACAAATAAAGGTACAGTCATCTCTACACAGTATATGTTTAAGGAACATATAACAAGAATATCCAGATATACTCCTGCACTAACGACCATTATGAAACCACCACTAAGATCCAGCTTGAAGATTACACTAAGCATGCAACTGGGAGAACACACTCCTAGGTCTGAAGAGAGAGAAACGAAGTACTCGTTCCGGGAGAACAGACTCCACAAGTACTTGGGAACATAATTCTCAGATGAAGATCACAACCAATAGCCCTGGGGTGATTCCAACAACTCAGTATGAGCTAATATGCTAAGCAGAGGATCGGCGCCCGGGTAAAGTTGGTCACATCGATACCAAGAACTCTACCTAGGGTTCTATGAATGAATAAGGCATCCAACTCTAAGTCTCACAAAGAGGATTCCAAAAAATATATTCAGGAATTCCTTCTGAAGGTTTTATAGTCCTGTATATGGGAAATGAGACCGAAAACCTTCAGGAGAAGACCAAGGGGACAAACCTTGAGGAAACTAGTCCAAGTCACATAAGGCAACTGGCTCAAGCCATGTGAAATGAGTTACACGACGTGTAGTATGGTTACATGCCGTGTTCCTTGAATTCAGGTACTACCCGTGTAAACGGCCCATGTCATCAACCCAAGCTGTGTGAAAATGGACTACACAGCGTGTAGTAGGGTTACAGGCCGTGTTCCTTGACTCTGGGTACTGCCCGTGAAAACGGCCCGGGTCATTTGGATTTTCAAATAGAATGTAGCTACACGGTGAGTAGAATAATTACACACCATGTCCGAGCACCTGGGGCTCGCTCCGTGTACGCTGGCCATGTGCCCGTACACGGTCTCTATTCGTGTCGCCTGCCCGTGTACCAGTACACGGGGTATCCTGTGTATCTGGCCCGGTCTGCCTAGGGAGGGGTATACACATTGTGTCCTTGGACATATAACCAACCCACGTCCATGTACTCCCGGAGTACACGCCAGGTGGTATGCCGAAGAACACATTCCGTGTAGCACATACTACACGCTGTGTAGTCGGGATTTTTCAGAAATGTCGTCTTCCTCCTTGCGCCACGGCTGATCCTCCGGATCCACGGTTTCTTGTCCATTCGTCCCGATACTCCAGGGGTTGGTTTGGTTCATCATACGAACACATAAATGGGTGTTTTCAGTCCTTAAATAGGATCATACACATCAAACGATCCATCTAAAGAAAAGCTCCCAAAAACTCATATCTCTCGATCCGCTCTGAATCGTCCGACGAAACCGTTGTCGCACCTCCGTGACATCGCTCCGGGGTTGGATCTCCAATCTCAGATCATTGCGCCATAAAACGAATGTGCAAAGATTGATTTCCTCCAAGAACGTGTAGAACGCAATGAAGTACGCAAGGGAGAAAAATACAAAGAATCTAACAAGAGGGATGAAACTCTATCATTTTTCGTGATGATCCGAGTTCGTCGTCGTTAGATCAAAACCACAACAAGAAACAGATTATAAATATCGATTATTTGATCTCCCGATAAAACCACAAATCACACCCGCCCGCAAAACGATCGATCCGTAGGCTAATCAGTTCTCAGATTAGTCTGCGTTCGTCGTAGGAACCAAGAACGGGGAAAGTAAAATCAAAAATAAACATCCTACCTGGATCCGTGGCATTCTTTGGCGTATATCCGGTCGTCGTGTCGTCATCACCGACAAAAATCGTCAAGAACTTTGTTGCCGTGTTGGGAGGTCTTCTTCAGATCCTCCAGAGCCACCAAGTGTTTTAGGGTTATGTGGTTTCTAACTCTAGACCCCTGCGCAAGCCTTTATTTAAAAATCATAAAAAGACGTCTTCTGCAACAAATTTAAAAGGATATCACAGTATAATAAAATATTTTTAATAAATATTTTATTACTATTACGTCCAAAAAAATAGATTTCACCACCGACCTACGTCGTCCGATGTTAGGCCTCGCCTAAGGTAAAATCATTGTTTTGAACGCAACGGTGCCTTCAGATTTCTGATCCAAGCACCCATTCAGGAGTTATTCCACTTTTTAGGAAAACCACACGTGTGCATAAATTAATCATTTAATTAAATTCAAACATTTGTTCCAGGCTCACCGGGCCTCAGAACTACATGCCATCTCAGAGCCTGGTCTTGAAATGATTCAGACAAAATATTAAAATAAAACATGGTAAAAAATTTGAGACACTACATCACACCCACCATAGGTATTTTGCGTCCCTGAAAATTCCAAAACAAAGGCTACTCAACAAGATGTGGGTATTGCACATGAATTTGAGCCTCTCGCTCCCACGTGGTCTCCTGGAGATTCTCGTGCTGCCACCGAACATGCACCAAGGGAATAGCTCGCCCACGAAGGATCTTCTCATTCCGATCCTCAATCTCCATGGGGTACTCAGCAATGGTCACTCCATCATCGATGTCCATCTCGCCCTAGTCGATAACGTGCGATAGATAATGCACGTACTTCCGCAGCTGTGACACATGAAAGATGTTGTGTGCCCGGTCCATCTGAGGAGGTAGAGCCAAGCGATACGCCACCTCGCCAACTCTACTCAGAATCTGGAAAGGGCTGATGAACCTCGAAGATAGCTTGCCGCCTCGGCCAAACCTATGCAATCCCCGTCGAGGTGAGACCCGAAGAAACACACGGTCTCCCTCCTCGAACTCCAAGGGCCTCCGTCTCCTATTGGCATAAGACTTTTTCTGACTCTGTGTAGTCTTCATCTTCTCCTGGATGACCTGCACCTTCTCTGTAGTAGCTCTCACCATCTCTTAGCCAATGAGTGCTAACTCTCCTAGGTCAGTCGAGCAAAGTGGTGACCTACAAGGTCGCCCGTAGAGAGCCTCGAATGGTGCCATACCATTAGTGGAATGATAACTATTTTTGTAAGAAATCTCCAATAGTGGTAGGTGATCCTCCCAGCTACGATCGAGGTCAGGTAAGAAAGCTCGTAGCATATCCTCCAGGACTTGGATGGTCCACTCTGTCTGACCATTATTCTGGGGATGAAACGCTGTGCTCAAGCATAACTGAGTCCCAAAAGCTTCCTGTAATCCCTTCCACAAACGGGATGTGAAACGAGTATCACGATCTGAGACGATCATGGTGGAACTCCATGAAGTCGAACTATCTTTTGCAATAGAGGCCTCCCAATCTCTCTTCCGAACTCTGCTCCCGCATGGCTAGGAAGTGGGCCGACTTGGTGAGTCAATAAACAATCGCCTATATGGAATCGTGTCCCCTGGATGTACATGGTAAACCCGTCACAAGTTCTATGGATATCCCATACCACTTCCACTCTGGCACCTCAAGGGGTTGAGTCAAACCTACTGGTACCTGGTGCTTAGCCTTTACTTGCTGAGAAGTAAGGCACTGAGAAAAAAACTTTGGCACAGTCTTCGTTATTCCTGGCCACCAGAACTGACATCGGAGGTCCGTGTACATCTTTGTCACGCCTGGATGCACCGCCAAATGAGATATGTGAAACTCCCACATAACCTCCTCTTGAAACATCACTGGTACTATTATGTGCCCTCTGAAAAGAACAAGTGCTCCACAACTTCTAAAAATCCATCAGGAGCATCACCTATGGATATCTGAGCACGTAGAGTCTCACAGATAGCATCCTCAAGTTGTGCTTCCCTGACTCACTATAAGATTGGAGGGGTAACAAACATAGACTGAAGGTAAGATCCCTTATCTTTATCCATGAAGGACAACTCTAAGGAGGCCAACTGCCTCGTCGTCTCATCCAGCAACTACGAACTAGATTTCCTGCTGAGAGAATCTGCCACAACGTTCCCCTTCCCAGGTGTGTAAACGATCTCAAAGTCATAATCCTAGAGGAACTCAAGCCATCGTCTTTGTCTCAAATTAAAATCCGTCAGAGAAAAGATATATCTGAGACTATTGTGATCATAGTAGACAGTAAACCGCTCACCCAGAAGGTAGTTCCACCACATCTTCAACGCGAAGACTACCGGTGCCAATTCAATATCATGGGTCGCGTAGTTCTGATCATGGGGCCTCAACTGGCGTGAGCCATAGGCAATCACCTCTTGCCTCTACATCCGGACAGAACCAAGCCCGGTTCCTGATGTGTCACAGAACACTACGTACTCGACACCCTCTTCTGGCAGTCTCAAGATCGGGGCGCGTGTCAGACTCTGTCTCAACTGCTGGAAAGCCTGCTGGCATCTCTCGATCCACACAAAAGGCTGCCCCTTTTGGGTCAATGTTGTCATGGGTGCTGAAATCCTCGCGAAATCAAGAATGAATCTCCAATAGTAGCCTGCCAACCCAAGAAAACTCTGCACCTCCATCATGCTCTGGGGTGGCTTCCATGCTAACATTGCATCTACCTTGGCTGGGTCCACTTCTACACCTTCTGCTGAGATAACGTGTCATATAAAGTGGACCTCCTATATCCATAACTAACACTTCTAGAGTTTCCCGTACAACTGGTTCTCTTGGAGTGTGTCCAGAACCATCCCTTGGTGCCTCGTGTGCTCCTCCTCGGACGCAGAGTACATAAGGATATCGTTGATGAAGACTACTGCGAACCGATCATGATAGGGCTGAATGATCTGGTTCATGAGTCCCATGAACACTGTTGGGGCGTTTGTCACGCCGAAGGGCATCACCAAGTACTCATAGAGACTGTAGAGACATCTGAAAGTCATCTTTGGTACATCCTCATCCCGTATTCGCAACTAATGATAGCCTGATCATAGATCAACCTTTCAGAACCAGCGTTCCCATATTAACTGGTCGAAGAGGTCATTGATCCTCGTTAGTGGATACCGGTTCTTTACGGTCACCTTATTCAGGCACCGGTAATACACACACAGCCTCAAGATTATGTTTTCCTTCTTGGAAAACAGTACTGGGGCCGACCAGGGTGAAACACTGAGTCTCATAAAGCCCTTCTTCTACAAGTCTTCCAACTTCACCCTCAGATCATGAAGCTCTGAAAAAGCCATCTGATATGATGATACTGATATCGGTGTCGTCCTGGGTTGCAACTCAATGGAGAAATCTATCTCCCGACAGGGAGGTAGTTTGGGGACATCCTCTGAAAAGACGTCCTCATACTAAGCCACTACTGCTGGAAACTAGAAAATCGTAACATCTGATGCGCCAAGGGCTAGGCTATCCAAAATATATGGTATCTGTTGCACCTTCCTATGCACTATCCAATCCTGCACTACCTGGGTCTCTATTTCACCGACAAAAGAGAACCTCGTTCCATCACTACAGACACACCGCACCCTTCGCCTAAAATATTCAATCTGGTGAGGAACTGTGGATAGCCTATCCATACCAAGAATGACATGATAAGGCCTCGATGCTACCACCAAAATTTTCTAACCGAAACTCTCACCTCAAAGGTTCAGGTCACACTATCTACAGAGGTGTGTGATTTATGAATCTTCTCTAGTCGGTGTTTCTAAGTGTAAGGGTCGAGCCAACGGATCAACTGGACTCTCAAGGTCTCAAATAAAATAATCAGCCAGAAAGGAATGACTAGAACAAGTGTCTATCTGTACGATAGCCAAAGTATAAAAGACACAGATTGTGTCTCTAATCATTCCGGGAGTACCTGGGTCAGAAGCCTTTGCCGCCTACAGTTGTCCCTGCCTCTGTCCATCGGCTCCCTGAACCTGGGGTGGACCTCTTGGGGTGGTGGTGGTAAAAGGTAAAAATGCCGACCACCTCCAGCTACTCTTCTAGCTCCCCTACCACGTCTGTCGCCTCACAGATCTTTCTGAACCACACGTTGCCTCTACCTCGGTGGTCGATCCACTACTCCCATGTCAGTAGTACGGTGAGTCAGACAATCTCAAGCGAGTTGTTCCCTACCGTCACATGAGTAGCATCGCCTCTCTCGAGGCTGGCCGGATGCACCCTGCGAACCTTGTACGGAAGATCCCCTATCCTGTGATCTCCTCTGAAAATGTCTCCCATGCTTGGGTCCCTAACGTCGGCTCCCTGCTATCGAGGTTTCTGCTTTAGCTCACCCATAACTGACAACTGTCGGTTATCCTTACTCTTCCAAGAAGCTCTAAACCACCAAAGATCACTCGAGAACACCATCATAAGTAGGAATTCTCATAGAGATGATGCTAGCTTGGATATCACTGTGCAATCCCCCGCTCAAAATTCCGAGCTCTGAAGTACTGATCTCTGACCATATCCATTGAGTACCGCGAGAGGTCGATAAACATCAATGAATAGTCAGACACCATCATGGTTCCCTACTGGAGCTGAATAATCTCTTGTATATGTACTGCTCTCATGGAAAATGGTGAAAACTCCTCTGTGAAGAGATGCTCAAAGTCCGAACATGCAAGAGTCGGCTCATCATGAGTATGAATAACCAAACTCCCCCATCATCCCGCAGAGCCCTGCAGAAGGCTCCCTGCCAGGATCACCATCTGGTCTGCTAGTGTCCTGACCAAACGGTAGACTCTGGTCACTATCTCAATCCAGTCCTATGATGCCTGAGGGTCAGGCTCATCCCAAAACCTGAGGGGTCTCTGTCTCTGAAACTCGTGGAGTGCGCTCATCCTGTGCTCCTCCTCCACTGGTACAGCAGGCACAAAGCACTGCTCCGTATGTGTTGGAATAACTGGCACACCACCCGAAGGTAAAACCGGGGGATTTGGTCCCTGAATCGAAGCCTCATCCCTGAGGGTGTCATCCTCGTGATCGATCTGCTGGATCCTAGAGAGTGTGTGTCATGGAGGCATCCTGTAATAAAACAAGACGTATCGCAGTCAGTGAGTATATTTAGAGAGCTGACACAAGGAGGACATGGAAACCACAACCCATTCCTATATGATTCATGTACCATTATTTTCCCCTAAAACTAGTGTCCTCATGTTCCGATTCAAAAATCAAGTTATCAGAGTCCTGGTGTATGGATACGTCGGCCGCCCGCACCAACACTGGGGTCCCTGTCCTGAAAGTCGAACTTGAAACACTTAAGATTGTTTCCCCAAACCAACTCACAGACTCTCAGTCCTAAGGTAGAACCAACCAACTCTGATACCACTTTGTCATGACCCATCCCAGTGTGGCCCGAGCCGCAACTCCCCAAGACTGCCTCCAATACGCCAGGGGCTGGTGACAAGCACCGAGTAGGCATGCTACTAACTTGGGAGGCATTTCCTATAAACTTGTACACACGCACACACATCTCCAAACCCACAAAGATGAATAGTAAAACTACTAAAAGGAAAAAGATGCATGCATACACTAAAACTAAACCAACAGAGTACGACAGGAAAGTAAAGTACAACAATGTAATATACTGGGCCAAAATTACAAGCCCACTAAAAGAGTCTGTAACAAAGTCCAACCTGTAAAGAAATGTGATGGGACTGAAATCTGTAGCCGTAGGAACACACCTCAGCATGTCTGATCTCACTGAGCACCGTCCTGTCCTGGTCCGCCTAGAATCCTGTCAAAGGCTCGCTCGTCTGCACAAGACACGACACGTGCAGGCAAAGACCGTGCAGGGGTGAGTATAACAATACCCAGTTGGACAACCCGAAACCACAAAGGAATACAAAAAGGGAAAATACCACAAAGAAAGGTATAATCAGCTCTACACAGTATATGTTTACGGAACATACAATAATAATATCCAGATATAATCTTACACTAACAACCATTATGAAACCACCACTAAGATCCAACTCAAAGATTCCACTAAGAATGCAACCGAGAGAACACACTCCTGGGTCTGAAGAGAGTGATATGAAGTACTCGTTCAAGGAGAACACACTCCAAAAGTACTTGGGAAGATAATGCTTAGATGAGGATCACAACCAATAGCCTTAGGGTGATTCCAACAACTCAGCCTGATCTAATCCACTAAGTAGAGGATCAGCGCCCGGTTAAAGTTGGTCACGTCGATACCAAGAACTCTACATTGGGTTCCAAGAATGTATAGAGGATCTGGAACTAAGTCTCACCGAGAGGATTCCAAAAACACTATTCAGGAAGTCCTGCTGGAGGGATCATACTCTTGTATGTGGGAAATGATACCGAAAACCTTCAGGAGAAGACCAAGGGGACGAACCCTAAGGAAACTAGTCCATGTCACACAAGGAAACTGGGTCAAGCCATGTGAAATGAGTTACACGATGTGTTTTATGGTTACACGTCATGTTCCTTGACATATGGTACTTCCCATGTAAATTTCCCATGTCATCTGCCCAAGCAATGTAAATCTGGACTACACAGGGTGTAGTAGGGTTACACGCCCTGTTCCATGACTCTGGGTACTGCCCATGTAAACGACCCGTGTTATTTGTCTTGTAAAATAGAAAGTAACTACACGGCTTATAGAAGAATCATGCGGTGTGTTAGAGCACTTGGGGCTCGCCCCGTGTATGTTTTCCATGTGCTCGTACACGGTCTATATCTGTGTCGCCTGCCCATGTACCAGTACATGGGGTATCCTGTGTATCTGGCCGGGTCTAGCCAGGGAGGGGTATACACACCGTGTCCTTGGTCGTGTACCCAACCCGTGTTCGTGTACTCCCGGAGTACATGCCAGGTGGTCCGACGATGAACGCACGCCGTGTAGCCCATACTATATGCTGTGTAGTGGGGATTTTTTCAGAAACACTGTCTTCCTCCTTGCGCTGCGGCTGATCCTCCGGATCCACGGTTTCTCGTCTGTTCGTCCCGATACTCTAGGGGTTGGTTCGTTTCATCATACGAACATTGAAGTGTGTGTTTTCAGTCGTTAAATCGGATCATAAACCTTGAACGATCCATCCGAAGAAAAGCACCCAAAAACTCATATATCTCGATCCACTCTGAATCATCCACCGAACCTGTCATCGCACATCCGTGACATCGCTCTGGACTTGGATCTCCAATCTCGGATCATTGCGCTAACAAACGAATGTGCAACGATCGGTTTCCTCCAAGAATGTGTAGAATGCAATGAAGAACACGATGGAAAAAATAGAAAGAATCAAAAAAGAGTGACAAACCTCGATCATTGTTCATGAAGATATGGGTTCATCACCGTTAGATCAAAACCACAACAAGCAACAGATTATAAATCATGAGTATTTGATATCCCGATAAAACCCCAAGTCATACCCACCCAAAAAACGATATATCTGTGGGTTAAACGGTTCTCAGATTAGTCCGCGTTCAACGTAGGAACAAAGAACATGGAAAGGAAAATAAAAAAAAATCATCCTACCTGGATCCACGACGTTGTTTGGTGAAGATCCGGTCACCGCGTCATTGTCGCCTCCGAAAATCGTCAAGAACATCACCGCCGCGTTGGGAGGTCTTCTCCAGAGCCTCTAGATCCGCCAAGGGTTTCACAGTTATGTGGTTTGTAACCTTGGACCCCTACGCAAGACTTTATTTAAAAAGGATAAAAAGATATCTGTTGCAACAGATTTAAAAAGATTTCGCTGTAGAAAAAAATATTTTTAATAAATATTTTATTACTATTACGTCCAAAAAACTATATTTCACCACAGACCTGTGTCGGCCGATGTTAGGCCTCGCTTAAGGTAGAATCACTGTTTTGTACTCAATGGTGCCTTCGGATTTCTGATCCGAGCACCCAGTCGGGAGTTATTCCACTTTTCATGAAAACCGCACTTGCGCGTAAATTAATCATTTAATTACATTCAAACACATTTTCTGGGATCACCGGGCCTTGGAACTACACACCATCTCAGATCCTAGTCTCGAAATGATTCCCACATAATATTAAAATAAAACATGGTAAAAAATCCAAGACATTACAATTATATGTTTTTGTATACGGCTATTTTTATGCTGAAAAAAAAACATTTTTTAGAGGACTATTTTAAAGTGAAACATGTTATTACACATTATATAATTAAGTTAATACCTAACAATTATATATTTAATTTAAGTTTATATATTTTATATATTTATATAAAATTTTAAATTCATATAATAATTAATTCTAGGAATATATTTATGTAAGACAATCTTATGCTTGAAAATAGCATTTTCCTAAAAAACTAAAATCTATCACGTTTTGCATATTTATATTTAAATTAATTTATAACACATAGAAATTAAAAAAATTATAATGGATGAAAAATTTTAATAGTGATATTCATATTTAATAAATCTGTCCCTTTTAGTTTTTGATGTCATGAATAGTCACTGTGGTAACTATTTTTTGCATCTGTAAGGGTAAATCAGGTAATTTATGTTAACAATAACATGATAAAGATATAAAAATTTATATAACACCGGTATTATTTCTATTAGATGATTTGAATTCAAGTTACCCACTCATATAATAAAAATATAAGGCATATTTGTGCAATTTGAATTTGATAAAGACTTTAATATTATTTTATGTTTATGAAAATTCAAAAATATCAGTCTCTTGCTTTTAATTTCACATAAACCATCATGTAAGTATCTAAATATTTTATTAATGAGTATAAATGTTTATCTTAAAAAAATTAATTTATTATTATGTTTTTTAGGATGTTATAATTACCTTAAATTCTTACACAACACTGGTATTGTGCTTTCACAAACAGTAGAAAAATCAACATAGATGATTTTAAAAACATAAAAAGTAATATTTTATAGATTAATTATTGTTAAAAATTAATTTTATGTTAATAATAATGTATAATTTATGGATAATTTTTAAATATTCGACTTCCATTCCTATCTTAATGTCTTTAAATTAAAAATATTTGAAAAGTTATTCAGATGACTTTAATAGTATTTTATGTTAATGAATATAATATTAAATGAATTAAAAAAATAAAAAAACATTAAAGAGGATAATTTTGATGGATATGGTATAAAATTTGATCCCTTAAACAGTATATGACCAATTTTTACCCTATAAGTAAATTTATTACCCATTATGAATGAAAAATTTGATACCACCATTAAAGATAAATTGGGTAAATGATGTGGTTAAACTAAACTATATGATTTACATTTACACATAAAAATGTCCTAATATTATTGAGTGAATGTATATCAACATTAAATACTAATATATCAAATATATGTTTTAATTTTGTGCCTCTTTGAGATAAAAAATAATTTATTATAATTAGATATATTAATTAACTCCAAGTGTTTCATTTCCTTGATTATAAATAGATACCGCCTCTCTAATATTATTTACACCACCATGAGACATTTATCTTGAAATACCCTAAAATCCATACCCAAAATCACTATACCCATTAAATAACTTTTGTTATTCCCATAAGATATATTGTAGGATCCTTAAGTGAAAATCTATATGATGTTCTGCAACAAAGAGGTAATCCTGTTTACTGTTATTTTCATAGATTATTTGATATTATACTTCCTTTAAACCAATATTAACCATGATAAAATAGTTAATTAATTATATTTAATATAATTAAATGTTATTATGATTATTGGGAAATAATTTTTCCTTCAAATTATAATCCAATTGAAAACGAAAACGTTTCTCGTGCACACGTATGACCTACGATCTCTATGTAGTGGTGTAATAAATTTTTCATCACCACATTAAATAAATGATAATAAATATTAAAGTAAATAATATATATGTTATTTATGAAATTATTATTTCTGTTAAATTTTATGATATCATCACTTTCCATACCCTTACACTAATTAAAAAAAGATAATATCGCTTATGTGTATGTGTGGACTACCACTTTTATAGAGTGATGTGATTCATTTATCTTGTCCATTTTTCATGGATGATGATTTATATGTATAAATTTAATATTTATGATATTTCATATATATATTGAAAAAATTCATATAATAGAACTATGATCATTACAAAAGGAACACAAATTCTGAATCAAAACATAAATGAAAAAGAAAGTACCTACCACGTGAAACAATGATAATCCTGAAAAATTATTACTAAATAAGTGATAAAATGTTTTAAGTGAACCATATATATATATATATATATATATATTAATATATATATATATGCTTATGGTTATTAATTATAAAAAATTCTTAATTTATTACATATATGGATAAAATAATTTTATTGAATTTAAAGTGTGGTGTAAAGTATATCATCTCAATTTCCACTCTTTTGATACATATTTGGTGTTAAGAACCTATTTTCCTTTATATAGTGTATATACTTACCCTATATTATACTTAACAAGAATATATATTTATTAATGGTGATTAATGATTCAATTATAGTTTACTCTTTCATATATTTATAATTTAAAAGTTACCAAATAGGTATGAATTTATTTTACAATCTCATTTTGTGGGATTTTTTATACTTTTTATTGAAGAAATAATATATCATATTGTTCATAAACTCAATAAACTTTATTATAACCATGATATTTAAGGAGTGTCCATGTTTTCTTCTAAATTGTATCTTCTTTGTTATTTGAATCAAGAAATTAAATGTTTAAAACAAAAACTGGACTTTTGTATCTTTTCTATCTAGTATAAATTTCTAAAATTTCCATATTTTAAAAAAGTATTTCAGAAAACTCCTTTATATATTAATCAAATGATTTTTTTATATTCATTTATTATTATATTTTATTATTTTTATTTCTTAAATAATATTTATAATGTTTCTAAAATAGTATTTTTTGACTTTAATTAAAAAATGACAAATATAATTTTTTTAATATATAATACTTTAATTTATTTTTCTATTTCCATAACCATTTTATGATATGAATTTTATTATATATTTTTTCAATGGATTTAAAAATAATACTCTTTAATTAAAATTTATTTTAAATTTTTTTCCTCTCATTTTCTATTAATCTTCAAAAGACATTTTTTATAAAAAAGCCTATACTTCTACTGAATTTATGGCGATCTTTTATCTATTATTAATTTGTTGGTAATTAACTAAATTTGGAAACAATCACTTTATTATGATAATATGTCACCGGAAATTGTATTTCTTATCCTTATTCATTTCCTTTGTATCATGGATATGATTATTGACTAAACCATATATTATTTCTATATATGGTGGATGACTATTATTGTTATTTGATTAATTAGGGAAATACTAATATTTTATATCCTTTACTTAATAAAATTACTTTTTGATACTATATATTATTAATTAATTAAATTTATCATTTAGTATATGAGTAATTCATTATACATGTAGTAATGGGTGGGGCCTGAAATTATATATCCCCAAATTCATAGACATGGGTCAAGATAAAAACAAGTTATCTAGCCTTATTAAATAGGGATTTAGTTTATACCTACCTATAAATGTAAACTATCCATGAGTAAAGCCTTGATTGTATTATATCAAGATTTCTGAGATTATGGAGTCTAATATTTTTTCATTTTCTATCTTGAGAAATTTTTTATTATTATCCCCAAGATTATTAATTTGATATTATCCATTTTTTTAAGGGCCAAGACCCTTTTTATTAAAGAGAGGAACAAGTAAACAAAAAGAGTAAAGAAGTATAGAACACCCAAATCATTGGCCCTCATTATGAATGCCCAATTTTTTTCGTATCTTGTCTCCAATCTTTCGTTCCGCATCTCGTAAGGTGCCCTGATCTAAAGCATGACCTCGCCCGCGTCTGTGACCCCTTGAGTGAAGCGCTTCAAGATTCCTTGCTTGTTGAAGAAGGCTTTCAATATCTTCATCTGAACTTGAGTCCATAGAGTGTTGCGTTGAACACAAGTCTGCTCGACCTCGTCCTCACCCACTATTGCTAGGGGGTTGTCCACGCTTAGCATATTGCCAAGAGCCATTATCCTTCCTTGTAGTAGAATCCAAGTTTGTCATGTGGGGATCCTCTATCATCTACTGATTTTCCAGCAGCTTTGGTGGGTGCAAAGTCGTGGTTTCCACCTCTTTCCGAGGAGGGTCAACAACTACAGCCTCTAACTGACCTGCAGCACTACATGGAACATTAGAATTGCTCACCTGCTCATGAGAAGAAGTCTTCCTATCATCCTTGCCAGGTGAGGGAAACGTGGGTGATGAAGCCCCAATATCTCCCTCAGAAAGTTGGAATTATTTTGAGGGAAACATATCAACTCCAGGAGGAACAGCCACAGTGGGATCAGAAGTTGTATACAAAGGCATTTTTCCAGCTTTTTTATCATCACAAGAATGTGTGTCAGAGGAGGAGGAACTGGGAAACAGTGAGCCCCACCTTTGCCGGATCATAAGTGAGGTCCTCTCACAATTCCCCCCGTGCTCAACAATATCATCCCAAGACCGAGTGCCATGATGGCCAGTGATCAACTAAGGTTGATCATGCACAAAAAGTGGATCCATAATATGATCTGCTGTGTTATCTGCCAGAGTATTATGCATAGCAATAGGCGGAGGTGAAACAACCTTCTTTTGATTATTGTCAAGATCACATTGGACATAAGGAACAGACGTCGTCTGAGCAGTATTAAGAGAAGTCAAGACATCCCCATTAAAACCAGCAGTCTGTGTAGTTAAACCAGAGCTATCGGTCTTCTGGTGATGTGATTTTTTGAAGTAGGAATGTATATCATGCCCACGTTTAGCACAGGAAGCGCAAACAATTGATCTTCTACAATTTGAAGAATCATAACCTATAGTCTTACAGTCTGGGCAAAACTTGGGGAGGTTTTCATATTCAATTTTCAGTTCCAATTCATCAACATCAGTAGTGAGAAAGACCTTGTCAATTAATGTAGAACAAAGATCAATTTCAACTAAGAACCTGGCATAGTGTCCATACCTGGCAGCTTCCGTTTCCTTGTCCAATTTGATTGGAACTCCCATTGCTAGAGCAATATCATATAGAATGCGAGGGTGCCAAAGGATCCAATTTAGACCAAATACCTTCACCCAAGTCTGAACCATCGTATTTCCTATTTCTAGGGGGTTAAAGCTTCTGTCCCATTCTCAGATATGCAATGCTCCAGGCTTGAAGGAGATAGAGCCGTGACTCCAGGAATGCATCTTAAGGTCTTTGGATAGAAATAAAATGTGGTAAAACCCTTTCCCTAAGGAGATACATTTCCAGGAGTCGAAACCCTAGACATCCGTCAAGCATTGTATTAGAAGTTCAATCTTCCATGGCGTAGAGCCTTTCGGCAAGATGAGTCTGGAAATGATAGAGTGTGCCCCCATCTTCAGTCTTTCCGATATAGCGTCCATATCAGATTTCACATGAGCTACTGTGCCTTTCCTACGAATACCAGCATTCAAACCTTTGAAGTAAGTAAAGTTGCGGTTATGAGAACTGACCTCATTTCTATTCGAATCCGAAGATTTTCGATTCACGAGCGCTGATGCTGCCTGGAGTTTATGAGAATCGAAACGCCCTTTTGCGAGAAATTCTTCCCTTGATATTGAAGGCGGAGGATGAAAACCCTAATCGACATATCGAGAAGCCAGGGAGTGTTCCGCGCTTCTCGCCATTCAAATTTGATATTATCCATTGATTAATTTATTTATTGTGAGATTTATTTAATGGATTTTTTTTAGTTATTTTCCATTAAATACTTATTTTGTTTTCTTTTATCAAGATAGATTCTGTTGTACGCAACCATTACAGGGTGTTTGAGATCGCCATTTTTTTCTTTTCTATACGATATGAAGAAGAAATAATTGAATGAATTTCAAGGATGAGAATTATTTAATTTTAATATTTTTTATATTTTATTTCAAATTTTAAATTGGAATCAAGTAAGTATCTGTTTCTTGAGAACTATTAAACTGATCAATCCTTGGTGATATGATCACTTGTATCTTATTTAACTCTAATAATATAGACACCGACATTGGGTTAAAAGATTTGGGATTTTTTTGTTGGTATCATTGAATATTTATTATAATTCTTGGGATCTAGTCTTAGGAAACCATATATTAGTGAAAAAATAAAATTAAATGCATTTAGTATAATTCTATGTATATGATAAAATCACATGTTTTGGTAAAGTCTAGATTTTTTAGTTTTCCTAGAAAAACATATTTGTATGGATATTAGAATATAGGTGTTTTTATAGAATAGATAAACCTTGGGATGAAAATTATTAATAGGGAATATTGGGTATTAACATGATTTCCACCAGTGCAAGATGAGTGGTCGTATGAAAAAACATGTAGTTAGACACTCTCTGGGGATATGTTTGGGTTAATTTACATTTTCATTTATAAAACAATTTTATGAATGAGAGGACAAAAACTATGAAAACAAAGGATATTTGTTAGTGATATTAGAGAAAACTAAAGTGTTATGGGTTTATAGAATAATATTGATCATATGTTTAACAAAATTAATACCCCTTTGAGGTTTTATGTGAAGTTAGTTCATGATGATAACAGATATTTTTAGAGACATTTATGGGAATACCAAACTTTGGTTTAGTATGTGTTCTAGTAAAATGGTTATTTGGGAAAGAATGGTTTCATATTTAGTGGGAATACGTTTAATAGTACTGATAATAATTGGGTTGAATGTAATATTTTATTTTAATTTGGTTATCGGGATAAAAGTGTTATTACATTTTGGAAATATATGATTTATCGTAAAGATAACCATGGGATTAAAAAGAGAATTGGTAACTCAAAGATTGGTGTTATGTTTTAATAAATTAACTACATTTTAACATCATATGATTAAGGTAAATGGTGATATTTTTGTCTAATTATGAATTTTAATTGAAAAATAAATAATGAGTTATAATTTGGATGAAAATATGTTTTTATTAGCGATATTTAGTGATTCCGGTAATTTATATGAAAAATTTCATATTTATGTGATTATATGATATGTAATATAAATTTATGGTAAATAAATTTATAAGGGATAAATTTATTAATAGATAAATGTCACATTGATCTTTAAAGGTTTTTGATCAATTATTTATGGTTTGCTTGGTTTTCAAGATGATAAGGAATATTGTTTAACAATTTTAAGGTTAGTTACTTATATAACAATATAAGTTGATTATTGGCTATTATTATTGAGTCTTGGGAGATTAAATTATATACCAAATTATATTTTTAGAACCTAATTTTTAGGTATGAGTTTTATTGGGCTATATTCATAATAAGTTTCCTCATCATAACTTAAAAATTAAAGTTCATAATTAAACTCATACCATGTTTTATAAATATTATATTTTATATTAAATTTAGAAATAAGGAATTAAATTTTAATGGATGTAGTTATTTCAAGGAGAGAATTTAATACCCAATATTTTTATTTTATATTAAAACAACTGCATTGGATAACATGTAGAAAATGCAACACCGATCATAATCAAATCATGAAATATTATTATTTTAATATTACCATTATAACCTAGTTATTGAATTGGATGTTATGAATTAGAGTGAAAAAATTATGAAATATATATATGTCATACTCAACAAAAATGGATTATTTAATTATTAGGATAAAATCACTTCATTTTTAGTAAAGTCGTTTTATGCAAAAGAAATATGTTTTTTCAAAAACAATATTTAATTTTATGCATGTAAATTATATATAATTTAAAATATATTTATGATAGATATTTGAAAAAAATAATATAACAACAAATATAATAATTTCAATATTATATTTGGAATAATGTTTAGGATTTTTCTAAAAATATTAATTTTTTATAGAATAGTGAAAATTACCAATTTTTGTAAAATAATAATTTCTTTTCATTAAATGAATTAACATAAATATTTTATTTTATTTTGATTTTGGTTTTAAATAACAATAAAATTAAATTAACTAAAAAATATTAATAATTTCATAATATTCAGAATTATTTTTTATTTTTTTATTAGTGTATTTTCCGTCTTTAAAAAACATATTTCAGAAAACGTTTTTAAGTGCATTAGGATTTTACATTTTAATTAATTGAAATAATCCCTAATGATGAATGACTTAAATAAAATTTATAAATTATATATATATATATATATATATTTATATTAATTTAAAATCAAACAATGATTATTATTATTATTCATAGATTTAATGAAAAATCATCTTATGCATGGAAAACGCATTTTCCTAAAAACCCATTTTTCATTATTTTTGTAAGTTCGTTTTTGAATTAACTTCTTCCAAATATAGAACATTAATTTTTATTATATTAATTAAATATTCATAAATATGATGTGAAAAGTTTCTAAATAGGCACCTATTAGTTTAATTTTTTGGTAAATATTTTCAACCTCATTTTGGGTATATCGAGTGATTAAGGTTAAGAAAAATGTGATGATGCTTTAAAATTTTATCTAAATCCGGAATAATTTCTCATAGATGATTAAAATACTATATCCCCTTCTTATATTCTAAAATATGTTATCTTAGTTCCTTTTTTCTTTGGAAAATTCTTTTATATTATTTTCAGGAAAGGAAAATATCAAAATGTCACTATTTTATTTTAAATTTCTCTTATTTGTTAACATGTTGATATAAAGAAGTTGTGTATGAATATAAAATTTTATTTTGGTCATAGTTAATTTATTTTTATGATTATAATTTATTTATTGTTTTTTCTTATGGGTAAATTAGATAAAAAGTTTATTCATCCATATCAAAATACTTACGAAAATTGTAGACAAATCGAAATAAATTATTTAAAAACAATAAAAGCAAGGTTTTTTGGATTAATTATGGTGTCACATGAATTTTATGGTAATTAATAATTTATATTTTTTTAGGGAATTTATATTCCAATTGCATTACTATATTTATGTATTTGAAGTCAAAATATGTGAATAGTTCATAAAACTACTTCAATGGTATTTTATGTATTATAATCTAATAATAAATGATTATAAAATATCATTAAAGAGTAAAAGGGTAAATGTAAATGGTTGAAAATGTCATCCGTTAACATTTTTTTCATCCATTTTTTACCTTATATGTAAATTTATTACCATTTAAGAATAAAAAAATGGTTACCATAGTTATGTTTAAAAATTATTTCCAAAGGGGTTAAATGAAAATATATAGTTTAAAATTTCAAATAAATCATTCCTAATTTTATTGTTATTAGATATTTAAATCAAACATTATATTTTTTATTTTTTATAGTTGGTTTCACTTTAAAATGAGAAATAATTTATTCTATTTAAACATTTTATGCAATTTAAACTATTTCATCCCCTTCACTATAATAGGAGAACACATGTCCTCTATTCTATCCCACCAAGTTGAGAAATTTAGCTTAACCAAGCCCATAAAAAATAACTCTATTGAATTATTGACTATATTATAGAGGTTCTTTCTTCCCAAATTTATATCAATATAGTCCTTAGGTGAATATCTAACGGAGGTTATGCAAATAAGGGGCAATCATCTTTAATAACTCTTTAAAAATATATTTCATCTTATAAATCCACTAAATATGTTTTAAGAATCCTTAAATAATTAAAATTAAATCATAAATATAAAGAATGTTCTATTATTATTATGTTAAACCCATATTTAAACCTACTCCCTATCCCATGAAATCTGAAAACATTGATCATGTATATGTATAGTTAATAGTCTCCATATAGCGATGTAACTCATTTTTCATCATGACTTCACATAGGCATTTATAAAGATCCAAATAATGAATATATAGAAAATTTATGTATTAATTATTATTATATAATTTTATTATATAATATAATTCATTACCCTTCCACCCATTAAAATATTATAACGTTATTCATATGTACATGTGGAAAAACACCTTTATGATATGATGTGATTCATTTTTCAGGTATTATTCTCACAGCTAATTCATAATATGATATAATTAATGTTTATGATATGTATATCTTTAATAACATTTTTTAGATGATATAACCATGATAGAGACACAAGGTCTGCATATACTGAATCTAAACATACCCAAAAAATAAGGCAGTTAACACCCAAAATGATGATGGTAATTAAACACTATTAACAAATGGGTGATAAGGTTTTATAATTGGATCATATATGATATTATAAATTTATAAATGGTTATTATATGTAATTATAATAAATTTAATTTTATTAAATAGAAAGATAAATAAAGTTCAACAAAGTGTAATTTATGAGGTATAGGATTCCGTCTCAATTTCCACTCCATTGAGATATATTTGGTAATATTTAATTATTTTATATGATGTATATACTATCCCTTTTATGAATTCTACAAGAATATAAATTTAATCACGGTGACTAAAAGTTCCAATAATTATTGTTTTTTTATTTTAATGATTCATAGTTTAAAAGACACTAAAGTTGTTATAATTTTTTTTATGATCCCATTTTTTACATTTCATACATTATTAATTGAATAAATTATATATAAAATCATTAAAATATTTAAAATATTTTATTCTAATCTATATACTTAAGTGTTTTTTACTTATCTTTCAAATTTTCCTATCCAACTTTAGTGAAGAAAATGAGTTTTAAAAAAACTGATTTTATTTATTTTTTTGATTGGGTAGATTTTCTTCCATTTCAATATATTTTATAAAATTACTGTAATCCTTTTTATTTTAAGAATGATTTATTAAAGAAATTTTATGTTATACTTTACTTATATATTGTTTTAAAGAATTATTTGTAATTTTTTATTAAAGTTTCATTGTTTATTTTTTTTACAAATTTTCAAAAGGAATGTTTCTTTTTAAGGTATATGACATAAAAGGATTTTATAACATCCAAAACCATTTTTATGATATTAAGATTATTATACGAGTTTTCAATGGATTTTAAAAAAAATCTATAACGAAAAGTTATTTTTAATGTTTGAATTCCATTTTACAATATTATCTAAAATACATAATTTTATTAAAAACCTATATTTATGAAGATTGGATGTTCATATTTTATTACTTATTAATTTTATGTTCAATAAATTTATTTCAATGCATTAAATTTATTATTATCACCTTTCATTAGACATAATATTTGTCATCAATATCCATATCCATTATATCATTGACACGCTTATTCCCTAAATTATATTACATACCTATATATGGTTTTTTAATATGAAAATAATTTCCTTGGATTCGGAAATATTCATGTTCCATAGTATTTACCCAATATGAATATTTTTTAATATGACATATTGTTTATGAATTAATTTGATCATTCAATATTTGAGGAATGAATTAGACATGCAGTTTAAAGACCTGGATTTCACATGGAAATTTTTTTAAAATACATGGGAATTTTACGAGTCCACAATTTCTGACGGCACTTGATTCCGAGGCCTGGTGTACCCAAAAACAATTTCTGAAGTTTTTATGAGGTATATTCAGTAAACGTGTGAGTGGGATTTTATAACTTTTAAACTAGTGCTCAGAAATAAAATCTGAGGACACCGTTGAACTCGCAGCATCGGTGATTTCTTATTGATACCTTCACCGCCGTTGCATTTTAATGAGAGTGGAAGTTAGATTTCAGTGTTTTTAATTAAGTTGAGTAAAAATTAAAGTGTTAACTTTATTTTTATTGGTGGTGGTTAAAAGCTCCAAGAGAAGATTATTAGTGGGGGATACCACACCATAACCCCCCTTGAGAGGTTATGGAGGTGGGGCCCACCCACACATAACATCCCTTGAGAGGTTATCCTTTGGTGGTGACCACCCGGGTGGTGAAACCCTTGGAACCCCCACTTAAGTGTGTAATCCTTGAACTTCCCAACCATTTAATTAGTCCAACTCTCCACCCATTAATTAAGTGAATGGTTTTATTTAATTCAATCCTTTTCAATTCATTATGCCAACAATTTAATAATGTGTGATACATTATTATTTTCCTTTTGGGGGTTGGCATAATCTTTTGGGAGGGCATGGAAAGGAGATTTGAGGGGGAGAAGAGATCTCCCCTAAATAATGCAAAGAACACATCTTCATCGCCAATGATGAATGACGAACACCTTTCTCGATCTTCGACCATGCCTAAAGGGAAGGAGCTGAAAGTAAAGAATGCCAATGATGCTTCTTCCTCGGACTCCTACCCCAGATGCTTCTCGACGTCAACGAATCGACGCCACCCATTCCACGGCTTTGTCAACGAATCAATGTCCTCTCTTTTTCCGATATCGTCAACGGACGGATAATAAAGGGTAGGGGGATTTGAGTTGTTTTGTTTCTATTCTACGTCGTTAAAATTTTGGTATTCGTTATGCCGAAAGTTATCAACATAACATGGGGGGGTTCAGACCGCACCAACCTGGCCGAACCTCCCCCTTTGATTGATCTTGTTTGTTGATGATGGAGGAACGAACCACGATGAACAACGGCGGTCGGCGATGGGACGACCACGAAAGAAACCTGCGGCGCAAAGGCCGCCGGGTCACCCAAAGGGCGCAACTCCGCCTCGCTATGCGGAGGAGAGCCACGACCACGATGTGTCGGAGTAGAGGTGTGCGGCGCCGTCATGCGGCGCTGGTGGTGCAGGACAGCGGCCAGGGTGGGCTGTAGCGGGAGAGTAGGGGTGCGGCGCTGTCGCGCCGCGCCAGAGAAGACCCGCGGCCTAAGGCCGCGGTGGATAGGGGAGGGCGGCCAGTTGAGCCGACCGCTGGTGTGCACTACACAGGCGGGACCCGTCAGGTCTCGCGGTTACCGGGGTTGGCACAATGCTTTGTCCGTTACGAACAAAGGGGGGAACGACACCCAAACCATATCGTGGCTCGCTCGGCCACACGGCCAGCCGGCCACAGATAGCCTTCGGGCCAAGCAACCTGGCCAGCCAGAACGGGCAACACGTCCAACCGTGCCGGGCCCGAAAGCCAGCCGGGCCGGGCCACACGGCTAGTCGGGTCGGGCCTTTCGGCCAGCCGGGTCCGGCCACGTGGGCCTCCGGGTCGGGCCGCCCCCACGGGCCAGGTCGTACCGTTAGGTCGGGCCACCCCTTCGAACTAGGCCTCCCCTTCGGACTGATCGGACCCTAGTCCAGAACCGGGTCGGGTCGGGTCGGTCCGACTGTGTTGGATCGAACCGCACCTGTCAGAACCGAATACACCTATTCACCCATAACTCTGGTTACATGTGTCTTATCGAAAAACCTTCTACGGTGATGGAAATATTAGACTGATACAGTTCTTTTGGAATACCCCGCATGAGGTTTGGACATAGTTGGGGAATGACCAGGTTGGTTTGAACCCAAAAACCAACCGGGCCCCAGGAACAGAAAAGCCAATAACTCACAGACCGAGCGTCTGATTGACGTGTCGTCTCTCGCATTGGGTTCCTTATGATGATAAAGAACTACGAGATACATCAACTCAAGACTTTGTGGTAGTTGATGTATCGATATTTGGCTTGAGGAGCAGACCCTCCATAATCAAGCGCATTGGACTTGGATCCTTCGTGGGTTCGACAATGATGAGACTAGAACAGGATCCTTTGGTGGTTCGATAGTGAGGAGACTGGACTTGGATCATCCATGGTTTCGATAGTGATGAGACTGGATGTGGATCCTCCGTGGGTTCGACAGCGATGATACTGGACCTGGATCCTCCGTGGGTTCGACAGTGATGAGAGTGGACCTGGATCCTCTGTGGGTTCGATAGTGATGAGACTGGACCTAGATCCTCCGTGGGTTCGACAGTGATGAGACTAGACCTAGATCATCTGTGGGTTTGACTGTGAGGAGACTGGACCTGGATCCTTCTTGGTTTCGACAGTGATGATACTGGACCTGGATCCTCCGTGGGTTCGATTGTGACGAGATTGGACCCGGATCCTCCATGGGTTCGACAGCGATGACTTTAGTACCCAGATCCCACGTAGGATAGATAACTTTGATAGACTGTTGTTTTAGGTTTCTATGGATATCTGCCATTCGACAATGAAAGATGATTCAGTGGCTACAACTAATCATCTTTTACTCTCTATTAAGTTGTGTATACCTGGTGTAAGCTGAGTCACTGCATTCGTGTTTAACTATTTTATGAGATGTGTACTCTTGATGACTTAGGTATATGTATGGGAATATACCTAAGCAAGGGTGGATGTTTCTTCGTGGATGTTTCTTCGTGGATGTGTTGTGGTGAATCCCACATGGATTTCTTCTATGAGTTGTACCTATGGGATACACCTTGTTTTGTACTTTCTCTGTGGAGTGTTTCTACACTTGGGGAACGGATTGTGTTTGGTCTCAAGAGTTGGAGTCGGTTCATGATTGGTAACTTAGGTATATGTATGGGAATATACCTAAGAAAGGATGGTTGATACTTTTGATTGTATATTTCTACTGTGGTTTATCCATATTAGATTCTTGGTGACCATTGGGGATCTCGGGGTCCCCTACTGAGTATTTTTATACTCACCCCTGCACGGGCTTCTCCCACACCTTGTTGTGTTCTGTGCAGACGAAGGTCAACAGTGATCAAAGCTGAGGGTGATGGACGGGAGGCTACATGGAGCTGGACTAGACGGGATGTACCTCAGGGACGATATTTTCGAGATTTGTACGTACTCTTCAAGTAGGATTCCCCAATGGATTATCCAGGAGCTGTTTTCCCATTTTACATGTACATGTTCTAGTTGTTAAGTTGGGTTTGTATACTGGCCCACTTACTTTAAGAACTAGCTTTGTATTCAGTTTTACATAGTGTTTTTCTTCCCGTTGTGTACTCTGATTGTCTGTCACTGCTTTTTTTAAAGGTAATGCCTTCCCGGCTTTGGGATTTATGCCTTTGGTTCTAGTCACCATCCCCTTGCCTCTGGAAGGCAGGCTTGGGGTAGTCACAGCACGGGTCCCGAGGAAGGGTCGTGACAAATTAGTATCAGAGGAGTCGGTTCTCCCAAAGAACATAAGACTCTAATATTTCTTTTCTATGAAGCAATAGAGTTAAGGGTACAGAGTGTGGTTATCAGTTTAGGGAAACCGGTGTTGGTGTGGCGGCCGTCGTATCAATACACTAGGACTCTAACATCTTATTTCCGACTCAGTGCACGAAAAAACTGATTGAGTGTGTGTTTCCTTTTAAAAGTTTTCTTTGAGATTACTTTGTGTCATCTCACCAGGTATATTGTTTTGACTATGGCGCACTTGTTTCTTTTCAGGATGTCTTCACTTAGTCATTCAGTGTGGGTTTTGAGTGGAGAGCGCGATGGTAACCCACCGAGCAATGAGGCCTTGGTGCAGGGTCCCATCACAGTAGAGGAACCAGCAGTACCACAAACTGTTGGAATACCATTGCTATAAGCCCCAGTAGTAGAGGGTGATCACTTCTTGAGCACGTTTCATGCGTTCCTGTGACAGAGGACTCTGAGGTTTCTAGGAGAGACATATTTTCAGACGGTTGGGTACTGGCTAGAGTTTGTAGCATGAGTTTTCCACACAGTTGAAACACCTGCTGACTTGATGGTTCACCTAGCTGTTAGTCTCTTTTAGGGAGCATCTGAGAGGTGGTGGAGCCTAATGCTCCAGTTTTACGATGAGGTGACCTTCACCTAGGGGAACTTCGAGTGTCTTTTCATGGAAAAGTTTGTATCAACGACTCTACGCTCTGTGCGTACTCAGGAGGTGTTGCACTTTCCACACGGAATTCTGATAGTAGTAGAGACATATATAGCAGGCAGTTGGAAAATGACATGAGGGCACAAGTGGGTTAGATCTACTATTATACAAACCAAAGATGTGGCATCAGGGATGCGGGTCACTCGAGGCTGAGGGACCTTTGAACGGTGAATGGTTTATTATTCTTGCAGGAAACGGGGTCACAGACCGAGTGACTGTCTGACTCCCCGCACAGTTGATCAACAGGCCTTAGAGGATCCAATAATACAGGGGCAGCGGTAGGAGCATGATCATTAGCTGAGCGGTGGACTAGACAGTGGATCAGGTCCTTCAATGGATGGTGTTCAGAGTCATTGGGAAATACTACCACCACCCCTAGATGGTTCACCTCGAGATCCAGGAGTAGGTGGAGAGGAGCGGGACTAGATCCAGGCATAGAGACCTATGTTCATGATGCTTCTAGCTTTTTTTATGTCATTTTTTGTGGTTTCTTTGTCTCTTTGTACTTTGAGCTATAGTAATAACATACACTTGTTCTTGTGACGTTTTTTCCTACCTTTTTTGTGGTTGATACTGAGAGGTTCCGGTTAAAACTATTGACTTGACCCTCACATTCGAGATTCCTACTGGAGGAGACCCAGTGAACACACAATGATGTAGACAGTGTGACTCAACCCTTGGAGGCGAGCGTAATGGTTGGATCTCTTGGTAGTAGCGTCGAGGCCTTACGATGTCATCCATGGCATGAATTTGTACCGTTCATTTCAGGATTTCCTGTATTAGGAAAAGGACGTGGTTCATCTAGGGGATGAGACCATATTTCTCTTTTCGGAAAAGGAGAAATCTTAGTATCTCTTGTAGTACTTCGGTGAATAAGGGTGCACTCGAGTTCTTTACAATTGGCTAGTCTCACCCATAGTTCGTTGAGAAAATGGTTTACGGTTTACTCTGATCACAAGAGTCTCAGGTATATATTCTCTCCTAAGGACTTGAACCTCAGACAATAGTGATGGATCAAGTTTCTCTAGGACAATGACTTCGAGATAGTCTATACTCCTGGTATGGTGATCTTTTTTGTGGATGCTCTCAGTAAGAGATCAGGTATTCAGCTGCTATGAGAGGTGACGAAGTAGCTGGCCGCGTTACAAATATCATTTGTGGATAGAGATGGAGCATCCTAACTATAATCTCTTACAGTCACTCCTCCACTTCTTTAGCAAGTCAGGGAGGTGTAGCATGGGGACGATGACTGTGAGACATGATGTGCTCAGATATCCACAAGGCAGACACCTGATGGATTTTCTAAAGGTGGGGAGTATGTCATCCTATTTAGAGGACGTACCTTGGTACCAGTGGCACTTTAGGAGGAAGTGTTGAGGGAGTTACACACTTCCCCTATTTCGGTACATCCAGGAGTGGAAAAGATGTATTAGGACCTTCTACGATAACACTGGTGGCCAGGTATAAAGATGACAATAGCTGAGTTTGTCTCACGATGCCTCACTTGTCAACAAGGGAAGGCAGAGCACCAGGTACCAGCAGGTTTGGTACAAGCTTTACAGGTCCCAAAGTGGAAGAGGTATGAGATATCCATGGACTTCATGATGCGTCTTCCATGTATGTCCAGGGAACATGAATCTATTTGGGTGATCGTCGACTGACTCACCAATTCGGCCAACTTCATACCGACCATAGATGGTATAAGCTACCACAGAGAAGGTGCAGGTCATCCAGGAGCGGATGAAGACTCTACAGAGCAGACAAATGTTGTATGCTGATAGATGATAGAGACCACTACAGTTCGAGGATGGCGACCACATCTTTCTATGGGTCTCACCTTGATGAGGTCTACGGAGATTTGGCTTAGGCGGCAAGTTATCTCCGCGATTCATCGGATCGTTCCAGGTCCCCAGAAGAGTAGGCGAGGTCGGTTACCGCCTGGCTCTTCCACCTCAGTTGCACTGGGTGCAAGAAGTCTTCCACGTATCTCAGATGAGGAGATACGTACATGAAACTTCTCATATCATCGACCATGGGGAGTTAGACATCGATGACAGGGAGAATTTCACAAAAGTCCCAGTGGAGATTGAGAATCAACAGGTGCTGGTCCTATGTGGATGGTTGATACCTCTGGTGCGTGTTCATTGGCAGCACGGGAACCTCTAAGAGAGAACATGGAAGCGGGAGGCTCAGATGCGTGCTCAGTACCCCCTTTTGTTCCAATAGTCCGAGTTGTAGCTTATGGGGACGTAAAGACCTGAGGTGGGGAGAATTTAAAGACCCAGATTTCCCGTTGAATTTTTTTTAAATACATGGGAATTTTATGAGTCCGCAGTTTTTAACGGCACTTGATTCTGAGGTCAATTGTGCCTGGAAAAACAATTTCTGATGTTTTTCTCAGGTACGTTCAGTAAACGTGCAAGCAGGATTTTATAAATTTTGAACCGGTGCTCGGAACTGAAATATGAGGGCACAATTGAACATGCAGTGTCGATGATTGCTTAGTGAGACCTTCACCGTAGTTGCGTTTTAATGAGAGTGGAAGTTAGATTTCGGAGTTTTTAATTATGTTGAATAAAGAATGAAGTGTTAACTTTATTTTTATTGGTGGTGGTTAAAAGCTCCAAGAGGAGGTTAGTAGTGGGGTTTACCACACCATAACCTCCCATGAGAGGTTATGGAGGTGGGGCCCACCCACACATAACTTCCCTTGGGAGGTTATACTTTGGTGGGGACCACCCGGGTGATGAAACCCTTGGAACCCCCACTTATGTGTGAAACCCTTGAACTTCACCACTATTTAATTAAGCCAACTCTCCACCCATTAATTAAGTGAATGGTTTCATTTAATTAAAATCCTCTTAAATTCTATATGGCAACAATTTAATAAGGTGTGATACATTATTATTTTTCTTTTGGGGTTTGGCATAATCTTTTGGGAGGGATTTTAAACGAGATTTGAGGGGGAGAAGAGCTCTCCATCGAAGAACGTGAAGAATTCCTCTTCATCGCCAACGAAGAATGATGAACTCCTTTCTCGATCATTGACTGTGCCTAAGGACAAGGATCCAACCATGAAGAATGACAACAACGCTTCTTCCTCATACTCCTACCCCATATGCTTCCTGACATCAATGAATTGATGATACCCTTTCCATGGCTTCATCAACAAATCAACGTCCTATATTTTTCTGACATCATCACCAGATGACAAATATGAAGTAGGGGGATTTGAGTTGTTTTGTTTCCATTCTACGTCGTTAATATTTTGGTATTCATTATGCTGAATGTTATCAACATAACATGGGGGGTTCGGACCGCACCAACATGGCCGACCCTCCCCCTTTGATTGATCCTGTTTGTTGACGATGGAGGAACAAAGCGTGACGAACAATGGAGGCTGGTGACGGGTCGACCGCGAAAGAAACCAGCGGCACAAAGGCCATCGGATCGCCACCAGGGCGCAACACCACCTCTCTATGCGAAGGAGAGCCTCATCCACGATGGTCCGCAGTGGATGCGTACGGCGCCGTCGCGCCTCGCGGAGGGCTGCAGGAGGCTGCGACCAAGGCGGGCCATGGCGAAGGGGCGCGACACCATCGCGCCACGCCGGTGGTGCAGGACCGCGGCCAAGGCGGGCCGCGGCGGGAGAGCATGGGTGTGGTGCCATGGGCCGGCCATAACAAACAAAGGGGGGGTGTGGCACCCCCACCACGGCGTGTCCATCCAGGCCATGCGGCCAGCTAGCCGTTGCCAGTCGTCGGGCCACACGGCTAGCCAGACCATGTGGCCCGCCAGTCGCACCCAGCAGGCCAGGCCACGTGGCCCGCTGGGCTAAGACACACGAAAATCATGGCCAGGCCTCAAGGACGGCCGTTGGGCCCCACGGCCTGCCGGTCCTGGCCCCACGACCATCCGTTCCAGGCCTTGCGGGCCACCACCATGCCACACGGGCCGCCAGGCTAGGCCACCCCTTTGGGTCGGGCCACCCTTTGGGCCAGGCCGCCTTCGGGATGGGTCGCCCCCACGGATGAGGCCGTACCTTCGGGTCGGGCCGCCCCCACTGGACAGGCTGTACCTTTGGGTCGGGCCTCCCCTTTGGACCAGGCCGCCCCTTCGGACCGAGTCAGACCTGGTCCAGACCCAGGTCAAGTCGGGTCAGTCTAACTGGGTCGGACCGGACCCAGACCCGTCAGACCCAAATACACCTATTCGCCCATAACTTGGGTTATGGGTGTCATATCGACAAACTGTCTATGGTGACGGAAATCGTAGAGAAATATGGTTCCTTTGACATACCCTAACTGAGGTTTGGATGCAGTTAGGGTACGGCCGGGTTGGTTTGAACCTAAAAAACCAATCGGGCCCCTAAACAGAAAAGCCAATAGCTCATAGACCGGGTGTATGATTGAAGTGCCTTCTATCACATTGGGTTTCTTATGATGAGACAGAACTATGGGATACATCAACTCGATACATATTGGTAGTTGATGTATCGATACTTGGATTGAGGAGCGGACCCTCGTGAAATCGAGCGCATTGGACCTGGATCCTCCGTGGGTTCGACAGTGATGAGACTAGACCTGGATCCTCCATGGGTTCGACAGTGTGGAGACTGGACCTAGATCCTCCATGGGTTTGACAGTGACGAAGCTGGACCTGGATCCTCTGTGGGTTTGATAGTGATGAGATTGGACTTGGATCCTCTGTGGGTTCGATAGTGATGAGACTATACCTAGATCCTCCGTGGGTTTGACCGTTATGAGACTGGACCTGGATGCTCCATGGTTTCGACAGTGATGAGACTGGACCTGGATCCTCCTTGGGTTCGACAGTGATGAGACTTGACTTGGATCCTCTATGGGTTCAACAGTGATGAGACTGGACCTCAGTCCTCTATGGGTTCGACAGTTATAATATTGGACCTGGATCCTCCGGGGGTTCAACCATGATGAGACTGGACGTGGATCCTTTTTGGGTTCGATAGTGACGAGACTGGATCTGGATCCTCTGTGGGTTCGACAAAGACGACTTTTGTACCGAGATCCCGTGTAGGACCGACAACTTCGACAGACTACTGTTTTAGGTTTCTACGGATATCTGATGTTCGACAGTGAAAGATGATTCAGTGGCTACAACGAATCATCTCTTACTCTCTTTTAAGTTTTGTATACCTGGTGTGACCTAAGTCATTACCTGCATGTTTACCTCTTGTATGAGATGTGTACTCTTGATGACTTAGGTATATGTATGGGAATATACCTATGTAAGGGTGGCTGTTTCTTCGTGGATGTGTAGTGGTAAAGCCCACAAGGCTTTCTTCTGTGAGCTATACCTATAGATTACACCTTGTGTTGTACTTTCGTTGTGGAGTGTTTCTACACATGTGGAACTGCATTTGGTTGGTCTCAAGAGTTGGAGCCGGTTTGTGATTGGTAACTTAGGTATATGTATGAGAATATACCTAAGTAAAGATGGTTGATACTTTGTGATTGTATCTTTCTGTTGTGGTTTATCCATTGTGGATTCTAGGGAACCTTTAGGGGTCATAGGGTCCCCTACTGAGTATTGTTATACACACCCCTGTTAAGGCTTTTCCCGCACCTTTTTGTGTTTGGTGTAGACTACAGTCAGTTGTGAGCGAGGCTGATGGTGACGGATGAGAGGCTGCTCAGTGCTGGACCAGATGGGATGTACCTGAGGGACGAGTTGTTTGAGATATGTACCTAACCTTCATGTAGGATTCCCTAGTGGATGATCTGGTAGTTGTTTCCCCTTTTTTACTTTTAATTGTTCTTGTTGTTCAGTTGGGTTTGTATACTAGCCCACTTACTTTTAGCACTACATTTTTATCCAATTTTACTTAGTGTTTTGCTTCCAGTTGTGTACTCCGATTGTGTGTGACTACTTTTTATATAGGAAATACATTCCCAGCTTAGGGATTTATGCTTTTGGTGCTAGTCGCCAGCCCTTGTCCTGTGGAAGGCGGGCATGGGGTAGTCATGGCATGGGTCCCAATGATGGGTCGTGACATGCAGTGATGTGTGGGGACAGAAATTGGATAGATCCTTGATGCATCGATTGGACTCATGAGACAAACCATCCATATAGCCTTATTAAATGACTATTTCGTGTATAACTTCCCATATACTTACTCTATATTGGGAATAGGCCTTGATGGAAATATAGAATTATGTTTGGGATCATGACACCCATAATTATACATTTTCTTTATTTTGAATTCAATGATTATTATCCAAGAGCTTATTAATTTGATATTAATCAAGGATTTATTTCAATATCAGGTTATTGATTAAATGAAATGTGTTTTCAATAATTTACCCTGTAATATTGATTATGAATTAATTAAAAATTAAGCTTACATAGTACGCTACCCTTAATGAGAATTTGAGATCACCATTACTTTTTTTTCTTTTCCCTCAGATATGAAGAACGAATATTTGAATGAGTTTTAAGGATGAATATTATTGACTTTTAGTATATTTTTTAATTTTATTTTCAATGTAAAATGGGAATCATTTATATATATGTTTATTCAAGAATATTAAAATTTTCTATCCTTGGTGATTTGATTACATGTATCTTATTCCACTTAATGAAGTAGAACAAAATTATGAGTTATCAGTGTTGGGGTTGTTGCAGATAATATCCAGAATCATTGGGTTCATTATTGACCATTACAACTATGTATTATCCTCAAATCTATGGGCATTCTAAATGATAAATTAAAATACTGGAAGACATGCTTAGAGGATATGTTATAAATTTCAAAGCCTCAGGGTAGAATCATCTACCACGAGAATATTTCTCATACAATAACAGTTATAATCCCTTAAAATAGATGGATACTTGTGAGGTGTTGTTCTAACATCCTTATTAGTCCTCATATTATTTCGAATAGACCAAAAAATATTCAATGTTTGGACCTTTCCTTGATCAAAAGACAGATGAAAAACCATTATGATCAAGAAGAGGAATATTTCAATGAAAATACATCATAAACGGTAAATCAATAATAATCAATTCCCATTATCCATTATCATTGTAGATCATGTGTTTTGTAAATTCACTTCGGGGATGGAAAATTGATGATTGGTTAAGCTTGTAAAATTGACGCTTATTTATAATATACAATTTGAGATACTTGGGATAGTGATCATTCCTATTATTGGTGTTTGACACAATAGTTCAGTATGGTTCTTAACAATTTTCATGTATCTTAACTGTGTAAGTACCAAACCAATTCTATATATGTGATTCTATGTGATCATAATGATTATTAATTAGATACTATATTGTTTTAGGAATAGATTCTTATCTTGGATATACGAGATAATGTGTTGTATGGAAAACATATTCCATAAGTTGGTTTCTTATAGAATAATGGAGAAATTATGGATAAAACATGGGAATTTGAAAAAGGGATGTTTTGATAGTGGGAAAAATGTTTCCAAAACACTAGAATTATCTAACTTTCTTAGTATAGAAATCCCAACAGAGGATAGAATGTGACACCTTTAGTTTGAGGTGTTTTACATTTTATCATAGTGTTTTAATACTCTATATAGGTTTTAATTGGGTTTGGGGGTATTGGTGTGTGGATCTAGAAGTTTTTGATTAGTTGTCCAATTATGTTTCCATTGTGGTAAACAACACACTATGGTGGTGTCCATGTTCTGCTAGTAGTTTTCCTGTTAAACATGGGGAGCCCTAAATGGTTAGCTACTAGGCATGATTGGGGAAATGGTTAACTGGTAGGATTACTATGAAATACATCCACAGTGGCTAAAATATGATGTGGTAAAGGGATTTGTGATAATAAAAAAGTATAAGGATTCAAAAAATAAATCCACTATTTATGATCATGTTTCAAATCATGGGTATTAATTTATTAAAGATACTACAGTTGGGGATTCACCACTAGGTCGAAGTGAGGGAAAAACTAGTTTTTGAAATGGAATATTTACTTATTGATCTTGGGGGAGGTGTTATGTTTCCATGTATGATGTTTTTAGAAGAGTATAAGTGTTGTTTTTTATTTTAAATCACCTCTTCTAACCTTTTCAATCCTCCTTTTTGAATTTAATTTGAATTTTTCATGTTATAGAGATCACTTTAATGACTTCCTACTTGTCAACTATGAGGTCTTGTGGAGGTTGATTTTTGGTGCAATAGTCATTTTCTCTTTCTATCTATCTCTCTATCTCTTGTTTTTGTGTATTGATTAACATTTTCTAGTTGTATTAACTATCTATCTATTATATTTGTAATTGGAATGATTATATTTCTTGTTTATCTTTCCTTAATTCCTGATAAAATCTCCCATGGTATATCAGTTTGACAATCATGGGTTCCATGGATTTATTTATTACATACTTTTGGTTTAAAAAACATTATGTGTTTTAAGGAAATATTTTTTACCATTATAGAATCCTAGTTTTAATTATTTGATAATGAAATTATTATTATTATTTTTTTAATTTCAAATTCTTTTCATTTAGATGGAAATAATTATGGAATATCATCTCGGTATACATATTGGTTAGTGTTCATATTTTAAAATATAAGTCACAATTAGTATGGACTAGGTTAACAGTTCCAGACTAGTGGTATATAGGTATTCATCACTTTCTGATAGTTATTGATGGATTAGAAACAACTCATGGGTATTTAATAGACAATCAACATACATATCTATGTGTAAAACATGGGATTGGTATTTGAGGTGGATAAAAAGAATGAAAAAGTTATTTACATAATCTTTTCTTAAAATAGAATAATTATAGTAATATGATATGATATTATCACCCCAAGTTTATTTATACTATAAGAAAACCTAATTTTTCTCCATGTGGAATTTTTTGGGAAGTCACTTGGGGAAATCCTATTGGGCATGATTACTCACCCCTGTATAAGCACTTTGGTGTATAGACATATGTTCCACTTCATAAAATAGGTAAAATGAAGGTCTTTTATTTCACTAGTGTAGTATTATAATGTTACTTCCTCAAGAAGGATGTTTCAAGCATGAAGTTTATCTCATTTAGTGGTTGGAGTGATGCAATATCATTTTTGATGTTTTGGGATGTCCTTTGGTTCTCATAGAAATCCACATATGTCCTTTGGTTCTCTTGAGAATTTTATAATATTTCTATTTTGAAGACATTCTATATATTGAGGATAAAAAAATATGACGACATATAAGAAAAATGGCATGTATGTCAAGGATGTAAAATGTGGATTTCTATGATATATGTGTATTATACAAGGTTATATAGCTAGGAAATAAGTTGATATAACTGTTAATGTATCGAATATTATAAAAATCATAAGGATGAGAAAAATCATCCTTATAATCTTTCAATTTATATGATATTACAAATATCATCAGATACAAGTGGGTATACTACTAGAGGTGACTGGGTTAAAAAAGGAGGTTTTCATGCACAGTTAGTAGAAAAAAATATTATTTAAAAACCTATTAATGGTTCCATTATAAGGATAGGTTAATGAATTGGTGGGGGATAATATAAATAACCCATTTAGAGATGAAGATACATTTTCAGGATATATAACGCATAGGCGGGATATAACACAATCAACCCATTGGGATCCATACATTTTTGGGGGGATATCACTCTTTAGTATTTATTTATATTCATAATTTTCAAGAGATGTCAGGTAATTGTATACACTTAATCACATCTAAAGTCAACAAGATATTTTGGGGAGATGGATCATATAGGTCAAATCTAGTATAAAGAACATGTTTGTAGGTGAATAGGGATTTTAAAGAGATATCCCTACACTTGGGTCACCAATTCGCATGATTTTCGAAAGATATATTTTTTATCACTCATTTTTACTCATTAAAATAATCATTATGTAACTCAACTAAAATAAAATAAGGTGTAGTTACCCATATTGGGGGAAAACCTTATACAATCATGGTATGTTTCTATTCTATTTAAATTCATGCATTCTTTGTTGTGATATGGATGATGGGATTAATCCGTGATCTATACATTTTATTAGACTCATAGGTACTGATTTTAGGAGGGTATTATTAAAATATAACATAAGGAAATTTAAAATATTAAACTAATGATTCACACCCTCTGAGTATCCCTATATGATAGACTAGGAACATCAAGGTTTAATTTTTTATTTATAATTTATAATACATTTTTTAAATAAAACTATTTATATATCATTCTAATTAAAATATAATAAATCTGTATCACCCAAAATAGTGTTATAAAAAATTTATAAATATATATATGTGTGTGTGTGTGTGTTTTTAGAAGGATTTTAAAAAGATCATTTTTTTTATCTTATTTTATGAGTATAATTGATGGATATTTATATGAAACATTTATATAAACACTATTAAATGATCTTAGTTTTATATTAAATCATGAAAATCCATATGGTTATAGTATATAGTGGGTTTTAATGAATTTATTTAATTTTCATCATCAAATAAATAATTTTAATGTAAAGTAATTATAATAATTCCCTAGTGAAAATGATTTCTCAGTAGACAAAAATATATTAATAACATTGGAGTCCATATATTACATTCCAATTCTAGATCTCATTAAATTTTTTTGAATTAATATAGTGAAATTCATGAAGAACCACATTCATTTTCTTGGTTGGTTATCCATTAGAATTTCAAATTGTTAAACATGATATCATAGTCATATCTCTTCATTAATTAGGAAATGGTGATTGGAATTATTAATTTGTGTCACCTAAATTTTAAGATATATGAACTCAACAAATGGTTAATTATAAAATTAATGTCAAATTGTTACTACTTAATATGTATTAAATCATAATTTTGTGTTAAAATTACTATTTATATTGACTACATTCATCACCTAAAACTATATTACATTAGAATTTTTATAAATTTAAAAAGGTTTTATATAGTTTAGGACATATTTATCAAAACATTTACGCATGATTAGATGATATTACAATATAAAATATTTATTATGAACATTTAGTTAACTCTATTACATGTAAAAAGTTGAGGTATAAGGAAATGTGATAATGAAAAAATAGACATGTTCTAAGAAAACAACTAAAGTGATTTTATAATGGGTCTTCAGGCTATGTAATCGGTCTCCCTCTACCCACACATAAGAGGTCTTTTCTTTAAATAATAAATTGAGGCTTCGGCCCCAACCTTTTAAAAAAAACTAAAGTTCCTTTATATTAAAACCATATTGAAATGATTGTATATATATATATATATCAAGTAATATAATTATACATGACATGACTCAATTCAATATTTATATATTATTTTAAAAAAATAATCTAAATAATTTTTACCCATTGATGTTATTTGATTATATATATTCCCATTTTTTCATGAAAATCATGTAATTTTCCTTCAGACTTTGTAATAAGTGGGTTTTATCCATTTCGTTCATATAGTTTTCAATATTTTTGATGACCAATATCTATAAAATCATATTAATTTACTATATATCTATAAATAAAGGATACATATGTATATATTAAAAAATTACCCTACTATATCAAAATTGTCAGAATTATTTTTAACTATAAATATTTATTATTTAATTGAAACTATCATAGAGTGAAAGTGTCACTACATATGATATAGTTTCTCAAAAAATAAAACTAAGAGTAAAAAATTATAAAACAATGAATTCAAATAATATGATATGCTATCTTATTATAATTCACTTATAAATAACATTTCAACTAATAACATGGGTTATTGTAAAGTTTTCATTTTTGTTACTAGAAGTAAATCACATTTTACAAGAATAAAATAGTTATCACTATTGGTAATCCATTTAATGAGAATAAACACAACTTTTTTAATGTACAATTTAATGATAAAAACCTTTGTCAGTGATAACATGCATTTAGTTTGAAATGATTATGCATTTACTATCAAATATTCTTTATATATTAAATATAAACTTGAATATAATACTTTTTTTAGTAGATATTGTAACTGGAAAAATCAAAGTATCTTTATGATGTTACAATAATGAAATGTTTCTAGAGTTCATTATATGAATTATTTAATTAATAGTAATAGGTATATCATTTAAAACAAATTTAAAAAATTATTTGACATTTTAGGATAGATTAATGATGCCCTCTAGTTATATTTAGATCATTAACAAATATATTGGTACCCAAAACTAGAATTATTAAAAATAACTAATTATAAAATATAGTAAATCTAAAATTAACTTATAAAAATTTTAAAAAATAGTATTTCTTCAAATGAATTATATACCTCTAGTTTCAAATTTTTCTAATTTATTATTCTATAAAAAAATAACCATATTAATAGGTTAAAAAGTCTTTAATATCCTATCATAATTGAAATATTATTGTTTGTTTATCAAATAGGTATGTTTACTTTATAAATTTGATAATCTTGAAAACAAATATAATTTTTTATGATATTTAAATGTCAAAAGAATAATTATTATTTTTGAGAATTTTATAAGATAGTGTTGTGAGGGATTTTTATAAATTGGAGAAAATATTTCAATAATATTTATATAGTTAAATATAATATTTTGAATGAATAAATATGGGTAGATTCTTTATAATAATTGTGGTCATACTCATATTAGTTATTTATATAGAAGTTAAAGAAAAAGTTATATTATAAATCATTTATTTAATTATTAGTTATTAAAGTGTATTAGTACGAATATATTTCAATTTTTCATACGTATTATTTTATATTGAATTTACCATTAAAATGTAACTGAATGAATTTTAACAAGAAAAATGTATATTTAAATTATTGTAATAAATTATTGTTCTTTTATCAACATAGTCTTGGTTTTATTGGTCAACATGAACATTGGGTTTTACATAAGGAATAATAATGATCTTACACACACACATGTCATAATAAACTATAATGAAATAGAACAACATATATAGAGAGTACAAATATATATTCATAGATGATTTATAAACAAATATTTTTTTAAATTAAGTATTATTATTTATAGATTATATAATTATCATATTATAAATAATTCACAACCCTTGGTCTATGATCTCTCAATGAACATAAGAAATATAATTTTATATTGTCGTTTTAAAGGAGTGTAATTTAAATTGTTTACCATAATATGTATGGAATCTGAGATATATTTTATGATAATTACAAATTTTATTTCTTGTATCATAATATGAAAATATTAACAATAAATAATTATTTATTATTAGTACAACACCATTTAAATATGACAAATACTTTTTTCCATTTTGTTAAATAAATTTTAATTTTATATATGTGCATGAAGAAAGTCAATGATATAAATCAATAATGTAGTTTACATAAAATTAAATCATTAAGTGAAATATGAAATTGGAAACAATAGAATTTTGGGAGTTTTAATTGAGTTGCATTATTTATGATAAAGATATATTTCAACTTTTAAGCATTATTGATTTTCTATAGATAGAGTCTTAAACATTAATACAAAACATGAATATGGTAATATAATATACAATTATACTTTTTCACAAAACATTATATATATAGTAACATTTTATGAATTTAGTGTAAAACACTGAGATTTTTATAAATTATTTCTCTTTAAAAAATTATTTCCTTAGTAGCTTCTACTACACACTACACATAATTTAAACGAACCAAGATATACTATTAAAATAATATTTTAATAAGACCATTATAACATAGTTATTGAAAAGAATTATATGAATAAGAATAATCATATTATGAAATAAATTTATTAATAATATTAAATAATAACATAATTTTTAGTAATAGCATTTTCTTCTTTAAAAATATTTTTTTTTTCAAAAAACATTTTTATTTCATTTTTTGAGAAAATAAATATAGTTAATTTCAAACACATATAGAAAATTTATTCAAAAAATTAAAAATTATTTTTGAATTAATCATGTCAAAATTACTTAATGATGAATTTTTTATAATTTTCTAAAAAGTTTGAAATTCTAATAAATAGTGAAACATTCTAATTTACATTGAAGATTGTATTTTATTTTAAATAATTTAAAACATAAAATTCTATTTTTTATTAGTTTTAAACTTTAATTAGTTCCTTTTTATTTTAGATAATATAATATTTTCCCTTTTAAATTACTTTTACATATGAATTTATTATAAAGGGATTTTTTACATAAAAAAGGAATTTTTCAAAAAAATTGTATTTCATTGCATTTTTTAAGTTTTAATATTAAATTAAATTCTTCCTCTAATGTGTCCAAAATTTTAAAAAATGGATTTCATATTTTTGATTATGAGTTTAAAAAAAAGTAAATATACCCCTTTTATTTTAGTTCATAATAAATAAAAACCATAGTAATGTTTTTACTACGGTAAAGGGTAAATTAGGTAATTTAGGATAAAAATAAAATGATGAAAACATCAAAATGACCCAAAAACTTGCCTAATTAATCTTGTATGAGTTAATTTCATCCATATTCATTCTTTTTTCTATTATATAACATTTTATTTCCACTTGGGTGAGATTATTACCATGATAACATTTTATTTAATGAAAAGTTGAATACGTCACACTCTTATTTTTAATAAGTATTATAATTTTAATATGGTGTTATCCAGAGGATATGTTCAAATATAAATAGTAATTTTAAATCTAAAAGATATATTTTCATCAAGTTAAATTATTTTTAATTTTTAATGATTATATAGTTACCTTAAATGCTCACACTATGATGATGAAAGAATTATTCATTTAATTGAAAAATAAAATAAATAATATAAAAAATAATAATGTAAATATAATTTGAAATATTTAAGGTGATTAACTAATTCCATATATGAAAAAGAAAATTTTAGGATACACTAAAATATCTTTTTCTAATTATTTCTTATTTTCATAATGATTTTAATGTCAATGTAATAAATAGTATCAAATATGACAACAATGATATTTTATGGAATTAATATTTTATTAAATTATTTAAAAATCATAGAATATTACATAATAACAATGGGGATGCAATATGGTCAAAAACTCATACCCTACGAATTTATAGACTATTTAAATTTACTTGTATCTAAAATACTCTCATTATATTGTAATATTTTGTAAAGACTTACCTGTTGTCCCTTAAGAAAAGATATAAAGGAGTTCCTTTATAGAATAGATAATCGTCTTTACAGACTCTTTCAAATTTATTTCATATTCTACCTTGTATTGACATGTCATATGCATTATAAAATAATAACTATATTATCATCTATATAAAGATATCTGATTATTATTATGATACAACCATATTCAACTTTTGTCCATCCAATGTAAAATGAAAGCATTGTGCATGCGTACATACAACTTACTATCTCCACATAGCGATGTAATTTGGTTTTCAACATCACATTAATTTGATGGTTATAATAATGGAAATAACTGGTATATATAATAACTATGAAATGATATTGATTCTTTAAAATTAATATACTATCCATTTCTCTACCCATTCACCATTAAGTGAATGATATCATTGCTCGTGTGTATGTGTGACATACAGTATGCACGAACTGATGTGACTCATTTTCCATATCTAACATTTAATAATGGTTATAAAATTTTGTTAAAAAAATAAATATTATAATTATATCATCAATAACATTATGAAGATGATGAATCTATATCCCATGTACATGAACCATATCTTATGTGACAAAATTTGTAAAGAAAAATGAAGTAGTTAACACACAAAACAATTATAATATTGAAATATTATTAATGAGTGGGTTATAAGAGGTTATATAAGGATTATATATGATATAATTAATATGAATATGGTTCTGGTATAAATTAATAACATCATTTAAACCATTATATAGGATTCTAAAGCACATTAAACTAAATAAAGGTGTAATATTTTGGATGTCTCCCAGCCTCCATATTTACATTTGGTTAAAAATTTTCTCTCTTTCCCTCAATTATAAAATTATTATTATTATATAATTTTCCTATAATATATTTATATGTACCGCTCATATTTATTTATCTCAATTTATCTTTATTTTATGTTAAATTACATGTTTTAAAAGTTTCCCTTCTCAATTACTCTCGATAAGTAAACCAGACTAAAGGGAACTTCTCTGTTTCTTACCCATTTTCAAGTACACTACATAAAATGCTTTAGTACTCCAATATTTTTATTAAATCACTGAATTTTGAACAAAAAAAATATTTCAATTCACTTATTGGTTTTTGGAAACATTAATTTCCTAATCTTTTTTAAATACTCTTTATTTATTTCCCTAAAACTACACTTAAGTCCCACATTTATAATGTTACCTAACCACTTTTTTTAAGTTTTTCAATTAAGTTAGACATCATAATTCAAGATAAATTTTTTTATTTCCTTTATTAATTTCCATTAATTATTTAATATCTTCTTTCATGGATACTACTTTGATACTCCCTTTGGTTTTTCCTTATGAAATGATTATGATACCCATTTATTTCCATGGATAAACCATATGTTTATTCCTTATGTTTGATTGTTTATATTGCACAAATATTCATTAACATGTAATGATGGGTATTACCATATAGAAACAAAATTTATTGGGTAATTGTTTAGTCACATGTTACATTATGTTAGGGACTATGAAGTAAAACAAATCCAGTATGGGACTCTTTCTACCATGTGATATAGTCTTATAAGTTAGCCTTCACTCATGTTTATGTCACAATGTATATTTATACCACTTTTTGATTTTTCCATGATCATATGATTCCATGTTATATATGTTATTCTTATATATGTTTATTCATGACACATTCCTTTTATGTTGTCATTTTATTACTTCTAATTTATGTGTTATATTGTATTCCCTTTCCTCTTCCCTTATTGGGATTTTTAGAACAACCCTTTTTTCTAAGTATTACCCAGGGAATCATATGTAGTTGTAGGACTTCAAAGGTAGTTATTATCTCCATATGGAGATTAATAAAACAATTTTTATTATAGTTTCATGTTTTCTTATTATGTACCTAGTATCCTAAAGATGCTAGACTCTTTGATCCTTGGTTTGAACATTAAAAATAATTATGCCTAAAATCATGCAATAATATCTGTAAAAGGCTTGGTCACTATAGTTGGTATCTTTGGGTGGTCTATTTATTTTTTTGGGTTAATACAAGAAAACATTACTAATTACCCTAGGGATAATTATATCACCCTATATAACCTAGATTGAAACAAAGGGAATCATAAGTTAGGATATAATTTTCATTTATAAGTTTATCATTTAATGTTCATAGTTTCTTTTTATATGATCATTATCTAAGTATTCAAGTCAAAAAAAATTATTATCCTTTTCTAGATAATGGAGGGAAATATGACAACCCATACCAACAACCAATATGATAGAACTGTTAAAGTTTCCCTAATGAGCTTCCAAAACTGATGGGAATGGGAGCCTAGAACTTCATTACAGTACTAGATTAACTATTTCATGTCATGCATGATAACTTGAATCATGTGGAACTCCCCCCTTTGACTAATAAATATAATGTTGTGGTAAAATCCTTTATTTGATAAAGGATTCCTATATTTAGTGGATATTAAGATCCCCTAATAGTGGAATAATACATTAACTCCATTGAGAATATATTATCAGTCCTTCAATGGTGATAAGATGATAAATTCAAACTATAAGTCTATTATTTTGATAGGGAAACTGATTAGAGGTGTACACTAATTATGATCATAAAGTCTAAAGATTGAATTAATTTCATTTAATGGGGTATATTTACGAAACAAATTTTTAATGAACTATCCATCTTAATATGGAGAGGGAGTTTCTCATACTGTAGAAAAATAAATCTGAGTCTATTATAGATAATGAGAAAAATTTACAAGGTTGTCACGATTTTTCTCCGTCTTTGTCATAAAAACATAAATAAAGTTGCATCACTTCTTTAGTAGATAAAAGTTGAGTCTTGGAAAATATTTGGTGGTTTTAGACTTTGATAGATATGAGGAAATATTTCATTATTCCTTTAAGGTTGAGATGGAAAGTAGAGAATCTCATTGGTCTTTTGGGCTCAGAGATAAAAATAGGAAGATGAGGTTTAATATGGGAGGATCATTAAAAAATCTAAAATTTGAAAGAAAAACTAAATCCCATGATTAAAAGTGTGGGAAGAAGAATCTCTGTAACTATCTAAATGAAACCTAGAGATGATTCAAATTTGGAAGAGAGGGGAATCAATCTAATCTTTGTCGAAGGGATTTGAATAATCACACTATTGAAGAAAAATAAAGGAAGGATCAGTTTAACTCTTAGCCTATAGTGCATTTTTCTAGTTCAATAAACATGGGAATTATGTGATCTAATGCCATATGCCATGGTTTTTCATAGATAATCAATGAAAAAAACCTCCAAGGTAGAATGGAAGTGAATATTATATCACTACTACTTAGGAGGATCTAGAAAATGATTTGGTGACCAGTGCAATAGTTATTTATACAAGAATATAAATCATAATTTTTATTCTAATTATTTTATTTCTATTATATCTTATATGCTTATTAGAACTATTAAAAAACCGCATAAATATATTAAGTATGACTAATCTATGGAAATAAAAAATGGGGAAATTATTTCTTCTAAATTATATAACTCGTAATTATTCAATGTTTGGGGGATGAAAGTCCAAGTAAATATCATTTTACTTATTTTATGGGGTTTGATGCAATATTATGAATGAATTGGATATATTTATACCAATATAACTTCAAATTTTTGGATAAATATATAACCTTCACATCCTGAGGCATCCTCCAATTCTATTAAATTATAATGAGGATGAGGAATCTATTTCAGAATCAACTCTTACATCGATATTATTTCCTTATGAGCAAGAATATCTAGTTCAAATGATTGAGAAAATGGAGTGGATTATGCTTGAATACATGCCGATTGTGAGGGACTATACTGTTGTGTTTCGTGAATAATTGTAGAGACTTCCTTATGAATGAGAAGTTGAGTTCTAAATTGAACATATAAATGTATCTATACCCATATCAATGATGCCTAACAAGATAGAAAACAATGAGTTTGAAAAACTAAAGATGTAATTACAAGAGAATCTGGACAAGGGTTTTATACACTTGGGTGATTCACTGTGGGGTCATCTGGTCCTCCTATTCCAAAAAAAAATTTAGATCAATGAGTCTTTTCATTTATTATTGTGAGATTTACAAAATCATGATGAAGAAAAATTATTTCCTTCCTTTTATAGATAAATTGTTCGATCAACTACGTGGGGAAATGTATTTCTCTATGGTGGAGCTTTAGTTAAGATAACACCAATTAAAGGTGATGAAGGAAGATATACCCAATTCATCCTTTTAAATGATGTATAAACACAATTAGTTCATTGTGATGTCCCTCACACTCACTAATTCTCTAGAAACATTGATGGTATTAATGAATAGTCTCTTTAGAGAATACCTAAAAAACATTGTTGTAATATTTATAGATTAAATTTATAGTAAATGTGTGTTCTGGAATAAGGAATTGTCATTTTGGGGAATGTTATCACCAGAAAAGGGATATCAATGGACCATTCTAAGAAAAAGGAAATCGAGGAGTGGCCCAAACCATCATCTGTAAGGGAGATCCACGGTTTAATTGTTCTAGATATGTATTATAGAAGATTTTTCAATAACATTTCATTATTATAAAAAATCTAACCAAGCTGACATGGAAGGGAGTAAAGTATTTATAGACCAAAAAATGTGAAGAATACTTCAAAGAGTTGAAAAATAGGCATATCATTGCACATGTACTTACACAACCCACAAGTGGGTAACTCTTGGTGTTATATAGTGATTCATAAATAATAGATTATGTTTTTTATTGATGAAAATAAAAAATAAATATCCTACGCATCAAGGAAGCTGAAATTTCATGATAAAAACTATCTCATGCATGATATGGAGTTTGTGGTAGTCATCTTAGCATTTTAAATATGGCAGAATTAACTTTATGGGGATAAGTGTGAAATATATACTGATCACAAGAGCCTAAAATATATATTCACATAGAAGGAGATCAATATGCACCAATAAATATTGTTTGGTCTCATCAAGTATTATGACTACTCAATCCACTACCATCATATTAAAGAAAATAGAGTGCCAGATTGTCTAAGTTGAAAGGGTCATGCAACATTATCAATGATGATAATTGAGATGGATCTAATCTTCTTAGATTTACAAAGTATGGAAATGAGAATCATAAGGTAAATAATATCATCATTCCTTTCTAAAATGATTTATCAACCACCCATTATAGAGAATATAAAGTATTGTCAAAAAATAATATGTAAATTTAGAAGATGGAATAATTTAACCCTAACATGAAATCCTCAAATTTCAAAATTGATAATGAAGGAGTTTTAAGATTTGGGTTAAGATTATTTGTACCATAAAATCCTGATAAAATAGGGCTATTTTGAATGATGCACATAGCTTGACCATCTATATCCACCCAGGGAGCACAAAGATGTATCAAATTCTTTGAGAGAACTATTAGTGGGACAATATAAATAAGTTGATCACTTAATCTACATCAAATTTCCTAGTATGTCAGAAACTGAAGGATAAAAGGAAAAATTCTAAGGGGGTGATGCATCCATTACCTATACCTACATGTAAATGGAAAAAGATCATTATGGAATATTTCACTGAAATTCCAAACACATCTAATGGAAATAATGCAATATGGATTTTTTTAGATCACCTTTCAAAGATATATCACTTTATTGAAATTTGATAGGACTTATCACTCAATCTAATTGCATGAATATACATTAGAGAATTGTTGAGGCTGCATCGGGTACCATTATCGACTGTATCTGATCCAGATCAGAGATTTACATTCAGGTTCTAGAAAATTATCCAACATCCTCTAAAATTTTTGTTAAACATATATATGTCTTATCACCCTCAAACTGATGGAATATTTAATTGAACCATTCATAAATTGGAATAAATGTTGATAGAACACTCAATAGACTTCAAAGGATCATGGGATCAGCGTCTTCCACTATTTGAGTTCTCTTACAATAATAGTTTAAAATATAGAATCCAAACGATTCTATATAAATAAATTAATGGTAAGAGATGTATAAATCCCACATGTTGGGATGAAGTTAGTAAAACATAGTTTTTATGACCTAAAATGGTTGCGGAAGTGTATAAAATGTAAATACAATTCAAAATCACATCAAGGATTACCAAAGTCGACAAAATATTTATGCATACAATCTTCAACAGGACTTAGAGTTTAAGGTTGGAGATGAGGTATTCCTCTACATATACCTATGTAATAGATTCATGAGATTTGTGAAGATCTTAAAGCTAAGTACCATGTACATCATCTACTTTAATATTCTGGATCTCATCGATGATGTGGCATATCGACGAGCACTTCCACAAACTATGTCTCAAGTGTATGATGTATTCCATGTACCCCACCTAGGGTATCACATACTAAATCCCTCACATGTACTAAATTTAGAGTTGGTACAACTAGAAAATGATCTCTATTATTAGGATCATCTGATTAAGATCTTGGACTATACAGATAAACTTATATACAACAATACCACTCACCAGGTTAAAGTACTATAAACGAACCACAAATATGATGGTGTGACATGGGAATCAGAAGAAGCGATGAAGGATAAAAACCATAACCAATTTACATCGTGGTTTGTAAAATGTAATTATTAGAGTGAAATTTAATATGTGGTAAAAAATGTAACACCCCATTATTTTTATAAAATATTTCCCTTTAAATAATATTATTTATTCGGTAGCTCGTGTTGAATGCAACAACGAGTTTAAATAACCAAGATATACTATTAAAATATTATTATTCCAAAAAAACTATTATAACATATCCATTGAATTGGTGGGAATAAATAAGAGTTTCCATATTATGAAATATATTTATTAATTATTATGAAATAAACACTAAATGTTTAGTGAAGTCATTTTATTCATTAAAAATATGTTTTCTTCAAAATAATCAATTTCATTACTTTCTATGGGAAAATAAATATTATTAATTTTGACGAGTTAATAATTATTTATGAAAAATAAACTTATTTTTTTAATTAATGAAGTAAAAATTATTTTGTTATGATTTTTTTATAATTTTCTAAAATGTGTGAAATTTTAATGAATTGTAAAAAATACTGGCTTACATGGAAACATATATTTTCTTTTAAACAATATACAATGTCAAATACTATTATAGATTAGTTTAAAATGATAATTTGTTCTTTTTTATTATAAATAATATAATTTTGGTCTTTAAAATTAATTTTACATAGGGATTTTTTATAAATACATGTTATACATAAAATGGAATTTTTCAGAAAAATTGTTTTTCATTGTGTTTTATAGTTTAATAATAATTTAAAATATAAAACATATTTGTTTTGAATTTTAGAAATATTATTCCATATTTGGAATCTGGATGTCAAAATATTTTAAAATTATCACTTTTAGTTTTGGTGATAATTAATAGTAACAAAAATAATTTTTATTACTATAGTAACGGGTAAACCATGTATGTTTTGTTAAAATAATATGATAAGAACTGTTATGTGTCCCCAAAACATGGATAAATTTTATGGGATGAGATAATTTTATACATAATCTTCCATTTTTAGTTATATAACCTTTGATGTCCACTTATGTGAGATTATAAACCACATAATTTTTCACTTAATTCAAAGTTAAATATGTCAAACTCTTGTTTTTAATAATTATAATATTTTTAATGCAGTTTTATCTAGAGGATAGGATCGACTATAAATATTATTTTAAGATAATAAATATTTATATTAATCATGGTAATTTATTTTTAATTTTTAGTGGATAAATAATTAACTTAAATTCTTAGACAATGATAATACAGTAATTATTATATTATTGGAAAAGTACAATAAATGATCTTCAAAATATTAAAATAAATATAATATGATACATTTTATGTGATCCAAGAATTAAATATATGACAATTAAATCTTTAGGATATAATAAAATTATTTTTTAATTTTAATTGTTTTCTTGATGACTTTAAATTTAAATTAAAGAGTAGTATCAAATTTGACAATAATGATATTTTATGGGATTACTATTTTATTAAATTATTTAAAAATGATAAAAATAATACATGATCATAAAGGGGAAAGGATAATGTCTAAAATACATCCCATTTTTATTTATAGTCCATTTTTAATTATTTGGCTATAGAATAGTCTTATTGTATTTTAATATTTTTGAGAAATTCCAAAAGTGTCCTTCACCTCAATTATAAAATGTCACCCATTTCTTCAATTATTAACTCAACATTGAGCCATATAGATCGAAAAAAGTTTTAATATTTAACTTATAAAAATAATTATTTATATTTTTTGGCTTTGGACCATCCAAAAGACCTACCAATGGGCTCTTAAGAGAATTTATAAAGTAGTTGAATAGAAGAGGTAATTGTCTTTACCGGCTCTTTCAAATTTATTTCTTCTTCTTTCTCCTATTAATATGTCATTCCCATAATAAAATAATAAATATAGTATAATATATATATATATATATATTTATATTTTATTAGGACTATTCTATAACCATATTCCACATTTTATCCATCCCATGAAAAATGAAACCACTGCCCATGAATTCGTACGACTTATCATCTCCATGTAGTGGTGTAATTCATTTTCAATCACCACTATACTTGGATTATTATAATGATGTATATAATAGTTATATATTATAATTATTATATTATATTTATTCTGAAAATTTAATATGTCATTCATGTCACTACCCATTCACCATTAAGGGAATGATATTCTCGCTCATGCATATGTATGGTCTACAATCTACATGAAGCGCTGCAACTCATTTTCCATATCTAAAATTAAATAATAGTTTTAAAAATGTTATAAATAATGTAATATTATAATTATATCATTAATAACAATATAGATATGATGAATCAATATCCCATGCATATGAACCAGAGCATACATGACAAAACATCTATTGAAAAATAAAGCAATTAAGACCCAAAATAATGGTAATAATGAAATATTATTAATGAGTAGGTTGTAAGAGGTTATATAAGGATTATATATGATATAATGAATTTGAATATGGTTATGTTAAAAATTAATAATGTAATTTAAACCATTGTACAAAAGGATAAAGCGTGTTAAACTAAAGGAAAGTGCAATATAAGGGGTCTCTCTGAAACTCTTCATTTCCATTGGGTTACTATTTTTTTCTCTTATACTCAATTTATATATTAATTTTTACTATATAATTTTAATATAATATTTTTATATTTACCAAAAATATTTATTTATCTTAATTAATATTTATTTGATGTGTAATTTAATCTTTTAAAAGGTTCCCTTCTCAATTCCTCTCAATAAGAAAACCTAATTAAATTAAACCTCTCTGTTTCTTAACCATTTTCATGTACACATCATAATATTATTTAATACTCTAATACTTATTTAAAACAACTAAAGTTTTCATGAAAAACTATTTTAGTTCATTTTTTGGTTATATTCAAACAATTATTCCATTTTCCACCTTAAATACTTTTTATTATTTTCCCAAAAACTGAACTTAAGTGCCACATTTTTAATGTTACCTAACCACTATTATTCATGTTTTAAATTAATTTGTACATATTTATTCATGATATGTTGTTATATTTCCTTTATTAATGTCCAAGAATTATTTAAATAACTTCTTTCATGGATACCACTTTGATACTTCCCTTGGTTTTTCCTTTGGACATGATTATGATACGCAATCCTTTTAATGGATAACCCTTATGTTTATTTTGAATATTTGATTTTTTATATGGCTCAAATATGCATGAAAATGTTATGATGGGTGTGTCTATATAGTTCTCCAATGCATTGGGAAATATTTTAGTCTCATAAGACCTTATGTATGGGTTTGGTGAGTAAACCTTGTCCATTATGGGACTCTTCCCACCGTGTGATATAGTCTTGGAAGTTACCCTTGACTCATATTTATGTCATGATATATTTTTTCACTACCTCCATATGTTTCCATTATCAAATTATTATATTTTAAATATATTATTCTTCAATATTTTTATTCATTATCCATAACTTTTATGCTATCATTGTATTCATTCAAACTCATGTGTTATACTTCATTCCCATGCTTATTTCCTTACTGGGATTTTTAAATCACCCATTTTTCAAAGTATTCCTCAGGTTATCTTATGTAATGATATGATCTCAAATAAAGTTATTATATCATTATGGAAATTAAAAAATAATGTTTACTATAGTTTAATTTTTTTTAATTATTTATCAATTCTCCCAAAGATATTGTTCTTTTCGATCCCTAGGTTTTGTTTAATGGATATTTACACCAAAAATCATTTAATATTATGTATAAAAGGATTTGTTTCAATATTTAGTTTATTGTAAAAACTATAATTCATCTATATGAGTCTTAAACTATTATTGGAGTGTAAAAATGAGATATCACAAAAACATTATAGAAAATTTATATTATTCAATTATAGTGAAAATAATGTTGATTAGTTTATTTTATATAATTAGTTACTAATGTGTTTCTAATTTTCAATTGTACTATTAATAATTATAAATATATATTTATTTTCAATGCTTTTTTACTAGAAGTTTGGGGTCATCAAACTCGAAACTTAAGACATACATATTACACAATTTCCATTATTAAATATTTAATTATGAATATAAATCATGCTACTTGAAACTATGGTTTTAGTTTTTTTATTTAATCAACATAAAAAATAAAATTTGGCCTTAAAACATTGTATCCCTCAGAGAACATGTTTGGCTCAAGAAAATTTATTTCTGAACGGTTTTAACAGGTTTGTTCATGGAACTGGAAACACCTAATGGTTTTATATCAATGCGACCTGATTTACAAAGGAAATTTCTAGTTGGGGTGTTCGTAAAACGATATTAATAACTCACACTTGTCAATAGGATGTAAGTTTGGGCTTATTGGACCCTTTTGGGGGGGTATCATTGCCTAATCCAGGTCACTATTATATATTTAAGATATGTTCATGAATCATTTATTTATTCCCATGTTTAATGTTGGTCCCCCTTAAATTAACAATAAATTATTATCATGCATAAATTTTAGAGCCATATTTATGTATCTAAGGTTATATATCAATGGTGTCCTCTTAGGTTCTGATTATTGATTCTTTGGTCATTCTTATGATGATGCTTGTTTTCTAGCCATATAGCGGGGCTCTCTGGAGTGTATCATCATCCAGGGACACAGAAGTTATTTTAATGTTGGGATCTAACCCATAGATGGTATTTCAATGTATACCTGTGAAAGTAATCCTAACCCACATAGTTCAGTTCCACTTAATGGGGAACATCATACCTTTTAAGGTCATGATATGGGGACCTGACTGTATATTTTATTGTCATGAGGCAAGGATGTCCATGAAAACAGTTCCTAGTCAATGTTTAGTTGTAGGACTTATGCCAAATCGTCCTAGGGAACCTTGAAGGTATATAAATTTCCATGTTTAATTAGACTCTACTGGGAATGTGGTCTAGAGAGAACAGTATTGATTTTAGATTATTGGGTTTGGTCCTCAGGGATGATTCCAACATATCCCATTTTAATGGGAATAAAAGCCCATGTAGTATAGTTTTTCTAGTAGTGGAGTGTGACTCTTTGAGAGGATTGTATTGGGGCTTAATTTGGAAGAGGATTCCCTATGAATGGGACCATGAGGAATATTCCTACTAATAGTTATTTGGAGGCCATTATGGAGATTACCCTTGAAAAGGATTCCCATGGATAATTTAGGGGGATTTAGTTGTGTATTACTCTTGATTTGGATTCCAATAATTCTTGGGCCTTTATGTAGGAATCCTATGTATCCTAATTATTGAAGGAATTGTATTTCGTCTATTTTAATTAATTAAGTACTTGCATTATGAGGTCTCCATGGATAAGTTCAACTGGGGATTACTTCATAGGAGAATTCTCAGTAGGTTTGGGATCATGTGGATGGAATGACAAATTTTAACCTCTAATCCCTTGTGAGTCATGATTGGTGTGAGAAAAAAGAGGAAATGAAGGATCTGGGAAACCACACAAACTGCTTTACCCAAAAGTTCGATACATGTCCTTGAGAAATTGTTCCTATTGAGGCACTCTAAAGTAAGGCAAGAGGAAGTTTCAAAGGATGACCCACTACCAAAACATTCATTTGATGGTGCGGATTTTGTGATCATGGATATTTAAGGAGGAGGAAGATGATCTATCAAACCAAAAACTTCTCCTCCTGTTCATGTTGAATAGGATGAGGTTATGAAACTTCACCCTCTTCACTTTACCCTAGAATGGGTCCATGGTATGGAAAACAAGGAATGAATGAAATAGGAAGGATATGAAAGGACTCTGGTTCCCATCCCTTCTCTAACTTAGTGTCCAGGAGGCAAAGAGGATCATGAGTGAAACCTCCTGCAAAAAAGGGTAGGGGACTACTCAAGGAGGGATTCCCTAGTAATAGTTAGATATTATTCCTAAGTAAGATTCCCTTTGAGGTTTGGTTGGAGATTATTCCAAAGGAGGATTCCCAATTGATTCAACATGGAATGGGAGTTAGGTGATGAGGGTTAAGGAGTACCTTGAGGAGTGCATCGACTCAAGGTACTCGAGGAATCCAAGAGAATAATCTCAAATCATAACATGAGAAAGGAACTAGGCTGATCATCTAAAATAATTATATTCCAAGGGTGAATGTTAAGACCATTTAAGGAACAACTAAAAAATTCTGTGACTCGTCCTGAAAGGTTTATGGTGCGACTCTCCATTTTTTATGGGGGGTTAGTAATAGTTGCAAAGGGATCGGTATAGAGGGTTGGGGTTGCAGTTTGGGAGGGATCCTGAGTGGGGGTTCGGGGGAATAGACCTAGTGGTATAGACTAGCGGTATCACCTAAGTGGGTTGTACAAGTATGGGTTGCCTGGGTGGGTTTCCCGGGTATGGGTCACATAGGTGTGGCTCGCCCAAGTGGGTTTCCCAGGTTCTAGGATGGGGGGACTCAACCTAGTGAGGGTGGCCCATGGTAGGTCGCCTGAGTAGTGATGAAATACTTTGGATAAGGAGATACATAGACAGATTCCTCCCCTTGGTTCATCATCCGGGAGTTTGGCAGATGTCTGAAAAATTGGGGTAGAGGGGTCGATTTATAGACCCCTCTGGTAAGCCAATGCAAATTGGCCTAATAATACGGGCCTGTGTGGATGGACCTCTGTGGATGTGTCTTTGTGATCAGACTTATGTGGATAGACCTGTACTGATAGACCTATGTGGATGGCATGTTCAAGTGGGCCATCGCGAATGGATTGCGCAGGGATGCACATTCTTTTAATAAAAAAATCATCATCAGAGTTTCATAAATTTTGATATATATGTTCATTTGGGCTCTGAGACTAGTCAAATCAAATCTTTTGAAGAGATATACAATTATTTATTTTTTCACTAACCAAAGTTTTCTTGAAATAAAATTTTAAATTTCATTTCAATTCATCGACACCTTTTTATGATCAAACATGGAAACCTAAAACCTACTCTTGGAGGGGGTTGTTTCCACTTATACCTCATTATGGATTAGTATTTTTTCACATAGAAATAAATCCTACATATTAATCTAGTATGGATACACATATCTACTGAAACTTGATAGTTTTTATAAAAGTGAGGATAACATCAGGAATTCTGTGGAAAAGTGCATGAAATGTATTTTTTTGGGGTCAACAGGCTTCAAAATATCCTATAGAATTCACTAAACATGATATTCATAATGAAAAATGATAATTTAAAATACCCAAATTATTTACCAAAGGAATATATAAATAATAATATTGTGATCTTAGATGCTCAGTAAGGGGTAAAAAATAAGTGGCATCAATCATTTTTTGTAGGAAACCATGAATATTATTATTATAAAGTATGAATAAAATTGAATAATCCATTATATAGTAATCATAAATTCATACTAGAAGGTGTCTAGACATATAATGGATTAAAAATACAAGAAATTATAAAGCAATGTGAATATATAAGAAATAATAATTATCTAGAAATATATTACTTATGTATGTTTAAAAAACATAATAATAAGATATCATTGAATTTGTGAAGGTTGTCCACCAATACATTTGTTTTATATATTATTGTACTGACCATTTATGAACCATAACATAGTTGAATTCTGTAACCATTATCCTCATATAACATGAAAACTCATGAGATACAATGTTTCAACAAATTCACCAAAAATGTATATTAGATTCACCCATCACATAATTATACACCATACATATTTGTTCCATAAGAACAATATTGTAACATCCTAAGCAGAGAGCCACTGAAACAGTGCCCCAATCTAGTTAGTAACACAGCCTAAATCATGCCTCTCCATACACAAAAGGCTTCCAAGTAGAATGATTAGTCAAGATTTGGTACATTAGGGTGACTTAGTCATCTAGATCTAAAATAAATATAGTAGAATAAATAATAAATTACCAGTAGTGAAATATGATAACAGTTAATTATCCTTAATAAATGAATAAGTAATCATGCATGATCAAGGTACAATTCACAATAGGTATAAATATAGAATATGGTATATAAAACCCAATAATAGTAAAGGAAATCAAAATCATCAATGTCTACCCCCATGATAATCATAATAACCAACTCAATCTTATTCTCCTAAGCTCAGAAGATCAAGTGAATAAATCCCCAACACAAACTAAGGTCCTAAAAAAGAAACCAGATGATATATGATTGGGTACCAAAGCACACCCTAAGCAGGGTATATGATATAATCAAAAGGACACCAACAACAACATCTATTTAATAATCAAGTACATGAATATAATATGAAGATGTTTACATGTATATTAAATTTAAGGTTGTGCATTAAAAGTAAATACAATAAAGTCAACTCGGGTTTCTTAAGAAAACCTTGATGACCATACATGCTTCATCCTAAGCTAGAATATATTTGAGTATTCCATAATGTATATATAATCATAAAAGGGAGTTTTCATGTAGATATATACATGCACTAATATAGATTCATGGATTTTCCAAGGAATCCATAAAAGAATAATAATAATAACAAGTGTTATATTTTAATGTGGGGACGTCATGCTTGAGTATCATGAATAGTAATGTATTTTATCCCATAGATCATAGGATAATAATAGATGACATGTAAATTAAAAATAATGGATTTATTTCCCATTGTAATAAGGGATTCCTTTCCCTTAATAATTAGGGACATCTTCCGATAATAATGAGAGATGCCTTATAAGGACCAGGCCTTAATATTTTTCATAATCTTGAATTTATTAAATAAATAATTTCATTTCTCATTGATGATATTTTCAAGTTTATATATTTAGAGAATTGGGACATAATACATTCATAACATTACACATTAATATAGAGTGGATACCATAAAAACTGTATTCGTTTCTTCTAAAAAAAATATAAAACTTTTCAAATAAAACATGATTTCTTTGGCAATTCTTCAAACATTTAACTTGGAATACTTATTTATCTTAGGCATAATTATAACCTGTGAAAATAATTTTTAAAATTTATATGAGAATAAAAATCTCAGTAAGGTATATTAAAATAAGGAAAGAACACATTAGTCCATTAATAATTGTAACGTATGATATCATTTTCAAAAGACATAATTGTCACCCATATATACTTACTTTTTGAAATATGAGATTTCCCAAAGATCCCCACAAAACATAAGATAATAAATAAAACCATAAAAGAATATTGGGGTATTACTTACATAATCTTGTATCCCACTTGGAAACTATATAATTTGTAACCCTCACGGCTACCTTACAATTTATGTAACCGTCGTAGTTATACTTGGAGTAACCATACGGTCGACCTCCAACATACACATACCCAATGAATTGGAGGGATATATAGGTCCCACCATTTGTAATAGAAAATACCAAATAACCAGAACATAATCATACAACATTAATAATAGCATAAAACCATTGCATTTGAATTTTGTAAAGCAGAATTTTAAAAGATGATTTTAAAAAAGAATCCCCTTATAAATATCATATAATTGAAGTGAAACTTGATAGATTGTATGGAATATATATATACACTATAAATAAAAATAATTTAACATAATATAAACAAATCTCATCACACAAACAATTTCAATACCACATAAATAATGGAGTAGAAGTTTATCACAAAGAATTGAAATCGGGTTAAGAATTCTCTTACCTCGGGTTTGGCTTACTTAAAACTAACTTAAACCTCCTTTATAATGGTTAAAAGAGTGTTATTAATATCTTAAAGAAAACATTTCATGTTTATAACATCTTATATTATCATTTCATAACCTCATTTCACCCTTTAATTGTTAGTATTTTGTTCCTTTCATTGTTTTTGGGTGTGTTCTTTACATAATTTCCATGATTGGTTCATGATGGATATTATAATCAATTGGAAGTGAAACTCCATAATTGGAATGGAATGGTAGTTTCATATTTCTAGAACCATAAATTATACTATTTATCATTTTTAATTCTAAAATGAGGATGATTCGTATGTTAAAACATAAATGGTGTTCGTTTAGATCATTTTAATTGTTCTTTGTAATAACGACCTCATTTTGTTTTAAAAATTAAATCTTTGGATAAAAAATAATTACAGAACCATGGATAAGAAATAATACATATATTATAAACCGGTTCAGCCATAAAAATGGTTTCAAGTCCATACATTAAATAATTAAATCAAATTGAAATCACATCATCCATGATGTCGGTAATTTGACACATCACGGACAATGCTTTTATTACTTAAATAAGTGGGAGAGGATAAAAAGAATGATGTTGAATTATCCATGAACATCAGAAAATCTAGATAATACAATGTTTCTGGATCTTCCATTCCTCATTGATAATAGGAGGTGAATAAAGAAGAAGAAAACAAAGGAATCTCGAAATAAAAGAAAAGTTGAGAAATCCCTTACAAAAATTTGGCAGTCTAACGACGTTACTTAAAATTTCATAAAATATTTTGATGAGAGAAAAGGGGTATATCATCATTATTATATAATATGGGAATTAAGGTGGATATGGAATGAAATATCCCAACATAACCCAAATGATATTAAAAATAACAAAATAAAATGAAAGAAAAGAAATATAACAGAAGAGAATGTTTACCGCTTGATATCTTCTCCTTGAGATCCTTCTTAAGGCCTTTGGTTTTGGAATATTGGTGAGACCAGAAGCTCTAGGACGTGGGGAAGATTCTTGGGAAGTGTATTGGGCAGAACTTAGGTAAGGATCAAGGCTTGATAGGTGTGGGAGGAAGAGGGGAATGAGGATGGTATTTATAGTCGAGTAGAGGGGGTATTTTTCATTATTTTAATCATTATTATAATATTTTTTGACAAGACTATGAATAATGTTAATTCATGTGACCCCAAATAGTAATAATGGAATGTTATTTCGAACCATGTGGCCTTACATTACTTATTATGTCCTAAATAGTGTATTTTACTATTAATTTAAATTTACGGTATTTTACCATATTTCACTATTCATCAAAAATTCTAGAATTCTAGAAAATTACCAAAAATTCACCCTAACAATTTATCGACGTGATTGTAAAATGAAATCCATTTTATTAAAATAATTATCTAAATATTATTAATTTTATTATTTTTTAAAAATCATACTATATTCAAAAATTAACAATTTTAAAACTTAACAGCTTTTATATCACATTGAAAAATTAACAAAGATGTCATTATGTTAAATCCTTTAGAAAATAAAATAATAATACAATTTACTATTCATTAGTTTCATATTACTATTCATAAGGGTATATTACTATTCACCAAAAATTATGTCGGTTCCATTATACTGCAAATAACTTAATGAACACAATTGTAGATGGTCGTTTTTTAAAAATTCAAAACATAGAAGTAGAAAAATTATATTTAAAGGATAGTTATAAATATATAATTAAAAGAAATTTTCACGCATTTCATTTATTTATTTTAAAAAAAACGGGATGTTACATTATCCCCAACTTTTGGAAATTGTGTCCTCACAATTTTATTTACTAATTAAACAAGTGAGGGTACCTTGATGAGGGTGTCCAACTCATTTCATCACCATCTTGATCACATAAATAGAAGTTACATGAATTAAAACAATGATTTATATATCCTTCAAAATCATTTGCTTCCTTTATCTAAATACACCTTGTAAAACCTGGGTCATATAGGTGTTCACATAATAATAGTTTCAGAAAACAATCATGTATGATATATAATTTCATAACAAATGATAAAACTTGATTTTTATAAAAAAAGTCGGACAGAGTATGATTTGAAACTTTCAATCAATGGTCCTCTTAAAATAACAAAAGTATGTGTTGAAAGACTATATTGTAATATCAAATATAAATAGGTTGTTCAAGGGTCTCCTACTTCAGTACCTTTTTCGAAATCATAATATGCTTTAAAATTTTGTGATTAAGTAAAATATTTGGAAATGCCATGACAAAATTTACCCTTTTTTAAAAATATACGAATGTTGAGAAAATAATATTTGATTAAATACAACCCATGTTACACAATGTTATCAAGGTATAGTGGAGCTATTTTATATCTTAAACAATTTCTTTCAGCGGAGTTGTATGTTAGAAAATGTTTTAGAATCGTCAGGACATGACTTTGCAAAAAATATTGCAAGAAAGTCATCAGGAAGAGATAGTATTTTCATTTTATATCCTCCACCTTCCATTTTTAATTGACTTTCCTTGATCGTAAAAGTTATAAAATTGGTATGTAACTCAAATAATAGGCATAGAGACAAACCATATGTTTAACAAAAACTCCAAATCCCTAAAGTTGTATAATCATTTCCTCTAATACCAACTATAAGGACCTAGCCTTAATATATCACATAATATTTAATTTAGTAAAAAAATAACTTCCTTTTACATTGAGTGTCTTTTCATGTTTATATATTTAGAGAATTGGGACAAAATACCTTCATAACATTACACAATAATATAGAGTGTATACCATAAAAAGAGCATTCGTTTCTTCTAAAAAATATAAAACTTTTCAAATAAAACATGATTTCTCTGAAAATTATTCAAACATTTAACTTGGATTTATTATTAATCTTACACATACTTTTAAACTGTGAAAATAATTTAAAAACTTTGGGTGAGCATAAAAATCTCAGTGAGGGATATACAAAGAAGGAAAGAACACATTAGTCCATGAATACTTGTAATGTATGAAATCATTTTCAAAAGACATACATGTCACGCATATATACTTACTTTGTGAAATATGAGATTACCACAAGATCCCCACAAAACATAATAACATAAATAAAACCATAAATGTGTCTTGGGTAATTAGGTACATAATCTTATAACCCTCATAGCTACCTTATAATTTGTAACCATCACGGCTACCTTAAAATTTATGTAACCATCATAGTTACACTTGGAGTAACCATACGGAAGACCTCCAACATTCACATAACCAATGAGTTGAAGGGATATATAGCTCCCTACCTCCATCATAAACAATTACCAAGAACCATAACATAATCAAAAAACATGAATAATTTCATAAAAAAATTTCTTTTGAATGTTGTAAATCAGAATTTTAAAATAGGAATTTAAAAGCAAATCCACTTATAAATATCATATAATTAAAGTGATACTTAATAGAGTGGATGGAATATTTATATAGACTGTAAATACACATAATAATATATAATATAAACAAAACCCATCACATAAACAATTTTAATATCACATAAATAATGAACAAGAAGTTTAACCCAAAGAATTGAAATCGGATTAAGAATTCCCTTACCTTGGGTTTGTCTTACTTAAAACTCATTTAAACCTCCTTTATAATGGTTAATACAGTGTTATTAATATCTTATAGAAACCTTTTCGTGGTTATAATATCTTATATGATCATTTCATATCCTTGTTTCATCCATTAATTATTAGTATTTTGTTCCTTCTATTGTTTTGGGGTGTGTTCTTTGCAGGATTTCCATGACCGGTCCATGACAGATATTCTTTTCGATTGTAAGTGAAAATATAGAATTGGAATGGAATTATAATTAAATATTTCCAGAACCATAAATTATAACATTTATCATTTTGAATTCTTAAATGATGATGATTCATAATTTAAAACAGTAATGATGTTCATTAGATCATTTTAGTGGTTCATTGATAATAATGACTTCATTATATTTTATAAATTAACACTATGTGTAAAAAAGAATTATAGAACCATGGATGAGACATAATACATACATTATAACCTGGTTCAACCGTAAAAATGTTTTCAAGTCCATACTTGAAATAATTAAATCAAATTGAAATCACACCATCCACAATGTCGGTAATTCAACAGATCACAGACTATGTTTTTATTCCTTGAATAAGTGGGAGAGGAGAAGAAGAATGATGATGAATTTTCCATGAACATTAGAAAATAAATAATATAAAATATTTCTGGATCTTTCATTCCTCTTGTATAATAGGAGTTAATGAAATAATAATAAAATAAAGGAATCTTGAAATAAAATAAAAGTTGAGAAATCCCTCACAAAAATTTGGTAGCCGAACGGCGTGGCTTAATTTTTCATAAAATATTTTGATGAGAGAAAAGGGTTATCCAATCATTATTAAATAATATGGTAATTAATGGGGATATGTAATATAATATCCCAAAATAAGCCAAAGTAAATTGAAATAAATCACATAAAATGAAAGAAAAGAAAGAAAACAAAAGAGGATGTTTACCTCTTGATCTCTTCTTTTTGAGATCCTTCTTAAGGCCTTTGGTTTTGGAATTTTGGTGAGACCAGAAGATCTATGACTTTTATAAGGGACTTGGGAGGAGTATTGAAAAGAACATAGGTATGGATAATGTCTTGAGAGGTGTGGGAGGAATTGGGTAATGAGGGTGGTATTTATATTGGAGGAGAGGGGGTATTTTTCATTATTTAAATCATTTTTATAATATTTTTTCTCACGACTATTAATTGTCTTAATTCATGTGACCCAAAAAAGTAATAATGGACTGTGAGTTAGAACCAAGTGTCCTTACAGCACTTATGATGTAATAAATAGTGTATTTTACTAATAATTTGAATATACGGTATTTTACCATATTTCACTATTCATCAAAAATTCTAGAATTCCAGAAAATTACAAAACAATCACCCTAACCATTTATCGATGTGTATAATTCAAAAATGAAATCCATTTTTGAAAATAATTTTCTAAATAATATTAATTTAATTTTTAAATAAAAACATACCTTATTCAAACATTAACAATTTAAAACTATAACTGCTTTTATAACACATTGAAAAATTAACTAAGATGCCATTATCTTAAATCACTAAGAAAATAATATAATAATTCAATTTACTATTCATTAAGGTCATATTACTATTCATATTGGATTGTTATTATTCACCAAAAATTAAGTCGATTCCATTAGACTCCAAATAACACACTGAACACAATAGTAGATGACCGTTTTTCAAAATTCAAAACATAGAAGAAACAAAATTATGTTTAAAGGATAGTTATAAATATCTAATTAAAACAAATTTTCACACATTTTGTTTTTTTAACCTAGATATTATAGGCCTTTCCTGTAGTAATAAGTGGTGTCTTTCCCATAATAATGATTGACACCTTTCCAATAATAATGTGGGATTCCATGCCCAAAATAATAAGTGACGTCTTTCCCATAATAATAAGGCACATGTATTCAATAGATGAACATATAGAATATTAGTAATATTTCCAAATTAAAATTAATTTATAAAATTCGGTCATGCTAAGATATATACAACAATATAATACAATAATTTAATTAAAATGGGCAATCATGAATGATCAGGGACCAAGGGGTATGATTAATCATGTCCAACCAAAAAAGAAAGTCACTTAAAACCATTTATCATTCCTACATGCTTTTAAATTGGTTCAATAATTTATATTTAAAATCTCAGATACAACCATGTTTGGTACCTATCCGTTTAATAATAAATTTAGATCAATTAGTTACTTTATTTATACAGGATGAATCATGTATAATATATTTAAGGGTTCATAGTATATTATTTATCCACCATGATTGTATTCTAATCAATTATATGATGTATCATTCAGTATGATTTAAGTTTAAATACCTCAACTATTTGGTTTAATTCCATTTATAAATTTTAGCAATCATACAAATGTAGAGGTGACATTTAAATACCTCCAAAAATTTAAAAATGGTGTGAAAAGAGGAGAAAATTTAATTCATTAGTATTTAATTAATTAATTTCACATTTAAGAGGTGACACACAAAATGGATGGTGTGTGACATATCATTTCATTTTATTAATTGTGTGATATAAGGTGGAAATCATGTACACCACCTACGTCATGCTTAGGATGGTCCACTCATCTAATATCGAGCTTTAATTTAATATTGAATGAGAGAAATCAAAAGTATCATCAAATGCCATGAAAATAGTCTAAAATATCTCATAAAAAATTGGTATTGCATACGGATAGGGAAAACAAAATATGAATCAAGTGTAATCAAGAGCCTACTGATATACTTCAAATTCACCTAATGACATTCGATTCAGATCTCAAACAAGGTAGTTACATGGAAGTGTAGCTTAAGAGGGGATGGGAGATCAAGTGGAATAACATGGGAAAATGAGGTAAGAAATGGATGGAAAAATAAGTAAGTATAGAGGGGTAAATTGATCATTTCCACCCATTTAAGGATTCACACAGTTTGGAAAAACAGTTTTCCAAACCAAGCACCAACTGTGAGACTTCCTCAATCATATAATAACATTCCACATGGTTTCGAGAAATGGTTTGTATAACCATGTGACTATCATGTGGTGTTACTAGTTAAATATCACTAACCATATAGGCTATGTTCATGGTTTGAAAAATCATGCAAAACATGTGTGCTCACCTCTATGGTTTTTTGAAGTCATTCTGCACGACTATGCACCCCTCCTTGCCTAATTTAACAAAACATGAAACAACCATTATAGGAGTAAATGGTTTTTCCAGAGCGGTCACACCATTTCAAAAACAATACATTTGGAAAATATGCCACATGGTTTGGGCCACATAGTTAGTGATAACTATCCTCCAATCATCCCCATCTGTCTATCTCTCCAGAAACAGTGTTTAAAAAGTCCAATCTCCCCCACCCCACCCCACCCCAACTCATCTGAACACCCGAGGCACTTCTCAAACCACAAAACACTTCCAAAAATAAAACTTTTAAGTGTCAATGTGCTCAAAATTTCTATTTGAGGATCAATTAAAGATATTTCAATCCCGCTAAATGGAAAAAATAAAATTCCATTTAAAATTGAAACCTATCCAAATCATGGAAAGTAACAATCTATACACCATAAAACTTTTCATCCCTAATAAATATTATATAAACCATGAAAACAAATATCACCCTACTCATCTCAGGAAATATTTATCAAATGTCCATGTTGCATTTCCAAATTCCCAATTCAAATTCAAGCAGTACTTTAAATATATGGTACTTAAGCTATAAAAATTAAATACAATGCTAAAATTAAATCTAAAATATAAAGTGGTGCTTACTCAGACCCTTATATCCTAATACATGATCATTTCATTTTCTCTTTTCTCATATGGCCTATAATGATCTCCATCATAGTCTATATCTTTCAACTACCAATTAATATCCACAGTAATTATACCTTTTGGATTTTTCTATCATAATATGACCCTTGTATCTTAACGATGCCTTTGGCATGATACCCAACTCATTACACCTGGTCACACTCAAGGACATTCCTCCTGGCCCTCGATTATATCGAAATAATCAATTTCCTTGAAATGCCCAGCCAAATACTTAATCTTCTACTATGTCATATTGGTGGCATTATGGATTTGATTTATTACCAACAGTATCCAACTACATGAGATAACTCGTGTTGAACTATCTTCGGTTGATTATTTCAAAAACACGGGGCTCCTACAGCCGACACATCACCAAGACTAGATTCTAAATCCCAATCATAAGGTGTAATAAGATTGTTCTATGCATCATAACCAAAGAATATTCTAATTTCTAATTACATATATTGGATAAGACATGTACCAAAGAAAAAGTTTCATCATGTTGTAGAAGCATCACTGAAAATATTTTGATCCAGCATCCATGGATATTCATAAGCAACACTGGGTTTAATGGCCACATCTGAATTACACAGAAATCCACAATGAAATTGATACCTATGATTCATTTAAGATTCAAGTCATTCATTAATAAATTAATGTAATGTTATAAGAGTTCCAAATAGGTGATCACATGTTTTATTTCAAGTTCTCATGACCCTTCTCACTGGAGGATTTCCAAGAACTCGCTCATCACAAGAGCAAGAGTAAACATAAACTATCATCAATTCCTGCTCTTGGATGATAGTTCTCATGGATAATTCCGAATATGAATTATTACAAGGGTCACTACCCTCAAAGGTCCACTTTTATACTATTCACCGCAAGACTTGTATTCACCACTCTGTGGTTGAAACTCTCAGAGAGTCTCTCCATAAAACCATAAAAGAAATTTACAAAAGTAGCTCAGTGTAAGATAGTTAATATCCTATGACATCACATCTCATAGAGTCTCTCCTCATAAGTCTTTAACTCTTTAAAACAAGTTAAAAATAATTTAATTACATCTCAAACCACATATCCTAAATATTCTTGTAAAGAATTAAACAATAGTCAATTGTCACATGTTACCTAGTTAGTTTTTTGAATTTTCCCTTCTCATGGAGTGCTTCATTTAGTTTATCCCAAAATTCTAAGTCACTCCTCCCTCATAAATCAATTATCTAAAACTACAATTCCTTTTATCACACTCTACCATTCATTGATGTTCAATTTTTAAATAATTATTACATGAAACTAGTGTGAACTAACTTATCCTACCCAGTGGGTGTAATATCCCATACCGCCCAGTTAGAGACCCAAATCATGCTTCTTGGGAGTTGTTCATCAAGAAGGCTCAGATAATCGTGTTATAAGGAATTTTATTTTCCCTAATTAATACATTTTCATATAAATATTCTTCAAAATTAGGCACATACATGCACCACGATTCATCAAACGCTCCCTTCCTAATGGAACGTTTTTTAGAAATTTAAGAATCCACGTCATAATCGCAAATAATCTGGTCTAGGAACCCAAATAATACTTCCCATAAAACATCGTCTCGATAAAAAAATCTCTCAAAATGGTTTTCAGAACCCTGAGGGATCCCCATGACTAAATTGAAAGACTCAGAAACCTACTATGAATTGTTCTAGAAGTGAGCATAAAATGTATCTTACTTTAAAAAGGAAAATGTATTCATGGACCAACCTATTATACTTGTTGTTTTTCATATGAAAATGATATTAGCCTACTAGGGTATGAGTCAATGTGAGTGAATCTAGGTCTATCCACCTAACCATAATGTCTCATGCATGTGAATCACATCCCATTTATGGTAATAAGTTATAAAGCATTTGACATGCCTATAAACACAATCTTAAAAGAGGTTAAACTAAAAAAAATGTAAGGAATAATCAACCTACAAGTGTCTAAATATATCATCAAAGGTGTAAGTGTATCACCTTCCAAATTTGATATACCAAGATCTAATTATTACTAAGAATCTAAGTATGGGAAATCACATTGAAAGGTTAAAACGCTAATGTAAAGGATAAAGGACTGACATTGAGCGGTATTTATATATGGTATTACCCCTAAGAGATTCAACTTACTAGATAACCACCCAATAACTTGAGGTGTAATTTAGTTATATATAGTCCTAATTTGGACAACCAATACCTGAAGATCACCTCACTTCTAAAAAAATCTCAAAAAAATTAGCAATTATTTTATTTGTGATGTCTCTACCTACACTGAGCTAACCCCTCTTTTAATAAAGTCCAAAAACTTGTTAAACTAGACTTACACCTAAAATATCACTATGATCTACCTCTAAAACAATAATTATAAGGAATAATATAAATGATGTAAATTAAGACATATGGGAATTTCTCACTTTCCTATTTTAGGCATCTCTCAAGGAAACCTAATGTTAACCCTTACATGAGCGTTCAATCCAAAAAACACCTCTAAAAGTTCTTATTTTAAGTCATTTAGAGGATTCTCATTTATTATAATATAAAAAATCATATATAGAGGGGCATAAAGTAACATTTTTAAGGAAAATATACTAAGAACAATAATTAGCTCTCATCATATAGATTTATAGTAAAATTGTCACATAGTTTCATTTTTAACCATTTTAAAAAGATGTAGTTAATTAAAAAGGGGCTAGTTAAAGAAAATATCAATTTCAATGATATTGATTAAAACACTATTTTAGGTAGTAATTTTAAATTTAATTAACAAAATTGAGATATCAATAAATCTCAAAAGAAAACAATATGTCTTTTATCTCTTTAGAGGGTGTTTGGTTTAGTAATATGTCACTATAATTTATATGTAACATCATATTATTGGTTGTGGACACATTAAAACATCAAACCATTGTCAAAAACATACCCCCATGGAGTTTAAGCACAAAGTAATAAGAGAAATATGCGATATACAAGGGTCATGTCATGTCATCCCAATTTCAACTAGATGGGAATTCAATCCAAATTTATGGATTCTATGCTCTATAAATTACCATTGGAATCCATATGTGTGTATCCTAATTAAAATTATCTCATTCCATATTTAACACAATATTTATGGGTTTATCTCATAAGAAACATTCCCCAACTGACCTACTTGGGTTTATTTGTGCATTTAATAATTTAGTCATATTGGTTATCATTCCTGACTAATAGGGATGAAATCATTTATAAAGGAATCAATTTTTGATATGAATTTCAATTAATAATTTATATACACGTCATGGTCCATTTAGATAAACCATCCTTCCCATTATAAAAAGTTACTTACATTTATAAGTTACAAATGGTATTATTGTAACTGAAACCAGGTTTTTATCTGCGGTCTCAGAATAGAATAGTCTATACATGGTGGTTCAATAATATGGGTTACAATTATCCAATGGATAAAGTCCCATTAATTTTATAAATTGGAACATTGGTTCCCATTCAATTTCATCCAAAATTCTACATTTGATTTTATAATATAACAAGTCAATAATATATGGATTGATTACATGGTCACCGCTCCCCAATTTTTAGAGTGCCTATACAAATTTTAAATTTTAAATTTGGAACCCATATAATCATAACCATTAATTTTTCCACTCAATAAACCATTTTCCATGTCTTAAATATATCAAACTATTTTTGTTAAATAGAATTCCACCATCAATACCTATGGTAAAACTTATTTTAGGTTGATGAGGTAACTTTATTTATACATCTGTATTTCATAATTATGACCAGGTTTGCTATTTTAGGGAAATAAACACATGTATTCAACCATGCATGGCATAAAAATAATCATCCATTTAAATCACACTTCATGGTATACAGGAAATCATGAAAAATAATTTCATACATAGGGTATACAAATAATGATTCTCTAAGAATTTGATGATGAAACCTACACGGAAAGGCATATTTGTGGTATGTGAATTTTATATATCTATGATTATAATGTAACAACAATTCCTTTAAATACCAATCCAAGGGTAAGTTTAAAAAATCATCAATAAATAACTATTATAAGTACAAAAAAATATAGGTGAAATAATAATTAACTACAATAATAAACAATATAAACATCATTATCATTCCAAGAAACTTGATCATTCCCTTGTTTATGAGTTGGCCAAACCCTTACATAGCCTATTCACTAATTATTGACACATTCCTTGTATCCCATATACAATAAAAAATAGTTATAAAAAAAGAAAAAATATCTTATACCACTTTGTAATGTCTCAACTTGGGATACACATAAATGATGCCTCGGGCCGGTTGGTCACATGGCCTCAAGCATGCCTCAATGTACCTCATAGGTTGTTGAGGACACCTGGCCGACTATACATGATTCGACCCAAGATGGGATGTTTATAAACATTACATCATGTATAAATAAGAATATGAGGGAGTATGTGTGATGAGATATGCAAATAACAGCATATATAAATGGATTAGTACCACACTGTCAATATAAGAATAATAACAATTAGTTTAAAATTTTAGTTAAGGAAATAAATTCTTGAGTATCAGTAATAGTAAAGGATGTATTTCCCATCAGTTACTGGTGGATAAGGGATTCCATTCTCTTAAAAATTATGGGATGCAATTCCCCTTGTCATAAGGATTGACATTCATGTAATAATGAGGGATTCCTTTCTCATAATAATGAGGGGTGCATTGCCTATAGTAATAAGGGACTTCTTTCCCAAAATATTGAGAGATTACTTTCTGATAATAATGAGGGATGAATTACCAATAGTAGTATGTTATTTCTTATCCATAATAATAAGTAACACATATTCAATAATTGATAATATGGAATGCTATTAAGCATGAAACATTATAACTCATTTATACTATTAAGACATGTTAAGATTCAAACCACAATAAAATGTAATAATTTAATTAAAATGGCATATCATGAAAGATCAAAGACTGAAGGGTATGAAACATCATATCTAACTCACCTAGCGAGTCACTTAAAACCATTTATAATTCATATTTCCCATAAATAGTGTTGATCATGTACATTTAATATCCAGCATACACCCAAGAGTGGTTCCTTGCTATTTAAAGATATATTCAGTTCAATTATTCATTTTATATATAATGAATGACTCAATCATAATATAAGTAATGGGTCAATCTAAGTGATTCATCCAACGTGATTATATTCTATTAAATTCCATAATGTATCATTTAGTAAGAGTCTATTTACCACACCTAGAATGGGTGGTTTAATTCCAAAGTTAAATAATAGGGATCATAAACATAGAGAGGAGTTGTTCAAGTTAAGGTATACAACATATAATGATATAAAAATAATGTTCAAGGAGTAGATATTTTAAGATATTAGTATCTACATAATTAATTGAATATTTAGGAGGTGACAAATGGAATATTCGGTGAGTGGCATAATGAATCATTTTAAATATAGAGATAGATTATTGGGAATACATGTAGACCAGTTAACTCATGATTTGGATGGTTCCATTATCCAATACCAATGTTTGATTTTATTTGGAATGAGTGAAATCAGAAGAATCATAAAATACCTATAAAATAGGGTAAATATAACTCATGGAATTAATATTCTATATTGTGATGGAAAATAAAATAATAAGTAAGAGGAATTGAGAACCTATTGATATTCTTCCAATACACCTTGATAGTGTTAGATTTAGAGATCAAATGAGGGAGTTACATGAAATTATAACTATTGAGGAGAGGGGGCTTGAGCATCATGGAATGATTGAAATGCGTAAATAGATGGAGGAAGAAAGGAAATAAGGATAAAGGGGTAAATTTTTTATTTCCACCCCTTTAATGAGAAGTGTGGTTTTGCCGGACATTTTTTCAAACCTTGTCCTAATCATTCTCCTTCCCCTATCTGTGAGCCACACCCCATGCTATTCGGATGCACGGATTGGGATAATCATGAACCCACCATGTTATGATACTATTTAAGTGTCACTAACCATTCAAGCTAGGCACATCGATGATAAAACCGTGTGTTTCTTGTGCACCCACCTCTGTAGTTTTCTAAAGACGTTATGCCCGGCCATGAACCCCTCCTTTTATAGTTTAACAAACCATGAGACACCCCTTTTAGGGATAAATTTATTCTCCTAATAGGACACATGGTTTTAAAAAACATTATCTCAATGTAAAACCTTCTGCACGGTATGGTCCATCCAGTTAGAACTAATAATGTTCCAACCACACACCTCTTTCTGTTTCTCCTAAAATGGATTTTTTATATCCGGACATCCTTGAAAATAATCTAATATCTGAGAATACACCTAGTCATTAAACCACATAAAAAACGCTTTTATGTGTTACAATTCCCATATTTACAATCTAAGGCTCAGTTAAATAATTATCCCATCCACCAATGGAGAAACTAAAATTCCTTTGAAAATTTTCACTCACCCAAACCATGGGATATTAAAAATATCATATTCAAAAATAAACCACAGAATAAATACAACATGGTGGATAAATTGGTTTCATGAAACCTCACACATTCCATACACCATTAATTGAGAAATAATATTTCTGAATTCATTAAAACATATCTCTAATGAATCATGAGAAACATCAATGGATACTACCATTAAAAAAAGACACATTTGAAGAACATTGAATATTTTTGTAAAATAAAAACAAGATACCTATAAATATTTGATAAATTTTATTCTAATAAGAATAATTTTAAAAATAAATGGTTTAAATCCTATAATGTAATATTTATAATTAATAGAAACAAAAATAGTTGGAGAAAGAAAATTTAAAAAAATGAAGATTAATGAAAAAATATTCAATTAAATTTTTTGTAAAAGTTATATTAAATAAAATTTATGCATAAAAATCATATTAAAAGGTGTATGTATATATAATACAACCATTTTCTATAATATGGATCATGGACATGAAATATAAAATTTCCAACAAAGAATATTAGGTAAAGAAGATTCCATATTAAACCATCATCTTTGGTGAATTATGAATCACTAAAAGGTAAAATCAAATGAAGATCTATAAAACTAAAATATGACTAGATGATAAGAAAATATATAGTGTTTTATAGATAAATAACATCACATAATAACCATTTTAAATATATTCAGTGATAATATTGATTGCAATGGGAGTTTGGAATTAAAACTCTTGTGACATTATTAATGGATTAATTAAAATAGTTGGAAAAAGTGACCAGGAAATGAACTTTTAAATCAAATTAATCAAAATTAATTTATGAAAAAAATAATTTAATTGTATATAAATAACACCATGTCAAATAATAAAACTTTAATATTTTTAAATATGCCACAAGGAACCGAAATTGAAAAAAAATAACCCATATATTTACTTCTAGCTCCCATGAAAGAACATTATCTTTATTTACAATAAATATAACCACCTTAATAAATTTTTTAAGAAACATTATTCATATCAATTGAATTTATAAAATACAATTATTTTAATTTTTATACATATAATAGTTAGTTTTTTATTTTCATTACTAAATGTTACTAATTTTAATTTTTACTTAAAAGATTTATAATTGAGATGTTAACCATCATTAATTTACAAAAAATTTACCATTATAGGATTTTTTTAATGTTATTGGAACCTTCATAATGAAATTATTTTTTTACTACCATGTTCTTTTTTGGTAATGTACAGGTTTAGTTTGTGAGAATGAAATTTAGAACAATCATATTTCATGTAACTTACCAATTACAGTTAGTTTGATTATAATGAGATTTAATTTTTTATCTACCTTATAAAAACATATTCAAAACATAAATTATCATTTAATGTAGAATATTTATAGTAATAATTTCTTAATACTCATTCATGTTAGAAGAAATGATGATAGTATAACATCATTTATGTTCGTGGTGAACTATCCAAAATAAAAATCGTGTTTGATGGGGGTGACTCTGGAATCACTCATGGAAATTCTTAGTTGAATCCCCAATAGGATCTATCAAATAATGATCTCATTAACAAATTTGGTATTAAAGATATATTTTTTGTGATATACATTGAATAATGATTATGATGAAATAGCCACCCACAAGATTAATGGTATAAAGGAACCAACACACTCATTTACGTCGGTTTTTAATGATGATAAAAGTGTATTATCAGGAAAAGAAACCTTGAACATGTATCGACTTCCATGGATACAGTGGTTTAGAGGCTTTATCTTCCTATTTTATCTAATAGTAATTGTATATCCTTACTAAAATTGGAAAAATACAAGAAATTGGATAACCTTTTCAAGTGAATTTCATTCATTTGATGTTTCTATGATTGAAAATTAAATTCCATTGGTTAAATATTTTCTCACATGATCTTTCCATATGATCAACTTAAGTGTGGGGATTTGAGCTTCAACTCCCTATCAGTAAATCCTGTTATTATTCGTATATAGGAATGAAATCCATATTTTAATCCATTTTATTTTAGGAATATATATGTGCAATATGGGTGAAAGTTTTTTGTTTAAAAAAAGATTTATTGGATACCTATGATTCTTAATAATATTTCCTTTCTAATTGGAAATCCAATTCTTAAAGATAAAGTGAAAAAAGCTTCAGGGTATGGTAATTTTTCTCAAATTTTATTGTAGTTTTTTTCTCTCAGGTATTCTACTCGCAAGGTTATGTTATCAACTAATAATTATAATATTAATTTAATGGTTTTGGATAAAAGGGCCCAATACATTGAATTAATTAAAAATTGGTTTTTAATGAATCTATGGATTATATGATGTCAAATGTGAGATTCACATTCTGTAATGTCATTTTTCATTGATTGATGGATGGGAAAATTAAAAATTATTTTGAAAATAATAACATTAAATGGGACCATGACATGTATGGACCTATGATAAATGGTGTACAGACTATAAAAGATAATTAAAATACATAAAAGAAAGATGTTTTTTATAGCCATAGACAGTTCTACAATCCTGAAGATGACAAAAATAGTCAACTCATTACTTTTATTCTAAATTTGGATCATGAGTTCATTGATGTGGGAGTAGGATGTATGTATATCGTAGGGGATAAAACAGAGATTCTCTATAGTGAAAAAAATTGGAAACTAAGAGAAAAAGAACATTTATTGTCGCACTAAATTGTTTAAAGGAACTTAACAATAGTGGTTGTGATATATATAATTATCCTAAATATATTAATGATCTTGATATCTTATATGATGAGTCATTATATGGTTGTAAAGGTTATTTCATGGAAATAGTGGTATAAGATTTCTATTCAAGTTACACTAAAGTGAAATATGTTTAGGATGATGGTGCATTATACCCATGGAAAATAAAATACGAAAATATTATTCAAATTTTTAGAATAAAATTTTAATATATCTTATAAAAATTAACCAAGAGTTTATATAAATATTTCTATTAAATAACAATAAGAAAATTTGATAGGAGTTATGTGACTTTAGTCTGAACTTGGTGATGAATGATATGAATGGATTGATGAAAAATATAAATGGGTAATAACGATTTTTTGATGGTCTCTTGATTAGTTTTTATAATTGTATTGGTATTTTATACAAAATGATTTCAAAAATTGGTAATTATTTTAGATATAATCTAATTCTAGATTACATGACCTTCACATGAGAATGAATTTCTTCTAGAATGACCTGATGCGAACTCTAGTTGATACAAAATCATGAACTCTTTGACGTTGTATATGATTATTATTTTATAGTTTTGTTTTATAGGAAATGTGTTGAATTAAACTCATTGTTTTTCCATGATTTTTGTTTTAAGGAAGCATGAGATTAGATGGAGTGGGTCTGGTTGAAATTTTCATTCTATGGAAGGTAGTGACTATGCAACATGCATTCATACTAGAGTTTGAGTGATCATATCAAGATCAAGGTAATTTATAGTTATATTATATGGTAGTTTTATGATCCAATATTCTTTTTCCTACCAATACCTTGATAGTAAAAGTGTGTTGCGATATATAAAGCACTACTTCTTTGGATTTTGAGTTCACTTCACATAATGTTGAATTTTATTTGGGCTTTTGGTCCTGTTTTACTCCCTTATGAACTGTTGTAATATGTTTCAATTTTAATATTTTTTACAAAATCATAAAATTGGTCTCTCTAATATATGGTTTTCATCGTTTTGAAAATGTAATGAAAAAAGTAGATATGAATTTGATACATTCTTTGATGAATTATCTCCTACTCAAAACAAGTTCATTCAGAATGAAGGACTCAGGCCTTCATCATTCAACTAGAGGCCACCCAATTTAGGGGGTAAATTCAAAAAAGGGCATTTGGATAAGTAATCAACAGAGAAATAATGAAAATTTGACATTTTATGTGGGTATTATAGGGGATTATTTATAAAATATTTTGGGTTACGTTTCCTTAAATACCCATTCTATAATGTGTATGGAATGATAATATAAAATTAAAGTGGATATAAAGTGAATAATTAAAGGGTATTAGTTCCCCCTCCCCCCCATATAATCAATGAAGTGATAAATTTAAGCACTATTTTTATGTCAACATTTATTTTAACCCATTAACCTCATTTTACAATTATCATGGTAACAAATTTATTACATTAGTAGCATACATATTTTTCAACAAATAGAATTAAATCTATAAAATAGTTTCAATTACTTGTTTCTAAAAATGAATTAAATTTTATTAAATAAAGTTTTTATAAATGATGAAAATTTTATTAAATAATACTTCAAAACAAATAAAGACAAGTTTTAGAAAATCATATTTTAAAAAAATTGAAATTATTCTTATTCATTAAAATATTATAATCATTCCATGAAAATTAATTTATTTATTTCTGTATAGAAGAAATAATTTTTATTAAAGTATATAGTAAATATGAGAAACTTATCATTTAAATAAAAACATATCACATCTAATAAAAATGTTTTTAATAATATGTTTATTTTTTACCATGAATCATTTAATTATAATTCTTTTTTACTCTGTTATTGTGTATTTTATTTTATTTCTAGATTTTATTAATCATTCCATCAATGTTTTCTGTATATTATCTTAAAATTATTCTCTAAAGAAAATAGTTTTTTTAATTAATTATGTATCAAAAAATAATATCATCAAAATAATATATATTTTGATAAATGAATTAGTATATTTTATTTTATTTTAAAAATATTTATGTTATGTTAATTACATGACATATATTCTATGTGAAAAACCTTATTTATTTTTTATAACAAAATAATCAATATACCTATTAAAAACATGTATACCTTACAAGTACATTTCCAACAACCTTATATCCAATGACTATATATATCTAACAGTCATATATTCAACTACCATATATTTATTGGTTATATTAGGTTCCCATATACAACCTTACAATATTGAATACAATTCCTTTATCTTGTTAATTTATTTATTTACATAAATATTAATAATATATTTATTCTATTTCTTTCTTTCTATAGTTATAATATGTGATATTATCGTCAAAGGAAAACATAAGAATAATGATTTCACATTCATGGTATATTTTTTAACATGTTATTTTATCCCCCTTAAAAAATTTATAATTATGATTCATTTTACATTATCATATTGTATTATTATTATTTTTTATAGTAATATATTATCATTATCAAATATAAAAATTATTTTATCTAGTTTTGTGTTCTATGTATGAAAATATATTTAATAAATTCAAGGCACAAAAATGTTTAATATGACCATTAACCCACATAAAAAGTGTATCCCAGCATCATTTTATTTTACAGACAAAATTTTATAAGGGTATTTTTTCTTAATTTTATCTTGAGGTTATAAAATTTCTTACACGTACTATTTATTCCTCCAATTAAATTTAACAGTGTGAGAGTTGTTGTTTTATAATATTTTAACTCTATGATCAAATGATTCTATAGGTTTCTCCTTCTGAGCGATAAAATGGTATAATCACACATATTTTGAGTTCATTACATGTAATGGGTCAGGAAAGTACCTTCATAAAATTTATACATGGGAAACATCATTCACTTGTGATAGGTTATGTGGATGTGAAAGGAGATAAGACACAACACCCCCATGATCATGTTTTTCTAAGGGAAAAATGTATCTACAACTAACTTTTCATTTTTTTTACAAGTATCCTAACCCACTTTAATTATATAATTCTATGGAATTCCTTTTCAATAACTTCAACCTCCAATCCCCATCGATTATTATCAGTATTGAACTTTTATTGGAATTTAATTTCCTTGGTATTACCCATAATTTTTTGAATCATCATTTACACTTATTCAGTATGATCTAGTTACAACATAATTCACTATATTATTAATTGCAGTAAGGGGTATTTCTAACCTCATCCCATAAAATAGAAAATATAGTTTCATTTGAAAGTGCGAGTGGAAAATTTCATTTAATGATAATTATATGAGAGGATGATAATAATAATAACCAAATATTAACTCTATTAAATAGGATCAAAAATTATCTTCTGGATATTGAATGGTAAATTTAGATTGATCATTGGTTTGAAGATGATATGTTGTGATAGATATCATCTATGAATCCTATTATTATTGATGTATCATCTACAAAATTAAATTAAAACTCAAGTCAAAATTTGATTCAATTGAAAATGGTAATCCAGAAACTCTTACCAATTAATTTTTATTTGTCATTTTAGGTTGATCAATATAAAACACATTTTTAATAATATTAAAATCACCATATTTATAAATAAATCAAATAAAACCCAAACAAAATTATGACCATTGAAGGTATTGGGATTCCCTATAATTAAATAAATGGTGATTGTTTATTATTTCCATACATTTATAAAAAATATTTTAATAATACCATTATAAATCTATCATTATTCCTTATCTTATCAAAAGACCCAACATCATGAAATAAAATCTGAAATATTCCTCATCATGTTTTCTTAGAAGAAATGATCATTGATATTTATATACATATTTATACTTCGAGGAAAAAAATTAATCATGTTCTATTAGCATCATTAAAATTATCCTTCATAAATTATAGTATTAATAATACATATATTGGTAACCAAAATCTTATAATTACCTAAATATCAAGGTTCTACTATATATTATTTTTTACATTCTTCTGTAGCTCAATATTCTTCGTATACACGCACTTGATGATAACATGGTTGAATTTTTTATCATCCACTTTGGAGTGATATGATATATTAACGTATTATTTACTTTCTCAGGTTCAATCCACGAAAATGAAAGATTATTGGGTTTTATTCAATTATCATCATTGATAAGGTAGTGCGATCCTTCCTTACTGGATCATTATCCACTATGTTCAGATTTCTAGGGTGCTAATTTATTGAGAATTCATAGTCTTTTATCAAATAAAAACACCTACTTTAGGGCATGTTTAACTCCTTTTATTTGAATATTTAAATAATGATTTTATAATTATTATATACATAAAACATTTTTCTATAGGGATAATGCCTCAAAATATTTACTGAATCTATTACTAATAAAAATTCTAACATATTATTATAGTTATATTTCTCTCTAAATTTTAATTAATTCATAGTATAAGATATCAGTCTAAATTTTCCATATGAAGACAACTTGATTCCTTATTTAATTCATCATTATTTATTAAAAACCCTTATATACTCCGAGGTAGTGTAACTATAGTTTTAGTGACCAATATCCTATTAATATCATTGAAAATGTATTCACAATGTTTTTTCTATAAGAACATTAATCCCTTAAAAGGTTACATGGTTAGTAGATTTGAAAATAATGATAACTATTTCACAAAGGGTAAATTGTACCAACTAATAAAAGAAAAATATGGATCTATATTATATAGGTTTTCATAGGATATTATTTAATAAAATCTATCATATATGGATTTATATATACACACTATACTTTGATTACAAGATCCATGAATGATTCTTTTTATAGAAATTATTTACACTTTCTAAATTTTCCATATAGTTTCTCTTATCCCAGTTTCATTAGTAAATTCCATAATTACTCCTTAGGATCTCCCTTTATTATGGATTATAAATGAGTATGATCAATAAAGTCCACCCCAAGTTGATAAAGTTATCCCCTATAGATCTAATTTATCAAATTAGTGAAGATAATGGAGGAATTTGTATATATGAATGTCATCACTATGAATTTATACTATTTATGTATTGTTTAAAAGCCTATGTTAGGAATATCCTCTCATTCACTATTAATTAGTGGTATATTGATAGAAGGCTAGTTTTTTTGAAGTATTAGTATATCAGAATTGATCGATCTAGTCATCAATATAAGGAATATGTTTTTTTCTCTTAATGTTGATCATGTTAATTTCATGATAATCAATATTGTTTGAACATTTAAATATTTTATTAATGGAAATAAAATAACTAAAAGTCATAGAGGATGAAATTAATGAAGTCTAAGATCATCCCCTTAGAAAATAATTTTACACTCTAAAAGAATATAACAAGAGTAGGTAAAAATAATATGGCTCTCCACTTGATTTATAACACCCTCATATTTTAAAAGAACATTATGTTAGATATCGTATAAAACATGCAACACCAAGCTTTAACGAACCACAAAATAATAATATTTATATATGATCATTATATACTAGCTCTTAAATGGGTAGTTATAAATATTTTTAACCATATTTTGAATATATATATATATATATAAAGGTTTTATATAATGTTATTATTAACAATAAATAAGTATTTAATTTTCAATAAAATAATATTATTCCTCAAAAATACATTTCCTTTAAAAATGGTTTTAATTTGAATTTTGGGTGTGAGAATTATAATTAAATTATAACACATTTAGAAATTTTATTAACATAATTTTTTAAATAATAATATCCTAACCAAAATTGGGATAAATTTCGTAATTTGTTCTTAAAAGATTTATTTTCCAGTGAATAGTGAAACTAATGATATTCCTTGAAACTGTATTCTTTTCTTGAATTTATAAAGGTACATTTTGTTTTTAAATGTTTTTTATGTAATATTATTTATTTTATATTATTAATAATACAATAAAGGTTATCAAAATTTATTTTATGCATTTATTTAATATAAAAACATTTTTATACTTAAAACACTTTTTTTTCTTGAAAAAAAACTGTTTTATTACCATTTATATTTTAATCCTAAATTAATTTCTATAAAATGTAAAGATTTATTCTAAAAAATGGATTCCATATTTGGAATCATGAGGTTCATATTTTTAAAATATTCCCCTTTTATTTTAAACCATTATGAATAGTAATTGTTGTAAAATTTATCACCTCAGTAACGGGATAATCGTGTAATTAATGTTAAAAATAATGTGAAAAAAGCATTTAATATCATCCAAAAAATTACCTTGATTTAATAATATGTATCTATTATATCCATAATCATCCAAGATTCAAAAATATGACCCTTTTTTTACATTTTTCTATTATTTTTACCTTTACAATATTTAAGTGAGAGATAAAGAAACAAATTGACACTTTTCTTATTTTTATAACTATAATATTTTGTGATAGAGATAAATATAACATAGGTTCAATTATAAAAGTTTATTGAAGGTATAAATTAATTTTTGTTATCATTTTAATTTATTTTAAATTTTCATTTATTGGATAATTTTTTTTAAAAGAGTATACAATGCCACCATAGTATTTATTCAAGTAATAGAAAAATAAAAAACTATATCACGAAAAAACGTAATAAAAATTGGTTAAAGGATTTTATTCCATAAATTTAATAGCTTATTATGACATTTTATTGATTTTAGAAACAATTATATTCTAATTCTATCTTATTATAGATGTATTTAATTTTAAATTGAATGAATAGTGTCAAAAATTAAATTGATGATATTTTATAATAAAAAATATTTTATTAAAAGATATAAAATTCATTAAGAGAATATCTTCCAAAAATGAATAATCTATTGTTGAAAAAAATCAACATTGATCCTTTTATGGGACTTTTGTTAGTTTATTATGACATTCATGACCTTAAAGTATACGAAACATTAATATTGTGGTAATTATTGAAAGGGTTAATAGGGTTTTAAAACTAAAATATATGGATGAAAACATACCAAAAACTTGTCTAAATTTTATTGTATGAGATTATTAGTACTCAAACCCATATTATATTATAATTATATAAATTTTTGTTCATTTAAACATGAATAATGATTTATAATAATTCAATACTTTATAAATGCAACGAATTCATGTCACCACACTTATAAAAGAACACCCCATCTCTCCTTTATTTACATTACATCGAGAAACCTATAAAAACAAGACTAAAAATTCCATTATAAAAATAATTAGAAAATTTATAGAATTTATGTCCCTTTAAAAGGTCTAACCCTATATCCGTAAAGAGGAGATATCAAATAATTGTACCAAAGAAGAGGTAATCGTATTTACCGACTCTTTCAAGTTTATTTCATATTATATTTACAATTAATGTGTGGAACGCATACTAAAATAATAATTAAAAAAAATAAATATACTGATATGGTTTTAGTTTTATGGTACAAATGTATTCTATATCTATTCAATCCTTTAAAAAGAGAAAACATCACTCGTGTGTACGTACAGAGTGTAGTATGCAGAGAGCGTTGTAATTTATTTTTCATTACCACTTTACATGGATGGTTATAAAGATGGAAAAAATGAAAGTATATTATATTTATTACATAAACAGGTTTATATTATTATAATATAATATATACCTTATTACCTTCCAATACATTGGAAAATGATAATGTTTCTCTTGCGTGCGTGTGGACTACAACCTCCATGAAGCAATGTAGCCAGTTTTTTATTTATCATTTACATGGATAGTAATATGGATAAATTTAATGAATATATAAGATATATAATAAATAATAATTCTCTTATAATGGTGAATTATTATTTACCTTTCTTTTATTCCATCTATTCTGAAGTGAAATCATTTATCATGCATATGTACGACCTACCATCTCCAAGAATGTTGTCATTCATTTTTCTATCTCAAACATCTATGCATGACTATAAATACATATATTGAATATATATTATATATATCATGAATATAATTCTAGATATTATGGAATCATGACTATAACTGAAGTACCAAAACTACTGAATCAAAACATACATAAAAAAAGTATTTATCACCAAAAAAATTATAATAATAAAAATTTGTTAATAAATGGGATATAAAATGTTACAAAAGGATGATATATTATTTTATAGATATGTATAAGATTAATTTATTTAATTATAATAAATCTAAATATATTATAAATGATATTAAAAGAACATATGAACCACGTTGAATTTGATGTAAGGGATTTCATCTCAATTTACAATCGATTAAGACATATTTGGTATTACGTTCCTATTTACTTTATGTGGTGTATACTTCCCCTTTGAAGTGCTCAAAATGAATTTAAATTCTGTCATGATTATTAATGATTCAATTCATGATGCTATATAAAGATATGTTTTTAAAATAAAATATGATCTTATTTCCCTTTTTGACTGGTTATATTTTTCTTCCATATCCATGTTTTTCAAAAAATAATTCACAAGTCTCTTTTATTAAATGAAACAATTATTACAAAATTTTGATCTTATCTTTGAATTTCTAGAAGGATTGAAAGGAATCCTTCCAATTATTTCTCAAAGGAACATTTTGAATCTATTTTTAAAAAGTAAACAAATGTTTTTTTAATATATACGACACCAACTGACTTTATCACTTATATAATTTCTTTTTTCACTTAGCTTCATCTATATGTGTTAAATTTTTTAAAAATAATATTTTTTAATGAAATATTATTTTAATATTTTTCATCCATTTTCAATTTTAATCTAAAGGATGAGCTTTTATTATAAAACATTTATTTTTTGTAAATGTATGTTCATATATTATCTCTTATGATTTTTTTTATCATTTACATTATCTTGAACCATTCACATTTTTCTAATCATTGTTCATTGGAAATTATATTTTTATTAAATATTCATCATGTATATTCTTATTACATAAACCATATATCATTTCAATATATGGTGTTTTACTATAAAAGGTATATGATTGACTAGAGAGAATGTTGATAAATCTTTATTTTTTACTCAATATTGACATTTGTTGATAAGTAATTTTGATTATTAATTAAATTGATTATTGAATTTGTGAGGAAATTCTTTGACATACAGTGATGTATCGGGATCATTTATTGATATCCCATTGATTCCTAAAATGTTCAAATGAAAAAAATCTATTTTCCAAATTTAATTTATTTTTTTTATACCAACACATTGACTAAACTATCTAAGTTCAAGGTATTGATAGTTATGATGTTATGATGTCTAATATTATGACAACCAAAAAAAGGATTTCCTTCATTGAGAATTAAATTTTATTTATCTATGATATTACTACATTTATATTATCCATGTAAGTATTTTATTCTCAATATATTGATTAAATGAAAATATTTTTTAATAGTTTAAAATTATTGATTGATTATTCCTAGTTAACTCTTGACAAATTCTATTGTAAATAACTCGTATATAGTATCTTTTCTAACCCTGTATTTTTTCGATTCCATGGGATATAAATAAGGATATTAAGAATAATATAAAGGATTCAATAATGTTTTTATGCCATTTATTTTATATTCCCAATATAATATGGGAATAATATGTGTATTTAGTTCTTTAAGACTATCAAACATATCAACCCTTTGGGATGAGATCCTTTGTATCTGATACTAATATAATAAAATATAAATTAGATCTAGTATACAAGGTTTGAGTTATTTATATTTTATATTAGAAAAATTTTAGTATAAACATTGGAAACAAGCTTTTATATAAACATATCAAACATGAGCCTTATGATAATCCATTGTAGTTTTTTTTACTTTCAAAATTAGAGGGATTTTTATTTTTTGGATCAATATTATGGATGATTATGAGATAACTTATTGTGATTCATTATTCAGGGTTGGTACCTAACAAGAGAATATGAATAAACACCCATAGACAATGTAGATATTTCCCTATTGAGAAAGAAAATAAAACAGTTTTTAAAACTTTGAATATCATAGACATATTAGGGAAATTGAATTGGGTTATGAAAAATAAACATTCCTATATAGAACAATGTTTCATTATAAAATGTGATTCCCCTATGTTGGATCCCTTCATGAAATAAAATCATTCATATTTTTGTGGAATTTTTAATCTATTGGTAGCTAAATAATGAACTAAGTCCCAAAACAAATTATTTTCAACTTTGGAAAGTAATCAAAGTGAGGATGTTATTATGAAGTTTATTGTATGAATGGAGATGTTGATCAAATATGGTAATTGATAAAAACCATTAAATAGGATGAATAAATATAATACAAGTAATGGGAAAATATTAAATTTATTTTATTTAATAAATACTACCCTTAATAATTGTGAGGTGATATAGAGAGTGAGGTCTTCAATTTAAATAATATTGAAGAAAAAAAAATTCTTAATATGATAAAATCTTTATCATATTAGCAATGCATGATATGGAAAGCATTTGTAATCCATAAATTTAAATTGGTAATTTCATTAACGGGCTTAAGGCAAGCCTATGAAGGGAACTAGTCACTCAAATGTTTCAATCATATGATAATATCGTATCGATTTCCATTAGTATGGGTAAATAAATATCTAATTCAAAAATTTTGAAATAAATTATGAGTTTATGATAAATATTATAAATACTGATAAAATAAATGAGGTGAAGTAAAATAAAGGATAAAACTTCCCACATGTGATAATTGTGGAAATAAACACCTAAGCAATTTGATAATGGAAATATTAGTTTTTTTCAAGTGTAAAGAAAGGGGTCATAAGGATCTCCAATGAAATTAAAAGAAAGAAACCACTATTATCCAATAATTTATCAGTAAGAAGATGGGTAATTATTCAAATAAATATCCTAAGATCCATGTTATATTATAATAGATATCCCAAAGAGTTATGGATAAGCATGTGAAATTACAATAACTGAAGTTAAATTATTAAAGTATTTTTGTATTGAATTTAAGAATTAAGTTATAGGAGTGTTTTATCATTGAATTTATGGTTATGATAATCATAAAACATATAATGATTGTTCTACATTAGTAATTATTCTACTATTTTAAAAAATATGTTGAATGGTATCAACAACCAAGGAAAGTGATTTAGTGGTAAGGTGATATTTTTTGAGAATTCATGAATAAGGGAATGATAACGTAAAACAGATTCCTAATGTTGAGTTAATAATGTTTATTTGGTATAAAGATAATATTTAAAATTTAGATGGAAATGGGATGGTATGGGTGACCTTAAAAGTGATTAGTGATATGAATCAAATGTACTTTATAACGGAGTATACTATATTTTTTGGGTTTATGGAATAAATTTGAAAATATGTGATATTTAAGAATAAGGAAAATTTTAATTTTTGAAACATATTAGGTTTTAGTTTCGGTTTTATAGTTATTTATATTATTATTATGTTATTATAGAGTATGAAAAGAAGTTATTCACATGTTTGGTATGTGAAATTATAAGCTACTTTTTGTTTTATAGAGATAAATGTATGATAAAATATTTTAGTTTTTTGGGTTTTTGAATTTGGTCTAACATATTTTTGAGAAGTCATAATATTAAATATTTATGTATTGGATTAAGTTGAACATTGGGGTTTATTGTTAATGTTATATAGCTTAATGTATTATACGATAACTCATGTCCCAAATAACACTTCATCATCTAAACTCACATTTAAAATAGAAACTCTTCATGAAAATATTAGTTGAAATTGTTGACTGGGGTAGTGATGTGTTGTGAGTAAGTTTCATTGAAATCCACTTGAACTGGGTTCTCCTAAAACACTCATATATGGGTATTATCTAGGCTATAGTTCATGTAGTAGGAGATATTAATGTTTCTATAAATATCATTAATGGATCAAACCTTGAGTGTGTGATCCAAAATAACTTGAAAGGAGGTGTAGTTATTTTTTCAATAATTTTAATGGAATTTATTTTAGTTTGGGAAATAAATTCCCATGGTATTCAATGTAATTTTATAAATCACGGGAACTTAGAGGCACAAGACTCATTCCCTTAAATTCTTGACTAGACACTATCTTATTTAATGAAAAATATTTGTATTTAGACTTCATCATCACACTATATTGTGTGTTTGAAATGAATCTTGAAATAAGTTTTCTACCATAAATTGGGAGAGAGATGAAAGGGATACCTTCAAGATGACCAATAACCTCATAGGAGTTAGGATAAGTGAATACGCCCATTACAAGTGGAGGTAGAATCATAAAGGATAATGATATATGGGTAAAAACCTGATATTTTACAATATATTCAATGTGAAAAAGGTTACTTGAGATTGATGGGACTAACACCCTTTTGGGAGATATAGGTATAACACATTCTGGGGTCACTAGATGAAGAGGATAGGGCTTAATAATGTTTTTAAATTTTGTACCTACATGTATAATAAGTATATTAAAGGGACTAAAACGAGAGTGATGGATTTAAGGCTCCATAAAACATGGATAGGTTGTCAAAAAGCAATGTCAAATGATCCTTTTTAGAATCATATTGACCCTACTCAAAGTCTACTTCATTAGATTCCAACACCGAATCCTTGACATTGTCATAGGAAACCACCATAAGAACTTATGAAGGATCAATTTTCCCCAAAATTATTCTTTATAACCATAAATTCTTGAATTATATGATACATGAGAACCTTTCTTCTTGAAATAAATATTTTATTCCCCTAAATGTGGAAATAAGAAGGGAATCCGGGTGGACTAATATCGAAAATCATTTTCCAGAAAGAATAAATAGGACAAGCTCATGGGATAATCCAAGATAAGAGAGGATTCAAAATATCCATATCCACATTTATCTATGTAGCCGGAGTTAATTTCATGTATATTGTAGCCTCATTATCATAGAGTGAATTTACAAGGGGGTCACCTATGATTTTCTGAATAAACTGGTTTTGAAAAAGAATTAGCAGAGACCATAGGCTAATCCAAAGTGGTGTGCAAGATTATTCCTTAACATTATGAACTTCCATGGACTAAAAAAATGAATTAAACACCATAATTCACATAACTAATCCTCCCTTTCCCAAGAACAAATGAAATATCCTTCCAATAAGAGATGAATATATTAGTATTTTCATTCGAAATATAGATGGCTACTGGACATTCTAGATTCCAAGAGCTTACTAGGAATGATAATACTAGTAAATAAGTAATTTCATCCTGGAATATAGAGATGATGGTCCATAAATTGTAATAATATGACTCTCCAAGATCAACCATAGATATTGTAAGTATTTGACTATTAGGTTAGAATAATATAAAGACACACAAGGGTTTTGAATTGTTTATTTATAAAAAAAATATTGAAAAAATAAAACATAATTACCATTTATGATTTTTAATGATGTTTAACATTATTTTAAATATATATATTATGAATTTGGAAAAATATAATATAAAAAATTATAGTGTTTTAGGGTATGAAGATCACCCATTCCACTCTAACAATTCTCTATCAATGAGCCAAGTGATTTTCACTAAGTCGGGTCTTATTATCCCAAGTCCTTTACAATAGAGTGCTAGAAGTTGACAAATTACAATAATTCAATTCATTTTAAGGGGAACTTTTACTACCAAAACATAGAGATAAAAGTTGAAAATTCACAATGACTAAGAACAATTAGCTGATACTTCATGAAAACAAGATTAGTTTCTTTTTTGAGAAATAAATGCAACACACAATAGCATCAGTAACTAAATAATAAAAAATATGTTTCTTCATAGCTAAAGGTATTCTTTAAAGAAAAAAACCAAAGGGATCATAGTTTCATATGATCATTAAACAAATACAATATCAAAATAATAAAGTCGTGATAAAAAATAGAGTGAACAGTTATTATAATATTAATATGCATTCCTCTAAAATGTAGCCTAATATATATTATTGGTCTCAGTGAGTAACTCTAGAGGGAGGTAAAGTGAGTCCCCAATAAAAATTTCTATTAATTTTTCTAAACTTAATTACCCTTTTTGATAAAAACATCAAATTAATCAAAATAGTATAAAAATTTAGGTTTGATCATTTGAATAATTTCTCAAAGTGGGATTAGGGACTAGATAAAATAATATTTGAAACCAATTTACCTTTATAAAATAAATTAATTAATCAAAAACCTTATATAAAACAAATAAGACTAACTATAAATGTAATGTTTTGTATCAATATTTTAAAACAAATACAGCAATAACTCTCAAATGTTGTAAAAAAAAACTAATAAATCACATCGTGGAATACAAATAAGGAGTTCAATACTAATGTGATACTTAATCCCTTCTACTTGAGAATCATATGATTCTAGGCATTTTATTAGATAATAAACCTAATCCACTACCTTTATTGGGTTTTTCAATCAACATTACATAGGATTTTCATGATCAAATATAGTTCTATAGTTATATGTGGGAGAAAAAACAATTATGGTTCATACAGAACCTCTTCTATAGTTACTATGGGTACAAAAATGAATAAAGTTGAGAGAGCGTGACAAGAAAAATCTAGTTTGGTATATGAGATAGTTTTTATAGATAAATAGAGTAATACAACACACTTCTCAAAATTAAAGCATAAACATAAATAAAAAATGTGTAGAGATGAGGGAACAAGATGCTACTTGATCTGGGAATCTTCAAATGTACAAAAGTCCCAAAATTTTTATTTGTGAGCAGCTTTGAATATATTTCTTAGAATGTGTGGGAAAATATAGTATTGTAGATTCTAGAAAAATTCTTCTTTTTTCAATCTGTAAATGTCCTAAAAAACTTCCACACATGTTAACTAGGATTTTTCTTTGATAAAATATATAAATTTTCTTATTATTTTGTATATTTCACTATTCCACACCTACAAAACAATTTATCACGCATGAGGGAGTTCTCTAAAAAATATAGATCTCAAAGTCCAATCATCGATTGAAGAAGAATAATTATAGAATATTAGATCCTTTTATTGAGAACTAATATAAGAAGGGTGTGAGTTCATCTTTAATACATATATGGAGTTCTTTTGGAATAACGATAAATAAACCCATGTGAGGTTGTCTCAATTTAATTCCATAAAAAAGTCATTAGATGTATTATATATGAATGAGACACAAAATAGATATGGTATAATATTTGTGTAAGAGCATCTTTGAATGAACGATATATGGGTCCAAGGGTAGATCATATTAACTGAAGGTATATTTGATTACCAATATATTTTTCTAGTGTTAGACCTCATCTACCAGTATATATCATGTACTAATGGTATATTAACTTTGTTGGTAGATCAACTAACAATGGATCTATTCTAGTGGTATATTTTCTCTAACGTTAGATTTAACTGGTGGTAGATCTAACTGGAAGAAGATCTAACTGGTAGTAGATGATCCAGTGGTAGAGTCTGGAAGTAGATCTATTGTATTATTTGTGGATGTAATTCATTGGTATATATAGTTCACCGGAATATCTAGTTTACCAGTAGATCTATTTCACATGTTGATCTTGTTTAACTAATAGTGTATCATCATATCCAATGGTAGATTATCCGAACTAATAGTAGATTGGTACATAGCCAAATTTCCCCAAAAAATTATATACTATGTTAAAACATTGAAATTGTTATAGACATTAATAATCATGATTTGTTAGTATTAAAATAAAAATGTTCTAACAATCTCCTCCATTTCTATGATCCCAAATCATGGAATTATATAACCATGTATAAAAAAGTATGAAAATAGATAATTTTTTTCTTAACATCTTAATTATTAATAATGTGATTCATATATTTAGGCATACTTGAAAAAGAAATAAGATATACTTTAAATTGTTAAATTTAATTCAAGATTAATCCCCCTTTTGGTATTATCAAAAATATAAACAAGTATAAAAAATAGATAAAGGGGAATAACATATGAACTTTGATTGATACAAAATTCTTTGGATTATGTCTCAAAAAGTAATACAAGTGAAAATACAGACCCTATCAATGATTAATCTAAATTATAACCACTCTCAACTTGATGGGATATAGGGATGATTGGATATTTTTCTTTTTCGAGATACAAGAGGAATCAAATGTAGAGGGTTATGGTGTCTATATAGAGGTATGAAACACCTTAATTAACACTGGCTTGAGATGTTGAACAGCCTCATCTCGTGACATGTTAAAAGGCTAAAACTGAGGAGGTAGTGGTGCATAATATGGTGTTTATGTGAGATAATTCATTACAATGGATTCAAGTTCCACCACTATAGTCTTAGATCCATACAAAAATTTATTTAGTAGTTTCAACAAATCTATAATTATATGTCTACCTCTCTCCATCATGGTGAAAAACTCTTTCTTCTCTTATATAAACAATTTTAGCAGTGGGGCCAAAACATTATGATGGTTTGCATTCTCTTTGAAGTCCCAAGTAACATAAGGAATACATAAATTCTCAATAAGAAATTTAAAATTATATTTGAGATCATTCCTGGTATAAATTCTATAAGGTTAGTATTTTATGGATTTAGTGATTGTTTCTCTATCACTTCTATCCTCATTTAAACACTCCCTAACAAATTTATATCTGCTCACTATGTTTCATAATATGAAGAAGATACGCCTAATGGGTTGTAATGATATCACCCAAGATAGCATGAAACTCATACCTCACAATTTATTTTATCATCTTAGCATCAATAGAATATATAGGTGGTGTGGCATAGAAGAACTAAACTAGTACTGTGAAAGGTATCCAACCTCTCCAGGAGGGATGAATAGCCTCCAAATTGGTTTCTTCTCATCTCTTCCATGATGGAAATAATTTATTCTATCCTATTATCAAATATTATATTCTCAATTTTTAATTATTGTTTCTTCAAAATAGTCTTAGTATGAATGTGGAAGATAACAAACTCAAAGATATTTCATGTATCTACTTCACTAAGTTATGTTACCTTTAGAGATTGAGATATAATCATTATTCTAAAATCAAAAAGAATCCTCACTCTTAATGATTAAAATCATCTTTAGTAACATAGTTTTAAGGAAGATTAAGTTAATGTAGTTGAAATGTTATCCAATCAGGTATAAAAACCGTTACATGTTCAGATCATAGAACATATGGAGTAAAAGATTTCAATTATCCGGCCTCTTAAAATTTCTCCACCAGAGATACCATGGGATCTTTTCCAACAATAGGGATGGAAATACCTCCATAAAAAGGCAGACTACCATGGTCATAACATTCAGTATCATCAACACTGTCACCATCTTAATTAGGTTATAATATGAACTAATTTCTAACTTGTAGAGTTTGAGGATTCCTCCCCCACAACAGTAGTTGTATAATAATCTCTAAGAGTAGATCCAAGTCTTGTAGAATGATAAAAACTAGGTCTATATATATTTAACTTTATGCCATAAATAGAAACAACAAGATATGGATGTGACTTTTCTCTCTCAACAGCATCATCATCATCAACCTGACCTTTAGAGGCCTGAGGTCGATCACCATTCCCATTTTCATAACCATTAAAACTATCTGAACCTTAGACTAATTAACATGAGAATTCATAATAACTCTCAACTTGTTCTTCACCGAAGACATCAGTCTCCTCTTCTACACCTATACTTAACAGGCTATCCCTAACCAGAAGAGATATAAAAGGACTGGATGCTCTATAGAAAACATAGGGGATCTTTACCATATCTGGGTTACTCCCTTCCTTAACTAAATAATATAATTATTATTCTCTTATTTTATCTTCTTCATCTTCCACTTCTTCATCTGAGTAAACTAATACTTAATCTATCACTGAGGTAGGATCAACTATATCTTTGGATCTCGTGGGGTGCTACCGAGGAATAAAATCCTCATATAACTTATCATTATCCACAACCCATTTCGTTATCAATGGATTCTAATTTACCTTCGCCCTATTATAGCATTATTGGATAAAAAACCATAAAAACATCACTATTGCGTCTTCATAATCGTATTCTAAGCCTTTATCTTCAAATATGGTTGGGATACACTTAGGATAAATCAAAAAGTTTGATTTGGATAAGGTCTTACTCATCTTCATAATGTGTACCATTAGGTATCTTCATATGATTAATTTATCCTATATTTTCATGAGGAATAAAATAAAACGATCATGGTGACTCATTATGCTAAAATCCCCTTTCCGGGGAAAAATCATGTTTTTGATTAACTTAAACAATAATATATACACAAGATTAAGATTTCTAGAATCTAGTCTTCACACAATACTATTTCTAGTCATCCCCATAAAAGAATTCTCAAATAAAAATAAATCAATTTCATTAGGAATGGATCCTTAAAATTCATCTGATATACCTCTCTAAGGTACATCAAACATCTGGCCCACTACACTGAGAAAAGATAATATTTTTTTCATCAACCATATTTCCAACCATATCTTTATTCCCCCCAGAACTATACTCTGAATTCTAGTTGAATTGGTGAACCAATCTTTGAAAGCATAGTAAATCATTTCTTGAAAACCATTTCATCCATACTTGGTCTTGAATCACCTTAAAAACTAAGTACATACCTAAAACCAACCATTTACCATCAATCTCTTTTTTCACAAGAATAACTCATGTTACGAGTTATGATTTCTTCAATTCAAAAACTAAAATGTGACTAGATTCTCTTCAAAAAAATTTATGGGACACAATCCATTATGATAAAAAACTGAGTGGTTCTTCACTCTCACCATTGTAATGATTTGAAAGAATATGTATATGGGAAATGAATGTTAAAGGTCAAGAGAGAGAGGAATGTGAAGGGTTTGAAGTGTGGTTTGATAAAGAGTGTTCCAAAAATATAATTTAAATCTCAATTTCATCATTTAGGGAATTATAATAATAAAATATAATGAAATATATAAAAATAAATCAAATAAAAAATCAATAAAAACATAACAATATAAAATAGAAACTATGTATCTCCAATTGTGGATCTTCCAACATTGGATCAGAAATTGTGGATCTTCCAACATTAGATCTTCTAATAGAGTATCACCAATGTTGCATCTTATAATGGTGGATTTACCAATGTTGGGTCTTTCAATAGTGTATACCCAATGGTGGACCACCAAAAATGGATATTCCAATAGTGGTTATTAGAACGGTGGATTATCCAAAGGTGGATCACCAACAGTGTATCACCAATGGTGGAATTTTGAAGATAAAGGACTAGCTGAATTTAAAATCATCTAGATAATTTTTTATATATATTAATCTCTCATAATTCAAGTGTTTTTTAAATATACTGGTATGATCATGTTCAATCTAATGAATTCAAGATTTATATTGTCTTTTCAGAAATCATCTCTCAAAAAGTGATGTCTTACATAAATATGTTTTTTCCTATAACGAGATATGGGATTTTTGGAAATATTTAGTGCATCTTTATTGTCACAATTTTTAGGTAAATTTCTAAATTTATATAAAAAAACTAGTAAAGTGTGTTTCATCTATATAATTTGTGTACAGAAACATACTATGGTTATATATTCATCTTTAGTAGTAGATAGTGCAACATAATTTTTCTTCTTACTACACCATGAAACTACTAACTTCCACAAAAGATGAAATGATCCAGATGTAATTTTCCTATCTAACTTATAACCACCAAAATAATTATATGAATAACTCACTATATCAAATGTTTAGCCTCTGGGATAGAACAGTCATAAATTGGTTATAATCATGAGGTATTTGAAAATTCTTTTGACAGCATGTAAATGATAATTTTTATGATTTCATTCAAAATGGGAAAACATAAATACACTAAAAATAAAATTTTATCAAATATAAGTTAATTATAGATAGATCCTAATAATACCTCCAAAATTCGTTTGATCAACAGATTTATCAATTTCAGCAAGATCTATCCTACAGGTTGTACTCAACAGAGTATCACTACTTTTTATGCTATGCAAACAAAAAAAATTAAAAGTTATTTGGTGTAGAAAATTTGTTTTAAAATAATTATATATTTACTTTTAAAATTTTGAAAACTAAGAAAAAAATTTAACTCATCCATTAAACTCTTTTCAATTTCACTAGACAAAATTATTTAAAAAAATAGTACACAAAGAAATGTTATAAGATCCATAAATTATACCATCTACATAAATTTTCACAACTAAAACATATTTTAAAATTATTTTTATAAATAAAGTTGGATGATCTAATAATTTTTAAAAACATTTAGAAATCCAAAAAGATTTGGCCTTATCACACCAAGCTCTTGGAAATGTTTTTAGCTATATAAAGATTTTGTTAATTTAAAAACATGATTTTGAAAATGTTGATTTTTAAATCCTGAGTTTTTTTCAAAACAAAACATCCTTAACTATATAACAATTTAATAATGAACTCTTGGCATCCATTTGATAGAGTTTGAAATCTAAATATTTTTCATAGGAAAGTAGTATTCTAATGGCTGCATTTCTAGCCATTGTTGAAAATATTTCAGTATAGTCAATGCCCTATTCTTGATTTTATCCTTGTTCAACCAAAAAAGGATTATTTAAAACTATAGTTCTTGACTCATCATATTTTATCTAAACACAAATTTAGTGCCAATTGTCAGAGAGTCTTGAGGTCAATCTATTACTTCCTAAACCTTTTTCCTTCAAATGTTTTGAGTTTTACTTGAATTTCCATTAGTAAGAATTCAGAATTAATTGAATCATTTATATTATTAGGTTCAAGTTTTGAAAAAAATCTTGATGTTCGACTTGATTTCTAATAGACTCTTGTTTATGTTGCTCTATCTATGTCTCCAACTATAGGAACTAAAGGATGAAACATATGAGTTCTAAAACTTCTAGGAAAAGAATTTCTAGATGTCTTATTATCCTCTATAGATTCATGTTAAGGATTCTCTTTATAAATATAATATTTTTTTCTTATTCCATAAAAGTATCAAAAGGTTTTTCATTTATATTTAGATTAGATAGGTCATCTTAATGGTTTTCTAAAGGGGTATTAGGCTCATGTGGATCTGTTTCATCGTATTTGACATGAAAAAAATCTTCCACAATATTATTACTTTTATTAAACACCCTATATGACTTCATATATGTTGAATATCCATGTAAAATTCCTTCATCACTCTTAAAATAAAAATTTTAATGATTCTCATTAGTATTGATAATATAACCCTTCAGCCAAAAAAATGAAGTATTTAACCTTTGGATTTCTTCCATTACATAATTAGTAAGGAATTTTATTTAAAATAAATCTAATTCAAACTATATTAATTATATAAAAATATGTATTCATAGCTTTATCTAAAAAAAATAAACAGTTAGTTCATAGAAATTTAGCATAGTCCAGGTTATTTCATGAAGGGTTCAATTTCTCCTTTCTACTACACCATTCTGCTATACGGTACTAGGATCAAAAAATTTATGGTTATAACAATTTTGTGAGAAAAATGATTCAGAATATTAATTTTCAAACTTGTGACCATGATCCCTTTTTAAGATTTTTATTCCAAGTCTAATAATATTTTATATTGATTTACCATACTTAATAAATCATGAACAAGCTTCATATTTTTTATATTGAAAGAATACCCAAGTATATCTAGAAGAATCATATACTAGAACATAAACATATTGCTTCTTATTTTAGATACAAACTATATAAGTTCCAAACAAGTCAATGTGAACCAACACTTGTATTTGAGAAGTTGAAACTTCTTTCATTGATTTAAAATAAAGTATTTGTTTTGTTTCCCTATTTGATATGGGTTACAAGCTATGTCAATTAGGAATTTTGATTTAGGTATATCGTCACCTAACCCTTTCCAAGTTATCTTTCTAGGTGAATTAATTTTGCAATTTCATAGTATATTATGAATAATACAATATTATTTGTGAAAGGAACTTAAAAAGGAAAGGGTTTGAGAAAACATTGAATCTATGATAACTACATATATATTATCATTTCTTAAAGAAGTAAAAACTAAATCATTTTTAGAATTAAAATCACTTTAGAATTTATTTTCATATTTAACATGAAAATTATCATCATATAACTATGAGATTGTAAGAATATTATATATTAATCCATATGAAAATTAATCATAATAAATTATAACAAAATTAGAGTTACTGATTTGGGAAAGTACAATAATTTTCCCTTTGGAATTGTCACCAAAAGTGACATGTCCACCATCAACCTTGATTAGTTTACTAAAACTGTAATAGTCCCCAGTCATGTGTCAGGAGTAGCCATTATCCTGATACTATAGGTTCATAGTAGATATTTTCAAGCAAGTTTCCTACAAAACAAATTTTTAACAACAAAATTAATTTGATACCAAATTCTTATTCGATCTACAAATGATAGTAATAAAATATTTTGGAATCCATAACTATTTAACATGTTTTCTATAAGGATATTTTTTGACTTTTAAAAAAAAATTAGATCCATAATATTTAAAACTAGTGAAAAAAATAGCAGAGCTAGATAAAGGAATAAATTTATTTTTAATAATTCTTATTTATCTTGGATGATATCCAATTCCAATAGTAGATTTAGGTTTCGTTTTATTTCCAAGAATATGATTCATGGTATTTATACCTTTTTTAATTATTTACAAATCCATTTTTAATTTCATATTAGATATTTCTAACCCATCATTCTCTTCTAGAAATACATCATTTTTTTCTTTTCTAATGTAATATCTGTTTTAAAACTAGAAGTTAGAGAATGGTGCATATTTAAACATTCATGTTTACCTTTAAGTTTATTAAAATTATCTTACAATATATTAAATTATTCAAACATCTCTTCATTAGATATTTTTTCTTAACTATTTTCATTTTTAGAAAGATTAGAATTAAAAATAGGGGATCTGGGTAAAATATTAGAGACCTCAGATGTGCTTGTAATAAAGAATATATTGTATCTCTCATGGTTATATTCTCTAATAGAATCTGATTAACATTAACTATCCTGTTAAGCACTTCAAGTTTCATTCCTTGAATTCTCATATCTATTATTCTTATCCTTATATTTCTTTTTAAATTTTATCATAGGGAAGTCTACTTTGATATGTCATTTTTTATTACATTCATAAAATACTATCTCATTTATAGTAATATCCTTCCTCCAATACTTTCTCAAATTACCTATATTGTCATATTTGTTTATAACTGGGTTTCCATTATAACATCTCCCTTTTGAAAAATTTCTTAAATCTTTTAGTTAAGTCTGTTATTTCTTCATCCCTATTAGTAGGTAACTCTTCATCACTTGAGTTTTCATCTTTGATCTAATACTTTTGTATAGAAGTAGTGGTTTTAAAGGATAAAAAATTCCTATTTGGTTCATCCTCTTATTATCTATTTACTTTGAGTTTCTCCTCATACATCAGTAGTTTCCATATAGTCTAATTAACATGAAACATACATACATCACCTGACCCTCGAATTAAAAAATAAGTTCTTATCCATCTGTCGGGTAAACATATCAATAGACGCATTTCTTGATATATTTAAAAAATTGGGTTCCCTAGTGAATTCATCATTTTCATAGTATCCTTAATCATAAGATACATATTATAAATAGATTCATCAAGTTTCATCTTAAAAGTATCATATTTAATAGTATAGGAATTTAATCGCATTTAATTAGTGTTTGAAATTCCTTTATGAGAAACAGCTAAAGTGTACCAATTTTCAATAGTAGTATCACATGAAGATATTATAATAAATCAATATTCACATAAATGATGATATAAAGAATTCATATATATATAATTATTTTCATATTCATTTTTAGTATAATCACTCCAAGTAGATCTAACTATTGGAGATATTTTATATTTATCTTCATTTGCAACCCAAATATCAAAACCCATACTTTATAACTGAATTTTCATTTTAATATTCCATTGACAATATTTATTTCTAGTAAAATATAGAGTTTTATTTATAAAAGATACCTCTTTCCTATTATTATCCATAAATAATTAAATTTAGAAATAGAAGAAATTTAAGATCATTAGAGGACAACTAAATCGTAATTGAAAAGATGGTTGAAATGATATGATACAAAATGTTGGTTGGAATGATTTCTTAAGAGGGTCATGAATTGAGTTACTCACTCTAACCAATAGATATGTTGAATAACTATATCAAAAAAGTTGATAGTGAATACAGTATAAAAAGCACAATGATCAAATAGAAAAGGATCAGAATAAGTATGTCTCAGATGTATAGCTCTGTCGAGAAATATAGATGATGTCATACTATTATCACTATGATAATCCTTTAGAATAATAAAATCTCAGTATTCAATAATAAAATTGATTTACATTAAGTAAAACAAATCTAGAAACTTAGCCTAATAAATCGCAATCATTTGAATTTAATCATGCCTAGATAAAATCATAACATTCCATAGAAATTAGAAATATTTATTTGATTAAATAGTGGCCTTTGAATGAGACTTAAAAAATAATGATAATATAACTCTTAAAATACCATTTTTGAATCCATGAATATTATCCTGAAATACCCATAAAGAAGCAACATTACTAGCACAAAACATGGGTGTTTGTAAGCATTAAAATAAATGAGGAATTAATGAAATTATTAGATCAACACATGCCCGAGAACCTCTCCATTTTAATGATCACAAAAATTATAGAAAAATTTATAGAAAAATTTATATCAATGAAAATGTAGTTAATAATTAATCGATAAAATAATAAATTTTGAAAAAAATTGAAATTATACTTATCCTTCCCATAAATCCAATTTTCTTCTCATAAATACAATATTATCCTTTCACAAACATATTTGAATATATTAAAATAAAATACTATTATTATAATAGAAATATTGTTTTAATACAAATTTCTCCTCCATAAGTGATATGTAAGAGAATATAGATAGATAAAATAAAACACATTCACTATAGCACTAGATAGGAGTTAATGTTGTATTAAGAAAAACATAAATATTTCCTGAAAATTTGAAAGGGATTTGAAAAAATATATTTTCTTTTAATAATCATTATTGATCACATAAATATTTTATCACAAGGTGAAAAAGGAATATTTCATGATTGGAAGAGGGTAAACTCTATGGTTCAAATGATGATTCTGAGTTTAAAGAATCCTGAACAGACTAGTGAATTGGTTTGTGCTCGACCATCAACCACTAAAAATTATGATTCAATAACTATGCCCATTGTTTCATTGAAATAATTGACTCCCAAACCATAATTATATCATCAAGTGAATTAACATTCTAAAACTCAATAACAATATCATTTTTCTAAACATATTTGTTTCCAAAAATTTCCATAATCATTTAAAATATATTGAATACCAGTTAATATTAAAGTGAGCATCACAAAAATCTCATTCTAATCATCCAAAAGTGTTTGAAGTGGGATACTATCACACTATAACCTCTAAATTACATCACTAATGATAAAAAAACTATTATTAAATACTCAAATATTCCTACAAAATCTATATAAGTTGTGGGACCTGATGTTAAAGCTCTTCTTTAGATTTTACTTTCTCTAAAAGATTCTATCTGACTACTCTGATACTTAAGATCTCCAAAATTGGACTTGGATATTGATTTAGCTATGAGCTTCCAAATTAGATCATGTATATCCATTTTAAATACATCAAAATATACTCTAGAAACTGAAGTTTCATTCACAAATTATAGCTGAATTTGAACTAATTCTAACTATATTATAGGGGTAAAATAACTCTTTAAATCATCGTAATATTTTCTAGAATTTTCAAACATCCCATGAAATTGACTATTAACTTCTCGTAACTGATTTAATTTAGAAATATTATGTTCAATGTGGTCATTAAGTGAAAACTTCTTCAAACCTTTCACTAGAGAGTGATTACAAGTCTCCAATAACCTTTGTCTTTGCACTAGACTAAGTAACCATATTTTCCATAGTCACTTTAATAAAAATGATTTTAATACCAAACTAGCTCACACAAAAAGAAAAAAAATGTTTTAGAGGTAGTTTTTTTTTCAGAGGATTTCAAAACCACTGTGAAAAAACTAGTCCTTAATGTTTTTAAAATATTTTTCATAAATTTTTTAAAATTTCATCAAAAAACAATTAAAAAAATTTTGCTGGTAATTTTTTAAAAATCGCAACAAAGTTGAAGAAAAGAAATAAAAAAATTAATTAATTATTCTTTATGGATTTTTATTTATTATTTACAATCAAATATAATTTATCATTTAAAATTTTAATTTTTTATAATGTGTCAATTAATAACTATTTATAAATATTAGTTCATAATATTTTTAAACTAAAAACAAATCTTCAATAAGTTCAAAAACAAACCTCGGCATCAAATAACCATAACTTCTTCTCCTGGAGTCCATTTCAACTCCACAATCAGTAAAATTGAAGCTTATCAAATGATCTAAAACAAATGAGATTTAAATCATGTGATAATCAAAGGAAAAAATATATTCAAATTTCAAAAGTTGAAAATCAAACTCGAACTTCAAACGTCCATAACTTTTAATCTAGATGTCTATTTGGGCTTTACCACATATCAAATCAAAGCATACAATTAGCTCCACACCTTTTAGGTCTGAGGCTAACTTTTCAAATTTTATACACCTTTTTATTCTTCTAGAAAGGCCCAAAAGGCCTCTCAAACAGAAGTTTTAGTTACAGACCTTGATTTCTTAAAATTCAAATGGTTATAACTTTCGATTCATGTGTTTGGTCGGCCTATATCACATATCATATCAAAGCTCATTTCTTGATCTTCGATTTGACTAGTTGGGGCACTAAAAAAGAGTCATGGATCAGATTTTATTGTCATTTCATTGTTTTTAGGGTTTCCAAGGTTCTTAACAATTTATGATTTAATTAATTAATTAATTATTTGTTTATTTATTTATTTCTTATTTATTTATTTATTTATTTATTTAATATTTATTTATTTTTAGTTTATTATTTATTTATTTATCAATTACTTATTATTTATTTATTATTATTTATTTATTTATTTATGAATATATTTATTGATAAATTTATTTATTTATTTATTTATTTAATATATTTTTTAAATTTTTTTATTTAGTTATTATGTAGACATTAATTATTAATTTAATATTAATTTATTAATTAATTATATATTATTTATTTATTCTTTTTCCTTTATTTATTAATTAATTGTTCATTATTTATTAATTATTAATTATTAATTAATTATTTAGTATTTATTCATTATTTATTAAATATTAAATATTAATTATTAATTATTAACTATTAATTATTAATTATTAATTATTAATTATTAATTACTAACTATTATTAATTATTTATTATTCGTTATTTATTATTTATTTTTTATTTTTTTATTTTTTTATTTATCATTTTCTTGTTTTTTAATTTTTTATTCTTTATTCTTCATTCTTTATTCTTTATTCCTTATTCTTTATTCTTTATTCCATATTATTTATTTTTTATTATTTTTTAATTTTTAATTTTTCTTTCAAATTTAATAAATATTAATTTATTATTATTTTATTATTCATTTACAATTTATTTATTTTTTTACTATTTATTTATTTAATAATCATTATTCATTCATTATTTATTATTTATTTATTAATAATTTATTAATAATTTAGTAATTATATATACAATTTTAAATATTAAATATTAATTATTAATTCTTTTTTATTATTTATTATTTATTATTTATTATTTATTATTTACTATATATTATATATTATTTTTTTATTTTTTATTTTTTTTATTTTTTATTTTTTATTTTTTATTTTTTATTTTTTATTTTTTATTTTTTATTTTTTATTTATTATTTTTTATTTAATATTTAATAATTTATTATTAATTTGTTCTTTATTTTTCATATATTAAATTATTTTTTATTTAATTTACTATTTATACATTACTTATATATTATATATTGTATATTGTATATTATGTATTATGTATTATGTATTATGTATTATGTATTATGTATTATGTATTATGTATTATTTATTATCTAATATATATTTTGTATTATATAATATGTATTATCTATTATCTATTATATTTTATATATTATATTTTATCTATTTTCTATTATCTATTATATATTATATATTATATATCATATAATAAATATTATAGATGATATATTATATATTATATATTATATATTATATATTATGTATTATATATTATGTATTTTGTATTTTGTATTTTGTATTATGTATTATGTATTAGCTATTATGTATTAGATATTATATATCAGATATTATATATTACATATTATATTTTATATATTATATATTATGTAATATATATTATGTATTATATATTTTGTATTATACATTACATATTATATATTATGTATTATACATTACGTATTATATATTATATATTATATATTATATATTATTTATTATTTAGTATTTAGTATTTATTATTTAGTATTTAGTATTTTTTATTTACAGGTTACTATTTACTATTTGTTATCTACTATTTACTATTTTCTATTTATTACTTACAATTTAATATCTAGTATTTACTATTTATTATTTACTTTTTTTTATTTACCATTAATTTCAATATTATATATTTCATTATTTGATATTCATTTATATTCTATTTATTAATTAGTAATTTTTAATTAGTAACTGTTACATAATAATAATTACTTATCACTTATTAATTATTAATTATTGGTTATTGATTATTAATTAATCATTGTTGATTAATAATTATTAATTAATAATTATTTAGTGTGTATCTATTTTTTATGTATTATTTATTTTTTTAATTAATATATATACATATATATATAAGTATATTAAATTCGATTTATTGACCACATGAAGAGCATGCTCGAGTGGTAGTCTTTGGAGAATAAGCAAGAGGTAAGGGGGTTAAATCTCACTCAACGTAGAATTTGTATATATGGCATAGGCTTGTCCATGGATATGGTCTTGTGCATGGAGATGGACATGTCCATGATAATAATAAATAATAAATAATAAATAATAAATAATAAATAAATTAGGAAAATAAAAAAATTAATAATTAAAGAAATTATTCAATAAATAATGTTATTACAAAAATAAATAAATTAATTAATTACGAAAATAAATAATAATTAATTAATTAATTGATTGATTGATAATGAATAAATAATAAATAAAATAATTATAATAAAATAATTATGAAAATAAATAATTAAAAAAATATAAAAAATATAAAAAAATTAAAAAAATAAAATAAAAACGATTTTGTAACGGTTTAAACCACCGCTAAACAAAAAAAACTATCGCTAAATCATTCTGCGGTGGTTTTAAAAAAACTACCGCTAATTGATTGTCGACACCCGATTTAGTGGCAGTTTTCTATAACCATCATATAATGATATTGCGGCGGTTTAAACCGCCACTAAATGAAAATGTTTGTGTAGTGTCAGTTGGTTCTTCTTGAGAGTGTAAAAAATATCAACACCTTGAGCTTCTTCATTAAATTTCTCTTGTATATGATCTATTTGATCTTTTTTATTTTCCACTTTCTTAGCTACACCAACCTCTACAATTCTTTCAACATAATCATAAATACTACTTTTTTCTTCTTTCTTCAAAGGTAGGTTGGTGTTCTTCTCCAACCATAGAAATTTCAACATACTCTATTATCCCTATAGTTTTTCAGCAACCATTTGAACTCGATGATTTACCACTTAAATTATATAAGGGATAACATATTCAAAAGGTTCTTCTCTAATCATAGGTCTAGGAACAAAGTTGGCACCACTATCCTCATCATAAGGTTCTTCAAATGTTCTTGGAACTAGAGGGACTCTCCCTGATATCCCTAGATTAGTAAAAAAACATATATTGGAATACCTAAAAAATACCCTATGTATTATTCCATGTTAACATTTTATACAATCGACTACAGACTATAGTGATACCCTCATTCATGGGGGCCCTTGAATAATTGATCATGTTCAATTGTAAAAAAATAAAACTCTTTCTTATTTACCTTTGAAGAGATGAAATATTTGGAATGTCCAGAGATATAATAATAATATTCATAGATATCATTCACTTCTTTCTCGAAAATATAATGTATATTTTCATTTTTCAACAATAACTCAAGACCATTAAATTTTAGGGCAAGCTTTATCATAAGATTCCTCTATAACAATTATTCAATATCTACTACTTTTCCTTTAATAACTCTCTTATATGAACCTAAACCTTTCTATTTTTTGAGATTATTGGGCCTCCTTCCTTCATTGATTATCTTGGTTTTGGACATTTATGTGAATCATAATGTTGAGAGTTTGAATATTTGGGTTGTAAGAGATATTGAGGATTCCATTTGATAAAAGGATTCAAGATCTAGGGAAAGACAGAGATTATCTCGGATTATTTTTAGAGCATGATTCCAGTTTCTAGAATCAAAAACTCTTTATAATCATTTAGTTTTTGAATTTTGAAAAGGAAATTTTAAAAAAAATTGTAATTATTATTTTCAACCCTAATTTTTATAATCATTTAAAAGAAAATAAAAATGTAAATATAATAACTAAAATAAGATTTAATCTTAGATATTTCAAATAAATAGAATTAATAACTCCAATAAAAATTATAAACGAAAAAATATTGAATTGATATAAATTTACAATGGTGACTAAGTATTTAGTTTAAATTTAAATAAACCTAGCTCTGGATTAATAAAATCAATACTAGAATTGGGAATAGTATTAGTGAAAATATCTACAAGTTGATGTGTAGTATTTACAAATTATAAATATATAACACCTTTCAAGACAAGATCTCTTTGAAAGTGGCCACATATTGATATTCATAGTCTATGAGTGACATACTTGATTATTTGAAATATTAATATTTCTAGTATTATCACTTAGAACAGTGATATGATTAAGATTATGTCTGAAGTAGAAAAGATTAAGTTTCATCCACAACACTTATGCACAACAACTATCAGTATAAATATATCAGGCTACTGCTATTGACAATAAAAATGAATATTTCTTCTTACTAGACCATGAAAATTGATATATTCCTAAAAATGAAAGGTTCTTGAGGTGCCTTTTCTATTTAATCCACACCCTCCAAAATCAAAATCTGAATATAAAAGTAAATTAAAATCAAATATTTTTGATAGAGAAAGGATAGAAAAATAAGACCTTTAAAATATCTAAACATTATTTGAACTATAGTAAGATGAGATTATTTAGGATTGGATTGAAATATTTCACAATAACATACAAAAAACACAATTTATGTCCTACTACCAGTAATATATCATGATATTTTATTCATGACTCTATATAAATTGTTGTCCACTAGTTTTCCAACTTCATGCAAATCAAGTTTTATATTTTTACACATCGGAGTTACATAAGTCCTACTACTTTCATGTCAAATTTTTTTCAAAAAATCTATAATATATTGAATTTTACTTAAAATATTTCTGAAATATTTTTGAAAATATTGAAAACCAAGAATGAAATTTAAATCTCCTATCATACTCATTTTAAATTTCATTTACATAATATTTAGAGATCATAACAATGATTTTTATTACATGAGTTTTAAATAACATCATTAACATGGATTTTTACTAATAAAGTAATAAAAATAGTGTTTTTATAAAATATATTAGGATCTTCCAATCCTACTAAAACCCCATTTTTACAAATAAAATAACATAGCATTTCATACCAATCCCTTAGTTCTTGTTTTAGACCATGAAGTGGTTTAGTAATATTGAAAATAGAATTCTCTAAATGAGGATTTTCAAAGGCTTAGAGGTTTCTGAACATAGACTTCCACCATTAAAAAAAATTATAAAATAAAATATTTAATTTTCATTTTATATAATTTAAAATTATGATAATATGCATAGGCTAAATGGATCTTAATGGCTTCTAATCTTGTAATTGTGTAAAGGATTTATCATAATCTATTTTTTCACCCTCATTTTGTCCTTTACGAACTATTATATATTTATTTTTAGTAATTATACATTGGTCATCATACTTATTTATAAAGACCCATTTGGTTCCTATTACTGGATGACTTGTGGGGACTATTAACTAATTTCAAAATATTATTTTTCTTAAACTATTGTTGTTATTGTTGTATATTTATTATGTAACCACCAACTTTCTTGGATTCTTCTACTATATTATTATTTAACTAGTATAGGAATTCTGAAAATTAATATTGGTTTCCAATATTCTATCTAGTCATATCTCTTATATATAGGTCTCTTATAACCGTCTCTAGAGGATGGTCCTTTATGTTTCTAGTCTCTCTAGTTAAGATAATTTTAGTTTCTCTTGTTTTAGGTTCTTATGAATTGGATTGAATTTCATCATATTCTAATTAATTTTCAAAAACATATTTAGAATTATCATATCACAAGTTATTAATATAATCTATTATTTATTTATTTTAAAATTTTATGATGATCAGTGGAATCAATTTAATCAAACTTAACTTGAATAGATTCTTCATATATCCTTGAATTTTTATTAAAGGATCTATGAGAATAAGAAGTAAAACAATATCCTAGAAGGATTACTTTACTATACCTTGTATTAAATTTACCATGGTTTTCTTTAATATTTAAGGTATACACCTTTCATACAAAAACATTAAATTATCCAACTTTAGGTTTTTTATTGTTCAATAATTCATAGGATGTATTTTTAAAAAACAGCCTTATTAAAAATCAATTCATTATATAGAAAGATGTTAAAACAACTTCTTATAAGAAATTAGTAGGAATACAATATTAATTTAAATGAGTTATTTGTTTTCCCTAAATAGTTCTATTTCTTCTTTACACAATTCCATTTTATTATAGAATCCTTGAAAAATAGAATGTATTTTTCATACCTATGTCTTAGAAAAAAATATTTAAATTCACAGTTTTAAAAAATACCCTCCATGATCACTTTAAAATAAAATTATTTTAAAATATTTTTCATTTTGAATGATTTTAAGAAAAACTTACAAAAGCTTAAAATTATTTAAAATTTAATTTTGAGAAACAGTCCTTGGTAAATCTAAAGAAACATCAACTAAAACAAAAATATATATCTTACAGCCAATATTTCTACTATTAATGTTCCAAACAAGTCCATGTGTATATGTTATAATTTTTTAGTTATAGAAACCTTATAAATAGATTTTAACGAATAATTTTGATTCTTTCCTATTTGGAAAGAATCACATAGTTTATTTTGATCAAATTTATTGTTTTGAGAATTATAAATTAGATGTTTTTGAGATAACATCAATAATGAAACTACATTATATAGTCCAAGTATCCTATTTCAAATCCATTATTTTTTTTGTTTCAATATTTAAAGCTTTCAATTTTAGTTTACATAAGCATCTAATATCCAAAGTATAAACATATTCAATTCGTGGTTCTCTAAAAATAATTTGTTTATCATTAAATATAGAGCATGAATTATAAGATATATTGACATAAAACCCATTATAAATATTTTGAAATATACTTATCATGTTTTTATTCTATCATAGAATATAAATAACATTACTGATTAATATCTACTTTTTACATGGAACTAGTCCAAGTCCAATTATCTTATCTTTTGTATTGCCACAGAAATGAACTAAGCCTCTATCAATTTTTTATAGCGTTTGTAATTTTGAAAATTCTCAACCCATATTCCTTGAGAATAAACTATCTATATAAGATATTTTACATCAATTATTATGTCTTTTATAAATATTGGATTTATTTACATTACTGATTTGAGGGTTTATTATAAAGTAATTATTAGTATAATTATTATAAATTCTATAATAGAAATAAGTAATTCTTGGTATATTTTGTTTCATAAAACTAGGAATGAGATAACTTTAGTACAATTTTTTTCTTTTTTCCATTACTTCCAATTCTATATTTTTCTATTCTGAAAATTTTGTCCAAGATTCTAATTTAGAGATTCATATTGTTTATTAAGTGTACTAGAATAAGTTTTAAATGATTCTACTTAGGAAACCAACTCTTTAATTTTATTTTCTTGCATAGTGTATTTTGAATCAAATTTTTCAAAAAAATATCAATTCTTGGTGTTGTTTTAATAATGTATATTTTTTACTTTGAGCTATGTTATTTCATTTCTATATTGTTTTATTATTTTATAATAAGGATTCATATTTATCCTCTAGAACATAGAAGTATGTATCTAATTTATAATTTTGACAAGTTTTTATAATCAAATACATAATATTGATAGGATTTTTCCTCTTATTCCTTAGCTATAAAGAACATATTTTCTTTCATATTTTATGGATAATTTTCTTAATCAGACTTATAAGGGATGCTGCAGTTTTGGAAATAACTCCATGTATCCCTATTAACTTTATTCCCTTATACCACATAGTTATATTTCATCTAACTTTTCTTTTCTTTCTCTTCTATTTTTATTTTCACTTCATTTAGCTTTGGGAAATTATGTATGATATTTTATGTTTATATATATTCATAAAATATTACTTCTTTATGTTTATGAATGTTTTTCATGAAATAATTGAAATACTTTTTGAAGAATTTTTTATTATTATAAAACATGTTAAATAATCAAGCTAAAAATGTTAGTTTCTTTCAAGAATATAAACATTCAGAATCTAGAGTTGATGTAATAGAATTATACTTAAACTATTAATTTTTTTCAATAATTAACTCTAAGAGTAATATTCTCCATATTTATTATTACATGATCCTAAAATTCATATTTCATTTCAATCTCTAAAATCATTAAAGTTATAGTGAATTCCTAATAGGTTTCCAAAGTAGTGGATTAACTAATTATAGGATATATTGTATTCCATTTTAAGGGTAAAACTCTTAAATCTTTTAATCCTAATATGTTTGATTAATTTGATCTCCAAAGGAATCAACATATTTGACTAATTAAATGAATCTTCCATTCATTTGTATGATGATTTCACCATCATACCTCTAGAAGGTTTCAAACTTTGTCTTAGTAGTATTATATCGTAATATTATAACATTATCATTACCCTTATAAGAAACTATTATTGTTTGAAACATAACATAGAATGTAAGAAATTGTGACATATAATTGAATTCACTAGGGAAAAGACTACATTTAATTTCATTCATGGATATTAAATGAGAATCATATTCAACTTGCTTTAAATCATTCCACTTCTCTTGTTCTATAGGAATTTCGTATGGCCTGATAATCTTCATATAGACTTTAAAACCCAGATTATTTAAGTATATAATAGTCATTTCCTTCTAATTTCCATAGTGATTCAATCAAAAAATGGATATTTATCCATTAATTTTCTTTCGTTGAGTTTCTACATAGATATATTTCAATGATTATACATTTGACTCAATTTTTCAATATCTTAAAAGAGTTATTCAAAGAAAAATCTAGTTATCCAAAATTTTAGGATGAAATAATATGATGACGCAAAAGAGGGGGTCAATTTTTTTCTTTTAAAATAAATCATGATAAAATTATACTTAATAACTCTTTTTTTATTTGTAATGAAGTGCACAATTGTTTTATTCATATTATGCATTGGAAAAATATAGAAGATAACACATAAATTTTTATATTAGTTTGTGTCATAAAGATCCCCTTTTACACTTCACTAATTCTCTCTCCGTGATATTTATGATTTTAACAAAGATGGGTCCTCCTATACTGAGACCTTTCAAACTAACTGCAAGAAGTTTATAGTATACAAAAATTGAAGTTTTTTACAAGGAAAGTTTACAATAAAATATTTTAATGAGAAGATAATAGTCCACCAAAACTAACAAAAATTAGTTAATACTTCCAGAAAACATGATTTTTTAATTTTTTTCTAAAAAAATCACCACATAGTTTCATCAATGATTGACATATAATGGATCTTTTTCTTCATAGATAAAAGAATTTATGAAATAGAATATCAAAATAGATCCTATTTTGATATGATAATTAAAAAATAAAACACAAAAAAGTATAAAAGTTTTAGAAAAATAGAGAAAAGACTAAGAAGAAGTTGAAAATGGAATCATCCAGAATGAAGATCTGATAGATATGTTAATAAGCTACATAAAAAATGGAAACAAAGAATACAAAAATATCATCATAATGATCAAATATAAAAGGATAAGAACATGTATGTCTCTAATTTCTAGATCTTTGAGACCTAGACATGACGTCACACTATTATCACTATGCCTCTCTTTTAGAAGAAGAAACACGTTGTATTTTTCATGAGGAATTATTCACTTCAGATCAAAAAAATCAAAAAATCCTCTTTATAAATCATGATGAATATAATTTAAACACACATAGAGAAAATCTTAAATTCTCTTAGAAATAGTAAGGATTTCATCTATTTAATAATTTCTATTTAATTATTCTTAGAACAATTATAAATAATAAAGTAACACCAAGATGTATATTGCATAAATCAAAAATATAATCCAATATTCAAATGTTGACGATGATAGGGTTAAATATAGGTATTTTCTAGGAAAAACTAGTCTTTAACATTACAGTTGATAATATAAAGATGATTCCAAAATCTGGTTTGATGAACCATACATTACAAACACAAATTTAGGGTAGTTGAAAAAAGTATGGTTCCAAAACCTTATATTCACATCAAATGTAGGTTTATAAAAGTAAGGATTCATAAAAATGTAGGTTTCTAAATACATATGTTTACTTCAAATGTATGGTTAAGAATAATGATTATATACTACTTTGAAATACCCAGAATATGTTAGAAGAAAAACTTCCTCAAAATTAAAAATAATGTTCTTCTAGAATAAATTAATTGTTCTTATAAAACTTTACCTGAAATACACTTTAAGAAACTTCAATATTAAAACAAATATTAGTGTTTGTGAGTATCAAAATCTATGATAAATTAATGATATTGTTGGATAAACACATGACCAATAGTGACACCCATTTATTGTATCCTTTCCCTTCAGCTATAAAAGGATTAGAATAGTTATAGGAAGGAGAACCATAAAAGGGGGAGCCTCTTCATAAGAAACCATCACCATGACGAAAGGGGAGACTACAATCGGTGGTCGTAGAAGGTTTTTGGGAGGAGGATATAGAGACACCAAATCATGGGGAGATTTTGTGACCCATATCACATAGTGATATTGAGAGGGATAGTGGGAAGAAGTTGTGGAAGTCCCCCTACATTATCCAAGACTTCATCATCCAATGGGGTAGACAATATTTATGCCTCGACAACACTGAAAGTGCTGCCTTAAAAGTTCCTAGAAATTGAAAAGGTCGATGGTGTGAAAGGAAAAATGGTTACAATAATATATGAGAAATAAATTCAATAACTTCATTATAATCAATACAATGATTCATTGATACATCATTATTCCTGAAAAAGAAGACAATCACTTCCCAAGGTGAAGCTCGGGGGGATAAAATACATTTTTCTAAATTCACTTATAGTTGCTTCTTTAAATCCTATAATTCAATTGGATATATATTATAAATAGTATTTTATATAATAAAATCATAAAGTATTTATTCAATAGAAAACTCAATCTCATGATTTGGGGGAAGACAAGGATATTGTTATGGATATGCATTGATATACTCCTACACAATGGAAAAATATTTAATATTGATTTTTTTCGTAACCATTTGAGTTGAATGGAATTCATGATTAAGAATTCATACCTATATATGAATTTAATTTGTACTAGGAGTTCATAGTTATACTTTATCATATAAATAATCAGGGTTTGATTTGGGATTTGAAATATTATTTACCTGTGCAAAATTGAAATGGGATCTATATTTATAGAGATAGTTGATGAAAATAATAATTTCACTTTTTACTTAAGCGATTATAATGATATATGGAGTATCGCATTCCCATAATAAAAAAAGGACGGTTGAGTAATGGGTTTGGGAATCAATAAATGTGCCACTAGTTACTTTCAAATATAATTTAATATCCCATCATTAGAGAGGTGGTGTAATTTTTTAGATATCACTCCATATATATGGGTCTAAGTAGATCAAATTTAAAATAATATATTTTCACATTTTGATGGGATGATGATTTACCATTCACCACATTACTGTTATTATTTACCTCATCCATATTTATCACATATTCATTCTATTTATCTATTGGACATTGAGGTTTTTTATGTCTATTGGCCTACAAACCCCATCGGTTTTTTCAGTTTCATTTTTATTTCAAAAATTCATTACATCTGAAAAATTCACAAGTCATAGGTTCATTAGGGGAACTTTTATCTCTTCTATTGTTTTCATAAAAATATTTATATATCTTTTGAATTCATATTTGTTTTCGACGCTTTCGCCGGAGCACGCGCGTCCGTCCTCCGGGGAGGGCGCGCTGCTTGTGGCCCCGCATTCCCGCTTTCCAAAGGCGGGCGGCATCCGTTCCTTGTTCAGGGACGTCTGCTTCTTGATCAATACCGGGATGATGGGATGTCGTTTCTTCCTTCTGTGGATTCCTCCTCGGAGCTCATCACCTAGTCTGAGTCTCCCTCATAGATTTAAGACGGGTTCGTGAAGCTCATTCCTGGTGCCATATCTACATGGACGCCAGTTAATTACACTGCTTCTGTCAAGACGTTCCAAGGGGTCTTGTCAGGACAGCAACCTGCGGTGAGGACAATGGTCACGTTGGGGCATCGTTGGCATGTGTGTATTTGGTCCCTCATCACAGGGCTTCTCGAGGGCGCGGAAGCACGAGGCATCCCACATCGAACGTGGGGAATGTGTACCATCTGAGGTTTTCCTCAACTTCCCATGTTTAACACGGGGTATGTCGCGAGTTTAACGTCTTGCATAGACGGATTGGGTTAAAGGATCCCTATGGGGAACACCGATGTTGGGGCCAGCACATGGGTGGCCTCCCGTATAACATGGAGTGGGAAAGGGTGGCATGATCTAACCGGGATGTGGCGGCCCGGGTAAGGATCAGGATGGATGGTGGAGTGAAGCATGGGGATTACGTTCTGAGATGGACCAAGAGGGGGGATACAGTTTAACGTCATGCGGGACAGAATATGGTTTAACGTCATGCGGGACGGGATACAGTTTAACGTCATGCGGGACGGGATACAGTTTAACGTCATGCGGGATGGGATACAGTTTAACGTCATGCGGGACGGGATACAGTTTAACGTTATGCGGGACGGAATACAGTTTAACGTCATGCGGGATGAAATACAGCTTAATGTCATGCGGGATGGGATATTTGGGGCTTACGCTCTGAGGCCGCCCAAGGTGGTCAGGGAACCGACATGGAGAGGTCGGGATGACCGGGTGGTGGGCTTGAACCTCGTGGAGGCTTCCTACGTACTATGCGTTAGCACGGATCAAATTCCACGTAGTTCGCTGGGATGGGGCTTACACTCTGAGGCGGCCCATAGGAGGATTTCATGGTCGATGCGCATTCTAAGCCCACGTGATTCATGCTCGTTGTGGGAAACAAGAGGCACCAGGGACCAGACGATCACGTCGCGGAGGGTGCGTCCGTGAGAAGTGGAATAGGGCTTACACATTGAGCGGCCCAAAGAGGAAATAGGGGCTTACGTGTGGTTAGTGGCCCTTGGTGCCAGGGCTTACTCCATGGTGGAGGCCCATGGTGCGACAAAGCGCAGTGGGAAAAGGACTCCACTGGCCTTGGCAGGGGGAAGTACGGAGATGCATGGGTGCAATCATCCGTATGAAAGGTTAGGGGCTTACGCTCTGAGGCAGCCCTTCCCCTGCGGACAAACGCCGCGCCAACAAGGAGGATCTCATTCCATGTGAGGAAGAGTCAACTCCCGGGGAGACGAGTGGGCGTAAAAAATGTCTGAGTTGGGGGGACCCTACGTGCGAATCACGGGGTCGGACCACAGATTAACGTCTTGCGTTAAAGACGAGGTGCTTAGCTGTTTAACGTCCTGCAGCTTGGACGAGGTGGGTTTTCTCCACACCCCTAGGGCTTACATGCCCAATGCCCTCTACCCCTTGTGGAAGGGAAGGCATCGGCAAGTCCGTGGTGAAAGGGGGTCGCAGGGCAAACCACCGGGGGTCCACATTAGCGTGGCTATGCGAAAGAAGCAATAGTCGTTAGCGTGCCTATGCGGAGAAGCATAAGGAAAACCAACGCAACGGGAAACACGGCCCAAGGGACCTTGAGGTTACTTCGCACGAGCCTGTAAGGCCGTGCGGGAAAACAACGCATGGCGCGCATGCCCGGCAGGGGAGACATCAGGTGCCGGTGCAGGGGGCAGCCAAGGGGCATCAAGGTGAGGGGTCCTCGGCCTTGCGCGCGCAAAAGGGACGATTTGCGCACAAAACACCGGGACGACGCGCAATAGGAGTAATGGAATTGCGCGTGACGAGGGAATTACGCGCAAAGTTTTGCGCGCACGGTAGGGTATTGCACGCGTGGACCACGGATTGCGCGCAAGTGGGGAAACTGGGGGAAGGGGAAAATTCACTGAAGCTGGTGGAGTTACGCGCAAAGGCGAACTCCGGGGCAAGGTTGCGCGGAATTCGGTATTACCTATATGTCATCTTTCGCGCAGGGGGAGCCGAATTGTGCGCACGAGAGTCGCTTCGGATTCCTCAACCCCCAAACCGTTCGGGGTCACCTTATATTTATAGGTGACCTCCAGCGCGGAATCCAGGCGGCGCGTGAAGTTTTCCGTGCCGGGAACCGCTTGCGCGCAAAATCTCGCCGCGGAGAAACGGGGTGCGCAATTATTGTGCGCCTCACCGGTCCAATTCCGCGAATCTCAGGAGCACTTCGCGCGTAGAACATTTGTGCGCGCGGATCTTCCTTTATTTCGCGCACCAGTTCCCAGGCCTCTGGACCTGGCCTCTGATTCAGAATATGACTTCGCTTCATCATTTTGAAACTTCCTTCGAGAGTTGCGGGCTTTTTTCGGCGTCATCAAATTCCCCCCTTGGAATTGGATCGGCGAGAGGTCGCAACGATCGGATTCCAAGGGAAATGCCGAAACGCCAAAGTGCGGAGCCTCTTGGTCATGTTTGCGCGCAAAATTCACATGGGGCGCGCAAAATGCCGGATTCGCGCGGAATCCTCTTCTCGCGCGGCGTGGAACCCCGGCCTCGCCTATAAAAAGGGGCGCTGGGTCCCAACTCCGTACATATTCTTTTTTCCGCGCGATAAGCTGTTCGCTCTCATGCGCGAAATCACTCCGCGGCTAAGCGTAATAACGCACTGGAAGCGTGGAATTCATTCCGAAATTTGGCCATGATTTCGCACCAAATCAGGATCTTCCGCTCTTCGTGTGCCGATTGCGCGCTCATCTCCAGGATTTCGCGCAACTCCTTCATATTTCACGCCGAACTCTCCAATTCCGCGCACTGCATCCCGATTTCACCTAACTCCCGAAAAATTCGAGATGGCTGCAAACCGAGTCAATGAGGGGGAAGCCGCTGCCCGTAGGACAGAAATTGCGGTGAATGAGGAGGTATATGGCGCCAAGGTGATCGTCTCCAACAATCTCACCTTGTTCAATCTGCTGACTCCGGCCCAAAAGGCATATCCCTTGTTGGACAACCTCCCGCTCTGGAATTTTGGCATCCTGGAGGAGGTACCACTGCCGGGCTTCGAGGTGGACACACTGCGGTCCTGGGTGACTCGGGAGGACAAACTTCCTTGCTACAACATCACCAACAACGGTCGTCCTTCCAGGGAAACTAGACACATGGATGTATATGTCCTGAACCCGAGGACTAGGACCATTACTGGGGACGAGCCTGTGGTGGAGGATTCTCCGGTCCTCTACGCGAGCACGTTCCGTCAGAGCATCACGGATGACACGAAGGGCTGGATGAAGGATTAGGACCTGCGGTCCGGGGGTAACTTCACCAGCGAATAGGCCTGAGCATTCTGGGTTCGCCATACCTGCGACCAGTTCAGAGACGAACTGCGGTATATCGGCCTGTTCGAGGTGGTATGGACATCGCAGTTCCATTTCCACCGTCAGCCTGAACTCGGACCGGAGCTATTCACCCGGTGGTCTCCTGACACCAACACGTTCCACCTTCATCATGGGGAAGTCGGCGTCAGTCTCTGGGACGTTCAGTGCATCGGCGGTATCCCACTGGAGGGTTACCAATACGAATAGTTCATTCCTCCAAAGAACACCTGGGGAGACAGGTCGTGAACGCCTATGCTGACGTGGCACCTGCTGCAGCTAGCCAAGGAGAGGATGGGGGTCAAGGACTTCCTAAAGGACATCGCCTACAAGGGCTGGTTCAGCCTGTTCCTTGAGAAGGATCCCGCCGTCAAGATGTCGGGACGGGGCAAACGGTTCCCAACCATGACTCAGAGGTGCAAAGACGGGTCATACTGGAAGACCCTGGAGGCAAGTCAATACCAATCATGGGGCTACCGCATCATTGAGGCCCGGGACCCGAACATCAGGTATGCCGGGTTCCTTGCCGCCTTCCTGAGCGGGTGGCTCCTGCCGGTGCGGGACGCGAGGATGGGCATCCGTCCAGCGACTTTGGTGATGGCGGGCTCCATGGCCTCCAACAAACGTTTCAACTTGGGTGTCCCCGTGCTGGCCAAGATGTATACCATTCTGGGGTGCATCTCACGAGGGGGGTCACCTCGGAGAGTCTGTGGTCCCTTCCAGATCTTCCATGGCTGGGTGGCGGCTCATCTCGGCGGGTATACTTTCCCAAACGTCGTCCGTCCTCTGGGAAATGGCTTGCGATCGTCCTTGCTAAACATTGCAGGGGTGGCGCTATTGACGCTCAATGAGGAGGGCGTGAGGATCCGCATTGGTAACCATGCCAACTTCAACTTCAGCTCGTTCCCCACCCCGGTTGGCCAGCTGGTGGACAATGGGCGAGGCTCTCTGGAACAGTAGGAATACTTCCAGAGCATTCGGGGCGGGGTGCTCGTGGCTTGGATCGACGGGAAGGTGATCTGCAAGCTGTACGTGCCATCCCGATTCGCCAGGCCATTCGGGTGCCTCCAGCGAATACCGAAGAAGGTATTCACGGCTGTCTGGCAGGAGAAGAATCCATGCGTCCTGCGCCAGATGTGGTTGATGTTTACCACCTTCAGCTCTGGCGACGTCGTTACTCTCCCTCCCACCGAGGTCGATGCCGGCCTAGCAACCGAATATTCTGAAAACTGGACCATTGAGTGCCCTGAGGGGATATTTCACAATCACGTCCGGCAACTCGAGGTTACTCGCGTAGAAACCAGGTGACGGGAAAGAAGGGAATGTGCTGTCGGAAGGGGAGAACCAAGGGAACGTCAGGCAGCGAGGCTTGCGCAGGCCGGGACTTCGGCAGTGAGGACATCACATGGTGCCTCCACGTCCTCGTTACCCGCAGGGGGGTCACATGAGGCGGCCAGGGAACTGCCCGGAAATCAGATAAGATATCTTATTGAACCTTCTCAAGACGCAATTCTCCTGGAACTGTGGTCGGCCTGGAGGACCCTACGGCAATCGATGAGCATCGAAGCCATCTGGCAGAAGATAATGCAGAACGAGATCCAACTGCTAGAGGTCAGGCTCGTTCGGATTACCGACTGAGTAAATTTCTATCGGCGGCATGCTTATGTGACGGCCATGGATGCATACGCACGCCAAAAGGGGGAGGCGTGCGGAGCCAACTTTCCTAGTGAAAGTGATGCTCGGCCAAGAGCATGATCTGAAAGCGATGCCGCCGGGAGAAGGCGACAGTGATGAAGAGCCGAAAGGGGAGGAGGAAACCGGAGAGGACGAAGGCGAGGGAGAAGACGAAGAAGAGGAGCCCGAAGGTGAGGGTTCGCAAGGGGTGACCTACTAAGGGAGTCTCCGAGAGAGCGGCGAGATTTTCGACTATGATCTCGACATAACCGAGATTCTTGAGGTTTGTCTCTGCCTTCATTCATTTCCCTCATTCATCCATTCTACTTTCCAAATTCTATCTCACTTCCCCATCCTACTCAGGAGAAGCTGAGCGGTGGATGGGCTTCCCCACTAGAGGAAGGCGGAGACGAACCAGTGGGACATGATGGGGATCCGACACCCATCACTGAATTAACCAGCGCAGAAGGATCTCCCCTTATGGCAGCTCCTGCAGCGGCCGGAACACTAGGGACCGACGCTCTGGATTCCTGTAAGTCTCACGCTTCACTACTGGTGCTTGGTGCCAAGAGATCTCGTCTGACCAGCGTATGCCCTGCGTAGTGATCTCAACACTGGGGGCACGCCGGGCTGCGGAGCCCGGGCCATCCTCGAGTGGACCAGCGGCGGACATACCACCTCACTCGGAACATGCTCTCTGCACTGAGTAGGCCCCGACAATAGATGAACAGAGGGCGGCGGATATCAGTGGAGCTGTTCCCAGAACGCGGTCGGAAGCTGGTGGAGGCATCATTGCTGCTGGGGTGAGGGAAGGTCGCCCGGACGTCGAGGATTCTATTCCTCATGAAGACATCCCTGGGGTGGATCCTGTTTCCGATCTACTGGCGGCCTTCCCCATATACCGACCTGCTGACCCTGAGAAGATTTATGACTCAGACTCAGAGGCATCCGAGGAGAGCCGGATGACACAGCGCAAGGGGTAGAAGTGTATCCAGCGCTTTCTCAGGCAGCCCCAGTCTGATTGGCTGAGGTGGATGGGATCACTTCAGACCTGGCTGTGCTTCCTGTGCACCGGAGGGGCTGATGTTCAGCGCCTTCATCTAACGGTCCATGATTACATGGCCGAGAAGATGCGCGAGATCATCCGGCGCACTGACATTTCCCAGTGCCAGGAAGGATCGACGAGCGCTCAAGCGCTGCTGAGGGCGGAGCAAGAAGTCCGGCACCTCGAAGGGCATGCGGCAGATAAAAAGGTCTTCATCACAACATGCTCTGAGCTCGTGGAGCAACTGACTGCCCAGCTGGTTGATGCCCAGGAACAACTGGTGGAGGCGAGTCACCAGATGACCGTGCTTCGAAGTGAGCGGGCGCAGGAACAAGCTAGGGCTGATGAGCTGCGCTCTGTGGTGGCCGATGAGGAGAGAGTCGTTAAAGAGCGGAAAGAAGCCGTGGAGGCTACCAGCCAGAGGGTAGCAGCGCTGGAAAGATCGCTTCAGCACGCTAAACCCTGAGGGCTTTGTTTTCTCCATCTCATGAACTTTTTTCTTATATTTCTCATCGTCTCAATCCAACATATGGCCAAATCCACTCTTTTGTACCCTTGGTTTAATGCGCTCAACCATAGCTTTGAAACGAATAACATCTCACCCCTAGGCTCCTATGGGACATGCCCAACGCAAGAAGAAAGAGATGCTTGTACCATCATTCCGTTCAATTGTGGGGCATTGACCAAGCTTCAGGCGTCCAAAATCGGGCCTGGACTTTTGAAGAGACCCCGGGTCAATTGATGTGTCGACTTCTCAATGTGCCTTAACACACGAGCGGGGCAATGCCGGGGGCATTGACATCTATCCGGACACCGGGGGATGGAGAGAAAGGGCGCATCACACTACCCAAATGCGGAACCCAATGGGGCGCAACCATGGAGGATAACTGTCAATCGTGGAGGAAACACAACATCCATATCACGTTGGCCCGGAATGGGAGGACAATAAATGAGGGCTGACCGCTGACCATTTTCGCAACATGGGGCCTAACTCAAATATCGTTGGTCAGTTTTCCGGAACGTTGGCCCAGGACAGTAGGCGGACCATAGGTCGAGCATCCATACTGTTAGGGGGTACCGTCAAACATGACCAGTTCTCCGGAACGTTGGCCCAAGATAGTAGGCGGACCATAGGTCGAGCATCCATACTGTTAGGGGGTCCCGTCAAACGCGAAAGGAAATGAGGGTCTGAATAAGGGGGAACACAAAGCGTAAGAGATAGAGTGGTGGCTTGTTCGAACAGAGTCCAACACTCTCGATATTGCGCCGCCAGGACGAAGGCGCATTAGGCGGACGTACAAACATGATCACGGGTCGTCCCAATTTCCAGGAAGGACCCCTTTTGCGAGAGAACTGTTGCTTCCCATCATTAGCATGGGGCATCCCGAACATGCTCGGGGTGGATATCCTGATTAAACCATTTCTCATGAAGTCGAGCCGAGGGGCCGACAATAAAGAAGGACGGTGTTCAGCTATCCCTGGGGTTTGACCCAAGACAAAACGTCTGGGAGGTCCTACGTATCTCATAATGATGAGAATCAAGCCACACGTAGTTCTGAAAATACAGTTTAACGTCATGCTGGACGAAATACAGTTTAACGTCATGCGGGATGGAATACAGTTTTACGTCATGCGGGACGAAATACAGTTTAACGTCATGCGGGACGAAATATGGATCTTAGTTTTAGGTCTTAGAGCTCGGACCAAGAGGAAAGGGGAGAAACGGACACATGGCCAGGTGGTTACAAAAAACCCGACGTGAAGGAGGACCTAAGCCCTACTTAACATGTGCTCTCTGGGGAAGCGCTCGAGTCGAGGGACCAAACACGATGGTAGGATGGACCCGCGGGGAAGTGCCCCAGGTGTTCCTACGTATCTCATAAGGATGAGAATCAAGCCACACATAGTTCTGAAATTGACATGGTAAGATACCAGTGCCAAGGGAAAAGGGGAGTGCGGGCGTGGCCCTTGCACTAAAAGAAGCGGCATTTGATAAATCTTTTTTTCCTTTAAGGTGATTGGTTTTTTTGTTGTGAAGCGACAGGCCCAGAGTAGCAGGCCATGGTGTCGTCACAAGCATCAAGCCGTGATAGGCGTTGACAAATGGCATGGCATAAAACCAATACCCAACGTGATGTCCTCTACAAAGAGGTCACCACAATGCAGTGTCGTTTTTCGTCGTGCGGCGAGGACGATAATGTCACAGTTTAGGGTTCTGTGATAGGACCAACAACACAGATTAAGGTCATTTGTTTTGGACCAACAGCACAGTTTAAGGTCATATGTTTTGCACCAACAGCCCAGTTTAAGTTCATATGGTTTGGACCAACAACACAGTTTAAGGTCATATGGTTTGGACCAACACCACAGTTTAAGGTCATATGGTTTGGACCAACAACACAGTTTAAGTTCATATGGTTTCGACCATCAACACAATTTAAGGTCATATGGTTTGGACCACCAACACAGTTTAAGGTCATATGGTTTGGACCAAACGAGAGAGGAGCCTCGGGCAAAGGAGCCTACGAGGGTTCAACAGTCAGGGAGGGGTAGCAGACGCTAGCTCCCAGCTATGCTGGGCCCGAAACACAATGTCTGGGCGACTCCTCACTCCCATAAAGGGATGAAGGTCAAGCTTTGCACAACCCGTAAAGAAGATACCCAAGCACATAATCTAGCGCTCGGATCGCGGGAGCCCTGAGAGACACCATGACGCAGCTCGGTCTGTCTGATGTGCGGGGGTGTACTGAGGTCGTCACGATGGGAGGCTCATGCACCACAGAGACTGTAGCAACAAAGGAGGTTGATCCAATCCCATCCGGCCTGCGGCCCAAGGGGAAACGCTTTACGACTTCGAAGCAGTGGTGTCACGTTGGCCTGAGCCGGTCGATCCCGGCTCGGAGAAACATGCACGTATGATGCACCACCGTTTCCATAAGCCCAACGTCCCGATATCGTACGGGGTTAGGAGGCTCGGGGATCACCTGGGCTTGGTTGGTGTAAGAGTAAAAGGTGATTTCCTGCCATCGCTTAGACCCGGAAACATGCATTCCTCTGGTACCCGAGACAACAAAGCACTCCCCCATATCAGAAGTTGTGGCCTCCAACCGATGGATTGGGAAGACATTTGTGTCATCCAAACCTGCCCAGGGATCACTCGCGACAGCGGCAGGCTCAACCTCACCTTCCAGGATTTGCTTGTCCTTGCTCTTGTAATAGTCTGTGTCTAGGTAACGAGCTTCACAAGAGGCAAATGGGGACGCATCTCCTTGGAGCACACCCACTCGACCCTTAAGGGAGTATTTGAGGCACTGATGGTATAATGAGGGAACCTTTGCGTGAAGATAGATCCACGACCTACCCATCGACGAGTTATAGGCAGTGTCCTGAGAGACAACCATGAATTCAGTATTGGAAATTAAGCCACCAAACTGGGTCTTCAGACGAATCTTGCCGAGTGGAGTATGCTCGGTCCTGTCATACCCCTGGATTCTGAGGTCGAAGGGAGTTAAATCATCCTCGTAAAACCCTAGTTTTCACAGTGTCCGAGTTGGGATCAAGTTAATCCCAGAACCCGTGTCGACAAGACAACGACGGACCTCCACGCCATTGAACTGGCCGGTGATGTACAACAGGTGGATGTGCCCCTATATGGGAGGGTCTTCATCTTCACCGGAGAATGAGATACCCGCCTGACATTCGGCGTCCTCAATCACCTCGGTGTAGAAGGCTTCTGCGGCCGCTACCTCCGTTTCAAACTGGAGGGGGGCTCCTCAGAGCCTCAGCGAGCACCTCACACATTTCAGAGGACAGGCGGAGGGCCTCATGGATGGAAAGCCTCACCGGAATGCCAGCCAGATGCTTCAGGACATCATACTTTCACGCCAAATGCGAGCTTCTGCTTACAGGAGGTCGCTCTGCGATTGGGGGCATGACGGGCCCTGCTGGCGGGACCGGTGACTGACTGGTACTAGGCACGTCCTGCTGTTCCCTAGCTGATGCCCGGAAGGTGGCTGTCATGCTAGGACCGGAAGGCCGTAGTCGGCCAACGGAAGGGCTGGGCTGGTTGCAACGCGGGCAAGGAGATTTCGCCTGATCCAGCAACACGAATGGTGGTGGAAGCGAAGTTGTTGTCACCGGATGAGGGAGCCGCGAGTGCTGCTCTCTACACCGGGCCTACTGCCTGGTCTCGGTGGCGTGCACGACCTGACTGGAGGTGACGACCATCGTGCCCCGGCGATTCACATAGCCATGGCTCCGTTGACGTTGACGACGGCTGGGGACATTGGGGAGGTTCACCTAGCGCTCCTCGTCGTCGGGATCCACAAAGGGATTTACCAACTCAACGGTGTTAACCGAAGCATACCCCGGGCTCTCGGGGAGATTCACCCGGTGCTCCTCATCGTCGGGAGCCACAAATGGATTTACCAACTCTACGGTGTTAACTGAAGCGTACCCCGAGCTCTCGGGGAGATTCACCCAGTGCTCCTCATCGTCGGGAGCCACAAAGGGATTTACCAACTCTACGGTGTTAACCGAAGTGTACCCCGGGCTCTCTGGGAGATTCACCCGGCGCTCCTCGTCGTCGGGAGCCACAAAGGGATTTACCAACTCTACAGTGTTAACCGAAGCGTACCCCGGGCTCTCGGGGAGATTCACCCATTAACGGACGGGGTCTCGGAGGGATCCCCATTCTTAGGGGCATGAAATCGCCAATCGTGCGAGAAGATGACGGTAATGGCAGGGCGCGTTCTTTCTTCTTGCGTCGCCGCCTGCTCTTCTGGGAAGAAGTAGGCTGGGACGACGAGGCCGAAGCGGCGCTCATGGATTCTGAGGGATCTGGTCAGTCCAGGCGGGCACGGATGATGCCATGGGCACGGGCGACCCTCTTGCAGGCCATCCAGTCGTTGTACTTCTGGGACCCACGGTCGGAAACCTGTTCGCACCCATCCCCGTTGTCACTACTGCCATCTGATCCCACGAAGACACCTGCCACCTGTGTCGGGGCTGGCCCAACCTGACTATGTTGTTGTCAATCTGGTCTTGGAGCCAGTCCTTGAACACATATCATTGTTGGATGGTGTGTCCCAGGAACCGGTGATAAGGGCAGTAGTCAGGGCGATCTGTGAGACACACCTCTTCTGGCTTCCGGCACTCAGGCAGCCGCACGATCCTCTGCTCCAAGGTGCTACGGAAATAACTGGGGACTTGGGCCTCGCCAAATGAGTAATCCCGATTCCTTATGCCTGGAAAGGGGACCCTTGGGGCAGACCATGGCCAGGGAACAGAAGAGCCGGCCGAGGAGGCAGAGCCGGATTACCTCGCCTAGGTGGTGGCGGTGCGTTACGCGGAGGCGCCTGCCGATTTTGAGGCGGTTGCTACTGGACCAGAGGCTGTGGGGGTGGATCCCTATGAGCCTGCTGAGATGGCCTCACTGGAAGCAACTCTAGCTATCTGGGGCCTCTATCTGCGCCACAGCAGCGAGCTCGGCTCTGGAGGCTCTCATTGCGGAGATCACAGGATGCAGCGGGCGTGCCTGACTGGCCTATTGCAGGGCTTCTTCGAGGCGCTGAGCCTTGTCCGAGAAGTCCCGGAACCCTCCAGGGTAATTCTACGTGATCAGGGAAGGAACCAACTCCGCCTTGACGTTCCCCACTCACATCGTCAGTAATTTCTCCTAAGTTAGTGGCATGTCAAGGGAGTACGTGAGCCCCTTCCACCGGGCGACGAAGTCCGCAACTCGCTCGTAGGGCCTTTGCTTGCACAAGAAGAGGTCTGCAATGTTCGTCTTCTGGGTTGTGGAACTGAACTGGTAGTGGAATTGTCGACGAAGGTCCTCCCAGCTACTCACTGATCCAACAGGGAGCTGGCTGTACCAGACGAACGCTGGTCCCTCCATCGTCTGAACGAAGCACCGGAGCTTGGCAGCCTCCTGCTGTGACGGAGTCCCCCCAATTGTTGTGGAGGGACTCCGGTCCCGTTAAAGGGGGAAAAGGTGGGATTCCCAAATCCTGCCGGGGTCGGCATGTCATCCACCCATGCGGGGTACGGCTTGCCATCTAGTGGGATCGCCACCTGCCGAGTTTCCAGGGCCTCCAAGTGAGTGATGAGTACCCCCATCAGATTATCCAGAAGCAGATTCATGTCCTGACGGGGATCGCTAACAACATGCCCATTGCCAGGCTCTACGATACGATAGTCGCGCTCAGCGGCTCGGTGGGCAGCTGGCGGAGCGACTGTCGGAGCAGTGGGAGGAAACCGAGCAGGGTCTCCCAGGTTTCCCTCCTACTCGGGAGGGTTCGGCGAAACATATCACGCCCTCTTTCCATGGGCTCCAGTGTCTCTCCTATCGGCGAACACGACATGGTCACGGTTGCCCGGGGGGATCTCAGTAAGGGGTAGATGCTCCTTCCCCTGTTGTCCTGGTCTAGGGTTGTCGTAGACAGGTCACCGCTTTGCAATGCGTTCGGCCAGGAGCTCATCGACCAGCCTCTTTTTTTCGGCTATCTGTTGGTGCAGCGTGGCCTTCTCGGGATCTTCCTCTACCTTCTTCACTGAGGCAGATGGGTCAGCGAGTTTGACAGACCCGACGGGCTCTTTACCTTTGCCGATGTTTTGGCCCAGCGCCAGTGCCTCCGTGGGTACAGGAAGGCCTAGGAGGATCCTCTGTTGGCGAGTAATCCTCGCAGATGGGTCCAGCAGCGGCCTGTCCTCGGGGGGTGAGTCCCCGTCGAGGGGCTCCACAATGTTTACCTCATCTGAAAGGTCCGCCATGTTCATCGCGACTGCCCTTGGCGACGTTCCATCAGGGCCTCCCAGTGGATCGGGCTGCCGGCAGATCGCACAGAAGAGGAGAGCAGCGTACTGCCCCCACCCATGGATGTGCACGTGGGGGTGGCCTCCTCAATAACTCTGCGGAGTACTTGAAAACTTTGGACGCATTTTTGCTGAAGGGCCTCGTGGAGGCCCAACGACTCGGGGTGCCGGACCACGGGGAGTACTGCGAGGTCAACCCGGCGGCACTGATCACCAATCTCCTCGAGATGCGCTTGGCTCCCGGGATAAGGCGCCAGCTGATAATGGAGGCGGGAGTGAGTCACCCAAAGAATCTGGCGGAAACACTCAAACTCTCCCAGGGTGAGTGACTCTGGCACATCAAAACCCGATTCTGAAACCGACCAAAACTTCTCAGGGAAGTGGCCCGCTGCAAGGACGGTCCAGAAGCTCCACGGCTCTGGCTCGGGGTCCGAAACTTGCCACCCCTGATCGTCCACCGAGGAAATTTGGGTAATTGTAAATGGCGTCGAGGAAGGCCGTCGGGGCGGTGGGCTGGCCAGCGAGGAATACGGCGAACAGGCCGATTGGCCGCCGATCCCTGGGTCATCCTCCCGAGGTTGCAGTGCCCTAGTCGCCACGTTGCGATAGGATGGGCCGGTGGATGGGCCTCCTGTCACAAAGTCGGTTCTCGCAGAGGGTTTCTCGCCTCGCGATCCTTCCTTCGGTCCCCATAAAGGTTCCTCATCCTCCCTAACAGGGGCGGGAGGTGCTTCCGAGGAGATCAGCGGCAACTGCGGGCTTGATCCCTGGCGGTACGCCAAATCCTCGTCCTCCTGGATATACCTTAAAAGGGATGAGGGAATCATACGGTTCTCGCATTCGGGGAGTACGAGACTGACGTGTCGCGTCCCCATCCCTGCCCTCAACTCGAAAGGTTGGGCAGGAGGTTCTATCGTTGAATCGTACTCTACCTCAGAATCCGAGAAATAGACTGGTCTGATTCCCATCCGGACTCCCCTGACATTCCTCCGACAGCGATGACTCCCGGCCTTCCTGCCCCTGGGTAGCTCCTCAGGGTAAGGACGACTTCCGTCATTGGGTCCCCCGGCCACAATAGAGCTGGGGCAGAGGGGACCGAAGGCCGGGGTGCGAGAAGCACCGGGACAGATTTCGAAAGGGACATGGAGAGGACCTCCATGTGAGTGAGCGACTGGATACACAACGGCTCCATGCTCGCGACCGGCGGTAGGGGTAGTGACCTCATACCCCATGAAGTGGGTGCTGGAAGGAGTCATACCCGATGAATAGCCGTTGCGAAGAAGCTTTCGGCTTCCCAGATCGGTGGCACGGCATGAACCTTCATGGTTAGCGGCACTACCGCGGATTGGCCCGCAGTGGCCATTGCCAGTGTCCACGACCGAGAGATTCAACCCAACCTGCCTGCAGGGCAGTCGGGGTTTTGATCCCAGTCGGGCACGCGGCTTCCCCTGCTCAAAATGTGCAGTTATCTGGGAACAGGAGTCAGTAGTGGATGGGGCCACAATGGTTGCTGATGCTGGTGCCCCAGGACGGGCGTTCTCCCCCACTCATTCCCGGCGCTGGCGTCGAGTCAGATGGTCCAGAGCCGGCGGTGCGGGCATGGAGATTGCCTGCTCCTCGGCTCGGGGAGTCGGGTGGCGGTGTCGACACGGCCTGGTGGGGGTTCTTGCCGGTAACCCCTGTGATGGATCGCTGATCGGGTGGACCCGGACATCCCCCACCTCATTGGCGTAGGGGAGGGATGTGTCACAGCACTCCGGGGATAGGATCCCGAAGTGGTTGAACGTCTGTGTGGGGAGCGGCGGCTCCCTGCGCGGCCCTCGAGGGTGGCGATGGTGGTGAGGCACGGCTGCCTCCAGATCCAAGTGGGCCATGCCCCTGGTGGGGATGATCCCTTCCTCGTCATACCTACGAACCAGGTTATTGATCACCCTCCGTTGGATGATTTATGACGGGCAGAGGGGGCGCAAGCGCCTGGCTGCTACGGCGGTCGAAGTCGGAGCGATCGTGGGATAGGAGGGACCGCATGGGGTAGCTACGTCGGCATTGCACCTGCCCATGCGCCGTTGGGCAGGTTGCGATCGAGCTCCGAATGCAGTGATCTGATTCCTATAAAACAAGGAGATGAACCCATTAGTATGAACAGGAAAGGAGATCAACAACCAAGGCCCAGCATTATTCCGTCGTTAGTGGTCGGCAAGAGGGAACCATGCTTACGACGTCATAGAACGGAGTAGTCAACATCCTGACAGCCTCGACCCCTGGCGGGTTCACGTCCCGGTGAGGGTTATCCGGACCTGGTGACATGCTATTATTCCGATGCTCCAACGGCTGCCATTCCCCGTGTTGAGGAGAAGAGTTTCACGTCGGGTTCACCATTTTTTGTTTCCAACGCTTTCTCCGGGGCGCGCGCGTCCGTCCGCCGGGGAGGGCGCGCTGCTTGTGGCCCCGCATTCCCGCTTTCCAAAGGTGGGTGCCATCCATTCCTTGTTCAGGGATGTCTGCTCCTTGATCGAAACCGGGATGATGGGATGTCGGTTCTTTCTTCCGTGGATTCCTCCTCAGAGCTCGTCACCTAGTCCGGGTCTCCCTCATAGATTTAAGACGGGTTCGTGAAGCTCATTCCTAGTGCCATATCTACATGGACGCCAGTTAATTACGCTGCTTCCTTCAAGATGTTCCAAAGGGTCTTGTCGGGACAGCAACCTGCGGTGAGGACAATGGTCATGTTGGGGCATCATTGGCATGTCTGTATTTGGTCCCTCATCACAGGGCTTCTCGAGGGCGCGGAAGCACGAGGCATCCCACATCGAACGCGGGGAATGTGTACCATCTGAGGTTTTCCTCAACTTCCCATGTTTAACATGAGGTATGTCGCGAGTTTAATGTCTTGCGGAGATGGATCGGGTTAAAGGATCCCTAGGGGGAACACCGATGTTGGGTCCAACACGTGGGTGGCCTCCCGTATAACATGGAGTGGGAAAGGGTGGCATGATCTAACCAGGATGTGGCGGCCCGGATAAGGATCGGGATGGATGGTGGAGTGAAGCATGGGGCTTACGTTCTGAGACGACCCAAGAGGGGGGATACAGTTTAACGTCATGCAAGACAGAATACAGTTTAATGTCATGCGGGACAGGATACAGTTTAACGTCATGCGGGACGGGATACAGTTTAACGTCATGCGGGATGGGATACAGTTTAACGTCATGCGGGACGGGATACAGTTTAACGTTCTGCGGGACGGAATACAGTTTAACGTCATGCGGGGTGAAATACAGTTTAATGTCATGCGGGACGGGAGATTTGGGGCTTACGCTCTGAGGCAGCCCAAGGTGGTCAGGGAACCTACATGGAGAGGTCGGGATGACCGGGTGGTGGGCTTGAACCTCGTGGAGGCTTCCTACGTACCATGAGTTAGCACGGATCAAAGTCCACGTAGTTCGCTGGGATGGGGCTTACGCTCTGAGGCGGCCCATAGGAGGATGTCATGGTTGATGCGCACTCTAAGCCCACGTGAGTCATGCTCGGTGTGGGAAACAAGAGACACCAGGGACCAGACGATCACGTCGCGGAGGGTGCATCCGTCAGAAGTGGAATGGGGCTTACGCATTGAGCGGCCCAAAGAGGAAATAGAGGCTTACGCGTGGTTAGAGGCCCTTGGTGCCGGGGCTTACTCCAAGGTGGAGGCCTGTGGTGCGACAAAGCGCAGTGGGAAAATGACTCCACTGGCCTTGGCAGGGGGGAAGTACGGAGATGCACGAGTGCAATCATCCATACGAATGGTTAGGGGCTTACACTCTGAGGCCGCCCTTCCCCCGCGGACAAACGCCCCGCCAACAAGGAGGATCTCATTCCATGTGAGGAAGATTCCACTCCCGTGGAGACGAGTGGGCGTAAAAAATGTCCGAGTTGGGGGGACCCTGCGTTCAAAGCACGGGGACGGACCACAGTTTAACGTCTTGTGTTAAGGATGAGGTTCTTAGCAGTTTAACGTCCTAGAGCTTGGACGAGGTGGGTTTGCTCGACACCCCTAGGGCTTACATGCCCAATGCCCTCTACCCCTTGTGGAAGGGAAGGCATCGGCAAGGCCATGGTGAAAGGGGGTCGCAGGGCAAACCACCGGGGGGTCCACGTTAGCGTGGCTATGCGAAGAAGAAATAGTTGTTAGTGTGCCTATGCGGAGAAGCATAAGGCAAAGCAAAGAAATGGGAAACATGACCCAAGGGACCTTGAGGTTACTTTGCACGAGCCTGGAAGGCCGTGCTGGAAAACAACGCATGGCGCGCATGCCCGGCAGGGGAGACATTAGGTGCCGGTGCAGGGGGCAGCCAAGGGGCGTCAAGGTGAGGGGTCATCGGCCTTGCGCGTGCAAAAGGGATGATTTACGCGCAAAACACTGGGACGACGCACAATAGGTGTAATGGAATTGTGCGCGAAGAGGTAATTACGCGCAAAGTTTTGCGCGCACGGCAGGGTATTGCGCGCGCGGACCACGGATTGCGCGCAAGTGGGGAAATCGGGGGAAGGGGCAAATTCACTGAAGCCGGTGGAGTTGCGCGCAAAGGCAAACTCCGGGGCAAGGTTGCGCGGAATTTGGGATTTCCTGGATGTCATCTTTCGCGCGGGGGGAGCCGAATTGCGCGCACGAGAGTTGCTTCGGATTCCTCAACCCCCAAACCGTTCGGGGTCACCTTATATTTATAGGCGACCTCCGGTGAGGAATCCAGGCGGCGCGTGAAGTTTTCCGCGCCAGGAACAGCTTGCACGCAAAATCTCGCCACGGAGAAATGGGGCGCGCAATTATTGCGCGCCTCACCGGTCCAATTCCGTGAATCCTGGGAGCACTTCACGCGCAGAACATTTGTGCGCGCGGATCCTCCTTTATTTCGCGCACCACTTCATGGGCCTCTGGACCGGGCCTCTGATTCCAAATATGACTTCGCTTCGTCATTCCGAAACTTCCTCCGGGAGTTTCGGGCTTTTTTCGGCGTCAACAATATTCCTAATATAATTCTTCACCAAAATGGAGTAATTTTCACATTCAATTCAGAGAATTACATCATTCATATCCCTACATTTTTATAATGTTAAAAATTCAATAAAGATACCTTTTTATTTTTTATTTGGTGAATCAAAACTTACTTTTTAATATCCCACAAAATTATTATAGAAGTCTTTGATTTTTATTTTAATATTAAGAGTATATTGATCAATTTCCAGACACTTACTAATTAGTTAATGCTTATCAGAAACTCAGTTTTTTACGACTAATGAAATGATTGATATTTTTTTATAGATAAATGATAATACCATAATCACAACCTAATAATATCTTGAAGGTTTCTTTATATGTAATAATGGATTCATCCTCCAATTTTTTTGCTCATGTAATTCACCCTCTACTTTAATTTTTCGTGTTTGAGGATAATTATTATTAATAAATATATTATTGAACTCCTCCCATTTTAGGGAACTAATTTTATCATTTTTCATTGTTTTCTTGATGAGAATCAATGAGACAACCAATGAATAACGTGAATATATTTTTCATTGTTTTGGTATTTAAATACATTATATACCATAAATGTGCTAAAAATATGATAACATAGTGCTTTAATATACTTGGGAATTACCCATATAAATGACTTATTACAAATTATTAATTCAATATTTCCCATAAATTTCTCAACACATGAAATACTATTAATCATAATATTGTATATAATTTCATAGGGAAATGAGAGGAGTGATTTAAATAAGCAGTAAGGTAAAAACTATCAATGATTAATAAAGGATTAGATCATAATCATGTGATACAATATAAAAATTGAAGTAATAATGTATCACCCTCAGAATTTGTGATTTTTTTCAAATAAATTTAATATTTTTGACAATTTTTGTTACACGCAACATCGAGTTTATCTTTCGTTGCACACAACACTGAGTTTAAATGAAACACAACATATTATTAAAATATTATTATTTAGTATGATATTCATCGCCTGACCTTTGTAATGAAGGGTTTGAATAGGATTAAATAAATTATAAAATATATGATTTACACAAGTATATATAAATATATTTTCATATTGACTAATTAACTAGAAATGAAAATTAAAACCATTTCAAAATAAATAGAATATTTTCCTTAAAACTATTTTTATGAAAAAAATAAGTTTTATTAAAATTAATTAAATAAATAAATTTTGGTAAATAATTGCAATGAAATTTATATATTATATATTCCTCCAATTTATTATCATTTATTGTATGTTTTTTTAGACCCGAGATAAGAATAAATCCACTTTTATGCTTAAAACTATATTGTTCTAAAATGAAATTTTATCGCATTTTGCGCACTTATTTTAATAACAATTAATCTTTTTTATTTTATTTTTTAATATAATTTAATTTTTTACATAATAATGTATAATTTATCTTATAGTGATTTTTTTAGAATTTACTGAGAGGATAAAGTTTTCAATTAATAGTGAAAAACACTAGTTTTTATTAAGAATTATAATTTATTTTAAATCATTGAAAAACTTGAAAAAATATATTAGTATTATTTTAAAAGAAAATTTATTTCAATGATATATATATTAATACAATTTAGGTTATTTTAATCATTTTAATAGATATTTTTTGTATAAAAAACTTTTCAAACATTTGAACATTTTCTCTTTGAAAACCCAATTTCACATCATGTCTCCAAGTTTAATTTTAAATTATATTTTTCCACTTATATGAATTTAATTTGGAAAATTTTATTCTATATTTTTATTCATCATAATATAGAGTATCTAATTAGTTCAACATAATTTTTTACTATAATTAATAGTAAAAATAGTAAAAACTATTTATTGGAGCTTAGGTAAAAATGGGTTTACAAGAGGGTAAACTAAATAGACTTGGGTTAAACATTATACAAAAACGATCCAAAAACCATTTTATGAACATATTTAGACCATATATATTCTTTTATCAATATAATTCTACTTTTTCTCCGTAATTAATTTTAAAAACATTAGTAAAACTGTTTTTTTTAATTAGAAGTGTGTCACTCACGTCACATAGAAAGGGAAACCCCCTCCTCCCATATTCACACATCAAACCCCCATTTTTAGACATTAAATACCCAAATAATATCATTAATTAAATCCTATCATGCTATAAAATTTATTTTAGTCATAAAGGCAAACTAATAATCCTTTTAGTGCAAACCAAAATATATTGTTTGAAGAGGAGGTAATGTCCCTAACCTAGTGTTTTATTTATTTCTTCCTCAGCCTTATTAAATAATTATTAAAACATTATTATATAATATTCTCAGTATCTAAAATATAATTTTATATTATTAATTTAATTTAATGACCTAAATACTTCTCCTCTTCAATCAAATGGGTAACAAAATCATCATTCATGTGTACGGCGGACTATCGCCTTGTGAAACGATGTTATACGTTTTCCATAAAATCCTCTCACATATGGATAAAATGATTAATTTAATTTTTATAAATGATATTAATGATATTAATTTACCAATTTAATTTTAATACCATATCTAAATTCTTGCTTCTAACCCACATGGAAAATAAGAACATCGCTCGTGTGTAAGACATACAACTGCCTCTTGAATCAGTGTGATGTCTTTGTAATTTCTATTTTACATGGATATTAATAATGATATATTAAATAAATATATAATATATTAGTAACATATTAATAATTTTAAAGTTATGATATCATATATACCTCTTCACCGTCTATTCCATGGGAATACGATAACATCATCCAGGTGTATAGCGGACAAACGCCTCGCGAACCAATGTGATTTGTTCACGTTTACATGGAAGGTAATAAGGATGTGTTTAATAAAAATTTTTATTTATGTCCCATAAAAATGATTTTTTAATGGTAATATATTATTTACCTTTATTTATTTCTTTTCTTTAGGAAAATGGAAACAGCGTTCAAGCCTACGTATGACCCACCGTCTCCATGATTAGTGTATATCATTTTCCATAACAAAATTTTGTTGACTACTATAAATATATATATAATATGTATTTAATTTAAGTAATGGATAAAATTCATGATATTATGTATCTATGATCAAAGTAATAGGACCAAAAAATAACCAATCAAAACACATATTAAAAACAAAGTAGTTAGTACATAAAATATGATTTTTAAAAAGGAACTGTTGATAAATGGGTAAAAAATGTCATAAGTAAATAATATATGGTATGATAAATATGATTATATTTCTATAATATATTTATAATAAAATTATATTTATTATATAGGAGGTTTTATCATATATTAAGGAATTCGATAAATAAGCTAAGGGATTTCTATCCCAATTTTATTTTCTTCTAAGACAAAATCCATATTCAAAACATATTTCTTTTATGTGGTGTATATAAGATACATTAATGTATTTTATAATTACAATTATTTAATTCTTGGGTATTAAAATATCCATTTTATGATATCTCTTTCAAGGGTTTTTCGGTTCCAATGTTATCAAGTAGTAAGAGGTTTTTTGTGTCAAATTGCCTTCTTTTGGACACAAGTTAAACTATAAACCTATCTTATTCTATGAGTTTTATATATTTAAAATTTGATATTTTATATCATGTTTATGGAAATATAAGTACATGTATAAGTAATGTTACCATCTGGGGTTCAAAATAACATGTTGTACGGGCCTCTACAATTTGAATTCCTTTCAATTGTGGTTTAGGCTCTCATTGACCATACAATAGAGGTGACTCCCCTTATGCCATCAAAATTGGTGGATTCATACTCCATATACTATTCTAGTTATCTGTAACCCCCATTGTGTTGTCTCTCATAGAGCCCTGATGTGGGGGCTACACCCTGAACATCTATGAAAGCGGTTCTTCTTTGGTCAATCTCCATGTCATCACAACCTTTGTTCGCTCAAATACTAAAACTTTTTATTCCAATGGTTAGATAAGAATTAGTTGAGGGTTATATGGTTCTTAAATTCTTATATTCTTCTTTCATGGATGCTTTTTATCTTTAAATATTGACTCTCATGGTGATATTTGGGATAGACAAGCCTTAACTCATGACATTCCATACATTTATTGACTCTTGGTGTTTAATGGCTCTAACTTCCACATATGATCACAATCTGAATTCATTAAACAAATTTATGACCTTTAGGTCTTATTTTTTCATGTATTTATCTTCTTTTTGTACATATATTAGCCACTACCTTTTCAATATTCATCGATGGTCCATGTAGGACAACCTCATCTGTAAATCTCCCTAGGCAGTGGTCTCGACCCTTCTTCCTGGGATTTCACTTCCCTTCTTCAAACTATGCTTTTTGTAGATAATTATGTTGTCCTTAAGGGAGTTCATGTGCACTGGTGAATGATATGTGAATCTCTATGAGGTCTCAATTTCCCAGATATGTGTCATAATGGATGTGTCTCAAGCATTCCCATCCCAGCTTCTTCTCTGAATTGAAGACTCGAATAAATGGAGGAAATATTTTCTTTATCCCAACTGACCCCAGTTTGATTCACAATGTCACATACATGGTCACTCATTTTCATAATGATGATGGTTGTGGGAAAATATCATAGATCTGTGACAACTATCTTTCTCATGCAGCATTGGGCCGCCACCCCCCTTGACCATTAACCCTCCTCCAGTGGACTCCCTTGTTATGTTGTTGTCAGTAGCTATTAATGATGCTTCCACTCCACATTATCTCTCCATTCCAGTTAACTTTACCATTTATGTGTTTCCTCCTAATAAATTTTCTTCCTTTTTATTTAATGTTCAACATACTTATGGAACTATTTCCTTTTTAGAATCGGTTTCCTCTCACTCTTCTTAATTAGTGGGGGCACTATAGTTCCATCTTACGACGGAAAATATCAAGTATGTGGTAGGAAGATCATGTCCCTTATATATTTAGACTATACTTCTATTATCAGTTATCCAGTTATCCGAAAGTGTCCTGGTGATTTTTTTGTGAAACGGAATAGTATGATATTACATGAGGTTCCTCCCAATACATCAATCTCTTATGATCCAAGGCCTCTAGATATTTCCATAATTCAAGTTGTTAACTCTTTTAGTATATTATCGCATGTCCCAATGGATGGAAATCTTCATCGTCCCTCTCTTTCCTCGATGCCCAGTGGATTTTACACTAGATCTCATTCCATGAAGGGTATTTCTTACCCTTCCCACTAGTCTAATGGTGGTGCTAATTCATGTCCCAAAACAAGTAATACTAAATTTCAAAGATTTCTTTCATAGTATGGAATTCTCTTAGGCTTGGAACCTAGTTGAAAATAGATTTTATGTCTAGTGAACTATCTAAGAACAAGTCTTCTATTTTTGTTGTGTTAGAACCTAAACAATCTACTTTCAAGATTGATGACTTTGCTCACAAGATATGACTTGGTGATTGAATTCATGTTAATCCCCTCAATCACCATATCAATATTTTTTGAAGGAAATCCATTTCATTTTACCTAAAAAACCTATTAATAACATATCATGATGAAAATTATATTCCATAATTCTTCCTGCTTTGTCACTTTCGTTTATTCCAATTGTGATCTAATGGAGATAAAATAGTTGTGGAAAGACCATTAAATCGTTGATATGGGTATTTCATTTTGGTTGATTGGTGTTGAATTCAATGTTATTATTGACCCCTCAAAAAACATGGTTGAAGTGTCATGTCATTGGAAATACATGCACGATTTTATGGCATTTATGGCTCAGAACAGATTATCAGACATGGAGTTATCTGGGGTAAAACTCACCTAGTGTAATAATTAAAATGGGAATTAAATTTGGTGTATGCATGGATGTTTTTTTGAAATATTTCATGTGATATCTACTAATCCTAGATCCACTGTCACTCACTTGGTGCCTACATTATTTTATCACTCTCCTCTTTTGGTGTACTTTAGGTCTATTGTTAATACTGTAAATAACTTATTCTTCTACAATATATGGTCATTAAATCATTATTTTCATTTAGTGTTCCAAGAGTCCTGTAACAATCCCATTCTTGATCATCCATTGCTTGGACTTCATAAAAAATCTCAGAATACTTAAAGAAGATCTTATTGTCTATACCATAGATCATCCTTAAATATTTCATAATTTGGAGTTTTTGAAAATTGATATCAACTATACGTAGTCCATTTTAAAAGAAATTTGGAACATGTATTTATTTAATGATCTTACTAACAACAAGAATATTTTATCAGACATGCTTCTTGATCCATAATGCATTACTCTAGAGGTATATAAGAAGCCATGGTTGAAAGATGGAGATAGAAACATATCCTTATCCTAGATTTGTATCAAATAAAACAAGAATATTTTGATTCCTAACATCAACATGTAGGATGGGTTTTCACCAATGATCATTCTATGGTAGGTAGTATGGTGGAGAATAAATTTAGGTCATTTCTATTAGTTACCCATCAGGCCATGCAGGAAGGTTATCTGAGTGGTCATTGTTTTCTCTATGTGGTCATTCCTACTATGGTTTCTGAGGCCTTCATCTTAGTGCTTTTGATACTTCCAGATAATGGGTGATTTTTGATGCACTAACTGCACTCAACTAGGACAGCTCATAAAGACTGGATTGATTTTTTAGGTATTTTATGTGGATTCTTTGGACCTCATTAAAAATAATCTATTAGGTATCATTCATTATTTGGTTCATGGGGGAAGTTCTATCTTGTTGTATTGTGCAAAAAAACTTGTTCTTATTCCAACAGTGAGATACCCTTCCTCTATTAATCACAATAGAACTATTATCATGTTTAATGTTTTATACAAGGTGTCAGCTAGTGTTCTCAAAAGAAGGTTGTCATCCCATCTCTAGGTGTGGATTGAAGAGGAACAAAATTATTTTTTATAGAGGAAGGTCTTTCTAATCAACCATCACTCTCACTCAATATATGATTGGAGACATTTATAGTAAGACATCAGGTTATATTATTGCAACAAAAAAATTGATATATAAATGGAATATGGTAGGATTTAATAGGGATTCATCATAAAGGTGATGTCTTGTATAGGTTTTTATACATATTTTTTTTGACTAGTTCTACATATGTTTCAGTTCACCTTGGTTTTTAGTGAGTTTCATGGGAAAGAGATGTGGTGTTTTCAAATTTTTTTATAGGTATAGACAAGGAGATCCCATTTCTTTAAACCTCTTCATTTTGGATCAAGTATTCTTTATATAAATTATTTTGAGTTCCATCTAGGATAAAAGTATACTCCATTTCAATTTAAGGATTCACTTTAATGGTATTTCTCATATTCGTTTTTCTAATAACATAATACTTTCCATTAATGGTAATAGGATATCTTTACAATGAATCATCAATGTTATAAAGGAGTATTTCAAGTGGAGTGAATGATGCATAAATTATGGAAAGTTAAAAATTTATATTTCGAAATGATTTTCAGAGAATCAAGTCAAAAATATTTAAGACAATCAGAGAATTAGTATAAAATAATTTCCTATAGACTACCTTGATCTTCGACTCCTCTAGGGGGCCTCCACATTCAACACTATGAGAGATCAATTCCTAAAATCACAGGTCGAATTGTAAAATGGAAGAACTATTTCTTATCCTTTAGTGATTTTATCGTGATGGTTTATTGGATTCTTTCTTCGATTATGATGAAAATTATTTTTGTTCTAAATGTTCCAAAAATGGTGGATAGTATCATCGTGAAAATCATTACTTCATTTTTTGGGACTTCCATATGGAAAGTCACTCACACTAGGAATATTGGTCTAAAATGGATAAACTGGTGGATTTGAGGGTATTGGCCTATGAAATGTAGTGGAAACCATGCACCACCATCAGGAAAAATTGGCTTGGTAGGTACTAGATGTTTGATCTTTTTGGGATCATTTTATTGTGGGTAAGTGCGGGGATGATTTATGCAAGATAAAGTGGATGGTCTCCATCCTTTGGAATCATTTTCATGGTCATTTACCAAAAACTCCAATGGAGATCATAGTGGATTTTAGAAAGCAATTAAATAAACCACTAGAAGAATAACTAAGTGGTAGTTCCCCTTGATTTTCTATATGTTATAACTCCAAACATCACTTTTTCTCAAGATTGTTCTTTTCCAACCTTCACTCAAGAAACTCTCAAACCGTAGAAACATGATGCCATCAAAAAAATTCATCTTTATTCTAATCCCCAAAAATTATAGTTCACTAGTTCATCTTCAGTGGTGTTCTCAATCAGGGAGTATAATTTTTCGATCTGTAAACACTACAAGGTGATAATGTATAAACATATTTCACAAATTGATATTCTGATCAATCATTACTTCCTAGTCTAGAAAATTTGGCATCATTTTCTACCAACTGGTAACTCTATTAGACAAAAAGGATATCATGTTCTGTCAAAATGATTCTACTATCGATACTCCAAATAATAGTATGTTGATCACTTGTTCATTAAGGGTGACTAGGCTAGATTTATATAGTGTGGATTCCAGAATCTTATTGGTATTAATTTTTCATAAGAAAATGGTTATACTTTTTCCCATTCTGGGATTCAGGGTGGAGGTTAATAACTTAGGATACAAGGTGAGGGATACTCTATTTTCTACTAGTTTTTGGTATTTTTGAAACACTGAGAATAAATCAAGGGAGGAAGGTTTCACTAGGTTTTTCATAGCCTTACTAACCGAGTCCAAGTTCTTGGCTACTGAGTTAGACTGAAAATCTGTTTTTTATTTGATTTTTGATACAGCCGCATTATAGTTCAATGGTAACCGGTGGGATAACAAATCAAATAATACCCAATTCAAAATTTAAAATTCAAAAACCCATAGAATAGTCCCCTCATCAGCAACCAATATCACCACTATCATAGTTGTCAGTTCTATACAATGACGATTGTCGATGTCGCCAACCAAACATTAGAGACAATCAAGGAAAATCGAGTTGATTTGAAACATAATCACCTTGTAGTCATCACCCATACATCATAGAAACTATAAAAAAATAGAAATAATATACATAGTCTTTAATGATAAATCTAACAATGCCACCATCATAACCATTCAAACTTCACACTAGTAGTCGAATGCCGTCATAGACCATTGCAGCCACTATTAAACAGCATACCCACAAAATAAACGACACAACATAATAGTGAACATCACTGATGGACACCTCCATAATCCAAATAGAACACAACCAATATATAAATTCCATCAAAACCTCTACCAAGCAATCCTCAAGAAGATTGGCTACTAAAGGAGGATTAAACAAACCATCACCAAAAATCAAAACAACTTGTGTGAGGGCCACCATTGGCCACCAAATCTCACCTTAAAAACCCACTAAGGAACCACCAATTTAGATCCATATTAGATAAAATCATAAGGGATTGAGTTCATGGCAGGGATTTGAATGCTGAGGGATCTGAACCTGCATAGTGAGACTGATTTTAGAAGCATTGGTTACTAAGTTAGGTTCTCAATTGAAGCACTGGGGAAATTCTATTTCCTTGAGGATGGTTATGAATGGAAGAGTATCTGATTCTATCACAAAAATAATGGGTCCATCGAGAAGATAGGTTTGGTGGAATACCCCTGATAATAGATAAAATATCAACTTTTAAGGTTCTTTTAGCCTTAGTATCGTGAGAGGGGGAGGTGTTGTTCAGGACTATAGGGGTTCAGTGGTTCATTATTTCAGAAATTTCTATGGTCAAGGAGATTATATTATGCTATAGGTTAAGGTTTTTATTAATTTGATGAAGTTTTTTCAATCATATAACATTATCCTCATGGTTATTGAAACTGATTCCTCGGTTCTCTATAACTTCTTCCAAGCAAGGTATGATAATACTTGGTCTATTATTTACCTCATTTGAAGTTTTAGGGTTCATATTGGTCATGCAAGAATGACTCATACATTTCATAAAGGTAATCATGATAAGGATTTTATATCTTCAAAGGGTAACCAGAAAAATCCCCTCATTATTTAGACAAACATGGGTTCTTTACCTCCAAAGTGTGCTGCATTTGTATGGGAGGATTCCCTTGGAGTCCACTATATCAGGACCCCCTGACTTTGTTTTACTTCTTTCTTCTTGATATTAATATAATTCTACCACTTTGAATAAATGAAAAGTTATATCATGACTTCCCTTATTTTATTGATATTTTTATTTCATGTAATGTTATTATTTCAAGGGGATTACGATTCAAAGTTACCAATATGGTAAGGGTTTCATTTTACAATATCATAAATTATAGGGATTATTTATAATTATGTTTTTAATGTTGAAATATTATGATCTCCCTATCATGAAACTCATGAATTTTCTATTACTCTGGTTATTTTGTGATAATGCATTCATTCCATTAATTTTCCTCTCTTTATGTACTCAAGAGTTCAAAATAATACTTTTATGAAAAAATCAGATTTATTTCTCTTTTCAGTCAAAAACCTATTTTTCTTCCTAAGCCATGTTTTCTAAAAGTGTTTTCAAAAAATATTTCTTGTATTATCTAAATAATTTACTAAGTAACTTTTTATGAATATTTTACTTTTTTATAATTTTCTAGAAAAATAATATTCATGTAGTTTTTCAAATAATGCTCATTTGAATTTTTCCAAAAAATATGAAATAAATATTTGTTTAATGTGTACAACATGAACAGAATTATCTTTCATGTAGACCAATAATTTGTTTTTAAGGTTACATTATAATAATCCAATTTTATTTTCAAATACAAGGATTTTGAAAATTTCTTATGTTTTAAAATATGATTTTCAAATTGGAAATGATATTTTCCTCATGAAATGTTTTAAATGGTTTCTAAATCCTTATAGTTTCTCAGAGTTTATTCCTAAAAAATATATTTCCTAAATATATTATAATGTTTTAGTTTTTAATGTTGATTTTTAATGAAATTTTTCTTCCTCAATAAGTTTTCTAACTGATTTTTAAAAATTATTTTCCATCTAAAATGACATCCATTAATATTACATATGATTTACTAGTGATATGATCCAATTATACCATTATTATTATTTCTTTAAATGGTTTATATTTATGATGAAAATATCTTTTGGAAACTCACTTCTCCCCCATAGGTCATACCATGATAAAAAACTAATGACACCTGCTTATTTTTTTTATGGTTTATACTTTGATAAAATAATGAAATGATTATGAAAACTATTTCTTTTCTATAGGTTATGTAATGATGAATTTTTTATGAAACCCATTTTATTTTGTGGTTTATGATATTATTAATGTTTTATGCTCTTATGGAACACATAATTATGATTTTTATTATGTGATGAGTAGGAACTATACATCCATCCATTGTATTATGTATATCATTATATCTCATGAGATTATAATGGTAAGACAATGGTATTGATCCAGTATTGAAAAAAGGTGCATCCTGATCCACTAAGGGAAATAGGTGTGTCTAAATTCACTATGGGAAATATGTGCATCCGGATTCATTATGTGAAATAGTTAATAATTCGTGATCAAATATGTTTATTCTCTTGGTGTTTAAACTTGAAACTTGAAATTTTTTCTATAGTTATGATGATTACATTATTTTATGTGATGAGACTATTGTTGAGGATTGATTTCTTATAATTTATTACTTTTATGGACCAAGTTTTCTAAAATGATAACGATTTATTCCATGAAACATGTTTATGATCTTTGAAATGTTTGGTATGAACATTCTCAGTTATATTCACCATCACATACCCTAATGTTTGTTTTATGATTTCATATGATGGATATTTATATCACCTATGTTTACCCTAACAAGAATTTGATCTCACCCTTTCTTACATTTCCTTCCCCATGTTATAAATAAATGTTTAGGTAGGGTATTCTTAACAAGATAACTATATGAGAATATATTTATATGATATGTTCAATATATTTCTTAAAATAAGAATATTGTTCTACTAGTGCCCAAATACACTAATCTATTATGGTTCCTAGAAATTTGATTCTGAATTTTAAAAAATATTTATCTAAAAAGATGTGATATTTATGTATGAATGAAAGGGTATCTATATATTGTATCCGAGGAAAGGATTTTTCAATAATTACTGAATAGGATAAGAAAAACATAAGTGAGATTCCTAGCAATGTGGCAAGTACTTTTCTAGGTATATTTCAAGGGATATCTTTAATTATAATTCTATAGATAATTCTAAGTATAGGATAATATCCTAGAATTTTTGTGATGGATATATCACAGGTTTCCAAAAAATTATAACCCTGTATGGATAATATAAGATGTTTTTGATCTGTAGAAGAGGTACCTAGGGGTAACAACTATAAAAAGAGTGCATTGAGATGGAATTGATTGTCACAAGGTTTATGATAACAGGCCTTACCTTACACCTTGTTTGACACTCCTCGGGAAAATGCTTTCAAAATTCATAAACTTATTATGAACCATAATGAAGGATTTAAAAAATTAATATTAGTGACCTAGGTTAATTCTAAGTTTTAATTTATTAAAAATAAGGTGTCATGATATAGGTATCCTATAATGGTTTTTTCAAAATCATGTGGTTTTCCACTATTATAAATGTTTCTATCACAATTATTTCTGATTTTAGTTGCTGTTTATAACATGAAGGAACCATGTTAATGCTCAGTATGATGTACAATTCACATATTTTCCAACAGATCAAAAATATATTTGGGGAGTTTTAATGAAAAATATTGGTGTTATGAACACACAACATTCTCAAGAATTTAATCATACTAAACTTTAAAATGATAAAAAGAGAGAAAAACATTCTATTGAGTCCTTCATGAGGAAAATCCTACCTTCTTTTAATGGTTATATAAATCCATTATTTGCTCAGAAATCAATTAATAGCAATAAAAATAAATTTTTTGTTCTTTGGTTTTCAGATCATGAAAAACTGACTATGAATATTCATCATTTGAAATAAAAAGTATATCAGTGTTGGAATATTATTAATAACATAAGGGAATAATAATAAAATTAATCTATGGAATGGTAAGAGTTTATGGGGATTTTTTTAGTAAGAACTTACTTCATATTCTATTAAAAAAATTGAAAACTAATTCATAGAGATTAAGTAAAAGGATGATGAATCTATTGGTACCTATGAATATAATTTCAAAAAACATTCAAGGTAAGATTATAGTTTAAGAATTAACCCTATAAGAAAAATTGGTCGATTGTTTGGTGGCCCAAAACTATCTTTATAAAGGCCTTTTATATAAGAAAATTTTGTAGATATAAATATTTCATTCAATGCACACTAAAGGTATAAATAGAAATTAGATATTCCCAACATTCCTATGGTTCTAATAAGAAAAGGAAAATTGAGTCTCATGGAAACTAAAATGGTGAAAAAAATCATCTGTCTACATGATAAAAGTGTGGGATGAATCATCAATGAGATTACTTGAATAGAACAAGGAGGTTCTTTAAATGTGTAAAGTTAGGTAAAAAATCTTGTGAATGTTGAAATGAAATTAATGGTCTAGTTAATAAAATGGAGGAGAAGATTATTCCAACCAATGAACCACACACACACTAGTGTTTCAAGTACAAAGAGTTTGGGAATTATCAAAATAAATGACCTAATACAAGGGACAATGTGCATGAAAATCCACAACAACCACTATAGAAAAATGACACAGGGAAATCTTATCCAATCACAATGCATAAAGTGAATCATGATAAATAGGCCACACTTATCCTCCCCTATTTATTTGGGAATTTCTTATTTGATTTTTTATGAATGAGACATATGAAAATATTATTGTTCATCAGTCTGTGAAATTTCATGTGATTATATCCCTATACATGGATTCTAGAATAATGAAATCAAATTTTATATTATTTCTAAATAATGATAAACCCAAGAATCCAATGATTTTTTTGTATAAGATAATATATTATATAAGGAATAAAGATTGAATTAACATTTGGATGTTTATATGACTCCATGTATAATTAACGTAAGTGTTATGGATATCTTTATGGGTGTGTGAGTTTAAGGTTGATAATAAGTTCAAAGTCATTTATGCCCCTTTTGAGGTTTTATGATATGGGAGTTTATCATGAATAATGATATTTTAAGATAAATTTATGGAAATACAACCCTTTAGTTTTTATATGTTTTACTGATAAAGTTATTTAAGGAGGAATACCTTTACACTTTTTGGTCATTTAATTAAAGTCACGGTTAACCTTTAGGGTTTAGCTTATCATTGATATTGAGGTAATTATGGGTTGTAGTTGATCACTTTTCAATTTCATCACACATAATTACGGTAAGAGAATATTTATATCTGGATCATTATTCTAGAATATATATTTATTATGTTTTATGATTTCATGGATTAATACATTTAATTGTATCTAATCAGGATCTAAAGATTCCAATGATGATTTAGAAAATTCTTCCACAATATCTTCATGCGTGGTTGAGTTTCATCGCTGCATATCATCATAAAATATATGTTCAACCTAAGAGAATAATTATATACTAAGAGGATATGATTTGATCTTGTTTTATGGATTTCAAATGATTTTGGGATCAAAAACTTACTCTAGATGATTTTTCATGCATCAATATCTTTAAATCAAGCATTCGTATGGATCCTTATGAATCCCTTTATGGAAAGAAGTATAAAAATTCAGTGTACTGAAATGAGGTTGTATAAATAAATCTATTGAGACATAAGAAAGTTGATGAGACGTAATAGAAGGTTAGTTCCATTCCGAAATAGTAAGGACATCAAAAAGTTGACAGAAATGTTATGCTAATAATCTTCGATGTGATCTAGAATTTGAAGTTGGTGATAAGGGGTTTATCTAAATTTCTTCATTGATGAAACAAGGTAAAACTATTCCCTAGGTAGATCGGTCTCTTTTAAATACATGATAATGTTGGGAAAATTAGAATATATTTTGTTTCTTCTACCTAACCTCTCTCAAGCCCATTATGGGTTCCATGTATCTCTCTCAAGGAAGTATATACCCGATCCATCACATTTTCAAAACTCAAAGGTAGTATTGTTTCATCATAATATTTCCTATGAGCAATAATCATTGGATATTATAGAACATATAGAGACTATTATATGAAATAATACCACTCACTTGGTCATTATTTTGTTATGAAATCGCTATCTTTAGGAAGTGATGTTGGAACCTGAGGATATAATGAGGTAGAACTATCCTTATTTTCTATTAACAAAGTGATGAATTTTGAGGTAAAAAATAATTTTAATGGGGATATAAAGTAAAATCCTAAGTGTTTTAATTTAATTTCAAAAATAATAATCTTTTTGATGTTTTAAATTACACAAAACACTGAGTTTAGCTGGTTTTATAAAAAACATAGAGTATTAATGAAACACAACATACTATTAAGAAATTATTATTTAATATGGTAGTTATCAACTAGCCCTAGGAAGGGAAAGTGTGAATTTAATTAACAAAGATATGAAAATATATGGTTTAATATATATATATATATATATATATATATATATAATTCTTTACTGAAAATTAATTAAAAATGAAAATAAAGGGAATCTTTTTTTATAAAACTATTTTAAAGGAAAAAATGATTTTTCATAATACATTCAATAAATTAAATTTGGTAAATTATTTTATTTAAAGTTAATTATTATATATTCAATCAAATTTTTAATATTTATCTTATGTGTTTTCTAGAAAATAGATAATAATAAATCTAATTTTATACTTAAAAACTATATTTTTCTAAGACTCAATTTTGTCAAATTTTATGTACTTATTTAAAAAAAATTATTTGATAATATTATAAAATTTAGTTGAAAAAATATATTTCATTTTTGAAATCATCTTTTCCATATAATATTAAAATTATTTTTTTAAAATTTTTAACGAGGTTGAATTTTTTTATGAATAGTGATAAATTCTGGTTTTTACAAAGAATTGTCATTTCTTTTAATGATTTTAAAAACCAAATAAAATTAATATGGTTTTAAAAGAAAAAATTAATTACATTATATATATATTAATACAAACAAGGTAATTGGAATTATTTTCATATTAAATTATGACATAAAAACATATTCAACTTTAGAACAACTTCTCTTTAAAAACTCACTTTCTCATTACCATTGTGGGATAAATTTAAATTACATTTTTTCCCTTCTATGAATGTCATTTGTAAAAATTGATTCAAAATTTGTAAAAATCATTTTTTAAATGATTTAATAAGGTCCGACATAATTTTTTTACATAATTAATAGTAAAAATAGTAAAAAATTATTTAGCACAGTTTTGGTAAAAATTGAATTATCGGGGGGGGGGGGGGGGGTTAAACTAAAAAGATAATGGTAAAAAATGAACCAAAACACTTACAAAAAACATTTTCATGACATATTTAGAACTAAAGATTCTATTCTATGAAAGTTTACACTTATGAGACTTATTTAATTTTAAAAACCTGGGTATACTATTTTCTTTTCAAAAATTATAAGTTTGTCACTCAACTCTGTTATTAAAGGCCACCCATTATCCTCCCCTATTCACACAATCAAAACCCATTGGATTGTAAAATCCATTCAAAAATCACATTCTTAGTTCCATAATCTCATCCTTGAGACTATATTTTAGCCATAAATACAACCTATGATGCCTTTTATGCAAACCAAAAGAAGTTACCTAAAGAAAAGGTAACGTCTCTAACCCACCATTTAATATTTTTTTATATGCCTCCTGAAATTATTATTAAATCATGTTAACATAACAACCATTGTATCTTCCATATACTAATATATTACAATATCAATTAAATAACCTAAATCATTCTGATATTTCAAAAATTGGGTTATAAAATCATTATTTGTATGTACGGTGGACTTCCGTCTCTTGAACCGATGTTATTTAGTTTCCATCACCACCTATCACATTTGGATATAATGATGGATTTATTGGATATGGTTCCCTAGAACCAACTTATTGTGTACAGAATCCATATTTAATTCTCCATTATAAGCTCATAAATCCATTTGTGCTCTTAAAACTATATTAAATAACTCAGGGAATACATTAAAGAACATGGTGAGCTTAAAAACCATGTAAGGGAATAAAAAACAAAAGGAAATTTAACATGTTATTCAAATGTATACCATGATATAATAAAATATAATTCTCCTGCGTAATCACATGGGATCATAACATAAAGAACATGGTATTATAAGAGCATGGTAATATAATAAATGTGGTAGAAACAAATAAGAATACATAAACAAGGGTAAATGATAACTTTCTAGAAAATGTTACATGGTGGAAAAGGTACCATAATGTATTAATTTTACTCCATAATCCCATAAATGATGTATCATTAGGCTAAAAAATTACCCAATACATTAATGATAAATTTAGGTGTATACACTATAACATTTTCATGATCTATGTGTGATACATAAAGGAATTCACTCATAAGTAATAACATCCTAAACATAAATAAAAATAAAATGGGTTGAATAATCATGCCTCATATCATAATGAAAGGAAATTTAATAATGAAGTAATTTAAGGAGTGAACATAAAGAATGTGTTACCACATAAATGGAAGGGAGAATAAGATAGGTACATTTCAGAGAGAAATATATATAGAATTTAAAAGTATTTTATAACATTAAAGAGATACATAATATGAGTTAGAGAGAGATTGGTCCTAATTTGAAGAAAATTATAGTTTAGAGATATCCCTTAACTTGATTCTGATTTTTCACATGCATTATTGATCCTTATAAATAATAAACTTCTGTTAATTATTTAATTTACTAAAAATCATTTCATTTTCATTATTAATTTTATTTTTTCCCTTACACTTTTATATTCAATTACATAATCATTTAGGTTCAAGTCAGATATTTTGATTTTTTTGGATCATATATCCAAAAATATCCTTTTAAAGTTGAATAAGTTCAAAGATATTATTATTTAATAATATAAAAAATAATAATAATGAAATAATTATAAAATTTATATAAAATTTACACTTTTAAAAATATTCATGAGTTATGATTATGAAAAATAAACTACATTACAATCGTGGAGACAGTATATCATACATACACATGTGTAAAATTACCATGAATATAATACATAAACATTAAATCCATTTTCATTAACATATTTGAGTAGTGATGATTCAAAACGAATTATATTGTTTTATGAGGTGGTAGTTCGTTGTACACATGAATGATGGTTTTGTTTCTCATTTGACGGAAGTTGAAATGGATAAATGTTATTTGATTAACATAATAACATCTTATTATATGGTATATTATGATGTTATTATGCAACCATGATTCAATAACATTTGAAGTAGGTGGAAGAATAATTATAACAAATATGTAGGGTCAATAATGATACCACTGTTTCAAACAACCTTTTAAAATTAAACCTAAAGTATTCATATATTAGATTTATAATCAAACCAAGGACTTTAAGAAGTTTTGAGGGATGTAAAGAAGGTATTTGGGTATTTATTTGAATGAAAAAAGGTTTTTAAAGTGAAAATAGGAGAGTATATGGGTTCTATTTTTTAAGTGGGGGAGGGGACATGCTTTGAATATTTGAAAAGAATAAATTATACCCACATTTTCACATGACTAAAGGCTCCAAAATGGAAATTTATCAGAACTTGGATGATATAAGGTTGAAAAAAATATCATGAAATTGGACTTGGATAATTGTTTTGGTTATTTTAACCCTTATCTTTTTAGTTTAACCCATTAGTAAACCCATTTTATCCTTAACCGTAGTAAATAATTTTTATTATTTTAAATATTTATTAAGATCTAAAAATAAGTTGAAATTTTTATATAATTTTAGTTATTATTATTCTAAATATGGAATCCATTTTTTCAAATCAAATTCATATAGTTAGCATAATTTGATGTAAAATTAAACTCGCACATGCAATAAAAAATGGTTTTCCAAAGAAAAACTTTTCATAAGTATAAAATATTTTTATATCAAAATTCAACATGAAATTGATTAAAATGAACTAAATTGAACTAATAATATGATAATTGAACTAATTTAACTTTTAAACCATTTTAAAATTAAATATAACTTTTTAAATGATTTAAAAGAAAAAATAAATTTTCAATAAAAACTAGTATTTTCACTATTTATAAAAATTTAAGGTTTTTAGAAAAATACCCAAAATTCATCCTAAGATAATTATGACATGTTGATTCCAAAAAATAATTTATTTTTGAAAACTAATTTTTCTAGAATTTGAAAAAATTTATTTTATTATTTGTTCACAGAAATCAATAAAAAACATTTTTCTGAGAAAAATGAATTCTCAAATACTATAAATACATTACCAAAAATTAAGAACAAATTTATCAATATATTTTATTTATCATTCATAATTAATTTTAGAATTGTGGTCATTACTATTCATACCACCATATTTAATGGCTAGGTCGTAAAAGTCTTATTTTAATAATAATAAAAATAATAATAATAATATATTGAGGTTCATTAAAACTCGGTGTTCTGTGACGCATATGCTATCTAACATATATTTATTTTAAAAATCACTATTACATTACATTATTCCCCACTTAAATAATTTCCACAAAACAAATATTATAGATTAAGGTTAAAACAAGTGAGAATAATTATGATTAACTCTTTTCCTCTGGTTCTAAGGTTTCCTCTTCATATTTATTGTTCCACTATAGTACTTTGACTATGTGAGTCATCTTGTTGTGTAGAACATTATCTCTATGAAACAAGATCATAATCAGCTGATCCTCATGAGAGAAATCATTTTCTAGTTACACCCCCTCTCAATTTAGTACATGTGAGGTATTTTATTTGTACTTCCTCGATAGGTATACATAGAATATGTCACGTACTTGATAAAGGGTTGGTTTGATTTATATTCTATAAGCCCCAACTCTAATATGAACAACAATCTCAAAGGGAATGATATACCTGGGGATTATCTTTACCTTCTCCCAAAATCTCATGAATCACTTTGATGGATATATTTGGATAAAAACTTTATCCCCACCCTCAAACTCCATGTCTCATCGATAATTATCAACATAACACTTTTTTCCACTCTGATCATTCATGATGTGATACTAAATGGTCTTGAACTTTTCAACCACTTCTTTGACTATTTTAGGTCCCAAAATATTGTGTTCACTATCGTTATCCCAACACGAACTTGTTCTATATATCTTCATATTATGGGAATTATATGTATCTATTTTCATTATTGAATGAAAGTTATTATTTTATGAATACTTGGCCATAGGATGATGTTAATCCAATCCTACTTTAAAGTACATCAAACATTCTCTCAACATTAGTCTAGTGTCAAATATTGTACTCAGGTTGGCCATCATTTTGGGGGTGATAGGTTGTATTGATGTTTAACTCAGTATTTAGATCACGTTATGGGATCTTCCAGAACATGGATTTAAATATCATATCTTGATCAGATACAGTTTATAGTGGTTTTCCATACATCCTCGCCACCTATATAATGAATATATTTTTATGTTGATTGAGTGATAAGTCCTCTCTAATAGAAATGAAGTGAGTAGTCTTTGTAAGATGATTCACAACAACCCGTATGAAATTATTTCCTCTAGATGTATTTAAAATACCAGAAAAAATTCCATGTTGAGGTTTTCCCATTTCAATGTAGGTATTAGTAAGGTTTTCATCATCCCCTTATAATTTTAGCTTTTATACCACAATTTCTAAAATACCAGAATTTTTTTGTATATTCTATGATCTCCTTCTTCTTGTTTCCTTACCAATAGTTCTATAAAAGATATCGGTACGTTTTTATTCTCTCTGAGTCAATGGAGAAGGTCAAGGTATGTGCATTACTCAAATATTATTTCTTAATCTTAAGATTTTATAGTATGTACAGTCATGACCCAAATATAACAAATCCTTATTCATAAAATTTAAACTCCTTGGACTTCCCTTTTACTATAGCTTCCAATTTATTCTAAATCCCAACATCATCTCTTTGAGCATACTTTAACTACTCTAGATGGGATAGTTGATAAATCAATTGATTAATGACGGATGGTGTTCCTTCCTTCATTATTCCCATGTCTCTCCTTCACAAGTGTAAGAGAGTTAAATCATTCTTGATAACCGTTATTGATAAAATTTCCATATCGTTTCTACTTTGATCATTCGAAACTTTTACAGAATTACCAGGATGGTAATGAATTTGGAATTCATATCCCTTGATCATCTCTATAGATCTTCAATTTCATATATTAATATCATTCTACGTGAATATATATTTGAGGATCTTATGGTTAGTATATATTTCAAATGTATCCCCTTAGAGATAATTTTTCAAAATTTTCAATGAAAAGATTAGTATAGCCAACTTCAGATCATGTGTGGGATATTTATACTCATGAACATTCCATTTCCTTGAGATTTAGGCTATCACTTTAACATTTTTCATCATTTCACAACCTAAGACCATATTCGAATCATCATTGTATAGAATAAAAATTTATTTACTTGAGGGAAGTGTGAGGAGTGGTGGAGTGATAAGCCTCTTTTTTTAACTCCTTAAATCCCTCTTTGCATTCCATTTTCTATAAAAAAATTACTCTATTACATGTTATCTTGTTTACTGGAATTGAAAATTGTGATAAATTTCTCACAAATAATCAATAATACCTAGATAGTTAATGGAAACTTTGGATCTCCATTACATATACAGTTCTAGTCTAGTCCAAAATTTCCATTGTCTTAGAAGAGTCCATAGGTATCCCTTATCTAGTGATAATAATACATAATAATGATACTTTATTCACCCAAAACGTCCATTTACTATACTTTTCATACAGATTCTCCTTTATCAAATCTGTAAGCATAGTATTCAAATTCTCCTCATGCTCCTCCTTTCTTTTTGAGTAAATTAGAATATCATCTATAAAGAGTGCCAAAAACACTTCAAGGTAATCCCTAAATAATCTATTCATTATGTCCATACATATTTATGGATTATTAGTGAATATAAAAGGAATCACTCTGAACTCATAGTGTGTTTACCTTATTCAAAGGTAATTTTTGGGAATATCTTCCTTATTCGCCCTTAATTGATGGTATCCTAAATAAAAGTCCACCATAGAGAAATAATAATCCCCATTTAGATGATTGAACAATTCATCTATCCTTGGTAGGTGATAATTGTTCTTTATCATAATTTATGTTGAGTTCACGATAATCAATGCAAAAGTTAATTGACCCATCCTTATTCTTGTTGAAGAGTACTAGTGCACCCCATGGTGAAGTACTTGATATTAAAAAAAACCTTTTTCCAGATTATCTTATAACTTATCTTTATTTCTTCATAATCAGTAACAACCATTATTTAAGGATTATTCGATATTGGTTGAGATCTGGGTATATTTTCAATTGAGAACATAACCTCATAATCAAGAGGAATACTAGGACATTTTTCACAGAATACATCAATATAATCCCTAAAATGGGAAAGTAATCGAGAATTATTCTCTCCTTCACCTCAATCATTTGAGATCAACATAATTTCTCATAAGAAAATAATATGCACAATTGAATATAATATTTCAAGGTATATTTATACTCCACCTGATAATTGTACAAAATAGGTGGATTATTTGGAACAAGAATATTGATCTCCATCTCTCGACAGTTAATGATGGATTTATATAAGGACATCCAATCCATGCCCAAGATAATATCAAACTCCACTAAAAGAAGAAAGGCATGATTTTTTATAACATTTAGTCTAAAAATGACTGGGAGGAGTTGTATAATTGGGATACAACCATTGCTCCATTTTCTATTCTTACAAATACCTTAACCACCATGTTTTCAGGTTGTTCATGAATAGATATACAAAACATAAAAGATATGAAATAATGAATAGAACCATTATAAAATAGAATGTTATCTATTCTTGAATAAACAACTAATGTCACTATCACCACATCATTATCAGGATCCACAAATCATTTTTGATAGCATTTTCTCTTCCTTTCTCTCTAGGCTTTGAAGGATTGTATCATTGATTATATCTAATAACCCTCACATTTGGCCATTTTCTTGTATAATTTCCATGTTTCTTGTAGTATAAACACTACTCTATGCATTGAGTGTTTATCTGAACCTTTTTTCCTACTACCACATTAGTAGGTTTCTTTATTTCCCTCAAGGACTGGTTAAACAGATTCCCCTCATTCTCGAATTTTAAGCATCTCTTGATTCCCAATAAATAGTTTTGAGGATTCTTCTTCCCAAACTTTTTAAAAGTGTGATGTTGTGTTTTATTTCCCCCATAGGATTTATCTAGTTATACCCACAAGGAAAACTCTATTTTATGTTTCTTGTGTAAAATCTTATGAGACCCTTGAGATTCATGATCTTCATCTCAACATTGAGGGCACAATGGAAAATCTCTTCACAAATATCAATGTTTTAGATCACTAATTATTTTTTCAGTCTTAGATTTAATCCACTAATAATGTGGTCCACCTTAATTTAGATGTTGAAGAAACAATTATAGGCATATCATGCAATCCAAGTGAATTATTCCTCATATTCCATGATAGCCTCATAGTGGTTTATAAATGGTTTTTGAATTACCTATTATGTTTTCAAAAATAATAATTTTTTCAAGTCCTTCATAATGGTTCATAATTGGTTTGTCAATTACCACAACATATCCCTCAGGATTGTCTAACTAAGTCTGCAACAAGGACTGCTATCATCCACCCAGTGAAAATTGAGTCTATATTAATACACCCTATTCAGAGTTACTTCCCCTAGATACAATTGTTCTAGCTCTAAATCAACTTATATCATATATCTAAGGAAGTAATTACATATAACCCACTCTCACTATACATCACCAAAATTCTAGGATACTTTCCTATAGTTTGTATTATCCTTATACTTATCCTTGGGGTTCTCAGTAAATTAATATAGTCATAATCCCCAAAAATAAATAAAACTTTAATTGATACCAACTATAAAGACCCAATACCTTTACATATATTAGTATGTTAATTTATTTGTAAATATCTAATAATTATATCTCAAAGATCATGAGTCCTAGTGTATTTGGAAGTATATGTTTATATTACTTCAAAAGGAAACATAAACATGACCTCCTTATTTCATTATCCATAATGAGATCCTAAACCCATTTGAGCCCCTAAAACTACATAAGATAATATGGGTCATACATAAATTAAAGTGATGATTTAAAAATATTAGTAATGGAATAAACATTATAACGAAACATAACATGTGAGTCAAAGGTATAACATGATATCATAAATTAGAAGGCTCATGAGTAATCACAAGGAAGAATAGCATAAGGAATATGGTTTCGTAAAATCATGGTAACATAATAAATTATTACACAACATAAAACTTTTCATAAAAATCAAGTTTAACTGATTAGACAATATCACATTGTGTACAATGTCCCATTATAGATTAGGTTTACTCCCTCATCTCATACGTATGCATGTGTAATGTTGCCTTTTTTTATTATTATAATGGAAAATATATAAGTGTAATTTAATCTTTAAATAATTATTATGATATCATAAATGTCATATTATTTATTTAAATATAATTATATATACCATCAATGTGACATGGTAATAAAAATTAATCATATCACTTCAGGAGGCAGTAGTCCGCCATACACACGAATGATGCTATAATTCTTCAAAGGATGGTTAGGTAAGAAGTTATATGACATATTAATTTTAAATAATTATTCATATTTCAGTAATATAATATATAAATACAAAATCTATCATAATGAATATCAATGATAGGAAATTATGGAAAATGGATTGCATCGGTTCACGAATTGGTAGTTTTTTGTCCACACAAACGATGGTTTTGTATCCCATTTGTTGGAAGTGGAGATGGATTTATATTATTACATTAAAATAATAACGTATTATTATATTGAAGATATGGATGATATTATATCATCACGATTTAGTATTATTTTAATGAATTGTAGTAAAAAATAGAATAATGATTCTTGGTTAAGAATGGTACCTCTTCTTTAGACCACCTCTTTAGGACTCTATCTAAAGCCTCTATAGATTAGCATTGAAATAAAAAAAGGAATATATAATGTGGGTAGTAAATAAAGGATGTTTTTTTGTATTATTTTACAACCTATAATTCTATTTAAGATTCAATTAGAGAGGATAGGTGGTTGCCTTTTATGAGTGGAGTGGAGGACACACTTGGAAGTTTTGAAAAGAATAAATTATAAAATCATTTTTTGCATGAAAAAAATCTAAAAAATGGATCGTTATTGATCCATAGATTATATAAGGTTGAAATATTTCATTAAAATAGTATTTTTACAATTTTATAGGTTATTTTAACACTTATCGTTTTCATTTAACCCTCAGTAAACCCATTTTAGCATTAACCATGGTCATTAATTTTTACTGTTTATACAATTAGTTAAGAAAAAAACTATTATTTCCCTAAAATATAATTTTATTTATTATAATTCCAAATATTGAATCCATTTTTCATATTCAATTCACAGAAGTGGTAGAATTAAATCTAAAATTAAACAAGAAGATGTAAAGAAAAAACGATTTTCCAAAGAAAATGTTTCATAAGTATAAAACATTTTTATATAAATATTCAGCATAAAATTGATTCTAATGACCTAAAATGGATTAATAATAAAATAATTGAACTACAGTTACATTGAAACCATTTTTAATGAAAATATATCATTTATAATTATTTAAAAAAATGATGTATTGATAAACTAGTTTTTTTACTATTTATTAAAAATTTGATTTTTTTAGAAAAATAAAAAAAATATCCTAAGATGACCTTGACATCTTTATTCCAGAAATAATGTTAAATTTTCAAATAAATTTTCTAAAAGTGGGAAAATTAATTTTCATATTTGTTCACAAAGATCAATACAAATCATTTTTTCAGAAATATGTATTTTTGAAGACTATAAGGACTTTACCAAAACATAAATACTTATTTATAAATATGTTTTAATTATAATGCATTAATTATTATAGAAATTTTATTTTTATTATTCATACCAGAAAATTTAGTGGATATATTTTAGAATTCATGTTTAAATAATAATATTAATAGTATATTGAGGTTAGTTAAAACTCGATCTTGTGTGTCGCATACACTATCAAACATAGATTTCATTTTAAAAAAATAATCAGGGTGTTACACACTCCCACATTGTATTATCATTTAAAACCATGTTATTTAACTCTCTATTATATTAAATTATTGTATTTTTAACTCTCCTTTATGAACTTTTAGATAAGGGATATTTTGGTTCATTGAGAAATATGGAGAAGCAGTACAAAGATTTATTAGGGAGATGTTACTTGGGAAAATGTGTCCTTGTAATATTACTCCATTTTTAAAAAGGGTGGAAATAATGTTTTGGAAACTAGGAGAGTGTGTAATTTTTTATTCTTTGAGCTAAATAGTTTGGATGTGTGATGAATATAATTGAAATCATAAATTCATTTCATGTGAAAAAAATTATTTAAAACCTATATCTTAGGAATAGATTTACTCATGTGGTATTAGAGTTAGTGATTAGTGAAGCATTGAAAAATAACTAGTTTCTGAAGTTTTCAATGAATTGATTTTGTTGGAAATAGAGTTACCAATTGTTAATATTGTGAATTTTCCTTCGTTCTTTGGTAGGATTGTGTTTTGGATAGATTTTCAACAAACCCAAAGAATATATTTAAAAAATACCTTAAATAATTTTGGGGGTCCATTTTTTCAATATGGTGTGTGTGATATGAGTTCCAAATTATCAAAAAACATATTATGGAATATAATGAATGTGGTTTAAAAGGATCTAATATAGTTTATTATACATGAAATAATTCATACAATGATACCTATGTTGCACTATGATTGAGTGTTTTATAGAAAAAATTAAAAATTCAACTGATACACTATATTTTATAAGGATTGGTTAGTAAGATTCATTCCCAAAGATTAATTATTGTAGATCCATTGGGAAATATCATGTTGCATTATTAGTGTTCATAGAATTACATAGCTAAGATAATATATAAGATTTATGAATGATGTAATTATGGGTAGGAATGAGAAACATGATAATTCCATTGGTTTAAGGCCTTGATCTAATTTGGTGTTCATGCCATGGATGTTTGTGTCACATCACATGAAGTGGCCTTGAATTTTAGGCCTCCCATTGATTTGGGGTTATGTAATGGGAGTTATCATCATGAAAAAAAAGATAATTCTGAGACTCCAAAAGTTTTATTTCTAAACATAATTTTTATGATATCCTTTACATTTTCAACTATTATAGGGTTTATACTTTGATGGACTTTCCTATGTTGGGAAGGTGATTGTATTGATTCTGGTGGAACTATCCATCAAAAGGATACTCTATAGAATGTAGTGTCTCGTTGTGAGAGTCCAATGTGAAGGAAATGGAGTTTATGGTGTATATGTGACCACACTATGATAATAAGGCTCACACCACAACCTAATCCTAGTGTATTTCAATGATTTGGTCTAAATAAGGTATTCATCATGAAGTAGTTGGTCTCAGTATGATTTTTAGATGATCATAATGGATTTAACGATCCATTGAATATTTTTCAAAGGAATTATGTATGAGATATATTTAATATTTCATGTATATAGTATTTGAATAGATATTGTTCCATGATGTTATTTCTTTCACAGTGACAGTTTCTACTTATCAAGCCTATAGAATTGAATATTCTATCATTCAAGAGAAATTTCTCTAGAGTTAAAAAGATATGTTGACTTGTAATTAGAGAAGTTATTTTGTTAAATTTACCTTAATTATCAAAGTATGATTAATGATCAATCAAAAGGGGAAAATGGTTATTCTATAGTGATGTGAGAGATATCTTTCTCAACCAAAATAAGATTAAAGGATCATGAAAAATGAAGGACTGAATAGAGCGATTCAAGGATTTAATATGAATAATTTTAGGGTTATATTGGAAATGATTAAAGTATATTTGAGTTTTATTAATTCTATATGTTTTTTGAATTTATATAGTAATTAATATTGATAATAAGTGATACACCATGTTATGGTAAACTTAATCATTGTCTATGAAGATCAAGATAAAAACACTCACAATGGTGGGGAGATATTTGAGTGCAGTAGTGAAAGGTGTTGTCTATTTATATGAATATTTAAAACATAGAGATTCATTGTGGATATTCTTGATTATACCATAATGGCTCAGATCATGACTGAAACCCATACTCCCCAAAATTTATTAAACAAAATTATAATGGTCAAGTGATTAAACTAGGAACATTAATTTTTTACTAGCAACAGAATAATTGAAAATAAAATAAAATGAAAAGAAAAACCTCAAAACAATTTCTGTAAGGACATGATAGATCCCAACATGAAAAGATATCATTAATTCATCTTCACCAATTCCCAGTTATTCAAATAAGTCATCATGTAAAATACAATAGTCTTCAATCATCCTTGTGTTGCATCATATAGGTATTCATTTTAAAATACCCATGGATATAATATCCATCTCTAATCCCTACAAGATTCTCCTGTCTAGTAGTGAGCTAGCAAAAGAATCAAAATTTATATGGTTAGTGTAAAAATACAAAAGATTATATTCCAAAATACTTATATTTCAATCTGGTAGTAACATCAAAAAACAGGATCAGATGTTGTATAAAATCTTCTACTAGAACCTTCATTTCTTGTTTTTCCTCATCATCAAGAAAACAACCAAAATCTAAAACTCTTCATTATTGTTATGTTAAATGGAAATTAACATAACATGATTGGAGTATATTCATAATAATACTTTTTCAAGTTTCTCATTTATTTCCCCAAAAAAGAAGACTTCCCAGTTTTCATGAATACCTTACTAAGCTATCTCGGCTCCTTAATACTCATATTCATAATTTTTTATATGGTTTATGCTTCATGTAGTCAACAATATTCACTAGCTCTCTTAAGAGAGAAACATGACCAATCATTAAAGAAATGTTATGATATGCAAGCATGACTGGAATGATCAGCGTAGTAGCCTCCAATACCAAGATCTTCACTAAAAATAGCATGTTTAAGATGGTATTTTGCAAGTAATATGTGCATCATAAAGTCATAGCTAGTCATATTGTATACAACATCATGAAAAAGAAGGACATCACTTGAGGATAGAATCCCTCTAACTCATATTCTTCCAACTCATCAACAACATGCATCACCAAAATTCATGTTCCACTGATAAAGCTCACATCTATAAAGGTATTATATGGATCATTATATAAAAATTGTCCCATGAGAACAATGAAAACATTCATATAGAGCAACCTCTACTCTCAATAAAAAAATGATTTTACCAATCTACATTTCCCATGGATAAAATCCCTCCATGAGGACTCCAAACCTCTATACACCATGAAGTCCACTCACATTAATGACAGATCATGAATTCAAGTTATGAGGATAGACTCAAAGATTATAAAACGTAGACTCAAATGCCACAAAAGAGAGTTATTCCCACTGAATTTGAAGATAATAAAAATCTGGCTTTCGATCAAGCTCAAATTATACTCTATCAAACATACATTCTCTCATACTCTGATGCTCATAAATAGTTATATCCTTGTTAAAATATCTTCCAAAAGAAAACCTTTCTTGTTCCTCAATCTAAGGATAGAAGTACCCCTTGTATCCTTCCTTAATAACACAAGTACAATTTTTAAGTTTAATGATAGACTCTTCCTCCTCTTCATATGAGGAGGATTCCTCTTTATCCAGTGATGTGGACAAACCCTCTCATTAGAGGATGTAGATACAAAGGTATTATCATTAACTACCGGCTATGGAGGAATGTTGGCCTGCTCCAACCGAATCCTCTAGGATCTAGTGAAAATGGTTCTCTCCAACTTAGAGTAATCAATGGATTTTCAAGTCTTCCTATAATAGGGAATGATAAATCCATCAGAGTCATTAAAAGGTTTCTTACCTTTTTTGGTGCTCGAGTGTAGATATCCATCTTCAATTTGATGGATTTGGTAATGATCTTCATTATTAGAATCACTAGAAATAGAATGAGTCTCTCGTGCCACCTCATGAGTGTCTAAAAAATCTCTTGAAGTGTCAAAAATAGGTTCAGCAATATTGACCGCATCCAAAAATCCAGATAATACATCAAATTGAGTGCACTGAGGCTGTGATGGGTAGGAAATCGGGTGGATGGACAAATCACTGGGATATTTGCATTAGAGGGTTCACCTTGTTCATTTGGAAGTCGTCTCTCTTTCTCAATCCAAACATATTTACCTTTATTTGGAAGAGATTTCTCATTGTGATGATTTCTTATGGGGAATTTCATAGAGCCACAATTTCTAATAGATTGTCCTATATATAGGAAATTAGTGTAATATCTAGGTAAGTCTTCATACACCACTTCTTGACAAAAAAACCAGTGTCACTATTTTGGATCCAGATAACTGAAGGTAGGTGTTTTTTATGGTCAACCTCAATACACACACACACACGCAACCGATGGTCTTATGAGATTCTGAGTAGCATAATCCATTTTTATGGGGTTTACTATTAATTTAGCAATAAGGAAGAGGGTGATTTTTTTTTTTGAATAAGTGTATCGACAGACCTAGGAAGCCTTTCCAAACGGGGGAAATAGGGGATTCAGTGTCAAAATCAAAGATAGGGGACCATTTGAGAACATTCATTGAGAAGCCTCCAAATTTCCAAGAGTCCCTAGACAAAAGATGATAATAGTCATTCTCATATAAAAGATGTATCACAACATTCAATGAGTTGAGCAGACTAATCTCAAAATAAATAAAGCGAATGGTTTCAAAATATTTCCAAAGAAAGTTCAATGAGGGATGATGCTTACATAATTTTCCAATGAGAACAAATCTAAGATCAAAAGAGAGAAATTAAACTGATTCATTTGAAAAGGTAATGGTCACGTGACCTCTGAGATGAAATTTCTTCAGATGAATAGATTTAGCTAGCATCGGGGAGATAGTAGGTTCAACATATTTTCCAGTAGAATTCCCTACAACCACATTTTGAGGATGAGGATTGTTCCTCATAATGATGGATAATCTCTATTAGGGAGGGGAAGTTTGAGATATATTAACATATCCTGATTCACCCAACCTATCATAGACTGCCTTTCCTTGTAAAAACAACTAATACCAAATACAAAAACCCAAAACCGTTCTATAAAAAAATATTTTAGGATTGAGATCATTGTCTAATGGATTTGTTTCTCCTTATTCTCATTATAAATTAGTCGGAAAGACCTATTCTAGGGGTATAGTTCCAATATGATTTGTGTGTGTGTTGGTGTTTGTTTTTGTGTTTGTGTATGTATATATATTAGAGAATGGAGCTCTAATTCTCATTATATGGGACTCAGGAGCGAGTATCATGGATAAAAATGTGTAGGTGAGGTAGTGACCCCTAACAGTTATTCAGGGGGATACTAAACCCATATAATTAACCATTGAGAGAAAATGAACATATATCTAATAATATTCCCTCAGTATTAGATGAGTGGTTCGAACCCATGAATTTGATAGAAAAATGTGTAGACCTTCCATCCCTCTATACAATATAATGTCCACATTGGCTCACTGCCTCATGAATTTGTTTCACCTTAGATTTATGACCCATCATTGTAAAATTCCCCCTTTAGTGGGAGATTAGTGACACCCTAATATTCAATTAAATTATGCTTGATAACCTATACAACATGAAACATCGAGCCTAAATAAACCATGAAATATATTTATTTGAATATGATTGTTACAACCAAGTCATTAAATCGGTGGGTATGAATCAGATTAACTAATTTATTAAATATATATAGGTCCTAACCAATATAAATGTATTGATAAATTCTTAGTAAATAATCCAAAAGAAACAGTAAATTCATTTTATTATTCAAATATATGTTTTCATCAAAAATCACTTTTATTACATTTGTGATAAAATATGATAATTAATTTTAGTAACATTTAGAAATTTTATTTGAAAAAAGGTATCATTTTAGAAATCATCATATCATTATTATCTTATGGATAAATTTTTTTATTTTTATAAAAAGTAAGATTTTTTAATGAATAGTAAAAAATATGGATTTTCATTGAAATATTTATTTTATGTTAAAGTATTTAAAAATTAAAATTATATTTTATATTAGTTTTAAAATTTAATTAGTTATTTTTTATTAATCATAATCAAATTATAGATTTGTTAATGAATATTATACTTGGATTTGGTATAAAAAAATATAATTGAAAAGGCATTTTTCTGAAAAATTGGTTTTCATTGGATTTTGTGTTTTAACTTTTTTTTAACCTATAAAACTTATATAAATTAAAAAATTAAAATATAATTTCAAATTTAGAATCATGAGGTCTAAATGTTTTGAATAGTAACCAATTAAATTTTTTCGTTTTAAAGAGTAACCATAGAAAATAATTGTCACAACGGAAACTGTGGATCTGGAAATTATGGGAAAAAATGACATGATAAGGGAAAAATGACTCTAACACATTACATTATCTGATTAGATTGGTGGATGTTGACTATTTCCATCCATGTATTAAAAATATGGCACCTTGGTTACATATTTATTTGTTTTTGAACTCTATATTATTTAATATGTAAAAAAGTAAAAAATTTCATTCTCTATATTTTATTATCTCTAAATTTTTGAAATTGGGATAAATAGAGGATATGATTGGTTATAAAAGGTTTATATTAAATATAAATTGTTTTTATCATCTTAATTTATTTCAAATATTTTGCGGTGATTTAATTATCTAAAATTATTACACAACACTAACATAATATTTATTCAATTAGTTGAAAAATAAAATAAATGATTTTAAAAATATTAAAAGTATTATAATTTGAATGTATTAATATGTTACATCAATTTTTTAGATAATAATGTTAGATATTTTCTAAAAAATTATATTAAAATTATTTTTCTATGTTGTTACTTTCATATTCAAATTAAATGGATTGTGTCAAAAATGGAATTAATGATATTTTATGATAAATATTGTTTTATTGTTTTATTTAAATGCAGAATCTTATTTAAAATGGTACATATATTTTATATTAGTAGACTGTTTCTTAGGTTTGAAGGACTTCAGATTTGGTTTGGGAATGTTTTGTAGAACCTAGACTATTCACTGCCTCTTAGACACATTCACATCGTGGACTGGTTACACAATGTGAATCTATTGTCAGGCAGATTCTGTGAGTCAAGTTTAGATCTATAAAAATTATAAGCTATGTAACCTTTTCATATCATGAATGGGTCTATTTGGATTAATTTAACCCATAACGACACCTTTCTTAGTGTATATGAAATTTATGGAATTCATGTAGTAAAAAGGATTCACAACGTGAATCCATTAAGTCCAGCAATTTTTATTATCCTAAATGTCTGATTCATTATCCATATGAATGTGTACGCCTCCCTCTCAAACCCTAGGATCTTTAAAGGGTATTTTGGTAAATTAAACTCTTTCTGGATTGCTCCATTCGGTATTTGATCCTCATGGTGGTTGCGTCACTTCTACCTGGTAATTGGTTTTTCTACTTCTTAGTATCTATTAGTTACAGTAATGGGATTGGAAACATTTTTGGGTGAGATTTTGATCACTATGTGTTTTCTATTGATTCTTTATAATTTTCCCTCATACCTTTCCTTTTAAATTTTTACCTACTTGTTTCCTGTATCAATTTTTGAAAACGGCTAGTTTTCCCTTTTTAATTATTTAATTTCTATATATTATTGTAAATTACTTTGGTTTATTCGATGAAAATACATTATTTTGTATTGGAGTGTAATTTTTTAAGAGGGACTTTTTTTAAATGGGTTTTCGTTAAAAATGGAAATTTTCACACTAAGTGATCGATGAAATGCTTCAAAGTTGTATTTAGTTTCAAAAAAGGTTTTTAAGACAAGACACAGAAAATATTTAATATGAATTTTTTATTAAATGTGTTCAATGTTTTAAAATATTTTATTATAAACTTATCACATTGGGTAAATTTGGGTGTGTTTGGAAATAGACATTTCACTCTATGTGTGTGTAATGCTACAAAAGGTATTACGTTAATTTAGTGTGTTTTATGACACTATAGGTTATACTAGTTGGATCCAACATAGATCATGATTAGGGATTTTATTTTATGACTTTTATATATACACATAGGTTGGAGACCAAATTGTGTTCTTTTTCATTTATGATTTTTTATACCACATGATGTTATTGTCATGGTTATTTTGTCACATGTTAATCTTATGGTGTATCCATTGTTGATTTTTTTTCTTAACATTTTTCCTTCATATGACACATATTTCTATATTTTTTTAATATGTTATCATTATATGGAAACCAAATTAATATTTCACAATTTTTTTTATTTTATAAAAATTAATTATAAAATGGATTTTTTTAAAGTAAGAGATAATGAATTCCTAATATTATTACTTATATAGATTCCTTGGTGGTATCCAACTAGGCTTTGCAATCACACTACTTTTTCCTTCAAGAGGTTTTACGTGTCATTTTTTAGAACTTAGGTAAATTTAAGGTCATTATGTAGTATTCTAGTTTATTATGTTGTTTGTCACCATCATATCCAGATGGTTTCGTGGTGATCTATGGTCACATGGATATGTTTCTAGTCTCGTCTATTTTATCTTTCTATTTTAGTCTATTTGTCTTTACTTTATATGTCTCATGGACATATTTTCTTACTTACACTTTTTACCTTCTAGGTTTTCCTTATTCGGGTTCTATATGAGATGTGTTTCATCCTTTTTGATTTTATTCCCCTTACATTGGACAACCTTTGGTGACTTATCTAGTTAACCTAGGTTTTTTCGTTACAAATTGGCATCAGAGGGAATACCTAGACTAAAGTATTGTGAAACTACCTAGGTTTGGTTTGATATATTTTTTAGACCATATTTAGGACTATTGTAATTCAAATAGTAAGTTTGGGAGGGTAAATGGAAAATTCACTTCCATGTTTGAATTTGATTTACCATGGGTATTCGGGGATTTTTTACAAGCTTATGACTTGGTGGTTATGGTTAGTTGAATAAACTGATTTTGGGTTTTTTTAAATATACATGTTCCTTTTATAAGGTGTTTTATTTTTTTCATATAATTCATAATTGATTGATTTTCATGTTTTTTTAAAGAATTAATATTGATTTTTTTAATTGGAATTTCAATTTTCGAATTACTATTGAAATGATTTTTCATTTTCTTGTGTTTAATATACTAAAAATACAAGAATAGTTATTCCAACTCCTTGAAAAGAATCAGTGAGACAGTTTCCACAGTAAAATCCTCCAATGGACCCTTCTTTAGTGGAATCTATAATCTACACCATCCAGAAACTGAGTCAAGGGGATGTGAGGAACCCAAGAAGAGTGGTGGACCACAACTCAAAATTTACTAAACAACATCTACCTCTCTTTTGTGGTGAAAAAAGACCCTAGGAATATGAATAGTATCTGTAGTGGGTTAATATGATCTTCAACATCTTGAAAACTCTTTATGAATCTAAGGTGTGTTTTTCCATATATATGCTCAAGGTTCTGAAAAAAAGGTGGTGGGACTATATTGTGAATGTTAAGTTATATAAGGATATCACTAGGAATTATTTTAAGAAAATATTCAAACATTTATTTTATCCAATGAAATTATGTGTGGAAAAGACTCAAGAGATTCTAAACATAGATCTGGGAAGGGTATCATTCAGATTATTCCACCCATTTTTCTAAGTTGGTGAATTTGGAACATGTGCTAGTCACCAATGATTTCCTAATGGCCTAGAGGTTTTCATTAGGAATGAGGGTTGATGTTTATTTTATATTGATTATTATATGAATTATGGACAATTTGGAGGTAGTTGATATGGATTATTTGGTATATGTATACATAGTTAGGAAAATAGGTTTGGGTGGAGCTTCAGTTGGTGTTGTTGATATCCAGGGTGTATCCTTTATCCATAAAAGGAAGTAAAAAGGTAGGAGGTTTTCTTTAGGACCAGTTTTGGGGGATTCTTCAAGACATCTATAGGTTTTCTGCTATTGGTGTGGAAGGTCTAGTGATGTTAAACCCAATTGTATTAAGGTCCCTAAGAATTTCCATCATTGTGGACAGTATGTCCGTCTGAGGTGTTTTTGTGAAAGGTTGTCACAAGTAAGGTTAGATCAACTCTCACCAATGGTTCATAGGTATACATTGATTCTTCCAAGGGTGATGGTTCTTCCTTAGGACAATGGGGATGTTCATGTAGCTAATAAATCTTAGGGTGGAGCTAAGACTAGACCATTTTGTGATGTTAATTATACACCAGAGGAATCTGAAGTAGAGACAAAAATTATCATAGGTACGATGATAGGTTTTTTTGATATAGGTTCTACTCATTATTTTATATCATATGTGTTTTTATACATATTGGTATTGAATTTATAGATTCTTTTATTCTTAATGGATCTTTCCACACCTTTGGGAAAGTGGATAGAAGAAGGTTTCAATGTCTCGCATGCCGAGTGATGATAGACGACTTCTAAGTGGTGTGGGATTTCATAATCCATGATCTTGAAATCATCAATATGATTATTGGTATGGATTTTATGATCATCATAAACGCCTAGATAAACTATTAACATATTTAAGTTTCATTTTTGTCTTATGATGGAGTCACTCATGTCTTTCAGGGTGACTAAGAATCTAGATCTGGGAGGGAAAGGCCTATTTTTCTATGTGTCAGGGTGATCTTGTGTCTTTTTTTAAAGATTTTCCTAGATGATACTAATTCTTGTTCAACCATTCCCCTTCATGTGGTAGTTTTTTTGTACCTTGTTGTCTTTTTGGACGTTTTATATAGATTACCACCACATGGAGAGGTCAATTTTACCATTGAACTTCTACCTGGTAAGATGATTATTTTTATGACATTTTATCTCATGGAACATGCCAAATTATAGGAACATAAGGAACATCTTTCAGAACATGAATATAATAGATTTATTCACCCTATCATGACACCATTGTCTTTGTATATCATATTTTCTAAGAAAGAAGATGAGAGCCTTAGACTTTTCAAGGATTATCGAAAGTTAAAGTGGATGACCATAAATAATAAGTATCAATTTCCCATGATTATGATCTTTTTTATCAATATAGAGGGGATCATGGGTCTTTAAAGATTAAACGTCAATCTGGGTACCACCAGTTGAGAATATAGGATTAATATGTACCTAAGACGGTTTTTAGAAGTTTTTATAGGCATTTTTGAGTTTTTTGTCATCTCATTTAATCTCACTAATGCTCATTCGATATTTATGGTTTTGGTGAATTGAATATTTCATCGGTTCTTGGATAATTTTGTAGTTGTGTTCATGGGTGATATTTTTTTGTACTCCAAGTTTGGAGCACATTGACCATTTTGATTTCATCCTTATAATATTGATAGAGCATTGACTGTATAGTAAGCTCTAAAAATTTGAGTTTTGGATCCAATAAGTTATGGTTTTGGTAATTTTATAACTTAGAGGGTAATCTCAATGGACACATAACATATTTAGGAAGTTATTTCCTAGAAGAATCAAATAAATGTGTTTGAGATCTGAAGTTTCTTTGGGTTGGCTGGTTATTACAAGAAGTTTGTTCCATACTTCTCCAAACATGAATCTACAAAGATAGTTTTAACATATATGGGTTTCAAGATTGATTGGAATGAAAAAATCCATAGATATTTTTTTGGAACTTTAGAATAGGTGGAATTCACCTCTATTATTTATTCCTATGGATTTAGTTTTGGGATATAGTGTTTTCTATGATGCATTTGGAAAGGGTATGGGGTGTGTATTAGTGTAGGGGAAATAAGTGGTGGCCAATGGATCTCTCCAATAATTCCATCATGAGAGGAAATATTGTACCCATGACCTTGAGTTGGTAGTGGTTATTAATGCACTCAAAATGTGACATCTCTATCTCTTTGGGGAGATCCATATAGTATATTTTGGTCAAAAATTCCTGAAGTATATTTTCACTCAGAGGGATCTAATATTTTTATGGATATAATGGGTTTATTATCTCTATAAATTTTATTTTTATATTTAAATACTACCATAAAGGGATGTGGTTGTCGATGCATTCATCCAGAATTTACCGAAATAAGGAGTCAAGGAATTAGTGTGAAAATGGTCACGAATGAGTCATTTTTTTATGAATATATTGGTAGTGAATAAAGTTAGTGAGTGGGTATACATGGATTTGATAAAAGATAAATTATTATTTGATGATATGGTTCAGCTCGAGAAATTTCATGACACCAAGTTCCAATGCTTTAGTAAAATCTTAAATTGTTGGGAGTCCTCATGTGAGTGGTCTCGGTCTCCTACTGGCACTTTGTGTTTCCAAAACTGGTTGGTTGTTCCTTTTTCTATAAGAAATAAGTTGATAGAAATTGGACTCTATTATTATTTTTATGATAACCCTATGAATACCAATATGTATCATGATTTGAAACATCTATATCTGTAGAAAGGGATGAGATGGTTGATTGCCGATTTTTTATCATAGTGTGTTACTTATCAAGGAATTAATGTAGTGCACCAAAGACCTACATGTTTATCACAACCCTTTTTCAATTCTATATAGAAATATGATGGGAATTTTAGGGTCTTTATCATTGATTTACAAGATATTTATAGTTATAAGGATAGAATATGGGTGATCCTTTATTATCTTGTGAAATCATAGCATTTCTTCCCCATCAAAGAGATGATGAAAGTGGAAAATATTAAGGAATTGTATGTCCAAGATATTGTGAGACTTCATGGGGTTACCCTTATGATTGTATCTAATAGGTACCCATGGTTTATATCCAATATTTGAAAATGTTTTCAAGATAATATGGGTTCCCAATTCCAGTTGATCAATGCATATGATCTATAGACAAATGGATAAGAAGATACAGATATCAAAGTGATTGATTATATACTCAGAGAAAGTGTTCTTGATTTTGGTGGTTCTTATGAAGATAAATTTCCTCTAGTTGATTTTTTCTATAACAATATTTATCAGGATTCAATTTACTTTTCCCATTTTGAGGTGTTTTATGTGTATCCATGTAGATCACCATTTTATTGGGAAGATTTGGGAGAGCAGTCTTTGGTCGGACCATGATTTATTTGGGAAATGGAGGAAATGGTGTAGTGGATCCATAAGATTTTGATTATATCACATAGTCATTAGAAATCCTATAAGGACCATCGAAGATGGCCACTGCAGTTTTAGGTTGGAGATGAGGTTTTTCTTAGAGTTCCACCACCCTTGGTACATGGTCAGTTGGTTAGGTAGGGTATGTTGGCACTGAGGTTTTTGAACCCTTTGTAGTTGTGGAGAATATTGAAAACATGGAATATTAGCAGGACTTACCATCTCATTTGACTATGATCTATGATTAGTTACAAGTTTCCCAGGAGAGGGAGTATCAACCTGATCCTTCCTAGGTGATAGAGTGGGAAGATGATGATAATGATCCTAACACAAATATTGCTGACAAACATGATCATATTATGGCCCTAAGAAATGGTATAGCATAGTAAAATAATTTATGAGGTCAGTGTACTGTGGATGTTTGCTTGGGATATCCCCAAGAAATGGGATTTGGAATTATTGATGAAGTAGTAGTGGATTTCTCATTTTTCATGTCTATGATCTTGAATACATTATGGGGATATAAATCATGTATGGTGGGTTAAATTTTAGAATCTTAGGTAAAATCATATCTCCATTTTAATATGAATAGAATTATTCTGGGATTTGGAGGTCTTTAGAGTTGGTTGGGTAGTTTTCTGTAGAACATGGATTTTTCATTGTCTGTTGGACACATTCACATCAGGAACTAGTTACATAACATGAATCTGATGTTTCATTTATGCCATGATTTCCGTTTAGAGCAAAAAATTATAATTATTTGAACTTTTTCTCATAAATAATGGGTTTATTATTATTAATTTAACCTAAGGTGATTTCTTTTTTATCTATATATAACTCATGGAATTCATGTTGTGAAAGGGATTAATGATGTGAATCCTTCTTTTTTAACAGTTTCTATTATAATGAAAACCTTATTCTTTCTCCATTTCAATGTGAAGGTATCCCTCTATAACCCTAGGCTCTTATAAGGTAATTTTGAGAGATATCACTCTTTCTGAATCACTCCATTCATCTTTCAATCGCCATGGTGGTTTCATCACTTCTCCCAAGAAAGCGGTCTTTTATATTTGTCATTTCCATAGGAATGGTAGTCTACATGGATATGTTTTTGGATTATATTGTGATAACTTTGTGTTTTATATTTATCTTGTTTTAGTTTTTCATCTTGATTTTTCCTTTAACAAACGATCTTCTTATTTCGGATCACCGCTTTCGAAGGCGACCAAGTTTCCCCCATTCTTATAGTAGGTGTCTCTATACAAGTGGTCAATTGATGAATCACAATATTTTCTAGTCAATTCCATTGGATTATTCAGTAAAAATTCACTATTTTATATTGGAATGGAATATTTTAAAGAGATACATGGATTTAATGGTTTTTTCTTTAAAATGGATTTCTACACACTGAGTGTTTGATGAAACACCTCAAAGGTATTTTTTGTTTTAAAATGTGTCTTCGATCTTGTAAATAGAAATATTTTGATATTAATATGTTTTATTAAATTTGGGAATGATTTTTAATTGTGTTTTTACAAAATTATCACATTTGGTATCCTTAGGTGCTTCGAGAAATAGACTTGACACTCTTGGTGTACGTAGCACCACAAGAGGTTTTATGTCATTTTAGTGTGTATCCTCACACTAAAAGTTATACCATCTAGATCTAAATTTCGCTTATATATGGGATTTTATTTTATATATATTATGTATATGAATAGGTTAGATCCTGAATGTTTTTCTTTGTTATTTATGATTGGTTTATCACATGATGGTATTTTTATGGTTATTTTCTCACATAATTTTCTTATAGTGTATTCATGGTTGATTTGAGGGGTTAAGTGGTGAAGTGGTGAACTGGTGAAGTGGTGAAGTGGTGAAGGGGTGAAGTGGTGAATTGGTGAATTGGTGAAGTGGTGAAGTGGTGAAGTGGTGAAGTGGTGAATTGGTGAATTCATGTATGGTTTCTCACTTTTTCCTCAAAATTGTTTGCATAATAATAATAAAACAAATTTCAGTCATGGTAGATTTGATTATGCTTACCTTTTTTCCATCATACATGACATATTATGGTATTTGGTTAATATGGTATGATTTTATAAAAACCAAAATAATGTCTTAGAAAAGGATTTATTGTATGAATTTTTTTTAAAAACATGATTTGTTTTAAATATAGAGCTAATGTATTCAAAATATTAAAGAGTGTATAGATTCTTTAGAAGAATCATACTAGGATTTGTGCTCATATCATACTTTTTATTTTGGGTAGATTTATATGTTTTGTTTCTAGAATTATGTAAAGTTAATTACATTATATACTATTCTGGTTTCTCTTTTTGGTCATCGGCTTCATAGAAGGATGGTTTGGTAGCAAACGATGGTCACATGGTGACATGTATAGTATCTTCTATTTTATCTTTATGGTTTCACCTGTTTGGATTCACATTGTATGTCTCACAGATATGTTCACTTTCATAAACTTTTTAACATGTTATTTTTCATTTTAATGATTTACATGAGAAATTTTGCTTCTTATTTTTTGAACATCCCCATATGGCGGACTACCTTGGCTGGCTTGTCTAGGTGAACTAGGTTGGTTCATTACATTAAAAGTCATAAAAACTATAAAAATATTAACAAGTATGATAAATGGATGAAATTTTATAACTTTTCCATTTATGATACAATTTTCACCTTATAATTGAAATTATAACTCCTTAATATTAAAAAATCCATTAACTTGATTAAGGTTATAATTGGTTTAAAAAGGGATTAATCCAAAAGATAACGTTTAAAATAATATCATAACCTATAAAAATACTATTATATGATTATATTAATTACATATACAGCTTATATTTGAATCCAAGTCATTTTATAAGCATTTTAAATGAGTTAGGGGCATATTATATTCTAATATATCATGTATTTATAAAAATGACATAACTGATATTTTATAAAAATCAATATTTTATTTAATAATTTAAAATTACTAACAATAATATCTCCACTAAGTGAATAGGATATATTTTTAAATATAAACAATGGTCTATTTATTGTCCAATTTCCATTTTTTAGTAACTATCTTGACTCATAGAGTCTAAAAAACCTAGTTATAATAGTAATCACCAAAAGTGTTAAGAGATGGATAAAAAATGATAACGGTTGAATCATCATATAAACATGTCTAATTTTCATTGGATTATATGATTTTGTTTCATGATCCTCTTAGATTCAATTTATTTATATTTTTTGAATTTTATTACAAAATTACTTTATATTTATTTAATACTTTTAGAAATTTCAAGAATGCCCCTCCCCTCATTATAAAAGGACACCACTTCTCATCTTCTCTACACACTTCAAGAGATATTTTTTTTTTGGACAATACCAACTAGAATCCATTCCTAATATCTATTTTCCTGATCTAGAGAATTTTTTTGGGCATAATACCAATTTTATAGGGATTAATTTTTAAAGTAAAGGAGATTGTCTGGAGAGAAGGTATTGCTTTTAACTGAATGTTTTAGTTTTATTTCTTCATCCAACTGATTAAAAAATTATTCAAACAAGATTATATAATAAAATAGTTATATTGAATATACTATGATTTTAATATATTAATTTAATAACATACATCCATTTCATATTCCATCAAATGGGAAATTAAACCATGGTCCGGTTGTAAGGTGGACTACCACCTCAGGAACCGATGTAATTTGTTTTCCATCACCCTATACCATGTCTATTTGTAATGATGTAGTTAATATATATATATGATATTCATGACATACATAACAGTATGTAACAATAAAATATTATATGTTTTATTACCTTTCCATCAATTAAAATATGATAATGTTGTTCGTGCGTATATGTCGATTACCACCTCCACGAAGTGATGTGAAACATTTTTCATAGCCAAGTCACATGGATGAAATATATAAGTATATTTAAATAAATTATATGTTATTTATGTTATAATAATTAATATGTAAATATTATATAACATTAATCTTATTTCCATCATGATCTTTTAAAAATGGAAATGTTACTCATGTGTATGTATGACTTTCCCTCTCCTTGATTGTAAAAAAGTTCATTTTTATAATAATCGTTCATGATTTGATTTAAAAGTGTAGTTTATGTTAAAAAATTATAATAATTCCCTGATTATTATTCTGGATAGGGTTAAATAATTACCACGTTGACCATATTCAACCTACCGAAGTCATTTTGGACATATCATGGGAATATAATCAAAACAGTTGGTGTAAACTTAATTGATTACATAATTGTATATAACAAGGTAATATATAAAATAAATGGAATAATATACTTGAATAATTTTATTAAGTAAATAGTTGGTATAAATTTATTATTTAGGAAGATAAGGATCATACCTGAAAACTAATACTCGAGGTAATGGACCCTTTATTTTAAAAACTGCATTTTAAATATTTTAGATATTTTTTCTCTAAATATTTTTCTTCCAAGTCCATATTTTTTAAAATTATTTAATAGATATAATTAAATGGAAATAAATAAATTTTAGAATATATTTTATTTAATCTTTAACATTATTTGAAAGGTTTCAAAAGGAATATTTTTATATTTTTTATACGGAACGTTTAAAATTTATTTAATAAGGAAAAAATAAAAATTCTATTTTAATGTATAAATATTTAATGAATTATACCACTTCTACAACCATTATTTTCTATTTTCATTCCTTTAAATGATTTCGTGTTTTATTCAAATAAAAAAACCCACCACCCTGTGTTTTGGGTATTTTAAAAAAGGGATTTTAAATCAATGGACATTTTGATATATGGAAATATTTTTCTTATCGATACAAGAAATATTATTATAAGTATGCCATATTTAATGTGTTAATATTATGTTATGATTCATGGGAATTTTTTATTTTGATAATTTTTTCCTTCATAAACCAATTGTGGGTGTTTTGGTTATAAATCCTAGATGGGTGGTTCTGTTTTAAACCTACAATGGTTGGTTTCATTATAAACCATGGTTGGGTAATTATAATGTAATCAAATGATGGGTGGTTCTGTTATAAAACTCCAATACATTGGGTAATTATTTTGTCTTCTGAGATTCTATGTAATTGATTAGCGAGTAACCCAAATCGATAATGGGACTCAATCAAACATGTGATTTTGTCTTAGTACTTTACCTTGACTTATGTGTATGTCATGTTTTGTATTTTTGCCACATTTCTTTTATGAGTTTTTTTTTCCTTCAAGATATCCTCTGAAATGTTCTATGACATTATTCGGTAATAAAATTTGATATATTGGGTAATAAAATTTTTATTTTTTAGAATAATTTTTATTTTCATAAAGGAAATGTATTTATAAGTATTAATGAACTAATAAGTTTCTTTTTTTCTTTTTATTTACCTTGTGGATATTTTTGTGATCATATCACGTTCGAAAATATTTTTCATTGGGTTTTAAAGATGGGAAGGGACAAGGATGAGGTAAAAATGGAAATTAGGAAGATAATTCAGGGAAATAAAAATAAATATATCACAAATGTTTGGTTTTGTTGTAAAAATGTATACTAAGTGGAAGTGTGCACTTTGTAATGTAATATTTATTTTTTTAAGGATGATGTATTAATTATCTAAAACTAAAAACCATAAAGATACTCAAATGTAAGAGAATGAATTCGTGTCTTAAAAATAAATATTATATAATTTTTATTTTTCAGTCCTAATAGTTGGTATCAGAGGAAAGGTTTATAAAAATTTAGAGATTAGTATTTTTTCATGTGAGGTAACTTCAGAGTTATGGATAGCATTATGGGTTTATAATTTTAAGGTTAATAAAAAGTTTAAATATGTGGAAACCTATTTTGAGTTTTTAAGTGATAGAAGTATTAGATGATTAATTATATTTTGGGAAACATTTATGTTAATATAAACCATTGGTTTAATATGGGTTTTAGTGGAATAGTTATTTAAGGAAGAATACCTTTAAATTTAGTGTACATGTGTTCAAATGTATTGATATTCTTTAGGGTTTATATAAATAATGAAATTTTAGTAATTTTTCATTATTACAAATTGGAAAATATTTTTTATTATATAGATAACCAAGGGATTGAATATTTTTTTGGTTATTAAGTGATTAATTTTATTTTAGAAGAATTTAACTATTTTGGGGACCTTATATGATTAACGTAAATAGAATATTATGAAAAAGGTTAAATAATCTATTGGTAGAATATATAATTTATTGTGGATTTATGGTTTTTTAGGTTATTTAATTAAATGATTAATATATTTTGGATATTACATAATTATAGAATATCCATTTTTGGTTATATGACTTTACAAGTGACTAATATTTATTATAGGTAAATATTAAATTAATCTTAGAAGATTATGTGAACAAGTAATTCATATTTTTCTTGGGTTTCAAACTTTTTTGGGGTTGTTTTGAATAATTTTCTAAGTTATATATTTATCAAATGGTCAATGTAAATCTATTGCTGTATTTATTGATGATTTAGAGATCGGTGTTTTATTTCATGATATGAAGGTATACTAATCTTGGGAATTATCTTAGCATATATTAACCTTTTTGGTTAATATCTAAAGATAAGATGAATATATTGTTATTATTTTGAGGGATTATATGATACATTAGAATCTTTTTTATTGCTTTAGGCATAAAAACATTTATCTCAAATACTCATTGTTTGATGTTAAAGATAATATTGTGGGGGAATTTGATTAAATAATAAAATTATACTTATCAAGTGAGTATATTTCCATTTTTTTTCTTAGTCTAGTTGGTGAAATAATTACACAACTCCAAAAAAATGATGTAGACTCAAAAAAAATCATGTTACCTTAATTTTTTATGAATCGATGGCCTTTTTCACACCTCATTGGTTTTGGGTTTTGTACTCGTCAAAATTTTCATGATCATTCTCATTCTTATGACCAATCATCTTTGTCACTCTCCATCATTATTTAGACATTAAACATTTCTTCCATGTCTATATTTTCTCTTCTCGCTAGTTTTATTCTATTTGGAAACCCAGTATGTGTTATTTTATATGACATTTGGGCTTCCACAAACCATTTTTTGTATTTTCAAATAGCCACTTTTTGGGTAAGTGGGAACCATACAAAAAGGATCCATCTCATAACAAAAACTCAACATCCAAAAAAACCACACCACCACATTCAAAGTTCAAAAATTAAACATTCAAATTTCAAAAACCAAAATTTGGGAAACTGACATATCCATCTTGATCCACGAGCTTACACACTGAAATCCAAAAAGTTTCCTTGCCTACTACCATCTTTATTACCATCACACATCACCAAGAGACCTCAAACCAAGATGTCGGTCATGTCATTGCATTTATCCACCATCATAAACTTCATCGTCTCCATCCTCACTGACAGATAATTTAACCAAAAACTTTCAATGAAATCCACTTCATCAAGATCCATCACCACAACCATAGAGCCTCTAAGATTCAACTTCATCACTTTCATCAGCTGATGGGCACTCACACGATCGGTAGCCATCATATTCAAGAACTAGTAAAACCAAAAACCAAAGACAAACAACACAATGTAGATAACATTGAGAAATAAAAACTTAACAAAATACATAAAACAAGAACCAATATTCATCTCCATAACCATAGCCACCACTGAGGAAAGACATCCAAAAATATAGAGCGAACCAAATCCATCACCATATGAGAAAACTGGAAAGACAAAGAAAATGGATAAATCCACCACCATTCTCCATGCCTGTAAACTCATACCGCTCCCCAAACACATCCCAAAACCTCCATAGAATCCTTCACAACCAACCGACCTGGAAGGGAGCAAAGGACCAGGAGGCCAGGGAAGGAAGGAGTAGTAGAGATGGGGGAAGCGAGAAGAAAAGCTGACAGGGGACATAAAGGAGGAGCACTAGGACTAAAACCCTACGGTAAATCGGAAGAGAGGGATTGAGGAAGAATCGAAGAAAGAACTACCGATAAATGGGAAAAAGGGGACCGGGGTTGAAACCCTAAGATAATGAATCAAAGATGTCAAAATAGAGAAGACTGAAAAATCATCGTTGCGAGCATCCACCAACACCTCACAATATATCTTCATTACAATCATTCTAGACCAGGTGGAGTCAAGTGAGAGGGGGAAGATCAAAAGTGCAGAGGAAGAAGCCTACAACCGCAAGTCCAAAGCAATGAAAACCATAGAGGAAGCAACAAAAATGAATAGAAGAGTAGAAGAAACCTCATCCAATGACAGAATATCTGAAGTAAGGAGGAAGAAACCCTATAAGGAGAGGCTCTCCAGAGAGATCGTGTCGGGAGAGAGAAGAGGCATCATATTGGCTTCCAACCTTTGGACTTCCCTTTCTCTCTTTTCAAGTAGATTTTTTATTAACCCTTTTTACAATTTAGGATTTCAATAAAGTTATATTCATATTTCAACCCATTCATTACTGAGATAAAATTAAAATTTCAAGGATTCAACTTATTAAATTTGGGGGAGGGAGAATCAAAACACTCTAATATTTTAAAAATAAAATGTTGTTCAGTAGCATATATGACATGAAAAACTGATCATACACAAACCATAAAATATAATCATTAAAATATGACTGTTATAACTGTAACGTTAAATTAGTGGTTATGAATAAGATTATCTTATTTATGAAATATATAAAAATTCCTTACTCAATATAATTGCATTGATAAATTCTTAGTACATAATCACACAATTTTTAGTAATGATATTTTATTCTTTAAAAATAAGTTTTCTATAAAAATGTTTTTATTTATCGTTGAAAGAAAATATTATAATTACTTTCTCGAACATTTATGGGTTTTATTTGATAAAATAAAAATTTTCTATGAAATAATCATATTAAAATTTTATTTTGGTGAATTTTTGTGATTTTTTTTAAAAGTTTTATTTTAAAATGAATAGTAAAAAATACTGATTTTTATTGAAAACATCATTTCATATAAAGTATATCTAATGTAAAATTATATTTTGAATTATATTAAAATATAAATTAATTAATTTTATTAAATATAATCAAATTATATAATTTTTAATGAATTTTATATTTGAGTTTAGTAGAAAAACATTTTTATATTTAAAAATATATGTTTATGAAAAAACAATTTTTCATTGCATTTTGTATTTTAATATTAAATTAATTAATTCAAAATATATAAATTAAATAATAAAAAATTTATTTATTATTTGAAATAAATAGTTTAAAATTTGATTATTAGAACCCTTTAAATTTTTTTTATTATGAATAGTATTCATAGTAAATAATTGTCACCACAGTAAGCGTAAATATGATAATTAAGGTAAAACATAATATGATATAGACTAGAAAATGACCCTAGGAATTTACTTTATCCTATTGGATGAGTTTATTTCGACAATTTCCATCTCTTATTTAAAAATATGAAAAATTGAATCTATATTAATTTGATTTTTACCTTTATATTATTTTATATACATAAAAGTAAAAAATTGAATTCTCTTTGTTTTTTTCTCTAATTTTTTTACATATGGTTAAATAGATGATATGATAAATTTAAAAAGTATTATTTTAAAGATAATATCTTTTTTATCATATTAATTTATTTCTATTTTTTAGTGATGAAATAATTATTTAAAACACTTGTGCAACACAAACACAATATTAAGTCAATTAATAGAAAAATAAAATAAATGATTGTTAAAATATTAAAAGTATTGGAGTTTTAATGAATTCTTGTGTTAAATAAATTTTATTTATAAATATAACAAGTTATTTATGTTTGAAATGATTATATTCAAATTCATTTTCATTCATTTTGTTTTTAAATTCAAATTAAATAGATTATGCCAAAACGAACATAATGATATTTTATGTTAATTTTTTTATTAAATTATTTAACATTAATAAAAATCCTGAAAAATAATTAATAGGATGATAAATGATTAAAACATTCAAACCTTGTCCATTTATGAGCCAATTTTTACCTTATCTGTTAAATTATATCCCTTTAAAATTGAAAAAATCACTACCATGGTTAAGGTTAAAATTTGTTAACCGAGGGGTTAATTCTAAATATAAAGTTTCAAAAGATATGAAAACCTATCAAAAATTTATTTTAGGATTATATTAATACCTTATTAACATTATCATCAAATAATTATCATTTTGGAACCATTTTAAATGATTTAGATATATATTATATTATAAAATTTCATTTATTTACAAAATTGATAAATAAAATTGAATAATAAACAATATTTTATTAAATGTTATAAAATTTATAAATAAACATATAACATAGAATTTTATTAGTAAATGGTTTAAAATATAAAACATGGTCCATTTTTAGTCCATGTTTCCTTTTATTAACCCTATATTGACCCCTAAAGTGTTAAAAACCTTGTTATCGTGATAATTGTCAAAAGTGTCAAGGGAGGGTTAAAATAGAAGTAAAAGTGTAGAAACCTCATCTAAAAATTTCATGTTTTTATTTAAAGAGAGTATTTTCAATAATAATCCTTTAATATTAAAAATATAAAAATTTAGATCCATTTTAATTTGAAAATTAATTTATATTAATTTAGTACTTTAATAAATTTCACGAATGACCCTCCCCTCATTATAAAAGGGTAAACTCTATCCTCTTCTATACACACATAAAGAGCCATTTTTTCATAAAATAAACACCCAAATAAATTAATTACATCCCTTAACACAATATATAGGGATTTGTTTAGTAACAATACTAACATTATATGGATTAAGGTGCAAAGAAAAGGATATTTTCCGAACAATAGTATTACATTTTAAACAATTGTTTGTGTTTTTTATCTTCTTTCACATCCTTAAAATATTATTCATTCATATAGATAAAAAACATCATTATTTACCATATATATTTATATTATTATGTTAATTTAATAACAAACACCCATCTCTATATCCATGAAATGGGAAAAAACTATCCTTTATGTATACAATGAACTACCACCTCGTGAACCTATGTAATTCATTTTCCATCACTGCTTGTCACATATGGTTATAATGATGGATTTAATGTATATATATGATATTAATGACATAATTAAAATTCTTAAAAGTAAATATATCATCAATTTTATTACATTTCCATCCATTGAAAAATGATAACGTTGTTCGTGCGTACATATGGATTACCACCTCAACAAACCAAAGTTATTCATTTTTCATAATCACATAAAATTGCTGACATATATATATATATATAAGTATATTTAAATAAATCATATTATATTTATGATATAATAATAAATATTGAAAGATAAAATAACTCTTACCTATGTTCCATCTTGATCTTTGTAAAATGGAAATGTTGCTCAAGTGTATATATGACATACCGTCTCCGTGTTTTAAATATAGTTCATTTTTCATAACAATATTTCATGGATTGTTTTAAAATTATAATTGATGCATAATTATTATAATTATTTTATTATTATTTTTTATATTATGATAAAATCATATCACTGACTATATTTAACCTACCGAAGTCATTTTGGAAAAATTATCCAAATTTCATCAAAACATATAATGTGAAATAAATTTATTAAGTAATTCTATATAACATAGAAATAAAAAACTTGAATAATAAACTTTAAAAAATTTATTAATAATGGAATTAAGATACTTAAGTTTATTATTTGGAATATATATAATATATGTGAAGAGGTATACTTGAGGTAAGTGACACTTTATTTTAAAAAAAAACTCATTTTGAATATTTTAAAGATTTATTTTCTAAATATTTTTCTTCTAATTACACATTTTTAAAATTTATTTTATTGATGTATTTTTGTAAATATAAATGTATTATAAATTAAATTTTATTCATATTTTTAATATCTTCCAATAGTTTTCATATGTAATCTTTTTATTTTTTTTATATGGAAGGTTTTGACTTTCTTTACAAAAGGTAAAAGGAATGTTCTATTTTAACATAAACGACGTTAAAAACATGTCCCTCCACCACAAATATTATTTTATATTTGAATTAACTTATAATATTCAATTATATCATCAAATTAAAACTATTCATACATATGTTTTTTCTCTTTTCAAAAAGTGTCCTAAAATTAATATATATTTTTATTATTGAAAATATTTTTCTTATGGGTGCTGGGAATATTTTTATAAGTATACAAGCTTTCATGTGTTTTGATTATGTTATGGTTCTTGAGAATTATTTATTATGATGGGTGGTTTTTATAAACCTTGTATGGGTATTTATGTCATAAACCAAGGATAAGAGGTTCTGTTATAAACCAAGGATGAGTGGCTTTGTTATAAACCAAGGATGGGATGGTACCTTATAAACAAAGGATGGGTTGGTCCGTCATAGCCCCCAAATGCATAAGGTAATTATTATGGCTCGTGAGAAATTATGTATGAGATAGGGGAGTAAACCAAATCCATGATGGTACTCTATCTACCATGTGATGTTTCCTCGGAAGTTAGCCTTGACTTAAGCTTATTTCATATTTTATATTGCTGCTACATTTTTTTATGAGATTCATTTTTCCTTCAAGATATATTATGAAATGTTTCCTGAAAATCATTGGAAAATAATTAAGATTTATTGGGTAATAAAATGTTTATTTTTATCCCAAGTTTATTTTTGTAAATGTAAATTTAATTTATAATTATTAGTGATCTAAAAAGTTTCTTTCTTTATTTTATGTCCCTTAATACGCTTTTTAATCTCATCTAATGTTTTAAAATGTTTTTTATAGGGTTTTAAGGATGAGTAAAGAAAAGGATGACATCAATATGAAAATTGTGACGATAGTTAATCAAATGATAACTTTATATATGTAACACCTCAGTATTTTATAATATACTTCTCTTTAAATAATTTTAATTCTTCGATAGCTTGAGTTGAATGCTACAACAGGTTTAAATGAACCGCGATATACTATTTAAATATTATTATGTAAAAATTATTGCCTAACTATTGTATTGGATATTATTAATATGAAACAAAATATAAAAAATGGGTACATATTTATAAAATGAATTAATTTTTATCAATTAATTAAAAATTTAAATATAAATCATTTGAAAATAAAAAAGATGTTTATATGAAAATTGTGTTTTTGCATGCATTGAATTTTTATATTAAATGTTAGATAATTCATTGTTGGTGAATGATTTTGATGATATGTATATTTTATATATTCAATAAAAAAATTAACATTAATTTAATACTTTTTTAGGCATGGGATAAGAATAAACCATGTTTTCAGCTTAAAAATTAATTTTTCTAAAAAGTTATTTTTATCATGTTTTGCGCGTATATTAATTAATTAATTTCAGCCACTTATTAGTTTTGAATTTGATAAAATCAATATAATATTTTCAATCATAAGGTTAAAATTTGGTAAATATTCCATCTTTATTTTCAGGCATTATGAATAGTAATTGGGGTAAAATTTATCACTATGGTAAAAGGTAAATCAGTTAAATATTGGTTAAAACGAAGTGATAAGGCATATTATTTCATTCTAATTATTATTATTTGAATGAAATTTTCCACTTATCACCTCAGCCACAAAATTTATTTGGTTAATAAAAATTATTCTAGGAAAATTACAAATAAAATATTTAAATAAAAGAATGGTACAAAGTGTCACTCTCTTAGTTTTAAATAACTATTTTTTGTCCACATAAGGGAAAAAAGAAAGTTATGAAAAAATATAAATATATATTTATTTAATTATGAAATTATATTCATGAAGGTAATTTATTAATAATTTTTAGGGATTAGATTATTACCTCAAATGGTTGTGGAACCCAAATACATTATTTACTCAATTAGTAAAAAAATAAAATAAATTTTTTAAAAAAATATTAAAAGCAGTACAATTTCAGTGTGATATAGTGTTATAATATTTTTGTTGATAAATATAACATATTGGTGACGTAAAAATGATTATATTAAAGTTAAAATTTTTCTATTAAGTATTTTATGTCAAATTAAATTAATAGTGTCAAAATTAAAATTAATGGTATTTTATCAAAATAACGTTTTAGTAAATTATTTAAAAATTAGAAGAATATTAAGTGAGAATAATTGGGATAATATATTATCTAAAATTTCTCATTTTTCTATTTAATTATTCAATAGATACCTTATAGGTAAAATTATATCCATTTAAGATTGAAAATTTGGTTACCATGGATAAGGTTAAAATCAGTTAACTAAGGAGTTAAACCAAAACACATTCTTTAAAAAACCAATAAACCTATCTATATTCTATTTTTTTATTGTATTATAACCACATCCCCCATTATATTTTATTGTAATTACATTTAGAATCATTATTCTTAAGAATTAATTTATTATAATTTAATTTTTAAAGAAATCCTATGAGTTCCCCCCCCTCAATTATAAAAGGGATTCCATACTTTCACTTATTTATATAAATTTGATGCATCTAGCACAAACATCCCAATTAAAAATTCCTTATAAAACTCTGTATACATGTTATATAGGTGATATTCCTTTTAAAAGATAACACTTAGGATCCTAATGAGGATTTGTAAAGGAGTTATTTCAAAGAAGAGGAGGTTCGAAAATGTATGATGGAAGTCAGACCTGAGGTAACAGGTTTTCATCTCGCATTTATTTCTATGAGACACACTCTATATTCACTATTTTTTTCTTTTATGTAGTGTATATACATCCCATTAATATTTTCATGATTCTTTTTATGAACATTATATTTATTTACATATTTGTCTAAGGTTATTTATTTCATCGGGCTTATGACTCAAATATTACCAAAGTGGTAAGGGTTTTACGTTACAATCTCATTATTTATCGAGATTATTTATAATTATGTTTTTATGATGAAATCTTATGTTATACCACTAAATAAGCTAATGAATTTTATTTTATCATATTTATTTCTAGATAAAATATATTTTTCTTTCATTTTTTCTCTATATAAGTACACAAGACAATGAAAGAATGTTTTTAAGACAATTGACTTTATTTATATATTCTATAAAAAATCCTTTCTATTTAGATGTCCATATTTTCAAAAAAATGTTTCCAATAATGTTTTTAATATTTTCTAATGATTTTTAAAGTCACTTTATCCATGATTTACTTTTTACAAAATGGTTTAAAGGGAATCATCATGTAATTTTTCAAATGAGGATCTTTTTTCCTTTTTAAAAAATGTAAAAGGAATATTTTATTATATTATATACAACATTAATAGAATTTACCTCTATTATAACCAGTCAATTATTTGATGTTTCCATTACAATTTTATAATTTTATTTTTAATGAAAATTCATTCCTTGATATTTGGGAATTTTTTATGTTTTAAAAGTGTTATTTCAAAGTGAAAAGGATAGATTCCTCGAGAAATTTTCCTACGATCTTGTAAAGTAATTTTTCATCTATGATAACATCTTTTTATGTTACTTATTATTTACTGAGGATATGATTCAATGATTTCATATTTATTATTTCAATGGGTGTTTTATTATTTTGATAATTATATGTTACTAAAACTCATTTATTTTCTATGGATTATGTTATAATGTTATGATTTATGATCTTATTTAATTTTTATTAATGAATTATGATTATGTGATTGTTGGGTCCGTTAAATCCATCAAATGCATTGGGTAAATATGGATAACTCATGTTGTAAATATGTTATACATGAACCTGATTTCATGTTTAAAATTTTATTTGTGGACATGGATTTAAATTATATTAGATTATGCATGGAACTAGTTTTCATTTCTATAAGTTTATGCATGGATCTAGATTTTAGGTTTATAAAGTCGTACATAGACCGAGTTTAATGTCCATAAGTTTATGAAAGGGACTATTTTCATGCCCTTAACATAATGAGTGAACCTTTTTCTATTTACACATATTCATAATGTTATAATATTATGTTTATGCAACAAAATTCATGTATTATTATAATTTTAAGCTTTCTTAGACTATGTTCTCTGATTCCTTCATTATTCTTATCTTATTAACTGCCAAGATTTATGCCATGACTCAATATTATGATCTTTGATATTCAATGTATGGTTTTTAATGTTATGTTCATGCTATGATACTCTTAGGATCATGTTATACTTTAGTGATAATTGATATATCCATTGTTTACCCTTATTGAGCCTCTAAGATTACCCATTCTTATTTTTCCTTTCCTCGAGTTATGAAGAATGGTTTTAAGTAGGGTATGCCTAAGAATAGTACTATGTGGGAATATCATTATATGAGACGTTTAAAATCATTCATGATTAAGATTTCTATGTATCTAGTCTATAAAAACTATAAACCCTTACTATTCTAGTGTGAATACTAATGTTATATATTGAATAGTTATCAAAAAATGTAATATTTATGAATGAAAATTTTGTATTTCTATAGTTTGTATCAGGTTAAGGTTTAGTTAAATTTTTTAAACTAGGATGAGAAATATTTAGTAAAGACCTTGTGGATATTTCTAGGTATTGTGAAACATTATAGAGTCTTGGTGAGGAAGATATTATGTATTTTTCTTAGTAACAAATACCTATCTGGATACTCCAAGTGGATGTGGTTTCATAAAATATGAATCTAGTGGTAATAACACTAAAAAGAGTCTTTTGAGTATATCTTGACCGTAATTTTGTTACATGGTTAATTTCCCTTTACATAGCACATGGTTTGATACTCTTGGGGATATTATTAGGTTAAATCATATTTTCATTATGAACCATTATGATGGATTTGAATAGTTAATGACCATAAAAAACTAAGGTGTCATAATTTAGTGAAATTCATGAATTATATTTATAAATATATTATTTTTCACTCTAATTTTTTATATTTATTTTTACACCACATTTTTTTAATCAATGTATGGAACCTGAATGAATCATGTTAATAAAAAATGTGATATCCAATTCAATGATTGTCCTCATAAAAACCAAATATCTTAAGATTTGAGATAAAATATCTTATTACTATGATCAATCAACTCTCTCAATCTATTAGTTTTAACATGGATCATGTTGAACTTATGAATAAACAAAGTAGGAAGGAAAATGTTATTGAATCTTTTATGTGACAACATCCACCATCCTTCCATGGGTCTTAGTATCCACTAGTTACTGATAAATGGATTAATTCAATGTAAGTGATATTTTACGTTCTTAATTTGTTAGACTATAAAAATATTTTCCAATCCATATATCATTTAAAAAGTAAATCATATCAATGGTAAAATCTAATTAATAATATGAGGCAAGAGTATAAAATTGAATCCATGGAATGGTATAAGTTTAAGAAGATATTTTTTTAGTGTGAACTTACCTTGTATTAGATTTAAAAAATGGATAAATAATTCCTTTATCATTAGTAGAAATATGATGTATCCATTGGTACCTATGATGAAAATTTTACAATACTTTCATAAAATTCTTTTGTTTTAATCATCAGCTTTGAAATAAAAAATTTATTGATTATTTAGTGGTCTAAAACAAAGTCTTTCCATAAGGGACTTTTTCCACTAGGAATAAATATGTTGATGTGCACTAAAAGTTGAAATAAAAAATGTAAACCCTTATAGATATTGTGATAAAAAGGGAAGATAGAATTTTAGGGATTATCAATTGGTATGTCACATGGAGGGAAGAAAAATCTTCAACATTTAACTTTCAAAAATGTGAGAATGAGAACTCAAGTGAATGACTAAATGTAACAATAAAATTTTTCTAGTGTGAGAATCATTGACATAAAGAAAAATAATGTTAAAGTGGTGTAAATAGGTCGATCAATAAAATGAATAGAGATAGATATAAATAGAATAAACCAATCACATTAATGTGATATATATGTAAGGAGTTTTGTAATTATGAAAATCATTTCCCTAATTCAAGGGCCAATGAGGATAATAAGCCACAACAACCAATAAATTCAAAGGATAAAGGGAAATCCTATGAAATCACAATATCTAAAGTGAGTCATGATAGTTAGGGTACAATTATCCTCTAAACTAGAGTTAGGGATTCCATGTTGAATATTTTATGAATAATAATTATGAAAACTATATCTCATTATGTTATTCGATGTGATTTTTAGTATTTAATATCTCTCTACATAGATCCCATATATATTTATAGAATAAAAAATCATATTTTTTATTTTTGAAATCATCCTATAATTGTCTATCGGTGCAAGGATAGACCTAATTTAAATATTTTTGGATAAGATAGGATCCTATTAAGTAATAAATATTGAATTAACTTTTGTAAGTATATATTATTTCACTGTGAATTTATATTAGGTAAATAATAGGGAAAATAAAATTTGTTATGAGTATTTATGAGTGATTAAAATTATTTCAAGATAATTTTTAAGTTGATCATAGAAGGGTATGCGATCAATTTATTCTAATATTTGGGTTTCAATTTTTTACAGACATGTTTTTTAGGATCCTTAAGGTTAAATATTTATAGAATGTAATAATATGAACTTTGGGTGTTATTGTTGAGGTTTTAGAAAATAACATATTATATTTATCTATATTTGATAACTTGTGTTCAAAATTTTGGTTTTGGTAAATAATTAGTGGCATATGGAATGAATTATAAAACATATAATTTATTAAAATTTAATTTTAGTGCATTAGGAATGAAAATTCATCTTAAATAGTCATCATTCAGAGTAACAAATGGGATTGTTGAGGAAATTTATTAAAGGAATAAATTATACTTTTCAAATAAGAATATTCCCTTATGTTCTTGGTATATATGGTAAAAGGATTCCTAAACTCTAAGAAAAAATGATCTTGAAACCAAACATTTATCATATTAACTTTAATTATAATGAACTTATGTTCTTTAAACCTTATAGCTTTATGTTTATATGGTCTTTAATTATCTCATGATCATTCACTTTCATCGGATTAATGTTCTCTTTCACTCTCTATCATTTTATAGGAATTGTTTTTTTATCCCATGTACATATTTTCACTTACCACTAATGTTCACCTATCTGAAAACCTAGATATATGCTTTCCTTATAACCTTGGTAATTATATTTCCCTATTTTCAAGAGGAAGTTGTATTAACCCTTTTTATGATGTGGGTTTTAAAAAAATGGAATTTTTATATATCAAACCCTTAATTATCAAGAAAAGGTTCAAATTATGAGAAAAAAAATAAAGAGGTAGAATATAACATCCCAATATTTTAGAATATATTTCTCTTTAAGTAATTTTATTTCTTCTATAGTTTTCATTACATGCAATACCGGGTTTAAACAAACATCAATAAACTTCTAAAATATTATTACATAAAAATTATCATCTAGATGTTTGATTGTCTAGTATGAAAAGGAATATGTAAATTGGAATAACACATGGGTAAACATTTGTATAAAATTAATATTTTGGTTATTAATTAATTAAAAAATAAAAAAAATATTTTAAAATTTAAATGATTTTTTAAAAAAACTGTGTTTTATGCGTGAAATATATTTTTATATTAATAAATTAAATTATTTACTATTGGTGAATTATTTTAATGAGATGTATATATTATATATTAAATAAATTTTTTTATATTCATTTAATATTTTTTAGGCATGATATTAGAATAAACCATGTTTTTTCTATAAAACTGTATTTTTCTAAAAAGTTATTTTCATTAAATTTCATTCATATATTTTAAATTTAATTTATTAAAATAATAGGTATTTAATATGATAATTTTTTATATATTTGGAATAATGAGTTTCAAATATGTTAAATAGGCCCCTTTTATTTTTAGGCATTATGAATACTAATAGTGGTAAAAATAATCAGCACGGTAAAATGTAAATCAAGTTAATCTATGTTAAAAAAGTGATAAGGCCAATAATTTTAATATTAATTATTATTTAATAAAATTAATTCAACCCACATCACCTTGGGATCTAAATTTATTTTATTAATGAACATGTTTCCAGGAAAATGTTCTATATAATATTTAACACAGTGAAATTTACAAAGTGTCACTCTGTTAGTTTTAAATATCTATTATTTGTCTACATAGAAACAAAAGAAAGTTGTGAATGAATATAAATATCAATTTTTTGAATAATGAAATTATATTCATAATGGTAATTTTTTTTAATTTTTACTTGTTAAATAACTACCTCAAATTATTTTACTATGCTAATACAATATTCATTCAATTAATATAAAAATAAAATAAATGTTTTAAAAAATATTAAATGCAATAAAATTTGAGTGAGTTAAATTGTTCCATGAAATTTTAAATAAATATAATATATTAGTGATTTTTAAAAGGATTATATTATAATTCTAACTTTTTCTTTCTATCTTTTAAGTAAAATTAAAATAATACTGTCAAAATTGGAATTAATGATATTTTATCAAAATAATATATTATTAAATTATTTAAAAATTATAAAAAAGTTGAAAGTTGAAAATTATGAAAAGATATGGTCAAAAGAATATTTTTTCCATTCATGATTCAATATTTAACGTCTAAATAAAATGATAAACCTTTGAGAGTGAGAAAGTTGTCATTGTGGTTAAGGATAAAATGGGTTAACTATGGGGTTAAACCAAAAGATAAGGTTTAAACCCTATATAAACCTATCCAAATTATATTGGATGATTATATTACAACTATATACTACAATATCTTTGAATCTATTCACTTCAGGATTAATTTTTCATGATAATTACTATATTATAAATTTTTTATTTTAAAAAATACTATATTTTCTACTCCCCTTGATTATAAATGGGAACCCCTTCTTTATATACTTCAAACTACTTTGAGCAATCTATATCAACCATCCCCTGAAAAAAAAACTTCTCAACTTACGTAGAAACAATTTATAGGTGTCGGTATTCCCAAAATATGAACCCTATACTCATTATGAAGAGATATAAAATAGTTATTTTAAATAAGAGGAGGTTCAAACACATACGAAGGAAGTCAAGCCTGTGGTAAGATATTTTCATCTCAATTTTATTTCTATGAGACATGTTCTATATTCACCACTTGTTTGTTTTATGTGATTTATATAATTCACATGAATATCTTTTATGATGATTCTTAATAATTTTATGGGTATTTATATATCCATTTATGGTTCTTTCTTTCTTGGGGCATATGATTCAAATGTTACCAAATTGATAAGGGTTTTATGTTACAATCAAATTATTTATTAGGATTTTTTATGATTTTGTTTCTGATTATGAAATCATATAATCTAACTCTTAATAAACTCATGAATTTTTTTCTCCTCTGTTTATTTATATAGAAAATTTATTTTCCTTTAATTTTCTTCATTTTAAGCACTCAAGCGACCAAAAGAGAGTGTTTAAGGAAAAATAACATGATATATTTTTTTGGTAAAGAAATATTTCTCTTATATGTCCATGTTTTCTTAAAATGTTTTCAAGAATGTTTTTACTATTATCCAGTTATTTTTTAATGTTATTTTTACCCATGATTGAATTTTTAAAAAATGGTTTAAAAGGAATCACCTTGTCATTTTCTGAATGTAGTAATTTTTGACATTTTGCACAAAAGTGTGAAAGGAATGTTTTATTTTAAAATATATTGAATGAATGAAATTTACCACCATCATGATTGAACAATTATTTGACGAATTAATTACATGTTTCCAACGTTATTTTTAATTAAATGTTTCCCTTAATATTTGGAAAGTTTTATGTTTTTAAAAGGTTGTGTTAAACTGAAAAGAATATTTCTCTCTATTAATTTTATAGTGATCCTTTAATGGATTTTTTAATTTATGATAACATCATTTTATGTTAATTATACTTTTATGGGGATATGATCTAGTGATACCATCCTTGTTCTTTTTCTTGGTGGTTTATGAATGTGATGTTGGTATGTTTATGAAACACAATTATTTTCTGTTGGATAGGTTATAATGTTATGATTTTTTATCTTGAATAATTTATATGAATAAAATATTATTATGTGATGGATAGATCCTTTAAATCCCCCAATGCGTTGGGTAAATATGGATAACACATTAGGTAAATATATTATGCATGAACAAGTATTCATATTTAAAATTTATTGTGTGGACCTACCTTTAATGTCCATAAGATTATTCTTGGACCTAGTTTTATGTCCATGATGTTATTTTTAGACCTAGTTTCATTTCTATAAGTTTAAGAGAGAACTCAATTTCATTTCCTTAACTTAATTAATAAACCTATCTCTATTTACACATGTTCACAAAGGAATATTATTATGTGTATGCCTCAAAACACATGTCTTATGTCAATGTTATTCAATCATGGCTTATGTTCTTTGATTACATCACAATTTATGTCTTATGAACTACTAAGAATTATTCCATGAATCAGTATTATAATATTTCATATGTAGGGTATGGTTTTAAAATGTTAAGCTCATGCTCTAATGTCATTATACACATGTTATGCTTAAGTGTTCATTGATGTGACACCCCATGTGTCATGGTGTTATTCGTTTTGTGTTAATTGGTGATATGGAGGTCTGATTTGAGTTTTCATGGGGTTATGGCTTAAAAAATGAAAAATCTTTTAGGTTTTACCCTCTGTGAAATGGTAAGGTGCATGATTATAAGGAAACTATGCGGACTCAATTCACAAGGATCTTTTTGGTACATTTTGAACTATATATGGGTTTTCTTCCAAAGATAAGAATAGTTAATGCCAAACTACGATGCCCTAAAGAGAAACTATGTAGGGACCTTGGTGTGTCTATGTTATGGTTCATGACATGTGAACTGTTTGTTAAATAATGTGGCAATCATATGATTTTCTCTAAAAATTTTTATAGAACCATTTATATAGATTTCTCATGATTTTTCAAAATGTATGGGGAACCCTAGAAAGTTGTATGAGTATTAGGGTGGTTTTTGAGTGATGTGCATAGTTTGGAAGACCTTAAGAAATATTTGGAGTAACCTTGTAGCTTAAACGTTTTGTGAGGTAGTGGCACCCACATATTTGGTGCATGGTTTTTCTAACCGTATGGCCAAATCATGTGAGTTTTCAAGGTGTTTAAAAATTTGGGTAATTACCATTTTTACATTTTAAATAAGATTTCTACCATTCCTATTCCCCCAAATTCAATTTATATGACCCTTGGGATCCCAGGGAGGTGTTCCACCTTCCTCCTCCCTTGATTTTGTCCCTTCCAATGGTGTTTCTAACATGTTTTAGGCGGGTTTCTTTTTTCTTTCACTCATTATTCCTTCAGACTCTATTATTTCTTATATCTGGCCTCCTAATAAACCCAAGTTATCATGTGGCTCAATTTTAGGGTTTTAGATGGATTTATTGATGGGTATTTTGGTGTCTAGGGGTTGAATACATTGTTTCTTGTCATGTGGTTGGGTCACCGTTGAAGGTGATGAGTTTCAAAGAGTTTTTGCTGGGATTCTGCTTCTTTGAGGTAGGTGCTACTATGAAATTATTTTATTTTGGAATTATAAGAATTATTGTTCTTTATAATTCAATTTTTAATGGATGTATGATTATATGTGATAACCATGTGGTGTTTTGAAATAATTTCATGGTGTTTTGAGCTTGGCATAATTGGTTTTTCATATAAATCCCATATTTTCATGTTTGAAATGGAATGTTTTATTATGATAAGCTTATTTTAAAATCTATTATGTATTTTTGAAATGGATTTCATGTTTTTTAATGTGTTTTTACTAGATTTTGGTTTTAAATAAGTGAAAATAAGATTTTAATGGGAATTTGGATTTAAATTGAGGTGTTGACCTATAAATGGCTTGTAAAGGGTTGCTTTAGGGTATTTAAAATAGTAATTTGAAATGTGTGTTTGGTTAAACCATTTCAAAATTCCTTGATATATTATTGTAAATGGTTTTATGGAAGTGATTGGCCTTTTGATTATGATTTGGTTTTCACAATGAAAGGCCCTTGTTGAAGGGTAGTTTTGAATCGTTTTAAAATAAATGGGGGATATATTCATACATCTTAAAATGTTTTAAGTGGTGTTTTGTTAAAATTGCGATAGAAATGAATACTATGTATAAATTTTATATTTTCAAATAATAAACCCCTTGTATAGGGGTTAATTTGAAATTATTTAAATTCTTAGGTGTTTTCCATCATTTTCAAAATGTTTTTTGGAAATTATTTTATGAAATGTGAATGTGAATAGAATTTCTATCCATATTTTGGGGTTAATTGTCTTCTTGGTATTTTTTAAATGGAGTTTTTGAAATACAACCCTTTATTTCCCCTTGCATTCACACCTCTTTTGTGGGTTTGTGATCACTATGTGATGTTTGTTTCTCCCCTAGTGTGGGAATGTGTTTTTAATGCCTTTTGTAAATTTTATGTGTATGGGGATTTCAATAACTGGGTATTAGGGTGAGGGTAGTTCTGGTTATGCCTTGTGTGGTAGACTTATCTCATTCTCACTATGCCTCACTTATTTTATTGGTCATGAGATATCAGGGAATAAGTGGAAGATCTGGCATGTTCATCTAGTTGGTCTAAACACTCTTAGTTTCCCATCAGTCATGCTTGGAACAAGGGCTAGGTGAGGGTTTGTCACTTTTGTGATGATTTTTTAGTATACAAGGATAATTTTAATTCTCTTAGCATATGTTGGAAGCTAGTTTGGGTGGTTATAGACTTATAGTTAGATGTTTGGCACATTAGTGAATTTGGGTAGGAACATGACACATTCATTTTCTCAATGAGTTATTGATTGAGGGGTGTTTGATCTAGTTCTTGTTGTATTGTTTCTATTTCTTTAATTGATATGGAACCCTTCCTTGTTTATGTTGTAATTTTATATTCCTTTATATATATGTGTGGTAATTTCTAGATACTATTAACCCATGTGATTTTGGTTGTTTCCTTTAAAAATGAGTTTTCAAAGATGTTTGTGAAATATTTTTTTTAGTTTTTAAAGAATCTTGTGTGAGTGATTTAAATTTGATCAAATGGTTTTTTTAATGATGGATTTGTTTGGTGAAATGTTTAAAAAACTGTTTTAATTTAAATAAATCATGTTATTTGTTTTTGATATATTTAATGTGTATGTATATATTTTTAAACTGGATTCGGTTGGTGAATTTTATTTCAAAACATGTGTGTTTGGTTTTTGGAAAAAAATCAAATTTTTTTGAAAGTGAATTATATATTTTTTTTTATTTCCATGTAATTTTTATATGTAGATATTAATTTTTATATCTTTATTTCAAAACTATCATTGATGAATTTATTTATGAAATGAATTTTCATAGTTTTGATGGGTTATCATGACCTATTGGGATTTTTAGCTCACACCTGCAAAATTTTAGGTACCAGGTTCTCATGTGGAACCATATTTTTTCTTTGTCGATGGATTGGGTGAGATGGATTATGGTGAGAAAACAGAGGTGGAATGGAGTTGGTTTCAGTATTGGATCATGTTTTTTGGTTTGTTGTCATTTTTTTAGTTATTTGTTCCCAATATTATTTCATGTCTGTATCTCTTTGTTTATAGATGAGATCATTTATTTTCAAATGGGTTAGATAATTATTGTTAGTTATGACGTGTTTGGCTTGCTATTTAATTATTTTGGATTTTGTATTTATTTATTCCACTAGAATATTTTTGGTTTGGGAAAAACCATTAACAAAGGAGATCCTATGACACCCCATCATTTTTCACCAACCTATGGGATCTAAACTGCTCTTCAGGTATTATGGTGATTTGGGTCAGGTTTCATATAGGATGGTAGCATGGTCCAGTTCATTTCAATTGACATCCCTTTTTTATCCTTATTGAGCATCTGAGATCATTATTTCTTATGATTACTTTCCATATGTTATGAATAATGTTTTAAGTAGGGTATTTATATAAATAATACTATATGGTAATATCTATATGGGATATTTTTAATATCATTCATGAATAATATATTTATGTATCTAGTATAAAAAGACACTAAACCATTAATATAATTATATCAAACTTAATGTTGTGTATTGAATATTCATCTGAAAATATGTAATATTTATGTATGAAATTTTTGGGTAACTATATTATATAAAAAAAAATTAGTTTTTTTGGGAAAAAATGGATACTAAATGGATGTGCCCAGTTTGTGATTTAATATTTATTTTTGTAAGGGTGATTTCAAAATCCCCTAAAAATTTAAATTGAAAAGATCCACAAATGTAAGAGAATAAATTATTGACATCAAACTCAATATTATGTAATGTTTAAGTTTAATTCCATATAAAATTTCCATTTTGATATATATATATATATATATATTATTCCATAGACCCACCCCCCATCCCATGAAGGAATCTGGATCTTGAATTACTACCACAATCAATTTTTTATTTTATTGAAAATCCACTTTGAGGGATAGTGGGAACCTACAGAATCATTCCTCTAGCATCAAAACACACCCTAACAAAACACACATTATAGATTTAAAATTAAAAAAACAACCATTCATCATGCCAAGACCACCATAAGAATTATGTTTCAAAATTCAAAAGAAACCAACATCACTGCAAAACCTGCAAATCCCAAGAGCTGAACAAGGAAATATATCACTGATCTTGACTCCCAAATTTCTCCACAGAAATAACCATTTCAAAAATTGAAAATAAAAAATTAGTGAGACCATCATCACACATTTTTCGTCATCACCTCGAGATGAACACAATGACACTAAAGACTCATCCATCATATCATTGTCTCCATTACAGACCCCCATCATCACAAAGATCACTGTCATTGTCACCATAGAGAACCACAATAATCCTTCATCGATGCTAGTAAGAACACCAACATCTTCATTGAGAGACACCATCGAAGACCGTCATCTCCATATGATAATTCTTCATCGTCACTTCCAAGAATAGAAACCTTTAATCAATATCATAGTCACTATCATCGAGCCACTAAAGACATCAGAAGTAGAAGAACAAAGGAGATACCGTGGGAAGAACATCCTAAAGAACCAAATTCCTAAGCACCAAACCAACCAAACACCAACGAAGTCCGCCACTGGAACCCACCATCACAGTCATGAACTGATCAAAAACTAGTGATTCGCCCAATGAACCAATCACCGTAGTCTTCAAACTCACACCACTGATGACCACCGAGAAACCCTAATACAATGTTGAAGAAAAAAAGGGGAAACTATCGTATGAAATCCTAAAAACATACAAACAAATAAAGAACCCAAAACTATAAGAAACCAGAACAGGGGAAAAGTAAGACTAAAACCCTAAAATGAAATTGGGATTGAACCCTCCTAAAAAAGAAAGCGAAGGACAACCGAAAATAATTGTTGTTATGGGATGAAACCCTAGAATGATACCAGGGGATGAAACCCTAAATGAAGAAGATAAGAGATGTAAAGAGGATCCTAAACCGCAAAACTGCAATCCCAAAGCCTTAGTATGACCATCACTTTTTATCTGACCTAGATAGGTGTGGTGGAACTCAAGGACAGAGCACAGTATGGTGGCTGGAGATAGACCTTCATGGAGCCATGGGAGACGAAATAGGGAGAGGATACCTAGAGCCAGTGAGAGGGAAAAAAAGACGAGAGAACTAGGAGAGGGGGAATCTGAGAAAAATGAGTTGAGAGAATAAATAACCAGGGAAAGCATAAAGGAAGATCCAACGCCACTAGGGAGAAACACTAGGAGGAAGAATATGGAAAGCTAAGATGAGAGACTAAGATAGGCCTTAGAGAATGAGGTACAATTCTATGGATCTTAAATTACAATGAGATATATGAGGTTCATGGAATGACACCTTTCAATCACATAATAGGACTATCAAAACTATATCACATACCTTGAGGAGAGAAAGAACATATTTCCATCATAGATTTATAGAATGAGGGTTTGAATCAATATGATGTTAAATTAAAAACTATTTTTGACTATGGTTTATAAAATACTAGCCCCATAAATATTTTCATAAATTTATAAGGGTTTATTGTGTCTCTATGTGGTTTCCTTTCAATCTTATTCAATAATATTGATTTCTATATGGAATTCAATGGAACACATTATTTCTTGGTATTTCGTTGCTATATCCACTTTAGTCTCAAAACCTAAGGTCTTTAGAGTTATTCAACAACATAATCATTGGGTTATTTAGAGTACTAAAGGTTATCTAGTATTTAAAGTTAGGAAGTGATGATGGAGAGATTCCATCACACATTATACTTTTATACCTGACACTTATGATTACTTGAATGGAACTATTCTTAATCTAATAATAATTATGAAACCCTATACTAATCAGAATCAAGGGTCATTGTTTTTATCTATAAGTTAGGTTAAAATGATGTTATATATACCCAAGGTAAACCAACTTACTATTTTTTAGTAATTGGTCTATAAATATGAATACATAGTAATGTTCCTTATATGATTTAGGATAAAAATGATTTTCCAACCTAGATCACTAATGTTATTATATTTTAGTTTTTGGCCATATCTCTGATTTCAGATAGGTTAATGCCTGAATGCTAGGGTCCGACCTAACCATTCCTTCCTCAACCTATGTAATATCCTATATGGATCCTAGAAGGTATCATTCTTATATAATAGTATTATTCATTAGAAATGGGATCTAACATGTGGATGAAATTAATGTAACTATAGAATGTCACTATATTAGATGAGGCAACTATTTGGTAGGCTACTTTCCATCCTTCTAATGATGGGCCAAAAAATTCCAAAGGATTTTCGACCAGCCTGATAAACATAAGGGACTCCTATTCTCATGATTTCATTTTCCAAAATGGTTATAATTAATTTTAGAATGATTTAAGGATAATGATTTGGTTTATATAGTTGTAGTATGAATTATGGAAAACACTTGTTGATTCTATAATTCCTTGGAGAAGGAATTTGGGAAATTAATTAATTTTGTGGTCATCCATTAATCAAAATTATACATAGTCTTGTTTGGGACCTCCTACCACTCAAATTGTTTCTATTTTGTGAATTTTAGGAAGTAAACACATGAACCAAGTGTTTACCTAATTAACCTTTCCACATTAATCTTCTTATGTAGCATGTTCATAAAAAAAATATTCCTTGGATATTGTACCCCAACATTTTATGTTAAAGAAGATACTCATGGTGATCATTCAACCTAGTCTTATTAATCCATTTTAATTCTAGAAATGTAAACATATTTTCTAACTGGGTGTTAATGAAATACCCTGGGAATATTTCTTATTATAATTAACTTATTTTATTCTTCTTGTTTTCAAATTTGTATTAATTTTATTCCATAATAACATCTTGATAGAGGCATTACCATTAATAAATAGGAGTAGGAATCATGTTATATTTAGAAGGATCAAGTGATAAATCAAATGACAACATTTTCTTGAGAATAATATTCATGATATTAATCTTCCATTAATTATTTCCCTATGTTGATGGCATCATCCATGATTTAGCTTTTGATAATGGAAGATAATATTTAAAATATTGTTTCATTTCATCATACTCTTTGAATCTTCCCGGATATTTTAATATAATTAGAGATATTGGAGGCTTATCGTGATTATTATTGATATAGATCTTCAAAATATGTTATTATGGAAGCTATGAGTTTCGAAAATATAAAAAACATTTACATATAGTGATGAAGTTTGTAACACTACCATTTTAAAATTTATTATAATAAAAAATTTCAAAACATATATTCTTCATTAGCATCGACTTGAATTAGTTAAGTATGCACAAAGGTATTCTGAGCTGGAATCAATTCCAACTACTCAAATATTATAACAGAAAAATGATGGTTTGTATAATGTTTTCATGAATAATATAAACATGAATTCCTATCAATATTTTTCAATCCCTAAAATTAGATAGTATCAAGACACAATGTGTATAAGATATTGTTCTTAATATCTTGTTCTACTGAACATAAATAAGATGGAACTTCAAAAGATTCATTAAGGAGGATTAAAATTCAACCACTCTTATTATGATATTATTTCTAGATTCCATGGTGTACATATATCTTTTGTATCTTCCATTCATGGACTAAGAGATTAATTTGATTCATTTTATAATATTCCACTGTTGTATAAGACTATGATTGAGTAGGGATAGTTTTTGGTGGTTATAAAAGTCATTATATATACTCTGGTATGTATGATCTGTCTAGAGATTTTCTAGTTTACCTTCCGTGATCTAGTGGTGGTTAATATCCTATTATAGGAAATTAATGATAATTAATAATTATTAGGGTTATGTAGATTGGTTGAATTGATCTCAAATTGAAGAGACTGATTCACTTTCCACATACAAGTTAAGAAATTTCCTCTTATTGAAGAGGATCATTTCTAAGAAGAATAACTAATTTTTCCTATGTGTTTTTCACAATTAGTATGTTTCCTCTGAGTAATTTAGTGATAAACACAATCATCTTTTCTAACTCATATTTTTACCTTATGATTTTTCCTTTATCTAAAATTTTCTTCACTCCTTCAGATTTTGGATGGTTTATAGAAATATCAATCCATTTATGTATTCCCTTAGTATTATCTCACTATATGGGTGGTATTGGGATGTTTAGTCGGTCACCCGTATCATGAATCTATATTTGATATCGAGTAATGAAACACCATACTCACATATCAGTATAAAACACATTCCAATATATATTCGTCTTCATCATGTTATTATGAATTAGTATTATGTTTCTCATTACCTAAATGTTTAATAATTTAAATATTTACCAATGTGAATCTCATGGAAGGAATATAATCCTCATATTAACCAAAGTGGTAAGGGGCCTCACATTCCACTAAGTATCCTTCAAGAGGCATATTGAAATGTTCCTTAAATTTTATATGTATAAATGATTTTTTGGACTCATGACCCATGTGAGGTTTTAAATATTCTATTTTGTGCTCATGTTCAGATAATGTAGTGGATTTTTCATTGATTTTAATTTGTTTTGAATCATTTTGATAATTTTTAATAACATTATTTTTTATGTTCCATGATTTTGATAAATCAAAATACGCTCTATATATTACATGTTCCAACTTTAATTTGTTGTTATTTATATTTTTTATAATTTGTATCTTCAAAGTAACATGTTCTAGATAATACAGTTTCATACATCCTTATTCTATAACATTATAAAGTCACCTGATCCCTTTTTTTAAATACAAGGATGTATAATTCCTCTTCATCAGTTATGATGATAGATAATAATACCTAGTTATCCCTAAATTTTGGAGAGTAATTTAAACCATTTGAATATAAAGGAAGTAAATAGGTGACTAAATCATTAACTTCCTCAAGATGATTAATCTACATTCAAGACATGTACACAAACTAAGTGTCTAATTTATTTATTTTTTCATTTTTTAGTGCAATATAGCTATTTCGATCATGATAATATTAATTATAAATGATTTCAGATATTCAAATATATTAGTGGTTTATATTCATTATTAATAGGTTATAATATCATGGTTAGAGTGAGATAAAAGATGATAGGTTAGTGGATAAGATAATTGATATACTTGAAATTGAGTATGAATCAAATATCATAACTATTGATGACAAAAATCATCTCACAATGTTATTTCATGATGATCTCATTAGAATTTTACTGGACTATGAAAATTGTTCAAGCAAGATGTCGAGGAAGAGAATCCTAAGAGTCTATTTTTAATTACTTTTATATCTTATAAATCTAAAACATATAAGTTTTGTATGCTAAAGTGTTATTATAAATATCATTTATATGATTTTATTAAAGGTATCATTGAATGATTTTTTCCTAAACCGGAAACACATATGAATAGATTTAATGAGAAAAGTAATTTTTTGAATGGTTACTAGAATGGTAAAATATATAAGTCCAAACTGATGGATGCGAAGAAATATTTTTTAAATTTAATTTTCTATAACTATAAAAAGATAAGACATGTAATTTCATATTTTCCAAGAATAAAATATATAGGTAAAAACTCTAAAAACACACTATGTTTGAAGGAAATCACATTTTGTAAGATATGGATAACTATAGTTTGAGTGATAAACCATCCACTGTAATTTCATAAAAGAGTAATGAAATATGGAATACACTGCATTATATGCTATAATACTATAGAATGAAACTTGTTGTACATATAATTTAACTCATGAATCTCTTACTAATATTTATTTATATTCAAACTTTCCTTAGTAATATTTTTTAAACAATGAAGATAATACTCAATCATTTGATAAAATGGTAGAATATTAAATAAACTTTTATGAAATGTTTAAGAAGATTATAATGAATTATGATCTTTCTAAGGAAGAAATTTTTATGACTAATGAACATATTTTAAAACATAATTTTAGGTTGAATGTAAAATCTATACTTTTTTATAAAAAAAATCATCTATTAATTGGAATGATTTTTTAAAAAATATGTACTGATTTGAATGAAATTACAAATTACTTTATAATTTTATTTAAGGAATGGGTAACTTTTAAAAACTTCTAGAATATATTAAATCATCTATTAAATATTTTTAATTAGGTTATTAATGTTCTTGTAAGTCACATTTATAAACCAACTATTATATAGTAAAAATAGAATGCATTTTTACTAAATGTTAAAGGAGTGGTCACTTGAAGAATAAATGTTCCTTGAATAAGCTCAATCATCCCAAACTTATAGAGGTTACATTTCTAAAAAAACATTAATTCATTTAAAATCATAGTCTTGGATATATGTTAGTTTTGAGAAACTTTTTTACTTACACTTCTAGAACAAATAATGTTTGGGTACAAAACATTTAGTTTCATATATATTTAGAAAAGGGGTAATGTACCAGAAGATAAAATACTTGGCACATGTACATCAATTGTTCTTAGAATATGACCATAAAAAATTCTAGCTTACATAACTTGCAAAAAGTGAAGTGCAGACATGTTACCTATTGAGGCCATATGAATGGACAAATCATTATAGTAAGTGACATATTTTTAAATAAAGAGTCTTTAAAATATAATATACATATTGTTTATTATTCAAACACATCCTTATTAATATAATACATTTATGTGTTGAGGGTTAATCTATAATATTAATGAAAGAAAATTAGAACACTTCAAGTTAAAAATGATTTTGCATTTTATCAATGTATAAGAATGATAATAGTTACAAGTATTGACATATAAGACCTTACAATCCATAACATTGATCGATTTAGTGAAATAGAGGAAAACATATCACTCTTTCCTAGAATATTTGGACACTACACTATTCATACCATAGTTATGCCTTCTAAGAAAGGGCATTTGAATAATCCCATGGATTGTATGTGAGGTGGCCCTATAATTTCATACATAAAAATTATATCCTTTTTTAGGAATATTTAATACATATAATATAATTACAAATCAAAAAACCAATAAAGTTTGAGTGTACTTAGATATTAGATACATAAATAACTTATTTCGGGTAATATCTAAAATGTGTCCCTTATGTTCTTCGGACATTATACCCTTATTTGGAATACCCTTATTAAACCCCTTCTTCATAACCCAAGAAAAGGAAACGTAAGAAAGGATGAGCTCAGATTCTAGGTAAGGTTAAAGATTAGAATATATCAATTGATGATCATATGAAACTATAAGATGAGCATAAGGGTATGATATCATGATCAAAGTTCATACCTAATATTTCATATATCATAAACATGATTCATGGAATAACAATTTATCATTTCAAAATAAATGAATGAAAAGGTAAATTAATCATCATAAATTAATCATGACCCCTAAGTTAAAATCATAAACATTAAAACATGTTAACACATGTTTACCCAATCACAACTGATCATGAATCACCACATGCTTCCAATTTCATAGTGGATCGGGAATCCTTACATATTTCATATATTGGCTTAATCAAATAAAATAATTTTCATTAATTATCTTATGATATATAAGGTTGTACCAAATGAATTAGAGGGATATAATAGACCCACCCATAAAATAATTAAAATGAAACATATATGAGTAATAATATCATAAAAAATTCACCATTTAATCATATCATATCACATGAAAAAGCAATAAGTTTCATAAATATTACATCATTTCATCATAGCATTACTAGTGTAAATAAAATGGGTTTCATAAAGATTTCATTATAACATAATTAGCCCATAGTAAAGAAATGAGTTTCATTATATAGACCATAAAGTATTATCATAAAAATAAATCTAGAGAAATAAATTTGATAGTATCATAAGTAAATATCCCTAGTAAATAATAAAATTCCTTAAAGGATGTTGACATTTATGAAAATTTCCCTTAAAATATATTTTGAACATTTTTTTGAAAACATGGGAAAATACCCTTTTCCTTTTAAAAATATTGACTAGAAATTACTAGATTTTAGAAAAATAATTTTCTTTGAAAATAATTATGGAAACAATGTAATCTACATAGAAAATAATATTAATGATGGCATAAAATTCAACCATTTTGTATTCCTTAAAAGAAAACATTCCTTTCATACTTTTCTAAAAAAGTTAAAAAATGTTTTTTTTTGAATTTTTTTTATAAATATTCCTTTTAATAAATTAAATAAATTAAATGGTTTAGAAAATTAAATTCATATAATATTTCAATTATATTTTGACCTTTTATAAAATAATTTTGTAAAAAATGGGCATGGAAGAAAAATGTAGTCCACCAAAGTAGAAATGTAGTTCTCTTTTAATTAAAAACCTTTTTTTAATAATTATAAGTAATGAAGATATAAAAATTATAAATAATAGATAGAAACTCCATAAATAATAAGAGTATAATAGTATATATGGGTTTTAAAATATAATGTTTATATAATTTCCCTTAATGTAAATTTAATATAAACAATCCCAAAACAAGATGATATTATAACATAAACCCCTACCTTAAATATCAAATTTATCTTTATGTGTTAAAAACTCATATATATAAAATATATATTTATTATTATCATATTAAATAACTATATTAATATATATCTTACTATATATTATTTAATTATAGTATCTTATCACCCATTCATTCACAATTATTTACTAAAATCTTTGTTTCCGGTGATAAATGATTCAATTTTCATTCATGATTTTGTTTGATAGTCCCAGTCATTGTACATTGGTTATATATATTTTGTAAATACATTATCAAAATAATAAATGTGATATGTTGATGAAAAATGATGTGCATCACTTCACTAAGGTGGTAATCCACTTGTACACATGAGCGATAATATCATTTTTCAACAGATAGAACGTATGTGTATAAGGGTTGTTAAATAATCAAAATAAAAATTAAGTATACTTAATATACATAATTATTTATTTAGTAATGGTTTCCATAGATTTATAAGACAAAATTAAGAAATAAAATTGAAATTACGGGATTAAAAATTATACAATTTCATTAAGAAACCTCCTTTGACTAAAACATTAAGCCTTGAAGGGATGGTATTTTGGAAATAAAAAAATATCTAGGACATTGATAAGGAATATATAATGTTAATAGGGTAGTTATTATCCATGATATCAGGCTCAAATATTTTAAATAATGAATAATCCAAGGCTCACTTTTAAAAGTAAGGGAAATGACACACTTGGGTTTACATAAAAGAGTAAATAATATGTATATCATAATCATGTAATATGGAACCAAGTAACCCCATATCTGAAGTTACAACATGATAGTGTTGAAATAAAAATAAAAAAAAATACATTTTTTCATGTTTTTTAATATGATTCTTTAATAATTCAATAACATTATTTAAATCATTATACAGGAGGTTTGGATACGTACGAAGCATATCGGACCTAAGGTAATGGATAATTGTTCAAATCTCATTTTTATCCGAGATTTCTTATTTGTCAGTATTTACTGGGGTTATTTCTATCATCCATGTCCATGTTTTATAAAAGTGTTTTCATGTATGTTTAAAGTCCTTTTTACCTATTTTTGAATTTTACTTCATGGTATGTATGGAATCTTTCTATTACGAGGTACTTTTTGACTTTTTCGGAAAAAGTACGAGAAGAATGTTTTTTTAACTTATACGGCACGAATGGATTTTTACAGTTTTATAAAGCCTTATTTTCATGAAGCTTCCTCCAAAATATTTCATTACTATTTTCAACAAATTCTCTTTCTTTTAAAATAGCATGACGTTTTGTGAAAAGAAATTGATTTTGAAGAAGAAAGGATATTTTCCTCAAGAATTCATTTCAAGTGTTTTATCAAAACTTTTCCATCTAAGATGACATTATTTCATATGTGTATGTTTCAAGTATAAATTCTCTATGATTTACATGGTTTCACTTTTCTTATTATGAAATGATATCCATTTCTTTTATATGGATTATGTGATTATGGGATGATGTTTATGAAACCCATTTTATTTATTGGGTTATTATGAATGATGTATGTTTATTTTGTGGCACAAGTAAGAATGATTTCATTATGAGATGGGTGGGACCTATATCTCCCTCCAATGCATTGGGTAAAGATTTATATCTCATGAGATGGACATGGCTGGAACAGCAAGTTAAACCGGTTCAGTAATACAGGACTGGAACGAGGAGTGAACTCGATTCAGAAAGGGACTTTGTCCACTAAGATGGTCTTGGCAGTAATGCCTTGGCTACTATGGAAATCATATCATGTGCTTAATGGTTTCCATAATTACATGTTTTATTCCCATTCTATTTTATCATTCTTAATGTTTCTTTATGATCTATGCCTTACGTACTTCCATGTTTTATGTCATTTATCAGGCTTTTGATGTTTAAACATTATGTTCATGTTTTTAAGTTCAAATGTATATGGTATGTTTTATTTTATCCATTCTAACCCTTACTGAGCATTTGAGCTCACCCTTTTTATGTTTTCTTTTCCCCAGGATATAAATAAAGGTTTTAGGTAAGAAAAAAAGGGTAAGATCTTTATGGGAGATGTTGAAGATCTTTCACCACGATTAGAAGATTACGTTCCAAGTTTCCAAAGACACTAAACTGTTACGGTCCTTGTGTGTCTGTTTTTGTTATGTATTAAGTATTCTGCAAAAGTAATGTAATGTACATGTACGTAAAGCTTTGTGTCTCTGTATAATCCCTATTACAAAATTAATCAAGTTTTATATTTTTTTGTTTAAATAAAAAATATTAAAAATTGTGAAATGAAAGGATTGAAAAATAGGGTTATTTCTTATTTTTTTGTTGAAAACTCTTCATTTTGAATACTAAAGATAATATTCAAAAAATATTATTCGAATTATGAAGAAATAATTTTTATTAGATATTCCATTACATGTTAGTATTTTCATGTTTTCAACTAATGGGAACATTCCACTGAAAAAACAATACATGTTATGTTTTATGATGATAATACTTCTAGGAAATTAAAATATATAGATTATTAAAATAATACAGATTATGTTTTCAAAACCGAATCAGATTTTATTTCAATAGTTAAACCACATACATTACCTACTATAATTTCAAAAAAAACTCTTACAAAATATTAAAATGTTAAAGATTTGAAATAACATGTCTTTTTACATATATTATATGAGATGTTAAGGAATTATACTACTTATAATATAATTGGTGATATAAATTAGTCAGTTATAACTATGTGTTCTTTTTAGAATTTATGTGAGAACATTCCAATATAAACCTAATTTAAACCTTAAATGTTAGATGTTTCATTATCTGATAATGGTTGAACAATTATTATAAAATAAAATCTTATTAAATTTATGATAAATTGGGTTTAAACCTTAGATAAAAATCATTATAATCATCTTGAAATAAGTGTTAAAATTGGATTTTAAAATAAGCGTGATGAAAATTGTTGACACGCCATTTTTTAAAAGGGTTGAAAAATATTTAATGGAAAATAATTCAAGAATTAGAGAGTAGAATAGCCCCAAGGTGGATCAAAGTAACTCTCCTAAATCAGCTTAAGTGCACCCAGCTCATGCACCAGAAGGATCTTATAGAACCCCCTGTGTGGCACTGAAGGATCAGTGACCCCTTCACGGGGTACTTGCATGGTGTAACTACATCGGGTGCCTGCATGGAAAAACTCATTTGACTAGAGTCCCATATATTCCTATAAATAGGACCATTGGGCTCCTCATTTTAGTGATTGGAAAAATTAAATAAGCCTCTAAAATTTGGTCGCCAAAACCCTTCATCTAGATCTTCAAAAATCCATCATGTAGCTCTATAAAAGACAAGAAAATAGGGAATTAAGGGGGGAAATGGGATCAAAGAACATCCAGAATTTGAAACACAATACACCAATGTGAGTACCCCTTTTCCCCTTAGTTGAAAAGCCTTAGTGTGAAGGCCCCTTCCCAAATATTGTCCTAGTGCAGGACTATTCTAGCAACAATTTATGAGACACTTGGTGCCTTGAATAAGGACAAACCAAAATTTTTTTTCCTCGGTGGTCCATCACCCATGGTTCCTCCACAACACATAGGTATACCCCTAACCTAATCACTTCTATCTCCTCCCTGGTCACCCTATAAAAAGAACCTTCTTCTTGCTAATCCTTCACCTCTGTGAGACACCTTCCAATCCCTCCTTCAAGCCACTAATTATTGGAATCCACTTTCTTTGGATCCATTATATAAGGGGGGAATATTAAAGCCTCCACAAAAGCCTTCAAACTTGCATAACCATGTATAGAGACACACCAATTTTTCTCTAATTAGTTTGTGTGTTTCATCGGTCATAGGTGTCATGCACTTATCTTACCTGATGGGTAGGTTCCTCTGGCTGCATTCAGTTATGCATCCCATCAGTCATCAGGACTCTAACGTTGGGGGATGTTTCATGGATCTCCTTATCTCAAACACAAGGGAAACAAACTATTCCTTCACTCATTATCTATCAGACATGAGGGCTAGTGAAATATCCTTAAATCGTCATCTCTAAGACCATGGACAACCAGTTCCAAGTGGGGAGAGAGAGGATCACTCTTGGTTTTCCCTTAGAGGGTTAATTTCATATCCTCCACTCTTCTCTGTAACAAAGACTAGGGCATCCCACCTAGAGTAATCCCATATCCTTTCTTTCAGGGCGGTGTCCAGGCGAGAAGTCATATGTGACTATATTTCTTACCAAAATGGGAGAGGATACGAGCACATAAAATCCACCCTCTTATTCTCCTATCACCCATCCCTCATCCACCAATGAATGATGGAATGTGTGCTACATCTTATTCTTCCTCTTTTTTCTCACATTTGATCATGAATCATCTGAGATTGGAGGTTAGAGGTTATCATGAAATTGACATGGTAAGATTCATGTATCAACTGAGAATCTTTTTCAAGATCATCCTCTCACCATCCTTAAGAGTTCTTCTATAGGTTTGGGTCCTCAAATCCATCTATCCAACCAAAAGGGAATCCTCCTAGGTGTAATCCCCAACAAAACCTCAAAATAACCATGATTTGAGACATTCCTCATGAACCCACTCCAAAGGTAATCCTCCTAAATGGTGTAAGCCTCAAAATCATTTCTTAATTCTCTCAAAGGGTCACATTCACCTATAAGAAAAATCTTCAAATGTCAAAGCATGGTTCTGCACAAACAAACTATGTAGGATTTAATTCATGTCGAAATGAGATATGTAGGAAGCCTCCATAGGGTCCAAACCAAAATTTTCATCAACACTAATTATCTTGGGCCACATTCTTAGTAGGTTCATGTATAACCTAGGATTCCACATCCCATACAGGTTCCTTGGGACACCTCAACATACATTCCACACTAAAACTTTTCTAGGAACCTTTAACCTAGACATCCTTACTACATTATGTTAAACTACATGGTTTGGTCCTCATCATATGACCTTAAAAGGTATGATGTGTCCCACTAAGTAGTGCCAAACTATGTGAGTTTTAATTCCTTTCACAATGATAGATAGGAATACCATATCATGGGCACAATCCCAACATCAAAACAACTCTCATCTCCCTGGATATTGATAAACTCTAAATCACCCCACTACGTCTCTTAAAACCAACATCCTAATAATAAACAATAAAATGATCTATAATCTACTGATAAAAAGGGTATCATTGATGGAGAACATCGGATACATACAGATGTCTCCAAATAATAATAACCTCATATATATATATAGATGATTCTAAGTTCCATGCATGTTAATAATTGATTATTAATTCAAGAGTGATTAACGCCATACTTATGAATGAATTAAGGATTCATGAACATAACTTAAATCTATAAGAGAGTCCCAGAATAGGAAATAATTCCCTCCAAAATGGTTTGATGAGTCTATAATTCCATCCTCTCGACCAATGTGAGTTCTTAAGTATCATTATCCATATTCCCCAATGATATTCTACCTTTGGAAAGTCGGTGCATGATTCATCATGGATATGAGAGGTGTTGGGTGTTTTCAGTTCCACAAACAAACCCCATTGGAAACCACTAGTAAAATACGTGTGTATAACTTTCTGATGTGAAGGTTGTTCTACCAACACCAAAAACCTCCATTCCATCCCCAAATGGTATTTGGGTATGAAACAAAAATGGTGAACCTGAAATGAATACTTAACTAATATGATGATGTTGTCTACTTGTCAATCCCCATTTTCTCTTAAAGTGAAACAGAGTAAAATAGGGCAATCAATTGTGGGTGTGTTCATTTATTGAGATGGTTCTTTATTAGGGTTTTATTGTTTTTGGTTTTAACCTATTTTTCAATAATTCTCAACAATACCTCCCTACAATATGAATGGATTCATACCAGTTCTCACAAACATGTGCATCATACACTATGCCAGATGTGTCCTCAAATAAAAATATTACATTTTCACACACCCAATGTCTTCAATGATTGGTCTCAAATGCACTGATATATTAGTATCACCAAAATGGTACCATCTTAGCCCTAGATCATACTCGGCATGCCCTACATCTCATGAAGCCTCACCAATCATCCACTCAGTGATAGCCGATGGTCCAGAAATAGGTGGCACCAATCACCACCCCTAACCAATTCGAAAGCTTATCCCTAGAATACAACAATCACATCCTCCCTTATCTTATAGTGGTAGATAGATAAGACATAAATGGAATCACCCATAAGACATAGGGGTCCTTTAAAATTGTAACATCCCAGCCCAAATGACTACAAAACTGGTAGTTGTACCGGTCACCACCTGACCTCAAACGCATCTCCTCGTATGCCAGAGGCTACCGACTTGCAGCAAGGGTCTAATGAAGAAACGGTGGGGAGACTATAATCTCTTGATCAGAGTAGCACAACAGTATATTAGATATAAATTAGTGGAAAATAATGGATTAGTAATAATAAATGGAAAATAAGTGGAATATAAATATAATGACTAAATAAAATTGGCCAATGCTAATACATATAATGATCCATGCATGTCAAGTGGTGCATCAAGATATGATCTATACAATACAATAAAATGAAAATATCCAAAAGTCTAAATCCATGATGATACTGAGTACTAGATCAGTCATGTGCTCCCTAGCTCCCAAGTACATAGTACATCACACGCAATAAGTTTGTAAACCAACAAATGAAAATATCTTCTTGGGTATCTCAGTGCAATGGTGACCCATGTAGGGTGTGAGAAATAATATCAGTAGGCCACCACAAACGGTGTCTATATCAATCCATATTGTGAACTATAAAAAATGGTGTTCCAACCTAAATGAATACAAGCAGATAAATAAATAAATAACACTTTGTTCCAACTACCTAAATAGAAACCCAAACGATTCTACCAACTTCAGCCTAAGCCATATTTCTAAATTGGGAGAACCTATAAATGAAATATGGTACATACATGGAATCATATATATATATATATCAGTATTAGTGGGATGAACCAAATCATTTTCTTTAGCTTGGCGGTCACACTCTAAGAAAATCATTCAATCATCTAGATACCATGTTGTAGTCATGATAGGAATTATAATTGGAAGGGACCACAAATAATCCATACCAAGAATCCATAAAATCCAGTAGTGTCATTCTGATCCCATTCGAGGTGATCCATAATAGAATACCAAGGGTCACTATAGGATCCCTTGATATAACCAATACCACCAAGTCCATATGAGGCAACCCATAATAGTATCCCATATATCACTCATGGTATGGTAAACTCTGAGTTCATACCAAGTATCTCACATAGGGAATAGGGTATCACCTGAGGCATGGAATAACAATATTTACAATGAGTCCATCCACGGTTTCTCTGCTAGGTAACTAGCATCACCCATGAGTATAAATAATTCTCCCATATATAATGTTCAAAGGAAGCTAAAGGATCACTCTCGGCACATCAAGTAGTATCATTCCAAGTATGGTGAGTCCATAAATGGAGTTCTTATGTTGATACCCATTTTCTCTCCCGGACCGCAACCAGTCAAGGAATAACCACCAATATCACATATTAACAAGGCATATCATATATAACCAGATAAGTAAGCTAGGACAAACATTTAATCCAATCCAAAAAAATGGCTTATGTCAAGGGTCACATTTCACTAAGCATAAACATAAGTTCTAGGATACAGGTCATGCATATATGGCCTTTTCCAATTGAATATAGTTCACCTTATTGAGGGGTTTTATTTGAAAAAATGACATTTTTATTCAAAAAATCATTTTATTCCATTTAAGTAATACAATTTCATCATAATAAATAAAGTATATACCATGAAGCACAAAGAAAAGGTGCAAGGAAATACATTATTAAGGCAATAAGCACAACGCATAAGCATAAGCATAAGGTATAAAGAATTAAACATGAAACATTGTATGTGTAACTTTAAACTAATTTAATAAAATTCCCTTCATTTAATGATTTAAAATATGACACGGGCATAGGAGTTAAGCTTAAGGGCCTAACTCATGGAAAATAATCTATATTAATTCAATTCATTAATGTGAGACATTTATTAAGAGTTCAACACACACTTAAGGGTGTTTACATAATCAAATCTCAAAGGAATTTGGTCTCAAAGGAAAAATTCACACCCATCAGAGTGTTTAACATCAATGTAATCACCCAGAGTGGTGATTTTCCACTCACTAGGGTCATCCCGATCATGGTAGAAGGTTAAAATTAATTTTTTTTAAAGGATCCACCGCCAGAATAGTCTGGAACATGGCACAATGGAACACCATATGAAAAGAAACAAAACTAGTAGGAAAAACTAGACCATGTACCATATATCAAGGATGAACTGCAAATCCAATATCAAGCTTTTATTTGGTCAAGTTCAACATAAAATGAAGAAACATATGAACACCATGAAAATAGGTAGAATTAGCTTTCACCATGATAACTTTCATGAGAGAGATACATCAATAGAAAAAGTCTCAATAGCAATGTGGATATTACTGATAGGAATATATAGGAAAAAATGGAACTAGACTTTGATAATATATGGAGAATATAGATCAAATCCAATATTAGGTATAAGACGATCCTCACACATGAGGGAGGATCCACCCACTGTAAAGAAGAGTGGAGGAAGGCGGGATTATATTTTTAGGGTCATTAATGGTATAATGGTAAAATCACCCTAAAAATCAGGTTTCACAGTTTGGCTGCATGGTTTGGCCGAACTGTGTGCCAACTATGTGGCTCCCACTGCTTAGAAAACCCACCCTAAATGGTTTTCCCACATGGTTTTCCCTACAATGCGCCAACCATGCACCAACAATTGCACACCCACTACCTATGTGGAACTAAGCATGTGGTCTAGGCACACGGCTTAGGAAACAATGCACAGCCCATGCAAATCACTTCTTCTCACCTACATCAAGTTCATGGTTTTCATTGGTGAGCCGCATGGTTTCAAAAAAACTATGCGCCCTCATTAGTCCACCCAAACTTCAGTTTTCAGGGCCTAGTACTCCCAAAACTCACCCACCAAAGAAACCCCTCATCCCCTCTACAACAACAAAAAAACACATTTAAGCATTCTAAAACTTGGATCTTCAATCCAAAGCTCATTTTACAAAATGCACTACTACAAAACCCACCTATAACAGCACTATCATTTATCAGCACTCAAAAAAATCACTGATAAAGTTAATCTTTATCAGTGCTACTATAAGTTCTGATATGATGAACCATTTATTAGCACTTATATTTTAATGCTCATAATGGTTAACCTTTATCAATGCTTTATTTTAGCACAGATAAAGTAAACTTGTATCAGTGCTTCATTTATAACATTGATAAAAGGTTTCCTTTATCAGTGTGTTTTTAGCGCTGGTAAAAGTTTCCCTTCATCAGTGCTTTTTTATCACTGATAAAGGTCTATAATAAAATGAATAATTAAACAAATAAAAATAAAATGAGAAAATAAACAAAAATATTAAACATTTTATTAATTAAATAATTATTGATAAAAATGAATAAATTTAATATATATAAATATAGATTATTAATATTAATAAATAGTATATATTAAATAGAGATATATAAAATGAATAAGTATAATATATATATAATGTTAATTAAAACATTTTAATGTCCTGTTCATTTTTAATGTTTTTTGATTTTTTTAATTTAACCTATATTAAACGTCGTGTGCTGCATTTATTTCACATACATATATATATATATATATATATATATATATATATTCATTTTTATACACAAATGTACACACAAATATATCTACACAATATATAGAAACACATACACCAAATATTTATGTAATTTATTCAAATTTTAATATATTTTATAATTTCATTATAACATGATACATTTAATATATATTATGTTTTTAATTGGCCAACTTTTTTTAATACTATAGTTAGGGTATTCATTTTTAATTTTTTTATTATTTATTTTGTTTTTGAATTTAATCATTTTTTATTATTTATTTATATTTATTTATTTATTATGTTTTATTATTTTAAATATGTATTCATCCAATTCAATATATATATATATCCATATTTTTTTAACAACTTATATTTAATTAATAAAACCTATCGATTTTTTAATATTTTTAATGTGTACTCATTTTGAATTATTCATCTTCACTCATTTTTAAAATACATTCATCCAATTCAATATATATATATATATATCCATATTTTTTTAATAAATTATATTTAATTAATAAAACTTATCAATTTTTTCAATATTTTTAAAATGTACTCATTTTGAATTATTCATCTTCACTCATTTTTAAAATGCATGTATTTAAGATTTTATTTTCATTAATAATGATAAAAATATATTTGTATATAAATATTTAGAAATAAATAATAAATGTATATTTACTATTTTTTTGAATGGAAACCACAACACCCCCCATTACACGTCTTAAGCTTCCAATTGAGTAGCCCACCCCCGGTAAACCAGTTAAAGATCCCTGAGCTCACCCTTTTGTGTGTGTTTGATACTGCATAAAACCACCCCACCCCACGTTGCCCAGCACAGAAGAGGGGATTAAGTCAATGGTGGTGAAATTATGATGCTGAAACATAACCAGTGAGAATCGAGCTTGCGACTCTAAGCAAGCAAGTAAATGACCCAACCACAGGGCCACCCCTGTTGGGGCAATATATATTTACTATATTAACATTTCTTATAAATAAATAATTTTTATTTTTTAAATAAGTTTTTACATAATTATAAATAAATAATTATATATTTTTAAATAAGTCTAAAAATATAATAATGTTATTTAAATAATTATAATAAGTATTTAAATTATATTTAGATAATTATAATTACAAAAAAAATTGACAGTACTTTTATAGTGCTCATAAAGATCAATCTTTATCAGCAATAATTAAGCATTGTTAAAAGATATATTTATCAGCACTAAAACTGTAATATTGATAAATCTGTCTTTAATTATTACTTTTTTAGCGCAGATAAAGCTCGAGATTTATGAGCGCTAAAAACATTGATAAAAGACATATTTATCAGCACTTATACATTTAGCATTGATAAACGGGTTCTTTGTCAGTGCTTTTTTGAAAGAGATATTAAAAGTGTCCCCAATCTATTTAAAAAACCCTAAACCATGGCTCAGTCACTCATGATTCTCAAGCTCTCACAAAACTCCTTTTATACTTGCATGACTCCTCTACATTCCCTTAGATTAATCAAGGCTAGAATCTAATGTATGTTATTTTCTAATCTTCCTATATCATTTTTTGATGTTTTGGGTTCCAATTATTTTGTATTTCCCTGTTCTTAAACATGAAAAACCCAACATCTCTTCTCGTCACTACAAAAATACAACAATTGTGGTTCTATTTCATCATTTTTCTCTTTTCATATGTATCTGACTATCCATCCCATTTGTCCATAGAGACACACGTAGATGGTTTACTCTCCTCTTGAGTTTAACAAGGAGACTTCTCATTCCCCCTCTGTTTTCTCTTCATTTTAATATTATAGGTTTCCAAAATCCAAGTTGTTTCTCAAATTTAATTCATCATATATACTAGATTATAGATTTTAAAGGCTTAGTTATGAAGGATTTTAAGGATTATGGGATACCAAGTTGGGGCCCTCATTTATGGGTGGTGTTCATATAAGGACTAAGGTAAGTGTAAAAATCATTAAAACATGTTTAGTAGATTTTGGTTATTTATGTAAATTGTTAAACCATGAAATCAGTTATTTAGATTTATGATTTTGATGAATAATTTTTTATTTAATTCAAAAAAATATTGAATTAATTAGTCACATTCTAAAAATTATTTTATATATTCATGTTGTGAGAGTTGTTTTTAATTAATTCAAGATTATTATATAACATTAACCATGGGTTACAAAGAGTGATGGGGAATTTCTTTGGTGAGAAAAGTATTCTCTACAAATTTTATACAAAATTTCTAGATTGGATAGAGTTGTGAAATCATTGGTTAAATGGACTTATAAATATACAAAAACATATAAAGAGTGTATTTCCCAATAGTAAGTGAGTTATACATGGTTAGATAGTTGATCAACAAAACTATGAGATGTGATTTATTAATAGTTTTACTAATAAAAATATATATATAATTAATTTATAGGATAAAAATAATTTGAAAATCCATCTAACATGGTGAATAACTGTAGAGAAAAAAAATTTATTAAAATATACTTTTTATGGTTTGGATATTTATTTCCAATAAGTCATGGTAATTTTTTATCCATGTCCAAAATGTACAAAATAGAGATACAATACCCCTATTTTAATTAACACTTTGTTTCATTACATATCCAAACCTCTCTTCTTCTTTGATCACTATTTATCACTAGGTTATAGCTCTAGAAATCCTTCAGTGATCAAGGGTCCTCAACAATATTTCTATGATTGAAGGCCAGTGCAAACTCCTCAAAGGCTAGAATACTTTTTTTTCTACTTCAGTGTTATAAATCAAACATATTCCATTGAATCTTAAAGATATATTTCATTGATACTATATTACAAGTATTCCATTAGTTTTTTTTTCATTATTTCCATTCACATTTATCCTTGAGATAAATCAGCCATTCTTTAGGTTTTTTAACCCTCTAATGATCAAAGGATGATACCTCAAAACTCATAAGTGGTATCAGAGACCTTTTCTTCAAGTAAAAAATGTATCAATCTATTTTTTTTAATAAATAAATGTCATATTGTATTATGTCAATATCATATATTATGATATGAATTATTTCATTGTTTAGAAATAATATATGGCTATTATATATCAATTGAGGAGACTTTTGAGTGATTCCATTAGTGTAGGTTTCTAGGAAACTTTAATCATTATACGCTTGATTTTATTTCATCTCTTGATGATGTATTGGACTCTCTTTTTTAAAATAGCCTTCTTCCCATAATCAAGAGATGAAAGGAAATCAAACATTTGAGGATGGACTAAATAAAGGTATTGAAGGTTAGTTTTATTATAGGATTGAATTATTATATCTTTGTTTAATATTTCATGGAAGATTCATTCAATTTTAAACTTTTATGAATGGAGTGTATTACAATATTGTTATTCAAGACAAATTAAATGTTTGACTACTCATGCAGACAATGGATTCTAAACATGATGGTGTTTCCAATACCAAGAAATAAAATATTCTTGATGATGAAACTATAGAATTATTAGAGGATAAACAACATGTTGATGAAAAAAATTAAAAAAAAAACAATGACACAACATCACAGTTTTGAATAAAATTATCAAGGTAAGAAGTCAGGGTCTAAAATTTGAGGTTGGTTTGAAAAAACATGGCCAACCTATTAACCCCAGCAAGTCAATGTTCATTAGTTATCTTAGGGTCACAACAAGGATGAATGTTCTGATTGATATTATCTCATGGCACCACATCCAACCTATAATGAAGGAAATCCATTGGAACGATATAATATTAAAGTTACAATATAATTTCTCTATTTTACATAAAATTTATATAATGAAATGTTTATTAATTTTAATTATTCCATGAAGACTTTATTTATTTTATAATATTTCCATAATAAATTTTTTCTAATGGCTGCTATAAAATCCCATAAAGGCTTCTGGACTCTTCAAATGAAGTTATATCCTAGGGACGCTAAGGGGAAAATAAATCCTCACCCACCACTTTATTATACACGCATCATAAAGTAGGAAACATGGAATTCTTTTAGCAATCATCATAACGAGAAATCATTTCAGGTGAATTGATATCGATAATATATTATTTTACATTATTTATTTTATCCAACTTTATTCAAAATTTTTAATTTATGTAACAATAAAAGTGTGTTGAAAATAAATAATGTGCATCAAAACCAGTGTACCCCTATCAAAAGGAAGGATGGGGTAAACTTCATTATAGAATAAATTGGTATGTGTTTTAAATAAACAATAAATGTTTAATTATGTGATATGAAGCAAGATATGTTCCTTTTTTTATATTCATATTTATGAATCAAAATCTGAATCCACTTCCATCCAACTTCATGTGTTATAGAATGAGGCTTATGTAAATAAGGATTGTATATTATTTGATAAAATCACAAAATAATTAGGGGAAGAATGTGTAAGTATGACATAATTTTAATTCGTTATGATTTATGAAAATATGAAATAAAATAAATATGTTCATGTTTTTTATATAGTTTAGACACAAGATTTGGCAACAGCCGTACCAGAAGAAAAGAAACTTTTAATAGATTTGAAGCAGCCTCAACAATATGGTTTCGTTAGAAGATTAGGTTTTGGAGTCTCTCCTCGAACATATTTCGAGAATATAAAACCACGTTAAGATACATATAGTATTATGAGACATATGTGGATACAAATAGACTCACTGGAAGATATTATTTTGTGGTCTGGTTTGGCGGACCAATGTATAAGAAAATATCAAATCAAACCGGTGGTGGAGTAAAGATCCACACATGACCCAAATGATCCCACTAGATTTGAGGATAGTCATTCTCCCAAAACCATACCCTGGGTAATCAATTTTTTCATTACTATTTCCCCTAAATGTGAATCAAACAACTTTTGATAAAATTATAATACTAAAATTTTGTAGGGGGTAATTGTATGTGATTTTTTTCTATCAACACCCACGTATTGTCATGTTGCAAGGGGTATAGTGTATGATATCTCAGGAGACCAGAAACACAATCAACCCCTCCCAAAAGATCACTTGAGAGTGGGTATTGAGGTAGCTTATGAGCCGACTGTTGTGTTTCTTGTTCTACTAGATGATCTAGATATTACAACAGTCGAATCTTCTTTTTGATTTTTCATTGCATAGATGAATAATCTTATAAAGATACATGAGATATGTGTTAAAAAAGTTTCATATAAAAAACATGTAATAGTTGATGATAAAAGGACTGAAGTGAGGTATTATATTACAGATGGATAAAGCAGTGGAGAAACAAAAGGTCGAATCAAGAAAATCTAGTGAATCGACCAGGAAAACAAAAAAACCTCTGAGAGTACCTTATCTCCACCAGTTCCAAAGAAAAATTTATTAACATTACAAATTCATACAGAGAAAACATTTAAAGATAAAGTTATGTCTTATATTCACTATAAATAGGAAATATTTAGAGCTTCCATTACAGAAGGAATTAGTCTCAAGTATCTAAATGAGAATCTCAAGTATGAATGGTTGGGTGTCTCAATTGTGAATACATATATAAGGTGCATTTTTATAATATTTCTATCCAAATAGTGATATAAATATGTTTATTAAAGTTAATAACTTTTCATATTTTTTACAGGCGTTTATATCATAAATATATAAAGGTAATATCGTGTAAATCATGATTCAGAATAATTAATCCCATTATCAGTTCTACAATATAAATTAAATTGGAAAAGAAATAAATAAACAAGAAAATATTTGAGTTACTCAAAGAGTTTAATAAAAAAACATCAGAAGACAGACTCTTTTTGATGACTACAATGCAGGGGTAAAACTTTACAATCTAGTCGCATAAAATATATTTATAATTTTTTCATTAATTAATTGTTTTTTAGGAAACATTGGATGCTGATAGCAGTCAACATAGACACCCCAAATATTTATTTTTTAGATTCAATAAATGTATTTCCAACCAAACAACACACATTATGTGTATTTTAAATATGTAATACACTACAATCAAAATTTTATAGATAAAATTCTATTTATATATTCATTATATGTTTTAAAAAGAATTTTTTTATGATAGGGTAGTCACTAAATACAAGCTAAACCATGGCATGAGGTCGGTGTCTCACAAGATAAATCCTATGGATTACTACAAATGGAAACAAATAAAGGTATATATAGAAATATTTAACTATAAAAAAATTCAAAACAATTTACTTATTTTGGTCAATGTGTATGTAGTGTCCAAAATAATATAATGTAATCGATTTTGGATATTATGTTTGAAAATTTATGAGAGAAATCATACAACATAAAAGGACCAGCATCCCCAAACAGGTAATTTCTAAATTTAAATAAAATTTCATTAAATATATTTCAAAATCATTTATTTTTTTATATTTTCTCGGTACTATCACGATTTCAGAAAAGAATTGTTACTCAAAAGAAGAAATCAATTTGTTTAGAGAATAGTGGGTGGCATACTTTTTGTCAGAATGTATGCCAACAAAAAAAATTAGGTGATTACATGAAATTTTTGTGATCTAGTATGAGTTATGGCCTTCAAAATATATTTGGGGTGTGAATCATTAGTGTCAGAATACTTATATATTATTTATGATCAATTTATCAAGAAAAATTAATAGAGGAAATCAATTTTTTTAGAAGCACTAACCTTCAAACAATAAAATTGTTGGTAAAACGCGAAGGAGAAGGTGTAGGAGGAGGTAGAGGTAGAGGCGGAGGTGGAGGAAAATGCGAAGGCATAGGCAAAGGAAGAGGTGGAGGTGGAGGTAGAGGCAGAGGAGAAGGCAGAGGTAGAGGCAAAGGTGAAGGCAGAGGCAGAGTTGGAGTCGAATATTAATGTGGAGGAGGAAGCATAGGTGATAATTTAGGTGAGGACTATGTAAGATTCGGATAAGAATCTCTGACTTGAAAATAATAAAATTTATGGGAAATGAAGTAGAATACGGATCATACCATGATTGTGTTTGAGAAAAATTGTTTAAAAGTTCACACAACACTTTTCACTTAAGATAAGATCCACTGTGCGTCTTTCCAGTTTAAAATGAAATTTTAGTAAAAAACACACGTAGCATACTCAAAACCAAGAAAACACATTCATGTTTTTTTAGTAATTTAGAAAAATGATTCATGCATTATTTTTTATATGTAGGGATTAGATGCACCTCAATCTGATGCATGGTGTGACCGTTATGAATCCAAGTGCATCTTTTTTTTCAAAAGTGACATTAATTTTAGTAAAAAAATAACTAACATAATCAAAAATGCTCAAATTTATTCTTATTGTTTTGTTACAATACTAAAACAATCCATATGTAATTTTTTATGTGTTGGGATCATCTGGTCCACAATCTGATGCATGGTGTAACCAGTATGACTCTATGTGCGTCTTTTTATTCAAAATTGTCATTAGATTTAATCAAAAAAAACAATGACATAATCAAAACTGAGAAAACACATTCTGATTGTGTTGATACTTTAGGAAAATGATCCATGAGTCATTTTGGATGTGTAGAATTTAGTTTTTCATTAATACGATGCACATTTTGACTCCAAGTGCGTCTTTTTTATTCAAATTTGACATTAATTTTAGTAAAAAATAGCTGACATTCTCAAAACAAAGAAAATGCATTTGGATTATTTTGGTACTTTAGTAAAATGATCCATACATAATTTTTGATGTATAGGGATTAGTTGCAACTTCATCCAATGCACAGTGTGATCGTTATGACTCCAACATCCATTTTTTATTCAAAAGTGACATTACTGTTATTCAAAAAAACAACTGACATACTCAAAACCAAGAAAAAGCATTTTGGTTGTTTTGATAATTTTGTAAAACGATCCATGAGTTATTTGGGATGTGTTTTATTTAGGCGCACCTCAATCTGATGCATGGAGTGGACGGTATGACTCCAAGTGTCTTTTTTATTCAAAATTGACATTATTTTTAGTAAAAAACAACTATCATACTCAAAACTGAGAAAACCCATTCCGATTATTTTGGAACTTTAGAAAAATGTTCCATATGTCATTTTTGATGTGTAGGGATCAGATTCACCTCAATCTGACACATGGTGTGACCGGTATGACTCCAAGTGCATTTTTTATTCAAAAGTGACATTAATTTTAGTAAAAAAACAATTGACATGCACAAAATAAAGAAAATGAATTCATATTGTTTTTTTACTTTATAAAATGATTCATTCATCATTTTTATTTTGTAGGGTTCAGTCTCTCCTCAATCCTACACACGGTGTGATCAGTATGAATCCAAGTGTGTATTTTTATTCAAAACATACATTAATTTTCATCAAAAATAAATTGGCATACTCAAAACTGAGAAAACACATTCTGATTGTTTTGATACATTAGTAAAATGATCCATGAGTAATTTGGTATGTGTATTATTCATTTTTGCCTCAATACGATGCACAATGTGACTCCAAGTGCATCTTTTTTATTCAAAATTTACATTAATTTTAGTAAATAAAATGGCATACTAAAAACCAAGTAAACATATTTGGATTATTTTGGTACTTTATGAAAATGATTAATACATAATTTTTTATGTGTAGGGATTAGTCATACCTTTATCTGATGTATGGTGTGACCAATATGACTCCAACTGTATCTTTTTTATTCAAAAGTGACATTAATGTTAATCAAGAAAACTAACATACTCCAAATTGAGAAAATGCCTTACGATTATTTTTATACATTAGTAAAATGATCCATATGTCATTTAGGACGTGCAGAATTTAGTTTCACCTCAATTCGGCATACGGTATGACTGTTATGACTCCAAGTACATATTTTTTATTCAAAATTGACATTAATTTTAGTTAAAAAACAACTGGCGTACTCGAAATTGAGAAAATGCATTCTGATTGTTTTGGTACTTTAGGAAAACAATCCATATGACATTTTTTGACATGTAGGGATCATATGTACCTCAATATGACACATGGTGTTACTGGTATGAATCCAAGTGCATCTTTTTTTTCCAAAGTGACATTAATTTTAGTAAAAAAAACTAACATGCTCAAAACTGGGAAAATGCATTCCAATTGTTTTGTTACTTTAGGAAAATGATCTATATGTCATTTTTTGACATATAGGAATCATCCTACCCTCAATAAGATGCATGGTGTGACCGATATGACTCCATGTGTGTATTTTTTAATCAAAACTGGCATTAATTTTAATAAAAAAACAATTGACATACTCTATAATAGTGTTTTCTTTTTCTTGTATTTGTGGTAGAAAATTTATTTCATTTAAACTCCATATTTTTATCTTATTTGGTAATTTTTATTTCTATTTATACTAATATAGTGTGTGTTTTCAACACACTGCACCTGTTTCTGGTGATGCAGTGTGTTGCAGCATCACACTACAGTTTTCACCTTTATAAACGCTACTAAATATGCTGATTAATCTTTCCTTTATCATCACTTTTAGAAGAATTGATAAAGGACTCCTTTATCAGTGCTTATATAGGCACTTATAAAGACTATCTATATCATCACATTAAAAATCACTGATAAATTATACTTTTATCAGCATAAAAAAGGTGATGATAAATCATACTTATATCTGTGCAAATAAAAGCACTGATAAAAGATGCCATTTATCAACACTTTTAAAAGCACTGATAAAGGAACTATTTATAAGTGCTAAGTAAATGTGCTGATAAATGGGGTCTTTATCAGTGATTTTAAAAATGATGATAAAAGTATGATTATCATTGCTTTTTTTTCACTGATAAATATACCCTTAATCAGCGCTTTTTAGCACTGATAAAAGTGATGGAATTTTAACCATGCTAAGTTTATCATCACATTTCTAGCACAAATAAAGGATTAATCAAGCGCTATTAAAATCATGTTTTGTAGTATTCATGGACCATCCATTAAATGATAAAATTAAAAAAAAATTATAATTTTATCCGGTCCAAAAACACGGGTTGCTATAATCTCCCCACCAAAAAACTTATTATCCTTGAGAATCCTTGGAGAAATTAAGAGGAAATCACTTGACCTAATTGGGTCATGATGACTTGTTCAAACGTTCATGTTTCATTCCAAACACACCTCCAAGAATCATCTTAACACATGATACATCTTCCTTAGAAACTCAAGCCAACGCTATTTTTTTGAACTATAACACTGAGATGACACCTACCTCAGTCTGTCATACTCGAGACATGATTAGATAATTGTCTCCAAGAACACATGTTTCCATCATTTTAAGTAGAAACCAAGTCATAGTATTCCACTAATAGAACTCCCATTTAAATAATTACCTTAGTACTCCAACAATTCTCTTTGCATGATTCACTACTTAAATGGTTGGTCAACTCCCAATACACCTTAGAGGCCTGATTGATCCTACTTTTCATGAAAGGTCTCAGATGACACTCACCGCACTTGACTCAACCCTACAACATTCCATTAAGTAGTTCCTCACTAACTGCATTCAAAAATATAGTGATAGGGATATCCATTCAAACCATTATTGATCGAATGCACTTAAACAATTCGACTTAGATGGACGGTGCATTTAAAAAGCAAAACATGATGTCTTTAGACGAGGGAACTGAAATATTCCCCAAGCATGCTCATAGAATCCTATAACTATCTCCTGGTGATGTCTATATCCAAAAAAACCCTCTTTAATTATCATGCCCCAGCATGAACATGGGTGTATGGATGATCCAAAACACTTAGACCTATTTCCATTTTAAATAACTCACCTTAGCCCGATTGAGGTTTGGGGTAGTATCAAAATCATTAATAGTAGTCCAGGGAGATAATACAAGGTAAAACTTAAATGGAATTTTAAAAAAAAAGAGGATCTGGTGCAAGGAAAAAATGTCTGCATACCAGAATGATGACTGGGTCCAAGGAAGCATCCACCTGTTGATCAGGTCAAAAGTAAACAGCTTGTGTCCATGAGCCTGTCCACGGCATTTGTACTTGGGAACCCAGGTACCGCTCAGGATTAACCATGATTCTAATGACAACCACTCTTTTGGGGTGCACTTTGTTAGAGACCACTCAATAATTCTAAAGGATTTTAATACTTAGCGCAACGTATAACTAACACTCTCTCAGTGTACCCAGATGATGTCAATATAGGGTACATGATCATCATTTAGCTAAGAGTACACTAAGAGTATTCCAATGGATTCTAAAAGGCCCTAAGAAACTGCCACTACCAAGAGGGTGAATTGATTATCATGGTTTCCACCTAAACATAACCCAACCATTAAAAAGGAGGAACAATCAACCCACTAATGGCCAACTTATTTTGGAAAAATATTTTCTTCACCTACTGATACATCAAAAACTGACCATGATACATTCACCACCCGAGTCATTCCATGTTCACTAAAGAGAAACCACCATGGCCCATTCTTGACCAATGGTGTCTTCATCGGTTGAGCATATATCCAAGAACAAAATTTCATGCTCTCTAGAAAACACCAACTAAAACTAAAGATATTAGTGGCCAAAGGGTCTTTTTAATCAATAACAACCATTTTCAAATTCTCTTTTCATGGTTGTTCCCTTGTACATAGAAGGACACATTTAACCAGAATTTAAGAAATGATCCCCACCTTTGGAGTTTCCTTAAGGTTGTATTTAACTGAGAAAGGTATCTCATTCCATGATACATGCTCCATTGACCATTGGGTGTGGGTCCTAGAGGTCTACATCATGCTTTTTCAAGCATTAAATTGAAAGAGAGGAAACCAACTTCTTAAGAGCTATAGATTAGTTTTATATTTAGACGTACACATGACTCTCCACCTGAGTTACATCCACGTGTTCCATAGCATTAGAGGTAAATGCAGAAATGTCAAACTAGCATGTCAAAAACATGATTCTATTATAATGTCGTATCATGCATTGGCATGGGTTTTATTTCCTCAAAACCACATGTCACTCTACCCTAGAGGTGACCCAAAATTTGATCATAAAATATAAAGATTAAATTATTAACACTAAACATAAATAGTTCATTGTCCCATTTAACAAATCGACAGGTACCGCATATACCAGGTCATACTACCTCAAGATTACCTGAGTAATATCACATACCTGATAATATCCATAGGATCGTCAGTACTATGCATTCAAGTATCTAACATCCCATGAAAAATAACTAACCTACTGTCACATTACTCTATATGTCTACAGAACATGTTGATGACCACCTGATTTTTCCAATACTAAATAGGAAGGAAAATAAGGTTCACATAGCCTACTAAGTGGTTGACCACACCCTTGTAATGTCTATCCCATTGGAACTAATAATTTCATAATTCTCACACTCACAAGAAAGGTCAAACCAACACATGACCATCTATCAAAACAAGGGTGTCGTTTTAGAATCTAAGAGTCCTATATAGACAATAGCACCCGAATGATACCATATGTATGAAAAAGGGGCACAAGCGACTAGAAAAGGCCTTAAATGTCTTAGGGAACTACCTGCAATAGGATATACCCTTATAGAAACATGAATTGTCAACCCTACTAAGGGATCACACCATAAAAAGGTCATTAGGCTAAGATCATATCACTTATGTTTGAGATAAAGGAGAAGAGGATGATGGTAAAACATTCATTCTTTTGTTATTAAGAGAGTTCAAGGAACACTGAATTACCCTTAAATGAGGGCCAGACCAAGAACACCACTTATGGTTCCATTTGATGGAATTAAACCAAAACTCATTTAACTCCTTAAACATTTAATGTTTAATTTTTAAAGAAGAGATAATACCAGTCATAAGGAAAAATCATTTTGTTAAGGTCATAGGGTAAAACAAGAACGATTTATTAAACTACCTTTTTAAGAATTATTATTTAGTGATATCCCATTATAATCAGGAAATTTCATTACATAAACCACATTTTAAAAACTATTTATTTAATTATAAGGGCTCACCCAATTATATCTCAAAGAATATTAAAAGGTATTATATTAATTAAAAGGGTACTAGTGAGAAAGAAACTCACCTTACATTTACATGGAAACCCATAAAGGTGGATATAGGCACTTTAAAAGTCCCTCAACACATATAATAATCACAACTCCAGAAGTTAGGCACTAAGGCTTACTAAAAAGGAAGGGAAACCTACAAGGGTACCATCAAGACATTTTTCCTACCACTAAAAGAAACACGTTAATCTTAAACATTTAATTTTAAAACACCTTTATATGCTCATTACACAAGAATAGGAACCATGACCGACCTACTTAGGTCAATTCAAGTCTATTTCACAACATCATTCCCCAACTATCCTAATTAAGTTCAGTTGAGAATTTTAGAATTTAGACACACGAGTCATTAAGCCTATGAAAAAGGGAACAATACTTAATAAGGTAACCAAAACATTTATGGTCAAAACTCAACAAAATTTATATTACAGAAGTTTATAAAAAGAAGGCTCATAATAGATGGTTTAGTTTTATAGTTTACCACCTCTCAAATTATAAAGTGACATACAATTTACAAGTTGATAGTGGCTCCAATATAATTGAAATAATTTTATCTTGGATACAAATAAAATTTCACAGTCTTAACATTTTTGAAAAATACTTTAAATAAATAAACTGTTCCTATAATGGTTTAATTATATGGTCCACCCTATTCAAATTCATAAAGTGCTCATACACTTTAAAAATTGGAAATTAGATCTCATTTAATCGAAATAGTAAAATTTTAGCCTGTGATAAAAAAACAAAGAAGAAATCAAATAGGAAACAAATATCCTCAATTAGTCACCTAACACAATAATCAATTATACATGCTAAATGAATCATAAGGTATGACAAATAAGTGTGGCTAGATACTATGCAACAGGACACACTCAAGAATGGAATATAGGAAAATTATGACAATTTACATTATAGAAGCATGCTAATAAAATGCCAAAACAGGTGAAAATTAACATGTCGTTGAAATTTATAACATTAAGTTTAAAATACATGCTAATAAAACATTCAAGTCACATCAAAAAAATTCAAAAAACAAATAAATTAATTCTATTTGGAATAGTATATGCATGGTATGTCAATACTTATGTGCCTATAATGATGCATGCAATGCTTCTCCTTTCCATACCAGGACAAGGATAAATATTGTAATCATGTAAGTCAGTAAGTAGTGGAAATTAATCCAATCACTCAAGGTGAAATAATGATAAACTGTAATAGAAAACATCATGAACAACAATCCTAACCCTAGCCACGTATACTTTTACTCGTATGTGGGATGATCACTCCCACAAAAGACTATTTACCAAGTGTCGACACATTCCTAGTCTTCTGTCTACTAACCCACAACATTAATGAAAAGGGAAAAGAACCTTTTATAATACTTTTTAATGTCCTCGCCCAACAGAACCATAAACCAATATCCAAACCAGTTGCCACATGACCTCAAAAAAACCTCCCTAAATGCCAATGGTTTCTAACTAGAAGTGAGGTTATAATGAAGGAATTGTGGGGAGACTGTACCTTAATGATCAGAGTAGTGTAGTGGTATATCATATATAAATCAATGGAAAATAATAGAAGCAGCAAAAATAAATTTAAAGGCAGCAGAAGATAAATACAATGACTGAATAAAAGTGTCCAAAATCAATACAAATAATGATGAAGGCATTTCATGTGGTGATACAAGATATGAGTTGTACAATACAATAAAATGAAAATAGACTAAAGGATAACTGCATGATAATCCTGAGTACTACTTTAGTCATATTCTCCCTAGATCCCAAGTACACAAAACAACATAAGCAATAAGTTAGTAATCCTATGAACAAAAGGTTCTTCTTGGGTACCTCAGTGCAATGGTGGTTTGAGAAGGGTGTGAGAATAATCTCAATGGGACACCACCAATGATTTTTAGATTAATCTAGTTTGTACGCTACATAATGAATAATGTTCCAACCTAAATGAATACAAGGCAATAAATAAATAACACTTTCTTCCAAGTACCTAAATGGACACCCTACCAATTCGACCTGCTTGTGCCTAAGCAGAATGTCTAAACTGAGAGAAATTGTATAGGAAATATGGTACATACATGGAATTACATATTTATATATATATATAATTGGTTTGACACTAATATTGGGCTTTATATTTGTGGTCACACCCCAAGGACGTCATTTGTGAAATTAGATACCAAATTTTAATCATAACAAGAATAAAAATATAAAGGCCCCACAAATAATCCATACTATGAATCCGTCAAATCTTGTAATAGAATCATGATCCCATTTGAGGTGATATGTAAAGGAATACCAAGGGTCTCTATTGGATTTATTGATATAACCAATACCACTGAGTCCATCTGAGGCTACCTGTAACTATGTACCTCATATCACTCATGGTATGATAAACGCTGATTTCATTCCAAGTATCTCACATATGGGACCGGGTATCACCAGAGGCATGGAATAGCCATATTTCAAATTAGTTTTTCCATAATTTCTCCCCTATGGAACTAATGTCACCCATGAGTATAAATAATCCACCTGGAGAGCCGGTCCAAGGAAAAACAATGTATTTCTCCTGGAGTTTCAAGTAGTACCTTGCTAAGAACGGTGATTCCATCCACAGCATCCCTAAGTTAGGACATATGTTCTCTCCCAACCTATAAGAATTCAAGTTTTAACCACTAATATGAAACATCAACAAGACATAGTATATGTAACCAGATAAGTAGGATATCCCAAACATTTAATCCATGCCAAAAAATAATGGCCTAAGGAAAGGGGGAAATTGTACTAAGCATAAGCATAAGCACTGATCTATAGGTCATGCAGATATGGCCTTTTCTAATTGAATGCAATACACCTCATATAGGTTTTTTATTAGAAAACATGAAATTTTTATTCAAAAATCCATTTCATTCCATTTAAGTAATTAAATTTCATCACAATGAATAAAGTATATTGAATTCACCACAAAGAAAAGGTGAAAGGAAAGAAATAAGTAATTTAATAAGCACAACCCATAAGAATAAGGTATAAGGAATGAAATATGAGGCCTTTATGTGTAATATTCAAAACATTTGATCAAATTCCCTTCATTTAAAGAGTTAAACCATGACACAATCATAGGCATTAAGATTTAGGTCTTAAATCAAGGACAATAATCCATATTAATTAAATTCATTACTTTGAGACATTTATTAAGTATTCAAAACACTGTTAAGGGGGTTTAAACAATCAAGGATCAATGTAATTTGGTCTTAAAGGAATAATCGCACCCATCATAATTTCTAACTTCAAGGTGATCACCCAAAGTGTTGATTCACCGCTCACTTGGATCTTACCAGTCATCGTAACAGGTTCAAATTAATTTATTTAACAAAAATGAGGCATCATCGGAAGAGTACAGAATGTGGCACAATGTTGAACCATATAAAAAACAATGAAACTTATAGGGAATAATTAAACCACCAACCTTATGCTAAGGATGAACATCATATCCAATATCAAGCTTTGATTTGGTCTGTTTCGAGAGAAATAAAAGAAATGGACGAATATACTAAAAATAGGGTCAATTATCTCACACCAATATAACTTTCTCAAGATAGAGATAAATATAAAAAGGCTAAATAGAACATATATCTTACTAAGAGGAATCAATAGGGACCAATGGCGCTTGATTCCAACAATAGACAAAGGAGTTGATCAAAGCCTATGTTAGGTGTTGGAGGATCCTCATGCGTGAGGGAGGAGGACTCACCCGCTGAAAAGAAGAGAGGAGGAAGGAGGAATTATATTTTTAGGTTCATTAAGAGTAAAATGGTAAATTCACCCTGAAAAAACTAGGACATAGGGTTTGGCCACATGGTTTGGCCAAACCATGCACCAACCATGCGGCACTTTATACTTAGAAAACCCACCCCACACGCTGTCCACATGGTTTTCCCAACCATGCGCCAAACAATGAACACCCACTGCCTAAGTGGAACTAAGACTATGGTCTAGATGAATGGATTTGGAAACTATGCACAACCTTTGTGAGTCACTTCTTCACACCTACAGTTGGTGCACGGTTTTCATTGGTGGGCCGCATAGTTTTAGACAAACTCTGCGCCCTCACCAGTCCACCCAAACAAGAGATTTTGGGGCTCATTGCTCCCAAAATTCAATAAACCACCTGATACACCCCACATACTCCCAAACATAACTAAAAAAATACATTTAAGCATTCCAAAACTCAAATATTCAATCTTAAACTTGGTTTAAAAAACAAACAATCTACCAAATGAAAAAATTAAATTTCATTTTAAATTTCATCCAGTACAAAAACACAGGATGCTACACAAAGGGATCGTTTAAGTAATCACCCCCACCACTGCCCTTTGGTAGTGAAACCTCAGAATGATGAGGGTTTCATCCTCAAAATATCAACCCAGGTCATCTAGACCTGGGAATGAAATATGACCCACTGAGGGATGCGACAGGTCAATAGGTAAAAGCTTTATACATCCACCCCCACCAGATAAGTCCACCAAAAAAATACAAAGGAAAAATGTGACCATGTATGAATACCTTCACGAACCTAGAAATCCTACCAGTGAAATTTGGTGGAAAACCATGAGTAGACACAAACACCTACCCACATCAATCAATCTTTCCAGTAGCCTCGTCTAGTAGTATTCAAATAATCCTTCCATCTAAACATGGTGGCAAATAGTGAGTAGGCACAAACACCTTCCCACACCTAGAAAGACCAAAAGTCAAATTAGGTGGTATACAGTGAGTAGGCACTCACACTTATCCACATCTATTAATCATATCAGTAGCCTCATCTGGAAGCACCTGAAGAAGTCATCTAGCAAGACTCGGAAAAAATAGGGGGTATATCTATACCTCTACCCCTACACCTAAGTACTTCCAATATCCAATAGATGTAAATAGAGGACAGGAGCAGGTATGCACACCTTCTATAGCCATAGAATGGGAATATATCCTTGTTCTATCTACTAAAGTTACCAAACACATACTGATAATGGTGAAAGGGTAGATGAAAATTTCTCCCCACATCATACAAACCCGTCTAGAAATAATAACAGTGGAAACACTAGAAGGAAGGGGAAGATATACAACTTTGTCCCCAAAATTGGAATGGATCATCAACATGTCACTCTAGAGTAGAAACACACCTCTGGTCCCATCTAAGAGGGTTATGGACTAACTTTCACCATGATATGAAGAAAATCAGATCGTGTATATACCTCCCCCCCATTACAAATGGGGTAATTGGCCTATTGTAATGTCCACTCCAAGGTAGGCACAACCCCCTTCAAAAAATCCAGAAACCTATTGGAAAATTACGACAGAAACATGGTAGATAACCAAACAAGATTCCATATATTAAAACTGCTTTCCCCAACAAGCGGCCCTAATTTCAAACAATAATAAATCATAAAAGAAGCCTCATAAGGGATAACTATAAAATGAAGTGCCAATCTATGATAATAATTTTCTTAATACTGGAGTGCTTGATGACCTTAGATACTTAACTATGTCAAATCAAGATCATACTCTCGTGTTACCAAATTATGGGAATAGGAAAAATAGATTCAGAGGTCCTCCCTGGACACCTCACCATGAAGGTTGTATTCATGTCCATAATCAAAATGATATCAAGAGCACGTCTCCTGATGATATCCATGGTATCCCTCTACATGTTTATAAGATCAAATATTGATAAGGTCCTACATTTATTATCATTCTCCCTAAATATCCTCCCCATGGTATACACTTCATGAACTCTCATCTTGGTCAGATGTTATACTATAATGGTAGTCCTCCCCATAACAACATTTCACTTTGTCATGAAGATCCTCCCCTTGGAAATTTAATGATGATAAATCCCTATTATAAAGAGGCAATTGTGAAAATGAGGCTAGTCATGTCATGTTCATTTTCATTGATAAGTGAAATCCTTTCTCATACAAAAGATAGATGAAGAGGACAATCACTCTCTAAACCACTATTGGATCACCTACCTTAAAATGTGATAGGGGAAGACCCAAATAATCTTGGTTTTCATGATAAAGATACAGGGAAGCATCCACTTTGATTGGACTGGGTTGAATAACCTGTGGAAAAATAAGAAGAATATGTATTGACTGTGGGGAGATAATTGTCTAAAGATGACATACAGGTCATGTTCTGGCCTTTAGCCACTCCCCCATACAGCATTCTAGAGGCGTTTTCAGAAGATTATGTGCATGTCATTTGCCTTAATTTATGGAACACTCTTCATCACTTAAGAGAAATATTATTACCTTACTATGAGTATTTAATACTCATCAAGGTAATGGAAGGGATATATCCCCAAATTGACTTGGAAGCTCTCATGGCTGCACGAAATCGAAAATTGGAAAAACAATAAGGATCCATTCAACACGCATTTCTCAATTCATTAAAATAATTGTATCAGCTAGTTTTAGATGCCCCATTATGTGTTCATATTAGATTATGGGGTGAAAATGGATTTTTTTAATTTCCTTGTGCTCCCTAATAATAAAATACGACCAAAGGTGACTTCGTAAAATGTCATAGCCAAAAGTTGGATTCACAAAATGGACCTTGTTCTCAATAGATGATATGATCAAAAAAATAGGTCCTAACTGATTCTCATCAATGTTGGGACAAAAGAGATTCATCCATAAAATGTATTTTGCATCAGAAATAAGAAAATATCAAGAAATCCTCATTCTTAAAGGAATTCAATATCTAGATAGCACAAATTCCACAAATGCCACAAATGTTTTTTGAATGGTTGGTTGAGGTAAAAATAATATAATGCACCCAACCCATGTTCAAACACGACTCTATCAAATCAAGAAGGCATACATGGTAGTAGTATCAATGGAAATATGGGATAAACCCCACCCTATATAGTTGGGTACATTTTTACCACAACCTTAAAGTTCAATAAATATCGGCTCAAAAGGTTGTGTAAATGGAGTAGGAACATCCCCATCCCTCAAGACTGGGGGATTTTTTATCTCAAAAACCTTCTCCTCAGTGGAAGTTAGTCTTCTCCCAATTATGGGGAATGTCACAGAATGAATCATCCCATTTCATCCTATCCCATGATTTTTTATCCTCATCAAGAACACTCACAAAAAAATTATGGATATTCCCATTGTATTACCATCCACAAAAGGGATCTAGGAGAACTAATAAATGAGAGGAAAAGCCTTGTGGAGGGAACAAAAAAAATTTGTCTCACAAAGAGATGATAAAATCATTCAATATGTTATGCATTAGATAATTTCATTAACACCACCCCTACATACCCCATAGAACACAAGGCTAATATATAGGAGGACGAAGTCTTGGTTCATTATACGGTCCATACTCAGACAATTTATGGAGGTGTGTATACCCAGAACCGGAGGCTTGCACTGAATTTAGGAATCAACTCTACCACTCCATCACTACCACCTCAAATAGAATCCATGAAAGATAATTCACCAAAGATAATCCACCAAATAAAAGGTTAAAGGTAAGGTTACACACCAACCACCTCTTGAAGAGGTTGAACCCCTCACACTTGAGGAAGTATTTTCTCAGCAAGAGGAAAAAGAATAAATAATTGAGAATAATTGATGAAAAAATACTCCAAAGAAACATTCCTAATGTATAGTTTCTATAAATAGATCCTTAAATCACACTTCCAACCAGTATACCTCAATAAAGTGGGTTCACTACAAAAGTCAAAATCGAGCCCAAACTTCTGATCAATATGGGGTACCAATAACCAATATATTTGGATCTCATAGAAACATATCAGAAGTTACCCACATTAGGTACACAACCAAATTAGGGTCAAAAATATCCTTATAGACCTACCCAAATTGGTTACCCATGGTAGATAGTGTTTGATCCACCAAAGTTGACCCAAACTGTTATTTCCCCTTCTCAATCTCTTGCTCAGCCGAAAATTACTGAAGGGATCATCAATACTATTAAGTTACTAAGGGATTGAGTAGAGTGTATGGAGGAGTGGATTGAATCATTATATCTGAAAAAGAATCCTTACCCTGAATGGGTTGATCTGACCACTCCCCTCCCAAACTTTGGGAACCCTATGTTTCCAATTTTTAGTGACTTGGAGGAGATGAAGTAGAATTTGACACATTTGGTTTCCTACTATGATCCCATGATGGGTACCTCTGTATAATAGGAAGTACTAAAACTTAGGTTCTTTGTGAAAACACTATAGAGGTCGGCCTTTGTATGGTACACCAGTGTGCTTACATGGTCAATCACAGGATGGGAGGATCTCTATTAGAATTTTTTCTTCCAATTCAGCTCAATTATATAAAAGAAACTAGTCATTGACCTCTCAAATTTCAAGAAGTGAGAGAATGAGAGGGTTTTGGATATAATTTCATGGTGTATGGGGTTGACCTACTTATTTATCCTATAGCTTCCTCAAGAATATTTGATGCCCGTTTTTATAGAGAATCTCCATGATGAGTTGTTCACACCACTCGTTCATGTGAAATGTATAGAAGAGTTTTGGGATCTTACTGCAATTTCTTAAATAATGGTACACTCCATAATATAAATCAAGTATAAGTCCCAAGTAATTACATCATCTCAAGTAAAGATAATGGGGAAAGAAGAGGCTTCTACTATTACACTTAAATCAGCCCCTTCACCCACTATAGCTCCAAAGCCTTTGTTATATCGTGTAGTTACCCCTCCTGAGTATTAGACATAATGAACATCTCATCAGGACAAGTAAAGGGACCAGAGGAAAAATAGTTTAAGGAATTCATGAAAAAAAATTATTCTTCCTGAAATGACCAAGACCCCAGTTACTTCATCTCGACTTTAGAGAACCGCTTGATAAAGTTGTACAAGCCTAATAAATTGAATCAGGAATGTGTCAAAGATCACCCAAATTATTTTCCCTTCCACCATATATTTGGACACACCATAGAGGAATGTTTGTTTTTCAAATACATCCTATATAAAATGGTGTAATCTAGATAGCTAAATCTGTTGAGCAATGTATTGTTTTCAAACAATTCAAAATAATGTTTTTAAAGGGGGAGATTATTTTAAATAATACCCTGTCTCTTTATGATGATTTTGATTCTCACAAATACCCTTAATTATTTACTAATTATTTCGTTGAGTATTTTGCAGGAATTTATTTCATTTATTTATTGCATATAACGAGATTTCATACTTCATTTATTCCGAGATCAAGTTTAGCGCGTTCTGGAATCACTGTAGCGCGAGATCAATTTTAGCGCGTACTGGAATCACTGTTCATACCCTACGTTAATGAACGTAACGTATGGATGAAAAGTTTACTTTTTATGTTAAAAGAAACGTATGGTTAAGGAACCTTACGTTATTTTGAAACGTATGGTTAATGAACCTTACGTTGTTGAAAAGTATTGAAGAAGAACATTACGTTTGGAAGGAACCTTACGTTTTCGTTGTTGGACAAGTATGGAAGAGAAACCGTACATTAGTTTTCAGTGTTGAGTTTGTTTCTCAAAAGTATGGATCATCAATCTTACTTTTATAATCAACCTTACGTTCTTTGAAGAGTTGAAGCGAGACAAAGTATGGATGATCAACCCTACGTTTGAATGCTAAAGAGAAAGTATGTATGTTCAACCTTACGTTTGTGAACCCTACGTTTGGAGCCACGTCATCAACCCTACGTTTGGCGTCGGGATATTTTTGACAGACGATATTACCGTTTGCATTGGTCAAACAAGCGGATTATTAGGCGGATTTCGAGCCGATTCTTAAGCACGACTTTGACTGAATCAAAGACGATTTTCAACGGATTACTGATTGATTTAAACGGAGCTTTTTATGCCGATTCCTCAGGGGAGTTACAACGGCTCTGTTATTTCATTTAATATCGCGAATCTAAAGGAGATTTTTATGGATCTATTTATGCGGAAGAATCTCTCAGATTTGAATATATGTTCTATCTTGGAAACTTCGGAGATATATATATATACACAGGAAAGTGTGTGAGACAAAGTGATTGATCTTTTAACGAGCAAGAAACAGAGACTGTGTGAAGGCGTTCTTTTCTGTGATTGAGAAGAAGTGTAAAATCCTTTTTACAGAAAGAAGATCTTGATAACAGATTCACGTGTTCTACATCGACTATCTGTTGTGAATCTACTGCTGCTGAAGTTGTGAAGTTTCTGGTAATATCTATTGCAACTGGATCGACTCAGAACTGTTTTGATTACAGATCTTTATTTTCTGAAGACAACGATCTATCTACTGTCAATTGCATTCTGTTGCAATTGTGAAGAACAACTGGAGAAGTGTTTTCTTTATCGAAACTCTTTTTTTTAGTGATCAGCTTCTCGTTCTAAGCTGTGTGGGTTCGTGTTTGAACCAGGAAGGCTGTGTTTTCCTGAATCTTGTAAAGGTGTCAACTGCCTGTACTCAGTTGTGGACAGGTCTGTGGAAACGAGGACCAGATAGTGAAAATCGCCAAGCTCGTCGATTTGAGCGTTGGTGGAGTGGACTAGGGGCCTTCTGTTCCCCGAACCACTATACATCCGTGTGTTCATGCTTTTACTATTTCCGCTGCATATTTAATCGAGCAAAAGCATCGTGGAAAGAATTTGTCTAAATTGAAGAGATTATAATAATTTTGAAAAGACACAATTCACCCCCCCTCTTGTGTGTAATCCGTAGATTCAGATCCAACAATTGGTATCAGAGGAGGAGCTTCTTATTTTTAAAGTCTTATCAAGCTAGAAGTATTTAAAGATTATACATAGTGTATCATGGATGATATGAGAGAGGGAATGTCAATGGTCAGAGCACCTTACTTTAATGGAGATAATTATGGCTGCTGGAAGTCACGTATGATTATTTATCTGAAAAATCTTGGTTACAGAGTCTATTCAAAGATTCTGACTCCCTATGAAATTCCTGAAAATCCCGATACATGGAGTGCTGCTACAGAGGCTGAGTATGACATAAATTCAAAAGCTATGAATGCAATCATCTGTGGTCTAGGACCAGATGAATTTAACAGAGTATCTCAATGCCCGACTGCATATGAAATGTGGCAAACAATAGCTGTTGCTTATGAAGGAACAGATAATGTAAGACAGATGAGATATGCAACTGCTAAGTTAAAATTCGATACTTTCAGAATGATTGAAGGAGAGAGCATCACTCAGATGAATGGAAGATTGACAGAAATTGTCAATAATATAACAGCTCTAGGAGAACCAATCAAGCAGGTTGATCAAGCGTTGAAGGTACTAAGAGTACTTCCTACTCGATGGAATGGAATCTCTGCAGCAATCAGACAATCAACTTCTGTTAAAGATCTAACTATGAGAGAACTGATTGGTACATTGATGATGTACGAGGCTGAAATGCAAGATGAGGTAAATGAGCATAAAGTATATATAAAAAGGGAAAATACTGCGTTGAAAGCGACTTCTCAACAAAAGGATAGAAAGATGAAGAACAGAGAAGTAAATGCTAAATCAGAAAGCTCTGATGCTTCAAATTCAGACGAAGAACTGGCTCAGCTAGCCAGAAAATTCAGAAAGTTCTACAGTAAGAAGAAAGACTTCAAGAAATCCTTTAAGAAGGATAGCAAGGAAGTGAGATGTTATGAATGCAAAAAGATGGTACATATCAGACCGGATTGCCCTAAATTGAAAGATGCAAAGAAGAAGAAATTCTTCAAAAGAGATGATTATGAGCAGAAAGACAAGAAAGCTATGAAAGCTACTTGGAGTGTTTCTGAAGACTCAAGTAATTCTTCTGAATCAAGCTCAGAGAAGGAGGAAGCCAATTTAAAAGCAAATATGTGTTTCATGGCTGAAACTGATGAGGTACACTCATACTACTCCTCTGACTCAAATAATGAATCAAACTCTGAAACAAGCTTCTCAAATAAAAAACTTGCAGCTTACTGCAATATGCTTGAAGAAAGGTATGACTCATTATTTAAAAAATATAAATCTATAAAGAACTTGCATAAAGCTATTTCAGATGAAAGAAATACTTTGCTAAAACAACATAAGGAATTAATTGACAAATACAACTCTGCTGACTCAAATAAAATTAATTTTGAATCAAAAATAAAAACTCTACAGGATGAAGTAGAATCTTATAAAGAGGCTGCATTAGTTTTTACAAAAGGAGAAAACACCTTAAATGAGATACTTGGAAAAACTGTAATTAAAAGGGAAAGGTTTGGAATTGGAAGTAAAGGAGAAAAACCTAAGTTATACAAAAATTATTTTGTTCCTAGCACTAAACAGGTTATTTGTAACTTCTGTGGAACAAAAGGTCATATAGCTAAAAACTGTTTTCTAAGACAACCTCAAATATGTGGAATTAAGAAAGCTTATATTTCCAATGATCTATATGATTCAATCAATTTTAAGAAAACAAAGCAAATCTGGATACCCAGATCACTGCTTGCTAACACTCCTGGACCCAACAAAATATGGGTACCAAAGCAATTTGTTTAAATGTCTTTGCAGGTAGCAGGTCACCAAAGAAAGAAAGAAATATGGTATATGGACAGTGGCTGCTCAAGACACATGAGTGGAACTTCAGCTAATTTCTCTTCTCTTACTCGAAAGGAAGGAGGACTTGTCACCTTTGGTGACAATGCCAAAGGAAAGATTATTGGTATTGGAACAGTTGGAGATCCAGAGACAGTCTCAATCAAAAAAGTACTTTATGTACAAGGGTTAAAACACAATCTGATAAGTATCTCTCAACTCTGTGATGATGGATACACTGTTGATTTTACTAACAATAGTTGTACTGTTTCTAAAGATAAACTGTTTAAGTTTAGAGCACCCAGAACTGATAATGTTTATACTTTGGATTTGTATTCCTTGTGTAAACAACAAGTAAACTGCTTAACTGCTAATATAAGTGAATCCTGGATCTGGCATAGAAGACTTGGTCATTGCAATATATATTCTTTACATAAATTATCTAAGAAACATCTAGTTTCTGATTTGCCTAGTCTCAAATTTGAAAATGACAGATTCTGTGATGCATGTCAGCTTGGCAAGCAACACAAATCATCATTCAAATCTGTTAATAAAGTTGCTACAACTAAACCTCTAGAACTTATCCATATGGATTTGTTTGGACCTTCAAGAGTAGCAAGTTTAGCTGGTAAATTATATGTTTATGTATTAGTTGATGATTATTCTAGATTTACTTGGATTTTCTTTTTGAAATTTAAAAGTGAAGCTTTTAGTTTATTTGAAGGTTTTTGTAAATCTATTCAAAATGAAAAAGGTTTTAATATAATCTCATTGAGAAGTGATCATGGTGGAGAATTTGAGAACCAGGAATTTAATTCCTTTTGCTCAAACATGGGTATTAAACACACCTTCTCTGCTCCAAGAACACCTCAACAGAATGGGATTGTAGAAAGAAGAAATAGAACTATTCAAGAAATGGCTAGAACTATGTTAAATGAATATAGCCTACCTATATATTTCTGGGCAGAAGCTGTTAATACAGCTTGTTATATAATGAATAGAATTTTAATAAGACCTATTTTGAAAAAGGCACCCTATGAACTATGGAATAACAGAAAACCTAAAGTAAATTACTTTAAAGTTTTTGGATGCAAGGTTTACATCTTGAATACCAAAGATAATCTTGGTAAATTTGATCCAAAATCTGATAAAGGTATTTTCTTAGGATATTCTGCAACCTCCAAAGCTTATAGAGTCTATAATAAAAAGTCAAGGATTGTTGAAGAATCAGTTCATGTGAAATTTGATGAATCTGATCCTTTTGAGAAAAGGATAGAACAAATAGATGAACCTGATTCTAATGAAAACAAGAGACTTGAGAATTTAAAGAATGATTTTGAAAATGATATAAAATAAATTCAGTCCAGTTCAGAAGAACATGATACTGAAGAACCTTTGAATGTAATGCCTAGACAGTCTAGAACCTTAAAGAATCACCCTTTAGAATCTGTGATAGGTGACTTAGAGACTGGTATTCAAACTAGAAGAAACTTTGGAAACATAGTTGAATTCTCTGCTTTCCTATCCCAACAAGAACCTAAGACCATAGAAGAAGCCTTAGATGATGAGAGCTGGGTAATAGCAATGCAGGATGAATTGAACCAGTTCAAGAGAAATAAGGTTTGGGAATTAGTTGAAAGACCACATGATTATCCAGTAATAGGAACTAAATGGGTCTTTAGGAATAAACAGGATGATCAAGGGATTATAACTAGAAATAAAGCAAGATTAGTAGCTAAAGGATATAATCAAGAAGAAGGAATAGATTATGATGAGACCTTTGCACCTGTAGCCAGGTTAGAAGCCATTAGAATCCTTTTAGCCTATGCATCTTATATGAATTTTAAATTATTTCAGATGGATGTTAAATCTGCCTTTTTAAATGGATATTTAATGGAGGAAGTTTATGTTGAGCAACCTCCTGGTTTTGAAAACTCTCAAAAACCAGATTCTGTTTTCAAACTTACTAAAGCTCTTTATGGCCTTAAACAAGCACCTAGAGCTTGGTATGAAAGACTAAGTTCTTTTCTTTTGAAAAATGATTTTACTGTTGGACTAGCAGATCCAACACTATTTAAGAAAACTGTGAAAAATAATGTTTTGTTGGTTCAAATTTATGTTGATGATGTAATTTTTGGATCGACCAATAAAATTCTTTGTCATGAATTTTCAGAATTAATGCAAAAAGAATTTGAAATGAGTATGATGGGAGAATTAAATTTCTTTTTAGGTCTTCAAATATTTCAAAATGATTTTGGAAATGTTTTGAATCAATGCAAATACATTACTGATTTACTTAAGAAATTTGGACTTGAAAACAGCAAGACATTTACAACTCCTATGTGTACTAATATAAAACTTGATTTGGATGAAACTGGAAAATCAGTGGACAACAAGTTATATAGAGGTATGATTGGTAGTTTGTTATATCTTACTGCTAGTAGACCAGATATAATGTATTCAGTATGTCTTTGTGCTCGATTTCAATCAAATCCGAAAGAATTCCACTTAACTGCTGTTAAAAGAATTTTTAGATATTTAAAAGGTACTATTTATCAATCTCTGCTTTATCCAAAAACCTCTGATTTTAATTTAATTTCATATTCAGATGCTGACTTTGGAAGCTGTAGATTAGATAGGAAGAGTACTTCAGGAACATGTCACTTTTTAGGAAAGTCTTTAGTATCATGGTCTAGTAAGAAACAACACTCAGTTGCCCTGTCAACAGCCGAGGCAGAATATGTGTCTGCAGGTAGTTGCTGTGCACAGGTGTTGTGGATGAAAAACACTCTTATGGACTTTGGATTAAATTTCAATAATACGCCTATTTTATGTGATAATACTAGTGCAATTAATATTTCAAAAAATCCTATTAGTCATTCTAGAACTAAGCACATTGATATAAGACATCACTTTTTAAGAGATCATGTGTTTAAAAAGGATATATTTTTAGAATTTGTAAATACAGAAAATCAATTAGCAGATATTTTTACTAAACCACTTCCCACGGCAAGGTTTGAATTTATTAAGGGGGAGTTAGGTTTATTTAATTTTAAATAGTTTTTTTTATTCTGTTTTCGAATTCTGTTTAATTTTTTGTTTCCCGCTATAAGTAATTTTATTTTGTTTTAAATAAAAGTAATGATTAGTGATTACACGGGAATCAAGGCTGTCAGAACCGTTTCACCTTCTAAACTGTTTCACCTTTTTCGGAAACCCTTTCGAAAAACCTAAACTCGCACATCTGCTCCTAAACCCTTTTCTGAATCTTCAAACCCTAAACTTACAAACCTTCAGAAATCATTGTTGGAATGGCAAAAACTAAGCGTCCCGATGAAGCCGAGAGCAGTGCTGCAAAGAAATCTAAAGTAGTTGGTCGGAGAATACTGCAAGGTAAAGTCATCGATTTAGAGTGGCCGTTTGAAACTAATTTACTGTTGAAGAAAGCGTTATCGTTTCAAAGCCTTGAGCAAGCTTTTAATAGTGAAAATTCTGAGTTTCTTTATGAGGAAGAAATGAGACATTTCTTTAGAACTGTTCAGTTTAGCCTTGGAGATACGGAGGACAGTTTGTTGGCTCAAATAGAGGATAAGGACTTTTCCATATCATCTGTAGAGATAAGTCAAATTCTTAACTGCCCTCATGAAGGAGTTTTTCATTTCGATTTACAGAATATTGGAGATTCTGTACATAAGTCTGAAGACATTATGTCTTTTCTGTTTGGAACCAGAGTGATAAAGAAAATGCTTATTAAAGATTTGGAGCCCGATCAGAAAATCTTGGTAAAGTTTGTTCAGACTGGTTTAGCACCAAGGATGGCTGAGATGGAGAAAATTCTATACCCTGACATGTACATAATGTATCTTCTGATGTGTGATATTAAGTTTAATTTTCCTCGGTTCATGATAAGATATCTAAGATACTGTTGTCAGAGTGAAGCAAGAATGACCTTTTTCCCTTATGGAAGGTTCATTTCTTTGTTTTTGTTTAAAAGAGGAATGATCAGATTGGTTGATGCTGGGGTGAAATGTCACCACAGTAATGTTTTTAATGCTGGGACTTTGAGGAAAGTCGGATACTTCTGGAGCACTATTAAAGGAAAACTCTTACCTGTTGGAGCTGAGGAAGACTCGGAGAGTGCTCAGGCTCAACCTGCTAAGTCCAAGGAGGGACAAGCAGAATCAAGGGTTAGTACAGTGGCAAGGAGAATTCGCTTTGAAATGGAGGAAGTTGAGGAAGAGAGAAGTCAGGAAGGACTTCAATCTAGAAGGAAGAGGTCAATTGATGAAGAAATTATCTCTCCTGCCTTGAAATCTTCTGAACCGGTAATTTCTTATTCCTTTGTGAGAGAAGCTGTTGTGGAGCAGACTGCACCGATAGAGGAACCAGCAGCTCAACCGGAAATCCAAAAAGAACCTCAATCTGATGTTGTGGCTGTTGAAAATGTAATACAACAAGAACAACCTATGGAGGCAGTGCCTGGTGAAGAAGTGGCCCGACCTCAAGATTTACATGAAGATATTGTTCTTAATCATTCAGTAGAAGTCAGAGAGACTATTGTTCGTGATGAACATACTTCTGAAGCTAATACAGAAGTACTTCAGGAAGATTTTTCAGTGGAAGAATTTCAGGCTTCAAAAGCTAGTTCAGTGGATCAACCTTGTCAGGACAAGGACAAAGAACAATCAGATGCAGATTCTTTACCACTTGCCTTGCCTCATCAACCTATTTCTGGACATGAGAATAGAGCACAGGGTGCCCATGATTCGAGAAAAGAAGAAGTTGTTGAGTTGTACAAGCGTATCTCTCAGTTGGAATCTGAGAATGATAGTCTCAGAAATTCTCTGAACTTAGAGCAGTTGAAGTTTCAGAAGCTGAAAGAATGTACTGTTTCAAGACAGGAAGTAGATTTGTTTAAGACTGATATGTTGCATGCTGTTGATCAGTTAAAATCAGAGATGGTAAAGAAAGAAGATTTCGCTGAGATGAAGATTTACATGGAGAATAAATTTGAGTCTGTTGCAAACAATGCTGTGAGTGGATCAGGTTCTTCACCTGATTTGATTCGAAGATTTCAAGCAATTACAGGAGCACTAAGCAATATGAGTGACAGATTACACGATCTTCAGTGTAATAGTGCCCCTTTGTCAGTTTTGCTGGATAATCAGAAATTTTTAGTGGATCAGTTGACATCTGGAGAGCAACCGATTAGGATTCTTTTGAATCAGTTATCAGAGAAGCTGACTCTTTTTGTTGAAAAAGAAGAAAGAATGCATGAGTTTTTCAGAGTTAATTTGATTGAAGATATTCATATGACTCCAGAGAACAGAGATCTTATCATCAAGTTAGGAGATGGGATGATGAAGAGGCTCAGAGAACAGTTTACAGAGATCAAGACCGTGATTCAAAGGAGATAGACACCTTTTTTTCCTGTCTTATCCATGAACCTTGATTCCTCTGTATATCACAATCATTTATATATATAACAGCTTGTGAATAAAATTCTTTTCTGATTTCTTTTTTGTTTTGTTGTTTATTGATTTATGATTAAGTTAGCCAGTATAACAAATTCACTTATTCATACACAGTTAATTATAGCATTTACTTATAGTTCAGTGCAATATTGAATGTGTTCAAATCCGTAATTTTTCATTCTTTTTGATATCACAAAAAGGGGGAGAATTTGGATAAACACAACATTTAAATTCATTTGTTTCCTACCTATGAAGAAATTTGGATATATGGGAGAAGACATTTATCTTTTATTTATTTTTTAGCTGAAAATTTATTTTTATGGGGGAGAAATTTTATTATAGTTAAATATTGTTTTAATCCTTTCAGAATTCTAAAATTTTATAAAACTAATTTTTTCAATAAATATTGCAATTAAATTAGTTCTATTATTTTTATGGGTTTTGTGATCATCAAAAAGGGGGAGATTGTTGAGCAATGTATTGTTTTCAAACAATTCAAAATAATGTTTTTAAAGGGGGAGATTATTTTAAATAATACTCTGTCTCTTTATGATGATTTTGATGCTCACAAATACCCTTAATTATTTACTAATTATTTCGTTGAGTATTTTGCAGGAATTTATTTCATTTATTTATTGCATATAACGAGATTTCATACTTCATTTATTCCGAGATCAAGTTTAGCGCGTTCTGGAATCACTGTAGCGCGAGATCAATTTTAGCGCGTACTGGAATCACTGTTCATACCCTACGTTAATGAACGTAACGTATGGATGAAAAGTTTACTTTTTATGTTAAAAGAAACGTATGGTTAAGGAACCTTACGTTATTTTGAAACGTATGGTTAATGAACCTTACGTTGTTGAAAAGTATTGAAGAAGAACATTACGTTTGGAAGGAACCTTACGTTTTCGTTGTTGGACAAGTATGGAAGAGAAACCGTACGTTAGTTTTCAGTGTTGAGTTTGTTTATCAAAAGTATGGATCATCAATCTTACTTTTATAATCAACCTTACGTTCTTTGAAGAGTTGAAGCGAGACAAAGTATGGATGATCAACCCTATGTTTGAATGCTAAAGAGAAAGTATGTATGTTCAACCTTACGTTTGTGAACCCTACGTTTGGAGCCACGTCATCAACCCTACGTTTGGCGTCGGGATATTTTTGACAGACGATATTACCGTTTGCATTGGTCAAACAAGCGGATTATTAGGCGGATTTCGAGCCGATTCTTAAGCACGACTTTGACTGAATCAAAGACGATTTTCAACGGATTACTGATTGATTTAAACGGAGCTTTTTATGCTGATTCCTCAGGGGAGTTACAACGGCTCTGTTATTTCATTTAATATCGCGAATCTAAAGGAGATTTTTATGGATCTATTTATGCGGAAGAATCTCTCAGATTTGAATATATGTTCTATCTTGGAAACTTCGGAGATATATATATACACAGGAAAGTGTGTGAGACAAAGTGATTGATCTTTTAACGAGCAAGAAACAGAGACTGTGTGAAGGCGTTCTTTTCTGTGATTGAGAAGAAGTGTAAAATCATTTTTACCGAAAGAAGATCTTGATAACAGATTCACGTGTTCTACATCGACTATCTGTTGTGAATCTACTGCTGCTGAAGTTGTGAAGTTTCTGGTAATATCTATTGCAACTGGATCGACTCAGAACTGTTTTGATTACAGATCTTTATTTTCTGAAGACAACGATCTATCTACTGTCAATTGCATTCTGTTGCAATTGTGAAGAACAACTGGAGAAGTGTTTTCTTTATCGAAACTCTTTTTTTTGAGTGATCAGCTTCTCATTCTAAGCTGTGTGGGTTCGTGTTTGAACCAGGAAGGTTGTGTTTGCCTGAATCTTGTAAAGGTGTCAACTGCCTGTACTCAGTTGTGGACAGGTCTGTGGAAACGAGGACCAGATAGTGAAAATCGCCAAGCTCGTCGATTTGAGCGTTGGTGGAGTGGACTAGGGGCCTTCTGTTCCCCGAACCACTATACATCCGTGTGTTCATGCATTTACTTTTTCCGCTGCATATTTAATCGAGCAAAAGCATCGTGGACAGAATTTGTCTAAATTGAAGAGATTATAATAATTTTGAAAAGACACAATTCACCCCCCCTCTTGTGTGTAATCCGTAGATTCAGATCCAACAAAATCTAGGAAATCCACCCACACAAGTAGTGTGCGATTCTAACACTAATCCAGAGGAAGATGGAACATAGAAGGAAGTTAACATAAAGGGTATATAAAATTTCAATGATTATATGGTTAGAAAGAAAATAAACTAGAATAATTTTATCCTCTGGTCATAGTTGAAAAATCCAACTATACCCCCATCCACTTCCACTATGACACATCCAACTTCATCGGCGTCATAGTCCTCCAGAATCTAGTCTTCTAAGAAATAACATGGTTAGAAGAGAGGGTAGAAAACTCAGGAAAATGAATTTATACCAAGGCCAAAGTTTTATTTGACTCTATCATACTTCATTACTTCAATTCCAGGAGCACGACCACCACCCTTACAAATGGTACAACAAGATTCAACCTACTAAATGGAGTCATCATTAGACTAGGAGTTGATCTTTGGTTCTATTAATTTTTTTAACTTAATGTATCCCTTCTATAATTATGAGTGTAGAAATAAAACCTAATTAACTAAATTTTATTGTGGTATTAGGGGAAGAATAATACATAGCTAAGGATAAAGGGGAATATGCGGTCATGTTAGAAATAATGACTCCATCCATATACCTACTTGAAATGTCTATGTGGTTGAAAAGCATGGAAGATCCCTTCTGTGAGCTCATAATGACTAAGGAAGTTCTCCCACACATGGAAAGGTTTTTTATGACTTGATCATATTAGATAATCTACTAGAGGATATTCCATTTCCAAATCAGCCTTAGCACGTAATAAGACCTAGAAAACCTAATTCAAAAAGGAAATAAGTGCCTCTAACTCTTATTTCAAGGGTTGATCATCCTACATCAAGTACTTCATTCCATGAAGTGCCTAGAAAGAGCATCCCTATACTGGGAAGTGCATAAATTTAGCCAAGAAGTATGATATTTTAAAGTAATTAAATATGGTACCATCCAAGTTGTTTTTATTGGGTGATTTGAGTCTATCAAGATACCTAAAAGAAGTACTTGAAGATAATTTTTCAATCCCTTAAGAATATTAGGTTTAGTTTGATGCTACCTGAGTATATCATGTAGAGATAGATCTTGAAAAATGCCAAATAAGCATCTCTTTCACTTATCAAGAAAACGATGTCATTATACAATGACACAGAATACCTTTGTATGTATCTGGAAGGATAAATGACATTAATATCTGATGATCCTTCATTAATAAAGAATCAGGGGTCAACCTCATTCTAGTCCAAACACTTCATCAGTTAGGTTATAATGAGTCCTACTTGTCCCTTTCCACTTGAACACTATAGTTTTATGATAAGATCGAGTGAAATCCCTCGGTGAAATCAAGATCGGGACTCGGTTTAAGGATCTCGTGTGAATTCATGGTTTTTCAGTAATATATGACCTTTAACATTCTACTGGAAAGGCCTTGGTTACATAAGTATGTATTTATTCGCTCATCATAAAACTAATGCCTCAAATATTTCGTTAATGGTCAAATTGGGACATTTTATGGTGATAAATACCCATTTAAATCCTATTAATCACAATACATTGATGCAGAAATCTACTAGAGGGAAGGGAAACAACCCATGACCAACAATATTACTCGTGTCAATGCCACAAATAGTTTAGAGATGGCCCTATCTAATCCCTTAAAGTATCTCAGTGTGGAGTATCTACTACCCATCAAACAGGTCAAAGTGGTGGGTTTGAATCCAATTATATATTCCTTGACTTCCATGATATCATTAATAATAACTAAGCTCATCAATTCTAGAGAATCTATCGACTCTCTAGACTGGGATGGAATCCCGAGTGAAAAATTCTCATTCCATCCCCTGAGCTTCAATAAATACATTCCATATGAACTAGGTTATAATCGGTTATAACATCACTAGGGGAAAATGAATATGCTTATTGTAATGTCTCGACCTGGATGCCATTAAATGGTGCCCCAATATGGTGGGTCACATGGCCTCAAGTGTACCTCCCTGAATGAAAGAGGCTACCAACTAGAAGCGAGGTCCTAGGGTGTGTTTTTGGGGAGACTATCCCCTCATGTTAGAGTATAGAACAATGGCATTAAACATATCAGTCATTAGAAGAAGCATTAAATAAACCAAACAAAAGATAAACACCCAAGGAAAGGATATATAAACAATTCCAAATGTAATCTCATATACAAAATGTTGTGTCATTTCATGTATCTACAAATAATTAAAATAGGTATAAAATATTCCAATACAATATATGTATCAAAAAATATTAAAAAATCCAAAACAACTATCTTTATATAGCATAATGAGCGATGCTCGATATTTTTCTCCCATGCTTTTAATAAATGAACAATCAAGCATCATACAACGAGTGCTTTCCCTGGTCTCTAACTGCATTTATGAAGTCTATTCGGGTACCCAATGGTATCCCAAAAAGGGTGTAAGATAACACTCGGTAGTTCACCACCAATGGTGTTAATAACCAATCTAGTTTGTGTAATATAAATAAAAGCAATGTGCAATGTGTATCACAGGTATAACATTAATGAAAGTAACATGACCAAGGCGCATGGAATATTGTACTACCAACCAATGCTCCATGCAAACAATATTCACGATCCCATAAACAAGGATTGTTATAAATTGAAATAAAAAAGATATATAGTACAGTATAACTGATATAATATAATAACCATACCAAGGATATCTATAAAACATTCCAAAATATCCACCATAACCACACCATATTACCATCTGTATAATATTCATCACGGCCAAGCCATATAATCAGAAGTGTCCACAATGGCCATGTTGTGTAATAAAAATTGTAAAGCTTTGAAGGGTCGAATATAATGTATAGAAGGCCAAGGAATCCACATCGAGTCCAAGGATCATCTTGATGGAAACTTGGAAATGACTTGTTTGGAGTCCAAGGATCATGTGAACAGACCATGTCCAACGTGATTCTAAGCAAGCCGGATCCACAGGGTAGCAATGCTCGAGGAATCCTACATAATTAAGATCCAAGGAAGAAATATATCCAAGGTATCCACTACCATAATTAAGACCCATCGATTATAAATGTCCATGGAATCCTTTGGAATCATGGTCTAATGTATACAAACCAAGGCAACCACTACCATAATCAATTTATCATCTCATTCATTCATCATTTCATAAACATTCACATTCCATGAGTTCATAACCTATACAAAAATTACCATATAAACTATTTAATCAAAAGTAAAAGAAATGTCATCACATGGAAAGGAGTCATCAACTCTCTCTTATCATCTCAATTCAATTCTCATTTAGTTTAAAAGGCTCCCTATAGCAATATGAGATAACTCACACCCAAAAAGGTGGTATAACATAGGGAGAAGGCAAGGGCACACCCCAGGGGTGGCCTAGGTTGGGGATAACAACCTCCAATAATCTCAATGGTGGTAGTGCAAAACCTAAGTAGTTTCCATTTCCTTTGATTCAAGCATTATATTCATTTTAGGGGTAACACTGGAAATTCCAACTTGGGACACAATAGTAACTAGCTTTATAAAACACCAAACTGGTGGGAAAAGGTATATTCCAACTACCGTGGGTCCATACTATATAACTCATCCAATATGGAGCTACAATTCGGTCTAGATAGAAAGAAAAATGAAAAACGGATGAAAATCATGAAAATAGGGCTTATTATATTTCACCTAAATAACTCTATTGATACAAATTAAAACAAATAATGGAACAAGATGATCGAAGAACTAATCAGTGTGGATCCAAAAATATAAATGGTGCTCGAATTAGATGCCATATGAAGAAAAAGCATCCAATACTGTAATTTGGATTCAAAGTAAGATCCCAACAATATTCTTGTCTTCTTGAATGAAAAATTGAAGATAGGTTTGGGTTTTAAAAAAATTAAGGGTGAAATGGTAATTTCTTCTAAAATTTCTTGGTTTCACAGTTTTTTCACATGGTTAGACAAACCGTACGCCCTTCTTTGTGCCAAGGGAGACCTCACACAAGTTCATGTGAATGGTTTGACTACCTATGTGTAAACCACAGTGCACACATCTTCTAAAAACTAAAGAACTACCCATATTGGCATGTGGCCTTGTGTGCATGATTAGGTAAAATCATGTTCCTTATTCCACTCTCTATCTATCCCTGAATGGTTTCCTCAAACAATATGGCTTGGGCTGCACGGTTTCCTCTAACTGTGCATCCCAACTTCCTTTTCTAAAAAGAAAGGCTTCAACATCCGAACAATCCCCTGACACCCCTGATACTCCCAATATCTCTTTAATCACCCAATAAAGATCAAAACCAAAGACTTAAACTAGAAAAAAAATATGTACCACGTAGGAAAACTCAAGATCTTACAATATTCCCCCCTAAAATCAATTGAACCCTGAATTTCCCTTATAAGGGTGGTTAAGAATGATCTGACGATAACTCCAGCCACTAAGCATGTACATCAGCCTCCCATTCCCAAGTATTTTCCTATAAAAAAATTCCTTCTATAGCACCCATACTAGAGGAAATGACCATCCTTAGGGAGCCTTCATTCTCCTATAAACAATACAAATAGGATTATCCTCATAGGATGCATATACCTATAGGTAAACCTCATCCGGCTTCAGAGTGTGATACAGGTTTGAGTGATAATTGCACATCTGAGATACATGGAAGACATCATGCATGGCTCTGTACCTTTGAGGTAACTACAACAAATATGCTATCATCCTGACTCTCTCCAAAATCTCAAACAGCCTAATATATTATGTTGAAATCTTAACCTCTCTCTTAATCCATATGTTTACTAGCCTCGGTGAGATATGTAAAAATACAAGATCCCTAACTTCAAACTCTATCAATCATCTATGGTGATCGCTAGAAGATTTTTTTGGTGATTATGTCATATCCATACTATTTTTGATCCATTGGACCTATTATAAAGTCTCTTGCATGATATATGGTCCAAGAAACACTTCCAAACCTTCCTCTAACTATCACAGGGGTGATCAACATGGCATATCGTACAGAGCCTCATAAGGTACCATTTTTATAGTCACATGATATATATTATTGTAGGAGAATTAAACTATGGTTATATGCCTCTCTTAAGAGCCCCCAAAATCCAAGATGCATTCTCTAAGAATATCCTCAAGCACCAAAATCATACACTCTAACTAAGCATCATTCTAAGGGTAGTATGTAGTGCTCAGAAGTACCTATGTACCCAATTCCCTTTGTAAATTCTTCCATAAACAAGATGTAAACCAATCATCCCTATCTGATACAATGGTCTAAGGAACCCCATGAAGGTGCACTATCTTATGGATATACAACCTCCCAAACTCATCCACTAAGAATGTCTCCCCGATCGGTATGAAATGAGTAACCTTCTCGAGCCTTCCCATAATAACCCACACGGCATCACTACATCGAGGAAAACTCAGCAACCCAGTCACAAAATCTATCATGACATCATCCCATTTACACTAAGGAATAACTAACTACTATAAAAGTATAGTTGGTTGTTGATGTTCCGGCATCACCTACTTATAGGTGGAACACCTCATGAAAAAACCACCTACCTCTCATTTCATCTAAGGCCACAAAAACTAGCGATGCATGTCTTATCACATCTTGGTAACACCATGATGTAATTAACAAAATAATCTAATAAAATCTTACATAAAATCCTCATGTATGTCTTATAGAACCCATATGTTACCATGTATATGAAGAATATCATCCTTTCCAACAATCAAACCAAGAGGTGGGTCATCACCTACCACACTCTCCCATAGGACTTATCCCTTAGCATCGGATAATTTTCTCATCCTCACTATCTCTATAAGAGTGGGAATTCACTGCTAAGGATGAAAAAAATTTCTTCCCCTGACCATCCTGCACCTCCAAGTGCATATTTGATAATAAGGTCATAATATTCCACTCACTAATGTCCTCCTGAACTACCTATATCAGAGTCCTCTTGTTCAATTCATCGACAACTTTATTTTCCTTTTCGGGTGTATATGCATGCTTGAAGTCGAAGGACTAAAGGTACTCAAACCACCTTTGTTGCCTCAAATTCAAATCATGATGTGTAAATATATAATTGAGGCTTTTTTGTTTCTTTTAGAACACAAAATGATCTCTAAGTAAATAATTTCTCAAATAATGAAAGGAATATACAATAGTGACTAACTCAATATCGTATTTCAGGTAGTTCCTCTCATGTTTCCTCAACTGATGAGACCCAGATGCCATGACTTTATCCTTATACATCAGAACTAATCCTATCCTAATACCAAATGAATCATAATACACAGTGTTGATTTTTCTCAGATCTAGATGAATCAAGACTAGTGCTGAACTTAGTGTCCCTTTCACCTCCTAAAATGTTGTCTCATAGGTATTATACCATACAAAATTCACATCCTACTTATTCAAGTCTATCATAGGTACCTCTAAGTGTGATAAGTCTTGTATGAAATTCCTAAAATCACTAACTGTCCCCAAGAGACTCTATATGTCAAATAAATTCTTAGGATGCTCCTAGGAAACTACATCTCTCACCTTATCTAGGCCAACTAATACTCCTAACTCTGAGATAATATGACCTATTAAGTTAATCTTATCCATCCAAAAGTGTCACTTTATGATCTTAGAATATATATTATACTCTTTAAATTTATCTGAAATGATATCAATATTTTTGGAGTGGCTGTATTGATTTTGAGAATAAACCAAGATTTCTTCCACAAATACCACCACAAATGAATCCAGATAAGGGTAGAAAACACAGTTCATCAATGCCATTAAAAATGTTGGTGTGTTAGTGATATTGAACAGCATAACCATATATTCATATAGATCATACCTGATACAAAAATTTGTGTGAGGTATTCTTGTAGTTCAAACACATACCTGACGATATACCAACCTCAAAACAATTTTTGAGAACACTCGAGATCCTCAAATATGATCAATAATTTCATCTATCTATGAAAAGGGATGCAAGTTCTTAACCATCAACTAGTTCTATTTTTTGTATTCCATACATAGAATGAGGGTACCTTCCACCTTTTTCAGAAAAAGGACTAAAAACCCCCATGTAGAATTATTTGGAAATATAAACCTCTTGCCTTTAAGTCCTATAGATACATACTGATCCCATAAAACTCCACATTACTCATATTGTAAGGAGGAAGGGATACTGGTGTAGCTCCCGGCACTACCTTGATCGAGAACCCCACCTATCTCGTGGGAGGTAAACTAGAAAATATATCAATGAAAACATCCCTAAAACAATCAACCACTGAAGCTAAATCTTCTTGACATGTTCCTTGATCATCCAAATACAAACTAGAAATTTAGGTTGTCATCTCTCCCATCCCACAATGCTCGAGTCTAGATCAGCTCGCCTGGACATCCCATTCACCCATGTGAATAAAAACTTTACCCTATGGTAATATGAAGGTCACCCTTTAGTGATATAAATAAATATAGTCTTGGTAAGAAACTACCCATTCCATCCTAATTATGATTTAAAACTTGGATATTTCAAGGACAAAAAGATCTCATACAATGTGACACCCACCAATATCAAGGGGGAACCCCCTGCACTGGCGTATACCCTCCATCATAATCCCTAATGGATTATCCAAGATCATAAATCCATTATAAAACTAAAAAATAATCCCAAGGATTTCCACAACAAGTATATATATGAAACTATGAGCTTCAGCTATATCAAAAGGAGAATATACTATAATAGAGGCTACTAAGATCGTACCTCCCACCGTAAATAGATCAGTAATATTCTCCTTTGGTGTAGTATTTATAGAATATATCTTGTAAGGACCCCAACCCTAGTAGCCTTGATCTTGTGACATGATTCATTATATTGGAATATAAATAAGAAAGATGCATCCCAAAGGACTGAATAGTTTATTAGTTTTGAAAACCATATTACATATATGAACTTTACATTACAAGATGAAATGAAATACAACATATCAACTTCTTTTGAATCACACATAAAATCCTAGATTATCCCTGCAGGTCATTCATAATACACATATTCACATCTTGGGGGAAAATAAAAAATAATAAAGGGGTGATCTCAGATGCTCAGTAAGGGTAATAAATACAACAAAAGAATAAATAAAAAATAATGCATGGTGAATAACTAGAAACACATTCTATTAAAAGTAAACTTGATCATAATATGGTAGAAATATAAACTAATTAAATAATTCCATAACAATACTTAACCAAGGATATTTTACTAGTATAATAATAACATGGAATATCAATTACTAGTTTCATAATGAGGGAATACATAATGCAGGACATCATAACCATATCGTCAAGGCCTCATGCCAAGACCATAAATAAATGAGTAAAAACCTAAACTAGATTGTCTCATGAGACCTACCGATGCACCGATGGGATATAGCAGTCCCCACCCGACATTTAATAAGTCCAATTCAATCATCATAAGAAAAGGGTAAAACATAATCAACATATACATTCACTTTGAAACTAACATATGAAATGTAAATAACTTTCCCCAATTAGTAAGCAAAATCACTAACCATTCGAAGTAATGTGGTGAATGGTATCAAGATAGAACATCTATAGTAAAACTAATCATAAACCATTCAATAAAATATGTTATATGATATCATAAAATATTAATCCTAATGAAACATAACTATCAACAAGGTTGTTGAAATAAATGAAAATACTCTTATAAAATCATTGAGGAATTCTTGAGAGAAATACCATTTTTACTTTGCAAAGAAAAGTTGTTTTGGAAATACCTTTGTATAAAACCAGAAATTAACTATGATAGTTTTTTCATGAAAAAAGAATTTATTTTAGAAAAATAATGGTTCCTTAAACTAGATTATATATGGTATTTGAAAATGGGTAAAAAATAGAGATGTTCCATTTAATCAGGCTTGCGTATCGGGAAGAATTGAAAAGAGAACCTTGCAAAAACAAGTATTACCCATAAATGAAAGATGAAGTAATATGGATATTTAATTTTGGAACATATAAAAAGAATATATGATAATTATACAAAAATAAATAATCATTACATTGGGTTAAAGATAGTGAAAGAATAACCTGAAGGAAAAAATGAAGGTTTGTGTGAAATCTCTTACCTTATGTCTGAATATGTTCTGCACTTGACCTTAACGTCCTGGATTATGAAATTAGACTCATCAATAATTTACTTAAGAACCTATTGACTTGTATTTAGTTTATTATAATTTTATTAAGTTTATTTATGGCATTCTTTAAGTTACAATATTGAATTCTGTCATTTTAGAGTATTCGTTTCCCGGATTTCATGATCAATTCTCTTGATTATATGTAATTGAGTTCATGTAAAATGGGTATAATTATCCAGAATTGGAATTTAATTTTATTAATGAAAACCCATAAGTTTAATTGGAATTATTTATTATTTTTTTCCAAATTTGAGTATGAATCATTATATAACATATTAATGACAATCGTTTTGATTAATTTTACTTGATTTTCGATCACAAAGAACTAGTTTTGTTCTATTATTTAATATCATGTATATAAAATGGGTCCATAACCTTAAATATGATATAATAAATATTTTATAATATTTTTAAACCATAAAAAAAATTTAATGACCATCCTTGAAGGAGAAATTAATGAATTAAAGTTCATCGTCTATGAAGGTTGTAAATCGGCACCTCTCGGATGATGATTTAGTTTTTAAAATAAAATAGAAAGGGAGAATAACGAGATTTAGTGTGGATATTATATTAACGTGATACCATTCCAGTATATAGATAATACTAGAGATATCATTATCATTTGGATAGAGAATGTGATAAGAGGATAAGAAAAAAATTGAAATGAAATTAAAAAAAAAGGAAGAGGGTTTACCTCTTGAATTATCCTCCTTGAGAACCTCCTTAGGGAAAGGGGTTTTGGTCTTTTGTAAGACCAATAGCACCTAAACATGGGGAAGAGACTAGGAAATAGTATTTGGGAAATGGTTTGACAAGATACAAGTCATAGATTTGTGAGGAGAATAGGGGGTGAGGGGTGGTATTTCTAGTGAAGGAGAGGGGTGGTTTGTCATTATTTTATCCATTATCTTTTTCATTATTTTATTATTTTTTCTCAAGAAAAGTAATAGTATTGATTCTTATAACTAAATAAAGTAATAATTTCATGTTATTTTGAACCAGGTGTGCTTACATAATTCATGATGCTAGTTATAATTCATTTAGCATATAATGTATAAATACCGTAAATTATTATATTTTACTATTCACCAAAAAATCAACTATTTTAGAAAAATCTCAAAAATGCACCCTAATAATTAATTGACTTGTAGAATCAAAAAAATTAAATCCATTTCATGAAAATATTTTTCTAAATATGAGAAATTAAATTTTAAATAAAAAAACATAATTTAATTAAAAAATAAAGATTTTAAAATTATAACTGCTTTTATAACACTTTGAAAAATTAAGGTCTCATAAAATTATCTCATAATCATGAGACAGAAAAATATTAACTTATTAATACATTTTATGAAAATAAATTATCTTTTAAATAATTATATTAATTATAAAATTGAAGTTAAATATTTATGAATTATAAAAATACCCACAATTAAATAATAATTTTTAAAATATTTATTTACTTGTATAGTGATATAATTATATCATATTTTCACTTATAATATTCCTAAATTTTATACATAATTTCACAAGTGAATTTACTATTCTATTGTTCATATTACTATTCAAAAGGGTAACATTACTATTCTAAAGGTTCAGCTTACAATTCCTTCAGTATAGGTTCTCTAATTTCTATAAACACTTCTTATCTCATTAATTATTCATTTATAATGTTTTAATTGTGTTCTCAAAGTGGTTTTATGTGATTTATACTATATAAAATATTTATAAGAAGGGAAAATCCTTTGATAAAATTTTGGGTTATTAAATTCTCTACTCCTACAAAAAATGTGTCCTCAAAATTTTTAGATTTTCACCCCATAAAAAGATTTGGGTAGTTCTTAATCATATGCTCCTCATGATCCCACATCGCCACTTAAATTTTACGGTTTTTTCAAAGTACCTTTACCAGATGAGTCATCTGATTCCTCAACACCTATTCTTTAGTGTCCAGAATCTGGATAGGCTCTTCACAGTAAGATAAGTCATGTTCCAATTCTATTCCTTTAAAAGTGGATACATGTGATGGATATAGCATATACTTCCTCAAAAAAGAGTCATGGAACACATTTTTTCTTTAGAAAGGCTAGGTGGCATAGCCAAATGATAATCCACAGGTCTAATTCTCTCAAGGATTTCAAAAGGTCCAATGTACCTATGGATTAGTTTTCCTTTCTTTCCAAATCATATAAGAACCTTCCAAGGGGATACTTTCAAGAAAACATGATCTCCCACTTGAAATTCCAAATCCTTCTTTCAATTATCATTATAGATATTTTTTTTAATTTGAGGTACTTTGATATGGGTTTGAATAGTCTTCGCATTTTCTATTGTTTCCTTCTCAAACTCTGGTCCTACAAGCATCCTTTCACCAACCCCATCCCAACAAGTTGGTATGCGACATCTCTTTCCATATAAGTCTTTATATGGTGCCATTTTAATACTATAATGGAATCTATTATTGTAGGAAAACTATACCAAAGGTAAGTACTAATCCCACATACCTTTGAAGTCAAGTGAGCATGATCTCAACATGTATTTTATAGTTTGGTTCATCCTTTCAAAGTACCCGTCATTTTGAGGGTAATAAGAAGTAATCAAATAAATTTTAGTATCAAGGGATTTATGAAGAATTTTTCCATAATTTTAATGTAAATCAGGGATCAATATCATGAACTATTGAAATAGGTGCTTTATGAAGACTTATAACTTTATTATTGTAGAGTCATTCAAGGATCTCCGGTGTAAAATCCTCCCTTATTATGAGGAAATGTGCAGATTTGGTGAGTCGATCCATGATTACTCATATTGCATCATTCTTTCTTGGAGTTTTGCGTAATGCAGTGAAAAAATAAAAAGTAACATCATCCCATTTCCATATAGGTATAAGAGGATGTTTCATGACTTCTCTATGATTTTGTCTTTCAGTCTTCACTTATTGACAGACTAAACAACCTGATATATAATAAAAAAATCACTTCATAATATCCCACTATAAATGTTCCTTCAAAGATCTATACATCTTAGTGCTACTGGGTTGTGTAGATAAATTTTATCTATGGGGATCATCCAATAACTCCATTTATAGCTCGATTATAGAGGGAACACATAGACCCCTCCCAAATTTTAGAATTACATCTTCATACACAAAGTCTATCAACTTCTCATTATTCATAGCTACAATTTTCTTTTTAATATTCTCATCATCGGACTGAGAAATTTTAATACTTTATAATATATATGGTTTGGAAACCAATTGAAAAGGTAGTGATGTTTCACCTTCCTTAATAATTCTCATATCTATATTTTATATATCTATGTACACAGGATCCTTCTAAATTATCATTTTTTTAGAACTCCATAACCCTTCCTACTCAATGCATTTTCTACCTTATTTTCCTTCCTGGGGTGGTAGTTTATTGAACAATCATAATGCTTTAGTAGCACAAGAAATTTCATTTTCCACATGTTGAGTTATTTCTACAATAAGATATATTTCAAACCCTTCTAATCAGTATATATCTCACATCTCTCACCATATAGATAATTTCTCCATATATTTATAGCAAATTTTATAGCCGTTAATTCAATATGATGAGTTGGATAGATCCATTCATGATTTTTTAACTTCCTTGATTCATAGGAAATAACTCGATCATTCATTATAAGGATGTATCCAAGTCCTTTCTTTGACACATTAATATAAATCACAAATCCACCATTTCCCGATAGTAGAGTCAAGATTGGATCATTCACTAACCACTTCTTTAATTCTTCAAAATATTCTTCACATTCTTGTTTCCATACGAACTTAACCCTTTTACGAGTAAGCTTGGTTAATGGGTTAGCTAATCAAGTGAATTTCTTAAAGAAACACCGATAATAAAATACTAAACTAATAAAACTACATACCTAGTTTATATTTTTTGGTATAGGTTATTCCTAGACTACTTTTGATTTCTTGGGATCAAATAAGTTTCCATCCTTAAAGACAATATAGTTAAGAAAAGAAATTATTTGAATCCAAAATTCACACTTGCTAAACATCTCATATAACTTGTTTATTCTAAGATATTTCAGAACAATGCATAAGTGATTCTCATGATCTTCATAACATTTGGAGTATACCAAGATATCATTAATAAATACCACAAAACAATAATCAAAATATTCCTTGAAAACACTATTAATTAGATCCATGAAAACATAGGGTGAATTATTCAGTCCAAAAGTAATTACTGTAAACTCGTAATGCCCATACCTAGTTTAAAAAAAATTTCTTTGCAATATATTCCTTTTCCACAAACAACTGATGATATCCAGATCAAAGGTCAATCTTTGAAAAATATTGGACTTCATTAAGTTTATCAAATAAATCATCAATGTGAGGAGAGGATACTTGTTCTTTATCATAATATAATTGATTTTATTACAGTAAATACATAGCCTCATGGATCCATATTTATTTTTGACAAGTATAATATAGGTTACCCATGAAAAAACACTAGGGTTAATGAATCCTTTATCACTCAATACCTCTAGTTGTTTCTTTAGATCCATTAATTCCACTATGTCCATTCTACAAGGAGTTTTAATATAGGCCTTACACTAGGAATTAAATCAATAAAAAACTCAATTTCCCACTCTGAAGGATGTCCAGGTAAATCCTATGGAAATACATCAATGAATTATTTCACAATAGTTACATCATCAATTTGAATATTTCTTTCCTCACCCATATATATTGTTTTCTCTTCCTCTCAAGGAATTGCATTCAAAAGAGCTATTGGGGGTAGATTTAGATAATAATTAAATTTATAGGTGATAGAGTTAATATTTTCATTATTATTAATATGTTTTTTAATGATTTAATCCCTCCCAATTATTCAATTTGAGTGTATTTTCATCATTTAAGTTTTTTTGGTGTATTTTGGGCTTAAATGTGAAATTGGGGTAATTTTGTAAAACTGACAGTTTTATATAGCTTCTATTTTTTGGGAATAACATTTATAATATTGGTCAAATTGATGTGAATCCTCTTTTTAGGCTTCATATGGTCATGGGGTTTAATTTTTTCTTTTAGACCAAGACTCAATTAGAAACCCAATGGTACAAAAAAATCAATCAAATTGAGAAATCGGCATGGCTGGAAGAATGGACCCCACTGCATTAAATATGAAATATCACATTAAACTGACCCTAAAATGAGATTATTCCATCTGGTTTCGATAGATAACATTAAAGGGATGGTTCACATTAAATTACATAAAATAATATGCTCATCAAGGCATCTTTTGGGCATGTTCAAGTGGAGTGGTTGAAATAGTGTTTGGCATATAGAAGAAGTTAAACTCACTAATGAAGACATATATTAATTTACACCTTTACTAAGGATTTTATATTTTGAGTATCTATATAAAAACTCGATTTCATACATCTTATAAGAAGGGATATTGGCTTGTTTCAGAGGTATGATGGGCATAATAGAGGCAAACTTCTGAAGGACAGATTCTGGAGGATCAAAGTTTAAGTTCTTATTTTTCTTTCTTTTATTCTTCTTAGCTTTGTAATGAATTATTCTATCCCCTTAAACTAGGTTAACATTACCATGTTGGGGTACATCTTATGAGTGATTGTGGAGAGGTAGGTTTACCCTTTCTTAATTCTTGTGTTTTTGCACTTAATGTTTTAATTTTCTCTTTTCTCTTCTGTGAATCGATTTCAATTCCTTATAACAGTTTTTATTATCATGTACGATTGTATGAGATTTTAGATTATATTGTTTATTTTTATTTTTTCAATGATCAATATATCCCTCCACTAGGTACTAGTTTATATATGATGGAATAGACCAGGACTTAGTGGTGAAGTACTTGGTGATCACCGGTACGTGTGAGAGAAGTAGTGAATGTTCTTAATTTCTTGGGACAGACAAGACCTGATTGGGAATTGCCTAAGATAATTGGGGGTATTCACTAAAAATATATTACATATTTTAACGAAAGTATACCAATATTATGTTTTAGTAAGGCTTATTCTCACATTATTATTTTACCAAGGGAGTGAGAAAAAACAATTGTGGATTCTCACACTTAACGACTTAGCATAAGAGAATTGGGTAAGTTGAACTATGATAGCATTACAATAAGAAAATTTTCCCTCACCTGATCACCATTTCATATCACTGATTTAAATCAAATCATTTTTCAATTATTTTTAAAACTTTCTCTTAATTTCTTTAATTATTTAGTTTCTTTATTTTATTTTCAAAATCAATCAATTTCAAAAACAACATCAATTTTTCCTTTAATTTTAAGTGACAAACACTCTTGTTGAGCACTCCACTCTGGATACAACCTTGGTAACCCACTATAATTCATTTTAACTTTGGTTATATATTTTTTTCCACACCCTACGACAGGCATGTGTCAATAGGTTTCTATTATAAATATAATGGACTCTACATCATTCTAAAAAATTGTAACTTCCTGATTCTTGCAATATATTTTCAAATCATAATTTGAAATCCCATATAAACCAATAATTATATGAAATTAAATTATAGGTATTATGATAATTTCAGCAACTAGATCACATTTATGTGCCAGAAAGGGTGCTGATTGACACATCTTTATTGCAATAATACTTCCATTATGAGTTTTGATTGACAATTACTTTATTAAATAAAATTTGAAATGTATAATTTTCCTATAAAATTAGGAATATATAAAAGAATATAATGATCTATAATCAAATAAAGCATTGTCTAAGTTTGAGGAAATGATTAGAGTAACTGCCACCACATCATTAGGAACTTTAACCTCAACAGTTGTGATCGCATAAGCTTAGCCTTTCTCCCTTTGCCTTATATTATGAATGTTTTCTTAACATCTAGGAAATTCATGTGTATAATGTACCATCTTTATACAATTATATCATTGAAAATTGGAAGATTATTTCTTTCCCTTATAATCATGGGATTGGTGGACTTTTTCTCCACACTTGTAATAGACTCTCATTCCCTTTAAGAAAGTACCAGGGTGTTTCTTCCCACAATTACTATAAGGTGGAAATTCAACTCTTCCCTTCTTACCCATTTCATTATTTCCTTTTCCATATTTTTTAGCAACCCTATTCTTCTCCTACTTTCCTTTAAAATCATAAGACCTATATAATTCATTTTCTATCTTGATAGAACATGAAACTATATCTAAGTATGATGAGAAAGTTTGGTAGACTAGTGCATGTCGTAGGAAAGGTTTTAAACCAACAAAGAACCAATCAATCTTCCTCTTTGAGTTACATATGTAGTCCGCAGCATGCCTTGATAACCTTATGATGTTAGCTTCATACTTTGAAACATTATTATCCTTCTTTTTCCTCGGACTCGAAAATTATCTTTCCAAATCCTCTCTCGGTGTACATGAGTACAGTATTTTTCTAAGAAAATATATTTAAATTCTCACCATTCAATGTCTTATATTTATTTCTCCTCCTTCGTGTATTGAATAAATGGCCATCATTGATCTACATCTCTCTAAAGATGATAGATTTCCATATCAAACTTTTCTATTTCTTTACATCCCAAAGCGATAAATATCTTCTCTAAATAACTTATCCACTGCTCTACTACAAATGGATTCATAGTCCCATTTAATGATGGAGGTTGTTGTCGCATAAAGTGGTCTAACACTTCTCCTCCATGTTATGGATACAGATTATATCTATGGGTAAGGTTATTATTCATAACCTGATTCAGCTTCCTCGGTATAGTTATAAGTTACTCAACACCAATCACAACTCTATAACAAACATCGTTATCATGAATGGGGGGTAAATCCCGATTTGGGATATGCGTGTTCATGCGGTTTCCATTACTTCCACTAGGAACCCTTTATAAATAATTTCATACACTAAATTATGTTATGAATCATAATGTATAATGTCAAACTAAAAAAACACTTAACATAAATTAAAATTTTATGCATGTTTAATCTCATAATCATAAGAATGGTTTTTTTGGGGACATATTTACATTTAAATATTTCATAATTGTTTTCAAATAAAATGTGGATTATCCTAAGCATATCCCCTAGGAGTGTAAAACTTGGTGCGAAGTAAGGCTCATTTTCATGTACCAAGTTACCCTGAGTCAGGCCTGGGATACCTTGTCGAAGTTATTACTCCTAGGTACATATATTCTAGAACCACGTCCACTGGTAGTATCCAGAAAAGGATGTATTTATATGAAGATCCACATAATATCTACCTTACCCAAATTCTATTATATTCTTCTATTCTTATCCTCAATGTATATCTTAGGGTTTTTTTCTCTATCTATGTTTTCTAAATTTATTTTCCATGGTTTCTACTAAACTTCCTAAGATACCAAATGTAAGGACCCCAACCCAAGTAGCCTGGATTTGGTGCCTTACTTCATTATATTGTCATATAAACAAGGAAGATGCATCCTAAAGGACTGAATAGTTTAGTATTTTGGAAAACCAAATTACATATCTGAACTTTACATTACAATATGAAATAAAATACAACATATCAACTTATTTTTAATCACACATAAAATCCTAGATTATCCCTACGACTCATTCATAATACACATCTGTGCATCCTGGAGGAAAATAAAAAATAAGAAATGGGTGATAATAGATGCTCAGTAAGGGTAATAAATACAGTAAAATCATAAATAAAAAATAAGGTATGGTGAATAAATGAAAACACATGCCATTAAAAGTAAACTTGAGCATAATATGGCAGAAATATAAACTGATTAAATAATTCCATAACAATACTTAACCATAGTTATTTTACTAATTAAATAATCACATGGACTATAAATTACTAGTTTCAAAATGAGGTAATGCAAAATTTAGGACATCATAACCATACCGTCAAGGCCTCGTGCTAAGACCATACATAATCAGGAACTCAAACTAGTTTGTCTCATGAGATCTATCGATGAACCAATGGACTATAGCGGTCCCAACTCAACACTTAATAAGTACAATGTATTACTCATATGAAAGAGGTGAAACATAATCATTCATATTGAAACTAACATATGAAGTTTAATTAACTTTCCCCAATCAGTAAACATAATCATTAACCATTCATAGCAATATGGTGAATGGTATCAAGATTTCACATCCACAATCAAACTAATCATAAACCATTAAAAAAATATGATATATGATATCATAAAATATTAATCCCAATTAAATATAAGAATCAACAAGTGTGTTGAAATAGATGAAAATACTCTTATAAAATCATCGAGGAATTCTTGAGAGAAATACTCTTTTTATATTGCAAAGAAGAGTTCTTTTTCGAAAAACCCTTGTATAAAACCCAAAATTAACTAAGATAGTTTTTCATGACGACATTAGTTATTTTATAAAAATAATGTTTTTTGAAAACATATTTTAGATGGTACTTCAAAAATGGGTAAAAAATCGAGACGTTCCCTTTAATTGGGCTTGTGTATCGGGAAGAATTGAAAAGATAACCCTGTAAAAACAAGTATTACCCATAAATTAAAGATACAATGATATGGATATATGATTTTGGAACATATAAACAGAATATAGAATAGGTAAACAAAAATAAATAATCATTACATTGGGGTAAAGATAGTCAAAGCATAACCCAAAGGAAAAAATGAAGGTTTGGGTAGAATCACTTAGCCTATGTCTAAATATGTTCTTCACTTGACCTTAACGTCCAGGAATATGTAATTAGACTCATAAATAATTTAATTAAGAACCTATTAAAATTTTATATAGTGTATTATAATTTTATTAAGTTCATTTATGGCCTTTTTTTAAGTTATAATTTTGAATTTCGTCATTCCAGAGTGTTCATTTCTTTGATTTCATGATCAGTTTGCTTGACTATAAGTAATGCAGTTCATGTAAAATGATATAATTATTGTGAATTGGAATTAAATGTTATTAATGAATAAAAATAATTGTAATTTTTACTATACATATTTTCATATTTGAGGATGTATCATTATATAACATATTAATGATAATCATTTAGCTTAATTTTTGTGGTTTTCGATCCCAATGAACTATTTTGTTCTATTATTTAATATCATGTATATAAAATGGTTACAGAACCTTAAATAAGATATAATAAATATTATATAATCTGTTTCAACCATAAAAATTGTTTCATTACCATCCATGAAGGATAAATTAAAGAATAAAAGTTTGTTGTTTACGAAGATTTTAAATCAACACCTCCCGAACAATGATTTCATTTTAAAAAAAAATAGAGTAAAGAGACTGATAGATATTCCATTAAAATGATATAATTATAGTATATATATATGTCACCAAATATATCATTATCATTTGGATAGAGTATGTGATAAAAGTATAATAAAATAAAATAAATTGAAATAAAATTAAAAGAAAAGGGAAGAGGGTTTACCTCTTGAATTATCCTCGTTGAGAACCTCCGTAGGGAAAGGGTTTTGGTATTTTGGTAATAAAAAGATCTCCTGAACGTGGGAAAGATACTAGGGAAGAGTATTTGGGAATAATTTTGACAAGATTCAAGGCTTAGAGTTGTGAGGAGAAGAGGGGGTGTGGGGTGGAATTTATAATGGATGAGAGGGGTGATTTCTCATTATTTTAACCATTACTTTATTATTTTGATCGAGACAAGAAATAATGTTTATTCTTGTGAATAAATATATTAATAAGTTCATTTTAGTTTTAACCAAGGGTTATTACATCATTAATGATGTTAGTAATAGTGTATTTATCTTATAATGTATAAATACTGTAAATTATGTGTTTTACTATTCACCAGAAATTCAACTATTTTAGAAAAATCCTAAAAATTTACCCTTACCTTCTTTAAATGTGTAGAATCCAAAAATGAACTGCATTTCATGAAAATAATTTTCTAAATATGAAAATTTTAATTTTTAATAAAAATCATAATTTACTTGAAAAATACAGATTTTAAAATTATAACTGCTTTTATAACACTGAAAAATTAAGTGAGCTCTCATAAAATTATAAAATAATAATGAGAGAAAGAAAATATTAACTTATAAATATATTTTATTAAAATACATTTTATTTTAAATTATTATATTAATTATAAAATTGGAGTTAAATATTTATGACTTACAAAAATACCGACAATTAAATAATAATTTTTAAAATATTTATTTACTTATATGATGATATAATTATATCATATTTTCACTTATAATATGATTAAATTGTATCCATAATTTTATATGTGAGGTTACTATTCTATTGTTCATATTTCTATTTATAAGGGTAATATTACTATTCCAAAGGGTTAACTTACTATTCCTTCGATATAGGTTCTCTAATTTCTAAAAACACTTCTTATCTCGTTGATTCTTCATTTATAATGTTTGTATTGTGTTATAAAAGTGTTTTATTTGATTTATGCTATATAATATATTTATAAGAAGTAAACATACTTTTATAAAATTTTGGGTTGTTACATATCTGGCATGAATCGCATCCCTGTGAAAAAGCCTCACTGCCCAATGTAGGCCCACTCTACTACCTAGGTACAACTAGTTCTTAGATGACTTATCCCTAACCATCACCTCAGCCTAAATGACTAGAAAAACTCCATCAGATTTCATAGTGATTTTTTTAGTGGAATATCACCCGCCTTTCTCCTCCCCTCTTTCCGCCTTACCATGCGTATCAGACCTCCAATTTTGGGTCTATGTGCAGGAGATTCAGACGGTTTGGGTTGGAAATGGAGAGGGCATTCGGTGTTCTTCCTCTCCACTGCCCTTGTTGTTCAACCCATCGGGATCGACCCCACTTAGTCGAGATCGATGAGGGTGTTGGGACAGCTTGGGATGGCGTTGGAGGGGGGCCAAAGGAGATCTCTATGCCTTTCTTGCTAGTGCTGCTTGTCTATTGGGTTTCTTTTCATTCTTTTGCGTATTTGGTGTTTCTCTCTGGGGTTATCTTACAGTCCTCTTTTTGATTCCATAGCATTTCTTCTGGTGTGTTCGGTTGTTTTCTGGTGTGTTTTGTTATGTGGTTTTTCTTTGGGATGTTCCTGATGGAAAGAGACATTGATACAAGGAGGGATGCAGATTACGTCGATGGATCTAATTAGTTTCAGTTTTACCCAAGGCATTTGTCTCGAATTGTGTTTACTCCGAAAATCGGATCGTGTATTTATTTTTGACGCGGTGTCGATTGGACGACGAGGGAAACATGATGATGTTTTATGGTGGATTGATGGTCTTCGACGTCCGATGTTTGGTTGGTGGTCACTGGCATCATAGTCACTGGGATTGTCCACCAACGAGGCTTTCTTCCACTCATACTCTGCTCTGTCGTTCTGGTCCAACGCTCCTACCAAGTCGGCATGGTGTGGCGGTCTTCATGGAGGGTTTTGGGTCATGATGTTCGAGTGGTCAGTGGCCTCCAGGAGGCACATCCAGCATGGTACAATAGCGACGATGGTGCTCGAATGGTGATGATGGTTCTTGAATGACGGTGATGGTGTTCGAACGGTGATGATGGAAATTCGTTATTTGAAGTCTACGATTGTGTGATGTTGACGACAGTGGTGCCGGTGGAGCAATGATGGCACATTTTTTTCCGGCAATGTGGACAAGTTGTGACCCTCATGTCAGTGTTTAGGTGCTTCTGGAATCGATCAGGCACGGTGTGGTTCTCAATGCATGGAATTTAGTTTATGTGCTTTGAATTTCAATTTTTTTACTTTGGAGCGTAGTGATGGTTGTTTTTGGTTTTGTGGTATTTCAATGTTGTCTTGAAGTTTTGTAAAGTTTCAAACTTTATCTTAAAAGTGTTTTCAGAAAATTAAAAAGGCATTTGGAGGAGACTTGAAAAACTCCATCTCCCAGCCTTATATTGAGCTTTTAATCCGGCTCCTAAACCTAGAGTGAGATTCGATCCCCTTATAATAAATACTTGAGGGAAGGTCATGTAGAAATGTTTTACATGGACCATCCTACCATAAGATCAACACTAAATTGGGTCTCTATCACACTTATTTCTCATATATCCCTATCTTTCACACTGAGGATAGAAAAAATAACTATCAATACTAACATCCTGGTTGGTGCTCCTCTCATGAGAAGCCTCAAAACGTTACTTCCCGCCACTGGAAGTTGAACCATTGGGTTGAGAGACTATAATACACTATTATGTTTACCTATATTTCCTCAAGTTTCACTCTATAATAAGTGCCTGATACACTATCTCTGTAATTGTAGTCAACCTGAACACATTCACCTACGATTGAACGAAATACCTGAGACCTTCCCTAAAGTGTCACTCCCTTGATGCCTTATCCAAAAGATAAATCGGCACAAAACTCTAAATCTCTATAAATCCTTCCAAATATTCCATAACGTTCATAGAACCCTACTCCAGATGCACATACTCACTGGACTACACTACTCTCATATTCTCAGGGAAAAATTAATCATAAATCCTAGATTCTAAATCTCTCCAAACCATATCTCAAAGTTTATTATCCTAGTATAAAACATCCCACCAGTACTTTTCTACTCCCTGAAGCATATATGTCTCAATTTTTACACTCCTCTTAGGATTTGTCTCCAAATTCTCTAAGATTGAAAAATTATTCTCAAGACACATCTCAGTATCTTGTGTGCTTCCATCCCCCAAAAATGTGGAATGATGTTGTTGTTGGAACATATGTGTTAGCTTTTGAATATTCAAGGCAGACTGTGGGATTCCCTATATAGTATGCATAAAGTGCGCAAAAATTTATCTAAACTATTCCTCATCACCCATATCTAGCACTACTACTAGTTTCCTAGCTAGAAAAAAATTAGGATCTAATGGTATGTCATTTCCCACCACCTCTAAATCATGGTCATCTCTAACCTCATGGAATATAATTGGATCTCGTCATGGTTTCATGTCTCTACAATGCTAAGAACATGCCTCAGAAAGAATCAACAACCAAAATATCATAGTTTAAAATGTAGGACAGGTTGAAGCCTTCTTAAAAACAATCCACACCCCTCTACCTTCTCTTAAATCCATGACTGGGTAAAAAATAAATAGTCATAAACATCACTACAGGCACTGCCTACTGCCCACTCTAAAGTTGGGTCTAGGTCAAGTTATTTGTTTGAAAATTCAAATTCCATTTTAAATTCGCATTCATTAATAATTATCTTCAAATGGATAAACCAAATGTGTCACCACTTCTGATCTATAAGTTCTAATACACCTCATGAACCAAAGTTTGGAATCCACTTAATCCATACCATAACACATTCCAGTCCATGCGACCAATGGTCCATAAATCTACATGCCATATTTGACTTCTTATGGTGTCTACTATAGCCTAGTAAGTAAAATGTTATTTAGGTTATGGAAGGCACTCTAAGTACCAACCATTGTTTCTCAATTCTCTACACAAACCATTTATCCAACAACAAGTATGTCACTCAAGGACCATATATTAAATTTCATGCAGTCAAGTGATGAATCCTATATGGAATGGAATAATGAATGGAATGTGAATTATAATAGGTGCATAAAATTATACATGAGATTCGTACCCTCAACTCCTCAGGAAACAATGAATATATAATCATAAGGAACATCAAACAACAAGTGTGTCACCCAATGGTGGAATCGAATCAACTGTAATTGGAAAAATTCAAAAAAACATGTTTCATTCCCAGAAATTTTCGTTTTCCCTATATGTAGGTCAGCTACTCCCAAGAAAAACTCATTACAAAATTCTAATACCTTCCCAAACTCATTTATATTGTTGAAAAAAAGTAAGGCTAGAAAATAAAACTCCTCTGATACCACTTTGTAACATCTCAACCCAGATGCCACTAAACGGTGCCCCGAACCTGTGGGTCACACTTCCTAAAGCGTGCCTCCCTAAATTCTAGAGGCTTTATACTATCAAAGAGGTCCTAGGGTGTGTCCATAGGGAGACTATGTCATTATGTATGAGTGTATTATTGTGGTAGTGAATATATCAATCAATAGCTGAAGTAGTAAATCAACCAGATAGAAGATAAACATCCAAGATAAGAATATATATACAATTAAAAAATTAATCTCATATACAAAATAATGTGTCGTTTCATGTATCTAAAAATTAATAAAATAGGTATAAATAATCAATTATAATACATGTATCAAAAATACAAAAAATTCCAAAATAATTATCTCTAGATAGCATCCCAAACAATGATCGGTCTTATGATCCCCTGCTTCTAAGAAATGAACAACCAAGCATCATACAACGGGCACTTTTCCTGGTCCCTACTTGCATCCAAGAAGTATATCTGGGTACCCAATGGTAGCCTAAATAGGGTGTGATATAACACTCATTAGGCCACAACAAATCGTGTCTACAATCTGTCCAGTTTGTGTAATATAAAAAGAAGTGTGTAATGTATATCATAGGTATAATGGTAATGAAAGTAAAGTTCTCAAGGCACATGTAATATTTTTCATCCAACCAAAGATACTTAAAAACAATAGTCAATATCCCAAAAACAAGGGAATCTATAAATAGAAATAACCAAGTAATTCAGTCAAATCTAATTACTGTAATCTGATACCCATACTAAGGTTATCTATAAAACATGCAAAAATATCCACCGCAACCACGCCATATACCCAATTGTAAAACATCGTGGTCATTCCATATAATCATATGTGTCTACAATGGCCATATTGTTTAATCAAATTTTTCAAACTATGAAGGTCCAAATCTAAGGTATAGAATACCAAGGCATCCACATTGAGTCACGAGAGAATCTCGATGGAAACTTAGTAACGACTTGGTTGGAGTCCAAGGATCATGTCAATAGACCATGTCCAATATGTGTCCAATCAAGACATATATATGGGGTAGCAAGCCCCAAGGCATCCTACATAATCAATATCTAATGAGGAAATAGGTCAAAGGCATACACTACCATAATCAAGACCCATAGAGTATAAATTTCCATAGAGTCCTATGGAATTAAGATCCAAGGTATACCAACCAATTAATCCACTACCATAGTCAATTCATCATATCATTAATTCATCATTTCATAAACATTCACATTTCATGATTTCATTAACCCATACATCAACTCCCATATAAAAATAACAATCAAAATTAAAGAAATTTTCATCACATGAAAATGAGGTATAAACTCTCTCATATATTCTCAATTCAATTATCATTTATTTTAAAAGGATCCATCTAGAAAGGTGGTCTCATATGCACCTAATAAGGCATTATAACGTAGGGTTAAGTTAAGGTAACACCCCATGGGTGGCATGTTTTGGGGATAACAACCACCAAAAATCTCAAATACACTTGTGAGAAACTTAATAAGGTAATATTTTAGTCGATTAAAGCATTCAATTAATTTTATGGGACACATTAGAAATTAAGGATCCTGAAATAAGGGAAACAAGATTTATAAAACACCAAACTTTTGGTAAAAGTTAAAGATCACCTATCGTAGGTCCATAGTAGAGCACACATCCAGTATCGATCTCTGATTCGGTCCAGATCATAAGAAAAATAAAGAACTGATGAAAATACTAAAAATATGTCATATTATCTAGCACCTAAATAACTTTTTAGATACTAAGTCAAATGAAGAATAGAACAATATGATTGAAGAAATTACCGGTGCATATCCAATGATAGAAATGGTGCTCTTATCATAATTCGAATGATGAATTAGTAGCCAAGCCTGCAATTTGGCTTCAAAGGGAGGTTCCAATGAGAGTTCTATTTGGTGGAATTAAAAATAGAATATGGATTAAGGATTTAGTAAATTTAAGGCTAAAATGGAAATTTCCCCTCAAATTCCTAGGGAACATGATTTGGACACATGATTGGACAAACTTTGTGCCAATCGTGCACCATTATCTATGAGAAGGGGGGCATCACAGGGTTTCATGTGCACAGTTTGACTAATCATGCACAAACTATGTTGTACACCTCCTCTAAAAACTGCAGAGCTACCCACATGGGTGTGTAGCCCTAGGACCATGCACATATTTTCCTCAAACCATCCATCTTGGGTTGCACAGTTTCTTCTAACCATTCAACCTAGCTACCTTTTCAAAAAAAAGTGCTGCTCAGGGATCCAAACACTCCCCAGACACCCCTAATACTCCAATGATCTCTTTAATCACTCAAAAAAAAACAAAAACAAGGAGCCAAATAAAAAACAAAATATTCGTACCTCTTAGGAAAATCTAGGATCTTACACTTATTCTCTATCCCTCACCTCCCCTTCAAAGATTAAAAAAAGGCATTGTGTTAGTAGTCGAGTCGAAAGTAGTTACTTAACCTTCTGAATGTCAAAATATTTACTTCCCCCTAACTCTAAGTTATTTGATTCATCACATACTTCCCCTAAGAATAAGTAAAAGTTGGAAGAGGAAAACTAGGAGGAAAGGTAAGAGGAGGAAGACATTAGGGAAGCCCCTCCATCATTTGAGGAAGGCGCCTCTACCACCATTGATGAACTCAAAAAAATAAATCTAGGGATAGAAGAAGACCAACAACCCACTTTGATCAGTGTGGAAATGTATTTCTAAGAACAATAAGTATAAACCTCTTTACTAAAGAAACATCGGGATTTTTTGTCCTGTAATTTTACAGAGATGTCAGACCTTGATCCTGAGGTTTCCACTCATCACCTAGGCTTGCCAAAAGACCACCAAGGATATAAGAATTTGATCAATATAGAGAATGTGTTTCTTGAACTATGTGTGACTGGATTCTCATTACAATAAGATACATAGTGAAACTCGGGTCCTATACCCTGTTCCAACCACAATATTCCTTTTTCACATCAAATCACCTTCATCCTTATTAAATGATGTTAAATTGCATGGTTGATGTCCTTACCACATAACTTTAAACCGCATGGTTCCTTAATCACTATGTATGGAGTGATTATCATTCCCATGAGATAAATATTAACACTTGGATACTATATACCAGTCTAGACACAATATAGGAAATTCCCCCACTCTCTTGTATTCAAATAATGATTTTTTTCAGAATATCTTAATTTAGGTTTCCTCATTTAGGGGTCCATCAAGGAAACAGAAATGCCTCCTCTAATATATGAATCAGATCTATGTATTATACTCTAAAATTCATGGCCAATTATGGTACAAATTCTTCCCTTATACTCGGACATATTTCTTTCATACATCATACTCCTAATCTTGGACAATGTGAGATCATTATAATATTTCTATAGCTACTGCCAATAGAATCTATCATACCTGAGGATGCCTTTTTCTAACTATAAAGTAAAAAAGTACCACTTGGATTTTTATAAGTCACTCACCAAAAGGGATTATCATCCATAGTATGATTCTTTTTAAATATATAGTAATGCTCCTTAGATGTATTTGCATAAAACCACCACAAAAGGGGTTTTTCAACCAACTACACACTCATCCTTGAGAGAAGCCTCTTCTATCTCTGTAATACATGATGATATCATACTAGAACCCTCTATTTGAACATGTAATATAGTTATCCCTTGCATGATTGTCCCATGTCACTTCTACTGATCTAAGAATCCCCTAGATCATGGTTTACAATTTTCTCCCTCATGTCCAAAGTATGCTAGAACAACCTTGATCTGATAGGCCTCATATTACCCATAATTTTCAAAATAACATGGTCCTAGTCATATGAACTAAAACTAAAGTAACTATGTCATCCTCATTGCATGACATTAAAATGCACGATAATTATTAATAGTAAGACTTTAAACTGAACTATTTTAAAGAACTACGTATGTCTTGATTCTCATTGAAATGAGATAGGTAGTGATGTCCGGACCCTGTGATTTGGGCCCATCCTCAATAAAAACCCCTCTATTTTCCTACATTTGGTCCAAACCTTCATGGTAAACCTTTTCCCCCATTCTTGGTTAATTTTTACATGAAATTATCCTCCCATATTTGAGAACTTTCCTTCCATAAACCAAACTTTGTGTCTAGGGAAATATGAACCTTCATAAAATTCCTATGACTATTAGAAATAGAATGTTAGTATCTTAAGAACAACATTGTATGACTATGTAGTAACACACCCCAGTTATATTTTCATAATTCACCCACCAAAAGGGTATGTCCCCCAAAGGATTCCACTATTTGACTATGTATTAACATGACCTAGTTGGATTTTCATAAGTCTCCCACCAAAAGGTCTTGTCAACCAGAGGTACATTCATACTCAAAAGAGACTTCTTCTATCTCTATAAGCCCTGATAGAATTATGTAGGAAACCACTTTTCAAAGATGATATGTATTCATTCTTGAAAATTTGTTCCATATCACTTTTTGGATCTAGAGGCCCCTATATTAAAGATTACAACATTCCCCTTTCATACCTGAAAATGATGGCACATTCCCAGATAGATTACTATGAATGGAAGAATTACCAATATTTCAATCAGAGATAAAAGACATTAAATTGCATCCCCCATTGTATTTTTTGCGTAACATTAAACTAAATATCATAAAATACTAGTCACAAGATGTTAAATTGTACAACAACTTCCTTACTATAAGACGTTAAACTATGTGGTCTATATCCGGGTCACATGAAATTAAACTTCATTATGCTTCAACACTTGTTAAAAAGGGGCCTTCCCACCTAACATCCGTAATTTAATAGAATGTAACTTACTTCAAACAAGACAAATTCTTGTATGAGTGGTTTCTTATTCATGTAAAATGCCAATACAGATACTCTCTACATTCTCAGGCACCTTCCCTTGGAAAACCACCCATCGTAATTTTGAGAAATAAAGATCTTCACAAACTTCCCAACCATTGGTGGTGGAATATTGGAATTCTTGAGGATACCATTGTCTAACTATGAATTAGTACGCCCCAATTTTATCTTCATAAGTCACCCACCAAAGGGGCCTATCAGCCAGAGGATTCCACTAGTTGAATATGCAGTAACACACCCCATTTGGATTTTCATAATTTTCCCACCAAAAGTTCCTATCAACCAGTGACACATTCATCCCTAGGATAGACCTCCTCTATTCTGATAAGCCATAAAAATAAAATGCTGGAAACCAATTTTCAAACTTGATGTGTTTCCATTCCCCATATACTTGCCTTTTATCATGTTTTAGATTCGAGAATCATTAAATCATGACTCAAAATTCCCCTTCAAGTATCTAAATAATTTTGGAACATTCTTAGCTAACAGGCCTTGTTTTGGTCATCATTCCATAACTCATGGCCCAAGCTATTCAACCTTAAACACTAGTTGCATTTTTCTAGTTTTCAAGACTTTAAACTACCCACAAAAAGTGACACAGTACTCTCCATGTTGAAAACCCTCAAAGGGCACTCTGGTTAAAAGTAAAGTCTCATATAGGTAGACCTATTCTATGCATAGTTTAATAAATAATCAAGTAATGAAAATATAAGAGGCACAAAACATGTTAAGTTGTAAACCCACAAAGAGAGACCTAAGAAAAATCCAAGTCTCATCCACTAAGTCTTCTTCATATTAGACTTAGGAATAAATTAGGGTGATGAACAAAAATACAAAAAGTTCACAAGGTTGTCCATATGACCCTAGTAACAATATAACTATACTTTCTAGGTCCAAATATCTAGGAAACAATTATAGTGCTCCCTTACCCATATCATTACAATTATAATGATTATGATGAAGATAGGAATGTAGAAATAGGTTATTGGAAATGAAATTCCTTTTCAATTATATTCTAAAATGGAGAGGAACTTCCACATGTTGGAGTCTCTCTACCAGATTTTATGGGTTTTACTCCACATAGGCTTAGATATGTTGAAATTTGGATTGATTTCTATATCTTTCCTGAACCCTGCTAGTTGTGTAGAAATGTTTACTTCAGCATGATGAAGATTCTCTTTCCCCGCAGCCACAGAATCCTCCCCTTATGTCGATATCATCTTCAAGGAATAGTGGATTTAGACCATCTATTCCTGTATGGTGTTTAGTTCATCATAAATATGTATCAATTAGAGATATTTATCATCCATACATCATTGATGGTCCTCCACCTCCTTGGCATGATTTTTCTTCTCCTAGGACACAGCAGCCCTGAGATCTTCAAACTTTCCTACTAACTATGCCTCAGCCTGCTATGACCTTCACTCCTCTTCTATTTATGGAATGATTGACTTTACCTCTTGGTGGATCATGCAATAATCAAACCTGTCATATCATAAAATGGAAAACATGGTTGGAAGTTGATGAAGTCGTGATGGGTCTTCAAGAGGCATCCCTGATACTATCTTTAAGATGTCTCTCCAAACGATACATTGTGTAGTGTAAAGATCATCATGCATCTTCATGTTTGACTCAAAGCTACTCACAAAGGGAGATATTTACACTGGGATTAGTTCAATAAATGATTCAACTTGTTCCACTCCCTTAAAGGTAGCATCAGTTTCACCTACCAGTGTTGACTTAAGGGACACAGAATCCCCCATCTCATGATCTTCCACTGAATTCGATGATAATGAATAGTAGGCGACACCCCTCTTCAACATCAGGGGGTTAATAAGAAGTGAAATTAATTAATCAATCAAAGAAATTAATAACACTCATCTATTATTGGATCAACCATTAGGATTAATTCCTCCCCAATACTCCTGGCCTCAGCATTCTGGGTAAGAACCTCTGAAGGAGGAATTTCACCATAAGTTTGTTTAGAAACCAGGATTAAGGGATCCCATGAATCCCCCACTTCAAGGTCCTCAGTTGTCTCTCCCTCCGCAATGGGAGTAGGAAGGACTCTGATGCCTTGTTCATGAATTTCCTTAGCAATTTTCACTGTGAAGAAAACTACACAAGTAAAGCTCTAATGTAAGACATCAAATATAAGGAGGACGACTACCTTTGAAAATGAAAGAAAGAGAAAAAATAATGTTTTTCAAATAACCTATCAAAGACTCATAACTCCTCTAAAAAGGCAGGGATATTAACTGTTTTCAAAATTTACTCAAGATCTATTAGCTAATCCATTAGATCATTATATAATCTCTCACATCTCGCAACATCCTCACCAATAGGGGTATCTAAGATGAGTGGTTTAGGACCCAAATTGGATTTTCCATTGATTTCTCTCATCAGACTCTAGACATGAAATGACCTCTTCAAACCCCGAAGAGTCAGAATCAGCACTGACACCTTCATTGGACTGTCTAAGGTCCCTATCATCCCCTTCCAGAATAGAAACGAGAAAGACATTGACAGCTGAAAGGTCCTCCAGTGTAGGAGATGGATCTGAAATATCTTGAGGAAAGAAAAGAAAGAAACAGCACATAACAATTTTTGGTATGCACCTAACATTACCAAGACTCTCTCCCCTCTCTATAATAATGGGGGAAGATGCAGCCATATCTCTGGGGACTTCATCAATAAAATAGATAGATTCATCATCATAAGTATATGCCTCCTCTAGGATGTCCCCCTCAATCCTTGAAGTATTATTACCAAACCCCTTAAGAGATTAAAGTGGTACAGATCCTGTGAATTACATGCATGGTCAAACAAGTACATCAGGTTTGTCATGAGATCAAAATGATAGAAAAATGACTTATAGTGGTTCATATGCCAGACCAAATTCTTTACCCTCTTTCATTTATTCTCTCAAGACAATGAGGGTCCCTTATCATTCCTATAAGAAATAGGAATGGGAGGTATTGGTCAAGAAGACCCTCCCTCTATTTCCTCCACCATCATCCTCTGATGCAGGGATAGTTCCAGTGGTTCAAGAGACTTAGCCACTACTCCACTGGGGATACTCATGGGCCCATATTTTGGTGACTCGAGTTCCTTTTCTACTGGTTCTCCTTCTCCTAAAAATTAAGAGACAGATTCCCTCAAAATTTAATAATGGTGGATGAATAATAAAAAAGAGAAGTGAGAAAAGAGAGATACATCCCTAGGGTCAAAATAGTTATATCATTCCTCTTCGTAGTGACTAGATACCCCCTCAATAGTAGATAGATCCATAATTTCTAATACTTGATTTGTGGCTAGGATATGATCATCAGCTGCATATATCAACATTTCCAACTCCCAAACATATTTCCCTACATCAATCAAATTACTATCGGGGTGAATAATTGAGAGTGCTCAGATATCCCCCTGCTCTAGAATATGTGCGCCATCCTAGAGAAATTCCCTCATGTCTCTGATGTCATAGGTTACACCCTCCTAAACTTGGATCACTAGGCATCACACATAATCTAGTTCTAATGTGACTGGATGTGAGTGAAACCTAGCATCTTTTTACTTCAAATCATTTTCAAGCTTCTCTACTCTCATAGAAGACTGGGTGACCGGAACACGGGTCTCCTCCTAACAATGATAACTAGACCTCCTTGGCAGGGAATATGTGGTTTTCTAAACCCTAAACTACTCTATAACTCATGTTCGATATCGCTTGGAAGGATTTGAAGCTTTAGCGTCATCACCTTCTGATTGGACCTTCCTTTCATGATTTCCATGACCAACATTTGTCATAGTTGTGGCGCAAGTCTTCCCTTTCATTAATGAACCTTAGTGGTATGAATAAATCCAAGCACTAGAATACTTAGATTCTATCCTGATCGATTCACCTAATAGAGGCATATTGATTGAAATTTGGGACACCTTCACGGACATCATGATCCAAAATTATCAGGCCACTATCGAGTGTTTCTCAAGATGAATGTGCATGGGGGAGATCCACTTGAATGTTTCATATACTCAAGTTGGATGGTAAATCAATATGGATCATATGCCTCACATTTTATCTCACTATCAATACAAGCCTCTGGTACACTGCCTCTAAATTCAACATGTACGACCTCATATCATCGTTATCTTTTACATTATATGTGAACATCCTAGTGGGTGGATCACCATAAAGGAATAATTTTAACTCTTATTATAAGTACAAAATCCTTAGGACTTTATCATGTTCCAAGGATAAATGATAGATACTAGAAAAGACCTGAATGAATGGGATAAACTAGCCACTAGGGACTTGAACTCCACTAATCATAACATAAGAGCTTAAGTGTGTTGTAATCCACCCCCATGGTACTTGAAAGGGCCCTAAAATTATGAATGGATCCCTTATAATGTATAAATTTTGTAAACACTATTATATCTTCTCTAGGACGGGGGAATCCAAACCTTTATTGGTTCCATCTTCTAGTTTGGTTGTTATAAAAAATTTCCCTGGTCTCACACCATCGTTACATTTGCAGATGAGAAGCAGGTAGATACTTAGCCACATTTTGAGGAAGCCAACCAAATGAGTCCTCACAAAAACCATAAACCTAACCATGTAACCCCAATGGGTATACTACTCTTACTTCAATGTAGGCCATAACTTGAGAGGAGTGCTCTGGTTTTCTAAGGTGGGGAATCCTATAGGGAACTGATAAGTGGGATCTTCTCCTTCTGGATTTAAGAAAGCATTTATCCTTTCTTCGTGATGGATTTCACCCCTTGGATGAGGGTCTTTCTTATGAACCTTCTAAGACACCTTAAAATGATCATGTTCCAAAATCAATTTCATTTCAGCATCATCCCACATTTTCTTTAGTGGAATAAACTCGTCATATATATCCCCTAGAATAGGGGCTCTAGAGATCTTATAGACATCCCATGGGATAATGCCGACTTTGTCATGTGTCAGATGAAAATTATTTTTCCAATGATGCAATCATCTCATGAGTTCATGGATGATGTTTGGGTTATTGTAAACATAAGTTTTCCCCACCCAAACAGCCTCATAAATACTGACATCTTGCAACTCATTCTTGAATTTTTCACAATGTTGGAATGCCCAGTACACCCACATCCATTCAGGACCAACCCCCCCTCCAAAGAAGAAGTACCAATCCTCCTTCCATCCTTTTTATTGGTCTGTCTTGGAAGAATGTAATGTTGACTCATAATAGTGAGGTTCTGACTCTTGAGTAGTCTTTAGATTTAGGGTACAGTGACTATGGTTCATGACCCAGGTAGTAGGAACTGTTCCTTACTTGATGTATACACCCTTAGAGGAGACATTAGTGATTGGAAAATTAGTATATTCTAGGAACCAAGACTTTGGGAAGTAACTATGAGCCTTCGGGATGAGAGAATCTCTCAAAAGTCCATGATATTACAAAGGATGATAGTCATTTCATGGATATTAGCATTGATACTATGTCAAGTGCTTCACCAAATCTAGGAGAGTGGAATCACACAAGTCATAATAATCCAGATCAATATATTTTATCATATCTGAGACACATGCAGCATCTTGTTCATGGAAATCCATAAGAGTAGCCTTCAAAAACCAGTAAGAATACATCAAGATTTTCATTATAATCGAAATATTGATTTTTTCAAGTTTAGAAATTTTGGAAAAGGAAGGTCCCTCACGCAAGACCCTCGACCAGGTGACTCATGTAGGCCTGTCAACCATGTTCCCCACACAGGCCCCTCGATCAAATGATTCCACATAGAAAGGTGTCTCAACTATCAATACTATGTATGTGCATAAGTAAGTTCTTCATAAGACCTTCTCACATGACAAGCACAAAAAGACTACGCGAATGATTTGCGTGATGAGAGAAAGAGAACATCAAAGCAGTTTCAAAGATTCACCATATGTTCAATGGTATTTATGGATACTGATGGCTTATCCATTTTACCTGGGCCTCAGACCTACACCCCGGACATACATGGGTACCCTACACAGATCACCAAAGCGGCCTTTAGAATCTTTTCCTCCCTCTACCTTAGGACTAGGCCCTCTTCTCCTGATCAGATCCAATCCTATGGGGGATTATTTTTACACTCTATTTTGTTACAAGGGATGAAAAGATTTAATGTAAAATAATTCAATCATTAGAGAGGATAAGATAAACAAGGAGGATCTAGGGATCCCTCCAAAATCAAACTGCATGCACTCAGCCTATACACCAGAAGGCTCATGTAGACCCCCATATGTGGTAATAAATGATCGAAAACCCCTACATTGTGTAAATTTTCTAGGTACTTATGTGGAAAAACTAATTCAACTAGGGTCCTATATTTTCCTATAAATATGAACCTGGGGATCCTCATTTGAGAGACTAGAAAAATAGAAGAAGTCTCCAAGATCTGGCCACGCAGCCCCTTCACCCAAGTCTTCAAAAATCCTTCAGGTAGCACTCCAAAATATGATAAAAGATATAATTAATGGGGATAGATGGATCAAAGTCCCTCTAGGGTCAAAAATAAAAGACACCTGCATTAGGAACCCTTTTCCCCTATTTTAAAATCACTAATGTAAAGGCCCCTTCCCAAATACAAGACCTACATGAGACCCTTCTAAGGACACCTAAGGCGACCCTTAGTGCCTAAAATGGGGAATCAGCTAGGTTTTATTTCCCGGTGGTCCATCACCCAAGGAACCTCAAGCTCACACATGCATACCCCTATGTGAAGCACTTCTATCTCCACCCAGGTCACCCTATGTGAATCACCATCTACTCACCAAGCCTTGACCTATACAAGACACATTCCAAGACTTATTTCAAGCCGCTAATGGTAGGTCACCCATTCCTCTGGATCCCTCATCTAAGTGGGTAAAGTTGAAGCCTCCACCGAGGCCTCGGGACTTGCACAATCATGGAGGGAGACACACCAAAATTTCTCATATTCAGTTATGCATTCCATCAGTCATAGGTGTCCCATACTTGTCCTACATTATGGGTAGGATCCTCAGGGTGCATGCAGTTATAAATCCCATCGGTCATGATGACCCCAACCCTAGGGGCACTATCAAGGATCTCCTAGTCTCAGGCACAATGGAAAAGAATTTTTCCTTCCCATGTCGTCTCTTAGACTTGAGGGATTGGGAAATTTCCTTAATCTATTGTCTCTAAGACCAAGGAAATCCAGTTATGAGTGGGGGGAGGAGAGGATCAGGCTTGATTTTCCCTTGGAGGTTTAATCTAATATCCTCCTCTCATCTTTGGAATCAGTACTAGGTAATCCCTCCTGGAGTAATCCCATATCCTTTCATGTAGGGCGGTAGCCAGCCAAGAATCAGATGTGACTATCCTGGTTACCAAAACATGGGCGGAGACGGGCACATCGAATCCCCCACTTCTTCTCCAGTATCCCCACCCTTGTTGACCAGAAAATGAGGGATTGTAGAGTTTTTTAGATCTTTTTATTCCTCTTTTCTCTCACATTTGAGCATGAATCATGTGATCTTAGAGGTTAGCAGTGATCATGACATCTACATGGTCAGATGCATTTCTTGTCTAAGAATCTTTTTTCAGATCTTTATCTCACCTTCCATTAGAGGGACTCCATAGGCATGGGTCCCCAAAGACATATATCCAACCCAAAGGGAATACTCTTGGGTGTAAGCCCAAACCAAACCTCCAAATCACCATGAGTCTAGACATTACTCATGACCCCACTCCAAAGGGAATTCTTCTAAATAGTTTAATACCTAAAATCATTCCTTAATCCTCTCAAAGGGTCACATTCCCCTATGAGAAAAATCTTTAGAGGGCCTCTATAGGCATGGTTCCTAATAATCGAACTACATAGGATTTTATTTCCATTCAAATGGGATACGTAGGAAGCCACCACGAGGTCCAAACCTAAATTTTCATCAACCCTAATTCTCTATGGGATACATTCCCAGTAGGGTCATGTCTAACCTGGGATCCTACATCCCTTCTAAGTTCCTTGGGCTACCTCGGAAAGTCTCACACCAAACGTTGACTAGGAACCTTTATCCTGGATGTCCTTACCACATGATGATAAACTACATTATTTGGTCCTCATCGCATGACCTTAAAAGGTATGATGTGTCTCATTAAGTGGTACTGAACTACGTGGGTTATAATTCCTTTCACAATGATACATAGGAATTCCCTCTCATGGGGCCAATCCCAACATCAAAATAACACTCATCTCCCTTGATAATGATAAACTTTAGTGCTCTCCACTGCATGGCTTAAAACCAATATCATAATAATAACTGATAAAAGGATCTCTAATCCACTCATAAAAATTGTATCATCAATGGAGAACCTTGTATTCACACAGATCTCTCTGTTGATGAATAGCCTCATATATATACTAATGATTCTATGTTCCATGCATGTTAATAATTGATTTTTAATTCAAGACTGACCCAAGTCATACTTGTAAATGAAATAAGGATTCGGGTACATATCATAAATCTATAAGATAGTCACAGATTAAGAAAAAATTCCCCCCAATGGGGTGTGATGAGCCCGACCTATCATCATCTTGGCCAATGTGAGTTCTTAAGTACCATTGGAAAAGTTTCCCAATGAGTGTTTTCCTTTGGAAAGTAGGTCCATGAGTTATTATTGATATGAGAGACGATGGGTGTTTCCGATTCCATGAACAAACCCCATTGGAAACTGCCCAGAAAAGATGTGGTATATGTGTCAAATGTGAAGGTTGTTCTACCAACACAACAAAACACCATTCCATCCCCACATGGTATTTGGGAACAAAACAAAATATAACTATAGTTTTGAATAAGGATAACCTTGTTGATAATGGTTATAATTAAGAATATGGCATAGAATATGTTGAATATTTTTCTCATATTTTAGGACTTAAATCCATCCATATTCTATTATCATTTTTTGCATCAAAATAACATTATTTTTTCAAATGGATGTAAATAGTGCCTTAATTTGCAATTATGTTTAGAAGGATGTTTATATTGAACATCCTAATCATTTTGAAGAAACTAAGTTTTAGGAAAATGTTTACTAATATACCAGGGAACTTTATTTAGATAAAAAATCTCTGTGACAATATTAAGATATATTACCTATATTCATACTTCAAAAAAAAATGGAAGAGAGGTTCCCAATATGTATATAAGGAATGTTTTTATAGACACTATAAATATATAAATATTTTTCGTGATATAATTTTTTGATCAATTAGAAAATCAATAGTGGATTATTTTTCAAAACTTATGAAAATGATATACAAGATATGTAAGATATGTGCACATAATTTCATTCTTGGATTCTAAATAGTATAGAAACTAGATTGAACTATTTTAACTCAATATAATTTTTTAAATGATTTAATTAAATGTTTTGTATTTAATAATTATTTTATTATAGATACTCTAGTAGGCATAACGTTTAATATTCATCTTTATAAATCAATCAAATATGTGGATCAAAACCCTGATATAGGAATGATCTAAATAAGACATTACTTGATAGTAATTCAAATATAAATTATGTACAATCTTTTATTATTTGTGATATTTTAATAAAATCTGAAACATTTCTATTGTAAGGTATTCAAATAAAACATTTTTGACCGTAAAGAAACTATGCATCATGCACTATTTTAATTTTCCAAACTTGAGTATATTTTTTATAATTATTCAGATATTGTATTCAGAGTTTGAATATTGGATAATAAGATTACATTCAGACAATTTAATTTTTTTGGAAAGACACTAGTTTTTTGGTCAAGCATAAAGCAATATTTGGATTCACTTTCCACTATTGGGGCTAAATAAGTAGCACCAAAGATTTGTGGTATACAATTATTGATGATGAATCAAACACTCACTAATTTTAGAAGAATTTTAAACTTAAATCTAAATCATTGTGATGGAACCAATTCAATTTCATTATTTAGAGACCAGACTCATCATTCATGAGAAAAACAAATGGATATTAGACAATACATCCTTCAAGATAGCTCACAAAAATGATATATTGCTTTCAAGTTTATTAGATAATAAAACCATCAACTTGATATATTTACTAAACCATTAAATTTTTTAGTATTTCAATACATTAAATAGAAGATATTTATGATATGTGTTAACTGATAATACTCTTTTTCTTATTACCCAATATCATAACATTAAAAAACCCATTGATAATGGGGTGGACATTTTTTTATATAGAACAATACTAACTCTTTATAAATAATGAATAATAATATGAAAGACTTTAGTTATAATATTTTTATAGAAACATGTTATTTTTTGTGAATATAATAACACAATTTTAGAAATATATACATTACTTTTAATTCTTATCTAATGTAGTTACTCATGAAAAACTCCCCACTGCCCGAATGGATCGAATGCCTTCTTTTTATTGATTTTTTGATAACCCCCTTTAAAGGGATGAGGGGGAACCCTTACAAGGCCTGTAGGCTTAGATAATACATGAGTCGTAGGTCTTAGAGGAAATATCCATACTATAACTACATGGAACTGCTCCTCTCTAGCATCTGCATCGTGATATCAGCTCTCCACCTTTGAATGGTTGTTCAGCTTAGCTTCCTGTGCATGCATAGGTTGGTCCTAATGAAAATGACATACCCTCTCATTATTCCACATCCATTATCTTCTTCTCTAGTGAATACACCTGCTCTGAATCCTCATATGGAGTATTCTCCTTATAGAGTCTGCCTGGTCCATTATTGACAATTTTAGGTGGCCCGAAAGCCTTGAGGTGGACTGAAGACTTTAAGGTGGCCCGAAGGCATTAAGGTGGCTTAGAGGAATTAAGGTGGCCCGAAATCCTTACTGTCCCAAAGTCCTTGGGTAGCTTGAAGGCCTTAAAAGACCCTAGGACCAAACCGGTTGCCCGAAAGCCTTACTGGCCCGAAGGCTTTGGGTGGCCCGAAGGCCTTGAAGGACATGAGGACCAAACTAGTGGCCCGAAAGCCCAAATGGATTAATAGTTTCAGCTGATACAATACTAAACAGCACCTGCTGCAGTACTACTACAGTAACTCATAAATATGTATCCACCTGGTTTTGAACTCGCGTCTTTTGGATGCACTTTTCGAGTCCTCGCCAACTAGGTTAAGCCTCTTGTGACCTCCTAACTACAATTGGTGTTATTCGTATATTACTCATATATTTTTTAATAAATTTTCATATAACCTCATGATTATTCTAATACTTGAATTTTCATATTATCCTTATGAAGCACTCAAAAATCATGATTATTCATAAATGGAGCATCATTATTCTTATAAGGTTTCATTTACTAAATTACTTGGTTTAAAACTATTCTAGTTTAACTAACCATAGTTTCGTTTTAACTATCACAATGTGAGAGAAATTGATATGGTAATATGAAATTCATCACAAAGGATATTAGAATATACAGTATTGAAATGGAGTAGACATGTTTTCAAAGGGGAGAAATTTTGGTTTTTTCTACAGCAAAATAAGGAGAAGATTCCCATATTTAATTTTATATCTTAAGGGGGAGTATTTTTATTGTAATAATAGAGAGAGTATAATTTATTTCATCTCATCTAAACATACATGTTTCTTGTTTTTTTTATTATCAAAATTGGAGATACTTTTGGATTATTTTCTTAAAATGTCTCTCCAGAATCATTTTTTTACCAATCCCAACATGCTTTATATATTTCATATGAAAACTTGAAGTAGTTTTTAGTTCCATTTTAAAAAAAATCATTCAAATCACATGTTCTAGAAAAGATAATTAAAAATATCCACATTCCAAAACATCATGAAGTCGCTTGAAAAGATTTTATAAACGGAAGGGAACATATTGCCTCAAATATAGATAAGATGATTGGTTATGACCATTAGAGATCCCAAAATCATATGGATTTTGTTAATCCACTCAACTATAAACATAAGACCATGGTTGTTGAATCATTCTTTTGCTCACACTAATTGATCTACACTCGAGATATATACACAGTATTCGTTTTTTAGAGCTTTCATTTGTTTTTTTCTTTTAGTGTAATCACGCTTCCAATTATGGTTTTTTATTGAAAAATATATATGTTTCTTATTTTAATAATTTGATTCTAATCTAGTTTTGAACAAATATTTTTAGGGATATGAACTTTAGATTCCATAATGTTTTTGTTTGAAGAGGTACAGTTGATAAAGAATTTGATAATTCTAATCTTTTGATATAAGTGGTTCTTCGGGTTAAGATCTTGATACTTTAGAACATTGTTTAAAGAATTTAGTATATAAGACTTACTACTGATTCTATTGAAGATTCTATGGGGATAAATGCATGTTCTTTTCATCATATTATCGAAGTCATTTCAATTATAGAGCATGTATATGATTTGGATCGAGGTATTAATCCTCATTCCACTTTGGATTAAAATTAAGTTTTATAGGGATATCAATTATTAAAATTATTCAATAAAAATCTTGTTTAGATGATTTAGAAATTTTATTTGAGACTTCATTGTTTTTTATATATTATTATATTTCATTCATTTTCTTATTTATGATTTTTTTATTCCTTTAAGTCATACATTTCAAATTTTTCTCTATATATCACTATGTTTATCTATATTGTTATTCTTATAGTGTGGAATATATATCATAAAAACCATCACATTTCCTATATTGAAAATTTTTTTATGTTAATAAAAACATCAATTCAAAACATTTATTAATATTTCATACTGGGTGAACAAATCTCTTATAACATCCTTTGAAAGAAACCTCAAATAATGTGATGAGTTTCAAAATTTAAGTGGATCTAACAATTAAGTTTTCACTCTTATATTTATTCCCAACCTAAGAAATATTGACATTCTATTAATTGGTTTTTATAAAAATTTACCTATCCCTTTGTTCTAGTGTGGTCACTTCCCTACGGTCATAGTGTCACCTCACTGTATATTTTATGGTTGTGGGGTTGGTGGTGAAGTTAAAAAACTCAACCAGATCTATGATTTGGCACTACAAATGTATTATCTCTAAATATGTGGTTGTATCTCTCTTCACCTTTCAATCTCATACTCTATCATGAGTTGGAAGTGGTTTGTTATTTAGATTCATTAGATAAGAGGTATTAATCATCCAAAGTAATTCAACTCAAGAGGGATATGTTTTCCTCAAATTGTATTTCTACTTTATCCATTAGTAGCGTAGTGTTGATATATAGAAATAGCTTTTTTTCATTGAGTTTTTCATTTCTATACTCTAGGGTAAATATACTCTCATTCGACTGACCAATTTGCATATCCCTGTTCAGGAACTAACACCTGGCCTAAGGAAATTGCATTATAATATACCTTTTAAGAAGAACCATACTAGCCAATGAGTGAAATGGTGTATAGAGATCCAAATTCAACAAATCCTTTGATAAACAAATTATACATATCACCATAGATTATTTAGTAGAGCATTTTCAAACCACTTGGCTAAGATTGTTGGAGACAGCCATACTACATTCTAAATATACGATTTTGATCCATCAAAAGGGTTGTAAAATCAACATAAAGGCTTTCCCTTTCAAATTAATTGAGGTGTTTAATGTTTTTTTATAGAGAGGGATCTTGGATTTATGGAGATGAAATTTTACTCATTCATTTTTGGAGAGATGAGGCATGAATCCTGTTGAAATAGTGGGTTCCCTAGACCCAACTATTATGTTATTTTGATTACCATATCGTGTATACAGTAAGCTATGCATGATGTCATCTTACCATTATAGTGTAGAATTTTCTGCGTCCACTATTGAAATGGTAATGTCCAAAGATTAATTGTCGTATCAAAAGTTTATAGCAGTTACCAGGCTATAATGAGAACCTCTAGATACTATGACACTAATCTTAAATATATATATTATATAGTCTAGATACATCTTACTAATTGGAAAGAGTAGATGTCTGACCATTAGGTGATGGGGGCTCATAAGCATTGAGACTTCTTCTCATGAAGTTCGCACTTGGTGATCTCTAGTAGTGAGATCATGAGGACTGACCCGCCAATAGGAACACCACATGTTTCGGGTGTCATTGGATGTTCCTATCTACAATCATGTGTAATGGTCTCCTGGCTTGATATCATTACCAATGTATATCATTTTATTGCATACTTTGATGCAAGACGAAAACCATAGCAATGAAGTCGTGGCGAGGTAGTTCGTGTTGGGTGCATCATTGGTGGCATGACATTGGTTGAATGGTCAAGAAAGGATTTGTCGCTTCCGGGTTATAGAAGTAATATATCTCAGGCCATGTTCATATGGATGACAGTACCTTTATAAGAACACGGTCGTGGAAGTCAAGGGTAAATTTGTCCATTTAAATCAACAAACTATAAAGCAATAAAAGGGCAATGACACGTGAGTGCGTCCTTCTTTATGAGATATTACAGACAAATAGATTATATTACACAGTGCGTGTTTGTAGGTTGGTAGTCCCTGCTGTAACAATCTTTATTTCTTCAGGGGCCATGATGGGTTGCTATATCCCGCTCTTGGTCTATGAATACTATTCACGACTATCGAAATAAGGGTCTAGAGGGTACACACAATAGTGTATTCAAGAATCTGCCATATTCAGTTGAATAGAAGTTTTGGACATGGTGGGCCCTGCCACAGGGGTCTGAGATTTGTCAAATGTTAAACGATCACCAATACAATAAATAAATTCATATTATTCGAGTTTAGAATAATAAGTATTGAATTTATTAAATATATTTACGAGTTTTAAGTAAATACATGAAAAAATATTAATTGACGAATATTAAATTATTCAATGTTCAATTGATATTTATGGGAGCGACGAGTCGAGTTAATGACCCAATTATTATCACGTAATATATTTTAATATATTACAAGTAAATGATAATAATATTTATGACTCAGTTTAGTAGTAATAAATGTCATTGATAGTGAATTAAGTATTCGGGGCTGACTAGGAGATACCGGGTATTTTAATTGAGCACTATAAATAGAAGAGGAGGGGCATTTTTTAAAGAATATTCATGGAGCATCTCTCTCCTCTCCTCTCTCCCACACTCTAGAGATAGATTCTCTGGATCCAAGGATCTCAGATGGAGCTCTCTCTTGGGCATCGCTAGCGAAGAGATGTGGTGATTGTTGGAATGTCGAAGGCATCGTCAGTATTCCGCACCAGCACCCAGACTACGACGAATGACGCTCCTGCGGATTCCTTGAAGTGTGTGTGGACGATCTAGAGGAATTCGGCTTCGGATTCCTCGAGCAGCGATTGCCAACGACGAGAAGACATCATGCGTGGCTTCAGATCTAAACCAGGTATTTTACGATTTATGTTTGTGCTTAAAATCATCCACGCGTGGTCCTCGGCTAAGACCGGGCTGCTCTTCTCCGACGTTGACAAGTTTACGTCGACCGATAGTGGAAAAATTTTAAAAACCCACCTGTTTGGGGCTTCTGTTGTATGCCCAGTTCCAACAAGTGCTATCAGAGGGAGCGTGCATTGAATTTAAGTCAAATAAAAATTAAATCTGCATTAAACATCATATAGGTCGTCGATACGATCCCAATTCCACTAACGGAATCCGAATCGGATATTGGATGGCTAGTCTACAGCCATATAATGTTTTGAATTCAGATTTGAGGTTTATTTCCAGTACGAAATACTCACCGGAAAATCAATTTGTTTTTTATATTAATTTATTAAAATTAATTGTATTATTATTATAATAATAAAATTATTTGGTTTTATAATAATAATATTATTGATATTGTTATAATAATATTTTTATTATTTTTCCAAAGCTTAATATAGTCTTTTGAAAAAATATTTAAAGGTGAGAGAAAAGACTTTAAAGTAAGTCTTAGTCTCTAAAAAAACAAGGGTGACCTTGACCCAAGTGGGTTTTGGAAGGGGACATTCTAGCAGGACAAACAAAAACACAAAAATAAAAAAAAAATAGGGTGGGGGCCGATCGGCCCCCCTATTCCCCGCGCAGAGTCCCCAACCGCGGCCTCTCCGTTGCGCTGCAACAAGCCCCCACCAGTTTCGCCTCCCTCTTCTGCCTTTACCCAGCCCTGGTGATCTCCTCCACTATTCCAGCACCCGCAGCGCATGGCCAGCCATAGCTACCTCAGATCAGGCCCTGGCGAACCAGTCTGCATCTCTCCTTCTTCTACAATCGGCGCCCTGCAGGCACTGCCCCCTTGTACCCCCCTGTTGTTGCCTCTCCTTCTTGCAGATTCTCCAGGTGGTGTGGCGGCAACCCTCTGCGGTTTTTCCTCCCTGAGTTGTGTGGCATAGCATGGCACCTCAAACCGCCTCTTGTACCATCCAGGCAGTGCAGTAGCAGCACACCACCAGGCCGCACGCACAAGCTCCTCCCTACCCTCTTCTCCATCGTGCTGCAGTGGCAGCACCCCATGCCAGACCCCTCTTGCACCTGGTGCATGAGCCAGCGCGGTCTTCCCCTCTAGGAGCCCGCCAGTAGCTCACAACGTCTCCAGTACCCTCCCAGCCAGCTCCGGTCAGGTTCCTCCTCTGCCGCGCTGTAGTGGCCAGGCCGATGCTGCACAGAGGCCACCACTGTGTGGATGTTTCCTTCCCGCTCCAGTTGCACAGCACCTCGTGTCGACGCCGCACCCCGCGAGCCCCTTGGGTGTGGTGTCTTCTTGGGTGAGGTAATCCCTTGCTGCTCCACCTAAACCAGAACAGCCACGAAACGAGCACTGGCCGGTCTACGCAGCCCGGAACGGGCTTGGGAGGACCTGCCCGGCCCAGAATGCTTCTGCACGAGGTTGGTACTGCCCAGACTGGGCCTGCGCAGCATCGCCCCGACCTGCACAGGCCCTGCCAAAAGTATTAAGGGCCCGGGTGTTTTTAATTTAATCAAAATTAATTAAAATAATTAATTTAATTTCAGTTGATAATTAAATTAATTAAATATTAATTTTGGTTATTAAAATTTAATGCGGCGTAATTAATTTAATTGGGAGTTTAATTAAGTTAATTAGTTAATTTAACTTCACTTCTAAAATTGAATTAATTAACCGGGACCGAACGACGTTAAATTGAATTAAAAACAAGATTGAGGTTTTAATTTGATTAAATTCCCTTAGAATTTATTTCATGAAAGTTTAATTTTATTCTTCATTTATTTTATATATACGTGAGTTAAAGCGTGTACTGGTCATGAGTTGTGGACCGACCAATGTATGTCCAATGTTTATTTATTTTAATTTATTTATTTAATTATTGCATGGTTTGTAATAATTGTTTTAATTAAATAAAAGACGATCTATGTGTCGTCTCAAGGGTCATTATATGTATAAGGGAATGCACGCCCATTCTCAGAGCTGTATTTAAAACCCCGAGACCCCCTCTCCTGCATGTGAGTACAATTATATAATGACGAGACGACCAGTGAGGCATTTTTCTCCAAGTGATGGAGACTCACTAGACAGGATTTGGATGCATTTGATGAGAAGACATTGTTATTCAAGTTTCAAGCCACGCGACTAAAGGTATTTACCCCTAGGGTTTCGATTGGTCTGTTATTTACTCAACAGATCAACCAATAGTACCGGCTCATGATCAGGTGTTCATTTTATTTTTTTCATGGTTTATTATTTTTGTGCATGTGTAATTTATTGTGCGATCACATAGTTTAATAATAAACATGCATGCAAGATAAAATGAACATGTGACGCGATGAAATTTCTATTTCTTGCACGGTCAGTTGTGAGTGCGATCACATAGTACGTGCTTATAAAATAGAAAAGGATTTATTTCATCACACTAAAAGTAATAAAACCCTCAAAGATATATTAAGTCAAAATAGCCCTCCATCATTTAAATTTGGACAAAACCAGCTGTTTGAGGTGCCGGTCATGCCTTAGCTGAGGGTTCCTCTTACTACTGGGGAGTCCTTATAAGAATGATGGGTCGACATAACTAAAGTGCTAGTAAGGATTATCCATAGCTAACTTGCTATCATTTTAGAGGAAAGTGTTGAGTAAATCAAGTTTTGATTTTAAGAAGCTGGGACTTCACTCAGCAGATCAAGGAACTGCAAGTTAAAGCGGTCGGCCAGCCAAAAGCCTTCCTAGAACCCTCCAAGTAGTGGCGTAGCCTTAATTTGTAGACTATGAGGGGTGGTTCTAGGATCCTTGCAACTAGAATACTCAAGCGATGGAGTATTCTGATTCTAGCACAGAGGGTTCCTAGAATCCGATAAAATAGTGGGAGACATTAAATGATTTAAGTAATTAATCAAAATGTCTAAACCGGTAATTCAGATAAAAGGAACTCATCTGCTAAATTTTATTTTTGTAGAAAAATGAAAAGTTATACCACAAGATTAAAAATGCAATATTATAATGGACAATGTAAATGTCAACAGTGACACGAGTATCCATGAATAGTACAGGCGCGTGCACATAGTACTAAGATATAGGAAACTCAAGGTGCCAGTGTCCCCAACACTATTAAACTACCTCAAGAAGAGAGGGTGAAAATTTATTATAGGAGACTAATGTACAAATCATATGATAGTTATATCATTATGCTTTCATCAACGTCTGGTGTCAGTTGCGGTCGCTACACCAGGACATAGATGATATAACATAAAGTCTCATCTCCGAGGCGTTTGCAAAGAGAAAGCAAAGCAATGATATGAATAAGGTGAAGTTTACACCGGCATGTGTAAATTTAAAGATTGATCGTGATCTTTAAATATCATTTTCACCACATTACTCAAGTCTCATTTTAAGTTACAAAATTAACAAGTATTGAGTAAACGCTTCATTACCAATGTAGGTATGGTTTTCCAAGTGAATAAGAATAATAAACAATTAATCTTTAATTCTTATGGCGGATAAATTGAAAGACAATGTGAAAAGGTCAAAGGAATTTAATTCCAATGAAATATTCACAGTGTCCTTCAATTAATGAGGTATTAATAGAGGTTATTTGTATTGAATATTATAAAATAATACTATGGAAGTTTGAAAGTAATAAACTGATTTAAAAGAGAAAGTTGTCGCTTCTACATCAGGCGTATTCATCAATGTAATGTTTCTCTTTTACTACTTGGGTATTAAACACAATATCTTGGTAACATATGTGTATTTTAATACGATAACCAAGTAAGTATAGAAACGTTACTAGTAGTCAGGTGAATTCTCTAAGTGGCTGTGAAAGGGTGATACCTAGGCCAGTGGTGAGAAGTACATGACTTATTAAATTTCCAAGTGAAATATTCATGTTGAACTATTGTTGAGTATAACCACAACCATTAATATCATGTGTCCTTGGACGCATGGAGACATTCTTTCAGTTTTTGGAATGAATTTTGTTTTTGGTAAACTCAATCACTAGTTCAGTGATACATGAATCATAGGCAATTAGTGACGAATATAAATGCAAGACTTATACCCAGTTGTGACACGATAATTCTATGTCAAGTAATACTAAAAATGGACATCATGAATATACCAATTATGGTATTTGGGATCGGCATAGCTAAATACTTATGGTATTATCGATGTCTTTAGTTTGGACAAATGAGCCTTTAGAAAAAAAGGTACATCACAAAGATTTTGGAAATAGTTCAACACGTAAGCGTGAACTATTCCAAGTATAAGCTATAGGTATATATGCTTCACAAGATTCCATTAAGAAATTAAGGAATAATAAAGTGAAGCATTTGCATGGTCAAGAGATATGAGTTGCTTCGGGTTGGGATACTGAAGAATATCTCGACCAAGCATTCATCAATCATGATAATGTAGAGTGGAGAAATTCCTAAACGCACATTACCTTATCGACATCACGACATTGATGTTAATGGGGAGGACTGATGATGAAGTGTTATATATCAACATTTATCAATAAAATTTAGCGTGGAGTAATTCCTAAATGCACATTTTATATATCAAAGTATTGATGTAAGTAATATCAATGTTGGAACTAAAAGAAACTTCCATTATATTTCATGAAATGCTTTGCAAATAAAAGCGATATCCCACAACCATATGCCAACTATAACGAAAAATGGATATCATACGAGTCATAGAATGATGTAAACCCATTATGTCATAAGAACTTGTGTTTGTATGCAAAGAGTTTTTAGCATATAAAAAACTTGTGTCAAGACAAACACATTGTGAATTTAGTATAATAATCCCAACAGTTGTTTAGGATGTTACATAAATCCCTAAGACAGAAGAGTAGGTAGTCAAGCAATAGACTACAGTTCTATATAAGGGTGCACATCTCTATTAGAGATTGTGGGAGCTATATTGACTTGTGTTTAATCAATGCTCAAAATGCACAAGTAGTTGGCATAGGATCTAGTTCCACAAGCACATGTGGAACAAATTATGTTCCGGAGACACATACTGCGTAGGAAGGATAAAACCATGGTGATGGTTTTTATATTCACCGCGGTCGGTGATCTATTATTCAAATTGAATAACATTTCCTACAAGTAAGTAGTATATAGAAATTAGCTAACATTGATAAGACCAACTACAATTCAATTAATGGATTCCATGTATCAAAGTGAAAAAGGGGCTTATTATTTTGAATACTGTGGTGGGTATTCAAGTGAGTTGATACATGGATGGTATGAGCTTATTACCAATAAGGCTCGATTGGTTTCACCAAGTTGTTAAGCCTAAATATGTTAGAATTTTACTTATCATAGCTAATATCTATGATCAATTTATTTAGCATTGGATCTCATGACTACCAATTGTGGATGGTGTCTATACGACGCAACCAGAAAGGGATGGTCACATCACAAAATGCTAATAAAGGTTGCAAGTTACTGAAATCTGGTTTACAATTAAAGTAAGCAACATGATCATAGTATATACATTTAAAACAAATGGTTTCCATGTGTCTACCAGAGGTTAGTGGGAGCGCTATGGTTTTATAATAAGAAATATGTTTAGTAACATATGGAAAACAGTAATTGGTCTGACAGTTAGTTAATACCAAAATGAAATTTACTCTCCAATGATTGAATTAAAGTAGCAACCTAAGTTCTAGGGAACAGGATCTACTAAGGTAGATCTATAGGTTTCTTGGTCCTAGTCAATCGTACATATAGTGACATTTTATTGAAAAATACATGTTGGAACAATTCAAGAGATGCATTTTTGCCTATTTCATAGGGCATAACCTTTCCATGTTGACCTATCTGTGAGATGGGAAGAGATAAATACGGTGAGTTGAAATCCATATGTCAGAGTGATGGATAAATCACATATGCCATGATATGTACAAGAACTCATGTTTCCATGGTATATTTTATAATAGGAAAATATCAGTTGTATCCAGGAGCAATATAAGGTATGTAGTCAGAACTATCTAATTGTAATTCTGAAAGTACAAATGATATGTACCTGGTGAGTGGAGAAGAAAGGATACTAGTTTTCGGGGATAAAAACTAGTCTTCTATAGATCAAGAGATCTAGTATTGCAGTTAGGCTAAAGGCGATGAGCGAACCAAGCTCATATCAGCCAGTGGTGGCCATACCTACAAACCCGAGTACATTGCAGCTTCTAAGATATCTAATAAGAAGTTAAATGCAATGATTTGTTCCAGTTCTTGGAATCGCACCTGGTGAGAAAAGTATTATCATAATATAAATTATGATAGTCTTACTAGCCAAGTTGTCATGTTATGACAGTGGAAAAAATTGGATATACTCGGGAAACCATCACTTGAGAAGTTTTACTGAAGGATATGAGGTTGCTATAGCAGAATAGCAATGCGGAAAACCCGTGGTGGACCCAGTAGTTAAAGTCATTACTCAGCAGAAACATGTTGTTCATCATGTGAGTAGCTAAAAAGTTTGGTTAGCAAGTTGGATCTAGTGCAAGTGGTAGTGTTGAAATTTTGGGTTCCCTAGACCCAACTATTATGTGCTTTTGATTACCATATCGTGTATACAATAAGATATGCATGATGTCATCTTACCATTATAGTGTATAATTTTCTACGTCCACTATTGAAATGGTAATGTCCAAAGATTAATTGTCATATCGAAAGGTTATAGCAGTTCCAAGGCTATAATGAGAACCTCTAGATACTACGACATTAATCTTAAATATACATGTTCTATGGTCTAGATACATTTTAATAATTGTACATAGTAAATGTCTGAACATCAGGTGCTGGGGGCTCATAAGCATTGAGACTTCTTCTCATGAAGTTCGCACATGGTGATCTCTAGTAGTGAGATCATAAGGACTGACCCGCCAGTAGGAACACCACGTATATTGGGTGTCATTGGATGTTCTTATCTACAATCATGTGTAATGGTCTCCTGACTTGAGATCATTACCAATGTATGTCATTTGATTGCGTACTTTGATGCAAGATGAAAACCATGGCAACGAAGTCGTGGTGAGGTAGTTCGTGTTGGGTGCGTCATTGGTGGCATGACATTGGTTGAATGGTCAATAAAGGAATTGTCACTTTCGGGTTATGGAAGTAATATATCTCAGGCCATGTTGATATGGATGACAGTACCTTTATAAGACCACGGCCATGGCAGTTAAGGGTAAATTCATCCAGTTAAATCAACAAACTATAAATCAATAAAAGGGCGATGACACGTGAGTGCATCCTGCTTTATGAGATATTACAGACAAAGAGATTATATTACACAGTGCGTGTTTGTAGGTTGGTAGTCGCTGCTGTGACAATCTTTATTTCTTCAGGGGCCATGATGGGTTGCTATATCCCGCTCTTGGTCTATGAATACTATTCACAACTATCGAAATAAGGTCCTAGAGGGTACACACAATAGTGTATTCAAGAATCTGCCATATTCAGTTGAATAGAAGTTTTGGACATGGTGGGCCCCGCCACAGGGGTCTGAGATTTGTCAAATGTTAAACGATCACCAATGAAATAAATAAATTCATATTATTCGAGTTTAGAATAATAATTATTGAATTTATTAAATATATTTGCGATTTTTAAGTAAATACATGAAAAAATATTAATTGACGAATATTGAATTATTCAATGTTCAATTGATATTTATGGGAGCGACGAGTCGAGTTAATGACCCAATTATTATCACGTAATATATTTTAATATATTAAAAGTAAATGATAATAATATTTATGACTCAGTTTAGTAGTCATAAATGTCGTAGATAGTGCGTTAAGTATTCGGGTTCGGTGAGGCGATACCGGGTATTTTAATTGAGCACTATAAATAGAAGAGGAGGGGCATTTGCCTAAGACTATTCATGGATCTTCTCTCTCCTCTCCTCCCTCCCAAACTCTAGAGAGAGATTCTCTGGATCCAAGGAGCTCAGATGGATATTTCTCTCAGGCATCTCTAGCGAAGCGATGCGGTGATCATTGGAATGTCGAAGGCATTGTCGGTATTCCGCGCTAGCACCCGGACTACGACGAACGGTGCTCCTACGGATTCCCTGAAGCGCGTGTGGACGATCTAGAGGAATTCAGCTCGGATTGTTCAATCATCGATCGCCAATGACGAGCAGACTTCATGCGTGGATTCGGATCTAAACCAGGTATTTTAAAGTTTATGTTTGTGCTTAAAATCCTCCACGCGTGGTCCTTGGCTAAGATCGGGCTGCTCTTCTCCGACGTCGACACGTTTACATCGACCGTCGGTGGAAAAATTCTAAAAACCCACCTGTTTGGGGCTTCTGCTGCAAGCCTGGTTCCAACAAATCCCTCTTATATGGTCCTAGGAATGTCTTACTAGAGAGTGAAAATAGACTAGAAAATGACTGATATTTTATCATTATCTAGATCTCTCCGCATTATATTAGGGTTTTTGTATTTTTCATTGATTGGTTCTTCTATATTCTTTGAACATAGATCCCATTTCGTTGTTGATAAATGAAGAGGAGGAATATTTTTAATTTTTTTTAACTACTTATGTGTTTTCTCTATCGGGTCATGTCACTAATAATGATTGTTTTCTTGATTTTCCATTTTGCCAGGAAAACCCATTGATGGTAGTTGGTGGAGTTAATAATGTTGATGAAATTGTTTTTTTAGCCCCTCAAAATATAAAGGAAAGCTTGGAATAATAATGACATGTTATGTATCTTCATTCCAAGGATATGCATCATCATGGGATGACCCTCACGAAGAGAAATAGGGGGAGGGCCTCCATGGTTTTCAATCATGGAATAGCCAGCTTGAGGAGGGCCTCAATTTTGTTCAAATGATTTTTCATAGATAGACCTCTGAGACATACACCTTGGCTCTAGAGTTTTTAGTTTGATCACTATAGTGAAAAACTCTAATGTTAAATTTTTTTATGTTTTTTTCCATAGAGGGGAAAACTATTTCAGTCGTTTGCTACATGATGACCATATAGAGGGCCTATGTGGTTGTTTTTGTACTTACTATTACCGCATGGGGGACTCCATAGTGGCTATCCATACTTTCATGAAGAGGATCTCTTTGAAAGGTTCTCTATATAGGATCTTCAAAGTTGTTTAGAATAGAACCATGGGGAGAACATCCACAAAGGTTTTTTTTTCTCCCTCAATATGAAAGGTTCCTCTGAAGTAATGATTAATTCTTTCCTAAATTTAACCTTAGGCTTCATAGAAATGATCATCTTGAACTATCCTTGGGTAACTGTTAGGATATGTTGATGGGCTTCAAGGGTGTCGGCAACAATAGTAGTGTAAATCTACTACTATTCCTCATTGTATGGATACCCATAAAGAGCTCTATTAGAATCATTAACTATTTAGTTGAACATCATTATCAGCTTATGAAGAGATCGAGGTCATGTGGATGAAATGACCTTGGTTAGAATGAGCCCTCCTACAAAACTCCTATGTTTAGATGGCATAGTACCCTTAACAGTCACTCTTTTACAATGATCTATTATAAGAGATTTATGAAAAAAGGCTTCAATAGTAGGTTTATCAATATCTTCCATAAAGATTGATGTAGGGCACTGATTACACTAACCACAGTTTATAGAAACCACAATCTTGGGAAGATCTTGAAAAATTTTCTGGATGTGGTGGACATCCAACTTCACCATTATAATATTAGGAGGGATGTTCTCTTTTTTAGGTTATAGTATATCGAAATGGATTGACTTGGAGACAGGGGTCGTCAATCTACCATTGCCTTATCATTGATGGGATGGCATACGTGGCCTCACCCCATCGTGGGTTTACAATATAATGATGAGATCACTTATGTATAAATTAATTTCAATCCTCGAAATTATCCAAAGTTCTCCCAACATCAGTGCAGCAGGGAAATCAGAAATGATTTGATAAATCCATCTTCTAGGTTCTACCTTGTTAAACCCTTTTGATTGTTAGAAAAATAGGTTAACAGAAATAGAAGATGGTTAGAACCTTGATGCGTGAATCGGGTTCACTGTCCAAAAGGGTTTGATCCACCCCCACGTTGATGGTGTAGGGTTCTCGATGGAAGTATCCCTCGAGGATTTCACCAAGGTTTGGGGAAAATCGAACACTAATTTCTGATTGCCCCGCTGCACTGATGTTGGGAGAACTCTGGAGAATTTCTTGGCTTGAATAAAATTGATCTAATAAATAAACAATATCCTCATTACTTATTTATATATTATAAATGTGGTGAATTGCACCGGTTCGGTCAAAGAACACATTGGTTCGCCCGAAACAAGACAACTCTTGGTGAGGGACACACCGCTTCAATCTCACCATTTTGATCAAATAAGGCATTGGTTCAACCGAAAAGACACAACTCTTGGTGAGAGACACACCGGTTCAAATTTGAAAAACACTCTATTAAAATAATTTAAATAAAATTAAAACAATAAATTTTTTGAATAAAATATATAAAAATATATATAACAATCCCCCACTTTTATTCATAAATATTAATTCTCCAGATCACAGGTGATCCATTATACATAATAAAGGTATCTTTCAATTTAAACCTTTACTTAGTATCATTATCTCAAATTTTATCAGATTTATAAGTTTTCGAAACATTAAACTTATTAACCATTAAGATAAACCGAGGAAATCATATATATAATGAACTTTAATCCAACATCTCATTTTGTAGTACTTTTAAGGCCGTGTGCTTACATCCTTTTCACGAACTCTCTAAGGAGTAAAACCATTAACTCCTATAAGAAGCGACACCACTTCTAAGTTCAAATAGGAAAAATATTACAATGTGCTTCCATTATTATAACACATAACCCATTGAGTCTTAATATTTTGTTAAGAGTTTAAAACTCAACCTCTTGTCATAACGGATGATATTGACACAAAAAATTTGGGGTTATAATTTTTCAATATCAACAATCATCTTCATAACTTATTTTTACCCATTGAACACTTTGATTAGGATATACCTAAAGATAGTGTTGGGTTTCCATTTCTGAAATGATTTATTCTATGGGCTTTAACCCTGTCTCTTTATTAGTTTCATGTCATATTCATAATAGGATTGCATCTAGGAAAACTAAGTTATATCCTTATGAAATTTGTAGAGGAAGAAGACCTAATCTTTCTTATTTCAAAGTGTGGGGGTGTTTAGCGTATTATAGAGACTAAAATTGGCCCTAGAGCAATAAAATGTGTTTTTTTAATATGCTAGTGTAAATGGTACTTTAATGTATGTGATGCATTGTACTAGACCTGATATTTCTTTTTCAGTATGTAAAATGAGTAGATATACTAGTAATCCTAGTGTGGATCATTGGAGATGTATTTTTGGATACTTAAAAAAAGAACAAAGATTTATGTTTATACTATAATGATTATCCGGTTGTATTAGAAGGATACACCAATGCAAGTTGTATTACTAGTATTGGTTATAACCAATCCAATTCGGGATGGTTGTTTACTCTTGGATGTTGTGTTGTTTCATGGGTGAGCAAGAAACAAACATGTATTTTACATTCGACCATGGAGTCGGAGTTTATCGCCTTAACGACATGTGGAAAGAAAGCTGAATGGATTAGGAATCTATTATTGCATATTAGATTGTGGCGTATTCCGATCCCTCCTATATATATCAGTTGTGATAGTGAAACAACATTATCAAGGGTATACAGTTGCATGTACAATGGAAAGTCTAGACATATAAGTTTGAGACACAATTATGTGAGACAATTGTTACAACATGGTACCATAACAATTCCTAATGTGAGATCGTGTAAAAACCCTACAGATTTGTTTACAAAATCTCTATCAAGAGAGGTTATTTGTGAAACTAATAAAGAGATGGGGTTAAAACCCATAGAATAAATCATTTCAGTAATGGAAACCCAACACTTTATTTAGGTAGATCCTAATCAAAGTGTTTAATGGGTAAAAACAAGTTACGAAGATGATTATTGATATTGACAATTATAACCCCAATTTTTGGTGTCCATATCATCTTTTATGACAAGACGTTGAGTTCTAAACTCTTAACAAAATATTAAGACTCAATGAGTTATGTGCTATTATAACGCAAGAACATTGTAATATTTTGCCTATGTGAACTTAGAAGTGGTGGTGCTTCTTATAGGAGTTAATGGGTTTACTCCTTAGAGAGTTCCTGAAAAGGATATAAGCATATGGCCTTAAAAGTGCTAAAAATGAGATATTGGATGAAATTTCATTATATGTATGATTTCTCCAATTTATCATAAAGGTTAATAATTTTAATGTTTCAACAACTTATAAATCTGATAAACTTTGAGATATTGATACTAAGTAAAGGTTTAAATCAAAATATACCTTTATTATGTATAATGAATCACCTGTGATCTGGAGAATTAATATTTATGAATAAAAGTGGGGGATTGTTATATATTTTTTATATATTTTATTCAAAATATTTATTGTTATAATTTTATTTAAATTATTTAAATAGAGTGTTTTTTCAAATTTGAACCGGTGTGTCTCTCACCAAAAGTTGTGTCTTTTTGGTTGAACCAATGGGTTCTTTGATCGAAATGGTGAGATTGAAGCAGTGTGTCCCTCACCAAGAGTTTTTTTGTTTCGGTCGAACCAATGTGTTCTTTGACCGAACCGGTGCAATTCGCACCATTTTTAATCTATAAATAAGCGATGATGAGATCGTTTATGTATTAGATCAATTTTATTCAATCCAAGAAATTCTATAGAGTTCTCTGAACATTAGTGTAGCAGGGCAATCAGAAATTGGTGTTTGATTTTCCCCAAACCTTGGTGAAATCCTCTAGGGATACTTCCACCGAGAACCCTACACCATCAACGTGGTGGTGGATCAAACCCTTTTGGATAGTGAACCCAATTCATGCATCAAGGTTCTAACCGTCTTCTCTTTCTGCCAACTTATTTTCTAACAGATGAAGGAAGAGTAAAGGAGATCATCCTTTCTGGCGTATTTCCATTAAGATACTGTTAAAGGGAAAAGAGGGAGGAATCAGAGGGCTTATGCTGGTGCGTCGTTGCTGGTTCGGAGCTAACGTGGAGGGCATTGTCGTAAATGCAGAATGACGCATGTGATTCGATTGAATAATTGTTAACCTGGTTGTTGATCCATTGTCAAGTTAATGTTATGAAATATTAAATATGAATGACATAATTATAGTAACTATATCCCCAACATCTCTTTCATGTGTACACCTTTTCATATATCAACTTTTGATATTTTTATATACTCTAAATTCATGGAAATGATGATGAAAGTGAACGGGTTTTGGGATCTACATTGTGTTCTTTTCTCTACTCTGGTCTTTCTCTTGTATTTGTGTTTCTTTTTATCGTCGTCATCGCCATGCTCAAATTCGACCTTCGTTTCATCAACGATGTGTTTCATTCATGATCGGTATTACATTTCCAGTTTCGAAATTCTTTACGGTTTCAATCAGCATTCGATCAATTTCGCAACACCTTATCGGCATGATCGTCTTCTTCGCATTGTGAATCATGATTACAGTGTCGTCATTCCTATCATCAACGTAAGATTATTTTTACATAGAAAAGATACATCCCATGTTTTTCAGACATTCACTTGTTTTTCATGCTCTTTGGTGTGCACATCAACTCCACTCATTTGAATAATTATATCAACAAGTGAGGATTATTTTATATATCATATTTATTTTTCCCTTCTTGATAAAATTGAAAATAATATATGATTTTTTTAATCTTTTTTTGCAGGAAAAATAATGAGCTCTAGAAGAGCTGTAATGAATCAAGGTTGATAAATATCACACCATTCCCTAAAGAGAATGCATTTTATTAATAACCGATGTGGCTGATGCCGAGACAAACATCAGTCATCAAATGAGAAAACAAATGCCCCCAGAAGTGGTCGAACGATGAACATCACATGTATATCATACGTCGAGCCAAAGTTTGTTAACCAGTGGTGAACATTGAGTACCCATCGTACGTAAAACCGAAGTTCATTGAATATGTCATGAACAATGAAATCTCATCTCTTATTTTCTTTGTGCACACGGAACATGTCAAACTTAATCATGATGTTTAAATAATCATGATGAAGATGATATTTATTTTTATTAGGTCTAGTGCATGGAAAAATTGACTGGGGTTGTGAATAGTACTTTTGAAGTTTAATCAATTAAATTTAATCGAATATTATTATCAGAGTTATAACAGTGTTAAATGTGCAGAAAAAATAAACAAGTAACACACAATGTTTTTATAGTTTTTCAGATCACCAAGATCCTAATCCACTCTTCAATCTTCTCTGCTCGATGAAGGAAGTGATAACCTGATTATAAACAGACCTGCCTTTTTCTCACTTGGTAGTACAACCCCTAACTTTTGAAGGAGTCACAACCCAACTTCATTTTGTCTAGGAGGAATAACCCTAACTTCTTCCCATATGGGAGGAATTACCCAGTATAACCACTTTTAGATGGGAAAAGTATAAACCAAACTCTAGATTGCGAACAGAGGGAAGGAAAAAACACAACAATGAAATCCATAAAGCAATTAGAAAAAATAGAAATTGAGCAGATGATGTTGAAATTGGATCCATCTCAAGTTTCTTCGATCACTTAAGTAATGGATGATGAGAAACGATGAATTCCTTTGTGATCGAGGCAATGGAACATTAGTCATAGTCCAGATGCAGTACTTCACAAAGGTCGTATGAATTTCATATTTTCTATTTCTATAAATCTCTCAAAATTTTCGTAGTCAATCTATCTTGAATCATTATTGTGAAGATGGATTTAACACAATTTTTTGATTTGCATTACAATTGATACACGTTTCATTAACTCAAAAAAATCGTAGAGTGTCTCTTTGACTCAAGCAGTAGGCTTCCTGGAGGATTCAGGGTAATTACTCCCTTCAAGCGGTAGGTTCACTTCACCCATTCAAGGTAGGTTATTTTTATTTGAAGTAAGTTTAATACTATGTATCAGGACAAGTTCAAATAAACCTTCAAGGTGTGGTAATATTCATATTGTTACCTCACTCACGGTAAATAGACTTACAATGTCATGGTAAGATCCATGGTCATTTGAATGTAGGCACATGATAGGTTTCGGTTGGGAGGGAAGTTGTCCAAAGATAGTTCACTGCTCGCATGGATTAGGTGTTGTGCTCATGGAGGAAGATGGTGTAATTGACGAAGAAGATGATAAATAAAATTTTAAGGCTTGATTCCATGGCCAAAGGAGCTCACTGCTATAGAAGAAACAATAACCAGCAGAGTGCATGGATGCACTGTCAACCCGAAGAAAATGCTACGTGTTGCGGATGATGAATCTGGTCCTTTGAAATATTTGAATACAAGAAAAACATATTTTCATGTATGATTTCATAGCCTCATAGCCTTAAAAAATCGATCACAATTCTCCCACATTGGTCTCGGTTCCATCAGTGGATGTAAGATCATAAAGAATGGAAATCTGAAACTCTCCGATGATGCTGGAGGTTGAAGACAATAAGAACAAAAGATCAGACAGTTTGAATTGTTTTGATCATGTGGCACATGTTCAGTATGCATGTTTTTTAATGGAGGAACAATAACTGTGCATAATGAGTCCCACATCGATTCTTCACCTATTCATTCCTATGATATATCATTCAAATCATGCCACCAACGGTTCGAGCTGGCTATGGGGGATTTCCACCCGTTACACCACACCGCAAACCACATGGGTCGTGCCTCACCTATGCATCCCCACCAGCAACCTGGCCCAGACTATGCACCCTCACCCAGGTGTGCTCCCACAGGACTTATACACAGGCCCGCCCACTCACATGCTTACCGCCGTGACTGATCTGCAAGAATCTCTCCCATGGGGTTGACCTCTGGGTCCCCCAATGTGGTTGAGGTCATGGCCCATTGGGTGGTAAAGTGTAACATCCTACCCCTCCTCATTGGATTGAGATGAGGTAGAATTGCTACTTATCCTGAAGCCACATCCCAAAGATGCTGAAGGTAGGCAATAAATGCCAAGGGCTTCATTTATAATTGGCGGATTATTTTCACTTTGAAAATAAACAACCAAAACAAATAACCACATCCAAAAAACTACTATATGATGCATGAACACATCATAATACAACTCAATGTATAACAAACCAAACCAAACTATATCAGAGTACCAAGTGGAAACTAAGACCAATATCAAAATACAAAGTAGAAGACAAAACCAAAAAATCTCAAAGACTCCAAAGACACCAACACAACAACTCCCAATATGATCCAAGCTCTAAATCCAAAATCCACGCCCAAGTATCATGAAGCATCACTAAAGAAATGAGATACTTTGCCTTTAACTATGTCTCGATAAACAATATTTGTAAATGCATCAAAGTGCCCAAGTAGGGGGTGAGTAATGAAACCTAGTAGTTTATTCCCAAATGACTTCCCTACTCACATGACTAGGATAAAACATATTAGAATATTTATATTAAACAATTTATATAAAACAAATTAAAACATTTTAGATCAAAGACAAACCATTTTCCAAACCAATCTATTTTCTTCCAAGTAAAGAAAACAGACAATTCTTTAAAATCATTCCTTAATTTCCATTTTGGAATAACCCATTTCATTCCACGTATCCACATATCCACACATCTACACATGCATGACCAATCGATAGTTCCATACTCATGAGTGTTTTCTCATCCATCCACCAAGTTATCACTAAGTGTCCAATCTCCTTGTGCCCTAATGGAATATGCCCCTTATCTAGGGTCACTTCCCTTGTACCCTAATGGTACACACCCCTTATTTAGGGTCACATCAAAAGCATGAACTCACACCAACACGTGTATTCCAAAACCATGTCAAACCAACCATTTCAAGCCATTTTAATAAAAAACTTTTATTTTATGGAAAACATCACCATCAAAAAAATCCATAAATCAATACAAATCCATATTTTAAAATCATCATTTGAAAATTCATAAACAAATAACTTTGCATAATAAAATGTTTTTACAAATCCACAAACCATCACTAAAGAGAGTTTCTACCATGCTTTTCACATCAATTTCATAATAAATTTTAATAAATTCAAACAATTTGAAACTAAGTCATCAAGTTCTAATAAGAGAATTTGAGAGTGAAGCCACCTACCGCGGAAATTACAGAGAAAACGAATAACGACACAAATTCTTCAAAAAACGAGTTAAAACTCTAAAAGACTGCCTTAGATCTTGTTTGCTAAAATCAAAACAGCCATATATCATCATTATTGGAATAAAATATCATAGATATATCCCCAACGGACTAGATTTATGAATCTAAGAGAGAGAAGAAGAATAGATATAAGTAAACCCACCAAGAACAGAGACTTACCAAGAATTACAGCCTTCAACACACCAAAAGTTTCCAACGAATCGCTCCCGAGTCAAAGGGAAGAGTCTCCAAAACATTTGGGAGGATAGAAAACTGAGTTAGGGCCACCAAAGAGGAGAATTTAGTGGTTTAGAGGTAATCTCGAGTGAGATTCACAATTTAAGGATCTATTTTTTAACCGTGCATGGTTTAAGTGAACTATTAGGAAAACTACATGTAAATTGCACATCATATACTACCTTCAAACACCATTTGCATTGTTGGATCACACAGTTAGATAAACTGTGCATCAACTGTGTTTTCCATCTATTCAAATTTTCATGGTTACTATTAGGTGGATGCATATTTTTTTCGAACCATACGCCTAACTGTGTGCCTACCTGGTAGCCTCTGTCTCACTTTTCATGCTTTCCTAAAGGAGTTTCACATTTTTTACTAACCTTTCTTAAACCATGAACCTCCATAAAACCCCCCAACAACATTTAAAAATTCCTCCAAACACTCCAACACTTCACCCAAAAACTTTACATACTTATAATACACAAAGAAAGGGGTAATTACTTGAAAATGGGGGTGCTACATTCTCCCCACCATTATCCATTTCATCCCAAAAAAGAAGAAAATTGCTATTTTCTTAAAAGAGTTCGGGCCATTGCTCGACCATTTCTTTCTCCCATTCCCAAGTCTCTTCCAAAATCTAACCATGTTGCCATAAAACTCACACTAGACCGATGTTTTTTCCACGTAAGACTTTATCTTTCCTATCCACAATCCATACCGGCATATGTACCAATGAAGCACCCGAGTCTAGGTCAACATGATCCCATAAAATTACATGGTCTAGATCATGCTGATAATTTTTCAACTAAGATACATGAAATACATTATGCACTGAACTGGACCATGGTGGAAAAGACAACCTATATGTGACCTCACCAACCCATTCAAGTATCTCAAAAGAGATTATGTATCGAGGAGATAACTTTCCATACTTTCCAAATTGATGATGCCCAAGCCTTGGAGAGATTCTCAAGAAGTCAATACCACTCACCTCGAATGATAATGACCGTTGATGATGGTATGAAAACAATTTATTACGACTCTAACCTATCTTCATTATCTTCTTGATCAACTGAATATTCTCATTTATCTCTTAGAAAAGGCTTGGCCCAACCATTGAAGTCTGACTTTTTTCCACCCAATAAAGTAGATAACGATAAGGAAACCCATATAATGATTCAAAAGGATCCATATGTATCATGGATTGATAACTGTTGTTATATGAGAACTCCACTGATGGTATGTTCTCCTCTCATGAGACACCAAAATCCATTACACAATACCAAAGCATTTCTTCCAAAATTTGTATAGCCCTTTATGATTTCCCATCCCCCTAAGGATGATACACCATACTCATAGTCAACTGAGTCCTAAGGTATTGTTGTAAGGATTTCCAGAAACAAGACATAAACCTTGAATCATAGTATGATACTATTGAAACTGGTACACCATTCCTCTTTACCACTTCTCGTATATAGATTTTAGACAAGTCATCCACTATATCATATTCACAAATTGGGATGAAATGGGTTGACTTTGCGAGATGATACACTATCACCTATATAGAATAATGTTTCTAAACCGTTCTTCAGATACCTGTTATAAAATCCATGGATATCTGATCTATTTTCCATGATGATCAGAACATCTCGAATGATGGTAAGAATAAATAAGTTAGTCCTAACAAGCCAAAGTCTTGACTATATAATCTCTAAACCACAACACTAAACTCCAATCCAGATTTCATCCCTCAATGGTCTCCCCACCATTTAGTCTTAACATCATAGCCACACATTCAAAATTAGATGTATGTGCCTCTTTAACTGTTTCAACCAAATCAAGAACCAAAGAAACCAGAAATAAATTCACAAAATTGCCTTGATTTTTATAATCTAAGTGCATGTTGGTTATGAATGACACAACTTTCACTAATCTGATGCCTCTTTTTTCAACTGGCCATACGACTTTCTAATTAATGAATATGCCACCAAATTTCCTTTTCCCAATGTATACATCAATTCAATGTGAAACATTTGGAGATACTCCATCCATCTTCTTTGTCTCAGGTTCAAATCCCTTAATGAGAAAATATGTTTCAAACTCTTATGATCCATAAACACTATAAATTTACCACCAAAGAGGTAGTGATTCCAAGTCTTCAAATCATAGACTACAATAGCTAACTCCAAATCATGTGTTGGGTATTTATTCTCATGAAACCATAACTATTGTGAGCTATTAGTAAAACATTATCTCCCTGAATAAGAACACATCCCAACCTATATCTTGAAGCATCATAATAAACCATTTACCTTTTTCCTGATTCTGGAAATATCAAGATTTGTGCTGATGTAAGGAAAACTTTATGTTCTTGAAAAGACTTCTGAAATTAATCATTCCATTTAAATAAAACATTTTTCCTAGTCAAAGGTGTCATTGGTGAATCTAGTTATGAGAAATCATGAACAAAACATTGGTAATAATTAGCCAGTATGAGGAAACTATGTATCTCAAAGACATTCTTTAGCAGTTTCCAAGAGATAACAACCTCTATATTTTCTGGATCCATAAAAACACCTCTTTCAGAGATAACATGGCTAAGGAAATGTTGCTCTTGTATCCAAAAATCACACTTTAAAATTTTTTTATACAAACATTGATCCTAAAAAATTCCCAACACTATCGCCAAGTGTTGTTCATGCTCAGCCCTTGTCCTTGAATACACCAATATGTCGTCCACAAACACCACTACAAAAGAATCCAAATACCTTTTAAATATTTGATTCATCAATTCCATAAAAACTTATGGTGAATTCATAAGACCGAAATGAATAACCACATACTCGTAATATTCATATCTACTCCTGAAAGATATTTTTACAATATCCTCATTCCAAACTCATGATTGGTTATATCCTGAGTGAAAGTCAATTTTAGAGAACCCCTCAGATCCCTTAAATTGATCAAAAAAATCATCAATGCATGGAATTATATACCATTTATTAATCATAACTTGGTTAAGATTATGATAATCCAAGCACAATTGAAGAATTGCATCCACCTTTTTTCACAACTAAGGCCAGTGTTGCCAACAAAGACATGTTAGGCTGAATGAACCCTTTTCTTTCCAGTTCTTCTAACTACACATTCAATTCCATTAATTATATTGGTTCCATCCAATAATACAGAAGATAAATATTATTGATCCCTCTTAAGAGATAAATCATAAATTCAACTTATCTTGTGGGTGGAAACCCTGATAAATTTTCTGTCAAAACATCTAGAAACTAATCAAAAACTATTGGAAAACCACTATTTTGATATCTTTCATTGATTCCAAATTCAACATTGCCAACTAGTATGAGATAGTTCCAAATTATAGTTCCAAAAACATCATTGCACCAGATTTTAAATTTCAGTCTCATTTAAAGAGATCCTCGATGTCATAATCAGTCGTCAAACTCTTCATGTATAACAGTCAATGCGATCCTTAAACATTGTTAACCAATCAATAACCTGGATTATGTCATAGAAATCCATCTTAGGCACAGATAAATCCCATATTAACTTAGCTCCATTAACAATTATAGAACAATATTTACACATAAAGGCTCAACATTCTCTTTGACCAAGGAGAGTTTAAAGTTTCAAAACAGAAGGCATCATCTCAACATGAAAACCTAGAAAATAAATTGCATGATAAGAAATAAAACAATGGGATGAACCTATATCAAACAATGCTTGCATAAGGCTAGAATTAAAAAGACTCGTACCTATCACAGAACTTTGTTCTTTATTTCCCAATTGAGATTGCACTACCAGAGGAGTCATGGTATTCTAGAATCGCCATGGGTAGCTCAGTTATACTGATGAGATGTATTTTTCGGCCCTCGTCTCATCAAAGCTTATGATGTCTACGAAACATGAGATGTGTCATGAACACTCGACCTTGGAGCACAATGACAATAGAACCGAACATGCCCTATATGGTTGCAATTGTTTCCTGCTCTAGGTGGTTTCGTACAATCTTGCTTGATGTGATCAAAAGATCCATATTGGTAACATCCAACTTTACTCTTGGGTTTTGGAGTAAGATTAACAGATCCAGCTGTTTGATCCTAAGTCATACTCCCACCTCAAAAATAGTTATATCTCTTCTTCTCATTGTCAACATTACAGTCCCTACCATTTCCCATAAGTATCAACATGCTTCCTCCACCCATAGTTCATGAGGTGTCCCTTTATTACACCACTATTCTATTGACCATATTTGTATAATCCATTATACAAACCAAGACAATATTTGAGAGAATATATAGTCTCAATACGGATTAAAAAATGTCTTCCTTTAAAGATGCACTAGTAGAAACTTCAGGTGAAAAGTAGACTAAATCCACAAATTTATCTGCATACTCTATCATTGAGAGATTCTCCTCCTTCAAACTGAAAAGTTCCATCATTTTAGAAATCCTAAACATGTGAGGATAGAATTATTTGTTTAATAATTCTAAAAAAATCACCCCATGTAGTGCCTTGGTCTAATTTATCTTGAACTTCTAAATCTCACCATTGGCATGCAAGATCCTCCAGCATATATATCTCCAACTTGACTATCAACTCAGATGGTGTGCTAAGGAAATCGAAGATTAGATTCATTATATTAAGCCACACATCTACCTTCTCTGGAAACAAATCACCAAAAAAGATGAGTGGATTCTGCTTCTGGAACTGAAAAAAAAAATTCAATTACCTTGGTTCATCCCTTCGATTCCCTCTATCCATGACATGAAAATCCTAGACAATAATTTGTACCAACTATTGGTTCACCTGTGGCTCAGGTGAAACCACATTCTCAGCAGTCTCTTCCAGTTGCTTTCTACGATGCCTATCGGGTTCCATTTTCTATAAAAAAACGAAAACACCATAAGTCTCACTCTCTAGCAACTGAAGACTTAACAACTTCAAATTTACCATATCAAAACTATCACAATAAGGCTTTCCCAAAATTACACACTTTCCATTTTTAACCCATTTTTTAAAATTCCACCATGATTTTGAAAATCAATCCATTTTCAAAATACCACTATCATTCCATTTTCAAAATCTCACACTGGAAAACATCTTTTTAGTACTTTTCCACTACCAAAAATTCAGGTTTTCATAGCGCCGCCCCTTTAACAGTGCTAAAAAGCACTCATAAAGGGGGTACCCTTTAACAATGCTTTTTTTACTAGCGCTGATAAATGGTGTATTTCAAAATAAAAATATTTCATTAAAATTTATATATTAATATATTAATATATATAAATATATTGATATTGATATAAATATAATATAAATTTTTTAAATGTGTTTTAGATAAGGATAAATAGAAATTTAAACTTCATATATAATATATTTAGTAAAAAAGATTATGAAATAATTCAAAAAATATTTTTAATTAATAGTTTTGTTATTTTTATCGAATAATAGTCATTTAATAAAAATTTGAATATAAAATAAATAAATAAATAAATAGAAGATCTAAATTAAGTTGAAAAAACAACTCAAACTTCAAACAGCCATAACTTTTGATCCGGGTGTTTGTTTGAGCTTTACCACATATCCAATTGAAACTTACGATGAGATCTATGACCCTATGGCCTTGAGGACCCTGGCCAAGGTTTTTTTTAGGCCAAAAAAGGCCCATAAAGGAATCTAAAACTAAGTTTTTAGTCGGCGTACCCTGATTTTGTAATAGTTGATGGATTTTCAGGCTCATATATGAGGGTCTTTCTGCCATTTTGGTGAGGACTAAATTTATTCACAGGAATTACATTCATATTGATACAATGCTTTTTAAATTTTATCATTTTTCAAAATGTACTGTTATTTATAATCAAATATATGACAATATATACATATTTTTTATATATTCACGCCTAAAATTTTAATTTTATAAATAATAAATTAAGCATATTTACATATAAAATATATTTATTAATATATAAGACCTATCTAAATAAAAAATAATATCCATTTTATTTAAAATTAAAAATTTGAATATTTATATACCGATATAATGTGTATGTGTGTGTGTCTATATATATATATTAGTATGTGTATGTGTTTTAGCAAACTGATATATATTATCTATATATTATAACATATAAATAGACATATTAATATATAATAATGTAAATATATATAAATGTGTATAAATATGTATAATTATACTTATAGATACACATATATATAATATATATACACGTGTATGCATGTTGTATATATGTATGTATTTATTTATTTATAAACACACACGCAAAAACATATTTTATAAATGTATTTAAAACTAATCTTACAAATATATATTAATATATGAATAAATATATGAATAAATATATGGATAAAAATATAACTATACACATATATAAATAAATAGATATAAATATATATTAATATATGAATAAATAAAAAATATATATTAATATAACTAATTGTATATATATTATTATAAATATATTTTAATATAATAATAAATATAACTAAATATATATACATATATATATATATAAATAGATACACCATTAAATGGAGAACAAAGTAACATAGATGAGTGGTAAAGTGTATAGCGCGCAGGGAAAATGTCTCGAGTTCGAATCTAGGGAGATGCAGGGGTGTGCATGCAGGTGTGGCGGGGCCTAGCGCTGTTAAAGGGCTAGGGAGGGCATTGTTAAAGATTGGATGGTGGGGGTGGGTGTGATCTGGGGGCTTCCAAGCACTGTTGATAGGGGATGGCAGGCATTGTTAAAAGGGTCCAATTTTTGAATTTAATTTTTTTTCATTTTTTGAATTTTATTAGTACGTTTAAAAAAATCACTAATAAAAGTGGTATTTTATCAGCACTATGAAAAGAACTGATACTTTCACCTTTTATCATTGCTTTTTTTAGCACTAATAAAATACCCCTTTTATCAGTGCTTTTTTTAGCGCTCATAAAAGGGGTATTTACTAGTACTTTTTTGAGTGCTAAAAAAAGGGAACCCCCTTTGACTTCACTAATATTAACAGCGCTAAACCATAGCTATTAAAAGATATTTCTAGAACTGATAAAAGCACCATCTGTAGTTGAGAAATCAACATTTTTGAACTAAATGATAAATCATTACTCAAAATTAAATATGAACTTCTAGTGGGAAGTCATTTCTATCAATTCATGCCATGCTCTTCTCATTAGCTAAACCCGAGACAATGAGATTACAAATCCTATAAGTGTCTCCAAAACCCATATGTACCCAACTCCTTGGTAACTTTAATTTTAGCATAAATAGTTTAGATACACGTTTTATGCTATACATTTCAAGTTCTGACAATCCTACTCCTTTCTACCGTCCCAACTCGAGGACTAATCAAGAATGATTTTCTAACTCCAAGACCGAAAACCCAATACCATTTGTCCCAAAATGAAAGATGGACTAGACATGACTGATACCAATTGTAACATCCCACCCCTCCTCATTTACTTGAGATGAGGTGGAATTGCTACTTGGATTTAAGAAATATCCCCAAGATGCCAAAGGATGACAATAAATTCCAAGGGCTTTATTTATAATTGGGGGATGGTTTGACATTTGAAAATAATCAACCAAACCAAGATAATCACATCCAAAAAACTATTATATAATTCATGAACACAACATAATACCACTCAATATATAAAAAATCAAACCAAACTGTATCAGAGTACCAAGAGGAAACTAAGACCAATATCAAAATTCAAAGTGGAAGACACAACCCATAAAGATCAAAGGCTCCAAAGAAACAAAAACATCAACTCCCAACATGCTCCAAGATCTAATTCTACAATGCAATCCCAAGTATCATGAATCATTACTAAATAAATGAGATACATTTCATTTATATGTATCTCAATAAAAAATATTTATAAATGCACAAAAGTGACCAAGCAGGGCATGAGTAATAAAACTCAGTAGGTTTTCCCCAAATGACTTCCCTACTCACACCACTATGATATAATATGTTAGAAAATTTTTATAAAATAATTTATATAAAACAATTGAAAACATTTTAGATCAAATCCAAACCATTTTACAAACTAATCTATTTTCTTCCAAGGAAATCAATCAAAAAAATTATTTAAAACCATTCCATAATTTCCATTTTTTCATAACCCATTTCATTCCACATATCCACACATGCATGATCAGGTGATAATTCAATACTCATGAGCAGTTTCTCATCCACCCACCAAGTCATCCCTAAGTGGCCAATCTCCTTGTGCCCCAATGGAACACACCCTTTATCTAGGGTCACGTCCCTTTTACAGCAATGGTACACACCCCTTATTCAGGGTCACATTGAAAGCATGTGTAAGTTCCCAGTCAAGATCAAGTAATAATGAGAGGGGTGGGGGTGAATTAGTGATATCTGTTTCTTCTAAGTTTCCATTTTTATGAAACAACATTCACCTCTTGTTAAAGATTTATAACTTTTAGTGAAAAAAATCACACATCCACATGAACACAAGTATTTACAAGGTTCACTACTCAATAAGAGTACCTACGTCCTTGGTGTGGTATAGAAACAATCCAATACCATAAAATCCACTATACAAAAATCTTTTTGTGTGGAATACGATGAGTAGGATATTCCCTTACACTCATGTAGCACTATGTTCAATACAATAGTGTGTGTGATATTTCTAGCACAAATGATGTAATACAATTTGTGTAACAAACATGTTATGGTGATAATTGATAAAATTTCACACATAATACCTTCAAAACAATTCTTCACTTTCTTACCAATTAGCAGTAAATATCTTCTTATAGAATTCGTAATGACACTTAGTCAAATTTCCAAGTCTGATTCTACAGTACGATTGCTTAGTTCGATAAAATAACTCGGTAAGAATACCATTGATACAATAACGAAATTATTCTATGAGAGACCATAAATACCAGTCCAATTACTAGTATGATGTTTTATCCTAATAAGATGACCATTTACATATGATCTTCTCTCTTATCCTTTCTTTTTAGGTCCAGCAAACTTCCTCAATTATGGTTGATCCAGAAACTTCTTCTCTCTAGACCTTTTCAACACTGTGCCTTCTCCCAAGAATAGTACTTTAATCTCAAAAAGTACAAGGTAATTTCACTATTTATAGGTGACCCAAATTTTCCCGAAACATAAATTTTCCTTGAATTTCTAGTGCATCTTCAATTATTCAACACTTCTCAACTCTTATCAAAACTTCTTGAATATTCCCACAACTTTAGCTTGCCTCATATTTTCTTCACAAAGTTCAGTACGATTCTGACTCCAATTCCCCATTCTGATTTCTTCATTACAATGAACACATTTAATTATTCATTATATTGCTCTACACCAATTAAAAAACTATGTACCAAACAAACAAGAAAACATATGAAAACCAAATGTCTTCTCATTATGATCCTCGGAACCAACTACTAATTCTGATTTCGTCATTACGATTAAGATCATAGATTCTTCATTATGTTGCTTTCCACCAAATGAAACAAATGAAAACTATTATTCAAAATTATTCAACGGATTTTATGATCCACTCGATAACACTTTTACAAGCTTCATTAAATCCTCCTTTTCTTCATTTATTCATACCGATGATCCTGCATCCAATTATTCTTATCAGTGCCAGCCTACATCAGATGAATCATTCTCTAATCTACTATGTTAGTTCGGTGTCATTACCATTATGATGTATCTTAACACAAATTTTATAAGAAAAAATATAGTTTATCTCATGCCCTAAAGGAAAATATATTTGAGTTCTTATTTTTGTTTAACCTCTTGTAAACAAACCAAAGCATTTCTTTTCTCGTGACCCACTTGATAAGAAAACAAAGTTTCCATGTTCAAAACAATAAAAAACTCATCTCGTTGAGAAATGATTGATTATATTGTTTATTGATCTCTGGTTTTTCTCTTAGTATTGATCACAACAAACTTTTTACCCTCTATGTAGTTATTGGTTCCAAAAACTTCCCCAAAAAACAATTCTATCTTCGATAAAACCTTTCATATGACATTCAAAAGATACTAATAATATAAATCTATGTCAGAATCCATTATGATGTATCCGTGTCAGTATGAATCTGATAGTTGGTGGTACTCTGCATATGATGTACTGTTTCTAGAAGATTTGACTTCAAAAACTTCTTTCCTATTATAAATAAAATTCGCACCACTTCCTTTTCTTAAGATTTGTTTCTCATGGATTATTGGTCTAACTTAAGATCAAAAATTCATATCTTCATGTTCCGATAAAACTTCCTATATAACAAACAAATCTGCACCTCGTGATCTCACACCGATGAACTGAGACTGGAAATCATCGAATTCATGAACTTTTCTTCTTTCATAAACTTTTACTTGCATCAGGAATTCCTCGTGACTTTGAATACGTTTAAGGTTAGCTTCAGCATCATCTAAATTATATTAGGAAGTATTATGATGTCATATTCTTCTAAAAACATTATTTCTTTCCAAACAGCATCAATAAGATAAGAAACATCTTTTCTCCCCATTTTCTTCATAAATATTTCATTACAATTTTATCATAAGAATTTTGATTTTTTTTAATTAAAAATTAACAAAACATCGTTAGATTTATATCGAATACATGAAGAATCTGATTCTATTCCTCATTATGATCAGAACCTCATTCCGGACCCTAGGTAAGTCTGGTGAGCCTTTTCTTCCAGAAAACATCTTCCCAATCTAATGGACTCTCTTTAGCTTTTACAAAGTGAATTTATTTCATTCTTCCTTGACATTTCCTTGACCACAAAAGGCAACTCCTACAAAACAAACATCTTCCTAATTACGATGGTGGGTCCAATATTTATATTGATGGTTCTGGATCCGATTGATAATTTTGTACACACAATTTTCTTCTATATGGATTTTCCATTACCTCCTCAAAATTCTTTCTTTCTTGATATATTGATAACAAATACAAACAAAACACAACTTGGGCCTAAAAAAATTCCATTTTGTGTTTGTTGTCAATACCCACTTCAACCACTTCAAAACAACACCACTTGTTTTATTTTATCAATTTTATTCTCTCTATTTGTTTCTTACTCCCCATATTTCTTTACTCTCCCCCTGATTGAAAATAAAATTAAAAGTGGAAATCATGACAAGTTTCCTCCCTTATTGACAATCAAATTAACAATGTTGGAACTTTTCATCTCAAAATTTTGAATTCTTCTTTAGGTGAATATAAGTATCACATGAGTTTCCTAATAAAAAAACTTTAAATAAACAACTATAAGTCTATGTGGGTGATCCCATTGTAGAAAAAAGAGTGAATAATCAAGTTTTTCTATGTCTTCTATTGCAAAATTTTCATGTAATACCCTTTTAATGTTTCTTTCAACATTTTCATTTCTTGGGGCAATATTGAAAGGATTTTTTAGAATAAAAGTAACTTGCACCCATCTCAAAAAACATATCAGAATGTTTAGGTGAATAAATACAACTTTCCAAAACTCATATTTTTTAATCCCATTATTTTCTTTTGAAAGACTACTAAGAGACTCATAAACAACTACTTCCTTATTTATACTCCTTAAATTTCCTACAAGTTAGAAAAAGTATACAAAAATTTTGGAATAAGAAGGAACCTAAGTTGTTTATTAGAAGAAACAATCAGACTAATATCCCTCTCTCAGTATTATCTTTTTATTATTTTTATTAGATTTTTAATTGGATGTGTTGTCTTCCTTCTGCTTATCATTCTCATATTTTGTAAAAAAAAATCTCCTCCTCTATAAAATATTCTCAAGTGGTTGTAAACATTTCCTCAACTTTAGTAACATATTTTTTTACAATTAGTTTTTAACATCTTATTCTTGTATTCTTCTTGGGGTATCAAGATAGTCAATCATCTTTTAGTAAAATGAAAATCTTTCTCATAACACTGTCATATTTTCTGGTTATTTAAATCATAATATGTTGATATATTTTTATCAACATTATTATCATTTTCAGAAACCTTTTTCCCCTTTAATTCAAATGATTTCTATACTTCTTCCACTTTTCTATCCATTGTTACTTGTTATGGTCAAATAAATAAGCACGCTCTCTTTTCGGACTTAGTATGTTTATTTTTATTAGGTTTATTCTATATATCCTTCTCGGAATTCTTACTTTGAGGATATTGACTCCCCCTCAAATTATTTCTTTTGTAATATGTGGAATAGTAAAAATGATAATGATTGAACCAATACACATTTTTATATGTTTGAATCCACTATAATACCATAAATATCCACATAAAGAATAATTTCTTCTATAACTTTCATGCTGACTAGAATTATGAGAATGTTTCTCAACAACCTTATTATCTTTCTTATCAGAACATTGTTGACCATCAAACTTTCTATTGTAAACTAGAATCTTATTCTTCTTCAACTCAGTTTTCTTTTCAGCCTTATCAAAACTATAAGTAATTGAAACTTTTTGGGACATGGAATATTTAGAAACATATGACTTTACAAATTTTTTGGTATTGTCCATATACATAAATTTCCCATATTTCTTCTTCCCAAAAAAATTTCAAATTTCATTTCAATTTTTGAAGGTAACTTTTGATCCTTCTCAAGTTTACTATTACTAGATCTTTCACTAACTTTTAGAGATAGAATTATTGAAAATTTAACCCTATGTTCGTTTTTAGAATGTTTTTGTTGGACAAGTTCCTACTCTACTTATTTTTCCTTCAACATAACTTTAAAATGTTCATTACAATTCTTTTCTTTCTCAAGAGATTTATTCAAATAATCAATCTTTTCCAACAAATTATCTTTCTAATTAGGAAAAAATTCTTGATTGTTTGTTTAAGAGTCTTTAATTTTCAACTTCTTGATTTATTTCTCAATGCCTTCAATAATTCTCATAGACACTTTTAATTATTATTTTAGATGAAATTGTAATTGAGTTTCAAATTATTCATAAGAACCGATACTTCCAAACTCTTGATTGTTCAATATTTCAATAAAATTATTCTATTCATCTTTCTTAATAGACTTTTCATATTCAGCTTCACAATTTTCCTTTTTAGAACAACTAATTTCACTACTATCAAAACTCTCCTCATTGACTATTTCAAAAAACATGATTTCTTCAGCACTATTTGTAAATTACAAACTATAATTATCCTTAGAAAAAAACATATCCTTTTGGATTTGGATAATTTATTATCTTTCTTATTGGAATAGAACTTTTCTTTATAACCATGTTTCTTCCAAGATCTTCATGACCTTTTTCTTCTACATCACTTTCTTTCCCATCGCTTTCCTCGTTTTCACCTCTTTAAGGAAAATTGGAAAAAAAGTGACCAATGGATCCGAATCCAAAACATTTTAAGGGATATTTCCCTTTATACTTTCTTGTTCCTCTTTTCACATTTTTAGAAAATAAGGATAAAATATCATCAAGAATTTTACATACATCATTTTAAAAATTTGAATCTCCAGCTTATTCTTCAATAATATTCTTGGGATTTTCTTTCTTGGATGGATTGAAAGACATTTTATGATCATTTATTTCATTCATAACTTCCTCCCTTCTCATTTCATAAGTAATGAGAGTAATATGCAAATAATCTAGAGATAAAGTTTCTGGATCTCTATCTTCTAATGAGAAAACTTTGGCATCAAACATGTCAATAAGGATTCTCAAGATCTTATCAACAATAGTGGAATCTTCTAACTTTTCACCAATACATCTAATTGTGATGACAATGTCATTCACCCTGGTAATGAAGTCACCAATAGATTCATTCTCACCCATATTTATATCTTTATACTTCAATCTTCAAATTTTTATCTTTTGCTTGTTTACTTTTTTATTTCCTTTATAAATATTCTTCATATTATCTCAGATACCTTTGGTAGTGGTAACTCGTTTTACTCTTAGAAATTTAATTTCAGAGAGTAATGAGAGTAAATATTTCTTAACTCTTCCATCATTCACAATATTTTCCTTATCAGCATTTATAAGAGGAGAATTCTCAATATGAGGGGGAAAACCATCTATAGCAGCTTTAGAAAAATCATACCCAAGTGACATAAGATATGGAAACATTCTATCTTTCTATATATGATAATTCCTATCATTTAAGGTCGGAATCCAATTACTGTTCACACAACTTAACTTATTCTTAAAAATTTCAGAATAGAGTAAATAAAGGGAACCTATGGATCCGATACCACTTGTAAGTGCCAAGTCAAGATCAAGTATCACTGAGAGAGGGAGGGGTGAATCAATGATATATTTTTATTTTATGTTTACATCTTTCTAAAACAAACTTCACCTCCTATTAAAGACTTATCACTTTCATAGAAAAAAAACAATCACACGTCCATAGGAACATAAGTATTTACAATGTTCACTAATCATCAAGAGTAGATACATAATTTGTGTGGTATGAAAACAATAAAATAAAACAAATACACAAACAACAATCCTTTTGTGTGGAATAAAACAATTAGGATATTCCCTTACACTCTTACAACACTATGTTCAATACAACAGTGCGTGTGATATTTCTAAAACAAATGATATACTACAATTTGTGTAAAAAAACATGTTATTGTGCTGCTTGATAAAATTTCACAAATAATATCTTCAAAATAATTATTCACTTTCTTACCTAACAAAAAGAAATAACTTTTTCTAGACTTCATAACGACACTCAGTTTGATTTCCCAGTCCAATTCTCCAGTCTGATTGCTCATTCTAATAATATAACTCTGTAAGAATATTGGTGAAACAATACTGAACTTATTCTGTTTGAGTTTGGAAATCCCAATCTGATTCCCAATATGATGATTCATCCCAATACAATTATCAAATAAATACGATCTTCTCTCTTTTAATTTCATCTTCTGTCTAGAAAACATCCTCAGGTATTCTCAATCCGGAAACTTCCTCTCTCTAGAATTCATTAGCGCTCCGCCTTCTCTCTTGAACCATACTTTAATTCCATAAAGTAAAAAGTACTTTCAATATTTATAGGTGACTCAAATTTTGTTTGGGTGGGATTCTAAAAATGTTTCCTGCTCAATTTTTTTCCCAAAACATAAATTTTCTTTTAATTTTTTATGCATCTTGTCCTTTTCAATGCTTCTCAACTCTTCTTGAAACTTCTTGAATCTTCTCATAAATTCATATCACATCATAATTAATTAGAAAAGTTATGTATAATTCCAATTTTTATCCCCCATTCCAATTTCTTCATTACAATGAAGACAACTAATTATTCATTATGTTGATCGGCACCAATTGAAAAAATATGTACCAAAAAAACAAGCAAACATATGAAAACCAAATATATTCTCATTACAATCTTTGGAACTGAATTCCCTTATTTATTATGATGGAGACATTAGATTCTTCATTACATTTCTATAAACCAAATTAAACAAATGAAAAACATTCTTTAAACTTCTTCAAAAACTTCTATGATCCTCATGATAACACATTGACAAGCTTCAAGAAATCCTCCTTTTCTTTATTTATTTATACCGATGATCCTGTGTTTGATGATTCTTATCAATGTCAGCCTGTGTCAGATGGATCATTAGATTCTCCACTATGATATTTTAGTGTCATTTATAGTTTGATGGATCTTGACCCAAATTTTATAAGAAAAAGGATAGTTTATCTCATGCCCTAAAGGAAAATATATCCAAGTTCATCTTTCTATTGACCCTCATATAAACAGATCAGAGCATTTATTTTCCCTTAACCCACTTGATAACGGAAAAAATTTTCCATCTGTAAAATAATCAAAAACTCATATTAATGAGAAATTATTGAATATATTTTTGATTGATCACTAATTTTATTCTTCATATTAGTCAAAAAAAATTCTCCTTCTCTATAGAAATTAGTTCCAACAACTTCCCCACAAATTTGTTTTATCTCTCATAAAACTCTACATCCAATATTCAAAATATATCAATTGTAACACCCCAAGCTTCTAAGGTACGCTTATCTTTGAATAATGCAATAGTGTGTGTTGTATGCAACATCGAGCTCTAACACACACCACAACCGATCAAACTAGTCGTTATGAATAGTAATACCTACTTTTTAAAATTTTAGAAATTTTATATCTCAAAATGGACTACATTTTTGGATTTGAAGTATCTAATTTAGCTTAAGGTGAAATTTTGGTACTTTTCGGATAACTTTAATATTTTGATGAATAGTGAAAATTACTAAATTTTAATTAAAAAAACTTTTTTAATCAAAATAATTAATAGTGATAAATTATGAATTTGAGTGGTTTTAAAGTATATTTAGAATATATTTTTACCATTTAATACAATACGGGTCATTGGACATAATTTCATAATTAAACCGGACATAAACAAGTATCAATCTTTTGATAGTTATTATATCTTAAAAACACGCTTTTTGTTTTGACAGCGGGAATTAATTTTAAATTAATTTCTGCCACTTCTGTGTTTTGAATTTGGAAAAATGGATTCCATATTTGGAATCAGGATGTCCAAATTGGGTAAATAGGTAACTTTTATTTTTAGAAATTTTGAATAGTTACTTCGGTAAAGATTTTATTTACAATGGTTAAAGGGTAAATCCGGTAAATAAGGGTTAAAAATAATATTATAATAATACTTAATTACCCTAAAACGTGTCCTAACCTTATTGGTGGATATAGTTCCGACCATGGGTATCTTTGGGTCTATTTTGGGACCCCATGGAGCCACTTTTAGGTGATAGGGACACATTATTTTAATTAAGTTAAAATAAATACAAAAATGACATAAGCATATAGCTTTTAGAAAAACAATTTTTACATAGGGTTATATATGTTGGATTTTAGAATACAAATATTCCTTACAAATATAAAAATATTTCCTACATAATGATATTTTATTTATAATTTGTAAACATTAAATAATATAATTTATTTATGACACAATGATGATGCAGTGATTACCATAATAGTGAAAAATTAAAATAATTGATATTATAAATACCCAAATAAATATAATTTTTGAGACTTTTTATGAATTACACTAATTTTATAGGTTAATATGAAATTTTAGGAATGATTTAATTAAATTTGTTCTAAGTAATCATTCTGTTATGAGTTTTACAAAAATCAACTATTGAATAGTGTCAAAATTGACATAAAAGAGTTTTTAAAACAAATATTATATTATTAATTGATATTAAATTCGTAAAAATATAAGGCTTGGACAAGTGACTTATATCATGATAGGTTTATCATTAATGGACCACTTTGGGGTCTCTTGTATATATATAGTAAGTTTATTAACCATATAATATAAAAATACAAAGAGACATTGTAAAATTGAAACTAATTAACTAAGAGTTAATACTTAATGATAAGGTTAATATAGTAACTCAGACCTGTATAAACCCTATTGGTTGAATGGTTTCGACCTATCACCACCTTAAACTTCAAATAATCCACTTTTTAGCGATTAGAAACCGAATATTAATTTATTATAAAATAATATTTCTAGCTTTTCCAAAGCTGCCCCTCACCCCTCTTATAGAAGGGCACTCCCCCTTATCATTAATTCACACCTTAAAAGCCATTTGGCTCGGACAAACTCTACCAAACTACTCTCTCAACTTCCCTCACGCAATCCTAGAGGCCTTCCTTTAGTTAGAAAGTCAATCTAAGGATCCCTTCTGATCAAATCAAAAGGAAGAACCCGATGAAGAGGTAATGATTTCACCACCCTTTATCAAGTTCCTTTCTTCTTCCACTTCTTCTTTATTTGTTATTACCATTATAAAATAATAACTCCATTATATTATATATACTTTTATGTTATTATAAACATGTTACAACCATATTTCAATATTCTATCCTTCCTTTTAAAGACATGTCACCATACGTACGTACGTACGGTTTACCGTCTCCACTCTGTGGTGTAATTGTTATTCAAAACATTATTATTTGGATGGGTATAATAATGATTTGTAACTCATTTAAATAATAAATATAACATGATAATTATTCTGTATATATTATATACCATCCAATTATATATTATTTTAAAATCAAAATAATGATATTGTCGCTCGTGCGTACGTACGGACTACCGTCTCCACGAATGTGATGAGATTCATTCTCCATCATATCCATTCAAGTATAATTATCATTTGATGATTTAAAAATACTGTTTAAGGACTTAATATCATTCTTGATATGAATAAGATACAATATATCCTTAACAAACATGGATTACATAACAAAATATATAAAAGAAAATGAGTAAGTTAACATCCGAAACGACGATAATTCGAAAATACTATTAACAAAGCAATGTTAAAAGATCATATATGATATCATATTAATATATATGATTCTTGTATAATTTAATAACAATTATTTCACCATTATACAGGAGGTTAACCTACCCCCAACCAAGTAAAAGTACAAGATAAGGGTTTATTTCACAATCTATTCATTATCTGAGGTTGTTTATACGTAATAATCTACTGAGATCTCTTTATCCTCCACGTCCATGTTTCTTAAAAATTTATTTCAAAACATTTTTACTTTTTACAAGAATATAGGTTAAAGTCATTGGTACCCTTGTTTGACTTTTTATAAGTGGTTTATAAAGGAATCTTTCCATAGTTTTCCAAACAAGGTTCTTTTTAACCTTTTTGACAGAATTAAGATAAGAATGTTTTTTTAACTTATACAGTGGGTGCGGCTGTTTTCCACCGTTAAAAAATGGTCAAAGATTCCCTTACAAGATTATAATAATATTTTCAAAGAAAATGTTTTATTTTATAAATATATGACTCTTAAATGATTTCAAGATAAAAAGAGATATTTATCTAAAAATAGTTTTGATTTCATCTATGTCAACATCCTTTGATGGATTTTATGCTTATTTGAAGTTGATTTATTATGATAAAAAACTTCTATATTGTATTGAAGGTTTTGTGATATGTTTGACTTTGGATTGTTATTTTTATACCATTCATGGTTTATGGATAAAGTATTTACATTTCTTATGCTAGTTTTAATACAAATGTTTATGTTATATTTAAACCTTTTCATATGGGAATGCATTGGACTTAATATGTGATGGGTGGGGCCCACTATAGCTCCTCGATGCATCGGTAGGTCCCATGAGACAGACTAGTGTCTTGGCACAAGGCCTTGACAAAATCTTATTTGTAGTCTTGGCACGAGGCCTTGGCTATGTGGTTATGATAGTCTGGCATTATGCATTACATCATTATGAAAGTGGTTATTGATATTGCATGTGATTATTCGATTAGTAGAATATCCATGTGAATAAGTAAATGGAATAATTTCATTTTATTTTTTCCATACTATGTTGAAGTTCAAGTTTAAAATGCTTTTGTTTTAGTTATACATTGCCTTAAATGCTTATTCTTATTTATGAAAGTTTCCGATATATTGTTATCCTTACTGGGAATTTGAGCTCACCCATTTTTTATGTTTTATTTTTCCCAAGATGTGAAAAGTAAATTATGAATGAACTGAAGGGATATTATGAGGGGATAATAGTGTGGCCTATGGAGACAATATGTTGTTGTATTAGTTTTTTACTTTATGATGTAATGTAAAACATTATGAATATATCTAGTTTTTCCAAGGCTACTAAACTAATCGGTCTTTCGAGATTTTATCTTTCTTGTGATCATGCCAATGTTATGTAATAATGCACAGACTCTCGGTAGCTGGGTTCGAGGCGTTACAGTTGGTATCAGAGGAAGTTTAGTACAAACTTTGGAAGCTAGATTTAGATAAACTATAATTAGAGCACATAGATTTAAGATGGACTTTGAGGATTAGTATAGAAGAAGATCCTAGAATTTTGGTATTGTAGAGATTTTGTGAGTTTTCCGAGCAATACATCCCTGTCTGGATAGGAGCAGGTAGAGGTGGCTCTGGAACAGATGTACCTAGGGGTAATACCCAAAAACACCGCTTTGAGCTAGACTCGAACGGGAACTGGTACACGACAATGAGCCTTGTTGCACTCTTGGTTACGACACTCCCAGGGGATATGATTAGGATAACTCTCCTTTTCTTTACAAATCATTCTGAACGGTTTATGAGTATATACTTCTTTAAAGAAAACATTTTTATGATTATGGATTATATCCATAAATTGTTCAATTTATGTTAAGTGTTTTATAAGTTTGAAATTATGTATTTTGATTCATAAACTGATGTAGTTTATGCCATTGTTTAGAAATGGCGCCTAGTGGAAGAAATGGAAACTGTATCAATGCACGCACTCCATGTAGGGATTGCCCTCCTGTTCAAGATAATTATAGTGGAGATGGTGATGCAACTGGTTCCGATCAGCTAATCACCATTCTGGGACAACTCACTCAGGTTATGAATAATAACCTTACCCATATGGAGCACCCTGATCCGCAGCATAGAGGATAAATGTTAGATCGCTTCATGAGGAAAAAACCACCAATGTTCAATGGGAGTAAAAATCCATTGGTAGCTGAGCAATGGATAAGGTCCCTAGAGAAAATATTTCAGGCTTTGGGATGTAGTGAAAGGGAAAAAAAGTTATCATGGCAGTTTACTGCCTAACTGGAGATGCTGATTAATGGTGTTCATTGATTCAAAACATGAAGGAAGATGATGAAGTATCAAATATGGAATGGAGGGAGTTCAAAGATCTATTTTTATAAAAATACTTTCCTCGTGACCATCGAGCAGATATGGAAAGGCAATTTCTGAGTCTGAGACAAAAGGAGGATGAGAATGTTGCAAAGTATGAGGATAACTTTACATGGTTAGCAAGGTATGCTAGATATTATATACGTAACCCATGAAGTAAGATTGATTGTTTATTTGATGGGTTAAAACCATTTCTCTATCGATCATTAGTCTCACAATCCTTTTCATCATACGAAGACATTGTCTCATGTGCTATCAAGACAAAAAAGGAATTATCTAAGTCTTATGCCTTTATAGAAAAGCAAGATAAGAAGAGATCTATTTATCAATCTGGGAATGGAAATATGGGGAAGAAGGGAAAGGTTGAATATCTATCCTGTGGTAAATGTGGGAAGAAACACACTGGTATTTGCTCGAAGGGAATGGGTGTCTATTACAAGTGTGGTGAAAAATCCACAAAGATCGTGATTGCAAAGGGAAGAAGGAAGCTACCAATGTTCAGTGCTACAATTGCAGGGAGAAGGGACATTATGCAAAAGAATTTCCTAAGTTTCAGGGTAACTTACCTCAGAAAAGGCCAAGGGATCAAGGCCAAGCTTATGCTATCACTACTGCTAAGGTAGAACCTCCGAAAGACTAGGTGGTAGGTAATTTAATGGTTTCCTAAAGTTTAGAAAAAGCATTATTTGATTCTGGATCATCGCATTGTTTAATATATTCCTAGTTTGATAAGAACATTAGATATTTACGATTTGATTTAACAAGGGAGTTGTTAGTTAAAACTCCTAAGGGAAGTATCATTGAAACTGAGTTTAGTGAATCAGTCCCCATTAGAGCACATAAATGTTCTTTATCTGCTGATCTCATCGTCATACCTATGATTGAGTTTGATATAATCCTTGGTATGGATTGGCTTTCGGACCATGATGCGAAGATTTATTGTAAGAAGAAGGAGGTTACAATTTTTGATGATGATGATAAGGAATGCCTTATCTTTAGAGCAGAATCATCACCACCTAATTATTATCTAGATCCACCCCCAGTAGCTCAACTAAATTCAATTATTGGGGAGGGAGAGGATGAAATTACAGTGGGTGAGGAAAGGAATGTTCAAATAGAGGATGTACTTATTATGAAATAATATTTAGATGTGTTTCTGGAAGATTTACCTGGACATCCTCCAGAACGAGAAGTTGAATTTTCCATTGACTTAATTCCTGGATCAAGCCCTATATCGAATACCCCTTATAGAATGGCCACTGTAGAATTAGTTGAACTAAAGAAACCACTAGATGAATTGAGTAATAAGGGATTTATTTTCCCTAGTGTTTCTCCAGGGGTATCCCCTGTAATTTTTTTAAAAAGAAAGATGGATCTATGAGGTTATGTATCGACTATAGGGAAATCGTTGCTATAAAAATAAAGAACAAGTATCCCCTACCTCGCATTGATGGTTTATTTGACAAACTGCATGGATCTCAATACTTTTCAAAGATTGACCTTCGATCTGGCTACCATCAGTTGTGTGTGAAGAAGGATGACATTCTGAAGATAGCATTTCGAACCAGGTACGGGCATTATGAGTTTATAGTAATGCCTTTTGGGATGACTAATGCACCTTCTGTATTCATGGATCCAATGAATAGATTTTTCAAGGAACATCTCGATGAATTTTTGGTGGTATTTATTGATGATATCTTGGTATACTCCAAAATCTACGAGGATCATGAAAATCACTTGCGCATTATCCTGAAGACTCTGAGAAGACATGAATTATATGTGTAGTTTATCAAGTGTGAATTCTGGCTTCAGGAGATTTCTTTTCATTTCCATATTGTCTCTAAAGATGGAATCTCTGTTGATCTTTCTAAGACCAAGGCAATCCAAGAATGGATAGAACTGACGATTATAACTGAGGTACGCAGTTTTATTGGTTTGGTAGGTTATTATCGATGTTTCGTCTAGAATTTTTCCCGATTGGCTAACCCATTAACGAATCTCACACGTAAATGGGTTAAATTTGTTTGGACAAAAGAGTGTGAAGAATGTTTCGAAGAACTGAAGAGGAGATTAGTCAATGATACTATATTGACTATACCATCGGGGAATGATGGGTTATTTATTTATAGTGATGCATCGAAGAAAGGACTTGGTTGTGTCCTTATGCAGAATGATAGGGTTATTGCCTATGCATCACGATAGTTGAAAATTCATGAACAAAACTATCCTACTCATGATCTCAAGTTAGCAACTGTGATATTTGCTTTGAAGATATGGAGGCACTACCTCTATGTTGAAAAATGTGGGATTTATACTTATCACAAGAGTTTGAAGTATATTTTCTCACAAAAATCACTCAACATGAGGCAAAAGAGATGGCTTGAATTACTCAAGTATTATGATTGCACGATACACTACCACCCGGGGAGGGAAAACAAGGTGGCAGATGCTTTGAGCATAAAAGATCATGGAGTTTTCAACAATATGAGAATTTAAAGGGATCCAATTTTCATGGATCTAGTGAAGATGGACATGGGAATAACCAGGGAAGGTGAAACATCAATGCTTTTTCAAATGGTTGCCAAACCATCTTTACTAGAACGGATTAAGAGTTCTCAGACTGATGATGAAGAATTTAAAAATAAGATTAAAGCTGTGAATGATGGGAGATTTAGAGACTTTGTGTATGAAGATGGAATTTTGAAATTTGGGAAGAGACTTTGTGTTCCCGATATACGTGATCAAAAAAGGGAATTGTAGGATGATGCTCATAGTTCCAATTTCTCTATACACCTTGGGAGCACCAAAATGTATTGAGATTTGAAGGAACATTTTTGGTGGGACAACATGAAGAGGGAGATTGCTGATTTTGTGTCAATATGTATGGTTTGTCAACAAGTGAAAGATGGAAGGCAACAGCCTGGTGGAGTATTGCAACCTCTTCCCATACCAGAGTGGAAATGGGATAATATCACGATGGAATTTGTCATGGGACTACCAAAGACTCCTAGAAGGAACGATACAATATGGGTTATTGTTGATCGTCTTACCAAGTCAGCACATTTTCTTGCTGTAAGAGAAGATCTACCATTGGAACGTCTAGCAAGACTATATATTGGTGAAGTTGTGAGACTTCATGGAGTACCCCTATTGATTGTTTCTGATCATGATCCCTGTTTTACTTCAATATTCTGGAAAAGACTTCAGAAATCCTTAGATACTAAACTTCATTTGAGCACTGCCTACCACCCTCAAACAGATGGACAATCAGAACGAACTATTCAAACTTAGAAGACATGTTGAGATCCTGCTCACTTGACTTTCAGGATATGTGGGATCAATATTTACCTCTGGTAGAATTTTCTTATAACAATAGCTTCCATTCGAGTATTCATATGGCACCATATGAAGCGTTATACGGAAAGAGATGTCGCACACCAACCTTTTGGGAAGACGTTGGTGAAAGAAAACTTGTAGGCCCAGAACTGGTGGAGGAAACGATGGAAAAGGTGAAGGTAAACCAAAATCATAATAAAGCTGCTCAAAGTAGGCAGAAGAGCTATGTAGATAATCGAAGGAAGGATTTGGAATTTCAAGTCAGTGATCATGTTTTTATGAAGGTATCTCCATGGAAGAGAGTCATACATTTTGGTAAGAAAGGTAAATTGAGTCCCAGGTACGTCGGACCTTTCGAAATTCTAGAACGAACTGGGGTTGTAGCTTACCGATTGGCAATGCCGCCAATTCTCTCCAAAGTTCACGATGTGTTCCACGTATCACTATTGAGGAAATACATGCCTGACCCAACGCATATACTCACCTATGAGGAATTAGAACTGGAACCCGATCTGTCTTATTGCGAAGATCCTGTCAAGATTCTTGATACGAGAGAACAAGTACTGAGAAACCGGAAGACTCGTCTGGTAAAAGACTTTTGGAGAAACCATAAGATGGAAGAGGCAACGTGGGAACCTAAGGAACTTATGATGAAGAACCACCTGAGTCTTTTCATGTGGTCGTATTATGGAAATTTCGAGGACAAAATTATTTGAAGGATAACAGAATGTAACACCCCAAGCTTCTACGGTATGCTTCTCTTTGAATAATGCAATAGCGTGTGTTGTATGCAACATCGAGCTCTAACACACACCATAACCGATCAAACTAGCCATTATGAATAGTAATACCTACTTTTTAAAATTTTAGAAATTTTATCTCTCAAAATGGACTTCATTTTGGGATTCGGAGTATCGAATTTAGCCTAAGGTGAAATTTTGGTACTTTTCGGATAACTTTAATATTTTGATGAATAGTGAAAATTACTAAATTTTCATTAAAAACAACATTTTTAATAAAAATAATTATTAGTGATAAATTATGAATTTGAGTGGTTTTAAAGTATATTTAGAATATATTTTTACCATTTAATACAATGTTGGTCATTGGACATAATTTCATAATTAAACCGGACATAAACAAGTATCAATCTTTTGATAGTTATTGTATCTTAAAAACAAGCTTTTTGTTTTGACAGTGGGAATTAATTTTAAATTAATTTCTGCCACTTATGTGTTTTGAATTTGGAAAAATGGATTCCATATTTGAAATCAGGATTTCCAAACTGTGTAAATAGGTAACTTTTATTTTTAGACATTTTGAATAATTATTTCGGTAAATATTTTATTTACCACGTTTAAAGGGTAAATCCGGTAAATAAGGGTTAAAAAATAATATTATAATAATACTAAATTACCCTAAACCCTGTCTTAACCTTATTGGTGGATAAATGTCTGACCATGGACATCTTTGGGTCGATTTTGGGACCCCATGGAGCCACTTGTAGGTGATAGGGTCACATTATTTTAATTAAGTTAAAATAAATACAAAAATGACATAAGCATATATCTTTTAGAAAACCAATTTTTACACAGGGTTATATATTTTTTATTTTCAACTATAAATATTAATTAGAAAGATAAAACGATTTACTACATAATGATATGTTATTTATAATTTTTAGACCTTAAATAATTTAATTTATTTATGACACAATGATGATGCAGTAATTACCATAATAGTGAAAAATTAAAATAATTGATATTATAAATACCCAAATAAATATAATTTGAGGATTTATATAAATTACACTAGTTTTATAGGTTAATATGACATGTTAGGAATGATTTAATTAACTTTTTTTGAATTAATCATTCTGTTATGATTTTTACAAAAAAGCAACTATTGAATAGTGTCAAAATTGACATAAAAGGTTATTTGAAAAACATATTATATTATTAATTGATATTAAATTCCTAAAAGTCTGAGGATCGTCCAAGAGACTTATATCAGGATAGGTTTATCATTAATGGATAACTTGGGGGTCGCTTGGATGTATATAGTATGTTTATTAACCATATAATATAAAAATACAAAGAGGCATTGTAAAAGTGAAACTAATTAACTAAGAGTTAATACTAAATGATAAGGTTAATATAGTAACCCAAACCGGTATAAACCCTATTTTTTGAGTTTTTTTAGACCTATACCCACCTTAAACTTTAAATAATCCACTTCGGAGGCATTAGAAACCGAATATGAATTTATTATAAAATAATATTTCTAGCTTTTCCAAAGGTTCCCCTCACCCCTCTTATAAATGGGCACTCCCCCTTCTCATTAATTCACACCTTCAAATCCATTTGGCTCGACCAAACTCTGCCCAAATACTCTATAAACTTCCCTCACTTAATCCAAGAGTCTTTCCTTTAGTCAGAAATCCGACCTAAGGATCCCTTTTGATCAAATCAAAAGGAAGAACCCAAAGAAGAGGTAATGATTTCACCACCATTTTTCAAGTTCCTTTCTTCTTCCACTTCTTCTTTCCTTGTTATTACCATTCTAAAATAATAACTACAGTATATTATATATACTTTTATGTTATTATAAACATGGTAAAACCATATTTCAGTATTCTATCCATCCTTTGAATGACGTGTCACCATACGTGCGCACGTACAGCTTACCGTCTCCACGTCGTGGTGTAATTGTTATTCAAAACATTATTATTTGGATGGGTATGATAATGATTTTTAATTCATTTAAATAATAAATATAACATTATAATGATTCTTTATATATGATATACCATCCAATTATGTATTATTTTAATATCAAAAGAATGATATTGTCGCTCGTGCGTACGTACGGACTACCGTCTCCATGAACGCGATGAGATTCATTCTCCATCGTATCCATTCAATTATAATTATCATTTGATGATTTAAAAATAATGTTTAAGGACATAATATCATTTTGGATATGAATAAGATACAATATATCGATAAAAAACATGGATTACATAACAAAACATATAAAAGAAAATGAGTAAGTTAACACACGAAAAGATGATAATTCTAAAATACTATTAACAAAGCAATGTTAAAAGATCATATATGATATCATATTAATATATATGATTCTTTTATAATTTAATAAAAATTATTTCACCATTATACAGGAGGTTAACCTACCCCCAACCAAGGAAAAGTACAAGGTAAGGGTTTATTTCATAATCTCTTCATTATCTGAGGTTATTTATACGTAATAATATACTGGGACTTCTTTATCATCCACATCCATGTTTCTTAAAAATGTATTTCAAAACTTTTCTACTATTTACACGAATATGGTTTAAAGTCATTTGTACCCTTGTTTGACTTTTTATAAGTGGTTTATAAAGGAATCTTTGCGTCGTTTTCCAAACAAGGTGCTTTTTAACCTTTTTGACAGAATTATGGTAAGAATGTTTTTTTTAACTTATACGGTAGGACCGGCTGTTTTCCACCGTTATAAAATCGTCGAAGCTTCCCTAACAAGATTATAAGAATATTTTCAAAGAAAATGTTTTATTTTATAAATATATGACTCTTAAATGATTTCAAAATAAAAAGAGATATTTCTCTAAAAATAGTTTTGATTTCATCTATGTCAACATCCTTTGATGGATTTTACGCTTATTTGAAGTTGATTTATTATGATACAAAACTTCTATATTGTATTGAAGGTTTTTTGATATGTTTGACTGTGGATGTGTTATTGTTATACCATTCATGGTTTATGGATGAAGTATTTACATTTCTTATGCTAGTTTTAATACGAATGTTTATGATATGTTTAAACCTTTTCATATGGGAATGTATTAGACTTAAAATGTGACGGGTGGAGCCCACTATAGCTCCTCGATGCATCGGTAGGTCTCATGAGACAAACTAGTGTCTTGGCACAAGGCCTTGACAAAATCTTATTTGTAGTCTTGGCACGAGGCCTTGGCTATGTGGTTATGATAGTCTGGAATTATGCATTCCATCATTATGAATGTGGTTATTGATATTGCATGTGATTATTCAATTAGTAGAATATCCATGTGAATAAGTAAATGGCATTATTTCATTTTATTTTTTCCATACTATGTTGAAGTTCAAGTTTAAAAGGGTTTTGGTTTAGTTATACATTACCTTAAATGCTTATTCTTATTTATGAAAGTTTCCACTATATTGTTATCCTTACTGGGCATTTGAGCTCACCCCTTTTTTATGTTTTATTTTTCCCAGGATGTGAAGAAGTAAATTATGAATGACCTGCAGGGATATTATGAGGGGATAATAGTGTGGACTATGGAGACAATATGTTGTTTTAGTAGTTTTTCAATTTATGATGTAATGTAAAACTTTATGAATATATCTAGTGTTTCCAAGGCTACTAAACTAATCGGTCTTTCGAGATTTGATCATTCTTGTGATCATTCCAATGTTATGTAACAATGCACCAACTCTGGGTAACTGGGGTCAGGGTGTTACATCAATGATATGTATCGGTGTCATAATCCTATATAATGGAATGATATTAGTATGAATTCGATAATTAATGACACCCTACATCTGATGGACCAATTCCATCAGTTTTGACTTCAACGACTTCTTTCCTTTTCTGAATAGAATTTACACAACTTCTTTTTTTGAATTTTTGTTTCTCATGGATTATTGGTCTAAATGAAAATCATCATCTTCATAAATTTATGTTCCAATCAACCATCTCAGCCAAAAAAATCTATGTATGGTGATCTTACACCGATGAACCAAGACTAGAAATCTTCAGCTTCAGGAACTTTTCTTATTTCACAAACTTTTGCTTGCATCATGACTTACCCTTGACTTTGAATACATTTAAGACCAGTTTCAGCATTATCTTACTTATATTAGTATGTATTATGACATCCTATTCTTCCATTAACCTTCTTTCTTTCAAATCATCCTTAATATGATTAATAACATATTTCCTCTCTCATTCCTTCATAACGATTTCATTACAAGTTTCTCAAAAGTCTTATGATTTTTTTGAATTAAAAATCATCAAAGTATCATAAGATTTATATCAGATCCATTCATAATATGATTCTCTTCTTCATTATGATCATAACATCATTTTGGAACCAAGGTATGTCTGATGAATTTTTTCTTCCTGAAAATATTTGCCCAATCCGATGAAAATTATTTAGATTTTATAAATTGAATTGATTTATTTAATCTTTGAAATTTATTTGAAAACACTTGCAAAAAAATCTTCCTGATTGCGATGGTGAGTAAAATATTCATGCTGATGGTTCTAGATCTGATTGATAACTTTGTACACACAACTTTCTTTAATCCGGATTTCCCTTACCTCCTCAATATTCTTTATTTCTTGATCTATTGAAAAAAATACCACCAAAATACAAATTGGGCCTAAAAATATCCCCCTTTGTGTTTTATATCAATACCCACTTCAACCACTTCAAAAAATACCACTTATTTTCTTTTCTCAATTTTTCTTCTCTCTATTTCTTTCTTTCTCCCCTATTTATTTCCTCTTCCCCTTATTGACAATCAAATTCATAGGGGCTATCATGAACATTTTCCTCCCTTATTAATAATCAAATTCACAAGGTTAGAACATTTAATCTCAAAATATTGAATTGTTCTTTAAGACAATACAAGTATCACATGAGTTTCTTAACAAATATTCTTTAACTAAAAAACTCTAAGTCTATGTGGGAGATCCCAGTGTAGAAAAAATGAGTTAATAATCAAGGTATTCAATGTTTTCCAATCAATTTTTTTAATGTAATACCCTTTTAATATTTATTTCAATGTTTTCATTTCTTGGGGAAATCATGAAAGTATTTTTTTATAATAAAAGTAACATGCAACCATCTCAACACACATATCAAAAAGTTCGAGTGAATAAACACAACATTCCAAAACTCCTATTTTCTAATATCATTACTTTATTTTTCAAGACTAGTAAGAAACTCATCAACACTATCTTCCTATTTTTGAATCCTTCAATTCCATGCAAGTTAGTAAATGCATACAAAAATATAGGAATAAGTAGGAACCATGGTTGTTTCTTAGAAGCAGAAATCACACTGAGAGTCCTCTCTCAGTCTTTCCTTTTTCTTCTTATTCTTGGATTTTTCATTGGATGTGTTCTCTTCCTTCTGTTCATCCTTCTTAGATTTTGTAAAAACTTTCTCCTCATATTTATAATATTCTAATGAGGCTTTCAACTTTTCCTTGACTTTAGTAACATCTTTTTTGTAATTATTTTGTAACATCTTCTTCATGTCTTCTTGGGCTAATAATATAGTCATGCATACTTTAGTAACATGAACATCTCATTTATACCTCTTTCATCTTTTATGGTTCTTTAAATCAAAATTTGTTGATATCTTTTTATCAAATAATTTCTCATTTTAAGAAACCTTTTTCTTCCCCTTTTCTTCAACTAAAATTTGTGATTATTCAAACTTCCTAGCCATTGTTACTTGTTCTGTTCAAATAACTAATAACTCCCTCTTTTCAGGCTCAATATATTTATTTTTATCAGGTTTCTTCCGAATATCCTTCTCAGAATTATCACTTTGAGGAGATTTAATCCCCCAAAAACTTTTTATTTTGTAATATGTGGAATTATAATAATGTTAATGATTGAACCAAAACATATTTTTTCATATGTTTGAATCCACGACAATACCAGATGTATCCATAAAAATAATACTTTCCTATATAATTTCCATACTAACCAGAATTGTGATAATGTTTATCAGAAACCTTATTAACTTTCCTATTAGAACATTATTGAACATAAACCTTTTGATTTTCAATTTAAATATTATTCTTCTTCAAATTATTTTTCTTTTTAGCCTTATCAGAACCCGAAGTAATAGAATTTTTTTGGACATGGAATTTTTAGAAACTTATAACTTCCCAACTTTGTTGGTATTGGACACGTAGATTAATTCCCCAGCTTTCTTCTTCCAAGAAACCATTTCAACTTTATTTTCAACCTTTGAAGGTAACTTTTCCCCTTCTCAAGAATACTATTTTCAGAGCTTTCACCAACTTTTTAGATATAATTATTGAAACTTTTAACCCTCAATTTAGTTTGAAATAGTTTTTGTTGGACAAGTTCCAACTCTTTTTATTTTTCCTCTAACCTAACTTTTAGATGTTTGTTAGGATTCTTTTCTTACTCAAGATATTTATTCAAATCATAAATATCTTCCAACAACTTAGCTTTCTCATCAAGAAAATATTATTGATTATTTGTTGAAAATTATTCACTTTTCAACTTCCTGATTTCATTCTCAAGTCTTCTAATCTTTATCAGTCACACTTTGACTTATTCTTTCAGATGAAATTCTAATTGAGTTTCTTCTTCTTCAGAACCGCTGCTTTTGAACTCTTCATTTTCACTGTCATAATAAAATTATTCTCTCCAGCCTTCTCAATAGACTTTTTGGATTCAGCTTTACTCTTTTCCTTTTTAGAACAACTATTTTCACTGCTAGCAAAACTCTTATCATTGAATATTGAAATAAACACGTAGTATTAAACACCATTTGTAAATTCTTCACTATTATAATCTTTAAACAAAAAAAATATCGTTTTTTATTTGGAGAACATTTTATCTTTCTTCTTGGAATAGAATTTTTCATTATCACCCTATTTCTCCAAAGATATTCTTGGACTTCTTTATTCTTCATCACTTTATTCCTCATCCATTTCTTTTTTTCGCCTCTTTGAGAACAATTAGAAACAAAGAAACCAATGTCTTATTATCAAAAACATTTTAATAGAAGTTTCCATTTATACTTTCTTATACCTATTTTTACTGCTGCTGCAAATCACTTTTTTTTGGATTTTTAAAAGCCGGTTTGAGGGTTATCCGGTTCCCGATGATAGCCGGTTTGTAAGGGTTGCCGGGACCCGTAAATTCAAAATTCAAACATAAACAGGATTCAACGCGCGCAGTCGCCTCGAGCCACGAGCCACGTGACCCGCCTCGTGCCACGATCCATCATCACGTGTCAGACTCCGCGCAGACGCCTCGAAACACGCCCCATCATGTCACTGGAAGGTCACGCCAGACCGACCACCGTCGTTCACCGGCGACCGCCGACGTCTCCACCAGCCACCGTCATCGCCTACACTGGCGAGCTTTGCCGCAGTCAAAGAAATCACCGTCGGGAAAACAACCCGACACCAGAGAACCAGCAACATCACCCGAATCACCGCGATAACAGAGAAGAGGCCTAAATCCTTCACCCCCATCTTGCGGAACAGAATAGATCGCAGAACCTTCGCGATAAAACAACAAAACACACAGAAATTCAAAATGAACAGGAAAACAGGAGAACGTCCCTGCCTCCATAGTAGCCTCAACGGCGGAACGCAACCAGCCGATTCACCTCCAAAACAGCAGCTCAAAGCCACCAAAAACCTAGATCCAGAACCAAAATCCATCGCCACCAACCAGGAGACCCGTGAAGACCGCGCCCGACCACCTATTGCTTGCAGACGATACCGAATGGTTCCCTCACCAGCGGAAACTGGGACTCGGTCTCTGGACGAATGCACCGCCATGAAAGGCTGAATCAAGCACACCGTGAGAGACGACCGAGACAAGAGAACCCCCGCCATGTACAACAAGCAAAGGGGGCGCCGACGGGGGCCAGATCAGGGCGAAACCAGGAGGCGGCGACGGGAGAGAAAACCTCGCGAAGCTTCGCCCCTTACGGGCTCATCATATACCTATTTTTACATTTTTAGAAAAAATGGATAAAATTTTATCAAGATTTTAATATACCTCATTTTGGAATCAAAATATTCACCTTCTTCTTCAAGAATATTCATGTGATTTTATTTCATGGAAGACATGAAATACATTTCATGATAAAATATTGTCTTTACCTTCATAAATTTATCCCTTATAATTTCATAAGTAATGAGTGTTCTATGAAAATCATCCAGAGATAATGTTTCTGGATCTCTATCTTCCAATGTGGAAACTTTGACATCAAACTTGTCAGGATGGATTCTAAATATCTTCCCAACAACAGAATAATCATTAAAATTTTCAACAAGACATATAATAATGTTAACAATGTTATTAAGCCTAGTAAATAAGTCACCAACAAATTCATGCTCACCCACTTTGAGATCTTCATACATCAATCTCCAAATTTGTAAATTTTCCTTCTTTACTTTTGTATTTCATTCATATCTATTATTCATCTTATCCCAGATAACTTTGGAAGTGGAAACTCCTTTTACTCTCAGAAACTCACTTTCAGAGAGTGATGATAGTAAATAATGCTTAGCGCTTCAATCATTATCAAGATTTTTAAAGACCCGTAAAATTCGTGGAAAATTTTTTCTTAATTTTCTTTCGGATTTTACAAGAACGCGGTTTCTGACGAAACCTGGTTCTGAGGCCCGGTGTGCCCAGAATAATTCACCGAAGTTTAGCGCGGGTAATGTTCAGTGAACGAATGAGTGGGTTTTTCTAACTTTTTATCTGGTGCTCAGAGTTGAAATCTGAGGGCACCCATGAAACCGCAGCACCGGTAATTGCTTAAGAAGACATTTACTAGGGTTGCGTTTGCTCGGGAGGAGTTGTTAAAAAATAGGGAATTAAATGTTAGGTAAAATAAATTGTGTGCAATTTATTTTATCCATGGTAGTTTAATTCTCTCATGGGAAGTTATTGGTGGGGCCCACAACCACCCAACTTCCCATGTGAGGTTATGAGGGCGGTGGGGCCCACACGAGCCCCCATCTTCCAAATTCCCTAACTCCTCACCTCCCACATTAATTCATGCCACCTAATGACTAATTAATATGATATCCTAAGATCAATTAATTAAGTATGTTAGGTTTTGAGTTTTTGTAATTTTGAAAAGCATGGAATGAGTAATAAAATAAGGCAATGCTTATTTTATTATTGTTGTTTGGTTGTGCGAGAGGATTTTGGAGAGAATTTGCTCTAACTCTTGAAGAATATCTTCTTCCTCGTCGAAGAATGTGAAGAACACCGAGCCTTCGATGAAGAACTTTGTCACCGCAAAGAGGAATTCATTATAGCATCCTCTTCCCTCTCTGCAGCCGGTGAGAGATGCCATCCTCGGAGATCGACGACGCGACGCCGATGATTCTCTTCTCCACGATGCCGATGATCTTCCTTCCGTGATGCATTCTTCTGCAACGTTCTTTTCCGCGAAGAATCAACAACGCTTGAGGTAGCGCTTAATTTATTCTTTGTGAATACTTTAGTCATCGTTCATCATTTCCTAATTGAGCCTCCTGTTATCGTAATAATGGGAGGAGGTCGGACCGCACGAACACGGCCGACCCCCCTCCCCCCTTGATGCTTGATTTTGTTGCGGCATGAGCAAGGCAGCGCGGTACCATTGCACCACGCGGAAATAATGAAGTATGGGTGGAGAAGAGCGGCGCCACCACGCTACACCGTTGAAGTCTAACAAAGCCGGGGAGCCGTCGCACCGTGTCGGAGAACCTCGAAGAGGTCGCGGCCGGAGCGGGGCCGCGGCGGAGGGGCGCGGCGGCCGGCTTCCGACTGCCAGAGCAAGGAGACGGGACCCGCTGGGGGGTCCCGCGAAGACCCACCAGCCGGCCAAACCGGCCGGTTCCCATAAAGGTTGGGGGTCGAAACCCCCAGCTGGCTACAGGAGCGGCCCCCCCACGTGGGGGCCGCGTTTTTTCAATCAGGGGGGCAGCGCCCCCCCCCCCCCCCCCCTGTTCCGCTCAGCTTGGCCAGCCGAGAAGCCCACGTGGTCCGGACCAGGCCGCGCCCAAACGGGTCGGACCCGGAACCGGTTCGAGTCGACCTGATTCGGGCCGACCCAGGGGGTCTTGGGTCGGGTCGGTCCGGGCCCAAAACCCCCATTTTCGGACCTCTTTCGGTCTTTTTCCCATAACATGGGATACAGACCTCGGATTAACGCACCGTCAGTTGCGATGCGATCCTTGGATCAAGACAGTCATTTCTGTATATTACACTCAAGGTTTAGGATAACTTTGGGTTCGTCCGGGTTGGTTCGAACACGAAACCAACCAGGCCCTCGGAGCAGAAATGCTTATAACTTGAACTCTGGACGTCCGATTGACGTGTCGTCGACCCTGTTAGATTCATCTTAGTGAGAAGGACCTTTTGGGTTACTCTGTTAGAGGTTTGAACGTAGTTGGAGTAAGTTTGAGCTGGTTTTGACTTAAAAACCAATCGGGCCCCTGGAACGAAAAAGCCAATAACTCTCAGACCGGGCGTCCGATTGACGCGTCGTCTGTCACGTTGAGTTCCTGTTGACGATACAGAAATTTGGGATACATAAACTCTGTACTTCGTGTCTGTTGATGTATCAGCCCCTCGGCTCATGGAGTGGACCCTCCCCAAACGAGCTTGTTGTGTGTGGGAACCCTAGAGCTGGTTGTGACTGCAACGACGATGACGACTGTACAGAAATCCTCCGTGGATTCGACAGCGACGACTACAACACTCAGCGATCCTGTGTGGATCTGTGCTATCGATCTTGTGTGGGTCAGATCCTGTGTGGGTCAGCTCTCAGTGGTCTTATGTGGTCCAGCGCATACTGATCGTGTGTGGGTCAGATCCTGTGTGGGTCATTGCGGGGGTTAGTACCTATCGATCCTGTTTGGGTCATTGTGGGGGTTAGTACCTATCGATCATGTGTGGGTCCAAAGACTTAGATAAATCAGTGGCTACATCTGATCATCTCTATCGTCTTACGAAGAATTATTCCTGTGTGAGCTGAGTCTTGACTTTCAATCTTATCTTTGATTATATTGACTTGATATCCTGTGTGGATTACGTTATGCTTTCCTATGTGTATTGGGTTGTGAATTCCTATGTGGAACGGGTTATGTTTTCCTGTGTGGACTGGGTTGTACTTGGGCTCGGATGTTGGATCTGAACTGGAATTGCTGACTTAGGTATATGTATGGGCATATACCTATGTAGTGTTGGATATTACTTCGTGATTGTATCTTTCCTTTGTGTATTATCCTTTGGGGATTCTGGGAGACCTTCGGGGGTCTCGGGGCCCTACTGAGTTGTTTATACTTACCCCTACATAGGCTATGCCTGCACTACGTTGTGTTGGATACAGACGACGGACAGCGCTGATCATGGTGGAGGATTGTGGAGTAAGTCGGTACCTGGAGGTGGACCACTGGGCGGGACGTACATGGAGCGGACGGCTGGACCCATGGAGCTGAGGAGGATATCTGTACCCACCCTTCAGGTGGGACTTCCACTGGACGGCTCGACGTTTCTGCTTTACTTTTTAGTTGTTGTAATTCCTTTCCAGTTGTACTTTACTTTCAGTTTGGGTTTGTATTCTGGCCCACTTATTTTTCCGCACTTACTATTGTACCCAGTTTTACTTAGTGTTTACTTATGCTTGCTTACTTTGTGTCTTGGTTTACTTTATAAAGGAAATGTCTTCCCTTTCTATCGGGAATTACACCTTGGTGCTACTCGCCAGCCCCTGGCCTATGGATGGCAGACTTGGGGTAGTCACGGCATGGGCCCCGAGGTCGGGTCGTGACAAATTGGTATCAGAGGAGTTCGGTTCTATCGTAGAACTCAGGACTCTAATCTTTTTCTATGTGAAGCAATAGTGTTAATAGTATTGAGTGTGGTTATCAGTCCAGGGAGTCCAGTGTTGGTGCGGCGGCCGACATATCCGTACACCAGGACCCTGACATCTGATTTCTGACTTAGTGCACGAAAATATTGATTGCATGTGTGTTTCAAGTTTTGTTTGTGATTACTTTGTGTCATCTCACCAGGTAAATTTTATTGACCGTGGAACACCTGTCTCCTTTCAGGATGGCCCCACGATGACAGATAGCTAGGGTTCCGAGTTTTTTACGTGACGACAGCCCACCGAGTGACGACGCCTCGGTGCAGGGCCCTATTACTATGGAGGCACCGGCGGTACCACTACCCACCGAGCCACTGATGCTACCAGCCCCAGCCGCTGAGAGTGCACGTCGCCTTGGTGCACTGCATGAGTTTCAGTGTCAGAGACCGCCCAGGTTCCATGGGAAGACAGACCCTCAGGCATAAGAGGATTGGCTGGAGGCAGTTGTATGAGTTTTCTGATTGGTAGGGACACCAGCAGACCTCATTGTGATCCTTGCAGCGAGTCTCCTGCACGCGGCAGCAAGCAGATGGTGGAGCTTGATGCTCCAGGTGCACGATGAGGCTTCTCTTCTCTGGATAGACTTTGAGAGCCTCTTCTTCTTGGAGTTCGTCCCAGCCACCCTCCGTGCGGTGCGCATCCAGGAGCTACTACAGCTGCAGCAGGGAAGCTTCACGGTCGCCTAGTACTCGGCGAGATTTACCGATCTCTCGCGCTATTCGACGGACATTGTACGGGACCCATTCATCTGGGCCAGGACCTTCGAGCAAGGATTGAGGCATGAGATCAGGGCATCACTAATGTCCCTCAGCATTCCAACACAGGTAGGGGTACGGGAGCGAGTCATTCTCATTGAGAGCTTTCTTGCTGAGCCTACACCAGCAGCGAGACCTACCGCAGCGTGGCACGTAGCAGAGTCTTCTATAGGTGGCAGTCGACGGATGACACAAGGGTCCAGGAGGACCAGACCCTCAGGCGGACAACCTTAGGACACTGGCTCAAAGGTGCGGGGCACAAAGCGTAGAGCCAGTCTTACAAAAGGCACACAGTGCAACGCATGCGGCGGGCAGGGCCACATGGCTCGTGACTGCCCGACACGTCGTGCAGAGGAGTAGCAGACGGTTGAGGGACCACCCAGGCAGAGGCAGGGGGTCGACCATGGCGGTCTGTAGAGAGCAGGCGGATGAGGAAGAAGAGATGGCCGAGCAGCAGGTGGTGGGAAACGCTTTGAGGCTCTACGACCACCACCATTAGGAGGTTCACCCCGACCATAGGGAGCTGGCGGGTAGAGACAGGCACAACTTCAAGCGGCATAGGCCTACGACCACGGTAAGCCCGATATGATTCGAGGTACTATCTGTGTCTACTCCACCCTTGCTGCAGTTCTTATAGACACAGGAGCGAGTCATTCTTTCATTGCCACTGCCCCTGTTCGGAGCTCGGAGATTCTGACGGAGTCGCTGGCTCGATCCTTACGTCTAGAGACTCCTACAGGATCAGACTCGACGATTACGCACTAGTGCCGGTAGTGTGATCTTACTCTAGGAGGCGAGATCTTCAGTTGGGATCTTCTTGTAGCAGCGTCGAGGCCTTACGACGTCATCGTGGGCATGGATTGGTTATCTACAGTCCATGCTCAGATCGACTGCATTAGGCGCAAGGTGCGATGTGTTCGCACCGATGGGAGCAGGTTCACCATCACTAGCGAGAAGGGAGCCTTTGCAGCGTAGTATGGACTCACGCAGAGGAGAGGACATCCCATCACTCATCAGTTGGCTAGAATCATCCTAGGAGCAGTTGATGTGCAGAGTCCGAGCTTACCTGCAGTGGTGGATCAGTATGCAGACGTTTTCCCGGACGACATTCTAGAACTACCTCCTCGCAGAGAGGTAGACTTTTATATTGACATGTTCCCCGGGACAACCCCGATATACACTCAAGCATATAGGATGGCCCCTGCTGAGCTTCGAGAGCTACGGGTATAGCTGGAGGACTTGCAGGGCAAGGGATTCATCCGACCCAGTGTTTCACCCTGGGCTTCCCTGATTTTGTTTGCCAAGAAGGCGGACGGGAGCTTGCGACTGTGTGTCGATTATCTTCGCCTGAACCAGGTGACTGTGAGGAACAAGTATCTGCTACCGAGGATTGACAACCTCTTTGATCAGCTCAAGAGAGCACGGTGGTTCTCAAAGATAGACCTCAGGTCAAGCTATCAACAGCTCAGAGTTTGGGACGAAGACGTGCAGAAGACGGCCTTCAGATGTCGGTATGGCCACTATGAGTTCTTGGTTATGCCATTCAGCGTAACCAATGCCACAACAGTTTTCATATGCCTCATGAACAGGATCTTTCAGCCTTATGTCGATCGATTTGTCGTAGTCTTCATCAACGACATATTGATTTACTCGACGACTGAGGAGGAGCACGCCTACCACTTGTGGGTTGTACTGGACACACTCTGAGAGCACCAGATTTCTGGTAAGCTCTCGATGTGTCAGTTCTGGATACGTGAGGTCCACTTATTAGGACATGTCATATCTGAGGTAGGAGTTGCGGTGGATCCTGCGAAGATCGAGGCAGTGCTAGCTTGGGATCCACCCAGGAGCGTGACGGAGTTTCTTGGGATTAGTTGGGTACTACCAGAGATTTGTGACTGACTTCTCCAGAGTTGCGACACCACTTTAAGATTTGACGAAGAAGGGGAAACCCTTCGTGTGGTCAGACAGATGTCAGCAGAGCTTCCAGGAGCTGAGACAGAGATTGACCAGCGCACCTATCTTGAGGCTACCGGAGGAGGGAGTAGGGTACGTAGTTTACTGCGATGCATCAGGGACCGAACTAGGATGTGTCCTGATGCCGGAGCGGGAATTGATCGCCTATGGATCACATTAGTTGAGGTAGCATGAGAATAACTACGCTACCCATGACCTGGAGTTAGCAGTAGTGGTCTTCTCTCTTAAGATGTGGTGACACTATCTGATGGGAGAGTGCTTTACAGTCTATTCTGACCACCAAAGTCTCAGGTACATCTTCTCGCAGAAGGACCTGAACCTGAGATAGCGGCGATGGCTCGAGTTCCTCCAGGACTATTACTTTGAGATATTATATACTCCTGGAAAGGGGAACTTAGTAGCCGATGCTCTCAGCAGAAGGAAGGGCATTCAGCTACTTGGGGAGGTGACAGAGCTGCTAGCCGCTTTGCAGATATCCTTCATGGATAGTGATGGAGCAGCCTTTCTACAGTCACTCATAGTCACTCCTACACTTCTTCAATGAGTCAGAGAGGCACTGCGTGGGGACGTTTACTGTGAGATGCGGTGTGCACAGATATCCTCAGAATAGGCACCTGATGGATTCTCTGTGGGAGGAGAGCACGTCATCCTTTTTAGAGGACGTACCATGGTACCAGTTGCTTTTCAGGAAGAGGTACTAACAGAGTTTCACACTTCCCCTTTAGCAGTACATCCAGGAGTGGTGAAGATATACTAGGACCTCAGATGACAGCACTGGTGGCCGGGTATGAAGAAGGCTGTAGCAGATTCCGTTTCTTGATTCCTCACCTGCCAGCAGGTGAAGGTAGAGCACCAGGTACCAGAAGGCGTGGTACATCCCTTAGAGGTCCCGGAGTGGAAGTGGGATGGAATATCTATGGATTTCATGACTGGACTTCCACGTAATTCCAGAGGTCACGACTCCATTTGGGTGATTGTCGACCGACTCACCAAGTCGGCCCACTTCTTACCCATCAGAGAGCAGGGCTCAGTGGAGAGCTTGGGATGCCTCTACATTCAGGTGATCGTATGGATTCATGGTGTGCCATCAAATATCGTCTCCGATCGAGATGCATGCTCTACTTCCCAGATTTGGAAGGGGTTTCGGGACGCAGCTACGTCTGAGCACTGCCTTTCACCCTCAGACGGATGGTCAGATAGAGAGGACCATTCAGACTCTCGAGGACATGCTCCGCTCATGTGTCCTCAACTTTGGTCGCAGCTGGGAGGACCACCTACCCTTGATGGAGATCGCGTACAACAACAGCTACCACTCCACCATTGAGATGGAACCATACAAGGCATTGTACGGATGACCTTGCAGATCACTGTTGTGCTGGACAAACCCTAGGGAGTCCGCACTTGTGGGACTGGAGATGGTCCATGCCACGACGGAGAAGGTCCAGGTCATCTAGGAGTGGATGAGGACAGCTCAGAGCTGGCAGAAGTCTTATGCTGAGAGGAGGCGGAGCCCATTAGAGTTTTAGGGTGGTGACCACGTCTTCTTATGGGTCTCACCTCAATGTGGATTACGGAGATTTGACCGTGGCGGCAAGTTGTCTCCATGCTTCATCGGACCATTCCAGGTCCTTAGCAGGATTGGAGAGGTGGCTTGTCGCCTAGCTCTACCACCTCAGTTGCACTGGGTGCACGACGTCTTCCATGTATCTCAACTGAGAAGATATGTGCACGACCCGACACAAATTATTGACCATGGGGAGCTAGAAATTGATGATGGGGTGACTTTTGCGGAGGTCCCAGTGGAGATCAAGGATCGACAGAAGCGGGTCCTACATGGACGGTCGATTCCTCTAGTGTGCATCAGATGGCAGCACGGGAACCTCTAGGAGAGAACTTGGGAGCGAGAGGCTCCGATGCGTGCACAGTACCCACATTTGTTTCCCTAGTTTATGATGTATCTTTACGGGGACGTAAAGCCCTGAGGTGGGAGTAATGTAAAGGCCCGTAAAATTAAGGGGAAATTTTTTCTTAATTTTCTTTGGGATTTTACAAGAACGCACTTTCAGTCGGCACCTGGTTCCGAGGCCCGGTGTGCTCGGAATCATTTACCGAAGTTTAGCTCGGGTACATTCAGTGAACGAACGAGAGGGTTTTTCTAACTTTTGATCCGGTGCTCGGAATTGATATCTGAGGGCACCGATGAAACCGCAGCACCTTTAATTGCTTAATAATACTTTTACTGGAGTTCCGTTTACTCAGGAGGAGTTGTTAAAAATTAGGGAATTAAATGTTAGGTAAAATAAATTGTGTGCAATTTATTTTATCTGTGGTAGTTTAATTCAATCATGGGAAGTTGTTGGTCGGGCCCACAACCACCCAACTTCCCATGTGAGGTTATGAGGGCGGTGGGGCCTACACGAGCCCCCATCTTCCAAATTCCCGAACTCCTCACCTCCCACATTAATTCATTCCACCTAAAGACTAATTAATATGATAACATAAGATCAATTAATTAAGTATGTCAGGATTTGAATTTTTGTAATTTTGAAAAGCCTGGCATGAGTAATAAAATAAGGCGATGCTTATTTTATTATTGTTGTTTGGTTGTGTGAGAGGATTTTGGAGAGGATTTTCTCTAACTATTGAATAACATCTTCTTCCTCGTCGAAGAATGCGAAGAACACCGAGCCTTCGATGAAGAACTCTTTCACCGCAAAGAGGAGTTCGTAGTATCGTCTTCTTCCCTCTCTGAAGCCGGTGAGAGATGCCATCTTCGGAGATTGACGACGTGACGCCGAAGATTCTCTTCTCTGTAATGCCCACGATCCTCCTTCCGTGACGCCTTCTTCCATGACGTTCTTTTCCGCGACGAATCAACAATGCTTGAGGTAGGGGTTAATTTCTTTTTGGTGAATACTTTTGTCGTTGTTCATCATTTCCTAATTGAGCCGCCTGTTATCGTAATAACGGGAGGAGGTCGGACCGCACGAACACGACCGACCCTCCTCCCCCTTTGATGCTTGATTTTGTTGCGGCACGAGCAAGGCAGCGCGGTGCCGTTGCACTGCGCGGAAATAAGGAAGTATGGGCGGAGAATCACGGTGCTGTCACACCGCACTGTTTAAGTCGAACAAAGCCGCGGCGCCGTGGCGCCGTGCCGGAGAACCTCGAAGAGGCCGCGGCCGGAGCGGGGCCATGGCGGAGGGGCATGGTACCGTCGCGCCGTGCTGATCGGACAAGGTCTTGGCCTATGGCCGCGATGGTGCGGGGGAGCGGCGGCTGACTTCCGGTCACCGGAGCAAGGAGGCAGGACCCGCAGGGTGGTCCCGCGGTGACCCACCGGCCGGCCAAGTCGGCCAGTTAGCACAAAGGTCGGGGTTCAAAACTCCCGGCTAGCTACAGGAGCAGCCCCCCCACGTGGGGGCCATGTTTTGTCAATCAGGGGGGCAGCGCCCCCCCCCCCCCCCCCCCCCCTGTTCCGCTCAGCTCGGCCAGCCGAGCAGGCCGCGCGGGCCGCGCCAGCACGGCAGGCCAACCGGCCGCCTGGCCGGGCCGGGCCACGCCCAGGCTGGGCCGGGCCGCGCAGGCTAGGTCGGCCGCACCAACTGGGTCGGGCCGCTCCCAAACGGGTCGGACCTGGACCCGGTTTAGGTCGACCCGATTCGGGCCGACCCAGGGGGTCTCAGGCCGGGTCTGTTTGGGCCCAAACCCCCCATTTTCGGATCTCTTTCGGTATTTTTCCCATAACTTGGGATATGGACCTACGATTGATGCACCATCAGTTGTGATGTGATCCTTTGATCAAGACGGTCATTTCGGTATATTACACTCAAGGTTTCAGAGAACTTTCGGTTTGGCCGGGTTGGTTCGAACATGAAACCAACCGGGCCCTCGGAGCGGAAATGCTTTTAACTTTAACTCTGGATGTCTCATTGATGTGCCGTTGACTCTGTTAGATTCCTCTTAGTGAGACGAACCATTTGGCTTACTCCGCTCGAGGTTTGGATGTAGTTGGATTAAGGCCGGGTTGGTTTTGACTTAAAAACCAACCGGGACCCTTGAAAGAAAAAGCCAATAACTCTTAGATCGGGCGTCCGATTGACGCACCATCTGTCACGTTGAGTTCCTGTTGATGATACGGAACTTTGGGATACATCAACTCCAGACTTCATGTCATTTGATGTATCAGCCCCTCAGCTCGTGGAGCGGACCCTCCCCGAACGATCTTGCTGTGTGCGGGAACCCTAGAGCTAGTTGCGACTACGACGACGATGACGACTGTACGGAAATCCTCTGTGGATTCGACAGCGACGACTACAGAACTCAGAGATCCTCTATGGATCAGTGCTACCGATCCTGTGTAGGTCATATCCTGTATGGGTCAGCGATCAGCGGTCCTGTGTGGGCCAGTGCATACCGATCCTATGTGGGTCAGATCCTGTGTGGGTCATTGTGGGGGTTAGTACCTATCGGTCCTGTGTGGGTCATTACGGGGGTTAGTACCTATCGATCATGTGTGGGTCCGATGGCTAAGATTAATCAGTGGCTACATCTGATCGTCTCTATCGTCTTACGAAGAAGTATTCCTGTGTGCAACGAGTCTTGACTTTCAATATTATCTTCGATAAGATTGACTTGATATCCTGTGTGGATCACGTTATGCTTTCCTGTGTGGATTGGGTTGTGAATTCCTATGTGGAACAGGTTATGTTTTCCTGTGTGGACTGGGTTGTACTTGGGCACGGATGTTGGAGCCGAACTGGAATAGATGACTTAGGTATATGTATGGGCATATACCTAAGTAGTGTCGAATATTACTTCGTGATTGTATCTTTCCTTTTTGTGTTATCCTTTGTGGATTCTGGGAGAACATCGGGGGTCTCGGGGTCCCTACTGAGTAGCTTATACTCACCCCTACATGGGTTATGCCCGCACTACATTGTGTTGGATGGAGACGACGGACAGCGCTGATCGTGGTGGAGGCTTGTGGAGCAAGTCGGTACTTGGAGGTGGACCACTGGGCGGGACGTACACGGAGCGGACGACTGGACCCGTGGAGCTGAGGAGGCTATCTGTACCAACCCTTCAAGTGGGACTTCTAGTGGACAGCTCAACATTGCTGCTTTACTTTTCAGTTGATGTACTTCATTTCCAGTCGTACTTTACTTTCGGTTTGGGTTTGTATTCTGGCCCACTTACTTTTCCGCACTTACTATTGTACCCAGTTTTACTTAGTGTTTACTTCTGCTTGCTTACTCTGTGTGTTTGTTTACTTTATACAGGCAATGCCTTCCCTTTCTATCGTGAATTACGCCTTGGTGCTAGTCGCCAGCCCTGGGCTTATAGAAGGCGGGCTTGGGGTAGTCACGGAACGGACCCTGAGGTCGGGTCATGACAAGATTTTCCTTATCATCATTTGTAAGAGGATTATTCTCAACATGAGGGGGGGAACCATTTGTAAGAGCTTTAGAAACATCATACCCAAGAGATATATGATATGGAAGCATTCTGTCTTTCTAGATATGATAATTTTTATCATTTAAGATCGTAATCCCCTTACTGTTCACACAAATTAGATTATCCATCACTACTTATTCTTCAAAACTCAGAAAATAGTAAATGAAGGGAACCTTTAGATCTGATACCACTTTTAAGTTCCCAGTCAAGATCAAGTATCACTAAGAGGGGGAGGTGTTAAATCAATGATATCTTTTTTTTTTAATTTTCCCTTTTTCTAAAACAACCTTCACCTCCTATTAAAGATTTGTCACTTTTGCTGAAAACAAAACTATCACACATCCACATGAACACAAGTATTTATAATGTTTTCTACTCAAAAATAGTTGCTATGTCCTAGGTATGGTATGGAAACAATCCAATACCATACAATATACTTGAAAAAAAATCCTTTTGTATGAAATAAAATCAGTATAATATTCCCTTATACTCATGTAACATTATGTTCAATACAATAGTTAGTGTTCTCTTTCTAGCATAGATGACATAATATAATTTGTGTAATAAACATGTTACAATGATGCTTGATCAAATTTCTGAAATAATATCTTAAAAAAAATCTTCACTTTCTTACCTAGTAGCAGGAAAGAACTTCCTCTAGACTTCGTAATGACACTCAGTCTGATTTCCAAGCCCAATTCTCCATTCTAATTGCTCAGTTATATAAAATAACTTTGCAAGAGTACCACTAAAACAATACTAAACTTCTTATGTCTAATTCTAGAAATCCAGATCTGATTCCTAGTCTGATGATCCAACCTAATAAAATGACCAGCTAAATACAATCTTCTCTCTCCTAATTTATTCTTATGTACAGCAAACTTACTTAGGTATTCTCAATCTGGAAGTTTCCTCTCTCTATAATTCTTTAGTTCTCCACCTTCTTTATTGAACAGTACTTCAATGCAATAAAGTAAAAGTACTTTCACTATTTATAGGAGACCCAAATTTGGATTGGGAGGGATTATGTAAATATTTCTCACCCAATAAAATTTTCTCAAAACATAAAGTTTCCTTAAATTTTTTGTGCATGTTGACTTCTTCAATGCATCTCAAATCTTCTCGAAACTTCTTGAATCTTCTCACAACTTCAACTCACTTTAGAATTTCTTCACAAAGTTTAGCCTAATTTCGATTCTGATTCCCCATTCCGATTTCATAATTATGATGAAGATAGTGAATTATTCATTATATTTCTCTGCACCAATTGGAAAACTCAATGCCATAAAAACAAACAAACATATGAAAATAAAATGTCTTCTCATTATGATCCTTGAAACTGACTATTTATTCTGATTTCATCAATATGATGGAGATAGTAGATTCTTCATTACATTGCTTTACACCAAACTAAACAAATGAAAACCACTCTTCAAACTTATTCAAATACCTTTATGATCTTATCGATAACACTTTGAAAAGATTCGACCAATCCTCCTTTTGTTCATATCTTCATACTGATGATCCTGCATCCAATGATGTTTATCGGTGTTAGCATACATCAGATGGATCAGTATTTGCTCCACTCCTATAGTTCAGTTTCATTTACAGTCTGATGGATCTTTACCGAAATTTTATAAGACAAAATACAGTTTATCTTATTCCCAAAATAAAAATATGTCATATTTCTTCTTTCTCTTGACCCTCTTGTAAAACAATTAGAGAAATTATTTTCTCTTGACCCACTTGATAAGAAAAACAAAGTTCCCATCTAGAAAAAAATCAACAACTCGTCTTGATAAGAAATGGTGGAATATACCATTGATTGATATTTGATTTTATTCTTTGTATTATTCACAAAAAACTTTTCTCCTTCTCTTTATTTATTGGTTCCGACAACTTCCCCACAAAACAATTTTATCTCTGATAAAACTCTAAATCAGATATTTAAAAGATACCAATAATATTAATTGATGTTAGAATACATTACAATGGATCACTATCAATATGACTTTGATAATTGGTGGAGCTCTGCATCTTATGGACCGGTTATAGTAGCTTTGACATCAAAAACTTCTTTCCTTTTCTGAATAAAAATCGCACCACTTCCTTTTCTGAAGATTTGTTCCTCATGGATTATTGGTCTAACTGAAAACCACCATCTTTATATCTTAACGTTATAATCATCCTTCTCAGCTAAACAAAATATGCATATGGTGATCTCACACCGATGAACTAAGACCAAAATCCTTTAACTTCAGGAACTTTTCTTCTTTCACAAACTTCTTCTTGCATCGTGACTTCCTCTTAACTTTGAATATGTTTAAGTTTAGCTTCAACGTCGTTTGACTTACACTAGGAACTGTCATCCTATTCTTCCAGAAAATTTATTTCTTTCCAACCATACTCAATTAAATTTGTATCATCCTTTTTCCCCCTTTCCTTCATAAAGATCTCATTATAAGTTTCTCAGAAGACTTACGATTTTTTGAAATTACAAATAAACAAAGGATCATCATATTTATATCAGATCCACACATAATCTGATTCTCTTTCTCATTATGATCAAAACCTCATTACAGACCCAAGGTAAGTCTGATGAACCTTTTCTTCTAGAAAACATATTCCCAATCCAATGGTATTTCTTTATATTTTACTAATTGAATTGATTTATTTATTTTTTGACATTTCCTTGAAAACAAAATACAACACCTACAAAACAAACATCTTCCTGATTATGATAGTGACTCCAATCTTCAGGCCAATAGTTCTAAATCCGATTGATAATTTTTTCCACACAAATTTATTCTATCAGGATTTTCCATTACCTCCTCAATATCCTTTCTCTCTTGATCTATTAACAAAAAATAAAACAAAAACAAAACTTGGGCCAAATAGTATGAACTTACGCCAACCCATGTATTCTAAAACCATGTCAAACCAACCATTTCAATCCATTTCAATAAAAAATTTTTTTATTTAAAACATCACCATAAAAACATCACCTTGAATAAAAAAAATCCATATTTAAAAATCCATAAATAAATCACTTTGCATAACAACCAACTTTCACAAATCCAAAAACCTTCACTAAAGAGGGTTTCTACCATTCTTTTCACATCAATTTCACAATAAATTTCAAGAAATTCAAAAAATTTAGAACATAGACTTAAAGTTATAATATTATCAGTAAAGAGTGAAGCAACCAACCTCAGAAATTATGGTGAAAATTAATAATGATAAAAATTCTTCAACAAAATGGGTTAAAACTCCAAAAAACCAACATACATTTTGTTCCCTAACATCAACACAACCGTATCTCATCATTATTGGAATAAAATATTATAGATATATCCCTAATGGAATAGATATATGAATATAATAGAAGTAATAATAATAGGTTTGAGGAAAACCACTAAGAATGGAGACTTACCAAGCAATCCAACCTTCAACGTAATAATATTTGCCAATGGATTGCTCCCAGATCAAAGGGAAGAGTCTCCATGAACTTTGGGAGGATAGATAACCGATTTAGGTTTGTCAAATAGGGAAAACAAGTAGTTTATAGGTAATCCCAAGTGATGACCACAATTTAAGGATCTAATTTTTAACTATGCACATTTTAGGCACATGGTTAGGAAAACGATGCACAAACCATGCTCCAGCCACTGCCTCCAAACACCCTTCACACAGTTGGCACGCATGGTTAGATAAACCATGAACCAACATTTTTTTCCACTATGTTAATTTTCATGGTTACTTCTGTGTGGCCACATAGTTTGGCTAAACTATATTCCTAACCACGCGCCTACCCAGTAGCCTCTATCTCAATTTGCACGGTTTCCTGAAGGAGATTCATGATTTCTATTAACCGTTCACAAACTTTGAACCTCCATAAAATCCTAAAAACATTTCAAAAATACTACAAACCCTCCCAAACTCCAACCATACACTTTATATATTTAAAATACATAAATAAATGGGTAATTAATTTAAATCATGGGTACTACATTACGCTTAGCCCATTTTTTTAAAGACCACTTATAAAAGTTAAACATTAATTCCATAATACAATTAAAGAAGTGAATATATAATATATAATTGTATTTAATTTCAATTAAAACATTAAAAATAGGGTTTTTGTTGGGAAAAATCCTTCAAGGCATCATTGAAGCATTTTTTAGGTGATTGTGTTTGTTGACAAAGTGGACATCTATTTTGTGATTGTTGACAAAGCAAAAAATGATATACAAATTTGTTGAAAAATGGGATTTCATGGTGGCATGTTGAGTTCAAGGGATGTGTTTAATGATCCATGTTTTATTAAAGTATGTCAAAAAAGGAATGGATGATCTGGAGGTGGTACAAAAATATCAGATACAAGGTGGCACCGTTTTGCAGTGTTTGCCAAATTTTTGGGCCTGAAAATTGACAAATGAAGAAAAGTTGTTTTTGGAAAAGGGACTTGTGAGTTGTGTATTTGAAGGAGAGGAAACTTTCACACCTAATGTATTTCAATATCAGAACATCAAAATATGGCAAAGGGATAAGGGGCACCCAAATTCTAGGGTTGGTCGCGCAAGTGATTTGCGCGGCAGAGACTTGTGTGCCGAAACTTGTGCGCCGAGGGGAGACTTGCACGTCGTCACGCATGGTATCCAAATTCCTATAAATAGAGGTAGAGCCCTCCTTATTATGTGTAGATTTCAACACTTAGAAATATCTGAGCTACCGTCGCGCAGGTGTGGTGGTCGCGCAAGTAAAACTTGCGCGCCAGGTGATAGTTGAGCGCCTAAGGTGGTTTGGGCGAGAAATAAATTGAGTCGTGCAAGTTTTGAGTTAAAGAAGAAGGCGTCACGCAATTGGTTTGGTGAAACTTGTGCACTAGATTTTGATGAATTGCAAAAGTTTTTGGTTGCATGCCAATATTGGTTTTGGAGAAAAAGGGTGTGTGTCGAGAAAGTTTGGAGTTGTAGAAGCTTGTGTCGCGCAAGTGGTTGAGGTTGAATTGTGTGCCAGTTTTGAATTGTGCTCCAAGACGTGCACGCCGACTTAGATAAAGGCGCCAGGTATGTTTGATTCACAGCAGAGATTCAGGGCTACGCTAAAGCTAGAAGATTTCCCGATACCTTCGGTGCAAAGTGAGATTCATCTACGGGTGAAAGTTGGACTTCAACAGAGCATCCAAAATACAACAGAGGATGTATTCTTCAGTGATAATGAAGAGACCTACATGTTTATAAACTGTTAGTGGATCCTTTCCAGATCATTGAGAAAAGGAAGAGGAAGAAGGTGATCCTCTCCACCGGTAGTGAGCCAGAGAGAGAGAAACAGGGAGTGACCCTTGGGAAAGCAGTGAGCTGACCCAAAACATTGTAAAGGCATTGATCCTGGGAATAGAAGTGATATATCCTGAACCTTGTAAACAATAGTGTGCTTATAGTAAATTTGGTACATCATAACACTGTCAGTGTATTCTCCTTGGACGTAGCCCAGTGAGGGTGAACCGAGTTAAAATTGTTGTGTCTTGTGCATGCTTTAATTTCTGTTTATATTGTGCAACGAGAAATATATAGAAGAGTGTTTTTATTAATAGCGAAACAAGATCAGAACGAGATTTAGTTTTAAATTAGTCATACCCTGATTCACCCCCCTCTTAGGGTATTCGGCCTTGTGTACCTAATAGATTTCAATTTATCAAAATAATTAAACAAAAAAAATACTTAGTGAAAACAATCTCTCTTTTTTTAAAAACTCAATACCAAAACAAAAAAAACTTTAATTTTTAAGAAATATCCAAATATTCTTCCAATTTTTCTCCCTAAATTTTTCCCTCCTTTTGAAATTTATCAAAAAATATAAAGAAATAATAAAAATATGAAGAAAAATATATAAAAATATTAAATAGGGGATAAATACCCCTAAATTCATGCACTTTTTAACAGTAGAGATATAAAGAAATAAATCATAATTTAACAAGTTCTCAAAAATTAAACTTTCGTCAAGACTATTTCAATTTTTAATTTTTTAAATATCAAAGAATCTAAAGCTTTAGTAAATATGTCTTCTAGTTGTATTTATATAAGAATGTATTCTAAAACAATTTCCCCTTAAATAACATGATCTATTAATAAATGAAATATAACATCTATATTTTTAGTCCTATAACAATGTCCCCTTAAATAACATTATCTAATTAGTCATTAAAATCACATCAAGTCTGTTTTACCTAGAGGCTCTGTGCACAACAATTAGTAGAAAAAATGTACTCTGCCTCAGCTGTGGACAAAGAAACTGAAAATCGCCTTTTGGTACTCAATGATATTTAATATTTATCTAATAAGTGACACATACCTAATGTAATCTTCCTATCATGTCTACAACCTCAAAATTCAGAATTAGAAAATGATAACATATTAAAATAGTTCTAATTGGACTAAAATAAAATAGTGTTAACTATTAATTTAAAATCTCTAATTATTCTTTCAATAGCCTTCAAGTAAATCTATTTTAGTTTAGAATGATGTTTAGAACACATAAAAACAACAAACATAATGTTAGTACTTGATGGAGTTAGATATAATATGATTTTTATCATTTCCCTATATAATTTTTCACTTATAGACTCTCTAGATTCATCCACATAAAGTTTAGAATTAGTTCTCATCAGAGTTTTTATAGTTTTACATGAATCAATATTTAATTTCTTAACTAGATCTTCAGCATATTTTCATTGATTTAGAAAAATACCATCTTTTCTTTGTAATATTTAAAGACCAAGTAGAAATTTTTAATTCTCCCATTAGGATCATATCAAATTCATTTGTCATTAATTTTGAAAAATCATCACTAAGTATATCATTTTTAGAACCAAATACAATATCATCAACATATATTTTTACAATTAAAATATCATTAAAAAAATTCTTTATAAATACGTTTGGATCAATATTTATTTTATTAAAATCATTTTGTAGTAAAAACGTTTTTAGTTTGTCATACCAAACTCTTGGAGCTTTATTAAGACCATATAGTTCATTAGATATTTTGAAAACAAGGTTTAGAAACTCAACATTTTCAAAACTAGGTGGTTGATTAACATATACTACTTCTGAAATTACACCATCTAAAAAATAATTTTTTACATCCATTTGAAAGAGTTTAATTATTTTAAAAACATGATAAATCTAATAAAATATGAATATTTTCTAATCTGGGAACTGGAAAAAATTAATCTTCAAATTCAATACCTTTTTCTGGTAAATGAACTTGGGTAACTAATCTAGCATTATTTCTAACTATATTACCAGACTCATCAATTTTATTTTAAAAAATACATTTTGTTCTTATAGATAGTTTATCTTTAGGTAAATCAACTAGATTCAAGAAATTATTCATATCAAACTTGTTAAGTTCATCTTGAATAGAATTAATTCAGTTTGAATCTTTCAAATCCTCTTTAATATTAACTAGTAAAAAATCAGAAACAAAGTAATAATTAACACAAAAATTCAAAACAGATTTTCTATTTCTTATTCCGGATTCAACATTTCCAATTAAATTTTCTAAAGAATGATGTCTATGAGTTTTCCAATTCATAGGATCAAATTGATAATATATTTGCTCCCCCATTTTCAGGTTTATCTTCATCTAAATTGAAATCAATAAATTCTTCACTAGAACCAACAGAATATATCATTTATTTTTCATTATTTTCAACGAATTTCACATGAAAATAGTCCTCCATTTACATACTTCTATTATTATATAATATATTAGATTTTCAATTATTTGAATATATTATAAAAATTCCTTCATCACTTTTAGTATCAAAATTTTATAGATTGTATTTATTATTTAAAATAAAAAAACAACAACCAAACAATTTAAAGTATTTGATAGTAGGTTTCTCTTCTTTAAACAGTTCATAAGGGGTTTTAATTAAAAAAGGTATATAATAACCTATATTTAATATATGGAAAGAAGTATTAACATATTTATACCAAAAATATATTGGTAGGTTGAATTTACTAATAATTTTTCTTTCTATTTCTTGAATAATTCTCCTTTTCCTCTCTACAACACCATTTTATTGTGGTGTTCTAAGGGTGGAGAAATAATGGAAGTATCAATTATCTTCAAAAAAAAATCTCAGAGTCTAAGTTAACAAAATATCTTACTTTATCAATTATAATTTATGAAATTAAATGAGCTTTTTGATTTTGAATTTGTTTACAGAATGTAATAAAATTATTTAATATTTCACTTTTATAGGATAAGAAAAGAGTCCAAGTGAATCTTCTAAAATCATCTATATTACAAACACATATCTCTTAATACCCAAACAATCCATTCTCATGGGTCAAAATAAATCAAGATAAAGTAGTTATAATCATCTAGCAGTTTTAACCGTATTAACTGCTCTAAAAGGCTCTGTTCTTCTTACCTTTCAGACATGAATCACATACAATAAACTTACTAGCTTTAAATTTTTGAAGTTCTAGAACCCATCCATTTTTTTCCAACATGTAAAATTATAGAAGATGAACATGTCCCAACCTTATGTTCCAAATAATTTGGTCTATTTCTAAAGTATTTAATCACATTAAAAATTTTCAGTTTAATTTAAAAAAAATCTATATAAAAGATATTTTATTTTTTATTGGTATAAAATAAAATAGTATTATCTTTATACTAAATACATTTATTATCTTCAAACTTTACACTCATACAATCATAATTTTTTTTATATTATTATTAAAATGTGTTTTAATTCTTCTGCATATAGTACTTTATAAATTATAATATACTTTAATAAGAAAACTACTCCAAAACCATTAACCATGACTTTAAAGTTTTCACTAAAAGTGATTGTACCTCCATTATAATAATTAAAAATAAAAAGTTAGATATGTCACTAGTCATGTCTCTGGATCAAACACTATCCATGTACCATGTATCTTCATAAATATTTAGGTAGGTTTCTTGTAAAACATATTAAGTAGATAATTCTTTTGTAACCCAAGCTATTTTAGGTCCAACCAGATTATTAATACAACTCTTAGAAACTTATATAGATTTAAGAAATTTATTATAGTGTAATCTATAGGATAAATTCATAGATATAAAATTCTTGAAGTGGTCTAGTGATTGAGTGAATCTTAAAGAACATTTATTAGCATAATTCCCTTTGAGATTACATATGAAGCACGTAATATTTGAGACATTTTCTTTGTTACTTTTAACAAAAGTAGTACTATACATATTAGGTATCCTTCTATTATAGCCTAAGACAATTTTTTATTTATTAGTTTTGTTCAAATCCATCATCTTTTCAAATCGTTATTTTCCTTGAACAAAAATATATAGGGTTTATTTTAATCATGTTATCTCCCTTTTAAGATTTTCATTCTCTTTTAAACTAACTTACAGATCATCAAAAAATTTCAGAGTTGTACAAGATTCTATATTTTTTAGTATCTTATTTTAATATTTAAAATCCTTACATTCTCTTTAAATTTTATCTAAATCATCAAAAAATAATTTAAATATCTTGTATTGATCTTCATCAGTTTTAGACATGAAATATTTCATTCTTACATTACATTTTCAAGATTAATTAGTTTAGAATCTAAAACATTTTTCTCTTTATTAACTTTATTATTTTCTCTTTGAATTTCTCTATATGGTTCAAAAATTCTAAAAATATCACTTTGAAGCTTTTCAATTTTTTTAATTAATTATTTAACTTCATTTTCGATATCATACTCATAGACATACCTGTAATTAGAACAAGTTTTTACCTCATTATTTATTGTGTCCATTAAGAAAATATTTTATGAATTCTTTTCGCTCTCAAAACCATCAATACTGGAGTCTTACTCTTTTGTATATCTCTATCCAGCATGATATTTCTCTTTTAGTTCTTTCTTGTATTTCTAGTACTTTTCTTCTTATTTAAATTTTGGAAATTTTGATTTTATATATCCATTTTTTCCTTCACTCATAGAATATTAATTCAGAAACATCTTATTTACTACTCTTACCTATTTTAATTCCCTTTCTATCATCCTTTTGAGGGTCTCTTTTGGGATGCTTCTTAAATCTTATCTTTCCTTTTATGTACCTGTATACTCCTTTGGTGAAATTATTAATTTAATCCTTCTCACTTTGCTACAACTCAAAATCAGAGGAATTAACAATAAAATTTATATTTTATTTAAATTTTATACATGTCCTTTTATCTTGATCATTAGCATTGTCATTATTTATTTCCATCTCATACTGAAGAGGGGATCCTATTAGCTGATCCATTGAATTTTTGGTAATATTCTTACTTTCATCAATTGAAACTTTCTTTGAGTTCCACCTTTTGGGTAGAGATCAAAATAATCTTTTGATAAGAGATTCATTATTTATAGTATCCCTGAGTGAAACTATATTGTTTACAATTTTTTTGAATATATTGTACATCTTGTTGATTCTCTATTGATCAATAATTCTGAATTCTCGAAACTCAAATATATGAATTCCTATCTTGGTTATTTGAAAATTTTCAATTCCATGATGAGTGAATTTTAAAGTCTTCTAGATTTACGAATCAATTTTACATGTGAAATTATGACTATATATATTTATACTTAAATATCGATAAAAATAATTCACAAATTTTTAATTTAGAACCCATTTTTCGCATTATTACCAGTTAAGGTTTCTAAATCTATATCAGGAAGTTTATAATATTTTAACATAATATCCTAGAATTAAATACCAATATTTTTTAGAAATACCTCTATATTTTCCTTTCAATATACATAGTAACTTACATTAATGTGTGGTGGTCTGATGAGATCCAGCATCTCAAATTTCTAACTTGACATAACAAAGTGGCTAATCTTTTCCTTTGAATTTTAATTCTGAATAGTGGTTAGTAAAAAATAGATAATGAAATAGTTAAAATAAATTCCTTAAAAGGAACCACCCTAAATACCAATAGTTAGGTCCCGGTGTATAGAAATATTGACTAGAAGGGGGTGAATAATACTTTTAATGATTAATCAATTAAATTTAATTGAATATGATTATCAGAGTTATAAAAATGTTAAATGTCCAGTAGAAATAAACAAATAACACATGATGTTTTTATAGTGGTTCAAATCGCCAAGATTCCAGTCCAATATTAGATCTTCTATACTCGGTGAGGAGACAGGTATTTAATAGATCCTCACTCTTATTAGGGAGTGGTAACCCGATTACAAACAGACCTACCTTTTTCTCACTTGGTAGTATAACCCCTGAATTTTGAGGGAGTCATAACCCACCTTCCTTTTTCTTAGATGAATAACCATACATTACTTTTATATGGGATGAATAACCTAGTATGATGACTTTTGTATGGGAAAAGTGAAAACCAAACTCTAGAGTATAAATAGAGGGAAGTAAGAAATACAACAATGAAATCTAGAAATAAATTTGAAAAACAGAAGTTAAGAAGATGATGTTGAAATTCAATACACCTCAAGTTCTTGAATAACTTCAGTAATGGATGATTAAAAACAATGAAGTCCTTCATGGTCAAGGCAATGGAACAATAGTCATAGTCCAGATGATGTACTTCATAAATTTTGTATAAAGGTCATATTTTTCTATCTCTGTAAATCTCTAAAAATTATTGTAGTCAATATAGCTTGAATCATTATTATCAAGATAGTTTTAACATAATTTTTTAATTCTCATTTTAATTTATACTCATGTCATTAACTAAAAAAATCTTAGAGTGTCTCTTTGACTCATGCGGTAAGCTACCTAGAGGCTTCATGGTAAGTACTCCCATCAAGTGGTAGGTTCACTTCACCTATTCAAGGTAGGTTTGTTGAACTCATAGTTGGATCATTTTCTTTTCGTTAAGTTTAATACCGCACATCCAAATAATTTCAAATAAGCCTTTATAGTAATTTAATCCTCATGTAGTAACCTCAATCGTGGTAACAAGAATTATTGTGCCATGGTATGTTCCACAGTCACTTGAATGTAGGCACATGATAGATTCAAATGGAAGGAAATGTGTCCAAATATGAAGCATTTATCACATGGATGAGGTGTTTTTCTCATGGAGGAAGATGGTACAGTTGATGATGATGCTTATAAATAACGTTTTAAGGCATACTTCCCTAGACAAAAGAGCTCACTACTACAGAATAAACAATAACCAGCAAAGTGTATGGATGCACTTTTGGCCTGAATAAAATGATATCTATTGTGTATAAGTGAGATCAACCTTTAAAATATTTTAATTCATGAAAAATATAGTTGCATGCATGATGTCGTAGCCTCATAACCTTAAAAACGTGATCAAAATTGTCCCATGTTGGCCTTGGTTTGATCATTGTAGTTATGTTCATGAAGAATTATGATCTAAAACACTTCAGTGATGCTAGAGGTTGAAGATGATGGGAAGATTAGACCGTTTGGATTGCTTTGATTGTGTAGCGTGTGTCCAGTATGTATGTTTTTTAATAAAGGAACAGTAACTGCATGATATGAATCCCTTATCGATTATTATCCCATTATGGATTCCTATATATCATTAAAAGTGTTCCACTAATGGTTTGAGATGGAAACAGGGGATCTTCACCTATTATAGTGCACCACACACCACACACCCCATGGGCCACACCTCACCTACGCAAGCCCATCGGAAACCTGACCCAAACTATGCACCCTCACCTAGTTGTACTATTATGGGTATTTTACATAGAACTACTCACTTTCCTTCCTACTTTAATGGATGGTCTGAAGGCTACTCTCCCTTTCGATTGACCTCTAGATCCCCCAATTTGGTTGAGGGCTGGGCCCATTGGCTGATTAAGGTTGGCATAATTTTTTTCTAAATACCACATAAAAATTTTAAACATTAATTCCAGTATACAATTAAATAAGTAAATCTAAAAAATATAATTATATTTAATTTAAATTAAAATTGTAAATAAAGAGGATTAAAATTTATCAAAACAATTAAACATAAAAACACATAGTGAAAACAATTTTATCAATACACATCCCCTAAAATGGGATGAAAATGTTGAATTAAATATTCATGAAAGTTTCTTAAAGACACTATAAAACCCAAAAAAATAATTCTATTTAGTTCTCTGAAGTTAATGAGAATATTTATTGAAGAAAAATTTTCTCATTCCCCAAAGTAAATGAAAATCTACATGATTTTATTTTAAATAAAGTTTTAGGTGAATACGATGTTTTATGAATGATCATTGTGATGTATTTTTTATATGAAATAATAATAATATAATGACCATAGATTTTTTGATGAAAAAAACATTAAAATATATTAATTAATTTTAATAATGAATTTAAAATAATGCATCCCTAAAGGATGATATGAAAATAGTGTCCTTTGACATCATATTAAAAGATATCTTCATTTATCAATTATTACTCTTGTAACTGTAATATCGAATAAATACTTTATCATTTATCATGTGCTTATGGATTATTAATATCATCTCACGTAATTCATTCAATATTATCCCCTAAAGTAAATATTATTACTCTTATAATTCATATATGAGATAATAGAATTACATAACCATTATAATATAATATATTTTATGAAAATAAATTTACCAATTGATGTGATTAAACAGTGGTCATCATTATAAATAAAATTAGTAATTAATCAATTCCCCGATGTGAATGTAGTTTTAATTAATCTATCTAAATCCTTTAAGAGAATGAAATTATTCATGAAAATTTTTATATGATTTTTTCTATTCATACTCATAATTTTATCATGAAAATTTGAGAGTTTAACTTTTATCAAATGATTTCTCATTCATTTGGTAAAGTGAATGTTATTTATGAATTATAATTTTTTATATTGATGAGGTGTGTGTTGTGAATCCAAAAGATTATTCTATATTGGTTATCACTACCACATCCATCAGCTTCAAAATGTGTGGTGATCTATTTCAAAGTATATTTATTTTAAACTAATATTTGGGCAAAAAGTTCAAAATATACAATAATCTACTTGGTAATGGGAATAACGCATGATAATTATATTATGAATTCATCAACCACTAAAAGTGGGAATTATAATGATAAATATGAGTATGAAGAAGGAAGATCTTAAATATCTTATATACATCAATCCTAAAGAAAAATAATTATAAATATTATTTCCATTAAAGGATTAAAAATAAATCATATATGAGTTAGTGTATGCTCATGTAAGTAAATTTACTGGTTGAGAAAATTAATTAATGACTTTATAAGAGATAATATATTCATATTCAGTAGTATAAATTCTTAATTATTTTTTATATCTGATGTCTCGATGATATATATTAATTATATTCTTTAAAATGAATATCATATGGAGACATTGGATAAAATAGGTACATTGATATGTAACAAGTATTTATAAAAAGTGATTATAAATAATTTTTTATATACAATCAAATCAATAATGGTAAACCAGAAGTTTAATGATCCTAGAACTTTAAATAGACATGATGGTTTAGTACATCCAAGATCAATTATAATGAAATATGTTCAATGAGGTATACATGAGCATAAATATGTTGATAACATAGTAGAAATCCATTAGGGGTAGAATTATGAATTTATTTAATGGATGTATATCTACAAAATTATAAAAACGTTCATTCTCATTAGGTTATTATGAATTACCCATGTAAAATAACTTACCATGAGTTATCGATTATTAAGATACCTATTATTGAGGTAAATTACTTATATCATTATCATCTATTTTGGAAACGAATTTCCCCTAAATTTATAAAGAAATAATTATGAATTATATATGGGAATTCCCACCTACCATGTGATCCCTTTAAATACTATATGAAATGTGCATCTACTAAATGGTCATGTGTGTTATTATCTATTTGTGAGTACACATTGTATGGTATGTATGTTGATTAAAATAAATATTGAGCATCACATACTATATACAAAATGGTCTTGTAAAACCACTTAGAAGATTCTCACAACACTTACATGAATGTAAAGTGTTAAAAAATAGTTTTATTACACAAACAATAAGTATGGTTGAACGGATTATATAAAATTATTTTTCATTGTGGGTAGAAATAAATAAATATATTTTCCCATTAAGTGAAAAATGAATATATCAACAAAATTATACATTTTTAGATATTGTTCTTAAAGTGACACTAGTTCTAGAAAAATTATGAGATCACACTCAATGTTGTTGATAATATATTTTTATTTTTAAATGCTTCCAAAACTCATTGATGATAGTAGATTTTGATATATGTCAACATCATAATAATTGTATAAAATTATTAAAGGAAATTATGATATGTTCAACATATAATGTTTTGGATTGATTATCCAAACTACCAAGACTATTGAATACATATGATATTATTATAAAAATATTATTCCTTGCATATTTAGAAATAATATAAGTTTGGATTATTTCAAATTGATATTGTCATTGTTTATTGATTGAAACATCTATATATGACCCCTTAAGGGTTCTAAATGACTAAAGAATATTCAAATTATGAAAGTTTCACTAAATATGATAAATTATGGGTTTAATTGAATGAAATTTATTTTATGTATTCATATTAAGATAAGGAATAATATAAAATTATATTTATTATCCCATAGTTTTAATGTATCATCATATTCATCATATTATAAAGATTTATTAAAAATATTTAAACTCCCGAAGTGTTTTCTAAAATAAATGAATTATTTGATAATGAAATTAAAAAGAATATCCCTTTATTTTGAATTATTCACCCAGAAGATGAAATCATAATTTTTTGGATGAATTTACATATTCATGAAAATACCCTGAACCATTAAATATTTTTCTCCCACGAGGGCCATATTTCATACACTATGGTTTAATGAAGAACTTACTTATCCAATAAGTATTAAATATAAAAGAATATTCTATTTATCCCTAAAGGATATATGTATAAATATTCATTTTTACCTTAAAAATAATATGAGGTATTATTATAATAAACATTTTGCAAGGAAAATTTCTTTTCTAACTCTTTTAGATTTAAAGGGTATATTTTTTCATAATTAAAAACTGAATGTTTTGTTTATAAAATGATCATGGAAACTCTATGAGGTAAATGATGTAGCGATGACTATTATGATTTTGAGATGTAACTTTTTTATTATTTTTACTGTATTCATGTTTTTCCCATAATGTTTTCTTGATAAGGTTTTTAACAAGACAAAACTATAGGGACTCAATTTTGTTGTACTCCTTTTCCCTAATCAAGGGTTTTCCCCTAAACGGGTTTCCCTTGATGAGGTTTTTTGAGGAAATCATACATCATAACTGACATCCAAGGGAATGTTATAAATTATTATTGATGTTTATAATTAATATAAATTGTCGGCCTTCTCCATGATTCATAATTTGCAAAAATACCATTCATTATTACCTATGTTATCCCTCCCATGTCTTGAATAAATAATTAAATAATAATATTAATTGATGTCCTCAAGACACAATTAAATGATATAATTAGTGGGAGTTGGGAGTGATACATTATTTTTTCCTTCATCGGGGTTTTTCCCCGGTGGGTTTTCCTGGTAAGGTTTTTAATGAGGCAACATTACATGGAATTTAGTTACTTTGGTTTCAATTATTTTTTCCACATGGGTTTTTTAAGTGAAGACTATATAAGATTCCATGAAATTATACCATTCAAGGGGGATTGTTATGAAATATTAAATATGAATTTCATAATTAGAGTAACTCACATTCACAACATAGCCCTTCATGTTCCCAACTTTTCAAGTGCTAACTTTTGGTATTCTTATATACTCTATAAATACCTAGAAATGATAATGAAAGTGGATGTTTTTTGGGCTATACTTTACATTATTTTATATACTTCTCATATTTCTATTATATTTTTGTTTTTATTTCTCATCGCCATCACCTTCAATCCTTATTTCACCAATGATGTGCTTTCTCCATGATCGGTCTTACATTTTTTGTTTCAAAATTCTTTATGGTTTCAATTAGCATTTGATCAATTTCATAATATTAAATATTATTTAAACATTTTAATTAAACTAATTGTATGTATCATCACATGTTTTGTATGTATTAAGATTTATTTTTTAATATTCATATATATATTAATATATATATATATATATATATATATACAGTGTACATATATGTTTATAAATATCTTACACATCCCAACCTACAATGTACTTAATAAGCCGAGTGTATCACCCTAAATTCACCTTTAATAGGTCATAAGCTAGAAACTAGAACCAAGAAGACATAACATATGTCTGAAATTACATAGAATATACAACCTATAACATAAATACAATTTTATCCAGTAACAAGATATCCCCATCCACATAGGATACACATAACTAATTGAAAATGGAGAAAACAATGCATGCATAAACATGTTAAACATCCTGAGGGAACACAATACAAATGCTTGTATATATAAAAGGGAAAAATAATAAAAATCCCAATATATCAGAATAAATCTTACCTCAAGTGATTAAAAAGAAGGGAATCCCCATTTCATGTCAACTCTAACCTCAAGAATCACCAACCATGAATACGACCAAGAACCACTAACTCTAAGCCCTGCTAGCCCCATTCCCATCAAAATCGTTATCAACTTATACGCTATCTGCACTAACATAACATGTGTGGATATAATATCCATGCAGGGGTAACGATAAAAATACCTAGTAGGATGCCATGAAAACATTAAGGACCTTGGGTTTTATATCATCCCATGACCAAGGACCAAACCATACTACCTGAATTTAGGAAAAGGGGGAAGAACACAAAATAGTGAAGAATGTGAGGCTTCACCTCCCAATAGAAAATCAACCCACATCACTATATAATTTGTTATATTAAGCACTACCTTTTGTTAATGCTTGCTAATAGAATTGATAAATGGGTGATTTTATCAATGCTAGCTAAAAGTGTAAATAAATGGGGTCTTTACCAGCTTTAAACAACATGTAAATGAAGGTTTGATTTTATCATTGATTTTTAGCATTGATAAAGGTCCCCATTATTGGTGATTTTCATAGATTTTATTTACATTTTCTTAATGATGAAAAAATAACCCCTTTATTAGCACCTTTAGATAATGTTGATAAAGACCCCATTTATCAGTATTTTTATTAGCCTTTATGAGTGTTTTTTTAGTGCTGATAAATATCCCTTTTATCATCTTTTTTCTTAGTTCTAATAAAAGGTGACCTTCATAATTATTTTTTATAAATTATGAAAAATAATATTTTAAAATATAAATATATTTATGTCGAAATATATAAAATATATTTTCATAAATATGATATATATTATAAAAAATATGTATTTACACTTAATATATAAAATATTTAGTGAAATTTAATTTAAAAAAATAATTAAAATAAATATAATTTAATAATTTTAAAATTAATATTAATTAATATATATTTAATGACAATTTAGTGATAGAAAAAATTAATAAATTAATTAATATTTCAAATAAGTTAAAAACATGACTTGAACTTAAAATGAACATAACTTTTGATTCATGCGTTTGTTTGGGGTCCACACGATATCAAATCAAATCTTTAAAAAATTTATACATTTTTTGAATCTAGGGGATCTTGGTCCATATTTTTTTCTAAATAAAAAAAAGGTTTAGAAGAACTTCATAACTGAGTTTTTTATTAGGATATCCAAAATTTTTATCATTCGATGGAAGTTTAACATTTTTTAAGGTCTTATTATCATTTTTCGATGGAGACTCAATTTATTCCTAGGGATTACACTAATATGGATATTATGGGATTTAAATTTTAATGTTTTTCTTATTGTAGTTTTATTTATAAATAAACACATACATATCTGAAGAGTTTTTTCTAGCTGGAATATTCATTGAATATTTGGGTGCGTGAATAAAATGGATTAAATTCCCCTAATATTCAGTGAATAAGTGTCAGTAAAAATAAATGTGTTAAATATGGACAATTAGTTTTTAATTAAATGAAATTTATTTTCCATGGATATAAAATGAGGCCTTCAGAAGCATCCTTGATCATCCAATGATAGCCAGAGATCTTCTTTGTATTGTGAGATCCTTGAGAGCTCCAAGTGAGAAAGAAAGGGAGAAGTGGGTGGGGGAAATTCATAAAATACTTATTCTCCATGAAATAAAATCTCTTTTTTATCTATCCATTCCATTTCTTAGAGATCATAGAATCACATAAAGTGTTATCAAAGGGAGTTTTGGTGTCGATAATGTAGTGAGATGATACAGTTCCAATACCGGTAACGTTTCCATTGAGTTTTCTGGTAGGTGCTCTGGTGTACCAAATCATCAGTCAATCTCGACCGTTGATAATATTTTTGATAAAATATTGATCAATTAGAGTCCAATTTCGATGATACAGGAGTCAATTCCACCATTTTTTACTATCATAGACAAAATAGTATACTCTATTTTTCATAATTCTACCTTAATTTGTATATAATTTAAATTCAATCGAGGGACCATCCACAAGAGGGTTCTTATATTGACTTCCTCAAACTACTCGATTTGGAAGCCTTGAATGGAAGATAAACATAATTATAGAGATCTCATTAACCCCATTGTGAAAAAGGGAGTCAACTTTGATGACACCAAGAAATCTAAGTAGAAGAACCTAAACAAGAAAATAATCGGTCTAATCCACCAATGGATCCTTTATAGAATCTACCACTAAGTTGATCTAGAGACTAGAATGTGTGAAATCTAGATGAATTTGGATAATATATACAATTAAAATACTACTTGAAACAAGATTTGGTGGTTAAATAGGTTGATGAATCTTCAACTACAGAGTAAGAGATCTATAGCCGAACACACCAACAAGTTTTAGAGATCGTTGAATCAACTGGTGGCTACTGGTAATACACTAACTAATGATGATCAGGCAAACCATCTACTTTGAACACTTCCTGATATCTGGGATACACTGGTGGTGTCCCTTATAAACTCATCGCCTAGAGGAAAACATACCATGGAAATGGTAAATTAATTGTTCATTGAAGAGGTTTGAAGGAAGGACATGAGTTATAACTATATGCGTGCTATCATCCTGGAGAAGCTAGGGAGAAAACATGGGGGTGGTCAAGGGGTAGTAATTGGAGGTCAAAACAAGAGTAGAGGAAGGACCATGGTTGGTAGGAGTCTAACGTAAAAATGATACCATTGTGGAATGGAGGGACACTTGAAGAAGAATTATCTAAAATTACTACAAGATAAAGGCCAAAGTAGTAACAAATAAAGAAGAAATGAAGACACACGTGTGATCATAAATGAAGAAACTACACTTTGATCCAAATATTAAGAAGATACATGCTTTCATATATCATTCCAGGACATAGAATGGGTGGTCGATACTGTAAAATTGTACCACATCACTCCACATTGTGATCGTTTCTCGAATTATCAAGCTGGTTAATTTGGTGCAGTCAAGATGGGGAATACCAATTTTTCATAGATTCTTGGCATGAGAGATATCCAATTCAATGTAAATATTGGATATATAATCACCGTGAAGGATGTTCAATATGGAACAAGTCTTCACCTCAACATGTTATCAGGGATATTCTTTGAAATACAAGTCTATAACAATATCTTCAGTAACGGAGCATGGAAGACAAAGAAGGGAGTCATCATCATCACTTGAGGAAACATATGCAATATTTGTCGGAAACTCATGTGAAGATATGTGTTAAAACCCTCAACATAGAAGAAAGAGGGACGTCATCCAATTCTTGGCATAGGAGACTCGTCCACGTGAGTGAAATAGGGTCATCTACCTTGATGAAGAAGAATAACAATAAGTACATCCATTTTGAAAATTTTTCATCACTCAATCCTTGAAAATAATAATTGAATGGGAATACACATAGATTTTGTTCAATAATGATTTATCAAGGGGGGAAATTTTCTAAATATGGTGCACTCTGATGTATAAAATCCCATGGAGGTGGATTCACTGGAAGGTATCAAAAATTTCCTAAAATTTATTGATGGTGCATCTCAAAATGTGTGGGTGTTTTTATTAAGAACGAAGGACCAGGTGCTGGACTACTTTAAGATATTCCATGCCATAGTAGAGTGTGAAACTAAAAGGAAGTGTTGGGGTTGGAGTTATAGAACCAACAGTTTATAATTTGTATTACATGTATATTCTAAAGTATGAATATTATTAAAAAATATTTTTACATATTTTTCATTTTTTTGTAAGAATTTAATGTAATAATATCCTAGGGTATCTTTCAAACTAATAAGGAAATAGTAGATCTCCACTATTATAAGAAATTTGATGTGATGCGATGATATTATTAAATGTAATTATGTATTTGGATAACGTACTATGATAGGACACATAGTATGTAGACTGGAAGGTGTGAATACTCATAATCAGATAAGGCTCCTTCTCATTAAGTTTTCACTTAGTAATCTCCAAGATGGGAGATTATGAAAATAATCCCTTAAGTAGGAATTTTTCGTATTTTAGTGTCATCAGATATTCCTATCTACGAGAATGTGTAATGGTCCTTAGACTTAAATATTATTATTAATGCATTCCATGAATCATGAAATTAGATTTACTAACCAAAATTTCCACACCATATATTAGAAGGAAGTATGGAATGTTATGTGCATCTTGAATGGAATGTTATTAATGGATAAGTCAAGGAAGGAATTATTATGTCCATCTTTACATACATTTATATCTCCATCCTTTTATTGTAATAGAACTAATGCATTAAATTCCATGTCCATGGTACAATGACGTGTTTATGTCAGATAGTCAACAAAAGACCTATTGATCATATATGTTGGTGACACATATGTACAACCTGATTGATATGATATTGTAAAAAAACGATTATATTATAAAATTATCATTCATATGTGGTGGTAAACATTACAAATTTTAAGTTCTTTCTCTTGGGTTCCTTGACTCATTGCTAGAAAATAATCTTATACTTTAGCAAAGCCCGCCTAATTCCAATGAGAAAGAATCCTAGAGGGTCACACACTAAGTGTTTCCATTGATCTCAATTAAATTAAATTTTAATGTAATTAGTAGAATAATATTATTCAAAAGAACAATGAATAATTTTATTTGAGTTTTTTTATCACAAATATTTATTGATGAACAAAATATTTAATTAAATATTTATCCAGGTATTCAATAAATGCTGAGGAGGTTGAATGGACCAAGACCACATATGTCGATAATTATTAATTTTCCAGTCTTTAAAAATATATTTATCATCACAAAAGTTAGCACACACCATAAAATAATAAAATTGTGATTATTATATAGAATTGAGTTTTGTTAAAGATTATTATATTATTTAAGGTCTGATACAAAATTTAATAATATTTTTAACCAAAACCCTAGATCTATAAATATATGGTTATGTATTTTGTCTAGGGTTAATTGAAAATTGAAAACATATAATCTTTGTGAATAATGGTATTCTATCTTGAATTTTCATCCTCCCCTCCGGTCAAGAATGATAAGAATTCATATAAGATCATAGGATCCATGAGAGATCAAGACAAACAATAAAAGATAATTGATTCGCTATTCTTGCACATGAAAATTAATTGGGGTCACTCCAAGATTAAAGAACCACCTGTGGATCACCACTAGAGTGATTATACACTTGAATCCTTACAACATAATGAAAGTAATCTAAAAGGTTTTTTGGAAGATAACAACATCATCAAAGAAAGGAACCAAAGATGAAGTAATCATTTATTCCAATCATAAATAAATTAATCATAAATTTAACATGAAATATAATCTCTAAAGGTTTTGGGAAACTATATGTTAATATAAATTTTAATATAACACATAGAAAAGGGGTTTTCACTACACCTTGAACCTACAAGTGGTATAAAAGGATTCACATTTCGAATTTATAATCATTTATCTGATTACTGGTCTATATGTGCAATAATGGTTATATTTTCATTTAAAGAATTATTCATTATTTAATCCATTTGAATTCACATGACTTTGAAATTTTAATTATCATCATTCATGATTTTATTTTCTTAAAGGACTAATAATATATGAAGAATGATATGAGATTCCATCAGGAAGTTATGATGATTATAGCCAGATATTATGGTATTACATGATGTGTAGCTGGAGTACATGCCATGTACCCAAGTTCACTTCACTTGGCTATGTCGCGGGATACATGATGTGATGATAAGTAACTACATGTGGTGCATTTATTGAAAACCACATGTATATTGGGCCAACCTAGCACATGAAATGTCATATTACATGGTGTATAGCTAGCATACACTTCATGTAATCTACATGGTTTAATGATGACATTCATGCATCTCGTATGGTCATATACATGGAAAAAATAGTGTGTGATTTACATCCTAGAGTAATAATTATGTACACAATGTGTGTTTTTCATGTACACACCTTGTGGTCTATTATTTCCCATAACCTAAATACATGTTGATCTATTTAGAAAGTCAAGTAGACACATAGAAAGTGGTACACAAATCATATAGCTCGTGTACATGTCATGGGGTATTGTATCCAAAGAGCCTGACAATTCTTTTGACAGGTAAAATAGACACATGATAATAGGTGTGTAGCTGGATTGTGCATTCTATGTAGCTTATCTAGAGGAACATTCCAAATCCATAGTCATGTTACCCTAGATACACCAAAACTGAGGTACATGGCATACAGTTGGACATTATATGTTGTGTAGTGTCCCAATAAGGTATACAATTAAAATTACATTAAACTGATAATTACATATTTAAAAACTTATTAGATCTATTGGAACTTATTGTGTTTGAAAATTAAATAATGTTTTAAACAATTATTAAATTCTCAATTAATTTATTATAATTGGATGCAATTATTGGGTTTTATGTTTATTTTAAATTAATGAATCAATGAGGGATATATCCAAGGGAATTCAGATGGTCATTAAGATAAAAGAGAATTAATTAATTAATTAATGAAAGTGTGTTTATATTAATAATAATGAATGAATAATAAATGAATGTTAAATGATTTTTACTTTTGATTAAGCATTGAATATTTATGATTGATCATGATATTGACCAAAAACAGTGTACGTGTTGGCATTATTTAATTTAATTTATTTCATGGGTTTGTAATTATTAATTATTAAATTAAAATAATGGCCCATGTGTCATCCCACTCTCTATTATTATGTAGGACCAGCATGTCCAAGGTTATTTATGTAATTCCCCTTAATCAATCCTTTGGTTCCCTCACCTGTAAGTGAGTTATAAATACAAGTAATTAATGGATTATCCCAGGGCATGTGGAGGCGGTTCAAGATTGAACAACTCTCATTGGGATGCTTAATTTTAATTTGGAGTTCTTATGAAGGTTACGTGTTGGATAACCATATTAAATTAAGAAACATATCCCTCACCAGACTTGATGTAACGTATGGGAAAGTGTGGAGGAAATCCATGTTAGGATTTCAGGATTCGGGAGTCTGCTCACTAGACCAAAGAGATGAAATCCCATGGTTGGAAAAGACCTGCCTACCTAACTACCTTCAAGTATCTTGAAAATCCCTCATTGGGGTTATTTGAAGGGTAATATAGATACTTACCAATATATTATATTTTAAACTAGACATTCTAAGTTCAATGGTGAGGTAAATTGGAACTTGATAAAATAGTGGAAAATTTAATAAAATAAGTTATTATTATTTCTCACATAATATGTAATCAAGAAAATTAATAATAACTCAATCTTTTAAATTGTAGAATAAATGGAAATTTCATCATTTTAACTATCCCTGTGATAAATATTGGAGAATACCATCTCCTCACTATCAATAACTTCTAGGAATGTTTTAGATGCCTATAGGTTGTTTTACTCCATTAAAAGAAATCTTATATTCTAGAATCCTCAATACATGATCTTCCTGCTATGGTGGTCAGTGATGAAGAGTTCATTGTCTATGAATAATACTTGAATTATGTGGTTGACATTCAATATTTCATTCCATTTACCATTCCTCGTAAACACATGAATTCCCACAAAAACATGGATGTTTATAGTATGCTCGAGAATCTCCATGGTCTTTACTTGGAGAGAGCAAGAGAGGAATGAGTTGATATTTCCAAGTCTCTTTTTTAGAGAAATATTAGAGGGGGTATATAGATGGTCCTCACATATTCAAGATCATTGGAGACATTGATCACCTATAGGTTCTATGGTTTAAAACTCCCGATGAAGTCCGTACTGATCTCATTCTTGCATCACTCCTTCCAAGATTCTATAGATTTGTTGTATATTTTAATATGAACAACATTTAAAAGTCTCTCCCAGATCTGTTTAATCTTCTTCACCAATAGATAATAAACTAGGTATGAAAATCATTCTATCCTTATGGTGAACAAACATAAAGTCCAAGCGAAGATCTCTAAGTCCAAAGATTCTTTAAAGGACCCTTATAATAAAATAATGATCAAGAGGTAATCAATGGAACATGATGATGTCTATTTTACATGTGTTAGGCACTAGAACAAAAAATGAACCTATCCAAAGAAGTAAGGGGAAGATTCATGTGAATTTGTTATTGAGTTTAATTTAACTATTTCTATAAATTGAGTATTTGATATAGATTTTTGTGCTCACATATATATTCAAATATAAGAACCAAGTATATTTAGAAAGATTAATCGAGGGAAGGATGATCTACACACAACCAATAGAGATAAAATTGTTGATGTGTATATCAGTGACTACCACCTCACATTTCCAACTAGAATGATATTGGTTTTTAATGGTTTTTATTATGCACCATATATTAGAAAAAACATTATATCTATATCCAAAAATGATACTGATGCACTTATTTTCAAGTTCAAGAATAATTGTTTCTTATTTTATAAAGATAACACTTGTTATGGTAAGTCACATTTAAATAATGGTCTTTATGTGTTGGACTACATGAACCATGTAATTATAATTGATAATGAAACTTCTTCACATTACTCATACCACGCCCAACATTGGAATCAATTTCTAGGTCATGTAAATGAAACATATTTGACTAATTTTCAACATGATGTATATTTAGATTATTTTAAACTAAACCAACATGGTGTATGTCCTGCATGTTTAGAATGGGAAAAAATACCAAAGACCTATTTAGTGGGAAATGTGAAAGGTTCAAAGTGAATCTTTAATTAATTCATATTGATGTGTGTGGACCATTTCTTATTGAAGTAAGAGGTGGGTACTCATACTTCATAACATTAACTGATGATTTTAGTAGATATAGATATATATAATTAATGAGGTATAAGTCAAATTCCTTTGAGATATTTAAGGAATAAAATAATGAAGTTGTGAACCCACTTGGTAATAATATTAAGAAACTCATCTCAGACCATGGTAAATAATATCTTAATCAAGAATTCATCGATTATTTATGAGATCTTGGAATTTTATCTCAAATCACTCCTTCTAAAACCCCTTTATGTAATTGTGTATGTGAAAGGAGGAATCACACCTTTTTATACATGATGAGATCAATGATGAGTCATGTGAATATTACATTATCCATTTAGGGACACACATTATAGACAATAGTACACATACTAAATAAATTTCCAATTAAATCGATAGATGGTATTCCATAAAAAATTAGGAGTGAAAAAAATCCGTATTGTCAAATTTAAACATGTTGGGGTAGTGAAACATTTTTTAAGGACTCTTCAAGATAAAAAATTTCACCCCAAGGAAAATAGTGTACCTTTATAGGATACCACAAGGAAATAAGAAGATATTACATATTCAACCCTTAATAAAAGGTAATAGTGGAAAGATGTGACATATTACTTCATATGAAGAAAACTCTAAAGGAGATAGTTGAAGATAGATGGACTTCAAAGAAGTCTAGGACCAAGATATACATGAGTTGATATAGGAACAGATTCCATAATTCCCCATGGAATAAGAAGTTGTTCCAAAGAAAAAAATATTTTATAGGAGTAGAATAGAGGTAAGATAACTAGAATGGTATGGTTTTATATTCACCAAGTATGGTGGCTCATTATTAGTTGATAATAGTGATCCAATAACCTACATGGAATCAATAACTGGCATAGATTTTTCCATGTGGAAAGAATCCATGAATTCTAAAATGGATTCCATATACCAAAACCAATTCCAGATTTTGGTAGATCATCCAATGGATATACATCCCATTGGTTGTAAATGGGTATTCAAGAAGAAACTATACATGGATGGAAAATTCAGTACCTATAAGGAATGAGTGATTGAAAAAGTGTTTCAATAGCATCGAGGCATTGACTATAATGAAACCTTTTCACTAATTGCAGTGCTAAAATCCATCAAAATTCTACTTGACATTGCGGACTTCCATGACTATGAGATCAGTAAAAATGGATATCAAAAAAACCTTACTTAATTGGAAGATGTTTATATGAAACAACCTGAAGGGTTTGGGACTCCAAAGGATGCCAACAATGTTTACGAAATTTCAAAGATCCATTTATAGATTAAAGTAAGTATCCAGGTCATCATTTTGATGAGGCCATAATGAATTTTTTTTATAAAGAATGAATTTGAGCCTGGTGCCTATGAATGGTTTAGTGAGAGTGTGGTATTTTTATTAATAGTATATATTTATGACATATTACTTATTAAAAATGAAATAATAGTCTTACATTCTATTAAGGTGTGATTGAATAAATGATTCTTCATGAAGGACTTAGGGGAAGAAACATATATTCTTGGTACCAAGATTCATAATGATATATCCAAGAGCCGGATTATCCTAATTAAAAGTAAATATATTGAAACAATACTGAATAGATTCATTATGGTACAATCAAAGAGGTTATTTTTTCCAAAGTCAAATTCCATCCATCTTTCCATAAAAAAATTTCCTCCAAAACATGAGGAAACAAATAGAATATAAAGGATTTAATATGCATTAGTAATTGGATACTTCATATATTCTATACTATGTACTCGACTATATGTCACTTATGCAATAAGTGTGGTAGTAATATATCAAGATGAACCATGTGACCACCGTTGGATATCAGTCAAAAATATCTTTAAGTATCTAAGGTGTACTAAGGAAATGTTCCTTGTCTATGGAGGATATTAAGAACTATTAATTTAAGTATATGAAAATTCTAGTTTCCAAATATATCAAGAAGATATGATATCATAAAATAGAAACATATTTACTTTTATTGGAGGTTTTGTGAGATGGAAGAGTTTAAAGTAAGTTATGGTCATAAATTCTATAGTAGAGCCCATTAATATTATGTCTTATGAGGAAACCAAGTAGTTTGTATATGAAATATAATCTAAAAACATGGTGTTTTACCTGGCGATAAAGATCCTATCGCACTCTATTGTGATAATACTACAGTGATGGACCATGCCAAGCAGTCATGGATACATCAATAGATTAAGCATGTACTTTTAAAGTATCATCTCTTGAGGGATTTTTCTCAAGGAGGTGAGGTTGTAGTGAGTAGTATTACCATGTAATATTGCATGGTGGACCCATTGAATAAATATTTGACTCATTAAAAACATGATTATCATGTAAGGTCTAGTGGATTAAAATTCATAGGCAGTTGGCTCTAGTCCAAGTGGGAGTTTATTGGAGTTGGTGTTCAAGAACCAACTATTTTTACTTTGAATTACATAAATATTAGAATGTTTGAACATTAATAAAACATTTTATTATATATTTTTTTATTGTTATGCATGACTTTAATGTAATAATGTTCTAGGGTATCTGTCACACTGGTAAGGTCATAGTAGTTCCCTACTGTGATGAAAACCTTGATGTACTATGGAGATATTCTTAAATATAGTTCTACAGTTGAATAATGTACTATGATAGGAAAAATATTATGTATACTAGAAGGTGTGAGTACACATAAGTGGATGGTTCTTCTTCTCATGAAGTTCTCACTTGGTAATCTTCAAGACTGAAGATTATGAGAACAGACCCGTCAGTAGGAATTTATCATGTTTCGGTATAATTAGATATTCCTATGTGAGAGCATGTGTAATGGTCCTTTGAATTTAAGATTATCATGGATGTGTGTCATAACTTGTGAAACTAGAGTTACTAACCAAAACCATCACTCTATATATTGGTGGGAAGTAGGGTATGTTGGGTGCATCACAAATTACATGTTATTAATAGATAAGTAGAGGAAGGATTTGTTCCTTCCATCTTTATGGAAGTAGATATCTTGACCATTTTATTGGAATAGAACCATATCATTAAATTCCATGGACATGGTTAAATGACATGTTTATTTTAGATAGTTAAAGAACTACATATCAAGCAAATAGGTTGGTGAGATGGATGTGCAACCTTCTTGATGAGATATTGTGACAAAGGGATTACATTACACAACCAACATTCATATGTCGTTGTCAACATTACAACATTAAGTTCTTTATATTTGGTTCCTTGAACCATTTTTATATAGTAATATTGGACTTTAGACAATCCCACCTAATACTAATGAGAAATAATTCTATATGGTCACAACTAACTGTTCCCATTGATCTTGATTAAATTCAATTTTAATTTAATTATTAGAATAAATATTATTTTTAAGACCAAGGAATAATTTTATTCTAGTTTTGTTAATTTATAATATTTATTGATGAATGAAATATTTAATTAAATATTTATTCAGGTATTCAATAAATGTTGATGAGGATGAATGGACCAAGAGTACTCCCATTAATAAATATTAAATTTTCAACTTATAAAAATATATTTGTTGTTGCATAAGTTAGTGAACAACATAAAATAATATTATTATTATTATATGGAATGGTGTTTTTTGAAATATTATTATATGATTTAAGGACTGGTACTGTAAGAACCCTGGTTTTGAGCCTATAAGACTTCAAAATTTTATTGATGTTACTCCAGAGCAGGGCGTTCAGACATCGTGTGATTCTGAGCCCCGGTGTGGCTGGAATTAAATTTTAAGTGATTTCACACTAGACACACTAAATAAATAGAATAACTCCTAAACGGTTTCTCAGATGGAAAAACTGAGGGCACCGTTGAGTCTGGAATGCGCCGTTTACCCTAGGAGGGGTGTAACTTTTGTGGGTGTGGCCCTTCTGTGGAAAACACCACCAGGGGAATTTTTGTAATTTAGCGGCCTCAGGAGTGAACTTTACAAATTTTGTATGGAGGCCTGGATTAAAATTACGAGACCTCCGTTACGCTCAGAACATGGATTTTACACTAGAGGTAGCATAACCCCGACCCCACTGAGAGTTCGGGTACAGCGCCTACTGGTGGGTGTTTGTGTTTCTCTACTTAAACACTTCTCTCACCCCTCATCCTTCTTCCAAATTGCTTCTCCCTAGATTAATCCCTCTCAAAAAGCTTCAAGACCATCTCCCCACCTCTCCAAGGCGTGACGGCTCTGGCAGATCGTCGACGAGGCGACGGGCTACGCCCTGTGAGGTAAGCTCATGTTTTTTTTCGTTTTTAATTTCCACATCTTCCTTGAATTAAATTTGTTGCATCTAAATGCTATTTTTCTATTGATAGAATCCCATAGTTTTGTTGGATTCGATCTGAGATTTCTAACGCTCTTCTCAGATCGAAAAATCTGAGTCTCGGGGCGCCCGGGGTGACCCCGAGAAGTTTTTCAGCCAAACCTTGGGTGTTCCGGCGGTTCCAGGGCTGTCTGGCGGTCGGCGCGACCGTCCAGCGGTTCCCAGGCGGTGGCGTGGCAGAACCAGGCAGTGGCGGGGCAGAACCAGGAGAAAACAACGATCCCAGGCGGCGGTGCGATGGGTCTCACCGGTCGGCGCAGGCAGTCCTGGACGGTGGCCCGGCGCTGGGTGCTCCTCTGCAGTCGGCGGTCCGGGCGAAGACTGTGATCGTCGCGACCTCGGATGGAGACCGACACCCACATATCGCGGGTCTCGCGGGAGAAAGGCCAGACCAGCTTGTGCCAGTCTGGGGTGATGCGGTGCAGCCCGCGCAATGGACCAGGCGGTCTGGGCGGCCGAGCCGCGGACCGCCGGTCTGCAGGGGGGTGGACAGTCCGAACCGGTCCGGCCAACCCCGTCTCCGTCCATAGGCGTTTAAACGCCTCTAATTTTCAAACTGAATGTTGGATTCACGTTCCGTTTGCAGCATTACAATCCTCAGATCGATCTGGAGTTTTTGAGATGGCCTCATGGATTTTTAATTCCTAATACGGGGGCTCGGTGGCACGACACACCATTAAGTGTTGTTTAGCGCCTCGTCGGGATTCTTCTTTTGGATGGCGCGAACACATACGGAGTCTTTTTAAGGCGCCATTTGTGGCGTTGTGACCCTGGTGTTGAGACGCAGTTGTCTATGGTAGTTTCAGGCATTGAATCCGGAGTTGATGCATGGGCCCCATGGGCCGTCTTTTAAGTTGTGAGCAGCGTTTTATGACTTTTTCATCAAACGTCTGTTTAGGGCGAATGAGTAGTCATTTTGGTGTGTTTTTCCGAGGGCATCGAGATGGCATAATTTTCCTGACCTTTTTCGGAACCGAGGTGTGGGCTCCACGCGATGTTGTATGGGCGTAAGTTGGTGTTAAATAACTTTTTCATTGGGAGTCCGTTTCCAGTGAGTGAGTAGTCTGTCTCGCATGTTTTTTAACGAGGATTAAAACGGTGTAATCTATTTGGGAGTGTGGAGCCTCCTTTGATGTAACAGCCCAAGATTTTATAAAAAAAAATATTCTTTTTAATTTTATTTATGTCTTGTGTTGCACGCTACACCAAAAGGAGCTTGCACAACACGCATCCTTGACTTGCCTTTCATTACACGCAATCGCGACCTTCCTCGATAGCGTGTGTAATACGCAATACCGAGTTTCACTAAACAACGATATGCTATTAAAATATTATTAAAACTAGCCGTTATGAATAGTAATAACCACTTTTTGAAATTTTATAATTTTTATTTTTCAAAATGGACTTCATTTTTGGACTCAGAATATCGAAATTATCCTAGGGTGAAATTTTGGTATTTTTCTGAAAACTTTCAATTTTTGATGAATAGTGAAACCACTAAGTGGTAGGTGAAAAAAACTGAATTTTGCATAAAACATAATTTTACCGCTTCTGTGAATCGAATTTCGAAAATCCGAGAGACACAGTTAATATCAAGGACTAAAATGTGGTTCAATGAGATGAAAATAATTTTTTGGTGAATAGTAACTTTTTACTTTTTTTACCGTGGTTAATAGTAAATAGGGTAACTAAGGGTAAATATGATATCACTATTACCCTAACACATGTCCTAATTCTATTGGACAAGTGTAATTCGACCAAAAACAAACTTAGGAATAAAATATGACCATTTAGGCCCACTTGGATTAGATTAGGACATTTATTATTAATTTATTTAAAGAAGGGTTAAAATAGTTAAAATCAAAGTTTAATACGTAAATAATTTTAATTATGGGGTTATACATAAGCTAAATTCGACTATAAATATTCATTAGAAAGCTAAAACGATTTCCTACATGATGGTATTTTATTTGTAATTTTTAGACATCAAATAATATATTTTATTTATGACACAAAAATGATGCAGTAATTATCTTATTAATGAAATATTGACATAATTGATAATATAAATACCAAAATAAATGTAATTTAAGACTTTTTATGAATTCCACTAATTTTCTAGGTTACTATGATATATTAGTGTTGATTTAATCAACTTGGTTCGAACATATAATTCTGTTATGACTTTTACAAAAATCATATATCAAATAGTGTCAAAATTGACACAAAATAGTTTTTAAATCAAATATTATATTATTAATTGTTATTTTATTCCTAAAAATCTAAGGTTCGGCCAAATGACTTAGATAAGGATATATGTATTAATAATATACAATTTGGGGTTCTTTTGGCATGTTATAGTAAGTTTATTAACCATATAGTGAAAGACAACAAAAAGACACGGTAAAAGTTAAATTATTTAACTTAGAGTTAAATCTAATTGATAAGGTAAAAATAATAACCTAAACTTGTCTAAATTCTATTGGTTGATAGGCTTTCGACCCATCCCCACTTTATCTTCGAAATAAGACCCTTTGGAACCATTATAAACTGGTTTTGACTTTAATATAAAATAATATTTTGAGATATTCCTAAGGTGCCCCTCTCCTCCCCTATAAAAGGACACCTCCTCCCCCTCCTCCTCACACCAATTTGAGCACTCAAGCTCGGCCAACCCCTGCCAATTTCTCCTCTCCACTTCCCTAGCAACATCTTAGAGGTTCTGGTCTTCCTCAAAGACCAATTTTAGTGCCCTAAGAGGAGGTCTCAAAGAGGCACTTCAAAGAAGAGGTAATTACCGTTACCAATTCTTTCATCTTTATTTCTTCTTCCACTTCTTCTTCTTAGGTTGTTTCATTATGAAGTAATAACATCAGTATCACTCATATACTGATATGTTATTATAAGTATTAAACAACCCTATTTCACCATCTATCCATCCTACGGAAAAAGAAATCACCGCGCGTGCGTACGTACGGAATACCGTCTCCACGCCGTGGTGTAATCTATTTTCCACCACCACCTTACATGGATGGGTATAATGGTGTAAAGAATAACTATACATAGTTATTACAACATCATATTGATTCTGATATATTGTATAATCCACTCCAATTCAATTCAATATTTATAGAAATGATATCATCGCTCGTGCGTACGTACGGACTACCGTCTCCACGACGCGATGAGATTCATTCTCCATGTTAACCATTTAAGAATGATTATAATGTATATATAAGAAATAATAATGAAATATATGACATTATAAAGCTACTGGATTTATGTATATATATACATATGTATGTCATCTACTTACTTCCATTTCAAGACAATAAGGAAAGGAAAACAGCGTTCATGCGTACGTACGGACTACCGTCTCCATGAACGGTGTTTTTCATTTTATTTATCTACCTATTATATATATATATATACTGAATATATATGATATATAAATCATATTTTATATTCTGGAAGTAAGTAAATCATGATATAAGTAATAATGATGTCAAGAACAACAAGTCAAAACACCTACGATAAATGAAACGATTTTACCCAAAACGCTTCTTTAACATGGAGTTTACAAAAGAACGGGTAATATAATGTCATAAGTGAACCATATATGATATCATAACAATGAATATGATTCTGTAATAAGTCAATAACATGATTTAAATCATTATACAGGAGGTTCGGACACTTACAAAGCAAGTCGGACCTAAGGTAAGGGAAATATCACAATCTCATTTTTATCCGAGGTTGTTTATTCGTAAGTATTTACTGGGGTGTACTTTATCATCCACATCCATGTTTCATCAATATGTAATATTATTTCCATCCACCTACAATTGTTTAAATCCATTTTTACCCTTCGGTGAGTTTTTAGTAAAAGAAATGAAAGGAATCTTTTGATATTTTTCGTACGAGGTACTTTTTGACTTTTCCGACAAAAGTACGAAGAATGTTTTTTTTAACTTATACGGCACGAACGGATTTATACTGTTTTACAAAGCCTTATTTTCATGAAGCTTCCTCTAAAATATTTCATGACTATTTTCAATAAAATCTCTTTCTTTTAAAATTGCATGATGTTTTGTGAAAAGAAATTGATTTTGAAGAAGAAAGGATATTTTCCTCAAGAATTCAATTCAAGTGTTTTATCAAAATTATTTTCCATATAAGATAATAAAGGGTTCTGTTTCTATCCATATTTTTACATTGATTTGACTATGTTGTGATGGAATTATGTTTATGAATTCCTTTATCTTATATGAATGGTTTTATGATGTCATGCTGTTTAAGAATCCCATTTTTATTACATGGGTTATGCGATGATGTATGATTTATGATTTTGTGGCACACATAAGAAAGGATTCATTAAGAGATGGGTGGGACCTATATCTCCCACCAATGCATTGGGTAAAGATTTTATATCTCATGAGATAGACATGGCTGGAATGGTAGGTTATACCGGTTCAGTGAAACAGGACTGAAACGAGGATTACTCGATTCAGAAAGGGACTTTGTCCACTAAGATAGTCTTGGCAATGAGTCTTGACTAACAAGAAATGATTCTCTATGATTATGTGTGTATGACACAATGAGTAATGTTTTAAGTTATGATTTCATTTCACTACTATGATTTATCCCATGTTATGAAATTATGCTCTCTTTTGCAGGTTAAGATTTCCAAAAATTTTATGTTCTTATGAAAATTATGTGATTGATATTTCCTTTGTTTACCCTTACTGAGCATTTGAGCTCACCCTTTTATGTTTTCTTTTCCCCAGGATATAAAGAAAGGTTTTAGGTAAAATAAAAAGGAAGATCTTTATGGGAGATGTTGAATATCTTTCCCCACGATTAGAAGATTATACTCCGAGTTTCCAAAGACACTAAACTATTACGGTCCTTGTGTGTGTGTTTTTGTTATGTACTAAGTATTCCGCAAAAGTAATGTAAAGTCCATGTACGATAAGCTTCGGGTCTCTACAGTTGGTATAAGAGGAAAGGTTTAGTCAACCTTTGGAAACTAGGATGCAAAAACGTTAGTGAGATCCCTAGAGATATTTCTAAGGTATGTCTAGGGATGTCCCTAGGGATAAGTATACGTATAGGTTATAGTAATAGAATTACGCTAACGATCATAGAATTAAACCTAAGATGTTGTATATTGAAGGTACTCCCCCTTTATTATGTTGTTTTCCCTAGCATGATTTTTGCCTCTCACACTATTCTTTTTGGGTTTTAGACGATGGCTGGAACCCGAAGGAACCGTGTTGATCAATGCAATGGACAATGCAATGATTGCCCTCCTGAACAAACAAATGTTATGGGAGATGGAGTGCAAAATCTTATTGCTATACTTACACAAGCTATGAATCATTCTGGACTTCCAAATGAGCAGAGAAGGGAACAATATTCTATTTAGTCCTTCATGAGGCAACGTCCACCTTCTTTCAGTGGGTCTACTGATCCATTAGTTGCTGAACAATGGATTAGTACTACTGAAAAGATATTTTCAGTTCTTCAATGTTCTGAACATGATAAAGTCATCTTAGCAGTATATCGTTTGGAAGGTGAAGCTGATCAATGGTGGAATCTTATCAAGAATACGAGGCCAAGAGATGAAATTGAGTCCATGGAATGGGACGAGTTCAAGAACTTGTTTTTCAGTAAGTACTTCCCTCGTATTCTTCGAACAAAGATGGAGAAAGAATTTCTTGAACTGAAGCAAAGGGACGATGAATCTGTTGGTACCTATGAAGCAAATTTTACAAGACTTGCAAGGTATGCTTCTGGAATTATCATCCAACCTGAAAGTAAAGTTGATCGATTTTTCAGTGGCTTAAAACCAAGTCTTCGAAAGGCATTAGCTATAAGAGACTTCAGTAGCTATGAATAAATTGTGCGTTGTGCTATCAAGGTAGAAATGGAAGTTGGTGTTACATATCCATCTCATGGTTTTGACAAGAAACGAAAGATGGAGTTCAAGGAGAAATCTCAGAATAATGGTGAAAAGAAGATGAATGTTTCCTTATGCACAAAGTGTGGAAAGAAGCATGGTGGAGATTGTCTTAAAGGGACTAGAAAATTTTTTAAGTGTGGAAAAGAAGGTCATCGAGCAGCTGAGTGTCGAAGTAATGGAAAAAGGGTTTCTAATGATGTGAATAAAGCAAACACTGCAGAGAACGCACCGCCAACACTTCAATGCTTCAAGTGCAAGGAAATGGGGCATTATGCTAATAATTTCCCTAATCCAAGGGTTAGTGATGATCAACATGAGCAACCACTGAAGGCAAAGGACAAAGGGAAATCACATGCGATCACTATTGGCAATGTTGAATATGACAACGATGTGGTGGAATGATTAAGTGTTTATGTAATGGGATTCCAAAATAATGTTGTATCATTGCGTATTGCAATATTTATTGATGTGGTATTCAAAGTGATTGAGATATTTTTTGGAAATAAGATGATATGCGCATAATAAAGACGAGAAAATGAAATGTTTAATAGTATTCATGAGCTCATGATTGATATAAGGACTAAGTGATATCATGGTTTGAGTATATAGAATTTTGAGGATTTTGGTAACTTTTAACTGCACTCATGTTTTCACTAAGGTATTCAAGAGAATACACGATTAAGGACTTTGAATGTTTGGAATGTGACCAACAAAACATATCTTATGATATATGGGGATCGACGATGGTGTTAAATCTCTGGTAATCGTTTTCACTATATTATGAGAGTCGACTGCAGTATTATGGATAAGCCTAAAGATTAGACTGGATTATGTTGGACATAAGTTAGTATTGTTTAAGGATAGAAGATTTTCGATATTATTGATGGGATGTTATAGTAACGTAGTTTTAGAAAAAGGGACAACCTGCAGGACGGGCGACAGCCCATCGCTTCGGACAAGGCTGTAGGAATCGAACCCACAACTGAAGTGCGACTGGCCTTTATCGCCTACCACTAGCCTACAGGAAGTCCCTGATTAGTAGAAACTAGTTTTATTATATTAAGCAGTATGATATATGAAGTATAAGTCCATTTTAGGAACCATATGTGATTAATCTCACTATAGAATGACTTATGTATATTTAATAACTTTTTCTAACCTTTTGTTTGAGACAGATGGAATGACCCATCATTCTATCACATAATCTGCTAACACTTCACAAATAACAAATTCAACTTCATTTATTTAAGAGATGAAGTAGAAATTGTTCAAGGCATGAACAAAAGTGAGATTGTAACAAAAAAAAGTAAGTATTTATTTTAAGCAAATTTTCAACTTTAGGGAAATGATCTTGAAAACCAAAAATGTTGTCCTAGTGATCTTATACCTGATGAATCAGATGGTACCTTATATCATCACAAATCTATGGATTTGTGATTACTGGCTTTTCCATAGCCATGTTCTCTACCACTCTCCATCAGAACATGATGGTTAGATTTCTCTTCCATACCAATATTTTCACCTATGTGGAAACCCAGTGATTAGTTTATTTGGGTAATCGTTACATTTCATACTTTAGTTTTTAAAGCCAAGTTTTGGTATTCCCTTTTACGATGTGGGTTTCTATTAAAGAAACTTTGGAATAGTAAACCATTTATAACCCCGACGAATTTCGAGGGCGAAATTCATTTTAAGGGGGGTAGAATGTAACAGCCCAAGATTTTATAAAAAAAAATATTCTTTTTAATTTTATTAATGTCTTGTGTTGCACGCTACACCAAAAGGAGCTTGCACAACACGCATCCTTGACTTGCCTTGCATTACACGCAATCGCGACCTTCCTCGATAGCGTGTGTAATACGCAATACCGAGTTTCACTAAACAACGATATGCTATTAAAATATTATTAAAACTAGCCGTTATGAATAGTAATAACCACTTTTTGAAATTTTATAATTTTTATTTTTCAAAATGGACTTCATTTTTGGACTCAGAATATCGAAATTAGCCTAGGGTGAAATTTTGGTATTTTTCTGAAAACTTTCAATTTTTGATGAATAGTGAAACCACTAAGTGGTAGGTGAAAAAAACTGAATTTTGCATAAAACATAATTTTACCGCTTCTATGAATCGAATTTCGAAAATCCGAGAGACACGGTTAATATCAAGGACTAAAATGTGGTTCAATGAGATGGAAATAATTTTTTGGTGAATAGTAACTTTTTACTTTTTTTACCGCGGTTAATAGTAAATAGGGTAACTAAGGGTAAATATGATATCACTATTACCCTAACACATGTCCTAATTCTATTGGACAAGTGTAATTCGACCAAAAACAAACTTAGGAATAAAATATGACCATTTAGGCCCACTTGGATTAGATTAGGACATTTATTATTAATTTATTTAAAGAAGGGTTAAAATAGTTAAAATCAAAGTTTAATAAGTAAATCATTTTTAATATGGGGTTATACATAAGATCAATTCGACTATAAATATTCATTAGAAAGCTAAAAAGATTTCCTACATGATGGTAGTTTATTTGTAATTTTTAGACATCAAATAATATAACTTATTTATGACACAAAAATGATGCAGTAATTATCTTATTAATGAAATATTGACATAATTGATAATATAAATACCAAAATAAATGTAATTTAAGACTTTTTATGAATTCCAATAATTTTCTAGGTTACTATGATATATTATTGTTGATTTAATCAACTTGGTTCGAACATATAATTCTGTTATTACTTTCACAAAAATCATATATCAAATAGTGTCAAAATTGACACAAAATAGTTTTTAAATCAAATATTATATTATTAATTGTTATTTTATTCCTAAAAATCTAAGGTTCGGCCAAATGACTTAGATAAAGATATATGTATTAATAATATACAATTTCGGGTTCGTTTGGCATGTTATAGTAAGTTTATTAACCATATAGTGAAAGAAAACAAAAAGACACGGTAAAAGTTAAATTATTTAACTTAGAGTTAAATCTAATTGATAAGGTAAAAATAATAACCTAAACTTGTCTAAATTCTATTGGTTGATAGGATTTCTACCCATCCCCACTTTAGCTTCTAAATAAGACCCTTTGGAACCATTATAAACCGATTTTGACTTTAATATAAAATAATATTTTGAGATATTCCTAAGGTGCCCCTCTCCTCCCCTATAAAAGGACACCTCCTCCCCCTCCTCCTCACACCAATTTGAGCACTCAAGCTCGGCCAACCCCTGCCAATTTCTCCTCTCCACTTCCCTAGAAACATCCTAGAGGTTCTGGTCTTCCTCAAAGACCAATTTTAGTGCCCTAAGAGGAGGTCTCAAAGAGGCACTTCAAAGAAGAGGTAATTACCGTTACCAATTCTTTCATCTTTATTTCTTCTTCCACTTCTTCTTCTTAGGTTGTTTCATTATGAAGTAATAACATCAGTATCACTCATATACTGATATGTTATTATAAGTATGAAACAACCCTATTTCACCATCTATCCATCCTACGGAAAAAGAAATCACCACGCGTGCGTACGTACGGAATACCATCTCCACGCCGTGGTGTAATCTATTTTCCACCACCACCATACATGGATGGGTATAATGGTGTAAATAATAACTATACATAGTTATTACAACATCATATTGATTCTGATATATTGTATAATCCACTCCAATTCAATTCAATATTTATAGAAATGATATCATCGCTCGTGCGTACGTACGGACTACCGTCTCCACGACGCGATGAGATTCATTCTCCATGTTAACCATTTAAGAATGATTATAATGTATATATAAGAAATAATAATGAAATATATGACATTATAAATCTACTGTATTTATGTATATATATACATATGTAAGTCATCTACTTACTTCCATTTCAAGACAATAAGTAAAGGAAAACAGCGTTCATGCGTACGTACGGACTACCGTCTCCATGAACGGTGTTTTTCATTTTATTTATCTACCTATTATATATATATATATACTGAATATATATGATATATAAATCATATTTTATATTCTGTAAGTAAGTAAATCATGATATAAGTAATAATTATGTCAAGAACAACAAGTCAAAACACCTACGATAAATGAAACGATTTTACCCAAAACGCTTCTTTAACATGGAGTTTACAAAAGAACGGGTAATATAATGTCATAAGTGAACCATATATGATATCATAACAATGAATATGATTCTGTAATAAGTCAATAACATGATTTAAATCATTATACATGAGGTTCGGACACTTACAAAGCAATTCGGACCTAGGGTAAGGGAAATATCACAATCTCATTTTTATCCGAGGTTGTTTATTCGTAAGTATTTACTGGGGTGTATTTTATCATCCACATCCATGTTTCATCAATATGTAATATTATTTCCATCCACCTACAATTGTTTAAATTCATTTTTACCCTTCGGTGAGTTTTTAGTAAAATAAATGAAAGGAATCTTTTGATGTTTTTCGTACGAGGTACTTTTTGACTTTTCCGACAAAAGTACGAAGAATGTTTTTTTTTAACTTATACGGCATGAACGGATTTATACTGTTTTACAAAGCCTTATTTTCATGAATCTTACTCTAAAAGATTTCATGACTATTTTCAATAAAATCTCTTTCTTTTAAAATTGCATGATGTTTTGTGAAAAGAAATTGATTTTGAAGAAGAAAGGATATTTTCCTCAAGAATTCAATTCAAGTGTTTTATCAAAATTATTTTCCATATAAGATAATAAAGGGTTCTGTTTCTATCCATATTTTTACATTGATTTGACTATGTTGTGATGGAATTATGTTTATGAATTCCTTTATCTTATATGAATGGTTTTATGATGTCATGCTGTTTAAGAATCCCATTTTTATTACATGGGTTATGCGATGATGTATGATTTATGATTTTGTGGCACACATAAGAAAGGATTCATTAAGAGATGGGTGGGACCTATATCTCCCTCCAATGCATTGGGTAAAGATTTTATATCTCATGAGATAGACATGGCTGGAATGGTAGGTTATACCGGTTCAGTAAAACAGGACTGAAACGAGGATTACTCGATTCAGAAAGGGACTTTGTCCACTAAGATAGTCTTGGAAATGAGTCTTGACTAACAAGAAATGATTCTATATGATTATGTGTGTATGCCACAATGAGTAATGTTTTAAGTTATGATTTCATTTCACTACTATGATTTATCCCATGTTATGAAATTATGCTCTCTTTTGCAGGTTAAGATTTCCAAAAATGTTATGTTCTTATGAAAATTATGTGATTGATATTTCCTTTGTTTACCCTTACTGAGCATTTGAGCTCACCCTTTTATGTTTTCTTTTCCCCAGGATATAAAGAAAGGTTTTAGGTAAAATAAAAAGGAAGATCTTTATGGGAGATGTTGAAGATCTTTCCCCACGATTAGAAGATTATACTCCGAGTTTCCAAAGACACTAAACTATTACGGTCCTTGTGTGTGTGTTTTTGTTATGTACTAAGTATTCCGCAAAAGTAATGTAAAGTCCATGTACGATAAGCTTCGGGTCTCTACATTTGAGATCTCATTAAATGTGGAAACATGAAAGGTAATTTTTTAAGGTTCCTTTGACTCACTCTGAACCAACGCACGGCAGTGATGATAGTGACACCCAGTGATGGCACGCGCAGCGCGGAGTTATCAGACAAGTTCCGAGTTTACCCTCTAGTGGGGCTAGGCAGTGGGTTACCCACCGGCGTATCAGGGTTTACCCTCCAGCAAGGCTGGGCAGTGGGTTACCCATTTACCTTAGGGTTTACCCTCCAGTGGGGCTGGGTAGTGGGTTACCCTTTGACATTAGGGTTTACCCTCTAGCCAGGCTGGGCAGTGGGTTACCCGATGACCTTTTAGGGTTTACCCTCGAGTAGGGTTGGGCAGAGGGTCACCCGACAGCCTTTTAGGGTTTACCCTCTAGTTCGGTTGGGAAGTGGGTTACCTGATGACTTTTTCCACACTCAGCCCTTTCTCTGAAGACAGTCAGGGAATTTTCTCTGTGATTACCGAAGCGGGACTCTTGGTTGTACAGTTCAGTGATGGGAGAGCTTTGGCGTGCGAGAATTTTGGGCATCAGGGATGGATATCCTTATAACTGTTGGTGACTTTTTCTAGGCTAATCTTGGATATTGAGATCCCCTTACACACTCATTCGGGTTTCTTATTGAGCATATATATATACACCCTACTTTTGTTTCCACTCCTTGGGTTCAGTTACTCTCCTTCTAGAAGGGGTGAAGACACACGAGGTATGCCATGTTCTTTCCATGTCTATATTCTCTTGGTTGGGACAAGTATACTTCCTTTCTTTTGTTGGGTTGATCTTCACTCTCTCTAATGTACTCTTACACTGTTTTTTTCTGTCTAATGCTCATTATTTTAGTGCCTCCTTTGATTCTCCCTCAAGTTTTCGAGGCATCCTATTGAGTATCTTTATACTCACCCCTTCTTGGGCTTTTTCCGAACTTGGTGTGACCTTGTAGATAATGGATAGGTCGATCATGACTATGGAGGAGCGTAGAGGACACAAGATCTTGGGCTGCGTTCAGTGGTCATAGTATGAATTTCATGTGTGAGACTCACCATCTGTTCACTTTTTTTTACCTGTTGCCAGGTTATGGAACCTTTCAGTTTTGGTGCATGTTTTTTCCTTTTTCTGTTCAGTATCTTGTATGTACTTTTCAACACTTTACTTTTTTTATTTAGAGGTTGATGCATGACTGTGGTTGGGTTATAGTTGTTTGTCCTTTGGTTTTCTTTTTTACTCTGCACTTCTGCATTGAGTGGGCTTTGTGTGTGTACAGGTACTTAGGCAAAGGCCTCCCTAATATTTTTACGCCTTCGGAACTTGTCTCCTGCCCCTAGACTATGGAGGTGGGTTTGGGGTAATTGCGGCTTGAGACCGGTAGGTTTGGGTCGTGAAAAAGTGGTATCAAAGTTGGTTCGTTCCTTGGGGCGTTGTTCGGACTTCCCTAAAAAGGAATTGGTTGGGATATAGGGCAATAGTTTCAACATGTCTCGATAGTGGCTCTCAGGCCAGGGAGTCCAGTGATCATACGGGTGACTGACATATCCATTCCCCAGGACCATGATAACCCGCTTGTCGACTCAGCACGTTGAGACATTTATTGCAGGGAACTTTGGAACATACATCCTGTAGGATTGAGTCTTTGAATATCCTTGTTGAGTCAGCTCCCCTTTGTTATTACTGATATATATATATATATATATGCTCATATAATCACGGTAATCCTTGATAATGTTTAGGATGCCCCCACAACAGTAGCAAGCTAGGTTACCCTCTCGAGTTCGGGACGAAGACCGAGCGAGCGATGAGGAGTCAGTTCCGGGACCCTCACATGATCCTATTCCTCCCAGTGCATTAATAGTAGCCCCTCCACCTGGAGAGTGGTAGTTTGTACCGGAAGCATATGCCAAGGTTGAGCACAGGCTTAGTGCGCTCCGAGACTAACAGTGTCAGCGGCCGTAGAAGTTCCACAGCGACCTGCATCCCAAGGCAGCGGAAGACTGGCTAGAGTCCATGGACCGACTTTTCAGTATGGTACGAACACCAGCGGACCAAATGCTACCCATATTTTCTAGCCTTTTCCTCGGGATGGCCGCTCATTGGTGGGGGTTGGTTATGCAGACCCATGATGAGTCATCTCTCACATGGGATAGCTTATAGTAGCTCTTCCGGGAGGAGTACTCCCCTTATTGTTTATGATCCATTCGGATTCAGAAGCTTCTAGAGATGAAGCAGGGGGGATGATTGTGGTGTAGTACTCGGTCCGGTTTACTGATCTGACATGCTACTCATAGGATATGGTCCGCGATAGTTACTTCTAAGCACGGAAGTTTGAGCAGGGTCTTTGCAGTGAGATTCATGCTAGTGTAGTACCCATGTGCATCCCTACTTATGCCCGGGTGATAGAGTGGGCGATCGTGACAGAGATCTTCTTGGATGATGGATGCCATCTGACATAGCCTAGTAGTGTCCGCTTTAGAGGAGAGTCTTCGGTGACAGGCAGGCGACAGAGAGAAGAGCCTCGGTCGAGGAGGCCCTTCCGTGAGCAGACACAGCGGCAGGGTCATGCACCGTAGTGGCGCCGTGGAGCACCAAGGTAGTCAGGAGAGATCCAGTTCTATTCCTATGATGGATGGGGTCACCTAGTATGGGACTTCCCGACCAGGCGTACTGAGAATCTGTGGTAGGCAGTAGGCGCACTGCAGCGGTAGAGGCATCGTCGTGACTAGGGATCCCCCAGGAGAGGACAGGGTGGTCCTCAGGGAGGCGGCGCAGGTAGAGCGGCAGGACCTGGAGGTCCGAGATGACATTTCGAGGTCCTTCCACCACCACCACCAGGCGGCCCACACTTGGCTTAGGGAGCTGGCGGTAGGGGCTGCTGGAAGCTACATGCTATGGGTGTTCGTGACCCCCAAGCACACGAGATGGTCTGTGGTAATCTTTATGTTTACTCTATGCTTTCTTCGGTACTAGTAGACACAGGTGCCGACCACTCCTTTATATCAATGCTTTTGGTACAAAAGTTGGAGCTTCTAGTAGAGGCGCTGACACCTGAAATTAGCCTCAAGATTCTTACAGGAAGTGCCTCGTTAGTGACCTTTGTTTTCAGATAGTGCGAACTGTCATTCGGAGGATATAGTTTTATATGGGACCTACTGGTCATCACGATGGAACCTTACAATGTCATCCTGGGCATGGACTGACTTTCTAGGGTTCACGCCAAGATCGACTATCATCACAGATGAGTCATAGGCGTGTTTTCTAATGGGACGAGGTTCACCATCCTTGGTGAACGAGACCTCGTGGTAGAGAAGATAGGTACTCTGAGCAGGATACCATGACCTTTTTCTCATCAGTTGGCGATCATGGCTCTCGTAGCATCATACACTACAGGCACCTGGATCCCTACTATTGTAGAGGACTACATGGACGTCTTTCCTGAGGATGTCCAGGGACTACCTCTGAGATGAGAGATGGAGTTCTGCATTGACTTGTAGCCGGGAGCTGCCCCGATCTCATGTGTGGGTTATCGAATGGCACCCACATAGATTCAGGAGCTACGAAGTTAGTTAGAAGACCTTCGTGAGAAAGGATTCATCAGGCCCAATGTGTCCCCCTGGTCACCTCCAGTTTTGTATGTGAAAAAGGAAGATGGGAGTCTGCGGATTTGTGTGGATTATTTTCACCTGAATCATGCCATGATAAATAACAAGTACCCTTTTCCAAGGATCGACGACCTCTTCGATCAACTGAGAGGTGTAAAGTTGTTATCCATGATTGATCTTCGATCCGGCTACCACCAGTTGCGGGTTCATGAGGCTGACATCCCGAAGTTGGATTTATGTTGTCGTTATGGGAATTACGAGTTTCTGGTGATACCATTTGGCGTGATGAATGCCCCCACCATTTTCATGTATTTGATGAACCAGATATTCCAGCCGTACTTGGAAGGGTTTTTGGTTGTCTTTATTGACGAAATACTCATCTACTCTACGACAGAGGAGGAGCACACAGAGCATTTGAGGATGGTCCTAGACTTACTCCGGGAGCACCAGCTGTATAGGAAGCTCTCAAAGTGTCAATTATGGATTCATGAGGTTCACTTTATGGGGAATGTCATTACAGAGCAAGGATTGTCCATATATCCCGCAAAGGTAGAGGCAGTGCTTGCTTGGGAACCACCCATGAATTCATCAATGGTGCGGAGCTTCCTTGGTTTGGTAGGGTACTATAGGAGGTTTGTGGAAGATTTATCTAGGATTGATGCCCCTTTGACTGCATTGACGTGGAAGGGACGACCATTCTCCTGGACTGATTAGTGCCAGAAGGCCTTTGAGGAGATGAGGCGGAGGCTGACTAGTGCTCCAGTGTTGATGTTTCCAGAGGCGGGCATTGAGTTCATGGTATACTGCGACGCTTCAGGAGTTGGGCTCGGGTGAGTTCTGATGTAGAAGTGGGCAGTGATTTCATATGGGTCGGGGCATTTGAGGCCCCATGAGTAGAATTATGAGACTCACGATTTGGAGCTGGCAACGGTGGTCTTCGCCTTGAGGTTATGGAGACACTACATTTTGGGTGATCTTTATGTGGTCTACTCAAACCACTACAGCCTCACACTAGACATGCCAAATAAACAGAATAACTCCTAAACGGTTGCTCGGATGGGAAACCCGAGGGCACCGTTGAGTCCGGAACATACCATTTACCCTAGGAGGGGGTGTAACTTTCACGGTCGCAGACCTTCTATGGAAAACGCCACCAGGGGCGTTTTCGTAATTTAGTGACCTCAGGAGTGAACTTTACAACTTATGAATAGAGACTCAGATTAAAATTTTGAGACCTCCGTTATGCTCAGAACATGGATTTTACCCTAGAGGTGGCCTAACCCCGACCCCGTCGAAAGTTCAGGTACGTAGCCTACTGGTGGGTGTTTGTGTTTCTCTACTTAAACACTTATACCACTCCTCCTCCTTCTTCCCCCTTGCTTCTCCCTGGAGGAATCCCTCTAAACAAGCTTCAAGACCCTCTCCCCACCTCTCTAAGGCACGGAGGCTCTGGCGGATCGTCGGCGAAGCAACGGGCTACGCCCTACGAGGTAGGCTCGTGTTTTTTTATCGTTTTTAATTTCTGCATCTTCCTTGAATTAAATTTGTTGCATAGAAATGTTTTTTTCCTATCGAGAGAATCCCATAGTGGAATAGGATTCTTTCCGAGCTTTCTAACACTTTTCTCGGATCGAAAATCTGAGTCCTGGGGCGCCCGGGGTGGCCCAGGGTAGTTATCCGGCCAAACCTTGGGTTTTCCGGTAGTTCCTGGGTTGTCCGGTGGTCGACATAGCGGTCCGGCGGTTCCCAGGCGGTGGTGCGTCACACCCAGGTGGTGGCGGTAGTCTCAGGCTACGGTGGTGGTCCCAGGCAGTGTTGCGGCAGTCCCAGGCGGCGGTGTGGCGGGTCTCAGTGGTCGGCACAGGCAGTTTGGCATGGCGGCCCGATGTGGGGTGCTCCTCAGCGGTCGGCAGTCCGAGCGAAGACCGGGGTCGACGCGACCCTGGATGGAGATCGAGACTCACATATCACGGGTCTCAAGGGAGAAAGGTCAGACCAGTTCGTGCCGGTTCAGGGTGATGCGGCGTAGTCCGCCCGGTGGACCGGGTGGTCCGGGCGGCCGAGCCGCGGACCTCCAGTGTGCAGGGGGTGGACTGGCCTAACCGGTCTGACCCACCCCGTCTCCGTCCATAGGCGTTTAAATGCCTCTAATTTGAAAACCAAATGTCAGATTCATGTGCCGTCTATGGAAGCATTATCCTCAGATCGAGCCGGAGTTTTTGAGATGATCTCGGGGATTTTTAATTCCCGAGACGGGGGCTCAGTGGCATGACACACCGATAAGTGTTGTTTAGAGCCTCACCGGGATGCTTCTTTCAGATGGCGCGAACACATCTGAAGTCCGTTTAAGGCTCCATCAGTGGCGTTGTGACCCAGGTGTCGATATGAAGTTTTCCAGGGTAGTTTCAGGCATTGAATCCATAGTTGAGGCGTAGTCCCCACGAGCCGTCTTTTAAAATGTGAGCAGTGTTTTGCGAATTTTTCATAAAATGTTTGTTCGGGGAAATTGAGTAATCTTTTTGCCATGTTTTTCCAAGGGCATAATGATGGAGAAGTTTTCCCGTCCTTTTTCGGGTTTGAGGTGTGGGCCCAACGTGACGTCGTATGGGTGTAAAGCAGTGTTGAATAAATTTTTCATCGGGAGTCTGTTTCCAGCGAGTAAGTTGCCTATCTCGAATGTTTTTCTACAAGGATTACAATGGTGTAATATGTTTGGGCGTGCAGAGCCTCTTTAGATATCTCATTAAATGTGGAAACGTGAAAGGGCGGTTGTCGGAGGTTTCTTTGACGCACTCTGAACCAACGCACGATAGCAATGTTAGTGACACCCAGTGATGGCATGGGTAGCGCGGAGTTATCGAACCGGTTTCGAGTTTAACCTCCAGCGGGGCTGGGTAGTGGGTTACCCACTGGTGTATCAGGGTTTACCCTTTAGCGAGGATGGGTAGTGGTTTACTCGTTGACCTTAGGGTTTACCCTCCAGCGAGGTTGGGAAGTGGGTTACCCTTTGACTTTAGGGTTTACCCTCCAATGGGGCTGGGTAGTGGGTTACCCGATGACCTTTTAGGGTTTACCCTCCAGCGGGGTTGGGTAGTGGGTCACCCGACGACCTTTTAGGGTTTACCCTCCAGTTGGGCTAGACAGTGGGTTACCCGATGACTTCTACCAAACTCAGCCCTTTTTATGAGGCTAGTCAGGGAATTTTCTCTATGATTACTGGAGCGAGACTCTTGGTTGTACAGTTCAGTGATGGGAGAGCTTTGGCATGCAGGAATTTTGGGAATCAGTGATAAATATCCTTAAAACTATTGGTGACTTTTCCTGGGATAAGCTTGGAGATCGAGATCCCCTTACACACTCGTTCAGGTTTCTTATTGAGAATATATATATATACACCCTACTTTTATTCCCACTCCATTGGTTCAGTTACTCTCCTTCTAGGAGGGGCGAAGACACACGGGGTATTCAATGTTCTTTTTGTGTCTAGATTATCTTGGTTGGGACAAGTTTACTTCATTTCTTTTGTTGGTTTGAGTTACACTCTCTCTAATGTACTCTTACACTGTTATTTTTTCTGTCTAATGGTCACCATTTTAGTACCTCCTTTGTTGCTCCCTCAAGCTTTCGGGGCATCCTACTGAGTATATTTATACTCACCCCTGTGTGGGCTTTGCCCGCACTTGGTGTGCCCTTGCAGAAGATAGACAGGTCGATCGAGACTACAGAGGAGCGTAGAGGACACAGAATTTTGGGTTGCGTTCAGTGGTCATAGTAGGACTTTCAGGTGTGAGACTCACCAGCTGTTCACTTTTGATTACCTGTTGCCGGGTTGTGGCACCTTTCGGGTTGGGTGCATGTTTTTCCCTTTTTCTATTCAGTATCTTGTCAGTACTTTTCAGCACTTTAATTTTTTTTATTTAGAGGTTGATTCATGATTATGGTTGTGTTATAGTTGTTTGTCCTTTGGTTTTCTTTTTACTCTTCACTTCTTCATTGAGTGGTTTGTGTGTGTGTGTACAAGTACTTAGGCAAAGGCCTCCCTGATATTATTACGTCTTCGGTGCTTGTCACCAGCCCCTGGCCTATGGAGGCGGGCTTGGGGTAGTTGCAGCTCGGGACCGGTAGGGTTCGATCGTGACAGGTACACAATTAAATAATATATTTAGACTAAACCCTAGCTCTAAAAATAGATAGTTATTTCTATTGTGTAGGGTTAATCAAAAATTGAGAATAGAGAATCATTTTCCTCAACAGACTTCTCTCTCAAACTTTACTCTTGTATTCCTATTAAGAATGTGAAGAATTATTTCAAACAAAAATGATCCTAGAGTGATCAATACAAACCTCATAAGACAATTTATTTTTCACACTATCACCTGAAAATCAATTGGCATCGCTCAGAGATCAACAGAGCACGTATGGATCACCGCTAGAGGGATTATATACTTGAATCCTTATAGATTAACGAATATAATCCGAAAGGGTTTTTAAAAGATCAAAAACATTATCAAAGAAAGGATCCTAAGACAAGGTAATCATTTCTTCCAATCATAAATAAATTGATTCTAAATTTAACATAAAGGATCCTCTCTAAAGTTTTTGGGTAAAAATATGTTGAAATAAATTTTAATATAACACACACAAAATGTGTTTCCTCTGCACCCGAAACCTATTGGAAGTAGAAGTTTATTCATTCAGATAATGGAGGAGAGTACACATTTAGGGAGTTTGATACCTACTGCAGGATTCATGAAATTCGACATAAGAGGAATGTCATGTGAAACCCACAACACAATAGAGTCACAGAAAGGATGAATAGAACCATCATAGAGAAGTTCAGGAGTAGGATGTGTTTGCCTAAGCTTCCTAATCCATTAAATGGAGAAGTCATGTCTCATCAACAGATCACCATCAGTTCACCTGAATTTTGAGATTTCACAGAAGACATGGTCTTGTAAATATCCTTCTTACTCTCATTTATAAGTATTTGTATGTTTGGTTTTTTTACATGTATCTAAAGAGATTAAAAATAAGCTAGAATATAAATATACTCCATGCATATCCATCTCTATGGAGATGAGGAGTTTAGATACATGCTTTGGGATCCGAAGGAAAATATAGGGATCGAATGCAGAGATGTCATGTTTCATTTGAACCAAATCAACAAGGACATTCAAAATCTATAATGTCTTGAAGTGAAAGTGTTGAGGAATAAATTCCTAATCCAACACTTGCACCAGAACCACCTTTCACTGATGAAGAGGAGTGATATGATTCATACACCGCAAACCATGAGGGAGTGGAGGATGATATTGAGCAGGGGGAGACTCATACCTCTCCACTAGAATTCATGGAACCATCGTAGGAGCTAGGTGATGTTGTACCTCATGAACTTAACATTTCACAGGTTTGAATATCTTCCTGAGGAATGATTCCATCAACAAAATATTCAGATTCAGAGTGTCTTTTGTTAACTAATGAAGGGGAGCCAGAAGGATACTAGAAACAACGTCGATATTCTCTATCATTGGATACATAAGTTGATGGATTGAAAGATGTAGTGACTTGTGAAGATATACAGAAAGGAGAACCCAACAGACATGCTGACAAAGGCAGTAGCTTGGGAGAAGATGTACTTTTATAGATGCTCTAGTGGATTGCAACTAGATGGAGGGAAATTAAAGAGTTTTTTCCCAGCTGGAATATTCATTGAATATTTGGGTTCATGAATAAAATGGATTAAATGCCCCGTAATATTCAATGAATAGGTCTCAATAAAAACAAATGTACTAAATATGTCCAATATTTTTATCATTAAATGAAACACTTTATCCAGGGCAATAAAAGGAGGCCTTGAGGAGCATCCTTGATCATCTAATGAAATCCATAGAGATTATTTGTATTGTGAGAGCCTTGAGATCTCAAAGGAAGAAAGAAAGGTAGGAGTGGGTGGGTAAATTTCATGAAATCAATCTTCTCTATGCAATAAAATTACCTTTTTCAATACTCATTCCCTTTCTCAGTGACCAACAAATCACATCAATATTTTCATATATTTTAATTTAAAAATTTTAATTGCACAAATAAATATTTAAATATATTTACATGTTAAATGTATTCTTAAATATATAAAAAATATCCCAATAAAAAATATTTATTAATTTCAATTAAAATAAAAAAATTTCCATTTTATTTCTGTTATAAAAATGTATGAATATGTATATACCTATACAGGTGTATATGTAATGTTATATATACATATGTGTGTGTGTGTATTAACACATCGATATATGTTCATGAATATATTCTAATACATGTAAATAAATATTAACATATAATATAAGTAAATAAATACAATATTTATATTTATATTTATATTTACATATAGACACACACACATATGTATATATAAATATAAACACACACATACAAACATATTTTATAAATGCATTTAAAAATAATTATATAACTATATATATTTATATATAAATATATAAATTTAAATATGCATACACGCATAAAAATAAATATAAACACAAACAAATGCACACACACATAATAAATACACACACAAACATATTTGAAAAATATAAACACTCACACATATAAATATAAATATAAACATAAAAGAACACACAAACATAATTTATCAATTTTTTAGCACTGATAAATGGTTTTTTTATCGGTATTTTTTTAGCACTGATTAAAATGACTAGGTTTTAAGGTCACATAGAACATCATCGCGTTTTTATAGATGATAAATGTAAATCATAACATTGATAAAATAGGGATCTATGGTAGTTCCATGCTCATATGGAAACAAGGGATAACCTAATGGTTTATTCACTCTTTGGAATGAGGACTCTTCAAATACACTACACACCACAGGGGGTGACACCTCTCTGCTCATTCGCCTCAGGGGAAAACATATCCCTGCTCTTCTTCCTTAGGCATGATCAAGCCATAAAGGTCCGCACAAGGGGATCACAACCCAAAATCATCATATCATACCCAGGGGGATCTAATTTTTGAGATTCCAAAATGAAGGGGATCATCATCCACGAGTCACTCCTCATACGTCATCATCATCATTAGATATCTTTTAGGGTGAAAAACCGAACTCATCGACGTGCCGTTGTTCCCAAAACAACACCTCATACCATAAAAATATCATTTAAACACTTCACACTAAGGGTCTTCAATTTTAAGTCTAGCATGAGTGGAGAAACTTGCACCTCAAGAATGATGCACCAAATAAGGGGTTTACTGTATCCATGGATGAGTGATCTATACCCCCTTCTAAGGGGGAGTTCCTTGCCCCATCCCGTTAAAGGAAAGACATCACTACAAGAAAATAATGACTTAGCAATGGTTTATAAAACCACCATTAATTATTTCATAATTATTTTCTAGCGGTGGTTTTAAAAAACTTCAGCTAATTCACAGGTTTTTATTAAAAATCATCGCTAAATCGGAAATTTTATTTTATTTTTAAATTTTAGCAATGGGGTTTAAAAATCTGATGCAAAATTAATAATAGTTAATTATTCCTATTATCATTGATCAAAATTTTAATTACTGTTTAAAAATTTAAAATTTAAAATTATTTATTTATTAATAATTATAATTAAAAATTATTTATTATTTATTATATAAAATTTTAAACAATTATTAATTGTTTATTAATAAATATTTATTATTAATTATTAATTATTTACTAATAATCAATTAGTAATTAGTAATTATTTACATGTATATATTTACATATAAACACACTCACACACATACCTATATATATACATTATTTTTATTTTTAGTTTTATATAATTCTCTTTAATTATATATACATGTATTTATAATTATTTATGTAAATATATTTATATTTTTATATGTTTATAAATATTTGTATGTTTGTATGTCTATTTATGTATACTTATCTATATTTATTTATCACCACGGTAAAATCAACTTTTTACGACAAATTATTTGCAAAAGATTGGATTCTGTCACTATGGAAGAAATGCATATTTGTGATGGCCCCATCACCCAACATAAATAGTCCTTATGGTGGGACTATTTGTGATGAGACAAGAATATCATTGCAAATAATACTAAATAAAAAATTATGTGTGATGGGAAAAACTTCTCGTCGCAAATACCTTTGGCGTGTGTGTGTGCCAAACTGTGGGAACCATAATTTACGATAGGTATTTACTCTTATCATAAATAATATTCTTCATAATACTTATTTGCGATAGGAATTTATAACTCATCACAAATATTGTGTTGGTGTAAGATTATTTGCGATGAGTCTTATCGTAAATTACTTCTTAATCATCAATAATTGTATTTATAGTGGGTAATATTCGCGACAGGCCCTGTCGCAAATAATACTATTTCTGACAGGCGTCCCGTCGCAAATAGCCTTGTCACTAATAATCTAACATATATATATATATAGATATATATATATATATATGCCCAAGACAAATTGTTTCATTTCATTCCTCTTCTGAGATCTTCTACTCTCCTCTCCTTTGCTTTATTCTCCTTTAAATTTCTTCAATTAAAAATTTTAAATTTTATAGGGATGCAAATATTTAGATTTTAATCTTATAAAAGATTCACTTTTTTGTATTTATTTAATGATTTTAATTGTTTGTTATTTTATTTTATTTTATATTAGACATTAGTATTATTAATTATAAGTAATTAGTTTTAATAAGAAGTAATTATTTATAATTAGCGTTAATCAGTTTTAAGCAGAAGTAATTGTTTTTAATTAGAAGTATTTGGTTTTAATTATTAGTAATTATTTTTAATTAGAAGTTGTTAGTTTTAATTGCAGACTATTACACTGTGTTTGGTTATATTTTAATAAAACAAAAGAATTGATTTGATAGTTTATAAAAGAAAAGAAAAGAAAAGAAATGATTGTGATTTCTCTCCTTGTGTTTGGATTCATAACATAATAAATGAAAAGAAATGATTTGGATTTCTCTTCATCATGTTTGGTGACAATTATTAAAACAAAATAAAAGAAACTATTTTGGTGAAAATGACACAAATAACCTTTGTTTAAAAATAACACATACGGGATTAAAGGGCATACTTACTCAATATAAAAAACCAATATCGATTAGATCTGCACGGACACCACACCTACCACCATATATTAATACAAATTATAAAATTTAAAAAAAATAACTAAATATAATCAAAATTATTTATATAATTTATTAATTAAAAATTATTAATTTATGGTAATCAAAATTATACATTCAAAATTATTAATTAAAAAAATTATCAATTAAAAAAATTATTAATTCAAAATAATTATTAATTAAAAATAATTACTAATTCAAAATAGTTATTAATTCTAAATTATTAATTCAAAATATTTATTAATTCAAAATTAGTTATAAATTATTTATATAAACTATTAATTCAAGATAATAATAATTATTTATATTAAAATTATCCATAATAAGAATTATTTATAAATTATTTATGATTATTTATATACACATAATTAGTTATAATCAAAATTATTTATATACACATTATCAAAATTACTTATATTTGATTGTTATTATTTCTAAATTATTTATATTTGATTGTTATTGTTATTATTATTTATATTTGATTGTTATTATTATTTATAAATTATTTATATTTGATTGTTAATATTTTATTGTTATTATTATTTATATAGAGATCTAAATGGAAATATGAGAAATATGTAAAATATTTTAAAGGGATTGAAGATTTTCGTCTGAATCGTCCCAATTTAGGGATGATTTGAAATCCACTGAAATCGCGTGCGGGGTAGAAATCCATTTCTCTCCCTTCTGATGCCTCGTGTTTCTCTCCTTCGGCCTTTGATAACCAAATGAGAGATTCTGGTTTCTCTCCTTCCAAATCATCTCTTTTCTGCCCATATCCCCCTGCCAAACGAGTGCTTAAGGATGGGGACAATGGATCCCAAAACCCCCTTAGGGATTTCGGATTTGGGTCTGATCACGAGGCTATAGTGTACAAGTCATGGTGAGGTTGATGGGGATCTCAGTCCCAGTGGAGGTACGATGGGGTTGATGTTGGAGGCAGGGATGGTGATGCGCGGACATGGATTTGGGATCCCGACGGTGATGTCCGTTGGGCGGTCTGCTGCATGGCGAAAATGGTGGTAGCCTTTCTGGTCGTGGATCAAACTGATTCGAATGGTGAAGATGATGGAGGCACATGGATGGTCATGACGACTTAGTGCAGGTAGGGCCTGTGGTGACCTTGTTGGGATGTGGGGCAATCGCTTGATACATTACGGTGTCGCGGGTGGTCATCGACTCTTTTCCTAGAACCGTGATGACGGGGGGCCACTCCGGCCAGTAGGGGATGCTTGAGCCTTTACAAAGTGGGTTTTTGGGCTTCTCTTTTCTTGTGGATAAAGGTATCTCTTTCATTGTGTTTTTTTGGGTGGTGTTAATTTTCCCCCTTCATGTTTGGTGGTACTTTTTTTACCACATATTTTTTCTTGATGTGTTTTTATTTTATTTAATAAATTCGTGGAGAGATCGTGATCGACTCTTTCTTGGGTATTTAGTTTTAATTACAAGTAATTAGTTTTAATTATTAGTAAGTAGTTATGATTACCATTAATTACTTATAATTGAAAGATAAATAGTACTAATTAACATAATTTAGTAATAATTTATATATTTTTGTAATAAATAATAATAATTTTCAATAATTTGTAATAATTAACTGTAATTAGTAATTAGTAGTAATAAACACTAATTTTTAGTAATTAATGGTAAATATTAATAATTTTAAAACAATTAGTAAAAATTAGAGGTTATCAGTACAAATCAACATTAATCGATAAAATTGGGTGTAATTATTAGAAATTAGTGGTAATTATTAGAAATTAGTAATGATTATTAGATTTTAGTGTTAATTAATTAAAAATAGAAGTAATTAGTAAAATTAGCGGTAATTATTTGAAATTATAGGTAATTATTAAAAGATAGCAGAAATTAGTAAAATTAGTGGTAATTAGTAAAATTGGCAGTAATTATTATAAATTAATTGAAATTATTAGAAAGTAATAGTAATTATTAGAAATTATCAGTCATTAGTATAAAACAGTAGTGATTATTAAAAATGAGTGGTAACGAGTGGGGATTATTAAAAATCAGTGGAAATGAGTTGAAATTATTAAAAAATATGAGAAATGAGTGATAATTTGTAAAAATTAGTAGTAATGAGAAATAATTAGTAAAAATTAATTGTAATGAGGGGTAATTAGTAAAAAAATACTGGTAATGAGCGGTATTTAGTAAAACAAATACCAGTAATGAGGGGTATTTAGTAAAAAATATCATTAATGAGCGATATTTAAAAAAAATACCAGTAATGAGCAGTATTTAGTAAAAAATACCGATAATAAGTTGCATTTTGTAAAAAATACTCATAATGAGTGTTATTTAGTAAAAAAATACTGGTAAAGAGAGGCATTTAGTAAAAAATACCTGTAAAGAATAGTGTTTAGTAAAAAGTTCTGGTAAAGAGTGTCATTTAGTAAAAAATACAAATAAAGAGTGATATTTACTAAAAAAATACGGGTAAAGAGCAGTATTTAGTAAAAATACCAATAAAGAGAGGTATTTCGTAAAAAATACTACTAATGATCAGTATTTAGTAAAAAATACTAGTAATGAGTGGTAATCAGTAAAAAATACTGTTAATCAGTGATATTTAGTAAAAAACCGGTAATGAGCGGTATTTAGTAAAAAAATATCGGTAATGAGCGGTATTCAGTAAAAAATACTGGTAATGAGTGATAATTATTAAAGATTTCCAGTAATGGGTGGTAATTAGTAAATATTATCGATAATGAGTGGTAATTGGTAAATATTACCTGTAATGAGTGGTAATTACTAAAAAATACCGGAAATTAGTAGTAATTAGTAAAAATTACCAGTAAGGAGTGGTATTTAGTTAAAATTATTGGTAATGAGTGACATTTAGTAAACATTATATGTAATGAGTTTTATTTAATAAAAATTACCGATAATGAGTGGTATTTAGTAAAAAATATCGGTAATGAGTGGTATTTAGTAAAGATTACCGGTAATGCGAAATAATTTGTAAAAATTACCAAAATTGACCAAAATTAACCACATTTAACCAAAATTAACCATTATTAACCATAATTAACCACAATTAACAATAATTGTTGGGAAAAAATCCCTTAAGGTATCATTGAATCATTTTTGAGGTTATTTTGTTTATTGACAAAGTGGATATTTGTGTTGTGATTCTTGACAAAGCAAACCATGACGTACAAATTTGTTGACAAAGGGGGTTTCATGGTGGAATGTTGAGTTCAGGGGATGTGGTTAATGATCCATGTTTGATTCCAGAATTTCGACAAAGGAATGGATGATCTGGAGGCGGTACAAAAAGCGCAGATACAAGGTGGGCTTGAAAATCGACAAATGAAGAAAAGTTGTTTTTGGAAAAGGGACTTGCGTGCTGTGTATTTTAAGGAGAGGAAACTTACACTTAATATGTTTTTCAATATCAGAACATCAAAATATGGAAAAGGAATAAGGGGCGCCCAGGTTTTAGGGTTGGTCACGCAAGTGACTTGCGCGGAAGAGAGTTGCGCGTCGAGTCTTGCGCGCCGAGAGGAGACTTGCGCTCCATTGCACAGGGTGACCAAATGCCTATAAATATAGTTCGACCCCTCCTCATTTGGTAAGAGTTCAACACTTAGATAAAATCAGAGCTCCCGTCACACAGGTGTGGTGGTCGTACAAGTGGTGGTGTGGTCGTACAAGTAGAAGTTGCGCGCCAGTTGTTTGTTGCACATCCAGAGTGGTTTGAGAGAGAAAGGAAGGGAGTATCCCAAGTTTTGAGTTGAATTAGGGGGTGTCACGCAAGTGTTTTGGTGACACTTGCATGCCAGGTTTTGAATAAGCATGATAGTTGGTGGTTGCGTGCCAATATTGGTTTGGGCATAAAAGGGTGTGAGTTGCGCAAGTTTGGAGTTGCCGAAGATAGTGTGACAAAAGTGGTTGAGGTGAACTTGCATGACATTTTTAACTTGAATGACGAGACTTTCTCGCCATCTTGGAGAAGGGAGCCAGGTATGGTTGAAGTACGACAGTGATTCAGGGCTACGTGAAAGATGGAAGATTGTCCAATACCTTTGGTGCAATGTGAGATTCATCTACGGGTGAAAGTTGGACTTCAACAGCGCAAATACATACAACAGAGGATGCATTCATTAGTGATAATGAATAGACCTATAGGTCAATAAAATGTGAGTGGATCCTTTCCAGAGCAGTGAGCAAAGGAAGAGAAAGAAGGTGATCCTCTCCACCGAGAGTGAGCCAGAGATAGAGAAACAGGGAGTGACCCTTGGGAAAGCAGTGATCTGACCCTAAACCTTGTAAATGTAGTGATCCTGGGCATAGAAGTGATCTAACCCGAACCTTGTAAATAGCAGTGTGCTTTAGTTGATTTGGTACAACAGCACATCACTGTTGTATGCTCCTTGAACATAGCCCAGTGAGGGTGAACCAAGTAAAAATCTATGTGTCTGCCTGCTTACTTCCCTGCATTACATTTAAAGCATCATAATCAGAGAAAGAAGAAAATAAATGGTCATAATAAACACACAAGTGCAAAAAAAGTGACCCTTGTAATAAAGAGGTCAAGATCCAGTGGGGCGGGAAGAATTTTGAAAAAGAATATCCATACCCTGATTCACCCCCCCCCCCCCCCACTCTTAGGGTATATAGGCCCCTATTTGTCCAAAAAATAATGAAAACAATTATCCATAATTAACCACAATTAACTACAATTAACAATAATTAGTAATATAAGGTCAACCTAAGGGCATGACAGAAGCATGAATCATAGGGGATTAAGGGGATGATAGAGTGAAAGGATTTTAGTAACGAAATTATTTCTATTTGTGGTCACCTCCACCCTCTTCAGTCCCTAATTCCATTGAGGGAAGCATGGGGTGGAGGGGATAAAGGTGGAGAAAGAGGGAAATAATTCCTGTTCCCCCGTGTTTAGACCATTTGAATGAGAGTCTGTTATGGGTAAACTCACAGGTTTACCCATGACCACCTCTCCTCCAAACTTTCTGAACGTAGGGGTACAATAATTCTTTCACTTCATTGTCACCTTCACCCCCTTCACTCCATGATTTCCTCATTCCCCTAGGTCAGCCTAAAATTTAACTTAATGAAAATTAACATTAATTAGAAAAAAATAGTTGTAATTAGAACAAATTTGACATAATTTGTAGATTTAGAAAAATTTAACAGTAATTAGATGGAATTGATAATATTTACAAGTATTTTTTATTTTTTTATTTTTTTTTGTTTAATTTTTTGGATAGACACTTCCTTATATCAAATTAATCATAAGAAATATTTTTATTTTCTATTTTTTTTTAAAATATAGAATAAGGAAGTAGAAAATAATCTTTATTATAAGATTATGATGGGATAAATCATCACATGAATCCAAATCGTTCTAGTATAAATACTATATATATTGAGGGTGTTGAAGCTTTTTTATTATTTGAATCATCTAAACCAGAATTTTTTTCAGAATGAAAAATTAAGTGTCCATGTAAGAAATGTGATCCGAGGAGATTTGAAACATTTGACAATGTTGGGGTCATTTATTGCATTTTGGTTTTTAGAAAGATTGTATTTCTGGGTATCAACACTATGAACACAGTTACGAAGATGATACTAATAATTTTTTAGTAGGTCAATCACAGTTTCAAACTTCAGTACATGAGGTTCATGGTCCATCTCTTCAAAAAATAGAATCTCAAAATTATATTGATTTAAATCCTTAGTTCGAACCATCTTGATTTTATGAGTTGCTTTTAAAGACCCAGAAAATCCCATATATATATATATTAAATTATTTGGAATTATTATGAGTCTGTGAATTTTGAAGTCGCTTGATTCCAAGGCCCGGTGTGCCCAAAACAGAATTCTAAACTTTCTTTAAGGTACGTTCAGTAAACGCACGAGCGGTGTTTTCTATCATTTGAACCAGTGCTCGGATTGAAAATCCTATGGAATTGTTGAATATAAAACATTGAGATTCTGTTAAAGGAGTCTTAACATCGAGCATAGTAGGTCAAGAGAAAAATTTAGTTTTCCAGACTTTTTAAAGAATAATAAAATAACATTAAATTGTTATTTTATTTTTCCTACAAAATTTTGGGCAGCGGTGTTGGGGACAACGGAGGTCGTCAGACATTTAATAAGGTATATTAAGTACCTGATTACACATAGGTTTTGTAACCAACCCTCGTGTAATTAATGTGGCTCCTTAATTACGTCAATTAATGGACCTTTAATTGAGGGGAGAATTAATTATCTAGCAGATCCTCAGTTTAATTAAAATCATGGGAAAAGGGAGATTTTGGGGGATGTTGTGGGAGAACTCCGACGAAGTGATGATTCTCAACCCTTCCAATGAAGAACAAAGGTTTTGATGGCGCTCGTTGAGAAAATGATCTGGGATCGACAAACACCGGCGACTTCAACGAACATAGATCCTCCCTCCACAATTGTGACATCACCCAACAGTTCTCGAGGTAGCGGTTTTTTTCTTGATTAATTATAATAGTTTGAAGATGAATTAATCTCACCCTTTTTATAATGCTAATGTGGAGGGCGTGGGACAAATGAACAAGGAACAGACCCTCCATTGTTTTGATCTCTGTTGCGTTCTTCATGGGCAACCGGAAAACCGAGCAGCAAGATGAACCTGGATGCCACACAATGTTGGAAGCGTTCCGGGAGGCATGTAGGCTCATTCAGAAAGGAAAATGGACAACTGGAGCTCACCCAGTAGCACGTAGGAGACCCGTCGGTGTGACACAGGTGACTAGTGCCGGTGGGCAAAGGCGGCGACCGGTGCCCACCGGCCGCAGAAGGGGGCGGGTTCCACGATCCCACAATGAACTACAGGGGCAACCAACTTCCGATCGGATGCATTGGTGGAAGGGCAGGGCGCCATCGTGCGCCAAAAATTGAGGTCGTGACGGAGGGGGACCCATGCCCCGTGGGTCCCACGACAGCAAGGCGGTGCCACGTGGTGTCATCGGTTGAAGAGTCGAACGTCTCTTGAGCCGTTCGAGAAGGCGGGTCGTGTGACCCCTCGCGTAGGTTGTGCCCAGCCGGTGGGCTAGGCCGGTCCACTATCCAGTGGGCTGAGCCCGCCGCGGCCAAGCCGGTTTGAGCCGAGCCGGGTTGGACTCAGGTCGGACCGGACCCCGACCGTTTATTGCCCAGTTTCTCTTAAAAGGCCATATCTTACAAACCATATATTCGTTTGATGATCCGTCTACAGCATTGGAATCCTTATGATGAGATGTTTCTTTTGAGACACTCCACCTGTGTTTTAGATAATGTTGGTGTATGGCCAGGTTGGATCGTACCTGAATCCAATCGGGCCCTCGGTACTAAAATGCCTATAACTCTCAGACTGAGCATCTGATTGACGTGCCTTCTATTGCGTTGGAACCCTTATGACATGACAGATCATTGGGTTACTTCTTAGTAGGACTTTGTGGTCGTTAAGGCATGACCAATATCTTAAGGAGCATATAATATGGAACTCAAGTGCACCGATTGTGGGGAATCTAGATGAGATGTGAAGAATGAATTGCAATCCTGTGTCGATCAGCACCTAGTGATCCTGTGTGGATCAACAACTAGAGATCCTATGTGGATCAGGAGCCAGAGATCCTGTGTGGATCATCACCTAGCAATCCTGTATGGATCAGAACCTACAGATCCTGTGTGGATCAGCACCTAGCGATCCTGTGTGAATCAACACCAAGCGATCCTGTGTGAATCAGCATTGAGTGATCCTGTGTGGATCAGTAGCAAAACCCTTGACAGAATAAGATGATCTAGCTTTACGACTAATCATCTGTACTTCTGTACTTATGTTATTCCTGGTTTTAACCAATTCATTTACTTTGTTCTTTGTGATTGAGATCATGCTTTGTTGTTTTCCTTTGTGTAATTCTAAGAGACCTTCAGGGGTCTCAGGGTCTCTACTGGGTAATGGTATACTCACCAATTCACGAGCTTCGCCTGCACCCTGTTGTGTCTTATACAAACGACGAGCAGGTTGACTAAGACTTTAGGATCTAGGACTAGGCGGTACACGAAGGTGACTGTTTGATGTGGAGAGTTGTAGAGAAGAGACGTACCTACCCTTTAGGTAGGATCCATGGTAGATGATATTAGGATTTGTTTTCTATTTTATATTGTATTGTATCATTCAGTTGGGCTTGTATTCCATCCCCATTGCTTTCAGTACATATTTTTACTACTACAATTTTACTTTGTGGTTGCATCTTGTTGTGTTCTTGGACTGCGTGTTTTTACATTTTTAAAGACAATACCTTCCCATTTTAGGGATATTCCTTTCTGGTGATATTCACCGACCCCTGACCTATGGAAGGCGGGCTTGGGGTAGTCACGACATGGGCCTCGAGGGATTGGTCGTGACAAAGTGGTATCAGAGGATTCGGTTCTACTAAAGAACTAGGACTTTGATCTTTCCAATGGAGAAATAGTGTTAAGTGTTTTGAGTATGGTTTTCAGTTTGGGGAGTACATTGTTGGTCCGACGATCGACATATCCATACACCAGGACCCTGCATTCTGATTTCCGAATCGTTGCATGAAAACACTGAATGCATGTGTTTTGAAAATGTTTATACTTTTGATCTCTTTTGAGTTAGCTCACCAGGTATATCTTTTTGACTGTGTCACACCTATTTCTTTTTAGGATTCCTCCGCATAGACAGCCATCCAGGACTCTAGAGAGAGTACACGATGATGGCCCACCGAGGGACGCGGCTTTAGTGTAGGGCCCTCTTACTGTGTTGGCACGTTCGGTTGGTGTACCAGCAACACCACCACTCGGAGGGCAGCAGTTTCCACCAGCCCCATTGGTAGATCCTGCATGATGACTGAGTGCATTGCCTGAGTTCCAGAGATAGAGGCCTCTGAGGTTTTGAGGTGAGACAGATCCCCAGGCAGCTGAGGACTGGATGGAGGCAGTAGCACGAGTTTTTTGCTTAGTTGAGACACCAACAGATCAGATGGTGATCCTAGTAGCTAGCCTCTTCTAGGTAACAGTAGGGAGATGGTGGATTTTGATGCTCTAGATGCATAAAGAGGTGACACTCTCCTGGTTGGACTTCAATAACCTCTTCAAGGCGGAGTTTGTACCAGCGAATTTACGCTCAATGCGTATCCAAGAGTTGTTTCACTTACAGAAGGGTGACCTATCAGTGGCCCAATACTCAGCAATATTCACTAACCTCTCACGATACTCCACTAACATGGTAAATGACCCTTTGTTTAGGGCTAAAACCTTTGATTAGGGTCTATGGTGGGAGATCAGAGCATCCATGATATCACTCAATGTCCCGACGTAGGCTGTAGTGGTCGAGCGAGCATTATTGGTGGAGATATTCTTAGCTAAGAAAGCACTGATGGTGAAAGACACCATCGGATAATAGGTAGCCAATTTATCTACAGTAGGTAGTAGGCAGATGACGTAGAGGTCCAAGTGGTCTAGACCTTCTGATTGAAGACCCCAAGACACAGGGTCAGAGGTGCGGAGCTCATGAGGCAGAGGAGGTCTTCAGAGGACTAACACCTGTTACTCTTGTGGTGGAAAAGAACACATGGCTCGCGACTATCTGACACCCTATATAGATGATCAGTTGATTACCGAGGGACTGCTGAGGCAGCAACCGAGGTTTGAGTGAGGGGTTTTGTAGGGCGGCGGACGTGGTAAAAGAGCAGGTCATACAACAAGTGGTGGATGATGGTTTGATGTTCTACCACCACCACCCCTAGGTGGTCCACCCCGACCACAGGGAGCAGGTGGATAGGGGAAGCTCAACTTTATGCAACAGAGGCCTGCGACTATGGTGCTCTAGAGATGATTAGAGGTATGATCTGTGTCTATTCCACCCTAGTTGTAGTTCTTATAGACATAGGTGTCAGTCACTCTTTTATTTCCATGACACTCATTCGGAGCTCAAAGATTCTGATGGAGTCGTTGGCTTGATCCTCATAATTTTATATTCCTACGAGAGAAGATTTGATATTTACACACTGGTACAGATAGTGTGATCTCACTCTAGGAGGTGAGATCTTTAGCTGGGATCTCATAGTAGAAGTGTCAAGGCCTTACGAAATCATCTTGGGTATGGACTGGCTATCCACAGTCCATGCTCAAATTGACCGTTTTAGGCACAAAGTGTGGTGTATCTATAGAGATGGAATCAAGTTTTTCTTCACCAGTGAGAAGGGAACCTTTATAGAATAGGATGGACTTACTCAGAGGAGGGTGAAACCAATCACTCATCAGTTGCATAGCTTTACCCTCAGAGTATTTGACGTGAGGAGTCCAAGTTATCCTGTAATGGTGGACTAGTATGCTGATGTCTTTCCTGATGATGTTCCGATACTACCCCCTCATAGAGAGGTAAAATTCTACATCGACTTGTTCCCAGGGATGACACCGATATCTACTCTAGCATATCAGATGGATCCTGTGGAGCTTTGTGAGTTGCAGGTATAGTTGGAGGAATTGAAGAGAAAGGGGTTTATAATACCCAGCGTTTCTCCATGGACATCCCCAATTTTTTTCGCCAAGAAGGCAGATGGGATTATGAGGCTTTGTGTGGACTGTTGGCACCTTAACCATGTGACCGTGAAGAACAAGTATCCAATCCTGAGGATTGATGATCTCTTCGACTAGATGAAGGGATCTCGATGGTTTTTGAATATAGACCTCAGATTAGGCTACCATTATCTTAGGGTATGGGACAAGGATATACTGCGGATAGCCTTCATATGTCGTTATGGACACTATGAGTTCTTGGTGATTCCCTTCGGTGTAACCAATGCTCTAACAGTATTCATGGAGCTCATGAATAGGATATTACAGCCTTACCTCAATCGCTTCATGGTGGTCTTCATTGATGACATCTTGATATACTTGGTGTCAGGGGAGGAGCATGCCATGCACCTAAAAATAGTTCTAGATACACTCTGTGGGCATCAGATTTATGGAAATCTCTCAAAGTGCCAGTTCTGGATACGGGAATTCCACTTCCTGGGGAACATTATCTCAGAGGCTGGAGTTGCAGTGGATCGAGCAAAGATAGAGGATGTGCTTTCTTAGGAGACACCCAGGAGTGTGACTGAGGTACAAAGTTTACTGGGATTGGATGGGTACTACTGAAGATTCGTTCCTTACTTTTCCCGAGTTGCGACACCCTTTTCAGCTTTGAAAAATAAGGGACAACACTTTGTGTGGACAGAGAGATTCCAGTAGAGTTTTTAGGAGTTGAGGCAGAGGCTGATGAGTGCCCCCATATTGAGGCTACTAGAAGAGGGAATTGGGTATGTAGTCTACTATGATTCATCTGGGACCAGACTAGGTTGTTTCTTGGTGTAGGATCAAGAGGTGATTGCCTACGGATCACGGTAGTTGAGACAGAAAAAGAAGAACCATGCCATCCATGACCTGGATTTAGCAGTAGTGGTCTTTTCACTGAAGATGTGGCGACACTACTTGATGGGCAATCATTTTATAGTCTATTATGATCACAAGAGTCTCAGGTATATATTCTCATAGAAGGACTTGAACCTGAGACAGTGGTGATGGGTAGAGTTCCTTCAGGACTATAACTTTGAGACAGTCTACACTCCTGGGAAGGGAAACATGATATAAGATGCACTCAACAGGAGGTCCGGTCTACATTTGCTAAGTGAGGCAATAGAGAAGCTAGTCGCGTTTCATTTATCCTTCATGGATAGTGATGGAGAAGCTTACCTCTAGTATATTACAATTACTCCCCCACTCCTTCGGTGAGTCAGGGAGGCACAACTTGGGGACGTTGACTGCGAGACCCGACGTGCTCAGATATCCACAGGACATGATCTTGATGGATTTTCTAAAGTTGGGGAGCATGTCATTCTCTTTATAGGACACACTATAGTACTAGGGATACTATAGGAGAAGTTATTGAGGGAGTTCCATACATCCCCTTCTACAGTACATCCTTGAGTGGTGAAGATGTATGAGATCCTACGATGTTAGTACTAGTGGCTAGGGATGAAGAAATAGGTGGTAGAGTTCATATCATGATGCCTCACTTGTTATCAAGTGAAGGTCGAGCATTAGGTACCAGCAGACTTAACTCAGCCACTTGAGGTATGAGAGTGGAAGTTGGATGATATATCTATGGACTTTGTTACAGGGCGACCATGTACGTCTAGGGTCCACGATTCCATCTGGGTGATTATTGACCAAATCACTAAGTTAGCCCACTTCCTACCCATCTAAGAGCAGGGATCAGTAGAGAGATTTAGACGTCTCTACATACAGAAGATTGTACGGATTCATGGGGTTCCAACGATGATCGTCTCATATTGTGATGCTTGTTTTACATCCCGCTCGTGTAAGGGATTATAGGAGGAGTTTGGGAATCATCTACACATGAGGACCACCTTTCAACCTCAAACAGATGGTTAGATGGAGCAGACTATATAGACACCCGAGGACATGCTTTGTGCTTGTGTGCTTGATTTTGGTTGTAGTTGGGAGGACCACTTACCACTGGTGGAGTTCGCATAAAACAACAGTTATCATTCCACCATCGGCATGGCTCCTTTTGAGGCCCTATATGGGAAACCTTGCAGATCACCTCTATGCTGGACATACCCCGGGGAGTTGGCACTTATGGGTCTAGAGTTGGTGCAGGTTACCACAGAGAAGGTGTAGATCATCCAGGAGAAGATGAAGACTACACAGAGCCGACAAAAGTCTTATACCGATAGTATATAGAGACCCTTAGAGTTTGAGGAGGGATACCATGCCTTCCTATGGGTCTCTCCCCGACAAGGATTATAGAGTTTTTTTCAGGGTGGAAAGCTATCTCTGAGGTTCATTGGACCATTCCAGATCCTCAGCAGAGTAGACGAGGTGGCATACCATCTAGCTCTTCCCCCACAGATGCACCAGGTACATAATGTTTTTCATATGTCACAATTGCGGAGGTGCGTGCATAATCCATCGCACGTTATCGACTGGGGTGAGCTGAACATCGATGATGGGGTGACATTTGTGGAGTTCCTGGTGGAGATAGAGGATCGACAGGAGTGGGTCCTTCGTGGGTGGTTGATTCCTCTGGTGCGAGTTCATTGACAACACGAGAATCTCTAAGAGAGAACATGGGATCGGGAGGCGCATATACGTGCTCATTACCCCCATTTGTCCCCCTAGTTTTTTTGTAGCATTTAGGGACAAAAAACCCTAAGGTGGGGAGAATGTAAAGACCCAGAAAATTCTATATAATTTTTTTTTAAAATTATTTCGAATTATTACTAGTCTGTGAATTTTGACGGCGCTTGATTCCAAGGCCCGGTGTGCCCGAAAAGAATTTTTGAAATTTTTTTAAGGTACATTCAGTAAATGCGGGGGTAGTGTTTTCTATCTTTTGAATCAGTTATTGGATTAAAAATCTGAGCACACCATTGAATCTACAGCACTGAGATTCACTTATGGGAGGCTTAACTTCGACCACGGTAGGTTGGGAGAAAAAGTTAGTTTTCTAAACTTTTTAAATAATAATAAAATAACATTAAATTGTTATTTTATTTTTCCTACCAACTTTTGATCGATGGTGGTGGAGACCACATAGGTGTTCATACATTTAATAAGGGATATTAAATGCCTGATTAGAAATAGGTTGTGTAACTGACCCTCGTGTAATTAATGTGGCTCCTTAATTACTTCAATTAATGGCTTTAATTGACAGGAGAATTAATTCTATAGAGGGTCATTTGTTTAATTAAAATCATGGGAAAATCGAGATTTTGGGGGATGTTGTGGGAGAACTCTAACAAAGTGCTGACGGTCAACCCTTCCAAAAAAGAACGTAGGTTTTGAAAATGCCCATTGAGGAAATGATCCGGGATCGACGAATGCTGGCGGCTTCAAGGAACATAGATCCTCTCTCTACAACCATGACATCACCCAATGGTTCTTGAGGTAGGGGGTTTTTTCTTGATTAATTCTAAGAGTTTAAAGATGAATTAATCTCACCCTTGTTATGATGCTAATGTGGAGGGCACGAACCAAACGAACAAGGCTCGAACCCTCCATCGCTTTGATCTTTGTTGAGTTCTTCATGGGCAACTGGAAAGTAGAGCAACAAGATGATCCCGGAAGACATGCAGCGTTGGCAGTATTTTGAGAGGCTTGTAGGTTCTTTTGGAATGGAAAACAGACCACCTGAGCTCACCCAGTGGCCGGTGGAAGACCCACTGGTGACCGGAGCTCGTCGACCATAGTAGGGGGCAGTGTCGTACGGCGCTATGGCAGACCAGCAGGGGTGGTCGAATTCCAGTCGGCCACATTGGCGGAAGGGAGGCGCGTTGTCGCACGCTACAGATGGAGGTTGTAGATTTGAAGTTATGGTGGAGGGGGACCTGTGCCCTGAGGGTCCCATGGACAGCAAGGAAATGCCACGTGGCATCGCCGGTTGAATAGTCGAACATCTCTTGAGCCATTCAGGAAGGAGGGGCCGTGTGACCCCTCGCGCAGGTCACGTCCAGCCAGTGGGCTAGGCCGGTTCGTTTCCCAGTGGGTCGAGCCCACCGCGGCCCAGCCCGTCCAGTTCAGGTTGGGCCGGTCCGTGCCGCAATGGGCTGATCCCACTGCGGTCCAGTCAATTTGGGTCGGGCTGGTCCACAACCCAACTAGTTCGAGCCAGGATGGTCCTTGGCCCAATAAGTTTGGGCCGATCCGCGGCCCAGACCGTGTTGGGTCAAGTTGGACCGGACCCGGACCCTTTATGGCCCGGTTTTTCTTAAAAGTTCATATCTTACAAACTAGACATTCATTTGATGAGTCGTCTACAGCATTGGAATCCATGGGATAAGACAACCCTTTTGAGATACTCTATCTGAGTTTTGGAGAAAGTTGGAGTACATCTAGTTTGGATCGTACCCGAATCCAACCAGGACCTCAGCACTAAAATGCATATAACTCTCAGACCGGGCGTCTGATTGACACGCTGTCTATTGTGTTGGAACCCTTATGACATTAAGGATCCTTGGGATACTTCTTCCTGAGAATTATTAGTAGTTGAGGCATGAAAGATATCTTAAGGAGAAAATACTATGTAACTCAAGAGCACTAGGTGTGGGGAATCCAATGGTTGGCTGAGACGTGAAGAATGAATAACGATCCTATGTGGATCAACACCTAAAGATCCTAAGTGGATCAACACTAGCGATCCTTTTTGGATCAACACATAGAGATCCTGTGTGGATCAAAACCTAGAAATCCTGTGTGGATCAGCACCTAGTGATCCTGTGTGGATCAACACCGAGCGATCCTGTGTGGATCAGCAGTAGAACCCTTAACAGAAAATGTTGATCTAACTTTATGACTAATCATCTATACTTATGTACTTAAGTTATACCTATTTTGAGCCGAGTCTTTTTATTTGTGCTTTGTGATTGAGATTGTGATTTGTTGTTTTACTTTGTGAAATTATGAGAGACCTTCAGGGGTCTTAGTGTCCCTACTGCGTATTTTTATACTCACCCCTACATGAGCTTCGCCCGCACCTTGTTGTTTCTTATACAGACGATGAGCAGCTCAGTAGAGACTTTAGGATCCAGGACCAAGTGGTACATGGAGGTGATTGGTTGATGTGGAGAGCTGTAGAGATGAGTTATACCTACCCATCAGTTAGGATCCGTGGTGGACAATCTCAGGAGTTGTTTTATATTTTCTGTTGTATTGTATTTTTTTAGTTGGGCTTGTATTCCATCCCCTTTACTTTTAGTACATGCTTTTACTACTACAGTTTTACTTCGTGGTTGCATCTTGTTTTGTTCTTGGACTGTGTGTTTATACAGGTTTAAAGGCAATGCCTTCCCATTTTAGGGACATGCCTTTCCGGTTCTAGTCACCAACCCCTGTCCTATGAAAGGTGGGCTTCTGGTAGTCACGACACGGGCCCCGGGGGACGGGTCATGACATTGCTAAAGTGTTTTGAAGATGCCTTATATAATAGTTGTAAGATAATAAATTTTGAATCAGTTAAAAAAAATTGGCTATTAAATCAGATAATAGAATGTCAAATATCTATTTTGATCATATATTCTCTTTGGTTAAATCATTGTTACCTAAAGTAATGTGTTGACTACCAAATTCTATAAGACGAATTGACTGGTACGTAATTTGGGTCTTGGTTTTCATAAGATCCATGCATGCTCAAATTATTGCATCTTATATTATAGTGAAAATGAGTTGTTATTTGTATTTATTACATATTGAAAATCAAGGTACAAGGAGGCTCAACAAGAGAAGTCTGGATTAGTTCCCAATAAATAGTTGAGGTATTTCCTTCGTACACCCATATTGAAATGTTTATTTATGTATCTAAACATAATGTCATTGATTTCATGGTAAAAATATAATATTTCAACTGGTAAAAGAATAAATCATCCTTGTGATGGTGATTTATGGAAACATTTTGACCATGCATATCCTTCTTTTGCTACAAAATACTGTAACGTGTAATTGAGTCTTTCTGTAACACCACCAAATGATAAAGGTTTAAATGACTAAATGATATGAATCATGTCAAAAAGTTGAACCTTCCTTTTCGGGAGCCTGTCTGATTAGAACTCCACAGTTAAGCATATTTGGCCTGGAGTAGTGATCAGGATGGGTGACCTTCTGGGAAGTTTCCTAGGGTGTGCGTGATTGAGGACAAAACACTCTAGAAAGGACATGTGTTGGCATGTGGGGACAGTCATTAGTCAGATGACCCGTTCGGGAACGTGGGTGGGCCCCAGGGTAGGGACCACATGTCTGCGGGGCTATTGGTGGTACCTGGTGGGCCAGGACCCGATGACCATGTTAAGGTGGGGGTATCGGTGCTATCACCAGGACCAAGTTGTCACATTTGGTATCAGAGGTGGTACCTAGCCTTAAGTGCAGTTCACTACCTGGGTTGAGATGTAGGGCCCACAATGAGGACGTTGTGATCAAAAGGGGGGTGATTGTAACACCCCAACATGATAAAGGGTTAAATGGATAAATGATATGACTCATGTGAACAAAGTGCACCTTCCTTTTCGAGAGTCTGCCTGATTAGAACTCCACAGTTAAGCGTGCTTGGCCTGGAGTAGTGATCGGGATGGGTGACCTTCTAGGAAGTTTCCCAGGTGGTGTGTGAGTGATGACAAATCACACTAGAAAGGACATGTGTTGGCCTCTGGGGACAGTCATTAGTCAAATGACCCGTTTGGGCACGTGGGTGGGCCCCAGGGTGGGGACCACGTGTCTGCGGGGAAATTGGTGGTACCTGGTGGGCCAGGACCCGACGACCATGTTAAGGTGGGGTGTTTGTGCTATCACCGGGACCCAGTTGTCACATTGGGTATAAGAGGTGGTACCTAGCCTTAAGTGTAGTGCACTGCCTGGGTTGAGATGTAAGGCCCAAAACGAGGATGTTGTGCTCAAAATGGGGGTGATTGTAACACCCCAAAACAATAAAGGGTTAAATGGCTAAATGATATGACTCATGTCAACAAGGTGCCCCTTCCTTTTCGAGAGTCTGCCCGATTAGAAATCCACAGTTAAGCGGGCTTGGCCCGGAGTAGTGATCGGGATGGGTGACCTTCTAGGAAGTTTCCCAGGGGGTGTGTGAGTGTTGAAAAGACACACTGGAAAGGACATGTGTTGGCCTTTGGGGATAGTCATTAGTCAGATGACTCGTTCGGGCATGTGGATGGGCCCTAGGGTGGGGACTATGTGTCTGTGGGGAAACTGGTGGTACCTGGGAAGCCAGGACCCGGCGACCATGTTAAGGTGGGGTGTATGTTCTATCAAAGGGACCCAATTGTCACATCTCGTATCAGAGGTGGTACCTAGCCTTGAGTGAAGTGCACTGCCTGGGTTGAGATGTAGGGCCCACAACGAGAACGTTGTGCTCAAAAGGGGGGTGATTGTAACACCCCAAAACGATAAAGGGTTACATGGCTAAATGATTTGACTCATGTCAACAAGGTGCACCTTCCTTTTCGAGAGTCTCCCTAATTAGATGTTCACAGTTAAGCGTTCTTGGCCTAGAGTAGTGATTGGGATGGGTGACCTTCTGGGACGTTTCCCAGGGGGTGTGTGAGTGAGGACAAAGCACGCTAGAAAGGACATGTGTTGGCCTCTGGGGACAGTCATTAGTCAAATTACCCATTCATGAAGGCGGGTGGGCCCCAGGGTGGGGACCACGTGTCTGTGGGGCAACTAGTCGTACCTGGTGGGCCAGGACCCAACGGCCATGTTAAGGTGGGGTGTTTGGGCTATCACAGTGACCCAGTTGTCACATTTGGTATCGGAGGTGGTACCTAGCCTTAAGTGCAGTGCACTACCTCGGTTGAAATGTTGGGCCCACAACGAGGATGTTGAGCTCAAAAGGGAGATTATTATAACACCCCAAAATGATAGAGGGTTAAATGGCTAAATTATATGACTCATGTCAACAATGCACACCTTCCTTTTCGGGAGTGTGCCTGATTAGAACTCCACAGTTAAGCGTGCTTGGCCTTTAGTAATGATCGAGATGAGTGACCTTCTGGGAAGTTTCCCAGGGGGTGTGTGAGGAGGACAAAGCACACTGGAAAGAAACTGAGTTGGCCTGTGGGGACAGTCATTAATCAGATGACCCGTTCGGACACGTGGGTGGGCCCCAGGGTGGAGACCACGTGTATGCGGGGAAACTGGTGGTACCTGGTCGTCTAAGACCCGACGACCATGTTAAGGTGGGATGTTTGTGCTGTGACCGGGACCCAGTTGTCACATTTGGTTTCATAGGTGGTACCTAGCCTTAAGTGATGTGCACTGCCTAGGTAGAGATGTAGGGCCCACAACGAGGGCATTGTCCTCAAAAGGGGGTGATTGTAACACCCCAAAATGACAAATGGTTAAATGGATAAATAATATGACTCATGTCAACAAGGCGCACCTTCCTTTTCGGGGGTCTGCCTGATTAGAACTCCACAGTTAAGCATGTTTGGCTTGGAGTAGTGATTGGGATGGGTGACCTTTTGGAAAGTTTCCTAGGGGGTGTGTGAGGAGGACAAAGCACATTGGAAAGGACATGTGTTGGCCTTTGGGGACAGTCATTAATCAGATGACTCGTTCGGGCACCTGGGTGGGCCCCAGGGTGGGGACCACGTGTCTGCGGGGCAACTCGTGGTACCTGGTGGGCCAGGAGCCGACAACCATATTAAGGTGGGTGTATGTGCTATCACCGGGACCCATTTGTCACTTTTGGTATCAGAGGTGGTACCTAGAATTAAGTGCAGTGCACTGCCTGGGTAGAGATGTAGGGCCCACAACCAGAACGTTGTCCTCAAAAGGGGTGATTGTAACACCCCAAAATGATAAAGGGTTAAATGGATAAATCATATGACTCATGTCAACAACGCGCACCTTCCTTTTTGAGAGTCTCCCTGATTAGAACTCCACAGTTAAGCGTGCTTGGCTTGGAGTAGTGATCGAGATGGGTGACCACTTGGAAAGTTTCCCAGGGGGTGTGTGAAGAGTACAAAGCACACTTGAAAGGACATGTGTTGGCCTGTGGGGACATTCATTAATCAGATGACCTGTTCGGGCACCTGGGTGGGCCCCAGGGTGGGGACCATATGTCTGCGGGGCAACTCGTGGTACCTGGTGGGCCAGGACCCAATGACCATGTTAAGGTGGGTGTCTGTGCTATCATCGAGGGCCCATTTTTCACATTTGGTATCAGAGGTGGTACCTAGACTTAAGTGTAGTGCACTGTATGGGTTGAGATGTAGGGCCCACAACGAGGACGTTGTCCTCAAAAGGGGGGTGATTGTATCACCCCAAAATGATAAAGGGTTAAATGGAAAAATAATATGACTCATGTCAACAAGGTGCACCGTCCTTTTTGAGAGTCTGCCTGATTTGAACTCCATAGTAAAGTGTTCTTGGCCTAAAGTAGTGATCGGGATGGGTGACCTTCTGTGAAGTTTCCCAGGGGTGTGTGAGGAGGACAAAGCACACTGGAAAGGACATGTGTTGGCATGTGGGGACAGTCACTAATCCGATGACCCGTTCGGGCACGTGGATGGGCCCCAGGGTGGGGACCACATCTCTGTGGGGCAACTGGTGGTACCTGGTGGGCCAGGACTTGACGACCATGTTAAGGTGGGGTGTCTGTGCTATCACCGGTACCCAGTAGTCACATTTGGTATCAGAGGTAGTACCTAGCCTTAAGTGCAGTGCACTGCCTTGGTTGAGATGTAGGGCCCACAATGAGGACGTTGTCCTCAAAAGGGGGGTGATTGTAACACCCCAAAATGATAAAGAGTTAAATGGATAAATAATATGACTCATGTCAACAAGGCACACCTTCCTTTTCGGGAGTCTTCCTGATTAGAACTCCACATTTGGTATCAGAGGTGGTATCTATCCTTAAGTGTAGTGCACTGCTTGGGTTGAGATGTAGGGCCCATAATGACGACGTTGTCCTCAAAAGGGGCATGATTGTAACACCCCAAAACGATAAAGAGTTAAATGGATAAATAATATGAATCATGTCAACAAGGAGCACCTTTCTTTTCAGGAGTCTACCTGATTATAACTCCACAGTTAAGCGTGCTTGGCCTGGACTAGTGATCGGGATGGGTGACCTTTTGGGTAGTTTCCCAGGGGGTGTGTGAGTGAGGAAAAAGCACACTGGAAAGAATATGTGTCATGACCCCCTTCCATCAAATATGCCCCTCCTGAGCTGGCAATGGTGAAAGGGAGATAATGACCCCCAAGTCCTGCCTCTAGTAGGCACCGGGGTGGCGACTAGCACCAAGGGTATAAGTTTTCACAAATATGGGAGGCATTACCCTTTTTATTATTTTTGATCGAAAAATAGGACAAGTCAACCAAAAAGTAAAAGAACAAGTGTATAGAAATAAACCCAAACCAATCCCACATGCATGTTTAAAAAATTCTGAAACAAAGTACAAGTACAAGAAAGCTCAAAAGTACAATACCAAAAGAAACAAGAGTACAACAACTACAACAACTCCAACTGTCCCGACTAGTAGGGTCCCGCATGGACCTGGTAGTCCTCTAGGAAACCTAAAAGTAAATTTAGGGTGAGAATACAAGTATACTCATTAGGGAAACCTAAAGCTCTCATGCACAAGTGGGGAGACATCCTAATGTCCCGTGAGAACAATAGAAGAAGCCAAAACTAACAAGGAGATCTATCCACCCAACCTCACCAGCCACGCTCACCAAAAACACATATCAACAGGTAGTAGTATATAATAACAAGAGTATTGGGCAACCTGCACCATTTCCAACTAGTTAGCTACTCTTCCTAATGGAGAATGCCATGACGCTACCACACTCTTACCGCCCGCACACACCGGGGCCTCAAGAACCACATATCCCGCCCACACACACCTGGGCCTCAACCACATATCCCGCCCACACACACCTGGTCTTCACAACCACACATCCCGCCCGCACACACCTGGGCCTCACAACCACAATCACATCCCCGCCCAAACATACTTGGGCCTCATCCCGAAGATTCTTGGGAACATTACACCATCCCGAAGAGTCTTGTGCTAAAACCACCCCAATAGAAACCTACCCAAAGATTCTTGGGTGTAACGTCACCTCAAGCCATCACAGCCTATGGAAGAAGGAGCAGGAATGAGCTAGTAACTAAGGGGAAAACACCCTCTCCCAAGAAATGGGAGTGTTCGGCACTAAGTGCTCAACATGGGTGGGGTGCGACAAAACACAAAGATACAGATATATATATATATATATATATATATATATATATATGTATGTATGTATACCAAACACACATCCCAACCTATGGATTATAAACAGAGAGACTGAGCACGTGCCTCCGTACTACTATCATGAAGCATGCATACAACAAATAACCCCAACCCCATTTAGGTTTTCATGTTTCAACGGAATTAGTTTATTATTTCCTTAACTACTTGGAAATTATCTGCAACCAAACGTATCAAACATTCATAAAACACATCCCTTCCAACCACAAATCATGTTAGATAAGTCTCAAGCAACACAAAATAACCTTTTTCTCATCAATCAAACCCCATCCCTCCAGCCCCGCTGCCTACCACCATAACCACAAACACACCGAAACACGTACATCATCATCTCTTGATATCATCATTTACCGCAGCCCCGCTACCCATTATATCTGTAACAACCCAGGATTCACCCCACTTTCATACACCACGTAACTAATCCAACACCCACATGTTCAATTATTCCATTTTTTTCAATCAGGGTGATCACACAAGGGTTTCAGATTTTAATCAGCCAAATTTACGTGATTAACCAATTTCCACATTCCACAAGTTAGCATCCACAGAATGTTCTAGAAAGATAGGGAAGTATTTAATTGCACGAGAAAAGGCCCCCAACAACTGTGATTTGTAGTATTTAGAATCCCATTCAATTCACAACATAATATCACTGGATATAAATAAGGTAACTGCATTTACAAACTTCTCATCCCCGTTATACAAGCCAGTTATTATCTTTATTAAACCGGTTCAAATGTGTTTCACGTAAAAAATAGGACACCCACCCCACATGATGTACAATCTAAAGAGACGAAGGTAAGATCCCTACCTCAACAGGTTCTGATCACAACGCTCCCTCGGTTCAACTTTAGAAGATGTCCGTCAGCACCCGTCGCTTTTGGAAAAACCTGAAAAAACTTCCTTGGGTGGAATCTGGGAAGGAAAGGCCAAAGGTAAGACAACAGATCCAAGATTAGAAGTTGCGCCTCGTCGTTACGATACCATGGCCACTGACGGATCGTAAATTGGAGCTGAGATGAAGAAGTTATGGAGGAAAAGAGCTTTGGAGTCTCTTGGGAGAGATCTGCTCGAAGGATAGGGGAGGAGAGGATTTATTTGAAAAGGAGGAGATCCCCCTTCTTTTATAGGAATGAAAAACTAAAGTACACGGCGTGTAGTTTCTAGTACACAGCGTGTACTTGTCCATTTCACATGATCACCACGCGGCTTCCAACACGGCCATCAATGCGAAACGCGGCCATTGACTGGTCAACACACAGTTTGAGAGTAACGCGTACGTGGGGAGACACTACACAGCGTGTTGGATGGGCTACACGGCATGTACTCATTTATTTCACATGGCAAGGACACGCCTTCAACATGACACACAGTCGTTGACTGGTCAACACACGGTTTGAGGGTAACGCATACGCGGGGAGTAACTACATGGTGTATAGGATGGACTACACGGTGTGTACTCACTTATTTCACACGAAAAGAACACAGATTCAACACGGGGTATACCCGAAAAGGTGGTACATGGCGTGTAGTTACAAAATTCTGAAAAGTGTGGGAAAAGTCCATTTTACCCTCCAGAACACTTCACGACCTTCTTTTTGACAAAGGAAATGGATCGAAGAGGTCCGTACCATTACATCAGATACCTATTAAAACATTTGCATCCCCGATAATTCAAAAACCAACACAGAGGAACCCAACAAGATACCTCTTAGGGATCTCGTTATAACAGAAACCCAACCAGCAACCCTAATCATATGTGTTAGGAATTCCTTCTCCTATGTCGAGATATTATCCGCTTTAGGCGGCACTGACTCTCCTGCACGGGTTTAATCGCATCCACATTAATGTTTCTCAATTAAGAATTGGGTCTTCCTACTTCCATATATTAGGATTTTCATCTTAAACTGCCCCCAACACCGTACAACCAACGCACTGTCCGAACATGTGGCTTGGGGAAATTCCTTCTCCTAGGTCGAGATATTATCTGCTTTAGGCGGCACTGACTCTCCTGCACGGGTTCAATCACATCCACATTAATGCATCTCGATTAAGGATAAGTTTTCTCCCTTTACCCACACATCCAGACATGTTACACACTTCCAGAGAACAAGGAAACAAAAAGTCACACAACTGACAAGCCAAGCATTCCATATATCAAAGGTACAGAGTTTAGCATCAAACAAATCTCCGAAGAACATAGCAAAACACAAGTCAAAACAACTCCGGGTATTGATCGTGCTTCTGGGCCTCCCACTCCCAAGTGCTCTCCTCGAGGCCGCCATGCCTCCACAACACACGAACCAAGGCGATGGTTCGTCTGTGGAGCACCTTCTCTTTACGATCATTGATTCTGACTGATCGTTCCTAGAAGGTCACATCGTCTCCCATATCTAACTCTCCCCAGTCGATAATGTGAGAGTCGTCGTGCAAGTACTGACGAAGCTGGGAGACGTGGAAGACGTCATGAACCTTCTCCAACTGAGTTGGCAGGGCTAGCTGATATGCCACCTCGCCGACTCGCCTCAGCACCTCAAAAGGTCCAATGAACCTAGGGGAGAGCTTACTCCCCTTCCCAAACCTATGCTTCCCCCATCATGATGAAACCTTCAAGAACACATGATCCCCCACCTCGAACTCCAAGGGCCTCCTCTAACGATCAGCATAATACTTCTATCGGTCTTGAGCCGCTTTCATCCTTTCACACACAAGATGGACTTTCTCTGTGGTGCTCTGTACTACCTCTAGCCCAAGAGCACCTGCCTATCCAACCTCTGCCCAACAAATGTGTGAACGACATGGTCTTCCATACAAATCCTCAAACAGTGCCATGCCAATAGTAGAGTGGAAGCTGTTGTTGTAGGAAAACTCTACTAAAGGCAAGTGTCACACCCATGATCTTATGAAATCCAGAAAGCATGCTCGTAGCATGTCCTCCAAGGTCGGGATAGTCCTCTCTGTCTGCCCATCAGTCTGGGGGTGGAAAGCAGTGCTAAGGCATAGCTGGGTGCCAAAAGCATGATGTAACCCCTTCTAGACTCGTGAGGTGAACTGAGTATCCCAATCTGAGATGATATTCTTCAGAACTCCATGCATCTGCACCACCTCATCTACATACCTCTGTGCTAAGGTACTCACCAGTCCCGACTCCTTAATTGCTAAGAAGTGAACTGATTTCGTCAGTTGATCCACCACTAATTAGATATCATCATAACCACCCTGATATCTGGGTAGTCCTGTGATGAAGTCCATTGAGATATCATCCCACTTCCACTCGGGGACATCTAAAGGATGAAACAAACCAATGGGAACACAGGGTTCAGCCTTCACTTGCTGACACACTTGGCATTTAGCCACAAACTCCGCCACTGCCCGTTTCACCCCAGGCCACAAAAACTATTCCCTCAGGCCTCGGTACATTTTTGAAACCCCTGGATGTACACCCAAGGCTGAGCTATGGAACTCATGGAGAACTCCCTCACGCATCACCTCCAGAACAAACAATCTTCCATGAAAGAGCATCCGATGTCAGATGTCCTCTGACCATCCTTCTAGAGCGTTCCCCTGATCGATACGATCCCACAATACTTCCGCATCGGAGTCTCCCCACTGAGACTCTTCCACCTTCTGCAACAAGGAGGACTGCACCATCATCTGAAAAAAATAGCGTCTAACACCCTATACCCTTGCATCCAAGTGCAAGGCAGCCAACTCTCCCATCGCTTTCCAAGTATCAGCGGATTCTCGAACCACTTCCTGATGCAACTTCCTGCTCAAGGAATCAGCCACAGCGTTGCCCTTACCTTCAGTGTAAGAGATCTCGAAGTCATACTCTTGGAGAAACTCGACCAATCTCCACTTCCGTAAGTTCATGTCACGTTGGGAGAAGATATAACATAAGATCTTGTGATCTGAGAAGACCCAAAAGCGCTCCCCAAAGAGGTAATGTCTCCATAACTTAAGTGCGAACACTAATGCTGTAAGCTCTAGGTCATGGGTGGCATAGTTACGCTCGTGAGAACACAACTGTCTAGACCCGTAACAGATCACACCCTTCTTCTACATCAGTACGCACCCTAAACCAATCCCAGAAGCATCACAAAACACTTCATACAATAACCCTTACTCTGAAAACCTAAGTACAGGAGCACTGACCAACTTCTCCTTCAGGTAGTCGAAATCTTTCTGGCACTGCTCGCTCCATAGGAAGACCTGGTTTTTCCTAGTCAAAGCTGTCAATGGATAAGAAACTCGAGAGAAGTCCAAAAAAAACCTACGATAATAGCTTGAAAACCCCAAGAAACTACGAACTTCTACCATGCTCTTGGGTGCCACCCAAGACACAACTTCCTCCACCTTAGACGGGTCCACTGACACTCCATGCTAAGACACTATGTGCCCAAGGAAGTGTACTTCTTGCATCAAGAACTTACACTTTGACAATTTCCCATAAAGCTAGTGGTGTCGAAGGAATTCCAAGACTGCCCTGAGATTCTCAACGTTCTCTTCCTCTGATCTTGAGTAGATCAGGATGTCATCGATAAACACAATGACGAACTGGTCCAGAAACTCTCGGAAGACAAAGTTCATAAGCTCCATGAACATAGCTGGTGCATTTGTAACTCAAAACGGCATCACTACAAACTCGAAGTGCCCATATCTACAACTGAAATCCATCTTTGAGATTTCACTGTCCTTTACCCTCAACTGATGATATCCAAATCACAGATCAATCTTAGAAAACTAACATGCTCCCCTCAGCTGGTCGAAGAGATCATCTATCATTGGAAGGGGTAACGGTTCTTGACCGTTACCTGATTCAACCTTTGGTAGTCTATGCAGAGCCTAAGACAGCCATATGCCTTCTTCACGAACAAAACTGGAGCACCCCATGATGACATGCTGGGTCGAACAAAACCCTTCTCCATCAGATCATCAATCTGAATCCTCAACTCCCGCAACTCCGAAGGTTCCATCCGATAAGGGGCCATCAAAATCGGATGGGCACCAGGCTGTAAGTCTATCCCAAACTCAACGTCACGTCAGGGGGGTAGAGTCACAATCTCCTCGGTAAAGACATCGAAGAACTCCCCAAAAACATATGGAACATCCATCATTTCTTTATCAGCTGGAACCACTGATAACCCACTTAACAAGGAAAGGAGAGGCTTCGCATGCCGGCTTCCCACCCGATAGCTCCTCTCACCAACAAAAGCTACACGCTGCCCTTCCATGTCGGAGAACACGACTCTTCTTTGGAAGTAGTCAATAACGACACTAACAGAAAATAGCCAGTCAATGCCAAAGATGACATCGTATGGCTGCATCTGCAGTAGAAGAAGATCCCCACTAGATCGATTTCGTCCCAATGTCATCTCCCATCCCCGGTAAACACAAGATATGCTGGTCTGACCTCCAACTGGTGTACTCAGCACCAGGGGTATGGAATGTCTCTCTACATCTAGACCCAAAGCATGGGCTAGACCGGGTGCAAAAAAGCAGTGCAAAGCTCCCGAATCAAACAAAGCAGAAAAAAGAGTGATGAACAAACAAATCGTACCTCGCACCACCTCTGGTCTTGTCGGAGCTGTCAACTCTACTGCGTGCAACTGTCCACGTCCCACTCCTCTACCTCTCTGTTGATGTCCAGGTTCCATAGTTGTATAGTAAACAAAGAACGCCTAAGCCTACGTAGTAAGGAAATTTCTCAAGGTTTAATTTTATCATTTTATTCAATTTCATTCCCAGAACACCCAAATCAAGTAAAAACACAAATCATGATGATGCATGTACCTTTCCTAGGGTCTCTACCCTACAATAAATGTACTCTTACATGGTCGTTCGGTAAGCTCATAGTCCTTGCATCGGATCATGGGGGGCCCTAAAATCTCGTGTCCTAGCCGGTCTTCCCTGGCCTATGTCACACACCAATTTTAACCAACATTGTTGCCCTACCATCCCATGCAATCCTCACTGTGCCTAACTCCAGACTTCATCCTATCTCTCAACCATCCACCCTTTGATACCATTCTGTCACAACCCCCTTCCATCAAAGATGCCCCTCCTGAGCTGGCAATGGTGAAAGAGAGATAATGACCCCCGAGTCCCGCCTCCAGTAGGCCCCGGGGTGGCGACTAGCACCAAGGGTATGAGTTTTCACAAATATGGGAGGCATTACCCTTGTATTATTTAAGATCGGGAAATAGAACAACTCAACCAAAAAGGAAAATAAAAAGTGTATAGAAATAAACCCAAACCAATCCCACATGCATGTTTAAACAATTCTGAAACAAAGTACAAGTACAAGAAATCTCAAAAGTACAATACCAAAAGAAACAAGAGTACAACAACTACAACAAATCCAACTATCCTGACTAGTAGGGTCCCGCACGACCTTGGTAGTCCTCCTGGAAACCTGAATGTAAACATAGGGTGATCATACAAGTATACTCAGTAGGGAAACCTAAATCTCTCGTGAACAAGTAGAGAGACATCCTAATGTACCGTGAGAACAATAGAAGAAGCCAAACCTAACAAGGAGATCTATCCACCCAACCTCACCAGCCACGCTCACCAAAAACACATAACAACAGGTAGTAGTATATAAGAACAAGAGTATTGGGTACCCCGCACCATTTACCACTAGTTAGCTTCTCTTCCTAATGGCGAACGTCCTGACGCTACCACACTCTTCCCGCCCACACACACCTGGGCCTCAAGAACCACACATCCCACCCGCAAACACCTGGGCCTCAACAACGCATCCTTCCCGCACACACCTAGGCCTCACAATCACACATCTCGACCGCACACACCTGGTCCTCATAACCACAATCACATCCCCGCTCGAACACACCTGGCCCTCATCCCGAAGATTCTTGGGAACAGTACACCTGCCCAAAGAGTCTTGGGCTGAAACCACCCCAATCAAAACCTACCCGAAGATTCTTGGGTGTAAGTTCGCCTCAAGCCATCATAACCTATGGAAGAAGGAGCAGGAAGGAGCTAGTAACTAAGGGGAAAACACCCTCTCCCAAGGAATGGGAGTGTTCGGCACTAAGTGCTCATCATGGGTGGGGTGCGACAAAACACAAAGACACAGATATATATATATTTGTATCCCAAACACACATCCCATCCTATGGCTTCTAAATAGAGAGATTGATCACGTGCCTCGACACTGTTATCACGAAGCAAGCATACAATGAACAACCCCAACCCCATTTAGGTTTTCAGGTTTCGACTGAATTAGTTTAGTAGTTCCTTAACTACTGGGCAATTAGCCGCAAACAACCATATCAAACATTCGTAAAACATATCCCTACCAACCACAAATCAAGTTATATAAGTCACAAGCAACACAAAACCACATTTTTCTCATCAATCAAACCTCATCCCTGCAACCCTGCTGCCTACCACCATTACCACAAACACACCGAATCCCATACATCATCATCTCTTGATATCACCATTTACCGCAACCCCGCTGCCCATTCTATCCATAACAACCCTGGATTCACCCCCATTCACACACCACGTAACTAATCAAACACCCACATGTTCAATTATTCCATTTTGTTCAATCAGGGTGATCACACAAGGGTTCCAGATTTTAATCATCCAATTTTACGTGATTAACCAATTTCCACTTTCCACAAGTTACCATCCACAGAACGGTCAAGAAAGATAGGGAAGTATTTAATTGCACGAGAAAAGGCCCCCAATGACCGTAATTTTCAGTAGTAATAATCACATTAAATTCACAACCTAATATCATAGGATATAAATAAGGTAACTACATTCACAAACTTCCCATCCCTGTTATATAAGCCAATTATTATCTTTACTAAACCGGTTCAAATTTGTTTTACATAAACAAGAGGTAACCCACCCCGCATGATGCACAATTTAGAGAGACGAAGGTAAGATCCCTACCTCAATAGGTTCTGATCACAATGCTCCCCCAGTTCAACTTTAGAAGACGTCCGTCGGCACCCGTCGCTTCTAGAAAAACCTAGAAAAACATCCTCATGTGGAAGATAGGAAGGAAAGGTCGAAGTTAAGACAACAAATCAAAGTTCAGAATTTCTTCCTCGTCGTTATGATCCTGTGGCCACTGACGGATCGTAAATCGAAGCTCGGACGAAGAAGTTATGGAGGAAAAGAGCTTTGGAGTCTCTTGGGAGAGCTCCGCTCGAAGGAGAGGGGAGGAGAGGAGTGATTTGAAAAGTAGGAGAGGCCCCCTCCTTTTATAGGCGATAAAAACTAAAGTACATGGCGTGTACTCGGCCATTTCACACGGTCACCACACGGCTTCCAACACGGCCTTCAATGTGGAACGCGGATGTTGACTGGTCAACACACGGTTTGAGAGTAACGCGTACGCGATGAGACACTACACGGTGTGTAGGATGGTCTACATGGAGTGTACTCATTTATTTCATGCGGCAAGGAAATGCCTTCAACACGATACACAGCCATTGACTGTTCAACACACGGTTTGAGGGTAATGCGTATGCGGGGAGGAACTACATGGCGTGTAGGATGGGCTACACGGCATGTACTCACTTATTTCACATGGTAAGGACACGACTTCAACGCGGGGTATACCCAGTAAGGTGGTACACGGCGTGTACTCACACTACACGGAGTGTAGTTACAAAATTCTGAAAAGTGTGTGAAAAGTACATTTTACCCTCCAGAACATTTCATGACCTTCTTTTCAACAAAGGAAATGGGCTGGAGAGGTCTGGCCATTACAATATGTGTTGGCCTATGGAGACTTTCATTATTCAGATGACCCGTTCAGGCATGTGGGTGGACCCCAGGGTGCAGACCACGTGTCTGCAGGGCAACTGGTCGTACCTGGTGGGCCAGGACCCGACGATCATGTTAAGGTGGGGTGTGTGTGCTATCACCGGGACACAGTTTTCACATTTTGGTATTAGAGGTGGTACCTAGCCTTAAGTGCAGTGCACTGCCTGGGTTGAGATGTGTTGGCCTGTGGATACTGTCATTAGTCAGATGACCCGTTCAGGCACGTGGGTGGCCCCCAGGGTGGGGACCAGGTGTCTGCAGGGCAACTGGTCATACCTAGTGGGCTAGGACCCGACGACCATGTTAAGGTGGGTGTCTGTGCTATCACAGGGACCTAGTTGTCACATTTGGTATCAAAGGTGTTACCTAGCCTTAAATACAGTGCACTGCCTGGGTCGAGATGTAGGTCCCACAACGAGGACGTTGTCCTCAAAAGGGGGTGTGATTGTAACACCCCAAAATGATAAAGGGTTAAATGCTAAATAATATGACTCATGTCAACAAGGCGCACCTTTATTTTTAGGATTCTTCCTGATTAAAACTCAACAGTTAAGCGTGCTTGGCCTGGAGTAGTGATCGGGATGGGTAACCTCTGTGAATTTTCCTAGGGGTGTGTGTGAGGAGGATAAAGAACACTGGAAAGGACATGTGTTGGCCTGTGGGGATAGTCATTAATCAGATGACCTGTTTCGGCACGTGGGTGGGCCCCAGGGTGGGGACCACATTTCTACGGGAGTCTGCCTGATTAGAACTCCATAGTTAAGCGTGCTTGGCCTGGAGTAGTGATCGGGATGTGTGAGCTTCTGGGAAGTTTCCCAGGGGTGTGTGAGGTGGAAAAAACACACTAGAAAGGACATGTTTTGGCCTGTGGGAAAATTCATTAATCATATGACCCGTTCGGGCACGTGGGTGGGCCCCAGGGTGGGGACCACATGTCTGCGAAGCAACTGGTGGTACCTGGTGGGCCAGGACGCGACGACCATGTTAAGGTGGAGTGTCTGTGCTATCACCAGGACCCAGTTGTCACATTTGGTACCAGAGGTGGTACCTAGCCTTAAGTGCAGTGCACTACCTGGTTTGAGATGTAGGGCCCACAACGAGGACATTTTCCTCAAAAGGGGGGTGATTGTAACACCCCAAAACGATAAAGAGTTAAATGGATAAATAATATGACCCATGTCAACAAGGAACACCTTCCTTTTCGGGAGTCTGCCTGATTAGAACTCCACATTTGATATCAGAGGTGGTATCTAGACTTAAGTGTAGTGCACTGCTTGGGTTGAGATGTAGGGCCCACAATGAGGATGTGTCCTCAAAAGGGCGTGATTGTAACACCCCAAACGATAAAAGAGTTAAATGGATAAATAATATGACTCATGTCAACAAGGCGCACCTTCCTTTTCAAGAGTCTGGCTTATTAGAACTCTATAGTTAAGCGTGCTTGGCCTGATGTAGTGATTGGGATGGGTGACCTTCTGGGAAGTTTCCCAGTGGGTGTGTCAGTGAGGAAAAGCACACTGGAAAGGATATTGGTTGTCCTGTTGGAGATTTTCATTAGTCAAATGACCCATTACGGAACGTGGTCCCCAGGGTGGGACCACGTGTCTGCGGGGCAACTGGTCGTACCTGGTGGGCCAGGACCCGACGACCCATGTTATGGTGGGGGTGTATGTGCTATCACCGAGACACAGTTGTCACATTTGGTATCAGAGGTGGTACCTAGCCTTAAGTGCAGTGCACTACCTGGGTTGAGATGTGTTGGCCTGTGGATACTTCCATTAGTCAGATGACCCGTTCAGGCACGTGCGGTGGCCCCCAGGGTGGGGACCACGTGTCTGCGGGGCAACTGGTCGTACCTGATGGGCCAGGACCTGACGACCATGCTAAGGTGGGGTGTATGTGCTATCACCAGAACCTAGTTGTCACATTTGTTATTAGAGGTGATACCTAGCCTTAAGTGCAGTGCACTGCCTGGTTGAGATGTAGGGCCCACAACAAGGACGTTGTCTCAAAAGTGGGGTGTGATTGTAACACCACAAAATGATAAAGGGTTAAATGGCTAAATAATATGACTCATGTCAACAAGGTGCACCTTCATTTTTGGAGTCTGCCTGATTAGAACTCCACAGTTAATCGTGCTTGGCCTGGAGTAATGAACGGGATGGGTGACCTTCTGGGAATTTTCCCAGGGGGTGTGTGAGGAGGACAAAGAACACTGGAAAGGACATGTGTTGGCTAGTGGGGCAGTCATTAATCAGATGACCTGTTTGGGCACATGGTGGGCCCCAGGGTGGGGCCACATGTCTGCGGTGCAACTGGTGGTACCTGGTGGGCCCGAACCCGACGACCATGTTAAGGTGGGGTGTATGTGCTATCAACGGGACCCAGTTTTCACATTTGGTATCATAGGTTGTACCTGGATTTATGTGCAGTGCACTACCTGGGTTGAGATGTAGGGCCCACAACGAGGATGTTGTCCTCAAAAGGGGGGTGATTATAACACCCCAAAATGATAAATGGTTAACTGGCTAAATAATATGACTCATGTCAACAAGGCACATCTTCCTTTTCAGAAGTCTTCCTGATTAGAACTCCAAAGTTAAGCAATCTTGGCCTGGAGTAGTGATCGGATGGGTGACCTTCTGGGATGTTTCCCAGGGGGTGTGTTAAGTGAGGAAAAAGCAAACTGTAAAGGACATGTGTTGGCGCTGTGGAGAATTTCATTAGTCAAATGACCCGTTCTAGCATGTGGGTGGGCCCCAAGGTCGAGACCACGTGTCTGTGGGGCAACTGGTGGTACGTGGTGGGCTAGGACCTGATAACCATGTTAAGGTGGGGTGTTTGTGCTATCACCGGGACCCAATTGTCACACTATAAAGGACATGAGTTGGCATGTGGGGACAATCATTAATCAGATGACTCATTCGGGCACGTGAGTGGGCCCCAGAGTGGGGACCACGTGTTTGTGGGGGAAACTAGTGGTACCTGGTGGGCCAGGACCCGATGACCATGTTATGGTTGGGTGTATGTGCTATCACCGAGACCCTGTTGTCACATTTGGTATCAGAGGTGGTACCTAGCATTAAGCGTGTCTGGCCTGAAGTAGTGATCGAGATCGGGATACCTTCTGGGAAGTTTCCCAGGGGGTGTGTGAGTGAGGAAAAAGCACATTGGAAAGGACATGTATTGTCCTGTGGAGACTGTCATTAGTCAGATGACCCGTTCAGGCGCGTGGGTGGACCCCAAGGTCGGGAACACATGTCTGCGGGGCAACTAGTGGTAACTGGTGGGTTAGGACCCGACGACCATGTTAAGGTGGGGTGTCTGTGCTATCACCGGGACCCAGTTGTCACACTAGTAAGGACATGAGTTTGCTTGTGGGTATATTCATTAATTAGATGACCCGTTCAGGCACGTGAGTGGGCCCCAGCGTGGGGACCATGTGTCTGTGTGGAAACTGGTGGTACCTGGTGGGCTAGGACCCGACGACCATGTTAAGGTGGGGTGTACGTGCTATCACCGAGACCCAGTTGTCACATTTGGTATCAAAGGTGGTACTTAGCCTTAAGTGGAGTGCACTGCCTGGGTTAAGATGTAGGGACCACAATGAGGACTTTTTCCTCAAAAGGGGGGGTGATTGTTACACCCCAAAACGATAAATGGTTAAATGGATAAATAAAATGACTCATGTCAACAAGGTGCACTTTCCTTTTTGGGAGTCTGCCTGATTAGAATTCCACAGTTAAGAGTGCTTGGCCTAGAGTAGTGATCGGGATGGGTGACCTTCTGGAAAGTTTCTTAGGGGGTGTGCGAGTGAGGAAAAAGAACACTGTAAAGAACATGTGTTGGCCTGTGGAGACTGTCATTAGTCAGATGACCCGTTCAGGCACGTGGGTGGGCCTCAAGGTCAGGACCACGTTTCTGCGGGGCAACTGGTGGTACGTGGTGGGCCAAGACCCGACGACCATGTTAAGGTGGGGTGTCTGTGATATCACCGGGACCGAGTTGTCACACTATAAAGGACATGTGTTGGCCTGTGGGGACAGTCATTAATCAGATGACCCGTTCGGGCACGTGAGTGGGCCCCAGGGTGGGGACCACATGTCTTCGGGGCAACTGGTGGTACCTGGTGGGCCAGGACCCGACGACCATGTTAACGTGGGGTGTATGTGCGATCACTGTGACCCAATTGTCACATTTGGTATCAGAGGTGATACCTATCCTTAAGTGTAGTGCAGTGGCTGGGTTGAGATGTAGAGCCCACAATGAGAACATTGTCCTCAAAAGGGGGTGATTGTATCACCCCAAAATGATAAAGGGTTAAATGGCTAAATAATATGACTCATGTCAACAAGGTGAACCTTCTTTTTCAGGAGTCCTCCTGATTATAACTACATAGTTATGTGTTCTTGGCCTGGAGTAGTGATCGGGATGGGTGACCTTCTGGGAAGTTTCCCAGGGGGTGTGTGAGTGAGGAAAAATCACACTGGAAAGGACATATGTTAGCCTGTGGGGACTGTCATTAGTCAGATGACCCATTCAAGAACGTGGGTGGGCACCAAGGTGGGGACCACAGGTCTGCGGGGCATTTGGTGGTACCTGTCGGGCCAGGACCCGACGACTATGTTTAGGTGGGGTGTATGTGCTGTCATTGGGACCCATTTGTCACATTTGGTATCAGACGGTTTACCTAGCCTGAAGTGCAGTGCCCTGCCTGGGTTGAGATGTAGGGCGCACAACGAGGATGTTGTGCTAAAAAGGGGGATGATTGTAACACGCCAAAATGATAAAGGGTTAAATGGATAAATGATATGACTCATGTCAACAAGGTGTACCTTCTTTTTCGGGAGTCTTCCAGATTAGAACTCCACAGTTAAGCGTGTTTGGCCTGGAGTTGTGATCAGGATGGGTGACCTTCTGGGAAGTTTCCCAGGGGGTGTGTGAGTGAGGAAAAAATCACACTAGAAAGGACATATGTTGTCCTGTGCATACATTCATTAGTTAGATGACCTGTTCGGGCACGTGGGTGGGCCCCAAGCAGTGCACTGTCTGGGTTGAGATGTAGGGCCCACAACGAGGACGTTGTGCTAAAAAGGGGGGTGATTGTGACATCCCAAAATGATAAAGGTTTAAATGGATAAATTATATGACTCATGTAAACAAGGTGCACCTTTCTTTTCGGGAGTCCTCCTGATTAGAACTCCACAGTTCAGCATGTTTGGCCTGGAGTAGTGATCGGGATGGGTGACCTTCTCGGAAGTTTCCCAGGTGGTGTGTGAGTGATGAAAAAGCACACTGGAAAGGACATGTGTTGCCCTATGGGGATAGTCATTAGTTATTGACCTATTAGGGCACGTGGGTGGGCCCCAGGGTGGCGACCACGTGTCTGTGGGGAAACTGGTGGTACCTGGTGGGCCAGGACCGAACGACCTTTTTAAGGCGGGGTGTCTGTGCTATCACCGGGACCCAGTTGTCACATTTGGTATCAGAGGTGGTACCCAGCCTTAAGTGTAGTGCACTACCTCAGTTGAGATGTAGGGCCCACACCGAGGACTTTGTGCTCAAAAGGGGGTGATTGTAACTCCTCAAAATGATAAAGGGTTAAATGAAAAAATGATATGACTCACGTCAACAAGGCGCACCATCCATTTCAGGAGTCTTCAAAATTAGAAGTGCACAATTAAGTTAGCTTGGCCTGGAGTAGTGATCGAGATGAGTGACCTTCTAGGAAGCTTCCCAAGGGGTGTGTGAGTGAAGAAAAAAGAACACTGGAAAGGACATTTGTTGGCATGTGGGGACTGTCATTAGTCAGATGACCCGTTCAGGCACGTGGGTGGACCCCAAGGTTGGGACCACGTGTCTGCGGGGCAAGTGGCGGTACCTGGCAGGCCAGGACCCGACGACTATGTTAAGGTGGGGTGTATGTGCTATCACCAGGAACCAGTTGTCACATTTGGTATCAGAGGGGGTACCTATCCTTAAGTGCAGTGCACTGTATGGGTTGAGATGTAGGGCCCTCAACAAGGACGTTGTGCTCAAAAGGGAGGTGATTGTAACACCCCAAAATGATAAAGGGGTAAATGGTCTGTGGGGACTATCATTAGTCAGATGAACTATTCAGGCATGTGGGTGGGCCCCAGGGTGGCGACCACGTGTCTGCGGGGCAATTGGTGGTACCAGTCGTTCCAGGAACTGCTGGCCATGTTAAGGTGGGGTGACTGTGCTGTCACTGGGACCTAGTTGTCACATTTAGTATCTGGATGGGTGGCCTTTTGGGATGTTTCCCAGGGGGTGTGTGAGTGAGGACAAAGCACACTAAAAAGGACATGTGTTGGCATGTGGGTATTGTCATTAGTCATATGACCCGTTCAGGCACGTGGGTGGGCCCCAAGTTGGGGACCACCTGTCTGAGGGGAAATTAGTGGTACCTGGCGGGCTAGGACATTACGACCATGTTAAGGCGGGTCAGATGTGTTGTCACTGGGACCCAGTTGTTACATTTAGTATCAGAGGAGGAACTCGGCCTTAAGTGTGGTGCACTTCCAAGGTTGAGATGAAGGGCCCACAATGAGGACGTTGTGCTCTAAATTGGGGGGGGGGGGTGATTGTAACACCCCTGAATAATAAAGGGTTAAATGAATAAATGATATGACTCATGTAAACAAGGTGAACCTTCCTTTTCGAGAGCCTGACTGATTAGTCAGATGACCCGTTCAGGCATGTTGGTGGGCCCCAAGGTGGGGACCACGTGTCTGCGGGGCAATTGGTGGTACCTGGCGGGCCAGAACCCGATGGCCATGTTAAGGAAGGGTGTCTATGCTGTCATTGGGACCCAGTTGTCACATTTTCTATCAAAGGTGGTACCTAGACTTAAGTGCAGTGCACTGCCTGGGTTGAGATGTAGGGCCCACAACGAGGGCGTTGTGCTCAAAAGGGGGTGATTATAACACCCCAAAATGATAAAGGGTTAAATGGACTGTGGGTACTGTCATTAGTCAGGTGACCCATTCAGGCACGTGGGTGGGCCCCAAGGTGGGGACCACGTGTCTGCGGGGCAATTGGTGGTACCTGGCGGGCCAGGACCCGACAACCATGTTAAGGCGGGGTGTTTGTGCTGTCACCGGAACCCAGTTGTCACATTTGGTATCAAAGGTGGTACCTAGCCTTAAGTGGAGTGCACTGCCTGGGTTGAGATGTAGGGCCCACAATGAGGGCGTTGTGCTCAAAAGGGGGGTGATTGTAACACCCCAAAATGATAAAGGGTTAAATGGCCTATGGGGACTGTCATTAGTCAGATGATCTGTTCAGGCACGTGGCTGGGCCCCAAGGTAGGGACCACGTGTCTGCGGGGAAATTGGTGGTACCTGGCAGGCCAGGACCCGATGACCATGTTAAGGTGGGGTGTATGTGCTGTCACCGAGACCTAGTTGTCACATTTGGTATCAGAGTTGGTACTTAGCCTTAAGTGTAGTGCACTACCTGGGTTGAGATGTAGGGCCCACAACGAGGACGTTGTGCTCAAAAGGGGGTGATTGTAACACCCCAAAATGATAAAGGGTTAAATGGATAAATGATATGACTCATGTTAACAAGGGGCACCTTCCTTTTCAGGAGTCTACCTAATTAGAACTACACAGTTAAGCGTGCTTGGCCTGGAGTAGTGATCGGGATGGGTGACCTTCTGGGAAGTTTCCTAGGGGGTGTGGGAGTGAGGACAAAGCACACTGGAAAGGACATGTGTTGGCCTATGGGGACTTTCATTAGTCAAATGACCCGTTCAGGCACGTGGGTGGGCCCCAAGGTGGGGATCACGTGTCTGCGGGGCAATTGGTGGTACCTGGTGGGCCAGGACCCAACGTCCATGTTTAGGCGGGGTGGTTGTGCTGTCATCGGGACCTTTTTGTTACATTTGGTATCAGAGGAGGAACTCGGTCTTAAGTGTGGTTCACTTCTTGGGTTGAGATGTACGGTCCACAACGAGGACGTTGTTCTCTAGGGGGGGGGTGTAACACCCCCGAATGATAAAGGGTTAAATGACTAAATGATATGACTCATATCAACAACATGCACCTTACTTTTTGGGAGATTGTCTGATTTGAACTCCACAATTAAGCATGCTTGGCCTGGAGTAGTGATCAGGATGGGTGACATTTACGGATGGGTGACCTTCGTGGAAGTCTCCCATGGTGTGTGTGAGGGAGGAAAAAACACACTGGAAATGACATGTGTTGGCCTATGGGGATAGTCATTAGTCAGATTACCTGTTCAGGCGCGTGGGTGGGCCCCAGGGTGGGGACCACATGTCTGTGGGGCAACTGGTGGTACCTAGTGGACCAGGACCCAACGACCATGTTAAGGTGGGGTTTCTGTTCTATCATCGGGACCCAGTTATCACATTTGTTATCAGAGGTGGTACCTAGCCTTAAGAGCATTACAGTGCATGGGTTGAGATGTGGGTCCTACAACAAGAACGTTTGTGTCCACAACGAGAACGTTGTCCTGGAGTAGTGATCAGGATGGGTGACCTTCTGGGAAGTTCCCCAGGGTGTGGGTGAGAGGGGACAAAACACACTAAAAAAGACGTGTGCTGGCCTGTGGGGACAATCATTAGTCAAATTACCCATTTGAGCACGTGTGTGGGCTCCCAGGTGGGGACCACATGTCTGCGGGGCAACTGGTGGTACCTGGTGGGCCAAGACCCGACAACCATGCTAAATGACTAAATTATATGACTCATGTCAACAAGGTGAACCTTCTTTTCAAGAGCCTGTCTGATTAGAACTCCATAGTTAAGCATGCTTGGCCTGGAGTATTGATCATGATGGGTGACCTTCAGGAAAGTTTCCCAGGGTGTGTGTGAGTGAGGAAAAAACACACTTGAAATGACATGTGTTGTCCTGTGGGGACAACTATTAGTCATATTACCCATTCAGGCACGTTGGTGGGGCCCAGGGTGGGGACCACGTGTCTACGGGGCAACTGGTGGTACCTGGTGGGCCAAGACCCGGCGACTATGTTAAGGTGGGGTGTCTGTGCTATCATCGGGACCTAGTTGTCACATTTGGTATCAGAGGTGGTACCTAGCCTTAAGTGAAGTGCACTGCCTAGGTTGATATGTAGGTCCCACAACAAGAATGTTTGTACCCACAATGAGGACGTTTTCCTGGAGTAGTGATCAGGATGGGTGACCTTCTGTGAAGTTTCCCAGGGTGTGTGTCGGTGGGGAAAAACACACTGGAAAGGACATGTGCTGGCCTGTGGGGATAGTCATTAGTAAAATTACCTTTTTTGGAACGTGTGTGGGTCCCAGGGTGGGGGACCACATGTCTGCGGGGTAACTGGTGGTACCTGGTGGGCTAAGACCCGACGACCATGTTAAGGTGGAGTGTTTGTGCTATCACCAGGACCAAGTTGTCACATTTGGTATCAGAGGTGGTACCTAGCCTTAAGTGCAGTGCACTACCTGGGTTGAGATGTAGGGCCCACAACGAGGACGTTGTGATCAAAAGGGGGGTGATTGTAACACCCCAACATGATAAAGGGTTAAATGATATGACTCATGTCACCAAGGTTCACCTTCGTTTTCGGGAGTCTGACTAATGAGAGTCCCCATAGGCCAACACATGTCCTTTCGAGTGTGCTTTTTCCTCACTCACACACCCCTTGGGAAACTTCCCAGATGGTCACCATCCCAATCACTACTCCTTGATGATCATGCTTAACTATGGGTTTCTAATTTAAGTAGACTCCCGAAAAGGAAGGTGCACCTGGTTGAAATGAGTCATATCATTCAACCATTTATCCCTTTATCATTTTGGGGTGTTATAATCACCCCCCCCCCCCCTTTTGAGCACAACGTCCTCATTGTGGGCCCTACATCTCAACCCAAACAGTGCACTGCACTTAAGGCTAGGTACCAACTCTGATACCAAACATGACAACTGGGTCCCAGTGATAGCACAAACACTCCACCTTAACATGGTCGTCAGGTCCTGGCCCACTAGGTACCACCAGTTGCCCCGCAGACATGTGGTCCCCACCTTGGAAAGGACATGTGTTGGCATGTGGGGACTGTCATTAGTCAGACTCCCAAAAAGGACGGTGCACCTTGTTGACATGAGTCAAAACATTTATCTATTTAACCCTTTATCATTTTGGGGTGTTAAAATCAGCCCCCTTTTGAGTACAACGTCCTAGTTGTGGGCCCTAGATCCCAACCCAGGCAGTGCACTGCACTTAAGTCTAGATACCACCTCTAATACCAAATGTGACAACTGGGTCCCGGTGATAGCACAGACACTCCACCTTAACATGTTCGTTGGATCTTGGACCACAAGGTACCACCAGTGGGGACAGTCGTTAGTCTGATTACCCATTCGGGCACGTGGGTGGGCCCCAGGGAGGGGACCACATGTCTGCGAGGCAACTGGTGGTACCTGGTGGGCCAGGACCCGAGTATCATGTTAAGTTGGAGTGTTTGTGCTATCACCGGGACTGAGTTATCACATTTGGTATCAGATGTGGTACCTAGCCTTAAGTGTAGTGCACTGCCTGGGTTGAGATGTAGGTCCCACAACGAGGACGTTGTGCTCAAAAGGGGGTGATTGTAACACCCCAAAATGATAAAGGGTTAAATGGATAAATGATATGACTCATGTCAACAAGGTGCACCTTCCTTTTCATGAGTATGCTTGATTAGAACTCCACAGTTAAATGTTCTTGGCTTGGAGTAATGATCAGGATGGGTGACCTTTTGGGAAGTTTCCTAGGGGGTGTGTGAGTGGGGAAAAAGCACACTATAAAGGACATGTGTTGGCCTGTTTGGACTGTCATTAGTCAAATGACCTGTTCAGTCAAGTGGGTGGGTCCCAAGGTGGGGACCACGTCTCTGAGGGGCAATTGGTAGTTCCTGGAGGGCCAGGACCCGACGACCATGTTAAGGCGTGGTGGTTGTGCTGTCACCGGGACCTAGTTGTTAAACTTTCTACTAATGGTTTCTATACATTTGGTCCTTACAGTATTCAGTATTCTTATTGGACTATCTTTATAACTCTATACCAAATACCACATTGGATATTGATGAATGAACCATATATATTTTTATCATTATTAATTACTAGACATTGAAAAAATAATATTAATGTTTATTCAATGTGATTGATTGATGGGTTAAATTCATTATAGAGTAATGGTGTCAATACATATGATGTTGTTGTGAAATAGAATTTCCTAATGAAATATGTATTAATATAGACAATTAGTAACTTCCAAGCATCTGTAATATTATCTTCCTAGAGTACACATGGTCCAAAATCTTGTTCGTATTGCATGAGTGACAAAAAGTGTTTAATCTCTTTAATAGAAGAAAACATTATTTTTTTGACTTTCATCATAGATTTTGTCATAGCCTAATATTTTACAGTATGTATATTTTTAAATAAATTTAATCACTTTGATAGCTTATGTTTCATGAAACAACGAGCTTAAACAAACTCCAAAATATTATTATGTTAACATAATCATTATAAAATAGCCATTAAAATGGTGGGTGTGAATAATATTCACTATATTATGAAATATATATGAATTTTAGGTTCAATAAAATTATTTATTCTTAGTAAATAAACACACAATTTTAAGTAAAGTCATTTTCTTCTTCAAATATATGTTTTCTTCCAATATATGTTTTCTTCAAAAAGATATTTTTATTTATTTCTATGAGAAAATAGATATAATTAAATTATATAACTATTATAAAATTTATTTTATAAAATAAAAATAATTTTAGATTCATCATTTTAAAATTATCTTAGGATGAATTTCTGAAAATTTTCTAAAAAAATTATTTTATTTGCAAAAAACACCGATTTTTATAAAACTCTCATATTCTTTATATTTAAAATTCATTTTGTGATTTTAAATTGATCTAAAACTAAATTAATTAATTTTTAGATATATATGATCTAATTAATTAAAATTAAACAATATTTAATCCTTAGGTTTTTATAAGTACACTTTTTTGGATTAGAAACACATTTTTCCAAAAAATATTGTTTTTCATTGTGTTTTGATGGGTTAAATTTAAATGTAATGTTGAAACTTATGTGTTTTTAATTTTTAAAAATTGATTCCATATTTTGAATAAGGAATTACAAATTATTTTCTAAGGTCATTTTTATTTTTTTGCCTAAAAAATTTATAATGGTAAAAAAAATTACCACAGTATAAGTAAAATTATATATGGATCAGGTTAAAGTTAAAAGTTAAAAGCTTAAAATACATAAAAACTAAAAAATTTAATGTGTGGTTGATGTGTTTGTTGAACTTGACCAGAATTTAAAACATTAATTATCATCCAAAATATTTTTTATTAATTCCACACAAATGAGGATGACTTTAAATATAAAGTAATCATTTTTAGTCACTTAAAACCACCCCTCATAAAGTATAAATACAAATCAGCACAATCCCCGTTATAATAAAAATCCTTGAAGCTATTAAAATATGTCCAAAACCCTCTCCTACCCACTCTACCTACATTCAAGTGTTTTTCGTCTCACCAAAATACCAATTCCAAGTTCCTTAAGAGGTCCTTAAAGAAGGTGATATTCAGGAGGTAACTTTCTCAAACAACCTCTCTTAATTTTTTTCCTTTTTCTACCTTCTCTTCACCTACTTCACCCATAAAATAATTATAAATCTAGAATAATTTATATACTGAAATTTTATATTGATAATGGAGTATCTTCTATCCACCACTTTTCTTATTTCTTCTTATTCAAAGAAACAAAACCATTGTCCAAATTATGGCGGTTTACTGTCTCTGTGAATAATGATTTTGTTCATTTTCCATTACCTCCCACAAGGATGGTCATAAAAGTAGTATTATGATAAAATAATATTTTAATATGTATATTATAACATATTTAATGTTATATAACTAATATATAGTCATAAAATTAAATAAAATGAAACTTGTTCATGATGGTTGAAAAAACTGCCAAAATATACTAAACATTTATCATTAACATTTTATCAAATGAATCGTCATCATGTAATAAATAAAATATATATATAGGACTATTTAAAATTTGGGATTTGATTTAATACCATTTAATTTCACTTCTTTATTTTTATTTTTATTTGACAAGAAAATCCATAATTATACCTAAGTGAACTGACCATGAAACCATGAAACGAACGCACCTGAAACAATGAAAATAATGAAATATTATTAATGATCAGATATTAAGATGTTATAAAAAGATCATATAAGGTATTATAAATATTTTTATAATCTTGGATGAATTAATAAAATTATTTAAACCTTTATACTGGAGGTTAAAGTGCACAAAACTAAAGGGAGGCATGAGGTAAGGCTTTCTCGTCTCACTTTTATTTCTATGAGATATATTCCTTATTCGCCACTTATTTATTTTGTGTGGTGTTTATACTACCCTTTGATATATCAGATCATGAATCTCTCTATATTCATGGTATTAAATGTTTCATGTTATAATTATTACTTTTATGGTGTATACGATTCGATAGATTACAAATTGGTAAGGGATTTCTTAAATCAATTTCCATTCATTAGATTGAAATTCTAATTCATTGATTATTCCTTATTAATATTATGTGTGAGATTAATTTTAATGATAATATATAGTATTTAAATTTTTTTATTTGGATTTAAATCTGATAAACATAATCTATTCATTTTATTAATGCTCATGCCAATGATATGATATTTATAAGGGACATTCTCTAAAAAATTATCTTTTTAAAGTTTCCCTTAAAACTCTATTTTTCTTCCATGTCCAAATTTTCAAAAATTGATCCAAATTTTTTTTAGTATTATAATATGATTTTTTAAATTCATATTTACTCGTGTTTTCTATTTTACAAAACAATTTTAAAGGATTGTTTTTTCATTTTCTAAATTAGGTATTTAGTGACTTTTCCAATAAAAATACGAAAGGAATGTTTTTCTAACTTATACGCCATAAGATTATTTTTCTGTAATAATGAAACCGTAATGATTTGATGTATCCTTTAAAACCATACAAGTTTATTTTCAAAGTATGTTTCTTTCTTTTATAATTTCATGACATTTAAAAAAAAAATTCAAAACGAAAAGGATATTTTCCTCAAGAATTATTTCAAGTGATCTTTCAAAATAATTTTCCATAAAATATGAAATTATTTGATGTTAATTATTATTTAATATGGATATGATAAAAGGATATAATAATTTCTATTTTTATGGAATTTTTATGTTTATGGTGAAAATTTTAAAAGTTTATGTAACCCATTTATTTTCCATGGGATATGAAATGATGAAATGTTTATAAAACCTATTTATTTTCATGGGTTCTAATACGATGAATGATTTATGTTATTATAGAACAAATATGTATGGTTTTTATTATATGATATGTTGAAAATATATATCCCTACAATTCATTGGGTAATATTTATATCTCATGAGATAACAATGGTAAACAAATCAATGGGTTTGATCCACTATGGGAAAAAAGTGCGTCCTGATCTACTATGGGAAACAGGTGTGTCCTAATACACTATGTTGATGGTATTGGTAGTTAAACTTTACATATGGAATTTTTTACTATATTTATGATGGTAAGACACTTTTATGACATGAGATTATGGATCATGGTTGATTTATAATGATTTATAACTCTTATGGTTCATGTGTTCTGAAATGATAATATTTATTCCATGAATCATGATTATGATCTAAGAATATTTGGTTTTTAACTTTATAAGTTACGATCATTATAACATTATTATCTTATGCTTACATATTATCATGTACTGATATCTCATATTTTTATCCTTACTCAATATTATGATTTTTGGTGCACGATGACAGAACAGCGGTAGGAAAAAAACTCCAGCGGCACACCGAAGATCTCGTCGAACCCTAGTTTGCTGATTTTCTCTCAAAATTCTATGTCGCCCCCTTGATTCATTCTTTTATGGCTGGATTCGATCCTAATTGGGAAATCGTGGTGGTTATTCTAGAGAAAAATGAAAATAAAAGTTCGGATATGGAGGTTCCAGTCCCAGGGAACGCGCTTCTGGATTCTGGATCTAACCCTCCAACAAGTGGAGCATCGCGAGGTATTTCATTCCTTGAAGCTCTTAAAGGATCTTATGTTTCCTCTTCTACAAGTGAAAAATCTCGCTCGACCATCAAGATATTAGACGATGTAGGTTTTTCCGTTGAAGCAGATCCTGATGCAATTGCACAACGCCAAAATCTCTGTAAGTTTTCTTTAATGGGTCGTGTCTCGTATGCTAAAGGAGACAAAACCTGGTCCTATGTTGAACTGAAACAAAGGATATCAATCTATTGGGGTATTACAAACTGGAAAATGATCCCCTTGGGTAAAGGTTTTTTTCATATGCTTCTGTTCTCTCAAGAGGATCTTAATTCTGTTTGGAAGATAGGTAATTTATTGTTGAATCCTGGTTTTATGAGACTCTCAGAGTGGGATTTTTCTTTCAATCCAAATACACAGAGAGGCAAGTATGCTCAAATTTGGGTTAGGTTTTATAACATAAATTGGTTTTTTTGGAATCCTAGAATACTGAATGATATAGCAGCCTGCATTGGTACCCCTCTTAAAATTGATCAAAGAACCCTTAATGCTGACTTGGGTATGTATGCTAGGGTTTAGTTGATGTCAATCTTGATCCCAAGCCTCATAAAACTATCTCTTTTCATGCCAAAGATTACAAGATGATAATTGACCTTGAATATGAAAATATTCCCTCTTTCTGTGACTTCTGAAAAATTGTTCGTCATTATGTCTAGAATTCTAGATTGGTTCATAGAGCTCCCAATCATGATAACCCTTATGATTGATCTGAAGTTAGAAAAAATAATAAGGATAGAGTCCCCCCCACTGATAAAACTGACCCTTCACAAGCCAAACCTGGAAAGTGGATTCCTAAAACCCCAAAAGAACCCGGGGTAACCTGGGCTGACCAGGTGGAACAACATCAGCAGAATTTACAAGATCAATCCATGAAAGAAAATCTAGAAAATTTTGATAATCTATTTAATCATTCCCCCTTGACTAGGTCTCAGGATGACCTTGATTCCTCCTTAATTCTGGGACTTGTCTCTATTCCTGAAGATCTTCCTCTTGTTCCCATTTCACAAACTCATAAGGGTGAGTATTCTTTGAACAACTGTATGGTTGGATCACCTTCTGGAACCCAGTGCAAACCCCCTCTTCCTTCTTCTGTGTCAGGAAGTTCACCTGCATGTTTTCAAGACTCAGGATCTTTTGAAAAGATAGCATGCATCAGGAAGGTCTCTCCATCAACTAGTGTTGTTTCCTCTGATACATTATCCAAAAACATTCCTTCCTCCTCAGCTGTCCAGTCTGCTATTCCTAGTAACCACCCTGCCTCATCTGCAGATTGTTCCATCACTGTTCCCATGCAGAATTCTTCCAATATTGTGGTTGATGTGAATCCATCAACCTCCGAGCCTTCTGAAACAGTACCAGCTCCTGATTCGCTTCATCAGGGGATCTCTGTTTTGGATGGAAATCCCCATGATTTGGTGGCTAATTCATATTCTGACTTGGGTCCTGTGAATCTAGTTTCAGTTATCAATCCTGTAGGTGTCTTGAATTATTTTGAACTTAAGGAAGGATGTAACACTGCCAATCCTAAGGCCAAAGAGGATAAAATCTGTCCCCCTAATCAAACCACTTCCCCTAGTAAAACTAGGGGTCAAAGTGCTGGTAATAAAAAGAAAGGGGTTTCAATCCCAAAGAGTAAATAATAATGAATATTCTCTACTGGAATTGTCAGGGGATTGCAAACCCTGGAACTCTTAATGTTTTGATGTGTTTTATTTTTACCCATCGTCCTATGCTGATTTCCATTGCTGAACCTAAAGGTAATTTTGTTCCCAAATTCATGCATTTGTGTAACCTTGGTTTCTCTTTCTTGGGTGCTTGTAATAATGGTTATGTGGATTCTCTTTGGATTTTCTATCACTCCTCTATGAAAAATGTCAATATTTTTAGTCTCTCTGCTCAAGCTTTGACGTGAGATTATTTCCTTGATAGCACTCACATCTACAATACCTTTGTTTATTCCAAAACTAATTACCTTGATCGAAGATCTCTTTGGAAGGAGATTTCTGACATCAATACCAAGATTCAAGATCCCTGGGTATTGGTTGGGGACTTTAACTCTATTTTTTCACCCTCTGAAAAAATTGGCCACTCCTTCTCCTCTATCTCTGCCAGAGAATTTAAAGCTGCCAGTGAGGGCAATAATCTCATTGAGATTAACCTTACTAGTACTCAATTCACTTGGTACAGACACCACTACAATCGCGTGGTGGCGAGTAAACTTGATAGATCTTTCACTAACGAGTCCGCTATTGATAATTATAACCAGATCTTGTGTGCCACCCTTACTAAACTTGTTCTGATCATCATCCAATCTTAGTCAGCTTTCCTCAAAACTCTCGGAATCCTTCCTTTCCTTTCTGATTTAATTTGGCCTGGTCTTCGGACCCAGATTGTGTCTCTCTTATCAATTCTTCCTGGACTAATATGGGCAATCAAAACTATGCCTTTGCGTGCACCACTAAGTTGAAAAATCTTAAAAGCATTCTAAAAAAATGGTGTTCTGATAAAACTGCTTTAATTGACAAAGATATCCAAGATTTAGAAAAGGATTTGTCTCTCATTCAAATTAATAACACTTCTTTCAGTTTCAATTCTGACCCACAGGATGAAATCAAAATCTCTTCTAAATTGATCTCTCTTCTAAACTTTAAGGATAACTTAAAGAAGAAAATTTTCAAAACTAAATGGCTCAATGATGGGGATTGAAACACCAAATTTTACAACTCTCTTCAACGGATTAGGAAATCTTGTAAGCCTCTCTCTCGCTTAAGAGTTGAGGGTAATATAATTGATTCTGAGGAACAGATTGCTAATAATGTTGTTTCCTACTTCACTGACATTCTCAATGGTCCTAACATCAACAAAGATATACTTCCAAACATTATTACTTCTTTGGTTATTTCTGAGGATAATTGTCTGCTCAACTGCACCCCTCTTGATTCTGAGATTAAGGACACTGTCTTTGGTATAAATCCAGACAGTGCCCCGGGCCCTGATGTCTTCAATAATGGATTCTATCAAAAACATTGGGATGTCCTTCAAAATGATGTCTGTAATTTAGTTAAATCTTTCTTTGAAAAACGGGTTCTCCCTCATGATCTAAACTCTCAATTCCTCACTTTAATTCCTAAAGTTGACAATGTGGATGAAATTCATCTCTTCCGATCCATTTCCCTCTTAAATTCTCTCTTTAAAATTATTACTAAGATTCTTGTTAATAGGCTCTCTAATATTAGTAAGAAAATTTTCTCTTGGAACCAGTTTGGTTTCATTAAAGGTCGATCTATACAAGATTGTATTTGCCTCACCTCGGAATCTACTAATTTATTGAACAGAAAAACTAGAGGTGGGAATATTTCTCTTAAGATGGACATCACTAAGGCCTTCTATACGATTGACTGGACCTTTATTTTTAAGGTCCTCTCCAGTTTTAGCTTCAATGATTCATTTATCAATAAAATCAAAATCATTTTCAACACAGACAATATCTATGTTCTTATTAACGGCTCACATAGGGGTTATTTCAAATGCTCCAAAGGCGTTAGGCAAGGAGATCCGCTTTCTGCTATCATTTTTTCTATCACTGAAGACTATCTTAGTAGACTGCTCTTGCTCAACGTTGAGGGAGGCTGAATCAAACCTATCATTGCTTCTAGAAATCTTCATTCTCCCTCTCACCTGCTCTATGCCGATGATATTATTTTCTTCCTTCAGGGAGACAAACGAAATATTAACAAACTTAAATTCATCATTTCTCATTATGAGGAGGTTTCTGGCCAATACATTAATTGGCAAAAATATTTTATTTACTTTAGTAAAAACTTCCCCTCGAATAGAAAAACTAATATCTCCAATGTCTTAGGGGTTAAGGAAGGATCCATTCCTTTTACTTATCTGGGTGATCCCCTTTTTTGGGGTCGACCCAAGGCTTGTTATTTTATTAGTATCGTTGATCAAGTTCTAAATCAATTTTTTTCCTGGAAATGTAAATCCCTTTCAATGGCTGGAAGAATTTTCCTTTTTAAATCCACGATTGTCTCTAAGCTCATCTAATTTATGATGGTCTACAAATGGTCTTTGGGGTTGTTAAAAAGGCTCAATATAGCTATAACAAATTTCATCTGGAGTGGAAGTACTCTGGAAAGGAAATTGGTTACGGTTTCTTGGGCCACTTGCTGTAAACCTATTGAAAATGGAGGAATCGGTATTAAGAATCTTAAAATTTTTAATGAGTCCCTTCAGGCCAAACTCACATGGTCCCTTATCCATAATAACTCCTTTTCCATGAGATTCCTCAAAAACAGATTCCTTTATAAGCTTATGTTAGGTTCTTCTAACTACATGACTTCTTCTATCTGGCCTTCGATTAAAGCTTCTTTTCACTCTATCATGGAAAATTCTAGATGTCTTGTTAGTAAAAATTCTTCTTTAAATTTCTTGTTTGATAACTGGACTGGCCACTATATTATTTCTGATATTCCTAATACCTTTTCCCCTAATCCCCCAAATTGCTCTTTAGGGATATTATTAATTCCCCTAATCCTAAACTTCCGAATCATATCAAATGGATTGTGGATAATTATTATTTCACTTCCAATGAGGATCTCCTTGTTTGGGAACCTGCTCACAATGGCCTTTTAGATTCTAAAAAATTTTATCGCTATCACTTCCCTAATGAGGATGAAAATTTTAATTGGGTGCCCAAATTCAATAAATCATGGATCAAGCCTTCTCGTCTCACTCTTATGTGGCGTATTGCGCATCAAAAAATTCCAAATGATGTTTGCTTGCAATCTTATGGCTTTAATCTTTTCTCTAAATGTAAATTATGCAACCAGCATCATGAGGACATCAATCATCTTTTTTTATCTTGTGACACTACTATGGCCCTTTGGCATTACATCTTTGACCTTTTTGGATGCAGCTGGCTCTTAGATTGTTTTATTTTATCTCAACTAAAAAGAGTGTTGGATTTCCCAAGATCTCCCCAAATCAAGAATCTCTTTCTTACGGCTGTTGCGGAGCTTATGCATACTCTACGCTATGGTAGAAATGACTCATTTTTTAACAACAACTCTTTTAATCATAATGCAGGAAAATTAAGGATTCTGCTGGCTATAAAGGAAGCGGCTATGATCCAAAAAGATTGTTGTGACAATTCTGTCACAGATTTTGAAACCCTTCGCCGAATTGGCATCAAAGGTATCTTCTCGAAGCCTCGCTACACTATTAAAGTCTTCTGAAAGGCTCCTCTTCTTGGATGGATTAAGGTAAATGTGGAAGGAGCTTCAAAAGGCAATCCTGGTCTTGCTAGTTGCGGAGGAATTTTCAGAGACCATCAGGACTGAATCCTCGGATGTTTCTTTGGAGGCTGCGAAAATGCTTCTGCTCTAGAGGTCGAAATTCTTGCTATCATTCATGTTGTATCCTATGAAAATCTTTTCAACTGGAAGAATATCTGGATCGAGAGTGACTCCACTACTATTGTTCAAGTCATCTGGAAGGGTGATGTTCATCTAACATGGTATCTCACCCCCAGATGGATGGATTGCCTCGCGGCGCTCAACGACCTCAACTTTATGGCCACTCATACCTATCGGGAGGCTAATATGATCGATGATGGGCTTGCCAACTTGGGAGTCTCTCATGAGATCACTTGGAAGAATGAACTCCCGCCAGAGCTAATTCCTGTTTTTGTTAAGGACTCTAGAAAATTTCCCTCTTTCCGTCTGATGTAACTTGTTTATGACTCTTTCTTTTTGAATAAAGCTCTATGTTCTTTTCTTTTGACGAGATCCCACTTTAAAAAAATATTTTTAATTACATTTATATATGTGAAGAAATGTTGGGAGACGATATAGATTTTTATGAACCACTTGTTTATGTTTCCAAGTTCCCAAAAGACACTAAACCCATATGGTTCTGGCATGGATTTTTTATTTTATGTAATGAATATTAATCTATTTATATTTAATTTCTATTTATGAAAATAATGGGTTGTTATAGTTGGTATCAGAGCAAGGTTTAGTTATCCTATAGAAACTTGGTTGATAAAACCTTAAGTAATACCCCTAAGGATAAGTCTAATTATAGGTTACAAACCTACAATTTTGATAAAGATCATGAATAACCTAGGATTAAACTTAAGGTGTCATAGATTGAAATTTTATAAGAAATTTATCTTTATTATTTAGTTTCCCAAAATGATTTTATTTTCACACTATGCCTTTTGGGTTTTAGATAATGACTAGAACCTAGAGGATTCATGTTAATGGTGAATGTGATAGATAACAGAATGATCTTACCCATGAGGAAAAAAATGAAATGGGAGTCAGAAGGCGAGACCTTGTTATTATGTTTAATCATAAATCTCATAATATGATCAATAATCTCAACTTTGGTTAGTTTACTAACCCATCTAATAAGATAAAGGTAGATTTGCATGGTTACCATAGAGGAAAGAAAGTTCAATTTTCCTCATGTAAAGAATGTAGGAAGATGAATCAAGGATAGTGTTTTAAAGGAACTCAAAGATGATTTGGGTGAAGAAAATAAGGACACAAAGTAATAAATTTAAAGGAAAATTTAAATTTCTATGTAACACAATGGAGGAGAATAATGGTATTCCTAAGGCATTATCGATAAATAAATGTTCTGAATATGGAATCTATGGGCCTTTTGCAAATTTATTCCCTAGGGAGAAAGATCGTGAAGATAATTAGAAAGGTTGTATGATTAATGGTTATATTTCTGATGATTAAGAGACTACAAATGACATATGAGATGAAAGAATTATTAATGAATAAAATAATGAAGCCTCGTTAAGGGTTTGAGAAGGAAGTGGAATGATTAAGTGTTTATGTATTTGAATTCAAGAATAATGTTTTAGAAGATATTTTTTGATATTATACAATAATGAAACATATAAGGATTGTTCCACTATAGTTTTTTATTAAGTATTTGAAAGTATATGTTTAATGGTACTAGTAACCATGAAAAGTGATTAAGGTGGTAAGGTGGTATTTTTAGAAAACACAAGATTAATGGAAAGATAACCATTAATACGTGCATAATTTTGGAATAATAATGAGATAAAGAGATTTTTGATAGTATTAATGACCTTTGAACTTATTTTTAATATGATTAAAATGTGGTTTATGGATTGAGTTTATAGAATTTTTGGATTTATGGTATGAGGAAAGAGTTTATTTTTGAAAGAATGCATGTTTTCACTAATGTTTTATGGTAATTAAGGTTATTACCATGTTTCAATAGAATACATGATAATGATATCTACATCTTTTGTGAGTGATAATCAAGAGCTAAATCAAGTTGTTTGGTGGACTAATAATAAGTTTATTTTGAAAATTTAGTGACCTTATTTAGAAAGTTTTGGATTTTAATCTTTTGTAAGGTTCATAAGGATAACTATTTATGAAATTTTTCACATTGAACTTTGGATGAGGTTTTAGATATTAATGTATTACTTAACCATATAAAGATCTATGTGTATTGGATGACCTCTACTAACCATTTTTTATGATGATAACTAGATACATAAGGAATGACTAGTCATCCCATTATGGATATTATGATCCACTAGTTATTCATGCATTAATATCTAAAATTCATCTCTTAGAGTAAGAGATGATGTGGAAATTGATCAAGGTAAAACCAAAGAGTGAGAATGTAATTATGAAATTAAATCAATTATATATTCTCAAAGGATTTTGAAATAAAATTTTATCCTTTTATCATCATTTATAGTGATATCAAAGATATTTTAAGAACTATTTGGTTTATGGTTTTTTTTGGTCATTAACCTTCTCTTGACCATGTTCTATATCATTATCCATTATAACTTGATAGTTATAATTCTCTTCCATGTCTATATTTTCACTTTCCACTAATGTTATCTTAACCAGAATCATAGTGTTGTGGTGACCTTCAACTTTTACTTTCCCTCTTTTAAGAGTAAGTTTTATTAACCCTTTTTACAATGTGGGTTTCCCAAAAATTAATTTTAAAATATATACCTTTAATTTTTAAGTGTGATTTCAAATTGTGAGAATGAAATTTTTTGAAATCCTTGATTGTATTGAGATGGTAGCTTATCAGTTGGATTTTCCACCGAATCTCTCTCAAGTTCAAGATGTGTTCTATGTATCTCTCCTGAGGAAATAAATACATGATCCTTTATTATACTAAACTAAAAGGTTTAACTACTAGAGAAAGTTGTTTCTTATTAAGAAAAACTGGTATAGATTCTGAATCATAGAGATAAACTTCTACGAAACAATACTACTCACATGGTTAATGTTTTGTGGTGAAACCAACAATTTGATAAAGAAATGTGGGAACCTAAGGATGTGAGGAGGTAGAGGTATCCTAATATATTTATATCAGAGTGATTAATTTTGAGGTTGAAATTCATTTTAAGGGGGGGTATAATGTGACACCCTAAGATTCTATGGTATGTCTCTTTTTAAATAAATTAATCATTTCGATAGCTTACATTTCATGAAATATCGAGATTAAAAAAACTCCAAATAATTATTATTTTAACCTGACCGTTATAAAACAACCTTTAAATCGAAGAGTGTGAATAGGATTAACTATGTTATAAAATATATATTAATTTTATGACCAATAAAAATTTATTTATTCTTAGGAAATAAACACATAATTTTCAATAAAGTCATTTTGTTCTTCAAATAAATGTTTTCTTCACAAATATATTTTTATTTATTTCTATGAGAAAATAAATATAAATAATTTTTGACAATTTTATAAAATTTATTTGAAAAAATTAAAATCATTTTTAGATTTATCATGTAAAAATTATCTTAGGATGAATTTTTGATATTTTTAGGAAAAGTTTAAATTTTTAATAAAAAATACTGATTTTTATAAAAGTCTAATTTTATTTATATTTGAAAGTAATTTTATGATTTTAAATTGATATAAAATTAACTTAAGTTGTTTTTAGTTAGTTATAATATAATTAATTACATTTAAAAAATCTTTATACCTTATGCTGTTATAAGTACAATTTTGGGATTAAACAAACATTTTTTTTAAAAATTGTTTTTTGTTGTGTTTTGACGGTTTAATTTTTAAATGTAATTTTGAAACTTTTTTGTTTTGAATTTTTTAAATTGGATTACATATTTTAAATCAATAGGTCCAAATTAGGTTATAATTTCATTTTAAGTTTTAGGTATAAAAATTTATTGTGGTAAAAAGTATTTACCACAATATAAGTAAAATAATGCAATGGGTTAAAGTTAAAAGGTAAAAGCTTAAAATACCTAAAAACCACAACATTAAATGGATGTTTTATATATGTATAGACCTTAAAAACACTTTAAAACATCAATTATCATACAAATTATTTGTAATTAATGCCACCTGATTGTGGTTGGATTTAAATATAAAACAATCCTTATTAAATCACTTAAAACCACCCCTCCTCAAGTATAAATACCACTCCTCACCACCCATTTTATACTCAAAAGACATGAATATATTAAAATAAAAAATCCTATAATCCCCACTCTCCACATGTTTAAGTTATATTGGTCTCACCCAAATACAAATTCCATGTTCCTTAAGGGGTCTTTTGAGGAGGTGATATTCAAGAGGTAACTTTCTCAAACAACCTCTCTTAATTTATTTAGTTTTTCTAACTTATATTCACCTCCTTCATCCATAAAATAATACTAAATTAAGTAAAATTTATATAATAGACTTTATATTTCTAATTTATTATATTCTATCCACCCCTTTTCTTATCTTCTCTTATTCAAATAAATTAAAACATTTTCCAAATTATGGTGGTTAATAGTCTCTGCATATAATGATTTTGTTAGTTTCCCATTACTACCTTAAATTATTTTCATAAAATTATTATTATAGTTAAATAAGATTTAAATAGGTATATCATAATCTATTTCACACTTTTTAACTAATATATATACATAATATTAAATAAAACGGAACTTATTCATGATGGTCTGAAAACCAGTCAAAATGAACTAAACATTTATCATTAACATTTTATCAAACTAGTCACACTCATTTCAGAAATAAAAAAGATATATAGGGCCATTTAAAATTATTAAATTTCATGAATAACATTTCATTTCAATTCTATATTTTTATTTCCATATGAAAATAAAATACATAATTATACACAAGTGAATCGACTATGAAACCATGAAACAAGCACACCTGAAACAATGAAAACAATGAAATATTATTAATGAATAGATGGTAAGATGTTATAAAAGGATGATATAAGGTATTATAAATATTATTATAGTTACTTAATTAATTAATAAAATTCTTTAAACCTCTATACATGTGATCAAAGTGTGAAAAAACTAAAGGGAAGCATGAGGTAAGGGTTTCTCATCTCAATTTTACTTATGTGAGATATATGCCTTATTCACCACTTATTTATTTTTTGTAGTGTATATACTAACCTTTGATATATAATATCATGAATATCAATATCTTCATGGTATTAAATGTTTCATTTTATAATTATTAATTTTATGGTGAATATGATTCGACTAAATACAAAGTGGTAAGGGATTTCTTAACTCAATTTCCATTCCTTGGGTTAAACTTCTACTTTGTTGATTATTCCACGTTAAGATTATGAGTGAGATATATTTTTATGATATTATGTTTTATTTACACTTTTTATGTGGATTTATAGCTAATAAACATAATCTATTTATTTTATTAATTCTCACATCAATGATATGATATTTATAAGGGAATTTCTTTGAAAAAAATAATCTTTTTAAATTTTCCCTTAAAACTCTCTTTTTATTCCATGTACACATTTTCTAAAATTATTTCCAATTTTTTTTCAATTATATTATGATTTTTTAAATTTAGTTTTTCTCATATCATATGTTTTACAAAAAAAGTTTGAAAGGATTATTTTTTTTTTATTTTCTAAATGAGGTTCTTTGTGACTTTTCGAGAAAAACAATTTGGAAGAAATGTTCTTTTAACTTATACGGCATGAGCGGATTTTCCACCCATAATGAACCCTTAATTATTTTATGTTTACTTTATAATAATAAAAGTTTATTTTCAAAGGAAATATTTTCTTTTATAATTGCATGATATGTATTTTTTTTTCAAAAAAGGAAAGGATATTTTCCTCAAGAATTATTTGAAGTGATTTTTCAAAATAATTTTCCATATAAGATGACATTATTTATGTTACTTATGATTTAATGGAGATATTATAAAATTATACCAACCTTAATCTTTATTTGGATGGTTTATGTTTATGATGAAAAGATTAAATGTTTATGAAACTCATTTCTTTTGGATGGTTTATGCTATTATAAAATTTTTATGAAACCCATTTCTTTTCCTGAGTTCTAATATAATGAATGATTTATGTTATTATGGAAAAAATATGTATGTTTTTAATTATGTGACATGTGGGACCTATATATTCCTCCAATTAATTTGTTAAAGATTTATATCTCGTGAGAAAAATGATAAAAAAGTCGATGGGATTGATCCACTGAGAAACAAGTGTGTCCTAATCCACTATGGGAAACAAGTGTGTCCTGACCCACTATATTGACGGTCTTAGTATTTAGCCTTGAAATATGAATTTTTTTACTATATATATGATGGTACCATACTTTTATTACATAATCTTATGGATTATGTTTGATTTATAATTATTTCTCACTCTTATGGTCCATGTTTTATGAAATAATAATGTTTATGCCATGAATCATGTTTATGATCTATGATAGGTTGGGTATAAACTTTTTAAGTTATGATCATGATAATATTCTTATGTTATACTTTAATATGATCATAGATTGATATATCCTATGTTTATCCTTACTTAGGATTATGATTTTTTATATGAAGGGTATAATTCTCAATTATTATATTTATGTTCTATACCCTTATTCTCAAGTTATGCTTACTTAATCTTTGATATCTCATATAGTAACCCTTAATGAGAATATGAGATCACCCTTTATTATATTTCATTTCCCCTAGGGCATGAATAAGGGTTTTAAGTAATATATTTCTAAGAATGGTTCTAAACATGAATAAATTTTGGGAGATGATAGATATTTTTATAAACTAGTTGTTTGTGTTTCCATGATTCCAAAGACACTAAACCCATATGATTCGGGAGTGATTTTTTTATGTTATTTAATTAATATTCATTTATTTATATGTAATATCAATATATTAATAGAATGAGTTTCTATAGACTTATTCCTATTGATTATCCTTTCCAAAGGAACAAAAATCATTTTAGAAAAGGTACAACTAAAAGAGATGGACCTCATGTAATGATCTCATGTTTTTATTTGAAATATATTCTCTCCTCATTCCCTATAATTAACTTTGAACCAAATATAATGCAACAAAAAATAAATGGCTTCAGGAAACATCACAATAGAATTAAATGATGTATTTTTTGGGATCTCCCGTATTGGTATGACTTATTTTTCCATCACATATTGTATGTAATGCATATCAAGAAGAAATATTTTGATAATATATTTTATATAGTTTTAGACACACCTGGTAAGACTAGAGATAATGTTAATTCATGATTATATCTTTCTCAAATTTACAGGTGACTAGAACTTGAGTTGTTTGAAAATAATAGATCACATAAGTTAATGAATCCAAAAGCATACTATAAACTTTCCAAACAAAATAATTTATTATTTTTTTAGTGGATTTTAGATTTGAGGATACCAGATGGTTATGTTTACAATTTGGATAGATGTGTCAGAAATAGATATATTACCAGATTAAAAACTCCTGATTGTCATGTTATAATGGAAATAATTCTACCGATTGGATTTACAGGTTTTTTGAATTCTTTGATTTGGAATATGATAAAAGAAATAACATATTATTTCCGAGACATTCATACGACGACAAAAAACTATGATGCACTTAGTAGATTTCAAGAATATGTTGTTTTAATTTTATGTAAACTGATTTTTTTTTCAAATTTTTTTGATTCAATGGAACATTTGATATTAAATTTTCTATATGAATCAAAATATGGAGGTTCGGTATAGTTCTGGTGGATGTACCCATATGAGAGATGCATGTAGAAATTGAAAAAAAGGTACATAATGTTGATGATGCAATGACCATTCAATCATCAATTTTTAATTAGCCTAAACTTGGATTTGGTTGGGTTTATGAATGATGGATTTCAAATGATGAAATTCATAGGGATCATACATATGTTCTACTCAACTCAGAAGAGATGACATGATTTTTATAGTGAGTGATATTATCACATATTCTTTAATTTTTTTAAATTAAATTAATAATTTTTTATTTTTAGATTACATGATGATCATATCGAGAAACTGTTTCCAAAAATTACACCCACTACCCTTGCAGAAGGTTAATAACATAACTTTTCCTAATGGTTTCAAAGACTGATAAAATAAATTGTTTATATTTTAACATATGTAATAAATTAATTATTTTTTATATTGATAATTATTTTTCAATTTTTTAGGTATCACAACAGGTTGATAAAACTGATAATTGATTGTGTGTATTGGGTAACCCACCATCCAAAAAATTTAAATATTATAATTCATATGTGGTGAATGATTTTTGATTTCATAGACACGTATATGTTGAATAAAAAAAACAATGAATATTGGTGATTTTTTGAGAGGATATCATCATAGTGAAAGTGTAGTTGACTTTTATGGCGTACTGGATGAAGTAATTGAACTATGTTATCTTATAAAGAATTATGTAATGATGTTTAAATTTCATTGGTTTGATACTAACAAAGGATTTTATGTTCATCTATTCCATGGAATCATATTCATTAACTATAAAAGTCTTCTTACAGTAAATGAAACATTTTTATTGGAACATCAACCAAATCAAATTTATTATTCAAATTATTATGTTTCTTCAAGAGAGTTAATTGATTAGAGTATTATAGAAATGAAATCTTATGAAAATATGTTTATAAAAAGTGAATGTGGTTCTGTTGAAGTCTAAGGAATTTAAATTTTTCAAGAGACAACTCCAAATACATCTTTTCAATGTAGAGACATGAATATTGATAATGAAACCCCATAATTAAGGTTCAATGGTAAAAATGATGTTTATAATGTAAAAAATAAATTTGAATTAACAAGAGATGATGAAGCTGGAACTCTTATATAAATTGATGAAATTGAGAAGGAAGATTAGGATATTGACACTGTCGTATATGAAGATAAGGATAAATATTGATAATGACACAATTACATGTTGGTTACAGCCATAATTAATATATTTATATATATAATACCCATTTTAAATTATTTTCTCACAACATTATTTTTATTTTTCAGATGAATAATAAGAGTTTTGATGAGATGTTCCCTAGCCTCGTGGATGTTGTGCTTCCTCGTGATGAGCCTGATGCTTCGTCATCCGACCCTCAGGTTGTAGGTAGTTCAATATCGAATCATAGGGGTCATAGTATTTCAATATTGATGATTCCTAAACCTATTCAAAAGTGATATCCATATCTTTATTTTGATCCATGAATGTAGATGTATGTTAAATTGTATAATTTCATTAATTTTCATTATCATTGATTTTCATTAATTTATTTATGTACTAATTTTTTTATTATCCATCCTATTTTCCAACATTGTTTCACATATAGCTATTGGATAGAGGAGTACTATTTTGTGGAATTATTTTTCGGAATCATGGGTGACATGAGATCATATTCTCATTGATGTTTGGCACTACATGTTTGATCATTGGATGGTACGTAACTATATAATAGTTATTTTGAAATATATTCAATTATTAACTTGATATTATTAGTTATTTGAAGGTTTTATGATATCCCATAAATGCTAGCATGAGGACATATATATAGGAGGCCTTAGAGGCCTACATTCAAGAGTTTTGTTGTCAGTTTTTTCACAAGATGAGAAAGAGAGCCATGAAGAAAGATGGAGTCACTGTTTTTTGAACTGTCTTTCTGCAGCCATCAACCCAATTATATATTTAACGTATCAGACCTCTATGGTCTATTCATTTTCTAAAATCTAGTGTTTAAGGTGTTTTGGGAGGTCAAGGTGACTTATCACTAACACTTTTTCAAATTTCTAGTTCTCTGAACAATTTTTTCAGTTTTGGGTACAATGTTTCCAGCTATCAGTGGGTGTACAATGTTTACAGTTTTCGGTAGGTGTACAATGTTTCCAGCCATCGGTAGGTGTACAATGTTTCCTATTGTCTGTAGGTGTACAATGTTTCCAGTCATCAGTAGGTGTACAGTGTTTCCAGCTATCGGTAGGTGTGCAGTTTTTTCAGTCGTCGGTAGGTGTACAGTGCTTCCAACCATCAGGTAAGTGTAGAGTGTTTCCAGCCGTCGGTAGGTGTATAGTGTTTCCAGTAGTCGGTATGTGTATATTGTTTCTAGCTATTGGTAGGTGTGCAATGTTTCCAGTCATCGATAGGTGTATAGTGTTTCCATCTATCAGTAGGTGTATAGTGTTTCCAGTTGTCGATAGGTGTACAGTGTTTCCATCTTCCTACAGTTCGCCCATTTAACATTTTTATTGACAAAAAACGCATTCAAGGCCTTCTATGTAACATTGTTTGTGATAATGTCCCATGAGTAGATTCCACACTAAAAGTTCATAGCAGTTCCCCGCTATGATGAAAACCTATAAGTGTTAGGACACTATTTTTAGTTATATGTTCTATGGATAGATGATATCATTTGAGAGAAACAAATGATACAAGCTATCTGGGGTGGAGACTCATAGGACTTTGAGGAACCTTCTCATGGTGTACGCCCTTGGTGATATCCAGTAAGATATTATGAGAACAAGACCCAATAGTATGAAATACAAATTTAAGTGTCATTGTATGATCCTATCTGTGGATGTGTGTATTGGTCCTTATACTTTAAGATTATTATTAATGAATATTATGAGTCACGTACTTTGATGTATTGATGAAAACCATGATGACAGATGTTCACGGTGAGGTAAGATACGTTGGGTGCATCACGTGTAATATTACATTAATGAATAATGTGAGAAAGGATTTATCCCTTCTGTTCACTAACAAAAGTTAATATCTCAAGCCCTTTGATGGAAATGATATAGCCTAAATAAATCCATGTCTATGGTGTTCTATATAAAAGTTCTAATTATGGAAATTCAAAGAAAGAGATATCCAGTATATAGGTTGATGGCATTGGCATGAAACATGCTCGTTTAGAGATATTGTGATAAATGGATTATATTACATGGTAAAAGTTTATATGAGGTGAAATTTTGTTATAACATTAACTTCTTTCTCTATGGGTGCCTTAGCGTGTTGCTAGATGTTAACCCTAGACTTTAGGCTGCTCCGCCTAATGACACTAAGAAAGAGGCCTAGAGGGTCACACACTAAGTGTATCCAGAATCTCAGTTAAATAATTTATTTTCTAACAAGTTCAATAAATATTATTCTTGATAGTGGTTTAATAATTATTCATGTATGCTTGATTTAATTTATATAATCATAAGTTATTCAAGAAAATATATTATGGGTGGAATAATTAATAAATATTAAGAAGGATTTTCGGATTGAGTTTAAGGGTCCAATAAGAAATAGTAATATTTAATATTATTTGATTAAATAATATTTAATTATAACTCGCAAGTTAAGTACATGTTGTGAAATATTAATATTGTTGTTATTATTTGACATGAGGGTTTCACTAGGATTAATGAAATAATTAAAGTAACTTGTGCAAATTATTTTATTATTACCATAGTGAAATAAATTCCCAGAGATATTATTATCTCATTATCCAAGAGAAAGTTAAGTGATTCATATTAAGTTGTGCACAAAATTTTTGAGAAAACCTCTCAAGCCTATATAGTTCTTTATTCTCCAAGAACGCTCTCAAGAATGAGAGTAATCCTACTCCACCGGATCAAGGAGAATTCTTTGGAATCAGTTCTCAAGGCGATCAAAGGCGGATGACGCAAGCATAAGGATCTTTCATTCTAGAACTTAGAGACTCATTCGACGATGTCTGAAGATTCATGGAACATGTGTGGATCACTTTTAGAGGATATCTACCCTTGATCTCTATAATGAAACAATGGTGCGCTACAGATCTATACCTGGACACATCAATGAAGAAATAATAAACCTTGGAGGTAATACTAATCTAATTAAATTAATTATAAACAATATATATTGATCATCTCTCTTGGTATCGGGTTTCTATTCCTTTATCTTAATTCTTTGATTCAATTCCATGGATAAAAGCATTCATCTTCACATAGATCCCATATTGTTCATTGAATATGGAAAAAATCAAAGTTGGGCAACATTACTCCCATGTTTCCTCTGCACCCGAAACCTACAAGTGGTATCAAAGGGAGGTTTTATTATTGTTTATAATTATTTATTTTTTTGGGTGATTTTTGAATTCATAATTTAGTTTTTCAATTCATGTTTAATCATTATTTTAATTTGAATTGTGAGAACTATTTCTTCCTCCATCATTTCTCGCAGATCTAACCAAAATGATCAATTTTATGATTAAAATAAATTCAAGGAACTCATCCAGAGGTGCCAAGGATTTTTCTCAGATAACACATCAATTCACGCCATGTAATTGGAGTTACACGTTGTGTAGTTGTGATTAATGCCCCAGGAGTTAATTCAGAAATTACTCAAGTTGTGTGCATTAAAGACACACAGTGTAGTTAATTTATAAACCATGTGTTGTCCGAGATAGACTAGTGCATGATCAGCCAGACTAAACACTGTGTGGCCCATTGGACATGACATGTAGTCCCTTTCAGGTTAGGGTCATTCCATGTATCTCATACATGAGTTTGCCGACTGGTGACCATGTAACACAGATTTAACACGGTGTGTGGCCCACTGGACACACCGTGTACTCCAAGAATTCCAAATTATGCCTCACATGCTGAGTCCCTAGGCATGTACTTCAGATAGACGGTGAAGGTAGTACACACCATGTAGATCAGATCTACAGGTCGTGCACTTTTACCAAATTATGCAGAATTAAAACTTTAATATATGCATAATGTTAAGATATTCATATCATGTATAAGTTTCATTACAGTTATTATTTTAAGTGCATTATTCTAAGTGCATTAAAGCATGACACGCTACCAAAAATTCATGTAATTATCATAATCATCTGTGAAGTAAACATCGTTAAAGTATGTGATAAGTCATTAATATGTCACAAAGAATAAAATGTATACAAGTATAATACATGTTCAATAGATTTGGACAGGTATTCACTGGGTTACCTCCAAGGTACATTTATGTACAAGGTCGGTTTTAAATGAATTTTAATTTATTTAAAATTATAATGGATGAGAATCTTAAGAAAATTTAGAAAAGGATTAAGATAAATGGATTGATTAATTAAAGATAATAATTAATCGATTCAAGAGTGATTTATCTTAAAAAATAATGATTAAATAATTGAATGTTATTTTTATTAAATATGTAATTTGTTGCATATATGTGGATTATTATGAGCTAGAATAGACATTTGTATGTGATTGGTTTCCTTTTAATATATTATTAAATTAAATTATTGGCTTTTGTTCCTTCTCTACTCATTAATATGTAGGGATTGTGTGCCCATGGTTTTTTTATGAAAACGACATTTTACCCCAAGCTTGCGTGTAAGTAAAATCATATGTAATGGATGGAGCTCCCAAAAAAGTGGAGACAGTTCAAGTTAGGAGCTAAGGTGAAACCAATCCAAGGAGATACATGGGTGGATAGGTGGAAAGATGTAAAAATGAACCTTAAATGGTTCAAGTTTTTTCTCCACTAGGTCAGCAGTTAGTTTATCAATGACAAGTTAAACTAACCATTAGAAAAATCTCATGATCATACCCTTTATTTTATTTATGTTAGTTTCATGGTTATTCATTATGGATGTTTTTTTGCGATCACATAATTAATGAATTAACAACCATGCAAGATGGAACTAAAATAAATTGGATTATGTGTAAATATTATATAATGACATGGTTAATCACTTAAGTAATTACAATTAATATTTAAAATAATTTGATAAAGATAATAAATGTAAATTTATGTATAAAGGATAAAATACCTCAAGAAAATATTAAGTCGGCATAGCCTTTCATTAATTCTGTTAGAATCGAACCATAGTTCAAAGTAATTGACCAGCCAAATTGAGGGTGATTTCAATTATCGAGGAATTATAAAATGATTTTTTGAGTTGACTTGACTTGGTTCACATCAAGGGTTAACACTCAAAGAAGGACTTGGTGTAACTGAGAGGCAAAGGTTGAGGAAATACAAAATTAAGGATTTCTAGATTGGGGAGTCCACTCAATGGATTAAGGAACTGTGAGTTAATGAAGTTGGAATTTATAATGCCTAACTAAAACCTTTCATGTTTCTTGACCAACCAATGTTGGGGTAATGAGAAGGGGAATATGGATCTTTTCCACTCAAATATCTAAGAAACATGATATTTTGAATCCAATGGTGAGGGCTATTGGGTTTTGATAAAATAGTGGGAGACTAATAAATATAATATTTATTTATCTGTCTAAATTGTATCAGATAAAGTACTAAAATTATGCTCATATTATTTGTAGAAACAACATAAAAATGAAATCAAACATATCGTTGTGATCCATACTCGAGAAAGAAAACCTTCTCACTAACACTAATTTATAAGAGTGGAAAAGGCACCTACAGGTCATCCATTGCCATGAAAGGAAACTATATGTGCTGGAAGAACCTTTACCAATTGTGCTTGAAAATGAGGTGAGTGATGAATAGATCTCTCTATACGAGAAACATCTGAATGATGCTACAGATGTTCAGTGATTCATGATGTCATCCATGTACAATGAGCTCTTGAAGCAACTTGAGGAAATGGATGCTTATAGCATGATGTATCACCATTGTGATTTATATAAAGACAATACAAGACAAGAGAGGTATGATATCTCCAACTCTTTGTTCACGACAAATCTTGGAGATTCTACGCCAATTGGGACTCTTGTAGTCAAGCTTATCAGATACATTGAGTATCTATACATATTAGGGATTAAATTACCAAATGAGTTGCAAACAAATATCATACTTTCATCACTTACCAAGGATTTATCTAGTTTTATTTTGAATTATAATATGAGAAATAATGAGAAGAGTCTATTAGAACTTCTAACCTTGATTCACTAAGTGGATAAGGACATAGGGTGTGACAAACTCATAGTCCTTATAGTGAATAGGAAGATGAAGGACAGGAAAAAGGGGCCTAAGACTTATAAACAGTCTAAAGCCCCCGAGAACCATCTAGACAAGAATAAGAAGACCCAAAGGTAGGGTAAGGAAAAGGAGGCAGTATGTTTTTCATGAGGCAAATCAGGCCACTAGAAGAGAAACTGCACCCAAAGGAAAATAGAAGCCAAAGGTTCATTCGTTATCGAGTGAAATCTTTACATTTAAACACATTGGGTATTAGATACATCTTGTGGTTCTCACATATATATGAAAATGTTGGAACCAAGTAGATTTCTAAAAATTTCTAGAGATGTGGATCTACAAGATGCCAATGGTGCGAGGATAGATTCTCTTTACATTGGTGACTACCACCTTTCATTGCCTATGTGAATGATTTTGGTTTTGCATGACGGTTATCATGTACCTATTATTACCAAAAACATAATTTATGTATCAATTTTAGATAAATATGGTTTTACTTTAATGTTCACAAATAGAAGTTGTTTCTTTTATAAGGACAACATATGTTATGGTATGGAACATTTAAATTATGGTTTGTATGTGTTAAATTGCGAAAACCAAGTGTTGGAAATCGATAACGGAACATGTTCACATAACTCATATAACACCCAATTGTGGCATCATAGTCTTGGTTATATAAACGAGAAGAACCCGAAAAATCTATGTCAAGATGGTTATTTAGACTCTTCTGAGCTAAAACCACTTGATAGATGTCATGATTGTTTATAATGGAAAATGACCAAATCACCATTTGGTTGATACGGTGAAAGGGCCAAAAAGATTATAGGATTTGTACACACTGATGTGTGTGGACCATTTCCAGTACAATCTTGAGGTGGATATTATTACACCATAACTTTTATTCATGACTTGAGTAGATATGGATATATTTACTTAATGAGGTATAAGTTCAAGTCCTTTGAGAAATTCAAGGAATTCGAGAATGAAGTGGAGAATCAGCTTGGTAAGAAGATAAAGAAGCTTTGATCAGATCAAGGTGGTTAATATCTTAACCTAGAGTTCATTGACATTCTATAGGATTTTGGGATACTATCTCAACTCACTCCACCTTATACACCACATTGGAATAGTGTTAGTGAAAGGAGGAACCATACCTTTTTAGGCATGGTAAGGTCAATGATGAGTCATGTAGATATTCTGTTATCGTTTTGGGGATATGAATTAAAAAATATGGAATACACATTAAATCGAGTACCAACAGAATCATAAAACAAAATGACCTTCGAGCTATGGAGTGTAAAAAAACCCATTTTTTCAGCATAGATGTTTATGGTGATGTGAGGCATTTGTTAAGGATTTGTTAGGAAACAAACTAGCACCCTGAGGCATGGAGTGTATCTTTATAGGGTATCCCAAGGAAACAAAGGGACACTACCTATACAACCCCTCAAGAAAGAAAGTGATTGTCCCTAGGGAAGATGTCTTTATTGATTGGGAGCACATCCTCAAAAGGATTGTAGGAGAAAGATTGACTTCGATGAAGTTGATGCTCGAGATACATAGGAGTTGGTATAGGAAGAAGTTCCATAGTTCCCCATGGAATAAGTATTTCATAAAACACAAGTACTGTATGGGAGTGTAAGAGAGGTAAGGGAACCAGAGAGATATGATTTTCTAGTCACAGAGGATGGTGACTCGTTATTATTGTAAAATGCCAAAACTCTCTCCTACAAGGAGGAAGTAGAGGGATCAAAAGCTATAATATGGCTAGAATCTGTGAATTATGATATGGATTCCATGTATCAGAACCAAGTATGGGCTCTGGTCAATGCACCATTTAAGGTAAAGCTCGTTCGATGTAAATGGGTATTCAAGAGGAAACTAGACATGGAAGGTAAAGTCAATACCTATAAAGCAAGGATAGTGGATAAAGGGTTCAACCATCATCAAGGAATTGACTATGATGAAACATTTTCACTAGTTTCCATGTTTAAATCCATTAGAATCATACTTCCCATAGTAGCTTACCAGGACTATGAGATTTAGCATATAGATGTCAAAACTAAATTCCTTAATAGGAAACTTCTAGAAGATGTATATACAACACAACCAGAAGGGTTTGCGATACCAGGTGATGCTAAAAGTGTTTCAAAGTTTCAACGATCCATTTATGGATTGAAGCAAGCATCTTGGTCATGGAACATTCAATTTGATGAATCCATAAGAGAATTTGGTTTGATTAAAAATGAATGTGAGTTGTGTGTTTACAAAAGGTTTAGTGGTAATGCGATCATTATCCTAGTAGTATATGTTGATGAAATAATACTTATTAGAAACGAAACACCAACCATACATTCTATTAAGGACTGGTTGAACAATTTATTCTCCATGAAGGACTTAGGTGAAGCATCCTACATTCTAGGGATCAAGATCATTCATGATAGATCCAAGAGGCTTCTTGGACTAATTAAAAGTATATATATTGACCAGATACTAAAGAGATTTATTATGGAATTATACAAGAGGGGGTTGATTCTAGTGTCACATGGATTACATCTTTCTAAGAAAATATGTCCCCAGATACAACAAGAGAATGTGAGAATGAGTAAGATACCATATGCTTCGGTGATAGGATCAATCATGTATGCCATGTTATGTACTAGACTTAGTGTTTCCTAATCACTGATCATGGTAGGAAGATATCAAGAAGATCATGGATAACCATATTGGACAGATGTTAAGGCTATACTTAAGTATCTGAGAAGATCTAAGGATATGTTCTTGGTGAATGGAGGAGATGAGGAGCTTGTCATAAGAGGGTATGTTGATTCTAGTTTTCAGACAGATCATAATGATCTCAAGTCACAATTAGAATATGTTTTCTATCTTAATGGAGGAGCTATGAGTTGGAAGAGTTCAAAGTATCCAGTTTTTGCTAATTCTATAGTGGAGTTCGATCATATAGCAGCTTCTGATGCAACAAAGAAAGCTGTTTAGATTCCGAAATTCGTCCAAGATCTTGATGTGGTACCTAGCAGTAAATACCCTATCACATTGTATTGTGATAATACTACAATGGTGGCTCTTGTAAAAGAGACAAGGTCACATCAACTATAATGACCTGAAATTTTTAAATATATTTGTTTTCTAAATTTGTGTATTATTTTATTTAATACTCAACAAAACTATATACATTAATTAATGAAGTGAGTATAATAAAAATGAGACCGTTGGGTTTTGACTGTTATATGACCGTTAGTCAATATGACTGTCGAAAACTATAATCTTAATGTTGTGTTTTTATAAATATAGTTATCTTGGTTAATTAATATAGAAAAAAGATTAAATAGCCTCATCCAGTAGATGTGGTCCATATGAATCCCATCTTTCGGAGCTTGGTAAGGAGGTAGCATCACTAGGCTTTACTCTGGACCAAGCCCAAGCCGAACTTCAATATATGAAGCTTGAACGGAATTGCCTAAGGGAGAAGTTCAAGCTGATAGAAATCACCACTTGGGTAATGTTTTCTGAGCCACCCCAAGATTCTATCACCATAGCACACCTTACACTTAGGTCATATGATGGTGTTTTAAGGGGTTATGTAACGAGACCTTAGCTACTTTGTGCAATCCTTTTATAAATAAAATTGTATTTCTTATTATGACAATGTTTGTGAATTTCAAATATCCAAATAAATATATGATGTGTATTATTGATGAATTTAAGAAAAAAGGGGGGGTTTCAGAAAAAAATTGTATTCTTTAAATAATTAATAATGTGAAATGATTTTTAAAAAATAGTCTTCTATAGTTGCGTTCCGTAAGAAATTTAGAGTCTAATAAGATGAACTTAATTTTTAGTGAATAGTAAAGTATGAATAGTAACATACTTGTATGAATAGTAATTAATAGTAAATTGGCCAAAAAATAGAAAATTCACTCATGAAGGTATAAATACAATTTAAACATCTTAAAAGTGAAAAAATGATCATAATATAAGTTTTGGTATTTTTGTATGTCATAAATATTTTATTTACAATTTTATAATTAATTTAATAATTTAAAATGGAAATTTATTTTCATAAAATTTAATCATAAATTGTTACTTTATGGTCTTATGGTTATATGATAATTTATAGGACCTTGATTACTTTCTTAAGGTGTTACAAAATGAGTTATAGTTTTAAAGTTGTATTTTTGGAATAAATAATGAATTTATTTAAAATATTATTTAAAAATATTTAGAAAATTATTTTCATAAAATGGAGTTTATTTTTTAATTCAGATCATCAATATTAGGTTAGAGTGAAGTTTTGGGATTTTTCTGAAACAGTTGAATTTTCGTTGAATAGTAAAAAATATAGTTTTGAGTTTCGGGTGTTTAATGACATCATTAATGATGTAATAATAATGTAACAATTCTGGTAGACTTATGAATAGTAATATATGCTATGAGGTGTCTCAAGTTTCCAATACCATGGGCAAATACCACGGGAAAGCCCATGGTTTTGCCAATACCACCGATGAGGTGTCCCTTAGAAATTAATAATTTATTCTCTCTCTTCTCCTATAAATACCAAGACATTACCTCATTAATTTCATTTCAAAATCCTCCCCAACAAATTTATATTCTCTTTACCTCACAAGGAGTCCCCCCAAGGTTCCCTCAAGCCTCCCAAGGTCTCGACCTTCAAGCTTTCGAAGTTACACTTCAAGGTAAGGGAATCGTTCACCCTCCTCTTTTAAGTCATGACTTCTTTTATGTTATGTCTTATAGTTACATTTTATTATGAGGGGGATTGTTCTTATATATCATTAATACTATCCATTTCATATCTAAATGATTAGATACCCCTTCCACTCTCATAAATTTATTTTTTCTGAATTTTTTTAAGTGATGTCGTTAGGCTGCCGAATTTTCATAAAAGAAATCGCATCTCCTCTTTTCATTCGAGTTTCATTTTCATATGGTATTTCCTTCAAATATCCATAACATGATCTTATTTATTTTTATTCTATAACCATACTGTTTTATGAGTTATTTATGAGTGGGTTACTCTTTTCCCCTTTCTTTTCAAGGTTTTCTAAAACCATGTTATATAGCCGTTATGCTGTAGAATTTTCATCTCAAAATCTCTCTATTTTTATCAAGAAATTCTCTTGTATTATTTATGTGAATACCCAATTCTATTTTCATATCCAATATTATTAATCAATACATAAAATTTATCTATTTGATTCTGGAATTGACATACATATAACTCTCACTCCCTTTCCATGGGTTATAAATGACTTAATGATCAAGTTTATTAGAACTTTTAAAACATCACGATTTTGAAATGAAACCCATTTCTTTTATTCTCTATGAGTTATTTATGAAATTTTTTATTATGATCTATGTGAATCACAAGAAAATAAATAAATATTAAGGGTGCACCATAATTGTGCTCCAATGCATTGGGTAAAGAATTTAATCTCTAGAGATGACAAGTTTCACGATACCTTGGTGAATAACCTTGGTAATTTTTATGACACCTCGAGGGTAAACCATGGTGATATGTTCATGAATGTATAAATGAAATGTTGTACCCACATATTCAAGTTATGATTCAAGTTATTTTTATTATGATATTCCTATTCTTACATTGCTCATTCTTTTATGATTTATATCATATTCGTATTAATATTTCTCAAGATCACATGTCAACTGTTTCACTTGTTTTCTTTACTGAGACTTCTGCTCACCATTTCCTTTGATGTATGTCTTCAGGTTATGATATGAAGTAATTTTACATACGATTAACCTATAATGAAGCCTTATAAGTGTATTAGAAGGATTTTTTATGTTTTTTTCATGTATTATGTTCCTAATTTCCAAGATACTAGACTTTAAAGATCCTCTGTTTGTAAAATGTAATGAAAAGTTATGTAATAAAAAAGAGGGATGCCATAGTTGGTATCAAAGGATAGTTTAGTCAGTTATGGAAATTAGGATATGAAAACTTTAGGAATAATCACATAGAAAAGTTTAAATATAAGAAAACTTCCTGGTATTTTGGTGAGTATTGAGTAAGTGGTTTATCAAACAAATACATCCCTGTCTGGATACGAGTAGGCAGAGTCGGCTCTGGCACAGATGTACATAGGGGTAAAACTCAAAAACACCACTTGGATCTAGACTCGAATGAGAACTGGTGCATGACAACAAGCCTTGCTGCACTCCTGGTTACGACACTCCCGATGGATATGTTTGGTTAATCGTAAGATTTTTATGAATCATTATGAAGAAATTATAGAGAAATGTAATTGTTTTAGCATGATTTTTTAAGACATTAAATCCTTCACAGTTAAAAGATTTATAATTGGAATAAGTTTTTCACTAAGGTTTTATTCTTTTAGAAATGGCGGGAAATAGGAGGAACCATGTAAATGGTGACCGCAATGGAACATGCACTGACGACCCTCCGGTGGAAGATGAAATGGAAACATTCATGCGAATATGAACCAACTAACTCAAGTTATGGGAAATAACTTGAATCAAGCTGAGAGACCAATCTCACCGTGAATGGAACAATATTCTATTGAGTCCTTTATGCATCAATGACCACCAACCTTCAGTGGATCGACTAACCCATTGATTGCTGAGCAGTGGATCAGCTCCATCGAGAAGATCTTTTTTGTGCTCCGCTGTTCAGAACAAGAGAAGTTCACCCTGTCTATCTACTACTTAGAGGGAGAAGTTGATTAGTGGTGGGAACTGATTAAAAATATGAGGTAAAGAGTGTAGGTTGAAGCTATGGAGTGGGAAGATTTCAGAGGGATCTTCTTCAGAAAGTATTTTCGTCGTTCCATGAGAACAATAATGGAGAAGGAGTTTCTCAAGCTGAAGCAGAAGGAGAATGAATCTATCGGAAGCTATGAGATTAACTTCACTCGGCTTTCACGTTGCACCTCTATCTTTTTCATGGATCCAAATATTAAGGTTGGTAGATTCTTCGGTGGACTAAGACCCCATCTATAGAATAATCTAGCCAACCGAGACTATGATAGCTATGAGAAGATCATGGAGAGTGCGATGAAAGTCAAGTTGGAATTTGGTGAGACACAGTGGTCTCATAATTCAGCTGACAAAAAGAGATCAATGGAGCCCTTATTAGGGAGGACCATCAATCAGGGAAGAGGAGGCAAGCAAGTGCAACGTCCCATGTGTAATAAATGTGGGAAGAAGCATTCGGAGAACTGCCTGCTCGGGAGCAGGAAATGATACAAGTGTGGAAAAGATGGCCATAATGAGAGGAATTTTCATGGTGAGGTGAAACCTCAACTTCCAAACCCTAATGAAAAGGGGAATATGGTGAATTCCCTACCTGATGTTTAGTGTTTTAAGTGTGGACAAATTGGGAACTTTTCCAATCACTTTCCAAATACAAGGGCAGTAGAGGGGAACCCCCATCAGCCTCAGCAAAGGCCAAGGGAGCAAGGTCATGCTTTTTCTATCATGACAGCTGAAGTTGAAGCTCTGAATGATGTGGTATCTGGTACTCTTGTTTTCTTCTCAAATATAGTAAGTACTTTGTTTGATTCTGGTTCTACGCATTCCTTTATTTCCTCCACGTTTGCAAAGAATTTAGAATCAAACCCTGATTTTCTAAAAGTAGAGTTATCTGTCAAGACTCCTAGTGGGATTATCCAATCATCGTTAGTGTTTAGAAACTACAGTATTTACTTTAGTGAGAACAATCTTATCGAAAATCTAGTAGTCATTCCCATACTAGAATTCGACATTATACTAGGTATGGACTAGCTCTCAAAGTATAATGCTAAGATCAAATGCAGAAGCAAGGAAATATCAGTAGTCCTGAAGGGAGAACCTATAGTTATATTCTATGGAGAGATATATCAACATGATATTTGTCTAGAAAAACATCATATATCCTTCTTTATAGAATTTATCGGTGGAGAAGAAGAAGGAAATGAGAGTTTGAGGATAGAAAATGTCCCCATAATCCAGGAATACAATGACGTATTTCCTGAGGAGTTGCCTAGACCTCCCTCAGAAAGAGAGGTAGAGTTCTCTATTAAACTCATACATGGATCTCATCCAATATCAAAGACCCCGTATAGGATGAAAAATGTGGAGATGGAGGAATTAAATAAACAAATCCAAGATCTTTTGGAGAAGGGGTTTATCTGACCGAGTGTGTCTCCTTGGGGAGCACCTGTTCTCTTTGTGAAGAAGAAGGATGGATCAATGTGGTTATGCATTGATTATAGAGAACTGAATGGGATCACAGTAAAGAACAAATACCCTCTTTGAAGAATTGATTACTTATTTGACTAACTTTGTGGGGCTCAATTATTCTCTAAGATTGATCTTCGATCTAGTTATCATCTATTGAGGGTAAAGAAAGAAGATATTCCAAAAACTGCCTTCTGATCAATATATGAGCATTATGAGTTTTTTGTTATGCCTTTTCGACTGACTAATGCACCTTCTATTTTTATAGATTTGATGAATATATTCTTTAAGGACTAACTTGATAACTTTGTGTTAGTTTTTATTGATGATATTCTGATATATTCCAAAATTTGTGAGAAGCATGAGGATCATCTAAGGGTTATTTTGAAAAATTTATAGAATGAGAGGATTTTTGGAAAGTTCAATAAATGTGAATTCTGGTTACAAAAAGTTTCTTTCTTGGGGCACATTATTACCAATTAATGAATCACAGTTGACCCTACAAAGACAAAAGTTGTAGAGGAGTGGCCTCAACCTACAACAATAAATGAGATTCGTAGTTTCCTTGGATTAGCAGGATATTATAAGAGGTTTTTAAAAAATATTTCACAACTTTATAATCCATTAACCAAGTTAACTAGAAAAGGGTTCAAGTTCATCTGGACAAAGGAGTGTGAGGAAAGTTTCCAAGAGCTGAAGAAGAGATTGGTTACTACACCCGTGTTAAATCTACCCTCAAGTGAAGAATGATTCGTTATTTTTAGCAATGCATCTCTGAAAGGGAATCAGTGTGTCCTCATGAAAAATGACAAGTTCATTGCTTATGGATCTCGATAGTTGAAGACTCATGAGCAGAACTATCCTACACATGATCTGTAGATGGCTGCAGTTGTTTTTGATCTGAAGATATGGAGGCACAATCTCTATGGGGAGAAATGTGATATTTACACAGACCATCAAAGTTTGAAGTATATTTTCACACAAAAGGAATTGAACATAAGACAAAATAGATGGTTGGAACTTCTTAAAGACTATGATTGTTCAATTCGATGTCATCCCAGAAGAGCAAACAAAGGTGCTGATGCATTAAGTAGGAAAGACCCTGTTGTTATTTCCATGATGAGGATTCAAAAATATCCTTTGATCAATGACCTAGTAAAGTTAGGCATGGGAATTATAAGGGAAGGTACATCATCAACCCTAACCCAAATGATATCTCAACCATCACTACCATAGAGTATCAAGAAATCTCAGAAAGAAGATCCGTTGTTACAGAAGAAGTTTGAAGTAATGAAGGATGGGAATTTTCCTGAGTTCAATATTGATCAAGAAGGTGTTCTGAAATTTCGTACAAGACTATGTATTCCATCTATTCTAGAAATAAAGATGGAGATGGTGGATGAAGCCCATAATTTTACTTTCTCTATATATCCTGGAATCACAAAAATGTATAGCGACCTTCGTGGTCATTATTGGTAGGATAATATGAAAAGGGAGATTGCTAACTACACTTCAAGGTGCCTAGTGTGTCAGAAAGTGAAGGTAGAGTGACAAATTCCTAAAGGGGTATTACAACCACTACCCATACCAGCATGGAAGTGGGATAATATCACTATGGACTTTGTCACTGGTCTCCTGAGAACTTTCAAAGGAAATAAAGCGATATGGGTTATTGTGGACAGTCTCACCAAGACTGGCCATTTTATCTCCATTCGGGAAGATTTATCTTTTGATCAAATTGCTAGGATTTATGTTAAGGAGGTGGTAAGGCTGCATGGAGTTCTACTTTCTATCAAATCTGATCATGATCCAAGGTTCACATCAAAATTCTAGAGAAGTATTTAACAAGATCTGACCACTGAATTGAAATTTAGTACGGCCTATCACCCCCAAACTGATGGACAATCTGAAAGAACAATTCAAACACTCAAGGACATGATGAGAACATGCTCAATAGAATTTAAAGGTGGATGGGATCAACATCTATTTTTAATTGAGTTCTCTTAAAACAACAACTTCCACTCGAGCATTCAAATGACACCCTATGAAGCTCTATATGGGAAGCAATGTAGAACTCCTACTTGTTGGGATGAAGCTGGTGAGATAAATCTTCTTGGGATTGATCTTGTATAGGAGATGAAAGAAAAGTTGCATGCCATCCAGAAACACATTAAGGCTGCTCAGAGTCGGCAAAAGAGTTATGCTGACAATCATCTAAGAGACTTGGAGTTTAATGTTGGTGATAAATTCTTTCTTCGGATTTCACCTTGGAAGAGAGTCATGAGGTTTGGGAAGAAATGGAAGCTCAGACCTAGGTACCTTGGCCCCTATTAAATCCTTGATCATGTAGGAGTAGTGGCCTATCAGCTTGCACTTCCTCCAAATCTAGAACAAGTTTATGATGTCTTCAACGTATCCCACTTGAGTAAGTACATACCTGACCCTTCACATGTACTAAATCCAGAGGTGGTACAGCTGGAACATGACCTCTCTTATGAGGAGTAGCTGGTGTAGATCTTGGATCTTAGAGACAAGGTTCTGCGCAACAAGACTACTCACCTTGTTATGGTGTTGTAGTTGAACCACAAATGTGAAGAAGCCACGTGGGAACCGGAGGAGTCTAGGAGATAGAACTACCCACACCTTTTCTCATCAGAGGGTATGAGATAAAATTTCAGGGTATAAATTTCATAAGGGTGGAAGAATGTAATGACCCAAACTTTTTAAATATACTTGTTTTATAAATTTGTGTGTTATTTTATTTTATACTCAACAAAACTATATCCTTTAATTAATGAAGTGGATATAATTAAAATGAGACAATTGGGTTTGGACTGTTATATGATCGTTGGTCAATATGACCATTGGAAACTATAATATTAATGTTGTGTTTTTATAAATACAGTTATCTTGGTTAATTAATACAGAAAGAAGATTGAATGGCCTCATCCAGTAGACTTGGTCCATATGAATCAAATCTATCAGAGCTTGGGAAGAAGGTAGCATCTATGGGCTTTTCTCTAAACCAATCCCAAGATGAGCTTCAACATGTGAATCTTGAATGGAATCGCCTAAGGGAGAAGTTCAAGCTGATAGTAATCACCACTCGGGCAGTGTTGTCCGAGCCACCCTAAGATTCTATCACCATAGCACACCTTACACTTAGGTCATATGCTGGTGTTTTAAGGGGCTATGTAACGAGACCTTATCTACTTTGTGTAATCCTTTTATAAATAAAATTGTATTTCTTATTATGGAAAAGTTTGTGAATTGAAAATATCCGGATAAATATAGGATGCGTATTATTGATGAATTTAGGAAAAACGGGTTTTTAAAAAAAATTGTATTCTTAAAATAATTAATAATGTGAAATGATTTTCAAAAAATGGACTTCTATAGTTGTGTTTAGTAAGAAATTTAGAGTCTAATAAGATCAACTTAATTTTTAGTGAATAGTAACATATGAATAGTAACATACCCATATGAATAGTAATGAATAATAAATTGGCCAAAAAAATAGAAACTTCACCCATGAATGTATAAATACAATTTAAATATCTTAAAAGTGAAAAAACGATCATAGTATAAGTTTTGGTATTTTTGTATGTCATAAATATTTTATTTACAATTTTATAATTAATTTAATAATTTAAAATGTAAATGTATTTTCCTAAAATTAAATCATAAATTGTTACTTTATGGTCTTATGGTTATATGATAATTTTATAGGACCTTGATTACTTTCTTAAGGTGTTACAAAATGAGTTATAGTTTTAAAGTTTTATTTTTGTAATAAATAATGATTTTATTTAAAAATTAAATTAAAATATTTAGAAAATTATTTTCATAAAATGGAGTTCTTTTTTGAATTTATGGCATCTATATTAGGTTAGAGTGATTTTTTGGGATTTTTTTGAAACAGTTGAATTTTCAGTGAATAATACAAAATACAGTTTTGAGTTCCAGGTGTTTAATTACATCATTAGTGATGTAATAATTATGTAATAATTTTGGTCGACTTATGAATAGTAATATATTCTATGAGGTGTCCCAATTGGACAATACCATGGGAAAATACCATTGTCAAGCCCATGGTTTTTCCAATACCACTGATGAGGTGTCCCTTGGAAATTAATAATTTATTCCCTCTCTTCTCCTATAAATACCAAGACATTCCCTCATTAATTTCATTTAAAAATCCTCCCCAAAGAAGTTCTGGTATCTTTACCTCCCAAGGTTCCCTCAAGCCTCCCAAGATCCCAACATTCAAGCTTTCGAAGTTACTCTTCCAGGTAAAGGAATCTTTCACCCTCCTCTTTTAAGTCATGACTTTCGTTATGTTATGTCTTATTCTTCCATTTTATTATGAGGGGGATTTATCTTATATATCTTTAATAATTTCCATTTCATATCCAAATGAAGAAATACCCTTTCCACTCTCATCAATTGATTTTTCTGAATTTTTTTAAGCGACACGGCTGCCGAATTTTCATAAAAGAAATCGCATCTCCTCTTTTCCTTCAAGTTTCTTTTTCATATGGTATTTCCTTAAAATATCAATACCATGATATTATTTATTTTTATTCTATACCCATACTGTATTATGAGTTATTTATGAGTAGGTGAATATTGTACCCTATATTTTCAATGTTTTCTAAAACCATGTTATATAGCTGTTATGCTGTAGAATTTTCGTCTCAAAATCTCTCTCTTTTTCTCAAGAAATTCTCTTGTATTATTTATGTGAATACCCAATTATATTTTCATATCCAAGGGTATTCATAAATACATAAAATTTATCAATTTTATTCTATAATTGACATACATATAACCCTCACTCCCTTTCCATGGGTTATAAATGACTTAATGATCAAGTATTTAAGAACTTTTAAAATGTCACGATTTTGAAATGAAACCCATTTATTTTATTATCTTTGGGTTATTTATGAAATGACTGATTATTATCTATGTGGATCACATAAAAATAAATACATATTAAGGGTGCGCCCTGATAGCGCTTCAACGCATTGGGTAAAGAATTTAATCTCTAGAGATGACAAGTTTCACAATACCTTGGTGAATAACCTTGGTAATATTTATGACACCACAAGGATAAACCTTGGTGATATGTTCATGAATGTATAAATGAAATGTTGTAGCCACATATTCAAGTTATTATTTATGTTATTTTTATTATGATATTCCTATTCGTACATTGCTCATGCCTTTATGATTTATATCATGTTCTTATTAATATTGCTCAAGATCACACGTCAACTGTTACACTTGTTTTCCTTACTGAGCCTTCTGCTCACCCTTTCCATTGATGTATGTCTCCAGGTTATGAGATGCAGTAATTGTACATAGGATGAACCTATGATGAAGCCTTACAAGTGTATTAGAAGAATGTTTAATGTTTTTTTCATGTATTATGTTCCTGATTTCCAAGACACTAGACTTTAAAGATCCTCTGTTTGGAAAATGTAATGAAAAGTTATGTAATAAAAAGACGGGATACCATATCAATAGACAAAGAACATACTCCAGAATTATCAACTCTTGAGATATTTTCATCATAGGGGTGATGTTTTAGTAAGTAGAGTATCCACAGAAGAGAACATAGAGGACCCCTTGATTAAAGGCCTATCTTAGTATAACCATGAGTATCATGTGAGAGCTAGCAGAATAAAGGTTATTAATAGTTGGATCTAGTGTAAGTGGGAGTCTGTTGTAGTTGGTTCCCTAGAACCAACTTCTAGGTACATTATGATAACTTATATTCATGGTTTTTGAATATCAAAAAACTTTTTATCACATCATGATTGTTCTTCTGTGTAACATTGTATGTGATAATGTCCTAAGGGTAGTATTCACACTAAAAGGTCATAATAGTTCCCTAATATGATGAGAACCCGAAAGTGCTAGGACACTATTCTTAGAAATATGTTCTATGGACGGATGATATCATTTAAGGGACACAAATGATACAGTCTATCAGGGGTGGAGACTCATAAGAATTTGAGTCTCCTTCTCATGGTGTATGCCTAGGGGTGTAATTTTGGCACGGCCCGACCCGGCTCGAACAGCCCCATGAGGCGGCCTGAGCCCGGCCTCGGGCTAGCCCAAACCATCGGGTCGAGCCATGCTTTTTCGGGCCGGGCTGGGCTTTTTCGAGTCGGGCCATGGTGGGCTTTTATTATTTTCAAAATAATTGTATCTTTTAATTTTTTTTATTTAAACTTTTTTTAACATTTATTTATAACTTTTTTTTACATTTATTTTTAAATGCATGTTTTTTGTAAAAATGTTTATTTTATTTTTTATTAAAATTTTACAGTGGGTGGATGTATTTTTTTGTCTAAATAGATTTATATATTGTGAATATATATATATATATATTATTTGAAAATTGAAAAAAAGAATAATTAGGGGTGCGCAGCTTCCATGGGTGAGTTTAAAGCCTTATTATTTAAAATTTTTTCTAACATTATTTAAAACATTTTTACATTTAGTTTTTTTAACTTATTTATAATTTTTTAAGCATTTGTTAATATTTTTTATTTAAACCTTTTTATTTAAACCATTTTATAACACCTGTTTAAAATGTTTTTTTACATTTATTTTTAAATGATTAATTTAAAACATTTCTAAATTTTTTAAAATGCAAACTTTTTACAAGTATTTTTTTAAAACATTTAACTTTTTTTTCATATTTTAATGTAAAAAGTATTTTTTAAGTGTTTGTTTAAAAATAATTAATTTAAATGTTTGTTTTAAAAACTTTTTAAAACATTTTTATTTAAAATATTATTTAAACCATTTTTAACACTTGTTTAAAACGTTTTTTTACATTTATTTTTAGACGTATAATTTAAAACTTTTTTTTGAACGCATATTTTTTACATGTATTTTTTTAAACATTTAACATGTTTTATGAAAAAATATTTTTACAATGGGTGGATATGTTATTTTTTCTAAATAGATTTATACATGTCTGTGAATTTATATATATTATGTAAAAATTAAAAAAAAAATTGAGTTATTGGGGGGTGCGCAGCAGTGGGTGGTGGGTTTAAAGTGTTGTTATTTAAATGTTTTTTATCATTTATTTAAAATATTTTTTTACATTTATTTTTTTTAACTTATTTATGAAAAGCATTTTTAAGCATTTTTTTAATTTAAAACAATTTTTTAAATTTTTTTTTAAATTTTTTGCATGGTAGGCCCAACCCGGCCATGGTTGAACTGAAATTACACCCTTAGCGGGTGCGCAGTTGTGGGTGAGTTAGTTTTTTTCTAAATAGATATATATATATATAGTATATATAATATATGCAAGTTTTATCATATTTTAAAAAAAATAATGAGGTTGGGGGTGTGCGAATATCATTTTGTGAGTAGTTATTTTTTTGTTAATATATAATAAGTTATTATATATATATATATAATATGAGAAAATTGTAAAAAATAATTAGGGGTTGTTTGGGTTGTGCGTTGTAGTGAGCGGGTTAATTTTTTTTCTAAATAAATTTATATATAATATATGCAAGTTGCAACATATTTAAAAAAATTAATGAGGTTCGGGGATGTGCACGAACATCATTAGGTGGGTGTGTTATTTTTTTTGTTAATATAAAATAAGTTATTATATAATATTAAATTATTGACACACACACACATATATTATTAATGGATTTTTAAAAGCCACACTTAATTGATATATATTATGAATAGCTTTATATATAATATTAACGACTTTGTTTATATATATATATTATAATATCATTGATATATATATATATATATAGATAACATTAGTAGATTTCTAATTATATATATATATAATATGCACGTTTCATCATATTTAAAAAAAATTAGTGAGGTTGGGGGTGTGCGCGAATATCATTGGGTGAGTGTGTTATTTTTTTATTAATATATAATAAGTTATTATATATATATAATGCTAAATGATTGATATATATGTATATAGTATGAGAAAATTATAAAAATAATACTCAGGAGTTGGGGGTGTGTCAGAGTGGGTAAGTTAATTTTTTTTCTAAATAGATTTATATATGTATAGTATATATAATATATGCATGTTGCAACATACTTAAAAAAATTAATGAAGTTGAGGGACTTGCACGAACATCATTAGGTGAGTGTGTTATTTTTTTATTAATATACAACAAGTTATTATATATATATAATATTAAATCATAGATATATGTATATTAATAGCTTTGTTTATATATATATATATATTATATTAAATCAGATACATACATACATACATACATACATACATACATACATACATACATACATACATACATATATACATATATATATATATATTATTAATGGATTTTTAAAAGCCACACTTAATTGATAAATATTATTAATAGCTTTATATATAATATTAAGGGATTTGTTTATATATATATTAGCATATCAATGATATATATATATATATATATATTTAGTAGATTTGTTTTTATATATACATATATATAATATGCATGTTTCATCATATTTAAAAAAAATTAGTGAGGTTGGGGGTGTGCGCGAACATCATGGGGTGAGTGTGTTATTTTTTTATTAATATATAATAAGTTATTATATATATAATGTTAAATGATTGATGTATATATATATATATAATATGAGAAAATTATAAAAATAATAATTTGGGGTTGGGGGGTGCGTCGTAGTGGGTGAGTTAATTTTTTTTTCTAAATAGATTTATATATGTATACTATATATAATATATCCATGTTGCAACATACGTAAAAAAATTAATGAAGTTGAGGGACTTCACAAACATCATTAGGTGAGTGTGTTATTTTTTTATTAATATACAACAAGTTTTTGACTGAAAATTATTTTTTTATTAAAGAAAACACTTTTACGGTAAAAGTGAGAAACCAAAGGGTTCTGCAAACATCCAAACAACTCCAAACAAAATAGGATAACAAACAGGATACCTCATTCAAGCAACAGCATCAACCACCATCCCCATGCAGGACACTCGGTGATCCCATGCAAGCATGGTCCCTCCCGATGTTTCCATCCCTCCAAAACAGCCATGTACCAAATGGCCTACAAAGATGATGGCAGAGAAACTGAGCCCAACGAAGATATCCAGCGACGAACCAACAAACCACACCAACCGCAAACCTAGAAAAAACCACCAAACACTTGACAGCAACAGGAGAAACAAACCCAATTAGTCCGAAGGTGACACCTCATAAGAATAAGAAAAATTACCAAAGCATAATCTAAGCCTGTTAGTGCTTTCCTCTCTATACAGATTCCACTTCATTAACCATACCATGGCGTCAGGGTCTTCCCCAATGATGTCTTCATATCGATCAGCCATTTTGTCCCATTTTCGAATATATTCAACTTTGTTGATTTTCCAGTTGTTGAAGCCTCTCATTTGGATCAAATCCTGTTTGTCAATACACCTAGCCTGCTCACTGCTGACCTCCACTTTGATAGGTCTTCCCATCATATCGGCCTCTTCCTGAGGAATTTTGACATAGAGAAATTCCTCTACCATATCCTCTTCAGAGAAGATGATATGTTCTTTAATGATCTTTCCCGTTTTAGAACTGCTGCCCATTCCATTATTGTTCACCTTGGCTCTAACCTGGGGGTCCTCCTACATGAGAACCTTGTCAGATGATGTTTCCTTCTCACCTAGTTTAGATTTTTTACCTGACCGTGTTTCCATCGGCTTCGGTAAAAATGAGTAATCCTTGCGTTCTCTCCCTTTATTCTTCTTAGGTAACATCTCCTCCTCCTGGACCTTGTCAACTCCCAAACCCCCCTCAGTCTGCCCGTCCCAATCAATCTGGACAGATTCAATGGTGTCTAAACAGTCAAAGGGATTGAATGTCTCAACACCATTTTGGGTCCAGCACTTCCCTGTTGGTGACTTGGTGCCTCCTGAAGAAGCATCCTTTCCTCCCCTGAATTTCTTCTTCCCCTCCCCGGCTTGATCCTTCAACCCAGCAACAGGACCTCCAGTAGAAACGCTCAGCCACTGTTCAGCCTGAATACCTTCTGCCAAGTGTTTCCGCCCTTCCTGCTCAGCAGTTTTCTCAGGGCCTGCCACCGGTTCCAGCCCCAAACAATCCCCCTGCTTATTCTCCTCCAACAAAACTTCACCCTCGCCCCCTGAAAGGGCCTCCCCCTCCATAACCTCAGCCACCTTACCCTCTGTCAGGACATCAAACCTATTATTGAAATCCATAAAAGGCTTGTCCAAAGGATCCAGCACTTTAATCATTCTGGGCATGTTAACCACCTCCAGAGTACTGTCTTCCCACTCCTTCCCAACATGTTCAGGTCCCGCGGTGGTAGGAGACCAAACAGCTCTCGCCTCATCTCGGTTCATCCCAATGCTGGTGTTTCTAATTGATTGATCAGCCTCCATGGTAATAACACCAGAACCAGAGCCGAGGTGATCCCCTGCTGACTGATTCCTCCGAGGATCCCTCCCTAATTTAGCAACCCCCTTCATCTTCAAATCCCGACCCATCCTCGAATCATTACACAGTTCAGTGTGTTGTATACCCTCCTCAGAGCTTGTCCTCACCTCTTTCCCATTGTGACCATCCCTTCTCCCACGACAAACTTCAGTCGAATGTCCTAACCGCTTGCAGAAACCACAAAAATCCGTCCAACTTTCATAAACAACCCTCTTCTTACATCTGTACTCCTCCCCAATTGTAATCCAAATATACTCAAAAGGGGCGCGCGAAGAATCCATCTCAACACACACTCTTGGATTTACCGGATGGCAGATCGCTTCCATGCGGTAGTCAGAACAAAGGTTTCTTCCAACCATGTTTCCCAGTAAACAAATAACAGATGGATTTTGAAATGGTAAAGGTAAGTTAGGAAAACTGACCCAAACCGCAATGGAGGGGAAATCCCGATTCATATGTATATCAAACGACCATCACAGGAGCATAAAACGGATGCCTTTGAAATTACGAGGCGCCCTAGCCCACGCTTGGATGAGGTCTGCCTCAGACTCAAATCAAATCATGATTTCCTTGCTATCCAATAAACCCACGACCACGCGTTCATGAAGATCCCATGAACCAAATACAAAACGATCAAAATCATCCACCGAAGGTCTTCTGTTCTTGAAACGAGCCACCAGGGTCAGATTCACCAAGGACGAAGACTCCGTGAACTCAGAAAGTGAGAGAGGAAGGTTCGGTGTTCCATCGATTTGGTCAGGCACCTTAGGGCTAATCAAAGCTTTCGGAAAAGAAGGAAGATATTCTGGGTTAGAAAAAGGCCGGAATGACCAATCTCTCTCGTGAGACGGCGAATCCCCCTCCCCAATTAGGGGGGAGGAGCCGGCGTCGCGGTCGTCGTCGCCACCAGAAGGAAGAGAGCGTCGCTAGGTCAGAGCTAAGAAACTGAATACAATTTACAACAAGTTATTATATATATAATATTAAATCATTGATATATATATATATATATATATTAATAGCTTGGTTTATATATATATTATATTAAATCATATACATATACATATACATATACATATACATATACATATACATATACATATACATATACATATACATATATATATACATATACATATACATATACATATACATATATAAATATATATATATATATTAATGGATTTTTAAAAACCACACTTAATTGATATATATTATTAATGACTTTGTTTTTATATATACATTATTATATATATAATTATATATCATTGTATATATATATTTATACACACATTATAATTATATATAATAATTATTATATGTATATATATATATAATATTATTTTTTGTTAATATATTATGATATATGTACATATATATAGAAATACACACACACACAGACACATATATAGATACATATATAGATAAATATAAATGTATACAGATACATGTATATATATATATGTGTGTGTGTGTGTGTGTGTGTGTGTATATATATGAATGTATATATGTATATATACAAATATTTATATATATATACAGATATATATATATACAGATATATATATACAGATATATATATATACATATATATATATATATATACATATATATATATATACATATATAAATATAGATATATCTATATATATATATAGGCTGGTGATTGTTTCATAGGCGCAGCCTTGGGAGCTCATGGTAGGGCGCCAGTGGGCTGGGCATTTTCGTGCCAGCCTGGCCTGGCCCGTGGGCCTTCTTGGAAAGGCCCAGGCCCGACCCGCTGAACCTAAGGCCCGAGCCCGACCTGGCCCGATGCGGGCTTTGCCATGCCGAGCCGCTCGGGCTTTCGGGTCGGGCATGTCGGGCTTTCGGGCCGCCGGGCCAAAATTACACCCTTATGTATGCCCTTAGTGATATCCAGTAGGATATTATGAGAATGAGACCCTGCAGTAGGAAATCCACATTTAAGTGTCATTGGATGTTCCTATCTATGGAAATTTTTATTGGTCCTTAGACTTTAAGATTATTATTAATGGATATTATGAGTCATGTACTTTAATGTATTGATGAAAACTATGATGAAAGATGTTCTCAGTGAGGTAGGATACATTGGGTGTGCATAAGTAATATTGCATTAATGAATAATGTGAGAAAGGATTTATCCCTTATAATCACCAACAGAAGTTAATATCTTAGTTCCTTTGATGGAAATGATATAGCCTAAATAAATCCATGGCCATGGTGTTATATAGGAAATTTATAATTCCAGAAAGTCAAAGAAAGATATATCAAGCATATAGGTTGATAGCACTGACATGCAACCTGCTCGATTAGAGATATTGTGATAAAGAGATTATATTATACTGTAATCGTTCGTATGAGGGTAAATGTTGTTATGGAATTAAATTCTTTCTATATGGGTGACTTAGTGTGTTTCTAGACATTAACCTTGGACTTTAGGCTGCTCTTCCTAATACCACTAAGAAAGAGGCCTAGAGGATCACACACTAAGTGTATACATAATCTTAGATAAATAATTTATTATTTAACAAGTTCAATAAATATTATTCTCGGTTGTGGTTTAATAATTATTCATGTATGACTGATAGCATTTATTCTATCACAAGTTATTTGAGAGAATATATTGTGGGCAGAATAATTAATAAATATTAAGGAGGATTGGAAGATTGAGTTTAAGGTTCTAGTGATAAATAGTAATATTGAATATTATTTGATTAAATAATATTTATTTACAACTTGGAAGTTAAGCGTATATCTGGAAATATTAATATTGTTGTTGTTATTTGACATGGTGGTTTCGCTACGATTAATGAAATAATTAAAGGCACTTGTGAAAATTATTTTATCATTACCCTAGAGAAATAAATGTCTAGTGATATTATTATCTTAGTAGCCAAGGGTGAGCTAAGAGATGCCTATTCAGTTGGGCACAACATTTTGGAGAAAACCTCTCAAGCATAGAGAGTTATTTCTTCACCAAAATCACTCTTAAGAACGTGAGAAATCCTCCTCCACTGGATCAAGGAGAATTCTTTGGAAGCGGTTCTCAAGGCAATCAAAGTTGGATGATGAAAGTGTAATGATCTTCCATTTTAGTACTCAGAGACTCCATTGGTGACATCCGGAGATTTGCAGAACATGTGTGGATCACCACTAGGGGAGATCTAACCTTGATCTCTACAACACAACGATGTTGCAATATAAATTTGTGGCAGGAAACATAAATGAAGAAAGAATAAACCTTTGAGGTAATTATTATTTAATTAAATAAACTATAAACAATATATGTTGATCCTCTCTCTTGGTTTCGAGTTTCTATTCATTTGTCTCAATTCTTTCATTCAATTCCATGGATCATGACGTTCATCATCACATAGACCCTAGATTGTTCATGTAATATGGAAAAAATAAATGTTCGGAACTATTCCTCCCATGCTTTTACTATGCCCAAAACCTATACAATCTGATACCATGACCAGGGGTCCCGCGTCGCACTAGGGTACATCAACCAACTAAGGGGTTTACCATCCTCGAACATCAAAGATATTTTCAGTACTCGATCACCCAATACTACACATATTCCCTTTAACTATGTTCAAAAAGGCTTTTAACAGCACTGAAAGGAGGGGTCTCCTTTATCAGTGCTAAAAATAGCATTGATAAAGGCCTAGCTGGCTGAAATGTGATGTTAATATAACATCACACCTAGTAAAAACATGTAATTTCAAACAATGATATATACAACCTTAAATTTCAAAAAATTATATATACATTTAATTGACATCATGAATACAAAAAATTTCACCCATGGTATAAAAACACTACTATTTACATTTTAAACAATTTTTTATATAATTACATTTACAATTATACAACAAACATTTTAAAACATTAATATTTCATATTTTAATACCCATTATCTCCTCTCAGAAAAATTTCCACCCATGGTATCAGTTGCCGAACAAATCATCTCAACTTTATAAAAATATTCCTCCTATATAATAAAGAATATAGTATGTTAGTAATTCTATAAAGAAATAAATTAAACATTAATATGAAAGAACTTTAATAAAATGTCAATATTTAATAAAAAAGGAACATTTGGAGTTATATCGGTCACACCATACGTCTTATAGATTTGAGGTTGATTCCTACATGTCACAAATGAGTTATGGATCATTGTCCTAAAATATCAAAACAATTCAAATGTGTTTGCTCAGTTTTGAGCATGACACTTGTTCTTTTACAAAAATTAATGTGAATTTTAATTAATGACACATTATAGTTATACCAGTGACATCATTCATTAGATTGAGGTGTGGAAGATTCTTACCTATCATAAATTATCGATGGATCATTTTCCTAAAGTATCAAAATAATTGGAATGTGTTTTCTCAATTTTTAGTATGTCAGTTGTGTTTTTTTACTAAAATTTCATTTTAAACTAGAAACACGCATTATGAGTCATACTGGTCGCATCGTGCATTGGTTTGATGTGATGTTGCTTTATACATATCACAAATTACTCATCAATAATTTTCCTAAATTATCAAGAAAATAGGAGTGTGTTTTTTTTGGTTTTCAGTGAATGACACATTTTGAACTAAAATGTAAATTTTAAACTGATAACAGACACTTCTAGTCATACCGGTCACACTATGCATTGGATTGGGGTATGTTTTATTCCTATATGTCACAAATGACCCGTGAATAATTTTCTTTAAGTATCAAAACTATCCAAATGCATTTTTTTTGTTTTTCAGTATGTTAGTTATTCTTTTTTACTTAAATTAATGTCAATTTTAAATAAAAAGGAACACTTGGAGTCATACTGGTCACACTATGCATCTTATTGAGGATTGATTGACTCTTACATGTCACAAATGACTCAGGGATCATTTTACTAAAATATAAAAACAATTTGAATGCGTTTTATCAGTTTTCAGTCTGTCAGTTGTTCTTTTTACTTAAATTAATGTCACTTTTTAATAAAAAGACACACTTAGAGTTATACCGGTCATAATGTGCATTTTATTGAGATTTGGTTTACTCCTACACCTAAAAATTACCAATCGATCATTTTTTCTAAAATATAAAAACAATACGAATGCGTTTTCTCAGTTTTTAGTATGTCAGTTGTTCTTTTTAATTAAATTAATGTCAATTTTAAATAAAAATACATAGTTGGAGTCATACCAGTCACAACATGTCTCATATTGAGGTGAGTTTGATTCCTACATGTCAAAATTTAGTTATGTATAGTTTTCCTAAAATATACAAATAATACGAATGTTTTTTCTCAGTTTTCAATATGTCACTTGTTGTTTTTACTTAAATTAAGGCCAATTTTAAATAAAAAGACACACTTGGAATCATAAAGGTCACACCATATGTCAGATTGAGTTGTGTCTAATTTCTAAATGTCAAAAATGACTTACAAATCATTTTCCTAAAGTATAAGAACAATATAAATGTGTTTTCTTGGTTTTTAGTATTCTAATTGTGTTTTTTAAATTAAAATGTCAATTTTAAAATGGAAACACACATTATGAGTCATACTGGTCCAATTTTTCCTCGGTTTGATGTGATACTACTTCATACACATCAAAAATGACTTATGAGTCATTTTAATAAATTATCAAAATAATCGCAGTGTGTTTTATTGGTTTTTATTGAGTGACACGTTTTGAACTAAAATGTCAATTTTAAACTAATAATAGACACTTCTAGTAATTAAAGTCACAACGTGCATCGGATTGAGGTGTGTTTGATTCCTAAATGTCAGAAATGACTCAAGGATCATTTTAATAAAGTATTAAAACAATCCTAATTCATTTTCTTGGTTTTTAGTATGTTAGCTGTTATTTTTTACATAAATTAATGTCAATTTTAAATAAAAAAACACAATTGGAGTCATAATGGTCACATTATGCATTGTATTGAGGTATGGGTTACTCTTACATGTCAAAAATGACTCATGGATCATTTTTCTAAAATATCAAAAATAATCCGAATGAATTTTCTTAGTTTTCAGTATGTCACTTCTTATTTTTTACTTAAATTAATGTCAATTTTAAATAAAAAGAAACACTTTGAGTCATAACGGTTATAATGTACATCAAATTGAGGTTTGGATGATTCCTACACATCAAAAATGACTCATGTATCATTTTCTTAAAATATAAAAATAATAATAATGTGTTTGATCGGGTGTCAGTATGTCATTTGTTGTTTTTACTTAAACTAATGTCAATTTTAAATAAAAAGATACACTTGGAGTCATACTTGTCACACCATGTGTCGGATTGAGGTTCCACTAATTTCTACATGTCAAAAATTACTTATAGATCATTTTATTAATGTATCAAAACAATATTAATGTGTTCTATTGGTTTTCAGTAGGCCAGTTTTGTTTTATGAACTAAAATGTCAATTTTAAACTTATAACAATCACTTTTAGCCATATTGGTCATGCCGTGCATCAGATTGAGGTGTGGTTGATTGCTACACATCAAAAATTACTCATGTAATGTTGTATTAAAGTATAAAAACAATCTGAATTTGTTTTCTAAATTTTCAGAATGTCACTTGTTCTTTTTTCTAAATTTAGTGTCAATTTAATATAAAAATACACACTTAAAGTCATATCGGCCACACCATACATCAGATTGAGGTACGGTTAATACCTAAAAATAAAAAATGACTTATGGATCATTTTACTAAATTATCAAAACTATATGAATTCATTTTATCAGTTTTTAGTTTTTCACTTGTTCTTTTTACTAAAAGTAATGTAAATTTTAAATAAAAAGAGACACTTTGAGTGACACCGGTCACGTGTTCTTTTTGCTCACTTTTAAGCAGTTCAGTTGCTCTAATACCAAATATATTCACCCAAAAATTTCATACACATATATCACATCTTATTAGATTAATATTCCTTACATAACATAATGATCCATGCTAGAATAGTTTACTTATACTTCTTTTGGAAACATGGGAACATAAAGAACTAGTTCATAAGAGTCTCTAATTAAGTTATTATTTACTATAAAACTTCTTATATATATCATTTCTAAAAAAATTCTTCATAACCCAAGGATATAAAACATAACAAAGGGTGATAATAGATTCTCAATAAGTGTAAAAAAGGGATATATCAATGATTATATAAGGATAACATGAGCATAAAGCTGTTAAAAGGTGATATTAACATTAGAAATTCATACCCTGTATATCATAGATCATAATCATGAGTCATGGATCAAAGAATGGTAGTTAAAAATAAATGAATATTAAAGGATCAAAGAATATTATAAACTTAAAAACAAACACTTTGAGTCATACCAAGCACACTGAGTATCAGATTGAGGTGCGGCTGATTGATTTGTGTCTAATTACTACATTGTTCAGGAAAATGTTTATGACAGATGTTTTTGGAAGTCATACTTTGCATTAAACTATTTAGAAATACCATGGTAGATGCATCCTTATGATTCACTTCACATTCCATACAGCATGGGGTTTCCTCTTCCATCCGAAAGGAACATGTTCTCTCTTTTATGGCTTATAGTAGATAGTTTAAAGGAAAATATGACTTCCCAAAAGAACTATAAAAATAATAAATAAGATTTAGATAAAAATGATAAGTAAATTAACTTAAAAATAGTAGATATAATGATGAAAAAATTAATTAATTAAATAAAAAAGACACACTTTGAGTCATATCAGCCTCATCTTGTGTTACCATGCTTTCCATTTTCTTTCTTTGTCGAAATGGTAACCCTAAATTGTCTACATTTATCACTTTTCTTCAACATCCCTCCACTACCTTTAAAGGAAAGTGATAAATGTCAACAATACAGGGGTGAAAAGATTTTGAGGGAGAATAAGTCTGTGGAATACATTGTTTTCATGAGTAGTTAAATATTTAATTTAGATTATGTTAATGTAGTAGAGAACATATAATGTTATGAGGGAAATATAGTGTATTAAAAAAACTTTACCTTATCATTGAATTTTGAGTTGCAACCTCGAAGTCCAATCTCTCATGAGCATGAGAATCTATGAAAAAACCACCCCAACTCGAACAAAGGAATCCAACTGTATAAGAGAACAATTACTATGTGAGTAATACTAAAAAGAAGTAAATTAAACATAAATATGAAACAATCCACTACTTCTGTGGAAGTCACATCTTCGTTCCATTTGCATACATTCTTCCACCAGGTATGTTTCCCATTCATTTCTGAGCACATCTATACCGTCCTGTGAAAATGAGTATTTTCAAAAATTATAGTAGTACTGAAAAAATATAAATACAAAAAGGATTAATAAATATTTTAAATGAAATAATAATTATCTCTGAAAATACCTCTTCAGGGATGCTGGTTTGTTTATGGAATATGATCTCTATCATAAATTTACAAACATAATAACCACAATCTTTTCTATTGGTTTGTTTCGGACACTAAAAAACATTTAGGAGAATAATTAGTTTTTTCATATGTTTTTGGATAGTAAAATCTTATTATATATACCCTAATACTTATCCAATCGTCTAACTTGTCTTATTTCTCATGCTTAACCCCTGTCCTCGTTCCTTTTTTTCACAATATTGATGCATCACCCTATTATAAGAGAATCCTCATTAAAAGATAATATAAATTATATAATGTTATGTTTAGTTCTAAAACATTGGATATAGTATATTACTTATTGATAAATTACATCATGTATACACGGTTTGTTGGATATCCATGCATTTAATCCAGGAAATAAATCTTTGGAGTATCCAAATTTACCTCAATAAGTATACAATGCTTACTAAAAACAAAAAAAAGTAATAAGTAATGAAATAAATGAAAATATATTTGATATGATAAAATTTTAGAGTTTTACCCCTATATCATTAGTATTAAATAGATCATATCATCTGAATTTTTGATTTCAAATGATTTGATTAGACCTGCCACTATTTCATTCTTTTTTTAGTATCTATTTTTGATTTTTCTATAGAGGATATGTGAGGACTAACGAGTCCAAAAAAATTCATGGTAAAATCCCTTCAATTGTTTTTCATATATATGCCTACCAGAAATATGAAATGTATTTAGTCATAATTAACATAGTATATTGGATTTTTGGAAATGAAACCATGAAAACATACCTCATGTATATATTTACAACTGAGATGCCTATTCAATCATACTCGAGGATTTCACTTACACTCTCAACACCAATGAATTATTGATCTTTCTCTTCATACATATTTTATTTAAACACAAATATATGATTATGACTTTTTAACTTTGTGGCAACATGAACCTTCAATGATAGTAAATGTTGATATAGAATGAGTGAGGTAATAGAGATTTTAGTAGATATTTTTAATCATTTGGTAGATCTTTTAGATGGGTTTGAGTTGGTATTTCATTTCATCCCCTTATTTTTTCCGTCTATAATAAAATTCATCGGTTCAAACATTTTTTCATTAATTGTTAAAGGTTTAGCTTGAAAAATAAATTGGAAATGAATAACTCCTTGTCGACATGTTTTTTTATAATATATAACAACCATGTGATGAATATTACAATAGAATTTTTAACCGTATGAATATCTTCTTCATCAATTGGAACATGTGGCTCGACACTCGGCTTATGGGATATGCTGATCGACAATCGCACATGACCTGTTGGAAGTGGTTTGTTGTATAGAGTATCATTTTGGATATTTAACATTGTAGCCCTTGCTACAAGGAGATGAGTGGGTGTTGGTAGATATAAATCATAGTCATTATCACCCTATAGAATATCAGTACATGAAATGTATCAGTGTTTGTCTAATTCAAATTTCACAAAAAAATTTATTAGAACTTTGATTACCTCAACTAAGACATCTCTTTGAGGGTAATGGCTCACCTCATAGCTGGTGGGGGGGCGATATATTCATGTGGTGGATGCTCTTGAGTTGCTTCTTCTCTTTACTTCCCCCCAAAAAAGTTTCCATCATATCTCTCTTCCATTTGAATTCTTCTTTAAGGGTAGCTATTCTATCTCTAATATATTTCATTAATTTAGTTTGATCATCCTCTTGTTTTTATTCTCAAAACATGTTTGGGGTGTCACCCCAAAACCCTCACCTCTGATGTGGCCATACTATTTTGGCCACTTCAAGTCCACTGATAGTATGTGTTCATCTAGTACATGTGTTTCTAATTCCTGTGACTATTTCAGATAAAAATTATAGGAAAATAATTGATCATTGTTATATAATAGAAATTTAAATAATTTTTTATTATGTAGTAATTACACATGTTTCCCACAATTTTTGTGTCTTTTTATAAATTAGTATCTAGTATTTATTTACAGGTGCCTCTTTTCATATCACATGGGGTGAGATGGAAGTGGATTTTGATATGAAGTCATTAATATGCATACAAATAGAATAACATAATTATGGTGTTGTTTCAAGTGACATAAATGTATTATAGTAGATTTAAAACACGTACTAATTTTTTTTTCAAGTGAAGCGTACCCCATCCTTGATTTACGGTAGGGGTATGATGGTTTTGTTGATCGTTCCTTATTTCTAGAACTTAGTTGTTATTTTATAAATAAAAAATAAAAGTGATGAATACATGTATCATCAAATAACGTATTACTATCCACAATGTACATGAAAAGGCACATTTTCATGATGACCAATAAACGCATCCCACACTTATTAGGTTATTAGGTGTGCATAGATAAGTGGTAGGTGCAAGTTTATTTTCCCTTCAATATATTTAAAATTATTTCTAGTTATAATTATGTGAAATACTCTATGAACCCTTCCAGTAAGCATTAATAAATATTTCTTGTGGGATTCATCTACTATAAATGAACCCGGTGGTGGATGATGAAAAGTAAGTCAATGTTTCATTATTTTATAATTTTATTAAAATGGAGAAATGATATCATAATGTTGATATAATCTCTTACCACATCAATGTATTGAGTGCAGTCACAACATGGAACCCTGAATCTATATCAATCGACATGTGTTTCTAAGTGAATATTATAATGTAACTACTAAACATGGCCTTATTAGGGTTAACATGCTGGCCCCATGCATTCCATATAACAACGTACTTGATGCCTTTGACTTTTGCCTTAATGTTTTTTTCTAACACCGTTCAACTATAACACTCCTATTTTTCTGTGTCGTAGGACCTTCATCACCTACCATTTCCTTGGATTCAACATCATCAATATGTTCCTCTTGAGTATTATCATCAATATGTGCAGATGTTCATTGTACCTATGCACTGAGAGAAACAATAGGTTGAGAAACCTGTTTCTCCTGAGAATTGGGAGCACTAACACGTGCAGATGGTTATTCTTCCTTTGCACTATGAGTAGCAGCAGGTTAAGAGAACTATTGTTCCTTATGATTGGGAGAATCATTATGTGCATAAGGTCATTGTCCCTCTTCACTGCAGGTAGTAGTAGGTTGAGAGACCTAATGTTCCTCAGGATTGGGTGCACTGGCATGTGTAGACGTCATTATCTGTAGAAGTGGTTTAGTATTTAATTTAGATTATAGAAATACAGTAGTGAATGGATAATAACATGAGATAACATGATGTATATTACAAAAAAAATATAACATGATTATTTAACTCTATTTTTATTTTTTATAGGTTAAATGGATTTGACCCCTATATCAACTACCCATATCCTTTCATTATGGTCTCCTCTGACATAAAAAATTCCATCTACATTGGTACCACTATGAAATTATTGTGATATCTCAATGAAAGGTTCATCCTTAGATAATGTTTCATCCAACCCTTTAATAGTTTTGGTCGATAAGTGAATAATTGATCAGTTTTTGTTTGTAGGATCTAGAACATAAAATACTTGAACAGCCTATAATTCCATTATAAATGGTTTTTCTTTGTACCCTTCCTTACTAAAATCAACTTTCATGAATCCCAATTCATCTATTTTAACATCACTCATGTTATCAACCTAATTTAATTGAAAAATATGCACTTGGAATGTCTTATAATCCAACTCCCATATTTTTTTGATGATGAAAAAGTATAACATATTCACATAAATTGGATTTCTATGCTTAGTACCAGAAACATGCATCACTTCAACCACAAGTGGAACTCCACTATTTTTCATGGTACTGTCTTCATTGTGTTTATTTGTATATAACATATAACCATTAATTCTATAACCATTATAAAATAATACATACACACTTGGTCCTCTAGCTATCCATCAAAGTTGTTCTAAAATTGAATTCAGATTTTCATCTGACTCCATAAAAATATGGCCCAAAAACCACCCTATAATCTATTGATTATGTGTATTTGATATCCATCTTTCATCCCTTAATGTATTAAAATATCTAATAATTTATTTATGGGTTTCAACATACGGGGAAACCTCTAAACTATTATGAAAAATGTAAAGGTGGTCTGGTTTCCAATCTGTAATATTTATTGTGACAACATCTATTCTAGAAATTACTTCACCTAAAAGCCACCCAGTGTGATGAGATTTTGGGAGACCAATGATTTCCACACCGGATAGGTATTCAGTATAGAATTCAATGAATTCTTCAACAATATATCACTCCACAATACAACCCTATGGGTGACTTTTATTTTTGACATACCCTTTCAAAATATTCATATATCATTCAATGGGGTATATCTATTTATATTGTACATAACCACATAGTGGAATATATCTCACCAAGTGAAACATAAAATGAACCATCATATCAAATAATGTTGGTGAGAAGAAAATTCCCAATTCACATAACATGATAGTAATTTCTTTTTCCATAGTCTAAAATTTCACCGAGTCTATAACTTTGTTGCATATAGCTTTGAAGAAGAAACATAGCTTGATTAATGTATGATGGACATTCTTGGAAAAAATTTAACAAAAACTTATATGAATTAGATCTTTCATCAAAACATGGTAGTCATGTGATTTCAGACCCTTTAACGTTAAATCGTTCATTGACACAATGTTTGTGATATTCTAGGAATACCCCTCTATAACCTTTACGTCATTCAAGAAGTTTAAAAACTAGTATCTCTCTTGTCTAGAAAGAGTGTAAATAGATAGAGGAAGAAAGGTTCATTTTTCAACCTTCACTAGCCCCAAATCTTCTTGCATTCCTATGTCAACCATGTCCAACATAGCCTTAATTCCATCCTTTTTTTGCTGGGTGCATTTAGAAACATGTCAATGACACTATTACATATATTCTTTTCAACATGAATAACATCAAGAAAATGCCTGACATACAGAAAATTCTAGTATGGTAATTCAAAAAAACTGATCTATTTTTTCAATTTCTTTTCATAAGGGTTTTTTGAAAATGGTTTACCAATAGTAGTGTCAACATGTTTTACTTTCTCAAAAAGTTGATCACTTGTTTGTAGAGACGGTGTTGTACGTTCTTCCCAACTTCCATCGAATGATGTTGTCCAATATTGGTACTTATGTCATCAGCGTAGAAATATGTGATGTCCTTGAAACATGGTTTTCGATGATTGTTTCAACCTAATTGACTGTATACCTTGTTTGAAAATGGGACACCCTTGAATTCCTTTAATGCTATATCCTAAAAAATTTCCATAAGCAAGAAAAGAATTTATTTTCTTGTACAACATGGATCTCAATGTGAAATCTTTATTTATGTGATCATCATACAATATAACATCTGAATCCCACAATAATTTCAAATACTCGATCAATGGAGCCAAATATACATCAATATCATTACATGTTTGTTTTGGTCTTGATGGTGTATTTTCATTTCATGGATAACCACAGTGGAAAGTTATAATTTACCAATATAACCACCTATGTACTATGAGTGCTGCTTTGAAAACCAAAAAGATTCACTCCATATGTAGATAATGCAAGAAGAAGGTTTCTCAACTCATTTTGAAATTTAGGATACTCATGATCAATTCTATTTCACTGAGGAGATTCTTTCAGGTGACATTTTTTCCCATATTTATTTCTTTTATCAACGTGCCACATCAATTTTCCTACAGACTCCTCACTTTCATATAGGTGCCTAAACCCTGGAATGATTAGAAAGTACCATACAAACTTTTCACGACCATATTCATCTTTCTCATATTGAAAAGTTCCACACTTTGGGAATTCTATAAGTTGTTTTTAATCCTTGAGAAATAGTATACAATAATTTGGCCCGACGCGTATTCTTTTAGAGATCATACCCATCAAGTGTATCATTCGTTTGGCAGTTTATGTTTGGATCAGGAGCCCATTATCTTCTAAGATCTTTTAATTCAATAGAGAAACTAGTTCTATAAAACTGGTTCTACTCCATCCATTACCTGCTTTTAAATTACACAACTTCAGTATGGCTGACAATGTTGTATATTTAGTGCAAATAGCATAAAATGGTGTCTTTTCACAACCCTTTAACTTCTCAAACAGGTAAATCATGAAGTTCATATTCAACTATCCTTATCATTTTCTCAATATGATCTTAATCACCATTCACATATGTAATCACATCCTCGATATGATCTTCTTTATTATCCACACTTTTAATCATATTAGATGATACATAAAACACAGTGTTATCCCAGCCACTAGCTAAATTCACATTTTCCCCATGTTTATCCTAATATTTATATCTTCGATCTATTCCATGATAGATCAAGTGTTCTTCCAACTCCTCTAGACTAAATTGACTTGAATAACAATAGAATAAACACATAAAAAGGATTTGAGAAGGGTCATATGCATGATCTTTTTCAAACATTATAAACTCATTCACTCTATATTTATACTCTTTTATCATACTATTGAAACCCATCCATTATTTATTTATATCCATCCTATTTAATTCAGTAATATTAATATTTAACAAAATAAATACACAATAGGTGACTTTCAAATAAGTAAAACTAAACATTTTAATGATATTTATTATTTAATTTTGTTTCATAGGACTCATCCCCTAGGAAGATAACCCCAAAACAGAAAGAAGATGTAATTTTAGGGAGGAATCCCCTAATTTAAACCATGCAGGTAATATTGGATGCAAATTAGGTTTAAGAGTTGCAATGGGGTTAAACATTAGTTTATATTTTGTGGTAGTAATTTCATGATGGATGTCCTATGTTTTGGATAGAGTTAGTGACACGACCTTGACATGGTGTTATTATCAATATACTTCTCTTCCCTATATAATGTAATAGTTTTTTGAATTCTATAAAAATATAATCTTAAAATATTATAAAAAAACTATATTTTAGATGTCCTTTAAAAACTATTTATAAAATCACACTAGAAATCCCATTAAGAAAACCAACCATTTACAAAAATTTCTCTTTAAAATAACACACCCTTTTTAAAATAAACCAATCAGTTCCAAACACTCATTCACTAAACCAAAATTCCTTTTTTAAGCACTCAGGAAAACTTCATGACACAACAATATTAATCATTTAAAATGAGCAAAAACCATATATATTTTACAAATTTTAATTTAAAACTTCACACACCCATTTTTAAAATGAAACCATCATTAAATATTCTTTCAAAACATTCACATCCCTTTATAAAATCAAATCGGGTGAGTTAAAAAACATTTAGCATGAAACTAAAGTCCATTCCAAGTGTTTAAATAATTTTAAATCTATTTAAAACAAAAAAATGGTATGTTTAACACATATAATTTTTTAAGAAACATTTCAAAACACTCGAATCATTTTAAAAGAGAAACTTAAGAATTTTCACAAAGACATAAATCCCAAGAGAGGCAGTTTATAAAATATTCATGAATAAAAAATAACCAACATTTTATAAAATATAAATCTATGAAAGGTTAATCATGTAAACATGGTATAACATCCATTAAAGCATCCACTTACACACAAACACCCATAATTAGACATGATAAAATTTCAAAAATATATTATAAAACCATACATAAAAAACACCTCGATTCATCCCAAATCAATTAGTGTAGTATGATTCTATAACATTATTCCAATGGTTGGTCTAATAATAATAATAATACTTTCCATAAGAATTTTATATTGTTCTCCCCACCATTGTATATCCCTTATCCATGTCCAGTGAGTATCGTCCTACCTAAATTTTATTATCACCCATTTATTTTTAATTATAAGCTAAAATAGTTAGAAAAAAAATAAACCTATAACATGATCCTTGTTGTAAGTTCTATAAGACTTTGTGATGTTCCATGCTTCCATTGTCCAGTTATATCAATTATCCTTCACCACAACACTAAATTTCCTACGGATATGTTCCATAGTCAGTGACCACACACACAACCATGAAACACTTGTGTTCCATTTTACTACAAACACCACATTATCCCAATGATACTTAGATCATACTAAATAAATTGGTTGTACACCCCAAGAACAATGTATATGTCTATCACATGAAGTTTTATTGGTTCCTTCCTTTATAAATACACCTAAGAGAATCTATAAGCATGAACCCATTACATAACAAAAAATTTACCAAGTGTCATTCCTTTCACACAAAGAATTTCCCTTTGCCACTCATCACTAGAAGAAACTATGTTTATTTCCAAATACTTTAAATTACATCATGTCTCAAGTCAAAATAAAAAAAAACTATGGTAATAAACTAATAGATGGTATGATTTTCCACAGTCTATTTTATAAAATCTTCAAAAAGACTTTAAAAACAACATTATAAAGACTAATCATTCTAAAATCCTTAACTAAACTTAGATAAATGACCTCTAGAATAAAAGTGATGAGGGTATCGTTATAAGTCTCAAGAGAATTCTTACCTCTCCAAAACATATTCATGAGGTTAACAACATCAAGTCCCAAAATAGTCTACAACCTTTTAAATAAAATTTCATGAAAAAAATATAGGTTATGTACCTTTGATGGATGCATCAACCTAAATTCCATGACAACTTCATAAAATTGAATATCAGTAGTTAATAATTCATTCATGTAATTTGTTAAAGTTTTAATAGAATGATAATTTAGATATTTTGATATAAAATTATACGGAAAAGAAAATATGATTTGATAAAAATATTTTATTAAATTCTTATTTCCTTCATTTTTGTTAACCCACATACCATTGTTATCATTTAACCTTGAAATGTGGTTATTCCTTGTTGACTCTCCTTTTTGTCACATTTTCTAAAAGAATGGAAAGGGAAATGACTTAGCACAAATTGATTCATCCTTTGAAGAAAACAACAAAAATCAACAAAGTCATGAACAAGGCTTCGAATGCACAAGGGTCGCGCAAGTTCCATCACTGTCGTGCAAGTATACTTGTGTGCCACATAATGGTCGCGCAAGTGACTTGCGCTCCCTAAAGGATAACCACCCGGGGTCTTCTCCAGCCTATAAATAGACCCTGTGGGCCCCCCATTTGGAGAGGAAGTTTTCCAGAATTTAGATACAAATCTCTGAACGCCCAAGTCTCTTCTTCAGGTCTCCCAGACACTTCTAAGGTAATTCTTTACCTAGAATGGAAGGTCTAAACAGGAGGAGTAAGGTCTAAGTGTTAGAATTCACTAACACTTGTACACCTAAGTGTTTTACCCTTAAGGGAAATGGACACACTTGGGCGCCACCCTACTTCTTCACCATAACTTGCGCACCATCTTCTGGAAAGCCTCTAGGGATAATTCTAAAGGCTTTGATCACAGATCGCCCAAATATTACTCTAAGGGATAAAAATCGTGCAAGTACCCATGTTCCGTGTAGGTATACCTTCGCGACCAGGACTTGCGCACCCAAGCAGTACCTGCGCGCCTGCCAGGACTTGCGCGCCCCTGCCTTTTTGGATGCCTTTCCTGCCCATTTCACCCCTCTTATACCATTCCACCTCTCCTATTCAAGATTTAGTCTTCAAGACACTCTTCAAAGTCATTTATGGCATGTTTTCTTAATTTACTTCCTTATCTGAAAGGAATTCCGTGTAACATATCTCAAAACCTAGTGATTTACACATCTTTATGTCACTAAATATTGAGATTTCATTCATTCAACCTCATCCTTTAAGATGAGATAACCCCTTAAACTGGGCCTCCTTTTAAGGAGAAAGCCCCAGTCATAATTCCCTTTAACCTGGGCCTCCTTTTTAGGAGTAAGCCCCAGTCCAAATTCTCTTAAACTTGGGCATCCTTCTTAGGAGTAAGCCTCAAGTCCTCATTAATTTGGGCCTCCTTTTTAGGAATAATCCCCAGTCATAATTCTCAAATCTGGGCATCCTCCTAAGGAGTATGCCCCAACCATAATTCTCTTAACCTGGGCTTCCTTTTCAGGAGTAAGACCCAGTCTCAAATATGGGCATCCTCTTCAGGAGTAAGCCCCAAGTCCATTAATTTTTCAAGTCCCTTAACATGGGTCTCCTTCTCATGAGTAAGCCCCAGTCTTAATTTATCTTAACCTGTCCAAATTTAATTTTGATTTGGGATTCTTTCTCAGGAGTAAAACCCAATCATAAGTCCCCTCCTAACTTGGGCATCTTCCTTAAGAGTAGGCCCCAAGATTAGAGTATCCAAATCTCCATGAAGCACATATACCTTTATGGACCATGTTCCTAGATTACTTCCCTGAAGTAAATCTTAATCCGCATCTATTTGGGCAGTCACATACACATAAGCCCCACATCATTGCATCTTTCGTGGCACAATTTTCTAGTTTCACCAATACCTCTTGTTTCTAACACTGGGCATGACTCACATGAGCGTAGAGTGTAAAAGTAATCATGACATCTTTCTTTGAGCCATAAATCATGCATCAGCATCATACTCCCTTACTCGAACTATGTGGGTTCTGATTCCTTTTCCAAAAAAACAAAGGATACGTAGGCATCCCATCTGTAGGTATGATCCCAACTTTGAAATAATCCATGTCCTTCTGAATGACAATAAACTTCAAGTGCCCCACTGAGTGGCTTTAAAACTAGTATGGTCATCATAATGACCAAGAGACTTTTATGTATTGAGGGATAACATTGGATAAGAATCTCTAAACAAATACAGATGATTCTCTATTGATGAAGAACCTCGAATACATATAAATGATTCACTAAATTTTCTACAAATAAATCATTAATTGTCAGATCTAAAGGAAATCTCATTTTATACTTGGTAATGTAATAAGGATTCACAAACATAACTTAAATCTATAAGGAGAGTCATAGAGTAGACAATAATCCCCCTCAAAAAAGGTGTGATGAGTCCGACCTCCCATCCTCTCGACCAATACAAATTCCTAAGCCTCATCAGTCCACAAGTAATGAGCGCCTAACTTTGGAAAGTAGGTCCAAATGGATATGGAATCATTGGATGTTTCCAGTTCTGCAAACAAACCCATTAGAAACCGCTTGGAATGTTTGATTCTTAAATCAATGAGATCATCCCCAATTCCAGAGGGAAACAAAAAACTGGTGAACCCGACGTGAATCCTTAACCAAGTTAAAATGATGTTTTACTTATTTGTTAGGCCCCTATTCAAAACTCAATGAGAGGGCCAACAAAAACAATCATCGATATATGTTCTCATCGAAAAGATATAGTGGATGAATTTATCTTGATTACGTCAGTTATATCAAATACGCACTCTTTTCCATGATTTTCTACATTCTATGAAATGGCTGCTCTCAAGTTCACACCTATGAATACAGCTGTTGTGAATACCGTTGCTGCAAATGTCACTACTGCTACCCCTACTGGATTGTCATCCACTCTGAGGATGAAATCACCTACTCAGCTTCTTCAACGCTGGGTATCAAACACGTTGGTTAAGGAGTACCATCAAAATGGTACTATTCCAACTCTAGAGGATTCTCGATAATCCCTCCAAGTGAACAATTCACCCTGGTCGTCCGAACAGCGATGACCAGTGATCAAGAAGCAGGCGGTGCAAACCACCGTCTCCAACCGTTTCAGGTCTTTATCCCCATAACGCAATCACCATTCGCTCCCTTGTTTTGGGGAGGTGAATGAGCAGGTCCCTCAGGACCTTAATTCAAGCAAACAAGAGTTCTTCCCAAGGGATCCTATCAACAATCGCCGCCAGACTCGTGCAGTAGTGTGCCCTCAACATGATGAGGGCATCGACTCCAGGCGTTTGGATCAGGTTCCTCGAACCCGAGTAGTCAAGACGAATCGCCAGGGGCGAAATCTGGTTAACAGGGAGCAGGTTCTCATCTCTACCATCTCCAGAGAAGTCCACCTACCTAACTTGGTGGAAAGCAATGATCGGGCACACACACCTGCCCGTTTTAATTCCGCTATCCAGCAGACTCATCTGGCAGCATCACGCAAATCCCGCCAGGAAATTCCGGCGGAGTACTATAGGTAGGAACATATACCTATTTATACATCATCATCTAGTCAGCAGGCTCGTCTGACTACATATGATGGAGCTCATCAACCACATTCGACAAAGTGCAATCAGCAGGCACATACACCTGCTAGTATTGATCAAGCCTACCAACAGTCTCGCTTGGTAGCACATGGAGAAGTCAGTCGGAAATATCTGGTGACAAACAGGAGGCAGAATCAACTCTCTGCCCCCACACTTGAGTACTGTCAGGATTCAATGACAGGAAAAGGAGGACAGGAGCAGGCACATACACCTACTCCAAGCACGAAATGGATGTATATCCCCGTTCTGGCAGCTGAAGTCACCAAGCACATTCTATCAATGGTGAAAGAGCAGAAGAAAATTCCTGCTCATATCCTGGATGCCTATTAGGATATTATAACAGCTTCAGCAACATCTCAGGGAAAGACACATAAATCTATCCCTACCAGTGGAGTGACACATCAACAGTTCACTCCGGAATAGACACACACATCTGTTCCAGTCCAAGAGGGTTATGGGGTATACTCCTTCATATCACACGGACAACCAAGTCAGGCACATACACCTGATTTGAGTAGAGATCGTCAGCCTAACCTGGCCATCTCTCATGATCAGGCACATAAACCTGCTCAGATCATCCAATTTCTTCAACAAGTGGTTTCTAAGGTGAGTACGAAGGCGTCTAAAAAATAAGTCCCACCCAACATAGTCAAGAGATCAAGAGCCAATCTGTAACAAGGCCCTGCTCGATGCTGGAGTTCTTGAAGCCCTCAGACAGTTATATGTGGGAATGAAAGATTCTACTCCCTCATTTCCCAATAGTGGGAACATTAATTCTCAAGGTCGTCAACAGACACTCCCTCATGAAGGCTTGCTTCATGAAAGTTCGGTCGATCTCTAAGTTTCATCTTCAGATGAGAGCCACAGGAACCCTCTGTGTGGTCATAAGACCAAGGAGCAAGAGATCTCATCTTTTGTTGTAATCCACCATGGTGGTCCTCCCCATGATGATTAATTTTTCTACAAAAGTCCTCTCTGCAGTAGTGATGCACATTTCCCGGATTATGCTCTAGTGGACAATGTAGTGCTGAAAAATCCCTCTTATCTTGAGGCACTTGAAAATGCGAAACCAGTCATGTCTGATGCTTCATCACTAGCAGGTGAAATACTTTCTCAATCGGAAAATAGCCCAGGGTGTAGGTCGTTCTCTGAACCACCCCTAAGTCATGCATCTTCTAGTTTGATCAGTGATTTCTCTACCAATCTTATTGAATCTGATGAAGCAACAAGGAATCACCTGCTCTGGTCAAATCAGGTAGAATAATCTTCATTGAATGATAAAGAGTAAATGTTGAGCATGAGAAAACAACTGGCGAAGGGTGAAGTGACAGCCATGTTTTGGCCTCTGGCTAACTCTTAGTATGACATTCCAGAGATGTTGACGGAAGATGTAATTCATGATATTCGTCTCAACATATGGAAAACTCTTTGTCAGTTGAAAATGAAATTATTATCTTATGATGAATATGAAAATCATGTTAAGATAATAGAAGGGTTACAACATCAAATTGACTTGGCATCTCTATCAGTCTCTCAATATCCGAAGGCTGAAAAGCAGCAGAGATCCCTTCATCATTCATGCCTTGGAACACTAAGAAGATTGCGCCAGTTAATTTCCAATGCCCCATCTGGTATTCATGTCAGAGGATGGGGTGTTCATGGAGCACTACATTTCACTGTGCTCTCCAGTCAGCAAAGCCCGCTGAAAATGGTCTCATGAAATGTTATTACCCATGGACGGCCACAGTCAATGGGTTTTTTTGTAATCAAAATCTTTCCCAAGAATAGGCCTCAACTAGTTCTTCTCAAAATCAATAATACAGAGAACAAGTTGTTGAATTAATCCTGAATCAAGCAAATGAGAATATTGAACAGGCCTCTCGTATGGAGCAAGCACATCATCAAGTGACAGAAGTGTCAGAAATCATCCAACGGTCTTTTGAACCGGGTAATAAAAGTGGATGTCGATTGATGCATCCAGCTAATTTCCAGACTAAGGTCCGCAAGACCAAGAGAGCTTTTAATAAAGTCTTAGACATAGCATGTCAAGATCCACCCCAGCTCACCAAACTGGGGACTCTTTTAAACCAACCCACAGAATCAACAAATAGGATTCTAGAAGTTGAACAAAGACATCAGGAATATCCCCAGTCCACCGGACTAGGGACTTTTTCAAATTATCAGTCCCCTCCTCAGCGAAAGTCGGTCTTCTCTCGATTGGGGAAGAAGCCACAGGAGGAACGAAGATCCAAATTATCATGAGATTCTCTCCAAATTACGGTTCGTCAAGAAGTTCCTGAGGGATCGAATCAACAAAAGGCAATGTCTCATCAAAGACATGGAAGAAGACAATATCATAGAAATGATGATAGAAGGGATGTGATGCGTTATGAATCAATCAATGTCATCAATGCCATTTTTGTTGATCCACTAGATGAGGCTCACTCAGGGGACTCAGATGAAGAGGATCCTGCTCAGGAAGTTGTACGCACAGACACGAATGAAGAAGGTGTGCATACAAGAAATCAAAGATTTACCAAAAATCTGGGTGTTCCTTCAAATAACCCACTTCCCCATCTCCGAAAGGGATCAATCAAGGGGAATGGAAAGAATCAGGTTACATATCCTCCCTTTGTAGAAGGCCAATCACTCTCACTAGTGCAAAGATTTGCTAAACAGGAGGAAAAAATGAAGGAATTGAGGTTGATGAATGCAGAACTACTTCAGGGTAGCCTTCCTCCTAAGCGTGCTGGAGTCAGTCAGACAAGGGAGTTTGTTGCAACTACTGAGATGGATCAAGAATATCCTCCTTTATCAGTACACCCTCACAGGTCTAATCCTATGGGTCAAGTGCAATAAAAATTGGCAGTGCTGCCATCGGTTGCAGTACCAGCCACCACATCTATCCAAGCTCTAGTCATTGCACTTTCCCAAGTCCAAGTTCAACCGGATGTTTCTCAAAAGTTAATAACTACCATTGAGTCATTAACAGCTCGGTTAGAGACTATGGAAGGGAAGCGTGCACATGTTCAACCAGAAATGAGAGCTTACCCTGAATGGGTAGATGCAATACCTCCCCCATCAAGTTTTGGGAACCCTGTATTCCCAATTTTCAATGGATCAGGTGACCCTGAATAGAATTTTACACATTACATGTATTGTTGCGATCCTATGATGGGAACTCTGGAGCAGCAAGTATCATTGAAACTCAGATACTTTGTGCGAACCTTGCAAGGACCAGCCTTTGTCTGGTACACAAGCTTGAAATTCTGGTCAATTACCGGATGGGAAGATCTCCGTCAATGATTTCTTCTTCAATTCAGCTCAACTTTGCCAAAGACAACAGTTTTCGATCTTACAAACTGTAAGCAAAGGGGGAATGAAAGAGTCTCTGATTTCATTGCTTACTGGAAGGGATTAACATATTCCCTAAGCTTAGCACTCCCTCAAGAGGAACTATTGCCAATCTTTGTGGAAAATCTGCGTGACAAATTACACACGTCATTGATCCCTGTGAAATACGCATGAGGGTTTCGAGACCTTACTTCAATCGCTCAACAGATTGAAGATTCTCTTATACAGACTAAGACTAAATCTTGTGTAATTCCATCAGCTCCAGGAAGGAGAATGGTTAAAGTAGAGACTGCTATATTTATGCTTAAACAAGCACCTATACCTGATTCTACTTCAAAACCTTCATCTTCTCGAAGGGCTCCACCTCCTGAGCACCAACAACAAAGGCCGTTTCATCAAGATGATCAAATAGATCAAAGACAAAAGCAATTTGAGGATCTGAAAAGCAAAACATACTCTTTCCGAAATGAACAAGTTCCTGGTTACTTCATTTCAGCTCTGGAAAATAATTTGGTTCAGTTGCCAAGGCCCAAAAGGCCAAACAAGGAAGGAGATTAAGACCGTCCCTATTATTGTCCCTTTCATCAAATGTTGGGGCATCCCATCCAAGAGTATTTTGTCTTCAAAGACCTCCTGCAAAAGATGGTCGACTAGGGACAAGTCAAATTAAAAGGTTCTTCGGCTTAGTTAGCATGTGTAACTGCTATAGTTCCAGAGGAAGAAGGTGAATGGCAAGAAGTTAAGAACAAAAATGCACAAAAATATGATGATTGGATGGTTAGAAAGATGATCAACCGAACTCATGCTATTTTGCGAACACAATTGAAGAAACCAATTGTGCCTTCTTCCATGAATGTCGTAGCAAAACCCTATTGATCAGAGGGAAAATCCTCAATGAAATGGCATGATTCCAAGAAATAGAAAGAATCAGAAGAAGATGAGTATGTGTAAAAGCCTAAGCTGTCTTTGACTCTGGTAGACTTCATGCCATCTACATCAAATTCACGGGCACCATCCCACCAAACGGCACAGCCTAAACAGGATAATCAGGTAGAGTCTTCATCGGATGAAGAGTTGATTTTCTATTCTATTAATATGATTCAATTAATAGATTCATATGCCAGTCGCAGTTTTAATTTTGATGAGCCTGAATTCCCTGTATCAAATAGAGGAATCAGATGAAGTTCCAGAGGCTCAGGATATAGGGGAAGCCGTAGATCTTTCAGAAGCCACTATTCCAATTCTACCCCTGCTAGAACTGTGTATGCAGTAGAAACTCGTGGCAGATCCCTTCAGTGAGCTCAACAAGAACAAGAAAGTTCTTCAACCAATAGCAAATTCAGTCTTGGCACAGTTATTCTGGAAGACCAGTTGAAGGTTCCATCTTCTTCCTCTCAGCAAGTGAATGGATCTAATCGTTCTAATCTTCCAAAAACATGAATATTGCCAACTCCTATCCCGGTACAAGATGCATCAAATTCCAAGGCATCAACTTTCAAGGAACCTGTTAAGCCACATGTTTCTATTGGGAAACGCAGACCCTAGGATCAAAATTATGATATATTGAAACACCTGGTCCAAGAACCGGCCAAGTTATCAATTCTGGATGCCTTGAATTTATCAAAGGATCTTCGGGAGGCACTCATTGAGGCTTTGTCAAGTCCTCAGGAGTTTGAAACTGAAATTGCTGCAGCTGAAGTCTATCACATAGAGAATAATCCTGCAGAATGTCATGCAATAATATATTTTACTGATGAAGATGAAGATGATGTAGTGCATGGTCATATTAGACCTTTGTACTTATCTGGAAAGGTTAATGACGTAGACGTCTGAAGATCTTTCATTGACAATGGTTCAGGAGTCAACCTCATGCCCATTCGTACACTTCGTCAATTGGGCCTCACAGAATCTGATTTATATCCTTCTACCATGATGTTACAATGATATGATAAAAATGAACAGGAACCACTGGGTGAAGTTACACTCAAAACTCAGTTTTGAGATCTTGTATCCAATTCAGATTTCATGGTTGTTGATCAAGACTCAACCTTCAACATCTTGCTTGAAAGACCCTGGCTACATCAACATGCGGATATCCCTTCATCATACCATCAATGTATCAAATATTGTTTTGATGGTCAAGTTGGGACATTGTATGGTGATAAGCCCCCGTTCAAGACATTTTAGTCTCAATACATTGAGGCGTAATTCTATCACATGAAGGGAAAGGATAAATCCACAACCAAGAAGATTACCAAATTTAATGCTCCATATGGTTTGGAGAAGGTTCCAGTAAATCCATTTACACATGTGAGTACAGATTATGTGTTGCCTATTAGTCAAATTGACAAGATATACCCAAATAAAAATACTCTTATGGAAAGATACATAATGTAAATTACAGCAATCAAGCCAGATAACACGGGAGAAATTGGTAACCCACCAAGCAGTGATGAAAACCCAAATGGTGACGTCTTCATTTCATCTGCTGAAATCCAACTAGTCTATACTTCACCAATCGGGCCAGAATAAGTTATAGCAACATTATAGGTGAAAAATTATGTCTATTCTCAATCCATCATCTCCTCTTTATTACCCAAGGAAGACCCTTTATCATCAATTGGGTCAGAAATGGAAGCCTCTTCTTCAAGATGTTCAAATTTTAACATCTCTCTTAATCATGGAAGTTTTGCTTCATCATCTACTATGCAAGTAGAAATGGAAGAAGTAACACATGTTGAAGAAGAAGAGGAAGATCTCAAAGATGCTCCTCCAATATTTGAAGAGGGTATATCTACCACCGTGGATGAACTCAGAGAAATAAATCTGGGTATAAAAGAAGATCTATGCCCCCACTTTAATCAGTGTGGCCATGACTCTTGAAGAACAAGAGATGTATATTTCCTTTTTAAACAAAAATAGAGACATATTTTCTAGGAACTATATAGAGATGCCCGGGCTTGATCCTGATGTTGCTACTCATCATTTGGGTTTACCAGAAGAACATCGAGGATTTAAGCAAGCCGCGAGAAGAACACACCCAACTTATGCTTCCAAAATTGAAGCTGAAGTGGATAATATTATCAAAGCTAACTTCGTCATAGAAGTTAAATATCCCAAGTGGTTGGCTAATATTGTCCCTGTGAAGAAGAAGAACGGACAAATTAGAGTTTGCATCGATTTCAGAGATCTCAATCGGCACTGTCCTAAGGATGATTTCCCAGTTCCGATTAGAGAACTTTTAATTGATGCAACAGCTGGCTATGCACTTTTCTTCATGGATGGATATTCCAGATATAATAAAATCCAAATGGCCCCAGAAGATGAGGAATCCACAGCCTTCAGAGCCCCTCAGGGTTTATTTTGCTACCGGGTAATGCCCTTTGGCTTAAAGAATGCAGGTGCAACATATCAGTGTGCCATGCATCGTATCTTCGAACCCTTTTTAGGGAAGTTTTTTGAATGCTATGTAGATGATTTGGTGGTCAAATCCAAACAACATTCTAATCACTTGGCTGATTTGGAAGTCAGATTACGCAAGCTTCGACAACATAATTTGAAGATGAACCCCTTAAAATGTGATTTTGGGGTAACCTCAAGAACATTTCTCGGCTTTGTTGTATGCCATCATGGTATTGAAGTCGATCCTGAGAAGACAAAGTCAATCCTTGGTATGTCACCTCCTCGAAATTTGAAATAATTAAGAGGACTTCAAGGAAACGTAGCCTATATTTGGAATTTCATCTCCAATTTGGCAGGCAAAAGTTTACCCTTCACCAAATTGATGAAGAGGGGAGTCACTTACCAGTGGACTGAAGAATGTCAAGAAACATTTGATATTCTCAAGAAATACCTCTTGAGTCCGCTGGTACTCATGCCACCTGTTGAAGGAAGACCACTTATCCTCTATGTGACATCTTTAGAGCGATCATTGGGTGCCTTTATAGCTCAGAAAAAATGATGTTGGGAATGAAAACAACCTATACTACCTCACTCGAACTATGCTTGAAGCAGAAACTCGGTATTCAAGTATTGAGAAGTGCTGACTGGCATTAATATTTGCAGTTCATAAGTTGAGACACTACCTGCAACATCACGAGGTCCAATTGGTATCTCACAATAACCCACTCAAATTTATCTTTAGTCATCCAATGCTTACAGGAAGTTTGGCAAGGTGGGCAGTTATTTTGCAGCAATTCGACATTTAGTATGCGTCTAAAAAGGAAATAAAGGGTAAGATCTGGATAATTTTCTAGTTGAACACCCTTTAGTGGAAGACACATCTTCAGATATTGAACTCCCTGATGAGGAAGTCTTCTCTATTCAAGAAATTCCTCAGGCATGGGAAATGTATTTTGATGGTTCTTCCAGAATTCCAACAGGGAGAAATATGGAAAATATTAAATTCAACAAAGTTGGCTTAGGAATTGTGCTCATTTCTCTAGAAAAGGCGGTGTTACCTTATTCCTTCTTATTGTGGGAAGGTGGTACCAATAATGAAACAGAATACCAAGCTCTCATCGCAGGCTTGGAATTGGTGCTTTAAGAACAAGTGAATCACTTAAAGGTGAAAGGTGATTCAGACCTGGTAATCAAACAAGTCAATGGGGATTATGCCATCAGAAAAGAAGAACTAATCCCTTTGTATGATTACGTCAGAGAGTTAATGGAGGAATTCCCTTTGGAACCGATATTTTCTTATGTCCCGTGATTACAAAATGCTCAAGCTGATGCACCAGATAATATAGCCACAACTCTGGAAGATCCAAATCGGGACGAGACAAACATCAGTATTTCCTACCGTCATGCAATGTCACCTTATGTTTGAATTAGAACAGAGGAAATTAATGAAATTAGTCTCATTCCTAAACCATATGGTCATACTACAGGATGGATGTCACCTATCAGGGAATACCTTCAAAATGGAATACTTACACCTAATAGAGCCAAGAAAGAACAAATTCTGCGATGTGTGGTCAATTTTACTCCTTATGATATCCCAGATCACCTAGAGAAAATTCTCTACAAACGTGGTTTTAATGGAGTTCTCTTTAGATGCATTGATGGTGAAGAGACAATGGTTGTCATGAAAGAAGTGCATGCAGGAGTCTGTGGTGCCCACCAGTCTGGACCTAGACTGTCTGATCAGATTCGAATGCTTGGATACTTTTGGCCTTTAATGATACAATATTGTGTTGATTTCACAAAGAAGTGTCATTCATTCCATGTACATTCCAACTTCATTCATCAAACTCAAGAGTTTCTTCATACAGCTAAATACTCGTGGCCATTTTCCACATGGGGAATGGATGTGGTGGGACCTTACCCTTCAGCTACGGCCAAACAGTTTAAGTATATTCTTACTACAAATGATTTCTTTTCCAAATGGGCAGAGGAAATACTTATTAAGGAAGTCAGTTTTAAATGCATTGTTAGCTTCATCAAGTCTAACATCATTACCAGATTTGGTGTCCCTCATACCAGATTGAGGGACAATGGCACCAACTTCTGTTCATCCGAGGTGAAGAAGTTGTATCAAGAATACAACATCAAATCCAACCATTCATCTAGGTATCATGCAGTGGCAAATGGCCAGATAGAAGCCTTCAACGAGACTCTTTAAAATATACTGCAAAAGATGGTGGATAAATATAAGAAGTCATGGCCTGATAAAATATTTCATGCTTTATGGGCTTATCGGAATACCACCCGAATTGCAACGCGGTCAACTCCATATTCATTGGTATATGGAATGGAAGCAGTCTTACCAATTTAAGTTCAACTACCCTCGCTCAGAGTTGCCATTTGTGATCAGTCATGTACAGATGAACAATATCAAAAGAGATTTAATGAATTGGAACGGTTAGATGAGAAACGATTGTGCACTTTGCACCACTTGGAAGTCTATCAGAATCGAATAGCACGAGCTTTCAATAAAAAAGTTCATCTTCATTCATTCACTCAGGGATAATTGGTATTATTTCTCAGAACTCCAATGATACCAGGGAAGAAACCTCCCAAGCTTGAGCCAAAATGGGAAGGACCTTACTCAATACATAAGGTCTACTCTAATAGAGCTTATTCTTTAATCTCAATGGATGGAGAACTCATCACTACTCCAACCAATGCCAGATTTCTGAAGAATTATTTTGTATAAACACAAAATACATCATTCATGGTCCATGCATATGACCTTAACCTATTTTCAAGTCCCTTACGTCCAGCTAGACATTAAATTGCATCATCAACGGTCCATGCATATGACCTTAAACTATTCGCACTTTCGTCCAACATGACGTTAAACTGCGTCCCCTTCACGGTCCATGCATATGACCCTAAACTATTTTCAAGTCCCTTACGTCCAACAAGATGTTAAACTGCATCATCAACGGTCCATGCATATGACCCTAAACTATTTTCAAGTCCCTTACGTCCAGCAAGATGTTAAACTGCATCATCAACGGTCCATGCATACGACCTTAAACTATTCACACTTTCATCCAACATGATGTTAAATTGTGTCCCCTTCACGGTCCACGCACATGACCCTAAACTATTTTCAAGTCCCTTACGTCCAGCAAGACGTTAAACTGCATCATCAACGGTCCATGCATACGACCTTAAACTATTCTCACTTTCATCCAACATGACGTTAAACTGTGTTCCTTTCATTATCCTTTCTATATGACATTAAACTATATAGAAGTCCCTTACGTCCAGCAAGACGTTAAACTGCATAACCAACGGTCCTTGCATACGACCTTAAATTATTAGCACTTACGTCCAACATGACGCTAAACTGTGAAAAAGTCCCTAATACGTCCAACATAATGTTAAATGGTGTACTCTTTTGTCCTCACTGCTTGACATTAAACTGCACAGTCCCCCTTTCGTCCAACATGATGTTAAACTATATTGTCCACATCTTCCTAACTACATGATTCTAAACTGTACAGAAAGTCCTTGATACGTCCTACATGACATTAAACTATACTTTGTCCCTGCTACATGACACTAAACTATGCAACACCAATAGTCCTAACTGCAAGACTTTAAACTGCTTAGTCCCTTTATATGTCCTACGTGACATTAAATTGTGCATCGTTAAGGTTGTTATTACCTCTTGTTTCTCACACCGAGTATGACTCACGTGATCTTATAGAAAAATTCAACCATAACACTCTCTATGGGCTGCTAACCATGTGTAAGTTCCAACAACATCATTTTTTAGGTCATTGTCCCCAAGAAAAACATGGTCATTAACTCATTATTTAATTGAACTACGCGGACTTTGATCCTTCCCTTCCCGGCTGGGTACGTAGGCAACCCCCCAAGGTTCAATCCCAAAATCAATCTCTTCACTTCGGTTCACCTCCATCTCATATGATGTTGATTCATGAAACCGCCCCTAGAATCAATATCTTTACATTGGTTCACTTTCATCCTTACTATACGACGTTAAACTATACAACACTTTTGTCCAGTATGACAATAAACTATAACATTCTTTGATACCCTCACCTGAGAGGGAATCATTATTTACATTGATTTTCAATCGGGTTTCATTCCAAAGACTATGTGCATACATGGCAATGCCCGAACCTTTTATCTTGGGTTAAACCATCATTGCACTAAAGTCTCTTTTCACCCTTCACATGTACAAACCATATTTGTACAGAGGGTAGTTCTAGAACTACGTGGGCTTGATTCCCATCCTTATGGGATACGTAGGAACATTCGAGTGTCCCTCGAATCCATCCCCAAGTCTTTGGGCGTAACCCCAAATTCCACTTTTAGTCCATTGGCTGAAAAGTCCCTATGAAAACACACACTGTGTATTTCTTATAATGGTCTGAGCTCTATGATCCTAAACTAAGATCTCCAATTTACTTTTGTCCCACACGATGTTAGACTATAGTTTAATAACTATGTATGGCTTGATTCCCATCCTTATGGGATGCGTAGTGATGTCTAACATTTCCATTTAGGACCCAGCCACAACATGATTACGGTTAGCATTGATCTATGTATCTCTGCATACATTGGACAATACCCATCTTTATGTGTCATAATCCTAACCTTAAATATTTGCAGATCTTCATAACCTTTTTCTTAACTTCTAATCAAAAAAAGGTTTGAAATTCTGATAGTTCTTTTGCTTGACCATGCAGCACGTTCCCTTAGGCGGACTTGCATAAACAGTCTACATAACGGACTTTTCAGCCAAAAGATGCAAATATTTGACTATGTAGCCAATTCCCTTAGGTGGCCCTACATAATTCAACCCCCTAACGTGGTTTTTAAATAGTGGTAACTTAATTCTTGGGAGGAAAAAATATTTTGTCTTTATTTTTCTTGACAATATGTAGGGATCTGCAAAAATCGCCATCCTTAACATATTTGTCCCATATTCTTTTTCATGATCTGAAAGTATTCAAGTCTATTTTTTATATTCTCCTTCCCTACGTTTGGGTCAGACCTTCTTAGGAGTGATATCCATCCAGTTCTTCGATAATCTTGTTTGGAAATATCTTCTCCATATTCAAGTACCTCTTTCCATACAGAAAACTCTATACTTTGGAAAGTTTGAATCTCCATAAAATTCCACTGGCTTTTTAACACTAGGAAAGTAAATTTCTAAGAGTTCTTTTTCCTGACTATGTATCACATACCCTTAGGCGGCCTTGCATAAATAGTCTACATAACAGACATGTCAGCCAAAATATTCTATTTATTTGACAATGCAGCCAATGCCCTTATGTGGCCCTGCATAATTCAACCCCCTAACGGGTTTGTTAAATAATGGTAAATTCATTCTTGGGAACTACTTCTTCTAATGCCTTTTAGATCTTTTTCATATCATTCCTCAGATCCAAATTTTCTTAAGTTATAGTTTACATATTTTCCCTCATACTTGATTATGGTAATATTTTTTCAGATAAATTGTCAAAGAATTGAGTCAATTATAATTCATTCGGTCAAAGCTATTTCGACCTTAAACATTATCCTCTTTATGTCCGATGTGCATGACTTTAAACTACCCACAAAAGACAAAGAAAATCTGAGTAAAAGTCAAGTTCCATCTCACTAAACATACATTTTGTATGATTTAGGTAATATTGAGCAATTAAAAGATTCAAATTTTGTAGGGTTATTTATATTAATCCTAGTAAAAAATCAAACTATGCTCACTAGGCCCATTGGCTTAGGTAGAATTTAGAGCAAGGAGAAAAGGAAAATATGTGCATAAGTGATTAAATATGAAAGCATTCTTTCCATTTGATGCACAAGAATTAGAAGGACATCCACTGATTGGAGTCTCTTCTCTTTTCCAGGAAATTAAAAAAGGCTGTCGACATAAGTCTTCACTTGATGAACTGCATCCCGAGCTTCATCAACAGCTACTTGAAGCTCATTCACTCGACCAACTTCACTTTTTTCAGCCTGATAGAGTGCCTTCTTGGCATCCGCAATGGTCTTCATACCATTTTTTTGAACTCACTCCAGTGAATTATTGAGTTGGTCAAGTTCCCCAGTAACAGAATCTAACTGTTGCTAAAGGTGCATCTTCTGGACGACTTTTTCTTTGATCTTATGCTTCAACTCCTTCATATTGGCGGCATAGTCAGCCTCAACTTGGGATACCGTAGCCTCAAATTCGCCGATGTTGACTGACAGTTTCACCCTAGTAAGATCTTCGTGACACTTTTGCTCCTGCTCCCTCCTAAAGATGACTTGTTTCACCATGGTATGGATCTCTTGGTATCCAATACCTCCAAGTCCTAGAATGATAAACTGGGATGACAATCGAGGGATCATCGATGATATATCTTCTAAAGGCACCTCAGATATGATTTTCCATATGTTCTTCCATGCCTTGCGTCATGAGAAACTGAGCGCCTTAAGCACCTCTGGGTCTAGTTCAACATCATCATCATAGGGGGCATGTAATCTGGGATTAATGCACTTAATGAAGTGACTTGTTCTGCTTCTTCCCCCTAACCCTGGTTTCTTCACCTTCTAATTCTGTTTGGGAGAAAGTTGAGACCTCACCTCCAGTTCTAACCATTGAATTTGATAGCCCTATTTGATAAATTAAAAGTATGGTTAGTTTCATAGAATAATGGAAGTTAGTTGTGTATCTTGAAAACTAGGTCCAATCATTACCTAACAGTAGATCAGCAGCTTGAGAATACTCCTCCCCATCTTTCCAAGTTTCAACAGGATCTTCAAGATGGGTCTCATGAGGGTTTACTGGGTTTAGCTCCACTTGAGATAATGTTTCTGCAATGGTAGGGTTGACATCAATGTCCACACCCTCTTTAGGCATTGGCAGTTCAGTAGCTTCTATGGATGGAACTGCATATTATTTTCAGTCATGATTAGAAGTGTAAATTATAATAAAATTTAATGGGCGAAGGATAACACTCACACCCAAGGTCTTCTAAATCACATGATAACTTAGCATGATCATAAAATTCTTCAAAAGACATGCCACGATTCATCATTTCATACAATGATATTTCAGAATCTTGGTTAGTCTCACCGGTGGGAGCATTTGATGTGTCCTCTTGGCGACCCTTATTCTGCGGCCTCTGACCCTGGAAAGCTTCTTCAGGAAGGATGGAAGATTCAGTTGTTGCGGCCACCAATGATTCTGGTGCAGGTTCTTCTCTACTTGTAGCAGCAGCAGGAGCAGTACTGGTAATAGATGTTGGTTCTTTTTCAGAAGCATCCAAGTCAGCCTGAATTTGTGTTTGTTCCACAGTACCCTTCGTGGTCCTTAAAGTAGGATTAGTCCTTTCCCTCAGAGGGTAAATTGAAGAAGCCCCTGTAATCCCAAGGAAAGTGAGAAATCTTTTTCATGGTTTAAAATTCATGATTATCCGAAGGACTTACCACTACTGATGAAGCGTTTAACGGTGGACTTTCTCCTTCATCGCCTTTGTGTTTTTGGCATTTTGGGAGTGTCGGAAGTCTCCCTTATTGGCACTTGAATTGGAAAATGGAAGGCTATGTCCAACGCCTCATTGATGGCCTGCTGGCCTGGAGATATCTCACCTGGTTCAGGAGGAGAATCAGCAACAGCCCCGATAGTAGTACCACCAGGGCTATACTGTGGCAAAGGAACCTCAGTTCCTTTCATTGCAAGCTGAAAGATGAAGAAAATAACTTCCTTAAGAAACACATCTTCGACTGGAACCAAGTTGCAAAGAAAATAAGGAAAGAAAACTTACATCTTTAGTAGCCACATAATCATGCCGCTCCTCATCTCCAGAACCACCACCCCCCTCATTGGTTCCACGATAAATCATTTCCTTTACCCACCTGGTGATAGGAACAGACTCATCAGTGGCATATATTAGCATTTACAGCTCTCTGATGTAATCCCGCACTTCATTGGGGTTATCCTCGTATTGGATATCTATAGAATCCAGAAGATTACCTATTCCAGGAAGTTGTAGGCCATCACACAAATCCAACCAGGAGGTCTCATTACCACATTATAAACTCTGCCATGTCTGTACAGCCTCTGGTCTTAGATATGAAGGCTGTGAGAAAGTTCCTACAATCTTTGACTTCAATTTATTCCCGTCTCCTGTAACTGCAGATAAAGTATAAGAAAATAAGACTTATTTCTTTATAAAGTAGTAGTGATTAAATTACCACAATGAAGTAACTCACCAGGAGTTGATGGAGTAGGTCTCTTGATTCTAACTGGAGGATTATATCAGGCACGAGGCCACTTTGCCACTTGTTGTGCCTCATCATCCCCATCATGGGAATCTGGTGAATCAGTCCTAGAGGGGGAATTTGGTGAATCAGCTTCATGTGGGGAAACATAACCTTCATGAGGAAGGGTTTCCTTCTCTACAGTTCTCTTCTTTTTCCCCACCTGATAAACTGGGTGATTCAGTACCCCTTTGGGGTATGATGCTATCCAGTGCTCGGCAAACCAAGTAGTCAGGTTATGTGCCGCTTTTTCAACTGGTAGATCAAATATCTCCCCAGTATTCTCCCTTAATGTCAGCATCCATAGTTGCTAAGCAACCATCAGATGTTGCTCTAACCTGACATGTACTGGGGGAGATACAATAATCTGTTGCAGACACTTGAATTGACGTGAAAATCTATATGCAGAATAGGCCTCACATATAATTTCTCCATCAATCCTGGAAACTAGAACACCATCTCTACAAGCTAGCATGTATGCCCTCAGATCTAAATGGGGTGTTCCATCATCAACAAACCGCCCGGTTGGCGGATTTCCATAGGGAAAGAAGTTTAATTCCTTAAACATGCTCAGCCTCACTTTCATGTCATAGGCATTAACATCTAATGGAGAAAGTCCAGAGAATGCTTGCACTGACGGCCTGAAAGAACTTCCAGGAATTTGTAATCCATTCTAGACATTGTAAGTCCTGAAGTGAGTGGAAATCCATCCCCATAAAACTTGGAATGTTCCCACTATTATTAAAGGAGATTTACCCATGATGACATGAAGTATACTCCTGTGAATCTTTTCTAAAATTAGGCTAGCCAACCCAACCATTTTTTCCTCAGCCAACTTTACCGCAATGACGAAGGTCTCTGGCCTAACGCCTCCCTTCGAATCCCTGACTGGAAAGAGATAAACACTGAACCATAAATCCAAGAAGCCCGCCAGATGAGTCTTCTTCGGGATCCTTTGATTCACCTCATATCCCCATTTCTCAAACTCTCATGCATCTAGAGTTGTCCAGAATGTGCCAGGAGCACCCCTCTTCTCGGGTTTTGGGCAGGTGGTAGGACGTTTGGGCCTCTTATCCTTGGATTTCTTTTTCTTGGATCCTTTCTCCTTCGGCTCATTCTCCTTTGGCTCCTTCTCTTTCTTCTCAATAAGAAATATTTTCATCCACTACTACGGATGAATATCCTTTCTAGAATGAGTTAATGAGGTCTCTGAACTCTTGAGCCTATGGAAGATCTTAAATAATTCCTGAGCTAAAGCAGGAGTCTTCTCTGAATCATTCCAAGTCACCTTGGGTGGAATGAATTCATCATACATGTCACCCAAAATTGGATCCCCTGAGATCTTCTAGACATCCCACAGACTGATACCTACTTCTCCATGAGTCAGATGGAAAGAATTAGTTTCTGGGCTCCAGTGGATGAGTATCTCTGGCACAAAGTTATCATGTAAGTAAACATATGTTTTCCCAAACCAAACAGCTTCGTATATCACAACTCCTTTCAAATCCTCGACAAACTCTGCACAGGTTTGTCTTCACACCTCCCCCAGGATGGAAGTCCCAAATTTTCATCAAGCCTTTGGATTGATCCATCTGAGCATTTCGGAAGATTGAAGGATGACAATGTGGTTGCAGCTCAGGCTTATGAGGTTTCAGATCTAGCGTACAAAGACTATGATGCATCATGTGGGCCTTCTCCACTGTTCCAGCATTTATAAATACTCCTCCACATGAGATATTTGCGGAAGCAAAGTTAGTATAATTATGAAACCACGAAAATGGGAGATATTTCTTTGCTTCTGTAATAGTAACTTCTCGCAGATGACCATAGCCATACAAAGGAAAATAAATGATTTGGGGGAAGTCGCAATGATATTTCTTCAGATACTTAGCCAAATCCAGAAGAGTGCTACTTTTTACAGTATAATAATCCTGGCCAATGATGTTCATCATATCATCAATCCACTTTCTAACCAGTTCATCAGCTATTCCGGTTCTAAGATCCATTGATTCTGCACAAAATTTGAATAAATTAACTCTTAAGTAAGTTAATTTTTCATAAAATTTGTGAAGGAATTTCAGAAAAATGGAAAAGGCATTAAGGCACGCAAGTCTAAACTTGGGGCGCAAGTATGGATGTGTTGCGCAAGTGTTAATGTGTCGTGCAAGTGACTTGCGCGCCCTAAAGGATAACCACCCAGGGTCTTCTCCAGCCTATAAATAGACCCTGTGGGCCCCCTATTTGGAGATGAATTTTTCCAGAATTCAGATACAGTGCATGAACGCCCAAGTCTCTTCTTCAGGTCTTCCAAACACTTATAAGGTAATTCTTTACCTAGAATGGAAGGTCTAAACAAGAAAAGTAAGTTCTAAGTGTTAGAATTCACTAAAACTTGTGCACCTAAGTGTTTTACTCTTAAGGGAAATGGACACACTTGCGTGCCACCCTACTTCTTCACCATAACTTGTGCGCCATCTTCTGGAAAGCCTCTAGGGATAATTCTAAAGGCTTTGATCAAGGATCACCCAAATATTACTTTAAGGGATGAAAATCATGCAAGTACCCATGTGCTGCGCAGGTATACCTGCGCGACCAGGACTTGTGCGCCCATACAGTACCTGCGCGCCTTCCAGGACTTGCGCACCCCTGCCTTTTTGGATGTCTTTCCTGTCCATTTCACCCCTATTATAGCATTCCACCACTCCTATTCAAGATTCAGTCTTCAAGACACTCTTCAAAGTCATTTGTGACATGTTTTCTTGATTTACTTCCTTATATTAAAGGAATTCCATGGAACATCTCTCAAAACCTAGTTATTTAAAAATATTTATGTCACTAAAGATTGAGATTTCATTCATTCAACGTCATCCTTTAAGATTAGATAACCCCTTAACTTGTGCCTCCTTTTCAGGAGTAATCCCCAGTCATAATTCCCTTTAACCTGGGCCTCCTTTTTAGGAGTAAGCCACAGTCCAAATTCTCTTAAACATGGGCATCCTTCTTAGGAGTAAGCCTCAATTCCTCATTAATTTGGGCCTCCTTTTCAGGAATAATCCCCAGTCATAATTCTCAAATCTGGGCATCCTCCTTAGGATTAAGCCCCAACCATAATTCTCTTAACTTGGGCTTCCTTTTCAGGAGTAAGCCCCAGTCTCAAATATGGGAACCCTCTTTAGGAGTAAGCCCCAAGTCCCTTAATTTTTCAAGTCCCTTAACCTGGGCCTCTTTATCAGGAGTAAGCCCCAGTCTTAATTTCTCTTAACTAGTCCTAATTTACTTTTGATTTGGGCTTCTTTCTCAGGAGTAAAACCCAATCATAAGTCCCCTCCTAACTTGGGAATCTTCCTTAGGAGTAAGCCCCAAGATTAGAGTATCCAAATCTCCATGAAGCACATATACCTTTATGGACCCTGTTCCGGGATTACTTCCCTGAAGTAAATCTTAATACTCATCTATTTGGGCAGTCATACACACATAAGCCCCACATAATTGCATCTTTCATGGCACAATTGTCTGGTTTCACCAATACCTCTTGTTTTTCACACCGAGCATGACTCACATGAGCTTAGAGTGTAAAAGTAATCATGACATCATTCTTTGAGCCATCAATCATGCATCAACATCATACTCCCTTACTCAGACTACATGGGTTCTGATTCCTTTTCCAAAAAAAAACAAAGGATACGTAGGTAGCCCATCTGCAGGTACGATCCCAACTTTGAAATAATCCATGTCCTTTTGAAATAAAATAAACTTCAAGTGCCTCACTGAGTGGCTTTAAAACCAGTATGGTCATCATAATGACCAAGAGAATTTTATGTATTGAAGGATACCATTGGATAAGAATGTCTAAACAAATATAGATGATTATCTATCGATGAAGAACCTCAATTACATATAAAATATTCTCTAAATTTCCTACATATAAATCATTGATTGTCAGATCTAAAGGAAAGCTCATTTTATACTTAGTAATGTAATAAGAATTCACGAACATAACTTAAATCTATAAAGAGAGTCCCGGAGTAGACAATAATTCCCCTCAAAAAAAGTGTGATGAGTCCCACCTCCCATCCTCTTGACCAAGGAAAATTCCTTAGCCTCATCAGTCCATAAATAATGAGCGCCTACCTTTGGAAAGTAGGTCCAAATGGATATGGAATCATTGGATGTTTCCGGTTCTACGAAGAAACCCGTTAGAAACCGCTTGGAATGTTTGAATCTTAAATCAACGAGATCATCCCCAATTCCAGAGGGAAATATTCCTCTATATAAAAAGGTTTTTTGATAAAATAATGAAGTGTTTTTATATACTTCATTAAAATAAGCAATCCTCGATCTCAAATTCCAATTTTGTTCTCTATTTAAAAGTTTAATATCAATTAAATTTTCTTGGTATAAAATTCTATCTGTGGATGAGTCAATCCACCTAATGAAAATGATTTAAAAAACTAGATTCATCAGATCCACCAAAATAAGCTCAATCAAAAAATGTATAAGAAGTTGATCCACTAGATTTAAAAAAAGTTAATATAAATATTGTATGAATCCAAATAGATCCCAATATAGATGAAGATGAATTTTATAGGTTTATAATGATCTAACAACACATGTTAGAAGTAATGAAAACAATCCCAAAACAAAGATCACCACGCTAGATAAATGAAACATCCATAAACTAGAAATTAAGAAACTATAAATGTGTACCATAGACTATTGTTGTTGTTACTCTGGTGGTGGTGGAGTTGGGGTAGGCGGTAGTGGTGGAGGTCATGGAGGGGTTCACAGTGGAGGTGGGATTCACGAAGAAGGTGGGTTCTCATAGGAGGAGGGATTCACATAAGAGGTGGCGGTTCAGAGGTGGAGGTAGGGTATGCAGAGGAGGTGGGTTTGCGATAGAGAAGGGGTTTGAGGTGGAGGTGGGGTTCAACACGTGGCGGAGGCGGGGTTCGCAATAGAGGTGAGGTTCGTAGTAGAGTTGGGGTTCGGTGGTGAAGGTGAGGTTCATAGCGGAGGAGGGATTCACAAAAGCAAAGGATGGAATTGCGGTGGTAGAGGAGGAAGAGGATGAGTCAACAGAGGAGGAGGAGGGGTCAACGATAGGGGTTGACTTCCACGAGAGCTTGAGGTGTGCGAGAGAATGAGGAGACTGTTAGAGTTTATTTATAAAAGTGGGAAAACCTTTTATTAGCGCTAGCTAAAAAACACACATAAAGGTATGTTTTATCAGTACTAAAATAGAAATCATTGATAAAACATGTCTTTATCAGTGCAATTTTAGCACTGATAAAGATGAGCCTTTATCAACGATTTTTTAGCACTGATAAAGATATGCCTTTATCAGTGCTAAACAATGGCTGATAAAAGGTATCTTTATCAGTGCTATAATTTTAGTGCTGATAAAGGCCTATATTTAGGAGCGCTAAAAAAGATCTAATAAAACAATAATGATATAAAATTATTTATATTTTTATATATATTTATAAAATTATATGTATAATAAATATATAAAAATATTTATAATTATAATTCTAAATAAATATAGATAGATTTAAATAATTATAAAATTATAATAAATATATATTTATTTATAATTATAAATTTATAATAAATATATTTATTATATTTATAATTATATATAATTAATATATTTATTGTAATTTTATAATTATTTAAATGTATCTATATTTATTTAGAATTATAATTATAAATATTTGTATATATTTATTATAATTTTATAATTATTTAATAACTATAAATTTATATATATTTATTTATAGTTATAATAAATATATATTTATTTATAGTTATAATTATATATATAAATATATTTATTTATTTAAATAAATATAAAATTATTAAAAAAAATATTTATTACATTTATAATTTTATAAATATATATAATTAATATATTTATTATAATTTTATAATTATTTAAATATTTATGTATTTATTTAGAATTATAATTATAAATATTTGTATTTATTTGTAAATATTGGTACATATTTATAAATATATTTATTTCATTATATATATTTATAAATTTATATGTATAATAAATATATTTATTATAATTTTATAATTATTTACATATATATATTTATTTATTTATAATTATAACTATAAATAATGAAAGGCGATGGTGGATGGGGAGAGGCTCATCCCGTCGAACCCTAACAATCAGTTCATCCTAGACCATTTGTGTGGCTTGATCTCTACTCTTATCTCTCATTTCAATATGATGCTCGGTAAAAATTTCACCCTACAAAGAGAAGCAAGGAAAGCATTGTGGAAGATTTAAAGAGTTCTTCCTCCTTTACTGATTTCTCGGGAGGTTCTTTCGCTTTGTTATCGACCAAGGTCTCACAATGTATCATCCAAAAGGGAATTCTCGCACATGTATCAACTTCAGACACTTCCATATTGGAGAGTACTAACATGTGAAAACATTCAGTCATCACTCGAATTACGTTGATGAAAGGTATGCAGCCATGGAAATTACGGATCTGATATCTCATCTAGCTGTAATTTGGGGTTTTGCAGATTTCAAGTGCATATCACTTGGGCGTGGATTTTTTCATATATTATCCCCCTCCATGGAATTGAAAGGGAAATCTTGCATCACAGGCTTGATCAATCTTCGATCAGGTATACTACGAATTCATGAATGAAATGTCAATTTTAACCTTGATGACTTTAAAGAAACCTGTGCTCTGGTTTGGATTAAGATACATGGCCTCAATTAGGTATTATGGCACCCAAAAATATTCTTTGGTTTTGCTTCATCCATTGGAATTCCAATCAAAATGGATAATGCCACTTAACAGGTTAGTTTTGGTTATTATTCTAGAGTTTTAGTTGAAGTATATTTCAATTCTACATTGATTGATAAAGTAGTGCTTTCCATTCCTACGGATGAGATTAATCTGAAAATTGCGTTTGAGAGGGCTCCACCCTTTTGTGACTCCTGTCATATTATTGGACTTTCAAAATCCATGTGCAGGGGTGAAATTATTTGCTCCAAATTCCAGATCCGTGGTCATAATTTGCAACATTATCGTAAAAAAGGATCTAGTGAAAATGTTCAAGGCAAAGAAGTTCAGAATAAACATAATGTTGAGGAAAATATTAGTTGTAATTCAAACCTTAGGATCTTAAATACTCTTAGAAGGCATATTTTAATAGATCAGGGGTCTTGTTTAACTCTAAATCCAAATCTGGAAGGTCCTTTGAAAGATGGATGTCCAAGCTTTCCAATATTTGATCACACAGAAATTTTTTAAGCTCAGGTGAATGAAAAAGGCCATTTATCCTAGGCTGACCTTGCTAAAGACAATCATTTAAGAGTGGAAGGTTTCTCATTCAAATATGCCTTGCATTGGGGCTTATCTGAAGAACTAAATGTAGATGAATCTGATGATAGTCAGGTTGTTAGGGAGTAAAATGCACAAGCTCAAGTGGATTCAAATTTTTGGAAAGAGCAATAAATAATTTCTTCAATGAATTGAAAATGGAAATCCAAAGTTGATTTTGAAACTTCCCTCAAGTATAAGAGCAAAAAATGAACTTTTGTGCCTATCTTAGGATAGGCTGATTCAGGTAGCATCCTAACCCCATGTAAATCAACTTCCTTATTACATATTAATGGCCACACTCCTACTATAGTTGGCCCAATAAATAGGAGGGTTAGTGATAATTCTAGTTCTAGTTCATTTCAGCTTGTGAATACACTGTTTTGTGAAGCATAACCTCTTAAGGGCCCTATGTCTAGAAATGTGAATGAAAAAATTTCTTCTCTAGATGGTTTCCCTCTTATTTAACAGGACCATCCCACTAGTGTGCTAGATGGTCCTAATGATGCTATGGTGCATATTCCCCCACACTTGACAGTGTAGCAGGGGCTGGGAAAAGAGAAAACTCACCTTGTAGAAATCAAATGGAAGGTTTTAGACCTATTCAGGCTTTTTCTGCTGCAAGATATGGACCCATGCAGGACTCTCCTGATGATGAACCCAAACTTCAACTGGTGACCCCAATAGGGGCTCAAATCAAGGTTATAATTACCCCTGTTGAACATTGACTAATGAGACCTGATATCTAAAGTGAATTTTTTCCAAGAAGAAGATCTAAATCGAAAATTGGTAAGGTGAGGATTAATGTTAGCTTACATAACTCTTTTGACATGCTTGCTACTGCCAGCAGTGAGGATGATGGAACAAATAGGGATGATATCACTAGAGCTAAAATCACAAATGATGTTGTTGTGGTTGAATCCTCAGATAATGACAGTCCATGGATGCAATCCAAGACTTGGAGGAGAGGTTGGCATCCACATGTTTGGGGTGGATAGCTCCCTCATCATATTATCAACATGCTCTCATGGACGGGATAAATACTTTTTATTCTATTTGTGACCCATGTTGTTATTGTTTTCTACTCTCTTGTTACTTTTCCTTATTTTATTAAAGAGGCCTTTTGCACCTCAACCTTTTAAAAATAATCATCATAACTATAAATAAATATATTGAAATACATTACAGTATAATAGTTTTCTATTTTACCAAAACAATAACAAATCCAAATTGCATCATATGTAATGAATAAAAAATTCTTCTATTCAATGAAAACCCCATTGAAACGTCTAATTAGTGATTAAACACTTTTTAGACATGAAATGAAGATACCTACTTTAATGAAAGTAAGAAAAAAACATATATTTATAAATATATTTATTTAATTATATATATTTATAATTTTATAAGTATAATAAATATATTTGATATAATTTTATAATTATTTACAAATATATATATTTATTTATTTATAATTATAAATATATTTATAAATATTTTTACATAATTATAATTATATTTATAAATATTTTTACATAATTATAAATATATATATAGATATATAAATACTTAGTAAATTATAGATCATAAAAAATGAGTCACCACATATATATATATAGACAACATGAATAGTAATGAGGTTGTAATGTGTAAATGAGAATTCATGATGAATACATAACATATGAATGTCAATTATATTCTTGCATCGATATAGTTTTTGACCAAATTCATTAAAAACATATATATATATATATATATATTTATAATTATAAATAGATATATTTAAAAGTATTTATATATAATTATAAATATATAATTGTAAACATAATAAATATATTTATTATTTAATGAAATTTATTATAATTCTATAATTATATATATTTATATTTATATTTCATTATAATCTTATAAATAATTTTTTTAAACAATATATATATATATATATTTGAATTATTAAAAAAAATATTAATTAGAAACATACATTTTTTATTTATTGTATACAAATAAACATTATTTTTGAATATAAATATAATAATTTTATATAAATTAATTTTTTTTATTAAAAATTTTTATCAGTGCTTTTTTAGCGCTGATAAAGTGTTGATTTATCAACACTTTTAGGTAGCACTAATAAAGGCCCCCCTTTTATCAGTGATTTAGGCTTAACATTAATAAAATCTGGCGCATCCCTTACCTAGATTTGTGGTAGTGATCGTAACCATCACATCATCGCTCAAAATTGCAGTGGGGAACCTGTGCCTCAGCTGTGCATATATATTGACAAATGGAATACCAAAATCACTTCTCCAAAGTGATTGTACCTCATCATCATCGAAACTGAAGGTTCAATGAAAGGAATGTCCATAATAATCAATAGTAGCTACTCCCAAACCCATGTTGCCACATCTTTAAGAAAACATGGGAGAGAGATGATGTCATCTGACTGTAATGCAGATTGGCCTCAAAGGATAATATAGAAAGGAAGGGAACTACTGGCTTCCCGACCTCTAATCTAAACCACATACACTGACTCTAACTCAAGGGTGCACAAGGAGGAGGGAATCTCTTTGAGTTTGATTACCATACATAAGTCCCTTCAAGGTACCCTACTTCTTAGAGGGAATTATCGAAGACTATCCTGTACTTTGGCATTAACCATACGATGCTAAATTCAAAATACATATAAATTGGCATGTAAATGGTCTCATATGGAATAAAAAACTACACCATTGTGATCTATGTAAATAAAATACTCCAGATATGCTATTTTTTTGTTCTAAATGGACATTATAGGAATAATTCATGGAAAAACCCCCACAAAGGTAGCATATACCTTATGGAGGCCACTCAACATTCCACATGGAACGCTAGGGGAGGAGTAGGGAGTGTCCATCTGAGTGTGTATTTCTCATCCATCCCACCCGTGGCCACCTCCTCTACCCAAGTTGGGTCATACATGTGGGTTCCAGGTGCAACAAATGCACCTTGGATAGTATGGCCAACCTGACTTTTAGTCTTAATTTACATTTAATAGTTCCCACACACGATTAAAAAAACTTCATGTCCAATGAAAATCAAAGATTACTCAACTAGATTAAAATATTGTAACTAGGAGAGAAATATCTTCATATGTAATTTATAATTAATTTATCAGTAGATATAGAATTACTAAAAATGTAATTCTCTCTTCGTTGGTGATCTGGTTGACTATATCTCATCATATCGTTATTGAGCTATGGGACCCAAGTGTAGAATCTATCTAGATATAAAGACTCTGGTTTTATTGATTTAGTCCTTTGAATATTTCTATATATTTGGATCTTTCATTGGAGTAAATGTTGTGTTTGGGTATCATAGGACCCCAAAATTAATATATTAAAAATATTAATATATATTATAGCACACATATGAATCCTTCCAGAATAATTGTTTTCCCATTGATTAAACCTCAAATGGGAAATCCAAGACTATGGTTTTTTCCAAAACATAGGTTTACCCTAGTCGTGACATAAAGTTGGTCACGTCAAGTATTCTATGGAAGGTGACCCTTGGTGAAAAAGATAAGTGATTAAATAATTTAGGTTATTTAATTAATTAAAATAATTAAAACATCCCCTTGAATTTATATTCCTACACCTGGTAGGAGGAATGGAGAGGGTTTCTCCCTCACTTGATGGTTTAATCGAGAGAAAGAGGAAAGGATGTGGCATTGAACTTTATCCTTGATGGAGATCAATGTCAGATTGAGGTGCATCAGCTTCCAAACGTGGTTTTGGACCATAATCTTTAGTGTTTTTTCCATGAGGTTGGTGGGTTTTGAGTTTTAAGCCTTGATCCCCATTAGTGTGTTGTTTTAAGGTTTTAAATCCCATTAATGACTACTAAGGACCCCCTGAGGTTTGATCTATGCTTAATTAGGTAAAATAGGGGTTTCAGAAGCTTCGCAGGGAGTTTCCATTCAAAAATACCAATTACACAGTGTGTGGTTTCAAGAATAAATGTCATGTGTTTTTTCCATTGGGGGAAGAAGGATTTTTTGGGATAACAAGATGTGTATTTGGACTATACACAATGTAGTGATGCATGGCCATGTGACCAAATAGTTGGGCAGATGGATTTACACACTGTGCACTAGAAGTACATTCCATGTAGTGAGACATGACCATGAAGCCAAGTACATGGGAATACACCCCATGTAAGGGGGACATGGCTATGTAGTTGTACATAACCAGGCCCTAGGTGTGTATAATCTTGGACACAACTAGGTACACATGAACTGGACATGTCATGTACACCATATACATGTTATGTAAGACTACATGGACAGCCAAGCTGTGCGCAGTCATGGACATGCCCAAGTGTCTAGGAGAGGTCACTCACCATATTGAATCCATGTTTATGCCGTATACTTTTGTATGAGAGTTTCACCTTGTGTATAACCTCTTTCATGAATCGAATTTAGGCCTACAAATATCCTATCCTAATTTTTTTTCCATGTAATATGTGATGGTAACCTTTATTTTATCATCAAATATACGACATGTAGTGTTATGAAGATGACACTTCTTTAAGTGATGCTTGGATAATAGCAGGGGTCGTATTGATCATCAAAGAGATGCCAAAGTTATTACGCACCTATCACACTAGGTAATAGGTCCCCCATGTTTTTTTACATAGGTAGATTCAATTCTCCCCCTTAATATGAGGGTGTGGGTCCTCTACAGAGTGGTACTCCCACATCATCGACCTCCAGTGGGGAGTGGGTCCTTCATGGGAGTTATTTCTCCCTAGATTGGGGAGAACCTTAGTAAGGAACATAACCCTACACTCTGATTCTTTCTAGGTTTCATGTGGTGTTGGGAATAAGATATGAACCTTTGGAACTGTAAGATAGCTCATTATTCTTAGATGGTTGTGGATATAGAGATCCCCTCTCTCTCTCTCACACTTGAGTTTCTTTTGATCATATCTAGAGTTGAGTCTTCTTTACCCTCTTGCTTTATGGGTTGAGCTAACTCTTTTGTTCTCTGTTTCTCCCTTTTTGTTTCTTAGGGAATCTACTGGGTTTGTATATAATCACCACTATATGAGCTTTTCCAGCATGTGTTGTGTCATATATAGACAACAGTCATATCAGTGGTGATATTGGTGAACCTGGTTTTTGTGGATCATTACGACACTTGTTGCTGACCATCTTTGGTGGTCGATCATAGAGATTGTGAGTTGGGATCTCTTTATTCTTCCTTTTTTTAGTTATTGTTAGGTTGGGACTTCATCTCTGCTTGGGTGTGTATTTTTCTCTTTATACATATCCGCTACACTGTTTTAATTTGATGATTTTTTGTAGGTTGTTGGATGCTTGATTTATACTCTAGATGTTTAGTCTTTTGTTATACCACTACATTATTGTATGGATCTGGTTTTGCATGTGCATATAGGTACTTTGGATAAGGAATTACATTTCATTTTTATGTCAACTAAGCACTTTTTTCTAGCTCCTATCCCATGGGAGGAAATAATGGGGTGCCAAAATCAATTTATTGCTAGCCAGGAGAGCCTTGGTGGGTTGCATCATGAAAGAATGGTATCAGAGGTGTTATTTCCCCCATTCCAGTGTTTAGAGCTGAACCTTGTTATGAGGATTGGTTTGGGAAAATAGGGTAAATTTTTCAGAGTGTCTCAAGTTCAGCTCTTAGGCTAGGGAACCTTGTTTTGTGCAGGGGCAAACATATCCATCCACCAGGATTCAGATTACATACTTGTCGACTCAGCATACCAAGACATCTGTTGTAGGGAAAAAATGGTACACACATCATCTTATATTGATTCATTTGAATTTATTATCGATATTTGATTCATTTTCCCATATATGATCATCTATCCATGGTACATCTTGATAATTTTCAGGTTTACTCTTCATTGAAAACTATCTAGGATACCAATATAGGATTATTACGATGATTAGTTGAGTGATGATGCCTCATTTGAAGGACCCACTCATGAGGTGTTTCCTCTAACTGGGTATAGAGTGGTGTCGCTGCCTATTGAGTTGTACATGAATCCACCTATAGTGGTTTGAGTGGATGATCAACTACCTATTGGGAAGTAGATATCTCTAGTAGGTTAGGACGATGATGAACATAGGATTAAATCATTAACTGAGTTTCAACAATAGATACCACTAAGGTTTCATAGTGATCCAGACCCTTAGGTAGTGAAGGATTGGACCAAGGAGGTGGTATGAGTTTTCAGGATTGTTCGTTCTCCGACTGATTATATAGTTGTGCTTTTAGGAAGCCATCTTTATGAAGCAGCAAGGTTTTGGTGGGTTCTGATCACACAGACCCATGATGAGATGATGCTATCATGGTTAGACTTCCAGTAGCTATTATGCGACAAGTATTACACTTCGATCTTGTGATCGATGTGGATTAATGTGTGTCTTGAGCTATAGAAGGGTGATATGTTAGTTTCTGAGTATGTAGTGGTATTTATTAACCTCCCATGCAACTCTCTCTATATAGTGTGAGATGGATACTTCCAAGAATAAAAGTTTGAGAATGTCCTTCACAGAGGAATCTGTGCTAGTGTGGTCTCTTTATGCATTCCCAATTATGCTAGAGTGTTGTAGATGGATTTTGTTATAGAGAAATTATTAACTGATAGATGACAGTTGGAGACAGTAGTGGAAATTATGTGGCTGATTCTTCTACATCTTCTAAAAGGAATTAGTCATCAGGGTCTCGGTACTGGAGTCATACTCATTGCCAGAGTTCGATATGTGGATCTTTATCATAAGGGTTTTACAGAGGTACCTACCATCCTAGAGAGGGGAAATTTTATGTTTGTAATGGGTGAGGTCACATGAATCATGATTTCTCAACTTAACATGTCAAGTAAAAAAGGCAATGGATGGACCACCATGATAGAGGAAACATCATGAACAGGGATCTTCTAGGAATGGTCATGGAAGATCCAAGGGAGGTGGAACTAATAGAGAGGAAGGCGGATCTTTAGAGGGAGGATATGCAATTAGAGGTTGACACTAAGTCCTACTCCCACTATTACCACCTGTTGGCCCACTCTAGGCTCAGAGGACTGACAGAATAGGGTGCAAGTAGTTGTTGTCTATGGAGGGATATGATCAGGCTACTCATGAGTTAATTCAAGGTATGATCTATATTTTTTATACTATATCTACGATACTTGTAGACATAGGTGTGATGTATTCCTTCATCTCCATGTCTCTTATGTAGGAGCTAGAGCTACCGATTGAGTCTTTATCCTACTAGCTATGGATATAGGTTCCTGTTGGGAGAAATTATTCTATATTACACATCTTTTGATAATGAGGGTTGTCACTCAGTGGACACTGCTGGAAATGCGACTTATACCAATGGTTTTAAACCTTTAGGAAAGGCCTAAAATCCACTGGTATAAACTATTCCAATGATTTCTCAAACCATTGGCTAGTTAGTCACAGGGATAGGCATATATCAATGGTTCTACTATAACCATTGGTATATGGCTCTTTAATGTAGATTATACCAGCGGTTTCAGCTAACCATTGGTATATCTTTATACCAACGGTTGAAACCAGTTGAAAAGTAAGGAATTTTAGATATATTCCAATAGTTTCAAAACCTTTGGAATAAACCTTTACCTATGGTTTTATGTGAATCGTTGGTAAAGGTTGATAGAAAGTTCTATACCAATGGTTTCTTTGAAAACCATTGGTATATAGTTACCTTTCACATTTATACCAACGGTTTACAACCATTGGTATAGCCTTGCTGCAATTGCAATAGTAGGTCGGCATGCCTCCCCTCTGCAATCCCCTGTGCACATACTAATTCATAATTTAATTCAAAACCCATTCACCCTATGAAATACATAATTCAGAATTGAATTCTCAATTGAATACATACAAAATGAATTATGTACTGAATTATGAATTATGAATGAATAACACATACAAAATGAATTATTAATTACATATAGAATTCTCAATTATGTACAATGTATTCAATTCAGAATTCATTACAAACAAAATTTAATTAAGTATAACACATATAGAATATGGCATATAAAATTGAATTTAGAATATGGTGGTGTCCAAGAGGGTGAGGGTGTCCAGGGGGTGGGGTGGCTAGGGGGTGGGGGGATTGTCCAGGGGATGGGGGGATGTCCAAGGGGGTGGGGGTGTCTGGTGGGTGGGGGTGTCCAGGGGTTGGGGTGGTGTCCAGGGGGTGTCTAAGGGGATGCGGGTGTCCGGGGGGTGTCTAAGGGGGTGGTGTGTCCCAGGGGTGGGGGTGTCCAGGGGGTGGGGTGGTGTCCAGGGGGTGTCCGGGGGGGCTGTCTAAGGGGGTGGGGTGTATTGGGGGGGGGGGGGGGGTTGTCCAAGGGGGTGGGGGTGTCCACGGGGGTGTGGGTGTCCTGAGGAGGGTCTATCCAAGGGGGTGGGGTGTCCAGGGTGTGGGGGATGTCCAAGTGGTTGGGGGTGTCCAGGGGGTGAGGAGGTGTCCAGGGGGTGGGGTGGTGTCCAGGGGTGGGGGGGGGGGGGGGGGGGTCCAGGTGGGTGGGGGCTGTCTTGGGGGGTGGGGGTATGTTCAAGGGGGCGGGGGTGTTCTGGGGGGGGATATCCAAGGGGGTGGGGGTGTCCAGGGGGTGGGGGCTGTCTAGGGGGTGGGGGTGTCCAGGGGTGGGGGGGTGGTCCAGGGGGTGGGGGGATGTCTCGGGGGTGGGGGGTTTTCCTGGGGGGTGGGGGTGTCCCGGGGTGGGGGTGTCCCGGGGGTGGGGGGTGTCCCGGGGGGTGGGGGTGTCCCTAGGGGTGGGGGATGTTCAGGGGGTGGGGGTTGTCCAAGTGGGTGGGGGTATCCAGGGGGGGTGTCCAGGGGGTGGGTGTCCAGGGGATGGGGGGGATATCTAAGGGGGTGGGGGTGTCCAGTGGGTGGGGGGATGTCCAGGGGGTGGGGGATATCCAGGGGGTGGGGGTGTCCAGGGGTTGGGGGTTGTCCAAGGTCGTGTGGTGTCTAGGGGTGCGCATTGGGGTGTGGGGGGTGTCCAAGGGGGTGGGTGTGTCCAGTGGGTGGGGTGGTGTCCAGTGGAGTTTGGGTCTGTCCATGGGGGATAAGGGGTGTCCAGGGGGTGGGGGGTTCTTTCCACGGGGGTGGGGGTGTCTAGGGGTTGGGGTGGTGTCCCAGGTGTGGGGTGTCTGGGGGGGTCTATGGGGGTTGAGGGGTGTCTAGGGGGTGGAGGTGGGGTGTCCAAGGGGTGTGCGGTGTTTGGGGGGGGGGGGGGTTGTCCAAGTGGGTGGGTGTGTCCAGGGGGTGGGGTCTATCCAAGGGGTGGGGGTGCCCAGGGGGTGGGGTGGTGTCCAGGGGGTGTGGCGGGGTGTGGAGGGGGCGGGGGTGCCCATAAGGGGGGGGGGGGCTGTCCATGGGGGTGGGGGTGTCCAGGGGGTGGGGGTGTTCGGGGGGTGGGGTGGGGTCCAGGTGGGGGTGTCTAGGGGGTGGGGGTGTCCAAGGTGGGTTGGGGTGTCCAGGTGGGGTGGTGGGTGTCCAAGGGGGTGGGGATGTCCAGGTGGGGTGGGGGTTGTCCAGAGGGTGGGGTGTCTGGGGGATGGGGGTTGTCCAAGGGGGTAGAGGTGTCTAGGGGAGGGGTGAATCAGTCCCACATATATTCAATCATAGAAAATCATCAAGTCAGGTTTTATTATTTATAGATAAAGAAATAAATATAATGTGACCTACCTAATCACACATATATTTAGGCATAAGAAATCATCAAACATAAAATGTCAGTAATATCAGTCAAAATTGTAACGGATCAATCTATCTCTCAGCAACATCACTATCATCATCGTAATCATCAACCTCATCCTCATCATCGTCGTTATCCCCATCATCATACCTACCCTACTCAACGCCCTCATCGTTGCCCTCGTACTTCACCTTGGCCTCCTCCTCGACCTTCTCCTCATCCTCCTCCTCCTCCTCAGACTCCTCCTCACCCTCCACCACGCCTTGACCTCATCCTCACCCTCCTACTCCGCCTTGGACTTCTCCTCACCATCTTCATCGTTAGGAACTACATCGTCTTGACCACCACTATAATTTCCACCTGGTGCACCATATATAGAACACATCGAGTAAATATATTCATCACAAGCTATGTTGTCCTCTGGTGGAATTGTTGGATGTAAAACTTCCATCAATTTCATAAATCCAGTGTTTGCCCTAGCAGACTGTTGTGTTGTCTCTATGACCCTTTTTTCAGCCAGATCTACCTGTGCTTTAACCTGATGAAACTCGGTGGCGCTACAACTCATACCTATGGAGGAAAAATACCTCGTTGGGACTATACTCTTCCCATGTTGGCAGTGTACTCTACTAGGGTGTTTATCTCCCAACACCTGATGTAAGTGGTCATTTGACCCAAAATTGTCAGGTTCCTGGGAATCAAGGGTCTCTAAAGCAGCCTTTTAAAAATATAAATAGATAATTAAGTTACAAAATAGATATTAAAATTTGAAACAAACAAATTAAAACTTACAATCTACTGTTGAGTTGTTTCGTTAACCGCACTTCCATATTTCTTCCTTCTACTCAAGCAAAACAATTTTGCTCAAGGCACATGTCCTTCAATATTCAATGTTTTCTTCTACAATGAAATTTAATGTAGGAAACCATAATTAAAAATAGGTTACCAATAATTAATTTCATAACTAAAATTATATGAAAACATTATCAATTGAATAAATTATGGAGGAAACAATAGAAAGTGCAAGTTGTAAAGAAAAATTATAAACAAATCTCATACCAACTTCCTCTCACGATGTAACAGCGTAGAACGTCCCAATGTGTGGGGGTATTTTTTAGCATAAATGTTTTTTTATTCCTGATGATTCCTAAATAAATTTCAATAATACAAAAGATAGTATTAATTAAAAACATGAAAATTTTCATTTAAATAGATTAAATGAAATTAATACCTTAAACTGGGTAGTCGTCTAATGATTAGTCATATGCCGATACTATTCTATAGGACAATCATCCACAACAGATACCGCCTCTAACTATGTGTCAACTCTAGCACACTAGCCAATATAAAACTCATGCTTATAGGCCCTCCAAAGCTCACCAAAATCCTTTAGACGTGCTGGCTGTTCACCCTCACAATCGAGTAAATTAAACCGAATCTGACACCAAAATATCAATTCATATAAATATGAAAAATAATATATTGCATTAAATACAACAGATTTTTTACCCATATCTCTGCCCAAGCATTATCTTTGACTTCATTTGGAAACTGTCTCCATTAGAGCGGGCTGAAAGGAATGATGTCGGAGTATTTGTAAAGCATCTCCAAAAAACTCAGACATTGCTACCCTATTTTTGCAATCATTTGATTGTATACATTATAGACCAGCATCATCTACGTGTGGTGATTCCACACCTCATGCATGCTTGTATGCCCCTGACCCCACCTCCTATCAGTAGATGTATCTGTTATGAAAGATAAACAAATATTTTATCAATACATGTTATAATGAAGTTTAATTGAAAATATATTTATGTAAACGATAATTGTTCACTTTATATGAAATCATAACTGACACACTACTCTATATGAGAATCATAATATAAAAGACAAAAAAATACTATATTTATAACAAAATATTATAAATTAATATAAATCCATGATATTGAATTCAATTATAAATACAATAACATGACAATTATGCATATTGAAATAACATATATAATCTATGGGAGAATTTTTAGAAACCTATACATCTTGTGTCAAATAGAAGGAGAGATTTCCAATCCAGGAGCCTTTGAAGGATAATAATCCCATTATTCTCAAGTATTCAATGAACTAAGTAATAAATTGATCAGGTTAGATCTGGAGAGTGTTTCGAGACCAAAAAAAATGTTCAAGGAAGGTTTTGAATATCTTTAAAAAAACTATACATGAGTTTACAAGATCATGTACGCTTGTGGAGGAGAATTATTCAGGAGTTGAGTAAATTTTATATCGAATAAATTTTATATTTTAGTAGATTATTTGAGTGATATTTATAATATATATTCTTAATAAATGGAAAATATAATCTAAAAATAATGGTAAAAAGTTCCTCAAAGATTAAAACATCATGACAATACATTTTGATCATGATCCAAGAAAGATTAAATGGAAGTAAGAGGAGTCTGATGTCATATGATGAAGATTCCATGGGGAAAAGAAGCATTATTCCATGTACATGGAGATTTCGAATTATGAGATTGAAATTTATTTCCCAAATGGGATAATCTATCCTTGTTTTAGATATCCATAAAGAAAGGGGGTGGGGGTGTCCAGGGGTGGGGGTGTCTAGGGGGTGGGGTGGTGTCCAGGGGGTGGGGGTCCAGGGGTGGGGGTGTCCAAGGGGTGGGGTGGTGTCCAGGGGGCTGTCCAAGGGGTGGGGGGGTTCCAAGGGGGTAGGGTGTCCAAGGGGGTGGGGGTGTCCAAGGGGGTGGGGGTGTCCAGGGGGTGGGGGGGGGCTGTCTAGGGGGTGGGGTGTCCAGGGGGGCTGTCCAAGGTGGTGGGGTGTCCAGGGGGTGGGGGGATGTCCAGGGGGTGGGGGCTGTCTAGGGGGTGGGGGATGTCCAAGGGGGTGGGGGTGTCCAAGGGGGGTGGGGTTGTCTATGGGGTGGGGGTGTCCAGGGGTGGGGGTTGTCCAGGGAGTGGGGGTGTCTCGGGGGGGGGGGGTGTTTGCGGGGGGAGGGGGGGGCTATCCATGGGGGGGTGAGGGCTGTTCAGGGGGTGAGGGTGGGGGTGTCTAGGGGGTGAGGGGTGTTTAGGAGGGTGGGGGTTGTCCAAGGGGGTGGGGGTATCCAGGGGGTGGGTTCTATTCAGGGGGTGGGGTGTCCAGGGGGTAGGGGTGTGCATGGGGGTGGGGGTGTCCAAGGGGGGTAGGGGTGTCAAGGGGGTGGGGTGGTATCCGGGGGGGTTGTCCAAGGTGGTGGGTGTGTCTAGAGGGGTGGGGGCTGTCTAGGGGGTGGGGGCTATCCAAAGGGGTGGGGGTGTCTAGTGGGTGGGGGTGTCCAGGGGGGATAGGGGTGTCCAGGGGGTGGGGGTGTCCAGGGGTGGGGTGGTGTCCAGGGGGGGTGTCCAAGTGGGTGGGGAGTCTAGGGGTGGGGGCTGTCTAGGGGGGTAGGGTTGTCCAAGGGGGTGGGTGGGGGTGTCCAGGGGTGGGGTTGTCCAGGTGGGGTGGGGGTGTCCAGGGGGTGGGGGTGTGGATGTACATGTGGGTGAGGGGTGTCTAGGGGGGGTGATGGTGTATAGGGGGTGAGGGGTGTCCATGGGGTGGGGGGTTATCCAATGGGTTGGGGGGTCCAAGGGGTGGGGGGCTGTTCAGGGGGTGGGGTGTCCAGGGGGTGGGGGTGTCCATGGGGTGGGGGTGGGGGTGGGGGTGTGCAGGGGGTGGGGGGGGGTATCCAATGGGGTGTGTCTAGGGGGGGAGGGGGTCCAGGGGTGGGGTGCGGGTGTTTAGGAGGTGTCCAAGGGGGTGGGTGGGGGTGTCTAATGGGTGATGGGTGTTCAGGGGGTGGGGGTGTCCAAGGGGGTGGGATGTTCGGGGGGGGGGCTGTCTGGGGGTGGAGGGTGTCCCGGGGGTGGGGGTGTCCAGGGGGTGGGGGTGGGGGTGTTTAGGGGAGGAAATACCCATATAATACCTTTAAAATTACCTATACCCAATCCAAAAAACATCAAAATTCCAATCCATCAACCAACTAATAGCCAATTCATTCTCAATATCACTACCCTTCCCATTATTTCTTGAAAAAAAAAACTATAAATACAAAATCCAAATAAATTTTCAACTAAACTAATGTCCATAGAAGCTACCATATCACCCCACTAAAAAATGGAAAATGACCTACAACACTTCCCCAATAGTCCCCAATACCTTCACATGGACCATCTTTATATCCACTACCCGCCTCGATAAAATATGACTAAACAAATACTTTACCATCATTGAGTGGGGATACATCTCAACAGAACCTCCATTATTAGTTCATATGCTTCACTAACTCTACATAGAAGCAGTGGCTATGAAGACTTCAAATAAAGGTGATTCACACAATCATGAAACTTGAAGTGCAGAACAAAAATAGAAAACAAATCAAAGTCAACTTATTGGGTATACCATGCCACAGACTGTACAGACCTCTGGTTTAGGCCAAACCAAAACAAAAAAGAAAAAAATAGATGGAGAACATTAAAACTAATGTAGAACTTACAAATTTAAAGTATATAACTAAAAAATTGCTTGATTGAAGATGGATATATCGGGTGGAAGGAGTTTCACAGCCTAGGGTAAAGATAGAGCTTCAGGAGAGCTTCTATTTAGGGATTTAATCACATGGACTGGGGAATTCAATTTTCTATGTATTTGAAGGAAACAATTCCCATCTATTTTAAAAAACAATTGGGGAATATAGTCTTTACTAACAATTTTAATAAATCATTGGTATACAATAGAAAAATAAAGTACTTCCCAATGGTTTACTCAAATCGTTGGGAAAGGTTGATTCTCAAAACACTATACCAATGGTTTGTTCAAACCATTGGGGAAGGTTGATGTAAACACAGTATACCAACGGTTTGTTCAAACCGTTGGAATAAAAGATTTGGGAAAGCCTACATTTCCACTAGTGGGAGATGGTTTCTTGTGGGACCAATTGGTCATTATGATGAAACCTTATAACATTATACTAAGAATGGAATGATTTTCTATGTTGTGTTTCTAGATAGAATGCATCTTAGGAGAGTTATATAAATATTTATGGATGGGACAGGATTATAATTCTTGGATGAGAGAGACCTTATGGATGAATTAGTGGGTATTGTTAGCAGAAAGCTACAACCTATCACCCTTCAGTTGGAAAGTTTATCCCTTGGTGTCATGGTCTCTTCAAGAATCTAGATTCCAACAATAGTGGAGGGATATATGGACTTATTTCCCAAATATTTCCCAGGAATATATCTGAGGAAAGAGATTGAATTCTATATTATCTTACACCTTAGGACCACACTAATGTCATCTACAACATATTGGATGTTCACTATAGAGCTTCAGAAGATGAGGGTGTCATTGGAGGACCTTTGAGAGAAAGGTTTTATCATACACAGTGTGCACCCCTGTGAAGCTTCAGTTTTGTTCATGAAAATGGAACACGTGACATTGAGTCTTTTTGTTGAATATCTTTTCATTAATTAGAGAATGATCAAGAACAAGTACCAATTAATGAAGTTTTGTGGCATTTTCGACCAGTTTAAAGGTGTTATTTGGTTCTCAAAGATCAATATTAGGCCTGACTACCGTTAGTTGAGGGTTAGTCAGGATGATATTTTCAAGATGACATTATGATTTCACTATAGACACTATGAGTTTCTAGTTATGTATTTCAGTGTAACTAATTCCCCAATCATGTTCATGGCTCTTATGAACTAGATATTCTAATCATACTTGGATTTATTCATAGTTTTCTTCATCAATTACATTCTCATATACTCTTAGTTAGAGGAGGATCATACACAATATTTGAGGATGGTTCTATACTTAGCGAGCACTAGTTTTATGGTAAGATCTCTAAGTGTCAATTTAAGATTCCAGAGGTTCACTTTTTGGGGAATGTGAGAATGGTTTAGCTATGGATTCAGTAAATATTAATGCAGTGATTTCTTAGTAACCACCAAAGTGTGTGTCAGAGTTGCAGAGTTTCCTCGGTTTGGTGGGGTACTATCAGAGGTTCATGGTAGAAGTTTCTAGGAAAGAAGCACCTTTAACTACTTTGATATGGAAAGGGTAGCGATTCACCTAGACTAAGAAGTGTTAGGGAGAATGTGAGGAGATGAGGTAGAGGTTGACCTATGCTCTAGTTTTGAGACTACCAAATGATAGTGTTGAGAGAATGGTGTTTTTTATGCTTCTGGAGCTAGGTTTAGTTGTATGTTGATGCATAGGTTGGCAGTGATTACTTATGGATCGAATCATTTGATACCTCATGAGTAGAATTACACAAATCATGAATTATAGTTGGGATCAGTAGTCTTCAGTCTGAAGTGGTTGAGGCATTATCTTTTGGGTGAGTATTTCATTGTTTACTTAGACAACCATATTCCTAGGTACATATTCACTCAAATAGATCTCAACCTAAGATAGAGGGGTTATTTTGATTTCATATAGGGCTGTGACTTTGAGATAGACTATACATCAGCTAAGGGAAACATGGCAGCAAGCACCCTTAATAAGAAATCCTATCCAAATTTAGTGGAGGATTCATTTGAGTAGTTGACTTTGTTGCAATTGACCCTAGTGTAAGAGAGGGGTGAAACATATCTATAGACGTTGGTGGTGACTCTACTACTTATTTAGTATGTGAGAGAGGGTAGTTAAGATACATCAACTATGATGTTTTGTGTGACTTGATATCCTCAATATATGCACCAAAATGGTTTTTTAAATAAGGGTAGAACATCATCCTTTTATGGGGGTGAATGATGGTTCCATTAATGTTGTGTGAGGAGGTGTCGAGGCAGTTCAATACTTCCCCTTGGATATACATCCTAGTATGGAGAATATGTACATAGACCTGTAGTGGTAGTTTTAGTAGGTTAGCATGGGGTGAAGTGTTGTCAAGTTTGTTTCTTGGTGTCTCACATGTCATCGGGTAAAAGATGAATAAGAGGTTCCAGTAAGTTTTAATCAAACCCTTGAGATTCCATAATGAAATTGGGATGGAATATAAATGAATTTTTTATTGGGATTATGCTAATAAGGAGTGGCTACGACACTATATAAGTTATTTTTTTTCAAATTACCAAGTCTGAAAACTTTATTATCATTAGGGAGTAGAGTTCGGTTGGAAGTTTGGGGTAGTTTTATGTGTTCAATATATTTTTCTTCATGGGTTAAACATGATGATTATTTCCAACCTTGATGCATGGTTCACATCATAGTTCTGGAGAGGTTTATAAGAGTATTTTGGGATGAATTTACAGTTGAGAAAGAAGTTTCACTCCTAGACTGATATCTAGACTAAGCAGACTATCTAGGTTTTAGAGGATATGTTGAGAGACTATGTGTTAGACTTCGACCAAAGTTCGTATAATAACTTTTCATTGCTATAATTATCTTATAATAACATATATTACACTAATATAGTCTTGGAACCTTTTGAGGCCCTATATGAGAGACTTTGTAGGTCACTATTATGTTCAACTGAGATTAGAGGAGCATATATTATTGGGCCAGAGTTGGTGCAAGACATGATGGAGAAGGTACATGTGATCCATGAGAATATGAGGATTACCTAGAGCTAACAAAAATCTTATATGGACCGACTTCTAGGCCTTCACAGTTTGATCAGGGAGACCATGTTTTCTTGAGAGTCTACCAATAATGAGGGTTATAGAGATTTTTCCAAGGAATCAAGATATACCTAAGCCTTATCAGGGAATTCCAGATCCCATAGGGGTTTGGTGAGGTTTATTATCACGTTTACCTACCCCCATAGTTGGACTGAGTTCATGAAATCTTCCTTGTATCATATATGAGGAGGTATGTGCATGGACGATCACATGTCATTGAATGGGGAGAGTTGGAAATTGAGGATGGAGACACCTTATTAGAGTACCCAGTGGTGATTCAGGACTGAAAGGAGTGGAACCTTTGTGTATGGGCCATTACTTTGGTTCAAGTAATTTGGCAGCATGTGAGTATGCAAGAGAGTTATTGAGAGCACAGTATCTAGATGTAGGATTAGTACACCCACATTTTTGTGTTTCTTGTTCTTTTTAGGGTGAAAATTCTTAAAGGAGGTGATATTGTAATGAATTTAGTTTTATTGGTTTAGTCCTTTTAATATATATATATATATATATTTATTTATTTATTTATTTATTTATTTATTTTTCCTCATATTTGGCGCTGTTTTTGGGTGTCGCAAGACCCCATAATTAATATATTTAAAATATTAATATATATTAAAGCACGTTCACACATCCTTGTGGAATAATGGGTTTCCTTTTGATTGAGACCAAGGATGGGTAATCTGTAACTATATTTTTTTCTAAAATATGGGGTTTATCCTAAGCATGTCATAAAGTTGTTCAGCATAGGATGTTTAGTGGAATACGGTGATTGGAAAACACGAAAAGTGATTAAATAATTTAAGTTATTTAATTAATTAAAAAAATTAAAAAAAACCTTCCATTTGAATTTATATTCATGATAGGGTGCATGGAAAGGTTTTCTCCTATGCACAATTTTCGAATCTAGAGGAAGATGGAAGGAGGTGCCTCTAAGCTTCATCCTTGATGATGATCAAGACCATATCGAGGTGTAATGGATTTTGAGCACAGTTTTGGACCTGAAGCTTTGATGTTTTCACCAGGAAGTAGGAAGGTTTTTAGTTTTAAGTTTTGATCCCTGTATGTATGTTTTTGTAAGGTTTTAAATCCATTTTATGACTATTAAGGACCCCCTAGGTGTTAATCTATGCTTAATCAAGAAAAACGAGGGTTTCAGAAGGTTCACAAGGAGTTCTTATTCGGAAATCCCAGTCACATAGTGTGTGGTTTCAAGAATAAACGTTTTTTGTTCTCCCTATAGGGGGAAGAAGGAGTTTTTGGGACTACACGATGTGTATTTGGACTAAAAAAGGTGGAGTTTTACATGGCCATGTGGCTGGGTAGTTGGGTATATGGTTTTACACTTCGCGTACTAGAAGAGCATTCTATGTAGTGGGACATGGCCATGCACCTAGGTACACGGGAAGGCAACCCATGTAAGGGGGACATGGACATGTAGTAGTGCATGATCAGACCTCATGTGTACACAGGATCGAACATAATCAGGTACACAGGCACTATCCAGTCTAGATAAGAAGTATCGTGTACTCCATATATGCATCATCTAGGACCACAGGGTCAGCCAGGATGTGTGCATTGTAGGAAATTACTAGGTCTCTAGGATAGGGCACACATCATGTTACCACTAGATTTTGTTTATTTTGTGATGGATTATTAGCGATGGACTTCCATTGCAAAAATTTATTGGAAATGGGGGTCCATCGCTAATGAGATGTTTCAAAAAATGACATAATTTAGTTTTATTGGGATGGACTATCACAAATACTTATTATTTGTGATGGATAATACATCTATCACAAATAATTCATGTATATATCTTAAATAATTAATTACGATGAGTTTTTTATAAATAACTAATTGCGATGAATACAGTGATCTGTATCAATTACTATTTTTTAAAAAAATAAAAAAATGAAAAAAAACATTAAATTAAAAAATTGAAAATATTTATAATAATTTAAAAAACTAATAAAAAAACATAACATTAAGACATTATATGTGACATAATATGTTTATTACCCAAAAATACAGAACAATCATAAAAAATAAAACAATATCAACATGTATCCGGTGGAGGAGGGACACTCAAAGGATCAGGAGGAGGAAATCCATACCAATTCCACATGCATGTCATCACATATACGCTAATATCTACTCATCTCTCCAACGCTGCTTCTCATACTCCTCTTCCCTCTCTCTCCACATATGTTGTATCAACTCATCCAGAGCTACCAACCTCTCCTCATACTGTGCAGTGGACGACAGTGTCGATGATGAACCTCCATGAGCTCCCTTCGATCTCACTAATGAAATCAAAAAAGTACCATAATAACTCGTAGGTATCAGTAAGGAACCAGTATCAATCACTCTGACTTTCTCGACACCATAAAAAGTCTCATGTATCTAGGACCCCTCATTGAAACCTAAATCAATAATTGAATTTTCTTCACTCTCAACTTGAATCTCGTATGAATGAAAATTCACATCCTCATATGTTTCCCTAAAATATATTTAGAAATTATAATAACAATAAAATTAATATTCGTGATTTTTTTTAAAAAAATTACTAACCATAACGTGGCATTATTGATCACCTATAAGTTCTCTTGTGTGGGGATCAATATACATCTTCTTATAAACTTGAAAATCTATAATATAGGGGTTAGTAGCGAACTATATAATATAAAATACATTATAAATTTAAAGTATATATAAATTAATAAATAATATCACATACTATATGTCATCGATGTATGCAAATTGTACAATTTCTATCCCTATGTGTGACCTCCTGCCTCCATCAGCTCTAACATCCAGATGATGAACTCCTCCTAAAAGTTTCTTCTAGCTAGTAGAAGCACAGTCCATCCCATACATGAGTAGAGATATAGTCAGGTTGATGAGATATGCAAGACTAGTAGAAAATAACAACATAATCACTATCCATAGCTCTATTTCTAATGTTGTTTAAAAACTAATGAAAACAATCATGTATACAAATCTCCCATGCATCCCGTGTAGGATATCTTAGGCTATAAGCAGTCTAAGACCATAATTTATACAACAAAATTTTAAAAAACATGCCAGTAATTAAATAAATTTTAAAAATTGTGTATTATTTAATAACATATAGTCTAGTGGTTGAATATTTGATGACGAGTGGTAATGGTAACCTAGTCCCATGACACTCATGGATTAAAAAAATAATTTCTTAGAATCACACCAGCCTACCCAATAGATAAATGAGAAATTGTGAAAATAAAAACAAATAAACTAGAATATTATTACCAGAATTAATACAAAAACATAATATAAAATAAATCTATTAAATAATTAAACATGCCTTTTTAAATGAGGATCAAAATTAATAAATGGGAGTCTCTTTAGAATAGAGCCCAAAATCATCAATCAGAAAAGACCGTGACCCATCCTAAAAGGCACAACATTCTATGGATCAAATGAATCATGCTTATCAACAGGAAGTCCAACATTAGTGAGAGAGATAAATAGATCATCGAGAGCATATCTATCCGTATGAAACAAATAGTCTTACCTGTAATAAATTTCTAATAAAAATATAAAATATAAAAAATAATAAATTCTAGAATATAATAATATTACTTATAAGAAATTGTTAATACAAATATCAAATATGAAAAACTAATCAATACCAGAATATAACAATTAACTATAAATAAATACAAAAACATAATCATTTGACATGTAAATATTTTTTAATATAGATATCAAATATAAATAAATAAATTAATATCATACAAAATATAATATTCTTACTTTTCAATAATTATTAATACAAATATAAAATCTAAAAAACTAATAATTACAGACATCAGTGAAGGAACAAAATAGATCATCATGTTCGAACATCTAAAAAAAATATTACCTATACATAATTATTAATAAAAATATAAAAAATTAAAAAATTAATAAATACCTAAATATAATACACCAATCTTTATATTCTTCATCAGTTTCATTGTGGATAATGTCTTAATCCTCATCTTAAACATCATCAACTTTCATTCAAATTTCATTTTCATCATCCCTTTTTACTTCATCAACATTATCAATATCATTATCCTTTAACTGAGGGGTCATCATCCCTATTTATATCTCATTAGGTAAGAGATATATTTGGGGGTGTTTCTTAAAAAAATTAAATATTTTTCACTTCCATAAAACCATTTTCATTTTCAATAAACCCATTTTAATGTGATTTCATTTTTATTATACCCTACTAGTCATTCAAAACTCTCAAAAAATCACAGTAATTTTCATAATAAACTTTATGTTCTTGATGTGTCAACATAAATGGTTTATTTGATGCAAGAATACTATTATATTTAATGTTAATGACTCCATGTCATGGATGAAATCAAAACCCTCGATCAGTATCAAACCAATGGAATTTAAATTTTTTTATATAATTTGGTCCTAGATAACATAACTCAATTATTTCATCCAACATACCATAAAATCCAACTTCTCTTTCTTTATGATGATATCCTTTCAAACAAACACCACTATTAATTAATTTCTTTGAGTTACTATATATGTGTGTATGGAATCAAAATCCATTAACCACATACCCATTATAAGATTTTACTAATTTCGATGGAGGGTTTTTGGGCGCACATAATTGAATATAAATTTTACATTCATGTTGTGTTGCCTACAAACAATAAAAATTATTAATAATAGATATCATTAAAAAATTGATTTACTGTTCCATATAAATAAACTGAACTTGCCAATATTTGAAACCAATATACAAAATTTTATTGATGATGTTTTTCAAGATCAGCATATGTAATTTGTATAATTTTTTTATATTATCATCATATAGTCTACATAACATTTAATTTTAAAAATTTATCAATTATAAAAAATTAACAAAATTATAAAAATTATAAATAACTACACAAATCATGTCATTTCTTCACAATTCAGCAGAACATATGTATGATCTCTCTATAGTTCTTCATCTGAAGTCCATCACTCATGATAAGCACCAAAACCGATCTCAAGATTCGTAGAAAATGAAAAATGATAGTATGTGACATCATCAAAAAATTTCTCATTGCGACCCATCTGGTTGTGTTTTGGAGGATATTCCAATTGAAAATAATAATAGAAAAAATTTGAAATTTCCTCTTGTAAGTACGCATCTGTAATTGACCCTTCAACTGATTATTTGTTACGTAATTTCTTCTTTTAATTTTTCATACATATCTCAAATGGGTACATCCATTAGAAATGTACCAAACCACCATATTTAGCTTCATATGGGAAATTCAATATTAAATGTTCCATTAATTCAATGATTCCCGATGAGAATATTTTCTCCAATTTACATAAAATTAAAACAACATCATTTTTCAGCATAATCAAGGCATAATAATATGATGTTTCTAAATAAATATCTTGGAATATATATGATATTTCAGTTAACACATCCCATATTGAATAATTCAACAACCCTCTAAGACCAATAGGAAACAATATTTCCATTATGACCTGACATTTGTGACTTTTTAAAATTTTAATATGCCCATTTCTGATGTTGTGAGACAAATTAAAAGAATAATGATCTCGCAACATAAAATATATAATCCATTTAAATAATAATAAATTAATTTCTTTAGAAAGTGTGTAAGCTGCTTTTGGATTCCTTAAATTTTGTGATCTTTCATCTTCAAATAATTCATGTTTAAGAAGTCTATAAATCTGGGTAAGATCTAACTGTGTCTTTACATTGTATTTGGTATTACTGGGTGTGTCCAACATATTATAAAATTTGTTATAGAAAAATTCTTCTCAATATACATTACATCTAACATGTGATGATCCAACAAATCTGACCAATATGGAAAGTCTAAAAAAAATAATTTTCTTTATCCAATTATGATCTCTCCCAAAACCATTTATTTTTTATTCATTTATGGTCGGTAAAAAATTATTTTGGGTAATGAAGAGATGATATATTTTACCTGAATACCTGAGAGAACTATTGGAGGTTTTTCTATTTTGATTATACCTTTTATAAAGTTATTTATATTCATTTGAAAAGGGTGATTCGTAGGAAGAAATATCTGATGAAAGTCAAAATAACTAGTCTTTCTCACATTACCAAGCATAAATGATTTTTTCTCAGTCATGAAATACATACATGATTTTAGACCCTGTGTACTCCATCAAAATAACATACCACATACTAGAAAGTCACAAATTGTTCATATTAATGCAACCTTTGGTTTGAAATTATTATCTGCAACTATATCAAATGTAGTCACATCGGTATTCTATAACGAAGTCAACTCATAAATTAGTGGCTTCAAATAAACATTAATATTATTGTTTGGATGTCCTAGAATTAATGGCTTCATATATATATATATGGTTCCTTCATCATCATACAAGGAGTTAAGTTGTATAGAGTAAGAAAAATAGGCCAAATAGAATACTGACTATCGTAAGTTCTAAATGGACAAAACCCATCAATAGGAAGACTCTGTCATATGTTTTGAGGTTCTGAAGCAAAAGAAGATTGCATATAATCAAAGTGTTTCCATGAATCACCATCACATGGATGATTTAAGCATTTATTGATGGAAATATTTAATTTATTCCATTTTATCAATGCAGTTGTGTTGCGTGACATAAATAAATGATGTAAACAAGGTATAATTTCAAAATAAATCAATTGTTTCATAGGAAATCAAGACTTTCCTTATTTTTACTCTTTATACATTGATTCTCCACATGTTAGACAAATAACTAATGATTCATAATCACCATAATATAATATATAGTCATTTATACATGCATGAATCTTCTAATAACAAAGACCCAAATTATGGAGTAACATCTTACTTTCATATAAACTTGTAGATAATGCATTTCTATTAGGAAAACATTATTAAAATAATAATAATATCCGATGAAAACAACTATTTGACATTCCAAAATCTGATTTAATAGCCATAAATTTTATAACAACTTGAATTTTTCTCATCTAGAATCCCAAATATAATGGATCCTCAGCCGATTTCAACAAATTGTAAAATTGAGAAGGTTCTGATTTTGGACATAGAATATCATTATGAGTTATTTTTTCTTGAATAGATGGGATAACTTCTTTGTGTACTAAATTCTAAAATGATGGATCTTGGACCAAAAAATCTATATTTTCGACTGAATTTTGTTGACCATGTTCATACAAAAAAATATGATCTTTATGAAAACCAAAATACAGTAGATAAAGTCCAACATTGTCAAATGTTTCGAGTCTCATAATATCACATTTATTACATAGGAGTTTAATAGTTCTTTTGTAAATAAATTCTGGATTCAATAACACAAATGATATAAATGCTTCATCACCCTCAATATAGACAAGATTTATACCAGATTTATTGGGATTTTTTGATGATTGGTCTAATCATGATCGTGTAATAGAAACTGATGTCTACTTCTTGAGTCTACAATTATCTAAAAAAACAACATAAATAAGAATAATTATTAATCATAGTGACTAATTGAAAATTATTATTATATTTTAACACCTTAAAATATTCTATGGAATATGATCAGAGTGAGGCATTGGGTTAGCACTAGATTTCGGGACCCGTAGAGGATCAGTGCAGATAAAATAAAAATATTATATATATTATATCACACACATGATAGTTTCCAAAAATGGAATATCTTTTGAATGGTGTCTCATGTTGGAAATTTGAGGACACTGTTAGGTATGAGATATGGGGTTTACCCTAGGCATGAAAAAACATTTGTGTGTGTCAGGTGTTTGGTTATATTACATGTGAGGGTAATTCTTTTAATATTTTTATTATATTTTTTTATAAAAAACCTAAGTATCTCCCAAACTATGTATCGTATGAAAAATCAGAGATCATCGTTAGGTCCATGATGTAGGGGTTACCTTAGATGTGGGATAACATTTGTGTGAATCGGAAGTTTGGTAACATCACACATGATGCTAATTAATTTAATATTTCTATGATAATTTTCTATAAAAAAATTGAAGTATCCACATAGTGGTGTACCATATTAGAAATATGAGACTATTGTTAGGTCAGGGATGCTAGGTTTACCCGAAATGTGACATAACATTTGTGGTTGTTGGGTGTTCTGTAACATCATACATAAGGGTAACCTTTTTAGTATTTTATTAATATTATATATATATATATATATTACAACATTTATATAAATAATCAATACTAAATATTTTAATTAATTCTACAATTATATAAATTATTGTGAATCATTAATATTTTTTTATTATTTTTTATATTTTTTTCCAAGGTATAAAAAATTAGTATTTATTTAATTTTTATAAGGGGGAAACTATTTATTAAGTAATACTAATTATTTATTATTTATAACTAAATTTATAATAAATATTACTAATTTTTACCAATTATAGGTATTTTATATATTTTATTTTAGAACTTATTACAAATTATCATAATTTCTTCAAATTTTCAAATTATTAATAATATTTTGTAATTAACACTAATATTTACTATTTATTAATAATATTGACTAATTAATTATTAATTTTTATGAATTATTTAATGATTATTACAAATTATTTAAATTAATATTATATTTTTAATAATTAATATATATATATATATATATATATAATGATTCCTTAATTAATATAAATACATTAAATATATTCTAACTCTTTTTTTAAAGAGAATATAGATATCAAATATATATAAACACACATATATATATAATAATAAAATTATATATACATATTAATATGTTAATATATATATATATAACAACCCTGCTCTTTATTTCACACTTAAACATAATTTATTACATAAAACCTTCACTTTATACAGCATAGAAGATCGATAGGTCTAGTGTCTCTAGGTCTTAGAAACAGTAAATAATAACTTAAAACATAAAATGCAACATCTTATTGAAAACCACTTTTACATGACCACATCATTCCTTTGTACTTAGCATTGCATGAGATTACCTAAGAACATGCACAATAAAAGGGTGAGCTATAAATCCCAGTAAGGGAGTAAAAAGGCATAACATGAATAATACAATACATGTTAGTAAATAGGCATATTAATGGATCATAAGAGAAACATGAACATAAAGGCATGACCATAACATGGAATTGTGGCATCAAAATTTAACATGATATTAGCATGAGACAAGACTCATTGCACATGGAACATGAGTAAACCCTCATTTAATTTGAATTAACATGAGTAAACCCTCATTGCACTTGACGTATCATGATGCTAATCTTTACCCAATGCTTTGGAGCACAATTAGGGTGCACCATTCTTAATTATTTCATTTCATACATAAGTGTGCCACATGGATCATATAACATAGATTCATTAAACATCACCATTTATTCCATGATAAAGAAATGTGGAATTCATACATGAAACTCTATAATCAATAAGTAAATTTTCATAAAGGTTAATACCCATGATAGAGAAATGGGCATGGTATTCACTATACAATGAATTTGGCTTGGAAAACCTTGGTGCAATTTTGGCAGCATAATGGCGTGAAACAAGAGTTCATAAAAATGGTTGATGAGAGAGAAAGGGGAATATAATCATATATACATGAAATGGGCAGTAAGGGGGTAATATAGATACATGTAACAACATATGTAATGGAATTTAAATTCGTAATACAAAATAATTTCTTGAATGTAAATGAGGAGAGAGAAATCCATTACAGAATTTTGGCATGGTAACAGGTGTACATGGGAGGAATTAATGAGAGAGAAATGGCTATATAATCATTCAAACATAAGGAGGGAAGTATGGGGGAGGTGATAAATCATACCCCAATATTTTTAATTTAAAATACAAGGGTATAACTACATAAAGAAACTTGGACAAAAAATGATAGAGGAAGAAATCCCTTACGAAATTTCAGCATGGTAACGGGTGTACATGGGAGGAATTAATAAAAGAGAAAGAGTTATATCATTATTAAAACATAAGTAGGAAAGTATGAGAGAGGTGATAAATCATACCCCAACATTTTTAATTGAAAAAAAGGGTATAACAATATAACGAAATTTGGACAAAAAAAAGAAAGGAAGAAATCCCTTACTTGGAAGTGTAGTTCCAAAGGTTTGGGAGAGGCTTGAGAGAGGCTTCTTAAGAGCTTGGGGTGCCTTGGGAGGATTCTAGAGAGAGGAGTTAAGAGGTTGGTCTAGATCCAAAGGCTTTTAGTTAAGAGGAAGTGGGAGCTTGGGTGGGTTTATATAGGAAAAGAGATGGAATTCTTTATTATTTAGGTTTTGGACACCACACATTAAACTACTCAAAAACACAAACCAAACCATGATTTTTTCCTATGGTTTTTAAAAAAGGGGAGTGTAAAACATTATTTTATAATGAAAATGGCCGAAAATCTTAAAATATTAGGCTTTATTATGTGTAAGTGAGTCACACACTCAAGGAAATCATTTTAAAAAGTTAAAATGTTTTATAAGTTTTGGAGTTTCACTAAAGATTTGTAAAATAAATCAAAAAAACCTAAAATCGCAGTACTTTAATGTTAAAACATATATTGTCTCAAAATCCCATTTATAGTATTTTATTACATCACTATTGGGTCATTATGATGTCATAAAACACATTATATAATTAAACGATATTTAATTTTTACCTAAAAATTCAACTATCTCAGAAAATTATGAAAAATTCACCATTGGATAATTTTGATGTCCTGATTCCAAAAATAATATTTATTTTATCTAAATAATTTTCTAAATATGTTAATTTTTACTTTTAAAATAAAAACCAACATTTATCGAAAATTCATTGGTTTTGACAAAAACGACTTTCAAACCATAATAAAAATTACAATTGTACTTCTAAAAATTATAAGATCATTTATATTTAATAAAAAGTAGTTTAGTAATAACATTTTATTAAAATATTATTTAATTAAGAAAATACATTAACTCATCAAAATAGATTTCTTAATTGAGTATCAACTAAAAATACTATTTATGCTTTAAAACTATTTATAAAGTAAAAATAATAAAATGAATGTATATTATTTACTTTATACAAAAAATAATGTACATAAACATAGTGATGGGGTCTTGTTACATAACCCCTTATCAGACCAGCATAAGACCTAAGGGTAAGATGTATGATGGTGACAGACTCTTGGGGTGGCTCAGATAACATTACTCAGGTAATAATCTCTATCAACCTCCAATTCTCCCATAGCTAGTTCCATTCAAGCTTAACATGTTGAAGCTTGGATTGGGCTTGGTCAAGAGAGAAGCACGATGACGCCACCTCCTCTTCGATCTCCGAAAAAATAATCTTCGTACGGAGCAATTCTAATGGATGAGGCCATCACTTCCTTTATCTGAGTAAATTGGATTTGTTAAAGCCCTATATTTATACTAATCATGTGGTCACTGTCCAATGGCTATATTAACAACGGTAACATTTCTTAATAGTATTTTGAAATCTAAAATCATAAAACCAAAGAAGTGCATATATTATAAAACCATTTTACATAATAAAACATTAAATTTGATTAAGAGGAATTTTGATTAACAAAATTTTGGTTCATTATAATATATATATATATATATTGCATTATTTCTTAATAAAATATATTTTTAAATGTTTTTTAAACAAATATACATATCAAATCAATATATACAGACACACACACACACACACAAACACATATGTCAAAAACCTTATACATTTTTTATAAATGTTTATATATGTATATATATATATATATCAAAAACCTTACACATTTTTTTAAAATTTATATATATATATATTCACATGTTAATATAGATTCATATATATATATATATATATTAAAAAAATTACACGTTATTTTATAAAATATTTATATTTATTAAAAACCTTGAACATTTTTTTAAAATGTTTATATATTCATATTCATAAGTTAATATATATAAATATATATATATATTACAAGATTTATTAATTAATATAAATACATCAAATATATTTAGACACTTTTTTAAACAAATATATATATCAAATTTATACATACATACATACAAACATACATGCATACATACATACATATATATATATATCAAAAATATTACATGTTTTTTTAAAGCATTTATATATGTATATATTCACATGTTAATATATATATACACACACACACATGAACATATATTCAAATTAAAAAATGATAAAAATACCCAAAAATCAATTGAAATAACTCGCACATACCCGATTAACATGAAAACAGGGAATAATAAATTTAAAACACCCCTAAATATAAAATAAACCATGAAAATAGGATAAAATTATTAACATAGGGATTTCCCAAACTAAATAATTTATGATAAAATAAAAAAATGTAAAAATAATGAAAGAGAAGATAAGGGGAATCCGTACCACGATTATTCAAACCCGGATCTGAAAAAACTTGACGGTAATGAAGTATTTCGGAGGGGGGAGGTCAGACGTCGTGCACCATGGACCATTCAAGAGGAGAGAATTTGGAGGGAGAGAAAGAAGGGAGTTCATAGATTTTAATTTAATATTAATTGGGATGGGTTAACTGTGAGAGAATTTATTCCATCGCAAAAAAAAAATCATCAAAAGTATTTGTGACGGGAAATAATATTGGTCATAAAAAGTTTTTATACAATGACTACTAGTGATGAAATTGTACATTTGTTTCTATTAGTTGTCATAATATATTTTCGTGTTGGGTGGTGGCATTCCCACCAATTGTATTTGTGATTGAACATTTTTTACGTTGCAAATGTTGAATTTTAGTGATGGACCATTTGTTCTATTGAAAATAATTCATTTTTCAAGACAATTGTTGATAGGTTAATTTCTTGTCACAATTAACCTATTGTAAATATCCTATTTTCTAGTAGTATGTGGCTCCATGTACACACCATGCACTTTTCTATGACAATTCCTCATTGTGTATCTCCCCCTTTAAGATTAATATTTGGGCCTGCAAAAACTCTATCCTGAGTGGGTTTTCATATAGGATATGATGATATCCTTCATTTTTTAATCATAAATATGGCATGAGGTTTTACGAGTGTGATGATTCATCCATTGACACATATATGATGGTTGGGATCAGGTTGACCATCAAAGAGATGTCAGGGTCGGTACTCCTATATCGCACAAGGACACGACTCCTCCATACTCTTTACATAGGTAGATTCAGTTCTATACCATACTATAGATGGTGTAGGTCCTCTATCTATATAATGGTAAACCTCTATTATCATTATCTGATGGGGAGTGGTTCCTCCATAGAAGTTAGTGATCCCTCAACTTTGGAGCGCATAACGTGGATTGGGCCCCTCCACTCTAATTCTTGTGGGGTTGTGTGTGGCACTGGGCATCATAGATGTAAATTTTGAGATATAGATTGACTCATCATTATTAGTTTATTATGGAGATTAATATCCCCTTTACCTCTCACTTGGGTTTCTCTTGAGGATATGTGGAATTGGGATTTCATTAATCTCTTTCTTTATGGGTTGATATGACTCTTAATTTCTCTATTACTCCATTTTTGGTTCTTAGGCACCTAACAGGTATGTATATACTCACCCCTACATGGGCTTTTCTTGCACGTGTTATATCTTATGTAGATGACAGATAGATCGACAATGATATTGGTGGACCGAATTTCTGTTGAGCATAATGAATCTTAGAACTAGTCATGTTCAGTGGTCTGCCTTCAAGATTGTAATCCAGAATCTCTTTAGTTTCCCCCCTTTCCTTGTTTTTGTTAAGTTGCAACTTCATATTTGGTTGGGCGTGTATTTTTTCAATCATACATATGTACCACATTACTATAATATGATTCTATCTTAGAGTATGTTTCAATAATGGTTTACAGTATAAATTTTCAGTCTTTTGTTATAAATTTGCTCTATTATATGGATATGGTTGTGTGAGTGCATACAAGTACTTATGCTAAGGCCTGAAATTTTAGTGATATTCCAACTGGATTCTTGTCACTAACCCCTAATCTATGGGATATGGGATTGGGGTGCCACACTTTGCTTATCTTTGGACAGGTGGCCCCTGATGGGTTGGGTCATGACACTAGCTATAGCAACCTAATGTTTATAAATGCTATTTTTCTCTTGAAATAATTTTTTGTTATAATATACTCTATAGTATTATACACATAAAGAAACCAAAAATAATTTATTAATGAACAGTGTTACATTAATCATCAAAGAATCTGATTAAAATTCCAAACATTACTACTCGAAAAAAATATAAAATATAAAATATAAAATCTAAAATGATAAAATATGGATCGCCCCAATCTACTAGAATTTTTACCCCCACTGGTAACACTATAGAAAAGAAAAAATGTTTGTAAGCCAATCAACATTATATAAAATGGAAATATAGAACCTTGAGATAAATTGATTTTAATATTAAATTAAATAATGTAGGGGCATATATAGAAGGTAATGCGACCATTGGAATCATAACCAGATTATTGAGAATAGTAACCTGACCATTGGGAATAGTAACTGGCCCGTTGGAATAGTAATTTTACCCAAAACATTGTGATGTATATAATATTTATCATGATTAATATATGTAAATATAAATTTTATAATTCCAAAAAATAAATATCATGATTAGAAAACTCAAATAAAATATAAGCACATTGTCAATAAACTGTATTTTAAAGTATTTTGTAAAAATCATTATTTTTACATTAAAAATTAAAATAACCTATTTTATAAATTTATTTTGATAAAATGAATATCATTTTTGAAATCATCACATAAAAATTTTCCAAGGGTGTTTTTATGGTAATTTTCTGAAACACTTCAATTTTTAGATGAATAGAAAAAAAAACAGGTTTTTGCATAACCAGTGTATCTTAAATTACATCATTCATAATGTAATCATGAAATAATCATTTTTATAACTTAATTTTATTCCATGATATATTTTATTCCATAAATTATTCATTAAAATATGATAAAATCAATTCCCAAACCTAAAAAGTACTTTCCAAAGCCTAAAAATCTAAAGTATTACATTAAAATATTATTTTCTCATTCTTCCACCTTTCCTTTTGAAAAAACTAATGAATTATAATTATAAAGGGTATTTAAAGTCTTAAACCCATTATATTATATTTATATATAATTTATAATGTAAAAAATTAACCATTACAAGTTTTACCTTTGATATAATATTTTATTTAATATTTTATTCTAAAAATACCCCTCTCCTCAAGTATAAATAACCCCTCTCCCTTTCCTTAGAAATACACTCTCCCCACCCATTAAAAATTCCAAAATATACCCAAATTATCCCTCTTAATATCCTTATAATACTTAGGTACATTTTTTATAAATCCAACTCCAATCATCAAGGGAGTTATAGTGTCGTACAAGAGAAGTTACACCAATGATAGAGTAATTCTCTATTAACCCTTCCCTCTTTTCTTCTTCTCTTTCTTAGTTTTCCCAATTCATTTTAAAAATTACTATAAAATTAATTATGAAGTAAGTTAAAAATATATTAATGATTTTAACCTAATGTAATTATCATATTTATAACAAATATAAATGCTATACTTCCTTTTCTGACTCTCCCGAAAATATCCCGTCAAAGGTTGGTTAACCACATACAAAGACATTGCCAAGTAAATACTTATAACCAACTTCAGGGATGTATAGTATGAAATATATATAATATATAAATATATAATTACATTTTTTTTGGAATTAATTATAATAATTTATAAATTACAAAATAGTGAAATCAAGGAAAAACAGTAAATATTTACGAAAAACATGATATCAAAATGCTTCAATTTCATCAATGTAAATTAAGAAATATAATATAATGATTATAATTTATAAATAGTTTTATAAATGACTATAATTAAAATCTATATCAATGTTTTAATAAATCTAATTTTAGTATTCAAGAGGCAAAAAAATGAAATATAGTAGGGATTAAGGTATGGGGATTCTCAAACCCAACTCCCTTTCATTGGGTTTTACCTCATTCACATCAATTTCATTATAGATATTCCTTTAATGTTATTTAAAATCATTTCATTATTCTTCCCTTTTATTTTTAGATATATAAATGTTTCTAATATGGTTTTATGAAAAATACAATAATTTTCAAAAATAAATCTTCTTTCCAAAACACATATTGGATCCTCTCGAGTTATTTATTCTTTAATAAAAAATGATGATTCTTATACCAAATATGTTATTTTTACCTTTTCCATTTTAGAACACCAAGTTTATTCATGAAATTATGATTGATTAAATCCTTATTAAACCTACTCCTTTATATGGGTTACTTCGCAAATTTTATAGATATATGTTCTATGTGGCATGTAAGATTATGTAAATCTTATGATGTGATGGGTGTGCCTATAATTATATATCCCACCAATGCATTGGATATTTTAATGTATCCCATTTTATTCTTATGATATGATGGTGATGATTATTATCACCTATGTTATATTGATTCATGTCCCTTATTTATCCTTTTACTGGGATTTTAGCTCACCCCTTTTATTGATATATATCCTCACATGATTCCTTGTACTAAGGATAAAATATGGGACACTAATAATATAGAGAAGAAGGAATTGAATACTATTTATGTTTTATTATGTAAATTTTATGTATGAGCCTAATTTTACCAAGACAATAAACCTTTTGATCTTAGTTTTGTAACTCTATTATGTTGTTTATCTTAAAACGATGTAATAGTTGTGAAAGAAAAAGTAGGGTTGCTACAATTGGTATCATAGCACAATTTAGTTAATTTAGAAATTGGGATTGGAAAATAAGAGTGAAATCCATAAGTATAAGTATATAATAAGAATATTTTTAGAAAAGTATAAACATAGGGATCCCATAAGATATTCCTTTAGTGTTAATTGCGTAAAATAATTATTATTCATGATTTTTTGACTTACTTATTGTTCAAACGTTTTTTATTTTAAAAAATGGTGGGAATGAGGATAAACCATGATAACAACCTGTGTGAGGGACAATGCAAATATTTTCTGAATGACATTATCAATGCCATGGGAGGTGGATTTAAAAACATCATGGTAATTAATACCCAATTACCTCAAGATATGAATAATAAATAGAATTAGGTGGAATGCCCACCTTTACCCAATAAGGATTAATTAGTCATTGAGTCCTTTATACAGTAACAAACACTAATGTTTATTTAAACTCTTAATCCAATTGTTGTGGAACAGTGGGTTAACACAATAGTGATGACATTTTCTGTGATCCATTATTCTGAGAAGGAGAAGGTGACTCTATCTATTTATTGTTTACATAGAGAAGTTGACCAATGGTTGGAATTGATAAGGAACACCAATCCAAAGGATGAAATGGAATATATAGAGTGAAAATATTTTAATAAAATATTCCTTACCAAGTATTTCCCTCGAACTCTTTGAACAAAAATGGGGAGAGAATTCATAGATATGAATAAAAATGAAGGTGAATCTGTCACATCTTATGAGGAAAACATCATAAGGCTTGCAATATATTCCTCAGGTTTTGTTATAAAAAATGATATAAAAATAGATAGATTCTTTAGTGGTTTAAAACCACATCTTCGTAAGGCTCTAGCTATCTGAGACATCAAGAGTTATAAAGAAGTGGTTCAATGTTCTATAAAAGTATAAATGGAGTTCAGATAATGGTACCATGTTTATGGATATAAGAAGAGAAGAATGGTATCTCAACCCAGTGGGTAAACTGAAAAAGGAGGAAAGAGGATCCAACTACCTGCATATCAAAAATGTGGGAAGAAGCATCATGGGAATTGCCTCAATGGGACTATAAATGCTTCAAGTTCATGAGAGAAGGACACCAAGCTCATGAATATCAAAGAGACATTAATAATACAACCAAAATTATGGAGGAAATGAATACACCTCCTAATGCACCTCCCATGGTTTAATGCTTCAGTTGTAGGGATAAAGGTCACTATGCAAGACAATGCACTAAACAATGGGTATTTGAGGGTAATAAAAATCAGTAACCACCAAAGTCAATGGATTTAGGGAAATATTATTTCATCACTACTACTGAAGTGGATCATGAAAATTAATTCATACAAGGTACACTTCCTATTTATTCAATAATGGAAAAAAATTTATTTGATTACGGTTCTACTCATTCCTTTATATCCTATAAGTTTTCTAGAACTGTTGAATCAATGCCCTTATACTTTGAAATAGATATATCTATAAAAAATATAGTGGTGAAATAATTGGTGAAATAATTACAACCCAAGTGTTGTACTCTTCTCCTATAAACGTCTGTGGGAAGATTCTTCCAACGAATCTCATAATACATTCCTTGGTGGAATTTGATGCTAGACTGTGCATGGATTGGCTCCCGTTATATAGAGCACACATCAACTATCAGGAAAAAATATATTTTCATATTATCAATGTAACACCCCAAGCTTCCATGGTACGTTTCCCTTTGAATAATACAATGGCGTGCATTATACGCAACTTCGAGATTCTAACACACCACAACCAATCAAACTAGCCGTTATAAATAGTAATACCAACTTTTTGAAATTGTATAAATATTATCTTTAGAAATGGACTTCATTTTTGGATTTGTAATATCGAAATTATCTTAGGGTGACATTTTTGTACTTTTCGGATAACTTTCATATTTTGATGAATAGTGAAAATTACTAAATTTTAATTAAAAACCACTTTTTTAATCGAAATAATTAATAGTGATAAATTATTAATTTGAGTGGTTTTAAAGTATATTTAGAATATATTTTTACCATTTAGTACAATTCTGGTCATTGGATGTAATTTCACATTTAAACCAGACATAAACAAGTGTCAATCTTTTGATTGTTATTATCTCTTAAAAACACGCTATTTGTTTTGAGAACGGGAATTAATTTTTAAATTAATTACTACAACTGATATGTTTTGAATTTGGTAAAATAGACATCATTTTTGAATTCATAATATCAAATATATCTTAGGCCTAAGTTTTGGAATTTTTCTGGAAACTTTCATTTTTTGATGAATAGTGAAACCACTAAGTGGTAGTTAAAAAACTGAATTTTTCATAAAACTTAATTTTACCGCTTCTGTGACTGGAATTTCAAAAATCTGAGAGCATGGTTAATATCAAGGATTAAAATTTGGTTCGATGAGATGAAAGTAATTTTTGGTGAATAGTAACATTTTACTTTTATTTACCACGGTTTAAAGTAAATAGGGTAATTAAGGGTAAAAATGATATTAATATTACCCTAACACATGTCCTAATTCCATTGGACAAGTGTATCTCGACCAAAAAAACCTTAAGAATAAAATATTATCATTTAGATCTACTTGGATTAGATTAGGACATTTATTATTATTTAATTCAAAGAAGAGTTAAAAGAGTTAAAATAAAAATTTATTTACTAAAAAATTTTAATACAGGGTTACATATAAGATAAATTCGATTATAAATATTCATTAGAAATCCAAAACTCATTCCTACATAATTATATTTTCTTTATAATTTTTAGACATGAAATAATATAATTTATTCATGACTCATTGATGATGCAGTAATTACCATAATAGTGAAAAATTAAAATAATTGATATTATAAATACCCAAATAAATATAATTTCAGAATTTTTATGAATTACACTAATTTTCTAGGTTAATATGAAATGTTAGGAATGATTTAATTAACTTTTTTTGAAGTAATAATTCTGTTATGATTTTCACAAAAATCAATTTTCCAAATAGTGTCAAAATTGACATAAAATAGTTTTTAAAAGAAATATTATATTATTAATTGGTATTCAATTCCTAAAAATCTAAGGTTCGTCCAAGAACTTATATCATGATATTTTTATCATTAATGGACCACCTGGGGGTCTCTTTGAGGTATATAGTACGTTTATTGACTATATAATATAAAAATACAAAGTGACATGGTAAGTGTAAAACTAATTAACTAAGAGTTAAAACTAAAAGATAAGGTTAATATAATGACCCAAACCTATATAAATTATATTTTTTGATTAGTTTTAGACTCATCCCCACCTTAACCTTTAAATAAAACACTTTTGAGCCATTAGAAACCGAATATCAACTTATTATAAAATAATATTTCTAGATTTTCCAAAGGTGCCCTCACCCCTCTTATAAAAGGGAACTCCCCCTTCTCATTAATTCACACCTTCAAAGCCTTTTGTTTCGGCCAACCCCTGACCAAATACTCTCTCAACTTCCCTCAATTCAATCTAGAGGCTTTATTTTGATCATAAATCCAACCTAAGGAGCCCTTTTGATCAAATCAAAAGGAAGAACCCGAAGAAGAGGTAATGTTTTCACCACCCTCTTTCAAGTTCCTTTCTTCTTCAACTTCTGCTTTCTTTTTTATTTCTATTCTAAAACAAGGACTCCGGTATCTTATATATATTTTGATGTTATTATAAAAATGGTACAACCATATTCAGTATTCTATCCATCCTTTAAATGGCATGTCACCATACGTGCGTACGTAAGACTTACCGTCTCCACGTCGTCGTGTAATTGTCATTTAATAAATTGTTATTTGGATGGGTATAATAATGATGTGTAATTCTTTTAAATAATAAATATAACATGATAATTATTCTGTCTATATGATATACCATCCAATTATATATTATTTTAACATCAAAAGAATGATATTGTCGCTCGTGCGTACGTACGGACTACCGTCTCCACGAACGCGATGAGATTCATTCTCCATCGTATCCATTCAAGTATAATTCTCATTTGATGATTAAAAATAATATTTAAGGACTTGATATAATTCTGGATATGAATAATATACAACCTATCCATAAGAAACACGACTTACGTAACAAATAATATAAAGGAAAACGGGTAAGTTAACACCCGAAATGACGATAATACTAAGATATTATTAACAAATCAATGTTAAAATATCATATATGATATAATATTAATGTAAATGATTCTTGTATAATTAAATAACAATTATTTCACCATTATAAAGGAGGTTAAACTACCTTCGACCAAGGAAAAGGTACAAAGTAAGGGGTTTCTTATCTCACTTTTAATTCCGTGAGAATTCTATTGTCCACCACTTATTTATTACATGTGGTGTGTGTACTGTCCATGTTTGTATTCATTGTGTAATATACATTAATTCATGTATATTTACATCATCATTTTATGATCCTTCTTTCATGGGTGTATGTTTTGTATGTTACCAAATCAATATGGGAATTTGAAATTTCAATTTCCACTTATTCAGCTTTACGCATACTTCATTGATTATTTTACTCCAAGATTATGTGTAGAATCACTATTCATTTGATTATGTCATAAATTCCACTCCCATTTCTGTGGATATACTTTTGATACACATAATCACTCCATTTATTAATTATCAGGTCATCGTTATGAACTTGATAAGATTAATTTTTACCCAATCTCGATTTGCTGAGTTAAACATCCAATTCATTGGTGTTGTTTTTACAAGAATATGTGTGAATGTCCTTTGATTTTTTTACACTGAATATCCAATAATATTGAGTGTATTTATATTTGTCACTCATAATTATGTCGTTGATTTATCCTTAACATAAGGATACAGCCTTTATGATAGATTTCATATCAATTTACATTCCATTGAGACTTCTTTGTTGTTATACACCAAATCACTTTTATGTGGTGTATATAATGTACTTTGACATAGTATATCATGAATCCCTTTATTCTAATGATATTACAATGTTTTGATTGCCTCAATTATTTGTATTCAAGTGTCTCTCTTTTGGTTAGAAACTCTAACTAAAATACAATTTTTAAATATTTTAAAGACTTATTCTTCTAAATCATTCTCTTTAATGTCCATGTTTTAATAATGGTTTTAAGGATTTATTTATATGGACATTAAAGTTTTAAAATTAAAACTCCTTTTAAAAGTTTCAAAGTGGTATAGGACACTTTGATTCTAAAATCTATTTTAAATGGATTCTTAACAAATAGGGTGACTATTAAATGATTTCAAGAAAAAGGGGGATATTTCACTCTAATTGTTTTGATGACTATTTTCATCTATGTCAATATCCATCATCATTCTCGATTGAGGTTAATATGATACAATAATATCTTCCATATTGTATCGAATGAGTTATGTTTGACTGTGGATGTTCTATTTTTATTCCATTCATAGTTTGTGGATAAAGTATTGACATTTCATATGCTAATTTTAATAAGAAAGTTTATGTTATGTTTAAAACTTTTCATATGAGGAATGCATTGGACTTAGTAAGTGATGAGTGGAGGCCACTATAGCTCCTTGATGCATCGGTAGGTCTCATGAGACAAACTAGTGTCTTGACATGAGGACTTGACAAAATCTTATTTGTAGTCTTGGCACGAGTCCTTGGCTACGTGGTTATGATAGTCTGGCATTATGCATTCCATCATTATGAAAGTGGTTATTAAAATTTTCATGTGATTATTAGACTAGTAGAATATCCATGTGAATAATTAAATGGCATTATTTCATTTTATCCTTTCCATATTATGCTGAAGTTCAAGTTTAAAAGGATTTTGTTTTAGTTATACATTGCCTTAAATTTTTAAGTTTATTTATGAATGTTTCCGCTATATTTTTAGCCTTACTGAGCATCTGAGCTCACCCCTTTCAATGTTTTATTTTTCCCAGGATGTGAAGAAGTATTTTATGAATGACCTACAAGGATAGTATGAGGGGATATGAAGACAATATTTTGTTGTAGTTTTTCACTTATTGATGTAATGTAAACTTTATGAATATATCTAGTGTTTCCAAGGCTGCTAAACTAATCGGTCTTTCGATACTTCATCTTTCTTGTGATCATGCCAATGTTATGTAATAATGCACCGACTCTGGGTATCTAGGGTCGGGGTGTTACAGTTGGTATCAGAAGAAGTTTAGTACAAACTTTGGAAGCTAGATTTAGATAAACTCTGATTAGAGCACGTAGACCTAAGATGAACTTTGAGGATTAGTATAGAAGAACTTACTATAATATGGGTATTGTAGAGATTTTGTGAGTTTTCTGAGCAATACATCCCTGTATGGATACAAGCAGGTAGAGGAGGCTCTGGCACAGATGTAACTAGGGGTAAAACCCGAAAACACCGCTTTGAGCTAGACTCGAATGGGAACTGGTGCACGACAATGGGCCTTGCTGAACTCTTGGTTACAACACTCCCAGGGGATATGCTTAGGATAATTTACATTTTCTTTATAAAATGATTTGAAGTATTATATATATAAGATGAGAGTAAATGACCTTGGTTAATCCTAATGTGTTTCAAATTGAGAATATGGTGACATGTTAATCTCTAAATGATTTTATGACTACTATTACTCACACAATGCTTTCTGGTTTAGTCAATGGCTGGATTCCAAGGATGTCATAGTGACTTTGAGAATGATGTACAAGGTGGGAACGGTGGTGGAAATGAGCAACAAAATGGAATTTTGATAGGCGTAAAAGATATCATCTTTATTAAAAATCAATTTTCCAAAAATAAGATCAACAATATATATATTAACCAATTCCCGGACTCAAAAAAGAAGAGAAAGGTGATGAATTATAAGAGCTCCAGCAGTGGAGACCATGGAGAACAGAATCCTCAATTTACATCATGTAGGAAATGTGGAAGGAGACACCCAGGAAAGTGTCTTAATGGGACAAAGAAATGATTTACATGCGGGAAGGAAGGACATAAAGTGAAGAATTGCCGAAGAAAAATGAAGAGTACTATGGAAGAAGATAAATATAGTCCCAAGAATCCATTTAGAGTCATTTGCCGTAAATTTAGGGGACCTGCCCATTACCCGAGTGAATTCCCTATTCTATAGGATATTTTATTGGTTAAAGAAGAAGCTATGTGGAAAAAAATGGTTGGATAAATGTTTAAAATGAATTAGTGCTCCTTGTTGATGGGTTTACTTTGGAATAATTTTCTCTTGTATTTTTAACCCTGCAATTTTCTATGTGTGAATGATACTTGAGGAGGAATTATCTTTTCTCTTGTGGATATAGTTATAAATAACCATTTGGTTTTATATGATCGTTGGCATTGAGGCAATTATAAGTTATTTTAATTTGGGATGAAAATGCAGGGTATGAGATAATATTTGTGGTTAAATTATGTTATGGTTATTTTGAGGAATTTATCTCATTTTGGTAATGTTATAAAATATAGTTTTTGAAAAAGGACAACATGAAGACCGCGTGACAACCCGTCGCGTCGGACAAAGCTATGGGAATCAGACCCACAACCAAAGTGCGATTGGGATTTATCGCCTACCATTGTACTACGTGAAGTCCCTGGTTAGTGTGACTATTATTTTTAGTTAAATGATTTTATTGATAAATAATAATTTGATTTGGGATCTTATGTCTTATCAAATGAATACCCTTAGTATAGGAAAATGATTTGTTAATTAAGTGATAAATGTTATTTTGGATGTTGTTCGCTTTGTTGTGAACAATATATGCCCAAGGAAAATAGAATAGTATGGGATTTCATTTGAGGAGTAATGGTGGATTTTTATCTATGTTTTAATTGTGGATTTATAGTGATTTGGGTTGTTTATGGAAATGATTAGGTTAATTACTTTTAAGTATGTGACTTTAAGAGTAATTAATGTCATTTGGAGATACAATTTAACATGGAAGACTACATTCTTATAATTTTTGGGTTTCAATATTAGTTTGGATTATATTGAAGGATTTTAAGGACAATTGATTATTGAATGGTATTTATTTAACTTTGGCGTATTGATGGTTTAATTTTAGAAATTAAGATTAGTGTTTGTTTTTTCTATAATGGAATATCCATTTCAGGGATCATAAAGTATTATACTAACCATTTTGGTTTTGATTAATCTCTAAAGACAAGGTAAATATATAGTTTATCCAACGTGGATCATGTATTTCTATAGAATTTTATTCTAGCTCTTCCATTGTGACCAAGTCTTCTTGAATACTCATTGTTCAAAAAAATGAGTTAGTGGTAAAAAATTATTAAAGAATGAAACTCTACTTAAAAAGTAAGTATAACTATTTATGTTCTTAGTCAATATCATAAATGAATTCCTCGTCCTTATGTAATGTAACTTAAAACAAAAGATGTTGTCTGTTTACTTTTCCTACTGGGAGACTAATGACCGTTTGTCCCAACACAAGTTTGTGATTTTCTTATAGTTAACTTTCTCCTGATCATGTTTTATATCCCTCTCCATCAGAACTTAACACTTATTTTATCGTCCATATCCATGTTTTCCTACATGGAATCCTAGTATGGGTTATCTTGGGTGACCTTTATACCTCTCTTCCTTTCTTTTAAAGTGATAGTTTTATTGACTCTTTTTCCGATGTGGGGCTTTCCATTATATTCTCAAGCCCAATTTTAATAAAATTGCGAGGACACAATTTATTGGAGGGGAGAATGTAACACCCCCAGCTTCCATGGTATGTTTCCCTTTTAATAATGCAATGACGTGCATTGTACGCAACTTCGAGATTTTAAGACACCACAACCAATCAAACTAGTCGTTAAGAATAGTAATACCTACTTTTTGAAATTTTATAAATTTTATCTTTAGAAATGGAATTTATTTTTGGATTCGTAATATCAAAATTAGTTTAGGGTGAAATTTTGGTACTTTTCGGATAACTTCCATATTTTGATGAACAGTGAAAATTACTAAATTTTAATTAAAACCAACTTTTTTAATAGAAATAATTAATAGTGATAAATTATTAATTTGAGTAGTTTTAAATTATATTTATAATATATTTTTACCATTTAATACAATTTTGGTCATTGGATTTAATTTCACATTTAAACCAGACATATCAAGTGTCAATCTTTTGATAGTTATTATCTCTTAAAAACACGCTATTTGTTTTGACGACGGGAATTAATTTTTAAATTAATTAATGCAACTTATATGTTTTTAATTTGGTAAAATAGACATCATTTTTGAATTCATAATATCAAATATATCTTAGGCCTAATTTTTTGTATTTTTCTGGAAACTTTCATTTTTTGATGAATAGTGAAACCACTAAGTGGTAGTCAAAAAACTGAATTTTTCATAAAACATAATTTTACCGCTTCTGTGAGTGGAATTTCGAAAATCCGAGAGACACGGTTAATATCAAGGAGTAAAATGTGGTTCAAGGAGATGAAAATAATTTTTGGTGAATAGTAACATTTTACTTTTATTTACCACGGTTAAAAGTAAATAGGATAATTAAGGGTAAAAATGATATTAATATTACCCTAACAAATGTCCTAATTCTATTGGAAAAGTGTATCTCGACCGAAAACAACCTTAGGAATAAAATATTATCATTTAGGTCCACTTGGATTAGATTAGGTCATTTATTATTATTTAATTCAAAGAAGAGTTAAAAGAGTTAAAATCAAAGTTTATTTACTAAAACCTTTTTAATACACGGTTAAAAATAAGATAAATTCGATTATAAATATTCATTATAAAGACAAAAAGCTTTCCTAAATAATTATATTTTATTTATAATTTTTAGACATCAAATATTATAATTTATTTATGACACAATGATGATGCAGTAATTACCATAATAGTGAAAAATTAAAATAATTGACATTATAAATACCCAAATAAATATAATTTGAGCCTTTCTATGAATTAAACTAATTTTCTAGGTTAATATGACATGTTCGGAATTATTTAATTAACTTTTTTCGTTGTAATCATTCTGTTATGATTTTCACAAAAATCAATTTTCCTAATAGCTTCAAAATTGACATAAAAGAATTTTTAAAACAAATATTATATTATTAATTTATATTCAATTCCTAAAAATCTAATGTTCGGCCAATAGACTTATATCATGATAGGTGTATCATTAATCGACCACTTGGGGGGTCTCATGGAGGTATATAGTAAGTTTATTAACTATATAATATAAAAATACAAAGTGGCATGGTAAGTGTCAAACTAATTAACTAAGAGTTAAAACTAAAAGATAAGTTTAATATAATGACCCCAACCTGTCTAAATTCTATTGGTTGATTGTTTTTCGACTCATCCCCACCTTTAACTTTAAATAATCCACTTTGGAGCCATTAGAAACCAAATATAAATTTATTATAAAATAATATTTCTAGCTTTTCCAAAGGTGCCCTCACCCCTCTTATAAAAGGGCACTCCCCCTTCTCATTAATTCACACCTTCAAAGCCTTTTGGTTTGGCCAACCCCTGCCAAAATACTCTCTCAACTTCACTCAATTCAACCTAGAGGCCTTAGTTTGTTCATAAATCCAACCTAAGGATCCCTTTTGATCAAATCAAAAGGAAGAACCCGAAGAAGAGGTAATGTTTTCACTACCCTCTTTCAAGTTCCTTTCTTCTTAAACTTCTTCTTTCTTTTTTATTTCTATTCTAAAATAATAAATCAATTATCTTATATATATTGTTATGTTATTATAAATATGGTACAACCATATTCAGTATTCTATCCATCCTTTGAATGGTATGTCACCATACGTGTGTACGTACGGCTTACCGTCTCCACGTCGTGGTGTAATTGTCATTCAATAAATTATTATTTGTATGGGTATAATAATGATGTGTAATTCATGTAAATAATAAATATAAAATGATAATTATTCTGTATATATGATATACCATCCAATTATATATTATTTTAACATCAAAAGAATGATATTGTCGCTCGTGCGTACGTACGGACTACCGTCTCCACGAACGCGATGAGATTCATTCTCCATCATATCCATTCAAGTATAATTATCATTTGATGATTAAAAATAATGTTTAAGGACTTGATATAATTCTGTATATGAATAAGATACAACCTATCCATAACAAACACGGCTTACGTAACAAAGAATATAAAGCAAAATGGGTAAGTTAACACCCGAAATGATAATAATACTAAGATATTATTAACAAATCAATGTTAAAAGATCATATATGATATCATATTAATGTAAATTATTCTTGTATAATTCAATAACAATTATTTCACCATTATACAGGAGGTTAACCTACTGTCGACCAAGGAAAAAGTACAAAGTAAGGGGTTTCTTATCTCAGTTTTAATTCCGTGAGAATTCCATTGTTCACCACTTATTTATTACATGTGGTGTGTGTACTGCCCATGTTTGTATTCATTGTGTAATATACTTTAATTCATGTATATTAACATCATAATTTTATGATCCTTCTTTCGTGGTAGTTTTTTTTTGTATGTTACCAAATCAATAAGGGAATTTGAAATTTCAATTTCCACTCATTCGGCTTTATGCATGCTTCATTGATTATTTTACTCCAAGATTATGTGTAGAATCACTATTCATTTGATTATGTCATATATTCCACTCCCCTTTCGGTGGATATACTTTTGATACACATAATCATTCCATTGATAAATTATCAGTTCATCGGTATGAACTTGATAAGAGTAATTTTTACTCAATCTCGAGTTGCTGAGTTAAACATCCAATTCATTGGTGTTGTTTTTACAAGAATATGTGTTAATGTCCTTTGATTTTTTTAAACCTAATATCCCATCATATTGAGTTTATTTATATTTTTCACTCATAATTATGTTGTTTATTTATCCTTAACCTAAGGATACAGACTTTATGAGAGATTTCATCTCAATTTACATTCCATTTAGACTTCTTTGTTGTTATACACCAAATCACTTTTATGTGGGGTATATAATATACTTTGACATAGTATATCATGAATCCCTTTATTCTCATGATATTACAAAGTTTTTATTACCTCAATTATTTGTATTCAAGTGTCTCTCTTTTGGTTAGAAACTCTAACTAAAATACCATTTTTTAATATTTTAAAGACTTATTCTTCTAAATCTTTCTCATTAATGTCAATGTTTTAAAAATGGTTTTAAGGATTTATTTATATGGACATTAAAGTTTTAAAATTAAAACTCCTTTTAAAAGTTTCAAAGTGGTATGGGACACTTTAATTCTAAAATCTATTTTAAATGGATTATTGACAAATAGGGTGACTTTTAAATGATTTCAAGAAAAAGGGGGATTTTTCACTCTAATTGTTTTGATGACTATTTTCATCTATGTCAATATCCATCATCATTCTTGATTGAGGTTAATATGATACAATACAATCTTCCATATTGAATCGAATGAGTTATGTTTGACTGTGGATGTTCTATTTTTATACCATTCATGGTTTGTGGATAAAGTATTGACATTTCGTATGCTAATTTCAATACGAATGTTTATGTTATGTTTAAAACTTTTCATATGAGGAATGAATTGGACTTAGTAAGTGACGGGTGGAGCCCTCTATATCTCTTCGATGCATCGGTAGGTCTCATGAGAAAAACTAGTGTCTTGGCATGAGGCCTTGACAAAATCTTATTTGTAGTCTTGGCACGAGGCCTTGGCTATGTGGTTATGATAGTCTGGAATTATGAATTCTGTCATTATGAAAGTGGTTATTAATATTTTCAAGTGATTATTCGACTAGTAGAATATCCATGTGAATAAGTAAATGGAATTATTTCATTTTATCCTTGCCATATTATGCTGAAGTTCAAGTTTAAAAGGCTTTAGTTTTAGTTATACATTGCCTTAGATTTTTATGTTTATTTATGAAAGTTTCCGCTATATTGTTATCCTTACTGTGCATCTGAGCCACCCCTTTCAATGTTTTATTTTTCTCAGGATGTGAAGAAGTATTTTATGAATGACCTACAGGGATAGTATGAGTGGATATGAAGACAATATGTTGTTGTAGTTTTCCACTTATTGATGTAATGTAAACCTTATGAATATATCTAGTATTTTCAAGGCTTCTAAACTAATCGGTCTTTCGAGACTTGATCTTTCTTGTGATCATGCCAATGTTATGTAATAATGCACTGACTCTGGGTATCTAGGGTCAGGATGTTACAATGAACCATCCCATTCTTCTTTACTAATGAAAGGAAGTCAACAATCTCCATCATAAAATCCCTCTTTAAAAAGAGAAGCCCCAAGAGTGGCCTTTTCAAACCCTCCACTCCAAGGAACCCCCCTCCCCACGAAGAGGTCATAATGACCCAGCCGAGAAGGAGTCATTTCCATCCAAGTTGAAAAAGTGTTTTATGGGGCAACACCTCGATCAATAATGGGTCTACACTGCAATTTGTCATCCAGATGAAGTGCGCCCATTTTGCCCACCCGGTGAGACACTGAGTGACCCATCAAGATGAGTGGTACTTGGGAGGTCGAAATTACCCCAATAGTGGGCTCCCATGAATCAAACCCCATAACTCACTGAAAACCATTGCTATGGCTCTCGACCCTACCCCACTATTCCATATCCAAAGCAGCTCCATTGGAAAATCCCTCAATGGTGTGGGTGTTAATACTCTAACAGCTCGACTCCAGAATACCTGGAGCCGGTGCCTTAAAACATGATGTGTAAGTTTTTTTTTACAAAAAACATGAACTAATATTTTATACATCATGTCCCATACAGAGGATTTTTATGGTTCAGATTCTTGGAAACCATCCACTTCTGACATGTTTCTTCAGCTAAAAACTGATACCTAAAAAATTTTATTCAAAAATGTAGGGTGAGTATACAAATGCCCAGTAAGGGGTTTTAAAATAATATAATATACTAGTTATAACTTTTGAAAACATTATTTTAAAATTTCCCATAAAACATTTTATTAAGTAATGTTGAAACACATGTATCATAACATAGCATTTAGTATAAGAATCATAAGGGCTCATTTCATGGAATTCTGATAGAGTTATAAGGAAGCATGATTCAATTATATGCATTTTCATTCAGAATAATAAGTAAAATACTTTCTAAATAAGTAAGACATGTGAATATGCAAGTACAAAATTAATAAATAATAGTAATACATAATCATAGTTGCGCATAAAAGTAATAACTTCAGTTTCATCCTTTACTACTGTGAATCATACATTCACTAATAAATCTCTGAGTGCTGAATAAATAATAATCAATAAGTTTTTACTTCATTTTGATTCTTATAGACATAAGCTCTTTAGCCAAGAATATTCTACTAGTAAAATATTCTTCTGGTTAATTAAATTACCTAGTCATAATGAGGAAATTGAAAAATGCGGGACTGCGTCAAGGCCTCGACCATGACGCCTAATGATTAAGGCCTCGGCCAAAATCCATAAATAATAAATTTTTCAAGGCCTTTTTCCAAGACAGTAGTTTGTCTCATGAGATGTACCGATGCACCGAGAGGTTGTAGCGCCCCCCCCCCCCCCAACACTTACATAAGTCCAATGAATTCCTCATTTCTATAAATCAAAGTGCTCATACAACTTCGATTTATTAAATTTCTTATCACTTTTCATTCCAAGTGTCACGTATTACTTGGTTTCTCATTTCACATTACTCAAAGTGTCACATACCACCTTGATTAATTTAATACTTAATCCATAAAAGGTCATAAGAATTTAATTTCATTCTTTAGAATTTATATATATTTAGTGAATCAGGCATATAAGTGCTAATTACAAAACTATCAACTCCATGGCTTTGCCATTAAATGGGATGTATGATAAGCATATTCTGGAATATGTGATGACAACTAATGAACTAAGAGAAATACAAGTTTTGTCACAAAAAATGATAACCTTAAATTCTAAAACCTTATTAATCAAATACATATTGGAATTTTATCTGAATTCATAATTAATTAAAAGATAAAAAAAATATTTCATGTGGGGTATTAAACACCCAGATTCCCAAACATTTATTACTAATATGATTATGTATAAGACATCACAAGGGTATACATAATGTTAAAAATGGAAAGCAAGAAATTCAACCATAACTAATACAATTTATTATATATAGAAATAAGTGATTGATACATATGTATATAAGAATAGCAAACCCCAAATATTATACTTATGAATTCTCTATAATTACTAAATGAATCAAAAGTATAATATTTGTAATATCCAAAATTAGGTTTTAGTGTTGTGTAAATCCATTTATACACAGGGGTGTATATAAATAGTTGTATATAAAAACCATTCATACTTTGAAAAAAACATGTTTTATTCTTTCTTAGCAATCCTTGGAAAATTATACATAAAATTGAGGATCAAAGTTTATATGTACACACATATATTCACATAACCGACTATACATTATGCATTAAAGGGTTTAAACCAAAAATCCAATGACACCCATATGACTTTAATATATTAGTCACATTAATTAACAAGGGTCCCTAAAATTTTATAAAATTTAAAAGGTTTATTTATTAAACAGGTCATATATGTGTTTATAAAACATTAATATACATAGATCATTTATGTTTATAATTGATTATACATAGTGTATATATATATATAATGGTCTTACACCGAGATTTATTAACACTTACATGTTTTAAATTATTAGGAACATTAGTAGAAACAAGTGTTCATAAATTTCAAAATGTGCCATTAATTATAAAAAGTTTTTTTTATAAAATATGTATACATATATATAATTTTGTATATTTCAATTTTTATAGAATCAAAAAACCTCACACATCTTTTTCCTGATAAAGAATTAAACATTAAATGTAGGATTAAGGGCTCACCAACTTAGAAGAAATCAACAGTTCTATACTCAACCATATACATATATCTACAAGTGTATACATATATATGTGTGTGTGTGTGTGTCTACATATAAACCCAAACCGAATCAAAGTAAGGAAACATAAAACCCTTGTTTTAAGGATGAGAGGTTCAAAGGATCTTGAAGGAGGCACTGGAGAAAGTAGAACCCATAGGGTTCGGGTTATAAATGTGATATGTTTATAAAATATAAATAATATCTTTTAATGGTATTTTCATGGAAAAACCGAGACTCATTGGTTTAAAATAATAACGAGGCGTTGTTCTTGTGGAAAATGCATGAAAGGAGGGGCCACCGGGGTCATGGGTGTAGAAGAAAAATGAAAAGGAAGTAGCATGGTTACTGGTTCAGTGCACGTGGAGGAAGAAGAAGATGCCACTGGAGAAAAAATATAGAAAAGAAATGGACGAATGTGATTAAATCTAGCCCAGATCCAACGGCAGGGGTGTGACGTGGAGATTTAAAATGGACGAACAACTCAGATTAGATCGTGTGTGATCTTACAGCACATGGCGATGCGGTGATTTAAAATAACTTGGACGGTCACGATTAGATCGCGATGGATCAAATGATGCCAAAAAAGTGAAGATATATCATGGCCACTAAGAATCGAGGACTAGACCAAAATGGATGAATATGATCGTGTGTGACGCGATCTCATGGTTCAAATCGCTTTTCGCCTTAAAACCTCACCCCACATCAAAATAGGGAGAGTTTCGCAGCTCTTTTAGAATCTCAGGGCACCCAACCGAGGCTCAGATTACTCCCTCCCCCTCTTGGTACCACCCCGTACTGGGTTTCACTATGGGAGCGCTCATGCGCCCAACCATGCCTCCATGCTTCCCCGCACAATGGCACACTCGGGTCCATGCATATGCACCTGTGCACCCTTAGGTGTAGCTATGCCCCCTACCGCTAGACCTAGCACGCCCCATGCATACGCACTGCCCCTGGGCCATTTCTAGGGGGTAGAGGGTGAGAATCCCATCAGGGCTTTGAGGGCCTGCCACAAGGTGGGCCTCAGCTAGGTGGGGTACTCCCCTAAATTTTAACAAAGTAAACATTTATTTTTTTGTTATAAAAATAGGGTTTTATATATATGTATAGAGGTATATTCAAGATATGATTTCTCTATTATATCCTAAATATTTTCCTTAGTTGTATAAATGATAATGTTTTAAAAACACTAAGTAATAATTTAATGTTTAATACATCATTAAAAAAATATTATAATAGTATTATAAAAATCAAAGACATAGTTTTAATTAAAACATTTGTTTAAAAATTAAAAATGAAAACATTTATAAAAGATTTTCAACACATTTAGAATATCTGAAAAGTATTTGAAATCCAAACCTCATTTTGAAATCATACTAAGTATAACTAAAATATTAAATGACTATCCTTTTTAAATTTTATAAAATATTTTATATGTTTAACATTATAATTTCAATGCATACTTTAATTATTTTGGAAAACTAATTATACATAGATATTTAAAATTAAACCAGCAGAATGACCAAAAGATATACTTATAGATGTTATTGACTCAATGAACACCTAAGGGGAAACAGTCAAATTGAGTCCCTCATAAATACATGTATTAGGGTGTTCCATATTCAATACAACTTGGTGAATATGGTGCACATAATTCTATTGATGCTTAGTGTGGTTGTAGTAGCTCTGGTCATATTGATGTTTATTGTGACAAATCCGAAGGACCCTTACTATCTTCTTGGGGTTTTTGTTTTGTTGGATGGCCTCCCTATAATTCTAATAGGTCTTTTAATAAGTATTTTTGGGTAGTATGGTTTTCCTTTGATCTTGATGTAATGTAAACACTTCAGTGTTTAATTAAATAAAACGCCTTGTATTTATTTTATAAGTTTTGTTTGGATAACATGAAAATTAATCAGAATAAAACTATAATTTTATTATTAAATGAGAAAAAGGTTTGGGGAATCACATTATTCCCCCTACAAAGAATTGCGCCTTTGCAATTCATTTTATATAACCAGGAAAAAAATACTCTACGATGTTCTTCACAACATACCCCATCGTAGAGGATCCTCAGGTTCGGTATGTTGAATACCCAAATTGGTGTTTAATCCCCCTGCTTCCCTAGCCCAGACGAACGTCGGACAGTAAGGGTTAAACTCTTTCATTTCACACTTGGGATTTCAGAGAGAGACTCTAATGGTAGAATGTTCAGACATGTCAGAATGGAAAAACTCTCTAAGAACTTGTCGGACTGTCTCTTGTCCGAGATTTTCAATGTCATAGACATGGTCATACAAATTGAAGCTCAGGATTTGGTATATGTAGGCTGCATGAAGCTTCCCTTCCAAGGCAACCTCTTGAAACCTTTCCCTGGCCATGAAGTATCGGGATAGAGTGAAGGATAGGAAAAGACCTTCATGGTACTTTCCCCTTCACCTATACTCTGTGAGTTGGACAATGGCTATACAATGGTAGATATAGGCATTCACTTGGTAGGAGTGGAGAATGTCTGGACTGTTTGATACCTCGTAAAGATGTTTGCATGCTCTTTGTAGGTTTGCGAACGAAAGGTTTTCTTCTATACAAGTTCTGACCATAATGGCATCTAGTACAATAATGGAAAGATATAAGATATGAGTTTGTCCTTCCAACTGAAAATAATTTTTTTCCATGAAAGTCCAATCAGTGAAACTCATTCAAAAGTACAAACACTAAAAAGGTAGGATAAAGAAGAAACAAGTTGTATTAACAACTAGTACACAACACCCATGACTAATGGTTTCCCCAGTTCCTGGTTACATGAATCCCAAAAACTATTTCAAAACTCTCGATCTCCCTAAACCAAATGAAACCTGAGAAGTCTGGTTCAAACTCATGGGTACATTTATGTTGTCTCCAGAGTGATACATGAGGTATGTAAAGCCGAGAGACATCAGTATGTACTTCATGTTTGTACAAAGAATAGAAGGCCTCAATTTAAAGGATTTCACAGTCCATTACTTGACCATAATGGCCATAGGAAAAGATTTGGCACATATATGTTGCACAGAGGTCACCCACTACTGTAGCTTCTTAGAAATCCATGAGGGATGAGATAAATTCTGCTACAGTGAAGCATCCAAAAATACCCTTGAAGTACTTTCTCCGGCGTGCGTAGGATGGAAATTGGATTTGTATCATAAAGAGGTAGTCTAAACCCGCTCCTCGGTGGAGTTGAAGTACACAGGGAGAGTTTGAAATATCATAGAGGTGTTTTCATGTCATATGAATGTGCCCATAGTTTACAAAGTTGTCGTGGTTGGCTATGGAAAATATAGTTTCTAGAGCCTCAATAGTAAGAGAAAAAAGACGGGTATTTTCGTTTTCTATATTAAAATTAAGAAAACATCATACTTAGTAATGTTTAAGTAATTGTTTTAGTTCAGTTCTGGTTTTCCAGAGTTATCTCAACCGAACCTCTGATACCAACTGTAACAGCCCAACTCCAGAATACTTGGAGCCGGCACCTTAAAACATAATGTGTAATTTTTTTACAAAAAACATGCACTGATATTTTACACATCATGTACCATAAAATGGATCGTTGCAGTTCAGGTTCTGGGAAACTAGCCACTTCTAACATGCTTCTTTGGCTAAAAACTGATACCTGAAAATTTTTATTCAAAAATGTAGTGTGAGCATACGAATTCCCAGTAAGAGATTTTAAAATAACATAATATAACAATTATAACTTTTGAAAACATTATTTTAAAATTTCCCATAAAAAAATTTCATAAGGAATGTTGAAACACATGTATCATAACATAGAATTTCGTCTAAGAATCATAAGGGCACATTTCATGGAATTCTGACAGAGTTATAAGGAAGCATGATTTAATTATAAGCATGTTCATTCAGAATAATAAGTAAAAGACATTCTAAATAATTATGACATGTGAATATGCAAGTAAAAAATTAATAACTAAGAGTAATACATAATCAGAGTTGCGCAAAAAAGTAATAACTTCAATTTCATCCTTTACTACTCTGGATCATACACTAACTAATAAATCCCTAAGTGTGGAATAAATAATAAGCCATAATCTTCTACTTCATTCTGATTCTCATAAACATAATCACTTTAACCAAGAATATTCTACTAGTTGAATATTCTTCTGGTTAATTAAATTACATAGTAATAATGAGGAAAGTGCATAATGTGGGACTGCATTGAGGCCTCAGCTAAGACGTCTAATGATTAAGGCTTCGACCAAAATCCATAAACCAAAAGTTTTTCAAGGCCTTGTTCCAAACCATAGTTTGTCTCATGAGACCTACTGATCCACTGAGGGGCTTTAGTAGGCCCCATCTAACACTTATATAAGTCTAATGAATTCCTCATTTCTATAAATCTAATTTATCATACCACATCAATTTATTAAATTACTTATCACTTATCATTCCAAGCTTCACATATTACTTGGTTTCTTATTTTACATTACTCAATGTGTCCCATACCACCTTGATTAATTTAATATGTAATCCATAAAAGGTCATAAGAACTTATTTTTTTATTTATCATTTACATATATTTAGCAAATCAGGCATATAAGTGCTAATTACAAAACTATCAACTGCATGGCTATGTCATTATATGGAAAGTATGATAAGCAGATTGTGGCATATGTGATGACAACTAATGCACTAAGAGAAATACAAGTTTTTTCACATAAAATGAAAACCTTAAATTCTAAAACCTTATTAATCAAATACATATTGGAATTTCATCTGGATGTATAATTAATTAAAATATAAACCAAATATTCCATGTGGGGTATTAAACACACAGATTCCCAAACATTTATTACTGATGTGCTTTTGTATAACACATCACAAGGGTATACATAATGTTAAAAATGGAAAGCATGAAATTCAACCATAACTAATACCATTTAATATATATGAAAATAAGTGATTCATACATATGTATATAAGAGTAGAAAACCCAAAATATTATACTCATGAATTCTCTATAATTACTAAACGCATCAAATGTATAATATTTAGAATATCCAAAATTAGGGTTTAGTATTTTGTAAATCCGTTTATACATATGGGTTTATATAAAGAGTTGTATATAAAAACCACTCATACTTCGAAAACAACAAGTTTTATTATTTCTTATCAATCCTTGGAAAATTCTAAATAAAATTTAGGATCAAAGTTTATATGTATACACATATATTCACATAACTGAATATACATTATGTATTAAAGGGTTTAAACCAAAAATCCAATTACACCCATATGACTTTAATATATTAGTAACATTAATTAAGAAGGGTCTCAAAAAATTTATATAATTTAAAAGGTTTATTTATTAAACAGCTCATATATGTGTTTATAAAACATCGATATACATAGATAATTTATGTGTATAACCGATTATACATTGTATATTTATATATATATAATGGTCTTACATTGAGATTTATTAACACTAACATGTTTTAAATCATTAGGAACATTAGTAGAAACAAGGGTTCATAAATTTCAAAATGTTCCATTAATTATCAAAAGTTTTGTTTATAAAATATGTATACATAGATATACTTTTTTATATTTCAATTTTTATAGAATCACAAAACCTCGCACATCCTTTGCATGATAAAGAATTAAAAATTACATGTATGATTAAGGGCTCACCAACTTAGAAGAAATCTACAGTTCTATACTCAACCATATACATATATATACAAGTGTATACATCTATAGGTATATATATATATATAAACCCTAACCTAATCAAAGCAAGGCAACATAAAACCCTTACTTGTTTTGAGGAGGAGAAGAGGTTTATAAGAGCTTGAAGGAGGCATTGGAGAAAGGAGAACCCATAGAGTTCGAGTAAAAAATGTGATATATTTATAAAATATAAATAATATATTTTTAATTCTATTTTCAGGGAAAAACTGAGCCTCCTTGGTTTAAAACAACACCAAGGTGTCAGTCTTGTGTAAAATGTGTGAATGGACGGGCCATCGGGGTCAAGGGCATGTAAGAAAAATGAAAAGGAAGTAGCATAGCTACTGGTTCAGCACACAGAGAGGAAGAAGAAGATGTCGTGGGGGAGAAAATCTAGAAAAGAAATGAACGGTTGGGATTAAATCTTGCCCCGATCCAACGGCTGGGAGTGACGTGGAGATTTAAATAGGACGGATAGCTCATATTAGATCGTCTGTGATCTGACGGCTCAGGGCGACACATTGATTTAAAATAACTCGAAAGGTCATGATTAGATTGCGACGGATTAAACGGCGCATAAAAAACACGGAGATATACCGCGACCTCTAGTAATTGAGGATTGGACCGAAATAGATGGCTTCGTTCGTGCGCAGCATGATCTAACGATTCATATCGTGTTTCGCCTTAAAAACCTTGTCCCACATCAAAACATGGAGATTTTTGTAGCTCCTTTATAATATCGGGGCTCCCAACTGAGGCTTAGATTACTCCCATCCCCCTCCCAATACTGCCCCATGTCGGGTTCCTCTGCGGGCACACTCTTGTGCCCAACCAAGCCTCTGTGTCGTCCCCCATGGTGGCACGCTCTGGTCCATGCATATGCACCTATGGTCCCTTTGGGGTAGCTATGCCCCCTGCGCGCTAGACTTATCACGCACCATGCATGTGCACTGCCCATGGGCCATTGCCAGGGGGTAGAGGGTGAGAATCCCATTAAGGCTCTGAGGGCCTGCCACAAGGTGGCCCTCAGCTAGGTGGGACACTCCCTTAAATTTTTTACAAAGTAAACATTTATTTTTTTTTTGTTATAAAAATATGTTTTCATATATATGTATATAGGTATCTTGAAGATATTATTTCTCTATTACAACCTAAATATACTCCTTAGTTGTATAAATGCTAAAGTTTTAAAAACACTAAATAATAAGTTAATATTTAATACAACATTAAGAAAATCTTATATTAGTATTATAAAAATCAAAGACATAGTTTTAATTAAAACCTTTGTTTAAACATTAAGAATGAAAACATTTATAAAAGTTTTTAAACGCATTTGGAATATCTGAGAAGTATTTTAAATCCAAACCTCATTTTGAAATCATACTAAGTATAGATAAATTATTAAATCATTATCCTTTTTAAGGTTTATATAATTTTTTATATGTTTAAAGTTATAATTTCAATGCATACTTTAATTATTTTTGAAAACTAATTATACCTAGATATTTAAAATTAAACCAACATAACGACCAATGACTATATTGTCACAACCGGGCCTTGGTGATAGCACAACCACCCCGCCTTAACATGGCTGTCGGGTCCGGGCCCACCAGGTACCACTAGTTGCCTTGCAGAGACGTGGGGCCCACCCCAGGGTCCACCCACGTGCCCAAACGGGTCATATGACTAATGATTGTCCCCACAGGCCAACACATGTCCTTTACAGTGTGTTTTTTCCTCACTCACACACACCCTAGGAAAGTTCTCAGAAGGTTATCCATCCTGATCACTACTCCAGGGCAAACATGTTTAACTATGAAGTTCTAATCGGACAGGCTCCTAAAAAGGAAGGTGCACCTTGTTGACATGAGTCGTATCATTTAGTCATTTAACCCTTTATCATTTGGGGGTGTTACAATCACCCCCCCCCCTTAGAGCACAATTTCATCGTTGTGGGCCCTACAACACAACCCAGGCAGTGCACCACACTTAAGGTTGTGTTCCTCCTCCGATACCAAATGTGACAACTGGGTCCCGACCACGGACGCCTATTATTTTATTCTTTTATCGGCCTTGCGTCGTTTGGATGAGATTTAGTTGGGTCCATGTTTGAACTTTTCCAAAGTTTGATATTTTTGGCGGGCCTTGGGCCGGTGCGCGGTCACCGCACCGCTAGCGGCGAATGTGCATTTGGTCATGGAGACTCTGTGGTTGACTGATTATTATTATTATTATTTTATTATTATTATTATTATTATTATTATTATTATTATTATTATTATTATTATTATTATTATTATTATTATTATTATTATCACTATTATTATGATTATAATTTTTTCATTATTAATATTACTACAATAATTATTATCAAAATTTATATTAAAATTTATATTAACTTTTTATTTTAATTTGATTTTAATTTTTTTCTTTTCGGTAAAACCCTATAGTGGTGATACCCTTTTCCCCACTTCTACGGCATGGCCTAGCCCTCCCCCTGGCTCCTGTGCACAGCGCCCGAACGCCCCCCTCTAATCCCATCGCCCCTCCTGCTACCCTCCCTGTCTGGCGCCCACCTCCGCCTCTATCACGCGCCCTTGCACAGCGCCTCCATGCGCTCCCCTCAGCCTACACGATGTCGCCAGCCGCACCATCCACCCCAGCAGGTTCTGGCCAATCCTGCTCCACGTCCGCCAGCCACGCCTGCAGCCCACTCGTCCGTAAGCCCTTCGCCAGGCCTCCGCTATTCTCCCCTGCTGCCTCTCGCACCAGGTTTTCCTCTTCCACCGGCCTCACCAACCCCTCACCCTCAAGCTCTCGCACCCTCCGCACAAGCGGCCTCATGCACCAGCGAGTCCTCGTCTCCCTCGCCTCACACCGCTGTTGTCTGACGCCCTAACTCCATCCAGCGGCCCCTCCTTGTGTGACCTCATTTTCTGGTGTTATCCTCTGGTATATTTCTTTTTTTATTTTTGGTTTTCTTTTCAATTCTATCACCACTCATACCTTGGTTCATTTTGGCGCGTTTTTCTCGGTATCTAGGGTATGCGTTTAGTCTCTGGAGTGATATTCTTCCTTCCGTCAATGCGTTGTTGTATTCACGCACCTCCAAGGTAGGTGAATTTGCGTATTTTATTAACAGAGCACTCTGCTAATTTTTTCGCTCTATCTTTTAGTTTTAAAACTTGTTTCCCAGCTTTTTTATGCACTTAATTATCTTACTATAGATTTCTGAAATTTTTAGAATTGGTTAAAAGTATGTTTTGAGTCGGTTCCTTATTTATGTTATCATGTGTCTACGATGATTTTATTTTTTGTTTGATTAATTTTCTATGTTATTTAATTTATTTATTTGTTGAAAATTTGGTTTTGTTGGAGTTTAGCGTGTGTCTGATTTGGTTAGTAGCTTTCCCATATGGTATGGATGCGTTTTTCTGGATGTTTATGTTTTTTCAATTGTTTGCATTTGAATAAATTGTGTAGTTGATTGTTAATCTATGCAAGTGTTGTGAATTGAATTTTGACATGGTATATTTTGTGTGTTTGATATTGAAGACGTCATGTGCGTTGAGTAGGTAAATCTAAGTGAATTCTTTTTTAAACTATCATATAAATTTTTATTTATGATTTATTTTGTTTTATGAATGGTGAAAAAGCATGTCTTATGATTTGATTCTGTAGTGAGAAAATATATTTTGGAAGTATTTGACATACATATATGATGAGGTGAATTTTTGAAAGGAAAAATGGTTATGCCTCATGTGGAAAGTGCAAGATGATATTTCAAAGGGATTTGAAAATGAAATCGAGTTGTTTGATAAATCTTCTAATGGTTTTCTTAAATCATAAAATGGTTTCTTTTAATTATGTATTTGGTTTATTAAATTATATAAAGGCTTCGAGTCATGTTTTAATATGGTGTTTGTGTACGGTTGGTTTAAAAAGAGGGTTTTTGGTGAGTTTTTGGTATAAAAGCCTTGTGGAACTTCTTGAATGTGTTTTATAAAATATTTTAATGGTTTATTAAATTGTGTATGGAATGAGAGACATGTTTGGGATAGGTTTTGTTTGTGTTTAGTTTAAAAATATGATTTGAGTGTTTTGGTATAACACCTTTTGGTATTTTATGAAATTGTTTTATAAATTTTCAATGATTTGTTGAATAATTTGGGTGCTGTGAATTTGGTTTTGAAAATGTATTTAGGCACACGTGATTTTAAATGTAGTTTTCAATGTGTCGTGCACTTTTGTCTGGTTTTTCGCTCTAGTGTTTCCTTGAAACGACATGCTGACTCTTTAAAATGATTAGTAAGTTATGTTGGTGTTGCTGTGGTTTTTTAGACACTTTGCGGATTTTTAAAGTGGTTTAATAAGTAATTTTGATAGTGCGGGTTGTGTTTTGAAAACATGTCGAGCTAGTTCTTTTGCATTGTTTGTTCATTTGGATTTTTTTAAGTTATTGGTTATGTGTTTTTAGTTGTTTTGTGTTTGTTGTAGCACGTTGGTGGGGTAACCCCGCGATACCATGCTCATCGGCTTGAACATTCTTGTGCGCCTGTGCGAGGTGTGTCGCGTCATCGTAATCGAACTGCAAGTTGAGGTAAGTTCCCATTGCACTGCTTTTTAAAATTTAAGTTACATTATTTCCTGCTATTTGTGCACACTATTTGTTCAAATTGAATATTTTATTAATTTTAATAAATGTGAGATAATATAATACAATTAATTTTTAAATGATTATTTGGTGTAAAAAGACCCGTGTATTTTATACAGGACACTTGAAATATTTTCTTGATGAACGGACACCCAGTAGTGAAAGAATGCCAGTTTGGATTTTAAACATAATTCATAGAATTTCATTTATATTTCTAGTTTTAATGATAAATGATTTCTTCTGAATCTTGAACAAGTGTTTTGGTTCTTTTTAAAGTGGTGATTGTGAAATGTATTTAATGCCCATTTGGAACTTTATGGAAAATGATGAAAATGTTTTGATAAAAAACCTCCTAAGATAACTCCCCTGCCTTGGTTGCAATTGATTGTTTGGGAGGCAATGCTTAGAGGCTCCCGGGTACTTGGGTAGTTTAAAGGCAAGAGGTTGTCCCATGGAGTGGCTTGGGGTGATGGATGTTGTGGTTTATATATATATATATGATTGGATGCTCGGTTGGCATCAGTTGGCTCACCCCATTTCCAAACACTTGAGACATGGGAATCTGGCATATTGAGAGAATATTCTAAGAATGATTGTTGCACTGGTAGGTTATGGTACTGACCAGTGGCCCATAGTAGGTGGATATATTGGGTTTATTACTATGGGATTTTCCCTCGGCCTACCTGAGAAAGGATGGTCGAGCGTATTGGGTGTTTTGATTTCATCGTTTGTGACATGTCAAAGAGGATGATTTCTCATGTATTGGTATCTTATGGTTTATTCTTGATCTCCTAGGTTCACCCATGTCTGTTGGATTTTAATTAATTTCTATGATGAATATGGTTCTTGTATATATTTTCTTTTCATTTCCCTAACTGTGTATCTACTGTAGCATTTTCATGTGTAGTGTTTTTACTAGAAAGTGACATGTGGTTTTAAAGTGGTTTATGAAGACTGTTTTCAAAGAAAGTATTTTTATACTTTTTGTGCAAATTGAAAATGTAAACATCACTTCCCCTTTAAAAAATGCTAATGTATCACTAAAAGAATGACTTGGGTTTTTTGAGAAATGAATAGGGGCAATGACTTGTTCTTTGTTTTTGAGTAACATGTAGAAAACCTTACTTTTATAAATTGTAGTTAAAACTTGAAATGATGTTCCTTTATTTTACAGGTAATGCATTGGGAATAGATATCGGGCTTGCTTACTGAGTTTTAATACTCACGCCTATAGTTCTTTTCTATTTTTAGTTTTTGTGAAGTTTACAGCTTGTGTGTGTTCACCTCAGGCGACGTTTGGTCGTGAGTTGGAGAGTGACCCGCGAGGTCACACAGAGATAGTGGTTTTCTCTTTTGGTTAGTTTTGTTTTATTTTGTTCTTGTTTAGTTGCTTTACTCTGTTTATTTATTTTGCGATGCTCTGTTTTATTTCAACTGGTTTATTTATTTATTTATCTTGGGAAAAATCGTTCCCACAACCTCTGTTGATTCCCTAGCACTTGTCGCCAGCCTGGGAGGATCGGGAACGCCTCTCGGGCCATGTCACGGGCCGACACGGGTGACTGGTTCAGGGTCGACCCGGGTTGGTTTGTGACAAAATGGTATCAGAGGGGTTCGGGTCTTCGTGGACCCCGCTTCTCAAAGTGCCCTTTGTTATTTTGGATGTCCGGTAGATGGAGATTTGGACTGTCGGGGCTCAGGAGGTAGTTTATGGTTCGGTTCCTGATCACCACCGCTCGTGACGAGACCTGAGTTACCAGGGGTATTCTAGGATTTGAGTCTTTCATCTTTGGTTATTTTGGATTGAGGGATGACAATGAGAGATAATTGGTTCACATTGCAGCCTCAGATGGGGTGGTGACCCATGTAGAGTCTAAGTGCCTGGTTTAACGTACTCATAGTGTTATGACTTACTTGGGGCATGGCTCACCACCATGTCGTCGGGATAGGCACATACACTAGTTCCTCATTCCAATGGTTTTTGGCTTGTTGTGTTCATTTTGAACTCTGTTGATGCGAGCGTGCATTAAAAGTGAAATTGATTTTGAAATTTAAAAGTGTTTGTCTTATTTTGTTTTGAAATTGGTGAAGGGGGTATAGCATCCCGTCTTTTTATAACATAACTTTTCATTCCATTACACGGAACTGAGGATCTTTAAGGTTTAGTGTCTTGGAAACAAGGAACATAAAACATGAAACAAAAAAATACATTCTTCTTAAACACTTGAAAGGCTTCTCCTCATGTTCACCCTAGGCTCATTACTGCATCTCATAACCTGGGGACATACATCAAAAGGAAGGGTGAGCAGAAGGCCCAGCAAGGGAAACAAGTGAAACATTTTACATATGAACTTGAGATACATCAATAAAGTCATGAAAAGAATTTTAATGCATGAAAATGAAATCATGAGGCATATCATAATAAAAATAAAACTTTTTCATAACTTGAAGATGTGGCTGCAACATTTAATATTGACAATCATTTCGTTTCACCAAGGTCCATCCCCAAGGTGTCGTTAAAAATTACCAAGGTTTTTCACCAAGGCATCGTTAAAATTGTAATCTCTAGTGGTTACATCATTACCCAATGCATTGGAGCGCTATCAGGGCGCACCCTTAAATTTGCCTTTATTATCATGTGATCCACATATATCATCATCAAAAATTTCATAAATAACCCACATAGCATAAAATAAATGGGTTTCATTTCATAATCATAACGTTTTAAAAACTGCTTTAAAGACATGATCTTTACGTCACTTTAAAACCCACAGAAAAGGAAGGTGGGTCTCATGTATGTAAATCCCAGAATTTAAAATAGAACATTTTGGTATATATGTGAATACCCCTTTAGAAGAAAGAGCTTTGAGTATTCACTTAATAATATAAAAGAACTTTAGAAAAAGAGAGAGACATTTTGAGATGGAAATTCTGCAGCATAACGGCTATGTTATGAGGTTTTAGAAGACATTAAAAAGAGAGGGAAAATGAGTCAAACATTCATAAATGACCCATAAAACAGTATATGGACAGAATAAGAAGGATAGATGATCATGGTAATGAAATTTCAAGGACATACCATTTGAAATGAAAAACATGGAAGGAAGACAAAAATTAGATTTCTCTTATGAAAGTTCGACAGCCTAACAGCGTTACTTAAACTTCAACCAAAACGATTTGAAAAGATCAAATAGGGTCTCTCATCATGTGAACATAAGAGTTCAGTATGATAGATATAGAGATAATTCCCCAACATAACAAAAATGAACTTGAAAGAATTGACATGAAAGTAGATCTTCAAAACGAGAAGGGTGAAGAACCACTTAAAAATTCGGCAGCCTAACAACGCCACTTAAAACTTCAAAATACTGAATTGAAGCGATCAAATGGGGTCTCTCATCATATGAAAATAAGAGTCCAGTATGATAGATATATAGATCATACCCCAATATAACAAAAAGGAACTTGAAATAATTCACATGAAAGTATAACTTCAAAACGAGAAGGGTGAAGAACCACTTAAAAATTCAGCAGCCTAACGGTGCCACTTAAAACATCAAAATACTGAATTGAAGAGATCAAATGGGGTCTCTCATCATATGAAAATAAGAGTCCAGTATGATAGATATAGAGATCATACCCCAATATAACAAAAAGGAACTTGAAATAATTCACATGAAAGTATAACTTCAAAACGAGAAGGGTGAAGAACCACTTAAAAATTCAGCAGCCTAACGGCGCCACTTAAAACATCAAAATACTGAATTGAAGAGATCAAATGGGGTCTCTCATCATATGAACATAAGAGTCCAGTATGATAGATATAGATATCATACCCCAACATAATAGAAATTAACTTGAAAGACTTGACATGAAAGTAGAACTTTGAAAAAGAGAAGGGTGAGAGAATCCCTTAAAAAAAATTCGGCAGCCTAACGGCGCCACATAAAACATCAAAAAAATTGAATTGAAGAGATAAAATGGGGTATCTCATCATATTATCATAAAAGATCAGTATGATAAATTTAGAGATCATGCCCCAACATAATACAAAGAAACATGAAAGACTTGAATGAAAATAGAACTTGAAAACGAGGAAGGTGAAAGAATCCCTTAAAAATTCGGCAGCCTAACGACGCCACTTAAACATTCTTAAAACGAATTGATGAGAGCAAGGGGGGGTCTCTCATCATATGAACATGAAATAGGCAGTAGGATGAATATAAAAGAACATACTCCAACATAAGAACATGGAGTATAAAAGAAAAGACATAAAATAGATTACTTGAAAAGAAAGAGAGAGGTCGGATCCCTTACCTTAAAATGTAACTCTTAAACCTCAAAGGTTGGGACCATGAGGGCTTGGGGGCACCTTGGGAGGACTCCTTGGGAGGTAATGAGACCAGAAATTCGTTGGGAATGAGTGGGGAGTCGAATGGATGAGAGGAGGGCTTGGTATTTATAGGGAAAGTGAGGGGACAAGGCATTAATGGCCAAGGGACACCTCACATGGGCTTTTCTCAAACCCATGTGCTCTCCCTTGTCATTTATCATGGAGTTTGGCCACATGGGGCCCCCAAAACAATAATTCATCACCCTTGGCCGGCCAACCCTCAAAAGATCTCATGACATCATCATGACACTGTTATGATGTCATTAAACATACCGAAACCCTAAAACTGTATTTTTACTATTCACTGAAAATTCAACTTTCTCAGAAAAATCCCAAAATTTCATATTAACCAAATATCAATGCTCTGATTTCAAAAATGAAATCCATTTTATAAAAATAATTTTCTAAATATTTTTAATTTAATTTTTAAATAAAAACACTATTCATCGAAAATTCATTTTTTTCAGAAAAAACCCCAAAATTTACCATAACATAATATCGATGCTCTGAGTTCAAAAATAAAGTCATTTTTATAAAAATAATTTTCTAATTATTTTTAATTAAATTTTTAATTAAAAAACACTATTCACCCGAAAAAACTAATACTTGAATACTAATTAATGAAATCGTTATTTAACTATTTTATTGAATCACATTACTTAATCAAGGTGCCTAGATTATTTTAAAACTTTCTTTAAGTGAGATTACTAATCCATTTGGTCATATTACTAATCCTAATCATAAAATCACTATTCATAATTTACTATTCATCAAAAATCAAATTGATCTTATTAGACTGTAAATTTAGTACTGAACATAATTGTAGAAGACCATTTTTTGAAAATCATTACACATTTTTAATTATTTAGGGTTTACATAAACATATTTAAAATATCCTTTTTCTAAAATTCATCAAAAATATGCATACTATATTTATCTGGTCATTTCAAAATTCATAAACTTCATCATAAGAAGAAATCCCAATTTTTATTTAAAACAAGGATTACACAAGGTAGTTACGGTCTCGTTACATAACCCCTTATAATACCAGCATAGGACCTAAGAGTAAGGTGTGCTAGGGTGATAGAAGCTTGGGGCGGCTCAGTCAACATTGCCCGAGTAGTAATTTCTATCAGTTTGAACTTCTCACGAAGGTGATTTCGTTCCAGCTTCACATGATGAAGTTCGGCTTGGATTTGATCCAGAGCAAAGCCCAGTGGTGCTACCTCCTTCCCAAGCTCTGTTAGATGGGCTTCGATCGGTCCAAGACTACTAGGTGAGGCCATCGAATCTTCTTTCTATAATAATTAACCAAGATTACTTATATTTAGAGACAATAATCAAAACATTTTGTTCACAGCGGTCATGTTGACCGATGGTTATATAATAGTCAAAACCCACTGATCTCATTTTAATTATAATCATGTTTATCAAATAAAACATTTTTGTTGAGTATAACAATAACACATAAAATTAGGGAACAAAATTTATTTAAAAATTTCGGGTCGTTACAATCTTCCCCCCTTAAGGAATTGCGTCCTCGCAATTTTAAAATTGGGTTTTGAAATTTCATTGAAAGTCCCACATCGGAAAAGGAGTCAGTAAAACTATTACTTTAAAATAAAGAAAGGGAAGTACAATGGTCACCCGAGTTAACCCACACTAGGGTTCCATGTAGGAAAACATGGACATGGAGGAAAAAACAAAGGGTCAAGTTCTGAGGGAGAGTGATAGAGAACATGATTAGGAGAAAGTTAACCATGAGAAAATCCCAAACTTATGATGTGTGTAAACGGTCTTTGATTACCTAGTAGGAAACGTAAACCAACAACATTTTTGTTTTACGTTTCTTTTCATAATTTTGAGGATTTCATTTACTACATAGAACAAAAACATAAGAAAATATACCTACCTTCAAGTAGAGTTTCATCCTTTAACAAGTCCCTACCAACACTAATCTTTTCTCCAAATGATGAGAATTCAAAAACACTTGGTCTCATAAAAGCACAAGAATCATCTTCTATAGAATCACATAATCTACAAAAGATTAACTATCTATTTCTTCTATCTTTAAACATTATCCCAAAAACAGAAAGGTTAAGGTAAAACAACTCTTCAAAAAGAAAGAATCCCATAGGAATGGAAACTACTTTTAAATCATCAAAGTTCCATGGTACTACCCAAAGTTCATCATAGACCATTCCATAAATAACGGTCCTTAAAATTCCTCAAAACAAACCAAACTAAGATTGAAACCCAAATACAATAAGGATTTGATAACATAGTCTTCCAAAACAACTTCATTGTTCATCTCCAGACAACATCAACCACTCCTAACATCTTATAAAAAAGTAGCTAACCTAAACATATTTTACCCAAGATAGGTTAGTCATTCCCATAAGTAACCTAAATTACTATAAGTTCACCTTAAATTCATCGATTCTTCAAAATATAAGTCAACCTTACTCCTCAATGAAAATACCGTAGTAATCTATTTACCTCGATCAAATATGGTTCCCAAAATAATAAACGTCTTCCAAAATAATAATCATATTTTAATCCCCTAATCATCCCTGTCATATTAATACGAAAATCGTCGCATTTCCTATCACATTGGTTGTCGGAACATGTTCTTCCATTTCCCACCATTAACTAAGAAGAGAAAGCATAATTAGGGGCTTAAGTACTTAGCTAATAATCATGAAAAGGAACTGAAACCATATAAGGATAACTTGTATATGAAAGGTATACCCTAACTTGTGATCTCCTAGGTTCCCATCTAGGTTATGAATGATCATATATTCTTATGTGAACCTTTATTTTATTTTATCTTTGTTCCTTTAACAATGGTTCATACCAAGCTTATGAATTTACCAAAGCATATCCCCCGGGAGTGTCGTAACCAAGAGTGCAGCAAGGCCCGTTGTCGTGTACCAGTTCCCGTTCGAGTCTAGCTCAAAGCGGTGTTTTCGGGTTTTACCCGTATGTACATCTGTGCCAGAGCCACCTCTACCTGCTCGTATCCAGACAGGGATGTATTTGCTTGGCAACCCCTTACTCAAAACTCACCAAAATACCAGGAAGATTTCCTATATTAAACTTTTCTATAGGGTTCCTCCTAGAGTTTTCATATCCTAATTTCCAAAAATAACTAAACCATCCTTTGATACCAACTATAGCATCCCGTCTTTTTATAACATAACTTTTCATTCCATTACATGGAACTGAGGATCTTTAAGGTTTAGTGTCTTGGAAACAAGGAACATAAAAAATGAAACAAAAAAATACATTCTTCTTAAACACTTGAAAGGCTTCTCCTCATGTTCACCCTAGGCTCATTAATGCATCTCATAACCTGGGGACATACATCAAAAGGAAGGGTGAGCAGAAGGCCCAGCAAGGGAAACAAGTGAAACATTTTACATATGAACTTGAGATACATCAATAAAGTCATGAAAAGAACTTTAATGCATGAAAATGAAATCATGAGGCATATCATAATAAAAATAAAACTTTTTCATAACTTGAAGATGTGGCTGCAACATTTAATATTGACAATCATTTCGTTTCACCAAGGTCCATCCCCAAGGTGTCGTTAAAAATTACCAAGGTTTTTCACCAAGGCATCGTTAAAATTGTAATCTCAAGTGGTTACATCATTACCCAATGCATTGGAGCGCTATCAGGGCGCACCCTTAAATTTGCCTTTATTATCATGTGAGCCACATATATCATCATCAAAAATTTCATAAATAACCCACATAGCATAAAATAAATGGGTTTCATTTCATAATCATAACGTTTTAAAAACTGCTTTAAAGACATGATCTTTACGTCACTTTAAAACCCACAGAAAAGGAAGGTGGGTCTCATGTATGTAAATCCCAGAATTTAAAATAGAACATTTTGGTATATATGTGAATACCCCTTTAGAAGAAAGAGCTTTTAGTATTCACTTAATAATATAAAAGAACTTTAGAAAAAGAGAGAGACATTTTGAGATGGAAATTCTGCAGCATAACGGCTATGTTATGAGGTTTTAGAAGACATTAAAAAGAGAGGGAAAATGAGTCAAACATTCATAAATGACCCATAAAACAGTATATGGACAGAATAAGAAGGATACATGATCATGGTAATGAAATTTCAAGGACATACCATTTGAAATGAAAAACATGGAAGGAAGACAAAAATTAGATTTCTCTTATGAAAGTTCGACAGCCTAACAGCGTTACTTAAACTTCAACAAAAACGATTTGAAAAGATCAAATAGGGTCTCTCATCATGTGAACATAAGAGTTCAGTATGATAGATATAGAGATAATTCCCCAACATAACAAAAATGAACTTGAAAGAATTGACATGAAAGTAGATCTTCAAAACGAGAAGGGTGAAGAACCACTTAAAAATTCGGCAGCCTAACAGCGCCACTTAAAACTTCAAAATACTGAATTGAAGCGATCAAATGGGGTCTCTAATCATATGAAAATAAGAGTCCATTATGATAGATATACAGATCATACCCCAATATAACAAAAAGGAACTTGAAATAATTCACATGAAAGTATAACTTCAAAACGAGAAGGGTGAAGAACCACTTAAAAATTCAGCAGCCTAACGGTGCCACTTAAAACATCAAAATACTGAATTGAAGAGATCAAATGGGGTCTCTCATCATATGAAAATAAGAGTCCAGTATGATAGATATAGAGATCATACCCCAATATAACAAAAAGTAACTTGAAATAATTCACATGAAAGTATAACTTCAAAACGAGAAGGGTGAAGAACCACTTAAAAATTCAGCAGCCTAACGGCGCCACTTAAAACATCAAAATACTGAATTGAAGAGATAAAATGGGGTCTCTCATCATATGAACATAAGAGTCCAGTATGATAGATATAGAGATCATACCCCAACATAATAGAAATTAACTTGAAAGACTTGACATGAAAGTAGAACTTTGAAAAAGAGAAGGGTGAGAGAATCCCTTAAAAAAAATTCGGCAGCCTAACGGCGCCACATAAAACATCAAAAAAATTGAATTGAAGAGATAAAATGGGGTCTCTCATAATATTATCATAAAAGATCAGTATGATAAATTTAGAGATCATGCCCCAACATAATACAAAGAAACATGAAAGACTTGAATGAAAATAGAACTTGAAAACGAGGAAGGTGAAAGAATCCCTTAAAAATTCGGCAGCCTAACGGCGCCACTTAAACATTCTTAAAACGAATTGATGAGAGAAAGGGGGGGTCTCTCATCATATGAACATGAAATAGGCAGTAGGATGAATATAAAAGAACATCCTCCAACATAAGAACATGGAGTAAAAAAGAAAAGACATAAAAGAGATTACTTGAAAAGAAAGAGAGAGGTCGGATCCCTTACCTTAAAATGTAACTCTTAAACCTCAAAGGTTGGGACCATGAGGGCTTGGGGGCACCTTGGGAGGACTCCTTGGGAGGTAATGAGACCAGAAATTCGTTGGGAATGAGTGGGGAGTCGAATGGATGATAGGAGGGCTTGGTATTTATAGGGAAAGTGAGGGGACAAGGCATTAATGGCCAAGGGACACCTCACATGGGCTTTTCTCAAACCCATGTGCTCTCCCTTGTCATTTATCATGGAGTTTGGCCACATGGGGCCCCCAAAACAATAATTCATCACCCTTGGCCGGCCAACCCTCAAAAGATCTCTTGACATCATCATGACACTATTATGATGTCATTAAACATACCGAAACCCTAAAACTGTATTTTTACTATTCACTGAAAATTCAACTTTCTCAGAAAAATCCCAAAATTTTATATTAACCAAATATCAATGCTCTGATTTCAAAAATGAAATCCATTTTATAAAAATAATTTTCTAAATATTTTTAATTTAATTTTTAAATAAAAACACTATTCATCGAAAATTCATTTTTTTCAGAAAAAACCCCAAAAATTACCATAACATAATATCGATGCTCTGAGTTCAAAAATAAAGTCATTTTTATAAAAATAATTTTCTAATTATTTTTAATTAAATTTTTAATTAAAAAACATTATTCACCCGAAAAAACTAATACTTGAATAATAATTAATGAAATCGTTATTTAACTATTTTATTGAATCACATTACTTAATCAAGGTGCCTAGATTATTTTAAAACTTTCTTTAAGTGAGATTACTAATCCATTTGGTCATATTACTAATCCTAATCATAAAATCACTATTCATAATTTACTATTCATTAAAAATCAAATTGATCTTATTAGACTCTAAATTTAGTACTGAACATAATTGTAGAAGACCATTTTTTGAAAATCATTACACATTTTTAATTATTTAGGGTTTACATAAACATATTTAAAATATCCTTTTTCTAAAATTCATCAAAAATATGCATACTATATTTATCCGGTCATTTCAAAATTCATAAACTTCATCATAAGAAGAAATCCCAATTTTTATTTAAAACAAGGATTACACAAGGTAGTTACGGTCTCGTTACATAACCCCTTATAATACCAGCATAGGACCTAAGAGTAAGGTGTGCTAGGGTGATAGAACCTTGGGGCGGATCAGTCAACATTGCCCGAGTAGTAATTTCTATCAGTTTGAACTTCTCACGAAGGCGATTTCGTTCCAGCTTCACATGATGAAGTTCGGCTTGGATTTGATCCAGAGCAAAGCCCAGTGGTGCTACCTCCTTCCTAAGCTCTGTTAGATGGGCTTCGATCGGTCCAAGACTACTAGGTGAGGCCATCGAATCTTCTTTCTACAATAATTAACCAAGATTACTTATATTTAGAGAAAATAATCAAAACATTTTGTTCACAGCGGTCATGTTGACCGATGGTTATATAATAGTCAAAACCCACTGATCTCATTTTAATTATAATCATGTTTATCAAATAAAACATTTTTGTTGAGTATAACAATAACACATAAAATTAGGGAACAAAATTTATTTAAAAATTTCGGGTCGTTACAGGGGGTTTTTAAAGGGCAAGTGTATCAGTTTGGAAAATTTTGGTATGTATTGGGATTGGGTAAGGAAAAGAAGTGCTTGAACCTTAGAACTCCTTATGAAGGGTCACACATGTGTGGGTATGTACGAAGAGTGCGTGGGGGAACTTTTTTGCAGATTATGTGAGGAAGATGGAATTAACGCTCATGTGACGGTTCATAAGGTTCCATAGGTGAGTTTTTAAAATTGTAAAGAAATAATGGTTTTTGAAAAGTGATTTATGCTTGTATTTGTATATGTTTTTCTTATGGGACTATTTCCCTTGTCTTGTGTTGTTGCTTTGATTGAGTTTTTTCATGATGCCAGTTTCGAGGGTGTTTTTCCTGTTGTTATGAGTATGCCGCCCAGAAATACTCCAAAAGTTGTTAATGAGTTATGCCCAGTTCCCAGTTCTTTTTGTGTGTTTCCTTCTTATTGAGGTAATCAATGTCTGTTAAAGGACATTGTATAGTTCAGAAAGATAGTCTGTCTTCAGGTTGTTGGGAACTCCCGGGGTATTTAAGGTTTGTACCATCCTAGAGTTAGTTGAGAGTTCAGTTTTGGACTAGCAAAGGTGGGATGTCTGATCATCGTTAGAGCCTCGAGTGTAGTTCGTGGGATTCATCTCTTGTGAAGTTTCCCCATCTGGCAAGGATCTCCGTCTATACCGACTCTCATTTTGTTGGAGCATTCTCTCACCTACCACTAATCCGGCTGGTTCAAGTATTCTAATCTGGCGTTTCATATCCCTCTGAAGTCTTCCTACCGTGCGACTGTTCGGGCCACCAAGGAGAGTTCGGGAAGAAGCATCGCTCGTGAGGAAGGAGTTGGGGACTGGAGGACGAAATTGCCTGATTGTGAGGCAGAAGATGCTTCAGTCATCAGGGCCCCATCCACAGGTCTCAGGGTGAAGCTCACCCACAGTCAGGAGTTTCCGAGGGTGTGTGGAACCTCGGTCTGAATAATGTTTTCAGCTTTGGGATGGAAATATCTGAAATTTCCTTGTTCTATTCTCGTCACTATCAAAATCTTATCCTTATTGTGGTGGCATGAAGAGTGCATTATCCCACAATCCAAGCGGTCTTATCTTCTCTTAGCGTAGTTTTTAAATTGTTAGGTCCCTTTAAATGGTGTGGGCCGTGAATGAATGGACCTGTTCTAGTTTTGAGTTGGTCTCAGCTGCTTTTTTAGGGGGATGTTTGTTTCATGAAATTGATGGGAGGTGTTGAGTTAATTCTTCATCCTTAATTTGCTGTGTTGTTTTGTAGAAAGTTTTATAATAAAGGCTCAGGTGTGTTATTTGGTCCATGTGGGGAAAATGAATGAGTTTGGTTTGGGAGTTCCGGTGTCGGCCCCCCTAGGGGGTTGTTTGTTCAGGTTTCAAGGGTTTCTATATTAGTGAATTCTCGTGGTGGGGAGAACCCTCCTGTTTTCTCCCCTAAATATCGGGTTGTGGTCCTCCTTGAATTGGTTGGGTGTGATGTTTGTTGGGAATAGTTACTCTAAGGCTCTTGGTTCTCTATGATTTTGTTTGGGCATGGACTCAAGTTGAGACAACTGTTGGCTTGGTGACTTTCTGGGGGCAGAAAGTGTCTGTGGTGGGGAGAAATGACACACCCCGGCCACGGATGCCTGTTATTTTATTATTTTATCAGCATCGCATCGTTTGGAAGAGGTTTAGTTGGGTCCATGTTTGAACTTTTCCAAAGTTTTATATTTTTGGCAGGCCTTGGTTCGGTGCGCGGTCACAGCACCGCTAGCGGTGACTGTGCGTTCGGTCATGGACATTGCGCGGTTGAATGATTATTATTATTATTATTATTATTATCACTATTATTATGATTAGAATTTTTGTCATTATTAATATTACTACAATAATTATTATAAAAATTTATACTAACATTTTTATTAACTTTTTATTTTAATTTGATTTTAATTTATTTCTTTTGGGTAAAACTCTAAAGGGGCGCTCCCCTTCCCTCCTGTCTACGGCGCAGCCTAGCCCTCCCCCTGGCTCCTGTGCACAATGCCTGAACGCCCCCCCTCTAATCTCGTCACCCCTCTTGCTACACTCCCTGTCCAGCACCCGCCTCCACCTCTGTCACACGCCCTTGCACAATGCCTCCATGTGCTCCCCTCTTCCCACACGATGTCGCCAGCCACACCATCCTCCCCAGCAGGTCATAGTCGATCCTGCTCCCTATCTGCCATCCACGCCTGTAGCCCACTCGTCCACAAGCCCTCTGCCAGGCCTCCGTCGTTCTCCCCTGTTGCCTCCCACTCCAGGTTTTCCTCTTCCATTGTCCCCACCGCCCCTCGCCCTCAGGCTTCTGTTCCCTCCAAACAACCAGCCTCACGCAGCAGCGGGTCCCCGTCGCCCTCACCTCACACTGCTATTGTTCGACGCCCTAGCTCTGTCCAGCGGACCCTCCTTGCACGACCTCATTTTCTGGTGTTCTTATCCTCTATATTTCTTTTTTTTTCGTATTCTTTTCAATTCTATCATCACTCTGATACCGCGGTTCATTTTGGCGTGTTTTTCTTGGTATCTAGGGTATGCGTTTAGTCTCTAGAGTGATATTCTTACTTCCCTCAATGCACTCTTGTATTCATGCACCTTCGATGTAGGTGAATTTGCATATTTTTTAAGGAGCACTCAACTAATGTTTTTTCTCTATCTTTTGGTTTTAAAACTTGTTTCGCAGCTTTTTTATGCACTTAATTATCTTACTATAGAGTTCTGAAATTTTCAGGATTGGTTAAAAGTATGTTTTGAGTCGGTTCCTTGTTTATGTCAGCATGTGTCTACGATGATTTTCTTGTTTTTTTATTAATCTTCTATGTTCTTTAATTTATTTATTTGGTGTAAATTTGGTTTTGTTTGAGTTTAGAGTGCGTCTGATTTGGTTATTAGATTTCCCATATGGTATGGAAGCATTTTTCTGGAAGTTTATGTTTTTTCAATTGTTTGCATTTGAATAAATTGTGTAGTTGATTGTTAATATGTGCAAGTGTTTTGAATTTAATTTTTACATGGCATATTTTGTATGTTTGGTATTGAATACGTCATGTGCATTGACTAGGTAAAGCTAAGTGAATTCTTTTTTAAACTATCATATAAATTTTTATTTATGATTTATTGAGTTTTATGAACGGTGCAAAAGAATGTCTTATGATTTAATTGTGTGGTGAGAAAATATATTTTGGAAGTGTTTGACATACAAATATGATGAGGTGAATTTTTGAAAGGAAAAATGGTTATGCCTCATGAGGAAAGTGCAAGATGAGATTTCAAAGGGATTTGAAAATGAAATCGAGTTGTTTGATAATCTTCTAATGGTTTGCTTAAATCATAAAATGGTTTCTTTTAATTATGTAGTTGGTTTATTAAATTATATAAAGGCTACGAGTCATGTTTTAATATGGTGTTTGTGTATGGTTGGTTTAAAAAGAGGGTTTTTGGTGCATTTTTGGTATAAAATCCTTGAGGAACTTCATGAATGTGTTTTATAAAATATTTTAATGGTTTATTAAATTGTGTATGGAATGAGATACATGTTTGGGATAGGTTTTTTGTGTGTTTGGTTTAAAAATATGATTTTAGTGTTTTGGTATAACACCTTATGGTATTTCATGAAATTGTTATATAAATTTTCTATTATTTTTTGAATAATTTGGGTGCTGTCAATTTGGTTTTGAAAATGTGTTTAGGCGCATGTTCTTTTAAATGTAGTTTTCAACGTGTCTTGCACTTTTGTCGAGTTTTTCACTCTAGTGTTTTCTTGAAATGACATGCTGGCTCTTTAAAATGATTAGAAAGTTATGTTGGTGTTGGTGTGGTTTTTTTAGACACTTTGCAGATTTTTAAAGTGGTTTAATAAGTCATGTTGATGGAGTGAGTTGTGTTTAGAAAATATGTCGAGCTAGTTCTTTTGCATTGTTTGTTCATTTGGAATGTTTTAAGTCAGTATTTATGTGTTTTTAGTTGTTGTGTGTTTGTTGCAGCACGTTGGTGGGGGAACCCCGCGATACCGCGATCATCGGCTTGTGCATGCTTGTGCGCCTATGTGAGGTGTGTCACGTCATTGTAATTGAACTGCAAGTTGAGGTAGGCTCCCATTGCACTAATTTTTAAAATAAAGGACACTTGAAATATTTTCTTTATGAACAGACACCAAGTAATGAAAGAATACCAGTTTGGTTTTTAAACATAATTCGCAGAATTTCAATTATAGTTCTGGTTTTAATGATAAATGATTTCTTTTGAAGCTTGAACAAGTGTTTTGGTTCTTTTTAAAGTGGTGATTGTGAAATGTATTTAATTCCCGTTTTGAACTTTATGAAAAACGATGAAAATGTTTTGATAAAAAACCTCCTAGGATAACTCTCCTGCCTTGGTTGCAATTGATTGTTTGGGAGGCCGCGCTTAGAGGCTCCCAGGTACTTAGGTAGTTTAAAGGCAATAGGTTGTCCCATAGAGTGGCTCGGGGTGATTCTTGTTGTGCTTTATATATATATATATATTATTGGATGCTCGGTTGGCATCGGTTGGATCACCCCCTTTCCAAACATTTGAGACATGGGAATCTGGCATATTGAGAGAATATTCTAAGAATGATTGCTGCACTGGTAGGTTATGGTATTGACCAGTGGCCCATAGTATGTAACACCCCGAGATATTATGAAAAATATTCTTTTAATATCATTGATGTCTTGTGTTGTATGCTACAACAAGATTACCTTGCGCTACACGCAACACCGTATGAGCTTTCAGTATACACAACACTATTATCGGATCATGTTACACACAATTTTGATAGTAGTTATTCTACGAAACATTGAGTGTATATATATATAAATATATATATATATTCAATGTATAAATTAAATATGGTTTTATTCTGTTATACGAAACAACAGAGGAGTCTTTCACAACACGCAACCCTGACTTGGCTTGCATTACACGCAATCGCGACTTTCCTCGATAGCATGTGTTGTACGCAATACCAGGTTTCACTAAACAACGATATATGGTTATAATATTATTATGAACTAGCCATTATGAATAGTATCAACTACATTTTGAATTTTATAAAATTATTATTCATCTTACACATTTTCTAGAACATGGTATGAGAACAAAATCAATTTTTTGAGTAAAATAAGTATTTTTCAAAAAATGTAGTTTTGCCACCTTTTGATGGCGCACCCACCTTAAATATTGTTTTTGACATGTATATAAGTTCAATTTGACAAAATAAAATTCTTATTTGGAATCAGGGTATAAAAATTTACTTTGGATAAAATTTTCATATTATTCTGATAACTTTCATATTTTAATAAATAGTAAAAACACGCTATATTTTAATTAAAAATAACTTTTTTCATCGCAATAATTTATATTGTTAGATTATCTTTTTAATTGGTTTTAAAGTGTAATTAGAATATATTTTTACCATTTAATCCAATGTTGGTCATTGGAATTAATTTCACTTTGAAATTGGATACAAACAGGTACCAATCTTTTGATAGTTATTGTTTCTTAAAAACACGTGATTTGTTTTGACAACGGGAATTAATTTTTAAATTAATTAATTCAACTGATATGTTTTGAATTTGGTAATATAGACATCATTTTTGAATTCATAATATCAAATATAGCTTAGGCCTAATTTTTGGTATTTTTCTGGAAACTTTCATTTTTTGATTAATAGTGAAACCACTAAGTGGTAGTTAAAAAAACTGAATTTTTCATAAAACGTAATTTTACCGCTTCTGTGAGTGTAATTTCGAAAATCCTAGAAACATGGTTAATATCAAGGACTAAAATATGGTTCAATGAGATGAAAATAATTTTTTGTGAATAGTAACTTTTTACTTTTTTTTACCACGGTTAAAAGTAAATAGGGTAATTAAGGGTACAAATGATATTATTATTACCCTAACACATTTCCTAATTCTATTGGATAAGTGTAATTCGACCAAAAACAACCTTAGTAATAAAATATGACCATTTAGGTCCACTTGGATTAGATTAGGACATTTATTATTAATTTATTTAAAGAAGGGTTAAAATAGTTAAAATCAAAGTTTTGTAAGTAAATAATTTTTAATATAGGGTTATACATAAGATAAATTAAACTATAAATATTCATTAGAAATATAAATAGATTTCCTACATAATGGTAGTTTATTTTTAATTTTAATACATTAAATAATGTAATTTATTTATGACACAAATATGATGCGGTAATTATCTTATTAATAAAATATTGACATAATTGATGTTATAAATACCCAAATAATGTAATTTGAGACTTTTTATGAATTCCACTAATTTTCTAGGTTAATATGACATGTTAGTATTGATTTAATTAACTTTTTCAAACTAATCATTCTGTTATGAGTTTCACAAAAATTAGTTACCAAATAGTGTCAAAATTGATATAAATTAGTTTTTAAAACAAATATTATATTATAAATTGTTATTTTATTCCTAAAAATATAAGTTTCAGCCACATTACTTAGATAAGGTTATATATATTAATAATAAACAACTTGGGGTTCGTTTGGCTTTTTATAGTATGTTTATTAACCTTATAGTGTAAGAAAACAAGAAGACACGGTAAAAGTAAACTTATTTATCTTAAGGTTAAATCTAAATGATAAGGTTAAAATAGAAACCTAAACTTGTCTAAATTTTATTGGATGAGATTCTTTCGACCCATACCCACATTAGCTTTTAAATAAATCAATTTGGAGCTATTAAAAACCGAATATGACTTTATAATAAAATAATATTTTTAGTTTTTCCAAAGGTGCCCCTCTCCTCCCTTATAAAAGGGCACCTCCTCCCTCTCTTCCTCACACCACTTTGAGCCTTCAAGATCGGCCAAACCCTGCCAAATTCTCTTCTCCACTTCCATAGAAACATCTTAGAGGTTCTGGGCTTCTTCAAAGACCAATTTTAGTTCCCTAAGAGGAGGTCTCAAAGAGGCGCTTCAAAGAAGAGGTAATGTCCATTACCGATTCTTTCAACGCTATTTCTTCTTCCACATCTTCTTCTTAGGTTATTTAATTATGAAGTAATAACATAAGTATCACTCATATACTGATATTTTATTCTAAGTATGAAAAAACCCTATTTCACCATCTATCCATCCTACGGAAAACAAAATCACTGCGTGTGCGTACGTACCAAATACCGTCTCCACACCGTGGTGTAATCTATTTTCCACCACCACCATACTTGGATGGGTATAATGGTGTAAATAACCATATATGATTGTTGTAATGTGATATTGATTCTGTAATAGTGTACATACACTCCAATAAAATTCCACGATCATGGGAACGATATCATCGCTCGTGCGCACGTACGGAATACCGTCTCCACGACGCGATGAGATTCATTCTCAATGATTAACCAATCATGAATGATTATAAAGTATATTTAATAATTAATCATGAAATATATGACATAATAATGATATTTGATTTATGTATATATATATGTATGTCATCCAATTAATTCCATTCAATTCAATGAGGAAACGAAAACAACGTTCATGCGTATGTACGGCCTACCATCTCCATGAACGGTGTATTTCTTTCCATTTATCGATATATTATATATATGTATATTCTGAATATATATTATATATAAATCATGTTTTATATTCTATAATTAAGTAATCATGATCTAAGTAATCATATGAATAATTACAAGTCAAAACACGGACGACAAATGAAACGATTTTACCCAAAACACTCTTTAACATGAAATTTACAAAAGAATGGGTAATATAAATTCATAAGTGAACAATATATGATATCATAACAATGAATATGATTCTGTAATAAGTCAATGACATTATTTAAATCATTATACAGGAAGTTCGGATACGTACAAAGCATATCGGACCTAAGGTAAGGGATAATTTTGCAAATCTCAATTTTATCCGAGATTGCTTATTCATAAGTATTTACTGGGGTTATTTCTATCATCAATGTCCATGTTTTATAAAAGTATTTTCATGTATTTTTAAAGTCCTTTTTACCCATTCTTTACTTTTACTACATGGTATGTAAGGAATCTTTCTTTTGTTTACGCTACGAGGTACTTTTTGACTTTTCCAGCAAAAGTACGAGAAGAATGTTTTTTTTACTTATACGGTACGAACGGATTTTTACGGTTTTATAAAGCTTGATTTTCATGAAGATTATTCAAAAATATTTCATGACTATTTTCAAGAAAAATCCTATTCTTTTAAAAATGCATGAAATTTTGTGAAAAGAAAATGATTTTAAAGAAGAAATGATATTTTCCTCAAGAATTCATTTCAAGTGTTTTATCAAAACCATTTTCCATCTAAAATGAAATTATTTCATATGTGTATGTTTTAATTATAATGTCTCTATGATTTACATGGTTTCACTTTTCTTATTATGAAATGATATCCATTTCTTTTATATGGATTATGTTATGATGGGATAATGTTTATGAAACCCATTTTATTCGTTGGGTTATTATGAATGACGTCTGTTTATTTTGTGGCACAACTAAGAATGATTTCATTATGAGATGGGTGGGACCTATATCTCCCTCCAATGCATTGGGTAGAGATTTATATCTCATGAGATAGACATGGCTGGAACGGTAAGTTAATCCGGTTCAGTGTTACAGGACTAAAACGAGGAGTGAACTTGATTCAGAAAGGGACTTTGTCCACTAAGATGGTCTTGGAAGCAATGCCTTGGCTACTATAGAAATAATTACATGTGCTTAATGGATTCCACAATTACATGTTTTATTCCCATGCTATTTTATCGTTCTTAATGTTTCTTTATGATCTATGCCTTATGTACTTCCATGTTTTATGTCATTTCTCAAGCTTTTGATGTTTAAAAATTTTGTTCATGTTTTTAGGTTCAAATGTATATGGTATGTTTGTTTTATACATGATTACCCTTACTGAGCATTTGAGCTCACCCTTTTTATGTTTTATTTTCCCCTAGGATTAAAAGAAAGGTTTTAGGTAAGGAAACAAAAAGTGGAAGATCTTATGGGAGATGTTGAAAATCTTTCACCATGATTAGAAGATTACATTCCAAGTTTCCAAAGACACTAAACTATTACGATCCTTGTGTGTCTGTTATTGTTATGTATTAAGTATCCCGTTAAAGAAATGTAAGGTCCATGTACATCAAGCTTCGGGTCTCTACAGTTGGTATCATAGGAAAGGTTTAGTCAACCTTTGGAAACTAGGATGCGAAAACGTTAGTGAGATCCCTAGAGTTATTTCTAAGGTATGTCTAGGGATGTCCCTAAGGTTAAGTATACGTATAGGTTATAGTCCTAGAATTGCGCTAACGATCTTAGAATTTAATCTAAGATGTTAGATATGGAGGGTACTCCCCCTTTACTATGTTGTTTTCCCTAGCATGATTTTTGCCTCTCACACTATTCTTTTTGGGTTTTAGAAAATGGCTGGAAACAGGAATATTCACGATAATTGAGGATATGACAGACAATGTTATGATATTCTTCATAAGAAACCAAATGAAATGGGATTTGGAAGTCAAAACATCGTTATTATGCCTAATCAGAAATCTCATAATATGATCAATAATCTCAACTTTGGTAAGTTTCCCGACTCAAATAATAAGAGAAAGATGAAGTTTCATGATGATCATAGAGGAAAGAAAGTTCAATTTCCCGCATGTAAATCATGTGGGAAGAGGAATCAAGGAGATTGTTTCAAAGTAACTGGAAGATGCTTTGGGTGTGGAAAATAAGGACACAAATCCAGTAAGTGCAAAGGAAAAGGTTCAGTTAACACCATGGACAAGGATCATGGTATTGCTACGACATCAACAATGGTTAAATGTTTTAAATTTGGAATATACGGGAATTATGCAAACCAATGCCCTGAGGGAAAGTATCATGAAGAGAATCAGTACGGTCGTATGGGTAGTATTTATGTGGATGATGATGAGGAGACTACAAATGATATATGAGCTGAAAGAAGTGTTGAAGCTCAGTCAGTTGTTTAAGAAGGTAGTGGAATGATTATATGTTTATCAAGTGTAATGTTGTTTAAGTAATCTCAGGGTACTATGGAATAAAGAGGCATCTAAGGATTGTTACACTATTGTCTTTCCATAAGTTTTGAAAGTATATGTTGAATGGTACCAGTAACCATGGAAGTTTATTCAGATATTTTTAAAAAGTAGATGATATGCGCATAATGAAGGAATAAGAAGATAATGAGATGGTTGATTGTATTCATGAGCTCATGATTGATATAAGGACTAAGTGATATCATGGTTTGAGTATATAGAATTTTTAGGATTTTGGTATGTGGAAAGTGTTAACTTTTAACTGCATTCATGTTTTCACTAAGGTTCAATGGGTATTCATTTTTCAAGATAATACATGATTAAGTCCTTCGAATGTTTGGAATGTGACCAAAAAGACGTATCTTATGATATATGGGGATCAACGATGGTATTAACATGCTTGTTATATGAAATATCTGGTAATCATTTTCACTATATTATGAGAGTGGACTGAAGTATTATGGATAAGCCTAAAGATTGGAATGGATTATGTTGGACATAAGTTAGTATTGTTTAAGGATAGAAGTTTTTTCGATATTATTGATGGGATGTTATAGTAATATAGTTTTAGAAAAAGGACAACCTGCAGGAAGGGAGACATCCCATCTCGTCGGACAAGGCTGTGGGAATCGAACCCACAACCGAAGTGCGACTGGCCTTTATCGCCTACCACTGGCCAACAAGAAGTCTCTGGTTAGTAGAAACTAGTTTTATTTTATTAAGCGGTATGATATATGAAGTATAAGTTCATTTTTGGAACCATATATGATTAATCTAACCAGAATATGGACTTATAACTTTTTCTAACCTCTTGTTTGAAATAGATGGAATGACCCATCATTCTATCACATGATCTGCTAACACATCACGAATAACAAATTCAACTTCATTTCTTTAAGGGATGAAGTGGAAATTGTTCAATTCACGAACAATAGTGAGATTATACCAAAATCATGTAAGTATTTCTTTTAATTCATCAACTTTAGGGAAATGATCTAGAAAACCAAAAATGTTGTCCTAGTTCCCTTATATCTGATGAATCAGATGGTACCTTAGATCACACAAATCTATAGCTTTGTGATTATTGGATTTTTCATAGCCATGTTCTCTACCACTCTCCATCAAAACATGATGGTTAGGTTTCTCTTCCATATCCATATTTTCACCTATGTTCTCCTACGTGGAAACCCAGTGATGAGTTAATTTTGGTAACCGTTACATTTCATACTTTAGTTTTTAAAGCCAAGTTTTGGTATTCCTTTTTACGATGTGGGTTTCTATTAAACAAACTTTCGAGTAGTAAACCATTTATAACTCCGACGAATTTCGAGGGAGAAATTCATTTTAAGGGGGGTAGAATGTCACACCCCGAAATTTTATGAAAAATATTCTTTTAATATCATTCATGTCTTGTGGTGTATGCTTCAACAAGATTACCTTGCACTACATGCAACACTGTATGAGCTTGCAGTATACACAACACTATTCTTGGATCATGTTACACACAATTTTGATAGTAGTTATTCTATGAAACATTGAGTGTATATATATAAATATATATATATATTCAATTTATAAATGAAATATGGTTGTATTCTGTTATATGAAACAACAGAGGAGTCTTGCACAACACGCAACCCTGACTTGGCTTGCATTACACGCAATCGCGACTTTCCTCGATAGTGTATGTTGTACACAATACCAGGTTTCAATAAACAACGATATATGGTTATAATATTATTATGAACTAGCTGTTATGAATAGTATCAACTAAATTTTGAATTTTATAACATTATTATTCATCTTACACATTTTCTAGAACATGGTATGAGAACAAAATCAATTTTTCAAGTAAAATAAGTATTTTTCAAAAAACATAGTTTTGCCGCCTTTTGATGACGCACCCACCTTAAATATTGTTTTTGAAATGTCTATAAGTTCAATTTGACAAAATAAAATTCTTATTTGGAATAAGGGTATAAAAATTTACTTTGGATAAAATTTTTATATTATTCTGATAACTTTCATATTTTAATAAATAATAAAAACACGCTATATTTTAGTTAAAAAAAACTTTTTCATCATAATAATTTATATGGTTATATTATCTTTTTAATTGGTTTTAAAGTGTGATTAGAATATATTTTTACCATTTAATCCAATGTTGGTCATTGGAATTAATTTCTCTTTGAAATTGGATATAAACAAGTACCAATCTTTTGATAGTTATTGTTTCTTAAAAACACGCGATTTGTTTTGATGACGGGAATTAATTTTTAAATTAATTAATGCAACTGATATGTTTTGAATTTGGTAAAATAGACATCATTTTTTAATTCATAATATCAAATATAGATTAGGCCTAATTTTTGGTATTTTTCTAGAAACTTTCATTTTTTGATGAATAGTGAAACCACTAAGTGGTAGTTAAAAAAACTGAATTTTTCATAAAACGTAATTTTACCGCTTCTGTGAGTGTAATTTAGAAAATCTGAGAGACACAGTTAATATCAAGGACTAAAATGTGGTTCAATGAGATGAAAATAATTTTTGGTGAATATTAACTTTTTACTTTTTTTACCACGGTTAAAAGTAAATAGGGTAATTAAGGGTAAAAATGATATTATTATTACCCAAACACATGTCCTAATTCTATTGGATAAGTGTAATTCGACCAAAAAAAACCTTAGGAATAAAATATGACCATTTAGGTCCACTTGTATTAGATTAGGACATTTATTATTAATTTATTTAAAGAAGGGTTAAAATAGTTAAAATCAACGTTTTATAAGTAAATAATTTTTAATATAGGGTTATACATAAGATAAATTGGACTATAAATATTAATTACAAAGATAAAAGGATTTCATACATAATGGTATTTTATTTGTAATTTTTAGACATTAAATAATTTAATGAATTTATGACACAAATAGGATGCAATAATTATCTTATTAATTAAATATTGACATAATTGATGTTATAAATACCCAAATAAATGTAATTTGAGACTTTTTATGCATTCCACTAATTTTATAGGTTAATAGGACATGTTAGTATTGATTTAATTAACTTTTTTCGAACTAATCATTCTATTATAAGTTTCAAAAAAATCAATTAACAAATAGTGTCAAAATTGACATAAAATAGTTTTTAAAACAAATATTATATTATAAATTGTTATTTTATTCCTAAAAATCTAAGTTTCAGACAAATTACTTATAGAAGGTTATATATATTAATAATAAACAACTTGGGGTTTGTTTGTATTTTTATAGTATGTTTATTAACCTTATAGTGTAAGAAAACAAGAAGACAGGGTAAAAGTAAAATTATTTATCTTAAGGTTAAATCTAAATGATAAGGTTAAAATAGAAACCTAAACTTGTCTAAATTTTATTTTATGAGAGTATTTCGACCCATACCCACATTAAATTCTAAATAAATCAATTTGTAGCTATTAAAAACCGAATATGACTTTATAATAAAATAATATTTTTAGTTTTTCCAAAGGTGCCCCTCTCCTCCCTTATAAAAGGGCACTTCCACCCTCCTTCATCACACCACTTTGAGCCTTCAAGCTCGGCCAACCCCTGAAAAATTCTCTTCTCCACTTCCATAGAAACATCTTATAGGTTCTGGTCTTCTTCAAAGACCAATTTTATTTCCCTAAGAGGAGGTCTCAAAGAGGCGCTTCAAAGAAGAGGTAATGTCCGTTACCGATTCTTTCAACGTTATTTCTTATTCCACATATTCTTCTTAGGTTTTTTAATTATGAAGTAATAAAATAAGTATCACTCATATACTGATATGTTATTCTAAGTATGAAAAAACCCTATTTCACCATCTATCCATCCCACGGAAAATGAAATCACCGCGCGTGCGTACGTATGGAATACCAGTTCCACGCCGTGGTGTAATCTATTTTCCACCACCACCTTACTTGGATGGGTATAATGGTGTAAATAATAACCATATATGATTATTGTAAATTGATATTGATTCTGTAATAGTGTACATAAACTCCAATAAAATTCCACGATCATGGGAACGATATCATCGCTCGTGCGTACGTACGGAATACTGTCTCCACGACACGATGAGATTCATTCTCAATGATTAACCATTCATGAATGATTATAAAGTATATTTAATAAGTAATAATAAAATATATGACATAATACTGATATTTTATTTATATATATATATGTATGTCATCTAATTAATTCCATTCAATTCAATGAGGAAACGAAAACAACGTTCATGCGTACGTACGGCCTACCGTCTCCATGAACGGTGTATTTCTTTCCATTTATCGATATATTATATATATGTATATTCTGAATATATATTATATATAAATCATGTTTTATATTCTGGAATTAAGTAATCATGATCTAAGTAATCATATGAATAATTACAAGTCAAAACACGGACGACAAATGAAACGATTTTACCCAAAACACTCTTTAACATGGAATTTACAAAATAACGGGTAATATAAAGTCATAAGTGAATCATATATGTTATCATAAAAATGAATATGATTCTGTAATAAGTCAATGACATTATCTAAATCATTATACAGGAATTTCGGATACGTACGAAGCATATCGGACCTAAGGTAAGGGATAATTTTGCAAATCTCAATTTTATCCGAGATTGCTTATTCATAAGTATTTACTGGGGTTATTTCTATCAACCATGTCCATGTTTTATAAAAGTATTTTCAGGTATGTTTAAAGTCCTTTTTACCCATTCTTGACTTTTACTACATGGTATGTAAGGAATCTTTCTTTTGTTTACGCTACGAGGTACTTTTTGACTTTTCCGGCAAAAGTACGAGAAGAATGTTTTTTTAACTTATACGGCACGAACGGATTTTTACGATTTTATAAAGCTTGATTTTCATGAATCTTATTCAAAAATATTTCATAACTATTTTAAAGAAAAATCCTATTCTTTTAAAAATGCATGACATTTTGTGAAAAGAAAATGATTTTAAAGAAGAAAGGATATTTTCTTCAAGAATTCATTTCAAGTGTTTTATCAAAACCATTTTCCATCTAAAATGAAATTATTTCATATGTGTATGTTTTAAGTATAATGTCTCTATGATTTAAATGGTTTCACTTTTCTTTTTATGAAATTATATCCATTTCTTTTATATGGATTATGTTATGATGGGATAATGTTTATGAAACCCATTTTATTCTTTGGGTTATTATGAATGATGTCTGTTTATTTTGTGGCACAACTAAGAATGATTTCATTATGAGTTGGGTGGGACCTATATATCCCTCCAATGCATTGGGTAAAGATTTATATCTCATGAGATAGACATGGCTGGAATGGTAAGTTAATCCGGTTCAGTGTTACAGGACTGAAATGAGGAGTGAACTCGATTCAGAAAGGGACTTTGTCCACTAAGATGGTCTTGGCAGCAATGTCTTGGATACTATGGAAATCATTACATGTGCTTAATGGATGCCACAATTACATGTTTTATTCCCATGCTATTTTATCGTTCTTAATTTTTCTTTATGATCTATGCCTTATGTACTTCCATGTTTTATGTCATTGCTCAAGATTTTGATGTTTAAACATTATGTTCATGTTTTTAGGTTCAAATGTATATGGTATGTTTTATTTTATCCATGTTTACCCTTACCGACCATTTGAGCTCACCCTTTTTATGTTTTATTTTCCCCCAGGATTAAAAGAAAGGTTTTAGGTAAGGAAACAAAAAGTGGAAGATCTTATGGGAGATGTTGAAGATCTTTCACCACGATTAGAATATTACATTCCGAGTTTCCAAAGACACTAAACTATTATGATCCTTGTGTGTATGTTTTTGTTATATATTAAGTATTCCGCTAAAGAAATGTAAGGTCGATGTACATCAAGATTCGGGTCTCTACATAGTAGGTGGATATATTGGGTTTATTACTATGGGATTTTCCCTCAGCCTTCCTGAGAAAGGATGGTCGAGCGTATTGGGCATTTTGATTTTATCGTGTGTGACATGTCAACGAGGATGATTTCTCATGTATTGGTGTATTATGGCTTATTCTTGATCTCCTAGGTTCACCCATGTCTGTTGGATTTCAATTACTTGCTGTGATGAATATGGTTCTTGTATATATTTTCTTTTCATTGCCCTGACTATGTAACTACTATAGCATTTTCATGTGTAATGTTTTTACTATAAAGTGATGTGTGGTTTTAAAGTGGTTTATGAAGAATGTTTTCAAAGAAAGGAGTTTTATACTTTTTGTGCAAATTGAAAATGTAAACATCACTTCCCCTTTGGAAAATGCGGATGTCTCACTAAAATAATGACTTGGTTTTTTGAGAAATGAATAGGGGCAATGACTTGTAATTTGTTTTTGAGTAACATGTAGAAAACCTTAATTTTATAAATTGTAGTTCAAACTTGAAATGATGTTCCTTTTATTTTAAATTTAGTGCATTGGGAATATATATCGGGCTAGCCTACTGAGTTTTAATACTCACGCCTATAGTTCTTTTCTGTTTTTAGTGTTTGTGCAGGCTACAGCTTGGGTGCATCTACCTCAGGCGATGTTTGGTCATGAGTTGGAGAGTGACGCGTGAGGTCACACTGAGATAGTGGTTGTCTCTTTCGGTTAATTTTATTTTCTTTTGTTCTTGTTTAGTTACTTTACTCTCTTTATTTATTTTTCGCTGATCTGTTCTATTTCAGGTACTTTATTTATTTATTTATTTTGGGCGAAATCATTCTCATAACCTCTGTTGATGCCCTGGCACTTATCGCCAGCTCGAGAGGATCGGGAATGCCTCTAGGGCCAAGTTACGGGCTGGCTCGGGTGACTGGTTCATGGTCAAATCTGGTTGGTTCGTGACATATACTTATATGAGTTAGAGACTCAATGATCATCTAAGGGGAAACAGTTAAATTCAGGCCCTTATAAATACATGTATTAGGGTGTTCCACATTTAATACAACTTGGTGAAGTTGGTGCACATCATTCCATTGATGCTTAGTGTGGCTGCAGTAGCTCTGTCCAAACTGATGTTTATCTTGACAGATCTGAAGGACCCTTACTATCTGTTTGGGGTTTTTGTTGTATTGGGTGGTCTCCCTATATTTATAATTGGTATTTTAATAGGTATTTTTGGGTAGTATGGTTTTCCTTTGATCTTGCTATAATTTAAAAACTTCAGTGTTTAATTAAATAAAATTCCTTGTGTTTATTTTGTAAGTTTTATTCAGATAAAATGAAAATTAAATAGAATAAAACCATAATATTATTATTACATGAGAAAAAGGTTTGGGGCGTCACAGATACCCTATGAATAATCATACCTAGCTCAAATGGTTCAATTGAAGGAAAGCAACGAAATTGTGTAAATTACCATTGCTAAGGAAAATGCTGATGTATTTTCCAAAGAGTTACTCAAACATCCCCCAGATCATGAGGTAGAGTTATCAATAGAGATCATACCCAAATCTACTTATATATCTAAATTCCCCAATGAGATGTCCCTAATCAAACTAGAAGAGTTAAATAAGTAGATTCAAGAGCATTTGAAAAAATGGTTCTTATTCCCTTGTGCATCACCTTAGGTTGCAACAGTTCTCTTTATTAAGAAGAAGGATGGATTGATGTATCTGTGTTTTGATTATTGGAATATCAATAAGATCACTATAAATAAAAAGTATCCTCTTACAAGTATTGATAACTTATTTGATCGACTACGAGGATCTCCATACTTGTCAAAGGTAGATCTTCATTATATATATCATCAACCAAACATGTAGAAGAATGATATACAGAAGATGACTTTCCATACAAGTTATGAGAAAAATGAGTTCATAGTAATTCCCTTAAAACTTAATAATACCCCTAAAATATTCATGGATTTGATGAATAGAGTCTTTAGATAATTACTCAACAAATCTTTGGTAGCGTTTATTAATGATATTATCATTTAATCCAAGATAAAAGAGGTACATGAAGATCATCTAAGGATTGTGTTGGCGAAATTAAGGAAGGATAAAATTTATTCTAAGTTTAGAAAGTGTAATTTTGGATGCATTAAGTCAAATTCTTGGGGAACATGATCACAAGTGAAAAAATTTATGTGGACCCTTCAAAGATAAAGGCAATTGTGGAATAGTCCAGACCCACTGGTGTCACAGAAACCTGTAGTTTTCTTATCTTAGTTGGGTATTATCGATTTTTTGTAATAAATTTATAATAAATTTATAGACCTCTAATTAAGTTAACATTAAAAGGGGTAAATTATTTTTGGATGAAAGACTGTGAGAAAAGATTAAAGGAGCTTAATAAGAGGCTAATAATTTCACATGTACTCACACTACCTACAAATGTAGAAGGTTTTTTATATACAATGATGCTTTAAAGAAAGAATTGGGTTCTGTACTCATGAATAATGATAATGTGATATCCTACACCTCATGATAGTTAAAGATCCATGAGAAGAACTACCTAATGATTGATCTGCAGTTAGTAGTATTAATCTTTGTTGTAAAGATTTGGTGGAACTACCTCTTTGGTGAGAAGTGTGATATATATATCGATCATAAGAGTCTAAAGTATATATTCACATAGAAGGAACTCAACATGCTCAAAGAAGATGGTTAGAGCTAATCAAGGACTATGATTTCTTTATTAACTACCATCCAGGAAAGGAAAACAAGGTAGTTGATGGTCTTGGTAGAAAATAACTTGATACTCTATCCATGATGTGGATTGAGCAAGACCCTATCTTATTTGATATGAAAAGTATGGATTTGGAAATCATAACAGTAGGGAATAAATCATACCATTCCCAAATTATTTCTTAACCATCTATACAAGATAAGATAAAGGAGGCATAAAGATATGATCTTGAGTTAACAAATAAGAATCAAATGGTAAAGTAAGGGAATCTATATGAGTTCGGTATTGACGATGATGGTGTGATTTAGTTTGGAATGAGACATTGTGTCCCTTAATCACCTAGGATAAATAAGGAGCTATTGGAAAATGAACATAGATCACCTTTCTCTATCCATCCTAGAAGTACCAAGATGTAATGTGATATTGGAGAACTCTTCTGGTGGGACAACATGAAGAATGATATTATGGAGTATGTCTCAAATTGTTTGGTATGTCAACAAGTTAAAGCAGAGTGATGGAATTCCAAAGGAATTGTGAAACCATTTTCTATAGCCACGTAGAAATGGGAGAATATCACCCTGGACTTTGTCACTAGTCTCCCAAATACATCCAAAGAAAATAATGTGATATGGTTTTTGGTATATTGACTCACTAAGACTACCCACTTTATTTCTATTTGGGAAGTTTTCTCTCTTGAACAACTTTCTAGGATATATGTTAATGAAGTGGTTAAACTACACGGGGTTCCACTTTCAACCATCTCTGACCATGATCCACGGTTCAAATCTAAATTATGGAGAAGTATTAAACATGATCTGAGTACTTAATTGAATTTTATCATGGATTATCACCCTCAAACTGATGGACAATCTAAAAGGAATATTCAGACACTTGAGGAGATGACAAGAGATTCCTTAATGGAATTTAAAGGAGTATTAGATTAGTATATCACATTGGTTCAGTTATCATATAACAACAGTTTCCACTCAAGTATTCAAATGGCTTCATATGAAGCTCTATATGGGAAGTGATGCAAAAATTCAACTTGTATGGATGAATTTGGTGAATTAAAGCTTCGTGGACCTAATCTTGTGTAAGAGACGATATATAAGGTTCAATACATCCAAAAACATATAAAATCTACTCAAAGATGAAAAAATATCATTGTTAACAATTGTTGAAGGGATTTGGAGTTTGATGTTGTAGAAATTGTTTTCCTTTGAATATCACTATGGACGAGATTCATGTAGTTTAGAAAGAAAGGGAATCTTAACCCAAGGTACATTGACCCCTATGATATCCTTGATCACATAGGAATAGTGGCCTATTGGCTTGAAATTCCACTAACTATATCTCATGTTCATGATGTGTTTTAGGTATCAATATTGAGAAATTACATACCAAATCCATCACATGTATTGAATCCATAGGTGGTACAATTGGATAATAACCTCTCATACAAAGAGCAACTGGTGAAGATCTTGGACCGTAGAGACAAAGTTCTATGCAATAACACAACTCACCTAGTCAAAGTGTTGTGGAGGAACCATAAGTATGAAGAGGCGACATGGGAACCAGAGGAAACAATGAAACAGAAGAAACCTCATCTATTCATAACTGAGAATATGAGTTGAAATTTTGGGGTTGAAATTTCTAAAGGGGGAATAATGTGACATCCAATATTTTATAAATGATATTTATCTATTGAAATAAATGTGTGTTATAAAATACTATACAATATTATACACATAAAGGAATCAAAAATAATTTATTAATGAACACTATTATATTAATCAGTAATGAAACTGATTAAAATTCAAAACATTACAACTAGATAAAAAATATAAAATATAAAAATATAAAATGGGAAAATATGGATTTCATGAATCTATTAGAATCATCTCCCCCACAACCAACATTATGTAAAAGAAAAAAAATTAGTAAAATAATAAACATTATAGAAAATAGAAATATAGATCCTTGATAGAAATTTCATTGAATATTGATTAAAATAATGGAGTGGTATATATAGGAGGTAATGTGGCCATTGGTATAGTAACCTAAAATTTGAGAATAGTAACATGACAATTGGGAATAGTAACCAGACCGTTGGAATAGTCCATCCAACGGCCCGACGGCCTTCAATTTTTTCTTATTATTTGATAAATCCCCCTTTTATGGGAAGATGGGGGGAACCCTAACAGAATCCATGGACTTAAGACAAATCACATCTGAATGGAAAAAATATAAAAAAACCGACAACAAGAACCTACCCCTCCCAAGCATTTGAACATGATGAAGCTCTCCACCGTTGCAGGGCGATTCGATAAGCAAATGTCCTGTATCAAAGCACATGCCCGGTCCGATGGCTGACGTCATACCCTCTCAACAACAAAATCCCTAAAACACTGTAAAGATGAACTGCCAGCTCTGAATCCTCCTCTGGGGCTTAATCGAAGTGGTAGAATTTGGTTACACTAACTTCCCACATTCGAGCTCAAACCAAGGACAATTTCAAAGCCTCAAAGACGAGCAGCACAATACCAAAATTCAGCATCATCACAAAGCACTTCTCAAGTCAACCTCCACCCCACCATAAATATTATTTATCATGATTAATATATTTAAATATAAATTTTATAATTCCAAAAAATAAATATCATTATTAAAAAACTCAAATAAAATATAAGCACATTTTTAATAAACTGTATTTTAAAGTATTTTATAAAAATCATTATTTTTATTATAAAATTTTAAATTACCTATTTTAGAAATTTATTTTTATAAAATCAATATTATTTTTTAAATAATCATAACAAAATTTTCTAAGGGTGATTTTTTTGGTAATTTTCTGAAATACTTCAATTTTTGTGAATAGTGAAAATACAGTTTAAAGAGAAATTGGTGTATCTTAATTTGCTTCATTAATGATGTAATCATGGAATAATCCTTTATAGAACTTTTAGTTTGGCCATGATATATTTTATTTCATAAATTAGTCATCAAAATATGATAAATTTAATTCCCAAACCTAAAAATTACTTTACAAATCCTAAAAATCCAAAGTATTACATTAAAATATTATTTTCTCATTTTCCCAACTTTAATTTTGAATTAACTAATGAATTCAAATTATAAAGGGGTTTTAAAGTCTTAAAATTAATATATTATATTTATATATGATTTATAATATCAAAATTTTATTATTATAAATTTTACCTTTGATATATTATTTTAATCAATATTTTATTCTAAAAATATCCCTCTCCTCAATTATGAATAACCCATCTACCTTCTCTTGGAAAAAAACTCCTCCTACCCATTATAAATCCCAATATATATCCATATACTCCCTATCAATACTCTTATAATACTTAGGGAAATTTTAGAACAATACAACTCTAATCACAAAGGGAGTTATAGTGTCGTACAAGAGAAGCTTCACCAAGGAGAGAGTTAGTCTCTGTTAACTCTTCCCTCTTTTCTTATTCTCTTTCTTACTTTTCCAAATTCCTTTTAAAAAATACTATAAAATTAATTATTCAGTAATTTCAAATAATATTAATGATTTTAACCTACTGTAATTAAAATATTTATAGAAAATATAAATATTATACTTTCTTTTCCCTCTCTCTGGAAAATGTCCCTTCGGTTAACCACCTATAAAGACATTTCCAAGTCAATAATTATAACCAAAATCATGGATGGACATCAAAAAATATATATAACATATAAATATGTAATTAAATTTGCTCTATTCTTTTAGAATTAATTATACTAATGTATAAATTACAAAATAGAAAAATCATGGAAAAAGAGGATTTTTTTTAGAAAAACATGATACCAAAACACTTCAATTTCATCAAAGGGAATTAAGAAATATAATCCAATGGTTATAATTTATAAATAGTTGTATAAATGAATATAATTTACTTATAGATAAATGTTTTCTTAAATACATTTTTTTGTTTTAGGAGACATAAAAACAACAAAAATAAAGTACGAATTAAGGTATGAAGATTCTCAAACCTGACTCCCTTTATTTGGGGTTTCCCTAATTCACATAAATATCATTATGAATATTAATTTAATTTTATTTAAATATTATTTTATTTTTATTACCTTTTCTTTTCAGGGATATACATGTTTTTAATATTATTTTATGAAAAATAAAAAGATTTTACAAAAGAACTCTTATTTCCAAAACACATCTTGACTCCTCTTGAGTTATTTATTCTTTGTTAAGAAATGGTGAATCTTATACCAAATATGTACCTTTCCATTTTAAATTTGGTAACACCAGGTTTACTCATGAAATCATGATTTATCAAATCCTTATGAAACCCACTTCTTTACATGGGTTACTTCATGGAATTGATTGATATTTGTTCTATGTGGCATACATGATTATGTAAATGTAATGATGTGAGGGGTGGACCCGGAATTATATATCCCTCTAATTAATTGGGTAATGTGATGTATCTCATGAGATTATGTGTATTACAAATGAACATAATGCTTGATTTTTATAAAATGATGATGTTATGATTATGCACATATGTTATCTGTGAACACGATAATAGATTTGTTCACAACTATGTGAGGTATTTTACCACTAAGGTAGAATGATTAATTTTTATACATTTTCACATTACATTACTTTATAGTATTTTCTCTTCAAGATATTTATAATGACCTTATGCTTATGATATCATGACTATGATTATGATCACCCATGTTATATTGATTTATGCCCCTTATTCATCCTCTTACTGGGATTTTAGCTCACCCCTTTCATTTTTGTATATCATCATGTGATTACTTGTAATAAGAATAACATGAGGGCCATTAAGAAGATAGATAAAAAGGAATTGAATAATTTTTATGTTTTATTATGTAAAATTTATTTATGAGCCTAATTTCCCCAAGACGCTAAACCTTTTAATCCTTTATTTGTAATGCTATTATGTTGTTTATCTTAAAATGATGTAACAAGTTATGAAAGGAAAATTAGGTTTGATATACTAGTAGTAATCCATTCATGTTCCATGATCTCTATACTTCAGTATAGAATCACTGGGTGATAGCCCTACCAATCCTGATAACTTTAATTTTTCATGGTTGATCGCATCTTAGTTCTTCTGGAATGAGGAAGGACACTTAGTGTTCTCTTGAAGGCTTGAGAGAGGAGGAAGTGAGAGAACATTCAAGATCAATAGATCTCTCTCTATGGATTGATAGAGTCACTCTCTACCAATTTTCACAAAAAGATTGATTATGGAAAGTGATTTAATTATATCTTTATAATGGAAGTTTTAGGGTTGGAAAATTGCACACAAAACCCTTTCCATGTTTATAATTTATTAATCAAACCCATGGGAATTAATAATAATATTTTTATTATTAATTTATTGAAATGTAAAACTCTTTTAAGAATATATAAATAAATATCATTTATATTATTTCCATTCAAACCATTAATCTCAATCCACTTTCCCTTATCTATATTTATAGATACTTTAATAATAAATATTTATTTAATAAATAAATATTACTGCATTATTCATCGATAAATATAATAAATATTATATTCATCAAACCGTGTAAACTAATATTTTTTATTAGTATTTAAATCACTTATTATTTCTAATAACTCGTGATTAAATTATGTTGATCAACCAAACCTGAATAAATATTATTTATTATAACATATAAAATTTAATATTGAATTTAACTGAGATTGTAGATACACTTATGGAGTGTCCATCCAGGCCTTTTTCTCACTGTAATTAGGCATAACTATCTAAAGTCAAAGGTTAGCATCTAGAAATGTACCAAGGAACCCATAGAGAATTAAGTTAATGTCTCAATGACATTCAACCTCCCATGAATGCTTACCATGTAATATAATCCATTTTATTTCAATATCTCTAATCAAGTAGGTTTCATATCGGTTATATAAAACTATATACTCGATGTCTATTTCTTTGAATTTCTAAAAATGAACTCAGCCAAAAAACACTTTAGCCAAGGATTTATATAGGTTGTTTCATTCCTATCAAATGGAATGAGATATTAACATCCATCAATGGATGGATGTAATAAATCCTTTATCATATTATACATTAATACAATATCACTCATGATGTACCCAACTTATCATACCTCACTGTGACCATATGTCATCATGGTTTTCATAAATTCATAAAATCATGTGAGTCATTAAATCCATTAATGATAATATTAAAGTCTAATGATCAATACACGCATTCATGAATTGGAACATTCAATGACACATGGAAATGTGTATTAACGGGTCTATTATCATAGCTTCCTAACTTGAATATTACAAAGGGGAAACACCATGAAATAACATCTCAATGTCTTTCGAGCCTCCTAACCATGGTAGCCTTTACTTTCTATTTACTATTAGCTAATATCATCCTTCCATTTAACAAGTATTCAAGAACATTATTGTGGTACCTCAAGGTTCTCATTATTGTAGAGAGGTGCTATGAACTTTCAGTGTGGCATATATTCTTAAGACATTATCATATATAATATTCATACAATGGAACAATCATGATATGATAAGAAACTTAATTAATAAAAAAACATGTAATCATGTACTAAGAAAGTTATTTTTAGTTCACCAACTCCAACAAACTCTCACTTTCACTAGATTCAATTAACAACATATTTTAGTCCACTAGTTGTCACATGATACTCATTCCTCTGCTGAGATAAATAATTTTTAAAGGGTCCACCGTGTTTTTCTATATAAATATTCTATTCATTGAAACTTCACCTCATTGATAAAAATCCCTCAATACAAGAAACATATGAAATATGTGATTTGTCCTTTGGCATGACCTCGATTATTTGAAAAATCCATTGCTTCATTATTATCATGATAAATTATAATAGGTTCTTCACATATAGGCACCAAATTGTTGGAACCACGACCGTTCTATGCTGAAAATGGGGTATGGGTTGTGTTTTTTATCAATCCTCATTGAAATTTTAGAAAGTTTGTCAAGAAAGGGATCATACTATTTAATCAGGAAACATTATTAAAGGTGGCATCGTTTCCTAGTGTTTTCCAGATTTTTGGGTCCAAAAATTGGAATATGGAGAATAGTGTTTTTTGAAAAGGGAGTTGTGCATGAGATTGATGGGTGTTTAGATACTTGAACTCAAGGCCTAATTTGGGACCAGTGCATCAAAATATGGGAAAGTAAAAAAGTGTGTGCATGACATAAATGTGCGTGAAAGATGAGGTTTCGTGGAAGAATCTTATGCAACCAATGCAATGTCAAAATGGGTTTTGTGTACTCATGAAAAATCGTGCGCGCACCAAAAAAAACATGTCAAAAACATGTGTGCAGTTTCATTGAGGCCTATAAATAGGTGGCTACACCCATGGAAGACTTAATAATTGTCCAACAAAATTTTTTTTGCTATGCCGCGTAAAATATTTGTGCATGAAAGAATTGAAGAGAGTTAATCTTGCACGCAAGGTGTTCCTTTAGTTTGAAAAGACCAAGTGAACAATTTGGTGTAGTTGCGTAAAAGATAAGGGTTTCGCAGAAAGTATGGGTTACATGAAATTCATCTTGCATGACAAATCCCAAATCTTGCACGCAAGTCCAGGTATTCCACACAAGTGTAGTTTTAAGATTCTGATAGGATTTTGAATATCTGGTTTGTGTGATCAGTGATTTCAGGTGAATAAATTCAGAACTTTGATGCAAGTAGTGTCTCATGTTAGATAAAGACAAATAATTAAATGCAAATCTATTGAAGAGACCCTCAAGTCAATAAACTGAGTAATAATTCTCCCAAGGTAGTGAGCAAGGGGGATTCGAAGGATGTGCTATGAGGGACGCAATAGGATATCTCTAAATTATTGTAAATGTAGTGTGCTTGGCATAGAGTGACTGTGTCTCAACTCTTGTACTCCAAAACTAGTGAAGATTAGTGGATTTTTATATGACTGAAACACTGTCAGTGTATGCTCCTTGGACATAGCCCTTTGTGGTGAACCAAGTAAAAGTGTTGTGTGGTCTCTTCACATGTGATTGTTTAATTTCCATTCATATCTATCATATAGGTTTAACATGTTCCTACCAACATGGAAACAAGATCCGTCAATTTAAAAGAAAAATTTGACACCCTGTTTCACCCTCCTCTCTCAGGGAATCCAAGTGTTCTACACACATCAATCACTTGGAAAAAATGTTAAATCCAAATTGTTTCCTTGGATGTATTAGAAGCCACAATATACTCAAACTTCACTATGTAATTGGTGAAAACTAGATGCTTTGAAATCTTCCATCTTACAACTCCTTACTTAAGACAAAATATATATCCAAAATATGACTTTATATCATTTTTATCAATCATAAATCTAGAATCTATATAACCCTTGATGAATATATCTTCCTCTCATCCATACACCAAGATCTTATCCTTAGTTCATCTCAAATACTTAAGGATATCCTTAATAGTAGTCTAATGATGTTCACCTTGATCTGATTGATATCTACCTACCATGCTTAAATCATAGGAAACATAAATCCTTTTACATAACATGGAATATATGATAGATCCTATCCTATAAGAATATGATATCTTACTCATTATATCTCTTTCTTCTTTTGTCTGAGGACACATTTTCTTGGAAAGATTTATACCATGTGACACTGGAACCAATCTCCTTTTGGATTTTCCCATACTGAACCTCAATAGTATCTGGACAATGTATGTACCTTGACTTAGTCTAAAAATCCTCTTGGATATATTATTCACAGTCTTGGACCCTAGAATATAGGCCAACTCACTTAAGTCCTTCATGGATAATCACTTCATCAACTATGCCTTAACCACTTATAAGGTTGGTCTCTCATTTATAATTAGTAATATGACATCAAAATATTTTACTATGAAAACAAATATGATCTCAATAAAACACTTATAAACACATGGAGTACATTCTTTCTTAATGAAACCAAATTATTTTATTGATTAATCAAATCAAATGTTTCATGAAATGTATACTTGATTTAATTAATAAATGTGTCTTTTCAACTTTCATAAATTTTTGTAGTTCCTGGAGTCACAAACCCTTCTTTTTATGTCATATGCACGTCCTCCCAAAGGTTCCCATTAATAAATTTAGTTTTAACCTCTATTTTCTAAATCTCATATTCATGGTAAGCTATTATGGAATGTAAAATGTTGATGGATTTAAATATTATAATTGTAGAAAAGGTTTCATCATATTCAATTCCTTGATTTTGTAAAAAACCTTTATCTAATATTCATGCTTTATATGTATTTACTTTACCTTTCATGCCCATATTTCTCTTGAATACCCATTTACAACCATCATGATTTACTTAAAATGTAATTTTGATTAGAACCTTGACTTGGTTATAATACATTAAATATATCTCATAATTTATGTATTTGTTCCATCTTGTAGCTGTCGAGCTCTCTATAACCTCAATTTAGGTGAGAACTGTTGGAGTTTGCGGCCTAGAACCAACTACTTTGTACTTTATTCATTAATAAAAACCTTAACAAATATTTATTGTTCTTTTACGTGACAATGCATGTGATAATGTCCAAAGGATAGTTGTTTCATTAAAGGGTCATAGCAAATCCCTGCTATGATGAGAACCCGAAAGTTTCATAACACTGTTCTTGAATATATGTTCTATGGTTGGATGATGTTATCCGAGGGACACAAATAATACAGGCCATTAGGGGTGAGGACTCATGAAAATTTGAGGCATCTTCTCATGGTGTTTTTTGTTGATAATATCCAGGAGAATATTATGAGAATGAAACATGCCGGTAGGAAATCCACGTTTCATAGTGTCATTGGATGTTCCAATCTATGGATGTGTGTATTGGTCCTTATAATTTAATATTATTCTTAATGGGTATTAGAACTCACGCAGTTAGATGTATTGATGAAAACTATGATGAAACACTGTTCACAGTGAGATAGGATATGTTGGGTGTGTCATGAGTAATACTGCATTAATAGATAATGCGAGAAAGGATTTGTCCCTTATGATCCATAATGGAAGTAGATATCTATGGCCCTTTGATGAAATTGATATAGCCTAAATAAACCCATGGCCATGGTAAGGAATGGGTGATTTCAATTTCGTAAATTCAAAGAAAGAATAATCAATCACATGGGTTGATGGCACTAGCAAGCAACCCTCTTGATTTGAGATATCAAGACAAAGGGATTACATTACATGGTAAGCATTCGTAGAAGGTTACACATCATTGTGGCATTAACTTCTTTCTCTATGGGTGTCTGAGCATGTTGCTAGACACTAACCTTGGACTTTAGGTAGGCTTCACCTAATTCCACTGAGAAATAGGCCTAGAGGGGCACACACTAAGTGTGTCTATGTATCTCAGTTAAATATTAATTTAACAAGTTGAATAAATATTATTCTCGATTGTAGTTTAATAATTATTCAAGGATGTTTGATCTCATTTTTTTAGACACTAGTTATTCGAGAGAATATATTATGGATGAAATAATATATTTATTAGTGAGTAATGTAGTGATATTTATTTTAGAAAAAAATATCCATTATTCAAGGTCTAATAAATGTGGTGTAGGAACTAAAGAAATGGAAAAACAAAACTACATGTCGTGTATATTAATATACACATCATGTAATTTTTATAGGGATTTGGGATAAATAATATTATTTATTTAATTAAATAATATTAGGTGTAATTAATTGGGCGCATTTCAAGTAATAATAATGGTCAACTGTTATTATTAGACATGAGGTATTACTAAGAATTAAATGAAATGAATAAACACTTTTGGATAATTAATTATTTTTTATTATTATAAGTAATTAAAATCCCAATTATATAATTCTCATTAGCCTAGAATTTTTTTGGTTGTGCACAATGGATCTAAAATTCTCTCAAGACAAGAGATAATTATTTCTCCACCAAGAACATCTCAAGTTTTGAGAGAGATCCTCCTCCACCAGATCAAGGAGAGTGCTTTGGAAGCAGCTCTCAGGGATATCGAAGGCTGGCATCACTAGAGAATTATCTTCCATGATAGCACCTGGAGATCCCTTTGGTGAAGTCCAGAGATACGTGGATCAAATGTGGATCATCGTTAGAGGAAGATTACACTTGGATTCTATGACACACCGACAGATCATATCATATTGTGATTGTAAACATCAATGAAGAGATAATTCCATCAAGCTAATTCTTTTCTTTTAATTAAATTAATTATAACAAACATTTAATGATCCTCTCCATGGTTCTAGGACTCCCTTACTTTCTTTCATTCTTTATTATATTTTGAAGATTCAATATTTTATTATCGTGACAGATCTCGGATTGATCATTATTAACGGAAAAAATCTAGTTGGGTACACCCATCCATGCACTTCCGCTACACCCAGAACCTACAAGAGTTATCAGAGCGGTCATATCATTGATTATAATTATTTTTTTTGTTGGTGATTTACGCATTTAATAATTTATTTGTTTCAATTCAAGTTAATCGTTCTATAAATCTAAATCTCAAGATCTATTCATCCTCTTTTATTTCTCGTTCACCTTACAAAAATGATATGTTCTTTTAATTCTGATTAAAATAAAATAGTGGATCTCATCTGAAGGTTCCAAAGCTTCCTGATCATACAACACCAGAACATGCACTGTGTATTCAATAATACACATCGGGTAGTATAGGTTCCATGCACTAGTATGGTCTACCAAACCAGGTCGTGTCATTGGATTCTATCTAAATCTTTAAGACAACGTGTGTTGACCAAGAATAGGTGGCACACAGTTTTTAGATTACATGTTGTGTGGCCCACTAAACACAGTGTGTAGTCCCTTCAGGTTAGGGTTGGACCTTATACCCCATACATGGCTTGCCCGACTGGAAATAGTGTAACACAGATACTACACGTCGTGTGTCCCACTAAACATGTCATGTACTCTGAAGATTTCTAAAGTAAATCTACACACCATGTCCTCGAGCACGTACTACGGATGAACGGTGAAAAAAATTACACACCGTGTAGTCGGAACTACACGCCCTTTACTCATCCAAAATTTCACAGATTTATTAAAATTTATTATTATATTATACAAACCCTTGAGATGTGTACCATAGTGCAGGCGTAATGATAATCCAAAACACATTATAGGTGTTACGTATATATGTGTTTAATTTAACATCTATATAATGTTCATTTCTACTCATTGGGTATTTATGAAAATGAATTCATCGGGTTTCCTCCAAGGTAAAAGTTATGTACAAAGGTAATTTTAAATGAATTTATTTTTTTAAAATTATGGTGGATTAAAATCTCAAGGAAATTCAGAAAAAGTTTTTAATACAAAATAATTGACTAATTAAGGATAATTAATTAATTCGAGCGTGATTTATATTAAACAAGAATGATTAAAGAATTGAATGCTAGTTTTATTTATGCGTAAATATCGTTTCATGTATGGATGATCATGAGATAGACCAAGAACTTTCACTATTGGAAAAATACCCTATACTAACGGTTTGGAACCGTTGGTATAGGCCTCCAAACTGTTGGTATAGACTATACCAACGGTTTGGAGGACCGTTTCCAAGTAAGCCGTGAGGATAAGTCTATACCAATGGTTTTGGTAAAACCATTTATATAGACCTATACCAACGGTAAAATCGTTGGTATAAGTAATATGAAAATCTATACCAACGATTCCATAAACTGTTGGTATATGTTAATCAAAAAATAATCATCATGTTGGTTTTGATCCCAACACCTCCCGTTTGGGATTAAACGACCTAACCACTAACCTAACTTACTTTTGTGAACATAATTTCATAAATATATATATTTATTATTGTAAGTATTTTAAATTTTTATTTATTTAATGTCCACTGTAATAATATTCCATTAAAAATACATGTACCTATACCAACGATTTTGAGAAACATTGGTATAGGTTGTTTGATTTGGGGACCTATACCAATGGTTTTGGAAAAATCGTTGGTATAGGGGGGACCTATACCAACGGTTTGTCCAAATTGTTGGTATAGGGTCTCTATAATTGACCTATACCAACAGTTTTGGCCAAACCATTGGTATAAGTCCAAATTAGTGAACCTATACCAATGGTTTGGCCAAACCATTGGTATAGGTCCAAATTAGTGAACTATACCAACAATTTTCCCAAAACCGTTGGTATAGATCATATTTCCAGTAGTGTTTGTATGTGAATGGTTTATTTTAATTAATTTATTTAAATTAAATTTTTTGTCCTGCGAGCCTTCTCCTCATTATTATGTAGGGCCTACATGCCCAAGGTTTCTTTTATGTAAAACTCCATTTTACCCCTCACCAGTGAGTGAGATAAAAGAATATGTAATGGATAGAGCTCCTAAGCTAGTGGAGGCAGCTCAAGTTGGGATCCAAGGTGAAACCAATCCAAGGAGTACAAAGGAAGATAGGTGGAAATCTATAAACACGAACCCAAAAGGTTCAAGGTGTTTCTCCCCAAGGTCATGGGTTAGTTTATAAACCGCTAGATAAACTAACCAATAGAAAAAGCTCATGTTCATACCATTTATTTTATTTCTATCAGTTTCATGGTTTATTTATTGTGGGTGTGTTGTCATAGTCACATAATTAATGAATTAAACTAGAATGCAAGATTGAACTAAAATAAGACTAGATTATGCGTAAATATTATCTTATACATGGTTAATCACTTAATTATATCCCACTTAATATTAAAAAGCATGTAATCAAAGATAATAAAATGTAAATTTATGTATAAGGATAAAATCCCTCAAATAAATATTAAGTTGGTATAACCTTCCATAATCTTGGTTAGAATCGAACCATAGTTCAAGGTGCTTGACCAACCCTAGTTGGGGTGCTTTAAATTATCAGGGAATTCTAATTCAAGGTTTTGGGTTGACTTGACTTGGTTCACATCAAGGGTTGACTACCACATTAGGACTTGTTTTTTCCAATAGGAAAAGGTTGAGGAAATCTAAAATAAAAGGATTTCAGGATTGGGGAGTCCACTTAGCATATCAAGGAACTGCGAGTTAATGCAGTTGGCATTTGGAATGCCTACCTAAAACCCTTCAAGTTTCTTGATCAAACCTATTTATGGTAATGAGAAGGGAAATATGGATCATTTCCACTAAAATATTCATGAAATAGAATATTTTGAAGTCAATGGAGAGTGCTATTGGATTTAGATAAAATAATGGGGGACTAATAAGTATTAAATTATTTATTTGTCTCAGTTTTACCATGACAATTTAATGATATTTTATCACCTTAATTTTTATAAATGGAAAGAAAAATGACTTCAAACATATCATTTCGAACCATACTCATTAAAGAAAACCTTCTAAACAACACCAATTTCCAGGAATGCAAGAGGTGTTTACACGTCATCCTTCACCGCGAGATGAAATTGTACGTGATGGAGGATCCTATTACAGTTTCTCTTAGAATACATGCAAGTGATAAGGAACTATCACTCTATATGAAACATATGGATGATTCCATAGATGTCCAATGTTTCATGCTATCGAAAATGTCTAATGATCTCTTAAAGCAACATGAAAACATAGACGTGTATAGCATGATGTCTCACTTTAAGGATCTATATCAAGATAAGGTGAGACAGGAGAGATACGAGATATCTAAGGCTTTGTTTACAACTAATCTTGGAGAGTTTGTTCCAGCTGGACCTCATGTAGTCATGCTTATTGGATAAATTGAACGCTTGGAAATATTAGGGATTAAGTTCCCGGATGATTTGCGTACAAATATCATCCAATCATCACTTCCCAAGACCTTATCTAGATTTATTGTCAACTAAAACATGAGCAACAATGAAAAGAGTCTATCAGAACTTCTGACCTTAATTCACCAAGTAAATATGGACATGGAGTGTGACAAACCCGCAGTCCTTATGGTGAATAAGAAAAGGAAGGACAAGGCAAAGGGGCCAAGGACATATAAACGATCTGAAGCCCCCGAGCATCGTACCTCCAAGAAGGGGAAGATCGAGAGGCAGGGTAAGGAATGGGAGGTGTTATGTTTTGCATGTGGAAATCTAGGACACTAGAAAAGTAACTACACCCAGAATCATGGGAATAATAAAGGTGCATTCATTATCAAGTGTAATATTTTCATTTCTACACATTGGGTATTAGATACAACTTTTGGGGCTCACATCTATATTCAAATGCAGGAACCAAGAAGATTTATAAATATTTCCAGAGGGGAGGTGGATCTTTGAGCTTCCAATGGTGTGAGGATGGCTGTATTGGCCATTGGCGATTACCATCTCTCATTTCCAACTGGGATGCTTTTGGTTTTACATAAATTTTATTATGTACCTAGTGTTACTAAGAACATAATTTCTATATCATGTTTGGATATATATGGATTTATTTTCAAGTTTGTAAATAAGGGTTATTTATTTTATAACAACAACTTATGTTATGGTATGGCGCATTTAAATAACAGTTTGTATGTATTAAATTATGAAAACCAAGTGTTTTCAATCAACAACAAAACAAACTCACATGACTCATACATCACCCAGTTGTGGAATCACCGTCTTGATCATGTAAATGAGAAGAACTTGACAAAGCTCTTCCAAGATGGTTATTTAGACTCTGATGTGCTAAAACCACTTGATAGACATCATGCTTGTTTACAAGGTAAAACTACTAAGTCGCCTTTTGGTGGATAGGGTGAAAGGGGCACATAGCTTCTAGTATTAGTGCACAAAGATGTGTGTGGAACATTTCCAGTAGAAGCTAGAGGTGTATTTTCTTACATTATTACTTTTACTGATGATTTGATTAGATATGGCTATATATACTTAATGAGGTATAAGTCAGATTCCTTATAGAAATTTAAGGAATTCAATAATGAAGTAGAGAATCAGCTTGGTAAGAAGATAAAAAAACTTTGATCGGATCAAGGTAGAAAATACATGAACCAAGAGTTCATTGAACTTTTACAAGAGTCTGGGATTCTATCTCAACTCACCTCTACTTACACACCACAGGAGAATGGTGTTAGTGAAAGGAGAAACTGAACCTTGTTGTATATGGTGAGGTCGATGATGAGTCATGTAGATCTTCCATTATCCTTTTGGGGATATGCATTACAAACCGCAGTTTACACATTAAACCGAGTACCAACTAAGGGAAAAAATGGAATTCCCTATGATACATGGAATGGAAAGAAACCCATTTTGTCACACACACATGTATGGGGATGTGAGGCATTTGTTAAGGCCTTCTCAGGCAACAATCTAGCACCCCATGGCATAAAGTGTATCTTTATAGGATATCCTAAGGAAACGAAAGGATATTACATATATAACCCTTCAAATAAGAAATTCATTGTCGCCATCCAAGACGTATTTCTTGAGAGGGAGCACATCCTCAAAAAGGATAGTGGGAGAAAGATTCACTTCGACAAATTTAGTGCTCAAGATACATAGGATTTGGTATAGAAACAAGTTCTATAGGTCCCCATGGAAGAGGTTCCAGAAACACAAGCACTGCGTAGGATCTCAAGAGAGGTAATTGAAGTATAGATATTTGGTTTCCTATTCATTGAGGATAGTGAATCATTATTGTTGGAAAATGGTGAACTTATCTCCTACAAGGAAGTAGTAGAGAGATCAAAAGCTTCATGATGGCTAGAAGCTATGAAATCTGAGATGAATTTTATGTATCAAAACCAAGTCTAGGTTCTGGTCGATGAGTCTGTTTATGTAAATCCTATTGGATGCAAATGGGTATTCAAGAGAAAGTTGGACATGGAAGGTTAGTTAGAACCTATAAAGCAAGGCTAGTGGCTAAATTATTCATACATTGTCAAGGAATTGACTATGATGAAACCTTCTCACCCCTTTCCATGTTTAAATCCATAAGAATCATACTTTACATAGTAGTTTACCATCACTACAATATTTGGAAGATGGATGTCAAAACATCATTATTTAATGGGAACCTTCAAGAAGATGTCTATCTGACACAACCAGAAGGGTTTGTGACACCAGGTGAATCCAAACAGGTTTGTAAGTTCCAGAAATCCATTTATGGATTAAATCAAGCATCCAAGTCATGGAAAATTCGATTTGATGAATCCATAAAGGACTTTGGTTTCATTAATAATGAATGTGATCCATGTGTTTATAAGAGGTTTAATGAGAATGTGATTGTTATCCAAGTAGTATATGTTGATGACATATTACTTATTGGAAATGATGTATCGGTCTTATAGTTATTTAAGGGCTGGTTATACAAGTGTTTCTCCATGATGGAATTAGGTGAAGCAGTCTACATTCTAGGGATAATGATCATTTGTGATAGATCCAAGAGGTTTCTTGGACTAAGTCAGGGTATATAAATTGACCAGATACTAAATATATTTAGTATGGAAGAATCCAAGAGGGGATTGGTTCTAGTGTCACATGGATTACATATTTTTAAGATAATGTGTCCTCAGACACAACAGGAGAAAGATAGGATGAGTAAGATTCCATATGCTACGTCTATAGGATCCATCATGTATGCCATGTTATGTACCAGGCTTGATGTTTCCTATGCACTGAGCATGGTAGACATATATTAAGCAGATCCAGGAGAACATCATTAGTCTGTTGTTAATAATATCCTAAAGTATCTGAGAAGAACTAAAGATATGTTCCTGGTGTATAGAGGAGATGAAGATCTTGTCATTAGAGGGTATGCTGATACTAGTTTTTAGACAGATCAGAATGATCTGAAGTCAAAATCAAGATATGTTTCTATCTTAACGGAGGAGTTGTGAGCTGGAAGAGTTCAAAGCAACCAGTTTTCGTTGATTCTACAATGGAATCCAAATATATAGTGACTTCTAATGCAGCCAAGGAAGCCATCTGGAATCAGAAATTTATGGTGGAGCTTGATGTGGTGCTTATAAGTAAATATCACATCACATTGTATTGTGATAATACTATAGTGATGGATTTTTCAAAAGAACAAAGGTCACATCAATAGAAAAATGACATTCTCCGTATATATCACCTATTGGGGGATTTCTATCAAAGCGGTGAAGTTTCAATGAGAAGAGTGTCCACGGAAGAGAATGTGGTGAACCTCATGACTAAATGCCTATCTCATCAGAAGCATGAATATCATGTGAGAGCTAGCAGGTTAAAGGTTGTTAGCAGTTGGCTCTAGTACAAGTGGGAGTCTATTGGATTTGGTGGCCTAGAACCAACTAATTTGTACTTTATTCGTTAATAAATACCTTATCACATCTTGATTGTTCTTCTTCTTGACAATTCATGTTATAATGTTCTAAGGATAGTTGTTATATTAAAGGGTTATAACGGAACCCTACTATGATGAGAACCTGGAAGTGCCATAACACTATTCTTTAGTATATGTTCTATGGTTGTATGATGTTATTTGGGCGACACAAATAATATAGTCCATTAGGGGTGATGAATCATAAAACATTGAGGCATATTCTCATTGTGTGCACCCTTGATAATATCCATGAGGATATTATTAGAACGAGACCCGCCAGCTGGAAATCCACATTTCATAGTGTCGTTGGATGTTCCTATCTACGGATGTGTGTATTGGTCCTTAGACTTTAATATTATTATTAATGGGTATTAAAACTTGCGAAATTAGATTTATTGATGAATATTGTGATGACACACTACTCTCCACAAGGTAGGATATGCTGGGTGCGTCATGATTAATACTGCATTAATAGATAATGCGAGAAAGGATTTGTCCCTTATGTTCCACAATGTAAGTAGATATCTCTAACCATTTGATGGAATTGATATAGCCTAAATAAATCCATGGAAATGGTAAGGAATGGGAGAGTTCAATTTCATAAATTCAAACAAAGAACAATCGATCCCATGGGTTGATGGCACTAGCATGCAACCCGCTTGATTCGAGAAATTGAGAAAAAAGGATTACATTACACGGTAAGCTTTCGTAGGAGGTGACATGTCATTACGGTGTTAACTTCTTTCTCTATGGGTGCCTTGGCGGGTTTCTATATGATAACATTGGACTTTAGAAAGGCTCCACCTAATGCCACTGAGAAAGAAGCCTAGAGGGTCACACACTAAGTGTGTCCAAGTATCTCAGTTAAATATTAATTTAACAAGTTTAATAAAGATTATTCCTGACTGTGGTTTAATAATTATTCAAGGATTCCTGGTCACATTTTTTTGACACGATTTATTCGAGAGAATATATTGTGGAAGAAATAATATATTTATTAGCGAGTAATGTTGTGATATTTATTTGAGAAATAAATATCAATTATTAAAGGTCTAATAAATGTGGTGTAAGAAATAAAGAAAATGGAAAAACAAAAGTACACGTCATGTATATTAATATACAGGTCGTGTAATTTTTCTTGGGATTTGTGAGAAATAATATTATTTATTTAATTAAATAATATTAGGTTTAATTCTATGGGCACATTTCATGTAATAATAATGGTCATTTTTTTTATTAGACATGGGGTCATACTAATAATTAAATGAAATGAAGAAATGATTTTGGGTAATTAATTAATTTTATTATTCTGAGTAATTAAAATCCCAATTATATAATTCTCATTAGCCTAGAAATTTTTTTTGGATGTGCACAAAAAATATAAAAATCTCTCAAGCAAAGTGATAATTCTTTTTCCACCAAGAACACTCTCAAGTTACGCGAGAGATCCTCCTCCACTGGATCAAGGAGAGAATTTTGGAAGTGGCTCTCAGGGCAATCGAAGGCAGACATCGCAAGTGAAGTATATTCCATGCTAGCATCCAAAGATCCCTTTAGATATGTCCAAGGATACATGGATCATGTGTGGATCACCACTATAGGAATCCTACAATTGTCTTCTACGACACAATGAAAGATCATATTAGATCGTGACTGGAAACATCAATGGAGAGAGAATTGCATCAAGGTAATTCTCATCTTTTAATTAAATTAATTATAACCAAAATATAATGATCCTATCTATGGTTCTGGGACTCCCTTCCTTTCTTTCATTCTTCATTCTATTCCAAAGATCCGGCATTTTATTATCGTAAAGGATCTCAGATTGATCGTTGTTAACGAAAAAAATCAAGTTGGGTACACCCATCCATGTGCTTCTGTTGTGCCCAAAACCTACAAGAGAGTCACCATTTTCAACCAATAATGAGTCACCATCATCAGTGACTAGAAAACCATATTTCTCTAGTTATATTATCTATTTAGTGCTCATACACAATACTTATGTTTCTGAAACAACCTCTTCTATTGAGACCTGTGTAATATTTTCTTATAAAAACTCTTATGTATATTGAGCATCAACTTCATTGAAGTCAATCTTAATCCCACTATCATACTTGATGTTGTGTTCCCTCTCAATAAAGATGACATGTATTATGAAGATTAATTTCCTATCTAAAGGTTTGTATAGATAATATCCCCTTATTTCCTTAGGATACTCTATAAATATACGTTTCATGCCTCAATGTGCTAGTTTGTTTCTTGAGCTATCATTAACAAATGATTCTCAATACCATACACAAACATGTAAAAAATATTCTTCTTTTCACTCTATAATTTGAAGGTAATACCATTTTACACTTTAGTTGGCCCTCGATTTAGTATGTATGATGTTTTCTATAAAGCATATACCCAAAAGGATAATCGAAGTCTTGCATGACTCATTATCAACCTTACTATATCCAGTAGTGTATAGTTCCTCCTTTTACAAACACCATTCCACTATAGTGTATAAGGTGGAGTGAGTTGAGATAAAATCCCATACTCTTGTAGAAAGTAGATATAGTCATAGTTATGATATTTAAAAAATCAATCTGATTGAATTTTATTTATCTTCTCAATAAGATGACTCTCAACCTCATTCTTAAACTCTTTGAACTTCTCAAAGGATTTAGACTTATTACTCATCAAGTAGATATAACCATGCTTGATAAATTCATTGGTAAAAGTAATAAAGTATGAGAATATATCTCTAGATTATACTAAAAAAGGTCCACACATGCCAGTGTGTACCAATTATATAATATCTATGACCCTTTCACCTTGACCACATAATGGTGGTTTGGTCATCTTGTCTTGTAAACAATCATGACATCTTTCAAGTGTGTAAAGCTGAAAAGAGTCTCAGTAACCATATTTATAGATATTTATCAAAAACTTCTCATTTACATGACCTATATGATGATTCCATAACTGGATGTCAAATGATCCATACATACTTGTTTCTTTATCTATTTCAAATATTTTTTGTAGACTTTAATACATAAATACCATTATTAAACTATTCCATATCATAACATATGATATATTTATAAATTTGAATCTTATATTTTAAAAATTGAAATGATGTTCCTAGTAACACTAGGCACATAATAACAATTATTTTTAAACTAAAATCAATCTAGTTGGTAATGTCAGATAGTAGCCTCTAATGGCTAGAGCATCTAGCCTCGCTCTATTGGAAACCCATAGATCCACCTCACCTTGGTAAATATTTGGAAATATACTTGGTTCCTATATTTTGATAAAAATGTGACCACCATATGTAGTATCTAATACCTAACTTACAGATATGGAAATATTACACTCAATAACGAATGACCCTGAATATTCCCCTTATTTTACTAGATTCAATTCCTCTTCCAGTGGTCCTACTTGACACATGAAAAACATAACACATCATTTTCCTTTCCTTATATCTAGATATTCTTCTTTTCGGAATTATTGTTCTCTGGATCCTTAGACTTGGAATGATTCTTCATCCCCTTTTCCCCTCCTCTTATTGTTCATCACATGGATGGAAGTTTTTCACACTCTATATCTTTATCATCTTGTCAAATAAGTTTAATAATTTCCTAAAAGTTTCTTCTCTTTATTTATCATATTATAATTCACAACAAAACTATAGAAGTTTTTAGGTAGTGGAGATGGAATTAGATCACTACACAACTCATAAGGTATCTTAAAACACAATATTTCTAGGTTATCAATGTATCCAATCATCTTGACTATATGTGGCCAAGATGGAACTGATTGTCTAAGCTTTCACATTAATAATTCATTGGTGATCTCACATCTCTCTAATCTCACCTTATCTTGATAGAGATCCCAAAGGTGAGAAAACATTCTATACATATCCATATCCTCACATTTTTTTAAAATATCATTAGATATGGAGGTTAACATGAAACATTGGAAATCCATTACATCATCCACATGCCTCAAATAGAGAGATAATTCTTCCTCACTAGACTATTTGGAAAGTGACTTAGAAAGTGGGGTTTCAAACATGTATAATTTTTGTTTATGACATAGTATAACATGAAAGAGCCTATATCATTTTTAGGAATTCAAATTATTGGTAAGGTTATCCTTATCTATTATAGATCATAGTGATATTTTTTATGTCCTTTGATTTTTCATTTTTACACATTATGATCCGATTATTAGTACTTTATTAGTTACAAAATAGATTAAAAAATTTAAATTTAATTAAATTATATCAATCTACAACTTTTTTTCAAAACCTAATAGGCCTCAACATCAGTTTCAAAATTTCTTATTGCATAGATATTCTATTGTTAAGGATCTATATTCCCCTCTTCATAACCCATACTTAGGTATGATAAGTTATTTGAAAGGTTTCAGGTTGGAGTTACTTTCCAACTGCATTAACTCATAATTCCTTGATCTATTGAGTGGACTTCCCTATCCTAAATCCCTATTTTAAATATCTCCTTAACACTTTCCTCTCAGTTACACCAGGTCCCTCTTGGGAATTCAACCCTTAATTTAAAACAATTTAATTCAAACCAAAACTTCAATATAAAAGTTTCATGATAATTTAAATCACCCCAAATTGGGTTGGTCAAGCATGTTTAACTATGAGGTTGATTCTAAAATAAATAGTGGATGGCTATACCAACTTAAAATTTTAGTTAATGGATTTTTATCATTATGTGTAAAGCCCATTTTATCTTTACACATGCCTTATTAATATTAAGTGGATTTTACATAAGTGATTAACCATGTATGAAAAAACATTGACACATAATCCAATTATATTTTATTCTATCTTGCATGACTATTTATTAATTTTTCAGGTGATTATGCAACATCAATATACATAAATAATTGACCATGAAACTAATAGAAATTAAATATAAGTGTCATGATCATTTATAGTAGATGATAAACTAACCCTCAACCCTAGGGGAAAGCACCTTTAACCAAAACTTGGTTCATGTTTCATCATTCCACCTTTAGCTTCTATGTATAACCTAGATTGGTATTGCCTAAAATTTTAGACTTGAACCATCTCCTCTCACATGGGAGAACCATCCTTACATAGGATTCTACTCATAAAAAGGTGACGGGATCTAATTGGATTGGATAAATAGTGTTTATATAAAAGAAACCATGGGAACACAAGCCATTATATAATAAAGAGGATTGGATGAAAGACAAGCTATAAATTTTCATTTTATATTAATAATTTAAAAGGAACTAATCACACACAAAGGGATGGTCTAATATCGTGATCATCCACACATCAATAAATGATCATAAATTCATAATATTGTTATCAATTACTTCAATTAATTATTTAATTAAGATAATGAACCACGAATTAATCCAATTAATTCAATTTTTCTTAATTACATCTAAGAATATTTAACTCACTTTCATCTATAATTATAATCAAATTTATTTCATTTAAAATTAATGAAGTACATAGGTGTACTTGGAGGAAACTATGTGTTCTTGTCCAAAATTTTAACTTGTAAAATAATTTAATATATAATTATCAATCCTAGGACATGGCATGTACTATCAAATAAATGAAACACAAAACACATGTGAGTAGGTTGGATTATATATTTAATTGTTCTTCATGAAAAAATGGTCACATTGTCTATAGAATACTACATGATGTGTACTATTTTATATAGTGTGTACCGTCTTCTTCCCATGTCTATATAAAACTCCTTGGGAATGGGTGTATTACCTTACATAGACAAGCTTGAGGTACATGTTTTTCTTTCAATATACCTGGATTGTAACCTCATAATTTCATGGCATGCTAGTCCTCATGTCATCTATTAGATACAAGACATGCTTGGGACACCCCATGTTCTCGGTTGTGAGAAAAGAAGGGACTACATGTCATGTACATTATTTACATGGTATGTAGTTCTTCATGTCATGTTCTAGTCCATCCAGATCTACACATCAATATGATTATTCAGATCTTAGATATGATTTTATTAGATATGATTCAATAAAGTAAGATACATATGAGAAAATCTAATACACAGTGTGTATTTGGGAATTAAACTCCCTATACTTTGATTTTTTCAAGGAAGAGCCTTTGTAACCTATAGATGGTGTTTTTTAGATGTTCCTTTATTTTTTTAATCTTAACCATTTATAGGTTTGATAGTGAGAAAAAATAATGGAAGATATAGTGATGTTGAAAATTAAAATTAATTGATATAAGAAAAAGAAAATTCAAATGAATTAAAAAATCAATAAATAATAAATAATTATAAATAAAACATGTGACCCCTATGATACCTGTATCCGGTTCTATGCATAGCGAAAGTTCTTTGGATGGTATGAAAAACATTTCTTTTAGTCTTAATTTACATGTAATCGTTACTATACATGATTATAATAAATGTCATGTAAAAAAACCATATATTACTTGACTATATTAAAACACCAGAACCTAAAGAGGAGGATCTTCACATGTAATTTATAATTAATTTATGAGCAGATATAGAGTTACCACAACTTGTAATTCTTTCTTAGTTGATGACCAGGTTGAGTATATCTTTTCATAATTTAAATTCAATACATGATACTATTGTATAATCCCTCTAGTGGTGATCCACATGTGAACCAAAATCTATGAATTCCACTGTAGAAGCATTGGTCACTAGCATGGATGATCCTTATCACTTGCATTGTTTGTGGTTCATCACATCTTGATTCTTTTCAAAGGAGAAAAAACCCTTAGTTTTCTCTCAAAGGTCGTAGAGAGGAGGAAGAGAGAGTGAATTATATATCTCTATATTTCTCTCTAGGTATTGATAGAGTCTATCTCTATCCATTGTTCACAATAAGAGTGATTATATAAAGTGATATAATTAGATATTTCTTATGGAAGTTTTAGGGTTTGTAAATTTCACAAAAAACACTTTCCATGTCTACAATTTCTTAATTGAACATGTATCCATTAATAATAAAATTATTATTATTAATCTCCTAACATGTGAAACACCTTTATGAATATATAAATAAATATCATTTATATCATTTCCAATCAGATAATTAAGCTTAGTGTACTTTCCCTCATCAACATTTACTGATCCTTGTATAATGACTATTTATTTACTAAATAAATATCAATGCATTATTCATCAATAAATATATTACATATTATATTATTCAAACCTTGATAAATAATATTATTATTATTATTTAACTCGATCATTCTTTTGAATAACCTGTGATTAAATTATGGTGATCAACCAAACATGAATAAATTTAATTTATTATAACTTGTTAAATTCAATACTTGAGTTTAACTGAGATTGTGGATACACTTAGTGTGTGACCCACCAGGCCTCTTTCTCAGTGGTATTAGGCATAACCACCTAAATTCTAATGTTAGTGTCTAGAAATGCACCAAGACACCCATATATAATGAAGATAATGTCGCAACGACATTTGACCTCCCATGAATTCTTACAGTGTAATATAATCCTTTTATATTGTAGTATATCAAATCAAGAGTCTCATGCCAGTTCCATCAACCTATATAGTCGATGTCTCTTTATTTGAATTTCCATAAATGAACTCACCCATGAAAACCATAGCCATGGATTTATACAGGCAGTTACATTCCCATTAAAGGGAATGAGATATTAACTTACATCAATGGATGAAAGGGATAAATCCTTTATCATATTATCCATTAATGAAATATCACTTATGATGCACCCAACATATCCTACCTCCCCATGATCATATGTCATCAAGATTTTCATCAATACATAATATTATGTGAGTCATGATATCCATTAATTATAATATTGATTTCTAAGGATCAATACACACATCCTCAAATAGGAACATCCAATGACACATAGAAATGTTGATTTCTTATTAACTAGCTTGTTTTCATAACATTTTATATTAGATATTACCAAAGGAAAACACCATGATAAGGTGTCTTAATGTCTTATGACTCTTTTAGGTCTGATAACCTGTATTTTCAGTGTCTCTTCAGACAATACCATCCATCTATAAAACATATATTCAATAACATTATTGTGGAACCTCTAGGTTCTCATCTTAGAATGGAACTATTATGACCTTTTAGTACAAAATATATTCTTAAGATGTTATCATATACAAGATTCATGAAAGTAATTATCATGAAGAATTAATAAATTTCATTAATAATTAAAAACTTGTAATCAAGTGCTAAGAAAGTCCATTATAGGGTACCAACTCAAATAAGGTTGACATAACCCAGTCTATTCACCCAAGCTGGCGCACACTGGGCCACACATTCTTGGATGTCACACTATGTTGACCCATAACCTCCTGAACCATGATGGGGGGTTGGGTTAGAGTGATTTCAATCTTGGAATGTGGAAGGAGGGGCTCTATAAAATCCTAAAGAATTGGAGGGTTGGAGAAACCTTAGTTTCCTTTCTTTCACTTCCTCATTATGTACTATGACACCCCTTATGACCACTTCCCCCAGCGGCTCCCACTGGATATCATTGTGGTCAACCTACTCACCATAGTTTTTGGTTTTCATTGTAGCCATCCCTCATCAGAGCTACCTACCCATCACCAAGGTTCCCCATATCACCATTGTCGATCCTACCCCCTCGCAAACTCCACCAACCTTGTACACTTTTCTGAGAATGATCCATCATGCACGCACTGTCTATGTTACTGCTGATTCAAGACACTATAACCATTCTCAAATCATGGACTCCCTCAACCAGAAAACCTTTATCCATAGAAAAAAATCCCAATTCATCCCAATAATTCACATGTGTATTGTTAATGGGGTAGAAATCTAACAACCATAAAAATAAAAACACCCAAAAATAAAATCGAACAAAATGAATTAGAGGATAAAATTCACACCCCCAAATCAATCCATCGACCTAAAATTCCAAGAACAACCAATATTTCATTAACTCAGTGATAATGTACACAAATGAATTTCCAAAATAAAAATAATGATCCCTACCTCAATGGAGGATCATCATTATTTAAATATGATCCTTCAATCCAATAAAGGAATCATACAATAACCTTGAATCCAATAACCTAGAGCTATTGGTTACTTTATTACATTGGTATATAATACAAAATCCTTCATTATATAGGATCTAAAAATTTATAATAATAGGAGACTATATACATACATTATTCTCATATTAAATTTGGAAACATGAAATTCATTTAAAATTTCAATGAGAACTTTATTATTTCTTCTAATATATCCTAGAAATCATTTATAGTTCACTTTTTAACACCCAAGGGATATAAAACAAAATAAAATGGTAAACTTAAATTCTAAATAATGGTAATAATACAATAGAATCTATCTTAGAATATATAAGGCATGAAAATATGGTAGAGATAAATAACAATAAAATATACCAAATAACTAGTATCATGAAGAAGAATATATCAATGGTTGACATAATAACAAAATAATCACATGTAAAACAATAAACAATATAATAGTAATATAATCCTTGATGGAAGACATCTTAATAATACTATTAAGACCTTGATCCAAGTCATTATACATAAATTGGTATGACATGCAATAAATAACTAGGATAGTTTGTCTCATGAGACCTACTAATGCATAAAGGGGATATATAAATCTGGGATTCACCTATTATTAAGTAATTATAATGCATTAATTGTATGAGAATAATATTAAATAGTATAATTCATAATCAATATTCCTTAGTAATCAATAAACACATATATTAGAACACTATTAGACATAATGTAAATATTTTACCCAATTAACAAATGAAATAACATGATCATAAGACATCCAAAGATATAATGTGGATTGTATCATTAGATAATATCTCCATTGTAGCATAAGAAACTTTAAATTATATTTACATAGATGAAAAACACCTTTATAAAGACATTAAGAAGTCGTTTTGAAAATAAGAAAAAAAATATAATTTTATTTTGGTAACTTTTAAAAACAAAAAATGATAAAATAATTTTGAATAGGTTTTTCTTTGAAAAATAATGGATATAAGGAATGGAATATTGATAATGAAGATATGACATAATAGAGGGAAAATAAAATCAATTAGTAAACATCAAAAAATCATTCTTTTCACACCTTTGTAAAGATAGTAAAAATTAATCATATGAAAAACATTAAAAATATCCATTTATAAAATTTTACAAAGAAATTAAAATTTAATAGAAAATGATCTTTAACAATCATTGATGTTTAGATAATAACTTTATTTAAATAATATAAATAATATGGTCATGGATGGAAAATATTCCTGACCATAAAGAATAGATAAGGTTTCTTACTCATATATGTATTAGTTTGGTTGAATTTTGAACCAAAGTTAAGTGAAATGGTAATATGATATATAAAACCTAGAAAAAATCATATAATAAAAATAGATGAGGCTTTAGATGAAAGGAACAGTAGTGCCCAGGACTTGTGAGACAACTAAGAGGGGAAGGGATGAATCAGTGGTCCATTTTTATTTTCACGAATATGACTTATTAATTCAACCTCTTCAGAATGTTAAATATTTAATCTAATACACTTTTTTGTATCTCAAACTTACACAAATATACTAGATGTAAAAGGTGAAAGAATCAAATATTTACCATTTTTTACCATGAAATCCTAATCCTTTTTATATTTGGGTTGTGTTCTATGACTTGGTTTCTCCACTGTGAATAACTTGAGTACATTGTACAAGATATCACCAAAAAACATTTATGAGAAATATCTATAAATTCCTAGTAAAAAATCTGACAAACTTTTTAGTCTTTATCTGATCACAATAGCCACCTCCTGATAGGTTCTTTATAATGGAATTATCTTAGTTGAATATATCTCTCCAAAATATCATTGCCACCTTCTGGTGGGATCATTATACTACCTCTTGATAGTTCTTTAAGGGCCTTTCTGAACTCATCTTTGAATAGGTCTTTGATCACACTCTATCATAGTGTAGTCTGTGTTGAAATTATTTTTCTCCAGTTCTACATTTAGATCACCCAAGATTTCTTACTCTCAGTATAATAATTAATCACAGTATATCTTCTTCTATTCCCACTTCTTCTTTCTTCCTTCGACACATAGGCTCTCCTAGATGTGTTTTATTATCTCATTTGATACATAATTTATCTTATTCTCTGGTTCAGAAGTATTGAGGTCTCACTCATAGATATTATTCTTCGATTACTTAATAAATATTCACCAAGTCATGAATATTATTTCCATTTTTGAATAAAGGATACTCCTCCTTTTGAGATAGAAATTGATCTCATATTTTTCAAACTGAAGATATTTTCTAGTTACAAACTTTAACTCAAAATATCATTATCACTGATCCCTTAAAAGATTCTATACTATAGATATATTATAAATCCAATAGATCCCCCAAAATATTTTATTTTGAGTCAACTCAACTTTATTGGTCTTCACATTTATTTTAAAAAACAAAAAACATGACCTATATTCTCACCTCAAATCACTGATCGTGATATATTGTGATCTCCATGATTTTATCTATTTAAAACCCGGTCAACAAACTCACAATATCTTTTGAATCGATTCATTAAATTGATGAAATTTAAATATGTTTGAAAACAACTCTTCACATGCATGGATTTATGATCCATGACATTGAAACACCATTTATGATGTGGAAAACTCATCTCACCATACCATATTATTTTCTAAGCTGGTCCTACTTAATTTTCAGCTAGGATCATAATAACATACTTGATCATGATGTTTTGAATCCACGAGGATCATATCAAAGCATCATATAATTTAATTTCCTTTACCAAATTTAAAAATTTGGAAAATTAATTTTTGGTTTTCAAAACATCAATTTTTTATATGCATGGAATGACATATACACATACTTAAAATGGAACATAAAAAGATCAAGGATGAAATAAACACAACTCCATATCACACAATCACAAATGAGGAATGAATCCTACTCAAGTCATCTTTTTCTAACTTTTCACCAAAGTCAAAAATGACTTAGATGTAGGTGTGCATTGACACATTCAAAAAGATCAAATGACTCATACATAGATACTCCATCACTCATACACTACCTAAAATGAGTCTTAAATAGATCCTCCATCACTCATACAATTCCAAGTATTTTTCCATTTTTCATTAGTTTTTTTCAACACAAACTAAAAATATTACAGCTCATCTCCATGGATACTCAACCACTACAAATTTACTTACAAAATTTTGTATGAATTATTCATATTTCCACTAACACATTCAATTTATTTCCTCATAGATCATCACACTAATAAAAACATAATGGGATTATACTTGAATCTATATAAAATATTTCTCAAAAAGAAGTAAAATTTCATTCTTTATTCATAATGGTAGTACCTTATCTCATCCTTCCTTCTAGGAATCACACACAGACACACACGTGTATTGATAGCTTCATCCTTATTATGGTAGCCTCACTTATTGAAAAAAAAATACAATCATATGGATGGAACTTCGATCTCCCCCTTTGTATTTATTGGTAATACCATTAATCAACCGTATCAATATGTATTCTTTAACTCGTTTTCTTATCCCCCTTATTTAAAATAAATTAAAAGGGAATTTAGGGGTTATTCCTCATTCAATTTACACTTATTATTCTTGAGGAAAGTTGTTTTGCATAAAAAAAATTTCTCCCTCTTTAAATCTTTATTTCATCCTGACTAATTGGGATTGAAGGATAGAACCACACATAACTTAGTCAAGAGACTTTAGTTAATTTTCTCTAAGACTATGTGGGAAAAACTAGTATAAAAAACAAGAGAGACTTCCTGAATACATCAAGATTATCTGTTATCAATTCAGCATGCGATACCACTTCAATATATCTTTATATAGGGGTTGTTCAAAATATTTATAAATAATTATATATCTACACTCAAAATAGAAAATATATCCAAAAATTTTAATTTCAACAAATATTAACCCCATTCCCCTACCAACCCCCCTTTATAAACATATTTTTCATAATCAAAATTAGGATGGAAAGTGTCATTATAAAATTTTAACCTTAAACATTTGGTGGCTAGTATAGATTTTCAGACACAATAAAAAATTGATATTTTAATAGTTTCCCTTTATTATTTTATTCCCTTAAGGTATGAACTCAATTTTTATCCATCATGGTAGTCAATATACTTCATGAAGAAAGACTTATCTTTCTCTACAGCGGTGAAAACCTCATTCAATTCTATTTAAATTTGTTTCCTTCAATTACACGCATATTAGTACACATAAATAAAAGGGAATAAGGAGGATGTTTATTATTTATTAATGATAGAAGAAAGGTTAAGAGTTCCCTCTCAGCCTGGTCACTCCATTCTTTTCAGTTTCCCCATTTTATGAGCAATTCATGCCTCCTCCTTTGAATTTTAAATCACGATTCTTCAAAGGCTCCATGGTGTTATCCTTCTTATAAATAATATCCTTATGTGAATAATAATTCTTATTGTGAGAAATGAATTTACATTAATTCTTAGATATTTTTATTTTACGTTTCATTATTTTGGGTTAATATGGTAACACTGATTAAAAATATTCTAAATTGTTAGAATTTGTCTGTTCTTCCAACACAACATCACCTCCAGTAATTTTTCTTATCCAACTTTAGCATTGTAATTTCCCAGTGCCTTATTCACCTTCATATTTGAAAAGTAATATTATCAACTAGATTGGTCAGGTATCAACCTTCCTCATTGGGTTTTCTCAACTTTATCAGCCTGTGAGATCTATCCTGTAGTTTTTTTGGCTTAATAATTATCCTTCTATGGGTATTTCTTCTTCTAATAGAGCTATTTGTTTTCTTCCCAAGTCTTCTTCCCTTTGGTTTATTATAGTTCCTTAACAATGCAATATTGTACCAACAATCATATGTTTTGTGTCAAAAAAATTCACACCATCAACAATATCCCTTAAAACTTGATCTCTCTATAGTGATGTGTCTATTCATAAAAAACTACTCGTTTTCCAAGAGTATTTTAACATTTTATTTTATTTTATTGTGATTTCTAACTTTACTAACTCCTCTTTACCTATTATTATTGTAGGAGGAAATTTTTTACAACTTTATTTATCCTGAACATCTCCAGATTAGGTTTTAGAATCTATTAAACTGAAAGAAATAGATCTAGAATCATTTGATCATTTAAAAACTATTTGTACCCTTTTCTAGTGGTTGGTTTTCTTATTAGTCCTGAATGATTTATCATGAACATCCACTACTTCATCATAGTCTTATATCAGGGCCATTGTGTAATTTTAAGCTTTAATACACCTAGATTGTGCATCGTGAAGTTCTTTTCCCCTATCATCTAATTTCATATTAAGTTCTTATAGAATCTGATATTTTTCACCAATTTTCACCTTGGAATTTTTGACCTTCACTATGAGATCATTTTCCTTCATATCTAATGTGCCTCTTATTTCATGTGTTTTCCACGTCACCTTTTTTTTTATTATTTAATATTTGAATAGTTATTTGAGTGGTTAATTTTTTTGTTTTGAATTATTTGTTCTTAATTTCTATAATTTTGTTTTTTATATTTAAATGTTTAATTTAATTATTAAATAAAGAATAGATCAATTTTTTTATTTTTATCTATTGCATTCTAAGACTTTGATTTTAAATATTAATTTTATGTTTTATGATTCAATCTTTTGTTTATTGTATTTTATTTTTCCTTTTCTTAGTTTATGTAAACAATTAAATTGTTAATGTTTTGGTTTTAGTTTAATTTATCATATTTATTTTGTATGTTGAAATTTTAAATTGTAATTTTAAATTTTTTTATTTTTTTATTTTATATGGTACTTATTTATTTCTTTAAAATTCATTACTCATCTTATTTTTATTTGCAGCAAAGGTCCACTAAATCAAAATATGTTTCCCCAACAATGCACTCCATGATCCACTTTTACACTATGTTTGGTGAGAATTTAGTAAAAGAAAAGAAAAGATTTGATAATTTATAAAAGAAAAGAAAAGAAAAGAAATGATTGTGATTTCTCTAACTGTGTTTGGATCAATAACTTGGTAAAAGAAAATAAATGATTTGTATTTATCTCTGTCATGTTTGGTGACAAATTTTAAAGTAAAAGAAAAGAAACTATTTTGATGCAAATGACATAAATAAACTTTGTTAAAAAATAAAACATACACACAGGATGAAGGGACATACTTGCTTAAGATAAAAAAACCATATATTAGATCCCCACGGACACCACACCTGCCACCATGTCTTCACAACATAAACAATTTATGTTAAATGACACAAATAAACTTTTAAAAAATTAGTTAAACATAAAACTATGAACATATGTTAATAAAAATTTTAAAATTTTAAAAAATTAATTAAATATAATAAAAATTATTTATATAATTTATTAATTCAAAATTATTAATTCAAGGTAATAAAAATTATTAATTCAAAATTATTAAATCAAAATAATTATTATTTAAAAATAATTACAAATTTAAAACAGTTATTAATTCATATTTATTAATTCAAAATATTTATTAATTCAAAATTATTTATAAATTATATATATAAACTATTAATTGAATATAATCATAATTATTCATAATCAAAATTTTCTATAATTAAAATTATTTATAAATTGTTTATGATTATTTATATACACATAATTAATTATAATCAAAATTATTTATATACACATTATAAAAAAATTTATATATGATCGTTAGTATTACTTATAAATTATATTGAATTTAGAAAAATCATTTTTTATTATTTATAAATTATGTTATGAACATGTTGTTTATATAAATAAATAAGGATAATATGTGGAATTTATAAAATGTATGAAAGGACGGAGGTTTTGGTCGGAATCATCCTTATTTTGGGGCGATTCTAAATGTGAATAAAAGATTGATAGGGGAGAAATCTGTTTATCCCCATTTCTACACTCTTCATTTATCTCGGTCATTCTGACCTTGTTCAAACATGAGAAATAGATTTCAATCATCCCTTCTCTTTTCATTTCCTTCCAAAGGAGCGCTTCCAAATGATCACTTAGCATAGAATCTATTAGAATGTGAATGGGGTATGTGATGAAGTTGTGCTGATGAATCTAGAGACCATTGAAGGAGAATTGAGATCGAGCGCAATAGGTTCCAATAATGATTGATTTGCAAATACCTGATGAATCTATGCTCAAATTCATGCCCGGTTTGAAACCAAAAATGAGTGATGGATGTGAAGAAGGATAACGATGTTAAACCAGATCTGATGTTGATGACACATAGGAAGATTTATGAAGATGAATAATCTTATGAGCCCTTGCACATTGTGATTTTGCTAAAGTCGGGTGGCCAATTGAATCGCACGCCAAAGCTCCATTGATGATGATAACGAACCCTTCCAGATTGAATTGGTTTCACATTGTGAGGACTTGTTTATAAGCAATGAAGATGATTTTGGAATGGTTCAGATCCAACAAAGAAGACTCAACATGCATTTTTCTTCGATCTGAGGATTATTTTGGGTATGTCGTTCTTCCTTTTCCTTGCGTCCATGTGACTTTGAAAGGGTGCACCATATTTGATTGATTTTTTTCTATAATCAAATTCCTATAAGTTGAATGAGTGGGATCCTAAACTTTTTTCGATGAGCATTGGTCCATGATAATGCGATGAATTTGGTTTTCAGGATTTGATTTGTGATTAAAGATAACAAAACCAAGATGAACCAACAAGATTTTGCTGAGGATTGAAAACAATATAGTGGGAATTGGTTTTCTATCATGTTTTGGTTGAAAATCCAACGGTTCTTTTACAATTGAATATTATTACCATATCTCAACTGAAATTGAAATTTTATTGATAGATAGGGGAAAAAATAACCTCCAGGTAACAACAAGGGATTAGGGGGTCTAAAATAGTGAACCCTGAGGGTATAACCTTTCTTGTTTGTCTATCATTTTGTAATTGTTTTCTTGGTTTTTATTTGAAATAGGAAATAATGAACATGGATGTTGGGATCAGGTATTCTATCTTGGGGATACTCTCGCTCTCTTCTGTCTTCTTTTCTCTATTTAATGTAATTCTGTGTTTTGTAGATAATAATTGTTTGTTTTTTATGATTTATGGCTCTATTAGTGATCTCTTTCCTCCTGACATGGAGGGATAATTTTCAAACAAAGTTCCATGAGGTGAAGCTAATTGCTACTTAGAGATCAAATATCTTAGGACCATCGACACCTTCTTCACTCTTAGAAAATAATGACCATGAATTGAGAATATTTGTCCACACACTCTTTTGTAGGAATGGTTTTCTACTCTCAGATCCTTTTTATTTTCTTGTTATTATCTTTTTTACTCATGTAAGAACTCAGATCTTCTTTTCAGGTTTGTTTTACATTTTCTGGTGTTTTTGAGGAAAAAGAGGAGTTTTTGGAAATTTCTTAAGTACACGCCATGTACTTTATGAGTACATACCGTGTACTTGCTTACTACAGGTAGTCGTGTGTCGGCCGTGTATCGGCCGTGCACACAGCCAAGTGGAGGTGACCTGGAGGCCACCTAAAGTGGGGCTTGGTAATGGCTAGTACATGTTGTGTACTTATAAATTACACACCATGTACTTTATTTTTATTTCATTAAAAGTACGGGGGTCGCGTCTAATAGACATAATGCTCTTCTTCTAGGTCTGGTTCATCTGAAAGAACCCGTATGGTCGCAAATTTTCTCTGAGCCCCCGAGTGAGCATTCGTTCTTCGAATCGACCAATGTTGATTTCGTTGGGATCGCCTTAGTAATCTCTTCCTTCTACTTGATCTTCGTTTCCTGATTCCTCCTCTTTCAAGAGTTATCCTCAGTTGATCGTTTTAGATGTTTTTATAGATCTATGGTTTTCTTGGGTGATTCAAGGCTTTAGGCTCACATATAACGATCTCCCAACTCCGAGGTAGGTGGTTTGTGCCTTTCTATAGAAAGTATTTGAGTTATATGTACAAAAGTGTCCAATACCCATGAACAGGGTATTGGGTGTTTATTGTTTTAGCCCTATTGTTTGCATGATATTCTTGTATTCTTGAGTAGAGGTTAATTGATTATGAATAGGGTTAATTTTTATGCTTTGGAAGTGTTTCCCATGCATGTTTTGATTATGAATATTTGGTTCTTCTTAGCATGTTAGGATACCTTGTTTTTTCCATGCCTAGTATTATAGGATGGTGTGACTGTTGTTCTGACATGATATTATGTTGTAGACTATTAGCCAAATATTTATTGAGGTTTAATTTGGCCGTATTGCATTTCTATGCTTGTTTGACTTACACAGGGCTGTGAGAACCTGGTGTAGTAGACCATAGGGAGAATGGACGTAAGGGCTTCTCCAGAGTGACTATTTTTACTTTTACGATGCAAGACCATAGGGGGAATTGATGTAAGTGCTTCCTCAGAGTGTCTGTAGTTCGTCAACATGGGCCACCGGGGTAATGTGATGTATGTACTTTCCCAGAGAACCTTTAGTTACTGATACAATACTATAGGGGGAATTGACGGTAAGTGCTTCCTCAGAGAGTCTATACTAAATCTGAACTAGAGGGGTTAGACTGTGTGAACTTCCCTGAGGGTTTCTTGTGTTTTCTAGGTAGGACCAAAGGGGATTAGGCTGTGAGTACATCTATGAGGGTTACCTATGCGGGTTATCTTCTTACTTGACATGTGGTATTTTAATGCTTTGAAACTATAGGAATATTTACTGTTGAGTACTTACTTGTTTACTTATTTTACTTGCTTATTGCCTGCCATATATATTCACTGACTGTTAGTAAAAAATATCTTGGTTGTTGCCTACTAGGATTTAGTCTCACACCCTATTTTTTCCATGCTTTTGGGCCCAATCATATTATATTGTTTCAGGTATAGATAAGTGCAAGTGCCCTTCTACTTCAGGTACTTGACTACATTAGAGCTAGAGAGCATGGGACCAATCTCAGGCTTGTGATGCTGTGGAGTTGTTTACTATTTTCTTGTACTTTATTTTAGTACTGTATTTCAGCATTGTGACTTGTTTGGCTGCCTTCCTAGACTTAGGTACCAAGAATCCTTATATATATCTGCTCTAGCTGGTTATTTCTTTTAGTCTTTTGTTGTTTACTATTGTATGGTATTATTAATGCTTCCACTACTGTATATCTATTTTTTTCTACTATGTTACTCTGCCAATGAGGGAATAGTTTCCCCACTATCACACCTAAGGCCCTCGCTACTAGTCGGCAGGCTCTGACGTTCAGGGAAATGCACTTGAGGCCATGTGACCAACCGGGTACGGGGTGCCTCTGGGTGGCTTCCAGAACTGGGATGTTACAAATTGGTATTAGAGGGGTTATTTTATTTTTGACTTACTGTTTAAAGCCTATAGTTAGGGATAGTATGGAATAGGTACTTGGTAATAAGCTATTCCTAAGAGTAGCTAACCCATGTATAGGTAAAAGCCAATTTACCTTGAATATTTCAATTTTTCTGGTTTTTCAATTTTATAGTTGATTTGATTTTCACCTTTGGGAAATTCACATGTTTTGTGTTGTTACTGTTGATATTATTGAGGTTCTATTTTTTTTTGCAACCCGATGAGATGAGGGTATTCCATCTCAGGCATCATATAGGAACTTTCTATAAATCGCATGTCATGCATTCTTGCCATGCTATTTAGGATGAATTAGTGATTGCATGTTGTTGTGGTAGATATTGTGCTAGATATGCATGTTATTGTGATAGATGCCTTGATAAAATACCTACTATTTGATAGGGTATTAAGTTGTGTATGGTTTTGTTTGGATGAATTCCAAACTTTGGTTCTTGAGTTGTTATGGGCCCTCATGGACCAGAATTTTGTGGGTCAATTCACTTTTATGCTTGTTTATGACATGTATAAGATTCCAAGATTTGATTCGTGGGAGTATGGGCCCTCATAGATCAGAATTTGGCACTTTAATTTTCATTTCAGTGTTTTTCTGGGTTCTGGAGAAGTTTCTGAGGCTTATTATCTAGAAAAACCCATAATACACAGCGTGTAATGAGGAATACATGCCATGTGTTCTTCTATTCAAGAAGAAACGTTTTTACTTAAGTCCACATCGTGTACTGTATGTACATGTCGTGTAGTCTCTATCTGTGTTACTGACTGTGTGGGAAAAAACACAGGGTTGGGAAATCTTGGTAGAACACATTGTGTGCCAGATGTACACGACGTGTGGGGTAAACCATGTGTCCACCCATGTGACTAACGACATGAATGGATGAAAGCTTAAGCTATACACGTTTTGTCATGTTTGAACACATTGTATAGTGTGAGCCATGTATCCAGCCGTGTCATTAACAACACGGGTCCGTGAAGCTTTCCTAGTACACGCCATGTCTGGCACGAACATGTTGTGTAATCTTGTTGTATGAGAACTGTGTGGGTTATCCATGTATAATAACTCGGGCAGGGAAAGAAAATTCAAGTACATGCCATGTGTTAGGAAAACATGTCGTGTATGGGGTGTTACACGACTAGTTTTGGAAGGAGTACACACCCATGGGAAAGGCTTAAGGGAACATGCCTTGTAGTCATTATACATGTCATGTATCCATGTTTTGAAAAACTTGAATGATTTCTTTATCTTTTTCCCTTATTACACTTATAGTTTTCAGTCCTTTACAATCTTGATCTAAGGTGTGATCTTGAACTTGTAGAGTAATGCCACTGAGACGTCCTATGGTTGTCCACCAGTTATAGCACAGTGATCAGATGCCAGACATAGATAATCAAAGACTTCCAACAGATTCTCCAGTTACACCAGTCCTGGCACCAGCCATCATTCCAGACACAGGTGTTGATGCACAGTTCCGAGAGGGCTTCATGAGGTTCATGCATACCTTCCATGAAGTACCTCATCCTTCCCCTTCTATGGTAGATCTGATGTGGGTTTTCTAACTGCATCATCCTCCCACCTTCATAAGGGAAGGGGGACCTCAGGCTGTAGAGTCATGGTTTGAATCCATGTTCTCTATCTTTGAGCATCTGGAGACACCTCCAGAGAAGAGGGTGGAGCTTACTACATATATGCTTCTGGATTCCGCCAAGGGATGGTGGGCTGTGACCTCATAGGTGGGATGACAATAGGTTATGGCTTGGGATGAGTTCCAGCATGCCTTCTATGACTACTTTTACCTAGAGACTTTGAGGGACGATTGAGCCCGAGAGTTCATGAGTGTGGAGAAGGGTACTCGTTCTGTTACGGAGTATTATTATCACTTCACTAAGATGAAACAATTCATACATATTTTAGGAGGTAATGAGTTATTCCTAACAAGGAAGTTTGAGGATGGTCTGAGGCATGAAATCTAATCACAGGTGAACATATTCAGGTTAACTTCTATAAATTCTATTTTCAACCAGGCACAGATCACAGAGTTTAATTTGAGGGATTAGAGAGTTTCGAGCTAGGGTGGTTCGATATCCAGAGTTAGTATCCCTCCTACTGACAGAAGAAAGTGCCACAGGGGGTCTTTGCACGATGATTAAAGGAGGCGAGACACTTCCTTTGGTAGCCAGGTGGTGTGCTACTAGTATAGAAAGGGTGGGCATATGAGGCCATATTGCCCGAGAGACCCATTGGAGTGTTGATCATGTGGCAAGATGGGTCATCTTCAGTGCTTCTGCCAGATATTTTCATCAATAGCTAGTGACATGGGTTCTTTTATGACTCCTCATTCAGGAGCAGGACCACCATTTTCCCACCAGTCTAGGAACTAGAGCTCTTTTGGCCATTCAGGCCAAGGTGGAGGATGCAGTCATGGTAGTCAGTCACCCGGATTTCAATGACAATAGGGAAGATCAGCTTAGAGTTGTTAGGCTGGGTCACAGGGACGCGGTACAGGTCAGACTTTTTCAATGGAGGAAACCCAACAGGAGCAGGATCTCAGACCCTCTACAGTTCGAGGTACGATTCTAGTTGCCTCAATTTTAGTTCCTACTCTTTTCGATACAGGGTCTTCCCATATCTTTATATCTGTTGTTGTTGTGGAGAGACTTGGACTCTCTATCTTTCCTTTTACTGATATCTTGATTATAGACACACTGTTGGGGACAAGAACGACTAATGTATGTTAGTATAAAGAGTTCCCTCTTGAGATTGGTGGGTGTCACTTATTTTGGTACCTTTATGTCCTAGAGATGACATGTTATGATTTCATTCTCAAAATAGATTTGTTAGTTCCCTTCCAGGCTATTGTCGACTGCTATCGTTGTAGTGTGAGTTTCACATCACCATAGGGTGGACCGTTTCTTCGTAAGGGTGAATGGGATGTCCAGGCGGGCAGAGCAGGACCCAAGCATCATGGGTTGGGGGGAGTTACAGCCTAGTTTTCTAGTTTGTATCTAGATGAATAGGGGAATTTACATATGGACTTTCCTCCAGTTTTGGATCATTTCAAAGATGTCTTTCCAGAGGAATTTTCATGTTTGCCTCCAGAGTGAGAGGTGGACTTTTCTATAGAGCTCATTCCAGGAATGGCACCAGTGTTCATTCCTCCTTATAGGATGTCTATACCAGAGTTACAGGAGCTCAAGAATTAGTTGGTGGATTTGCAAGCAAGGGGTTTCATCCAACCCAGTACTTCTCCTTGGGGTTCACCTGTCCTATTTGCGAAGAAGGTAGATGGTACCATTTGTATTTGTGTGGATTATCGGAAGTTGAACCCGTTGGCAATCAAGAACCGATATCCCTTATCGAGGATTGATGATCTCTTTGATCAGCATCAAGGAGCCTGAGTGTTCTTGAAGATTGACTTGAGATATGGTTATCATCAGTTTCACATTAGACCATATGATATACCTCTTACAACCTTTAGGAGCAGGTATGGTCTATAAGAGTATGTGGTTATGCCTTTCGGCCTCACTAACGCACCTGTAGTTTTCATGGCACAGATGAACCAAGTGTTCCATCCAAACCTGGATTCTTTCATGGTGGTTTTTGTGGATGATATCTTGGTGTAATCTCACAATCGACACGAACATTCCACCCATATTGAGATCATTTTGAGTACACTGAGAGAGCATCAGTTATATGCTATGCTTTCAAAATGCCACTTTTGGATGGACCCAATTCATTTATTGGGTCATGTTATCTTAGAGATAAGAGTATCAGTAGACCTAGAGAAAGTGAGATTTGTAGTTTCCTAGGTGTAGTCGAAGAAATTTTTTGATGTGCGAGGTTTTCTAGGGCTGGCTGGATACTACAGACATTTCATACAAGACTTTTCATGCTTAGAAGCACCACTGGAGGGCCTGACTTAGAAGGGTGTGAAGTAATTTTGGAGAGATTCTTGTGAGACAGCCTCTCAATAGATTAAAGTGATACTGAATTCATCATTGATACTAGTATTTCCAGAGCCAGGAAAGAGCTATACTATTTATTATGATGCTTCAGGTATCAGGCTAGGAGCTGTGCTTATGCAAGGAGAAGGAGTCGTTGCGTACGGGTCTCGACAGTTGAGGCCACATGAGAGGAATTGCCCGATGCAGGATCTCGAGTTGGTAGTAGTTTTCCATGCCTTACGATGTTAGAGACACTACTTTATGGGAGAGCATTTTGGGGTTTTCACCGATCACAAAAGTCTCAAGTATATTTTCACTCAGCATGACTTGAATTTGAGACAGCGAATGTGGGTTGAGTATCTTCAATCTTTTGACTTTGATCTTGCCTACATGCCTGGGAAAGGAAATGTTGTGGCTGATGCACTGAGCAGGAGGACTCTAATATAGGCAACTTCAGGAGGCAAGTTGTGAGTGGTAGCTTATGGATCTATTCTCTGAGATGCATTTAGAGGTGCACGATAGACTAGGGAAGACGTTTCTTTCTGCTATAACTGTTACCTCTACTCTACTTTATCAAGTGTGAATGAGGAAACTATTAGATTCATAAGGCCTAGTCCTATGGGAAGATGTTTCAGGAGAGAACCCTATTCCTGGATGGATAGTAGGCAAGGATGAGATCTTGCATTTTCAAGGGTGCGTATGGGTGTCTACAGACATACGTGAGGTGCTGATATGGGACTTTCATTCCTCTGTTTGGGCAGTTCATCCTGGTGTCACAAAGATGTATCGTGATCTACATAGTAAGTATTGGTGACCAGGTATGAAGAGAGATGTTGCTAGTTTTGCCACGAGGTGTTCCACTTGTCAGCAGGTGAAGGCAGAGCATCAGTGACCAGCAGGGCTTTTGCAGTAGTTACCCATTCTCGAGTGGAAATGGAATGACATCACAATGGACTTCATGATAGGTTTACCGAGGTCAACTCGAGGGAATGATGCATTTTTGGTTTTCATTGATATACTCACTAAGGTTGCTCACTTCTTACCGATCAAAGAGACCTTCAACATTGATGAGATGGGAAGGTTGTACATCTGAGATATTGTGCATTTACAAGGAGTTCTGCACTCCATTGTTTCAGACAGGGATGCTCATTTTACTTCTCGGGTCTGATAGGGACTTCAAAGGGCTTTGGGTACACATGTAATTTTGAGTACAACTTACAATCTCCAGAAAGATGGCCAGTACGAGTGTACGATTCAAGTGCTTGAGGACATGCTTCGATCATGAATCCTAGATTGTGGAGATTCTTGGGAGAAGCACAGACCACTTGTGGATTTTGCGTACAATAATAGTTTTCAAGTAACTATTCAAAAGGAACCTTATAAGGCTTTGTATGGTAGGTCATGTCGATCACCCCTATGTTGGCTGGAGGTAGGAGGGGCAGCTATGTTGGGACCTCGCCTTGTCAAGGAGACCACGGAGCAGATAAAGTTGATTCGGAAGAGGATGGTTGTTGAACAGTCTCGACATGAGTCTTATGTTGATCGACGGAGATGGCCTTTGGAGTTTGAGGTCAAAGATCAGGATTTCCTACATGTCACACTGAGGTTTGGACACAGGAGGATTAAGACGTACGGTAAGCTTTCATCGAGGTACGTCGGACCATTTGAGGTGTTGGAGAGAGTCAGACCGATTGCCTATTGGTTGTAGTTACCTCAATGGTACTGGGCTATGCATGACGTCTTCCACATTTCTCAGCTTCGACGTTACTTCTCAGACTTGTCTCATGCCTTTCAATGCGAGGAGGTTAAGTTAGAGGTGAATTCCATGTTCGAGGAGCATCCTATCCAGATTATTGATCACAGTATGAAGGTTCTCTGTGGACGGTCTATTCCTCTGGTACGAGTGCTATGGTAGCACAGGAAAGTATAGAATGGGACTTGGGAGAGGGAGACCAGTGTACGATCACAGTGGTCGGAGTTGTTCAAGGATTCTTCTTCTACGCCTCCTTGTTAAGGAAATTCAGGGATGAATTTATTTAAGGGGGGAAGTTTGTAAGAACCTGGATCTTATTTTCAGGCATGTTTTACTTTTTCTGGTTTTTTTGAGGAAAAAGAAGATTTTCTAGAAATTTCTTAAGTAAACGTCGTGTACTCTATGAGTAAATGTTGTGTACTTAGTTACCATGGGTAGTCGTGTGCTGGCCGTGTTGCGGCCGTGTACACGGCCATGTGGGGGTGAACTGGAGGCCGCCTAAAGTGAGGCTTGATAACAGCAAGTACATGCCATGTACTTCTAAAGTACACACCGTGAACTTTATTTTTATTTCATTAAACATATCGGGTTCATGTCTGATGGACATAATGCTCTTCTTCTAGATCTGGTTCATCCGAGAGAACCTGTATGTTCACGAATATTCTCTAATCCCCTGAGTGAGCATCCATTCTCTGAATAGACTGCCTTCGATTTCGTTGGGACCGCCTCGGTAAGCTCTTCCTTCTGCTTGAGCTTCGTTTCATAATTCCTCTTCTTTAAAGAGTTATCATCTGTTGAGCATTTTAGACGTTTTTATATATCTATAGTGTTATTGGGAGACTGAAGGCTTGAGGTTCACATATAATGATCTCCCAACATCGAGGTAGGTGGTTTGTGCCTTTCTATAGTAATTCTTTGAGTAATATGTGAAAAAGTGCCCAATACAAATGAATGGGGTATTGGGTGTTTACTGTTTTTGCCCTATTATTTTCCTACTATGCTTGTATGCTTGAGTAGAGGTTAATTTATTGTGAATAGGGTGAATTGATATGCTTTGGAAGTGTTTCCCATGCATTTTTTGATTATGATAGTTTGGTTCTGCTTAGCCTATTAGGCCGCCTTTTTTTCCCATGCCTAGTATTATAGGATGGTTTGACTATTTTTCTGACATGTTGTTATGCTTTAGACTGTCAGCCAAGTAGTTCTTGAGTTTTAATTTGTTCGTATTGAATTGTTGTGCTCATTTGACTTACACTAGGCCATGATAACCTGGTGTAGTAGATCATAGGGAGAATGGACTTAAGGGCTTCTCCAGAGTGTCTGTTTTTACTTTTACGATGTGAGACCATAGGGGGAATTGACGTAAGTGCTTCCTCAGAGTGTTTTTAGTTCCTCAATGTGGAACACAGGGGGAATGTGACTTAAGTTCTTCCCTAGAGCACCTTTAGTTATCGATATGATACTATAGGGGGAATTGACGGTGATTGCTTCCTCAGAGAGTCTATACTAAAACTGAACCAAAGGGGTTAGACTGTGTGAACTTCCTAGAGGGTTTCTTATGTTTTCTAGGTAAGACCAGAGGGGATTAGGCTGTGAGTACATCCTAGAGGGTTACCTATTTGGGTTATCTGTTTACTTGATATGTGGTATTTGAATGCTTTGAAACTGTAGCAATGTTTACTATTGAGTACTTCCTTGTTTATTGATTTTAATTACTTATTTCCTTCCGTATATATTCACTGACTGTTAGACACAGATATATTAGTGGATGCCTACTGGGATTTAGCCTCACACCCTATTTGGTCAACTATTTTGGGCCCAAATATATTATATCGTTATAGGTATAGATAAGGTCAAGCGCCCTTCTACTTCAAGTACTTGACTCCTTTGGAGCTAGAGAGAATGGGACCATGATTAGGATTGCGATGCTATGGAGCTATTTAATATTTTCTTGTACATTGGTTTAGTACTGTATTTCAACATTGTCACTTGTTTGGCTGCTTTCCTAGACTTAGGTATCATGCATCATTATATATATGTGCTCCAGCTGGTTATTTCTTTTAGTCTTCCACTATTTATTGTTGTATGGTATTATTAATGCTTTCGCTACTGTATATCTGTTTTTTTTTTGCTATGTTACTCTGCAAATGAGGGGATAGTTTCTCCACTATCACACCCAAGGCCCTCACTACTATTTGGAAACCTCTAGTGTTTGGGGAAATGCGCTTGAGGCCGTGTGACCAACCGGGAACGGGGCACCTCTGGGAAGCTTCTGGAACCGGGACGTTAAAACTCAACAGAGTAATTCATGAGAGGTTATGGGATTTTTTCGACCTAGAGAATATCAATTTTACATATAAGAGATTATGTGAAAAATTGATGTAACATAGTGATTATTTTAACAGTTATTTGAGCACTCATTTATAGGATATGATCTTGTATATGTTTTTTCACTATTTAGAGGATAAGAGTTTCATGTTTTGAGAGATTGAGCAAGAAATGTGTGAGGTGTAGCTTTGGTGGTCAATCTTTATATATCATTGATAAGGATAAGATTGTATCAATCCAAAGTTAGTTTCATTCTTATTACCTTTGTTTCCTTCTCGTATTCTTTTCTCTTTGTTTTTGAATTCTGTGTTTCTATTCTCATTTCCATGTCATTCTTCTCAATATTGTTTCTCATTTTCTTTTTCTACTTTCAAAATAGATAGAAGTATAAAAATATATTAAAAGTGTCACTTAGATAAACACACTTCCTCCTTGATTCTGACCCTTGGATTAAAAAATAATATATATATATATAGGTAAATATAAATGTATCTTTGAAAGTTCAAATGTCAGTCTATAAAAAAATTGGTGTCGTTGCTAAGGAGGAATGTTTGTTTGAGTGATTATTTATTTTTAATTTCAAACATTAAAAAAATGAAATCCCCTTGACCATCACAGGACATAGTAGGATTTATTGCCTATAAAGAGAGGGAAAATTTGAAATTTTGATTGAATAATGTTTTCTTTGATATTAATGAAGATTATAAGGACTTTAGGAAACCAACTGTGGAAGCCTTAGAGAAAGAATTAAAAAAATTCACATTTTCTCTGAGTTTTATATAGAAGTGGCTCACCAAGAAGAACTCATCCTACTATGAGTTTAAGTGTAGGTTGAGGTAAGGATGAGGATAGAAAACCCTAATGTAGATAATTATTTTGAGTGATGGCAGGAGATGAGTGATGATTCATATCAAGAAGTATGGAAAACGTTTTGAGAACCATTCAATTTGAAATTTTTATTTTGATAATTTCTACTACACTGACATGTCTACTAATTTTTCAATGATAGAATATGTAAAAATAGTATAATAAATCCTCTCCTTTTACATGGAATACAAAAAAATGAGGTTTTTATTTTTGAAGAAAGGTTGGAGGAGGCTGATTAGTTCACTCTTGACCCAAAACCCACTTCTAAAAACACTTTTTGATCAAATTGAAGAACAATATTAACACATTCAGGGAGTTGTAAATTTTATAGAAGAAATTGATTTTTTTAATAATGATTATTTTGATATTGATTTTTATTGTGTTTCTCTCCATGTAGATATTAAAGAGGAATAACATATTTTCAATTTCCTGAAGATTAAATAAGAATTTTAGTTTTCACCAGAAGAGGTACTTTTGGAACTCCAAATGTTCATCGGAAATTTTAGCATGGGAAAAGTTAAAGAGAAGGGAGGTTTATGAGATGTACATTAGTTTAGTAGTGGATGTTTATACATATGTGATTTTTATTAATGAATTTTTAGATGAGATTGTATCATAATAGAAATTACATTCAAGTATTAAATTGTTATACACTTTTCACATCACTCATCAAGTTTAAGAAGAGGGGCTGCACCCCAATTTTCCCCCCTTTCCACTACTCAGAATTCATAATGATAAGGGGGAATAAAGGTTGGTGGAATTGGGTTTTTTTATAATCTGTTAAAATTGAAAGGCTTTGAAGTTGGAAAGAAGAACTTGTGGTGTTTCTTAAGTAAGAATCCACATGCACCATCTGACTGGGGTTGAACTAAAGGTTTTCTAGCCATGGATAGTTGAAATATAGCACCTTTTGAAGGCTACACCCAATATTATAATGTTACATTATTTTATGTTTTTTTAATATTTTTCTCTTTAATAAATTTTTTGATGTTTATTTGTAGGAAAATAATAAAACGATAATAAATTCCACAATGCAATAATCTATATTGGGTAACATCTTTCCCACCTTGTATATATCAGGTTATATCTTTCTTCCCTTAAATTTTTAAGAGTTTAAATTATTCATTAAATCTATCTTGAAGTGTTTTCATAAGATGATTTTTTCATCATGTTGAAGAAATTTTTCCATGTTTTTTTATTTCCAAGAGAAGTTAAATTTTGGAGAAACTTAAATCAAACTCCCTGAACTTTCACTTTGGTTTTTTATTTCTTTGAACATTAAATTTTGGAATTTAGTATTTGTATTTTTCAAATATTAGGAGCTTGAATTTTTATACTAGGGAGAATTGATAAAGTGAAACAAGGGGAGGTGTATCATGCTGAATCTTCAAGTGATTAAGCTTCTAATTAGGGGATTAATTGTTAGAGTTGGTGCCTTGGAAACCAAATTATTTGTAATTTATGATAAACTTTTATTCATTGGATGAATATTAATAAACTACTTATCATATCATGATTGTTCTTTTGCCTGACATAGTATGCAATAATGTACTAAGAATAGTTGTCGCATGAAAAGGTCATATCAGATCCTTCTATGATAAGAGCCCGGAAGTGTCATGAAACTATTCTTGAATATATGTTCTATGAACAGATGATATCATTTGAAGAGATTTAAATGATACAGGATATTGGGGGTGAAGACTCATGAATCTTTGATACACCTTGTCATGGTGTGCGACCTTAGTAATATCCATGAGGATATTATTAGAACAAGACTCACTAGTAGGAAATTCACATTTATAAGTGTCATTGGATGTTCCTATCTAGGGATGTGTGTATTGGTCCTTTGACTTTAAGATTATTATTAATAGGTATTATGACTCGCACACTTAGATTTATTGACAAAAACCGTGGCGACAGATGTTCACAGTGAAGTTGGATATGTTGGGCCCATTATGAGTAATACTGCATTAATGAATAATGCGAGAAAAGATTTTTCACTTATATAGAATTATATATCTCATAACCTTTGATTGAAATGATATGGCCTAACTAATTCCATGGTCATGGTGTTCTCTAGGAAAGTTCAATTTCAGGAAGTCAAAGAATGAGAAATTGAGTGCATGGGTTGATGACACCAGCATGAAACCCACTTGATTGGAGATATCAGGACAAAAGGATTATATTACACAGTAATCTTTCATATGAGGTGACACGTTATTGTGATATCAACTTCTTTCTCTTAGGTGCCTTGACCAGTTGCTAGACAGTAATTTTGAACTTTAGGAAAGTCCGCCAAATGCCAACGAGAAAGATGCCTAGAGGGTCAAACACTGATTGTAGCTAGTATCTCAGTTATATAATTTATTTATTTAAAAAGTTTAATAAATATTATTCCTGGTTGTTGTTTAAAAATTATTCAATCATGCCTGATCGAATTTATTTTGTTGCTATTTATTTAAGAGAATATATTGTGGGAGAAATATTTATTTATCGGTGAATAATGAAATTATATTTTTTTAATAAATAAATAGACATTATTCAAGTCCCGATAAATATTGAGGAGGATTGGCGGACCAAGTTATAGGTCTGGTGAGAAATAATATTAAATATTATTTTGTTAAATAATATTTAAATATAACGTGTATGTTAAGAACATGTCATGGAAATAATAACATTGCTATTAATATTTGACATGAGGTTTCACATGAAATAATAAATTAACAGCACCCATGCTAATTATTTATTATTACATGGTGAATTAAATTCTATGTTATGTTATTATTCACTATATTATCCAAGGGGTCATTTGACTGGATACCCAATCGTTGTGTGGAAAACATCCTTGGAGAAAATCTCTTGAGTATAGAGAACTCTTTCCTTTCTAAGAACATTCTCAAGAATGAGATAGATCCACCTCCACCAGATCAAGGAGAACGCATTGGAAGCAATTCTCAAGGAGATCGAAGACGGACATCGTAAGTGCAAAGATCTTCTGCCCTAGCACCCGGATACTCCTTCGACAACGTCTAGAGATACGTGGAGCACGTGTGGATCACCGCTAGAGGATTCATATACTTGGATTCTACATCACAACGAAGTCACACATCAGTCATGTGGTCGAACGCATCAATGAAGAAAGAATCACCTTGTAGGTAATTATATAATTAAATTAAATTAATTATAAACAAAATATGTCGATAGTCTCTTTTTGGTTCCGAGTTCTCTCTGTTGTCTTGTATCTTTGATTCAATTCTGTGGATATTAGTAGTCATCGTCATATTGATCCCAGATTAATCATTGATTATAACAATTTGTAAAGTTGGGTACACATCCATCTTGCATTTCTGCTACGCCCAGAACCTACAAGTGGTATCATATGAGTCATATTTTCTTTTATAACTATTTAAATAATTATTTGATGATTTACACTTTAATAATTTTGTTTGTCAATTCATGTTTAATCATTCTTGTAATCTGAATTTTGAGATATGTTCCTCCCTTATCATTTTTTTCATATCTATCAGAAACGAATAATTTTATGATTAAAATTTAATCTAGGATCTCGTCAGGAGGTTCCAACGGTTCTGTCCAGATAGAACAAGAATACACGTCGTGTTGTCAGATCTACACGCTGTGTATTTTTGTTCAATGCATCAGGAGTAATTCGATAATTACTCAAGTTGTGTGAATTAATGCCACATGGTGTTGTTAATTCTTATATCAAGTGTTGACCAGGACAGACTAGCTCATAGTCAGCTGGGCTACACATTGTGTGCCCCACTAGACACGATGTGTAGTCTCTTCGGGTCAGGGTCAAGTTGTGTATCCCATACATGACTTTCCGGGTTGGGAACCATGTAATGGGGAGTCTACACGGCATTTGGCCCTCTGGAGAAGTCGTGTACTCCGAATATTTTCTAAGTACACATCACATGAAATTTCCCTAGGTGTGTACTTAGGATGAAAGGTGCGGAGGGGACACGCCGTGTAGTCGGATCTACACACTATGTATTGTTTTCAGATTGTATAGATTTAAAAAAAATTATTATATTATGTAACCTTTGAGACAAGTACCTTCATGTGAGCGTAAAGCTAACACACAACATGTGATGGGTGTTTGATATATATATATATATATATATATAAATGTTTAATTAAAATCTTTGAAATGTTCAAAGATCTGCATATCATGTATGAGTTGTATTACAATTATAATTCTGCATGCATGATACATGTCACAAAGAATAAAGTGTATACAAGTATAAATACATGCTGGGTAGTTTTGGATAGGTATTCACCGGGTTTCTTCTAAAGTACAAGTTATATACAAAGTTATGTACAAAGTTATGTACAAATTTATGGACAAAATTATTTACAAAGTTATATACAAAGTTATGCATAAAGTTATATACAAAGTTATGTACAAAGTTATGTAAAAATTTATGTACAATGTTATGTACAAAGTTACATACAAAGTTATGTATAAATTTATGTACAAAGTTATATACAAGTTATGTACAATCTTATGGATTAGAATCTCAAGGAAATTCAGAAAAGGATTAAGATAAAAATGATCGATTAATTAAAGATAATGATTAATAGATTCAAGCGTAATTTATCTTAATAAGAATGATTAAATAATTTAATGTTAATTTTATTAAATTCATAATTATTTTCATGCATGTGGATGATCATGAGCTAGACCATACCTTTGTATGTGATTGGTTCCCTTTTCATTTATTTATTAAATTAAAATTGTTGGTTTGCGTTCCTTCTCCTCATTAATATGTAGGGCATGTGTTCTCATGATTTCTTTTATGTCAACACCTTTTTACTCCTCACCTACATGTGAATTAAAAACATATGTAATGGATGGAGCTCCCAAGATATTATAGGCAGTTCAAGTCAGGCACCAAGGAAAAACCAATCTAATGAGATACAAAGGTGGACAGGTGAAAGGAGTAAACACGAACCTTAAACGGTTCAAGGTGTTTCTCCCTTAGGTTAGTGTTAGTTTATCAACCGCTAGATAAACTAACCAATAGTAAAGATCATGATCATACCCTTTATTTTATTTCTATTAGTTTTCTAGTTATTCGTTACAGATGTTTTACGTGATCACATAATTAATGAACTAACAAGCATACAAGTTCAAAGTGCTTGACTAACCCTAGTTGGGGTGATTTCAATTATTGGGGAATCTAATTTAAAGTTTTGGTTTGATTTAACTTAGTTTACATCAAGGGTTGACTGCCCTAGAAGGAATTTGTGTAACATAGAGACAAAGGTTGAGGAAATCCAAAATTAATTATTTCAGGATTGGGGATTCCACTCAATAGATCATATGACATCCCACCTTTTTATTACATAACTTTTCATTTCATTTTACAAACATAGGATCTTTAAAGTCTAGTGTCTTGGAAAAAAGGTACATAATACATGAAAACATAAAACATTCTTCTATTCCACTTGAAAGACTTATTCAAGGTTCAACCTATGTACATTTATTTCATCTCATAACCTGGGGACATACATCAAAGGAAAGGGTGAGAAGAATGCCTAGTAAGGGAAAACAAGTGAAATAGTTCACATGTGAACTTGAGCGATATCAATAAGAACATGAGGAATACCGTAAAGGAATGATAAAGAGGCATATCATATAAATAATATCTTGAATAATAACTTGAAAATGTGGCTATAATATTTAATTTAGACATTCTTAACCATATTACCAAGGTCTATCCTCAAGGTGTCATAAAAACTACCAAGGTTATTCACCAAGGTATCGTAAAACTTGTCATCTCTAGAGATTAATTTCTTTACCCAATTCATTTGAGTGCTATCAAGTGCACCCTTAATATGTATTTATTTTCATGTGATCCACATAGATCATAATCAAACATTTTATAAATAACACATAGATAATAAAATAGATGGGTTTTATATCAAAATCATGGCGTTTTAAAAAAGTGTTTAAAAACATGATCATTATATAATTTATTACCCATGAAAAGGGAATGGGGGTTTTATATATGTCAATTATAGAATAAAATATATTATTTTTATGTCTTGATTAGTACCTCTGAAAATGAAATAAGTTTGGGTATTCACATAAATAAAATAAGAGAATTTCTTGAGAAAAAATGAGAGATTTTGAGATGAAATTTAGGCAGCATAATGACTATGCAACATGGTTTTAGAAAATTTTAAAAAGAGAGGGGAAAAAGGAAAAAAATTCATAAAAGATTCATAATGAAGCATAAGGACATAATAATAAGGAGATAAGAACATGGTATGGAAATTTTCAAGACATACCACATAAAAGAGAATTTCAAAGAAAAAAAGAGAAGTTGTGAAATCCCTTACGAAAATTCGGCAGTCTAACAACGTTGCTTAAAAATTCATAAAATCAGTAGATTAGAGAAAAAGGGTCTCTCATCATTTGGACATAAAATTAAAAACATCAAGGATATAGAATAACATACCCCAACATAAGAAAATAGAATTTAAAATACATAACATAAAATAAGTCTCGACTAAAAGAGGAGGGTGAAAGATTACCTTACTTTGAAGAGTAACTTAAAAAACTCGATGGTTGGGACCTTGGGGGGGCTTGAGGGAACCTTAGGAAGACTAATTAGAAGGTAAAAAGACTATAGCATCATTGAGGAGGAATTTATAATGAAATTAATGAAGGAATGAGTTTCTATTTATAACAAAATTGAGGGACTATTTTATTAATTTTCAAGGGACAACTCATTAGTGGTTTTGCAAAACCATGGGTTTTCCCATGGTATTTGCCCATGTCTTTGGAAAATTGGGACACCTCATATAATACTTTAATACAAATTAGTTGAAAGAAAGTTTAAATTACATATTACAACATTATGATGTCATAAAACACATTGAAAACTCAAAGACTATATTTTTACTGTTTATTAAAAAATAAAACATTTTATAAAAATCTCATAAATTCACTCTGACCTAATATAGATGTTCTGAATTAAAAAAAATACTCCGTTTTATGAAAATAATTTTCTAAATATGAGATATTAAATTTATAAGTAAAATCACTATTTACCTGAAAAAATACTAATACTTAACTAATAATTTATGAAACATTTATTTACTTATTCTATTATATCACATTACCATTCAAGATTCCAAAATTATTTTTATACATAAGTAATGTTATTATTCCATTGGTCACATTACTATTCATAAGGGTAATATTACTATTCATAATTTACTATTCATCAAAAAATAAGTTGATCTTATCAGACTCTAAATTTCTTACTGATCACAACTGTATATATCCTTTTTTTGAAAATCATTTCACATTATTGATTATTTAAAGTATAAAAAAAATATTTTAAAACTTTTTTTTCAATATTCATCAATAATGTGAAACTTCTAAAAAATCATCCTATGTTTATTTTGAGATTTGAAATTCAAAAATTTTATCATAATAAGATATGAAAATTTTATTTATAAAAAAGTAATACACAAAGTAACTAATTTATTGTTGCATAGCCCCTTATAACACCTGCATAGGACCTAAGAGTAATGTGTGCCATGGTGATAGAATCTTGGGGCGGCTCTGACAACATTGTATGAGTGGTGAGATCTATCAACTTGAACTTCTCCTGTAGGTGATTCCATTCGAGATTAAAATGTTCAAGCTCTTATTGGGCTTGGTCTAGGGAAAAACCTAGTGATGTTACCTCCTTCCCAAGCTCCGACAGACGGGATTAGTACGACGGAGTCTACTGGATGAGGCCATCGACTCTTCTTTCTGAATTAGTTATCCATTGTTATTTCTATTTTAAACAAAAACTATAACATTAAAAATTATCATTGTTTCCCACGGTCATATAACGATCAAAAATCGATGGTTAAATTTCAATTATACTTATATAGTTTTATTGATTATGATATAGTAAAACATACATTTTTAAGAAAAAAAATATTATTCAAAAGTTTGGGTCATTATAGATTAAGGAGCTGTGAGTTAATGCAGTTGACATTTGGAATGCCTACCTAAAACCTTTCAAGTTGCTTGACCAACCCTATTTTGGGTAATGTGAAGAAAAATATGGATCCTTGCCACTAGAATGTCAAAGAAACAAGATATTCTGAAGCTAATGGTGGGGGCTATTGGGTTTCGACAAAATAGTGGGAGACCGATAGATATTAATTAATTTATTTGTCTATATTTTTCAACATAAAGTATTAAATCCATGTTCATCTTAATTTATAGAAACAATAATCAAAATCAAATCAAATATATCATTAAAATCCATACTCGAGAAGGAAAACCTTCTCATCAGCACTAATTTCCAAGAGCAGAAAAGGCATCTTCGGGTTATCCTTCGCCATGAAAGGAAACTTTATGTACTAGAAGAGCCTTTACCAGTTTCGCCTAGAAATGAGGTGAGTTATGAGGAACTCTCTGTGTATGAGAAACATCTAAATGATGCTACGAATGTTAAGTGCCTCATGCTATCATCCACGATCAAGGAGCTCTTGAATTTGTGTGTTATTTTATTTTGTACTCAACAAAACTATATCATTTTATTAAATAATTGACTATAATTGAAATGTGACCATCAGGTTTTGACTGTTATATAACCATTGGTCAATGTGACCTTTGGAAACAATAATAAATATTAACGTTATAATTGTTGTTTAAAATAGAAATAATAATGGATAATTAATGCAGAAAGAAGAGTAGAAAACCTCATCCAGTAGACTCGGGCAGTACAAAGCCCATCTGTCAGATCTTGGGAATGAGGTGACATCATTGGGATTTTCTATAAATCATGCCTAAGTCGAGCTTCAACATGTTAAACTTGAACATAATCGCCTTAGGGAGAAATTCAAACTGATATAAATCACCACTCGGGCAATGTTGTTTGAGCCGCCCCAAGATTCTATCACCATTGCACATCTTACTCTTAGGTCTTATAAAGGTGTTTAGGGGGATATATAATGAGGCCTTAGTTACTTTGTGTAATCATTTTGTATAAATAAAATTATTATTTCTTATTATGGTAAAATGTTTGAATTTTAAATATCAAAATAAATATTGGATGAATTTTTAGAAGTTTTCATATTATTGATGAATATTGAAAAAAAGTGTATTTTAAAATATTTTTTTACTTTAAATAATTAATAATGTGAATTGTTTTTTTAAAAACATACATATACAGTTGTGATCACTAAGAAATTTTGAGTCTGATAAGATCAACTTATTTTTTGGTGAATAGTAAATTATGAATAGTAATATTACCCTTATGATTAGTAATATGACCAATAGAATGGTAACCTCACTTAATTAAGTATAAATATAATTAAGGCATCTTGAATGGTAATATTATATAATAGCATAAGTAAATAACTATTTCAGAAATTATTAGTTAAGTATTAGTATTTTTTCAGGTAAATTTTACAAAAAAATAAAATATCTCATATTTATAAAATCATTTTTATAAACTGGACTTAATTTTTGAATTTAGAATATCGATATTATGTTAGGGTAAATTTATGATAATTTTATAAAATGTTTTGTTTTCAGTGAACAGTAAAAATACACTTTGAGTTTTCGGTGTGTTTTATGACATCATAATGATGTAATAAGTAATTTAAAATTCTTTTTGAATTATTTGGATTAAAATATTATATGAGGTGTCCCAAGTAGTCAAAACCATGGTAAAATACCATGGTAAAGCCCATGGTTTTTCAAATATCATCGATGAGGTGTCCTTGAAAATTAATGAAAAACTCCCTCTCATTTACTATATATATAAAGCTATTATTTTGTTTTATTTCATTCCAAAATAATCCCCTGTAAAGCACTTATAGTATTACCACCCAAGGAGTCCTCCCAAAGTGTCCTCAAGCCCTGAAGGTCCGGATCCCAGAGTTTTAGAAGTTACTCTTCAAGGTAAGAGAACCTTTCACCCTTCTCTTTTAGTCAAGACTTCTTTTATGTTTTGTAATTTAATTTCCATTTTATTATGTTGGAGTATGTTCTTATATATCATTATTGTTGTCCATTTTATGTTTAAATTATGAGAGACCCTTTTATCCCTTGTCAAATCATTTTATGAAGTTTTAAGTGATGTCGTTAGGTTGCCAAATTTCCGTAAGGGAATTCCCAACGTCTCTTTTCCATTCAAGATCTCTTCTATGTTTGTCTTTAAAGTTTCTATAACATGTTCTTATTTTTATTTTATTCTGTACCTATACTATTTTATGAGTATTTTATGAGTGTTTGACCCATGTCCCCTCTCTTTTTAGTGTTTTCTAAAACCATGTTGCATAGCCGTTATGCTGCAGAATTTTCATCTCAATATCTCTTTTTTTTCTCAAGAAATTAGTTTATTTTATTTATGTAAATACCCAAACATATTTAATTTCTTGGGGTATTCATGAAGACATAAAAATGATATATTTTATTCTGTATTCTACAAACATAAATCCCTCATTCCCTTTCCATAGGTCATAAATGATAAAATGATCATGTTTTTAAGCACATTTTAAAACATCACGATTTTGATATGAAACCCATTTCTTTTATTCTATTTGGGTTATTTATGAAATGTTTGATTATGATCTATGAGACTCACATGAAAATAAATACATATTTAGGGTGCACCCTGATAGCGCTCCAATGCATTGGGTAAAGAAATTAATCTCTAGAGATGACAAGTTTTATGATACCTTGGTGAATAACCTTAGTAATTTTTATGACACCTTGAGGATGAACTTTGGTGATATGATTATGAATGTCTAAATTAAATGTTGTAGAAATATTTTCAAGTTATAATTTATGTTATTTTTATTATTGATATCACAAGTAAATTGATTCCATTATTTACCCTTACTAGGCTTTCTGCTCACCATTTCTTTTGATATATGTCCTCGGGTTATGAGATGCAGTAATTGTACTTAGGATGAACATTTAAAGAATCCTTTAAAGAGAAATAAATTAATTTTATATGTTTTCATGTATTATGAAACTTTTTTCCAAGACACTAAACTTTAAAGATCATCTATTTGTAAAATGTAATGAAATGTTATGTAATAAGAAGGTGGGATGCCATAAAATTGGGCTAAGATTTATAAACAATATAAAGCCTCTGAGCACTGTCCAACCAAGAAGAAGAATATTCAAATATAGGGCAAAGAAAAGGAGGAAATATGCTTTATATATGGAAATTCATGCTATTGGAAGAGGAACTGACCCTAGAGGAAATAATAAGCCAAAGGTCTGTTCATTATCAAGTGGAATCTTTCCATTTATATACATTAGGTATTAGATGAAGCTTGTGGGGATCACATCTGTATTCAAATGTAGGAACCAAGTTGATTTAGGAAAATTTACAAAAGAGAGGTGGATTTAAGAGTTACCAATGGTTCAAGGCTCACTGCTCTTTCCATTGGTGACTACCACCTCACATTACCGATGAGAATGATCTTGGTTTTACATGGTTGTTATTATGTACCTAGTGTAACCAAGAACATAATTTTTGTATCGAGTTTAGATATATATGGATTTATTTTCTAAGTGTGGAAATAAATGTTGTTACTTTTATAAGGAAAATATATGGTATGGTATGAAACTTTTAAATAATGGTCTGTATGTATTAAATTAAGAGAACCAAGTGTTGAAAATTGATAATGAACAAAGTTCACATGACTCATACAGTGCCCTGTTGTGGAATCACCACCTTGGTCATGTAAACGAGAAGGGCTAGATGAAGCTATGTTAATATGGTTATTTAGACTCTTCCAAGCTAAAACCACTTTATAGATGTCACGCTTGTTTTAGAAGGGAAAATTACCAAACCACTATTTGATGGATAGAGTGAAAGGGCCACAAAGTTTTAGGATTGGTACACACTGATGTGTGTGGACCATTACTAGTAGAAGTTAGAGGTTTATATTCTTACTTCGTTACTTTTACTGATTACTTGAGTATATATGACTATGTCTACTTAATGAGGTATAATTCTAAGTCCTTTGAGAAATTTAAGGAGTTAAAGAATGAATTATAGAATCATCTCGATAAGAAGATAAAGAAGCTTCGATCAGATCGTAGGGGAGAATATCTTAACCAAGATTTCATTGACCTTTTACAAGATTTTGAGATTCTATCTCAATTCAGTCTACCTTATACACCATAGTGGAATGGTATTAGTGACAGGAGGAACTGTACATTGTTGGACATGGTAAGTTCGATGATGAGTCATGCAGATATTCCATTATACTTTTGGGGATATGCATTGAAAACTGCAACATACACATTAAACTAAGTACCAACTAAGGTGAAAAATGTGATTCCCTTCATGCTATAGAGTGGAAAGAAACCCACTTTTTCGCATACATGTGTATGGGGATTCGAGATGTTTGTTAATGCTTTATTAGGTAACAAACTAGCACCTCGAGGCATGAATTGTATATTTATAGGGTATCCCAAAGAAACAAATGGATACTACCCATACTACCCATAAAACAAGAAAGTGATTTTTGTCCGACAAGATGCCTTTTTTGAGAGGGATCACATACACAAAAAGGATAGTTGGAGAAGTTGATGATCAAGACACACATGAGTTGGTGCAGGAACAAGTTACAAAGGTCCCCATGGAAGAGGTAGTTCCTGAAACATAAGTATTGCGTAGGAGCACAAGATAGGTAAGAGAACCAGAGAGATATAGTTTCCTTGTCACCAAGGAAGGTGACTCATTATTTTTGGAAAATGATGAACCTATCTCTTACAAGGAAGTAGTAGAGATCTCAAAAGCTATAATATGGATAGAAGTATTAATTATGAGATGGATTCCATGTATCAGAACCAAGTTTGGGGTTCGGTTGATGCGTCAGTTCATGTAAATCTTGTTGGGTGTAAATAGGTATTCAAAAAGAAACTGTACAAGGAAGGTCAAGTTAGTGTTAAAGTTGGCGGCCTAGAACCAACTACTTTTTACTTTATGATAAACTTGTATTCAATGATTTGAATATTAATAAATACCCTATCACATTTTGATTGTTTTTCTGCCTGACAATGCATGTGATAATGTCCTAAGGATAGGTGTTGCACTAAATGGTCATAGCGGATTCCTGCTATGATGAGAACCCAGAAGTGCTATAACACTATTTATTGAATATATTTTCTATGGATTGATTATGTTATGTGAGGGACATAAATAATACATGCCATTATGGGTGAGGACTCATAAAACTTTGAGGCACCTTCTCATAGTATGCGCCCTTGGAAATATCCCGGAGGATATTATGAGAAAGGGACCCACTAGTAGGAAATCCACATTTCATAGTTTCATTAGATGTTCTTATCTACGGACGTGTGTATTGGTCCTTAGACTTTATCATTATTATTAATGGGTATTAAAACTCACGCACTTAGATGTATTGATGAAAACTGTGATGACACACTATACGCAGTGAGGTAGGATATGTTGGACGCGTAATGAGTAATATAGCATTAATAGATAATGCAAGAAAGGATTTATCCCTCATTTTTCATAACAGGATTTGATATCACATACCCTTTGATGGAATTGATATAGCCTAAATAAATCTATGGTCACAGTGATGAATGAGAAACTCAATTCTAGGAGGTCAAAGAAGGAGTGATTGAGTGCATGTGTTGATGACACTAGAATTCAACCCACTTTATTTCGGATATCGAGACAAAGGGATTACATTACATGGTAAGAATTTGTATGAGGTGACACGTCATTGCGATGTTAACTTCTTTCTCTACGAGTGCCTTGGTGTGTTGCTAGATGCTAACCTTGGACTTTAGTCAAGCTCCATCTGATACCACTGAGAAAGAGTCTTAGAGGGTCACACACTAAGTGTATCCAAGTATCGTAGTTAAAAATTCATTTAACAAGTTGAATAAATATTATTTCAAATTGTGGTTTAATATTTATTCAAGGATGTTTCATCGCATTTATTTCGACACTAGTTATTCGAGAGAATATATTTTGGGAAAAATAATATATTTATTTGTGAATAATACAGTGATATTTGTTTAAGAAATAAATATTCATTATTCAAGGTCAAAAAAATGTGGTCGAAGAAATAAAGAAAATAGAAAAACAAAAGTACATGTCGTGTAGTTTTTTCTAGGGATTTTTTAGAAATAATATTATTTATTTAATCTAATAATATTAGGTGTAATTACTCGAGATCCTATTAAGTGATAATAATAGTCAAATGTTATTATTAGACATGGGGTTTTACTAAGAATTAAATGAAATAAATAAATTCCTTTGGGTAATTAATTCATTTTTTTATTCTAAGTAATATAAACCCCAATTACATTATTCTCATTAGATTTAGCCATTATCTGTGGTTATGCACAATAGATCTAAAAAAATCTCTAAGAAAAGAGAGAGTTACTTTCCTTCAAGAACACTCTCAAGTTATGTGAGAGATCCTCTTCCGCAGGATCAAGGAGAGCGCTTTGGAAACAGCTCTCAAGGAAATCGAAGGAGGACATCACAAGTGAAGGCTCTTTCGTGATTGCACCTGAGGATCCCTTCGGTAGCATCTAGAGATGCGTAGATCACGTGTGGATCACTGCTAGAGGAAGACTACAATTGGATTATGTGATTCAACGACAGATCACATTGGATAGTGACCAGAAGCATCAACGACGAGAGAATTTAATCAAGGTAATTCTTGTATTTTAATTAAATTAATTATAACCAACATATGATGATCCTCTCTATGGTTTTGTTACTTCACTCTTTTTTTCATTCTTCGTTCTATTTGGAATATTTGACGTTTTATCATCGTGACATATCTCAGATTTATCATTAATGGTAAAATCAAATTTGGGTACACCAATCCACCTGATTCTGTTGTGCTCCAATTCTATAAGTGGTATCAAAGAGTGGTCTTATCATTGATTATAATTATTTAGTTTTTTCATTGATGATTTAAGCATTTAATTATTTAGTTGTTTCAATTCAAGTTAATCATTTTGTAAATCTGAATCTCGAGATTTGTTCCTCCTCTTTCATTTCTCATTCACCTTACAGAAACAATCCTTTATTTTAATTTTGATTAAAATAAAAATAGAGGATCTCATCCGAAGGAGACAATGGTACCTGGCCATACAACACTAGAACAAACGACATGTATTCTACCTCACACACCATGTAGTCAAGGTTCAATGAATCATGACAGGTCCGCCAAACCAAGCCATGTGTTGGAGTTTATCTAAGTCTTTATGACTCAGTGTGTTAACCAAGAACAGGTGGAAAACAGTTTCTGGATTACATGCCACATGGCCCACTGGACATGGCGTGTAGTCCGTTCGGGTTAGGGTTGGATCGTGTACCCCGTACATGACTTTCCCGACTGAATACCAGGTAACGTGGATACTACACGATGTGTGGATCACTAGACATGTCATGTACTCCGAAAAATTCCAATTTACATCTACACACCGACACCTCGAGCATGCACTTCGGATGGATAGTGAATGATAGTACACACCATGTAGTAGGAACTGCACACTGTGTAATCATCAAAATTATGAATATTTTTTAAATTTTTTTATTATATTATACAAACCATTGAGACGAGTAACATGGTGCAGGCGTAAAGCTGGGGCACAACACTTGATAGGTGTTTTATACATATGTGTTTAATTTAACATCTATGTAATGTTCATTTCTACTCATTGGGTAGTTATGGACTAGAATTCACAGGATTACATCCAAGGTACAAGTTACGTACAAAGATAATTTTAAATGAATTTATTTGTTTAAAATTATTATGGATGATAATATCAAGGAAATTCGGAATAGGGTTCAAGATAAAAGAATTGATTAATTAAAGATAATAATTAATTGATTCGAGTGTGATTTATCTTAAACTAGAACAATTAAAGAATTGAATGATAATTTTTTTTATGTGTAAATAACATTGCATGTTTGGATGATCATGAGATAGACCAGGACCTTTTGTATATGTATGGCATTTAATTTATTTATTTAAATTAAAATTTTTGGTCTGCGAGCCTTCTCCTCGTTAATATGTAGGGCATATGTGCCCAAGGTTTCTTTTATGTAAAACCCCTTCTTAACTCTCACCTGTGTGTGAGATAAAATCATATGCAATGGATGGATCTCTCAAGCTAGTGGAGGTGGATCGAGTTAGGATCCAAGACGAAATCAATCCAAGGAGATACAAAGGTGGATAGGTGGAAAGCTGTAAACATGAGCCCAAAAGGTTCAAGTTGTTTTCTCCCTTAGGTCTTGGGTTAGTTTATCAACTGCTAGATAAACTAACCAATAGAACAAGCTCAAGATCATACCATTTATTTTACTTTTTTTAGTTGTATGGTTTATTTATTGTGGGCGTGTTGTCGTGATCACACAATTAATGAATTAAAAAAACATGCAAGATGAAAATAAAAAAGGACCGACTTATATGTAAATATTATCTTAGACATGGTTAATCACTTAAGTATATCCCACTTAATATTAACAATCATGTAATAAAGATAATAAAAAATGGAAATTTACTTATAAGGATAAAATCTCAAGTCGGTATAGCCTTCCATAATCTTGGTTAGAATCGAACCATAGTTTAAAGTGTTTGACAAACCCTAGTTGGAGTGATTTAAATTATCCGAGAATTCTAATTCGAGGTTTTTGGTTGACTTGAATTGGTTCACATGAAGGGTTGACTACCACAATAGGACTTAGTGTGACCAAGAGGCAAAGTTTGAGGAAATCCAAAATAAAAGGATTTCGGGATTGGGGAGTCCACTCAGTGGATCAAGGAGCTGCGAGTTAATGCAGGTGGCATTTGGAATGCCTACCTAAAACCTTTAAAGTACTTGATCAACACTATTTGGGGTAATGTGAAGGGAAATATGGATCCTTACTACTATAATATTAAGGTAATATAATATTCTGAAGTCAATGGTGAGGGATATTGGAGTAAGATAAAGTAGTGGGAGACTAATAAGTATTAATTTATTTATTTGTCTTAGTTTTTTCATGATAAAGTATTAAATATTTTCTCATCTTAATTTGTAGAAGTAGAAAAAAAAATTACATCAAACAAATCATTGAAAACCATACTCGAGAAGGAAAACCTTCTCACAGGCACCAACTTCTAGGAGTGGCAGAGGCGTTTACACGTCATCCTTCGCCATGAGAGGAAATTGTATGTGATGGAGGAGTTTGTTTCAGTTGTTCCTAGAAATGAGGCTAGTGATGAGGAAATATATCTTTATACGAAACATTTGGATGATTCCATAGATTTCCAATGTTTCATGCTATCATCCATGTCTAATTAGCTCTTGAAGCAACATGAAAAACTGGATGCATATAACATGATGTCTCACATTAAGGATTTCTATCAAGAAAATGCGAGATAAGAGAGATATGAGATCTCCAATGCTTTTTTAATAATTAATCTTGGAAACTCAATGCTAGTTGGGCCTCATGTAGTCAAGCTTATTAGCTATATTGAATTCCTGAACATCTTAGGGATTAAGTTTCTGGATGAGTTGTGTACAGATCTCATTTTATCATCATGGCCCAAGACCTTATCTAGCTTTATTATCAACTACATCATGAGAAATAATGAGAAGAGTCTATCGGAACTTCTGATCTTGATTCTTCATGTAGATAAGGACATGGGGCATGACAAACCTGCAGTCCTTATGGTGAATAAGAAGAGGAAGGATAAGACAAAGAGGCTAAGTATTTATAAATGGTTTGAAGCCCCCGAGCATCGTCCCTCTAAGAAGGGTAAGATCAAGAGACAGGGCAAGGAATGAGAGACAATATGTTTTGCATGTGGAAATCCAGGCCACTGGAAGAGAGGAACTGTACCCAGAAGCATGGGGATGCTAAAGGTACATTTTTTATTGAGTGTAATCTTTCCATTTCTACACATTTGGTATTAGATATAGCATGTGGGTATCACATCTTTATTCAAATGTAGGAACCAAGTAGATTTAGAAAGATTTTCAGAGGAGTGGTGGATCTTAAAGCTGCCAATGGTGTGTGGCTAGCTACCTTGGCCATTATAGATTACCATCTCTCATTGCCAACTAGGATGCTTTTGGTTTTACATAATTGTTATTATGTACCTAGTGTTACGAAGAACATAATTTCTGTATCATTTTTGGATATGGATGGATTTATTTTCAAGATTGGGAATAATGATTCTCTCTTTTATAAGAATGTATGTTATGGTATGGCACATTTAAATAATGGTTTCTATGTATTAAATTATGAAAAACAAGTGTTTTCAATCGATAATGAAACAAACTCACATGACTCATACACCACCAAGTTGTGGAATCATCGTCTCAGTCATGTAAACATAATGCGCTTGACAAAGCTCTACTAAGATTATTATTTAGACTCTACTAAGCTAAAACCACTTGATATATGTCATGCTTGTTTACAAGGGAAAATGCTCAATCCCTCTTTCAGTGGACAGGTTTAAAGGGCCACAGAGTTTCTAGGATTGGTACACACAGATGTGTGTGGACCATTTCCAGTAGAAGCAAGAGGTGGATATTGTTACTTCATTAATTTTACTGATGATTTGAGTAGATATGGATATATCTACTTAATGAGGTATAAGTCAAAGTATTTGGAGAAATTTAAGGAATTAAATAATGAATTAGAGAATCTTCTTGGTAAGAAGATAAAAAATCTTCAATCGGATCGAGGTAGAGAATATCTAAACCAAGAGTTCATCAACCTTTTATGAGAGTCTGGGATTCTATCTCAACTCACTCCTCCTTGTACACCATAGTGGAATGGTGTTAGTGAAAGGGGGAACTGTACCTTTTTGGACATAGTTAGGTCGATGATGAGTCATGCAGATCTTCCAATATCCTTTTGGGGACATTCCTTACAAACTACAGCATACAAATTAAATCGAGTACTAACTAAGGCATCAAATGGAATTCTCTCTCAATTATGGAATGGAAAGAAACCATTTTTCTCTCACACATGTGTATAGTGATGCAAGGTGTTTTTAAGGCCTTATCAGGAAACAAACAAGCACCCTGGGGTAGGAGGTGTATTTTTATAGGATATCCTAAGGAAAGGAAAGGATATTACCTATATAACCCTTCAGACAATAAAGTGGTTATTGCCAGAAAATCCATCTTTCTTAAGAGGGACCACATCCTCAAAAATAATAGTGGGAAAAATATTGACTTTGAGGAAGTTTATGCTCAAGATATATGGTAGTTGGTATATGAAAAAGTTATATAAGTCCTTGTGGAAGAGGTTCCAGAAACACAAGTACTGCATAGAAGCTCAAGAGAGTTAAGGTAACCAGAGAGATTTGGTTTCCTAGTCACTGAGGATGGTGAATCCTTATTGTTGGAAAATGATGAACCTATTTCCTATAAAGAAGTAGTAGGGAGCTCAGAAGATGCAAGATGATTAGAAGCTATGAATTCTGAGATGGATTCATGTATCAAAACCATGTCTGGGTTCTGGTCTATGGGCCAGTTGATGTAAAGCCTGTTAAATGAAAATGGGTGTTCAAGAGAAAGTTGGACATGGAAGGTCAAGTAAGCACCTATAAATCAAGGCTAGTGGCTAAAGGATTTAGACAGCATCAAGGAATTGACTATGATGAAACCTTATCACTATTTTCCATGTTTAAATCTATAATAATCTTACTTTCCATAGAAACTTACCATGACTATGAGATTTGGAAGATGGATGTCAAAACAACATTCCTTAATGAGAACCTTCAGGAAGATGTCTATATGACATAACCAAAAGGGTTTTTGAAACCAGGTGAATCCAAACAGGTTTGAAAGTTCCAAAAATCCATTTATGGATTAAAGAAAGCATCCAAATCATAGAACATCCAATTTGATGAAGCCATAAAGGAATTTGGTTTCATTAAGAATGAATGCAAGCCATGTGTTTATAAGTAGTTTAATGGGAATGTGGTCATTATCCTAGTAGTATATATTGTCAAAATATTACTTATTGGAAATAATGTACAAGTCTTACAGTCAGTTAAGGACTGGTTGAACAAGTGTTTCTCCATGAAGGACTCAGGCGAAACAACCTACATTCTAGGGTTCAAGATCATTTGTGATAAATCCAAGAGGCTTCTTGGACTATGTCAGAGTACATACATTGACCAGATACTAAAAATATTTAGTATGGAACAATCCAAGAGGGGATTGGTTCCAGTGTCACATGGCCTACATCTTTCTAAGATAATGTTTCCTCATACATAATAGGAGAAAGATAGGATGATTAATATCCCATATGCTTCGGCTATAGGATCCATTATGTATGTCATGTTATGTACCAAGCTTGATATTGCCTATGCACTGAGTATGGTGGATAGATATCAAGCTGATTTAGGAGAACAACATTAGACTAATGTTAATACTATCCTTAAGTATCTGAGAAGAACTAAGGATATGTTCCAGGTGTATATAGAAGATGAGGAGCTTGTCATCAGAGGGTATAATGATGCAGGTTTTTAGATAGATCAGAACGATCTGAAGTCGCAATTAAGATATGTTTTCTATCTCAATGGAGGAGCTATGAGCTAGAAGAGTTCAAAGCAGCCAGTTGTCACCAATTCTATAGCAAATTATGAATATATAGCGGCTTATGATGCAGCCAATAAAGCCATCTAGATTCAAAACTTTTTCCAGGATCTTGATGTGGTGCCTAAAAGTAGAGACCCTATCACATTGTATTATGATAATACTGCAACGGTGACTCTTGTAAAATAACCAAGGTCGCATCAATGGATAAAACACATTCTCCAGAAGTATCACTTTTTTAGGGATTTCAATCAAAGGGGTGAAGTCACAGTGAGCAGAGTGCCCATGGAAGAGAACATGGAAGACCCCATGACTAAAGACCTATCTCAGCATAACCATGAATATCATATGAGATCAAGCAGATTAAATTTTGTTAGTAGTTGGCTCTATTCCAAGTGGGAGTCTGTTGTATTTGGTGGCCTAAAAATAACTAATTTGTACTTTATAATAAACTGGTATTCATGGATTTGAATATTAATAAATACCTTATCACATCATGATTGTTCTTCTATGTGACAATGCATGTGATAATGTCCTAAGGATAGCTGTAGCACTAAAGAGTCATAGCGAATTCCTGCTATGATGAGAACTGGGAAGTGCCATAACACTATTCTTCAATATATGTTCTATGGTCAGATGATGTTATTTGAGGGACACAAATAATACAGACCATTAGGGGTTATGACACATAAATCTTTAAGGCACCTTCTCATGGGGTGCGCCCTTGGTAATATCTAGGAGGATATTATGAGAACGAGACCCACCAGTAAGAAATTCACTTTTCATAGTGTCATTGGATGTTTATTTCTACAGACATGTGTATTAGTCCTTTGACTTTAAGATCATTATTAATGGGTATTAAAACATGTGCACTTAGTTGTATTGATGAAAACTATGTTGACACATTGTTCGCAGTGAGCTAGGATATATTGGGTGCTTCACGAGTAATACTATATTAATAGATAATGTGAGAAAGGATTTTTCCCTTCTATTCCATAACAAAAGTTGATATCTCAGGCCTTTTGATGAAATTCATATAGCCTAAATAAATCGATGGTCATGGTGGGGAATGAGCAAGTTCAATTTCGGGTGGTCAAAGAAAGAGTAATCGAGCACATGGGTTGATGACACTAGCATGAAACTTTATTGATTCGAGATTTCGAGACAAATGGATTACATTACATGGTAAGCGTTTATATGAGGTGACACATCATTTCGGTGTTGACTTCTTTATCTACAGGTGTCATGGCATGTTGCAAGATGCTAACCTTGGACTTTAGGCATGCTCCTAATGCCACTGAGAAAGAGTCTTAGAGGGTCACGCACTAAGTGTATCCAAATATCTCAGTTAAAAATTCATTTAACAAGTTGAATAAAGATTATTTATGGTTATGGTTTAATAATTATTCAAGGATGCCTGATTGCATTTATTTTGACACTAGTTATTCGAGATAATATATTTTGGGTGAAATAATATATTTATCTACGAATAATGCAGTGATATTTATTTATGAAATAAATAGTCATTATTTAAGTTCTAATAAATATGGTGGAGGAAACAAAGAAAATGGAAAAACCAAAGTACACATCGTGTATATTAATATACACACCATGTGGTTTTTTATGGGAATTAGTGAGAAATAATATTATTTATTTAATTAAATAATAGTATGTGTAATTCACTTGGTGCGTGTCAAGTGATAATAATAGTCAAATGTTATTATGAGACATGGGGTTTTGCAAAGAATTAAATGAAATGAATAGTTTCATTTGGGTAATTAATTCATTTTATTATTCTAAGTAATATAAATCCCAATTACATTATTCTTATTAGATCTATCCATTCTCTATGGTTGTACACAACAGATCTGAAAAAAGCTCTCAAGCCAAGAGAAAATTCATTTCTTCCTAGAACGCTCTCAAGTTATGAGAGATATTATCCTCCATCAGATCAAGGATAGCACTTTTGAAGTGGCTCTCAAGGTGATTGAAGGGAGACATCACAAGTGAAGGTTCTTCTGCGCTAGCACTCGAGGATCCCTTCGTTGATGTCCAGAGATACGTGGAGCACGTGTGGATCACCGCTAAAGGAAGCCTACATTTGGCTTCAGCGATGCAACGATGGATCACATTGGATTGTGATCGGAAGTATCAACAGAGAGATAATTCCATCAAGGTAATTCTTGTCTTTTAATTAAATTAATTATAACCAATATATGATGATCCTTTCAATGGTTATGAGACTTCTCTCTTTTATTTTTGTTCTTTTTTCTATTTTGAAGATCCGAAATTTTAACATCATGATGGATCTTTGATTGATCATTGTTAATGGTAAAATCAAAGTTTGGTACACCAATCCATGTGCTTCTGCTGTGCCTAGAACCTACAATTAGTACCTATAAATCAAGACTAGTGGACAGAGGTTTTAAACAGCATCAATTAATTCACTATGATGAAACCTTTTCACCAGTTTCCATGTTTAAATCTATAAGAATCATACTTTCCATATAAGATTTTCATGACTATGAGATTTGACAGATGAATAAAAAAACTGCATTTCTTTATAGGAACTTTTATTATGGAACTTTAACTGTTTTCATGCATCTACTTTGAAAACAATGAATTTTTTCTAGATTTGTTAATGTAGTAACCGGTGAGCATCTTTTTTGAATCCATTGATTGTTTGTTGCATGTCAAAATAATTTTTAAACTTTATTGTGACCCTCTTACATTTTCTCAATTCTGATTTTCAAAATCTTTTCATCCTTACATTGTCAAAATTGTTTCCTCTCACTTTTACATTCGACAATGAGAAATTTTTTGGGTTTTAAGTGTCGGGGAGGGGTATTTAAATTTTCCAATCTATAATTCAATGTGATCCCTTAAAAATATCATTTTTTTAAATTGTTAGTTTTTAATACTCTTAATAATTTTCACTGGATGAAACATTTTCTCATATTAGAAAATTTTGAAGTGAGTTTGAGGAGGTTAATCTTTAGTATATCTTGGATTTAATTGGGTAAATATTTTTTCTTTCCCTTTTGGAAAAAATAGCTTTCCGTAAAATATTAATACAATTTCATAAAATTATCATTTTATTTTAACTTTTTAATTATAATTTAGTGCATAATTTATGCATCCAAATGAATTATGAAATGAAAATATTAATCCAGATTGAAGGATTTCCTTTATTCTTTTCATTATTTATTCATCAAATCATTGGATGAGTTATTTATTTCACTAATATATTTTCACTACACCTCATCCTATAGTTATTCTATTTATTATGTCTTCTTAAATTATGTGAGTCTGTTCATCTAGAGATAAAGGGAAGTTTTGAATTTTAGTGGGGTGAAAATTTATGTTTCTTAAATTCTCTTTAAAAGTTTCAATTTTAAAATAAGAATGGATTTTTTACTGAAGAAATTTAATTTGAGAGGGAATTATGTTTTCACTACTTGATAAAATCCTTGAGAGAAAATCTTTATAAAAATATATTATTAGTGGAATTTTAGTTTTTCCATTTGTGATTCATTTCCTACCATTGAATGTGACTAATGATTTCTTGAGGAAAATTAATGACTTAAATGTGGGTGGATTTTATGTAGACTTTAGTTATGTGTTTTTTCGCATATCTTTTGATGTATAAACTATGAAATTAAAGATTATTTGTGTCTATTATTAGTTTATTATAGTGTTGTGTTCATTTTGTTTTATCATTATTAAATTTATTAAATCTTTGTTAAATTGGGTGTTTTTTGGGATTAATTTATTAATTGTTTATTTTTTCAATTTATGTTTATTTTTTCAATTTATGTTTATTTTATTATGTAATTTCACCTTAAATAAAATTTTAAATGTTTTAACTTAATCTTGTTCTTATTAATTATAATCCCTTGATATATATGTTTTATTCAATATTTAATTAATGTTATTTTAATTTAATTTTCAATTATTTTATTTTTTTTACAAATTGAAAATTTAACTTTCATTTTTTAGTTTATTAAAAATTTATTTTGTTTTCATTTTAAAAATTCCGTAATTTTTGTATTTTATTTATTTTCATTACAAGATGTAAAAGATTTTGAATCGGTGGTGCACTTCTATATAAGATAATTTGGTTTTCATAATATTTTTATCATCTATGTGCATAAATTAATCATCATCCTTATAAGAGGATATCTTACTCCATCTAATCTTATAAGATAATTTATTTTTCTCACATAAGAGGATTTCTGTTTTGTGAACTCAATAGAAACAAAGGAAGACTACTTATAAAGTTTTCAAATTGAAGAACCTGATCTGATGACTGAGTTTAGTACAAAATATGTGGACCAGGCCATGCCTTTTTTTGATTTTCTTGAACTTGTTCTACTATTCGATTGAATGTGTCATTGAATGAAATCAATTGAAGTCAAGTGGCTGATCATCTGGTGACTGAGGATCCTATGATGAATCTGAAGAAGTTTCATCACCTTTGCAGTCCATGATCCAATTTTTAGCATAGAATCTACTCAAATCCAAATTGGGTTTGAGATGAAGCAGTGTCGATGAATAAAAATACCATTGAAGGAGAAGCAAGACCGAGTGTAGCTTGTTCCAGTAATGATTGATCTAAACATCCTTGATGAATCTATGCTCAAATTTAGGTCTAATTTGAAATTGAATTTGAGTGTCAGTTTTGAGAAAGTAGAATGATTTTGAACAAGATATGATGCTGAAGATACTTAGGAACATTGATGAAGATGAAAAATCTGATGAGCCCTTTCACGTTGTGATTTTTCTGAAGTCAGGTGGCCGATTTGAATTAGGTTCTAGATCTACATCTCTGATGATGAATAACCCAACCAGATTGAAGTAGTCCAAGCTTGTGTGAAGTTGTTCTAAATCACTAAAGATTATTTTGGAATAGTTAGGATCCAATGAAGAAGTCTCGAATGATAATTTTTCATGATCTAAGGATGATTTTGGGCACGTCGTTCTTCCTTTTCCTTATGGCCATGTGAGTTTGAAAGGGTGTGACATAGTTGATCGATTTTTTTCACTAATAAAATTCTTGTGAGTTTAATGAGTGGGATCCATAACATATTTCAACGAGAAATGGTCCATGAAGATGCGATGAATTTGGTTGTTGGGATTCAATTTGTGATTGATGATAATAGAACCATGATGAACTGACTAGGTTTTGTAAGGGATTAAAGACAATATAGTGGGAATTGGTGTTCTTCGATGTTATGGTTGAAAATCCAATGGTTCTTTCACAATTAAATATTATTACCAAATCTCATATATGATTAAATGTTTGTTCCCCAGCTGAGCCCAGCCATAAAGATTTTGATTAATTTTTTTCGAGGTGAAATAATTATTTTTAACGGAAGTATTTGGCACATCAATTTTAATATTAAATAAAATGATTTAGTGGAAGGATTTTTTCTTGCGTCACATAAAGGAGATTCTAGATGAATATTATTATGTGGAAGTTTCTTGTTTTCCTATCATTTTGTAGTTATTTTCTTGGTTTATGATTTTAAATTGGATTCCATGATTGTGTATATTAGGATCTGGCTCTTTCTAATCTTATTTCCTCTCTCTACTATAATTTTGTGTTGTTTAAATAATAATTATTTTTTTAATGATATCTAGCTATGTATGTGATCTCATACCTCCATAAATGGAGGGATAATTTTCAATATTAGTTCTAGGAAGTTAATCTCATTAATTTTTGGGGATCAAATATCTTATGATTTTCAACATCTTCTTCCCTCTTGGAAAATAAGAATCATGAATTGAGAAGATGTGACTACACACTATTTCACAGGAATGGTTTTCAATACTTACTCCTTTTTCTTTTCCTCTTCTTATACTATTGAATCAATAGAGTAATTCAATAGAGGTTGTTTTATTTTTTGACCTAACGATGATAAATTTTTCATATAAGATATTATGTGAAAACTTTATTTGATCGAGTGATTATTTTCATAGTTAAAAGAGAAAAAATTTATAGTATATTATATTGTATGTGCTTGGTCACTATTTTGAGAGTAAGAGTTTCACATTTCAAAATGACAAGCATGAAGTGTGTGAGTTTCATCTTTGGAGGTAAATATTTTTAGATTAATGATATGCAGTATAGTGAATCGATTTGGATATGGTTTCATTCTTGTTGATGTTATTTTGTTCTCTTCTTATTTTATCTTAGTTTTTTTTCCTTTCTTTGTTTCTATTATTGGTTTAGGGGCCTCAAAATTTACATGTACTTTAGAAACAATGAAACAAGCATCCACACTTTATATTCTTGGTGAAATTCCCCTTAAAGGTTTCTTATCTGCTACTCAAATCCAAAAAAAAATCAACTTCTATCGACTTAATACTGTAATGAGTTGTACTTAAAGACTCTAAGATTTTTGAAGAGTTTTTTGACTAAATCCCCAATTACAAAGCATGAAATATCATAGTGTTTGATTCATAGGTTGAATAAATTTTAATAGGATTACATGGTCTACACATGCAGTTTACCTATATATTCAAGGATTAGGGGATGACTCATTTTGGAGATATAGTTTCTGCACGTGGGCCAATAATTTTATTATTATGCATGGAAGTTTTATTGCAAGTTGAAAGATGGAAGGAGTTGTTTTATAGATTTATTAAATTTATTGGGGTTGTGATATAAGGCCATAGAAAAAAAATACTATCATTAAAAAACATCAAGTGACCCTAGAAAGTTAGTTGGTTCTATTAAAAAAATAATAATAAGAGAAAGTCATTTTTTTTAACACATTCGAAGACATGAGCAAGAGGTTCAAGGTGAGAATTATGCAGTGAGAACTAAAGCTTGAGCTAGAGGAAGAGATCCTTGAAAGAGAAGATTTCATTTATAATTTCTTATGAATTATATTGAAATTGAAATTACAACTACATTTTCTTTATAAATATTTTAGAGGAATATTCTTGATCAGTTAAATTTTGTACTTATTCATGCACGAACATTTCTTCTTGGATTGCTCATCTCTTGATTTATTTCTTGAAATGTTTCAAAAAAAATTGTTTCTTCAAAAATCAAGGAAAATTATTTTCGATTAAATCAATTAAAAAACATTATTATTTATTAATATAATGAAAAGATTTTTCCTGAGATAATAGCACAACAAGATTAATTGAAAAATTTATTTTGAAGAAAAATGATTTAATCACTTCTTGAATGATTAATTCTATAATTGGAAAAATAATTAGAGAATTATTTCAATCAGTGGTTAACATGATGACATGGCTTGTCAATCTCTTCAAATTTCTATTCCAGAGAAACATTTATGCATGAATAACAAATTTATTAAAGCATATAATCCATTTCCCAACCATCTTTTTTTGTTGCACCTTTTTCTTGTCCGTATTGCTATTTCTTTGAGTGTTCTACTTGCTTTTTCTTGTTTACTTGAGTGTTTTTGTGTATTTATTGGTCACTATACACACACTCGCACCTTTTATGTGGTTCCAATCCCTACACACTATCTATAATAGTTTTAAATAAGGAAATAAAAAAGTAATTCTCATGTAGACAATGTCTTACACTATCAAATTTTGGATCTCTTTTAAGGTAAGGCATGTGTAGCCAAGCTAAAAAGATATTAAATTCAAGAAAAATAAACCTAAAAAAGACAAGGCTTAAAGAACAAAAACTTTAATAATTATGCACAACAAATCAAGGGATGAAAAATTAGAACTTATTATTTTAGAAATCAAAATTCACTATTCATCAATTAAAAATAAAAACAAGATAAAATGGAAGAAAATATGGAAAATTTGAATAAAAATCAAAATGAAAATATGAATAAAAAATCTCTTAGAAGTGACTTATCTGAGAGATTGGTTCTTAGGGAATTTCAGGCAATAAAAATTTCTATAAATCCATCATGTATAAGGCACTCCCTCAGGGCTAAAAATTATAATATCAAATAATCACATTTTCCATGTTTCCATCATATAATGTACTTCCTTAGGAAGACTCTTTAGACTTTATTAGAGATTTTTATTGTGTGGTGAAACAACTGCATTTAAGAGGACTATGTGAAGAGGAGCTAAAACTTAGAGATTTCACTTTTTATATAAAGGGAAATGGTGGATCATGGGTTTAGTAGTTATATGGGGATATTTTCAATACTTGGGATCATCTATTTAATGCCTTTGTAATGAAATTTTATCCAAGAATAATGACTACTGAAATTAGGTATAAGATCACCGGTTTCTTGTAGCATAACAAGGCATGAGATACATTTAGGGGTATTCTTATACAACTTCCAAATCACTAGTATACTCTATAGGTCCTTATAGACACCTTTTACAACAACCTCAACCCATATCACCAAACATTTGTTGATCAAGTTTTTGATGGAGATTTAAGTAATAATACTGTTGAATAACTTAACAAAATATTCAATAAAATATCACAAAATTCTCAACATAAGTGTTCTAGGAGAAGTAAAATAGTTTAAAAAATAGAATAAACATGTTCAAAAAGTTAAAGTCAAATCTATTGGTTATTATAATTAAATGATCAAAACTCACATAGGGATAAGTTCCACCACTATGGTATGTATGGTATTTCACACTATTGTTTCCCTAACTTTGATATGCCTACCCAAAAAAACTGAGAATGACAACTTTTTTGGTCATGAACCTAGGTTACAACTAAGGGATCATCCTTTTTCTAATAATTATAATCAAGGTTATATAAATCATCTCAACCTTTCATGGAAGGATTAGGGGGTTTTCAGAGCTATAGTACACCCTAGTTTCCAACATCAGCCATACCAAAACCAACAAAGGGTGGAGCCTTCCAATTATCAAGGTGACTATGAGGGGAATTGTTTTTTATAAGCTATTAAAAATTATGAATAGAATGTACGTAAAAATTAAAATATCAAGCCTCAATTTAATGAAAAAAAATCCCAATATGATTCTGATAAAATTCAATTTTATATTAGGATGAAAAATCTGGAAACTGAAATGGGCCATCTTGCTATGGTAATGAATCAAAGAGAGAATGGAAATTACCAAGAATTATTAAATTAAATCCTAGGGAGAATAACATGTCTATAAATACTAGGATTGATCTTTAAACTCACCAAGAAGACACTAAGAATATTAAATCCACTAGAACTGAAGTTTTGGAAGAAAATGATAAACAAAATAATGAAACCAATGAAACTGGAAATGTGGAGAACCCCATTGAATTTTTTGTAAAACCTATTGTTCCACCGATTAATAAAGTTTATAAAGATATGAAAATAATTAAAGATAAAAGGAAATAAAAGTTTTAGATAGAATCTAAATGGATTCTTGTGTTTTTAAGAAATTTGGATCCATATATTCCTTTTGCTGACTAAATTAAATAGAATAATCATGAAACTGAACTTATAATATTTATTGGGTTGTTTAAAAACATACATATTAATATCATGTTTCTATAATATTTAGTTTGGGTTCCTTCATATATGATAATGATTAAAAATTTGTTTCAAACAAGAAAACACTTGAGGAGTTTTCCAATTACAGTTTAACTGAGGAGTGTAGTGTTGTGGTTTCGAATATAATACCTCCTAAACTCAAAGATCCTGGTACATTTTTTATTCTGTACACTTTTCGAAATAGTGGACAGGAAAATTTCCTTTGTGACCTTTGAGCCATTATCAACCTTGTTTCTTACTCACTATTTATGCAGTTGAGATTAGAAGACTTATCTCCCACAATTATTGTCTTTTAATTGTCATACTACTCCATTGCCCACCTTATAAAAAGAGGTGATTATTTGATATTAGGGGTTTGGAAACTATTTTTACAGGCTGATTTTATTATACTATATATATATTGTTCCAAATAAGTCCCTATAATTTTTTATAAGAAAATTATTTCCATTGGAGGGTCTGTAATAAAAATTTTTAATAGAAAATTGATTTTCTATCTAGGAGAGTAGAGTGAATAATTCACTATTTTTTAAAAATTAAAAGTTTCACTATGATCTTTAAATTATTTTAGTGATAAAATTATTGAATCTGAAGAACCTTTTGATGAATAATAAGAATATCTTTTAGACATTATTGAAGAAATAAGTAGTAACACCACACAAGTTAAAGATTGAATGGGAATTTGATCAATTTAAGAGATTGAGTGGAGTAATGATTATAAGGGAAAGTTTCTATAAAATATTGATTAATTTGATATAGAAAAAATGTTAAAACCAAAACTGTAAATTGGTTATGAGGATTTTTTTAATCTAGATAGTAGTAAGGTTGAGGGTTTCTTTAGCTCTCATTCATTTTTTAGGAAGAATTTCGAGGACATTGGACCTCTAAGGACCAAGTGCCATCCTTATAGTCAAGAAGCACCCAATTTAGAGCTAAAGACTCTTCCTTATCATATCGAATACTCTTTTCTAGGTTAAATTTCTACATTTCTTTTCATAATCTCCATTGAGTTATCTCTAAGTAAAGAAGATGGTTTTTTGACTGTTCTAAGGAAGTTCACATATGTTATTGGATGGTCCATAACTAATATTAAGGGAATAAGTCCATATTTTTTCATTCATAAAATTAAAATGGATCCTAATAACAAACCTAGAGTTTAAGGTTAAATAATATTAAATCCAAACATAGAATAGGTAGTTAGAGAGGAAGTAATCAATGCACTTAATGCTGGATTTTTTTTATATTTTTGAAAATCCTTAGGTAAGTCCAGTACAATTTTTCCCAAGAAGGGGGTTTCACAGCTCTAACTAATGAGAAAAATGAAAAAAAATCAAGTTAAAAAATACTCCAAGTGGAGAGTATGTATTTATTATCAAATTCTTAAATATACCACCAGAAAAATCATTTTCTAAACCCATATCTTGATCAAATGCTTGGAAGGTTGGTTGGAAATGATTTTTTTCAATTTTATGGATGGAAATTCTGGTTATAACATGATTCCCATAACCCTAAAATTCTAGAAAAATACAACATTCACTTTTCCATTTGGAAATCTAGGGGTTCAATCAATAAATACTAAGAATGAGGTTGAGGTTTCTAGGGATGGGGTCGTGAAGGCTAAAGTAGGAATGATAGAAGATCCCAACTGGTTATTGGAACTAGAGGCCATTGGTGGAATCCAGAAGGAGGCAGGGAAGGAGGATGTTTACCTGAAGCTTCTATTAAATTCTAAGGAAGATATAGTGTAGGGAAATTTTGATATCAACGTTTCAAAGGTAGATGCTAGTAGAATGTATGAGAGATCAATTCGAGTTGATATTAATGATGAGAAAATTTATTGGATCAAAAAAACAAGATTGAATATAGGATCATGGAATCAATGGGGGGAAAATAAATCTGGAAAAATATATTCAGTCCTAGTACAAGTCGTCCTACCACTTTGAGTATCTCATAAAATAATATCGAGAAACAAAGTTATCCTCTATCTCATGGAACATACACAAGGTGATTAATTCAAACCTCTTAAATAATTTATAGAATAGCTTGATAATTTACTATGTGGTTTGAATTTGGGGCTTCATGTAAATATTTTTGGTTCTCACTTTCCCTCAAAAGTGTTTCAAAAATAAATTATTTTAAATTTTCAGTGATGACTGGAAAATATAGAAACTACTTTCTAAAGGTGTGAGTAGACCAACCTAGACTTAAATTAAGAGAAATTTTGGTTCATGGTTAATGAAGTAATAGTATTGGTCCATAAGGTTTTCTATAGAGGGATTGAAGTAGACAATGCTAATATTTGAGTTATTCAAAAACTTATACCTCCTAAAAATGTAAAAGGCATTATAATATTCCTAGGACATTCTGTTTTTCACTGGAGATACATCAAATAATTTTCTAAAATTATCAGGCCACTTTACTGGCTGTTAATCAAGGATATACCTTTTTTGTTTGATGTAAAGTGAAAATAATCATTTAATATGCTAATGGAAAATCTTACATCTTCACGAATAATTACTTACCTTGACGGGGAACTTCCATTCGAGGTTATGTGTGATGCAATTGATTGGGAAGAAGGGGCATTTTTATGTTAAAGAAATGAGAAGAGGATACATGTGATTTACTATACCAAAAAATTACTTGATGATGCCTAGAAAAACTATCATACTATTGAGAAAGATTTGATTTTTTTCATATTTCCCTTATACAAGTTTAGGCAATACCTCATAGGATCAAAAGTCTAATATTCACAAGTCATTCTTCTATGAAATATTTTTTTGGATAAAAATGAATAAAAAACAAGGCTTATGAAAGGGAATTTATTTTTACCAGAATTTTATATATATATTAAAGATAATAAAGGTACTTAAAACATGGTATATTAACACTTTTCTATGTTACACATGACCAAAATTAAAACTAGTGAGCCAAAACAGGTTAATGCATCTTTCCCAAATGGGTAATTATTTACTGCATCATTGAAATAATCTTCTTGGTTTTTAGATTTTTATAACCTCATATATGTGGGTGTCATGCCAAAAGAACATTAAAAAAATAAAATAAATAAGTTCATTGCTGAGATTAAGTGTTACTTTTGGGATAATCCTTTGATTTTTTAGAGGTGTGATGATGGGATACTCAAGAGATGTGTTCCTGAAGAAGAAATGCTTTCTATTTTAGAAACTTTTCACTCTTCTCCATGGGTATACAGCATAGGGGACAACGAACTACCCAAAATATCCTCCAATATGGTTTTTATTGGACTACCCTATTTAAGGATTCAATTATTATAGTTATAATATTTGATAAACGTCAAAGGTTGGGGAATGTGGGTAGAAAACAAGAGTTTCTGTAAAAAGGGATTTTAGAAGTTGAAAATTTTTATGTTTGGGGGTTAGATTTCATGGGACCATTTCATTCTTTATATGGGAATGAGTACATCCTTTTTTTTGTAAAATATGTCTCTAAGTGGATTAATGATGTATTACTTATGAAGAATCTTTCTAGAAGAGTTGTGAATTACATTGAGAAGAATATTTTCCCCTAATTTGGTGTGCTGAAAGATTTTATCACAGTTAATGGTACATATTTTAATAAAATTAAATTTAAACCATTAATAAAAAATATGGTTGTATTAATAAAACTAGAACCACCTATCACCCTAATCTAGTGGGAAGATAGAAATATCAAATAGATAATTGAAACAGATTCTAGATAAAAGTGTTAGTATTTAAAGAAAAGAATGAGCTTTAAAGTTGGATAAGGCCCTATGGGCCAACATGACTACATATAACACACCCATAAGGATGTCTTCAAATAGACTTGTTTTTGGTAAAACCAATCATTTCCCTGTATACCTTCATAATAAATCATATTGGGTAGTGAAATCCCTCAATTGTGATTTCAATTCTGCTAGAGAGAGAAGAATTTTAGAGATAAGTGAGTCAGAATAAATTTGAAGAGATTATTATGGGAATGATAGAATTTATAGAGATATTAAAATATTTACATGAATCCATTATTAAAAATAATCACTTTAAGGTTAGATGAAGGGTCTTACATTTTAATTTCATATTGAAACTATTTCTGGGGAAATTAAAAACTTACAAATTTAGACCCTCTACTATCATGAAAACGCTTGTGAATAAGGATTTGGAATTAATTGGTGAGGAAAATATACCATTCACAGTCAACGATCAGAGAGTTAAACATTAATTTAAGGGTCAATCGAATGGATTGGATATTATCTCTATTCTAGAAATCTAAATAACCACTAAGTATAACTTAGGAATTAAAACTCAATGCCTCAAGGGAGTCATCCCATGGTTCCTGTTTTTTTATTTTTTTTTAATAAAAATATTTGTTTGATGTATTCTTAGTTCTCAACCATTCTCATTTTCATTAAAAATTCCACACTTTTCTTGATTGTTTTCATTATTCTTATGGTAGGTTTTTGGAATATGGGGAGGCATGAACTTTTGTGGTTGGAATTTCAACTGTTCTTCAGTGCTTAACGGAGCTACAAGCTTGATCATACTTGATTCACTTCCAAAAAAAATTATCTAGTTAATTAATTTCTTAATTATTCATTCTTGAATATAATGATGACATTTTCAATCCTGTAGGAGTTTTAAACTTCTATCCAGGACATTTCACTCAAGGCTTAAATGGGGAGTACATTTGAATAAACTTAAATGATCAAATATTATTTTATCATGGGAGTTTTTGTTCCTTTCCCTTACATGAATTTTTCTTATTCAATGATTTATATTTCATTAAATTAAGTGTGTGAGGAAATCCCTATATGTTTCTAAATTCTATTGAAATCTATTTTGATCTTAATTTCTTGGTTATTTTATTATCTATTGATTATTTTTTAAATTTTTGTGAAGTAAATGAAATCTTATTTAGCACCTTGATTTTTTTTGATTTACTTAAGAATTTTTTTGATATGTTGAAAAATGAAATTGGTAACTGATGTAATTGTAAAACATTATACATTTTTTATTTTTTTATTAAATTAGTGTGTTGTGTTAAATTAGGTTAAAACATGTACTTCAAATTTATTTTGATTAATGTTTTGAAAATTTTGGAAAACATGATGTTTAAATTTCATTCTGACCCTTGAACATCATTTGAACCGTTGAATTATAAATCTTTTTGAAAATAGTTGATTAATTTTTTTCCTCACACCTTTGAATTCAAATTTTAGGACTTAGTTGTGTTTTAATTTTGGGGGAGAGGGTCTTCTTAAATAAGCTTAACTATTCTTTAATGAAAATCCCATCGGAACTCCTATAAATTTTTTCAAAATTGGTAGTTTTTCAGAATTTCACCATTATTTTTTAATAATAATTTTTTTATTAGTTTTGAATATTTTTATTTCATTTTTAGGTAGTTAATATCTATTAATCCATAGATTTAATGGAGTACATCGTTTTTATTTCCCTTTTGGAAAAAAAATTTTGTCCATAAAATTTTGGTGGAATATTTTACAACTATCATTGGATTTGAAATTTTTAATTATAATTGAACTCATAGGGTATGAATCTAAATGGATTAAAACACTTATCCATGCTGATACTTTATTATTTCATCCCTTATTCTTTAATTTATTGGATGAGTTATTTATTCTACAAGTAATTATTAAAATTTTCCATCTAAACAGAGTGTCTATTTATCATGATATTTAATTATGTGAGTTGTCTCGCCTAAAGGTAAAGTGAAGTTTGGACTTCCACTTGGATGAATTTGGATGTGTGTTAAATTCTTTTCAAAATTTTAAATTTTAATCATTTTTGCAAAACATAATTAAACTAAATTTGTTCTATTCTAAGGGGAAAATCACCTTTTCAACTTAAGAGAGTTCATTGGGTAAAATTAATTTTAAGGCTAATTATTTTTGGCATTCCAATTTTTTTACACTTAATATTTATTTTCTTGTATTAAAATTTATTAGTAATTACTTGTGGACAAGAAACTCTAAGTGTGAGAGAATTTTATATGGTTCTTATTTCATGTGTTTTTTCACATCAACTTTTTTGTTCTTAATATTATTTAATGTTTAAATAGGTATTTAAGTGTTTAATTTTAGTGTTTATAATTATTTGTTATTAATTTGTAAAATTATATTTTTTTATTTAAACATTTAATTATTTTATTAAATAATTAATATATCATGTTTTTTATGTTAATCTCTTGAATTCTCTAAAATTGTTTTTAAATATTAATTTTATGTTTTATAATTAAATATTTTTTTATTTTTTTTATTTTTAATTTTCTTAGTTTATGTAAACAACTAAATTACTATTGTTTTAGTTTTAACTTAATTTATCGTATGTGTTTTTTATGATTAAATTTAAAATAGTAGTATTAAATATTTTTATTTTTTATTATATATTGTACTTATTTATTTCATTGAAATTATTTATTCCTCTTATTTTTATTTGCAGTGCAAGTCCACTGAAGATAGATATATTTAAATCAACCTGTGTAAGATAATTTTGAGAAGTGGATTTCACATAAGAGAATTTTTTCACCACATGTGATTGGACAGACCATGTAAGATAAATCATGGTACCAAATAGAATTTTCACTAGCATTGCATAAATTCGACCACAACCCATAATAAAACCCTATGTGGATCACGTAAGATAAAAATCACTTAGGATAATTTATCCTATGAAATTTTCAAACATAATCTGTAGGAGAGAATTGAAAACCTAAAAAGTGGTAGATGAGATTTGGTCAATATGAGCATCATATTCATTGGATGTATATTGTAAGTTGACCTAGGATGATCAACAATAAGCAAACTCGTATGAACCAAGAGCGAAAAAAACTGATCTAGATGAATATCTTTTACTGAAGATGGCGCACTTTGGTTTGTTGATAAATCTCAATGTTTCCTTCTATGAACTTAATAACTGATTAATCTAATTTCCCATGTCTATGGATGAACTACATGTATATCACCATAAAGGATGACAAGAATTGTTGAAGCACACCCAAGGTCGATGAGGTGTAATCTCCAGTTGAAGTGGATGACTGGGCGATTTGGTCTTGTGAAAATGTTGATCAAGGTCATGACCCACTCTTACAATCTTCCTAGGTCAACTAACATTATACAACCAATTACTATGATGCTTATATTGACCAAATATCATCTACCACTATTTAGGTTTTCAATTCTCACCTACAGATTATGTTTAAAAATTACATAGGATAAATTATCCTAAGTGATTTTTATCCCGTGTCTATGGTTGAACTGCATGTAGATCACTATAAATGATGGAAATAATTGTTGAAGCACACCCAAGGTCGAGGAGGTGGAATATTCAGTTGACGTTGACGACGGGGCGATTTAGTCATGTGAAAATGTTGATCAAGGTCATGACCCACTCTGTCGATGATATGGGAGACAAACCGTAGAAAAGTCAATTACGATTTTAATGAATTGTTTTTGGTTGATGTAGAATCATAAAAGATGAACCTAAACCCTTTTCATATGAATAACACCCACCATTGAACCCATTGAACAATCCAGATGAGCTCATATGTTTGAAGCTTTGTCATTTCCTAAGCTGAATTCGCTGATGAATCTGTTTAGGAAATCCAATATTCCATGTTCGATGACAGAAAAACCAACTAATTCTAAAAAATTTAATAATATAACATTGAGTCACCATTCAACCATCTCGACACTGGGGTTGAAATCAGAGTTGTGATGATCTGATAAATGTAGGCGAAGATCTTAGGAATTCCATAGGGATAACCAATCAAGTAGTTTGATTTCAACTTGGATTCATATTCTACTAACCCAAGATCATTGAGGATAAAAATTTCATCAAATATTATTTAATATATGTTGTGTTGGTAATGATGATTCAAATCTTGAGGGTCGACTGAGATTGATCTTTCATTTAGTTTGAAATCTTGAATGGACAATGAACCTGCACCCGAGTGGTAGATTCTCATTCTTTGCATCCGAAAGACCCAAGATAAAATCCGAGTGGATGTGAATTTTTGATTCACTGTAGAAATAAAGTAGTGGTTACTATATCATGTATTGTGTGGTACTGTAGCATCAAGAACTATTCATTTGATTTGGGCCTTCGGGCCACTGGTTTGGGTTTACGGGTCTCAAGGTCTTCAGACCACTAAAGGTTTACGGGTCTTTGGGCCTTCAAGACACCAAATGCTTTTGGTCCATAAGTACTTTGGTCCATTATAGGACTTCATGAAACCGGGCCACCAGGCCACAAAATACCAAGAATCTGCCCGAGTAGATCTCACAAGAGCATACCTCAGTTGACGAATCAGATCATATAGCATCTACCAGAGCAGATCTAATTGGATCGGAAGGATGAGAGGCTATGAAAATTTTCATCGGTACTAGGCATCGTGTAGCTCTACATAGGGTAATACTATCCAATAAACCATGCGAGGTGGGGAGATAGAGTAATTCAATGATGTAAATGCTATGGAGGGGCGATTCTTGTATTTTTTGGTCTTGGGCATTTTAGTCATGTATTAAGAATTGTGCCTTAGGCCTTCGGGTCATGTAATGGGCCTTATTCCTCTAGGCCTACAGCTGATGTAAGGGTCCCCCCTCAACCCATAAAAGGGGTATTATTCAAAAATAAATAAAAATATCTAAGGTCTTTGGGCTGTGTTAACCAAATCTAGGATATCAAATTTCATCATGACTCAAAGGGAAAACTTCCCAAACGTCTAGGATCGATATGTTGAAAAACATTATTATTATTTTTTATGTTTTTGGTTTAAAAGGACCTTAAAATTTCCATTATTTTTTGATACATTTAAATGAGGACTTTTACTTTATGTTCTTGAAAACAATTCCCCTCTGTGGTTGCTTATCTTCTACTAAAATCCAATTTAGATTCCCTTTTGTGAGCTTTTACAGGAATGATTTGTACATAAATAGGACAAGATCGTTGAAGAGTTTTTTGACTAAAGCCCCAATTACAAAGAGTGGTATATAATAGCATTGTTTTATTTGGGGGTTAAATAATTTTTATCATGAGTACATGATGCGCATGAGTTATTTACCTATATATTCAAGGATCAGGGGCCAAGTCATTTGGGATATATGGTTGTTATATGAGGGCATGTCAGTTCATTTTGATGTGTGAAAGTGGTAGTTCATGCTGAAGGACAGATGGGGTTATTGTAGAGATTAATTATAGTTACTAGGGTAGTGATAGAAGCCTATATAAAAAAATCTATCAGTAACGATTGTCAAGTGACCCTAGTATATGAGACGGTGCTTTTAAAAAAAATAATAAAAAAGAGTCTCTATCATTTTTTGAAGAACACATCTGAAGAGAGGATAAAGAGCTTCAAGGTGAGAACTAGGTAGTGAGAAGAGAAACTTGAGCTAGAGGAAGAGATCCTCGACATAGAATATTTCATTTCTTCTTCCTATTCCATCCTATTACATCTATTATGAATTATTTTGAAATAAAAATTATGATCATGTTTTCTAGATAAATATTTTAAGGGAACAAGATTGTTTAGTTACATTTTTTACTTATTCCTAAATTAATCTTTCTTCTTGTATTTATTTTCTCTAAATTTATTTCTTGAAGAGTTTCATAGATTTTTATTTCTTCAAAAATAAATGAAAATTGTTTGTGATTAAATTCATTCAAAACTATTTCTTCTTTCTTAATTTTATGAAAATATTTTTCCTCTTAGAATAACACGACATGGTTAATTGAAAAATTGATTCTAATGAAAATATATTTAGTCAATTTTTGAATGATTAATTATATAGTTGAATAAACAATGGATAATTATTTCAATCACTGGTTAACATGATTCAAGGATAGTTAATTTCTTTAAATTTCAGTTCCATAAAAACTTTTGAGCATGAATAAAAAAATTATTAAATTGGCCAATCAATTTCCATGCCATTATTTTTATTACACCTCTTACTACTTTTTATTACAACTACATTGAGTGTTCTTCTTATTTTTTTCTTGTTTTATAGAGTATTTTTATATCTTTCTTGGTCACTCCCCATACACTTATTCCTTCTATGTGGTTCTAATCTATACACACTATCGATAGAAGTTTTAAATAGGGAAATAAATAAATAATTTGAACTTACACTGTTAATATCCTCACTTATTTTCTCTTTTTCTAGTAGTTTAACTCTCCTATTTAGCTTGAATTGTTTCTTAAGGCAGGAAAAAAAATAATATTTTAACATATATTCAGTATAGCCACCTCCTCTTCATTCTTTACTGATTTAAATTTATTTTCATCTTTTAACCATAATAACAAAGGTTCTTTGTTTTTGAGAGATTCCTTTATTATATGAATCATTGTATGTTGAATAGTACTCACTTTATTTCCTTCTCACCTAGTTTATTTTATAATTTCTTGAGAACTTATTCTTCATTCCATAGTCATATTTTCTAATTTTTCTAGATATTATTTTAAAAAAAATCCTATTTTTCATAATCAATTTTAGATTCATCAAATTTGGAAGGTAAACACCTACACAACTAAATAATTTAAGAAAAAGAATACCTTTATATTTCCCTTTACCTCTTCTAATATTCCTAAATGTAAAATATATAACCATATTATGACTATAAACTCTTTCTTCATCACTTTATTTATCTTCCTCAGAATTTAAGAATGATTCATCTCTCTTCTCCTTCAGCTTGGGTTTTTTCATGGATTAAAATTCCATTTCTTTACTTTATTTATTTTTACATATTAGGGAATTAATAATTTAATAATTGGGGAGAATGTTATCTAACTCATCAAGTGTCAAGGCACCAATTTCTTCTACGGAAGATATATTTGGATTAAATCTATTTGGGAAATTTTTTATGATATTTTTGAAAATAGTTGAATCTTTCAAAGAATTTATAAATCCCTTAATGTGACTTTAAATTCCATTCACCCTTGTAAAATAGTATTAAATACTCTCATCATAATCCATCTAGACATCCTCAAACTTTACTCTCTAAAGTTATAATTTGGATTCCTTTATATTCCAATTCCCTTCATACATATTCTATAACTTTTCCCACACACCCTTATGGTTTTAAGATCCATTATATTGGTTTATAATTTATTAGATACAGTTGAAAGGATATAATTTCTATAATTCCCATCTACATCAGATTTTCCTTATCACTATAAGTCATGGAATCATCTCTTCAAAGTGGAGTAAATCCTACTATTAGAATATCGCTGACCTCAAGACCCTGTGATAACAGATATGTAACCATCCAATTCTTTCATCCATCAAAATTTCTTCCATAAAAAATAGGTACTCCTAAACTATTGGTAGGATTGAGATCCTTTATGCTTATAACTTAGTTGTATATTTATGAGGGGTCCTTTTCCTTGATACCAATTATAGCACCCAGGACTTGTGAGATCATCGAGAGAGGGAGGGTGTAAATTAATGGTCCCTTTATCTTATTATGAATTTTCCTCCTTAATCTAATATTTGTATCAAGTTAAATATTTTATCAACACCTCTTGTTGTCTCTTCTCCATACCCTATTATATATAATTTAAAAGGAATAAGACATAAAGATTTAAATGGTCCAACCTTGAAGTCTTACTTCTTTCTAGTTTTGGGTTATGTTTTATGACCTAGTTTCTACACTATGAATCACTTTAGTAAAAAGTACAAGTTATCTACTAAAAAAATTGATGATAAATATCTATAAATACAGAGTATAACTTCTCTTAGAAGTCATGGTCTTTAAGTGATCATAACAATTTCCTTCTGATGGGTTCTTTATAATGGAATCTCACAAGTTGAATCCATCTACCAAAATCTTCTTTCCACCTCCCAATGGGATATTTATAATTTATCCCAATGATTATTCAAGGGTACTCATAAACTATTCCTTCAAAATATCTTTAATCACACTGTCTCCTAATGAGTGTGCATTGGCCTTGTTCTACTTTCAGTATTCATGTCCAATTATCTAGCTGAATCGCTCAATCTTGATCACTCCCATTGTATCAATGAATCAAAATGGATATTCTTCTATCCTCACTTATTCTTTCTTCCTTTAATACACATGCTCTCCTAGATGTTCTAAGTTATCTCCTTTCATACAAAAGTGATCATTTTTTTCTAGTTCCACAGTATTAGGGTCCCACTCATATATATTCTTCTTTAGTTTTTTACATAATAAATATTAATAGATTCATGAATATTATTTCAATTTTTGAATAATGGGAACTCCTATTTTGGTGGAAGTAGGTGATCTAATATTTTTTAAGCTAAAGATATTTTCCAGTTAATATATTCACCTTAAAATATCAATTCCATTGATCCCTTAAAAGGTTAAATATTATATATATACTAAATAAGATCTCCCATAATCTTCTATTTTGAGTCAAGTCAACTTCTTTGGTCTTCTACTTGCTGTAAAAACCCCAAAACATTTCCTATATTCTCACTTCAAATCATAGATCATGATTTATTAGTATCTTGATGATTTTATCTATTTAATAAATCATTAAGCATCCTCCTATCTCTAAACCTTCAGTTGAATGTATTTGGATCTCGGTTGGAGAGGAGTTTTGGTGGAGGCAACCTATTGTGTTTGAGTCATGGATGCACTTCTATTGGAAATTTTTTCTCCTTGGACATATATCTTCTTGCAGATGAGGAAGCATACTATTCAAGGGTAGATGTCCAATGGTACTGGTCATGGATACCCGTTGGACATGGAATACTCTGGAGATTATGAAGGTCGACAGTTTCCTCCTTTCTCTCATGGGTTTGGACTCTCTGAAGTAGTGGAGGCTCCCTGAAAAGATTCAAAGGATACTCGGCTGACCCCAAAAGTCTCTGATATTTTCAACCCTCTAAAAAAGTATTTGAAAGTTCCAAGCTCTTCTGGTTTGGTTCCTGAAGGAAGGTATGGGGTAAAAAAGAAAGCATATATGGTTCTGTAAGTGGTTGGACAGGCGGAGAGGGAGGTTCAATTGGATGTTGGTATAGGCATGCACCCGACTTCTCTCAATGAATCTATCGTGCATGAGGCAGTTGATGCAGATCTAGCCATGGGTGAGGATCCCCAAAGCTTGGTCTGGGTAGACTCTTCTATGAATTTTCAATACATGGTCCATGGATTTGTACAACCAAGTGGTTCAAACATATCAATTCAAGACTTTTAAGACAAACCTTCTTATGCTGAGAAGGTTGAATTTGGATGAAGCTTTAATAATTCTCAAAACTGATTTGCCATGCTGGGAGAAGGTAAGGGTTACACTCATGGGGTAAGGTACTGAGAAGGAGGCCATCTTTTATGGGGATCCCTCTATGGGAGGGGAGGCTATTCAAGTGGATAGGGACTCAACTTCTAACACCCCTACTAAGTCCAAGGAAGTGAGAATTTCAGATGACGTTTTTAGATCCTCTTCAAGGGAAAACACACCATTACAAATTTAGAAGGTTTTATCAAGTATACCCGGAGTATGTGACCAAGGGAAGACTACTCCAACATGACTAGTAATCCTGTAATCAGGTCCAAAAGTAAAGGTAAATCACCTTAGAAGTTGTGCAAAAGCGCTAGCAAGATTGTGAGGGTTGCCATCCCTAAGAAGTCTTAATCTCAAGCAGGGGTTCGTTAGGTAACCTTTGAGTCTGCCGATCCCCCCCCCCAATGTTTGAGGATATGAATTCAGAAGGGGATACTGGTGAGCTGAATAAGTATCAATAAGTGCAGAGGCTTCTTAATTTTGAGTATGTGTGATAGGAGGAGGTTTTACATCCTCCTGGGTAGTAGCGTGAGGATGGATCCTATTTTGGATCTCAACATTAGATAACATCGGTGATGAAACACATGGATATTATTATGAACTCAGATGAAGAAATGGTATAGAATGTCCTTGTTATTAAGGCATCATAGGAAGTCATCAACCAAATGATTGAAAGATTGATTAGAGTGAAAACTGGAAAGGGTCAAGGTGAATGGATTGATAGATAGAACCACATCTTGATTAGAGGATTCAACATGGGGAAGATTAACATGGTAGAATACATGAAATCTTGGGACATCTTGGAAAAACATTATGAAGACATCTTGAAGGACGACTCTGGCACTCAGGTAAATTATATTCCCTGGATACTCTTTAGGGAGTTTGATTCTAATGTGATCAAATTGTTCTTCAAAAAAAATGAAATATCTTTTGGTGTTTAAACTATCTTGATGTGAGGGTTCTCACTTTCCTATTTGTGTGATTTGATCGAAATAAAAAATTTACAGATTCAAAATGAGAAACTGGCATCCCATTCCATCAAATCAAAAGGGGATTCCCTGAATCTAACATGGGTTTTGGAGAGGAATAACATGAAGCCCAGAATTGGGGGTATTCTACAAGGTACTCCCAAGTAAAAGAGAGATGATCTATGGTCGATTCAATGGCAAATAAAAAAATGTGCTTGAAAATAAACAATGTAAAAACAAATAAAGAAAGTTCATGAATTATGTTTGGGTTCACCCCTTTATTCCCTCAAAAGGGGGTTTTATTATAATAAAAAAAATTAAAGGCCTTTAGGATTTTGGATGGATATGGAAACTCCATTTATAGCCTGGAACAGTCATCTCAACATACCTGAAGTACCCACCAGACTATGATGATGAAAGTGTTCAATGTTTTTAAATGGATTATGGAAAATTAAATGTGTAAGTTGAATTAATATAAATTTTCTTATGGGTGTTTTGGAAAATAGTCTATCAAAAGTACACATTTTATAAGATCCAACCATCGAAAGTTGGAACACCATATATATATGGTCTACTACTAGAAGCTGAAACTAAAGAATTTCAAGATAATATAATCAGAAGTTGGAAATATTATGTCACCAAAATTAGTGTAGGAAATTGGAATTAATTCTATTAATAGATAAAGGAGAAATATATGGAAATATATATATTCAGAATCATCCATATACCAAACGATTGATTACATTGTACCTCAATGTATTTTTGATAAGTGGTAAAGAGTGAAGGATCAATTTCATCTGTATTTTGAGTTGAATAATTATATTTCTCAAAATACTTGGATTGGAAGATAAGAAGCATACAATGATATAATGAGTAAATTCAAAAGAATAAAATCATTCAAGAGTAAGAAAATGTATAAAATAAGTAAATGCATGAAGTCCTGGAGTCAAGAAGAGTAAATCGAATGAAGAATTGATCAAAAATACAAATTTCTAAAAGAAAATCACATACAATCTTGATGATCATTGAAATCAGGAATGGTGTTCATACATGAGGATTTTGTAATAAAATGAAGAACACAAACTAGAAGGATAAGTTCAATAAAAAAATTCTTATGGAAGATAAGAATTTAGGATGTCGATATTTCCAGTTAAACTAAAAAATTAATAGTAGATATAATATAAGTAATATAGAAGTCAAGGAATACATGCATAAAGTTGAATTAATTTGTGAATATTACTGAAAGATTGGATAAAGCAACAATTTCAAGGTTTTCAGAAGATGAGACATTTTATGATGCCAATGAAAGGAGTATTAGCCTTGGGAAAGTGTGAAAACATCACATTTTTTAAAAAATGAGTACAATGGTGATGGAGAGTAAAATAAGAAGACATGTTATGATATATAATGTTCACCTGAAGTCGCATGATGAGTTTGATATTATCAAAATATTTTTCATTTTTACAAATAATGATGGGTAGTTAGTGCAAAAAGCATGAAACCATGATGAAACTTTCAGGTTGTATCATGTTAATTGGTTATTATAAGAAGTACATCATGTATGGAGAAGCACTTTTGATTGGTAGATGAAGTATGCTTGAGGTGAAAATCTATAAATTCTTAGTGAATAGTTGTTCCACTAAAGAAGCATGCAATTTAGATGTACATAATACTCATGAGTCACATATATATGAGTGAATCTATTAGAAGATCAAATATATCATATAAAGAATATGGGAATAATGATAATGTAATAAATTTGATGAAGATATGATGAGGATATCACATATATTATCACCATAAGAAGATATGATGCTATAATATCGAGATATTGTAAGGTTATCTATTTTCCATAATGAGAAGATACATGTGTCTGATGGTGATGAATCTAGATTTTGAGAAGAAATATAACTAAAGAAAGTGTGGCAGAAATACTGGGAGTTGCAGTGACTGAAAACAGAAAAAAATAGAATAGTAAAAATGAAAAAAAATAAGGGCACAAAGATTTATGTGGTTTGATAATAATACCAACGTCCACAGAGAGGCAGAACATTACTATGAATTGGGATCATAAATTACAGAATTTTTCAAGAAAATAACCATATGTCGAAAATGGGATACAAATTGAGAGGAAGACAATCATTATTCCACCAACCATACAGGATGTCCTCATCGCTACAGTGAAAATACATCCACCTATGTCAAAAGTGCCACTGTGGCTACCAGATAGAAGTCCAAAAGGCTACAGTAAAGTTGACTCTAAAGTCCGCACTACTATAGTGCCCTGTCGGTGTCGGTTGGTCAACTCTGATACAAGCATTTGGCCCAACCGGATCGGGCTACACCAATCCAATAGAAAGGTTATCATAACATGATGATACTTTGATAATGGGGAGAATTGATATTACATAGTAAGAATAACACATGATTTTAAGATGTAAAACATGAAGAGTTGTGAGTTTGAGTGCTTGGAAAATATACCAAATAAAGAAAAATGAGTTACCATGCATGCAGAAGTTGTAAGTTCACCAGATAAAAAAATTTAGGGCACGCATGAGGAGTTTAGAGAATTTGAGATTTATGTGTTAGAGTTATGCGAGGGAAAAAAGATATGTTTGATTCAACATGTAGAATAAATTTTATGATATATTTTTTGAAGACTTCAGATATTAATACACTATATGATGTTGAGGAACATTTTATTTACGTGAAGTTAAAAAAAATTATGATGGTGTTGAGTTGTATGTTCAATGTTCCTAAATTTATGAAGGGTGGTTCATGATTAAAGATGAGTTTTGAGTATTTTTTTTGGAAATATGAGTTGAAATATTATTTTTATAGATATTTTACTTGAATCTGAGATTTTATAACATTTATTGAGTAATTCAAAATAGATCCTTTAATTTCAAATATTTTAAATCACTACAAATTTTAGGTGAGTTAAGTCTATAAAAAGATCCAAGCTCATTCAGAAATTTTTTGATGCCAAGATGATGAGAATAAAATTTTGAGTGTAAGTAGCCAACATAAATTTATTAAAAGTTCATTTAAGTCGATGAAATTTGATAATATTAGAACATTACATTCTAAATAAAGTTGAGAAGTCTAAAACATTATGTTCTGGAGAAAGTTTAGAAGATCGGGACATTAGGTTATGAGGAAGTGAACCAGGCCAATGTCAAGTACAAACTGTAGAATTTCTTGACATTGAAGTTCAATTTAGTGAAGTAGATTCCAAATTAATTTAACTGGATCACTGGATAGGCCTACATGCATGAAAGTCTATAGTAATTTCATAATGTATTCAAAAAATTTTCTATGAGAAAGTTCATTCAGAACATTTGAAGATTGGTGGTTCCGGTATTAACAATCCAACATTCCTACCATGAGGTAGAATGATATTTTTATAAGATAGCTCAACCACATGCATAATATTATGGTTTTTGAGTTTGAGATAATAACTTTAATTTTAGCTTAAGGATAATAACTTGCCCTGTTGCAACAATTATGAGAATAGTGAAAATCAATGGATCAGGATAATAACTAGACATAAAAATAAGTAGGTACCGACACTGAAACCAAACATTTTAAAAATACCTAGATGTTGTTTCCTTTAATTTATTTTCTTTTTAAGAGGAAGTGAGTGTCGAGGGTATATTATAAATATTTATATATCCTAACTAATTACATAGGTTTGATCAACTTAAATAAAGTAACATTATAATTTAAAATCAATTGGAGATTTTTGGTCACCACTGATTCACCCCCCTATAGGGTGACTACATGATTCCCTGGTACTCTTAATTAGAATTAGATAAAAGGTTACCTATAAATAGATCAACAAGTTTTTCTTAGCTGGGTTTAATTATTTTACATGAAGTGTAGATTTATTGAAGTTGAATAAACAATTTCTCTGAAATTTTAGTATGTTATGCCTAAGTAGAATAAAATTGAAGATGTTATTAGTTGTGGAAATATAGAGGGTTCATCCAAGGCTTTGAAAAACTGGAAGAATAAAGAAGATCAAAAGTAGTGGAAGTTATCCTCTTAGAATTATTGGAAGGTGTATCTACCAATAACATAAATTTAGTGGAATTTTACTAAAAAGATCTATTATAATTAATCCTATGGAAAATAATGTTTTTTTTTGTGATGAGTATGAATCTATTTATTCTATTGATTATTTTTTACTCTAAAATCAAGGCTTACATGAAAAGTGTCTTTATTGAAGTTTTCACATATACACTTACATTTATCAAGGTATTTCAAGAAGAAAAATTATAGATAGAATCTTAACTTGATAAGATAGATAATGCGTTATCTAAGAAGTCACAAAGATAGACGACTCTCAAAAATCTTGAAGAAGCAAAGGAATAATATATCCAACATTGCAATGAAAGATTATCCCTAGTTAAATAAGAGTTCAAAAGGATAGTACAAGGGATACATAACTTTGAAAGTTTTATCAGAAGTATTCCATGTAATAAAAGAAATGATATAATTCAAGAACAAAAAAATTGGAAGTAGGGGATATAAGAGTTAAAGAGCATGAAAAGACTTTTCTTGAAGAAAAGAAGATGCATGAGGAGAATATTCATAACTTGAAAATTGAATGTAAAGATAAATTTAAATTTATTAAAAATATGAAAACCACATTAGGTTTAATGTGTCTTGAGTTATCGACAAAATTGTAAAACATAGAAGCTACTCAATTTGAACCTTCATATAACATGGAGAGAAGATTCACTACTGCAATTTATAAGGAATTTATTACTTGACTGAATCTAGTGAATAAAATAATGTGAGATCATTAAAAGTTCCATATTTCGATAGGTTGAAGAAAAAGGTAAAACTAAATTCCTAGAAATCAATTTTCCTTAATTCCAACGTTTTTAAAAGTGTAGGTTACAATAAAAGTACCCAAACAAATGGGAGAAGAAAGATATGGAAAAACCAACCACTTCTATGATGGTGGAATAAAGTTTTAAAGGAAGAAGTTCACCCACAAAGTGTTTGTAATAAAAAATTTCCTAAAAATCTCTTCAAAAGTTGAAATTATACTAAATGGTAGAAGAGTGTATTTGTTAGTTACTACTGGTGTTTTAGAGAGTTTCAGAAACAAGCCATTAATTGTTGGCATAATTTTCAACTACTAAAAATTAGAGAATTCCTATATTATGGGGGGAGTAAAATAGAAGTTAAGAGAAATTCAAATAAGTAAAAATGAAGTACATAGAATAAGTAAAATCTTTTAAAAAAAATTAATATCTTTAAAAATTTTGTGGAAGTTGTGGAAGAAGTAGTCATAATGATAGTGGGTGTTGGGTCACAACTTCCAAGAACAAATTAGGTACAATTAATGGAATGAGACCACAATAACTAAAGAAAAATAAAAAGAATAAAGATGATAATTCTTCCTTGGAGGGTAAACAAAAGGAAGTTATATAGAAGGTTACACCCAAGATAAAAGTAATGGAAGATTACATACCCAATAAAATATGATTCTTTTGTAGAAGGAAAATTCACCTCATGGAAATATGCAAACAATCTATGAATATTCAGGTTAGAAAAAGAAATTTAAAAAACAAATTGAATCAATATGAGAAAGAAACAAGAATATTAGAATAGTATAAAAAATCTTAGATGAAGAAGTTGAGGCTCACTAAAAGTTACATATGAAGAGTAACTTAACTAAAATTAATAATCTCTATAAAAGGGGTAAGTTGGATGGAAACTCTCCTAAAAAATGCATGACATAGTTACCTGAACAGAAGAAGTTGATTAATAAAAGGATACAAACTTCATATGACACATGTACTACTAAAGTCTCACAATATAAGAAGAAATTTGAATATATTCTTGTGGTTTCCTTATAAATAAATCCTAAATAGTTAGAAGAAATACTGAATTTGGAATAAAAAAAATTATAAGAATAAAAGTACCTTGCTAGCAGTTGTGAAAATGATACCCTTATACAAAGTAAATATTAATAGGAAGAATAAGTACATACTAATAAATAATATTTATTCTTGGAAAGTTAAGTGTGAATGCATAAAGAGAAATGCAACTAAGGTAATAGAAACTTTTGTGTTGAGAAATATTTCTCAGCCTTATTTCTCTAACTAATTAGGAAATTAAAACCCACCTTATTCATTCACAAATTCTACTGATTTTTAATAGAAAATTGGAATTAATGTTGATGAAATTTTGGGGGATCCCTAAAATGAACTTTGATGTATTTCACCCCTTAAGGGCGGGGAGGTTAAATATGAACCTAATTATTTGGGATACTTTATATATTGGAGTGAAAAAGCTTGAATTTTGTACAACCAAAGTTTAAGAAATCAGATTCTAAAATTTTAGTAAAGTGAACGTTGAAGTACCGAGAGGTTGAATATTCAATTTATGATGAAGAAGTTTTGGATATATAAAATATAAGGAATTGAAGTTTTTATTATATATGAGGTACATTTTCTATGATCTCACATTATTTTATAAAAAATGAAGTTTAAATGAAAAGGGGTAAAATTGATTTGTTGATGAAAAAGATATTTTAACAAAGGGGGAGAAATAATCTATTTCAAACTTGAATGTTTTTATCCATTTTTTCATATGGATGTAGGTAAGTAAGATGAATGAAAATCCAATGAATTTACCCCAAAAAGAATATTTTATAAAATTTGGGATCACTTGGTAAATTTTATAGACAAATTTAGTGACTAAGTTAATTACACTTGTTTTTACACTAAGAATGGATCATGTAGACTTATAATTGGTTGATTTATGGATTAATGATTTAAGAAAATGGATTTTATCCTTCTATCAATAATTCCAAGATTTATATTATGTTAAATTAAAGATAATGTTAGAAGAATAAAAAGTGTAAAGAAAGTTACTCCCTCACCTCAAGATGTCAATAAGGGGGATTAAAATTTAAATCATTAAGGGGAGATAAAATTAAGGAATGTGATCACTCACATAGAACAATTTGAATTTGTTTACAACAAGTTAGATAAAAAACTCATTGAATTTAAGAAAAATTTGATATTGAAAATAAATAAAAAGGGGGATATTGAAGTACCCATCAGATAATGATGATAAAAGTGTTATATATTTTGTCAATGGATTATGAAAAAGTCAATGAGTAAGTAAAAGTAAAATTATGTTTCTTATCATTGTTTCAGAAGATGGTCTACCGAAAGAACATACTCTAAAATATTCAACCATCAAAAGTGGGAACATTGTAGATGAAAGATCTATTAATGGAAGGTAAGATTAGAAAATTTTCAAATAACATAATTGAAATTTGGGAGGATCATGTCACCAAAAGTAATGGAGAAATGTATAATTAATTCCCCTGATGGATGAAGGATAAATACATGGAAATATTTATATTTGATATCATACACATACCTAATGATTGATTTCACTATACCTCAATGTATTTATTATAAGTTTGAAAGGGTGAAGTAGCATCATCATCTCTATTTTGAGTTGAACAATTAAGTTACCTAGATGGTGAGGAATAGAAGATAAGAAGAATACAATGATATATTGAGTAAATATGTGAGAACAAAATGGTTCTAGATTAATAAAATGAATTAAATACAATAAATTCATGAATCCATGAAGTTTAGAAGAGTAATCCAAATGATTAATTGACCAGTAGGGCCAGTCTGGGCATAATGATTTCCTGAGACTAATGTTCAAAATGTTTCCATTTCTTTTACTAAAAAAGTAGAAATACGATGAATAAAAAACAATCAATTAAAATCATAAATTTAGTTAATAAAAAACAATATCTTCAAAAAATATAATTGCAAAAATAATAATTGTGATCATTATAAATTTGAATAACAAAATTTCATGAGGAAGAAGTTTTGGGATCGAGTTTCATTTATCGGGTGTAATGGGTTATAGGGTGAAGAACATAACAGTGACGAACTTGAAGGTGAATAAAAATAGCCTTTGGAAAAGATGGCAAAAAATATTCAAGCACCAATAAGAAAACAGACTTTCGAAGAGCCCAAAATAGATTATTAGTCGCAAATTTTCCCCAAAATTTCTCACCATGCTTTTTCTTACTCTCCTAAAACCCTAAAATTCCAATACCTCTCTTTGATCTTCTATATTCACCTCATTCCTCACACCCTCATTTTTTCTCCCCCAATAAAATCACATGACATCACCCCCCCCCCCCCCCATCACCATTGTTTAGGATCGTTATTGCACATCGTTTGCTCGTTGTCACCCCACTTGCCTGTCGCAGCCACTCAGACCTGTAGTTTACCACAACTGCTAAAAGCAGAGCTGGCCTGGGAGGTGGAGCTTGTCTAGTCAAAGTTCGTGTGTGAAAATAGGGTATGGGAGAGGGCAATGGTGGAGGTGGAGCTGGGCAGAGGAGATAAAGAAGTGGGAAACCTACACTGATTTGGGAGGAGGTGATATGGAAGGAGGTGTAATGGGATGAGGTGGATAAGGGAGGAGGAATGTGAAGTGGAGGTATAGGGGTGGGTGTCGCCCCATTATTATTTTTTTCCCAAGCTCTGGGGCTCACTGGGTTCTCCCTTAGGCTAGGCTTGTTGACCAAACATACAAATATCCAGAAGTAAGGAACATATAAGCTTTATGATCATCAAAAAAAAGGAATGGTAAGAAAGCATGGAGAGTTTGTAACAAAAGGAAGAATACAAACAAAAAGGATGAGTTCAATAGAAAAAAGACTTATGAAAGTTGAAAATTGAAGATAATTATGTTTCCAGTTGAATGAAAACACAGATATGAAATTTAGATTAAGGACTACTGAAGTCAAGGATTAAATACATAAAGTTGAAGTTACTTGTGAGATCATATTAAGATTGGATAACGTAACAATTGAAAGGTTATGAAAAGACAAGACACCACTACCATAGATCAATGCTTATACAATGCTAGCTTTTATCAATGCTAAATAGAAAGTGTTGATAAATCCTTTATTAGCACTTTTTTTAGCGCTGATAAAATTTTATAGCAAAAATATTATGAATATATATAATTATTATATTTATATTAAAAAATAATGTTTATTTATATACATTAATTATAAAATTAATGTTTATAATTAATAAAAATATGATATATTAATATATATGATGGAAATCCTCTTGGAGAGCCTCTCTCTCTCTCTTCGATTGTTTGATCATTGTCAACACAAAACTCCCCAAGTGGAGATGGTGAGATCCTTATCCGTTATCAAATGTTTTCCGCATGTGGTAAATCATATGCATGAAACATTTTTTGAGGTGGGATTGGGGAGGGAGGTAACGAAACCCCCTCTGATATGTAGAGAGATATGGATGAATCAGTAAGGATGGTTTTTTTGGGAGTAGGGAAGTCAATGAGGTGAGACAGATGTGGTTTTCCAACAAAAAACCCTTGATGCAAGTGATGCCTTGCATTGCTAAAGACCCCTTTAGATTTATGTTGCAGACTAGTGTGGTGAAGATCTGTTGAATTGGGTTGTGGACAATAGTGCTCATTCTAATGAATTAGCTGATTGAAATCGGGATGCAGGATCAGACTTGGGATCCCGGAACAGAAGCGACCACCTTGGGCTAGTCATCCATTATGGGAGATGACGACAAGGTGCTTGCAGGTGATCATTTATGGTAACAACCATGGTTCAGCAAGATGTTCGCTATCAGGATGGGAAGGTTTCAGGATGGATAAGAGGGTAATGGGGCTTGGGTGGATTTCAAGCTAGGTATGAGAGGGATGGGGCAACTTTGGGTGACATATTTGACCTCGTTGGTAGGGGGTGTTGTCATGGAAGTAGGTCGTTTCTTAGAATGTTTTAGGGTGTGGGTTCTTATGTAGGTTTTGGTGGATTGGGTGTTAAAGAGCTTTGACTATCACAACAACCGTCAGTGGTATGAGACACTGATGAGTGTTATGGGCTTTGTTCATTCCAGACATTGGTGGTATGGGACTCCAAAGAGTTTTGTCTAACTTCAGAATGACAACACATGGACGACGCGTAGGTGGAAATACTGAACACTGTGACCCACCAAGGGTGGATTCCAATAGAGGGCAGCATGACAACGTTAAGAATTCTTGTTTGTAGGGGGATGCTCAGGAGGCGGGTTCATGATGACTACATAAGATCCCGCAGTGGGGCTTTGGCCCAGTTCTTAGATGGTCTTCAGGCTGGTGTTGTGGTTATTTTGGGTTGTGCATTTAGGGGGTCCTTGGATCTCATCAATGTTGGGTCTTTGATGTTTCTTTGTGTTTGGGGGCAACTGTTGTGCCCCATTACAGTTTTTGTGCAATTTACATTTATTTTAATAAATTTTGGGGACCGTGGGACAAAAATCCATGGTCCGCACCGCTTTTAATATATTAATATATATTTTTTAAAAATTCAAATATATATATATATATATAAATACTATTTCGAAAAAATTATTTATAAGATTCTAAATAAAAATATATATATTTAAATATTTATAAAATTATAATAAATTTTTTAAAAATAATAAATATGTTTATTATATTTATAATTATATATATTTATATATTAATAAATCATATATAATTATATAAATATATAAAATTATATACATATATATAATTATATATATTTATTTATTTATAACTGGAATTATAAAGAAACTATTTAAATATTTATAAAATTATAATAAATACATTTTAATAACAAATATATTTATAATATATATAATTATATATATATATATATATATATATATATATATATATAATTATATATAAATGGGGATCAGGATACAAGGTCTGTGGGGGGGGATTCTTCCCCGATGGAGCCTAGGTTTTGCTGGTTATGGCGGCCTTAAATCGTGATCTTCTTGCAGCTGTGTTTCTCTCGGAAGGCTGATTCGACTCCCATAATGGAGTCGCTGATTCAGTGTCTCTTCTTAGCCTTTGCTTGATGCCTTGGGATGTAGGGTTGTCTGACTCCCGTGGTTTGGTTTCCTTGAGGTTGGATGGCCAAAAAGAGGTCTCAGCCTTAGATCTGAATGTCACTATAAATCCATCAGGGATTGGATCTTAAAAGGCGGTTAACTGCATTCCATATCCGGATGATCATCAGGAGGAATACCTTGAGTCGTTGAAGTCGGATGACTGGAAGAAGGTCTCAGTCTCTCTGACCGATGGTCATGGAATGTTGATGTCGGATGATCGGAGGAGAGTATCAGATCTAGCCTCGGATCCGGATGCTCTTATAGTGGTTATCATTCTGGCTGATCCGTCAAAGTCGGCCGACCAACAGAGGATATTGGCCTCAGATCCTAGTGTGAATCTACCGGGTGTTAGATCTTCAGAACCACATACAGTTAATCGTGTTTCTTTTGTAGATAAGCTGAAGTCACATTGTGATTTCACTTATTCGAGGAGTGTATCCTCTTCTAGGGTAACAAAAAATGATTTTTATGCAATTGTTAAATCCAATCAACAACTGATTGAGGAAATGATCGAGAAGTGAAAGTAATCGATTATTACGAGAATGATTTCTCAAGGTCAGAGTAATCCATAGAAGATTGATGATTTGAAGAAGTGAGTTCCTCAAATATGGGGCTTCAGTGGGTGGAGGATCTCCTCATTTTTTAAGTGTTTTTTTACATTGTATTCATTCTGATGAACTGAAATCTAGAGCATAGGGATTAGGTTTTATTTCCGTTAAACCTGGAAGTTTAAGGATCCATGACTAGGATCCCTTATTTGGTCCTTCTATAATGAAGAACTTAATCACCCAGACTTGGATACGAATTCACAGTGTACTGTGGTTTCTTTATCATTCTCAGTTGATGTGGGATATTTCCTCTATAGTTGGGGCTCTAATCAAATTTGACAATGAAAAAAATATTGTGTGATTTGGGAATTTTTCTAGGGTGATTGTGAATGTTGATCTTTTTTCAAATCTTATGGATTCAGATCTACTATTTTTTGTTGATCGATGGTTGTAACTCTCAATAGAGTTAGAGAAGAAAACTTCTTTTTGTAAGATGTGTGGGAATATAGGGAACTTGAACTCTGAATGCTTGAAAAAAACTATTTTTCACTAATTTCAAGAAAAATGGTCATTCTATGGTAAATTTAAAATTTATTATCCCATTGGTTGAGAATATGAATGATGGGGAAGGAAGGAATACTCTAATAGAGCAGAATGATAATCGAGTGATGATTGAGGTGGTTACTCGACAAGCTACTTTTGATAAAGTAGGGAATGCTCAGGTTGATTATGCCCTTGGATAGAATGTGAAAACTGAGGGGGATACCACTATTATGTAACCTTCTGGATCTAGATGTGGGAAGATGGAGAGCTCCCTTTGTGATGTGGGGCATGGTGAGAAGATGCAAATTTTGGATGATCAACTTGCTGAATTGGGGAGGGATGATTCTGAAGGCACATGATACCAGCCCAATACTTGGATACAGGCTCATCACCTAAAAAGTCGTGGTTGGGGACGTGGTCGTAATGATTGGGAAGCAACACATGGGTGTGAACGTTCTACAACCCAACTCACTATGGATAAACAGAAGCTCAGATAGAATTAATTTGTACTCTTCAATCGACATAATTCACAATCAGAGTGGGAATCTGCTGATAATACCTTTGATCATGATTATGGGGATGTCTGATTCTATTCATTGGTAGTTTACTTTTATGGATGAGGGATTATCTGTTTGACCCCATCCTTACTTGTTTTCTTTGTCATCTTTGTTTTCTAATAAATTTTTTAGGAGGCCTGCCTGTCTCCTAAACCTTTTGAGTATAATTATATATAAATACATTTTGAATATATTTATTTATAATTATAATTATAAATAAATAAATACATATTTAAATAATTATAAAAATACAATAAATATATTTAAATAATAAATATATTTATTATATTTATTATATTTATAATTATATATAAATAATTTTTCAATATATCTATTTATAATTCGAGGTGAATCTATCATAAGGATCCACTCATCTGACTAGGACTCCAGGTCTTGGGCGGGTGTGTGAAATGAGGAATGACCCTGTCACGACCCGTCCTCGGGGCCCGTGTCGTGACTACCCCAAGCCCGCCTTCCATAGGCCAGGGGCTGGCAACTAGCACCAAAGGCGTAAATCCCGATAACAGGGAAGGCATTGCCTTTATAAAAGTAAAGAAAACACCACAGAGTACAAGCGGAAATAAAACACTAAGTACAAAGAGAAGTGCTGAAAGGTAAATGGGCCAGAATACAAACCCAAAAAGAAAGTACAACTACAAACGAACAAGTAAAATAGAAAATATAACATCTGGAAGGATGGAAGCGGCTCCAAGGTCGTCCTCCTCAGATCCTAGCTGAAGGGTAGGTACAGATGGCGCAGCTCCTGGTCGTCCACCACGGATCCTACTTGAAGGGTAGGTACAGATAGCCTCCTCCACGCTCTCATCCGTCAACCTCCTTCGTGTGTCGTCTCGTCGTTTAGTCCACCTCCGGGTACTGACTGGTTGTGTAGTCCACCTTCGGGTACTGACTCGTCGTGTAGTCCACCTCCGGGTACCGTCCAGTCCTTGAACACTCGGCCTCCGTCAGCACTGCCTGTCATCTGCAACCAACACAACGAGGTGCGGGCATAGCCTGTGTAGGGGTGAGTATAACGATACTCAGTAGGGACCCCGAGACCCTCAAGGTCTCACTAAACCAACAAGGATAACCACAAAGAAGATCTCAACAGATAACCTCTACTTAGGTATATGCCCATACATATGCCTAAGTTATCAAGTAACTCATCTCAATCATAAGGAAACACAAGGATTGTGAAATCAACGAATAACCACTACCCAGGTATATGCCCATACATATACCAAAGTTATCAAGTAACCCATCTCAATCATGAGGTAAACACAAAGGTCAAAAGATTCAGCTCAAACCAGGATTTTCATTATCGAAACCGTAACTGCTGAAGAGCTCCGTCTCTGGAGTATACAGTGGTCCTGTCATGACTCCGAGGTACTGCTCACTAACCTAAGACTGCTAAGGTACTCCTCCTGTCGAGTACCGCGGGTCAGCCACCCAAACACAGTAGTGCTTCCCGCCAAGGTATGTCACCCAAACATAGTAGTGCACACCCCCTAGTAGCCTGCAGAGGTACTCTCCGGACAAGTATCGCGGGTCTGCACTGTCACACAGGTAGTGCTCCATCTGCCATGGGTCTGCACCTCACAAAGCAGTGCTCCGTCCACTGGGCTAGCCGACTCACTCCAAGTCGAGTCGTTCAAGCAGTAGTCAGGTCTCAGTCGGCTACACGGTCTCCGTACTCCGCACGCTCGTCTCCGGGACGGTCCGCTCCACAAGCTACATGTCGTTACTCCAAGTATCTCAAAGTCCCACAAAGAAGTATCTCAAAGGACTGCCTCGTCATAGGGGTCTCAACGCAACAGACGTCGCGTCAATCAGACGTCCGGTCTATGAGTTACTAGACTTTTCATCCCAGGGGCCCGGTTGGTTTCGTGAGAAAACCAACCCGACCGTATCTCAACTGTACCCCGAACTCTCATAGGGTATACTCATAGGGACTGTTTCTCAACGTGATCATCAACGCCGCTGACGGTTCGTCAAACGGACGTCCTGTCTGAAGGATATCAGCTTTTCTGTTCCAGGGGCCCGGTTGGATTTGGGGTATAATCCAACCCGGCCACTATCCAACTATATCCAAAACTTGGGCAAAGTATGCCAAAAGTTCCATCTCAGGGATGAGGCCAGATTTCTCTTATCGGCAAAGATGAAATCATAGCTGCTCTTAAGAGACTAAAGAAGGTCCAGGTCATCCAAGAGTGGATGAAGACTGCACAGTGCAATAAGAAACAGGAAACTGGTGCCAGTCTTAGAGACTCGGGCGTGTTAAATGTTTCAAGAAGTGGAAGCTTTAAGGATAGATGAGTCTGAAAAGCAGCAGACGTGGAGGCAGAGCTAGGAGAGCAGTATGATGTGGTGTACATCTTAACATGCTACAACCACCCGCCTTAGTTATTCCCGCCAGGCTCAGGGAGCTGGAGGGTTGAGGAAGAGAGTGCGGCTATGTGCGGTCAAGGAGTGTGACCCAATGGCTCTAAGAATGATTCAAGGGACAGTCTGTGTCCACTACTAGCTGTTGTAGTAACAGACGTCGATATGAATCATTTCTCTCTTTCACAAATCTTGTCTCAGACCTAGAGTTTCCGGTAAGCCGTGGACTTGACCCTCACGTCTGGAGATACCTTATGAGGAGACTTGATAATCACACTTACGCCGACGGTGTGGTCAGACCCTCGAGGTGAGAGTTTCGGTTGGAATCTCTTGGTGGCAGCGTCGAGGCCTTACGACGTTAGTTTAAGTATGGAATGGGCAATAACTATTCATACTCAAATTGACGGTTTTAGGCAAAAAGGTTGTGGTTTAACTATGACGTCGGGGTGGGTTTTCCTTGGTCGGCGAAAAGGAAACCCCATGCTGCATAGGATAACTCATGCTCAGGAGGGTGCAATCGATCACTCTTGAGTTGGTCAACCATACCCTTGTGGCAGCAGTCTTTTGAGTTTCAGTTCTAACAGAAAATGGAGACCTCTGGAGTTCGAGGATGACGATCACGTCCTTATACGGTCTCACCTCGATGAGGTTTACGGAGATGTGGCCAAGGCGGCAAGTTATCTCTGAGGTTCAACGGACCTTTCTAGGTCCTCAACTGGGTAGGCGGGGTGGTTTACCGCTTGAACCATCCACCTCAGTTGCACCAGGTGTACGACGACTTCCACGTATCTCAACTGAGAAGATTCGTGCTCGACCCTTCGCATATCATCGACCATGAGGAGTTGGACGATGGAGATGGAGTGTCTTTCACGAAGGTTCCAGTGGGAATCGAGGATCGACAGGAATGGATCCTTCGAGGATGATCGATTACACGGGTGCACTTTCTCTGGCAGTATGGGAACCTCCGGGTGAGCACATGGGAGCAGAAGGCTCAGATGCGTGGTCTGTACCACTTTTGTGACCCTAGTTTGTGTTAAAACTTTACGAGGACGTAAAGCCCTGAGGTTGGAGTGATGTAAAGACCCGTAAATTTCAAGGAAATTTTTTTCTTAATTTTCTTTGGAATTTTTACAAGAACGCAGTTTCTGACGGCGCCTGATTCCGAGGCCCGGTGTTCCCGGAATCAATTTTCGAAGTTTGGCTCGGGTACGTTCAGTGAACGAATGATCGGGTTTTTCTAACTTTTGAACTAGTGCTCGGAATCATATTCTGAGGGCACCAATGGAATCGCAGCGCCGGTTTTTTCTTAGAAACGCCTCTTTCGGAGTTTCGTTTTCTCGGTTGTGCTTTTTAATTTTTGGGGTTTAAGTTAAGAAATAAAATAAAGTTGTACGACAATTTTATTTCAGTTCACTTAAAGCCGCTTAAAGTCCACTTTAAGCTACTTAAGCTGGGTTGAAGCGGATAGGGTGCAATTCAAAATATCTTACCCACTTGGTAGGATATTTGTGAGGTGAGACCCACATGAGCCTCACCATTTCTTTTCCTCTAAGTTAGACGAATCTTTTGGCATACTCCGCCCGAGGTTTGGACGCAGGTGGAGTACGGTCGGGTTGGTTTTGCCTTAAAAACCAACCGGGCCCCTGGGACGAAAAAGTCAATAACTCACAGACCGGGCGTCCGATTGACGCGTCGTCTGTCTTGTTGTTTCCTCTTGATGAGACGGAACTTTTGGCATACTTCGCCCAAGTTTTGGATACAATTGGATAGTGGCCGAGTTGGATTGTACCCGAAATCCAACCGGGCCCCTGGAACGGAAAAACTGATATCCTTCAGACAGGACGTCCGTTTGAGGAACCGTCAGCGGCGTTAATGATCACGTTGAGAAACGGTCCCTATGAGTATACCCTATGAGATTTCGGGGTACAGTTGAGATACGGCCGGGTTAGTTCGCTCACGAAACCAACCGAGCCCCTCGGACGAAAATGCTAGTAACTCACAGACCGGGCGTCTGATTGACGCGCCGTCTGTTGCGTTGAGACCCCTATGACGAGGCGGTCCTTTGAGATACTTCTTCATGGGACTTTGAGATACTTTGAGTATCGACCTGTAGCTCGTGGAGCGGACCCTCCCGGAGACGAGCGTGCGGAGTACGGAGACCGTGTAGCCGACTGTGACCTGACGACTGCTTGACCGACTCCACTTGGAGTGAGTCGACTAGCCCAGTGGATGGAGCACTACTTTGTGAGGTGTAAACCCATGGAGGACGGAGCACTACCTGTGTGACAGTGCAGACCTGCGGTACTTGTCTGGAGAGTACCTCTGCAGGCTACTAGGGGGTGTGCACTACTGTGTTTGGGTGACATACCTCGGTGGGAAGCACTACTGTGTTTGGGTGGCTGACCCGCGGTACTCGACAGGAGGAGTACCTCAGCAGTCTTAGGTTAGTGAGCAGTACCTCGGAGCCGTGTCAGGACTACTGTACACTCCAGAGACGGATCTCTTCAGCAGTTACGGTTTCGATAATGAAAATCCTGGTTTGAGCTGAATCTTTTGACCTTTTTGTTTACCTCATGATTGAGATGGGTTACTTGATAACTTAGGTATATGTATGGGCATATACATGGGTAGTGGTTATCCGTTGATTTCACAATCCTTGTGTTTCCTCATGATTGAGATGGGTTACTTGATAACTTAGGCATATGTATGGGCATATACCTAAGTAGAGGTTATCTGTTGAGATCTTCTTTGTGGTTATCCTTGTTGGTTTAGTGAGACCTTGAGGGTCTCGGGGTCCCTACTGAGTATCGTTATACTCACCCCTACACGGGCTATGCCCGCACCTCATTGTGTTGGTTGCAGACGACAGGCAGTACTGACGGAGGCCGAGTGTTCGAGGACTGGACGGTACCCGGAGGTGGACTACACGACGAGTCAGTACCCGGAGGTGGACTACACGACGAGTCAGTACCCGGAGGTGGACTACACAATGAGACGACACACGGAGGAGGTTGACGGACGAGAGCGTGGAGGAGGCTATCTGTACCTACCCTTCAGGTAGGATCCGTGGTGGACGACCAGGAGTTGCGCCATCTGTACCTACCCTTCAGGTAGGATCTGAGGAGGACGACCCAGGAGCCGCTTCCGTCCTTCCAGCTGTTATCTTTTCTGTTGTACTTGTTCATTTGTAGTTGTACTTTCTTTTGGGTTTGTATTCTGGCCCATTTACTTTTCAGCACTACTCTTGTACTTAGTGTTTACTTTTTGTGCTTGCTTACTCTGTGGTGCTTGTTTTATTTTATAAAGGCAATGCCTTCCCAGTTATCGGGATTTACGCATTTGGTGCTAGTCGCCAGCCTCTGGCCTATGGAAGGCGGGATTGGGGTAGTCACGGCACGGGCCCCGAGGACGGGTCGTGACAGACCCAACTATGCTGACAGATTATTGTGTCAAACCATCATTGTGGGGTTTGTCACCCTCTAGGATGCAATGCCATCTCGACTGGCCATGGCTCCTTCCTAGTCGAGACTCTCTCCGGAGTGATCTCTTCATGGGGAGGGGCATTCCCCTGTGTGGAGGGTTCAAAATGGCTACACCTGGGAATTCCCTTTAAAAAAAGAAGGAAAAATATATTTATTTTTAATTATAAATAAATAAATTAACACATATTTAAATAATTATAAAATTACCATAAATATATTTAAATACTAAAATATTTATTATATTTATAATTATATATTTATAGTAATATAAAAATACATTTTACATATATTTATCTATAATTATAATAATAAATATATATATATATATTTATAAATAATTATAAAATTAACATAAATATATTTATTATAATTTTATAAATATATAAATTTATATATTAATAACTATATATATATAATTATATAAATATATTTATAATTATATACATATATTTATAAATATATTTATTTATAATTATAATTATAAATATATATATACATATATATTTATATAATTATAAAATTATAGTAAATATATTTATTATATTTATAATTTTATAAATATATAATTATAATTATAAATATATATTTATTATATATATAATTTTGTAAATATATTTAATAATATTTATAAATTATTAATATTTGATCTTTATGAGCTCATTTTTAGCAATAATAAAGGGTTATCTTTATCAGCACTAAAAAATGATGATAAAAGTCTTACTCGATCTTATAATAGAACCTTAATCAGATGTATTATCTCTCACACAACTTCAAGCTCTTAAGGAGACCCACAACCATCGTGCAGTCGCTCTTGCCGAACCGTACTCCCACCACCACCACTACTCTCGCCGAACCCCACTATCGTTGCATTGCTGTTCTTGCCAAACACTACTCCCCCCACCACCGCTGCTCTCATTCTAAATCTAAGGTATGCGCTGAATCACTGCACCACATCACACCCTTGAACCACATCACACCACCCCCACACCACATGAATTGATGCACCTCATCACACCCCTACACCACATCGCACTACCCCTGCACCATATCGCACTGCCCCTACATGCCTATTTCCTACATGAAAATCATACCGTGAGGGAAGGTGGGTGCTCCATATGAGTTCGAGCTATCGTGGGAGGCCCCCATCATCGATAGCATTGTTAGAGTGTCTATGTGAAGTATTAGGGCTAAGAAATCATGTAACTATGTTAGTAGATCACATGATTAAGATGCAGTTGGGCGATCTCAAAAGTTGAGGTTTTTCATGTGATTGCATGGCTAGAATGCGATCACGCAATCACACAACCGCAAAACTGAGGCATGTAGTCAATAGTTTATGATTCCCAACATCCCTCAACACATATAAGTTTTCAAAATATATAGTACTTATTTTATATTGTTTAATTGTATGAAATTAAGTATTATAGTTTAATTTTAGTATTTATGGATAAAATTGATTTTACTATTGAATAATTTTTTAAAGAAACAAAATAATTTTAGTGAATTGAAATTTAGTTTGATCTTACAAAATATTTTTGACATAAAACATTGAAATGAGAAAAATAATCAATGTATCAAAATATATGTATTTTTTATACATGTATCTTTATTTTTAACCAAGAATTTAATAAGTTGTGTTTAAGTTCTCAATTATATATTTTTGACATACATTTTTTGAAATCTTACTAAAATTTTTAAATAAATGTTATTATTGGATCCTTATATTAATGTATTGAATATATTTTCATCATATTAAATATATTAATAAAATACAGGAAATTTCAACTAAAATAAAACACCAATTAGTGTTATATAATATATTTTTTAATGTAACTCTTAAATAAATTTTTAAATCTTTTATAAAATTATATGTTTTATTCAGATTTATATTTTTATTTATCATAAAATCAAGTTATATATTACTAAACTCAATATAATGAAAAAATTTATTTACTTTTATGTATATGGATTTGAAGAAAATTTTATTAATATAAAATTTAATTAAACTTTAATTTCTTTTACTTAAAATTTAATTAATGAAGGAATATCATACTAAATTTTTCAAACAAGAATTATTATTGATTCCTAAATTTAGGTTAATCTTTCTTATTATATGAAAATAATTAGTAAATTCAAATTAAATTATATCTGCCCTAATATTTTGTCTGAAATATCAATAATATTTTAAGATTGATAACCCTTTACATTTTTCCTTCACGGTACAGCCATCAATCCAAGGTGTGGATTACTCTTCAGCTCAAATAGTAAAGGGAATGAACCCTATACTTCTCCCTTGAGTCATAAAAATGAATCTTGCATATAATGTCTCTTATGCACCACCCGATGACCTTTATGTAAACTCTAGATTCACACTTACATCTCCTAGTGTAGTTACATACTTTGATAATTTTATTCATTTATAAATTTATATACTTTTATGAATTTTATATTATATCATATTTACATATATATTTTTAATATAAAATTTTATTAATTATTTATACTTTTATAGTTTTCTATATTTATAAATTAATATACAATTATAGTTTTATTCATTATAAATTATTATAATTTTGTACTTTCATAAATTTTACTTTTATATATTATAATTTTATAATTTTATAAATTTTTAAAACTATATACTTCTATAAATTATGTATACTTTTATAACACATATATACTTTCATATAGTTTTATAAATTTATATACAATTATAAATTATGTATATTTCTTTAAAATATACATTATTTCATAAATTATATATAATTTTATACTTAAATATATGTCGATAATTTTATATACTGATATAAATATATATGAATTTTTAATTTGTACTGTTATACCTGTATACATATTTTAATTTATCAATAGTTTATACTTTAATACTTTCATAAATTTTATTTCTATAAATTATAATTTTATATTTTTATAATTTTGTAATATGATGATTATTTTTTCAACAAATTCATTTGGATAATTAAGAGTTATTCTATTATATGCATTATTTTATGTTTTAAAACATAATGGATAAAAGTTAGATGTATGATTTTAATTGAGTGTTGAATGAGTTTCAAAATTAGCTTTGTTTTTTTGCATTTCATGTTCAACAATGTATCTAAGGGGGAACTTATATGATTCCATTTCATAATTACATCGATAGAATATGGTTTGCTTATAAAGGGTGTTATCTATATTTATATGATCACATAAAATTTTAGAGGCCTCATAGATACAAATAATGTCACCTCCTACATAATATAGATTGATAATAACACCATGGAAATTGAATGTCACTAACTATATCCAACCCATATGATATCCATCATGACCTCACTCTCCCATAAGGGAAATTAATATTTAACCACATTGCAACTCCCAAACCTACTTTACATCCAATATAAACTACATGGTTTAAATTAAGAGAGTCCACAACTACATCTTATCTCTGATTTGGTGATATCTTATAATGGGATGAGTCTTAGTCAAAAAAATTCAATAATAACCATCATCCTCATCAGCTTCATCACCCATCAATTTATTATTTCATTTTTTTCTTGAGACTCATCCCACATCTATTTTGGACATACACATATATTTCTTGAACTACTCTGAGAATTACTCATCCCATACCAGGTATCATTGAACATTGTGGATGAATTCAGAGGATAACCCCTACCACTAGTGTAGTAATTTTTTCTTAAATTCAAGTACCCATTTCATTTAAAGCTCAATGAAATTATTTGAAACCTTCAAATGTTGGGTTTTCCTTATTTAAAAGGCCATTTTTGTGTATTTATTTATTTTTTTTAAAAAAATAATATTTCCGAATAAAGTAAGATGGATATGAATAGTGAATGGATGGATGCCAACCATATAACCAAAGAGTGTGAATATGGGGTGAAATATTTCATCAAGTTTGAAAAGAATCATGCATATGAACCTAGTTGAATCCATTGTCCATGTTTACACTATTGTTATTCAATAAAAATTATTCCAGAGAAGTTGGAAGAACACTCGATCTATCATGGAATAGATCAAAGTTATTAATGATAAAATAAACATGGGGAATAGATAATGTAGCTAGTGATTGTGATAACACTACATTTTATGGATCATCTAATATGATTACAATTGTTGATAATGAAGAAGGCCATATTGAGGATGTGATTAAAAGTGTGAATGATAAAGAAGATTATATTGAGGAAATGATAATGATAGTTTAAGATAAACATTGTGAATGTACAAAATTGTTTGAGAATTTAAAGAGTTATATATTGGTTGCACAAACTGTACAAGATTTTTAGCCATACTAAAGCTGTATAATTTAAAAGCTGACAACAGATGGAGTGACACCAATTTTACTAAACTACTTTCTTTCTTGAATGATATTCTCCCAGAGGATAATGAGCTCCCTAGACAAACATATAATGTAAAACAAATGATATATTTGATGGTTATACTAAAAAAATAATACATTCTTTTCCAAATGACTGTATACTATTTTCGAAGGACCAAAAATAACTTAAATAATGATCAAAGTGTGTTGATACTTGATACAAGAAAATTGATCAGGTATTAAGAAAGTTATATGGTACTTTCTAATCAATCCAAGTTTTAGGTGCCTATATAGAAGTTAAGACACTACAAGGAAGTTGATGTGGAATGCAGATATAAGAAATAAAGATGGGAAACATTATCACTTGACATACTCTCCTTAGTGGAAGAGAATGGATCATGAGTGTCCTAAATTTGCAAAAGAGCTAAGAAACCTTTGTTTTTAATTATCTAAATATGTATTGAATCCTTTTGGTTTCCAAAGAAACACTCATAGTACATGAATGGCTATGTAGATAAATTATAACATTCCACCATGTTTATTCATGAAACAAAAATAAATTATGTTATTTATCCTTATATCAGATCTGAAATAATTAGGTGATTATATTGATGCTTATTTATATCCATTGATTAGAGATTTGAAATAATTATGGGATTCAGATGTTACATTCTATGATGCTTACTAAAATGAAACTTTCACGTTGAGATCCATGTTATACGGGGTGATAAATTACTTTCCTTCTAGATTATGAAAACTTGTCAAGATATAGCATTAAAGGAACTCAAGGGTGTCCCATTTTTGAACAAGGTCCACAGTCAATTAGGTTGAAACATTCATCAAAGACCTTTTTTCTAGGACATCATAGATTTTTACCCCGACGATATAATTATTGATCTTGGATGACATCATTCAATGGAAGTTTAGAATAATGTGAAAAACTTTCTCCACTAAAAGGTGATCAACTGTTTGAGAAAGTAAAATATATGGACATTACTTTTGGTAAACCTTTTTTAAAAAAAACTTTATGAAAAATTATTGGAAAAAGAGATCAGTTTTTTTTAATTACAATTGCAACAACCCAAAATATTATAAGTGAAATTTAACTTTTGGTTTAATTAAATGTCTTATTTTGTAAAATGTATATATAAAACACATGAAATATTTTTTTTATTATATCCAATTGGATTTTAATGACCTTTAAGTATCATTACCATTGATAATATAGTTGTTGAACAATGATCACATAACTATTATAAATATAGGGTTTTAACAAATCTTTTCGACACAGACAATGGAGGTGATTGCCTTAACCAGTAGGATTGTTCCCTATGGAGATCATTTATCAGCGATTTTGAGGGAGATATCATTTCTCATCTTTTTCCTTGACCAAGCCTAATCCTAGATCCAACAACTTAAGCATAAGTGAAACTGTATACTGGATAAGTTCAAGCTCATTGAGATCACAACCCAAACCATGTTCACCGAATGACCCCATGAAAGACACACCATTTCAAACCTTACTCTTAGGGAGTATTCTTGTGTAATAAATAGATATTTATAAAGACCCAAGAATTAGGATTATGTACATTATTTTTTTATAGAATAATGAATATACTTCCATTTTTATTATTTTTTTAAAGCACAAATAGTATTTTTGGTTAATATTAAAATTGAATTATGAAATATATTTTGATGAATAATTAAATAATATTTTTAAAAAATATTATTATTAAATAAATTTTATCAAATATAAATGATCATATAATTTTTATGAGGACAAATGAAATTTTTATTAAGGATTAAAAACTGTTTTTATCAAAACCCATCAATTTTCAATAAATATATGTTTTTATTTTCAAAGTTAAAATTGAAATATTTAAAAAATTATTTAGATAAAATTAATATTATTTTTAGAATCTGGAGGTCTAAAATATATAATGGTGAATTTTTCATAATTTTCTGAGATAGTCAAATTTTTGGGTAAAAATTAAATACTATATAAATATATAGTGTGTTTTATGGCATCATAATAGCCCAATAGTGATGTAATAAAAACCATAAAAGGGATATTCGGCCAATATAAGTTTTACCTTTAAAATAATTAGATTTTATATTTTTTTGACTTATTTTATAAAGCCTTAGTAAATCCTCAAAATGTATAACATATTTTATGATTTTAAGTTCATTTCTTTAATAATCTGACTCACCTCCACAAAAGCAAGACTAATATTTTTATATATTTGTCCCATGGAATTATAAACAAAATTTTACACTCCTATTTGACAAAAAACAAGGGCAAAAATCATGTGAAGTTTTGTGGTTTTGAATATTTAATTATATAGATTCCAAAACCTAAGTTTGTGAAATATTAAAGAATTCCCCTCTCATTTCCTATATAAACCCATCCATTCTCCCACTTCTATTTAATAAAAATACTTGTAACATGTCCTTAATTTTTAATCCCCTCTCTATAATCCTATCAAGTAACCCCAAGCTCTCAAGAATCCCCTCTTCAAGCTTTTGAAAGTCACAGACTCAAGTAAGGGTTTCCTTCATTTCTCATTTCTATCCAAGTTTCCTTATATTGTTACACCCTTTTATTTTCAATTAAAAATTATGGGGTATGTTTTAACTACTCCCCCATACTTTCCTTATTTTTTTTAATGATAATATACCCATTTATCTCTCATTAATCTCTCCCATGTACACCCATAACCATGCTGAAATTCCGTAAGAGTTATTTCATTCCTCCTCTTTATTCAAGTTTATTTATTATATTACACCTTTTATTTACAAATTACATATTTTTGAACATGTATTTATATTACCTTATTACTTCCCATTTCATTTATATGTTATGAGAGACCCCTTTTTCTATCATCAACCATTTTTATGAATTTTTATGTCACGACGTTATGCTACCGAAATTGCACTGTGATTTTCCATGCCAAAATCGCCATGTAGTGAATACCATACCCATTCCTATATCAAGGGTATTCAACTTTATGCACATATATATTTTCTTTATTAAGGAATTTTATGTATGTATTCTACACTCCTTGATCGTGTAATTAATTATGATGAAGAATGAATCCATGTTTTATGATCTTTGTAGCACACTTAAGCATGAGAGTGAAGTGAAAGTGATGGGTGGACCCAGAATTATATAGCATTCCAATGAATTGGGTAATGTTTAGTATCATGATACGTCATTTTGGGGAAGGAGTTTACCTAATTAATTTATGATACTTTGTCTACTATGATGTCTTGGCATTTTATCCTTGACCTATGTTGTAAGGTCTTAAGTTGGTGCCACATTTCTATGTTATGATTATCATGTTATATAATGCCTTTATGTTCAAGTTTATTTTATGATTGATAATCCTATTGTATAAAATGTATTGTCTACCTCATGTTATTCAATGTTTATTTCCTTATAAAGCTTTATATCTCACCCCTTTCTTATGTACATACTCAGGTTATCCCATGAAATGTTAAGTACGAAAGAATGTTGTGGTCATGTAAAGGAAGTTTTCAATAAAGATGTTGTATTTCATGTTTCATGTTGATATGTAATGTACCTAATTCTCAAAGACACTATAATTCTTGATCTTTCAGTTTATATTAAGTGTAATTTTATGTGATTAAATAATTTTTGAATGTAATAAAAAGAACAGGGTTGTTATAGTTGGAATCAAAGGACAGGTTTAGTTATTTTTGGGATTAGGATTAGAAAACTATAGTGAAAGCCTTAAGGATAAGACTACATATAAGAAAAGTATCCCTAAATCTTGATGATTATAGATTAAGTGTTTTATCAAGAAAATACGTCCCTATCTGGATACAAATAAGTTAATGTGGCTATGAAACATATGTATCTAGGGGTAAAACCTGAAAACACCACTTTGATCTTGACTCGAACGGGAACCAGTGCACGAAAAAATTCCTTGATACACTCCTATTTTGAAACTTCTGAGGAATATGCTTGGATAAATTCATAATCTTAGTATGAACCATTATTAAGGGTAAAATCCCAAAAGAATATACATTAGTAAATAGATCACGGATAACTTAGATTGAAGCCTATAAATTCATAAGTTAAGGAAATAAATTTAATTTATAAGTTATCCCATTAATATCATTTGATTCCCCTTTATGTGTTTAATATTTTAAAATACTTACCCTAATCTTACTTTTATTCTATTCAATGTTCATTAATAGGAGGAATTAGGATAACAAATGATGCAAAGATCAATCTAATGACTTCCCTAATGAGATGCCCAATCCAATGGGAGAGGGAATCACAAACTTTTTCACAATAATCTCTCAGTTAACTCAAGTTTTGAATAGAAACCAATATCAATAGGAATGTACAGCTCCCCCACCCCCCAAGAAATAACAAGTCGCAATCGAGAGTTTCATGAGACAAAGGCCTCCTAATTTTAATGGATCATTTGATCCCTCAATCAATGAACAATGGATCAGCTCAATTGAGAAGATCTTCTCCATCCTTCAATACTCCAAACAAGAGAAGGTTATTCTAGATTATTATCATATGGAGGATGAAGCAGATCGATGGTGCACATTGATAAAAAAATATGAAGCCTGAGGAAGAGATCAAGGTGATGGTATGGAAGGATTTCTAGAAAATGTTTTTCCACAAATATTTTCCTCAAACCCTCTAACTTAAGATGGAAAGGGACTTCCTTACCCTCAAGAAAAAAGGTGATAAATCCATCAGAGCGTAAGAGGAAACTTCATAAGGCTTTCACGATATGCCTTTTGATTTGTTGTTACCCCTAAATGCAAGGTTGACCACTTATTTGGTGGGCTAAAACCTATCCTACTGAAATCCCTGGCGATCCGTGACTTTGATAACTATGAGGAAATTGTCTGATGTGCCCTCAAAGTCGAAATGGTGATCAGAAAATCTTAGGGGTATCACGAGGATAAGAAACAAAAAGTGAAGTCAAAATATGGAGGTCCAATAGAGAGATCTAACGTTGCCAAGAAATTTCAACACCCCACTTGAAAAAGGTGTGGAAAGAAGAACCCTATAAATTGCCTAAATTGCACAAGGAAATGTTATAGTTTCCTAAAGGAAGGGCACATATCTAGCGATTTATGGCAAGAAAAACCTACTATTGTGACAGAGTAAATGAATGCTCTGGTAAACCCTCAATTTATTGTTCATTGCTACAACTTCAAGGAACCATGGAATTTATCAAACCAATGAACTAAGCCAAGGGTTTTTGGAGGCAGTCAACAACCTCTAAGGTAGAAAGGGTGAGATTTTTTCCATCACTACCGCCGAAGTGAATGATAACAACGAAGTGATGAAATGTATGCTATTTATTCATACAATAATAGATAATAAACTTTTTTATTCTCGTTATATGCATTCTTTTATATCCTGGAAGTTTAGTAGACTAATTCAAATGCCACCAAAAATCATGGAAGTAGATATGTTAGTGAAAATGGAAAATGGGGAAATTATAGTATCCCATGTATATAACTCCTTCCCTATCACAATTTGTGGAATGAACTTCCCAGAGAACTATATCATACATCCCATGGTGTAATTTGATGCAATTCTTGGCATGGATTGACTTTCCCTATATAGAGACCACATAAATTTTCGTGAGAGGGAAATCACTCTCCATATGGAAAATCAACCCCCAATTCTATACAAGTGCAATAAAGAGGATGAATATTCTTTAGCACCATAATCCAAAGCATGGATATTACTGCCATATGAGCATGAATATATTGCTTAGATGACCTAGTCTAAGGAAGGAAGTATCCTCAAAGACATTCCTATTGTGAGGGAATTCACTAATGTGTTTCCTAAGGGATTTCCTAGTCTTCCTCATAGTAGATATGTTTAATTTTAGATTGATCTTATACCTAGGGAATTTCCAATATCCAAGACTCTGTATAGAATGGATGTTGTGGAACTTAGGGAGTAAAATAAATAAGTACAAGACAATCTTAATAAAGGGTTTATATGCCCAAGTGCTTCACCATGGGGTGCACGAGTCCTCTTTGAGAAGAATAAGGATGGGTCAATGCACCTTTGTTTTGATTATCATGATCTAAAAAAATCACGATAAAGAAAATTATCCTTTTCCATGGATTTATGACTTGTTCAATCAGATACATGGTACACAATACTTTTCCAAGGTGGATCTGTGGTCAGGGTATTACCAAGTTAGGGTGAATAAGGACGATATCTCCAAGACTACTTTTCGTACAAGGTATGTGAACTATGAGTTCATAGTGATGCATTCAGACTCACTAATGCTCCATAAATATTCATGGTCTTGATTAATAGAGTCTTTAGATATTACCTCGACAAATTTTCGGTAGTCTTTATTGAGGATATTCTAATATAATCCAAATGTAATAAGGAGCATGAGGAGTATTTAATTATTGTGCTAAAAACCTTGAAAAAGGAAAAACTGTATGCCAAGTACAGAAAATGTGAGTTTTGGTTGAAGGAAGTCTCTTTCATGGGGAATATCATAATAATTAAAGGGATATATGTGGACCCTTCAAAGACTAATCCAATTTAAGGATGGATGAGGCCAACATATGTGACAGATATCTGTAGTTTTCTTAGATTATCTGGGTATTATCGTCAATTTGTGAGATATTTATCATGATTGTTAAACCCCCTAACCAAGCTAACTTGGAAGGGATTCAAGTTTTCTTGGAACTATGAATGCGAAGAGATCTTCAAGGAGTTGAAAAAGAGGCTTATCACTATGCATGTGCTCACACTACCCACAAGTGGAGAGATTTTGTGGTATTCAGTTATGCTTCGAAAAAGGTCATAGGTAGTGTGTAGATGAAAAATGAAAAATTCATTGTCTATATTTCAAGGTAGTTGAAATTTCATGAGAAGAACTAGCCAACACATGATCTAGATTTGGTTGTAGTTTTCATCGCTTTGAAAATTTAGTGACATTACCTCTTTTTGGAGAAGTGTGAAATATATACGGATCACAAAAGCCTCAATTATATATTCACACAGAAAGAGTTGAATATGATCCAAAAAATATGGTTAGAATTGATCAAATACTGTGACTACCCAATTAACAACCATCCATGGAAATAAAATAAAGTGGAATATGCTCTAAGTAGATAGGATCCAATGACTCTTTCATTGATAAGAATTGGTAAGGATCTGATCTTCTTAGACTTGAAGAGTATGGACACAAAAATCATAAAGGAAGTAACATCATCAATCCTTTAACAAATTATTGATCAACCATCTCTTTTGGAGAGGTTAAAGGATGCTCAAAGAGATGATGTGGGAATTTAGATGAAAGTGGAAACTATTAGAAAAGTGAAATCCTCAAAGTCTAATGTTAATGAAGAAGGTATTGTAAGATTTGGGTCAAGATTATGTATCTCGTCAAATTTGGAGTTAAATAAGGATATTTTGGATGATGCACATAGATCAACCTTATCTATCCACCCTGGTAGCATAAAAATGTATCAAGATCTTCGAGAACACTATTGGTGGGACAATATGAAGGAGATTATAGAATATACATCAAGATGACTTGTATGTAAGTAAGTTAAGGTGGAAAGGAAAAAAACATATGGGATGATGAAACCATTACCCATACCTACATGGAAATTGGAAAACATCACCATGGATTTTTTCATCGGGTTTCCTAAGACATCTAGAAGAAATAATGTTATCTGGGTTGTGGTGGATTGTCTTACAAAGACTGCACACTTCATTACAATTCGAGAGGATTTCTCATTGGATCAACTTTCATGGATATACATTATTGAAGTGGTGAGGCATAATGGTGTACCACTATCTATTATATCCGATTGAGATCCAAGATTTACCTCTATGTTTTGGAAGAGTCTCCAACATGCTTTGAAAACTGAGTTAAACTTCAGCACAACCTATCACCCTCAAACTGATGGCCAATCTGAGTGGACTATATTGAAACTTGAGGAACTCTTAAGATCATGATCAATGGACTTAAAAGGAGGATGGGATCAACATCTTCCTATGGTTGAGTTTTCTTACAACAAAACTTTCTACTCAAGAATCCAAATATATCCCTATGAAGCCCTTTATGGGAAGAGTTGTAGAACACCTGCAAGATGGGATGAAGTTGGGGAACGAAAACTACTACGTCCTAAAATAGTTGAGGAAATGGTGGAGAATGTTAAAACCATTCAGAAGCACATCAAGGTTTCTCAGAGTCAACATAAAATATATGCTGACAATCATCGAAAATACCTAGAGTTTGATGTTGGAGATCTGATATTCCTCTGCATATCAACATGGAAGAGAGTAACAAAATTTGAGAATAAGGGAAATATTATTCCAAGGTACATCGACCCTTTTGATATCCTTGATCACATCATAGAATTGGCCTACCTAATATCACTCCCACCTAACCTATCTCAAGTACATGATGTATTCTATGTATCCCTCTTGAGAAAGTACATTAGAGCCCTATCATGTTCTCAATATAGAGGTGGTAGCATTTGAGAATGACCTCTCTTATGAAGAGAATCCAGTGATGATCTTAGATCATAGAGACAAAGGTTCTATGGAATAAGACAATACACCTGGTCAAAGTGTTATGAAAAAACCACAAGTTTGAAGAAGAAATTTGGGAACTAATGATGAAAAATATCCCCCCTACCCATGTTCTTTGTGGGTTTGGGGAAAATGTGGGGCAGGTCAGGCCAAAATAAATTGATCGTTTAGAGCACAGGCCAATGCAGGTTGAGCCTGTGTAGGTGCGGGTCAAGGTAGGTTGAGCCCGCGCGGGTGTAGGCTTACCCTCAGGCCAAATTTAAAAAAATTACTATATATGATTTTTTAATATTTTAGATTTTTTAATAAAAAAAATATGATTAAACCACGACCTAATATTTCTCACCATAATTATCATACTAATTCAACATTCATTCACTTGGGAATTTTAAATAGGTTTATATTTATTATTTTAATATGATATTTTAATATTTATATTGTAATTACTGACCATATTCACCTGATGTGTCATATCACCTCTAAAAAATGAAACTCATCTTTCTTGAACATGATTTGAATTCTAAAATTGTTGTTATAATCATAATATTTTTTGGGTCCATTTAATTTTTTTATTATTTTTTTATTATTTTTTATTATTTTTTTATTAAGAAAATAGGAAAGGACCCCAGGGGCTAAAAGCCTCCTTTAAAATGGATTTTTTTGGAAATTCATTGTTCATTCCAACCATTTACATCACCACACGTCCAACATTATCATCCGTCACATCTCACTTATCACTCACCTACTTTTCATAGAAACAGTTCGCCACCACATCATCATTGTCGCCTGCCACCATTAACCCATATAAAAATGTTTCATCACATCCCTTAAATATCTAGGTATTGTCAATCCATACTTCTCTCAACAAAAACCATTAAAAATGAGAAAAAAAATATAATATTTAAATTATTATGAATATTATATATATTTTTTAAATGTGGGCATCCCACGAGCTTATATGGGGTGGGTTTGAATTTTTTGTTCGCATTATTTGTGGGATTTTGTGGAAAAACCCAAACAGGCTTGTCCTACCCCACCCTGACCCTCCCATTTTTCATTACTAGTGGTAACTAAAGGAGGTGATGAAACAAAGTTACCCTCATCTATTTTAATGTGGGAAATGAAAATTTCGAGGGCAAAATTTCTTAAGGTGGGAAGATTGTAATGACCCGAAGTATGATAAGTTAAATTTGCCTTTTGATTTAATTAAATATCTTATTTTTTAAAATGGAAATATAAAACACATTTACTCTATTTGTTTTATTATATCCAATTGGATTTAAATGACGATTAAGTATCATTACCAATGTTTTATAAAGCCTTAGAAAATACTCCAAAATATATAACATATTTTATGATTTTAAGTTCATTTATTTAATAATGTGACTCACCTCCGCATAATAAAGGCTAATATTTTAATATATTCAGCCTGTTAACTTATAAAATAATTTTTTTTACTTCTATTTGGTTAAAAACATGGAAACAAATCATGTGAAGTTTTGTGGTTTTGAATATTTAATTATATAGCTTCCAAAACCTATGTTTGTGAAATATTAAAGAATTGCCCTCTTATTTCCTATATAAACCCACCCAAGATCACACATATCTTAACTCAAAATCCTTGGATCCCATCCCTAATCTGTCCTCCCCTCTATAGAATCCTCCCAATTTACCCCAAACTCTCAAGAATCCCCTCTTCAAGATTTTGAAGTCGCACACTCAAGGGTTTCTTTCCTTTCTTATTTTTATCAAAATTTCCTTATATGGTTACACCCTTTTTTCAATTAAAAAATATGGGCTATTTTTTCCCACCTCCCCCATACTTCCCTTGTTATGTTTGAATGATGATATACCCATTTCTCTCTCATTAATCCCTCCCCTGTACACCCATTACCATGCCAAAATCTCATAAGAGTTATTTCATTCTTCCTTTTTATTCAAGTTTCTTTATTATGTTACATATTCTATTTCCAAATTACTTATGTTGGAACATGTATTTATATAACCTTATTAATTCCCATCTCATGTATATATTATTAGATACCCCTTTCGCTCTCATCAACCCTTTTTATGAATTTTTATGTCACGCCGTTATGTTGCCAAAATTGCACCGTGATTTTCCATGACAAAATCATCATGTAGTGAATACCATACCCATTCCTCTATCAAGGGTATTCACCTTTATGAATATATAACTTTTTTATTGATTACTTAAATGTATGTATTCTACACTCTATGATCATATAATGATTTATGATTAAGAATGAATCCATGTTTTATGATCTATGTATTACACTTAAGGATGAGAATAAATAGAAAGTGACGCGTGTGCCTATAATTATATAGCACTACAATGCATCGAGTAATGTTTAGTATCATGATAAGTCATGTTGAGATAAAGGTTTACCTTATTCCTTTGTGTGACTTTGTCCACTATAATGTCTTGGCAGTTTACCTTGACCTGTGATGAAATTTTTTAAGTTGTTGCTGCATTTCTATGTTATGATTATCACGATATATCATGCCTTTATGTTCATGTTTCTTTTATGCTCTATTGATAAGCCTATTTTCTAACATGTATTGTATTCCTCATTTTATTCCATGTTTATTCCCTTAATGAGATTTATATCTCACCCCTTTCTTATGTATATCCTTAGGTTATCCCATGCAATGTTAAGTACAAAGGAATATTGTGGTCATGTAAAGGAAGTTTTCAAAAAAGATGTTGTATTTCATGTTTCAAGTTGATATGTAATGTACCTAATTCCCAAATACACTAGTCTTATAGATATTTTTGGATATATTAATTGTAATTTTTATTTAATTAAATCGTGTATGAATTTAATAAAAAGAAGAGGGTTGTTATGACCATACATAAATTGTCTTCATGTAATATTTTTTTTTTGATTTTATGCATGTCGAAGAAAACATATGTGATAGTGTAATTATCACATTATTAAATGAACCTCATAAAAAAATATGTAATTAATTATAGGTTGGAGATGATTTTCATGGAAATACGAGAAGTTTTGGTGCTAGTGAAGGGTGAAAAACATATTTTTATTCCTCGAGCTACTTAAACTCTTTCCAGGTAGGCTAGATATTATTTTTTCAACTTGTTGAATGATGTAAAGGTTTCATAGGGGTATTCATCAAATATCAATAATATTATTTCAATGATTGGTTTAATGTTAAAAGTTCTGAAATCACATGGCTGTCATGTTTTGATGAAAGATCTAATACATGTAGCTTTATGTTGAATTTTTTTCCCGGAATGTCCTTCATGCATTTACCAAACTCTGTTTATTTTCCAAAGATATATACAGTAAATTTATAGACTCGGTGAAATTTCAACCTATAGAAAAATAAATTTTCATCATATTATATTAAGTGGAAATGTTCTTCCCACCAATATTCTTTATTACTATGGTTCGCTTGATTGTTCACTTAGTGAAAGAGATTCAACTATTTAGAACTATATATTATATATAGATGTTCCCCATTGAATAGTATATGAATATTCTGAAAGAGTATGTCAAAAATTGAAGGTGGATAGAGGTTTGTATTTTAGAGTCATATATTGTTGAGTAAGCCATTGAGTTCTATACTGACTACCTGTCCAATGTGGAAAATATTGGTCTACCAAAATATCATCTCACAACATGGCTGGTGGGTGAAATAATTTCTGGAATAGATTTTGTCACAATAAATATTATAGATCAATTATAGAACAACATTTACATTTTGTATAATATTTTAGAGGTTTCACCATATATTGAAACCCACAAATAAATTCTTAGGCTTTTGAATCCATCAAGGGATGAATGGTGGATATCAAATACACATAATCAATAGTTTATTGGATAGTTTTGAGACCATATTTTTAAGGAGTCAGATGAAAATATAGATTCAATTTTAGAACGACTTTGATAACTAGCCAGAGGACCAATTGTACATGTATTATCTTACAATGGTTATGTAATTAGTGGTTATATGTTCTATAAAAATTAACATGATGAAGGCAGTACTATGAAAAATAGTGGATTTACACTTGTGTCTGAAGTGATTCATGTTTTTTGTATTGAGTATAGAAATCCAATTTATTCAAATATTTCATGCTTTGGAAAACTTAAAAAATATGTGAGTTCAATTATACAATATTCCAAGTGCCAATTTTTCAATGTAAGTGGGTTGATAATTGAAGTGTTCTTAAAATAGATGAATTAGGACTCATGAAAGTGGATTTCTGTAAGGAAGGGTACAAAGATGAACCATTTATAATGGCACATAGGTAGTACAATATTTTATATTCTATAATCCTCAAACCAAAAGTGGTAAATTATTCTAATATTGAACAAAACCATTGAATGGTCAGATGAGAATTCAACTAAGGTTAACCAATTCATTAGTACATCACAATCAATTCACAGCAGTCCCAATGCAGATGAGGTTTTATATGTCATAGGAGACCATAATGAAGGTATTTAGATACTTTATATAGGGGTAAAATCCATTTAACCTTATAAAAGACAGTTAAATAATCAGGTTATATTTTTTGTAATATACATTTCATTACCTCATGTTATTATCTATTCACTACTATATTTACATAATCTAAATTACACGCTAAACAGATTCTGTAGATAATGACTTCTGCATGTGTTGATTCTCCCAATACTGAGGAAAACATGTTTCTAAACCTGCTACTACACCCAGTGTAGAGGAACAATGACCTTTCTCACGTACTGATGCTTTCAGTCTAGAGGAACACTAGGTTTCTGAATTATTTCTTCTCTCAGTGTAGAGGAACAACAAAACTTATGCAAATTATGATAAAACTAATCTATAGTAAAACCATATTGATGATTTTAAACTTTTGGAAATTATATATGGTTAATAACTAATATATAAAAAACAACAGTGTCATAGAATTATCATGTTAACAAAAATTATTATGGAGAAAAGTAAAGGCAATAAGTTTGAGGTTGGATAGAATTTGCGACCAACCTGTTAACCCCAAAAAGGACATGTTCAGTAGTTTCATTGGGCTCATTAGTCAGTAGCACAGGCCGATTGATTTTGATTCATGAAACCATGTTTTCCTCGTGCTTAAGAAAATAATTTGGGAAGAGATTAGGGTAACATTATGATATCCTTTCTTTATTTTACTAAAAAAATAAAATAATAAAACTTTGACTTTATTGTAATCATCCCTTACAGAGTGAATTTATAGTAGATGACTCCCATAATAAATTTGTATTAATTATTACTAGAAATACTCATAGAGGATTTCTCACAACTCAAATAAAATTTTATCTAAAAGATGCTAAAGGGGAAATAAACCCACACCCATTGCATATGTTTTCACACCTGATAAACCAAGAAGTGTGGGATATGTTTACTGGCCATTATGAGGAGATATCTCTTTAGGTACATTTTGGATGGTATTACATTGTTTGATTATACATGTATTAATCACTTTGACTTATAATTTTTAATTCATAAAATAGCAACTTAGTGTTAAAAATAAGTAATGGGTAGAAAACCCAATGTACCCATACTATAAAGTGAGGATGAGGTACACTTCCCTCGAAAAAAATTGTACGTACTTTAAATCTACCATAATAATTTTATGTGACCTGAAACAACAACATAATAATGTTCCTCTATTTATATCCATATTGATGAATCCAAATCCAAAGAAACTTTAACCCCACAACATGTTTTATGGAAGGATCCACTTGTAAATAAAGAAGGTATACAAATAGATGAAAAACACAAAAAGTGTGGGAAGCATGTATAAGTTTGACATAATAAAAATTTGTTTTGCTTTAAATAATGTTACATAACAATTATTTTCCTATTTTTCTATATTTTCTATCCAAATTACACACATGAATCATCAACACCTATACTAGATGAACACTTACTGTTAGTGGATTTGAAGCATCCAGAACAGTATGGTCATATCATAGGTGTAGGTTTTGCGGTGATACCCCGAACATATTTCGAGATATGAAAAGAATATAAGGATAAAGATAAATAAGTGGAAGAGACGAAAGAAAGATTATAAACCCTTGAAGAAAAATTTCATTGGAAGACTGAGTTTTTAGAAAATGTTATTGGAGAAGAAAAAAGAGAAAAAAACTCAAGAATAACAATTTCATGAATATCATGCTCCACACACACAATCTTTAAGTAAATCCATTCCCCTAAAATACTGGTCTAGGATGAATTAATAAATATTCTCATAATTGTTTCTATGAATTGTGAATCGAAAATACACTAATAACGTTTGAGTAATGATATTCATCATAGTGAAAATGACTGTGATTTATATCTATCAACACCCACCCATTGCGTTGTTGTGAGGGCCACCATGTTCAAAATCTAAGAAGACAGTCTACACAACAAACCACTTCCAAAAAGTCATGTGAGAGTAGGGATTACCATAGATTATTGGGAGAGTAATATTCTACCTATTCCAATTGATGATACAGATATTAATATAGTTGAGCAATCTATTGGAACATTCTTATCATGGCTATCATGTTTTTTAAAAAACATGTCGACAAGGAGGTATTCATTTCGAATTTATTTTCCATGCTAAAAATTTAACAATTAATGAAAAATGTTTGAACCAATGAATTTTATTATAGATATAAAAAGGTAGGGGTGAAATGAAAGGTCAAATAAAAACCATCTAATAGATCTACCAACCGATTGAAAATATCTACAGAAATAACATTTACCACACTCATTCAATATCCATATTTACCTACATTGAATGTTCATGCAGATAAAAAGTTAAAAAGTGGTAGTATTCACAAAGTTTATTTTGAAGAAAAAATGTACGGAGAGGCCGTTATAGACTTTATTTGTCTTGATAATGTAAATCAAAACATCAAGTATAAATTTATAGGAGTCTCAATTGTAAATGTATACATGCAGTTTGTTTTAATGATTTGTTTTTAAAATATCTAATATATTATGTTTATTATGAATAAATATATCAAATATTTTTTTAGGTGTATATATTAATACCAATTGAAAGTATTACCCCATGAACGTAAATATGGACTCATTAGTCCTCACATCACTTCTATAGACCCAAGAGAAATAGATTCAGTTCAAATTAATGCAATAGTGGAAAAATAGCCAAATCATTTGAATGAAAACTTATAGATGAAAAAATAATCTTAATACAAATGATGTAGGGATAAAACTATACAATTTAATCATATAAAATATATTTCCATTCATTTCATTACTTATTACTTTTTTAGGAAACATTGGGTACTCATTGTGGTCAATTTGGATACTCCTAAGATTTATTTTCTAAATTCACAGTATGGATACCCAAAAAACCAACCACATGTGATAACTCTTGTCAATTTGTAATACCCTACATCAAAACATTTAGTACCAAATTTCAAGTTATATATTTTATATTATATTTTAATTATAATTCTGTTATGATAGACAGATGTTTAAATACCTTAAAAATCAAGGCATGAGGACAGTCTATGTGCACAAGGATCCTGTTGACTTCTACAAGTGGACAAGTATCATGTTATATATAATAAGATTTATCTATAAAAAAATATATCAAAACAAAGTACTTATTTTTCTCAATGTTTCTATAGTGTCCAAAACAATAAAAAATAGAAACGATTGTGGTTATTATGTTTATAAATTTATGATAGAGATCATATACCATGAACAAACTAGCATCCCCAGTAAGGTATTTTCGAAGATAATTACTATTTTTTAAAAAAAATATTTATTAATTATTTGTGTATTTATATTTTTATAGCACTAATATGATTTTATAAAATCCTTATATTCACAAGATGAAATAAATTTGTTTTTAAATGAATGGGAAACATACCTGATGTCAGGATGTACACATATATCATAAAAATGTGACATTCTACTTCTCATTTAATTGATTTTATCATCAGTTTATCTAATTTTTTAGTTAATTTTCTTAGAATTTTTATCTAATACTTATTTTGTTAATTTATATAGAGATCATAAAGAAATGTATTCATCAATAAAGATGATTCACTCGTGTATTATGATCATGCACTCAATATGATACATGGTGTACCTGATATGACTCAAATTGTATGGTTTCAGTTTAAAATTTAAATTTTATTAATTTATTATTTCATGTTTTTGTCTAATTTGTTTCTTATAGTATTAATAACATAAGAATTTTTTTCTTATACAGGTGGAATATTTTTCTTGGGTTAGGGTAGTTTGTTCAAAGCTACTCATGCTCGTGTAAGATTGGATTTTGAGGATGCAATTAAGATAATGATAATAAAAAAATGGGTCAAGAATTTATATGACCATCACGAAAAGGTGAATTCCAACTAATTATTTAATTAATTTTGTCATTGTTTTATCTACTATTTGTAATTTAATTTCCTCAACATTTTTATCTAATAATTATTTTTATTTTTTTCACAGATCTTTTGGGAAGTCATATTTTACTTCCAACTAACTAAAAAAAGCTAGAAAAGATGGAAAATGTTCCTTTCTAATGAAAGTGGAAACCCCATGCTATATGAAATGTATGTTTTTCAGGAATCATGGGGTTTCTCTTCCCAAATAATGGAAAATTTTCTCTCTTTTATATCTTTTTGAAGATAGTTTAAAGCAAAACACATATTAGATACTCAATCATTTGCACTTAAATATGATACAAAGTGTTATTGGTATGAATCAAATGATATGTTTTTAGTTTATAATTGATATTTTATTTCAAAACACACATCACATACTCAAGTGTGTGTTTTAATTTAAAATTGCCATTAATTTTAGTATAAATAACTAGTGACATACTAAAAACCAATAAAACACATTAATATTGTTTTGATACTTTAGGAAAATTATACATAAGTCATTTTTGATGTGCAGGAATCAAACATACCTTAATATGATGCATATTGTGAGAAGTATAACTCAAAGTGTGACTTTTTATTTAAAATTGAAATTAATTTTAGTAAAATTAACTAGGGACATACTAAAAACCAAGAAAAAACTTTTGGATTCTTTGTATACTTTAATAAAAAGATCTCTAGTTTATTTTTGACATGTAAGAATCAACCTCATCTCAATCCAATTCATGGTACCACCGATATGACTCCAAGTGTGTCTTTTTATTTAAAAATAACATTATTTTTGGTGAAAAGAATAAGTGACATATTGAAAACCAATAAAACACATTCAAATTGTTTTTTTTTACTTTAGGAATAAATTATATAATTAATATTTAATGTGTAGGAATTAACCACACATCAATCTGGTACACGATGTGACCAATATGACTCCAACTGTGTCTTTTTATTTAAAACTGACATTAATTTTATCAAAAAGAACAAGAATAATACTGAAAACTGAGAAAATACATTCATTTGGTTTTGATAATTTATTAAAATGGTCTATAAGTCATTTATGTCATGTAGGAAAAAAATTTACCTCAATTAGACATAAAATACAATCAATATGACTCAAAGTGCCCATTATGAGTTTAAAATTGAAATTTTTAGTCCAAAACAGGTGTCACTCACTAAAAACCAATCAAACATGCTATAATTCTCTTAATACTTTAGGAAAATGATTCATAAGCCATTTTTTGATGTGTATGAATTAGTCTCGCATCAAAAAAACACATGATGTGAATGGTTTGACTCAAAGTGAATGTTTCTAGTTTGAAATGATATTTTAGTAAAAAACACAAGTGAAATACTCAAAACTGAGAAAAAATTTTGAATTGTATTTGGTATTTTAGTATAATGATATATAAGTCATTTTTTATCTGTAGGAATCAGCCAAATATAAATCTAATTCATGGTGTGTCTGATATGACTCCAAGTGTGTCTTTTTTTTAAAATTGACCTTAATTTTTATAAAAAGAACAGGTGACATACTGAAACCTGTGAAAATATAATCGGATTATTTTGATACATTATGAAAATGATCCACAAGTCATTTGTGATATATAGGAATCACCTACTCCTTAATCTGATGCACAATGTGACTGGTATGACTCAAACTGTCACTTATCAATTTAGAATTAACATTTTAGTTAAAAATATGTGTCACTCACTGAAAACCAAGAAAATTTGATCTAATTTTCTATATAATTTATTAAAATGATTCACAAGTCATTTTTGATGTGTAGGAAGTAGTATCACATCAAAAAAAAACACTATGTGACCGGTATGACTCAAAGTGTGTATTTCCAATTGTAAATAAAATTTTAGTAAAGAACCCAAGTGGCATACTCAAAAATGAGAAAATGAATTTCATTGTCTGATAATTTATGAAAATGATCCATAAGTTATCTATGACCTATAGGAATCACCCACACCTCAATCTGATGCATGTTGTGACTGATATGACTCCAAGTGTGTCTTTTTATTTAAAATTGACATTAATTATACTAAAAAGAATGAGTGACATATTGTAAACAAAGAAAATGCATTCGAATTGTTTTGATACTTTAGGAAGATGATCCATAAGTCATTTGTGATGTGTTGGTAACAACCCCACCTCAATTTGATGGATGGTGTCACTGATATAACTCTATGTGTTTCCTTTTACTTTAAATTGACATTTTATTATTGTATTCTTTCATATTTATACTTAATTTATTTCTTTATAGTATTAATAACATAATATTTTTTTCTTATAGTGGTGGATTATTTTTCTCGAGTTGGGGTGATTTGTTTGGAAACTAATACTATGGTCAGGATTTTTTGAGAGGGGATCACAGTTTCCAAAGATGATAACACATTAATGTTTTTAAATGTTTGTGAATAGTAATTGTAAATGTAATTATACAGAACATTGTTTGAAATTTATATAGTAGTGTTTTTTTATTCATGATGTAAATTTTATTTCAATTAAATTATATATTTTTATACAGGTGTATTTTTATAGATGTTACAGGTGTATTTGTTACAGTGTGTTGTTATTCAAATAGTAAACCACAACAGGTTGGGCCTTTGTTAGCATTATTGCTAGCACTGATAATTTTGGTTCTTTATCAGCACTTTATTTAGCACTGATAAATGGGACCTTTTATCTAATCTTTTTTAGAGATGATAAAGGGTATCCCCTTTAACGGCGCTGAGGACAACAAAACGTTTTTAGTGTTGTTAATGTCCCTTTTCTACACTGTTAAAGGGTTGATCTGTAGTACTTCATTGTGCGGCCACCAGAAGGAATACCAACCATGGTAAAAAATGATAACATAATATTCTCAGAAAAATGAGTAAAAAATGATGCAGGATATAAAAATAAGATTCATTGTGATATATAAAGACCATCAAAAGCAACATGATGAGTTTGATATTATCAAAAGATTCTTCATTTGCACAAATAATGGTAGGTAGTCAGTACAGAAAGAATGAAAGCATGATGAAGAATATAGGCTAAATCATGTTAATTGGTTAATAGAAGAAGTGTATCATTTGTTGAGAATCACTCATGATAGGTAGATAAAGATTTCTTGAAGTGGAGGCCTCTAGATTCTTAATGAATGGTCTTTCTACTGAAGAAGCATGCAGTTTAGATCTATGTAATGATCACATGTTGCATAAATGTAATTGAATTAATGATGAAAAATGGGCCTAATATCCATGGGCTTTGCAGGTTTGGGGTAGATATGAGGAGGGGTGGGCCAAAAAAAATTGATCGTTTAGAGCACAGGACAATGCAGGTTGTGCCCGTGTAGGTGCAGGCTTACCTGTAGGCCTAATTTTAAAAAAAATATTTTTTACAATATATGCTTCTTAAATATTTTATTTTTTTAATAAAAAATTGTGATTAAACCATGACATAAGATTTCAAACTGTAATTACCATACTAATTCATCATTCATTCACATGTGAATTTTAAATCAGTTTATATTTATTATTTTAATATGACATTGTAATATTTATATTGTAATTATTCAACATATTCACATGATGTGTCATCCCACCTCTCAAAAAATGGAACTCATCTCTCTTTCACGTGATTTCAATTATAAAAGAGATATTATAATCATAATATTTTTGGGTCCATTTAATTTGTAATTATTTATTTTTATTTTTTTATTTATAAAATAGGAAAGGACCCCATGGGGACCCTAATAGCCTCCTTTGAAACCGATTATTGTTTGGAAATTAATCATTTCATTCCAATCATTCGCATCACAATAATACCAACATTATCATTCTTCACGTCTCACCAATCACTCGCCTACTTTTTATAGCAACAGTTCGCCACCACATCATTGTCGCCGCATGCCACCATCAACCAATATAAAAATGTTTCATCACATCCCTTAAAACTCTAGGTATTTCCAATCCATATTTCTCCCAAAAACAACCCTTATGAATGATAAAAATAAAATATTTTATTGATTATAAATAGTATATATTTTTTAAAATATGGGAAACCCGTGGTCTTATGCGGGGTGGGGTGAGTTTGACTTTTTTTGTACGCGTTATATGCGGGATTTTGTAGACAAACCCGTGCAGGCATGGCCCGCCCCACCCTGAACCACCCATTTTGCATTACTATAGTGAATCCATCATAAAATCTAACATATTGTATGTAGAATCATAAAATAATGATAATGTAATATAGATTTTGCAACACAATAAAGCATGGAGGATAATGGATTTGTATAGATGCATAATTGCTATGAATAAAAATAAATCGGTTTGAAACATTCCTTAAAAATTATTGTGAGAAAAATGAACATAGAAAGAGTGTGAATGTCATAAATTATTTTATAAGAAGACGATGTTTTACAAAAAAAGCGTGCATGTTTTATGTGGAAGATGATGGTGCAAAGGAAAATAAAGAGACACCATAACAAATCGGTGCATGGGTAGTGCTTGCTTTTATCAATGCTAAACAGAAAGCACTGATAAAAGGGGAACCTTTATCAGCACTAGATAAAATCATTGATAAAGGTAACTTTTATTAGCACAAAAAAAAATGTTGATAAGGGTGTACCATTTATTAGTGATATTCTTTGTGTTGATAAATTTTCTAATAAAAAATATTATTAAAATATATAAAGTTATTATATTTATATTTAAAAATAATGTATATTTATATACATTAATTAAAAAATGCATGTTTATAATTAATATAAATATGATATATTAATATATTTTTTAATAATTCAAATATATATATATATATAATTATATAAATATATTTATATCTATATAAAAATATTTATAAAAATATTTATTTATAATTATAATTATAAATAAATATTTATATTTAACTAATTATAAAATTATTATGAATATTTTTAAATAATATATATTTATTATTTTTATAATTATATATACTTATATATCAATAAATATATATATTTATATATAATTTTATAAATATATTTATAATTAATTTTAAATATTTATATATATATATATTTATATTTGTGATTATAAATAAATATTAATATATGTATATATTTTTAAATAATTTTATGTATAAAAAATTATCAAATTTATATTAGTCAAAATGTTTAATAGTTTATTTATATACATTGGTTACAAAATTTGTATATAATTAAAATAAAATAAATATATTAATATTTTATTTAAACAATTATACAATATATAAAAGAATATATTTATTTAGATATATATTTATCACGGTATTAAATAATTTAAAATATAAGTACATGTATAACTGCATGTGTGTATGTGTATGTGTATGTAGATGTGTACGTGTATATATGGATGTTTGTAATTCACGTAAATGTTACAAATTCACTTTTGAAAATATTTTTAATTTATTTAATTTAATTTATCCATTTATTATTATACATTCATTAATAATGTTTAAAAAATAATTAATCATTTTCTAATATTTATTTATAAATATATTTTTTTTACTATACATGTAATATTTTCAATATATTTATAATTTATATGAATAATAATTATTCATTTTAATTTATTAAATTTTAACATTTAAAATATGTTTGAAATTTATATAATTAACCTATTTAAATTATTTTTTCACCGCGTCCTTTATTTTATTTTCTCTCACATTGTACATTACTTTTCTAATAAATTTCTAGAGACCATGGATCTTAATCCATGGTTCGCATTGTTCCAATACAAGATAAGATAAGAGTTGAGGCAAGTGGCAAGCCACTTCAAACAAGCAATTAAATTATCTATGCAATCACCCACCACCACTACCTCTTAGATGAAGACCCCTCATTCATGTTTTAAATTGCTGTCATGCCTCCTCCTCCAGTTGATAATCAGTACGATCATCTGGTGGGACATGATCCACACTAGGCCAAGGAACCTGCTTAACCATATCTATCCATCAACAAGATTCGGGCCATTAAAATTACCAAATTCTTCACATAATGCTTGATTACTATTAGACATGTTCAAAATATCAAGAAGACTAAATTGTTTATTACCAGAGTCCAGTGGGGCCCCAGTAGGGGGAAACTCCCTACTTAGAACCGTGGAAGGAGTCCCCCTACCCATTCCCTTCTCTGAAGAATCATCACCTATATATTGTTCCATTCTTGAGGACCCAAGGGAGTCCATTTCTTTGACTCCAAGATAAACCATCTTCTTCGTTGCCAACAGAGAATCAATTTTATCTTCCCTTTATTACTTCTGAAATAATGTCAGTTATTAGAAAGTTGAGGATCAATTTTTAATTGAGCCTCTAATTCAGACCCCATATAACCATCATGTTGATGCTACACACCTTCCACCAAGACATCTTTGAAAGAGGGAAATAAATTATGAGTTTTATATCTTTGAGAAAAAGTATTTTTCTCAACCAAGTCAACTCCCATCACTATTGAGAAGGCCATGAAATTTTCATACACAAAAGCAACTATATAAATGCACTACCTCTACATATTGGAAGAACTAGCCTTGCCTACACTTGTGTATCTAACAGGACTAGCCCTACATTTTTCCAAAATTCCATGTTCATTTCCCATTATAAGAACCTCCAAATTAGTTTGGGGTAATTCTCAACCATGCATATTCTTTGGACCATCAATGAAACTTTGAGGCATGGATTGATGCCAATATTTCTTACTGTATCAGCTCTCCTCATGTCTATCAGCTTATTTGAAAGCATAAACAATGGATCTCCTACAATTCAATGAATCATGGCCAATAATATTACATTCTGAATAGAATTGTGGCACCTTATCATACTCTATTATCAAATAAAAGTCATCAAAATCAGTAGAGAGAAAAACTCTATCAACTAGGGTGGATCAAAGATCTACTTACACTAATAGTCGAGTATAATGGCCAAATATGGATAGTTTTTGTTTTTTTCTCCATTTTATAGGAATATAAATCACCATATAAATGTCATATAAAATCTTAGGATTCCATAGAATCTAATTTAGACCAAATACTTTAAACTATACCTAAGATGAAGAATTGTGTGCCTCAATCAGGTTGAAGTTTATGTCCCATTAACAGATATGAATAAACCTCTGTTTGAGGGAAATCTAACAAAGACCCCATTCCTTCATCTTGATTTCCTCTATGGTGAAAATAATATGTAAAAAACCAAAACCTATTGATATGAATTTCCAATATCTAAAACCCCAAACATCTGATAGATGTGATACAAGATCCTCAACCCTCCATGACTTTGAACCCTTTGGAAGGATGATTCTTACAATAATGGATTGTTTGGTCTTTTAATTCATGTTTTAGTCTTCTAATAATATTATTAATTATTTTAGTGGAATCCATAATATGAAAGAAATGTTTTTTCTAAGTTTAAAATGAATGTAAAATGTTTTTATATTAAAAAAATATAAGTTTTAAGATGTTTTTCAATTTACTTGTGCACCATGTGTTTGCTAAGTTTTCTGAATAACCCTTATAAAGGAATTTTGTAATATAAAAAGGTTTTATGGTCTTCAAAAGGAATTTCCAGTTGGTTTTAAATTTTAATTGGAATTTCAACAATACTTCAAATTCAAAGTGTTGATAAAGTGTTTCAAGTTTAGTTTTGAATAAAAAAGTTCATATAATGCTAATGTATTTTTCACATATTCAAAGTGTTTCATGTTTATAATTTTATAGTTTTATATGATTTTAAATTTATATAATATTATATATTTTATAGAATATCATATTATAAAAATATAATATAATTTTAATTTTTTTTAATATTTATACATTTATATTTTTATAGATTTATAAATTAATATAAAATTATAGTTTTATTCATTATAAATTATTGTACTTATATACTTTCATAAACTTCAATTTTATATATTATAATGTTTTACTTTTATAAATTTGTAAAACTATATACTTCTATAAATTATCTATAATTATATAACATATATGTACTTTTATATAGTTTTATAAATTTATATATATTTTATAAATTATATATATTTATATAAAATTTATATTCTTTTATAAGTTATATAAAATTTTATACTTCTATATACCAATATAAATATATATGCATTTGTAATTAATACTTTTATACCTGTATACTTTTTTTAATTTATCAATAGTTTAATACTTTTATAATTTCATAAATGTTATTTCTATAAATTAAAATTTTATATTTTATTAATATGATTATTATTTTTTCAAAAAATTAATTTGAATAATTAAGATTTGTTTTATTATATGAAATATTTTATGTTTTAAATCACAATGGATAGAAGTTGGATGTTTGATTTTAATTGAGTTTTGAATGAGTTTAAAAATTATATTTGATTCTTTTTTGGATTTCATGTTCAAAAATGTATCTAAGGGGGACTTATTTGATTCCTCTTTATAATCTCATCAGTATACCATAGTTTACTCATAAAGAAGTAAGTTATCATATCACTAGAGTTGGTTTTAAAACTAAATATAAGGTATGAAACTATAGCAAAGAAGTAGTTTGATAATAAGAAAATGTTAATAAATCTAAGAGGTGTGATGTGAAAGATATGATATTTGATCAGTTTTCTTTTATTTCAAAATCTGAGTATGAACTTAATGACTAGAAATTTAATGTCAGTGTTGAAGATATTTTAAAATATGTAATATTTTATTTTTTATTTTTTAAACCATTATTGTATTCAATAGTCATATTTTGATCGACTTTTTATAATGTAAATGTGATTTTAAGTGTAAATGATTGGTTTTAAAGTTAATAAATTGGATTTCTATGATTTTCAAAATGAGGATGATATTTTGGATTTCAATTATGATTTAAATAAATGATATTTTAAATTTCACATTGAATTTAAAATGGAGTTTTGTTATTTGAAATTAGAGTGAATAGATGCATTAGTTTTTTATAATGTAGTATGTTGTATTAATGGGATGAGTGGTATCTATATTTTTAAATGAAAACATGTGTATGTATAAAGGGTTCTATCTATAATTTTATAACCATATTAACTTTTATAAACCTCCATGATATATAGAATCCCACCTACTACATAATATAGATTGGTTATAACCCCATGGAAAGGGCATACCACTAACTCTATCCAGCCCATTGGATATTCATCATGACCACACTCATAAAAAAGGGGAATTGATGTTTCACCTCATTGAAACTCCTAAACCAACTTTGTATCCAACATCACATTCATGGTTTAAATTATTAGAGTCATCCACAACTACATATTCACTATGATTTGGTGTTAGCCTCTAAGGGGATGAGTCTCAAACCAAAAAATAAAATAATAACTATAATCCTCACCAGCATCATCTCTGGAACATTTATTATTGCATTTTGTTACCTGAGACTCATCCCACGTCTCTTCTGGACATACACCTATATCTTTTGAACTACTTTGAGTAGTATTCATCCCATACCATGTATCACTGAACATTATGGATGAATTCATAGGATAACACCTACTACCAGTGGAGTAATTATTTTCTTAAAATACAACTTCCCATTTCCTTCAAAGCATGATGAAATTATTTAAACAATTCAAATATTGGGTTCCCCTAATTTGAAAGGCCCATTTTATTTATTTATTTATTTTGTTAAATATTAATATTATTGAATAAAATAGGATAGATATGAATAGAAAATAGATGGATTCCAATCATATGAAAAAAAGTATGAAGATGGGGTGAAAGAGTCCATCAAGTTTCCAAAAGATCAAGAATATGATCCTTCTAAAATACATTTTCTATGTTTACGATATTTTTATTCAAGACTAATTTGTTAAGAGAAGTTTTAAGAACACTTTATTTGTCACAGAATAGATCGAAGTTATAAAATTTGGAATAAGAACGAGGAAAAATTGAATATAGCTAGTGACTGGGATAACACCGCATTTTATGGATCATATAATATGATTAAAAGTGTGTATAATCAAGAAGACCATATCATGTACGTGATTACAGGTGTGAATGATGATAAAGATCATATTAAGGAAATGAAAATAACAGTTTAAGATGAACTTTGTGATTTTCAAAAATTGTTTGAGAAGTTAAAGAGTTGTAAAAAGAAGCCATTGTATACTGGTTTCACTAAATATATAGAATTGTCATATGTATTGTAGATGTATAATTTAAAAGATATTAATGGATGGAGTGATGCCAGTTTTACTGAACTACTTTATCTCTTGAATGATATGCTCCCAAAAGATAATGCGCTTCCAACCTGAACATATGAAACTAAATGAATGATATGTTCTATTGGTATGATCTTTGAAAGAATACATGAATTTTCAAATGACTATATATTATTTCAAAAGAACCAAAAACCACTTAAAGAATTCCCAAATTGTGGTGCTTCCAGATATAAGAATGATAAATCAGTTCTTATGAAAGTTATATGGTACTTTCCAATCATTCTAAGGTTTAGGTTCCTATATGAAAGTGAGGACACTGAAAGGAAACTAACATGGCATTAAGATACAAGAAATAGAGATAGGAAACTTCACCACCCAATAGAGTCTCCTCAGTGGAAGAGAACTGGTCACGAGTATCATGAATTTGGAAATGAGCCAAGAAACCTTTTTCTTGTGCTATTAATAGATGGAGTGAATACTTTTTCTATTCAAAGTGGAACTTATAGTACATGGATGATTATGTTGGTAAATTATAACCTTAAATTGTGGTTATTAATGAAATTAAAATACATTATGTTATCAATGATTATATTAGGACCAAAACAACTAAGTAATGATATTGATGTTTATTTGGCTCTATTGATCAAAGATTTGAAATTATTTTGGGATTCAGGTGTCCTGTTGTATAATGCTTATAGAAGTCAAGATTTCATGTTGAGATCCATGTTTTATAGGATGATAAATTACTTTCCTACTTATGGCAATTTTTCAAGATATAGAATTAAAAGAACCCAAGGGTGTACCATTTGTGAACAAGGTACACATTCAGTTTGATTGAAACATTCATTGAAGAGTGTGTTTATATGAATTCACATATTTCTACCCCATAGACATAAGTATTGATATTGGACGACATCATTTGATGGGATTTTATAAGAATTTGAAACAATGTCTCCACTAACTCATGATCAAATATTTGATAATGTAAAAGATATGTACATTGTTTTTGGTAAACCTTTTTGGAAAAACATTATGAAAACTAGTTGAAAAAAAGAGATCAATTTTTTTGGATTACCACACTAAAAATGTATGTATGTCAGAAATTTTCTTGATTTTAAGAATGTTGAAAAAAAATGTATCTGATAGTGTCATTGGTATGTTACTAAATACAAACGGAAAAATAAAGGATGAAATTTAGGCTAGGTTGGGCATGATTGAAATGGGAATACGAGAAGAGTCAGTGTTAGTGAAGGGTGAAAAATAGACTTTCCTTCCTCCAGTTGCTTACACTCTTTCTAGATATGAGAGATATCTATTTTTAAACTTTTTGAATTATGTAAAGGTTACAAATGTGTATTCATCAAATATCAAGAATATTTTGTCAATGAACAATTCAAAGTTAAAGGTTTTTAATCACATGACAGTCATGTTTTGATTCAAGACCTAACACCTATAGCTTCACATTGCATGATGCCCAAGAATTTACATCATGAATTAACCAAGATATATCTATTTTTCAAAGATATATAGAGAAAATTTATAGAACCGTTGTAATTTCCAACTATGGAAAAGGGAATTTTCATCATATTATGTGAATTGGAAATGTTCTTCTTACCTGAATTCTTTGATATGATGGGTCACTTGATGGTTCACTTGGTGAGAGAGATTTGACTATGAGATATTGTACATTATATATGGATGTAACCCATTGAATGATATATGAAAAATTGGAAAGCTTATATAAATAATTGATGTCATCTAGAGGGTTGAATTATAGAGCGATATATTGTTGAGGAAACCATTTAATTGTGTACTAACTGCCTGTCCAGTGTGGAAATCATTGGTCTACCAGAATATCATCACATTGGGAGGCTTGTGGGAGAATGAATTTCTATAATAGATATTGTAACAATCAATATTATAGGTTGGGGGTGGTCCAACCTTTATATTTTTCATAACAGTTTAGACGTTCCCCATATATTGGACCCCACAAAGAAATTATTAGGCACTTGAATCCATGAAGGGATAAAATATGTATATCAAATACACATAATCAATAGAATATAGGATGGTTTTGAGACAATATTTTTATGGAGTTAGATGATAATATCAATTCAATTTCAGAACAAATTTGATGGATCGCAAAACGGCCATGTGTTCATGTATTATATTAAAATGGTTATGTAATTAATGGTTATACATTCTATACAAATAAACATTATGAAGTAAATACAATGAAATATAGTGAAGTTACACTTATGGATAAATTGATGCATTTATCTTGTACCAAGGATATAAATCCAATATATGGGAATATGTCACACTTTGGCATAATCAAACAAATATGGGAGTTGTATTATACGACATTCCAAGTGATAATTTTTCAATTAAATAGGGATAATAATAGGATTGGTATTAAAATAGATGAATTGGTATTAATGAAAGTGTATTTTAGTAAGGAATGGTAAAAAGGAAAACCATTTATAAAGGTTTCATAGGTAGTAAAATTATTTTATGATCCAGATCCTAAAAACCAAAAAGTGCTCAATTGTTCTATCATCGACCAAAACCACTAAAGTGTCAGATGAAAATTCAACCAAGGATAAACCTTTAATTGGGATTTCAAAATAATTTTTTAGTGGTCCCAATGTAGATATGGTCTTTTATGTTAAAGAAAACCACAATTAAGGGCTTTGGATACTCAATAGAGGGGTCAAATCCCTTCAACCTTTAAAAAAAGAGTGTTCAATAATCAGTTTTTTTAATAAACAATTAGTTACCTATTGTTATTATAGTTACAATGATGAAATTATTTAAACTAAATTAAAATTCTAACCACCTCTATAGATAATGACTTATCCACATGTTAATGCTCCTAACCCTAAGTGAAAACAGGTTTCTTAACCTGCAGCTTCTCCCAATGCATAGGAACAATGACTTCTGCACATTCTGATGCTATCAATCCATAGGAACAACATATTGATGAAGATGAACCTAAAAATCATATGATGAGAAGAATAAATGTCCCATAAAAAATAGGAGCATTGTAGTGTGATGGTGTTAGCGAAACTTATTAAGGTGAAAAGCAAAGGCAAACAATTTGAGGTTAGATGGAATGCATGTGGGAAGCCTATTAACCCCAATAAGGGCATGTTCAGTAGTTTAATTAGGTTAATAACTTGATATACTATGAAAATTTATATATATTCATGGTACCATGTTGTTACCACACTTAAGTCACTGATTAGGGAAGATATTAAGGCAAAACTATGATATCCTTTATTTTCATAAAAAATAAAATAATGAAATGTTGACTTACTATTAATTATAACCTGCAGAACACATTTAGAGCTAATGACTCCCACAATAAATTTTTATTATTTATTTTTATAAATGCTCCTATAGGATTTCACACAATTATAACAAAATTTCATTTCAAAGTTTCTAAAGGGAAAATAAACCCACACCCACTGCATATGTATTCACACCTAATAATCCAAGAAACATGGGATACATTTATTGGCCCCTTTGAGGAGATATATTTTTAGGTACATTGTGGTGGGTAATACATTTGAAAATATTCGTATTAATCAATTTAATTAATAATTTTTAATATATGAAATAGTAACTGAGTGCTGAAAATAAGCAACGGGCAGACAAACCAACATACCCCTTCCGTAAAGCAAGGATGGGGTACGTTTCACTTGAAAAAAACTGGTACATATTTTAAATATACTATAATACTTTTATGTGACATAAAACACCAACATAATTATATTACTCTATTTAAATGCAGATTGATGAATCCAAATACAAAGCCACTTCCATCACACATCATGTGCTATGGAAAGATGCACATGTAAAAAAGATGGGATACTAATAGGTGAAAACAAAAAGTGTGGGAAGCATCTGTAAGTATGAAATAATAAAAAAAATTATTTTAATTGTAACACCCCAAGCTTCCATGGTATGTTTCCCTTTCAATAATGCAGTAGCTTGCGTTGTACGCAACTTGGAGTTTTAACACACCACACCCAATGAAATTGGCCGTTATGAATAGTAATACCAACTTTTTAAAATTTTATAAATTTTAATTTTCAAAATGGACTTCATTTTTGGATTAATAATATCAAAATAAGGTTAGGGTGAATTTTTGGTATTTTTGGAGAACTTTCAATTTTTGATGAATAGTGAAAACACTGCGTTATTGTTTAAAACTGATTTTTTATTTAAATAATTGGTTATTTTATTTTAATTTATTTTAGGTCCAAATAGATACATAATACCTATATATGTTCAATTTAATTCATTGGAGTCATTTTATAATAAGTTTAGATGTATAAAATTTTATTGAACTTTTTACCGTCTTTTACCCACCTTCTAGGAGCATTTACAAATTTGCATAAAACTTAAATTTACCACTTCTGTGAGTTGAATTTCAAAAATCCGAGAGACATGGTTGACATGAGTAAGTAAAATTTGGTTCAATAAGATGAAAATAATTTTTGGTGAATAGTAACTTTTGACTTTTATTTACCACGGTTAAAAGTAAATAGGGTAATTAAGGGTAAAAATGATATTATAATTACCCTAACACATGTCCTAATTCTATTGGATAAGTGTAATTCGACCCAAAACAACCTTAGTAATAAAATATGACCCCATTTGGTCCACTTAGATTATATTAGGACACTTATTATTATTTTATTTAAGGAAGAGTTAAAAGAGTTAAATTCAAAGTTTAATAACTAAACCATTTTTAATATAGAGTTACACACAATATAAATTCGACTATAAATATTCATTATAAATATAAAAATATTTACTACATAATGGTATTTTATTTATACTTTTTAGACATTAAATAATTTAATTTATTTATGACACAATGATGATGCAGTAATTACCTTATTAATAAAATATTAAAATAATTGATATTATAAATATCCAAATAAATGTAAATTGAAACTTTTGATGAATTCAAATAATTTTCTAGGTTAATATGACATGTTATGGTTGATAAAATAATTTTTTTTTTGAAGTAATAATGCTGTTATTATTTTCACAAAAACCTAATACTAAATAGTGTCAAAACTGACATAATTGAGTTTTTAAAACAAATACTATATTATTAATTGATATAATATTTCTAAAAAAATAAAGTTCGGCCAAAGGACTTATATAAGGTTATATATATTAGTAATTAACCACTTGGGGTCCTCTTGGTTTGTTATAGTAAGTTTATTAACTATATAATATAAAAATACAAAGAGACATGGTAAATGTCAAACTATTTAACTAAGAGTTAAATATAAACGATAAGGTTAATATGGTGACCTAAACCTATCTAAAACCTATTGGTTGAGAGTTTTTTGACCCATCCCAACCTTATCCTCAAAATAAATCTTTTTTGATCCATTAGAAACTGAAAATGATTTTACTATAAAATAATATTTCAAGCTTTTTCTAAAGTGACTCTCACCTCTCTTATAAAAAAGTACTTCCCTTTCTCTTAAACTCACACATCCAAAGTGATTTGGCTTTTCAAACCCCCACCCAAATATCCTATCAACTATACTACCTTTTACTTAGAGACCTTTTATCATAAGGCCAACCTAAGGATCCATTTTGATCAACTCAAAAGGTAACACCCGAAGAAGAGGTAATAAGTTCACCACCCTCTTTCAAGTTCTTTTCTTCTTCCACTTCCTCTTTCTTTGTTTTTAACATACCAAAACAATAAATAAAATAACTTATACATACTTTGATGTTATTATAAATATGGTACAACCAAATTCATTATTATATCCATCCTATAAATGACAAAGTCACCATATGTGCATACGTACGACTTACCGTCTCCACGTCGTGGTGTAGTTTGTTATTCAAACACTTCATTATTTGGATGAGTATAATAATGAATATAAATAATTTCAATAATAAATTTAACAAGTTAATTATTTTGTATATATGATATACCATCCAATTACATACTATTTTAACATCAATATAATGATATTGTCGCTTGTTCAGACATACGGATTACCGTCTCCATGAACACGATGAGATTCATTCCCCATCGAAATAATTAAAGAATAATTTTTATGATTAAAAATAATGTTTATGAACATAATATTATTATGTATATGAATCAAATACATCCTATCCATAACAAACATGGATTACGTAACCAAGCATATAAATAAAAACGAATCAGTTAACACCCGAAATGATGATACTACTAAAATATTATTAACAAAGCAATATTATAATATCACATATGATATCATATTTATGTATTTGATTCTTTTAAAATTTAAAAACAATGTTTTAACTATTATACTAGAGGTTAGCATACCATAGAATAAGGAAAAGTACAAGGTAAGGGTTAATTCTATAATTTCTTTACTTATTCGAGGTTGTTAATACTTAAGTATCTATTGGGACCTCTTTATCATCCACATCCATGTTTTCTTTAAAATGTAATTCAAAACATTCTTAATATTTACTAGACTATGGTTTAAATTCATTTATACCCTTATTTTACCATATATGTTTTGAAAGTAATCTTTTCATCATTTTCCAAACAAGGTACTTTATGACCTTTTCGACAAAATTAAGGTAAAAATGTCTTTTTTTTTAATTTATACAGCAGGTGTGGCTATTTTCCTCCATTATAACATCATCGAATCTTACCATACAATATTATAAGATTATTTTAAAAATAAATGTTTTATTTTATAATTATATAACTTTTAAATGATTTCAAAATAGAAATATATATTTCTCTAAAAAAAGTTTTGATTTCATCTATGTCAACATCCTTTGATGGATTTTAAGCTTGTTTGAAGTTGATTTATTATGTTACAAAACTTCCATATTGTATTGAAGTTTTTGTGATATGTTTGATTTTAAATGTGTTATTTTTACATCATTCATGGTTTATGGATAAAGTATTGACATTTTGTATGGTAGTTTTAATCTGAATGTTTGTGTTATGTTTAAACCTTTTTATATGAGGAATGCATTAGACTTAGTAAGCGACAGGTGGAGCCCGCTATAACTCCTTGATGCATCGGTATGTCTCATGAGACAAACTAGTATCTTGGAACAAGGCCTGTACATAATAATATTTTTAGTCTTGGCACAAGGCCTTGACTATGTGGTTATGAAGTCTGGTATTATGCATTCCATCATTATGAAATTGGATATCAATATTGCATGTGATTATTCGACTAGTAGAATATCCATGTGAATAAGTAAATAAAATTATTTGATTTATATTGTCCATATTATTCATAATTTTATGTTTAAAAGGATTATGTTATAGTCATATACATTGCCTTAATTTTTTAGGTTTTGTTATGAAAGTTTTCGCTATATTGTTATCCTTTCTGAGCATCTGAGCTCACAACTTTCTATGTTTTATTTTTACCAGGATGTAAAGAAATATTTTATAGTTAACCTCAAGTGATAAGATAAGGATATAATTTTGGTCAATGGGGACAAAATGTTGTTGATTTTTTTATTTCATAATGTAATGTAAAACTTATTAATGTATCCAGTACGTCCAATGCTACTAAACTGATTGGTCTTTCGGGATTTGATCCCTTGTGATCATGCCAATGCTATGTAATACTGCACCAACTCTGGGTAACTAGGGTCGGGGCATTACAGTTGGTATCAGGGGAACTTCATTACAAACCTGGGAAGCTAGATTTATAAAAAACTCTAATTAGAGAGCATTGGACAAAGATAAACTTTGAGGATTAGTATAGAAGAACTTCCAATAATTTTGGTAATGTAGAGATTTTGTGAGTTTTCCAAGAAATAAATCCCTGTCTGGATACGAGTAGGTAGAGGCGGCTCTGTAACAGATGTACATTGGGGTAAAACCTGAAAACATCGCTTTGAGCTAGACTCAAATGGTAATCGGTGCACGACAACGGGCCTTGCTGCACTCTTGGTTACGACACTCCTAGGGGATATGCTTAGGATAATTAACATTTTCTTTACAAACCATAATGAAGGATTTATGAGTATATACCTCCATATAGAAAACATTTTTATGATTATGGATTATATCCATAATCTGTTCAATTTTCATTAAGTGTTTTACAAGTTTGGAATTATGTATTGCAATTCATAAACAAATCTATTGTATGCCATTATTTAGAAATGGTGCCTAGTGTAAGGAATGGAAACCATTACAATACAGGTAATCCATGTAGGGATTTCCCTCCTACTCAAGATAATTATAGTGGAGCTAGTGATGCAACTGGTGCTGATCAGCTTATCACCATATTGGGACAACTCACTCAGGTTATGAATAATAACCTTACCCATATGGAGCACTCTAATCTACAACCCAGAGGATCAACGATAGAACACTTCATGTGGAAAAAACTACCAAAATTAATTGGGAGTACAAATACATTAGTAGCTGATCAATGGATGAATTCCTTAGAGAAAATATTTCATGCTTTGGGGAGTAGCAAAAGGGAAAAATTTCATGGCAGTTTATCGTCTCACGGGAGATGCAGATCAATAGTGGTCATTAATCCAAAACACAAAGGAAGATGAAGAAGTATCGAACATGGAATGGAGGGAGTTTAAAGATATTTTCTTAGAAAAATAATTTCCTCATGACCATCGAGCGGATATGGAAATACAATTTCTAAGTCTGAGGAAAAAGGGGGATGAGAATGTCGCAAAGCATTAGGCTAACTTTACAAGGTTAGCAAGTCATGCAGCAGATTATATACGTAAGCCAAGGAGTAAGATTGATCGATTATTTGATGAGTTAAAACCATTTCTCTATTGAGCGTTAGTATCACAATCCTTCTCATCATACGAAGATATAGTCTCATGTGCTATCAAGAAAAAAAATGAATTCTATATGTCTTACAAATTTAAAGAAAAGCAAGAGAAAAAGAGATCTACTAAACACTATGGAAATGTAAATAAGGGGAATAAGGTAAAAGTTTAATGTCCATACTATGGTAAATGTGGTAAGAAACACCCTGATACTTGCCTAAAGGGAATGGTAGTCTGTTACAGGTGTGATGAAAAAGGCCACCAAGATCGTGATTTCAAGGGGAAGAAAGAGGTTGTCAGTGTTGAATGCTACAATTGTAGAGAAAAGGGTCATTATGAAAATGAATTTCCTATGTGCCAAGGGAAATTACCTCAAAAAAGTACAAGGGAGAAAGGTCATGCTTATTCGATCACAACTGCTGAGGTTGAAGCTCCGAAAGACGTGGTGGCAGATAATTTAATGGTTTCCTCAAGTTTAGCTAATGCTTTATTTGATTCTGGATCATCGCATTGTTTCATATCTTCTCAGTTTTCTAAGAAAATTAGATATTTTCAATTTGAATTAACAAGGGAGTTGTCAGTAAAAACTCCTAAGGGAAGTATCACCACAATAAAGTTTTGTGATTCAGTTCCCATTAGGGTATATAAATGATCTCTCTCTGCTGATCTTGTCGTCATACCCATGATTGAATTTGATATAATCCTCGGAATGGATTGGATTTCAGACCATGATGTGAAAATTTATTTTAATAAGAAGGAGGTTATAATTTTTGATGATGATAAGGAGTAACTTATCTTTAGAACAGAAACGTCACCACTTGATTCTTATCTAGATCCACCCCAAATAGCTCTACTAAATTCAATTATTGTGTAGGAAGAGAATGAAATAACTATAGTTGAGAAAAATAATGTTCGAATATAGGACATTCCTATTGTGCAAGAATATGTTGATTTGTTTCCAGGGGATTTACCTGGATATCCTCCAGAATGAGAAATTCAGTTTTCCATTGATTTAAATCATGTTTCATGAACCATATCGAAGACCCCATATAGAATGTCCCTTGTGGTGTTAGTGGAACTAAAGAAACAACTAGAGGATTTGAGTAACAAGGGATTTATTCATCCTAGTGTTTCTCCATGGGGAGCCCCTGTCCTTTTTTTAAAAAGAAAGACAGATATATAAGGTTGTTCATTGACTATAGGGAGATCAATGCTATGAAAATAAAGGACATGTATCCCCTACCTCACATTGATGATTTATTCAACCAACTTCATGGAGATCAATATTTTTCAAAGATTGAACTTTGATTTTGATATCATCAGTTGTGTGTGAAGAAGGAAGACATTCCGAAAACAGCATTTCGAACCAGGAACGGGCATTATAAGTTTACAATAATGCCTTTTGGATTGAATAAATCTCCCTATATATTCATGGATCTAATGAATATAGTTTTCAAGGAATATCTTGATTACTTTTTAGTGGTATTTATTAATGATATCTTGGTATACTCAAAAAGCTATGAAGATCATGAAAATCACTTGTGCGTTATTCTGAAAACCCTCAGAAGAAATGAATTATATGGGAAGTTAACAAGTGTGAATTATGGCTTCAAGACATTTCTTTTCTTGTCCATATTTTTTCTAAGGATGGAATCTCTATTGATCCTTCAAAGACCAAGGCAATCCAAGAATAGCCAGCACCGATGAGTATAATTGAGGTATACAGTTTTATTGTTTTAGTGGGTTATTATCGACGTTTCGTCCAGAATTTTGCCTGGTTGGATAACCCATTAACCAAGCTCACACGTAAAGGGGTTAAATTTGTTTATAAAAAAGAGTGTGAATAATGTTTTGAAGAACTGAATAGAATATTAGTCAATGCTCCTATCTTGACTCTACCATTAGGGAACAATGGGTTTGTTATTTATAGTGATGCTTCAAAGAAAGGACTCGGTTGTGTCCTTATGCAGAATGATAGAGTTATTTACTATACATCATGATAGCTAAAAATAAATGAGAAAAACTATCATATTCATGATCTTCAGTTAGAAGCTGTAATCTTTGCTCTGAAAATATGGAGATACTCTCTCTATGGTGAAAATGTGAGATTTATATTAATCACAAGAGTTTTAAATATATTTTATCACAGAAAGAACTCAACATGAGGAAAAGATGATGGTTTTAACTACTCAAGGATTATGATTGCACTATACACTACCACCCGGGGAAAGAAAATAAGGTGGAAGATGATTTGAGTAGAAAGGATCTTGGATTTTTGAACAAGATGATAGTTGAAAGGGATCATATTTTCATGGATCTAGTAGAGATGGATATGGGAATAACCATAGAAGGTGAGACATCAATACTTTTTCAAATGGTTTCCAAACCATCTTTAATAGAAAGGATAAATAGTTCTCACACTGATGATGAGGAGTTTCAAAAGAAGATTAATGCTGTGAATGATGAGAGATTGAGTGAATTCATATATAAAGATGGGATTTTGAAATTTGGGAAGAGACTTTGTGATCCTAACATACCTCATATAAAAAGGGAATTGTTGGATGATTCTCATAGCTCTAATTTCTCTATACACCCTGGGAGCACTAAAATGTATAGAGATTTAAAGGAACGTTTTTTGTGGGACAAAATGAAGAGGGATATTTCTGATTTTGTTTCAAGATGTATGGTTTATCAACAAATGAAATCTAGAAGGTGAAATCCTAGAGGATTCATGCAACCTCTTCCCAAACATGAGTGTAAATGGGATAATATTATGATGGACTTTTTCATGGGGCTACCAAAGGCTGCTAGAAGGAATGATGCAATATGGTTCATTATTGATCATCTTACCAAGTTAACATATTTTCTTTCTGTAAGAGAAGATTTACCACTCAAACGTATGGAAATACTATATATTAATGAAGTTGTAAGACTTCATGGAGTCCCCTATCGATTGTTTCTGATCGTGATCCCCATTTTACATCAATATTCTGGAAAATTCTTCAGAAGGCCATGGATACTGAATTTCATTTGAGCACTGCCTACCACCCTCAAACTGATGTACAATCGGAACAGACTATTAAAACCTTAGAATACATGTTGAGATCTTTCTCACTTGACTTTCAGGGTATGTGGGATCAATATTTACCTCTGGTAGAATTTTCTGATAACAATATCTTCCATTCAAGTATTCAGATGGCACCATATGAAGCGTTGCACAGAAAGAGATGAGCACACCAACTTGTTGGGATGATGTTGGTGAAAGAAAACTTGTAGTCCCATAACTTGTTGAGGAAACAATAGAAAAGGTGAAGGTTGTCCAAACCCACATCAAAGCAGACCAAAGTAATAAAAAGAGTTATGCCGACAACCAAAGGAAGGATTTGGAATTTCAAGTAGGAGACCATGTTTTATTGAAGGTGTCTCCATGGAAGGGTGTTATACGTTTTGGTAAGAAGGGTAAATTGAGTCCAAGGTACATTGGACTTTTCAAAATTTTAGAACAAATTGGATTTATAGCTTATCATTTGGAAATTCCTCCAAGTCTTTCCAAAGTTAATGATGTGTTCCACGTATCACTGTTGAGAAAATACATCCCTGACACAATGCATGAACTCAGCAATGATGAAATTGAACTGGAACCTGATCTATCTTATTGTGAAGATCCTATCAAAATTCTTGATATAATAGAACAAATGCTGAGAAACCGAATGACTCATATGGTAAAGTTCTATGGAGAAACCATAAGATGGAAGAGGCAATGTGGGAACCCAAGTAACTTATAATGAAGAACCACCTGAATATTTTTATGCAGTAATATTCTAGAAATTTCAAGGACTGAATTATTTTAAGGAGGGGATAATGTAACACCCCAAGCTTCCACAGTATGTTTCCCCTTGAATAATGTAGTATCTTGCGTTGTATGCAACTTGGAGTTTTAACACACCACGACCAGTGAAACTAGCCGTCATGAAAAGTACTATCCACTTTTTGAAATTTTATAAATTTTAATTTGCAAAATGGACTTCAATTTTGGATTCGGAATATCAAAATTTTCTATGGGTGATTTTTTGGTATTTTTCTGAAAACTTTCAATTTTTGATGAATAGTGAAAAACAATGTGTTATTGTTTAAAACCGACTTTTTATTTAAATAATTAGTTATTTTATTTTATTTTAATATAGGTAAAAATGGATACATAAAACATATATATGTTCAATTTAATTCATTGGGGTCATTTTATAATAAGGCTAGATATATAAAATTGTATTGAACTTTTTACCATCATTTTCCCACCTTCTAAGAGCATTTACAAATTTTCATAAACTTAATTTTACCACTTCTGTGAGTTGAATTTCAAAAATCTGATATACATGGTTGACATCATTAAGTAAAATGTCGTTTAATAAGATGAAAATATTTTTTGGTGAATAGTAACTTTTGCCTTTTATTTACTACAGTTAAAAATAAATAGGGTAATTAAGGGTAAAAATGATATTATAAATACCCTAACACATGTCCTAATTCTATTGGATAAGTTTAATATGACCCAAAACAACCTTATTAATAAAATATGAGCCCCTTTGGCCCACTTATTTTATATTAGAACATTTATTATTATTTTATTTAAAGAAGAGTTAAAAGAGTAAAATTCAAAATTTAATAACTAAACCTTTTTTAATATATGGTTAAAAAATATAAATTAGAATATAAATATTCATTATAAATCTAAATATATTTCCTATATAATGGAATTTTATTTATAATTTTTAAACATTAAATAATTTAATTTATTTATGACACAATGATGATGCAGTAATTACCTTATTAATGAAAGATTAAAATAATTGATATTATAAATATCCAAATAAATTTAAATTGAGAATTATGATGAATTAAACTAATTTTATAGGTTAATATGACAAGTTAGGGTTGGTTAAATAATTTTTTTTTTCAAATTAATCATGCTTTATGATTTTCACAAAAACCTGATACTAAATAGTGTCAAAATTGACATAATTGAGTTTTTAAAACAAATACTATATTATTAATTGATATAATATATCTAAAAATATAAGGTTCAGCCAAAGGAATTATATAAAATTATATATATTAACAATTAACCACTTGGGGTTACATTGTCCTGTTATAGTATGTTTATTAACCATATAATATAAAAATACAAAGAGACCTGGTAAATGTCAAACTATTTAACTAAGAGTTAAATCTAAAAGATAAGGTTAATATGGTGATCTAAACCTATCTAAAACCTATTGGTTGAGATTATTTTGACCCATACCCACCTTATACTCAAAATAAATCATTTTTGAGCCATTAGAAACCGAAAATTATTTTATTATAAAATAATATTTCAAGATTTTCCTAAAGTGACCCACACCTCTCTTATAAAAGGGTACTTACCGTTATCTTAAATTCACACCTTCAAATACATTTATATTGTCCAATAACTACAAAAATATCATCTCAACTATCCTCCATTATACCTATATTCCTTACTTTCATCAGAAATCTAACTTAAGGAGCTCTTTTGATCAACTCAAAAGAAAACACTCAAAGAAGAGGTAATAATTTCACCACCATCTTTCAAGTTCTTTTCTTCTTCAACTTCCTCTTTCTTTGTTGTTTCCATACCAAAATAATAAATCCAGTACCTTCTACATACTGTGATATTATTATAAATATGTTACATCCATATTCTTTATTCTATCCATCCTATAAATGACAAAGTCACCATATGTGTGTACGTAAGGCTTACCGTCTCCACGTCGTGGTGTAGTTTGTTGTTCAAACACTTCATTATTTTTATGGGTATAATAATGTGTATAAATGATATAAATAATAAATATAGCATGTTAATGATTCTTTATATATGATATACCATCATATTACATATGATTTCACCATCAATATAATGATATTATTGCTCCTGCGTACGTACAGATTACCGTCTCCACGAACGCGATGAGATTCATTCCACATCGTAATCATTCAAGAATAATTTTTGTGATTAAAAATAATGTTTATGAACATAATATCATTCTGTATATGAATCAAATACATCCTATCCATAACAAACATGGCTTACATAACCAAGCATATAAAGGAAAACGAATGAATTAACACCGGAAATGATGATATTACCAAAATACTATTAACAAAGCAATATTATAAGATCATATATGATATAATATTTATGTATATGATTATTGAATAATTTAATAACAATGTTTTAACTATTATAAAAGAGGTTAACATATCATCGACTAAGGAAAAGTAGAAGGTAAGGGTTAATTCTACAATCTCTTTACTTATCTGAGGTTGTTAATACGTAAGTATCTACTAGGACCTATTTTTCATCAGCATCCCTATTTTCTTAAAAATGTAATTCAAAAAATTCTTACTATTTATTATACTATGGGTTAAAGTCATTTATACCCTTATTTTACCATATAGGTTTTGAAATGAATCTTTCTGTCATTTTCCAAACAAGGTATTTTATGACGTTTTCGACAAAATTAAGGTTAGAATGTCTTTTTTTAATTATAAGACGGGTGAGGCTATTTTCCACCATTATAACATCATCAAAGCTTATCATACAATCTTATAAGAATATTTTCAAAGTAAATGTTTTCTTTTATAATTATATAACTTTTAAATTATTTCAAAATAGAAAAAGATATTTCTCTAAAAAAAAGTTTTGATTTCATTTATGTCAACATCCTTTGATGGATTTTAAGCTTGTTTAAAGTTGATTTATTATGATAAAAAACTTCCATATTGTATTGAAGGTTTTTGTGATATGTTTGACTTTGGATGTTTTATTTTTACACCATTCATGGTTTATAGATAAAGTATTGAAATTTCGTATGCTATTTTTAATACAAATGTTTATGTTATGTTTAAACCTTTTCATATGAGTAATGCATTGGAATTAGTAAGTGATGGGTTGATGCCACTATAGATCATTGATTCATCGGTATGTTTCATGAGACAAACTAGTGTCTTGGCACAAGGCCTTGACAAAATCTTATTTGTAGTCTTGGCAGAAGGCCTTGACTATGTGGTTATGAAGTCTGACATTATGCATTCCATCATTATGAAATTGGCTATTGATATTGATGTGATTATTCTACTAGTATAATATCCATGTGAATAAGTAAATGGAATTTTTTTATTTATATTGGTCATATTATGCAGAAGTTTATGTTTAAAAGGCTTATGTTTTAGACTTATACATTTCCTAAATTGTTTATGATTTTTTATGAAATTTTCCACTATATTGTTATCCTTAATGACATCTAATCTCACCCCTTTCAATGTTTAATTTTTTCTAGGATGTGAAGAAATGTTTTATGGCTGAACTATAGGGATAGAATAAGGATATAAGTGTGGTAAATGGGAAAAAATGTTGTTGATGTTTTTATTTCATGATGTAATGTAAAACTTATGAATGTATCCAGTACTTCCAAGGATACTAATTTGATTGGTCTTTTGGGATTTCATCCCTTGTGATCATGACAATTTTATGTAATAATGCACCAAATATGGGTAACTGGGGTAGGGTAATTACATGAATTTTTATTACATAATAATTATTACTTATTTTCCTATATATTCTATATGAATTAGTCACATGAATCATCAACAACTATACCGAATGAACATACTATCATTGGTCGTGAAGCAGCCAGAACTGTATGGTTTCATCAAAGGTGTGGATTTTGCTGTGAAACCCCGAACATATTTTGAGAAAAGATGTCACGACCTGTCCCTCGGGTCCCATGTCGTGACTACCCCAAACCCGCTTTCCATAGGCCAGGGGATGGTGACTAGCACCAAAGGCGTAATTCCCTAAAAAATTGGAAGTCATTGCCTTTATAACTTGTAAACACACACACACAAGCTAGCACATAGCTGGAAGAAAGCCCAATTAAGCTATATAACAAAAAGTGTTAAAATTAAAAGGGTCCAGAATAAAAGCCCAATAGTAAAGGTACAAGTACAACTGAAATACAATACAACTAAAAAAGAGAAAAGATAGCTACTAGATCATCCTCCGAGGTTCCTACCAGAAGGGTAGGTACATATCGCCTCCTCAGTACTCCACGTCCATCCGTATCCTATGGGTACCGACACACCATATGGTCCACCTCTGGGTACCGTCCAGTCCTGGTACTCTTAGCCTCCAACATCGCTTTACGTCGTCTGCATCCAACACAACAAGGTGCAGGCATAGCTCATACAGGGGTGAGTATAATGATACTCAGTAGGGACCCTGAGACCCTCTAGGTCTCACAAAATCCATCAAGGATAAACAAAAAGTATGCAATCAACATATAACCTTACTCAGGTATATGACCATACATATACCAAAGTTATCAAATAATCCCTCTCAATCATGAGGAAAACACAGAAAAATTGTCTCAGCTCAAACGAGGATTTTATTCTAGGGGTAGTATCAAGTAACATCCCAAGTCACATTGTCAAAACCTCGGCTACTGTAGAACTCCTATATCGAGTACATTGGACCTACCGTGACACCAAGCGAGCTTCCCACTATCCTTGGACTACTGAGGTACTCCTCTTGTTAAGTACTGTGGATCTGCTGCATCACCAAGCGTTCTCCCCACCGTGGGTCTGTCGTGTCACCAAGCGTGCTCCCCCTCATAGCTTGTTGAGGTAATCCTCTTGTCAAGTACCATGGGTAAGCCGTGACACCAAGGCGCTCCCCAATGTGAGTCTGTCGTGAACCCAAGGCGCTCCCCACTGGGCTAGTAGAGTCACTCCGAGTCAAAACGGTCAATAGTCATCAGGTCTCATCCATCTACTAGGTCTTCGCACTATACTCGCTCATTTTCGGGAGGATCTGTTCCACAAGCAACTGATAGATACTCCAACTATCACGAAGTCCCATTATGAAGTATCAAAAAAAATTTCCACGTTATAGGGGTCTCAACGTAATAGACGACATGTCAATCAGATTCCTGGTATGTTAGTTATTAGCCTTTTAGTCTCGTGGACCTAGTTGGATTCGTGCTCTACCCAACCTGACTATTACACAACTCAAACCAAAAATTCAGTGGAGTATACTCAAAGGGACCATATCGCTCTAAGATTTCCAGATCCCCTGACTGTTCATCAAACGGACATCTGGTGCAAAAGATATGGCCAAAAGAAAGGTAAAGGGGTCGTAGTAGGCCCAAGTCCGATCCGACCCAGTCGGACTGACCCGGCCCGACCCGGCCTGGGATGACCTAGTTCGGGTCGACATGGCCTAACCTGTTGGGTTTGGCCCAGCCCGTTGGGCAGCCCAAATGGTTGGGTTCGGCCTATCCTGCTGGGTCTGGCCCAACAGGCCGCGAGAGGGCCGCGGAGAGCCATGAGGGAGACATGGCCGCGGAGGGTTCCACAAGGTCTTAAGGCCAGGGGGTCAGGGGATTTCCGCAAGGGTGCGTGGCCGTTTGGGCTGGGGCACCGTGAGGGGCATGGGATGGTTTGGAAGGGGCTCCGTGAGGGGCGCGGGGGGGGGGCGAGTCGGGGCGTCTCAGAAGGACGCGGACGGCGCGGCCAGTGGATGGTGCGACTGGCGAGTGGAGCGGCCGGTGAGGGAGGCATGACCAGAGAGCAGTTTGGCCAAAGGACAGTGTGGCCGGGGTGGCACGGACAGGGTGGTGCCACCGGCAGGGGGCACGGAGGGGTGGCTCGGCCGGCGGGTGGAGCAGCCGGGGTGGCGCCGCCAGCGATGGCTCGACCGGTGGGTGGTGCGAGATGGGGTGCGGGGCCGGTTCGGCCTGGGACGGCGCAGTGTAGAGAAGGCACGATGCAGTGAGGGCGCGCAGCCGGTTCGGCTGGGAGACCGAAGAGCCACGGGGGCGGCACGGGTCGCGGTGTTCGCGGGTGGCGGCGTCGTTGCCTTCATCGCCTTCGTCGCCTTCCTTCATTCTAAAGAACACCACAAAGAAGAATGATGGAGATGGGGTATGGCCATGTTATTTTGGCTTACACCCTCCATGTTTAGAGTGGTAGCATAAAGTTCACAATAATGAATCAAAGAACGTCAACCATGATCTTCTGTAATTTAATCATTCCCAATCCCGCACAAGAGAAGAAGGGAGTACCTGGAAAGTGATAAACAAATAGCATTAAACCCATACCTCATATAGTTTGTTGTTGATGATGAGAAGGTAAGGTCGGTCGTCGAAGATGTCCTACATTGGTTTCCTCCACAAGGTGCCTTCGAGGAAGAATTTGAAGATGTTCCTTACCAGCGTTCTTCATTTGGAGGATCGTTCTTCGTGGATGAAGTTCTTCATTGTAGAGATTTCTCCCTCAGCCCTTCTCTTTCCAAATTCCACCAAAATAATAGATTAATCCATTTATTATTTTTTTGGTAGGAATTCAAAATGATAAAATTAATTAAGGTGGGTGGCATAATAAATTAAGGGAGGGGTTGGCACCATTAAGTGGGGAGATCAAGAGGTTTCATTGCATGGGTGGTCCCCACCAACATAATATCCACAAGAGGGTTAGGCTCGGGTGGTCCCCACCACCAAGCATTTAATTTGGAGGATAAAACTCATGTGTTCCACACCTCCACAATATTCACATGGGTGTTTCAAATAAAAATAAATGTTTACACAATTTTATTTTTATTTTATTATTTCACCAAAAATCCAAAAACAAACTTTCACCCTCGACCAACTGTCGTCAAGGTGAAAGTCTTCTTAAGAGAATATCGGCGTTGTGAGTTCAACGGTGCCCTGAGATTTCAATTCTGAGAACCGGTTTAAAAGTTATAAAAACCTTCTCGCACATTTACTAAATGTACCCAGAAAAAGTTTAGAAATTCATTCCGGGCACTCCATGCCTCAAAATCAAGCACCGTTAATTTTCGAGGACTCGTAAAATTCCCATTTATTTAAAAACAATTACAAGGAAAATCTGGGTATTTAAATTCTCCCCACCTCAAGTCTCTACGTCCCCATAAGACACAATTCAAACTAGGTAAACAAGTGGGGGTACTGAGCATGCATCTGAGCCTCCTGCTCCCATGTGCCCTCCTAGAGGTTCTCGTGCTGCCATAGAATGTGCACCAGAGGTATCGACCGTCCACAAAGGACCCGCTCCTGTCGATCATCAATTTATACTGGAACCTCCATAAAATTTTCCCCATCATCGACATCCAGCTCGCCATGGTCAATGATGTGAGAAGGGTCATACATGTATCTCCTCAACTGGGATATGTGGAAGACATCATGCACCCGGTATAACTGAGGTAGAAGAGATAAGTGGTATGCCACCTCTCCAACTCTAATGAGGACCTGAAAAGGTCTAATGAACCTCGAAGATAACTTTCCACCTTGGCGAAATCTCCACAAACCTCATCGAGGTGAGACCCGTAGAAAGACATGGTCTCCATCCTCAAAATCTAGAGGTATCCATATCCTGTCGGCATACGACTTCTTCCTACTTTGTGCAGTCTTCATCCGCTCTTAGATAGCCTGCACCTACTCTGTGGTAGCCCATACCATCTCTGGTCCCACTAATGCTGACTCCCCTGGATCAGTCCAGCATAAGGGTGATCTGCAAGGTCGCACGTACAACGCCTCGAAAGGTGTCATCCCAATGGTGGAGTGATAGCTGTTGTTGTACGTAAACTCCACCAAAGGGAAGTGATCATCACAGCTATGACCGAAGCTGAGGATAGAAGCACGTAGCATATCCTCGAGGGTCTGAATGGTCTGCTCAGTCTGACCATCCGTCTGAGTATGGAAGGCGGTTCTCAAACGAAGTTGCGTCAAGAAATCCTCCTGCAACCCCTTCCATAGTCGGGAAGTAAAATGTGTATCACTATCATGGATAGTCATCATGGGTGCTTCATTTATCTGCACAATCTCTTGCACATAGAGGCGTCCCAATCTCTCTACTAAACCCTTCTCTCTGATCGGTAGGAAGTGGGCCGACTTGGTGAGTCGGTCAACGATCACCCAAATCAAGTCATGTGCCTTGGATGTACGTGGAAGTATTGTCATGAAGTCCATGGATATCCTATCACACTTACAATCTATAACCTCTAAAGACTAAACAAATAATTTTAGTACCTGATGCTCCGCCTTCACTTGCTGACAAGTGAGGCACCAAGAGACAAACTATGTTACTTCTTTCTTCATTCCTGGCCACTAGTGCTGTCATCGGAGGTCCTGGTACATCTTTTCCACTCCGGGATATACCTATAGAGGGGATGCATGGAACTCCCTCAACCCTTCCTCCTGAAGTGATACTAGTACCATGGTACATCCTCAAAAGAGGATGATGTGCACCCCACCTTCAGAAAATCCATCGGGTGCCTATCCTATGGATATCTGAGCACGTCGTGTCTTGCTGTCAGCGTCCCCACACTGCACCTCCCTGACTCGCTAAAGAAGTGGGGGAGTGATTGTAAGAGACTATAGAAAAGTTGCTATGTCTCTATCCACAAAGGATATCTGCAAAGCAGCCAGCTTCTCTGTCACCTCACCTAACAGCTGCATACCAGATCTCCTACTAAGTGCATCTGCAACAACGTTCCCCTTACCAAGAGTATAGACTATCTCAAAGTCATAGTCCTGTAGGAACTCAAGCCAATGTCGTTGTCTGAGGTTCAGGTCCTTCTGGGAGAAGATATACCTAAGACTCCTTTGATCAGAGTACATGGTAAAACGCTCACCCATCAGATAGTGTCGCCACATCTTCAAGGCGAATACCATTGTTGCTAACTCCAGGTCATGGGTAGCATAGTTATTATTTTGTTGTCTTAGCTACTGAGAACCATAAATGATCACTTCTCGCTCCTATATTAGGACACATCCGATTCAGGTCCCGGATGCGTCGTAGTAGACTACGTACCCTACACCTTCCTATGGAAGCCTCAACATGGGGGGCACTAGTCAGCCTCTGCCTCAGCTCCTGAAAGCTCTGCTAGCATCTCTCCCACTATACAAAGGGTTTCCAGTTATTCATTAAGGTTGATAGTGTTTCCACAACTCTGGAGAAATCTATCACAAATCTTCGGTAGTATCCATCCAAACCTAGGAAACTATGTACTTCCTTCACACTCCTGGGAGGCTCCCAAGCAAGTACCGCCTTAATCTTTGCTGGATCCACTGCAACTCCATCCTCCAAGATAACATTTCCAAGAAAGTGAACCTCTTAGATCCAAAACTGGCACTTCAAGAGCTTAGCATAAATATGGTTCTCTCAGAGTGTGTCCAGTACTACCTGCAAATGGTTGGCAAGCTCCTCCTCGGTAGTCAAGTAGATCAAAATGTTGTCGATAAAGACTACAACAAAGCGATCAAGGTATGGATAAAAGATCATGTTCATGATTCTCACGAACACTGCTAGAGAATTGTTTATGCCGAAAGTCATAACCTAGAACTCGTAGTGGCCATACTGACATCTGAAAGCTGTCTTCTGCACATCCTTGTCTCGAACTCTGAGCTGGTGATAGCCTGATATGAGGTCTATCTTCGAGAACCACCATGCTCCCTTCAGTTGATCAAAGAGGTCGTCAATCCTCTGGAGTGGGTACTTGTTCTTCACGGTCACCTGGTTCAGGTGCCGATAGTCGACACAAAGCCTCAAGCTACCATCCCAATTCTTGGCAAACAGAATCAGGGCTGCCCAAGGAGAAACACTGGGCCAAATGAATCCCTTCCCCTGTAAGTCCTCCAGCTATACCCATAGATCATGAAGCTCCACGGGAGCCATCCAATATGCAGGTTTAAATATTGGTGTCATCCTAGGGTACAAGTCAATAAAAAATTCCACCTCTCTATGAGGAGGTAGACCCGGAACATCATTAGGGAAAACATCTGCATACTGGTCCACCACTATAGGATAGCTCGGACTCTCCACATCAACAACTCTGAGGGTAAGGCTATCCAGCTGATGAGTAATCAGCTACACTTTCCTCCAGGTAAGCCCATCCTGCACTCCATAGGCTCCCTTCTCACCAGTGAAGGTAAACCTGGTCCCATACATGCAGACACACTGCACTTTGCGCCTAATACAGTCAATATGAGCATAAACTGTAGATAAGTAGTCCATACCCAAGATGACGTCGTAAGGCCTCGACGCCGCTACTAGGAGATCCCAGCCGAAGATCTCACCTCCTAGAGTAATCTAACATTACCAGAACCAATGTGTAATCATAAAATCTGCTCTCATAGGAGTCCCTATCCATAAGTATCGAACCAACGGCTCCGTCAGAATCTCCAAGCTCCAAATGAGGGTAGTGGCAATAAAAAAATGATCGGCGTCTGTGTCTATAAGTACTGTAGCTATGGTGGAGTAGACACAGATCGTACATCATACCATCTCTGGAGTGCCATTATCGTAAGCCTCGACTGCCTGGAGCTGAGATCTCCCCTGTCCACCAGCTCTCTATGGTTAGGGTGGACCTTCTGGTGGTGGTGGCGGTGATATCAAGAATTGTCTCCCACTGCCAGCTACACGACCAACTCCTCTGCCATGTCCGCCTACTCCCTATAGACCACCTCAATCGAATCTATGTCTCTGCATGGGAGGTCCTTCGACCATCTGCGGATCATCTGAATGGCGGGTCAGATAGTCACGAGCCATGTGACCCTGCCCGCCGCATGTGAAATAATGCCCGCTCCTGGAATGTCTCCCTCCACTTTGGGTGCCCCGCACAACCGATCCTAAGTCAAGCGGTCGTCCACCTATAGGTTTGGTCCTCTTGGACCTTTGCGACATCTGTCTGTTACCAACTACAAAAGACTCAGCTACGTGTCGACTGGTGGTGGATATCGCTGTTGGAGACTGCTCAGCAAAGAAACTCTCCACTATGAGGGCTCTCTCTAACACCCCCACCTACGTCGGGATTCTGATTGAGATCACCGAATCCTGGATCTCCCACCTGAGTCCCTGCTCAAAGGTTTGTGCCCTAAAGAATGGGTCCTTCACTATATCAGTGGAGTAGCATGAGAGGTCTGTGAACCTCACTGAGTACTGAGCTATAGTCATGTTTCCCTACTACAGATGAAGTCGCTCCTGAATGCGCACTACACGAAGAGTCTCTGGAACAAACTCTGCCCGAAACAGGCTCTCGAAGTCTGTCGAGAGAAGCGTTACCTTGTTGTGAACTCGAAGCATCAAGTTCCACCATCTACCCACTGCAGCCTGTAGAAGGTCGGTAGCAAGAAGCACCATGAGATTGGCGGGTGTCCCTACCAGTCAGAAAACTCTCACCACGGCCTCCAGCCAATCCTCAATTGGCTATGGGTCTGTCTCTTCCCTGAACCTGGGTGGCCTCTGGCACTGGAACTCGTGCAACACACTCAAGTGGCGCGCAATCTCTACTGCTGGGGATGGTGGCATTAGTGGCCCAACGGGTAATAGTACCGCTGATGCCTCTACTGGTGCCTCTTCTGAAAGAGGGCCCTACACCAAAGCCTCATCGCCCGGTGGGCTATCAATGCGTACAACTCTCATAACTCTAGCTGGATGTCTATGTGGAGGCATCCTAAAATGAAACAGGTCTGCTACGGTTAAAAGTTATACCTGGTGAGTTGACCTGGTGAGCTGACTTAAAAAAAACTTTTGAAAACACACACACAATCAGTTTTTTCGTGCACTAAGTTAGATATCATAAGTTAGGGTCCTAATGTATGGATACGTCAGCCACCACACCGACATTGGACTCCCTAAATTGAAAACTTCACTCACTACACTTAACACTATTGCCTCACAAAAAAATATCTAAGTCCTAAGTTATGCGGTAGAACCGACTCCTCTGATAACAATTTATCACAACCCGTCCCCAGGGCCCGTTCTGTGACTACCCCAAGCCCGTCTTCCATAGGCCAGGGGCTGGCGACTAACACCAAAGGTGTAATTCCCTAAAAACTGGGAATTCATTTCCTTTATAACCTATAAACACACACACACAAGCAAGCACGCATCTAGAAGAAACAAAAATTAAAATGTATAACAAAAGAGTGCTGAAAGTAAAAGGGGCTAGAATACAATCCCAACAGTAAAGGTACAAGTACAACTGAAATGCAACACAACTGAAGAAAAAGAAAAGATAGCTACTAGATCGTCCTCTGAGGTTCCTACCTGAAGTGTAGGTACAGATCACCTCCTCATCACTCTAAGTATGTCTGTCACCTATGGGTACCAACACGCCATATGGTCCACCTCCGGGTACCATCCAGTCTTGGTACTCTTAGCCTAAGTTAGCGATGTCCATTGTCTGCATCCAACACAACAAGGTGCAGGCATAGCCCGTGCAGGGGTGAGTATAACGATACATAGTAGGGACCCCGAGACCCTCTAGGTCTGACAAAATATATCAAGGATAAACACAAAGTATGAAATCAAAAGATAACCTTACTTAGGTATATACCCATACATATACCTATGTTATCAAGTAACCCATCTCAATCATGAGGAAAACACAGAAAAACTAATACATCTCAAACTAGGATTTTATTTAAGGGGGTAGTATCAAGTAACATCCCCAGTCACATTTTCAAAACCTTGGTTGCTAGAGAACTCCTCCTCTATCGAGTATGTTGGGCATGTCGCAACACCAAGCGTGCTTCCCACTAACCTTGGACAACTGAGGTACTCCCCCTGGCAAGTACTGTGGATCTGCCATGTCACCAAGTGTGCTCCCCACCATGGGTCTGCCATGTCACCAAGCGCGCTCCCCCTCATAGTCTGGTGAGGTACTCCTACTATCGAGTACCGTGGGTCTGCTGCAAAACCAAGGAACTACCCAATGTGGGTCTTCGGTGACACCAAGGCACTCCCCACTAGGCTAGTAGAGTCACTTCGAGTCAAAACAGTCAGTAGTCGTCAAGTCTCAGCCAGCTACTAGGTCTCCAAACTATGCTCACTTGTCTCTGGGAGGATCTTCTCCACAAGTTACTGGTCGATACTTCAACTGTCACGAAGTCCCACAAATAAGTATCACAAATATCTGTCACGTCATAGGGGTCTCAACGTAACAGAAGGCGCATCAATCAGACGCCCAGTCTCTTAGTTATTAGCCTTTTAGTCCTGGGGGCCTGGTTGGATTCGTGCTCGACCCAACCTGACCGTTTCCCAAATCAAACCAAAACTCTAGTGGAGTATAGTAAAATAGATGGTCTCGCTCTAAGATTTCTAGCGCCGCTGACGGTTCATCAAACGGACATCTGGTGCCAAAGATATGGCCAAAAGAAAGATAAAGGGGTCTTAGTGGGCCCAGGTCCTGTCAGACAGACCCGGCCCGACTCGGCAAGGGCCGACCTAGTTTGGGTCGACCTGGTCGGACCCGTTGAGTCCGGCCCGGCCCATTGGGTGGCTCGGTCTATTGGGTTTGGCCCGGTCCGCTGGGTCAGGCCCAACAGGACGAGGGAGGGCCGCGAAGAGATGTAGGGGCGGCTCAGCCACGAAGGGTGTCGTGAGGGCTTGAGGCCACGGGGGTGCTGCGAGGGCATGGGGACGGTTTGATCGGGGCACCGCAAGGGGTATGGGCCGATTTGGCCAAGGCGTCGCGATTGGAGCAGGGGGGGGGGGCGACTAGCAGGTAGCGCGGCCGGCGAGGGCGGCGTGGCTGGTGGGCGGCGTGGCCGGGGTGGCTCGGCTAGCGGGTGGCATGACCGGGGTGGTGTGGCCAGTGGTGGCTTGGCTGGCAGGTGGCGCGAGCTAGGCCACAGGGCTGGTTCAGCCCGAGGCGGCACCGCACGGGGACGGCGCGCAGCCGATTCGGCCAGGAGGCTGGAGCGCCGCAGGGGCGGCGCGGGTCACTATGACCGCAGGTGGCAGTGTCATTGCCTTCATCACCTTGGTCGCCTTCCTTCATTCCTAAGAACATCACAAGGAAGAATGGCGAAGGGGGTTGAGACATGTTATTTTGGCCTGCACCCTCCGCGTTTAGAGTGGTAGCATACGGTTCAAAAGAATGAAGCAAATAACGTCAACCATGATCTTATTCAATTAAATCATTCCCAATCCCGCACAATAGAATAAGGGAATACCTGGAAAGTGATAAACAAATAGCATTAAACCCTTACCTCGTATTGTTCATTGTTGATGATGAGAAGGGAAGGTCGGTCATCAAAGACGTCCCACATCGGTTGCCTCCGCCAGGTTCCTCCAAGGAAGAATTCGAAGACGTTCCTCACCGATGTTCTTTGTTTAGAGCTTTCTCCCTAATTCCTTCTCTCCCCAAATTCCACCAAAATAATAGATTAATCCATCTATTAATTTGTTGGAAAGAATTCAAAAATCTAAAATTAATTAAGGTGGGTGGCATAACAAATTAAGGTAGGGGTTGACAGCATTAAGTGGGGAGCTCAAGAGGTTTCACTACACGGATGGTCCCCACCAACATAATATCCACAAGAGGGTTAGGCTTGGGTGGTCCCCACCACCGAGCATTTAATTTGGAGGATAAAACTCATGTGGTCCCCACCTCCACAATATCCACATGGGTGTTTCAAATAAAAATAAAATGTTTACACTATTTTATTTTTATTTTATTATTTCATGAAAAACCCAAAAACTAACTTTCAGCCTCGACCAACTGTCGTCGTGGTGAAAGTCTTCTTAAGAGAATATTGGTGCTACAAGTTCAACGGTGCCCTTGGATTTCAATTCTGAGAACTGGTTTAAAAGTTATAAAAAACCCGCTCGGACGTTTACTGAACGTACCCGAAAAAAAGTTTATAAATTCATTTCGGACACTCTGGGCCTCGGAATCAAGCTCCGTCAATTTTCGAAGACTCATAAAATTACAATTTATTTAAAAAAATACACGGGAAATCTGGGTCTTTACAAAAAGAAGGGGGATAAATATAAAAAATGGATGATATGTTTGAATGATTATAGGCCCTTGAAGAAAAATTTCATTTGAGGTTTGAGTTTCTAGAAAATTTTATGGGGGAATAAAAGAGAAGAAACAACTCAAGAACAACCACTACATGAAGATGCCCCCACCCCTACCATCTTGGAGGAGAGACATTCCCCTTAAAGATTTTTCTTTGATGTGGTAATTAATATTCTCATAATTCTTAATGTGAAATGTGAATCAGGAATACAATGATATATTTATTATACTGATATTCTACAGCATGAAATGATTGTGATTTATATCTTTCAACACCCACCCATCACCTTTTTGTGAGGGACATTTTGTTCAATATCCAAGAAGATACTATAAAAAATAGAAAACTTCCAATAGGTTATGTAATAGTGGGAATTAGCATAAATCATGATATGATCACCAAGCTATGTGTTCCACTTGATGACATAGATATTCATACAGTTGAACATGCTATAGGAACATTTGTAGCATGTACATAATATATTATAAAAAACATGTCAAAAAAATGTATTCATTTTCAATTTATTTTTCATGTTAAACATTTAACAATTAATGAAAAAAGGTCGAAAATGATGAATGTTGTTGTAGATGGAAAAATGGAAGGGGGTGAAATGAAAGGTTGAATCAACACAATATAAAGGATCAAACAACCAATAGAAAATATCTTCACAAATAACCTTTACCCCCCCCCCCCATTGATTATCCACATTTACTAACATTTCAGGTTCATACAGATACAAGGTTACAAAGTGGTAGTGATCACACAATTGATTTTAAAGAACAAATGTATGGAGAGACCATTTTAGAATTCATTTATCTTGAAAATGTAAATTAAATACTCAAGTATGAATGGCTATGAGTATCAGTTGTAAATGTATATATGAGGTGTATTTTCATGATTTTTCCCAATAGTTGATCTACTATATTAATTATCACTAAATACAATTCATATTTTTTGTAGGACTCTATATCAATACTAGTTGAAGGGAAACCCTATAAACAAAAATATGGACTCATTAGTCCTCACATCATTTCTATGGGAAAAAAATGTAATCAACTAAAATTAATGAAATAATGGAAAAAATTGTTGTCGTGTTTTAAATAAAACTTATAGATGACAGGGTCTTCTTATTACCAACGATAGAGGGGTAAAACTCTACAATTTAATCATATAAAATATATATTCATTCCTTTAATTACTTATTACTTTATATTTTTTAGGAAGTATTGGGTACTCATTATGGTCAATTTGGATACTCCAAAGATTTATTTCATGGATTCACTGTATGGATACCCAACAAACTGACCACATATGATGAAGTTTTTCAATTTTTAATACACAAAATCCAATATTTTAGAAATAAATTTTGTGTCATATATTTTATATTATATTTTAATAAGAATTTTGTTATGTTAGGGAGATGTTTAAATATCATCAAAATCATGGTGTGAGGACAGTCCATGCGCATAAGGAGCCTATCGACTTCTATTAATAGATAAGTATCAGGTTATATATAATAATATTTCACTAAAAAAACACATATCAAAACAAATTAATTATTTTTATCAATGTTTCTATAGTGTATGAAACAAACCAATGGAAATGATTGTCCTTGTTATGTTTGAAAATTTATTAGATATATCATATACCGTCAACAAACTAGCATCCCTAAAGAGGTATTTTTGAAGAAAATTACTTTTCCATTTAAAATATTTATTAATCCTTTGTGTATTTATATTTTTCCAATACTACCATGACTCTCAAAATCCCTTGTATTCACAAGATCAAATAGATTTGTTTAAAAATGAATGGGCAGTATACCAGATGTTATAATGTACACATATATCATGAATATGTTACTTTCTATTACTTATTTAGTTTATTTTCTCATCATTTTATCAGATTTTTTAAGTTAATTTCTTAATTATTTCTATCTAATACTTATTTTGTTATTTTTCACAGAGATCATAAAGAAATGAATTCATCAAAAAGAATGTTTCACTCATATACTATGATCATGCACTCAATCTGATACATGAGGTACTCAATATGACTCAAATTGCATGATTTCAATTTAAAATTGAAATTTTATTAATTTATTTTTTCATATTTGTGTTTAATTTATTTTGTATAGTATAACTAACATAAGAATTGTTTTATTATACAGGTGGATTATTTTTCTTAGATTGGGGTGTTTTGTTCAAAGCTGGTCATTCTCATGAAATATTGGACTTCGAGGCTGTAACTAAGATAATGACAATAAGGAAATGGGTCAAGAATGTATACAACCATCATGAAAAGGTGAATTCCTACTACTTATTTAATTAATTTTTTCATCATTTATCAACTATTTAGAAGTTAATTTCATTATCATTATTATCTAATACTTATTTAGTTTTTTTTCATATATATTTTGGTAAGTCATAATTTTCTTTCAACTATCTAAAACAAGATAGAAAAGAAAGTGCATGTTTCTTTCTGATGGAAGAGGAAACCTCATGTTGCCTAAAATGTGAAGTGTTTGAGGAGGCAAGGGGTACTATATTTTATCATAATGGAACTTTTTATCTCTTTTCTATATTTTTACAACTAGTTGAAAACAAAACACATATCACATACTCAATCATCCACACCTAAATCTGGTACACAGTGTGCTCAGTATGACTCAGACTGTATATTTTTAGTTTATAATTTACATTTTAGTTCAAAAAACACATCACATACTCAAAACTGAGAAAACACATTAATATTATTTTGATATTTTAGTAAAACAATCCATATGTTATTTTGGATGTGTAAAAATTAGCGGCAACTCAATCTGATTCACGGTGTGGTTGGTATGACTTCAACTGCGTCTTTTTATTTAAAATTAACATTAATTTTGGTAAAAATAATAAGTGAAATATAGAAAAATATGAAAATTAATTCATAATATTTTTATACTTTAGTAAAATTATACATAAGTCATTTTTTATGTGTAGTAATAAACCACACCTCATTCCGACACACGGTGTAACCAATATGACACTAGGTGTGTCTTTTTATTTAAAATTGACATTAATTTTAGTAAAAAGAATAAGTGAGATATTTAATACCTAGAAAACGCATCCATATTGTTTTGATACATTAGAAAAATGATCTAGAAGTCAATTTTTGTGTTTATGAATCAAATGAACCTAAATTTGACACACCATGTGGCTGGTATGAATCAAACTGCATGTTATCAGTTTAAAGTTGAAATTTTAGTTCAATACATATGTCACTCACTAAAAATCAGGTAAAAATGCTCTGGTTGTATTTATAATTTATTTTAATGATTTATAAGTCATTTTTGATGTGTAAGAATTAGCCTCATTCCAAACCAACACATGATGTGAATAGTATGACTCAAAGTGTGTGTCTCCAGTTTCAAGTAAAATTTTAGTAAAAAACAAATGTTACATACTCAAAACCAATAAAATGCATTCAAATTATTTTTATAATTTAGTAAAATGATCCATAAGTCATTTTTGGTGTGTAATAATAATCCACGCCTCAATATGATGCATAGTGTGATCGATATGACTCCAAGTGTTTCTTTTTATTTAAAAGTGACATTAATTTTAGTAAAAAGAACAGATGAAATACTGAAAACTGAGAAAATGTATTTGGATTGTTTTGATACTTTAGGAAAATAACCCATAAGTCATGAACCTCAATCTGATACATGGTTTGATTGTAATAACTCCACGTGTGTCTTTTTATTTAAAACTAACACTAGTTTTAGTAAAAAAAAGTGACATACTAAAAACTAAGAAAATGAATTCATACTATTTTTATACTTTAGTAAAATGATCCATAAGTCATTTATGACATGTAGGAATCAATGTCACTATAATCTAATTCATGATGTGACCTATATGACTCCAAGTGTGTCTTTTTATTTAAAATTGACTATAATTTTAGTAAAAAGAACATGTTACATACTGAAAACCGAGAAAACACATTCAGATTGTTTGATACTTTATGAAAATTATCCATAAGTCATTTATGACATGTAAGAATCATCCCCACCACAATCCGATGCACGGTGTGACCAGTATGAATCCAAGTGTGTCTTTTTTGTTTAAAATTGGTATTAATTTTTAGTAAAAATAACAATAGATATACTAAAAATCAATAAAACACATTCATATTTTTTTGATACTTTACTTACATGATCCACAAGTCATTTTTTATGTGTAAGAATCAACTAAACCTCAATATGACACATGGTGTAATTGATATGAATCCAAGTGTATCTTTTTATTTAAAATTGAAATTAATTTTAGTAAAAGTAATAAGTTACATACTTAAAATTTATAAAAAAAATATTAATACTATTTTGATACTTTAGAAAAATAATCTATAATTCATTATTTATGTGTAAAAATATACCCTATATTAATCCGACACATGATATGATCTGTATGATTCCAATTGTGTCTTTCTATGTAAAATTGACATTAATTTTATTAAAAAGAACAAGTGACATACTAAAATATGATCAAAAACATTATGATTGCTCTGACACTTTAGAAAAACCATCCATATGTCATTTTGGATATATAGGAATCAACCTTAGCTCAATCTGATGCACGGTGTGACCGATATAACTCCAATTATGTATTTATTTAAAATTGAAATTTATTTTAGTAAAAAGAATACATGGAATTTTAAAACCAAGAAAGTTAATTTGTATTATTTTTATACTTTAGTAAAACAATCCATAATTCATTTTTTACATTGAAGAATCAACCCCACCTTAACAAAATGCACAGTGTGACCAATATTACTCCAAGTGTGTCTCATAATTTAAAATTTACATTAATGTTAGTAAAAAAAGAAACATACTAAAAAAATAATAAAACTCATTAGTATTTTTTTGATACTTTAAGGAAAATGTCCATAAGTTTTTTTTTATGTTTAGGAATCAACCAAACCTCAATATGATGCATGGTGTGATAGGTACAACTCAAAGTGTCTATTATCAGTTTAAAATTGACATTTTAGTTCAAAACGCATGTCACACACTGAAAAAAAAAGTAAAACATGTTGTGATTGTCTTGATAAGTTAGTAAAATAATTAACAATTCATTTTTTATGTGTATCAATCATCTCACATAAAATCGACACATTATGTGACCAGAATGAATCAAAGTATGTATTTCATGTCTGAAATGTTATTTTAGTAAAAAACATTAGTGACATTCTAAAATATGAGAAAACACATTTGGAATGTTTTTATACTTTATTAAAATGATCTATAAGTTATTTTTGATGTTTAGGAATCATCCAAACCTCAATATGATGCACAGTGTGACCGATATGACTCAAAGTGAGTCTTTTTATATAAAATTGACATTAATTTTAGTAAACAGAATAAGTGACATACTTAAAACTAATAAAATACATTTGTATTTCTTTGATACTTTATAGAAAATGACCCGTAAGTAATTTGTGATGTATCAAAATCAACACCACCTCAATTCGACTCATGGTGTGACTAGTATGACTATATGAGTGTCCTTCAATTTAAAATTGACATTTTATTAGTCTATTCTTTCATATTTATGTTTAATTTATTTCTATATAATATTACTCATATAATATTTTTTTTCTTATATAGGTGGATTATTTTTCTCAGGCTGGAGTGTTTTGTTCGAAAAATGATACCATTGTCGGGCTTTTTGGAGAGGGGGTCGTAGGTTCCAAATTTGATGAAACTTTAATATTTTTAAATGTTTATGGATAGTAATTGTAAATGTAATTATACAAAAAAAAATTCAAATGTATATAGTATGGATTTTTTTGTATCTATGGTGTAAAATTTATATAAATTAAATTATCTATTTTCATATATGTGTATTTGTATATAGGTTATAGGTGTATTTTCTATAGGGTGTTGTTATTAAAACAGTACATTATAGCAGGTTGGCCATTATCAGTGCTAAATTAGCACAAATAAAAGGGGCCTTTATCATCACTTTTTTAGCACTGATAAAGGTCCTTGTTTATCAGTGTTTTTTAACTGATAAAGGATACCCCCCTAACGGCACTGTGGAGAACATCATTTTTTTAGAATTGTTAAATCCCTTTTTTGTACTATTAAAGTAATGATCTGGAGTAGTGAGAAGTGTAACATGAGGATATTTCCACTCACATAGGACCATGAATGAGACACCTAAATAAGATACGATGAGGATATTGCCTATATTATCACTGAAAAAAGATATGATGTTATAATATAATGACTTTACGTAGGTGTGAATTGATGCACACACAAATCTCAAATAACTCGTATGTACATCCTCTATCAATTTTATGGTTCCTCAAATGAATCATACATAGATCCTCCATCACCAATACAATGTTAATCACTTTACCAATTTTCATCAGTGTTTACTCAACTCAAACTAAAACTTATGTAGATAATCTCCATGGATACAAAACCACTCCAAATATACTCAAAAATGTTATAGATAATGTTCCAATGTCCACTAACCATTTACCTTGATTTCCTTCAATAGCATCACACCAATCAACAAAAATAAGAGGATGACACTTGAATATGTTTAGCCTAGTTCTCAAATAGAAACCATATTTCCTTCACTATTTATAATGGTAGTACCTCATCTCAACCCTCCTCCTATGCACCATGCACACATTGAAAACTTAATACTCAAATAAAAAACACACTTATTGAAAAAAATACAATCTTATGCATGGGTACATTAAGAACATATGATTCATTCAAATAAGAATTTATTCATAATAAATCCTAAATTCAAAGTGATATTGTAAATGTTACATTAACCCCTCCCTCCAAAGGTACCCCACCTGGGCCATCAATGAATAAAGAGATATAATTATGGATGAATCCAGACTATAATATCCTATAGGTTGTAAAATAATACTGAGGGTATATACGTCACACACATGGGAGGTATTTCCCACTACATAGTTTAAATAGTAAGAGATAATAAGGATAAACCAGCAAGAAACACCTTGTATAAACTTGAAGTAAACCCAATACATGTGATTTCATACACAAACAGAAAGGAAAACTATAAGTATAAAAAATAAGACTAGGTAGAAACAGCAAACTCCAGTAACTCTTAACAATTGTTCAACAACTCCTGTTAGCTATTAATTTCTATCCTAGTCCCCAACATGTTCCCACTAACCTATAACACATTTAATATATATATATATATATATATAGATTGAGTATAACATGTATACTTAGTTGGAACCTCCTTGAAACCTTTCATGAAAAATTTCCAAGAATCATACTAAAGATTCGTGAATAAAAAATAAAACTAACTCATCACCTAAACATGTAATACTAGTTTCCCATCCTCACCCTGGATATCTCACAAAGTAATGAATAGAAGGAAACCATTCTATATAAATAGCACACACACACACACAGATATATATATATATAAAGGTAATTTTCTTCCACTTACCCACTCATTTATTGCTCTGATTCCCCAACAAAAATGTCATATTCTCACCCATTCTATACATAATCCATACCTGATGTGATTCTATCCTTGATCCCACCTACCTTCGTCCCATGTAAGGCCTAACATCTTGTATTGGAATCGGTCCTCATTTATATCACATCATCAACATCATCCCATACGTAACCAAATGTATATCTAGAATCCACTATAGCATATGTAAATTCATTGCATCTCAAGACATCACAACCCATGAAAGTACACCCATGGGAAGAAAAAAATTACCATGTATATAAGTATATGTCATACCTCAAGGCATTACATCATGTACACAAATATATTGTAAAACCATGATCCGTCAAATACCTGGTATGAATTCACCCTATAGATTAAGCCATTATAGCATGGGATATGACTACTCATCTATGTCAAGAGGGAGAGTGTGGGAGATGGATAAGTTAGTCATTTATTCCCTCTACATCCCTAATAATGGAGAAAATACCCCTAAAAGCATTTGGTAGTAACATTATCTATCTATATGGGTGGAGTAGCATATGAAATTAGAAATAATAGAATATCATGCACATCCACACCAAGGGAAACTACTAATCCTTATAATCAACATCCACTATAATCACCATGGCCCCCTAAATTACACTGCTAAGGACTATATATCACACAAGAATACAAACGTCAATTTCTTTTCTAATTAATCAATTAATCATTAAATAATTCAAATCTACATTTTCAAAGATAATCCTGTTAATATTTTTAATCCAAGTGTCAACAAAACTATTAATTCTCTTTCTTATATTCTCAACTATGTAAGCATTATTTATGAACACTAAGAACCAATTCTATTAATTTATTAGTTCAATTATCATTTATTAATTATATTGTAACTCTAGGAATCTACCTAAGACACCTCTTTAAAAATTCATTCATAGTACATAACAAAAACTACATCAAGAAGTTAGATACTAATCAAGTAAACATCACCACACCATCTGGCTATCTGGAAGGCATCATGAGAGATTGAGCATGTTGATGAGTAAGCCCTACTATAAACTCTTCCTATCTGGCTAGTTCCCAACACCATTTCACATAACATAAAATTTATTCAACTATCATCGATATCGATTGTCACTACTGACCATGCTACCAACCCATCACTCATCAATCAAACATCAACATCATAACCCTGGGCCTCTAACCTATTAATATTCAAGGTTCCCAACCACAAAAAAAATCATCAAAAAAACAAACAAGTCCACAATAAAGTCATCAAAAAAACCAAAAAGAATTTTAATCCCTAGAGGACACATTTTTCTGAAGTATTTTCCACATATAGGAAAAGGAAATAAGGACATACCGTTGAGGTGGTTATTCATCCTGCTCAATAAAATAGACTCTCTCATCCCTAAATATTTGTTTTATGTATAAAACTATTTTAATTCCCATATTGAATTAATCAATTCATAAATCATATGTTATCCACAAAAGGAAACCTTAGTGCGTTAGCTAACCATATCTAACCATAAACATGATTTCAAAAATTATTTCAAATATCCGAACCAAGATGAGTAGTAATCACTCTACTCATTCCTCTTCTATTAATTATAATCATTTGGTTTTATGTTTTTATATCTTTAAGTAGTTAACCATGGTAAATAAATAAGTAAAACACTACTAAACATATATCACACTAACTTGAAAAACATTAATAGGTATCATAGAAACGTAATCCAAAAGTGATCTTAAAACCCAACCATTTATTTAACTCTCAAAAACAAACATTAATTATCTTAAATAATTATCTTTAACATGTGATAATTATAATTTCAATTCATTGTAAACAATTCTCATTGTATAAAAAAATAACATAATATTACAAAAATTGGTAACATATTTAATATCTTAATTTATATATTTAAATAATTTTAACCCATTAAACTATTATATATGATTAATTCCAATGAATAAAGTAAACAAATCATGAAACAATTATTCTTTTAGTCCCTTACAATTTTCTTGATTATTGTTTAATCATTCAACATGTGATTCCCTTTTCCATATTATTTTCTATTCAAGGTCAATCCCATTCATTTCAAAGACGATTTAAATCATGATAAATTCACACTTTCACATAAGGAAAAGGATAATTAATAGGTCCCCTCCCTTGATTAGAATCTCATCATTTCTTGAGTTTGAACAAACAATTGATAAATAATTTTCACTGAAGGAAAAACTACTAAAATAAAAGAAATTCCACTAGAACATAATAATGACAATCACCATTAACACTGACTTTATTTCCAATACAAAACATAGAGAAACCCCACTAAAATCAACTTTTTAAAGTAAGAATACAGGGAACAAATAGAATATGAGAATAGATAGTTCCTTGATCCATAAAACTTTGATATAGAAAATCCAATGGGTTAGACTCTCAAAGAGATATGGCTGGAGGGTGATGAGAGGTGTAGAGGTAAGCTAGGGATAAAGAGAAGGAATGAAAATACAAATAAATTGTTCTTTATCCCTATATTTATAGCGGAATTTTTAAAGCCTTCACCATAGTGTGGGGAACTACCAATATGCCTTTGGTGCCTATAATTAAAGTGATACTTGGTTTTTAAGGCATTTTAAACACATGGATTTCACACCTTTAAGACTCAAACTGAATCGTTTTTACAACCAATAAATACTTAAATATAACATGCTGTTAAAACCCAAGATATTTTATCCTCTACACACCCAACTCTATGGTGTGGCATGCCTCACACTAACTGTTTCTAATAGTGGGACTCATTGAGCACCACACCCAGCCTTCCTTCCTCAAAATGGATTCCCAATATATTTCTCCCATAACCATATCTCATAGGTGAAACATCAAGGAACAATTCCCTTAAAAATATCCAAACAATCTATTTCACAGGATATGGTTCCCTCCATCAAGAAATGGCCAGACCCATGGCCAAACCTAAAAGTCCCATGGCCAAAATGGCATGCCCCAGGCATAAACCTCCAAGATGCCTTTAAAATGGCCAGTTCCAGGCCTTCCAACCTGGTTTGGTGACCCCAAAAAGTAATAAAACCATATATATACTCTAAAAATCCTATGAACTCCCTCAATACACCTTTTATCCATAAGAAAACACAAATGAAATAGTATTGGGAATCTAGGACCTTACAAAAAGTAACCCTTAAGTCAGACTTCCTCTCAGTCGAACATGTGATAACTTCACTGTATAATAAATTCAGGTTTATTATTCATTTAAATTGGAACCTCATTTATAGTTATTTTAATTTATATAATCCATTAATAATTATTTATAACCCATATTTTTTATCATTCAAAAAATATTATTCGGGTATTAACTATTTTTGTTCCCCTTACATGCTTCAATTTGGCAGTTTTGGTAATTGATTCTTATTCATGGATTCATCATCTTTATAATGTTCATTCTAAGTTAATTCATGTGTTATATATAATTTTGGAGTCACATAGTCATTTCATAGAACTTATACTTATGGTTCCCATGGAACGATTAAAAACTCCATTCTCAGTTATTATTGAATTAACAAAGGAATTGAATTTATTAGTTAATATGAAATTCAAAATTAACATACTAGAAGTATAAAAACATATTAAATTTATCAATATTACATATTATTAGTAGTATTTTATTTTTCTTATTCATTCATGAGATAGATGTTATAACCTTGTCCATGTAGTTGGTAAAACCAACTGAAATAAAAACACATTATAATGATTGAACGAGATAGAACATTTTATTAAATAGTGATAACATAACTTTTATATAATCTCAATAGTTTTAAGTTTTTATAAAGTGATAAATCAGATTCAATAATTGGTGTATGAATAATATAAATAGAATAAAATTTTAATATGTAATTACTTATAAAGTGTCCTCGTACCGTCGTTTTAGGTGGTTAAATTTTATAATAAATATTTATTATTAATATTATTAATAGAATGGAAAAATTATATTTACAAAACATTAAAAATTTTATAAATATCATATTTATTTGTAACATACATTTGTGGAACTAATCAAGTCAGCCAGTGATGAAAAATTGAATACGTCATTTATAGAGGTGGTAGTCCGCACGTGACACAAGTGGCATTTTCATTTTCCAATGGATGATTTGGATGTGGATAATGTTTATTCCATAAACATAATAAAATTTTAGTATAATAATGATACTAATGTCATTATATGAATAATTTTATAATATAATTTGTGGAGATACAAGAATAAAGTGTTGGGACAGTTCAACAGTGCCTTATTTTAATAATCCAAAATAATATTTATTATTATTCCAATGATTTATATATTTTATGATAGTGAAACATTTTTTGTAGAAAAATTCTAAGTATTGGATTTACCACATGAACAATAGATTTATCTCATATAAAATGGATCTACTACTTGTATATTGGATCAAAGGTAGAGAAAAAATTTCAAATACCATAATCAATCATGACTAAAAAGCAACCGTGAATATCAATCATGAGAAAGAAATGTGATCATATGTATCCACTTTCAAAGAAATATAGATGAAATTTCTATAAATTCTGAATCAATCACATGTATAAATCCAATTGATTGTTCCTTTCAATCAACCATGACAGAAAATACTCTAAACTCCTCAATTGGCCGCATGTTGATTCCAATTGATTGTGCCTTTCATGGATTACTATAAGTTAGAATTTGATAATATTGAATCTACCACATGAAGGAAGACAAGATAAAATTAAAGTATTAATCTTACATAAGAAATACAACCAAACTACATCCCACTGAAGTAATTGACTGTGAGAAGTTATAACTTTCATACCTAAGTATGTATTTTCACAAGGATTAAGCCATTATTTTAATTATGATGACTATGTTTTGGACCATTTAATGAAATAAAAAGTCTTTGAGGATTTATAGATTATATAATAAGTATAAATATATTTTTTTTATAATAATTTCCCAATGGAAACTAGGATAGGAGTTATCTATAAATAATATGAATTCTCACATGTGCAAAGAGGAGTATAATCGATTAAATAAGACTATGTGCTTACATTTCTTACTCACCTCCTTGAATCCCTATTATTATGAAAATAATTGAAATAATTGAGTGAAATATTGAATAACCACTACATTCACTCTTATAATTATTGGGGGATCACACAAGGAGAAGGAATCCTTGTTGATCAACCAATCTCGATCAGATAAGAGATGCATTAAAACATTCATTATACTTTTCTCTATCTCTATTTCAATTTTATATTCAATTTGTAATTTTTATTATAAGATTCATCATAACCTAAGAGTAAAATTTAAATAAGGGTTTTTTTATTCTATTTTTTTTCTTTCTTCACTCTTGGAACTCCTAAAAATAAACATGTAAGAGGGTTGGTTATAAGTTTGGACTCTCTATGTGCAATTGACTACTTCTACATCCAAACCAGGTTATGGATCAGTTTATTTGTTTTAATAAATTTAATATATAGTGGTATTACTATAAAGTTGAGAGTATTATGTTATATCTTGGAACTGAACATCTTGTTTTATTTTTTTTTTTGTGATTCATTTTCTTTTCTTACACAACTTGAACTGAATCCACTCAATACTTCCTTACTTTCTTCTGTTTTTCACACACTATTTTATGAATTGTTTTTACAAACGTAACTCTAATATTTAACTTATATAATTAATAAATATATATATTTGTATATATATATATATATACTATTTTTGTGAGTAAAATGTTTTTAAAAGTTAAATTAGTTTCTTTTTTAAAATGGGTATTTATTTTTCCTTTGATAAATTATTTTAAAGCAATAAATTATATATACCTGCTATATTTGTTAGCTAGGTTATTTTAAATTGTGGGGATTTAAATTATTTTTAAAATATAAATATTTTTTAATTGGGAGATCAATCAACTTCCCCACCACCTCTTGATCATTCCACTTAGGCTACCATAAATAAACTTGAAAGAAATTGGTTAAGATAATTACCACTTCCTTGGGTATCCTCATTTAGGTTAAACCTTAAGCCTTTTTAGATTGGTATTCTGAAGATAATAGAACCTATAGTACATGGTAAATAAAGTTTTGGAGAGGTTTTTGAAGAGTTTGATAAAGCTAGGAAGATTTACGTGTGAGAAGATTGTGGTGGTGAAGGTCTCTTTTTATAAGTGAGAGGGATGGCACTTTTGTAAAAACTTATAAATTTTAAATAAATTAAATGTCATTATCAAAGAAATTGAAAGAAAAATTGAATAAATTAGATTAAAAGATAATGTATGTTGATAATCCACTAATACAATCAGATTGAGATAATATTTTTTGGATATTTCTGTCCTTATCCCTTACTTTGACCCCTTTTAACCAATTTAACCTTTTTTGAGGTGACTGGCTTTTACCATGAAATATTATTTTTATGAAAAAAAATAAAATGGAACTTATTAATAATTTGAAAAATATTCTTCCAATTTTGAAAAACGTTTTATAATATTCAATTCCAAGATTCGGAAAAAAAAATTAATAAGAGTAAACTTATCACAACAAAAACTATTTTTAGAAAAAATGACTTTTTAAGCACAAAAAAATTACAGCAAAATAATGTATAGTGTTTATTCCCATGACATTTCATGGATTCTGGTTAAACAAAGAATAATTATGTGACTTTAAAATCAATACAAAACTTAATGGTACCCTGTGAATACTTAATTAAATGAAAATATCCCAAAACTAGTTTTTATTAAAATCAAATATAGCCTAGGTTCCAAAATGTAAATCCCGAGTTTCTAAATTCAACAAAATATTTTAAATTCATTGTTTCGATATCTTAAATATATATTTGGTTTAGAAAAATGTTTCATTAATTTTTAATTTATTCTTATATCACAATGAGTTCATAAAAGTCATTATATTTTTACTATTCACCAAAAATCAACCTTTTTAAAAAAAATTCCCAAAAGTCACCCTACCCTAATTCTAATGTGATGAATCAAAAGAATATATCCATTTTAGAAAATTATAACTATAAATTTATGAATATTTATTTTATACATATTCTTAAATAAAACTATATCTATTTTCCTACGATCAAGAGATAATTGAATCTGCATAGTGTTATAGTTCTGAGATATAGTGTTTACCTACTATAATAGAATCTCATATATTAAAAATCACCCATGGTTCCTGATTCCTCCAAGACCTCCTCATATCCCTCTCCCTTCAATGCTAGGATCTGTGAAGCTAACCCTAGTGCAAGGATTTAAGGATGCTGAAATATGGAGAGGGAGATTAAAGTTAGATAATTAATTATATAAATAAAATACCATTAATCGATTTCCACCCATGAAGGCCCAAACCTGAGAAATTAATGTAAACTTAACTTATAGTTCTCCTAGTGTAAGCCTCATGTTTCTAATACAACCATAATGTCAGAACTCATGTCTAATGCTTCATTTAAGTAGAAAATTATAATTCCAAATAATAAACATACAAGGGATAAATATAATATTTTTATACATAATATATTTTTATCAATGCACTACTATGCCTGAAATTTCATAAAGTTTTATCAAAGTATCAAGTTTCACATTTTTTTGAGAGATCTAAGATTTCCCTTAGAACAATAGAACATAGAACTACTGCACTCAGGTTCTCTCCTCTTTTTTTTATTCGAGATACTTATCTTCTATAGCTGCATTTGGTTTTTCTTAGGGATATTTTCCTAATTTCCATAAAAAGATATATTTTAGGAGTTAAAATGAAATCCAAAATAAATTTCACACACCCCATGATCCTCTATATTTTCTAAACTAATTTTTATGTGGGTATATCCAATAAAATACCAAAAATAACCTTTTACTCATCATAATTCTCATTCAAATAAATTTATCCTCTTTTATTCTAGTGAGATCTAAATATTTTTACTAAAAAATATACCACTAAAATTTTCACGTTTAAATAATATTCCAAAGGTGAATTAAAATCACACAATAATAGTAGAGGAAGTGTGGGAATTACTTTTTTAGCATGAGTGATTATGAAAATATAATAAAAATTCAAATTCAATTTATAATTCTTAGAAGGCATCTCAGCTTGTTTTTTTCATTCTCAAACCATCTAGCTTAAATCAAAAATCACTTTTTTAAATTTAATCCATGAATAATAGTTCCAACATCATCATATTTAATTTTCAATAGCTTCATCAATTTTCATCACAAATATTGACTTTTAAATATTCTCATTTGAAAATAAAAATATAATTTAATAGTTATATATGTATTACATCTCATTAAAACTTCCTCAAATCAAGGCTTGAATCATGGATTGACTAAGAAACATGATGTTTTGATCATGAAAGAATAACTTTAGTATCATTATATTTCACTTCTTCTTTATAATATAAAATTATTGAAACTTTTATTTTCATTCTGTAGTATTCTCAAATTTTCATTAAGTGTGGGACTCATATAAAGAATCTGATGAAACATACACAACAAAAAATGAATTATACAAAAAGTGTTAATTAGTCATACAGAGTGTCCAATGAATCATTTAAAGTTGTAGAGATGACACATACATAGGTACAAGGACTCATATTCATGTTTATATTAATCATATAAAGATCTAAATAACTCATATATAGGTCACATTGACTCAGATGTGGAATCAGATGACTCATACATAGATCCAAACTTAGCGAAATTTTAGTTAGAAACACCATTGTCTAAGTAAATGACTCATATGCAGCTTAGAGAAATGACTCATACTGTGTTGGATAATGAATAATATATAATCACACCTCTATCAAATATATATAATTCACCAGATTTGATGAATCATACATAAACATCATGAATTTTCATTTTTCATCCTTATTCAAAGAATTCTAGAATAAATTCAAACTAATTCAAGTATTTTTCAATCCATATTTGGGCCAATATATTTGGAACACCTACAAATACTTTTGGGAATATATCAAACCTTATTAAACATATTCAGTACCATTACTAAGGTCTTTCAACATATATACTCAATTTATAATAATTTAAGAACCTTTACTTACTTTCTATTTAATCCTTCATATACCTTAATCCAAGTGTTTTTACTAGTTGATTTAAGAATCTTCAAATATTAATAACCCAAGGATGGTTTATCCATTATTTATCTAGTATTTTACAAAACTTTGAACATGATTTATCCATTTAAATTTTAGCTTTACAAGCTATCTATTATAGTCTACTTCAGCAGCCAACTTCTTTTATGTCAATTATAACATTTTTTAGGCTTCTCTTCTTGTACCAATAATACTTTTATAGATTCCATGAATTCCAGCTCATGAATTGTCTAATTTTAGTAGATAATCACTTGAATATGTCCAACCAACTATTCAAGGGTAGCATATCTTTATCCTTTGTTTCCCAAAGACATGGGCATCATCTTTGTTTTCTTTTGGTTGAATCTCACTCCATCACCCATCTTTTTCAAGACATGCATATTAACACTTACTATAAAAAATACTGAAAGGACCAATTAGGATATGTGTGATAAATGTGATAACTAATAAAAAAATAATAACTACATGAACAAATTTATTTACAACATTCACTAATAAATAAGAGAATCTAGGACTTGGCATGGTATGGAAGTAATCAAAGACCACACAAAACCCTTGAAAAATAATCCTTTTGATGTTTATAGAAAGAAAGTAATATCATTTTAATTTCATATATCTATACTCAATAGATAGTACATGTTCTCATTGCATAGATAAATGATATAAATTTTTTTTATGAACTATAAGAACCTTCACCAGCATGATTTAGTATATTGTTTTTGTGTTGTATTTATTTTCTCCCCACTAACCCTTATTGTAAGTTCTTATTAGATTTCTTACAAAATAGTGAGAAAGAACATCTTCCAAGACTTTTATAGGAAATCTCCCATCTGATATTTTCTATGTCTAGTATACATAGTGTGATTAAACATGGTATGGTACCCTATTCATCTGATCTCTTCCATCTAGTTTATCACTTGTGATTGACTAATCACCTCTTCCTATTGATTATCTATTTCCTCCTCAACTTATTTGTAACGCCCCAACCCTAGTTACCCAAATTTGGTGAATTATTACATAACATTGGCATTATCACAAAGAAATCATGTCTCAAAAGACTGATCAGTTTAGTATCATTGGAAACAATATTCATACATAAGTTCAACTTTAAAACTTGAAAATAAATACAACATGAATTTATTCCATTAGAAACATCCAAGCCTCCAAGATTATGCCTGCAAGTCAATCATAACTAACTTCATCATATCTTTGGAAAATGAAATATAAGAAAGGGGTGAGCTCAAACACTCATTAAGGGTAATAAATGCAGTGGAAGATAACATAAATATTAAGCATGGTGAATAATTGAAACCACATGCCTTTGCCAATAATAAACATGATTAATTTTATGGAAGGAATATGAGTTGAGTAAATAATGCCATAAAAAACATAATCATGGGTATTCTACTAGTCTAATGACCACATGAACCATCAATATTATTTGTATAATGAGGGAATGTATAATGTCGGACCTTCTAAAACATTTTGTCAAGGCCTCAGCCAAGACGTCTAAAAACGATTAATGCCTCGGCCAAAACCATATATCAAATTGGTAAAGGCCTCGACCAATTCCACATCTAGTTGTCTCATGAGACCTACTGATGCATCAAGGAGCTATATCAGGCTCCACCCATCACTTACTAAGTCTAATACATTCCTCATATGAAAAGGTTGAAATATAACATAAACATTCGTATTAAAACTAGCATAAAAAATGTCAATACTTTAACCATAAACCATGAATGGTATAAAAATAGCACATCCACAATCAAACATATCACAAAACATTTAATACAATATGGAAGTTTTGTATCATAATAAATTAACTTCAAATAAACTTAAAATCCATCAAAGGATGTTGACATAGATGAAATCAAAACCTTTTTTATAGAAATATCTCTTTCTATTTTAAAATCATTTAAAGTTACATAATTATAAAAGAAAAACTTTATTTTTAAAATATTCATATAATATTTTAAGGGAATATTTGACGATGTTATAATGGTGGAGAATAACTGCACCCTCCATATAAGTTAAAAAAACATTCTTACCTTAATTTTGTCAAAAATTCGATAAAGTAACTTGTTTGGAAAACGACTGAAAGATTCCTTTAAAAACATATAAGTTCAAATAAGGGTATAATTACTTTAACTAATTGTCTAGTAAATATTAAAAATGTTTTGAAATACAATTTTAAGAAACATGGATGTGGATGATAAAGAGGTCCCAGAAGATACTTACATAAAAACAACCTCAGATAATAAAGAGATTGTGAAATTAACTCTTACCTTGTACTTCTCCTTGGTCGAAGGTAGGTTAACCTCATATATAATGGTGAAATAATTGTTATTAAATTATAAAAGAATTATATACATTTATATGATATCATATATGATCTTTTAATATTTCTTTGTTAATAATATCTTATTATTATCGTCATTTCAGGTTTTAACTGATTCGTTTTTCTTTATATGTTTTGTTACAAAAGTAATGTATGTTATGGATAGGATGTATATTATTCATATTCATAATTATATTAATTCTTTAAACATTATTTTTAATCATCTAATGAAAATTATTCTTGAATGGATTAGGATGGGGAATGAATCTCAACACGTTCATGGAGACGGTAATCTGTACGTATGCACGAGTGACAATATCATTCTTTTGATATTAAAATAATATATAATTGGATGGTATATCATATATACAGAATAATTATCATGTTATATTAATTATTTAAATCAATTAAACATCATTATTATACCCATATAAATAATAATGTATTGAATAACAACTACACCACGACGTGGAGACGGTAAGTAGTGCGTACGCACATATGGTGACATTCCATTCAAAGGATGGATAGAATAATGAATATGGTTGTACCATATTTATTATAACATCACAACATATAGAAGATACTGGAGTTATTATTTTATAATGGAAACAACAAAGAAAGATTAAGTGGAATAAGAAAGGAACTTGGAAGAGGTGATGAAATATTTACCTCTTTTTCGGGTTCTTCCTTTTGATTTGATCAAAATGGCTCCACAGGTTGGCTTTATGACTAAAGGAAGGCATCTAGGATGAATATAGGACAGTTTATAGGGTATTTGGTAAGGTTTTTTCTGAACCAAATGGCTTTGAAGGTGTGAATTAGAGAGAAGGGGAAGTACCCTTTTATAAGAGGGATGAGGGGCACCTTAGGAAAACCTAGAAATATTATTTTATAATAAAATCATTTTCAGTTTCTAATGGCTAAAAAATAAATTATTTAAAGGATAATATGGGTATGGGTCGAAAACCACTCAACAAATAGGTTTTATACAGGTTTGGGTAACTATATTAACTTTATCATTTAGATTTAACTCTTAGTTAAATAATTTGACATTTACCATGTCTCTTTCTATTTTTATATTATATGGTTAATAAAATTACTATATACTTATAAGAGAACCCCAAGTGGTTCATTAATGCTACACCTATAATTATATAAGTCTTTTGGCCGAAACTTATATTTTTAAAAATAGAATATCAATTAATAATATAACATTTGTTTTAAAAACTCTTTTATGTCAATTTTGACACTATTTGGTATTTTGTTTTTGATAAATTCATAAAAACATTATTACTTCGAAAAGAATTCATATAACCAACCCTAACATGTCATATTAACCTATAAAATTAGTTTAATTAATATAAATTCTCAAATTACATTTATTTGGATACTTATAATATCAATTATTTTAATATTTCATTACTTATGTAATTACTGCATCATCATTGTGTCATAAATAAATTTAATTATTTAATGTCTAAAAATAATAAATAAAATACCATTATGTATGAAATATTTTTATATTTATAATTAATATTTATAGTCGAATTTATCTTATGTGTAACCCTATATTAAAAATGTTTTAGTTATTAAACTTTGAATTTAACACTTTTAACTCTTCTTTGAATTAAATAATAATAAATGTCCTAATCTAATACAAATGGACCTAAAGGATCATATTTTATTCCTAATGTTTTTTTTGGTCGAATTATACTTATCTCATAGAATTAGTACATGTTTTAGGATAATTATAATATCATTTTTATTCTTAATTAACTTATTTACTTTTAATTGTGGTAAATAAAAGTAAAAACGTTACTACTCACCAAAAATTATTTTCATCTTATTGAACCGAATTTTACTTACTGATATCAACCGTGTCTCTCACATATTTTAAATTCAACTCACAGAAGCGGTAAAATTAAGTTTTATGTAAATTTGCAAATGCACCTAGGAGGTGGATAAAAGACGGTAAAAAGTTCAACAAAATTTTTATATATCTAAAATTATTATAAACTAACTCCAATTAATTACATTGAAATAATATAGTTATTATGTATATATTTTGACCTAAAATAAATTTAAATAAAATAAATAATTTTTTAAATGAAAAGTTGGTTTTAACCCACAAGAGTGTTTTTCACTATTCATCAAAAATTGAAAGTTTTCAGAAACATACCAAAAATTCACCATAAGATCATTTTGATATTCTGAATTTAAAATTGAAGTCTATTTTACCAAATTAAAAACATATAAATTGAATTTATTAATTTTAAATTAATTCCCGTTGTCAAAATCAAAAAGTATATTTTTAAGAAATAATAACTATCAAAAGATTGACAGTTGTTTATGTCCAATTTCAAAGCGAAATTACTTACAATAACCAGCATTGTATTAAATGGTAAAAATATAATCTATTTATACTTCCAAAACATTAAAATTTATAATTTAACACTATAAATTATTTTGATTAAAAAAGTTATTTTCAGTTAAAATATAGTATTTTCTCACTATTCACCCAAATATGAAAGTTATCAGAAAGACACAAAAAATTTATTGAAACTAAAATATTATGTCCCTGTTCTAAAGAATAAGTTTATTTTGTAAAATTTAATATATAAAAGTTTCAAATATTTCATTTAAAAAGGGTTCTCCATATAAAGGCGGTAAAATTGTATTTTTTGAAAAATATTCTTTTATTTGAAAAAAAATGAATTTGTTCTTAACTTATGTCTAAGAAACTCAAAATATGGATTCTAAAACTATAAGGATTATATAAAGTTCAAAATTCATTTAATACTATTCATAACTGCTTTTGAACATCTAGTTTGGTAAGTCATGGTGCGCCAGAACTCGGTGTTGCGTGTAGTGCAAGTTATTGGATTACTTTGAAGAAAAAACGTACAATGAAATCTTGGGATGTTACATAATTACCTCCTTAAATAAATTTCATCCTCACAATTTCAAAAAAAAATTCAAAAATAAAAGGTTGAAAATAGAAAATACCTTTGTGGGAAAAACCACATCGAAAATTGAGTTAATAAAATTTATTCTTAATAAGAGGAAAAGAGGAATGAAAAAGTCACCACAAAATTATAATCTCAATTAGGAGGACATTGGTGGAAATTAGAGACACATAATTGGAGGAAAACGTAAATATTTAGAGATTTTGATTGAGTTCATCAATCACAAAAAATTGTAGAATTGAGGGCCCCAAAGCCATCAATTTATGATGATTTAAAATATCATCAGTTCAATAAAACATTAGGTATTAGGATAACACATTTTTAGTTTTAAGATCCCTTACCAAAAGTTTAAGAATTAATTTCTTCATAGAATAATAGAATATATATATATATATATATATATTTATATATTTGACAAGTATAGTTTCATCCTTCAACTAATTTCAACCACAGACTCATCTTTCACTCCAAAAGATAATAGAACTCAAAAATATTCAATTTATCCTAATCGTATAAGGTTCAAAATTTTAAAATATAACATTTAAATGAAGAGAGATATTTTTTAATAACCATGGACTTCCTGTAGGCTAGTGGTGGGTAATAAAGCCTTGTCACACTTTGGTTGTGGGTTCGATACCTACAGCTTTTTCCGACGTGACGGGTCATCTCCCGACCTGCTAGTTGTCCTTTTCCTAAAACTATAGTATTATAATATTCCAAAAATAATATTAAGAAAGGTTTTAACATTAAAAAATAATATCAAAAGTTAAACTTAATCCATTCTAGCCTTTATAGTTATCCAAAATACCTCTATCCAAACTCTCTCTAAAAGGTATCTAAATTCCAAAATCAATTATAACATCAGATTACCCAAACAAAGTAAAGTTTCTCTTATTGTCACATATTGAAAATATGATTACCTACATCATATTAAAATCTTAACGAAAACAACAAGTACTACAATACAATCCTTATATATATCACATTATTCTTATAACCAGAATATAATTCTTGAGTCCAAAAACACAAATACATTAATTATTCTAATTCAACTCTAGTAATAGCATAATCTTGGCCTTTCTCCCTTGGCCTTTTCTGAGGTAAGTTTCCTTGGCTCATAGGATATTCATTTGCATAATTACCCATTTCTCTACAATTTTATCATTCAATTTTGACAGCAATTTTCTTTTCCTTACAATCACGAGCTTGGCGGCCTTTTTCACCACACTTATAACAAACTCTCATTCCTTTTAGGCAAGTACCGGGGTGTTTCTTCCCACAATTATCAAATAATGGAAAGTCCTTCTTTCCAATTTTTTCTTTATCTGTCTCTTGATCCACCATTATATTCTTCTCTTGTTTTATTTTATTGTCATAAGATTTAGAGAATTCCTTTTCAGTCTTGATAGAGCATGAGACAATATCTTCGTACGATGAGAAGGATTATGATATTAACAGTCGACGGAGAAATGGTTTTAACCCATCAAAGAAATGGTCAATATTAAATCTTGAGTTATGTATATAATCTGCAGCATGCCTTACTAACCTTGTAAAGTTAGCCTCATACTTTGCAATATTCTCATCGTCCTTTTGCCTCAGACTCAGAAATTGTCTTTCCATATCTGCTCGATGGTCACGAGGAAAGTATTTTTCTAAGAAGAGATATTTAAACTTCTTTCATTCCATATTTGATAATTCATCATCTTCCTTTGTGTTTTTAATCAATGACCACTATTGATCAGCATCTTCAGTTAGGCAGTAAACTGCCATGACAACTTTTTCCCTTTCATTACTTTCCAAGGCATGGAATATTTTCTCTAAGAAATTTATCCATTAATCAGCTACTAATGGATTTGTACTCACATTGAATGTTGGTGGTTATTGCCTCATGATGCTCTCTAACATTGATCCTCCATGCTATGGATCAGGGTGCTTCATACGAGTTAGGTTATTATTCATAACCTGAGTGAGTTGTCCCAGTATGGTGATAAGTTGATCAGCACTAGTTCTATCACTAGCTCCACTATAATTATCTTGATCAAGAGGGAAATATCAAAATGGAGTGTGTGCATTGATATGGTTTCCATTCCTTCCACTAGGTGCCATTTCTAAACATTGGCATAAACTATATTAGTTTATGAATCGAAATACATAATTCCAAACTTGTAAAACACTTAACATAAATTGAATATTTTATGGATATAATCGATAATCATAAAAAATATTTTCTTTGAGGAATTATATACTCGTAAACCCTTCATAATTTTTTTTAAAGAAAATTATAATTATCCTAAGCATATCCCCTGGGAGTGTCGTAACCAAGAGTGCAGCAATGCCCGTTATCGTGCACCAGTTCCTGTTCGAGTCTAGCTCAAAGCGGTGTTTTCGGGTTTTACCCCTAAGTACATCTGTGCCAGATCCGCCTCTACCTGCTAGTATCCAGACAGGGATTTATTCCTTAGAAAACTCACAAATTCTATACAATACCAAAATTTTAGGAAGTTCTTCTATACTAATCCTCAAATTCTATCTGAGGGCTATGTGCTCTAATCGTATTTTATCTAAATATAGTTTCCAAGGATTGTACTAAACTTCCTCTGATACCAAATGTAACGTCCTGACCCTAGTTACCTAGAGTTGGTGCATTATTACATAACATTGTCATGATCACAAGGAAATCATGTCTTGAAAGACCGATCAGTTTAGTATTATTGGAAACAAGATTCATACATAAGTTCAACGTTAGAACTTGAAAAGAAATATAACATGAATTTATTCCATTAGAAACATACAAGACTCCTAGATTATGCCTGAACGTCACTCATAACTAACTTCTTCAAATCCTGGGAAAATGAAATATAAGAAAGGGGTGATCTCAAACACTCTGTAAGGGTAAGCAATGCAGCGAAAGAAAACATGAATATTAAGCATAGTGAATAATTAATGCCACATCCTTTTACCAATAATAAACATGAATACTTTTATGGAAGGAATATGATCTAAGTAAATAATTCCATAATAAAACACAATCATGGGTATTCTAATAGTCTAATGACCACATGAACCATCAATATTATTTTCATAATGAGGGAATGTATAATGTCGGACATTCTGAAACATTTTTTCAAGGCCTCGACCAAGACGTCTAAAAATGATTAAGACCTCTTCCAAAACCATATATCAAATTTGGAAAGTCCTCGGCCAATTCTATGTCTAGTTGTCTAATGATACCTACAGATGCATCAAGGAGCTATAGTGGGCTCCACCCTTCACTTAAAAAGACCAATACAATCCTCATATGAAATGGTTGAAGTATAACATAAACATTCGTATTAAAACTACCATACGAAATGTCAATACGTTAACCATAAACCATTAATGGTATAAAAATAGCACATCCACAGTAAAAAATATCACAAAAACTTCAATACAATATGGAAGTTTTGTATCATAATAAATCAACTTCAAATAAACTTAAAATCCATCAAAGGATGTTGACATAGATGAAATCAAAACCTTTTTTTGAGAAATATCTCTTTCTATTTTGAAATAATTTAAGGTTACATAATTATAAAAGAAAACATTTATTTTGAAAATATTATTATAAGATTGTAAGGGAATATTTGACGATGTTATAATGGCGGAGAATAACCACACCCTCTGTATAAGTTAAAAAACATTCTTACCTTAATTTTTTGGAAAAGGTGATAAAGTAACTTGTTTGGAAAATGAATGAAAGATTCCTTTCAAAACATATAAGTTCAAATAAGGGTATAATGACTTTAACTGGTTATCTAACAAATAGTAAAAATGTTTTGAAATATATTTTTAAGAAACATGGATGTGGATGATAAAGATTTCCCAATAGATACTTACATAAAAACAACCTCGGATAATAAAGAGATTGTGAAATGAACCCTTACCTTGTACTTTTCCTTGGTCGAAGGTAGGTTAAACTCCTATATAAGGGTGAAATAATTTTTATTAAATTATAAAAGAATCATATACATTAATATGATATTATATATGATCTTTTAAAATTACTTTGTTAATAATATCTTAGTATTATCATCATTTCGGGTGTTAACTGAATTGTTTTTCTTTATATGTTTTGTTACGTAAGTAATGTATGTTATAGATAGGATGTATCTTATTCATATTCAGAATTATATTATGTAATGAGAAAAATCTTGACGTACATAGACATTACATTACTTTTGTAGAATACTTAATACATAACAAAAACAGACACCAAAGGGCCGTAATAGTTTAGTGTCTTTGGAAACTTGGAATATAATCTTCTAATCTTGGTGAAATATCTTCAACATCTCCCATAAAGATCTTCCTTTTTTTTACCTAAAACCTTTATTTATATCCTGGGGAAAAGAAAACATATAAAAGGTGAGCTCAAATGATCATTAAGGGTAAGCATGGATAAAATAAAACAAACCATATACATTTGAACTTCAAAACATGAACATAATATTTAAACATCAAAATCTTGAGCAATGACATAAAACATGGCAGTACGTAAGGCATAGATCAAAATAGAACATCAATCATGATAAAATAGCATGGGAATAAAACATGTATTTATGGAAAACCATTAATCACATGATATTATTTCCTTAGTAGCCAAGGCATTTCTGCCAAGACCATCTTAGTGGACAAAGTCCCTTTCTGAATCGAGTTCACTCCTCGTTCCAGTCCTGTAACACTGAACCGAATTAACTTACCGTTCTAACCATGACTATCTCATGAGATATAAATATTTACCCAATGCATTGGGGGGAGATATAGTTCCCACACATCTCATAATGAAATCTGTATTACTTGTGCCACAAAATAAACATAAATCATTCCTCATAACCCAAAGAATAAAATGGGTTTCAAAAACGTCATCCCATCATAACATAATCCATATAAAGCAAATGGATATCATTTTTTCATAAGAAAAGTGAAACCATGTAAATAATAAAGACATTATACTTGAAACATACACATATGAAATAATTTCATCTTATATGTAAAATAGTTTTGATAAAACACTTGAAATGAATTCTTAAGGAAAATATCATTTCTTCTTCAAAATCATTTTCTCTTCACAAAATGACATTCAATTTTAAAAGAAATAGATTTTTTTGAAAATAGTCATGAAATATTGTAGAGTAATATTAATGAAAATGAGGCATTATAAAACCGTAAAAATCCATTCATTCTGTATAAGTTAAAAAAACATTCTCCTTGTACTTTTGTTAGAAAAGACAAAAAGTACCTCGTATGGTAAACAAAAGAAAGATTCCTTCCATACGATGTGGTAAAAGTAAAAAAGCGTAAAAATGAATTTAAAAATACATGGAATAAAATTAAGCATTTTATGAAAATATTTTAAGAACATATGGACATGTATAATAAACATAACCCCAGTAAATACTTACAAATAAACAATCCCGGATAAGAATGAGATTGGAATAATTATCCCTTACCTTAGGTCTGATATGCTTCGTACGTATCTGAACCTCCTGTATAATGATTTAAATAATTTCATTAACTTATTAAATAATTATATTCATTGTTATGATATCATATATGGTTCAATTATGACCTTATATTACCCGTTATTTTGTAAATTCCATGTTAAAGCAGCGTTTTGGGTAAAACGTTTTATTTATCGTACGTGTTTGGACTTGTTGTTATTGAAATTATTATTACTTATATAATGGTTTAATTACTTCCATAATGTAAATAATGATTTATATATCATATATATTCAGTATATATATTTATATATATATATAATAGATAGATAAATGAAATGAAATACACCGTTCATGGAGACGGTAGGTCGTACGTACGCATGAACGCGGTTTTCTTTTCCTTGTTGACTTGAATGGAAGTAATTAGATGATATATATATATATATGTGTATACATAAATATAGTAGCTTAATTATGTCATATATTTCATTATTATTCATTATATATACTTTATAATCATTCTTGATTGTTTAATCATGGAAAATGAATCTCATCGCGTTCGTAGAGACGGTAGTCTGTACGTACGCACGAGCGATGATATCATTCCCATGATCGTGGAATTGTATTGAAGTGTATGTGTTATATTTTAGAATAAATATCACTTTACAATAATCATATATAGTTATTTATTTACACCATTATACCCATCCAAGTAAGGTGGTGGTGGGAAACAGATTACACCACGGTGTGGAGACGGTATTCCGTACGTACGCACGCGTGGTGATTTCGTTTTCCGTAGGATGGATAGAAGATGAAATAGGGTTGTTTCATATTTATAACAACATATCAGTATATTATTGATACTGATGATATTAATTTATCATGAAACAAATAAAGAAGAAGAAGTAGAAGAAGAAATGAATTGGAAAGAATCGGTAAAGGATATTACCTCTTCTTTGACATGCCTCTTCTTAACCTCCTCTTAAGGCACTAGAGTTGGTCTTTTGAGGAGACCAGAACCTCTATAATGTTTCTAGGGAAGTTCAGAAGGGAAATTATTAGGGTTTGTCTGATATTGAAAGCTCAAAATTTTGTAAATAGAAGAGGGAGGAGGTACCCTTTTATAAGGGAGGAGATGGGCACTTTAGGAAAAAACTTAAAATATTATTTTATAATAAAGTCATATTCGGTTTATAATAGCTCAAAATTGATTTATTTAGAATCTAAAGTGGTTATGGGTATAAATCCTCTCAACCAATAGGTTTTAGAAAAGTTTAGGTTACTATTTTAACCTTACCATTTAGATTTAACTCTAAGTTAAATAATTTAACTTTTATCATGTCTTCTTGTTTTCTTACACTATATGGTTAATAAACTTAGTATAACAAGCCAAAAGAACCCCAAGTTGTTAATTATTAATATATATAACCTTATATAAGTCATTTGGGTAAACATTATATTTTTAGGAATAGAATAACAATTAATAATATAATATTTGTTTTAAAAACTATTTAATGTCAATTTTGACACTATTTAGTAATTTATTTTTTTAAAACTTATAACAGCATGATTAGTTCAAAAACAATTAATAAAATCAAAAATAAAATTTCATATTAACCTATAAAATTATTTGAATTCATAAAAATTCTCAAATTACATTTATTTGGGTATTTATAACTTCAATTATGTTAATATTTCATTAATATGGTAATTACTGCATCATCATTGTGTCATAAATAAATTAACTTATTTAATGTTTAAAAATTACAAATAAAATACCATTATGTAGTAAATCTTTTTATCTTTCTAATGAATATTTATAGTCGATTTCATCTTATTTATTACCATATAGTAAAAATGTTTTATTTATTAAACTTTGATTTTAACTATTTCAACTCTTCTTTAAATAAAATAATATTAAATGTCCTAATCTAATCCAAGTGGACCTAAATGGTCATATTTTATTCCTAATGTTGTTTTTAGTCGAATTAAACTTATCCAATAGAATTATTACATGTGTTAGGGTAATAATAATATCATTTTTACCCTTAATTACCCTATTTACTTTTAACCGTGGTAAATAAAAGTAAAAAGTTACTATTCACCAAAAATTATTTTTATCTTATTGAACCACCTTTTACTCCTTGATACTAACCGTGTCTCTCGGATTTTTGAAATTCCACTCACAGAAGTGGTAAAATTAATTTTTATGTAATTTTGCAAAAAGCTCCTAGGAGAAAGGTAAAAGACGGTGAAAACTTCAATAAAATTTTTATATATATAAAATTATTATAAAATGACTCCAATGAATTACATTGAACTAATATAGGTATTATGTATCAATTTTCACCTAAAATAAATTTAAATAAAATAAATAATTATTAAATAAAAAAGTCTGTTTTTAAATAGTAACCTAGTGTTTTCACTATTCATCAAAAATTGAAAGTTTTCAGAAAAATACCAAAAATTCACCCTAGGCTAATTTCAATATTCCGAATCCAAAAATTAAGTCCATTTTGAAAGATAAAATTTATAAAATTTCAAAAAAGTGGGTATTACTATTCATAACGGCTAGTTTATATAATATTTTAATAACATATCATTGTTTAGTGAAACTCGGTATTGCGTACAACACACGCTATCGTGGAAGGTCGTGATTGTGTGTAAAGCAAGCCAAGTCAGGGTTGCGTGTAGTGAAAGATTCCTTTGTTGTTGTGTATAATAGAATTCAACCGTATTTCATTTATACATTGAATATATATATATATATACTCAATGTTGCGTAGAATAACTTCTATCAAACGAACTTGAAATTTTGTGTAAAACGATCCAAGAATAGTGTTGCGTAAAATACAAGCTAATACGGTGTTGCGTATAGTGAAAGATAATCTTGGTGTAGCATACAATATAAGAAATAAAATAAATTAAAAATAATACTTCTCATAAAATCTCAGGGTGTTACATTCTACCCCCCTTAAAATGAATTTCACCCTCGAAATTCGTCGGGGTTATAAATAATTTACAACTTGAAAGTTTCATTCATAGAAACCCACGTCGTAAAAAGGAATACTAAAACATAATTTTAAAAGTGAAGTATGAAACATAACGGTTACCCAAATTAACTCATCACTGGGTTTCCACATAAAAGAACATAGGTGAAAATATGGATATGGACGTGAAATCTTACCATCAACTTCTGATGAAGAGTGGTATAGGACATGGCTATGAAAAATCCAACAATCACAAAGCCATAAATTTGTTATGATCTAAGGTACCATCTGATTCATTAGATATAAGAGCACTAGGACAACATTTTTGGTTTTCAAGATCATTTCCCAAATGTTGAATAATTTTTGCATTAAAAGAAATACTTACTTGATTTTGGTACAATCTTACAATTGCTCGTGCCTTGAACAATTTTCAATTCACCTCTTAAAGAAATGAAGTTGAATTTGTCTTTTGCAAAGTGTTAGCAGATCATACGATAGAATGATAGGTCATTCCATCTGTCTCAAACATAAGGTTAGAAAAATTTATATACATAAGTCCATCTATGGTGAGATTAATCGTATATGGTTCCAAAAATGGACTTATACATCATCTATCATACCTCTTAACAAAATAAAACTAGTTTAGACTAACCAGGGACTTCCTGTAGGCCACAGGTAGGCGATAAAGGTCTGTCTCACTTCGGTTGTGGGTTCGATTCCCACAGCCTTGTCCGACGCGACGGGTTGTCGCCCATCCTACGGGTTGTCCTTTCTCTAAAACTATACAATTATAACATTACAAAAATAATATCAAAAAGTTATAGCCTTAAACAATACTAACTTATGTACAACATAATTCATTCCAATCTTTAGACTTATCCAAAATACATCTGTCTAATCTCATAGTATAAAGAAAATTATTACTGGAAATGTCATCTACCGATCATGTAAATACCATCATTTATCATACGATATATCTTGTTGGTCACATTCCAAACATGTGAATACCATAATCATGTATTACCATAGAACCTTTGTGAAAAAATGAGTGATGTCAAAAGTTAACTCTTTCCACATACCAAAATCCCAAAATTTCTATATACCCAAACCATGATATCACTTTGTCCTTATATTATTCATGAGCTCATGAATACTATCATACAAATTATTTTCTCTTTATCCCTTCATTATGCGCATTTCATCTTCTTTCCAAAAATATTTCAATCAATTTTCATGGTTACTAGTACCATAAAATTATTGAAAACCACAATGGACCAATACATAGATATTCCACTATTCCATGATACTAAAATGACATTCCACACTATAATTTTGGAATCTCGCTACATAAACACATAATCATTCCACCACATCATTGTCATACTCAACATCGCCAATGGTGATCACATGTGACTTCCCTTTATCCTTTGCCTTAAGAGGTTGCTCACGTTGATCATCATTAACCCTTAGATTAGGGTATTGATTAGCATAATGCCCCCATTTCCTTGCACTTGAAGCATTGAAGTGTTGGTGGAGCGTTCTCTGTAGTCTTTTCTCTATTCGCATCATTAGCTACCTTTTTCTCATTACTTAGACACTCAGCTACTCGATGACCTTATTTTCCACACTTTATGTCACGACCCGTCCTCGGGGCCCGTGCCGTGACTACCCCAAGCCCGCCTTCCATAGGCCAGGGGCTGGCGACTAGCACCAAGGCGTAAATCCCGGTAAAAAGGGAAGGCATTTCCTTTGTAAAGTAAACAATCACACAGAGTACAAGCGGAAGAAGTAAACACTAAGTAAAAACTGAGTACAACAGTAAGTGTGGAAAGTAAAAAGGGGCCGGAAATACAAGCCCAACTGTAAAGTACAACTCGAAGGGAAAATAACAACTGAAAAGTAAAGCTGCTACGCCGAGCTGTCCACTGGAAATCCCACCTGAAGGGTGGGTACAGATAGCTCCTCTGCTCCTCGGGTCCTGCCGTCCGCTCCGAGTATGTCCGCCCAGTGGTCCACCTTCGGGTACCGCCTCGTCGTCACGTCCACCTCTGGGTACCGTCTTGTCGTGAGGTCCTCCTCCAGGTACCATCTCGTCGTATAGTCCACCTCCAGGTACCGTCCAGTCCTCGAACACTCAGCCTCTGTCAGCACTGCCCGTCGTCTGCAACCAACACAACGAGGTGCGGGCATAGCCCGTGCAGGGGTGAGTATAACGATACTCAGTAGGGACCCCGAGACCCTCAAGGTCTCACTAAACCAACAAGGATAACCACAAAGAATATCTCAACAGATAACCTCTACTTAGGTATATGCCCATACATATACCTAAGTTATCAAGTAACCCATCTCAATCATGAGGAAACACAAGGATTGTGAAATCAATGGATAACCACTACCCGGGTATATGCCCATACATATACCTAAGTTAGCAAGTGACCCATCTCAATCATGATGTAAACACAAGGTAAAAAGTCTCAGCTCAACCAAGATTTTCATTATCGAAACCGTAACTGCTGAAGAGCTCTGTCTCTGGAGTGTACAGTGGTCCTGTCACGACTCCGAGGTACTGCTCACTAACCTAAGACTGCTGAAGAACTCCACCCATCGAGTACTGCGGGCCAGCTGGTACAACCAAGCGCTCCCATGTGCCGCTACAACCAAGCGCACCTCTGTCGTGGGTCTGCCGCTACAACCAAGCGCCCCCATGTGCCGCTACAACCAAGCGCACCTCTGTCGTGGGTCTGCCGCTACAACCAAGCGCTCCCATGTGCCGCTACAACCAAGCGCAGCTCTCTCGTGGGTCTGCCGCTACAACCAAGCGCTCCCATGTGCCGCTACAACCAATCGCACCTCTGTAACACACCGAGTCGTTCGATCAACAGTCGTCGGGTCTCAGCCAGCTACACGGTCTCCGTACTCTGCACGCTCATCACTGGGAGGGTCCTCTCCACCAGCTACAGGTCGATACTCCAAGTATCTCAAAGTCCCACGAAGAAGTATCTCAAAGGACCGCCACGTCATAGGGGTCTCAACGCAACAGACGGCGCGTCAATCGGACGCCCGGTCTGTGAGTTATTAGCCTTTTCGTCCCAAGGGCCCGGTTGGTTTCGTGAGCGAACCAAACCCGGCCGTATCTCAACTGTACCCCGAACTCTCATAGGGTAAACTCATAGGGACCGTTTCTCAATGCGATCACCAACGCCGCTGACGGTTCGTCAAACGGACGTTCTGTCAGAATGATATCAGCTTTTCCGTTCCAGGGTCCCGGTTGGATTTCGGTGCGATCCAACCCGGCCACTATCCATCTGCATCCAAAACTCGGGCGGAGGATGCCAAAAGTTCCGTATCATCAATAGGAACGCAACGCAACAGATGGCGCGTCAATCGGATGCCTGGTCTGGAAGTTATTGGCTTTTCCGTCTCACACCCACCCTGGGAAACTTCCCAGGAGGTCACCCATCCTGATCACTACTCTAGGCCAAGCACGATTAACTATGGAGTTTTAACCACGTAGCCTCCCAAAAAGGAAGATGTACCTTGAGTATAGTATACCGAAACGACCGTCTCGATCCAAGGATCGGGTTGCCGCTGACGGCGAGTCGTTTGGAGGCCCGTAGCCCAAGATACGGGCATTTGACCAAAAGTTGTCCGAAACTGGGGGTCTGGGCCCGGGCTGACCTGACCCGGTCTGGCTGGACCCGGCCCGGCCGGCGGCGCGACCCGGCCGGCGGCGCGACCCGGCCGGCGGCGCGACCCGGCCGGCGGTGCGGCCAACGCGTCGTTCGGGTGCCGCGCGCGGGGGGCAAAGCCCCCCCCCCCCTTTGTGAAACCGCGGCCCCTTAATTGGGGCCGCTTGAAGACCCGGTCGTGGGAATTAATTCCCCCGGTCTCCACTGCCCGGCCGGTTTCGCCACCAAGGACCGGCGACGACCGGTCCATCCTTCGCCGACACCGGCGGCCCGGTGCCGGCCGCGGCCTATGCCATTCGGCGCGATGCGACGGCATCGCTTCCCTCCACTGCGGCCCCACTCCGGCCGCGACGCCTTTGACTTTCTTCGACGCGACGCGACGGCATCGCGTTCTTGGATTTCTTTCCACGGCGCGGCGCGACGGCGCCGCGCGTATCTTCCGCAATAAATCTTGTGGTGCAACGGCACCACGTTTTCTCGTATCATCCTCAAGATACCATCACGAAAAACAAAGGAGGAGGGTCGGCCGTGTTTGTGCAGTCCGACCCCCTCGCGTTATTCATTAACAAAAAGAGTTTTAATCCACGATTATCACCAAGTTTGTATTCACGAACAATTAAATAAATAAACCCCTACCTCGATTCAGATACGGTGCACGTCAACAACCCGCGGAAGACGAGCGTCGCGGAGGTCGGGCGTCGCAGGGAAAGAACGTCGACTCCGTTGTCGTCGAGGTGCGTTCGAAGGGGAAACGTCGTTGGAAGAAGACGTCGCGTTCTTCGGTGGAGATGTTCTTCGTTGGAAGTGTTCTTCGCGTTCTTCGTCGATGTTGAAGAAGAAGAAGACTTAACCTTTTCTCTCCCAAGTCTCCACCACAAGAACAACTAACCCCAAAATAAAATAATCCTCCCACTTATTTTATTAACCCAATATAGGTTTTGAATTTCAAGAGTTTGAAATTTCAAAACCCATATTTAACTCACTTAAGTTATTAACATAAGATGTTATAAAATTAAGGAGGTGTTAAGTTATCAAAACTTAAATGGGGGGTTTAGAGGGGTTAGGAAAGTTAAGGAATTTGAAGAGGTGGGGAGGGGTTTGTGTGGGCCCCACCCTTTCAAATATCCACACATGGGAAGTTGGATGGATGTGGGCCCACCACCAACTTCCCATGGGAGAAGTTAACAACTTAACATGATATAAAATTGATTTAACAATTTTATTCACTTTTTAATAAAACCCCAAAAAAATTAACTTCTTCTCCCGCACAAACGCAACTACGGTAAAGGTTCCCTTAAGTGATTACCGGCGTTGCGAGTTCATCGGTGCAATCGGATTTCAATTCCGAGCACCGGTTCAAAAGATAGAAATTCCCGCTCGCTCGTTCACTGAACGTACCCGAGCCAAACTTCGGAAATTAATTCCGGGCACACCGGGCCTCGGAATCAGGCGCCGTCAGAAACTGCATTCTTGTAAAATTCCAAATAAAATTAAGAAAAAAAATTCCTTGAAATTTCCGGGTCTTTACATTACTCCCACCTCAGGGCTTTACGTCCCCGTAAAGCTTCAATACAAACTAGGGTCACAAAAGCGGTACAGAGCACGCATCTGAGCCTTCCGATCCCATGTTCTTACCTGGAGGTTCTGTACTGCCAAAGAAAGTGCACCCGAGGAATCGATCATCCTCGTAGGATCTGCTCCTGTCGATCCTCGATCCCCACTGGAACCTCCGTGAAAGACACCCCATCGCCATCGTCCAGCTCCTCATGGTCGATGATATGTGCAGGGTCGAGCACGTATCTCCTCAGTTGAGATACGTGGAAGTTATCGTGCACCTGGTGCAACTGCGGTGAATGGGTCAAGCGGTAAACCACCTCGCCTACCCAGATGGGGACCTAAGAAGGTCCGCTGAACCCTGGAGATAACTTACCGCCTTGGCCACATCTCAGTAAACCTTGTCGAGGTGAGACCCGTATAAGAACGTGGTCGCCATCCTCAAACTCCAGATGTTTCCAATTCCTGTTAGAACTGGAACTCAAACGACTACTGCCACGAGGGTGAGGTTGGCTGATTCAAGAGTGATCGGTCGCACCCTCCCGTGAAAGAGTTTATCCCATGCTGCCTGGGGTTTCCTTTTCACCAACCAAGGAAAACCCATCCCGACGTTTGCCTAAAACCGTCAATTTGAGTATGAACAGTTATTTCCCATTCCATACTCAAACTAACGTCGTAAGGCCTCGACGCTGTCACCAAGAGATTCCAACCGAAACTCTCGCCTCGAGGGTCTGACCACACCGTCGGCGTAAGTGTGATTATCAAGTCTCCTACCAAGGTATCTCCAGACGTGAGGGTCAAGTCCACGGCTTACCAGAAACTCTAGGTCTGGAACATGATTTGTGAAATCAAGAAATGATTCACCTCGACGTCCGTTACTAAAACATCTAGTAGTGGACACAGACTGTCCCTTGAATCATTTCTAGAGCCATTGGGTCACACTCCTTGACCGCATGCAGGCGCACTCTTCCTCCGCCCTCCAGCTCCCTGAGCCTGGCAGGAATAACTAAGGCAGGTGGTTGTACCATGTTAGGATGTACACCACCTCATGCTGTTCTCCTAGCTCTGCCTCCACGTCTACTGCTTCGTAGACTCATCTCTTCTTTAAGCTTCCTATTCTTAACACACCCGAGTCTCTATGACTGGCACCGGTTTCCTGTTTCTTACTGCACTGAGCAGTCTTCATCCTCTCTTGGATGTCCTGGACCTCCTTTAGTCTCACAAGAGCTGCTATGATTTCTTCTTTGCCGATAAGAGAAACCCGGTCTCATCCCCTGGATGAACCACATTCGTTGCCTAATACAGTCAATCCTGACATGAATGATGCATTCATGCCATGGATGACATCGTAAGGCCTCGACGTATCTACTAAGAGATCCAACTGTCACTCTCGCCTCCAAGGGTCGAGTCACACTTTCGGCATCAGTGTGAGGTCACTGGGTCCCCTCCAGTAGAAATCTCGAAAGTGAGGGTCAAGTCAACAGTTTAATCGGGACCACTCAGTATCAACCAAACAAAAGGACAGGAAAGCAAAAAAGATAAGTGTCTTTTTATCATTGCAGCTCATAGTACAAAGACACGAATACAAAGAAACATGGAACTAGAAGTACAAAGGACGTATCCACTAGTTCCTCTCCTGCCCACCTGCTCTCAGAGCTCTACTGCCTTGTCCACTGCTCGGCTGTTACTCAAGCACTCGCCGCTGCTTCTGTCTCAGTGGCTCCTCCAACACCCGCTGATCAATCGTACGAGGAGTCGGACAGTCACGTGCCAGGTGACACTTTCCGCCGCAGGAGTAACATTGTCCGTTTCTGGCACGCCTGGCTCTGACCCCACCTCGGGTGCCCCGCACCACTGGTCCTAAAACCCGAGATCGTCCAACTGCTAGTCCGATCCTCCTGGACGTCTGCATCATCTGTCTACTGCCCACAGATGACTCAGATACTGATCGAAAAGCACGCGGCAAAGGAAGAATCTCCTGTACACGCTCGGGGTGTAGAGATACTGGCACAAACTCCACCCTGAAGAAGGTCTCGAAGTCTTCCCATGCGAAGTTCATCTCATCGAAAAACTGGAACAAGTGGATCCACCACCTGCCTGCTGCTGCCTGAAGGAGGCTGGTAGCAAAGATCACCATGAAGTCTGCCGGCGTCCCCACTAGCCTGAAGACTCTCACCACAGCCTCCAGCCAAACCTCAGCCGCCTGCGGGTCCGTCTCTCCCCGGAACCTGGGTGGCCTCTGGCGCTGAACTCGTGCAGCGCGCTCAAGAGTCGTGCATCGCCTACTGCTGGGGCTGGTGGCATCGGTGGCCCAACGGGTAGCAGTACCACTGGTGCCTCCGCTGGTGCCTCAACTGGGATAGGGCCCTGTACTGAGGCCTCGTCGCTCGGCGGGCTGTCAGTACGTACCACTCTCAGGGCTCTAGCTGGTCGTCTGTGAAAAGGCATTCTGAAAGAAACATCGTGACACGGTCAAACGTTTATACCTGGTGAGCTGACCTGGTTTGAGATGTTTTAAGGGAAAACCTTTTAAAACACACACGCAATTAGTGTTTTCGTGCACAAAGTCAGAAAGCAGTTGTCAGGGTCCTGGTGTATGGATACGTCGGCCGCCCGCACCAACACTGGACTCCCTGAACTGAAAACCACACTCGGTACTCTCAACAGTATTGCTTCACAGAAAGAAACATCAGAGTTATAAGTTCTGCGGTAGAACCGAACTCCTATGATACCAATTTGTCACGACCCGTCCTCGGGGCCCGTGTCGTGACTACCCCAAGCCCGCCTTCCATAGGCCAGGGGCTGGCGACTAGCACCAAGGCGTAAATCCCGGTAAAAAGGGAAGGCATTTCCATTGTAAAGTAAACAATCACACAGAGTACAAGCGGAAGAAGTAAACACTAAGTAAAAACTGAGTACAACAGTAAGTGCGGAAAGTAAAAAGGGGCTGGAAATACAAGCCCAACTGTAAAGTACAACTCGAAGGGAAAATAACAACTGAAAAGTAAAGCTGCTACGCCAAGCTGTCCACTGGAAATCCCACCTGAAGGGTGGGTACAGATAGCTCCTCTGCTCCTCGGGTCCCGCCGTCCGCTCCGAGTATGTCCGCCCAGTGGTCCACCTTCGGGTACCGCCTCGTCGTCACGTCCACCTCTGGGTACCGTCTCGTCGTGAGGTCCTCCTCCAGGTACCATCTCGTCGTATAGTCCATCTCCAGGTACCGTCCAGTCCTCGAACACTCGGCCTCTGTCAGCACTGCCCGTCGTCTGCAACCAACACAACGAGGTGCGGGCATAGCCCGTGCAGGGGTGAGTATAACGATACTCAGTAGGGACCCCGAGACCTTCAAGGTCTCACTAAACCAACAAGGATAACCACAAATAATATCTCAACAGATAACCTCTACTTAGGTATATGCCCATACATATACCTAAGTTATCAAGTAACCCATCTCAATCATGAGGAAACACAAGGATTGTGAAATCAATGGATAACCACTACCCGGGTATATGCCCATACATATACCTAAGTTAGCAAGTGACCCATCTCAATCATGATGTAAACACAAGGTCAAAAGTCTCAGTTCAACCAGGATTTTCATTATCGAAACCGTAACTGCTGAAGAGCTCCGTCTCTGGAGTGTACAGTGGTCCTGTCACGACTCCGAGGTACTGCTCACTAACCTAAGACTGCTGAAGAACTCCACCCATCGAGTACTGCGGGCCAGCTGCTACAACCAAGCGCTCCCATGTGCCGCTACAACCAAGCGCACCTCTGTCGTGGGTCTGCCGCTACAACCAAGCGCCCCCATGTGCCGCTACAACCAAGCGCACCTCTGTCGTGGGTCTGCCGCTACAACCAAGCGCTCCCATGTGCCGCTACAACCAAGCGCACCTCTGTCGTGGGTCTGCCGCTACAACCAAGCGCTCTCATGTGCCGCTACAACCAAGCGCACCTCTGTAACACACCGAGTAGTTCGATCAGCAGTCGTCGGGTCTCAGCGAGCTACACGGTCTCCGTACTCCGCACGCTCGTCACTGGGAGGGTCCGCTCCATGAGCTATAGGTCGATACTCCAAGTATCTCAAAGTCCCACGAAGAAGTATCTCAAAGGACCTCCATGTCATAGGGGTCTCAACACAACAGACGGTGCGTCAATCGGACGCCCGGTCTGTGAGTTATTAGCCTTTTTGTCCTAGGGGCCCGGTTGGTTTCGTGAGCGAACCAAACCCGGCCATATCTCAACTGTACCCCGAACTCTCATAGGGTAAACTCATAGGGACCGTTTCTCAATGCGATCACCAACGCCGCTGACGGTTCGTCAAACGGACGTTCTGTCAGAATGATATCAGCTTTTCCGTTCCAGGGTCCCGGTTGGATTTCGGTGCGATCCAACCCGGTCACTATCCATCTGCATCCAAAACTCGGGCGGAGGATGCCAAAAGTTCTGTATCGTCAATAGGAACGCAACGCAACAGACGGCGCGTCAATCGGACGCCTGGTCTGGAAGTTATTGGCTTTTCCGTCTCACACCCACCTTGGGAAACTTCCCAGGAGGTCACCCATCCTGATCACTACTCTAGGCCAAGCACGCTTAACTATGGAGTTTTAACCACGTAGCCTCCCGAAAAGGAAGATGTACCTTGAGTATAGTATACCGAAACGACCGTCTTGATCCAAGGATCGTGTTGCCGCTGACGGCGAGTCGTTTGGAGGCCCGTAGCCCAAGATACGGGCATTTGACCAAAAGTTGTCCGAAACTGGGGGTCTGGGCCCGGGCCGACCCGGCCCGACCCCCCTGGTCCGACCCGAACTGGGTCGGCCCGAACCGGGTCGACCCGACCCGGTCTGGCTGGACCCGGCCCGGCCGGCGGCGCGACCCGGCCGGCGGCGCGACCCGGCCGGCGGCGCGACCCGGCCGTCGGCGCGACCCGGCCGGCGGCGCGACCCGGCCGGCGGCGCGACCCGGCCGGCGGTGCGGCCAACGCGTCGTTCGGGTGCCGCGCGCGGGGGGCAAAGCCCCCCCCCCCCCCTTTGTGAAACCGAGGCCCCTTAATTGGGGCCGCTTGAAGACCCGGCCGTGGGAATTAATTCCCCCGGTCTCCACTGCCCGGCCGGCCCGCACTGGCCGGATGGTTTCGCCACCAAGGACCGGCGACGACCGGTCCTTCCTTCGCCGACACCGGCGGCCCGGTGCCGGCCGCGGCCTATGCCATTCGGCGCGATGCGACGGCATCGCTTCCCTCCGCCGCGGCCCCGCTCCGGCCGCGACGCCTTTGACTTTCTTCGACGCGACGCGACGGCATCGTGTTCTTGGATTTCTTTCCACGGCGCGGCGCGACGGCGCCGCGCGTATCTTCCTCAATAAATCTTGTGGTGCAACGGCACCACGTTTTCTCGTATCATCCTCAAGATACCATCACGAAAAACAGAGGAGGGTCGGCCGTGTTTGTGCGGTCCGACCCCCTCGCGTTATTCAATAACAAAAAGAGTTTTAATCCACGATTATCACCAAGTTTGTATTCACGAACAATTAAATAAATAAACCCCTACCTCGATTCAGATACGGTGCACGTCAACAACCCACGGAAGACGAGCGTCGCGGAGGTCGGGCGTCGCGGGGAAAGAACGTCGACTCCGTTGTCGTCGAGGTGCGTTCGAAGGGGAAACGTCGTTGGAAGAAGACGTCGCGTTCTTCGGTGGAGATGTTCTTCGTTGGAAGTGTTCTTCGCGTTCTTCGTCGATGTTGAAGAAGAAGAAGACTTAACCTTTTCTCTCCCAAGTCTCCACCACAAGAACAACTAACCCCAAAATAAAATAATCCTCCCACTTATTTTATTAACCCAATATAGGTTTTGAATTTCAAGAGTTTGAAATTTCAAAACCCATATTTAACTCACTTAAGTTATTAACATAAGATGTTATAAAATTAAGGAGGTGTTAAGTTATCAAAACTTAAATGGGGGGTTTATAGGGGTTAGGAAAGTTAAGGAATTTGAAGAGGTGGGGAGGGGTTTGTGTGGGCCCCACCCTTTCAAATATCCACACATGGGAAGTTGGATGGATGTGGGCCCACCACCAACTTCCCATGGGAGAAGTTAACAACTTAACATGATATAAAATTGATTTAACAATTTTATTCACTTTTTTAATAAAACCCCAAAAAAATTAACTTCTTCTCCCGCACAAACGCAACTACGGTAAAGGTTCCCTTAAGCGATTACCGGCGTTGCGAGTTCATCGGTGCAATCAGATTTCAATTCCGAGCACCGGTTCAAAAGATAGAAATTCCCGCTCGCTCGTTCACTGAACGTACCCGAGCCAAACTTCGGAAATTAATTCCGGGCACACCGGGTCTCGGAATCAGGCGCCGTCAGAAACTGCGTTCTTGTAAAATTCCAAAGAAAATTAAGAAAAAAATTTCCTTGAAATTTCCGGGTCTTTACACTTTAAATATTTTCTAGTACCTTTTAGAAAATCTCCAACATGCTTGTTTCCACACTTTGAGCATAAAGAAACATTCATCTTCTTTTCACCATTGTTCTGAGATTTCTCCTTGAATTCCATCTTTCATTTTTTGTCAAAACCATGAGATGGATATGTAACACCAACTTCCAGTTCTACCTTGATAGTACAATGAACAATTTCTTCATAGCTACTAAAGTCTCTTATAGTTAATTCCCTTCGAAGACTTGGTTTTAATCCACTGAAGAATCGATCAACTTTACTTTCAGGTTGGATGATAAATCCAGATGCATACCTTTCAAGCCTTGTAAAATTCACTTCGTATATACCAACAGATTCATCATCCTTTTGCTTAAGCTCAATGAAATCCTTTTCCATCTTTATTCTAAGAATACGAGGGAAGTACTTATTGAAAAACAAGTTCTTGAACTCGTTCCATTCCATGGATTCAATTTCATCTTGGGGCCTTGTATTTTTAACTAGATTCCACCACTGGTCTGCTTCACCTTTTAACCGATAAACATCCAAAATGAATTTTTCATGCTCTGAATAGTGAAGTATTGAAAATATCTTTTCAATGGTACTAATCCATTGTTCAGTAACAAGTGGATCAGAAGACCCACTGAAATAAGGTGGACGTTGCCTCATGAAGGACTCAATTGAATATTGTTCCCTTCTCTGCTCATTTGGAAGTCCAGAATGATTCATAGCTTGTGCAGGTATAGCAATAATATTTTTCACTCCATCTCCCATAACATTGGTTTTTTCAGAAGTAAAATCATTACATCATCCACTACATTGATCAACATGGTTCCTTCAGCTTCCATCCATCGTCTAAAACCCAAAAATAATAGTGTGAGAGGCAAAAATCATGCTAGGAAAACAACATAATAAAGGGGTTGTAACTTCAATATCTAACATCTTAGGTTTAATTCTAATATCGTTACCATAATTCTAGGAATATAACCTATACTTATACTTAACCTTATGGACATCTCTAGACATACCTTAGAAATATCTCTAGGGATTTCACTAAAGTATTTGCATCCTAATTTCCAAAGGTTAACTAAACCTTTCCTCTGATACCAACTGTAAAGAGACAAAGCTTAACATACATAGACATTACATTAATTTTGCAGAATACTTAATACATAATAAAAACAGACACCAAAGGACCGTAATATTTTAGTGTCTTTGGAAACCTGGAATATAATATTCTAATCTTGGTGAAAGATCTTCAACATCTCCCATAAATATATTCCTTTTTTTTACATAAAACCTTTATTTATATCCTAGGGAAAAGAAAACATATAAAGGGTGAGCTCAAATGCTCAGTAAGGGTAATAATGGATAAAATAAAACAAACCATATACATTTGAACTTCAAAACATGAACATAATATTTAAACATCAAAATCTTGAGCAATGACATAAAACATGGCAGTACGTAAGGTATAGATCACAATAGAACATAAATCATGATAAAATAGCATGGGAATAAAACATATAATTGTGTAAAACCATTAAGTACATGATATGATTTCCTTATTAGCCAAGGCATTTCTGCCAAGACCATCTTAGTGGAAAAATTCCCTTTCTGAATCGAGTTCACTCCTCGTTCCAGTCCTGTAACACTGAACCGAATTAACTTACCATTCTAGCCATGTCTATCTCATGAGATATAAATCTTTAACAAATGAATTGGATGGAGATATAGGTCTCACCCATCTCATAATGAAATCATTCTTACTTGTGCCACAAAATAAACATAAATCATTCATCATAACCCAAAGAATAAAATTGGTTTCAAAAACGTCATCCCATCATAACATAATCCATATAAAACAAATGGATATCATTTCATCATAAGAAAAGTGAAACCATGTAAATCATAGAGACATTATACTTGAAACGTACACATATGAAATAATTTCATCTTAGATGTAAAATAGTTTTGACAAAAAACTTGAAATGAATTCTTGAGGAAAATGTCCTTTCTTCTTAAAAATCATTTTCTCTTCACAAAATGACATGCAATTTTAAAAGAAAAGGATTTTTTTGAAAATAATCATGAAATATTGTAGAGTAAGATTATGGAAAATGAGGCATTAAAAACCGTAAAAATATGTTCATTCCGTATAAGTTAAAAAAACATTCTCCATGTACTTTTGTCAGAAAAGTCAAAAAGTACCTCGTATGGTAAACAAAATAAAGATTCCTTCCATACGATGTGGTAAAAGTAAAAATGAGTAAAAATGACTTTAAACATACATGGAAGAAAATTAAACATTTTATGAAAACATTTTAAGAACATATGGACATGGATAATAAACATAACCCCAGTAAATACTTACGAATAAACAATCTCGGATAAGAATGAGATTGGAATAATTTTCCCTTACCTTAGGTCTGATATGCTTCGTACGTATCTGAACCTACTGTATAATGATTTAAATAATTTAAGTGACTTATTCTATAATTATATTCATTGTTATGATATCATATATGGTTCACTTAAAACTTTATATTACCTGTTCTTTTGTAAATTCCATGTTAAAGTAGCGTTTTGGGTAAAATGTTTTATTTATCATAGGTGTTTGGACTTGTTGTTCTTGATATTATTATTACTTATATCATGGTTTAATTACTTCCAGAATTTAAATCATTATTTACATATCATATATATTCAGTATATATATTTATATAAATATAATACATAGATAAATGAAATGAAATACACCGTTCATGGAGACGGTAGGTCGTACGTACGCATGAACGCTGTTTTCTTTTCCTTATTGACTTGAATGGAAGTAAGTAGAAGACATATATATATGTATACATAAATCTAGTAGCTTAATTATGTCATATATTTCATTATTATTCATTATATATACTTTATAATCATTCTTGAATGTTTAATCATGTAAAATAAATCACATCACGTTCGTGGAGACGGTAGTCTGTACGTATGCACGAGCGATGATATCATTCCCAAGATTGTGGAATTGTATTGAAGTGTATGTATTATATTTTATAATAAATATAACTTTACAATAATCATATATAGTTATTTATTTACACCGTTATACCCATCCAAGTAAGGTGGTGGTCGAAAACAGATTACACCACAGCGTGGAGACGGTATTGCGTACGTACGCACGCGTGGTGATTTTGTTTTCCGTAAGATGGATAGAAGATGAAATTGGGTTGTTTAATATTTATAACAACATATCAGTATATTAGTGATACTGATGATATTAATTTATGATTAAACAAATAAAGAAGAAGAAGTAGAAGAAGAAATGAATTGGAAAGAATCGGTAAAGGATATTACCTCTTCTTTGATGCGCCTCTTCTTAACCTCCTATTAAGGCACTAGAGTTGGTCTTTTGAGGAGACCAGAACCTCTATAATGTTTCTAGGGAAGTTGATAATGGAAATGGGTAGTGGTTGGCTGAGATTGAAAGCTCAAAATTGTGTAAATAGAAGAGGGAGGAGGTTCCCTTTTATAAGGGAGGAGATGAGCACTTTAGGAAAAAACTTAAAAAAGTATTTTATAATAAAGTAAAATTCGGTTTATAATAGCTAAAAATTAATTTATTTAGAAGATAAAGTGGGTATGGGTATAAATCTTCTCAACCAATAGGTTTTAGACAAGTTTATGTTACTATTTTAACCTTATCATCTAGATTTAACTCTAAGCTAAATAATTTAACTTTTACCGTGCCTTCTTTTTTTATTACACTATATGGTTAATAAACTTACTATAACAAGCCAAAAGAACCCCAAGTTGTTCATTATTAATATATAAAACCTTATCTAAGTCATTTTTCAGAACCTTAGATTTTTAGGAAAAGAATAACAATTAATAATATAATATTTTTTTTAAAAACTATTTTATGTCAATTTTGACACTATTTGGTAATTTATTTTTGTAAAAATCATAAAAGAAAGATTAGTTCAAAAAAATTAATTAAATCAAAACTAACATGTCATATTAACCTATAAAATTAGTGTAATTCATAAAAATTCTCAAATTACATTTATTTGGGTATTTATAACATCAATTATGTTAATATTTCATTAATAAGGTAATTACTGCATCATCCTTGTGTCATAAATAAATTAACTTATTTAATGTCTAAAAATTAAAAATAAAATACCATTATGTATGAAATATTTTTATATTTCTAATGAATATTTATAGTTGATTTTATCTTATTTATAACCCTGTATTAAAAAAGTTTTAGTTATTAAACTTTGATTTTAACTATTTTAACACTTCTTTAAATAAAATAATATTAAATGTCCTAATCTAATCCAAGTGGACCTAAATGGTCATATTTTATTCCTAAGGTTTTTTTTGTCGAATTGAACTTATCCAATAGAATTGGGACATGTTCTAGGGTATTAATAATATCATTTTTACCCTTAATTACTCTATTTACTTTTAACAGTGGTAAATAAAAGTAAAAAGTTACTATTCACCAAAATTTATTTTTATCTTATTGAACCACATTTTACTCCTTGATACTAACCGTGTCTCTCAGATTTTGAAATTCCACTCACAGAAGCAGTAAAATTAATTTTTATGTAAATTTTCAAAAAACTCCTATAAGGTAGGTAAAAGACGGTGAAAAGTTGAATAAAATTTTTATATATCAAAAATTATTATAAAATGACTCCAATAAATTAAATTGAACTAATATAGGTATTATGTATCAATTTTTACCTAAAATAAATTTAAATAAAATAAATAATTATTAAATAAAAAGTTCGGTTTTTAAATAGTAACCTAGTGTTTTCACTATTCATCGAAACTTGAAAGTTTTCAGAAAAATACCAAAAATTCACCCTAGGCTAATTTCGATATTCCGAATCCAAAAATGAAGTCCATTTTGAAAGATAAAATTTATAAAATTTGAAAAATTGGGTATTACTATTCATAACGGCTAGTTTATATAATATTTTAATAACATATCATTGTTTAGTGAAACTCGGTATTGCGTACAACACACGCTATCGTGGAAGGTCGTGGTTGCGTGTAAAGCAAGCCAAGTCAGGGTTGCGTGTAGTGAAAGATTCCTGTGTTGTTGTGTATAATATAATTCAGCCGTATTTAATTTATACATTGAATATATATATATATATATATATATATATACTCAGTGTTTCATAGAATAACTTCTATCAAACGTACTTGAAATTTTGTGTAACGCGATCCAAGAATAGAGTTGCGTAAACTGCAAGCTAATACGGCGTTGTGTATAGCGCAAGATAATATTGGTGTAGCATACAACACAAGAAATAAAATAAATTAAAAATAATACTTCTCTTAAAATTTCAGGTTGTTACATATTATGTCTTTAAACATTATTTTTAATCATCTAATGAAAATTATTCTTGAATGGATTATGATGGGGAATGAATCTCATCACGTTCGTGGAGACGGTAATCTGTACGTACGCACCAGTTACAATATCATTATTTTGATATTAAAATAATATATAATTGGATGGTATATCATATATACAGAATCATTATCATGTTATATTTATTATTTACATCAATTACACATCATTATTATACCCATCCAAATAATAATGTATTGAATAACAATTACACTACGACGTGGAGACGGTAAGCCGTACGTACGCACGTATGGTGACATTTCATTCAGAGGATGGATAGAATAATGAATATGGTTGTACCATTTTTATAATAACATCACAGTATATAGAAGTTACCGAAGTTATTATTTTATAATGGAAACAACAAAGAAAGAGGAAGTGGAAGAAGAAAGGAACTTGAAAGAGGTGATGAAATATTTACCTCTTCTTCAGGTTCTTCCTTTTGATTTGATCAAAAGGGATCCTTAAGTTGGCTTTCGGACTAAAGGAAGGCCTATAGGATGAAGGTAGGACATTTGAGAGGGTATTTGGGTATGGTTTGGCCCAGCCAAATGGCTTTGAAGGTGTGAATTAGAGAGAAGTGTAAGTGCTCTTTTATAAGAGGGGTGAGGGGCACCTTAGGAAAAACTCGAAATATTATTTTATAGTAAAATCATTTTCAGTTTCTAATGGCTCAAAAATGAATTATTTGAAGTATAAGATGGGTATGGGTTGAAAACCACTCAACCAATAGGATTTAGACAGGTTTGAGTAGCTATATTAACTTTATCTTTTAGATTTAACTCTTAGTTAAATAGTTTGACATTTATCATGTCTCTTTGTATTTTTATATTATATGGTTAATAAACTTACTATATAATTTCAATAGAACCCCAAGTGGTTCATTAATGATACAACTATAATTATATAAGTCTTTTGTCTAAACCTTATATTTTAAGGAATAGAATATCAATTAATAATATAATATGTTTTTTAAAAACTCTTTTATGTCAATTTTGACACTATGTGGTATTTTGTTTTTTCTAAATTCATAACAGCATTATTACTTTGAAAATAATTCATATAACCAACCCTAACATGTCATATTAACCTATAAAATTATTTTAATTCATAAAAAGTCTCAAATTACATTTATTTGGATATTTATAATATCAATTATTTTAATATTTCATTAGTTAGGTAATTACTGCATCATCATTATGTCATAAATAAATTTAATTATTTAATGTCTAAAAATTATAAATAAAATAAAATTATGTATGAAATATTTTTATATTTATAATGAATATTTATAGTCGAATTTATATTTTTTCTAGCTCTATATTAAAAAAAATTAGTTATTAAACTTTGAATTTAACACTTTTAACTCTTCTTTGAATTAAATAATAATAATTGACCTAATCTAATCCAAGTGGACATAAATGATCATATTTTATTCCTAAGGTTGTTTTTGGTCGAATTATATTTATCCAATAGAATTATGACATGTGTTATGGTGATAATAATATCATTTTACCCTTAATTACCCTATTTACTTTCAACCGTGGTAAATAAAAGTAAAAACTTACTATTCACCGAAAATTATTTTCTTCTTATTGAACCATATTTTACTTACTTATATCAACCATGTCTATTGGAATTTTGAAATTCAATTCACAGAAGTGGTAAAATTAAGTTTTATGCAAATTTACAAATGCTCTTAGAAGGTGGGTAAAATGAGGTAAAAAAATTAATAAATTTTTTATATATCTAAAATTATTATAAAATGATTCCAATTAATTAAATTGAACTTATATAGGTATTATGTATCTATTTTGACCTAAAATAAATTTAAATAAAATAAATAATTATTTAAATGAAAAGTCGGTTTTAACCAATAACCTAGTGTTTTTCCCTATTCATCAAAAATTGAAAGTTTTCATAAACATACCAAAAATTCACCCTAAGATGATTTTGATATTAAGAATTCAAAAATGAAGTCTATTTTACCAAATTAAAAACATAGAAATTTCATTTATTAATTAAAAATTAATTCCCGTTGTCAAAACTAAAAAGCGTATTTTTAAGAAATAATAACTATCAAAAGATTGACACTTGTTTATGTCCAATTTCAAAGTGAAATTACTTACAATGACCAGCATTGGATTAAATGATAAAAATATAATCTATTTATACTTACATACCATTAAAATTTATAATTTATCACTATAAATTATTTTGATTAAAAAAGCTGTTTTCAGTTAAAATATAGTATTTTTTCACTATTCACCCAAATATGAAAGTTATCAAAAAAACACCAAAAAATTATTGAAACTAAACTATTATGTCCCGATTCTAAATAAGAATTTTATTTTTTAAAATTTAATATATAAAAGTTTCAAATATTGGATTTAAAAGGGGTTCTCCATTAAAAGGCGATAAAATTTCATTTTTTGAAAAATACTTCTTTTATTTGAAAAAAATGAATTTGTTCTTACCTTATCTCTAAGAAACTCATAATATGGATTCTAAAATTATAAGGATTATATAAAGTTCAAAATTCTGTTAATACTATTCATAACCGCTTTTGAACGGCTAGTTTGGTAAGTCATGGTGCGCTAGAACTCGGTGTTGTGTGTAGTCCAAGTTATTGGATTACTTTGAAGAAATAACATACTATGAAATCTTGGGGTGTTAAATTATTCATATAATAACATCTATAAACCATCCATTTGATAAAAAATGATGGGAGGAATCCATCCTATATTCATTAGACTAATTCCATTTCAATTTTTTCATCAGATTAACTCTCCAATTCAACAAAATTTTTCCCAAACTCCAATTATCAACCCAAAAATTCCGTATAACTTCACTCCCTTATGTAAGCAGCATTCCTCTAAGAATTAAGTATGTGGTTCATATATCAAATTAAAATATCACACATAACATTAAACTTCTCATTCAAACTCTTTTAATTTTTGACTACCTTCAATTATCCTATATGTTAGAACTTTCCTTAAGACCCGACATCTACAAAATTCATCAAACCTTCATAAGATCTCTTTGAGAATCATATATCATTTCTTCATGATATTTGGGAAGTTTAATGATCATTTTTTCATCATCATATTTAATATATTTAAAAATAATCATAAATATATTCAAAACTTCTATCAGGTGCACTTTCAAAATGTCTACTCATAGATAAACCTCATATAATAACATTTGACCTATGAATTAACTTGGAAACATGTGATCATTTACTTTACTTGGAAACCAATAACCATTAAAACTCACATGGTTACCTCTATATGAACAGATCAATTTTTCTATCTGATAAATTAAATACTTCTGCTTGATTATTATGAGACTACTTCACTTCACATCTTGAACTTTTTAAATGTTCTTACAATAAACTTCATACAATAGAAAAAAAAATCTTCTCCTTGATGAGATTTATTCTAAATCATCTATCCAATTAAATTTTAAAAAATAATTCATATGTAATGTAACATTTCTTTTATCTAAATAACTCAAACCAATGACATTGGAAAGAGGTTCGTCTGATGAACTCAATCTGATGACTTTGATATTTCCCATCTAATGATCCTATGCACATCCTTCTGTTCAAAGAACTTACAAAAAAAGTCAAACTGGTGAAAAATATTAGATGACTTCATAAAAGCCTATAAGATATTCTATGTCTAACAACATTGCACAAATACAATTATTTCACACTTCTTCAAACTTCCTCATATCAAAAGAATTTATGAGCTTCTAACTCATATCAATTTGTAACAAATATTGAAATTGGTAAAATTATTCCAAAATACTTCATATAACTTTATAGCATAATATTTTTACAACTAAACCTTTGTACGACAACATTTATTTTGTGAACTCCATATATTTTCATAGTATGAACTATGTATACACAAATGTTATTCTATTCCTTTCAACTCAAGCTGGAATAACGAGATCCTTTATCACTAATGATATTTGGAATATAGGAATACAAAATAATAATCTGAGTTTACATCACCAAACATTATATATAATGGAACTTGAGAGAAAACTTGGATAAACATTCAACACTAAAACTCTGACCAATCCCATCAAACCAGTAAAATCTAACTATTAGACTTGGTCTTATACACTCAAGCTAATAAACTTTGTTTAATAAACTTTGAGGGTAAATACAAAAAAGTAATGTGATTTATGTTATAAAAAAAATAAAACACTTTTAGGAACCCTTTATCCTTCACATTCCTCTAAAATCAACTCAAACATCCTCGATCCCAATAATCTTCCTCTTGGGATTTTTTTCAGACAAAGAGCATAAATCACTGAATCTTTGAAACTCAATAAATGGATTAATTATCTATCAATACAAATATTACGTGAGCAAAATCAGTTTAGGAATCCAGAATAATTGAACAAAAATACCATGTTTTCCATAAGTAGTGGTTTAATAAAATTTTCTTACACCATTTAAGAAACATTTCTTAAAATTTATTTTGAACTTTTCCTTTCACTTTTAAATTTCACCATAAAAAAACATCAAATTATAACAACAAATTTTTCTACAAACACTTAAACAACCTATTAGAATAGTTCACACGTGCTAAAATCACATTTTACCCCTATTTAAAAAATCCCACTAAATATAATATCGTCTTAAAAAGGTTAAACACATACCAATGGATAGATTTTATGTTACAACTTTTATCCCCATTTGACAACACTATCCAAAGAAAATATGGGAGAGGGGATAGATATCACACAACTTATCCTTAAATATAGAGAGGTTGAACACCCATTATCAACCTCAAATTATAAAATATTTCCTTTAATAATGGTTTAGTGAAGACAACAGCAAATTGATTCGTTTTTAGAAAAAATCCGCACTTCAGTTCATTCCTATCTATTTGATCTTTAATAAAGTGATATTTTATATCAATGTACTTGGGTTAATAATTTTGAACTAGATTCTTGGTGATATTTTTAGAACTTTTATTATCACAACCCATGAGAAGGGGGAACTTCACATCAACTAACAAGTCTTCTAACTGACACTTTGTCCTAATTAACTATGTAGTGGTTGAGTGGTAGATACATACTAAAATTAATCTATTTTGAGAGTTAATAAATTTTTATTCTAAATATAACAACTCAAACATCATTCTCCCAAGAAGAAAAATTTGCCAGACATGGATCTTCTTTTATCAATATAATCAGACCAATCTACATCTATGTAATCAAATAGATCAATCTTTCTGGAGCTATCATATTTGATTCTAAAATCAATTGTTTCTATGATATATCTGAGGATTCTTCTCCCTTCCATAAGATAAGATTACATTAGAGAACTTTTAATTTTGGCACCTAATTTAACAATATATACTATATCATTTCTTGAATCCATTAGATATAACATGCTTTAAACCAACTTTCTAAGATTCTTTGGATCAACCTCCTTACCTTATCCATATTTTAAAAATTGCATGCCCACTAAAGTAGTTATTTAAACTATATTTGAATCCTATATTCCAAAATTCATTAGATTTTATTTAATATAATTCCCTTGATATAAGAAAATTTATTTCTTCTTTTAAGATATTTGTATTATAATAAATTATTTCATTTCTCCTTGGATGAACATTTCAAATAATTTCTTTATCCCCTTAGAAAATTTTCACATGTTTATTTATCATTCCATACAAATATGATATTGTCAACATAAATAATAATAATTAGGTAACCCTCTAGATTTTATTTTTTATAGAGGTAACTATCAAATATTATTTTCTTATAGTATAACTTCTTTAAGAAAGTATCTAATTTAGAATAGAAATATCTTAATGCTTGATTCAACCAATACAATGTATTCTTAAACTTACACTTATAGCATTCATATTTTCCAAGAACAATGCCACATAGTTTTTCAATATAAAATTCTTATTTTAAATCTCAATTAATAAAATATAACTTAACATTAATATAAAATATATTATAAATTCATTTTTCAAAGATAACAAGAAATATTTTAATAGTTTCAATACTTACTATTGGGGAAAACATCTCATAAAAATAAATACCTTCAATTTATGAGTAACCTTTACAAAACAGTCATGCATTGTTTCTTACCACTTCACCTTTTTATTTCAACTTTTTTTGGAACAACCACATTGTACTAATCACATCATTATTGATTCGTTTGGGTACAAGTTCCAATGTAACATTCTTCTCAATCATATTTAAATATTTATTCATAGAATGAATCCACTCTTGATGCCTCAACACTTATTCAACATCTCCTAGATCAATCTATGAATATAAATAAATATGTGAAACTAACATTGATGTTATTATAGTTTGAACCTATTACCCTTCTTCACCAATGATGTTTTATTCCTCCACTTTCTTCTTCATCCTATGATGAGATGAATGTAATTTTTCATCATAACTTGAGATAACTAAGTCGTAATATTCCTCTTATATAATATCAAAATCATTACTATCATTAAGAACTTGGTCACATTGTTTAATTGTAACCACTTCATATTCACTCCATATCATAACTATAATTGGATATAAAGCTTTCATATCAGAATGTTCAAGAATTTTCACATCTACAGAGTCAACAATCTTTCCTACTTCTTTATTATAGAATTTTTATCCTCTACCATTAAGAGGGTAGCCAAAAATATTCCATTAACACATCTCTAATGAAACTTATAATGATTTTCACCTTTAACCTTGATAATATAAAGACAACAAAACAACCTTAGGTAATTAAAACATGGGGTTTATTTATAATACATATAATTAGGAGTCATGTCATAGTATGGCCTATAGAAACATTAATTATTGATATGGACTAATACTTCAATAGCTTACCTCAAAAAGCATCAAGAAGTATCATGATCAATAAACATAGTTCATGTCATATCCACAAAGATTCTATTTATTCTCTCAAAAACACCCTTCTATTGTGGTGTGTATAGTAAACTAAACTCATTATGTAATCCATGATTTCTAAGATAATCTCTAAACTTCCCAATTGCATATTTTTCACCATTATCATTTGGAATCTTCTTAAAAAATATCCACATTCCTTTTCTATACTTCTCCTGAAACTCTTTAACATTTAGAGAGCATATGATTTATGTTTCAAAAACATAATACATTTAATATGAGTAAAATAAGAAATAGAGTAAATAAATTACTTGTCTATATTTTTATATTGTTTTCACATGGCCCTACATATTTTAGAATGTATCCTCTCTAAGGGATGAGTTGAATGTATCTTAACTTTCTTATATTTTGAGTTTGTAATCTTCATTTTTTGGAATATTAAAAAGCACCAATATATTATTCTTATCATGTTAGTAATAGCACAAATACTTTCTCTCATTGTCCTTCTGCTCATATTTTGTTGACATAAATTCCCCAAACATTTATTTCACAGCTGATTGTTTTCCAGCACGCTCAGATAAGATAAAATATACAAGTTACCCATTGAAACAAGTTTAACTTGGTTTTTTTGTCCTTTTATAAAAAAATTAAAATCTTCAATTCATTTAACAAAAAACCATATCTTTAGAAAACAACTTTGTTACCTTTATCACAAAGTTTTTAAACACTAAACAAACAGGGATTTATCCTCTAAAAATGCAAGCATCTTTTGGATTTTAATTTGTATTCCCCAATGATAGAATATTTGACACATTTAATTTTGAGTGACACGTCATTTCCAAAAACCACTATCAATTATTTTTAATATTCCAAATTATTCAAAAACGTCAAATATCTAGTAAGTTTTGAAGAACAACCATAATCTAGTATCTAAGGTCATTATCCTTTTATAACTTTGAGAGCAGTTTTAAAAACTAAGGCTTTTTCCTTTCCGTTTTATTCCTTCTTATGATTATTTTGATATTTTTATATAATTTTTTTGATTAAAACATCATAATAAATTATCTTTCAATATTTCTTGGTTGATCACATTTTTCACAAAAGGTTTCTAGAGGTTGGAATCTATTTTTAATCTTCAAACTGGCTTTGTCTAACTATATTTTTTGAGTGGGTTGACTCCCCTTAAAACTTGACCTACAATTTCTCCCCAATTAACTATAGTGTTAATGATTGACCCATCCTATCTTCTTCATATTACTAAAGCCTCTACATTACTATAAATGTCTATATAATTAATATTTTCCTCTGTAACATAAATATTGTTTAATATTTTGTACATTATTTCTATCATATTTCTTACAACCATATTTGAAATTTGTTGTGTACCAAAGTTTTGGTAGCCTCTTATTGACTTCTTCTTATACATAGATTTTCCCTCGGAATTATCAAGGTCTCTAGTAGTATTTGATTTTGGATTGGACTTTGAAATGTTAGAAATTTCAAAATTTTCAACATCACTTGTTTTGGCTATATATATGGTCTTCTTTACTTCCTTTTCTTCTAACAACCTTTAACCATATTTTTAACCTTTGAGGATTATTTCTTTATCCTTATGGTATTTACTCTTCTTATAACTTTCACAAACTTCTAAAACCAAGTTTTAGAAAAAAAAATCTTTTCTTAGCTTCAATAAATTTTTATTAAAAAAGAACAATTTCTTTCTCCCTAAAATTTATATTTTCTTCAATATTGGTGTTGGGGTTTGTATATTAATCAACTAACTTCTTTATATCATCAATATATTTTAAAAACTTGTATCTTTCTTTAAGAAAATATTATTTATCGGTTGATGAAGTATTTTATTTCTTTGACTTCTTATTATCCTTTTCAAGTCTAAAGATCTTTGTAATACATTATTTTGATTCCCACTCAAACAAAAAATCCAATTTAGTCTCTTATTATTCTTATTCAAATCTATAGATTTCATCACTCGTGATATTTTCATTATTCCCTTTTGCAATAAGAAATGTTTAGCATCATCATCACTAGATTTTTTAGCTTCCTCTTCACTCCAATCAACTCCCTCATACTTAGCCAAAATGGTTCTCTTTTTGTATTTAGAGAACTTATTATACTTTCCCCTTGTATAGGACATGGATTTTTTTGACTTAATTTTTATATATATTCACATATTTACATCCTCTTCATCATTATATTCATCTTCCTTGAGTCTTGGACACTTTTTAGAGAAATTTATAATATCACTATAGTCAAAGTACTTTAGTGGTAGATTTTATTTGCAATTTATTATGCCTCTTCTCACCATTTTAGAAAATAAAGAAATGAATTCATCAAATTTTTTAGTAACCTCATATTCAGTGTTGAAATGACTAAATTATTCTTAAACCAACACTTTATTAAATTTTATTTTCTTACTATCCTTGAAATAGATTTCTCAGTCATGTTTATCCTTATTTACAAAATCCTTTTCTTTTCTCATATTTTAAGTGATAAGAATGATATGTAGGTCATAAAGATAAAGTGTTTTAGGATATCTATATTGAAGAGATGATAGTTTGACATAAAATTTATTAGGAAGATTATATATGATCTTTTCAACATCTTCTAAATTCTCCCCAATAAATATAACTTTACATACAATGTCATTAACTCTTGTAAAGAAGTCACCAACAGATTCATAATCACACATATTAAGATATTATTTCTTAAATTTCCAGATTTGAAAATTAAATTTCTTAACTATTATATTCCCTTAACAAATTTTATTCAACTTTTCCTAAATTAATTTAGACATTTTAATTCCTTAAAATATCGAGAAACTCATTTTTAGACAGTGAGGAAAGTATAACATGTTCAAATTTCCCATAATATTAAAAATTATTCTTATTAGCATATGTTAATGGAAAACATTAAATATATGGATGAAATGCATCTATAAAAACCTTAGGAACTTCATAAACTATTAATATAAGATAAAGTAACATCCAATCCTTCCAGATATGAAATTTATTTCTATAAAAGATATGAATCCCCTTACTATTAATAGAATTATGAACATCCATGGAATCCTTCCTTTTCTTAAAAATTACATAAAGAGTTAATGAAGGTAAATTTTACTCTAAAACCACTTTAAAGGACAAATCATGATCTGTGTGATCACTGAGATGGGGAGGGATGAATTAGAGATCTTTTATTTTTATGTTTTCTTACTTAAGAAACAACATTCACCTCCTCTTACTGGGATAGTCTCTACTAGAAAATAAGAAAAAAACACTACCATTATAAAAAAATTATTTACAAAGTTTTCTTATCAGTAATATTTGTTAGTCCTTAGCATGGTTCATAATTAATATAATACCACACAAACCAATAGAAAAATAATCCTTTGGGTGGTTTAGTAATAAAGGAATATTCATTTACTTGCATAGCACTATAGTCAATAGATAGTGCTTGTGATCCTTATACAGATAAATGATATCACATTGATTTAGAAAAACTGTAAGAACCTTCACCAATAAGATTTAATATGTTATCTTTGTGATTCTTTTACTTTATCCACAATTTCCCATCTCACAATCTATTTTTCACTTTCTTTAAAATAATTTATAAGGAAACTCTTCCTAGACTTATGTATGAAACCATACATCAGATATTTTTTCTATTCAATATACACAGATTGATGAAATTTGTTATGGAACCCTATTTATCCTATTACTTTTGTATGCCTCATCCCCTCTATTTTACTAACCACCTCTTTATAATATTTTTTTACTAACTTATTAAATTGTTTTTCTGATCACTTCTACACATAATCCTTCTGATATATACTATTGGTAAGACTCTATATAGTATTCTTTAGACTAATTCCATTTTGATATTTTCTTCTGATAGACTCTCTACTTCAGCAACACTTCACCCAGACTCCAATTATCAACCCAAAAATTCACCACAACTTCAATCCTTTATATAAGTGACATTACTCCAATAATAAAGGATGAGGGGAATATAAAAAATTTAAATATCCTACCCAATTTCAAAACTTCCTTATCAAACACTTTTAACATTTTATCACCTTTAATTTTTCTAAATGTTAGGAAATTTACTTAAGAATTGATGTCAATGAACTTTATTAAGCCTTCCTAAGATCTTGATGAGAATCATATATCCTTCCTCCATGATATTTGGGATGTAGAATAATAATATTTACATCGAAAAATCTAATATCATTACAAATATTTTGTAGAGATCTTTGAACCTTCCATTTAGTGTATTTTCATAACATATTTTGACTCGTGAAACTTATATAGTAACATTTGACTGATGAAATCACCTATAAACATATGACCATTTCATTTTCTTGGAAACCTCTGATTTATAAACCTCATATGATTACCTCTATTAGAATACATCAAATGAAAATTTTGGTTTGATGACTTAGAGACTTCTACTCGATCATTATCAGACTACTTTACTTCGCATCTTGAACAATGTAAAATTCCATCAAATAGACTTCATATGAAAGAAAAAAAATTATGAATGATGAAATTTATTCCAAATAATATATTTGATGAAATTATAAAAAATCATTTAGATATTTTGTATCTTTTATTCTATCCAAATAAATCCAATAGATGAAATTTCAAAGAGGTTCATCTGGGTAACTTGATCTTGTGAATTTGAAATTTATCTTCCAATGATCCTACACAAGTACTTTTTTTCAAATATCTTACAAATGAATTAAAACTAGTGAAAAAATTTGGATGACTACATAAAATTCCATATAATTTTATTTTCTTGATAACATTTCCTTGAGACTATTTTTTAACGCTTCTTTAAAGTTCCTCAGATCGAAAAAATTTATAAATGTTTGGATGATAGCACTTTGTAACAAAGTCAAAAATTAGTAATCTTAGTCCAGTATACTTCATAAAAAAAATTAGCACAATATTTATACATCCATACCACTGGATGAAAACATATGTTCGATGAACTCCATAGATCTTCATAGTAATAATTTTTTACAAACAAATGTTATTCTACATATTTCGTCTCAATATTGAATCATGAGATCCATCAAAACTCATGATGTTTGGAATTTAGAAATAAAAAAATCATTATCAAATTTTAAAACACAAAAAATATTATATGATGGAACTAGATATAAAAATTGGATAAACATTTAGTGATAAAACTCTGACTAATTTCATCATATTGGTAAAATCCTACAGTTAGACTCGATTTGGTACTTCCAAGACAATAAACATTATCTGGTCACCTTTGTGGGAAAGTGAAACAAAGTAACCTGATTTATGTGAGATAAAAAATAATAACACTTAGATAAACCCTTCTTCCTTGATATTATTCTTAAAACATCTCCAAACTTCTTGATCCCAAAAAATAAAACCAACATAAATATTTGCTCTCTTCAATATCCCCCTTTTTGTTTGTTTATGATACTAGTAAACTACTTCAAAAATTATTTAATGTCAATATGTATTCTCCAAGACATTGATATTGACACTTATTGACAAAAAATACAACCAACACAAATATTTGGGTAGTTTAATCACTCCTTTTATGTTTGTTGTCAATACCAAAAACTGCTTTAAACATTAATGTATATAAATATGTATTCTTCCTCTTATTGAAAATAAATGACAAGGGGAAAGGTTTTATCCCCTTTATTAGTACCATGGGTGTTGATAAGGTCATCCAAGGGAAAATTATTCTCCCTTTTTCTCCACTATTTTAAAAAAATCTCACTTTATATTTTCACTATTCCACCCTTTGTTGAGATAATTAGTCAATTAATTTGAAGGAAATGAGAAAATACATTTTTATTAGAAATGTTTCATCAACTAGTCAATTTTAAGTATACTTAGGATAACCTAGTGTTAAAAAAATAGTGATAAATTTAGAAAACTAGGTTTCCTATAAAGTATTCATAATGTAATACCAACTCAAATTCTCACTTCTTTGGTTATATTTTTTTCATGAAATTTTATAAACCTATATTCAACTTAAAAAAACAAATCAAAAACATTCAAGTGAAAGTTTTTTTCTCCTCCATTGTGTTATAAAATCACCCCCTTTGATATTCATATTTATCATGAATCAAAACAATGATGGGAATGTGAAAATCACTACTCATTATTCAACTTTAGAAAGGGTTGTCCAGAATTCCAGATTTAACATCAAAGAAAAAATCTATGGAATATTTAACTTCCTTATCTCCCCCTAAACGGATTATATTAAAATATATTCAATATTTATAGTTTTATCTTCAATAAATAAGCTCCATTAATTTTAATACTAGTTATTTCTGATACCAATTGACATTTTACAAGTAATGTATTGCAAGGACTTGTCAGGATACCAATTAAAATATTCTCTATGATGGATTGTTCTCTTTTTCTATATAAGAATCACAACATGAATAAATTATTATTATTTTTGAAGATTCAAATAAAATTAACTCTTATAAGATACACAACCAACATAATATGGGTCTTAATAAACTATTCAATGTGAGAAACATAGATGATAATTTTATGTCCACCCATCCATACGACTTAAAAAATTCTAGAGGACTTTTAATTTTTGACTCTAAAGAGGGGATATTCTTAGAGATCAAGGTTTTAATCGAGCATATGAGAGTTTGGGTTATTATGAGTAATTATTATGGATATGGTTTGAGTCCTGAGTGATTACTCGGTTTCTCAATGGTAGTATTTAAGGTCAAGTAGCTGGCTGGCCTAGTGTGAAGGGAAAACCCTGGTGTGGGCACCCTCTTCTTGTGGCCAGGATTCTGATAATTTTTTTTGAAAAGTCCAGCCCATGATAATATTCTTACAAGGTTGTGGGTTTTAGAAAACCCATACATGGTTTGGGTTTTTGAAAACCCTCACATTATAGGTAATTTTAAAAAATTTAGAAAAGTTCAGCACTGGGATAGGGGACCTAGGAATCCACTTACTTTGGGAAATCCCCATAAATCGGATCCCCTTATAAGGAGACTCCTTGTATGTGGATCCCCTTATGAGGATAGATCCCATAATATGGTGAACCATGTAAGGTAAACCCCCATAAATGGGAATTCACTTATGTAGGGTCAACCCCTATGATAATCCCATTACACGGATCCTTACGTGGGCACAGTTGAACTATGTTTGTAGTTTTTTCAAAAAATAAAATAAAATGATTTAAAATTTGTAACGGGACATATTTTTATTAAGGTACATATCAATTTTTTGTTATATTTCCTTTAAACGGTCCTTACAATGTTTCCCCATAGAGTCACGGGGGTCATGAGGGCGTCCAAGAATGGTTCAGAGCCCGGAAACCTAGGATTTTTGAAAAATTACTGGGTAGCACAGTTTCTAGAAACGGTGCAGGCCAAAAAATACGGTCTCTACTAATAATATGGGAAAAAATAGGATAAATAGGATTTAAATGGTCTACATTGAAATGTGTTGATCTAAGTGCACACCCGTGTGGAAAACTATAGATATTTTATGTTTTTATTTCACATGGTTTTTTACCTTTTAAGGAAACCATGCACCTTAACTGTGTGGGGTCTCTCCTTGGGCAGTAAGCTTCACATTTTTGGTGCATAGTTGGCACATGGTTTTTTCAACCATGTGGCCAAACAATGTTCCATTCTTAAGGATTAAAAGTCTAAAATTCCCTTAATAACATAAGAAACCTAACTTATTTCCTTCTCCTCTCATTTCCAGTGGTTGGGTGTGTTTCCTCCTCCCATATCCTTCCTTCTTCCTTAAAATATTTTCTCCTATATATCTCAAATTTGTAGTCCAAATAAAGATCCATCGGATACATCTGATCCATCTCTCTAATATCTATAGTCCTCACTCTTTTGTTTTTAGTTTATCTTCAGATCCATTATGCTAATTAAGTGTGAGAAATTTTTCCCGATTTTCAGGGTTTTGGACCATTTCATTGATTTCTTAAAACCTACTTCAAATATGAGGCTTTTATTGGAGGAGGAGTCATCAAAATCTATAAGGTAGGTGGTCTTTTCATTTTCCCTAAGATTTTTGGTGTTTTCATAGATTTTTTGTTTTGATGCACGTTGGCCTTTTTTGTTCATTTCTATTTAATTGAGTTATTTAAATTAAATTAATACACACACCTTGCTTAACTCCCATAGATAATTTTTTACTATATTAGAGGATGTTAACCTCAGTTATAGGCACCCCTTTTAGGTGCCAACTTGAATATTCATTTGTATTTAACTACTTAATTGTTCGTAATGCCTTATAAACATTTTTCTTAGATTATAAATGGAATTACATATTTTATATAATTTTTTAATGAACCCAAGGGATATCCTAAGTGCTTGGACCAACTTATAATTGGATTTTTCACATGTAGGCAATTTCCGTATTAATAATAACACCTGACAAGTTCCTCTTGAACCTTATAAATTGAATTTCCATGCATTGTTTAATTGAATAGAATGTATTAAATTAAATGGATTGTTTATAGTGGATTACCCTATATTAAATAAATTAAATGAATTAAATGGAATGAATTATAAAGGGTGGTAAGGCCACGCCATTTGTTTATGCTTATTTTAATACTCATTGTGAATTGTAATTTCTTGTTATAATTGAACTTGACTATTGGATTACATGAGAGGTAATGCCTCATGTATTTTATTATAACTATGGTTACACCATGTAAGGGTTATGTTGAGAATGAAGGTATCATGCTACCTTACATTGGGTGTTGATAATGATGTCTCACATCACTAAAATTATTTTTATAGTGGTAATGACGCACCACATCCCTTGTTTCAAGGGTTGACATGATGGAACACTCACTATCTAGAGTGAATATCATGATGTATCCTACTTACTTTGATATGTGGGTAATGTAACCTATTGCTTGAGATTATAGGCATATTCAAACTATTTATAGATGACTAAGTTATTCCCTAGTCTAGCCAACACCCAGTATTCTAGATATATGGACACTTACGTCCGTACGTACTTGGTCCATATAGGTGGATACAATATATAACTATATAGTATATATTATTATTACTGTTATATATGTTTATTGATCAGACATTAATTTCGACCATGATCTGAAGCAAGTATAACCATTCGGTGTCCTTTAGGAACCTGATGCAGTATTATTTATTTATTCAGCATTGTAAATTAATTATTCTTACCTACACATTATTTAGATATCAGCACTGCTTAGATTACTTCTAGACACCATTGGGGGGGACTACTGTGATTTATTCTCACACCCTACTCAGTATTCCTTTGGTAACTCAGAATATTATATGATTTTAGGTATGGATAAGGGAAAAAACTCTACGAAAGATTCTTGATATGCTTGCTTATAGATGGGGTATAGGAGCAGAGGACCGAGCATATGCTCGATATTCTAGTGGACAAGATTTTTGTTCATTTTTATTTTTGTATAGAATTTTTTTATATGCCTTCCTCCTATTCCCCTTTTGTATATCATCATGCCATGCATCCATGTACATGACACTACCTAGTGGATTTTTATTTTTATTTATTTTCTCAATTATTTATTCTTCCACTTCTTTATTATTCTTTCTGGTTATATATGCTTATGTTATTGTATTTTTATGGTTGTATCTATTATGCCACTATGATAAGAGGGTATAGTATCCCCATTATACTACCTTTACACCCTCACTGTTAATATGTAGCCTCTGGGGTATGGGGAGGAGTGCTTAAGGCCATGTGACCCATCGGCATGGGTCACGAGTTAAATGGACCCCGGTTTAGGAAGTTACAAAGTGGTATCATATATTATCTTTCCTTTATCTTACTGTTTGGGTATTAGATAGGGGACTAGGACTTAAAGGAATTTGAAAATGACCATGTGCATGTATGTAGTTAACACATGTATAGGAGAAACCCAAGTTAACTAGGATGGAAAATTTTAATTAATGATTATTACATTTATGGTTGATACAATTTCACCATTGGGTGATGCAATTGTTTTGTGAAGATATTGATGTTAGTATTATTAAAATGGTGATTTATTTTACTCAGGCCTCATGAAATGATGGCATTGCACTACATGTATCATTATAGGCCCAATAGGACTAATACTTCATAGATATTTCTATGTCACATCTATTTTTAGCATGAATTTTCCTGCTATATATGGTTAGTTCCTTGATTACGTATTGAAGTGTAATGACATTTCTTATAAGAATTGAAAAACATAATTGACACTTCAAGTTCCCGCCTTAACCTAATAGTGTTTTCATGAATAGGTTAAAGGAGACACCTTAAGTATCCAGTTATGGTATTTTGAGCCATGTACCATTGTTCACATGGATTGGAACATGTAATGGTGTGGGTTAAGTGGACAATATATTTTGGTTCATAAGGAGTGTGGACCCATATGGATAAGAAATGGTAATTCACCCAATTAAACCTTTTAAAGAGATTTAAATATTTGAACAAGAAAAAATATAAAACAAATATGACTTTTAAAGTGAAATAGGAACCTTATACATGTGAAATAGATACTAATACCTGAACTTGACCTTAATAGGGGGTATTTTGTGTCTCCCACATTCCTATGGCATACTATGGTCATCTCTTTTACCTGGTCTAGGATATGGGAGAAGGAATATGGTTATGATTTATATATAGGAAGGATATGCACCAATCCTAGTTTTCTACTTGTAATCTTATCAACTATTAAAATATCTTCTAAGGTGTTTTTTTAGAATTTTAGTTTCATGATTCCATGAAATATTCTATCTTCACGCCCAGAAGGTATTGATGACCATACACCTGAGGTGGCGGGAATTGATCTTCCACTGATTCCTCCCACAGTGATGCATGTGGAACAAATTCCTATTAATTATATGGGTATTAATGCCTAGTTATAAGATGTTTTTCTATGTATGTTGTAGAATATTCAAGGTTTTGTTCATATTACCACAATTGCAGAAGAATTGACTTGGGAATTTCAATAGCAACATCCTCCCACCATTTTGTGGGATGGCATATCACATGCTACTAAATCATGGATCAAATCCATTATTTCTATATTTTATAATCTAAATATTCTTCTAGAGTAGAGGGCCAAAATTATTGTGTATATGCTATAAGATTATTCCAAGAGATTGTGGGATGTTATTACCTAGGAAGATCAGCATAGTGACTTGGGAAGGAAATCTTTCCAAATTGTATTCTATGAATATTTCTTTCCCCAAACTCTTAGGGATGACAGAGCTATAGAATACATAAACTTGTAATAGGTAATAATGTTTGTGATGAAATACTATGCTCGTTTTACTGAGCTATTGCAGTTTGCTCCTACTCTAGTGGGTAATGATCTTATTACCACCAGGCGATTTGTGGATGGCATGGTATACGCCATACAATCATAGTTCAATGTATTTAGGTTGACTACCATTTATAAAATTTTTAACCAAACCCTTATTACATAGAAACTTTTGAGGGAAGATGAGGGTGTGAGTTAGGAAGGTTCGGCACTAAGATCCACCAGTGTTCCTTCTTATAGGAGAAAGAGATGTCTTGAGGCTAATCATAGAGGTAGCAGCACTCAGGCTCCTCATGCTGACAGCTTTATGTTATTTCACCAATGTAGGAATCTAATACACACAAAACCTCAATGCTGACATGATCAAATGGAGTGTAGAGGTTGAGGTAGGATATAGAATATCTAGCACTTCTACAGGACTTTTCCAACAGTGCCTAGTGAGTGGGGATCTACACCTACCCCACATTCTAGATCAGGGCTAGTAGGATCACACTGGAAAGGAAACTTGAATATCATTGTCCATTCAGGACGAGGATATGGTCAAGGTAGAGGTAGTCAGACTCATGATTCTCAGTGGAAATAGAGTAGGGTTGCTCAGGGCAATCAGGAAGTGACTCAGAGTCATGGTACAGGATAGTTACATGCAGTCTAGCCAGTTCCAAAAGAGCATAGAAACAAGCCATCTAATGTATAGGGTACTATTCCAATATCCTTGACTTTAGTGTCTACTTTATTTAACATGGTAATGTTTCACTCATTTATCTATGATACCTTTATGGAGAGTTTGGGGCTCTATATTGAACACTTATATGGTGTTATAATGCTAGATACAACGTTAGGTATCTGATCAGAGGGTATTTTCCTTTATAATGATTTTCCCCTTTGAGATAGGCGATTACCTCTTCATATGGAATCCTTTCATCCTGGACATGATGATATTTTATGTAATCATCAGGATGGACTAGTTAGTTCCCTACCAATCCCACATTGACTGCTATCATCAGAGGGTGACGTTTACATCACTACATGGTAGAAATAAAGGGTATAAGGTATAATGGGATGTACAAGCTACACGATTAGGACCCGAGAAACATAAGTTGGGTAGTGTGATAGCACAAATTTCTAGTCTTTTCGTAGATTATTAGGGGTTACGACCCACTTTTTTCCCTCTTATAGTAGAGCATTTCAGGTATGTTTTTTATAATGACTTCTCTGGTTTACCTTCAGTGCGATAGGTAGAATTAGCTATCAAAATAGTACTATGAGTAGTACCAATGACCATTATTCTATATAGGATGGAACTTCTGGAACTTCTGGAACTCAAAAGCAATTGTATGATCTAAAGGATAAAGGATTCATACACCCCCAGCACTTCTCCATGGGGTTCACAGTTCCTTCTAACCCAAAAAGAGGATGGTACCATCAGGATATGTAGGGATTACCTATGGTTGAACCAAATTATGATTAAGAACCAATATCCACCATCTAGAATGGATAAATTATTTGATCAGATCTGAGGAGTGAGAGTGTTTCAAAGATATATTTGAGGTTGTCTTATCATCAGGTGCTTTCTAGGACCTCATACATACCTCACATGACCTTCATAAGCACTTATAGTCTATACGAGTACTTGGTCATGTCTTTCAAACTCACAAATTCACATGCGGTCTTCATGGATCTAATAAATGAGGTTTTTCACCCATATCTTGATTTATTTGTGGTAGTATTTTTTGAAAATATTTTATTGTATTCAAAATCCAGACGCAACTATGGAAACCATATTCAGATAATGATGAATACACTAAGAGAGAACCAAATATATGTGAATATCAATAGATCACACTTTTGGATAAAAAAATTCCACTTCCTAGGTTAAATTATCTAAGATTTAGGAGTCTTAGTAGACCCAGAGAATGTGGGAGCTATAATTTTCAAGGAGCAGCCCAAGAAATTTTTTGACATTCGGGGTTTTTTAGGGATAGACAGATATTAAAGTCTATTAATCTAGGATTTCTCATTCATAGCAGCATAGCTTATGGACATGAAAAAGAAATGTGTAAAATTAGTATGGTCAAAATCTTGTGAAGCAGCCTTTTAAGAGTTAAAGGGTCATTTGACTTCATCTCTGATACTGATTCTTCCAAATCTAGGAAGGAGCTACATAGTCTATTTTGATATATCTAGTATCAGGCTAGGAGCAGTTCTAATGAAGTATTAAAGAGTTTTCATATACAAGTCTCGTCAGATGAGGCCTCGAAAGAAGAATTACCTAACACACAACCTTGAGCTAGCTGTTGTAGTTCATTCCTTATTCTATTGGAGATATTATCTAATTGGATATTTTTTGTGGTATACACTGATCAAAATATCTTCAATTACATCTTTATATAGAGGGATCTAAATCTTAGATAACATCGGTTGGTTGAGTACTTATAGTTTTTTGGTTTTGAGCTTGCCTACATTAATGGTAAAGGCAGTGTAGTAGCCCACACTCTGAGCTAAAAGACCTAGAATTGGGTGGTTCAAGAGGCTAGTGGTGAATGGAATCATATGGCCTTATTCCTAGAGATACATATTGAGGTTCAGGAGTATCATGGTAAAAACATCCTCATATCCTTATTAGTGACTTATAATCTTCTAGAATGGGTAAGAATGGGGAAACAATCTGATCTCAAATGCCTCTTACTAAGGGAAATCATCTCAGATGATGACATGTATTCATACTGGACCATGGATGGGGATGATACATTACTATTCCATGGGCATGTATGGGTCCCAACAGACATCAGTGTAACGACCCAATCTTTTTGAGTAGTATATTAACTTTCTCTTAATGATTTAATAAGATGTTAATGGTTAATGCAGAAAGAGGAGGCGATGGCTTCATCCAGTAGACTTGAACCTTATGAAGCCCACTTATCAGAGCTTGGGAAGGAGGTAGCATCTGTGGGCTTCGCTTTGGACCAAGCCCAAGCCAAACTCCAGCGTGTCAAGCTTGAACGGAAACGCCTACGGGAGAAGTTCAAGTTAGTATAGATTACTACTAGGGCAATGTTATCTGAGCCTCCCTCAGATTCTCTCACCATAGCACACCTTATACTTAGGTCATATGCCGGTGTTATAAGGGGCTATGTGACGAGACCCTAGCTTCTTTGTGTAATACTTTGGGACGAATGAATTGAGATTTCTTCCTTTAGTGATGTTTGTGAAATTTCAAATGTCCGGATAATTTTAGAATGTATTTTATTGATGAATTTCAAAAAAAGGATATTTTAAAATATTTATGTAAACCCTAAATAACTAATTATGTGTAATGATTTTCAAAAAATGGTCTTCTACAAAAGTGTTCAGTAAGGAATTTGGAGTCTAATAAGATCAACTTAATTTTTGATGAATAGTAAATTATGAATAGTGATTTTACGCTTAGGATTAGTAATGTGACCAAATGGATTAGTAATTTTACTCAAAGAAAGTTTTAATATAATTTAGACACCTAGATTAAGTAATGTGATTCAATAAAATGGGTAAATAACGGTTTCATAAATTATTATTCAAGTATTAGTTTTTTTGGATGAATAGTGTTTTTTAATTAAAAATTTAACTAAAAATAATTAGAAAATTATTTTTATAAAAATGACTTTATTTTTGAACTCAAAGCATCGATATTATGTTATGGTAATTTTTGGGGATTTTTCTGAAAAAAATGAATTTTCGGTGAATAGTGTATTTATTTAAAAATAAAATTAAAAATATTTAGAAAATTATTTTTATAAAATGGAGTTCATTTTTGAAATCATAGCATTGATATTTGGTTAATGTGAAATTTTGGGATTTTTCTGAGAAAGTTGAATTTTCAGTGAATAGTAAAAATACAGTTTTAGGGTTTCGGTATGTTTAATGACATCATAACTGTGTCATGATGATGTCATGAGATCTTTTAAGGGTTGTCCGGCCAAGGGTGATGAATTATTGTTTTGGGGGCCCCATGTGGCCTAACTCCTTGATAAATGCCAAGGGAGAACACATGGGTTTGAGAAAAGCACATGTGAGGTGTCCCTTGGCCATTATTGCCTTGTCCCCTCACTTTCCCTATAAATACCCACCCTTTCATCCTTTATTTTTCACTCCCAACTCTCCCCCAACGAAGTTCTGGTCTTCTTACCTTCCAAGGAGTCCTCCCAAGGTGCCCCCAAGCCCTCAAGGTCCAAAACTTTGAGTTTCAAGAGTCACGTTTTAAGGTAAGGGATCCGACCTCTCTCTTTCTTTTCATGTAATCTCTTTTATGTCATTCCTTTTATGCTACATGTTCTTATGTGAGAGGATGTTCTTTTATATTCCTCTTACTTCCCTTTTCATGTTTATATGATGAGATATCCACTCTTACTCTCAACATTTCATTTTATGAAAGTTTAAGTGACGCCGTTAGGCTGCCGAATTTTTAAGGGATCCTTTCACCCTTCTCATTTTTCAAGTTCGATTTTCATATCAAGTATTTCAAGTTCCTTTTTTATTATGTTGGGGTATGATCTCTATGCCTATCATACTGATCTCTTATGATCATATGATTAGAGAACCTATTTGATCTTGTCAATTCATTTTTATTGAAGTTTAAGTGACGCCGTTAGGCTGCTGAATTTTTATAAGAGAAATCTAATTTTTGTCTTCCTTCCATGTTTTTCATTTCTAATGGTATGTCCTCCAAATTTCATTACCATGTCCATATATCCTTCTTATTCCGTACCCCTACTGTTTTATGGATCATTTATGAGTGGGTGACCCATGTCCCCTCTCTTTTCAATGTTTTCTAAAACCCCGAAACATAGCCGTTATGCTGCAGAATTTTCGTCTCAAAATGCCTCTCTCTTTTCTCAAAATTATTTTATGTTATAAAGTGAATACTCAAAGCTCTTATTTATACAATGGTATTCACATATATATCAAAATGTTCTATTTTAAATTCTGGTATTTACATACATGAGACCCACTTTCCCTTTTCGTGGGATTAAAGTGACGTAAAGATCATGTCTTTAAAGCAGTTTTTAAAACGTTATGATTATGAAATGAAATCCATTTATTTTATGCTATGTGGGTTATTTATGAAATGTTTGATGATGATATATGTGGCTCACATGATAATAAATTCAAATTTAAGGGTGCGCCCTGATAGCGCTCCAATGCATTGGGTAATGATGTAACCACTAGAGATTACAATTTTCACGATACCTTGGTGAATAACCTTGGTAATTTTCAAATGACACCTTGGGGATGGACCTTGGTGATATGTTCATGATTTTCTATGTTAAATGATGTAGCCACATCTTCAAGTTATGAAAAATGTTATTTTTATTATGAAATGCCTCATGATTTCTTTCCCATGCCTTAAAGTTCTTTTCATGTCCTTATTGAAGTATATCAAGTTCACATGTAAAATGTTCCTCTTGTTTCCCTTACTGGGCCTCCTGCTCACCCTTTCTTTTGATGTATGTCCCCAGGTTATGAGATGCAGTAATGAACCTAGGATGAACTTAAGGAGAAGCCTTTCAAGTGTTTAAGAAGAATGCTTTATGTTGCTTTCATGTATTTTGTTCCTGGTTTCCAAGACACTAGACCTTAAAGATCCTTAGTTATGTGTAATGTAATGAAAGTTTATGTTATAAAAAGGCGGGATGCTATTATTGGTATCAAAATATGGTTTAGTTATTTGTGTAAATTAGGATATAAAAACTTTAGGAAGAACCCCATAGAAAAGTTTAAACATAGGAGAACTTCCTGGTATTTTGGTAAGTATTGAGTAAGTGGTTTATCAAACAAATACATCCTTGTCTGGATACGAGCAGGTAGAGGCGGCTCTGGCACATATGTACATAGGGGTAAAACCCAAAAACACCGCTTTGAGATAGACTCGAACAGGAACTGGTGCACGATAACGGGCCTTGCTGCACTCTTGGTTACGACACTCCCGGGGGATATGTTTGGTAAATCACAAGCTTTTTATGAATCATTATGAAGGAATTATAGAAAAGTGTAATTGTCTAAGCATGAAGTCTTAGTTAAAAGATCCATAAATGAAATAAGTTTCTTACTAAGGTTTTATTCTTTTAGAAAATTGCGGGCAATAGGAGGAATCGTGCCGATGGTGACCGCAATGCACCATGTGCTGACGGCCCTCCAATGGAAGCCGGAATGGAAAAATTCATGCGAATGATGAACCAACTGACTCAAGTTATGAGTAATAACTTGAATCAAGCTGAGAGGCCGACCTCACCGTGAAGGGAACAACTTTCTGTTGAGTCCTTCATGTGTCAACGACCACCAACATTCAGTGGATCTACTGACCCATTGGTTGCGGAACAATGGATAAGCTCCATTGAAAAGATCTTTTTTGTACTTCATTGTTCGGAACAAGAAAAAGTCACCCTTGTTGTTTACCGCCTAGAGGGAGAAGCTGATCAGTGGTGGTCACTGATCAAAAACACGAAGCCACGAGGAGAGATGGAAACTATGGAGTGGGAAGAATTTTGGGGAATTTTCTTTAACAAGTATTTCCCTCGTTCCATGAGAACGAAAATGGAGAAAGAGTTTCTCGAGCTGAAGCAGAAGGAGAATGAATCTGTTGGAACCTATGAGATGAACTTCACAAGGATTTCCCATTATACCTCAAGCTTTGTCATGGACCCTAATGGGAAGGTTGATAGATTCTTTTTTGGACTACGACCTCATCTGCGGAAGAATCTATCCAATAGGGACTACGATAGCTATGAAGAAATAGTTCGAAGTGCTATGAAAGTTGAACTAGAGTTTGGGGAGACAGAGTGGTCTCACAAATCTAATGAGAAGAAGAGAACTCTAGAACCAAGCCTGGGAAGAAGTTTTGATCAGGAAAGAGGTGGAAAGCATATGCAACATCCCACATGCAATAAATGTGGAAAGAAGCATTCGGTGAACTGCTTGATCGGAAGTGGTAAGTGCTATAGGTGTGGAAAAGAAGGCCATATTTCTCAGAATTGTCGTAGTGATGTGAAGCCTCAACTTCCCAACACTAACGACAGAGGAAAGATGGTTCTGGCCCTACTCGAAGTCACATGCTTCAAGTGTGGACAGCTTGGGCACTTTGCTAATCAATTTCCAAATCCGAGGGCGGTGGAGGGGAATCACCATCAACCTCAGCAGAGGCCAAGGGAGCAAGGTCGTGCTTTCGCTATCACAACAGCTGAAGTTGAAGTCCCGAACGATGTGGTAGCAGGTACTCTTATTGTCCTCTCAAAACTAGCAAGTACTTTATTTGATTCTGGTTCTACGCATTCCTTTATTTCCTCCAAGTTTGCAAGGAATATAGAATCAATCCCTGAACTGCTAGAGGTAGAGTTGTCAGTCAAGACTCTAAGTGGGATTATCCTTGCATCAAAAGTATTTAGAGACTCTAGTGTTTACTTTGGTGAGCACAATCTTATCGCAAATCTAGTAGTCATTCCCATGATGGAATTCGACATTATACTAGGGATGGACTGGCTCTCAAAGTATAATGCTAAGATCAAATGCAGAAGTAAGGAAATCTCAGTAGTCTTGAATGAACGACCTACAGTTATCTTCCGAAGAGAGATATCCCGAACTGATCCCTATCTAGAAGCACCTCCTATAGCTTTCTTTATGGATTTAATCGGTGATGAGGAAGAAGGGAAAGGGAGCATACAAAATAAAGATGTTCCGATTGTTCAGGAATACATGGATGTATTTCCTGAGGAGTTACCTGGACCTCCCCCAGAAAGAGAGGTAGAGTTCTCCATTGAACTCGTACCTGGGTCTCAACCGATATCAAAGACTCCGTATAGAATGGAAAATGTGGAGATAGAAGAGCTAAAGAAACAACTCCAAGACTTATTGGAGAAGGGGTTTATCCGACCGAGTGTGTCTCCTTGGGGAGCACCAGTTCTCTTTGTGAAGAAGAAGGATGGATCAATGCAGCTATGCATTGATTATAGATAACTGAACGGGATCACAGTGAAGAACAGATATCCTCTTCCAAGAATTGATGATTTATTTGACCAACTTCGTGGGGCTCAATTCTTCTCTAAGATTGACCTTCGATCTGGTTATCATCAACTGAGGGTGAAGAAGGAAGATATTCCAAAGACTGCCTTCCGATCAAGATATGGGCATTATGAGTTTACTGTTATGCCCTTCGGGTTGACTAATGCTCCTTCTATTTTCATGGATTTGATGAATAGAGTCTTTAAGGACTACCTTGATAACTTTGTGGTAGTTTTTATTGATGATATTTTGATATATTCAAAAAGTTGTGAGGAACATGAAGATCATCTGAGGGTTATTTTGAAAACTCTACGGAAGGAGAGACTCTTTGGGAAGTTCGGCAGGTGTGAGTTTTGGTTACAACAAGTGGCTTTCTTGGGGCACATCGTAACCAATAAAGGAATCTCGGTTGACCCTGCAAAGACAATGGTTGTGGAGGAGTGGCCTCAACCCACAACAGTAACTGAGATTCGTAGTTTCCTCGGTTTAGCGGGATATTATAGGAGGTTTGTGAAAAACTTTTCACGACTTTCTAATCCACTAACCAAATTGACTCAAAAAGGGGTTAAGTTCATCTGGACAAAGGAATGTGAGGAAAGTTTCTAAGAGCTGAAGAACAGATCGGTTACTGCACCTGTGTTAACACTACCCTCTATCGGAGAAGGATTCGTTATTTTTAGCGATGCATCTCTGAAAGGGCTTGGGTGTGTCCTCATGCAAAATGAAAAAGTAATTGCTTATGCATCTCGACAGTTGAAGATTCATGAGCAGAACTATCCTACGCATGATCTAGAGCTGGCGGCAGTTGTTTTTGCTCTAAAGATATGGAGGCACTATCTTTATGGGGAGAAATGTGATATATACACTAACCACCAAAGTCTAAAGTATATTTTCACTCCGAAAGAATTGAACATGAGACAAAGGAGATGGTTGGAGATTATTAAAGACTATGATTGTTCAATTCATTATCACCCTGGAAGAGAAAACAAAGTCGCGGATGCGTTAAGCAGGAAAGATCCTGTTGTTCTGGCAACAATGAGGATCCTGGGAGATCCCTTGATTAAAGATCTAGTAAAACTGGACATGGGAATTATAAGGAAAGGGACATAATCAACCCTATACCAAATGATTTCTCAACCTTCATTACTAGAGAAGATCAAGAAGGCTCAAAAAGAAGATCCTTTGCTGCAGGAGAAGTTGGAGGCTGTAAAAGATGGGAAGTTACCTGATTTCAATATTGATCAAGAAGGTGTATTGAAATTTCATACAAGACTATGTGTCCCATCTATTCCGGAGATAAAGAAAGAACTGATGGATGAAGCTCATAGATCTACTTTCTCTATACATCCGGGAAGCACTAAGATGTATAGAGACCTTCGTGATCATTATTGGTGGGATAAAATGAAGAGGGAGATTGCCGATTACACTACAAGGTGCCTGGTGTGTCAGAAAGTAAAGGCAGAACGACAACTTCCTAAGGGGGTATTACAACCGCTACCCATACCAGTATGGAAGTGGGATAATATCACTATGGACTTTGTAACTGGTCTCCTGAAAACATCCAAAGGAAACAATGCGATATGGGTTATTGTGGACCGTCTCACCAAGACAGCCCATTTTATCTCTATTCGGGAAGATTTCTCTCTGGATCAGCTTGCCAAGATATACGTGAAGGAAGTGGTAAGGCTGCATGGGGTACCACTATCCATCGTATCTGATCGTGACCCAAGATTCACATCAAAATTCTGGAGAAGTCTTCAGCATGCTCTGAATACTGAATTGAATTTTAGTACGGCCTATCATCCTCAAACTGATGGCCAATCTGAAAGGACTATTCAGACACTCGAAGAGATGTTGAGATTATGCTCAATGGAATTTAAAGGTGGATGGGATCAACACATCCCATTAGTGGAGTTCTCCTATAACAACAGCTTCCATGCGAGTATTCAGATGGCACCCTATGAAGCTTTGTATGGAAAGCGGTTGGTGAGAGGAAGCTTCTTGGGCCTGATCTCGTGCAGGAGATGACGGAACAGGTTCATGCCATCCAACAACACATAAATGCTGCTCAGAGTCGGCAGAAGAGCTATGCCGACAATCGTCTAAGGGACTTGGAGTTTGGTGTTGGTGACAAAGTCTTCCTTCGAATTTCTCCATGGAAGAGATTCATGCGGTTTGGGAAGAAAGGGAAGCTCAGCCCCAGGTACATTGGCCCCTATGAAATCCTTGATCGCATAGGAGCAGTGGCCTATCGTCTAACACTTCCACTGAACCTAGCTCAAGTTCATGATGTCTTCCATGTATCTCTCTTGAGGAAGTACATACCCGACCCTTCGCATGTACTGAACCCAGAGGTGGTACAACTTGAACATGACCTCTCTTATGAGGAGCAGCCAGTGGAGATCTTGGACCGTAGAGACAAGGTTCTACGAAACAAGACTACCCACCTTGTGAAAGTGTTGTGGAGGAATCATAAGTATGAAGAAGCGACTTGGGAGCCTGAGGAAACGATGAAGCAAAAGTACCCTCACCTTTTCGACTAGGCCTCAAGTATAAATTTCGGGGATGAAATTTCTTAAGGGGGGAAGAATGTAACGACCCAATCTTTTTGAGTAGTATATTAACTTACTCTTAATGATTTAATAAGATGTTAATGGTTAATGCAGAAAGAGGAGGCGATGGCTTCATCCAGTAGACTTGAACCTTATGAAGCCCACTTATCAGAGCTTGGGAAGGAGGTAGCATCTGTGGGCTTCGCTTTGGACCAAGCCCAAGCCGAACTCCAGCGTGTCAAGCTTGAACGGAAACGCCTACGGGAGAAGTTCAAGTTAGTAGAGATTACTACTAGGGCAATGTTATCCGAGCCTCCCTCAGATTCTCTCACCATAGCACACCTTACACTTAGGTCATATGTCGGTGTTATAAGGGGCTATGTGACGAGACCCTAGCTTCTTTGTGTAATCCTTTGGGACGAATGAATTGAGATTTCTTCCTTTAGTGATGTTTGTGAAATTTCAAATGTTCGGATAATTTTAGAATGTATTTTATTGATGAATTTCGAAAAAAGGATATTTTAAAATATTTATGTAAACCCTAAATAACTAATGATGTGTAATGATTTTCAAAAAATGGTCTTCTACAAAAGTGTTCAGTAAGGAATTTGGATTCTAATAAGATCAACTTAATTTTTGATGAATAGTAAATTATGAATAGTGATTTTACGCTTAGGATTAGTAATGTGACCAAATGGATTAGTAATTTCACTCAAAGAAAGTTTTAATATAATTTAGACACCTAGATTAAGTAATGTGATTCAATAAAATGGGTAAATAATGGTTTCATAAATTATTATTCAAGTATTAGTTTTTTCGGATGAATAGTGTTTTTTAATTAAAAATTTAATTAAAAATAATTAGAAAATTATTTTTATAAAAATGACTTTATTTTTGAACTCAGAGAATCGATATTATGTTATGGTAATTTTTGGGGATTTTTCTGAAAAAAATGAATTTTCGGTGAATAGTGTATTTATTTAAAAATAAAATTAAAAATATTTAGAAAATTATTTTTATAAAATGGAGTTCATTTTTGAAATCATAGCATTGATATTTGGTTAATGTGAAATTTTGGGATTTTTCTGAGAAAGTTGAATTTTCAGTGAATAGTAAAAATACTGTTTTAGGGTTTCGGTATGTTTAATGACATCATAACTATGTCATGATGATGTCATGAGATCTTTTAAGGGTTGGCCGGCCAAGGGTGATGAATTATTGTTTTGGGGGCCCCATGTGGCCTAACTCCTTGATAAATGCCAAGGGAGAGCACATGGGTTTGAGAAAAGCACATGTGAGGTGTCCCTTGGCCATTATTGCCTTGTCCCCTCACTTTCCCTATAAATACCCACTCTTTCCTCCTTTAGTTTTCACTCCCAACTCTCCCCCAACGAATTTCTGGTCTTCTTACCTTCCAAAGAGTCCTCCCAAGGTGCCCCCAAGCCCTCAAGGTCCAAAACTTTGAGTTTCAAGAGTCACGTTTTAAGGTAAGGGATCTGACCTCTCTCTTTCTTTTCATGTAATCTCTTTTATGTCATTCCTTTTATGCTACATGTTCTTATGTGAGAGTATGTTCTTTTATATTCCTATTACTTCCCTTTTCATGTTTATATGATGAGATATCCACTCTTACTCTCAACATTTCATTTTATGAAAGTTTAAGTGACGCCGGTAGGCTGCCGAATTTTTAAGGGATCCTTTCACCCTTCTCATTTTTCAAGTTCGATTTTCATATCAAGTCTTTCAAGTTCCTTTTTATTATGTTGGGGTATGATCTCTATGCCTATCATACTGATCTCTTATGATCATATGATGAGAGACCCTATTTGATCTTGTCAATTCATTTTTATTGAAGTTTAAGTGACGTCGTTAGGCTGCCAAATTTTCATAAGAGAAATCTAATTTTTGTCTTCCTTCCATGTTTTTCATTTCAAATGGTATGTCCTCCAAATTTCATTACCATGTCCATATATCCTTCTTATTCCGTCCCCCTACTGTTTTATGGATCATTTATGAGTGGGTGACCCATGTCCCCTCTCTTTTCAATATTTTCTAAAACCCCGAAACATAGCCGTTATGCTGCAGAATTTTCGTCTCAAAATGCCTCTCTCTTTTCTCAAAATTATTTTATGTTATAAAGTTAATACTCAAAGATCTTATTTATACAAGGGTATTCACATATATATCAAAATGTTCTATTTTAAATTCTGGGATTTACATACATGAGACCCACTTTCCCTTTTCGTGGGATTAAAGTGACGTAAAGATCATGTCTTTAAAGCAGTTTTTAAAACGTTATGATTATGAAATTAAACCCATTTATTTTATGCTATGTGGGTTATTTATGAAATTTTTGATGATTATATATGTGGCTCACATGATAATAAATTAAAATTTAAGGGTGCGCCCTGATAGCACTCCAATGCATTGGGTAATGATGTAACCACTAGAGATTACAATTTTCACGATACCTTGGTGAATAACCTTGGTAATTTTCAAATGACACCTTGGGGATGGACCTTGGTGATATGTTCATGATTGTCTATGTTAAATGATATAGCCACATCTTCAAGTTATGAAAAATGTTATTTTTATTATGAAATGCCTCATGATTTCTTTCTCATGCCTTAAAGTTCTTTTCATGTCCTTATTGAAGTATATCAAGTTCACATGTAAAATGTTCCTCTTGTTTCCCTTACTGGGCCTCCTGCTCACCCTTTCTTTTGATGTATGTCCCCAAGTTATGAGATGCAGTAATGGACCTAGGATGAACTTAAGGAGAATCCTTTCAAGTGTTTAATAAGAATGCTTTATATTGCTTTCATGTATTTTGTTCCTGGTTTCCAAGACACTAGACCTTAAAGATCCTCAGTTATGTGTAATGTAATGAAAGTTTATGTTATAAAAAGGCGGGATGATATTATCGGAGTAGAGGATAATATGATAATTTGATGCTTCATCTTGGCTGGTTCACCCAAGTTTTACCAAGATGTATCAGGATCTATGACGCTAGTATTGGAGTCCTGGTATGAAATGTGAGATTTTTGGATTCATCACATAGTGTTCCACCTATCAGTAGGTGAAGGAATAACATCAGTGACTGGTAGGTCTTTTAAATCTATTTTCCATTCTTGATTGTAAATGGGATGATGTTTCGATGGATTGAGTGAGTGGTTGACCCAGATCACCTCCTGGAAATGATACAATGTGGGTTTTTATTGATCATTTGACAAAGGTCACACACTTCTTACCTATGTGATAGACCTTATTAGTATATAATCTATGAAGTTTTTTCATTAGGTAGGTCGTACATCTTCATAGAGCTCCGCAATCTATCATTTCTAACAAATATTCTCATTTCACGTCATGGTTCTGGTAGGGGTTATAGAAGGACTTAGGTACATAGGTTCTTTTGAGCATGACCTATCACCCTCAGACTAATGGGTAGATAGAGCATATGATTTAGGTTCTAGAGGATATTCTTTGTGCATGTGTCCTTGAATTTGGGGGTTTATGGGAGAAGCACATTCCTATCATTGATTTCTCTTATAATAAAAGATTTAAGGATACAATTGAGATGAATCCTTATGAAGCCTTATATTTTAAGACTTTCCACTCACCTTTTTGTTGGATAAAGGTAGGAGAGATAGCTATGCTTGGACCACATCTCATACAAGAGACTATAGAGCATGTCCAATTGATTAGAAATAGCATTATGACATCTTAGTCTAGACAGGGGTCGTATGACAACAAACATCGATGATCTCTTGAGTTCAAGTTTTGAGATCGGGTTTTCTTATGAGTCTCGCCCAGGTTGATCCATATCCATATTCAAAGCTATTCTCTCACTTAGTTCTGTTGGACCCTTTGAGGATGTGAAATGGATAAGACCAGTGGCTTACCAGTTATCCCTTCCTTATAAATATAGGTCAATGAATGATATATTTAATGTATCTTAGCTTTACCAAAATCATCTAGTCACAACACATGTAGTTTCGTCTAATGAGGTTTAATTGGATGTATATGATTACTTTGAGGAGTATCCAGTGAGTATTTTTGATCAAAGTGTGAAGACACTCTCAGTTAGGTCAGTTCCTTTGGTATGTGAGTTATGGAATCACGAATAGGTACATAATGAGACCTAGGAAGGGTAAGCTAATGTATGAGCTCGGTGGTCAGATCTATTCTCTGATGACACCACTTTACCCTCATAAGGCCAACTTGGTGATGAGTTTCTTTAAGGAGGGCAGGTGGTAATGACCCATATTTTCATGAAGGTACAAATTGTTTGTTTTGGGTTAAATTTCCCCTAAATGATTCTTATAATGTTGCACCATGTATTCACTAGGGTCATAAGGGTGTTCGGTGCTGGTTTAGATCCCGAACCCTCATGATTTTTGAAAAATGACTGGACCACACGGTTAGTAGAAACTGTGCCACCTAGCCCGCATGGTCTACACTAACCATGTAGGAAAAAAAAGAGGAGTAGTGGGAGCCACATGGTTTTCCTGAAACTGTATGACTCTAGGATCATTCCCATTTAGAAAACTACTAACATATGATAGTGTTATTTCATATGGTTTGCGCATGGTTAGTGAAACTGTGCACCTTAACTGTACAAGGTCTCTCCTTACGAAGTAATATTTGAAAATTTGGTGCACGATTTGGCCAACCATGTGTTCAAACCATGTGTCTTTGTTTTTAAGGGTGAAAGGTCCAATATTCTCTTAATAACTTAATAAACCTAATTTATTTCCTTCTCCTCCCATTTCCAGTGGCTGGATGTGTTTCCTCCTCCAATACCCTTTCTTCATTCTCAACCTAGGTTCTCCTATATCTCTCACATCTGAAGTCCAAATTAAGATATATCAGAAGCATCAGATTCATCTCGATAAAATATATAATCCTATCCCTTCCTTTTTCAATTTATATTTAGATCTGTTATGCTATTTAGGTGCAATCCCTTTTCCCTATTTTTAGGTAATTTCACCATTTTGTCGATTTCTTATAATCTACTTCAAATATGAGGTTTCCATAGGACAAGGAGTCATAAACGACCCTAAGGTAGGTGGTATCACCATTTTCCCCAAGATTTATGGTGTTTTAATGGATTTTTCATTATTCCACACACCTTCCTTCATCATGCATTTCCATTTAATTGATTAGTTCATATTAAATTGATATATACGCACTTCTTAAGATCCATGGATCATTTTTTAGTAGATTAGAGGATGTTGGCCTCAGTTAGGGGCACCCCTTGGTTTTGCTAACTTTAATTTCCCTTTTTAGTTAATTGCTTAATTTATCAAGATAACTTCTAAGAATTCGACAGAGATTATAAAAGGAATTTCATCTATTATGTGTTTTTCTAATGAACCCATGGAATCTCCTAAGTTCTTGGCCAAAATTATAATTGGAATTTACCATGTGGGTAATTTCCTTGATGATAATGACATCTTCTAAGAGCCTCTTAAACCCTATAAATTGAATTTACATGCAATTATTAACTGAATGTAATGTATTAAATTGAAGGGGTTTTTCATGATGGCTTTCCATAACTGAAATAAATTAAATGTATTGAATGGAATTACTTATAAATCATGGTAATTACAAACCTTTGTTTATGATTATTTCAATGCTCATTGTAAATTGTAATGAATTATTATAATTGAATGTGAATATTGAATTACATGAGAGTTACTGTAACTATGGTTATTCTTTGATATAGGTTGTGGTATGATGGTGAGGGTTCTTTTGAGCATGAAGATATCATGCTCTCTTACATCGGGTGTTGAGCATGATGTCTCAAACCACTAACATTATTTGGATAGTGGAAATGACACACCATGTCCCTTGTTTCAAGTTTTGAGGTGATGGTGCACTCATCATCTCAAGTGGCGAGCTTGATGCCTCCCACTCATTCTGAGATGTGAGGCTTGTACCCTATTTCTTGAACTTCTAGACTCGTTCAGACTAGTTATGGATGGATGATTTATGCCCCAGTCTATCTAGAACATAGTATTATAGGTATATAGACACTTATTTACACACTTAGTTGGTCCATATAGGTCGATGAAATATTAAACTATACTATATATATTATTACTATATATATAGTTATTGATCAGACAATCATTCTGGTCATGAGCCGAAGCAGGTAGAACCGCCAGGTTCCCTTAGGAACCTGAGCGGGATGTTATTTATTTATTCATCATTGTAAATTAATTATTATTACCTACACACTATTTAGTTATGATCATTGATTAGATTACTTCTAGACATCATTGGTTGGGGCTTACTGGGACTTAATCTCACACCCTACTCAGGATGCCTTTGGTACTAGAGAATATTATATGACTACTAGTATGGATAATGGAAATAACCCTACTAAAGATTCTTGATATTCTTACTTATAGATATATCATAGGACCAGAGGAATAATCATATGCTCGAGATACTAGTGGAGAATATTTTTTTCTTTTTTCCATTCTGAATAGCATGATTTTATAAGAATTTTCCTTATTCCCAATTTGTATATCATCATTCCATGGATCCATGAATATGACACTACCTGGTGTATTTTGATTATTATTTAGTTGCTCAATTATTTATTCTTCCATTGCATTATTATTCTTCTTGACTATATATGTTTTTGATGTTTTATGTTTTTGGTTGTATCTATTGTTCCACTCTAATCAGAGGGTATAGTCTCTCCACCATACCACCTTTACACCCTCACTACTAGTCAGTAACCTCTAGTATATGGGTAGGCACACTTGATTCCATGTGACCCACCGGCTTAGGGCATGGGTTAAGTGGACCCTAGGTTGAGACAATACAAAATGTGTTTTAATGGGTTTTTGGGGTGTCTTGTGACTCGTATACAGGGTGATCGACCAAGAAGGGGTTCATAAAACTCCCTTCTATTATAAAGGGAGTTCTCCATAAATTATTTCAAGGAATTAGTGTTGTTCTACTTGGATAAAATATTGAGGTATGATTCTACTATAGTGTAGTGGAATGTTTCTAAAAGATGGGTATTTTTATCATCTTATCTAAAAGAGGCCCTGGAAAGATTATCACACTAGGTTACATGATGATTTATCATGGATCATATATATTTTGAGGGTTTCATGCACCCTCTTGCTTAAATATTTGATCTATATATGGTTCCTAGTGCTTTGGAGATGATGTAAGGCTTGTAAGGGCTTGATTGTGAGTGTTCGGGGTATTTTTTAAGGGAATAACTATTCATGAGGTAAGTGGTCCCTTAAGAATACCCTTTGGTTTATCCATTTTATTTATGAATCATGTGATATGTAGTCTCCCCGTTGTGGGATAATGACCTTTTTAAATTAAATAAACTATTTTATTAAAATAAATTCTTATGAATGGAATGAAAAAGTGTCAATGTCCATGATGGACCCTTCATCACTATCTTAGTTCCTCATACACCAATGGTTAATGTTGTGATTATAAGAATTATTCCTTGAGACATACCAACCCTAGGAGTAATAATAAAATGAAATGGATTGTACATAGCTGCTCTAATGTAGGTTCCCTTTGAGACCTCCTTGTAGAGGAGAGTACTAGAATGAGATGAGTGTCTTGGTTAGGCCATGACAAAATCTTGAGATGCTTTAAAGCCTGTAATTTAATCTATATAAATATGGGATGAGTCCCCCCCCCCACTAGCATGTGAGTTCTTGGGTGGGTATACCCTTACTAGATTATAATAGGTTGGGTGGGGAGACCAACCTAGTATGACTTTGGGAAGTGTGACGGGCATTGCACCATATTTCTAGAGTGAAGTTAGTGTGTCTTTCCTATGATTCCATTGAGGATGTATGATAATCATGGTGATTTAAATAGATTTAATTCCCTCAGAGTGAAAGGCTTTTCACAAGAGATAAGATTGATATAAGGGAATCCATATAGAGTGTCTGTTCTATGGAATAACCTAGGGGACTCTAGTGGGTTCCCTTTGTTTTGTAACCCTTTAGAGGGTAATTTTGGGAGTGGGTAGTGATGATTTTTGGTGTATCATTATAACTTGAATATATTATGTGATCCTAGTAGGACTACAGTGATAGGGATAGGTCACACACTTAAGAGTCCGACCTTGGTTGTATACAATGGGATGGGAATGTGGCCAACACATTTTACTAATATTAATATTATGAGATGTTACAGGGTGGATTCCAACCCACTGATTATTTACAATTGAGATATTACCAGAGATACTTGATTATTATGGGATGTTAAGGATTAACACCCTATGATCCTGTGATGTTTGGTGATCATGGGATACCATAGATTATATCCCTAGGATCCCAGGATGTTTAAAAAATATGGGATTCTATGGATTAATTTCCAAGGATCCTGATATTATTGATGGTGGTTTGGGATGCTAGGGATTACATCCATAGGATCCACGTATATTTGATTATGATGAGATGTTAGGTATTACCTCCCTAGGATCTAGTGGCACCTGGTGATTGGGGGATGTTGGGGATTAACACCCTTGTATTGATGGATATTAATGAAGGTATGTCAAACATTACCTCCCTTGGATCCATGTATGTTTGATAATGATGGGATGTTATTGATTACCACTCAATTATCTAGTGATACTTGGTAATTTTGGGATATTGAGGATTACCTCCTTTAGATCCATGGTTGTTCAATGATGGTGGGATGCTAGGGATTATCTCCCTAGGATCAAGGTATTATTGATGATGATGGGATGAAATGGATTATCTCCCTAAGATCTAGTGGTACTTGGTGATTGGGGTGTTTGGGACTACTTCCCTTAGACCCATGTATGTTTGGTGATGATGGGATGCATGATATTACCTCCCTAGGATCTAGTTATGCTTAATGATATGGGATGTTTAGTGATACCTAGGATCCAGAGTTTGGTCTGATATCATGAGATATATAGGATGGTTCCTTCTATCTAGGGTTTATACCTTTTTTGTTTCTACATTCATGAAATCCAAAGTAGGGACTTGTATCCCCCTCTCCCTTAGGATAAGTGTCATAGTCAGAGTCATTTGGAACCAGAAAGAGTAGGTATAGTTGATCCCATGTGTTACATTACATCCCTAAGGATTGACAATAGTTATTTATTTATTCTTCTAAACTGTATTTATTTGTTTGTTTGATAATATTATTTTTCATTCACTGCTTTATTGGTTATACCCCATTAGTAGTGCCCTACTGAGTTGAACTCAAACCCCGATCGAGTGGCCACAAGACATTGGTACCTGAGAAAACATCATTGATCTCATTTTCAAGCAGGGAAGAGTACAAATGCTATATATTCAATCAACATAGATTGAATGGAATGGGAGACCCAAATGAATTGGGCATGAGGGTGGTGGTAAAGCCTCCTTGAATTTTATTTCTTTTGTCATATATTTGTGGTTGGACTAGTGCAAGATCATCTGATGTATACTGGCATGACAGTGTGTTTGTATTAATTATGATTCGACATTTTATTTGATATAACATGGATTTGATTTATTGATTCCCCATATTATGATGTGGTATTCTAGATGCTTTTTTGTTATTTTTATCATTTTTATACTTTGATATGAGAGTATAGTCACTCTACGATAACACCCTAGACCATCCCTACTAGTTGGTAACCCTTTTCGAATGTGGAGGAGTGCCTGAGCTCGCATGGTGACGCCAATTGGGACATTGAATGATGCTCTCCGGTTGTTGGGATTTTACAAAGTGACATTAGAGATTTTGTTTTTTATCACTATTTTGGAAATGGTGTAATGGTTATCTAGGTATTTTTTTGGATCTTGTGATGAACCTTCTACTAATCCTCCATAAAAACTATTTTTTATGGGAAGTTCGAGTTACTAAGTATATGGGATATCTATTCTTGGTTTCTTATTTTAAAATTGTATGATTTCACCAAGCATTATGCACTTAGGTTTTTTGGATTGATGATGTATGGGTTTTTTTATCTTATCCTATTAGTAAGAGGCATGTGTACATGCATCATTTTTAAAACATATGATTCACATCACATACTTATTCTTTTTTGTGATTTATGTCACTGAAGACAGAGGTTTAAACTATTTAAATCAACAACAACAACTTATATGATGTTTTACCATTTAAATTTTTGGTTTCATTCTAATCATCTGAAACATTATATATTTTCTCTTTATGATAGGTCATATAGATCTTATAGTGAGATGTTCCTTGGATGATATCTATATAGTCCCTCCATGCATGGGATATATATTGACCCCTAGTGGGTTAGTGTAGGAATTTTATGCCTTTATGATCATCCTATTGAGTTTGATTGTGATACTAATTCTGAAAGGAAAATGGGTTTACTTATTTTAAGTAACAAAAATAACCTATCAAGTGTTTTCTCATATATATTCTTAGTGTAATTATAATTAATCTAACCATATGACTATGGTATATTTAATATGAATAATAATGGGGAGATTTTGTTTTATATACATTTATTTGGATGGTATCATGATCCAAGAGGGGTTAGTTCTATACACATATTCTCAGTGAGGATTTTTTCCCTGGAGTGGTTGGTATACATGGAATGTGATTATTGATGCATACATATGCATATACATATACATATATATGAAAAATCTAGAGGGGGTGTTTTGGCATGTGATTTTATAGGTGATATTGTGAAAAGAGTAGGGATATTCCCCATGAGTTGTGACATATGTGATATTTGGTTTATAGGCTAGGTGGGAGAGATGAGTTCCTTGAGATTTTTCTTTGGTTATTGGAGGGTTGAGAATTTTTTCGACATAAGTTGTGATATATGTGAGGGTAACCTGAGATAGGAGTTAGACCAGGCTTGTGAGTGACCTAAAGACAGGGATCATGAACGATTATTTGGGTTATAAGATTGGAACATGAGATGTTCTACAGGATATATGGTATAGGCATAGATATTACTTGGGTCTTTATGTTGTAAATAACTAGATCTTATTTTGTTATCAACATTGGTTTTGATGGAAAGGATTAGTGTGATGCATAGCCATATTTTTTTGGTTTGGTACCCAATGAGATAGTGGGTTTTGATCTTAGATGGTCGGATCTAGGATGGGTATAGTACAGGTAGATGCTTCTGGTTTAGTTAGGATTCCTTGGTTAGTAGGTATTCATGTGATTAGCCTTATCATGACTGATATATCAATATTATCGATAGAAATCACTGAGGTAATTTTGGCTAGATGAAATTGAAATATGGTGGGACATAGTAGGTGGTTTAGGCATGTATTATTTGGATTGATAAGGATGAATTGGGTAGGTATGATTCAGTTGACATGGAAGTATAACACTGAGGTGTATGAATATTTGGGTATGATTTATTTTTCTATTGAGGGTTGATGATCACCAATCTAAAGGATGACTCGTGAGGTGGCATGGGGAACAAACTAATGGTTTTATATTTTTTCTCTTAAAATAACTCATGGATCTATAATTTTTATCCTAGTTTAATGAAGTTCGATTCATGGGATCATGGGATAGGATGTGTGAATGGGTGATATGGTAGGGTGCCCTTGTTGAGTTTGGATAATATAGAGATGAATAATGGATGAGGACTTATGATAGGGTTATTAGAGATCACTTTTCCACGAGAATAGGAGAGTGAGTGTTGGCATTACTTTCAGGGGGAAAGTATCAATGCATAAGGGAAAGTGCATGCTAGTTATGAATGGTTACCATTATTTGACTGTCGATTAATGTCTGTGTGTAATCCGAGGATTGATGGTTTTTGATGAAATTCTTAAAATAATGGCTTTCATAATGTGTTGATTAAATTTGGGATGGCCATATGTGGTGAGAGGTGACATTAGATATGGATTACGGTATCGTGGTGCGGTCTACCTAAGTATGTTCCTTGACATAGATTGGCAGGATTAAGTATTGTTAGAACCTGTCAAGGTTTCACTTCATGAGTGGTATAAGGAAATCTATATGGTGGGGGATGCACCATAGGCTATTTGAGGGTGTAAACCTCATTATAAATGAATATTTAGTGGATGTTGAGAGAGATGATCTGAGAACGGGTATCAATCGATGTATCATGTTGTCACTCGAGTGTGAGTGGGATGGTCACATATAGTCATTATATATAGTAATGGATAGAGTGTGGGATATAGAGAAATATCCCTAAATATGGTAGGGTTAGGTATCTAGTGAGTTCAATAGATCGATGGTTGATATGGAACATGGGATCCAATGTGCTGGTAAATATGATTTTATCTGGTTCCTTAATAGATTACATATGATAATTCATATGTTCTATTAGATGGATTATATTCATTAGAATCAAGATAAATATGGGTTTAATGTGATCTAAGTGTGATTTGGATATGAGAAATATAGATACTCATGATTGGATTACTATGGTGTATTTGGTAGGTCAAGGAACCAATCATGGAATTACACTATGCGTTGAGTACATACTTCAGTGTGGGTATTGGATGATCTTGGGATTCATTCAAAAGTTAAGTCATTATAATTAGGTGATGAGAAACAATTTTGGTGGGTATGGCCAAGCATTTTTGAGAAAATTTATATGGAGTACTGACTAGTTTTCTTGTATGAGATTGGGTACAGTGATATGGAAACCACACCAAGCATGTCATTGGACCACTAGGAATGTATTTTTAGTAGGCGGATCTGATGATGGGGAGCACCATGGATTAGAATATACCTTTATGGATAGAGAATTATTATGGGGAGAACCACGGTTCATAGTTTGAATTGATTGAAAACACAGTGGTTTCATAGTTTATATTAGTGTTATTAAACATTATCTCGATTTTGGTGATGATAACCAATGAGTGGATCAATTTCAAAAGAATTGTGCACCTTTTATTTGGAGTTGTGCAGTGGAATATCATTTATAATACAAGGGTAGAATTAATTGAGTTATTAATTAATTAAAAACTAGTATAGTTAGATCTTTTTTGTTAAATAACACTAAATATTCTTAGGGACAAGAAGTGCTATAGTGGGGAGGTTGAAAAAACCCACATTCGTACGAGTTATGAAATATTATGGGAATCACTAGTAGAAAATAATTTTTTAAAATAATTTTTTAATATTCAATATCGATAGGTGGTGTTAAAAATAATAGCTTCAATTATGATTTTTTGAAAAGTGATTTTGAAACTTCAAATAAGAAAACATTTAAGTAAACTTTCAACATCCATTTTTTTTAAACCGACATTGAAAGAGGCTTTATATGTCTATTTTATGGTATAAAAATTGTGTAATATTATAAAAAATCAATATTTCCAAAAAAAATATGGTAAAACTGACATGAAAGAATCTGAAAAATAAAATTTAGCATTCCAAGTTTATTTTTTAATATTACTAACATGGAAAGAAGCTTTCAACGTCGGTTTTGGGTAAAAACCAATGTCAAAATCTCCTCTCTTTCAGATTCCATATTGGTTTTATTATAAATTGACATAGAAAGTTAAAAAAAATTTAAAATATAAATAAATACATGCCCCAAAAATCTATGACATGTTTTCAAGTAAAACAAACAGTAAAAAACAACATAAACCAAAAAAAATTTTTCTAAATAATCATTTTCAAACTTTACTTAAAAGAGACATACATGATACTCAATATATGAATTAATTATGCCTAAAAATAGTTTTAACATTTTTTGAACGTGGGTAAGTTCTTCATACATATATGAAGAAACATCATCGAAAACCTACTATAACAATGAATGTTGTAAGATTAAAAAAATATAATATTTTGAGATAAAACTTAAAAATTTTAATACAACTAACCTTATTAAATTTAGTCATCATTCCAGTTGTGATGATATGAAATATGAATCTTAAAACATAATAACCACATTAAACATTTCTTTTTAAATGATTACATTGGGGTTATGAAACATTAACTTAAATATAAAAACCAACATATATATATACAAGAGAAAACATATATTATCTAATATAAAATTTATTTACCATTATTTTCATGTATTTAATTTTATTTGGATTCTGTATCGATAATTTATCATTGTTAAACTTTTCCCAGGACCATTGTTTTCATATATAACTAAAAACAATTATAATATGAATATTTAAGATTAAAAAACATATAAAAAGGAATAAAAATTAATTTTTTTAATAATTTTCCCAATTTTTTATGAACTCAACCTAATAAAGCGAAAAACCTATATATTTTACATTCATGTGGGTGGAATATTAATAATATCTAATTAATAATACAATAAAAAAATTTCAAAATAAATAAAATTATAATTAATATTAGTTAATAATTATATTAGTCTTCTTAAGAATCAAGTAATGGAAAAAACTAACACCCAATATCCATATTTGATAATCTTTCACATATATATGAAACTCTAACATCATAATTAATATATAGAACATTAATTTAAATGTATTCTAGATCTATAAAATAATAAATGGCAGTGCTATCAATTTGAATGTAAAGAAAGTTGAGATTCCTAATTAAATAAGTAGTAAATTAAGTCACTTTAAGTTATATTTATTCAAATAAAGATAAATTAAAATTTAAATGTACTTGAATGGAAAACAACAACACATGTATGGTGAGATGATCTTAAATAATAATATCCATGATATCTATTTTGAATATTCTCAGTGTATAGTCTCTTCCATATATGTTATATATCATAAAAACTTATAAAACTTCTCTAAGAAATAATAAATTTGGGATAATCTTTTTAGCCAATAATAAATCTGGAAAGAATCTAAACTTTTTGGATCCTTAACCATTTGTTTATTTTTTAATAATTATTTTGATTTTAGATACTAATATATTAATTAAATATAATAACTCATTATTAGTAATTTATAATTAGATGTAAATAATATTTAGAAAACAATGCATACCTCGTATGTCAGATTATGAAGAAGGCTAACTAACTGGAGTAAAAAATAACCCACACAATCTCTAGCTCTGGTAAACTTTTTTATAGGAAATGACACTTGTGTATTTGGATCAATAATATCATACATCATTTCTCTTACCTAATCTAAATTCATAGTCTGATGATATAAATAATACCCAAAAATAAGTACCACTTTATCTGCTAAAATATATACATGGGGATCCCTAGCATACAATTCATAGTATAAGGTTAGATTTGAAGGAGGATGTAGAGGATCTGAGTAGGAAGGTTGTTTAGGTCGTGACTTCCTCGTCATTTTTTGAAACAAAGACTATACAACTGAATTAATTTTATCTCTCATGGATTTTTTTAGGTCTTCCAACTCATCTTTTAAGAAATCTATTTCTCCATCCCTCGATTTCTTACACAGACTACGGAAACTTTCTAATAATGACATGTACCTCATAAACTCTTATGCAACTAGGGTTTTCTATCTTTCCTAAAGTAGTATCTTAGAATTTCCATCCTACCCTCATGGATAAAATTATCCTATTTCACTTGATCTTATAGGTAATCCTAAAATGATATGTTAAAATGGTATATAGTGTTATTGATTTAAAAAATAAAAACATTCAAGAAAGATAAAAAATAATTTATTAAAATTATATCTACTACTTCTTTAGATTGATCAATAAGAAATTTTTTATTTTTTCATTCTCCCCCTCTTCCATTTTTTATGGATATTGGTGGAGATGGAGGATCGAACTGGGAATCATATAAGACACTACAATATTTAGATCTTAATGCATCAAAATTTTATGCAATAATTTTCTGCTTCAGTAAATTATACCCTCCACATGATAATGTATGAGGGTATACATTTTTAAACTCGATCTTTTGGTGAGATTGCTTGGGGGACAGTTACATAAAAATAAACAAATAAGTAATTAGGTAATATAAAAAAAATTAAATATACACTAATTAACATACCATAAATTCTATATCACTTTGGTTTGTGATTAATTTTATCCAAGTCTCTACATCTAAAATCAAATACTTGAGTCATGGGTTTTAATTCTGTAACTTCCCAAAAACATAATTTTTTCACAATTTTGTTTTAAAATCTCAACATATAACAATTGTTAAAGATGGACACTTTTTCGTAATTTATTTTATTTCTTAAATGTAAAATGTCATCTCTAAATAAATACATTAAATATTAGTCTTATAAAATATATAATTTTCAAATAATGAGATAAAAATAAATCAATTAAGATGTTTTTACACTAAGGAATCCCATGGATTCTATTTCATTGTCTTTTCAATATAGTTCCAATAAGGATATAAGATGTTAATCCTACAAAAACTCTACATGGAAATATAACTCTTAAAAAGTGTTTCATTTAGACGAGTTGGGTTATTATTGTCGTAAAATTTAATATATATCATCTAATATCCATGTGAAAGTGAATGTATTAGTAAACATGTAATCTCACATCTACCTACTCTAGGAATTATATTCTCTGTAGAAGAAGAATAAGAATAAGACTCCATCGTATGAGGCTCACCAAGAGTCCTGAAAATAAATTTTAACAAATTTAAAGTTTAATTTCATTAAATAATTTAATTACTAAATATTTAATAATATGAAAAAAAATCATGTTTATACCCCGTTAAATGTTCATCTACCTTTTTTTCTATCATTTAAATAGACTAATGTAATTATATTTTATATAGGTATATATTATTAGAAAAGTGAATATCTAAAAATAGTGAATAGAAAATATTTATTAAATAAATATTGTCACATGTGTGAATGTTTCAATAAAATAATAATGATTTCATGATTATTAACCAAAAAATATGTAACTTAAAATAATAAATCTAAAAATTAATTCAAAAATGATAGAAATTACCAATATTTATAAATTTAAATATCATAGTTACAAAAAAGTGCTTTATAATTGTAAATTTAACCAAAACGTGTTGATATACATTAGATTTTTCAATTAAAAATTTTTTAAACGACAATGTTGAGTATAAAATTTAACAAAAAAATCACAGAACTATAAAATATATATATATAAATATACAAATTAAAAAAATAATTTTTACATGTATAAATTTCAAAAAATAAATAAAACACAAATATTTACCTGGATAATTTGGACAGTAACTTAGTGTTTTCCACTATCCATTCAACATTATCATTCCATAAAAATTGTAATATTTATTTATTGTATTCATTATTATCATCAAGAATTCATATAATGGATGAAGAAACTTCACATAAATACATAACATCGTCATCATCCTCATCACCAAAATTATTCTTTTCCCTTTCAAAATGATGAATTACTAATCATTCAATGGGAAAGTAACATAAAATATCTACTATGAATGTGTTGTAACGATAAATGGTTCATCTTTTCCACTAATATTTTCAAAAGAACAAGTGTAAAACCTTACTCATCATGTTTCACAACACTGTTATTGTCTACCTAGTTACACTTAAACCCTATTACTCAAAATTTAGTATAATCAATTTCCCATATATCCTCAATAACTCAAAAATATGTAGTTATACCAAAATTTGGATTTTAACTTTTTCAATAAAAATGTAATTATTTAGAAATGACCATTACCCTACTATTTTTAACATTACACTTTTTATACTTATTTTTTGTGTAAAATATTTCACCATTAATATCCAAACCAAACCAAGTGATCCCATTATGAGATGTTCCCCTTAAAAACTATTTCAATATTTTTGATATAGATAAATATGTGTTGAATTTATCTTTTAACTATGAAAAAAAGGTATTTTTATGTTCAATATTCAATAAATTTTCATTTCTTTTTAGATATCATACCTTCAATAAAATAATTTTTTTATGATATATAGGGATGAAATTAATTTGAGTTGTTTAAAACATATAAATGTTCCTACATCACTTCATCAAATGGAATTGAATTTACATTTAAATCATGAATCCCTCTACCTTCACTATCAAGTATAAAATTTCAATATATAGGGAGACTAATGTTCTCCACTTTATAAAAAAAATTAGTAAGAAACTAAATTGGATCTTTTGATATATATTTTTAAACAATAGAGGCCTTCAGTTGATAAGGATTTGTAACATATCCCTTAAATATTTTCATATATATTTCAAAAGGATACTTCCTATATAAATAAATAGGCCCATATATTCTAATCTCATGCACAAAATGAATCACCAAATAAACCATTATATCAAAAAACATTGGTGGGAAATACATTTCCATTTGACAAAGTATTTAGGAAACTTCATTCTCCAACAAATATAAAAAATTTAGATCAAATAAATTACTATAAACGTATTTTAATAACAAAATTAACCCAATGATATACTTTATGATGGGTATCAACAATATACCATACAGTGTGATTGGTAGTTGTTTCTACATTAATACATATTAGTCATGATATTTCATACCTATTAATTTCAAATCTTTTAACGACACCATATTCTTCATATTTTATGAATATCCACTAGGTACGTTAATATCATGAAAACATTGAAAAAATTCATCTTATCACTCTTTATTAATATGTGACAATCCATAGGTAAATATTTTATGTGTCCTTTCATAGTAGGAGTGAACTCTAAATGTATTCTCATGGATATTAAAGCCAATATATTATGCAATCCATATTTTATCTTTTCTATTATGTCTAAAATGTTCTAATAAAACTATAAAATGTTTTTTTCTCAACATGAATAACATCAATGTTATTTTTATCTCTATAAATATCTAATAATGTATCCTAAATAAGATATTTTTTTTCTTCCAGGTATTTTTATGATGACCAGAACGTCATTTCTTTTCAAATGTGAAATCAATATTTTTCACCTTGTCATAATATTCTTTAGTTGAAAATGGTTGTGGTGTGATATAATTCTCATATAAATCATTAAATGTCTTTTTCAATATAAGATACAGATGATATGTTATCAAAAATATTTTATGTCGCATGAACACTTCCTTTCTTCCATTCTGTAATTGATAATGTGAAGTCTCTTCATCAAAAATTGTACATGATATATGTCCATTAACACTGTATACAAATAATTTTATATATAATTGAAATTATTTTATTATTAACATTATCATAGCATGTAAATAAAAATATTATTTATTGTATTCATAAAAAACATTAATACCTATCTCCCATAGAAATTTCAAATCATCAATCAATGGTGAAAGAAACACATCAATATTGTTTTGTAACTATTTCGGTATAGAAATAATAAATCTCACCACAACCTATATTTTATACACAAATATCCATGGGGAAATTTTTTAAAACTCCAAAAAAATATTCCATGAACTATTTTGGATACTGAGGATCTGATATAGATTCATTCCATATGTGTATAATCTCATTCTAATATTTCTAGCTTCACTTAAAAAATCTAGAATTTTTTTATCAAATATCATCTAGTGTGGTAAATTGTCAAGTTGGTGTAACTTTCCATAAAATATTCACTAATTTATAGTTTTTATTATCCAATTTGAATCATTTGAATTTAAAAATAGATGCTTCAAATGATTAATTATTAGAATATACCAAGTTTATTTAGCATGAGGTTTGGTATTAGTACTTGAAAATGAATCATAGTTGATTTTTCTATCCATATTATATCATGATGTCCCACATTTAAGACATTTTTATAAATATTTACATTAATTTCTATATAACACACAACCATTTGGGTAATCATGTATCCTTTTATACCCCAATCCCATTGCGCATAATATTTTTATTGCATCATAATTAGAATATAGAATCTTATTTCCTTATAAAATTAACTATTTTAAAAGCTAAATCAATTCAATGAAACTTGTATCACTCTACCCATTTCTTACTTTCAAGTTATCTAATATCAAAACTACTAATAATATTGTAAATTTAGTGTAACGTGAGAATAGTGTTTTATCATTATCTTCATACAATCATTCAAAAATTACTTCTTTTTATGGTTTCAATGGCTACAACATGAATTAATTCTTCAATGAGATCCTTTGTCTCATACAAAATATTTTCATTAAAATTAGTAATTTAATTTTTTTTATTTCACCATGCCACTTCCAACATGTATAATTATGGTTAAAACCATATAAAATCATACGATCCTTGATTTATCTATAATTTAAATTCACATATACAAACACATCACACATGGATAAAAAGTCGAATCTTTTTTTGGAGACTTTGTTAAAAAATTACAAGAAATATTCCACTTTGTTATCATGTTTATTAGTGGTTAATTATATATTTATCCAATTATGATCAATTAATTACCTAATATCACAATATAAATGGTGGATATATTAAAATATATAAACATTTAAAAATATATATAAATGGAAAATTTTAAAACATAAAAAACATATAATCAAAATAATAAATTAATAATTCATTGATAAGTATATAATCAAAAAAAATTATACAAAATAATAGAAAATATTTAGATACACCTACCTTTGAAGAGTTTCTGAAATTTAAATAAATGATAAAAAAGGATCTTAGTTATCAAGATGATCTACCAATATTTAATATCAAAAAATCCAATGGATTCTTAAAGTATATATTTATCATTATTTTAGTATAAGATATCAAGATGATTTAAAAATACCTAATATCAAAACATTCAACTCAAACATAAAATATCTATCATTCACTATCTAATTATCAATTAGGTTAACTACAAAAAAATTATACATATATATATAATTATAAATACGAACAATTATAATTAAAAATAAATTATAAATTGCATAATAAAAAAGAATTTATAATCATAAATACACTTATACTCTGAAACTAATTATAAATATAGTAATTTATAATTGAAACTGATTTATGTATAAAAATAAATGATTAAAATTTAAAACTAACAAATAAAAAAAATATTCTAAAAATAAAAAATAAACATTAAAGTTACAAAATATAGAGATTCAAGCTAAAAATATATGATAGAGGTATAAAATTGTGATTGATTTACTAAAAATTGAAAATAATGAAAAAAAATACATCTCAAAATAGAGATTAAATCTAACAATGGTGAAAATTGAACAAGATAAATCGAACAGAGGTTGGTGTGCTGAATGATGAAAAGGATGAGATATAAGGATGAAATAGAGAAAAAAATAATGAAAATTGAGAGAAAAAGATCAAATGAGGAAGATTTAGGGAGATAAAACAGGGTTGAGAGTCATATATTTCATGTATTAGGGTTTCTGAAAAAAATAATGATGAATGAATGGAGTTAAACGCATACATATATATATATTTTTTAAAAATTATTTTCACAGTAGTTTTTATTAAAATTGACAATAATTTTTTTTTAAATATGTTGCAGAATTTATTTTTATAAAACCTGATGCCTAAAGTTAAAATAACATTTGAAATCAGTTTTTTCAAAAAACCAACTTCAAGTGCTAATCAAAAAATATTTGGAATCTATTCCTAATAAAAATAAATGCTAAAGGTAAATTAGAAAGAAGTTTCATGTTCGTTTATTTAAAACTGACATTAAATGCATCTCTACATGCATTGTGATGTCATTTATAGACAAAATAATGTTAAAATTTCAAAATTGGAATCATAATTTTCTACTAGTAAATTTTATTTTATGAATTTTGAGAAGGGGTTATCTTGATAACTAAGATTTGGATTAAGGATCCTAAAGTTGGGGTTATCCCTAGTAATGTTTATGGATATGGTTTGAGGCTCAGGTGGTGGTTAGAGTTCTCAAGAGCTATATTTTAGGCCAAGAAGTGGGTCGGCTTGGTGAAAAGGGAAAACTAATGCCTGGGAACTCTCTTTATATAGATGGGAATGTGCTTAATATTTGAAAAAGCATATCCCTTATAATCTTATTATATGGGTGTGGGTTTTGGAAAACCTATTCATAGTGTGGGTTTTTTAAACCCCTTACATGGTTGGGATTTTGAAAAAATATGTCAAAGCCCAACGGTGGGAGAGGGGACCTAGGAATCCATTATATGGGGAAATCCTTATACATGGGATCCACTTACATAAAGAAATTTCCATATGTGGATCCCATTATATGGGGAATCCTCATTAAAGGATAACCTTATGTGGGAAGATCTCATTATGTGGGAATCTACTTTAGGTAAAAACCCTTATGTGGGAATCCACATATGTTGAATCCCCTTATGAGGACCCTTACATGGGTGCAAGTGAATAGTTTTCGCATATTTTAGAAAAAATAAAATAAAATGATTTAAAATGTATTTTTAAGGGGTTTTTATAGTGTATCATAACTGGAATATGGGGGGTTTACTAAGAAGGGGTTTACAACAATCCCTTAGATTTTGAAGGGATTCCTCTATTGATTATTTTTGAAATTGAGTGTCATTTTATATCAAAGAAATCATTCCACCTAATCATGGTGTAATAATCCTAAAAGATGGTTTTTTCATAGATTAGCTAATGTAGTTCTTGAGAGGATGATCTCACTTGGTTATCTGAGGATTTATTAAGTAATAGATGGATTTCAAGGGTGTAGATCACCCACTTTCTTAAATATTTGATATTTGGAATGTTTCTAGTGCTTGGGAGATGATTCTAGGATTGGGAGATCTTGAGATAGAGTGTCCAGAATTGTTTTTTAAGGGAATAACTTTGTATGAGGTAGGTGGTCCCTTGAGGATGCCCCTTTGGTTTATGTATTTCATTTATGAAACATGTGATATATAATTTCACCACTATATATGAATGAACTTTTAAAATTGATTAAATTATTTAATCAAAATAAATTCCCATGAATAGAATGGGAAAGTGTCAAGGGTCATGATACACCCTTGGTCACTAGCTTAGTTCCCCGACCACTTATAGTTGAGGCCTTTATTATAAAATGTATTCTTTGATACATAGTAACCCTAAGGGTTATGAATGAAATGAAATATATTAGACATAATGGCCTGAGTGTGGGTGACCTTAGACACTTGATTGTAGAGGAGAATGTTGGACTGAGATGATTGTCCCAGGTAGGCCATGATAAAACCCTAAGATGACTTAAATCCTTTGAGTTAGTTTATATGAGCATGGGATGTGTGTTCATTCCCTATAGGTCTGTGAGTACCCAGTTGGGTATACCCTGGGTAGATTTTGATAGGTTGGGTGGTTGGAATGACCTAGGATGACCTTAGGGAGTGTCTCAGACATTATGCCTTATTTCTATAGTGATATAGATATGGTATGATTATGAGTTCAATGAGGTAGTATTATGATTATGGTGATGTTTAGGGACATTATAACCTTTGATTTATGAGCTTGGTCTGAGATATAATATTGAGATAATAGAACCCATGTAGGGTTTCTATGTTACAATGTATCATATGGGACCCCAAAGGGTTCCCCGTGTTATGTAACTCTTGAGAGGGTTAGTGTGAGAAGGGTTAGTGATGGTATTAGGTGTAACTTTATAACTATAATTGATGATTTTATCCTGGTAGGGCTCTAGTGATAGGGTTAAGTTGTCCACTTGAGTCATCGTCTTTGGTTTTATGTAATGGGTTGGTAAATTAGCCAACCCATGTTATTATTATTAATATTATGATATTTTATGAGGTTAATTCTATCCCCATGATTATGTATTGTTAATATGTTATGATAGATTATTGATGATGATGGGATGTCACGTATTATCTACCTAGGTGTAGTTGGGGTTTGGATTAGTGGTAAGCACCCCGTAATACAACATGAAAAATGGGGGTTCAAAACCCATGGGGCGCATGCACTGTAGCAGTACTGTAGCGGTACTGTAGCAGTGGTGGTAATATTGATCAGTAGGTACTGTACCGATGGCGGATACTGTAGCGGTGGTAGGGCATTGTAGCAATGGCGGGACTATAGCAGCCGGGTTACTATTCACAGAATGGGCCTTAGGCCAAAAATTTGGTCCTACGGGCTATGTAATGGGATACATGCCCACTGGGACTTCGGGCTATGTAATGGGTCTCCCTCTACCCAGTTAAAAGAGGTCTTTTATTTTCTTTAATAATAAAAATGAGGCTTCGGCCCCAACCTTTTAGAAAATGTATTATCTACCTAGGATCCTGATATAGTTGTTGATCATGGTATTCCAGGGAATATTTCCCTAGGACCCCGGGATGTTTAATGGAGATGGGATTCCAAGTATCACCTCCCTGGTATTCAGATATACTGGATGGCACTATGGGATTCTACGGAATAACTCCCTATGATCCTTGGATGTTTAAATATTATGGGATTCTAGGGATTACTTCCTTAGAATACCTTAATAATTAGAGATTAGGGGATGTCAGAGATTATCTATATTGGATCCATGTATGTTCAATGATGATGGAATGGTAGGGATTAACTCCCTTAAATCCATATAATTTTATTATGATGGGATTTCAGGTATTGCCTCCTGGGGATCTAGGGGTACTTGGTGAATATGGGATACTAAGTATTTCCACCCTTGGATCCATGGATGTTTAATGATGATAGGATTTTATGAATTAACTCCCTATGATCTATGGATGTTTAGTGATGATGGGGTGCTAGGGATTAACCCCCTAGGATCCCATGATACTTCTTGATTGATAGATTTCAAGGAATAATTCCTTTGAATCCATGGATGTTTGGTGTCAATGGGATTCTAGTAATTACATCTCTATGATACTATTATGATTAAGGATATGGGATGCCTAGTGATTCCAAGGATTATATATTTGATTTTATATCATGAGATTCCTAGGATGGTTCCAATAATATAGGGGTTATACCTTTTATATATGAATGTTCATGAAATATTAAGTTATGACTTGTATCCCCCCTTAAGGATATGGTTCATGCTCAGAGAAATATATCACTTGATAATTCAAGTATCATAAATCCTAGGTGTGATGCTAGAACATAAGGATCAATAGTTATTATTTATTTATTCTTCCACAATATATCTATTTATTCAGTTGAGAATATTTCATGTGTATACACTACTTTACAGGTTATGTTTGGGACCCCATTTTTTGTTCACTACTAAGTTGTACTCACACACTACTCGAGTGGTCATGGGCCTTGGGTACCCAAGTGGACTTCACTGATCTTAGGTTTATATAGGATAGATTCCTAGTGTTAAATGATCGAGTGGGATATCTTGGATGGATTTGGAGACCGGGATGAGTTAAGGATTGGGGATGATAGTAGATCTTCCATATATTTTATTTCTTTTATCTTGTATTTATGACTGGATAAATAATTGACTAGTTTATGTATGCTTGTATGATTGGGTCTATATAAATATATTCTTCCACATACCATTTAATATAACATGACTATGATTTATTTCTTCCATGTAATACGATGTGTTATTATGGATTTTTTTGGTTTTTTCATCTATTGTACTACTCTAATATAATATTATAGTCTCCTCACAGTAACACCCTACACCCTCACTATTAGTTAGAAGCCACTATAATATAGGTATGCACTCTTAAGGTCATGTGTAAATTCTAGGAGAATCACCAATCATCATCATCCAGTGGAACGTTATAGTTATACACTCTTTAGGTATATACTTGTTCTTCTTTTTGTGTGTATACTCTATATTCATAGTATCTTTCTTACTACTTGGAGTCATTACTGGTTTGATTTTATAATTCAACAATTTCTCTTATTAAGGAAGTCATGTCATGTAATTGATAGGAAAATTCCCTATTATATTTCACCTTCTACACACTTCATCAGCAATATTTATGTTTACCGTCTTTGGAAACTAATCAAGTTCTATATCCAGGATATATTACACCAAACCAATCCTGCTATTTCTTTCTCAGATTTATTCCTATTTGAATTATATTTTTCTTTTCTAGTTTTCATGATGTTCATGGACATTTTTCAATGATCTATGATATATCCTTTCCTACTATAATATAATAATCTCCACTTTAGTTTGACATCCACTTCAGTTTTCTTGTCTAACTTCTTAGGAGTGGTATCTCACCTTTCCTCTTCAGTTTACTTCTCAATGAAGAATTTTCATTTTGATTCACCTACTTTCTTTTATATTATTATCCATTATTTAATTCATAATATTATTAATACTAGTTTTTTATGTACCAAAAATTTTCATAATAATGACTACATATATTACAGTACATACGAAAATATTCTAAGAACTTAAATGTGTTATTGTAGGAGAAATTATTCCTCATATGTGAAGTTTTATTTTTTCCATCTAGTCTATTATTTTATTTATCTTTACTCGCATTTACTTATGGAAATTTATAATTTATATATGATGACATATTATTCTAGAAATCAATGAAAATATGTCCAAACCTCTAGAAAAACCAAAAGTGACCAACAAATCTATTTCTTTTTCTTATTGATGTAGTCCGGATAGAATTTTGTGCTTGTTTTTTCAGGGTGGAAACCCCAGACTTTTAGGAATCATTTGAGAATCTATTTTTATTTTAGTTTATTTCATCCACAATTAATGTATTGGTGGGTTTACCAATATTTTTTTCATCTACATTTTCCTATATTTTGACTTTCGTCCTATGTTATTTTTCAAAACTTAATATGTGTATAAATATTTAATTAGAAAAGGGGACACCTTCTCCCATGAGATTAAAGAAGATGGATATCAAGAGAATATAAAGTTATTATTTTCTCTAATATAATTCTTTTAGAATAAATACTCCATTAAGATGTTTGTGTGGCACCACTTCCCTTCTCAAGAGTTTGGGAAGATCCAGATTGTATTGATTATAGATTTTTCAATTTAACTTCAAGTTCAAGACACTTCATATTGAGTAAATTCTTATCATCCTAAACTAATATCAGCCTATCTTACCATTATTTCTTTAACTTTTTAATTTGATCCTCATTCACTTTACTTGTCTATTATAAGTAAATATAAATATATTTTATCTTTTTTTATTTTACTTTAAGATGGGATTCCTTAACGTTCACAGAGAGCATCTATAATTTCTCTAATGCATGGATCACTTTAGTAACAAAAAAATATTTTTAATTCTTTATTATCTAAAAAATATATTTCATTATAAATAAAAATATATAATTCATTATCTTTCACTAGTTTTGTAAAGTTTTTGCATCATCTCACCTTTTGAACGAATGTATATTCCATTGCATCGACTTCCAACTCAGGTTGTGTATTTTATTCATGATGTAATTTAGTTTATGAATATATATGGGTAAATACCTCAATATAAACTTTCTTAAGTTGATCCTTGATTTTAGAATAAAATTCATAGAGAGAATCATTGAATACATCTTCATCAGAGCTTATAATTGATTCATTTAATGACTAATCTTCAATATATTTAAAAAACATTTACCACTCTGACTAAATTTATATAGAAGTTGTTATTATTTCAATTTTAAAATTTTTCTAAGCTTCTTTTCCTATTTTTTTCCTATTTCTCAACGTCTTTATAGCGATATATATATTTGATATAACAGGAATATAAACCAATTCTTCTATATGAGGCTCTTCCACTTCAAATATGTACCTCATTAAATTCATATAAAGACCTAAAATAAATAAAAAACGATCCTATCATATGGAATAATTTCACAAATACAGTTTAAATTCCCTTTATGATCATACAGATAACTGAGGGGGGGTGAATCTGGTGTTATCAAACTTTTACCAAATTCTTATTAACACTTGAAAATTTTAAACTCCTTTGGTCTTTAAAACTATGAAACATATTAATATGTAAATATGTCTATTTATCTCTACCTAATAATATCCACCACATGTAGCAAAAAAATATAAATGAGGGTTTAACACATAATATTTTAACAAGGTTCAGTCTCGATGTGTGAAACCTACTCATTATTGTGATCGGGTTTTACTGACTCACCGATTTTACAATATAATTTTATAATCATCTATAAATGGGTTTGGTTAGGGATCATCCTATACAATCTCACCATATTAAATAGGATTGTGTTCACTATATTACACAAGTGAAAAAATTCTACTTGTGTGAGTTCCTTATACTAGCTCCCACAAGTTGAAAAATATTCCAAACTCTAAAGTAAATCTTCACTAATCATATAATATCACTACATCCATAGTATCTAATATAATTATTCTCAAATATAGAGTCTTATACCTTTATATCTTTAAAAATAACTCAATTAAACTTAGTTTCTACTTGCAACTTTTCTTCTAGATCTTTTTTAGAATTTGTTTCAAGATTCACTTTCTCAAATGAGATATTATTGTATCCAAGATTCTAATATCTACTCAAAAAGTAAGGCTTGATACCTATATAGAAATAGAAATAGTATAATTACTCTCTATCACTTTTATTTTTATTAATTTTCTCTAGCTTTAAAAAATTGAACCTGGTCAACTTGAAACAAATCAACTACTACTTCTTCTTCGATACCCGGTAAGATCTTATAAAAAAATCAGTATCATCTTCTCATTCTTATTCTTATTTATTCACCTTATTCAACCCCCATAAATTATTATTTTCCATAAAAGTATATGGTTTCACCTCTTCTTCAATATATATATGGTTTCTCTTAGCATTTCATCACTTGGTACTATTTCTCTTAAGTTATATTTATTTTTTTCAATCTATATCTTTTCTATAGGTGTACTACACATTTATTAGAGGCATTTTTCTAATTTAAATAATGAAAATATATAAAGATTTAACATTAAATTCAAAAAAATTACATTCATATCATGATACTCTATCTTTTCTCAACTTCATTTTACATGGGTGTCTCTAGAAAAATAAAAAAAAACCTTTTTTTCATCTTCATTATCAACCAAATAAATATATCTTGCTTTATACAGGAAGGCCCTATATATTTTTCCTCAAAAATATACCACTAAAATATTAAAATTTAATCAATATTTCAAATTTTTATTAAAATAATATAGTAGAAATATTTGTGGTGTAAATCTTCTGTGGATTGAGTTCTTATGAAAATATGATAGAACTATAAATTTAATTTGTAATTATTAGAATTCATATAAGCTTGTTTTTATAATTCTCAAATCATATAGCTTGAATCAAAACTCACTTTATGATATTTAATCAATGAATAATAGTGCCAACATCTTTAGATTTAATTTTTAGTAACATCTTTAATTTTGATAAGCAATATTTATTATGAAATATTCTCAATTGAAAATCACAATATAGTGAAACATTGATCTCCTCACCTTATCACATTCAATATTCCAATAATTAAATATTTAAAATTCATCAAGATTTTTTATCATGAAATAAATTATTTAACATCATCGTATTTCATTTATTCTTCAAAACATATAATTCTGGAAGCTCTAATTTTTATTTTGTAGAATTTCCAAATTTTCACTAAGTATTCAACTCTTATGTAAATCCTGATGACACATAAACATTAACAAATAACTCATAAAAATAATTCTAATAACTCATATTGAGTATCTAATGACTTAGATGGAGTTGTGTAAATGACACATATGTTGGTCCAATAACTTTTATGGAGGTCCATATGACTCGTATATTAGTCCAAATAACTTGTATATAGATCATCACAACTCAAATTTTGAATCGGATAACTCATATTCAACTCTACATTTAGTCACATGTCAGTTACAAAAAACATCATATGAGTAAATGTCCCATACACAAAAGAGGTTAATTACTCATATGATGTTAGATAATGACTCATATGGAATCACTCCTTCATCAAATATACAATATGCACTACACTAGATGAATCATATCCAAACAACAATACTTTTCATTTTTCATCCTTATTCACATAATTTTAAAATATATTCAAACTAATTCATGAATTTTTTAATCCAACTCTGGTCCTTCATATAAGCTCAAAACACTTCAAAATAGATTTTGTAATATATCAAACATTATTAAACATATTTATCACCATTCCTAATGTCTTGCATCATATATACTCAAATTAGATAAATTTAAGAAACTTAACTAAATTTTCATTCCAACCTTCAAATGAACCTTAATAAACCTTTATATAACTTTGCTTCATTACAGATTTTATAATCCTTCAAGCACAAAAAACCAGAGATAGTTTCTCTACTATTCAACCAGCTTTTCTCAAAAAATTGAACATGATTTAATGTTTTTAATTTCAGTTATAAAAGTTCTCTAGTATAGTCAAGTTCAATGGTCAAATTCTTCAATCTCACTTGTACCATGTTATAGATAGTGCTTCTCCAACCATCAGCATTTTTCTTGATTCCTTGAAATCTATCTCATCAACCATCTAATTTTAGGTGCTTCCCACTTGAATTTATCAATCCAACTATTTAATATAAACAACTCTTCATCCTTCACCACCTGAAAACATGGGAAACATATTCAGGTTCTTTGGGTGAAATCTCACTCCATCACTCATATTTTCCAAGAAATTAATATTCACACTTATGAATAATAATAAAAACAAACAAAAACCTTTTTTGATACATAGTGTTGTTGATGAGACAAATATATTCATCATGGAAATTAATCATAGAAGATTTATTCATACCATTCATTTTTATAAAAGAAAAGAAAATATACATATAAGAAATAATAAAAATAAATAAAATCAAACAATAAATTTTTATTTAAAAGAAATATTGAAAAATAAAAAGTTTCATCTCCACCATGAGAATTCACACAAGATTTATATACTATATACCTTCAATATTAAAAAAATAATCATAGATGTCAAAATTTATAATTCTATAATCATACTCCATAGGATAGTAATAAATTTTTTTCAAAACTCTTTTATTTCCCTTCAATTGATCATTGATAAATATCAAAAAAATGTTTTAGTACACATAAGGTACATGAACAGTGCCCCTTCATGTCACACTTAAAACATTCACTTTCATTATTGTTTTTTTATTTATCTATGGTTTATCATTATTTGACCACTTCAAGTGGTTCCATTTTTTCTCCTCATTAGTTGTATAATAACCTCATGAAAAATATTTTCCTCAACCTTGAATGTATTTATTATTTCTAGTAACTCATTTATATGTAGTCACATTTTTTTAGGGAATGGAGTTGTTCTTGTTTATCATGATTCATGATTCATCATCATGAGTTTATTTATTTATTATGCAATAAGAAATAAAGAGATTAATTTAAATTATTATATAGAACTATTTTCATGATATTATTATTGTAAAATCAAGTTCGAGAAATGGAAATTGGAATTCATTTTTTTAAGTATATCAGTGTAAGGGATATTTTCTCCATATAATTTTAATTATGATAATATTTTTAATATGATAAAGTTTTATTCACACACTGATTTAAAATATTCAAATAAAAAAAGACTTCACTTTAATTTTTATCTTATTTAAATTATCAATCAAAGGTGATAAGACCACTATATAAAGTTTTTCTTAACAGTAGAGGATCCTTCACCATCAGATACATTTTCTCCAAATCTACACAGAGTTATTGTCCAAGGGATATTAGGGCTCAGGAACAGTCCTGAGTTTAAGTGTCATTATTGACTTTAGTTATTTTGAAAATAACATTTGATTCTAGATATATATATCATCATATATAGTCTATAAAATATAATTCTTTATATACATATACAAAGGGAGAAAACCAATCTTTATATTCACTATAGAAAAATTTTCTTCTCGATTGAACCAACCATTTAACCTGGAAGAAATTTGTGTTGATAATGTGTTTTAAAATACACCAAATACCAATTAAAAATGTAAGGAGTTTAAAAATCATAATGTAATGTTGAATAAATACAAAGAGATAGAGATTCAAAATTAAATTGATTAAAAGTGAATGTAATATAATAAATAATGATAAAAATAGAGAGAAAATAATGTGTGGAAAAATACACACTTTATTAAATTAATAAAATATTTATAGGTTACATGTAAAATGTCATAAATATTGTTTCTCTAGATATGAGTGGGTTCTTTATAGGTTTTACTAGGTTTTGGTTTTCTCCTAGGTTTTCTTAGGTTTTTTCATAATTTTCTTGATGCGTTATTGATCATGTTTCAAAGGATTTCTTCCATGATATTTCTCATTTTTATGCCCTTATAGATTGACACCATGGAAGTTGAAATCCTAAATATTTGGAATTTATTTTCTACCTAAAATAGAGAAGAAAGAGGATAGGGAGAGTCTTGTAAGGCCTTCTAACTCTGAGTTGTTATTTAAAGACATGAATTGATTACTTTGGGCCCTCTCATTCCTCCATCAGTAGCAGAATCTCTTATTGATGTGGAAATGAATATTTTTTCACAAGTTAGAAAAGCGGAAGATGGAAAATTTTCCCATATAATGAAAAAATAAATGAATTCTGAAAATAGGTTGATTAGAAAACTATTTCCCAGTATACTGATGAAATTTAGGGTTAGGGGGGCTCGCGCTGAAGAGTGGATGTTGTCTGAGAAATCATATTCATAAAAAATATTCTAACGAAGGTTATATTGAAGGAAATTACTAATTTAGATACCTTATAAATAATTATTTTTTTATGCATCGCCTCTATTACCTTATTTAGAAGTTTTTTAAAAAAGGAACTCTCTCGGACAGTGCCCATCCTTCTATTTTATTATTTTTTGTTTTTATTTTTTTATTTTTTTGTTTATATATATATATATATATGAATAGGTCATGAGTGGATCCAGAATACCCTAAAACCCATTTATTAATAGAAAACATAAGAAAAAATAAGGATGACATGGGGTCAACAAAGCATAAAATTCCCTTATAAAAAATCAAACTGACCAAAAGAAATTAGTTCTTGCAATTCCATCTAGTTCCCAAATTCCTATGATGTCGACCAAAACCCCTTTGATGTCAACCAATTTTCCATGTCTTGGTCCTTTTAGGAGGCTCGAACTATTCATCCAATAAGGATTCATAGGATTTATCTAGAATAAAGTAGATCCTGTATTTCCAAGATAGGTCCCAAAAGTCCATCTCTGGATTGGATCAAAAGACATCTTCAATGTTTATTGACTATAATTTCTGGAATATGAGGTAGTCTCTATATCCAAATACATTTGGTTCTATCATGGAAAAATCAAATTTAGTCTATGATTCAAACCATTCTTACACATCCTCCCAAAGTCCCCAAGGGATCCTTTCACCTTAATGTTCCTCTGGAGGAGTTTTAACATTATAGTTGTTGTCTCTTACTATTTCACCTTACTTGATTGAGAATTTCCAAAAATATCATATGTAGATTTCATTAAGTCATCACCCATCCTACATGAAGTGATTATAGCTGGATGTTTCACATAAATAGCGGGTTTAAGATGACTCTACAATGCCATGTCACCGGGGCCATTTGTGTCATACAACCCTACCTAAAACCACTTCTGAGGACTAATTTTGGGCACCTATTCCTACTCATATATAATCTTGAGATCCACTACACCAGTATGATTTTGGATCTAAACAGTAAAGTACAACACGGGCTTATAGAGGGACTCATATAATATAAATTTTTGAGATATGACCATCTAGAAGTCCTCTTCATCAACAAGAATTTTATTTCCCTTATTCAATGAATCCTGCATATATTAAAAATAGTTAGAGAAACACAAGACTATTCCTTTTTCCTTTCCAAAGTCTTTGTTATTGCTCACTACCAAGAAATTTTTCTCTATAGAAGTAACATATTTGGATGCTACTCGAGAGTCCAAACTCTTATTTTCCATTTGACTCCATTGTCGTAAGGGATCAGATGCTAGAGAATCCATTGTATAAATAAATTTCATGAATTTTACCATGTTCTGTTCTATTGGTTTGATCATAGATTCCTTTGGTATAACCAAATTTACTTATTATTTTTATTAGTGACAATATGAGGTAGTAATTCATGCTTCTTCTAGAAAATAACAACAGAAACCAAATTTACTTCATCTTCACAGGAATATTGATAATCATCACTATGCATTGTATCCCCCTCACTCACCATGTCAACACAATATATGCCATTATGCCTCATCAACTTCATTAACTCATTAATGGCTGGCTCCATTGGGCTATTTAAGGGGATTTACCCTTGGAAATAAGTAGGAAAATAATTCTTTCTTCTCATCATAGTTGAAGAATTGGGAATCTTAAAGTGACTAATCCCTTGTGCGATAGGAGGTTTATCCCCTTTCTTGTTATATTTAAAAGCTTTGGGTACTTTTACTTTGAAAAAAAAACAAATATTTTAATTCCCCATTGGTTGGAATATTCATTTTTCACTCTTAAATCAAATTTCCAGCCTACTTTCAATTCCAACACTGTATTTTTATACGGAATTTTTCTGAGGCATACCTAATACACTTACACTTTGTATAAAAAATAGGAACCTTATCATTTCTTATTCTTATCTCTAGCTGATGATCAGAGTAAATTAACACCACGGTGTTATTAAGAACATCGAAAAGATAAATTTCCATAAGGATTCATGAAAAACACCCATACATGGCATGCTCTATTCCCTTATCAATTTTTATAGGCACCCCCATGGATGATGCCACACCCTAAAGGATTTGTGGGTGCCAAAAAATAGATAAGTACATGAATGCATATCCAGGTTTGTGTTATAGAATACTTAAAAAATCCTAGGTTGAATAAAGGTTCCCCATATTTAGTGTGAAGGAAGTCTTCCTTGAGTGGGAAAAAATATATCCCCCAATCCTTGAGTTTTAGCTTGCTCAAATTAAAAACTACAGGGAATAATTCCTTACCAATAGAGCTGATTCTCTAGTCCTTGAAACCCCTGACTGAGAGAACTCAATTCTTCATCTCCTCAAGAGTCCAGGCTTTACCATATAGTGGAAGCATCAGGTGAATGATGATGGGGTACTTTTACTCTACAATTCTGACCACAAGGATTTCAAGGCAATCCTCGACTACTGCAAGTGACCAATTCTTGGTAATTATTTTACTCGAAATGATAAAATATTTCCTAAAATAGGAAAATAAAAGTTGTTTTCCAGAAGGGGGAGGTTCTTTTTTCAGATCCACCAAATCTCCATGAATCTTGGTAGAAACAGAAGGATCCACCACCTTCTTTGGGTCAACGTGGACATCTCGGGGGGTTGAAGTATTAGTCCAGATCCAAGAACGTGAAAGGAATCACCAATAACCATCATCACCTAGAGAGAAAAGATCTTCGCCTACATCCATATTTTCGATATATATATATAAACAAAAAAAATCTAAAATATTAAATTAAATAGTATTTATCTGTTTTTATATTCATTATTATTTCAAGAAATGTATTCTGAAAATATTACATAAAATCTCACCCAACCACCCCTTTTATAAAGGTATGGTACACAACATATTTTCCATATTTTCAATATGGGATTCAGACACTACTTCTCCACCATTCAATAAATAATATATTATTTATAATAACACATTGATGCAAATAATTTATTAATCATAACAGATTTTGATAAATATTTATTATTTAATAATGTAATAAATAGTAACTAATAAACTCATGGTAATGATTACTAATAATGTCATTAATATTATAAAAAATATAATTAATAATATAAAAATATTTTTAATTGATATGATTAATAATTTTACTAATCATAAAATTATAATTATTAATAATTTCTAGAACTTAAAAATTGTCGGGGTGAAGGAATTTCAAATATTTAATAATTTATAATATTAAATATAAGAAAAAAATTAATAATATAATTAATTTGAGATTTCAAAATAATTATTAATAAGTAATAATCTAATTTTTATGAATTAATATTTATAAATAATGTTTTGTGTCATGTAAATTTTTATTTTTATTATTTTTATTATATTTATTAATATTGATAATGATAATGATAATAATGATGTATATAATAGTGTTAAATATTATTCTTATTGAATAAAATAATTTTAATATAAAATTTAAAATATTATTATTGTTGTTATTATATGGAAAAAAATTTATTAAAATAACTAATATTTTCTTTTTATTGTCAAATAAATTAAAATAATAATATTATTAAATATTCTTAGTTTTAGAAATAATGTGATGTGTTGTCTTCTAAGGGATAAAATTTCAAAGAATTCACTTTGGAAAACCAAAGGATGTCAAGAAAGAGGCTAAAGGGAAGAAAACTCTTATTGATGAGGAGGGATTCCAATTGGTCATCCCCTAGAAATCCAAACCAATTGAGCCTCATCCTAGATTTGTGCAGGCTTCACCTATTTAGATCTCAATTCAGAATGATATAGATACCCTCTCTTATAAGCATAGGAAGGACTTGTTTCCCATCACTAGAGAGGATGGGATCTGGGAATGTGGATTGTATTTATCCATATTATTTTTCTAATATTTTGAAAATTGTATAAGATATTTTTAGTAAGACCTATAACATGAAATGTGAGAATCCAAGGGTGAAAATGCCAATTTCAAAGTTCCTTTGTGGGACCATAAACGTGAAAGGACTCCTAAGGGTCTTGGGAAGGATATTAAAGATTGGTTTTACTCAAAGGTTGAAGCTAATTTTTCATTAATGGAGTTTAATGTTTTTGGCTATAGGGACTACATTACTGTACAAAATTTTTTATCAATTAACATCAAAAAAGGATTTCTTTCCAACTCAAAGATAGATTTTCAATATCTGTATTAAAAATACAAGACATATACCATTTCTAAAGACTCCTCTAACACTTCATTAGATAAGGAGGATGAACCTCCTAAAATTACCAGGGCATGGTGGAGAGTATGACATCTAAAGGGAAGAGGTTGGTATCCTAGAAACCTTGGATCTAGATAGAATTGTAGGAATTTATTTCACGTGTTCTTCTTTCCTTGGATGACATAATTGTTTTTCTGGTTTGACCCCATCTCTTCCTTGTTATCCTTTATTTTTTAATAAAATTTTTGGGTTGTGTTCTTGGGTCTCTAGGTCTATGGTTTATCCGTCGTTGATTTATTATTAAGTATTATTAAATACATAAATAATTAGATAATATAAAACATTTAAAGTAATGTTTTATTAATTTATTATTAAAATATTAATGTATTACTATTATGATAATTATAAATGGTTGTTAATTATATAATAACATTATTATTACAAATTATATTTTCTATATTAATAATTTAATTGATATTAATTTTAAATTATATTATTAATTACCCAAATGGAACGAACCATGGGAAAGACCTAGGATCCTGAAATTTATTGAAAATAAATAAACATAAAGAACACAAAAAGGTGATATTTTTAAAACAATGACACACCATAGCCACAAATAATGAAAATAGAATCTTCTAAGAAACAACATAAGAAAATTCATCTTGTGGAATGAGATCAGTCACTACCTATAATTCTTGGATGAATACCCATCTTCCACGTCTTGGGATTTTTCCACATATTTTCATCATTATCTTGATGGTAAAAATTTTCATTTAGTGGAGTGGGATACTTAATAGGTTGAGGATCCTTTCCACCAGATTAACAAGAAACCTCCAATAATATCTTTAGATAAAAACTGCTCTAATAATTGCCAAATTCTAGAAGGAAAACATCCCAACTATTTGATATACTTAAAATGTCGAGAAGACTAAGTGAATGATCCCTTGCCTTCAATTGTACCTCATCATGATTTGTCTCTAATGCCTCAAGTTTTTCTGTTGAGTATTTTTTATTAATCACAGGGACTCCTTCACATGCTCCTTCCTGTTGCACTGCTTTTAAACACAAGGTGATACCATGAACTACACTTTCAGACTCTTTTACTTCATGACAACCATAGAGGTATCATCGATACTAATTTGGATTATATGAGGTGAATTTAATCCCTATTATAAATAAAGTTGAGTGGAGTCATTGTCATGTGAATCAAAAACTTACACTACACTCACCCTTTTATCCATAATCTCTTTACTGGGATTTAAACCCAACCTATCTTGGACTACGTGAGAGGAGTGGTATACCATCTATATCTTCCCTTTATGGTTAAAAGGAAGATTACACTCTTTGAATGGTTGTTTATCAAATACTTTATTAGTTAAATTTTTAGGGTCAAATACCTTTTATTAAACATCAAAAACCAAAGAAAAAGAGAGATGTGAACAGAAAAAGAAAAACTACCCTCATCGATAAAGCAGTAAAAGACCTAGATTTTTTCTAATATCAACCCCAAATCTACATTCCTAATTATTCATGGAATTATAATAAAATCTATTATCCCCATATCATCGACCTCTAGGATAATGACCTTTCCTCCAAGTTTTCACTTTTTGCAAGAGGCCTTCAATGTCGGTGTCCTCCAAATCATAATCCCCAACATCTGATTTTTGTTTTTAAAGTTTGAGTCTAAATGAACCCTTTATTAAAACAAAAAATAAGTATAAGAGGAAAAAAAATACAAACATAGGATTCCCGTAGACAAAATATTAGAAATTGAAAATCCTGAAACATAAAGTTACTTGGGAATGAGTGCTCATGCTATGGTGAGAGGAGCATCCACCCTATCCATGGGGATGTCGATCTCTCCTCCATATTTTCACCTACATACACGGCCCACCACCATCACATGGAAGACCAGAATCTAAAACTTCCTTCATGTATTCCACTTTAGGAACATCATCCTGACCTTGTCTATATTCTTAACGACTTCTAAATCCAATCAATTCAAAATATTTATGTGTACTTACCTTTGATAGGAATTTATACTTCACCTATAGAAAAATAGCATACGCAATGGAAGAAGAATTAGAAACATTCTTAAAATCCTTGTCCTTAATAGATTCAAAACCCAAACCAGAGGCTATTTGAAATGATGAAACAATGGGGTTTTTCATGCCACAGAAACCAAGTTTAGCATCCACCAATTTCTTATAGAATGATTCATAAAAAACAACCCCAGCAATATCAATTGTCCTTGAGTTTAAGTATTTAATATAATTACTTGAGTGAACACTTTCTAGAGCATTCATTAAACCCACCACAGTCCCTAGTAGTGCCACATACAGCCTATGACCATGGGGAACTATGCTCTACAATCATCATTATATGAAATATTGTGGCTTCTCCCATGTGGTTTCCCACCCTCTACATCCTATATCTCATGACCAAAAACCAAAAAAGAATTATTAGAGGCCGAACAAACATAAGGAACCTTACCTAAAGAAACTATAGGTTGTTTGGAAGGAGATGAAGAGTAGACCTACCTAGGAATGTCTTAAATCCTTTCATTACTATTTTCAGGTGTATAATTTCACTACTCATTAATATGAAACCTTTTAAAATTATACTTCATAAAAGTGGAAGCGTCATTTTTTTCTCTACCTTTGATGTTTTTAGAATAGATAATTAATTTTTCTTACCAACAATTCAGGACCATGGTTTCTTGTGCCTTAATCTCCTTGGCATCTTGACTATTATCAGAGTCATCACTAGTAGGAATTTAAATTATTTCTCTAGGTAAGTCATCCTTAAATGTAACTCCACCAATAGACAAGTTTTCATTTGAAATGTTAGTCCAAGATTGGGGATTATATTTCACTTATGTGAAAGAAAAAATCAGCCATATCTTAGTGAGGGGAAGGTGACTTGGAATTTGGTACTTCCATGCATCCATCCTTATTGAAGTGAAAACATAATCAATTCTTAGGGTATCCTGAGAAGACCTAATAATGATAACATGGTTTACTCCATACGGTGTAGTTGAAAGTTTAGTAACAAAGGCATGGGAATCATTATCAGTAGTCTACTTTTGAGTGGATCAATTTCCTCGCCATTAATATTCCTTGGGCAGTTTTGGGATTTATGACCTCTAAGACGAAAATTAAAAGACATAATTGATCTTCTAAAATTAGACTTCTCATGCCCATTAACTCGACAAGAATCATAAAATAGATGATTTTTCTCAAATTAAATGTTAAGGTTAATCTCATTATGAGGTTCAAAGAGGTACAGTCTATTAATAAAGGTAGATATTAAATCAACTTCAACCAAAACCTGATCATAGTGACCAAAAATGACCATTTCAATAGCATTATCCACCCTAATCAGAATACCAGTCCCAAAATAAATATCAAACAAAATATATAAATTCCATCAAACCCAGTTAAGACCATGAATTTAAATCCATACTTATGCACATGTATCTTTGAAATCCTTAAGAATGAATCTTAAAATTCATTCATGAAGTCTTAGAATACCCAGTTTGAGATTAACTGAGCCACTCCAGAATTTCCCAATCAATTCTATAGAGGTTAATAAAATATGGAAGAATCTATAACCTAATTTTAAGAAATTGAAATATGAAAAACCACAAATATAGGCTAAATTGGAGACCATATCTATAAATTTCCAGGATTTCATACCCTTTAACAAAGAAATATAAGCAATATCTGAGTATTTTCATAGATCTAAACTTTCAGAAATTACATCATCTGAATCCTAAATGTGGGCCATGGAACCTTTCATAATTATTCTTTGAGAATCCCAATTTCTAATAAATACAAAGGAACCTACCAAAAATATATAGAATGATGAAGACCCCTATATATCTTTATCCATATTATCCTTATTCTTACTTGAAGATGTAGATCCCTGCCAAATGCAAGATGATTTGAGACATATAAGAAGATATTTATACTACTTGGATAATTTAGGGAATCACAGTTATAATAACCTGATATTTTGTGAAAAAAATTGAATTAATTTAACCGTTTTGATATTTTTCATTTCACACAATACTAAAGATATATTTTTTATATATGAAATCATTAGTATACGCAACACCAAGTTAAGCTTGTGATACATGAAACACTTATATTAACATTCAATAAACGCAACGCTATTTTTGGAATGTGTTACCCACAATGCTGAGTTCCTTCGATATCTTACTTTACATGAAAATACAAGTTTTACCAAACAATAATATGATATTGATATTATTATTAAAATATTATTATAGTTACCACCTAGCCATTGGAATGGTATTTATGAATAAGATTAATTAAATTATTAAAATATAGTTTAATCATGTATATAAGATGCATTATTTTTTGATTTATTAACTATAAATGAAAATAAAACTATTTTGAAAATATAAGAAATCTGTTACTGGAAAATAATATTTATGAAATCAAATAAGTTTTTCCTTAATAAATTAATTAAAACACTTTTGATATTTTATTTTAATGAAATATATATATATATATATATTCAATAAACTATTTAATGTTCATCTTATGTTTTTTCTATATAAGATACGATAATAAATCCAATTTTATGAATAAAAATATGTGTTTTTCCAAAAGGAAATTTTACAAACTTTTAATAGAAAACACATTCTAAATATAATTTTTGAAATTTTTATAATTTTTATTTTAAAATAATAGGATTCATTTTTTAAAGTGTAATATTAAAATTTACTTTGGGTGAATTTTTTGTATTTTTCTAAGAAGTTTTATTTTTTAATGAATAGTGGAAAACAGTGAATTTTAATTCAAAACTGATTTTTCATCTAATTTATTTATATAGTTAAATTATATTATAATTTGGTTTTAAAGTTTAATTAGATAAATTTTAAATAAATTATTCCAATTTAGGTCTTTTGAATCAATTGCACATTGAAATTAGATATATAAACATTTCAAACTTCCAAACATTTTCACTTAAAAAACTCGTTATCGTGACATGTCTGTGAGATAAATTTTAAATTAATTTATGCCAATTATATGATTAGAATTTGGAAAATTGGATTCCATGTTTTTAATCATCATAATTTATAATTTTTAATGAGTTCAACTTATTTTTTTTTACCAAAAATATTAGTGAAAGTAATTAAAAGTAATTGCAGCGATTAAGGTAAAACAACATTACTTAATGGTTGAAATTTAATTTAAAGGGTACAAATAACAAAGAAACATGTAAAAAATCCATTTTATATAGATAATTAGACCAATAACCATCTTGGATAAAAAAAATTACAATTATTTGAGGCACATGATATAAGAGATACCTCTCAATAGTGTTTTCTTTTTTATATTTACAAGAATGTCACTCCTCTACTATAAAAGGACACTCGCCCCACTCACTTATTCAAACATATAAATAAATTTGGATTGTAAAAAACTATAAAAATAACCTCCAAACTTCTCTCCCTTCATTATAGAAGCCTCCCTTTCTGCATAAATACAACCAAGAAATTCCTTTGGTGAAAACCAAGAGGAGTTACTCAAAGAAGAGGTAACATCCTTCCACAAAATCTTTAGTTTTATTTTAATTCACTACACCCTCAACTATTTTTATTACATGCTTATATAATAAACTAATTATCCTAAATATAACTATATTTTTTATTTTATGTTTTCTACCTACACCCACACACACTTCCATCAAATGGTATACGTAATCATCGTTCATGTGTACAGCAGACTATTGCCTCGTGAACCGATGTTGCTCTTTCTTCCATTTCAACATTTCAAGGTTAGAAATAATGATGTAAATTATGTTTTTATATTATATATGTAATATTTATGATGTATTTATTATTCTATAATTATTATATAAAACATACCTTCATTATTTCCATTTTGTGTTAATATGATAACTTCATTTGTGAACGTGTGGACTACCACCTCCTCAAAGCGATGTGATTCATTCACACTTTACATAGAATGTATTATGAATGGGTTTATTAAATGTATATGATATATATTAAATAATAATTCTACTATAATTATAATATATACATACACATATATGTCAGTTACTTTCTTTTAATATGATAAGAAAACGGAAACAAAGTTCATGCGTACGTACGACCTAGTGTCTCCATAAATGGTGTATTACATTTCTTATTTCTATTTTTTATATATTATTATAAATATTTATATTATTTATATATATGATATTTATATCATTTTTTAAATTCTTTAAATAATTAAATCGTGATCTAAGTATGAGTATCAAGAATAACAAGTCACAACATATACAAAAAACAAAGCGGATATTACCCAAAACATAACATTAACACGGTATTGTTAGTAAAAGGGTACTATAAAGTCATAATAAAATAATATATGGAATTAGATATAATAATATTCTTATATGGTAAATTTATAATAAACTTATATTTATTATACGGTGGGTTTGAATTTGTATAAATAAATTCAAGAATTAAGGTAAGGGAATTTCATCTCGCTTTCTTATATTCGTGAGATGCATTCCATATTCAACACCCATTTATTTTATGTGGTGTATATACTACACAAAAAAAATTTATATCATGAGTCCTATTTATTTCATGATATTAAATGTTTCAATTGATCTAATTTTTTCATGGGAATCATTATTTAAAATTTACTCAAGTAGTGAGGGTTTTCTCGTCTCACTTTTATTTCTATGAGTATTATACCTTATTCATCACTCATTTCTTTTTGTGTGATATATAAAATACACATGAATTTATTATATGATTGTTATTATTAAATTTATGGGTATTTAAATATCCATTTTATAATATTTATTTCATGGGGGTTCAAAATTTACCAAATTTGTAAAGTAATCAATTTTCCTTCTTTGAGATATATTCCATGTTATGCACCTTTATTTTTCTATGGGGTGAATATAATACCCTTTGACATGTTTTATAATTAATATAATTATTTTAATTATATTTTAAGATTCATTTAATTTTATTCTCTCATGGTTATTATGATTCAATTTTACCAAAGTGGTAATATTTTATTACTACAATCTCATCATTTATCACGATTATTTATGATTATACTTCCATTAATAAAATTTTATAATCCATATTTAAAGATATATCATGAATTTTATTATCCTATGGTTATTCATGATATCTTCATATATTGGTTCCATTTTATTTTTACACTTTGGTACTTAAGATGATTATGATTTTTTTTGTTGAGAAAGTTGGACTTTATTTCTCTCTTCGGTTGGAAATCTATTTTATTCACAAACAAAGTTTTTGAAAAACGTTTTAAAAAATGTTTTTAAATGAACTCTTAATAAAATTTTCAAGAAAAAGTATTTTAAATAAATTATTTATGTTTTAAATTTTTTAAAATGGTTTTATAATCTTCCTTTACATGTTTTCAAATCTATTTTCAAGGAAAAATGTTTTCAAAATGTTTTCAAATTTTATTTATAAGTTTTCAAAGCTATTTTTAAAGAATAGGTTTTTAAAGATTATTTAGTTTTTAAATATAATTTTTAAAAGAGGAAAATTTATTTTCATCAAATAATGATTTGAATCAAATTTCAACGTTTTATTTATAAGAAAGGGATTTTTGAAATGGTTTTATGAAAGGGATTTTCAAATAAAGGCTATTTTCCTTAAAAAATGTTCCATGTGATCCTTAAAATTCCTTCTCCATATATGATGATAGGGTTTTTTATATTTTATTATTTAATGGGGATATTATCCAATAATATCATTCTTATACCTTCTTTAATAGTTTATATTTCTATGGAATGATGTTTATGACACTCATTTCTCTTTCACAGGTTATATGATTTTGAAATCAAATTCTTTTCAAGGGTTATGCTTTGATTAAATGATTATGACACCTATCTATTTTACATAGGTAATGATAGGATGAAATTTTTATGATACCCATTTCATTTCATGGGTTTTGATATTATTTTTATAAAACCCATCTCTTTTTATGGGTCATGATGTGATGGAAGTTTTACTATCTTGTGGCATGTGTATGTATGATTTTATTATGTGATGGGTAGGACCTACATCTCCCTCCAATTAATTGGGCAAATATTTATATCTAATTAGATAATGATGGGAGTCAAGTTGATGGAATTTATACACTCTTGAAAATGGGTTAACCTAGTCCACTATGAGAATATGGGGAAACATGATCCACTGTGGGAAGATGGGGAAACCCGATCCACTATGGGAAGACGGGGAAACCCAATCAACTATGGGAAGATGGAGAAACTCAATCCACTATGGGAATATGGGGAAATATGATCCCTTATAAGTAAATAATTATAATTGGGAATGGAATTATGTCCCTTACAATAGGTGTAGTCCCCATGAAGTTCCCAGATAATTTCTATCAATGTTCCTTGACTTATAGGGAATGATATTACAATCTAATGTTTCAGCCCAATTCTATGTCTTACTCCTATGTTATGATTCCATAGATTCTGCTCTTCATTACCTTATGATTCATGTTTTATGAATTTAAATATTTCTTCCATGATTATTTTTTATGATCTTTGATATATATCTTATGATATTATAATGTTATGATTATGTTCTCATACCCTTATGTTTGGGATTATGCTTACATATCTCTATCTTTACCTTTACTGAGCATCTGAGTTACCCATTTTTATGTTTCATTTCCCCTGGTTATGAATATATGTATTATGTATGATGTGTCTAATAAGTGTGATAATCATGAATAACCTAATGGGAGATAATGTAACTCACTTATGTACCAATGTTTATGTTTCTATGTTTCTAAAGGCACTAAACTAATACGGTCCTCGGGCGTATGTCTATGTAATGTATTAAGTATTTTATAAAAATTATGTATGTTTAATGTATGAAAAATGAGGTAAATTATATTTGGTATCATAGAAAATTTTTTGTCATCCTTTAAAAAATATAATAACAAAAATGGTAATTAGATCTCTATGGGTATTTATAAGGATATTTCTAGTAATGTCTCTAAGGATAAGCCTCAGGTGTCATAGGTTTGAAAGTAGTTGTCATGATTTAGACATCCTATAAGTAATTTTTCATGATTATGTGTTTTCCACTACAATAATTTCTTCTCACACTATGCTTTATGGTTTTTGTAAATGGAAGGAACCAGAAGGAACTGGTTTAACGTTGAATGTGATAGACAATTTGCTGATGAGCAGTCAAATGGGATTATCACTAGAGTGAATGATTTTGTGATCATGCCTAATCATTTATCATATAACCTGATTATAAATATGTTCTTAAACCCAATTTTAGACTTAAAAAAGAACACAATTATGGAGTTCGATGAAAGTTCAGGTAATGGAGACCATAAGGGAAAGAAGATTCAGTTTATTTTGTGTTAAGAATGTGGGAAGAATCAACCAAGTGAATTTATTAAAGGAATAAGAAGATGTTTTAACTATAGAAAAGAAAGAAAAAAATAAAGTAACTACAAAGGAAAAAATTAAGAGTTTAGTTTACTAAATAGATGGGAATATTAGACTCCCTAAGATATCAACTATGATTAAATTATTTAATATTAAAATTGATGTCCTGAGTGGAAAGCTTCCAAATAGAATTGGAAAGGTGGTGTGAGTAATGTTTATATTACTGATGATGATGAGACTACAGGTGAATTGTGAAAGGAAATTGGTATCAAGTAATAGTATGAGGTAACCTTGTTAACAGATTAATGATGAAAAGGATTAATCAAATTTTTTATGTATTTAGATTTAAGAATTATGTTATATGAATGGTGAAATATATAAGGATTATTCGGTTTATATTTTTTTCACTAAGTATTTACAAGAATATGCTGAATGGTTCTAATGGACTAGAAAAGTGATTAAATGGAAAGGTGACATTTAAAATAAGGGAATATATCCATTAATATGTTTCTGATGTTGAGGTAATTATTTTTGGATAAATATATGTAAGATATGAATGAGTAAATTGGATGGTACTGATTACCTTGGAACTAATTAAGGATATGTTTACAAATTGGTTTAATTTATCATGAATTAAGTTTATAACTTGTTAGAATTGAGGAATATATCCAATAATATTTTGAATAAGGAAACATGTGTGTTTTCAATAAGTATTTATGGTCATTTCCAAGTTTCAATAGAAAACATGATGAAAGTATTCACATGTTTTGTATGTGACAAACAAGAGATTATTTTTGATATATGGAGGATCGATGTTAAGTTGTTTTTGATAAATTTAGTGACCTTATTTGTAATTTTTTAAATGTTTATATTTTGAAAGGGTTATAATTTTAACCATTGGTGGTATGTTTTAAGTTAAACTTTGGATGTGTTCTTAGATTTTCAAGTATTATCTTTTCATATGATGATTTATGCATATTGGATAAAATGTTATAACTTTTTTTTATAAAGACAGAACAAATGACCTATAATTCTATTTTTGAATCTCATGATCTGATAATGCTTTAGGAATGAAAAATTCATCTTCATTTCTTGGAATAACAGGTGAAGTGGAAATTGATCAAGGAACAGCAAAGGGTTGGGCTGTCCTAAAATCATATAAGTATATCTTTTCAAAAAAATTCTTTGACATTAGGAAAAATTGTATTGAAATAAAATTTTATTCTATTATCATCTTTTTTGATGATATCAATGACCTCTTTCATGCTTCTTTATTTTAACCTTTTTTGATTCCTAACTTTCTCTGGATCACCCACTTTCTTATTATCAGTGATCTCTATCAATCACCACAATTATATATAGATTTCATTCATATACATGTTTTCACTTTCCACCTATGTTCTCCTATTTGTAAACCTAGTTATGAGTTACTTTGGGTAACTATTCTTTTTTCAACTTCCCCTTTTTAATCGAAGTTTTAATATTCATTTTTACGATGTGGGCTTCTAATAAAGTAACTTTAAAGTATTAAACCTTTGATAACCTAGAATAATTTCATGGGAGAAATTCATTTTAAGGGGTTAAAATGTAACACCCCAAGATTTTGTGAATTTTTTTTTGAATTAATTTAATCCTTTTGATATTTTTTATTTCACACAACAGTGAAGATATCTTTTTTTATATAAAAGCACTAAATTTGGATTGTATTATAAGAAACACAAAGTTAATTTTTCACTACTCACAAAAGTTAGATTAACATTAGGTACACACAACACTATGTTTGAATTATGTTACACATAATGTTGTGTCTCTTCAATAGCTTTCCTTACCTCCAAGGCTGAGTTTTTCCGAACTACAATATGTTATTAATATTATAATTAAAATATTATTATAGTTACCACCTAGCTATTGGAATAGGAGTTATGAATATTATAAATTAAATTATAAAAATATGGTTTAAACATGTATATGAGATGAATTATTTGGTAACCGATTAACTAGAAATGAAAATAAAACCCTTTTGAAAATATAGGAAATATTTTTTCAGAAAACTATATGTATAAAATAAAATGAGTTTTACCTTAATAAATTAATTAAAACACTTATGATAATTTATTTTAACAAATTATATATATAATATATTTAATTGACTATTTAATGATCTTCTTGTGTGTTTTTTAGATAATAAATGAGAATAAATCCAATTTTACGGAAAAAAAAAAGATGTGTTTTTTAAAAAGGTAATTTTACCACCTTTTAATGGGGAACCTATTTTAAATATAATTTTAGAAACTTTTTTAATTTTTATATTAAAAATTAAACTTTGTTTTTAAAATTGGGCTATCAAAATTTACTTTGGGTGAATTTCAGGTATTTTTTGAGAAGTTTAATTTTTTTATGAATAGTAAAAAACATTGAATTTTAATTCGAAACTGATTTTTTGTTTAATTTATTTATATAGTTAAATTCTATTTTAATTTGGTTTTAAAGTTTTATTAGATCAATTTTACATCAATTAATCCAATTTAGGTCATTTTAAACAATTTCAAATTGAAACTGGATATAAAAACATTTCAAACTTTTAAACATTTTCGAATCAGAAAACCATTGTCGCGACACATCAATGGGATTAATTTTAAATTAGTTTTTACCACGTCTAGGATTAGAATTTGTAAAAATGAATTCCATGTTTCTAATATTAACAATTTATAATATCCAATAAGATGAAATTATCTTTTTACCAAAAATATTATTGAAAATGATTAAAATTAATTACAGTGATTAAGGTAAAACAAGATTACTTAATGGTTAAATTTTAATTTAAAGGGGCCAAATGACCTAGAAAAATGTCCAAAATAAATTGAATGGAAATATATAGAATAATTACCCTTATGTATCTAAAGTGGAAAATTATTGGAGGCATATGATGTTGGGGAGGCCTCTCAATAGTGTTTACCTTTTTATATTTACAAGAATGTCACTCCTCCTCCACTATAAATGGGAACTCACCCCCATCACTTCTTAACAACTATCAAGCCCTTTGATTCAGTCAAAAACTTACCAATTATCCTCCAAAATTCCCTTAATTCATCCTATAATCCTCCCTTTGATCATAAATCCTACCAAGGAATTCCTTTGGTGCAAAGTAAGATGAGTTACCCAAAGAAGAGGTAACATCCTTTCACAAGATCTTTAGTTTTATTTTCATTATACACCCCCTAAACTATTATTATTACATGATTATATAATAACCTTAGTATCCTAAATATAATGATATTTTTTTATATTAATGTTTAGATCTACTCTCACATATACTTCCATCATATGGGATACACAATCATTATTTGTGTGTATGGCGGACTACCGCCTCAAAAACTAATGTTGCTCGTTCTTCCATTTCCATATTAAAAGGTTGTAAATAATGATGTAATTTATGTTTTTATATGATATATATGATATTTATTATGTCTTTATTCTTATTTGATTTTTATATAATACATACCTTCATTCTTTCCATTTTGTGTAAATGTGATAACTTCGTTTGTGGACTTGTGGACTACCGCCTACAAAAAGAGATGTGATTTGTACACATTTTACATGGAATGTATTAAGGATGGATTTAGTAAATTTATATGATATATATAAAACAATAATTATAATGGAATAATAATATATATATACACACATATATTTCATTTTCTTTCTTTCAATGTGATAATAAAACGGAAACAATGTTAATGCATACATACGGCCTTCTGTCTCCATGAACGGTGTATTCCATTTCATATTTCTATATTTTTTGTATTATTATAAATATTTATATAATATATATATGATATTTATAATATTTTTTACTTTTTGGAAATAATTAAATCATTATCTGAGTATGGTGATCAAGAATAACAAGTCACAACATATACAAAAAACAAAGCGGATATTACCTGAAACGCAACATTAACATGGGATTATTAATAAAAGGGTAAGATAAAGTCATAATAATATAATATATGGTATTAAATATAAAAATATTGATCTTTGGTATATTTATAATAAACTAATATTTATTATACATGGGGTTTGAACATGTATGGAGAAATTCAAGACTTAAGGTGAGAGAATTTCATCTCTCTTTCCTATATTTGTGAGATACATGACACATTCACCACCTATTTATTTTGTGTAGTGTATATAATTCCATAAGACATGTTATATCATGAATTCCATTTATTTAATGATATTAAATGTTTTAATTGATTTAATTATTTCATGGAGATCAAGATTCTAAGGTTACTCAAGTAGTAAGAGTTTTCTCGTCTCACTTTTATTTCGGTGAGACTTATTCCTTATCCAACACTCATTTATTTTTGTGTGGTGTATAAACCATAAATTAATGTAATATTCAATTATTAAAATTAAATTTATGGGTATTTACATATCAATTTTATGATATTTATTTCATGGGGTTTATGGTTCAAAATTTACCAAATTGGTAAAGTAATTTTTATCTTAATTTTTCTTATTTGAGATAGATTTCATGTTATGCACCTTTATTTTTATATGGGGTGTATATAATACCCTTTGAAATGTTTTATAATGAATATAATTATTTTGATGATATTTTAAGATTCATTAAATTTTATTCTTTCATTAGTATTATGATTTAAAGTTACTAAAGTGGTCGCAGTTTATTACTATAATCACATTATTTATTGGTATTTTCTATGAGTATGCTTCAATTGATGAAATATTATGATACATATCCCAAGATATCTCATTAATTTTATTTTAATCTAGTTATTAATTATATATTCATGTATTTTTTATATTTTTTTAATATTTTCTACTTAATATGATTAAGGGAATGTTTTTGAGAAATTCTAGCTTTATTTCTCTCTTCGGTCGAAAATATGTTTTATTCACAAACCATGTTTTCTAAAAAAAATCAAAAATGTTTTTAAATTAACTATTAATATAATTTTCAAGGAAAAGTGTTTTAAAGAATTTATTTATGTTTTAAAGTGTTTAAAATGGTTTTCAAAACTTTATTTACATGTTTTCAAATCTATTTTTAAAAAATGGTTTTCAAAATGTTTTCAAACTTTATTTATAAGTTTTAAAATCTATTTTCAAAGAAACTTTTTTTCAAAATTATTTATGTTTTAAAGATAAATTTTCAAAGTGTAAAAGTTACTTTACTCAAGGAATGTTTTAAATTAAATTTAAAAACTTTCTTTATAAGAAAATTATTTATGAAATTATTTTATGAAATATATTTTAAAAGAAAGAATATTTCCCTTAAGAAATTATCCATGTGATCCTTTAAAATCATTCTCCATTAATAATATTAAATAATATTTTATATTTTATTATTTACTGGGAATATGATCTAATAACACTATTCATATTCCTTCTTGAATGGTTTATGTTTTGATGTAATGATGTTTATGACATGAATTTATCATCCATGGGTTATATGATTTTGAAAACCACCTATTTTCATGGTTTATGATTTGATGAAATGATTATAAGACCTATCTATTTTCCATAAGTAATGATATGATTAAATTTTTATGATACCCATTTCATTTCATGGGTTATAATTTGATGTTTATGAAACCCATATATTTTTATGGGTTATGATGTGATAAAAGTTTTATTATATTTTGGAACATGTATGTATGATTTTATTATGTGATGGGCGTGACCTATATCTTCCTCCAATGAATTGGGTAAAGATTTATATCTCATAAGATAATAATTGGAATCAAGTTGATGGTCTTGATCCACTATGGAAGATGGGGAAATCGGATCCAATATGACAATATGGGGAAACCTAATCCATTATGGTAAGATAGGGAAACCCATTACACTATGAGAAGATAGGGAAACCTGATCCACTATGGGAATATGGGGAAACCTGGTCCCTTTTAAGGAAAAAGATGTGACTGGGGATGGTGGTGTGTCCTGTCTAGTAGGTGTAGTCCCTATGAAGTTCCTTGATAAGTTCTAGCAATGTACCATGACTTATAGTGAATGATATTACATGTTTATGTGTCTACTACAATTGTACATCTTATTCATATGTTATGATTTCACGGATTATGATCTTGATTCCATTATGATTTTTGTCTTATGAACAGCTAATCTTTATGCCATGATTCATGTTTATGTTCTCTAATATGAAGGGTATAATCATCTAATGTTATGATCATGCTCTCATACCCTTATTATCATGATTATTCTTACATATATCCCTTGTTTACACTTACTAATCATATTAGATCACCCCCTTTTAGGTTTCCTTTCCTTGGGTTATGAAGATATGTATTATATATGATGTTTCTAAGAAGGGTAATAGTCATGAAGAACCTAATGGGATATGATTTAGCTAACTTATGCACTATTTTTTATGTTTCTAAGTTTCCTAAGGCACTAAAATAATATAGTATTTAGGAATCTATTTATTTAATGTATTAATCATTTAGAGAAATGGTGTAAGTTTAATGTATAAAAAGTGAGGGTCTCTATACCAGTCATCGAAAAATTCTAGTAACTGCTTATCCCATTCCTCTATATATGAAGTATGTTTTCCAAGCATATAATTGAATTTCTACCCTATTATATGGTTCATCAAGAAAATTATATTTAGTTCCTTTCTATGTGGTATTTAGAGCCACATTTTCTAATACTCTTCATTTTTGCACATCATTATCCCCTTTTATGTGATTTCGGGATCATGAAAACATATTTAGAGAAATCTTATAGATCTTTTAATCCTGAGATTGATTTTTACCTTCATTCAGTGTATAAAGCACTCTAGAGAGGTTAAAAGCTAACACTTGTGCCTTTATTGGACCTCCTATTCCCTATAATTTTTTTATTGTAGGGTCACGTGAATATTCTATAAGGATAGAAATAACCTACCAATAAGTGGGGATGATTGATAGAGGCTCCAACTGAATAGGTAGCACAAAAGGGACCAATGTCATGTCCCATGAAGAGTCAGTGAGTAAAGCATATGCAGGATCAGATGATTTTAATCCAGAATTCTTGAAAGCAACCAATTAAAAGCCTTCTTTATCAACTAAAATATTGGATGAAGACACTTTTTGTCCTTTCGGGCCACTATTCCAAGAGCCTTCGCACAGCTTCTAGATGTAGAAGGTATGTCGTTGTCTTTGGGAAGATCCAATTTGGGAATTGAAGCCTAGTTATCAAGAGGGGAAACTTTGAATGCCATGGGACTTTTGTCTTCAAAACCACCAATCCCCTTAGATACATCCCCCTACACTTTTTTCTTACATTTTCTATCCTTTGAAGAAATCATCTTCTCATGGATGAGATACTGATCATCAAGTTCTTGTGCCAATATTTTATCAGCTGAACTCACCATCCCTTCTTCCATAATTTTCACCCAAAACATGGAATTTGGCTGCCAATCTAAACCAATTATTTAAAACTTACAAAGGAATTCCAAAATTTAGAAATAGAGGCATCCAAATCATCACCACTTTTCTTATGATAAGATATAACCTCCATTGGCATGAAAACTCAAATCTAATCATTAGTCTGATGCTCCACACCATCCCGAACATCACTTAGGAATTCAACAAACCTAGCCCCTGGATGTTCCACCTTTGAATGGTGGCCATTCTCACTCTCTATACCAGTACCCTCCGTATTTAATTGAGGCATTTTTTCACCTTGAATATTCTCTTGGATAGAAAAATAATTTGTAGATCGACTAAATTAAACAAGTATATAATTCTTGCTGCATAAATTCTCTTCATTCCAATGATATGAACAGAAGGCGCAAAAAAAAGCTCTCTTATAGTTTAAATAATCATGATCAATAATCTTGAAATCCAAGAGGAACTGTGGAAACTTTTTATACTCAATTTTTAATTCAAAATCATCAGAATTAGTATAGAGAGTAACTCTATCAATCAAAGTAAAACATAGATCTACCTCCATTAAAAATTGAGTGTAATGTCCAAATCTGTCTAGTTCTATTTCTTTTTCCATTATTATCAGGACATCGATCACCATTTAAATATCATAAAATATATTCATATGCTACAATATTTAGTTTAAACTGAAGACTTTGACCTTAACTGAAAAATTTCTTACCTTCACTGGGTTGAAATTTCGATCTCATTAATAGATGTGCAGAATACCAAGCTTGAGAGAAACTGATCTAAGACCCCATGCCCTCATCCTTAAATCATTCATGGGGAAAATGATATAGAAAAATACCTAACCCACAGAGAGGAATTTCAATTATTAAAACCCCAAACATATGAAATTTTTTAGACTAAATCTTCGAATCTCTGTGGCTTAGAACCTATCAAAAAGATTATTCTCATAGTAATAGAATGATTACTAATTTTCAGATGCTCCAATACCACATTTTCATCATCCTTTATATGGGATACATTACCCTTTATCCAAATCACACCAGTAATATAATTTTTGTAGAGAGAGAAGCAATGATTGGAATTTTTGAAGGATGAAGAAGCCTCAATACCACTACAAGTATCACTTCAACCATCCATCTCTGTAGAATCATGCTTATATGAGTTGAATCAAACTCGTTCCATAAATATCTCATCTAGAGAGTTGAAAGATGTAGGCACCATGAAGCAAAAACCCTACTTGTCATCATGATTTAGAGAGATACTCTCTCGAGCAAGACCCATCCCCCCTTATTAGTTACATAAATAATTATATTATTTACATCATTACTAATAATTATTATTATAATTATTGAAAATATTTTATAATATAATTAATATTTATTAATAATTTAATTCATAAATTTTCATAATAAAAATATAATTAGTAATACTTCATAATATTTTAATTAATAATATAATACTTAATAAGAATTATGACCATAAATTTTTTAAATTGTAAATGTTATGTTTTTAAACAATAAAGTTTGTATCATGTAAATTCATTTTTGTTTATTCCATTTAGAAAATTATTTTTAATTTCAATTATTTTTTATATGTTTAGTTCGTGTGTTAAATTTAATTTTGATTATATTTATACTTTAAGTTTATACGCTATTAAATTCACCTACTTGAGATATAATAGTGTTTCAAGTATGTGCATTTGGAAGCCTATAAATTATAAATTATAAATATAATATAAATAAAATTTGAAACATTGACTAAACATATAATACATAATTTTAAAAAAATAATTTCATAAAAAAATTGATGAAAAATAATTTCAATGGAACAAAATATTGTTCTTTCAAAATATAACATTTGTACTTATAAATTTTTTTGCAGAAAGAATTTTTTGTAAATTTAAATTTTTTTTATTACTTTTTTACATTAATTTTATTTTTAATTAATTTTTATTTATAGATTAATTGTTTAAATTTCATTTAGATTTTATTTATATTATATTATATGCATATAAATTTTTAGAAGTGTAAATGTCATAATCTTAATCAGTAATGTTTGTGTCATATAAATCAATCCTGTTTTATTATATTTATGTAATTATTTTTATTTTCTGCTATTTTTTATATGTTTAATCCATATTTTAATTTTTATTTAGATTGTACTTATAGTTTATATTTTATAACCTTTCAAATTTACTTGAAACTTATTAAGCTTTCTTAAGTTTTAAGTTGCTGACTTTGAAATCTTATAAGATATAAACTATAGGTACAATCTAAGTAAAACTTAAAATATATACAAAACATATAAAAAATAGTTGAAAATTAAAAGAATTCTTGAAAAATAATAGACAGATAATGATATATATGATACAAAATAATGTTTTTTCAAAACATAACATTTAAACTTAAAAAAAGTATGTAACATTAAATGATTATAAAATATAAATTATAATTAAATTCTAAAATAAATTTAATAGATGCACTTAAGACAATAAAATAACCCAAAATAAAAATAATTTCATAAAAATGATAAATAGAAAATATTAAGTCCTAAAAAGAATATATGAAATAATAATAATATAATTAATTAATTAATTGAAAAAATTAATATTTTATGAATTTATTTTTAGATTAAATTATTAGAAATTGATAATTTTATTATCTTTAATTATTTTTCATTATTTTTCATTACATTATTAATTATTATTAGTTATATTAATACTTGATAATTAATTATGCTATTAATATTTATTAATTATATTATTATTGAATATATACCGATATTTGAAAGTCCTCTTTGTAATGCCTTTATTGTAACTTTATTTTTATTAATTTAATGGGACTGAGCGTGCTTTACCCTGAACTTTTTAGATTAATTAGTCTATTATTATTAAATATTATTAATTAAATTATTAATAAATATTATAAAATATTTAAAATAGTTTCTATAATAATTATTTTTAAAAAAAATATGGTTGAATCCCATTATTTAAACATCAAAAACAAAGAAAAAGAGATATAGGTAAAAACAAAGCAAACTGTCCTCATCAAAGTAGTTGTCAAATACCTAATTTTTCTCTTATCTTAATTCAAATTCTATGTTCTTCATCACGCATAGCATTCTAATCAATTTTTCCATGTCCATGGCCTCAAAATCTTGGGTGATGGACCCTTCAAGTTTTTAATTACTTCAAAAGGCTTCTGATGTCAATGCCTTCTAAGTCAGAATGCCTAGCATTTGATTGCACCTCCACCTGTTTAGATGGGATATCAAGAAAAGAATCATCAATGCCTATCACTAAGGGGGATTGAGCCACAATAACCTAAACTCTACCAACTTTCACATCATCATCCCCTTTCAAGTGATCTAAGGATTTAGACTACATATTCTGGGATACTACCTGAACCTCTTCTTCTTGATGTTATTATTTTTTCTTTCATTGAGTGTATTAATCACTTTGAAGGGATTAGAAGTTAGTACGTAAACTTTATTTGAACATCCAATTCCCTACATACTTTTGATTGATTGTCCACTTGATGCTTCCGGTAAGATAGAATCATTCAACTTGCAAGTGGGGCTGATTAAGGGAGGCTCCATCTGAAGAGGCATCACAAAAGGATCCAAATCCATGTCACTTACAATTTCAAGAAGGGAGGCATATACTGTCTCAAAAAGGGATCTGGACTTCCTAAAAGGAACCAATTGGAAGCCTTCTTTATTTACTGACACTTTGTCCTTAGATGAGGGTAATATATTACCTTATAGATCACACGTCCTATGATCCTCCACAATGTAGATGGAAGTATAAGATAATCTATTTCTTTTGGATAAATCCAACTTGGGTTCAGATTCCTATATAGAAGTATGGGTACCTACCAATGCCAATGAACATTTTCCTATAGGAGCATCCAAACTTTCCCATTGCAGTGCAAAAAAAACTTTCCTAGGATGGGAAGGATCTATTACTAGTTTAGAAGCCCTAATTTCAATTCCACCTACCACAACCCCATCCAGTATACCTATCCTCTTAGGAATTACCCGATCATCTAATTTTTTCTTCCCTTTTCTATTTCTTGATGTGATTATCTATTCTCAGAAGAGTTGTTGATCAGCCAATTCTTGCGCCATTTCTTCATCAATTGAGAGGTCACCTCCAACCAGATCATTATTCCCTATGTCCACCCATGACCTGGTGGATTTCTACTTAGCACCATTATAGGAATACAATGTCTGAGGTTCTGAGGAAGCCAAAACATCAGTAGGAACCCGTTGATAAATAGCAGTCCCCACATTTGCCGATTTACACCTATTAATCAATAATGTATTTATCATGGAAATTATTTTTTGTTTATTATATTTATGAAATTAGTTATATTTTCAAATATTTATTATATGTTTAGTTTATGTTATAAGTTTCATTTTTCATTTTACTTATAGTGTATATTTTATAGGATTTCACTATTACCTACTTGAAACATAATAAGTTTTGTTTTGTTTCAAGTAGGTTACTTTCAAATCTTATTAAAAATAAACTAAAAAAATTAAAATAAAATTAAAAATATAGACTAAACACTTAAAAATAATAATTAAAAAAATATTTCCACCAAAATAATAAATAAATAGTAATATAAATGATACAAAACAATGTTGTTTCAAAATGTAACTTTTGGACTTTAAAAGATTATGTAAATTTAAAAGTTTATAAAATATAAATTAAATTCAGATTATAAATGAAATTTAAGACATGAACTTAAAACATATAAAATAATTTAAAATGAAAAAAATCATAAAAATAATAAACATGAAATATTAAGTATTAATAATAATATATGACTTAATAATAATAATATAATCAATTATTTAAAAAATTTCATATTTTTAACTCATTAATAATAGTATATATTGTTATAAATAATAATATTAATATTAAATTCATATTTATTAATATTATATTAATAATAAATAATATTTAATAATAATATGATTGTTTACATCAATATTAATAATTAATAATTCTATAATTAATGATACTAATAAATTCAAAATTTATAAATTCATAATTAATAAAGTTGTAATAATTAATATGTTATTTTTATGAATTCATAGAAATTAATATATTATTTAATGATAATAATATTTAATAATAACACTATTAGTTTCGTGATCATTGTTATTATTATTAATAATATTATTAGTCATAAATATAATAAATACAAAATAATTTACATGACAAAAAAGATTGCTATTTAATAATAATAATAATAATAATTAAATTAATAACAATATATTTATTATTGATTAGATTTTTAATTATTAATAATTAGTTATAAATATAAAATTAAATATATAATTAATTAAATTATTTATATTTACCATTTGAAATTATTAATAATTATATTATTATTATTTATAACATTATTAATCATATCATTTAAAGATATTTATTATTATTATTTTTTAGTAACGTTAATGAAATTATTAGTAATCATTATTTGTTAATATTTAATACATTATTAAATAATATCTATTTACTAAAAATATATTATCGTTAATAAATTATTGGCATTGATTTGTTATTATAAATAATATAATATTCATTAAATGGTGGAAAATTGGTGTTTAAATCCCATATTAAAAACCCAAAAAAGATATATAGTCTTGCACCCTTGTAAAAAGGGGAGGTTGGGTGAGATTTTATATAATATTTTTGAAATATTTTTCTTAAATTTTTACTAAATATAATAACAGTTAAATAGTGTTTAATTTTTTTGTCTTATTTATATATATATATATAAACAAAAAACAAAAAAAAATATTAAAAAAAATTGAAAGTGAGAATTGTTTGAGAAACACTCTTAGACATATGGTGCATGGAGTTTCTATGGATTCTTCTGGTAATTTTGTACAATATGATGGAACTTAAAGAGGATGAGGGTAGTGCTGGATTTTTTTTGGTGTCTCGTGATGAAGAAATTCCCCTCAGGTTTCTAGTTAGCAAACCTTTACAATTATATCTTGGTAGTGATTTGTATGGGGTATATTCTATAGGTTCAAATTGATCCTCATCTTGGAATAGGAGACTAAAAAATTGCACTATATTTGATTATCAAAAAATTAAGGGTTATAACACTAAAAGATAGCATATTACCAATTATAAGGGTTGGTTATTTAGGTGGTCTTTGTCTTTTGTGGCATGATGAGATTGATACGGGAGTGATTTGCTTCTCCCAGAATGAAATTTAGTTTCCATTAATCCCTTGGGAGGTCTGATATATAATTTTTTTGGGTTTTATGGTTGGGATGGCTTGGTGGATAGGAGGAAATCTTGAGAGTTAATTAATTTTTTTTAGGAATGATATCAAAGTCACTTTATTTATTATATGTTTATGATAAAGGGTGTATGTGTACAAGATATTTTTTAATGAAATAATTTCATGATTACTCGTCATTGAAAAAACTTGTTGATATTGGATATTCTGGTGACCCCTTCACCTGGTTTCATGGGAAAAAATCATCTTAAATTTGTGTGCGGCTCAATGGATTTGTTGGTTCACTACCACAAGTCACGCTTTATTCAGTGCTGACCTTTAACAGTGCTAGAAAAAAAGTGCTAATAAAGGCGGGATTTTTAACAGCACTCTCAAAAAGGGATGATAAACTTTCCTTTTATCATCACTAAAAAAACACTCATAAAAGACTCTCATTTATCACCACTTTTTTTAGCGCTGATAAAAGTAATATGCTTATCAATGCTTTCTTCTAGCACTAATAAAGGTCACCATGAGTAAATTAATATATATATATATATATATTATTAAATAATATGTATATTATAATAGGTATATATTTGTAAATATAATATAAAAATATGATTTATATAACTTTTAATAAAAACTGAATCTTATTTTCATAATTTTATATATATAAAATTAACAAATTTATATTAGTCAAAAAAATTATTTATTTATTTATATAAATTAATTAAAAAGTGTATATAATTAAAATAAATATGATATATTAATATTTTGTTTAAACAATTATATAATATATAAATGAGTATATTTATATTGATATTAAATAATTTAGAATATATGTACATGCATAACTGTATTTATGTATGTGTATGTGTGTATGTGTATGTAAGTGTGTAGATGTGTATGTGTACATATGTATTTCTATCATGTGTACATGTATGTGTGTGTGCAATTTTGTTTATTGATTTAATATTATTTATTCTTTTTTTAATATATCTCTATTTTTAGTATTTTCTGTATTTATTCATTTTTAATATAACTTTATTTTAATCTATTTATCATGAATATATGTGTGTGTGTATTTAATTTAATTTTATTCAATTTAATTATTAATATTTTTTATGTAGTTAATGTTATTCATTTTTATAAATTTTTTTATTTATATAATTAATATCATCTATTTATTCATTTTTCTTCATTTTTTATGCGTTCGTAACTCGTATAACTGTTGAATTCACTTTTTAATATTTTTTTAATTTATTTAATTTCACTTATTAATTTATTATTGTATATTCATTAATAATTTTAAAAACATATTTAATAATTTTGTAATATTTAGTTATACATATAATTATTTATTATACATGTAATACTTTCAATACATTTGTAATTTAAATGGATAATATTTATTTAATTTTTTATTAAGTTTTAACATTTAAAATATGTTTGGAATTTTTATAATTAATCTATTTAAATTAATTTGTTAATAATTTTGTAATTTAAATAATTAATTATAAAATTATAAGCATATATTTTTTTTCAAAATTTTTTTATAAAATTATGAAAATATATTTATAATTATATACAAATATTTAGAAACATATTTATTTATAATTATAATTATAGCTCCCCAAAAGACTGGGGATGTGATTATGTTGGTGTTTCTCACTCTAGAATCTCATGGCGTTTAGGTATTCAGATGGCCAAATTCATTGATCCAGAATGGTACATTGATCCAAAAGATATTTTTGTTGGTCCGGTGAAGAAGGGTGATTCTAATCCTAGGTGAGATGCCTCATATACAGCTTCGGATGAAGTGGTTCTTTAAAATACTATAGACAAAGATACTTTTAGCGAGTAGATATATCTCATCCATGAAGTTCAATGCTTCTTATCTAATATTAGGGAAAATCTTTCCACACCAAGAAAGAGAATCACATGAAATAGAGCGCTATCATTTGTCAAAGCTACCTAAAAAGTTCTTGAGGAGCGTCTTAAAGAGTATAAATTCTCAATTCCCACGTGACTGTTCATCTCATGGAATGAGAATACATGGAATCATAAAGCATTGAGGAAGGGGCATACTCAGGTTTGGGGATTCAGAGGTTGGCATATCATCTCAATCGGTAGGGGTATTTCTATATTTTCTCTTTGTTTAATGACTCCAAGAACAAAGCCTGGGGATTCGGTAACATCTCTCTTAAGCTAATATTCCTCAAAATTCTTGATTAGGGTCCTCTATTTGACCCAATACTTGCTAGTAAATCAGTGACTCAAATTTGGATCTGAATTTGTGGACTTTAATGCTTCTTATGGAATCCCCAAATCTTGTGGGTTGTTGCCTTAATTTTTGGCATTCCTATCATTTTTTATAGGGAAACTGAACATTAGAGATATGTCCACTTCACCAAAATTTTGTTCAAAGTTGATGTCACTTTTCCTTTGATCAAAACATTTATGGTTTTGGATTTTCAATTTAGACTTGAACTATTAATCAAATATGAGAGGGTACCTGATCCCTGTCAGAAATGAAAATGTGTTGGTCGTGTTACTGAAAAATGTTGTAGGAACTTGTTGTGTTCTCTCTATAAGAAACATTATCACTTAACTGACTTATTTAAGCACAATCCAAAGGGGGTGTTTCTTTTTATCAAGGATGTTTGGTGGCGGACTCTCATCAGGATGATTCTAGGAATGTTTGTGTATCATCTTATGTTTCTTCTCTCATAAAGGGTCGGGAGGATTTGTGTTTGAACTGAAACAGGTCTGTACACGCTGTGGAGCAATGAAAATTCAAGATCCCCTGTAATTTTGGCCTGATTACACCTATTAAGATGGTAGAACAATATTGCAGGGATAAGGAAGACCTCCTGTACTGTGAAGAGGAGGCCCAATAGGATTTTGATCATGGTTCTATACACTCAAGGACCACTAATGAGGTGAATCGTATTTATGGTGAGGATTATATGGATTCTATTGATATTTTGGATGTCATGTTTATGAATCCAGACAATAATAATAGTAAGAAACTTCTTGAAGATTCAGTTCATGTCTATATGAAGATCAAGAGAGAATCCCATAAGAAATATGAGCTTGCTGGATCTCTTGCCAACAAAAAAAATGTGGGCATGGACCAGAAGGTCACATCCAGGGTACCAATATGATATATCCAGTAGGTCACTCGAAGTCCCAAGAAGGATGTTGGTTCTAAATTAACTAAGGAAGCATCAAAATAGGCAGGTGAGACTGCTGACATGAATGACATCATTACAAGAACCCAGGTAGTGCATGTTGAAGTCTCTCCATAGGGTGGTCCAGTCACTCTTCTAAAAATTAATTCTATCATGGTAAGGGAGAACTCTCTTAGTCTACTTGATATTTTAAATATGTCCAATATAAATGAAGTTCTCTCTATGGAATTCGGTAACACCCATGGAATGTGCATGAAGACTATTAATTTGAGGAGTGAATTCGATCTAAAGATTTCATTTGAGGTTTCAAGACAAACTAGAGAACATGATCCTTGATATATTGAGGATCCCACCCCATCAAAAGAAAAAAATGATCACCAAGATGATTATGAAATGACATAGAATAAACCAAAAACATGGATGAGGGGTCAATATCCAAGAGGTAGGGGTGGTGGATGATTTCAGTCCACAAGATTATTTTTTGGGTTGTGGAGTAGGTTCCAACTACTTTTGATCTCTATTTTTCTTGGTTTTCAGGTTTGTGATGGTGGTCATGCCACTTTTTTTCATTGCATCCACATGTACTTGCTTTTTACCAAGTTTTCTGGAAATTTATAAGCCCAAAATCATTTGGGTTGATTTTATTGATGGTGATCATGTGCCTATTGAAAATTTTTATTTTAAAGATCTCTTGTACAAAGGATTAGTTAAAGAAAATACTGATGAAGTCTTTGATGATAGCTAGGATGTTAAAGAAAATTCAGCTCAGGATTATGTGGATTTAAATTTTTGGAAGGAAAGGAAGATGATTTCTTCAAAAAATTGTGAAGGTAAATCTAAAATTAAAACTTTCACATTAATGAAATCCATGCACAAAAGGAATCTTTCAATTATGCAGGATCAAGCTAAAAATATCAAGTCTGCTGTTGATAGTGGAAAATGGGTGGAATATATGGGTTTTTTATTGTATCTATCTTAATAAATATTTAGGGTTAACAAGATCTAGTGGTAAGAATCCATCACTTGAATCTAATTATTATTACAGGGATTTTATTTCTTCAAATAATAGTGGCAGGGATAACAAAACATCTTATATCTCTAGCTCCAGCGGAGATAAAGTTATTATGGGACCTGAGTTCCTATCACCATTGTAATACCCATGGATTTATGGGTGGATAAAATGAATAGGTCAGGTGGTTTTCAATAAGTGGGCATTGATTTGGTCTGTAGGGAATCAACCACTTTTCAAGAGATTGGGTTGATCCCAGAGACTGCACTAGTCAGAGAGCCTCACCACACAGATTTTGTTTCTCCTTTGGCTAGAGATGGTGCAGGTGCAAGTGATGTGTCCCCTATTAAAAAAATAAACCATGGTAGGATAAAATGAATTATATAGTGTATACACATAATCACTTTGAGTTTCTTGCATAAAAAAGTAGTAAGTAGGATGGATAAAACAATGAATGTTTGTTTGAAGCTGTAGAAAAGATAGAAGTGGTGGATGTTGGCCTTCCAATTGGTGGAGGTGGGTCATCAGCATTTACTATTTTAGCACTGATAAAATCCCACTTTATCAACACTTATTTTAAAGGGATGATAAAATCCTTTATGATATTTTAAATATAACCCTAATAGATTCCTCTTATCTCGCTCCATTCAAGCTCTCGTGGAACTGAATTACTGTCGCTGCTCTTCCTCAATCTTCTTGGATGAATAAATCCTCTCAAAAGCTAAGGTATGTGAATATTTATACTCCTATTTAATAATGATCCTTGATCTTCCCCCACTGATTTATTTTTTTAGTGCCTGAAAATCCACTACTTGTCGCATGACACTACTCTACTCTCATTGCACCATCAACCCAGTTGAGCTATTCCCTTATAATAGAGTGTAGAACTTGGTCAACCACCATTGCAGTGAGCCCCAAACACTGTCATCGTCAGTGTCTCACTTTCATGCCTACACTACAACCACCCCACCATTTACTAGTGGTTTCAGTATATTACCATTATCGATGATACACAAAAATTATTTTTCCTGGTGTTTGTCTATTTTTCAATTTATGGTTCATGTCATGATTATGATCAGTAGTCATTTGGGTGAATGAATTGAATTAGAAGAATTTTTTTCAAGAAAAATCTGATTTTTTCATATTTTTAGGTGTTCACACATGTCAAAAATGCACATAGTGGTTCGCATTAGCATCCTAGTGATCTACGGGATGATGCATCTGATTTGGTGACTATCAGTGTAATTTATAAATAATTTTAATTATATGTATGTAAATAATTATTGTGTAGATATTTTAATATTTTTATGAAAAGAATTTTGATATTTGTTGATATTTAAAGGTTTAAAATTTAATTTATATTAATGGTTATGTATAAACTTAAACTATATATTTTAAAATAAATAAATAAATGAATTATGTTAATGATTTTAATGAATATTTTAAATCACTTTTGTTTAAACATTTTATTTTATTTTAAATTTTGTATTAATATATTTTTCTTAGTTTAAATTTTATCTAACGTTTATCTTAAAATTACAATGATATATTAAAATCAATGTGTGTGATCGCTTGTGATCCATTTTTCTCCCTCGCACATCTTTTTTCTAAATTTTCCCAGATAGTTTGAATAGTGTACGAGCAAGCGATCTTATTTTTCCTCGATTTACCTCACTTATTCTCCACCCAATCTTGCTTGCCTCAAGCCATTATTGCTTCACCATCTCCCTCTCCTTCATGTTCATTTTCACTCATTCATCATTATTTGTCACTGAGATTGCAAGTAGATCCTAGTTGTAAACCGTAAAAACCCTACCCACTTATCATATATAGTGGTGACTACAAATAATAAGTAGACATAGTTTTTGCAATACATAGATGGTAATTGGCTCTAAGTTACAAGAATCTCTCCTTATCCCATGGATTAAAATCAAAAAAAAAATTCCCATTTTCTTCCAATTATCCATCCTGATCACATGGATTAAAACCAGAATGTATTTTTAAAACATATCATTACCTTGTGTATTGTCACAGCCCGGCCCGACCGGTCTCAAGCCGCAACTACCCCAAGCCCGCCTCCATAGGCTAGGGGCTGGCGAAAAGCACCGAAGGTATAACAATATCGGGGAGGCCTTTGCCTAAGTACTTGTACACACACACACAGCCCACTCAATGCATAAGCACAGAGTAAAAAAGGAAACCAAAGTACAGACTACAATATCCCAACCAAAAATAATGCATCGACCTCTAAAAATAGAATAAGTAAAGTGCTGAAAAGTGGACTGACAGATAAACTGAACAGTAAAGGGAAAAACACTCACCCAACTAGAAAGGTGCCACAACCTGGAAATAGGTAAACAAAAGTAAACAGCTGGTGAGTCTCACACATGAAAATCCTACTACGACCACTGAACGCAGCCCAAGATCTTATTTCCTCTACGCTCCTCCATAGTCTCGATCGACCTGTCCGTCATCTGCAAGGGCGCACCAAGTGCGGGAAAATCCTAAGCAGGGGTGAGTATAAAGATACTCATTAGGATTCCCCAAAATCCAGAGGGAGCAACAAAGGAGGTACTAAAATGGTGAGCAATAGACAGAACAAAGAACAGTGTAAGAGTACAATAGAGAGAGTGCATCTCAACCCAACAAAAGAAAGGAACTAGTCTCGTCCAATCCAAGAGGATCTAGACACGGAAAGCATGTGGCATACCTCGCGCATCTTTGACCCTCCTAGAAGGAGAGTAATCGAACCCAAGGAGTGGGTACAAAAGTAGGGTGTATATATATATATATCCTTAACAACAAACCCGAATGAGTGTGTAATGGGATCTCTATCTCCAAGATCAGCCCAGGAAAATTTTTCAACAGTTTTAAGGATATCCATGACTGATGCCAAAAAGTCCCGCATGCCAAAGTTGTCTCATCACTGAACCGTACAACCAAGGGTCCTGCTCCGGTAATCATGGAGAAAATTCACTGAATAGCCTCATAGCAAGGGACTGAGTCTGAAAGAAATCGTCGGGTAATCCACTGCCCAGCCCAGCCGGAGGGTAAACCCTAAGGTCAACGGGTAACCCACTGACCAGCCTCACTGTAGGGTAAACCATTAGGTCAACGGGTAACCCACTGCCCATCACCGCTAGAGGGTAAACCCTATGTTCAACGCGTAACCCACTGCCCAGCCCTGCTGGAGGGTAAACCGTAAGGTCAACGGGTAACCCACTACCCAGCCTCGCTGGAGGGTAAACCCTGAACTGGTTCAATAAATCCACACTACTCGTGCCATCACTAGGTGTCACTAACATCACTACCGTGCATTGGTTCGGAGTGCGTCAAAGGGACCTCCGATCAATGACCTTTCATGTTTCCACATTTAATGAGATCTCTAAATAGGCTCTGCATGCCCAAACATATTACATTATTACAATCCTCGCAGAGAAACACACAAGATAGACTATTTACTCACCTCGGAAGAACGTCTGATGAAACTTTCATAGTACGCTGAACACAGCTTAAAATACAGCATGTGGGGACCATGCCTCAACTCCAGCTTCAATGCCTAAAACCACCCTGGTCAACTTCATCTCAATGTCAGGGTCAAAATGCCACAGACGGTGCCTAAAACGGACTCCAGATGCAGAGGCTGCAACTCCCCGCATTATGCAAACAGGGCCCTGTGGGGCCCACATCTTGACCTTGAAACACGTCACGCAGATCTTACCATTGTTTTCCATGCAGATAACCATGAGGCGTAGGCTATGAATTTTCCCTGAACGGACTTATGAAGCATAAGTCGTAAAAATGCAGCATACGTCTCAAAGTCGCCTCATGGGGCCCATGCCTCGAACCCGAATTTAGGCAGGCGGATTGCACCATCGCAATCCCCTTGGAAGAACACTCATAAACGAGTAATGAAACACTCCAAACGAATTTCGAGTGAAAAAGTGGCATTTCGCCGTAAAACGTGTGAACCAGGCCCTGTGGGGCCCGCACTTTGTCTCCAACCCGAACGCTTTAAAAAGTGTCTCAAAAATTCCGCACGAGGACCGGAGTCACGCTGCCGATGATGGCGTGTCAATCGGACATCCCAAACAGGAGTTAGGTCTGATGCAAGAATAATTAATTAATTAGTTAGTTAGTTAGTTATTCACATTAAGAATTTCATGCCACCTAGCAATGAAACCAAACCACAAAAGTTCTAAACCAACTTTGGAAGGACCGTCTCAACTCCAGGGCCACAGCGCCTCTGATGGCGCATCAAACAGTCGTCCGGCTTGCGAATACGTCTGTTGTAACTTTAATAATAATTTATTATTATGAACTTAAAGCATTTCGGGTCACCCACCTTTGGGATTAGAACTCAAAATTTCTGAAACCCACTTCAAAAAGTCCGTCTTGAAAAGACGAACCCACAGCCTCTAACATCACGTCAAACAGACGTCCCATTTAAAGGTTACGGCCCCTTGAACACAAGGGGGACCAACTGGGCCGGTCCAGACCGTCAGCCCGCGGCCCAACCACAGGTCCGGCCCAGCTCGCCGTGGCCCACTGGCCGCGGCCCGTCTCAAAACCACCAGACCCCTAGGGTCCAGTTCTTCCACCGACCAGCCGAGCGTCCGGTCTCTTTCCACATGCCGCGCCAACAGGACCTGCCGAACGCGAGTCCTTATCCCCCCCCCCACCCGAGGTCAACACCTCGGGTCTTCCACCTCGACCGCGACCGGTCGAGGCCCCCGCCCCCTCCTCCACCGGCCGAGTGCACCACCGCGACAGGTCACCCGCGCCGCTGCTACCTGGCCTACCCGCTTCGCCGCCTGGATTCACCACACCACACCGGTCACCGTTCCTCTCAGCTCCTCTGCCGGACGCCGCCACACCTCACCGGCTGCACCCGGGTCCACTGTTCCAGCCACGCCCGATGTCGCCATCCTCACAAGCTGCACCCGACGCTGCCTCTCCACTAGACCACTGGCCGCCGCACACCGGGTGAGTGTCGCCCTCGTGTTTCCGGTGCAACTCCGGTCGGTTCCACCGCTACACCACCCCGACCTCCGGCCACCGCCCCTTGCCAGATCCAGGACTTCCGTCGGCCGCCACAACCACTCTGGCAGCCTGATTTCAAAATCGAAGGTGGATTTGGAATCCTCAGGAAGATGCCTTCACAATGCCTACCCCCGATCGACGATCCATCAAGGTTTTAGCACATCTGGAAATTCAGACGACAAATAAAGAAGAATGCATCAATCATAGGATTCCGAATGGGACTCAGCCGATGGTCGTGTTCGTTTGGCCATCATCCTGATTCTAAAATTTTAGAATGTAAAAGACAATTTTGATGAAAAGTCAAGAAATCGACGAAGGTGCGAAAATTAACCAAAAATCCAACCTCGAATCGGTCGTGCGTCGTTGGCGGCATGTCCACGATGCTCCTACTTAGATCTACCAAGGTTCCGGCAAAGGTCACTCTTCGATTCGGTGAAGAACGGCGAAGAACACTGAAGAACAATTGAGAGAGAGTGGAAGAGAGAGAGAAAAGGATGAGAGAGAAGGGAAAACCCTAACCCCAAACTCCTATTTTTTTTATTTATAGAAAAATCCACTTAGCGCAGAATCCAAAACTGTCATGCCCTCTCATTTTATATCACGCCTAAGAAAAATGCCCCATTTCAGATTCAATGAAAGTTTTAGATTTCCATTATGAGCCTTCTTCTGAACGTTATTCAAAAAGAACGTCAGTGATAAAAATCACTAAGTGGTCATTTCGAAATAATGATTTTGCCCATGGGTGACTTTTCTCACAGCGGTCCTGCGCTAACGTAGTTTATACCCCTCCTAGGGTAAACGACACACTCCGAGCTCAACCGTGGACTCAGATTCCTGATATGATCAACTGTTTAAGAGATATCCTCTTTTTTTGCGTGAATAGTATAAAAACACTTAATATTCTTGTATAATTTATTCCGGGAACACCGGGCCTTGGAATCGCACGCTGTCTCAGCTCCTAAGTATGGAAATATATGTAAAAATATTACAAAGTCTTATAGGGAAAAAACCAGGTCTCTACATCATTTCCTCCTTCAAGATTTTCATCCCCGAAAAGAAAAACTAGGAAAAACAACTCAGGATACAGAGCTCACACCTAGCTCTTCCTCTCCCAAGAAAACTTTCACAACACCATGCTGGCACAACACACGAACCAAAGGGATGGTTCATACTCATAAGGTCTGCTACTTTCGATGACATGTGTAGGAACACGCACGCACCTCATCAACTGTGACATGTGGAAGATGTCATGCGCCCACTCCTACTATTGGGAGGGTAGGGCAAGATGGTAGGAAACCTCTCCAGCTCTTGCACGATTCCCAAATGGCCCAAAGAAACTCATGGGACTTCCTCGGCCAAACCTCTACTTTCAACGTTGTGACCGAAATCACGGTTTGTTCCTGTAACATGGTCTCATGATTCCCTCCTTCAAAATACCCATCTCGTGAAACACCCAAGGATATACGGTCACACAAGTTTTCACAGTCAGTGCATCACAACTGAGACTCTCTTTCATGCTCAAGAAGTGGATGAGTCAACACCATCGACTAAAGAAAAGTTGCACCCTCCTAGTCCAACTGGGTCAACTGTAGGGAAGCTAACTACCATGAAACTCCCTGCACCTGATGAGTCTGGGACTTTCTGCTAAGGGAACCTGCTACAATGCTACCATTTTTTTAGAACATAGACTACCTCGAAATCATAGTCCTGCAGAAATTTCAACCAGCACCGTCGTCTAAGGTTCAAGTCTCTCTGGGTGAGGACGTACCTAAGAAACTGGTGGTCTGAGTAAACCACAAAGCGCTCTCCCAGAAGATAGAGTCTCCAAATTCTCAGGGAAAAGACAACCACTACCAGCACCACATAGTGAATCACGTAGTTTTATTTATGGGGTGTCTATCACCTCGACCTATACTTGATAACGGTATCAAGATTGATGTTGAGCATGAAAGGTACCAACGAACAGGGCAGACGAGCAAACGCATCCAACTGCCAGAGGCTAGACACGAAAAGCGTGTGGCAAACCCCATGTGCCTTTTCCCCTCTTGGAAGGAGAGTAATCCCCAAAACAGGCACTCTTCCAAACCCACTAGTGGCACCTCAAACAAATGGAGGTCAAGCAGAAAAGCCCCACTGGAAAATCTAGAGCCTGCTCTGACACTCCACTATGCAACCCCACCATGAATGCACATATCAGAGGGACTCATTCACCACACCTCAATACTATATTATTTGTTTGGTACTGACTCTCCCTCACGGTTTTGATCGCATCAAAAAAACGCATCTCAGTGGGGAAAGAACCCCTCTTTCCCGTGCATTCAAAGATACATCAGACAACACCAACACAGGGTTACACTGGCACCCTACATCACCCTCAGTAACCCCTCGGACAAGGAGTTAGATGAAAAGATTACCTCACACAGTGTCTAACAAGTTCTACTGAGAAAAGTAGAAAAAGAAACAGAGCATACCTCTTATCATCTTATATGATGCAGGATTGTAGACATCCATAGCACACAGCCACCCGTAGCCCCATCTGTCAGCTCCCTGAGCCTGACATGGGCCGCCTAGTGGTGGTGGAAGGACCTCGAAACGTCGTCTTCCAACCACAGTTTTTCCTGATCTTCTGCCAACACCACCTCCCTGGGGACCACCCTATCCTCACCTGGGAGTTCTTTGATTATGAAACTACCTCTGTCATGGCGGTGCATCTACCAACTATCTGGAAAACTCAGCACATTTGCTCGAGTAGTCTCACTCCACATTACCTCGTACATCATAATCATAGAACTAGTCCTCCCTGGGCTGTCTCGGTGCTCTATGTTGTCCCCAACCATGTGCCTGAGTCTCATCAAGTGGAGACCTCCGGCGTTGAATCCCTACCAATTGACGTCCCTATGACAGAAATTTCTCTGTCACCAGTGCCTACTCTAGCACCCTGATATGGGTGAGGATACACAAGGTCACTACCCTGGCACGAATCTCCTCTACAGATACCTCTCTCAAACTTCTATGCTCAGAAGTTGCCATTATGGACCACGTCCAAAGAGTACCAAGTAAGGTCTGTGAACCTAGTCGCGTACTCAGCCACTGCCATCACTCCCCACTGAAGCCCCAGCAACTCCTGAAACTGTATAAAGCGTAAGTAGGAGGGGTAGTACCCCTCATGAAACAGCTTCTAGAAGTCATCCCACGAGAGTAACAACTCATCGTGAATCTGAGTAACCCTGGATCTACTAACTCCAAACTGCTTGGTGGAAATAAAAAGACTGGTGTTAAAGCCACCATCTAACCTGTCAGTGTCCGAACAAGCCTGAAGAGGCGAACTACTGACTCCAGCCAACCCTTCATTGTCTGAGGGTATGGCTCACTATAGAACCTCAGTGGTCTCTGATGCTGAAACTCACATCGCGCGCCCAACCTGCGCTCATCATCGGCCTTCACTACCGGTACTATCTGCTAATATCCTGGTTGGCTATCATCGCGGAGACATCCTGAATCCGATCAAGGAGTATCGCGGTCAAATGAGCATATATATATCAACAATGATGGGGATATGACTCATGAAGGACAGTCAAATACTCAATCCTATGTGATGCACAAACCAAATGTTCCCTACAACAAGTGCCTCAGCACACTGAGTCGAAAAACAGGTAATCAAGGTCCTCGTGAATGGATACGTCAGCCGCCACACCATCACTGGACTCCCTGGCTTGAGAGCCGCTCTCGAGACACGTTGACACTATTTCCCCAAAACTCAACCAATTCCTTTTTAGGGACGTCCAAACAACACCCCAAGGAACGAACCACCTCTGATACCACATTTTCATGACCTGACCCTACCGGTCTTGAGTCGAAACTACCCTAAGCCTGCCTCTATAGGCCAGGGGCTGGCGACAAGTGCCGAAGGTGTAACAATCTTAGGGAGGACTTTGCCTAAGTTCCTATACACACACACAACCCACTCAATGCCGAAGCGCAGAGTAAAAAAGGGAAACCAAAGTACGGACTACAATATCCCAACCAAAAAGCATGCATCAACCTCTAAAAACAGAACACGTAAAGTGCTGAAAAGTGGACTGACAAGTAAACTGAACAGTAAAAGGAAAAACACACACCCAACTAGAAAGGTGCCACAACCCGGCAATAGGTAAATGAAAGTAAATATCTTGTGAGTCTCACACTTAAAAATACTACTACGACCACTGAACATAGCCCAAGCTCATGTTTCCTCTACACTCCTCCGTAGTCTCGATCGACCTGTCCCTCATCTTCAAGGGCACACCAAGTGTGGGCAAATCCCAAGCTGGGGTGAGTATAAAGATACTCAGTAGGATTCCCTAAAAGCTCGAGGGAGCAATAAAAGAGGTACTAAAATGGTGAGCAGTAGATAGAACAAATAATAGTGTAAGAGTACAACAGAGAGAGTGCAACTCAACCTAAAAAAATAAAGGAAGTAGACCCATCCAATCCAAGAGAAGATTGACACGGAAAGCATATGGCATACCCCGCGCGTCTTCGCCCCTCCTAGAAGGAGAGTAACTGAACCCAAGGAGTGGGTACAAATGTAGGGTGTATATATATATATCTATATATATACTCAACAAGAAACCCAAACGAGTGTGTAAGGGGATCTCTATCTCCAAGCTCAAACCAGGAAAATTCACCAACAATTCTAAGGATATCCATCACTGATGCCCAAAAGTCCTCCACACCAAAGTTGTCTCATCACTGAACCATATAACCAAGGGTCCCAATCTGGTAATCATGGAGAAAATTCACTGACTAGCCTCATAGAAAGGGGCTGAGTCTGAAAGAAGTCATCAGTTAACTCATTGCCCAGCCCAGCTGGAGGGTAAACCCTAAGAGATCGTCAGGTAACCCATTGCCCATCCCAACCGGAGGGTAAACCCTAAGGTCAACGGGTAACTCACTGCCCAGCCCTGCTAGAGGGTAAACCCTTAGGTCAAAGGGTAACCCACTGCCCAGCCCCGCTGGAGGGTAAACCCTAAGTTCAACAGGCAACCCACTACCTAGCCCCACTGGAGGGTAAACCCTAAACTGGTCTGATAACTCTGCATTGCCTGTTCCATCACTGGGTGTCACTAACATCGGTATCGTGCGTTGGTTTGAAGTGCGTCAAAGGGACCTCTGACCAATGCCCTTTCATGATTCCAAATTTAATGAGATCTCTAAATTGGCTTCGCACACCCAAACAGATTACACTGTTTCAATCCTCGTGGAAAAACACACAAGATAGACTATTTACTCACCCTGGACGAACGTCTGGTGAAAAAGTTCCAGTACGCTCCACATAGCTTAAAAGACGGCCCATGGGGCCCACACCTCAACTCTGACTTTAGTGCCTGAAACCACCATGGTCAACTTCGTCTTGATGCCAGGGTCACAACTCCACTAACAGCGCCTAAAATAGACTTCAGATGCATAGGTTGCAACTCCCTGTGTTATGCAAACAGGGCCCTGTGGGGCCCACATCTCGACAATGAAACACGTCACGTGAATCGTAGCATTTGGTTCCTTGCAGATAACCATGAGGTGTAGGATATGCATTTTCCCTGAATAGACTTAGGAAGCGTAAGTCATAAAAACGCAACATACGTCTGAAAGCCACCTCATAGGGCCCACACCTCAGGCCTGAATTTAGGCGGGCGGATTGTGCCATCCTAATCCCCTCAGAAGAACACTCAGAAATGAGTACTCAAACAATCCAAACGGATGTCGGCTGAAAAATTGGTGTTTCACCATAAAACGTTTGAACTGGGCCATGTGAGGATCGTACCTTTTCTCCAACCCGAACGCTTTAGAAATCGTCTCAAAATGTCTTCATGAGGACTGGGGTCACGCTGCTGCTGACGGCGTATCAATCGGACATCCCAAACAAGAGTTAGGTCTGATGCAACAATAATTAATTAATTAATTAATTAATTAATTATTCACATTAAGAGTTTCGTGCCACCGAGCAACGAAACCAAACCACAAAGGTTATGAACCAACTTTGGAAGGACCGTCTCAACTCCAGGGCCAAAGAGCCTCTGACGGCACGTCAAACGGACGTCCAGCTCGCGAATACGTTCATTGTAAACTTTAATAATAATTTATTATTATTAACTTAAAGCGTTTTGGGTCACCCACCTTCGGGATTAGAACACAAAATTTCTGAAACCCACTTCAAAAAGTCTGTCTCGAAGAGACGAACCCACAACCGCTAACAGCGTGTCAAACAGGACGCGTTGTTTAAAAGTTACGGCCCCTTGAACACAAGGGGGCCCAACTGGGCCGGTCCAGACCGGCCAGCCCGGTCCCGACCGCCGGTGCGCGGCCCAGACGCGGGTCCGGCCTAGCTCGTTGTGGCCCGCTGGCTGCGGCTCGTCTCAAAACCAACGAACCCCTAGGGTCTGGTTCTTGCACCGACTGGCTGAGTGGCCAGTCTCTTTCCATACGTCGCGCCAACAGGACCCACCGAACTGGGTCCTTGTCCGCGTCGCCCCCTCCCCCCCCCCCCCCCCGAGGCCAGTGCCTCGGGTCTTCCGCCCCAACCAGGGTCGGCCTAGGCTACCGCACCCTACTCCGCCGGCTGAGCGCACCGCTGCGACAGGCTGCCCGTGTCGCTGCTGCCTGGCATCCCCACTCTGCCGCCTGGATTCGCCACACCACACCAGCCGCCACTCCGCTCGACTCCTCCCCTGGACGCAGCCACACCTCATCGGCCGCACCCAGGTCTGCTACTACGGCCACCCCCAACGCTGCCTCTTTTCTCAACCACTAGCCTCCACACACCGGTTGAGTGCCACCCTCACGCTGCCAGTGCAACTCTGGATGGTTCCACCGCTACACCACCCCGACCTCCGTCCACCGCCCCTTACCGGAGTCGGGACTTCCGTCAGCCGCCACGACCACTCTGGCGGCCCGATTTGGAAACCGAAGGCGGATTTGGAATCCTTGGGAATAGGCCTTCATAGTGCCTACCCCCGATTGATGATCCATCAAGGTTTTAGTGCATCCAAAAATTCAGACGACGAACGACGAAAAACGCGTCGATCATAGGATTTAGAACCGGACTTGGACGATGACCGTGTTTTTTTGGACAACGTCCTGATTCTAAAACTTTAGAATGTAAAAGAAAGTTTTGATGAAAAGTCAAGAAATCGATGAAGGTGCAAAAATTAACCAAATATCCTACCTCGAATCGCTCGTGCGTCATTAGCGGCATGTCCATGATACTCCTGCTTCGATCCGCCAAGGTTTCGGTGGAGGTCACTCCTCAATTCAGTGAATAATGGCGAAGAACGCCGAAGAACATTTGAGAGAGAGTGTAAGAGAGAAAGATAGAGAGAGAGAGATAGGAGAGAGAGGGTAAAACCCTAACCCCAAACTCCTATTTTGGGAGTTTTAAAAATATTTTTTCACATATGAAGGCTCATTTTTGGATACATATTTTTATGGGTATATTAAACTAGTTGTTATAGCTGATATGAACTCGCATCTTAAGTAGGATATTGAAAGACCCCTGAACACCCTGAGAGGGGAGGGGTGAATTAGGGTGTCAAATTTTTCTTTTAAACTAATGAATCTTATTCCCACATTGGTATAATCCTGTTAAACCTGTTTGAAGAGAAAGTGTAGAAAATAAACAATCACGTGAAAATCAATGATATAGAAATATTACTTGGTTCACCACTAAGGGCTACATCCAAGGAGCATATGCCAATAGTGTGTCGGTAATACCAAAAACCACTAATCTTCACAAGATGTGGATTACAAAAGTTTAGCACAGTCGCTATGTTCTAAGCACATTGCCTTTACAAGGTTTTAGGGATAGCACACTGCGTCCCTCAGATCACTTCTGTTGACTCCCCCTTGCTCACTGTGTTCGAAGAATCTTCACTTAGTTTATCGACTTGAAGGTTGATTCAATGGTTTAGCATTAGATCATGCATATTCAACTGTAAATGGATGCTCTTTTAAAGTCGTGTAATCACCCACATATGTAATTTATTTTTCTTGTACACGGATATGTTATGGAAATTAATTTTGAAAACTTATTTAGTCAATTTTTAGGCTTCCTTGGGTTTTTCGCGTACTGTTGCTGTTTCTGCATACTGCTGTAGTTTCTTTGTACCGTGCAGCTCCTCTGCAAACTACCATGATCCGCGTACTACCCTACTTCGCATACTGCTCCACTCCCCCGCATACTGTCCTACTCCATATACTGTCTTGCTCCACTGCATACTGCGAGAGATTCCTACGCGAACCACACTCTCTTTCACAAATTTTTTTCCTTACGCGGATGATCCTCTCAACATACCATCTCTCCTCTTTTAACCACTTCAGACTTCACCAAATTTCTTCCAAAAATTTTAATCTCCAACCTCTTTTCTAACAAAGGGGATTACTGCTCCTTAACTAGGCACATAACTCCACAAATTTCGCTAATCTGATTTACCCAAATTTTTAATGTGGGAAAATCTTCACTGTAAACTGAACTCCATCTATGTACTGTTAGCCTCCACTGCGTACCGATCCTATTTCACGAACCACAGAAATCTCGTGAACCTTATGCATTCCGCGTACGGCACACCTTCACTGCGTATCATCGCTGCGAACCGTTATTGGCAGAATTCCACATACTGGATGCATTCACCATGTACCATCACTACAAACCATTTTCAGTTCTACACACTGCTCCGTGTACCATTCCTTATGTGGCCATAAACCATCACCAAACTCTCGATTTTGAGGCCCAAAAATTTGGCGAACACTTGGAAACTATGCCACCTTCAATACTTCTTTTAGCTTCAAATGTATGACCTCATTCTTTGCAATATCACTTTTCATCCATGTGTAGATTAACAATAAACAAAAATCAAACTCCAATATTATCAATGAATATCCATGGTTCCAATAATCTCCCCCTTTGATTTTGTTGGTAATTTCGAGATAAATTCACTGATGTGCTAGCCATGATCAAAATCTAAACCATCAAGAAACAACTAATCCATCACTCTAAGTCTACATGATAAGTGCTCAGTGTAGAAAACAAGAGAGAGGACATTAATTGAGTTCTCATCCTTTTATTTTCTTTCCCATAGTTTCATTTCTAGATTTTTCTATTCTCCATCTTTCTTGTATCCAGAAAGAAACAGATCACTTTCCATTGAATTTATCCATTCTCCCCAATTGCCAATAAGCCCAATGAACCAAATATTGACTTTTAGAGTAAAAAAATATGCCCCCCTTCAATATTATCTTCCCCATAAACCTACATCATTTCCAAAAAAAGATTAAAAATAGTTAAAAAATTGGGGAGAGAGGAATCTTGTAACCTCTTTATGCACTGGGAGGTGGCTAAACACCAAGGTTCAACCAATGTTTCTCAAACATAGCCACTGACAATGGCTTAGTCATATTGTCATCCACTTGCTCATCAGTTCCCACATGGTCCATTTTGATCACACCTTGTTCAAATTTTTCCTTGATAAAGTGATATCTGATCTCAATATGTTTCGTACTAGAATGCTAAATAAGATTCTTCAAAAGATCAATTACACTCTTGTTATCACGGTAAATCATCATTGGTTGTTTCACCTCATCGCCTATGTCAATCAGTTTTTGTTTTATCCAAAGTAACTGAGTGCATGCCTTGGTGGCAGATATATATTCATCTTCAGTGGTACTAAATGAAGTACTTTCCTTTTTCTTGCTTAACAAACCCACACATTTATTTCCAATATAGAATGATCCAACACTATTATACTTTCTTTACACTACATATCCATCCCATTCAGCATCATAAAATGCTAATAGTTCACTATCACTTCCTACAGCAAAGTATATCCCATAATTATGTGTACCTTGAATGTATCTCATGATTCTTTTCACTACCACCGTATGTTCTTCCTTCAGATTACTCTAAAATTGGTTCGTATGGAAAGTTAAAAAGATGGTATCTAGTCATGTCATCCTTACATAAAGTAGGATTCCAATTATTCTTCTATACATGGTGGGATCCACAGAAGTTTCATCCTCATGCTTCCTAAGCTTCGTTCCAACCACAACCAGAGTTGAAATTGGTTTGGAATCATGCATATTGAATTTCTTCAGCAGATCTCTTGCATACTTTTCCTAATAAATGAAAGTGTAACCCTTCTTCTGAATCACCTGTAACCTTAAAAGGTATGTGAGTTCACCAATCATGGACATTTCAAATTCTGATTTCATGTGATTGGAAAAATCATCCACTGATCCATGCTTGATTCCACTTAAAAGAATATCATCCACATATAACAATACCATGAACTGAACCTTTTTAGAATTATTCACATAGAGATTGTGATACACTCCTCCTATTTTAAATTTAATATTTATTAGATAAGAGTCCAATTGAGAGCACCACACTTGTAGGGCCTGTTTCAAGCCATAGAGAGCTTTCTTTAATTTACAAACCTTCAGTTCATCATTACCAAGCAAGAACCCCATGGGTTTTTCAATGTAGACTTCTTCTTTTAGTACTCCATTTAATAATGATTTATTAACATCCATTCGATACACTTTATAACCTCTTTGGATTGCCATGGAAAAAAATAGTCCGATTTACTCTTGTCTTGCTACAGGAGCAAATGTCTCTTCAACATCAACACCTTTGATTTGTGAATATTCCTTACATACCAAGTGTGCCTTATTTATGATCACATTTCCATGCTCATCAAATTTTCTCTTGAAAATCCACTTTGTACCAATCACATTGTGACCTTTAGGTCTTTTGACAAGATCCCGAGTCTGATTTTTTTCAATCTGATCTAACTCTTCATTCATTTCTTTTACCCATGACTAATCCTTTGCAGCCTCTTCAAATGAGGATGTTTCCAAAACTAATAGAAATGAATATTGTGCATTATTCCTCATTCTCCTTTTCTGTGTAGGTGTATTATGATATAAAATAATGTTGTAATGATCAATCTATGCTCTTCGATTTCTCCTTTGGGGTTCAACTAAATTATCTCTAACTATGTCTTCCTCTTCTGATTATTCTTTAGAGTCAACATCATGATGTGACTCCTATGAGTTTTTCACACCTTCCTCTACCTATGTATTAACATTTGTTCCATGTTTACATTCTTCCACATCTTCTATCACATGAGTATAAGAATTCCTTGAAGCATTTGTGTTTTTCTCTTCTATGATCTTTACATCACTACTTTCCACAATTATTCCCAAGTGCTTATTAAAACACTTGTAGGCTTTGCTTTTTATTGAGTATCCAAAAAATATCCCTTCATATGCATTGTCTCCATACTTCCCTTGATTTCATTCTTTGTTTTGGATAAAACATTTGCTTCCTAAAACACAAAAATATTTCAAAGAGGGATTCCTTCCATGCCAGGATTCATATAGTGTCTTTGTCTCACCTTTATATAGCCTTGTTAGATTTTTAATATACACTACATCTTGTACTGCCTCATTCCAGTAATGTTGAGGAATACAACTCTCAATCAGCTTATTTTTGTCCATGTTGTTTACCTGTCGATTACTATGCTCAACAACTCCATTTCTATGTGGAGTTCTCACAGTTTTTACCTCATGTTTATCCCATGCTTCTCCAAGTAATTTTCAAATTCAATGGACACGTATTCCCCTCCATTATCAGACCGCAGGACTTTGATCTTCCATCCAGTATCATTCTCAGTGATTTGATGGTAGGTTTTCATGCAATCAAGCACTTATTGCTTCCTATGCATAACAATCACACGTGCCATTATATTGTAATCATATATGAAAAGAACAAAGTACCTTTCTCCATGTGTTCCAGCAACATTTATTAGGCCACGTACATTTTCATAGATAAGGTCAAGTAGATTTGATGCTCTTCTTCTTTGGATGATAGGAACTATAGAACAGTTTCCCTCGCATGCAAGCATCACAGGTCTTTTATCGTTCACACTTCAAATTAGGGATATCCATGACTATCTTCAACTTAGATATATTTTCCATGTCTTTATGATTGATTTTCCCCAATCTTAGATTCCATAAGTTTTTTTCTTCTTCAACTATTAGGTAGAAAATGTTCTCTTTTCTGTCAACCAGATATAAATTTCTATCTGTTCTGCAGCCTTTCATGAGAGAATTCTTAGAAATTCCTCTTATAGTACATCCATTGTGATTGAATGTCACAATAAGACCTGAGTCAGAGAGTTGACTCACACTAAGAATATTTTGACACAGACCATCCACATAAAGGACTTCAGTTTTCTTCATCTCTCCATTAGCTAACTCAGTACTTCCACTGCATTTTATTTTTAAAGCACCATTGTTACCGAACCTCACTGTTCCGTCGACCTTTTTCTTGACATTCATTAATAGGTATGCATTACCTATCATGTAGGATGAACACCCGCTATCAAGAATCCAAGTGTTGTTGTTCTTTGTAGCTTTTAGGGATACTTCTGCAAAATTTTATTTTTCAATTTTCCTCTTTTCTTTCTATGATATATTGGATTGAGCATAGGATGTTGATGGTCTTTCAATTCTCCATTCCATGTACATGGGTTCTTAATATTCAAATTCTTCTTCTAGAGAAGAAAACTTGTGTCACGACCCCCTCCCACCAAAGATGCCCCTCCTGAGCTGGCAATGGTGAAAGGAAGATAATGACCCCCGAGTCCCGCCTCCAGTAGGCCCCGGGTTGGCGACTAGCACCAAGGGTATGAGTTTTCACAAATATGGGAGGCATTACCCTTTTTATTATTTTGGATCAGGAAATAGGACAAGTCAACCACCAAAAAGGGAAAAGAACAAGTGTATATAAATAAACCCAAACCAAACCCACATGCATGTTTAAACAATTTTTATAACAAGGTACAAGTACAAGGAAGCTCAAAAGTACAATGCCAAAGAAAACAAGAGAACAAAAACTGCAACAACTCCAACTGCCCGACTAGTAGGGTCCCGCACGGCCCTGGTAGTCCTCCTGGAAACCTGAAAGTAAACGTAGGGTGAGCATACAAGTATACTCAGTAGGGAAACCTAAAGCTCTCGTGCACAAGTAGGGAGACACCCTAAGGTCCCGTGAGAAAACAGAAGAACCAGAAACTAACAAGGAAAAACTATCCACCCAGCCTCACTGGTCACACTCACCAAGTAACACAAACAAGTTTAGTATATATATAGAACAAAAGTATTGGGTACCCCGCACCATTTCCCACTTAATTAGATGCTGCTCTTCCTAACGGCAAACGTCCTGACGCTACCACGCTCTTCCCGCCCGCACACACCTGGGCCAAACCACGCATCCCGCCCGCACACACCTGGGCCTCACAACCACGCATCTCGCCCGCACACACCTGGGCCACAACCACTAACCCGCCCGCAGACACCTGGGCCTCATCCCGAAGGTTCTTGGGAATGGTAAGCCTGCCCGAAGAGTCTTGGGATAAAGGTCGCCTCAAGCCATCACAGCCTCCGAGACCTACCCGAAGAGTCTTGGGTGTAAGGTCACCTCAAGCCATCATAGCCTATGGAAGAAGGAGCAGGAAGGAGCTAGTAACTAAGGGGGAACACCCTCTCCCATAAAATGGGAGTGTTCGACACTAGGTGCTTGACATGGGTGTGGTGCGACAAAACACAAAGATACAATTATATATATATATATACCAAACACACAGCCCAACCTATGGCTTCTTAAAAAGAGAAACTGAGCATGTGCCTCGGCACTGCTACCACGAAGCATGCATCAACAACCAAACAATCATCCCCCAACCCCATTTAGGTTTTCATGTTTCATGCAATGGTTTAACAAATTATTACTACTGGGCAACTAACATCCAGACAAAACCTTTCACAAACATATCCCTGTCATCCACAACCAAGGTTAGGTAAAACGCAAGAAACCAAATGCCATTTCATTTACAAGAGATTATCACAACCATACAACATTCCATCATTCATTTATTTCAAAGTTACACACATAAAACCCTTTCCACACACAAAACATTTCCACATTTGAAAACACCTTTTACTTCAAAACACTTTTCATAATCAAAACACTTTTCATAAATAAAGGCATTTTCCACAAAACAACCAAACCACCAACATGTTCATTATTCCAACTTTGTTCAATCGGGGTGATCACACAAGGTTTTCATTCTCATTTAATCAGCCAGTCTTTACGTGCTTATCCATTTTCCATGTTTTAACAAAACCAACCACAAACAATTCAGATATCAATTGCGCACGCAAAGGCCACCAACAGCCTTGATTTTCAGTAGGCAAAGGCCTTTCAATCCAAAATCACAATCAGAAGATAAATAAACTGGAAGGCAAAAGAAACAGCACAAAACCCCAAACCCTTCTTTATCCGGTTATTATATTTATTTAAAGTTCAACTGCATCCCATGGACCAAAAGAAAAATACCCCACCCCACATGTTGCACCAAAAAGAGAGACGAAGGTAAACCCCTACCTCAAAAGGTCCTGATCACGTCGCTTCCGACGACGTCCTTCGGTGTCCTCCGCCTTCGCCAAACCCGAAAAACGCCTCCTAGGATGGAATCTGGAGAAGGAAGGCCGGAAGGAAAGGTGACAAGTCCGGGCTTAGAAGCTTCGTCTCGTCGCTACGATCCTGTGGCCGCTGACGGATCGTAATTCGGAGCTCGGACAAAGAATTTAGAGGAGGAATACTTCTCGATTGTCCAAGAGCGTCGTCGTGCGACAAAGAAGCGATCGATATGGAAGATAAAACATGACCTCGTTCTTATATAGGCAACGAATAGTTAAATCCGTATTCAGCGTGCATTAATGAATATACGATGTGACCGTACATACGTTACATGTTTTGATTGGTTAACACACAACACGTCACGCGGTTTCCACGCGTTTTAATAATAATGATAATTCTATCAATATGTGGTGTTTCGTTGACCCGAGGCATGAGTTATAAAAGTAGCTCACTAATGGTCTTAAAATGACCGTCATAATTTCAGGGTTACGCTGTCGCTGACGGATCGTCAATCCGATACCGTATGAGGGAGATACGTTGGATACAAGATCCCGTAATAATAACAATATTAAATCTATTAATTCATGAGCGTTTCGGGTACCCAATCCAAAAACCCGAAAAATACATCCAATATTGGACTCATAATTTTCGTCTCGTATTCAGGGTCGCACTGCCACTGATAGTTCGTGAAACCGAGGTCGCACGAACAAGTTACGGACAAAAAAGTGTTTTATCAACAAAATTAATAATAACAATATTTTATTATTATTATTAATCAATTATTTATTTATTTTTCATAACTCCAAAAGCAATCACGTTTTGGAGTCTTCATGGGCGCTATAATTAAGCACCAATTCCTCCTTTTTCATTTATTTGTATTTTAATTTTATTTCTCTTATTATTATTTTTTTGTTTCTCTCTCCAATCTATTTTTTTCTTTCATGATTCTCTCCCACCACCAAAAGTGGTGCCTCCCATTTCTTTTACTCCATGTGGAACACCCCAAACTCCATTCTCACTTCAACTTTATTATTTAATAAAATTAATAATAATAACACCCATAATTAATGTACTAATTTAATCCCATTAAATTAGTCTACCATGGTTATTAAGTTAAAACCATTCCATTTAATTAAATTCAAATAATTTAATTTACTAACCAAAAATTAAACCCATTTAATTTAATTTACCAATCACACACATATTTCTGTCACCTTTATCATTATTATTTAATTCAATAGTAATAAATCCTCTTTCAATTTCATCAACGGGTCCCCATCATTAACATTAATAATTATTATTATTATTGACGCCCATTATTTTCATATAATTACTCCATATATCCCATAACATTATATTCATGCATGGTTGGGAACCCCATTCACGTGCCTCTTCATGTTATTATTATTATAACAAATTATTATATAATAATACCCTTTTAATGTTATTAACACAATTCCAACTTTAATTGTGGAGAACCGCACAACGCCTCCTGTACAAGGTCACACCCATGCACCCCATGCATTTCATTCCTTTATAATTTATTACATGAGCCTCATTTATTGTAATTTATTCCTTTATAACTTATTCCATGCGCCTCCCATCATTTTATTAAATATATTCGATTTTATTTCTTATATTTTACAGTGATTAAATTAAAACCATTTTATCTAATTAACACCAAATATTTTCACGCCACCATTATCAATTATTATTATAAAAAAATTATTATTACAACACGTGTCGTGTTTGACCACATCAAATTTTTTACAAAATAGACCGGAGAGGTCCGGGCCATTACACCAGATACCTCTCAAAACATTCTCGTCCTCGAGAATTAAAACCAACCCATAAAAGGGGGAAAGGTCCGAACAACCACCCCTCAAGATACCTCTCAGGCCTCTTGTCATAACAAGAAACAACCGAAAACCCTAATTATGTGAGTTAGGAATTCCCTCTCCTATGTCGAGATATTATCCGCTTTAGGCGGCACTGACTCGCCTGCACGGGTTTAATCGCATCTGCATTAATGCCTCTCGATTAAGGACTGAGCCTTCCCACTTCCATATATTAGGATTTTCCAACTTACACTGCCCCCCAACACCATACAAAACATCAATAAATTTCCCGAACACATGGCTTGAGGAATTCCTTCTCCCATGTCGAGATATTATCCGCTTTAGGCGGCACTGACTCTCCTGCACGGGTTTAATCGCATCCACATTAATGCGTCTTGATTAGGGATTAGGTCCTCCTCCCCCCACATGTTATGACTCTTCACACACATTTAAAGGAAAGAGGGAAACAACAGCATTATAAATTCATGAAAAAAAAAGTTCCAGGCCCAAAGCATGGGCGATAATGAGTTTCAACAAAGGAGTGTGATGATCTTGAATTTAAACAAAACATAAATGAGAGCATTTAAGTAAAACCGGAAACATCTCTCTTGATCTCTGGCCTTGCTAGGGTCGCCACTTCTATTGCATGAAACTGTCTGTGTCCCACTCCTCTGCCGTTCTGTTGACGTCCAGGTGCCATAGTTGTTCGGTAAACAGGGAACACCTAAGACCAAGTAGTAATGAAAAACTCAAAGTTTTAATTATCATTTTATTTCAATTTCTTTCCCATAACACCCAAATCAAGTAAAACACAAACATGATGATGCATGTACCTTCCCTAGGGTCTCTACCCTGCAATCAATATAGTCTCACTTGGTCGTTTGGTAGGCTCAGAGTCCTTGCATCGGATCACGGGGGGCCCTAAAATCCCATGTCCTAGCCGGTCTTCCCTGGCCTATGTCACGCACCAAGATTAACGAACATTGTTGCCCTACCATCCCATGCAATCTCACTGTGCCTAACTCCAGACTTCATCCTATCTCTCAACCATCAGCCTCTGATACCATTCTGTCACGACCCCCTCCCACCAAAGATGCCCCTCCTGAGCTGGCAATGGTGAAAGGAAGATAATGACCCCCGAGTCCCTCCTCCAGTAGGCCCCGGGTTGGCGACTAGCATCAAGGGTATGAGTTTTCACAAATATGGGAGGCATTACCCTTTTTATTATTTTGGATCGGGAAATAGGACAAGTCAACCACCAAAAAGGGAAAAGAACAAGTGTATATAAATAAACCCAAACCAAGCCCACATGCATGTTTAAACAATTTTTATAATAAGGTACAAGTACAAGGAAGCTCAAAAGTACAATGCCAAAGAAAACAAGAGAACAACAACTGCAACAACTCCAACTGCCCGACTATTAGGGTCCCGCACGGACCTGGTAGTCCTCCTGGAAACCTGAAAGTAAACGTAGGGTGAGCATACAAGTATACTCAGTAGGGAAACCTAAAGCTCTCGTGCACAAGTGGGGAGACACCCTAAGGTCCCGTGAGAAAACAGAAGAACCAGAAACTAACAAGGAAAAACTATCCACCCAGCCTCACTGGTCACACTCACCAAGTAACACAAACAAGTTTAGTATATATATAGAACAAAAGTATTGGGTACCCCGCACCATTTCCCACTTAATTAGATGCTGCTCTTCCTAACGGCAAACGTCCTGACGCTACCACACTCTTCCCGCCCGCACACACCTGGGTCAAACCACGCATCTCGTCCGCACACACCTGGGCCTCACAACCACGCATCTCGCCCGCACACACCTGGGCCACAACCACTAACCCACCCACAGACACCTGGGCCTCATCCCGAAGGTTCTTGGGAATGGTAACCCTGCCCGAAGAGTCTTGGACTAAAGGTCGCCTCAAGCCATCACAGCCTCCGAGACCTACCCGAAGAGTCTTGGGTGTAAGGTCACCTCAAGCCATCATAGCCTATGGAAGAAGGAGCAGGAAGGAGCTAGTAACTAAGGGGGAACACCCTCTCCCATAAAATGGGAGTGTTCGGCACTAGGTGCTTGACATGGGTGTGGTGCGACAAAACACAAAGATAAAATTATATATATACATATACCAAACACACAGCCCAACCTATGGCTTCTTAAAAAGAGAAACTGAGCATGTGCCTCGGCACTGCTACCACGAAGCATGCATCAACAACCAAACAATCATCCCCCAACCCCATTTAGGTTTTCATGTTTCATGCAATGGTTTAACAAATTATTACTACTGGGCAACTAACATCCAGACAAAACCTTTCACAAACATATCCCTACCATCCAAAACCAAGGTTAGGTAAAACGCAAGCAACCACATGCCATTTCATTTACAAGAGATTATCACAACCATACAACATTCCATCATTCATTTATTTCAAAGTTCCACACATAAAACCCTTTCCACACACAAAACATTTCCGCATTTGAAAACACCTTTTACTTCAAAACACTTTTCATAATCAAAACACTTTTCATAAATAAAGGCATTTTCCACAAAACAACCAAACCACCAACATGTTCATTATTCCAACATTGTTCAATCGGGGTGATCACACAAGGTTTTCATTCTCATTTAATCAGCCAGTCTTTACGTGCTTATCCATTTTCCATGTTTTAACAAAACCAACCACAAACAATTAAGATATCAATTGCGCACGCAAAGGCCACCAACGGCCTTGATTTTCAGTAGGCAAAGGCCTTTCAATCCAAAATCACAATCAGAAGATAAAGAAACTGGAAGGCAAAAGAAACAGCACAAAACCCCAAACCCTTCTTTATCTGGTTATTATCTTTATTTAAAGTTCAACTGCATCCCATGGAACAAAAGAAAAATATCCCACCCCGCATGTTGCACCAAAAAGAGAGACGAAGGTAAACCCCTACCTCAAAAGGTCCCGATCACGTCGCTTCCGACGACGTCCTTCGGTGTCCTCCGCCTTCGCCAAACCCGACAAACGCCTCCTAGGATGGAAGATGGAGAAGGAAGGCCAGAAGTAAATGTGACAAGTCCGGGCTTAGAAGCTTCGTCTCGTCGCTATGATCCTGTGGCCACTGACGGATCGTAATTCGGAGCTCGGACAAAGAAGTTAGAGGAGGAATACTTCTCGATTTTCCAAGAGCGTCGTCGTGCGACAAAGAAGCGATCGATATGGAAGATAAAACATGACCTCGTTCTTATATAGGCAACGAATAGGTAAATCCTTATTCAGCGTGCATTAATGAATACACGATGTGACCGTACATACGTTACATGTTTTGATTGGTTAACACACAACACGTCACGCGGTTTCCACGCGTTTTAATAATAATGATAATTCTATCAATATGTGGTGTTTCGTTGACCCTAGGCATGAGTTATAAAAGTAGCTCATTAATGGTCTTAAAATTACCTTCATAATTTCAGGGTTACGCTGTCGCTGACGGATCGTCAATCCGATACCGTATGAGGGAGATACATTGGATACAAGATCCCGTAATAATAACAATATTAAATCTATTAATTCATGAGCGTTTTGGGTACCCAATCCGAAAACCCGAAAAAGACATCCAATATTGGACTCATAATTTTCGTCTCGTAGTCAGGGTCGCACTTCCACTGATGGTTCGTGAAACCGAGGTCGCACGAAGAAGTTACGGACAAAAAAGTGTTTTATCAACAAAATTAATAATAACAATATTTTATTATTATTATTAATCAATTATTTATTTATTTTTCATAACTCCAAAAGCAATCACGTTTTGGAGTCTTCATGGGCGCTATAATTAAGCACCAATTCCTCCTTTTTCATTTATTTGTCTTTTAATTTTATTTCTCTTATAATTATTTTTTTGTTTCTCTCTCCAATCTATTTTTTTCTTTCATGATTCTCTCCCACCACCAAAAGTGGCACCTCCCATTTCTTTTACTCCATGTGGAACGCCCCAAACTCCATTCTCACTTCAACTTTATTATTTAATAAAATTAATAATAATAACACCCATAATTAATGTACTAATTTAATCCCATTAAATTAGTTTACCATGGTTATTAAGTTAAAACCATTCCATTTAATTAAATTCAAATAATTTAATTTACTAACCAAAAATTAAACCCATTTAATTTAATTTACCAATCACACACATATTTCTGTCACCTTTATCATTATTATTTAATTCAATAGTAATAAATCCTCTTTCAATTTCATCAACGGGTCCCCATCATTAACATTAATAATTATTATTATTATTGACGCCCATTATTTTCATATAATTACTCCATATATCCCATAACATTATATTCAAGCATGGTTGGGAACCCCATTCACATGCCTCTTCATGTTATTATTATTATAACAAATTATTATATAATAATACCCTTTTAATGTTATTAACACAATTCCAACTTTAATTGTGGAGAACCGCACAACGCCTCCTGGACAAGGTCACACCCATGCACCCCATGCATTTCATTCCTTTATAATTTATTACATGAGCCTCATTTATTGTAATTTATTCCTTTATAACTTATTCCATGCGCCTCCCATAATTTTATTAAATATATTCGATTTTATTTCTTATATTTTACAATGATTAAATTAAAACCATTTTATCTAATTAACACCAAATATTTTCACGCCACCATTATCAATTATTATTATAAAAAAAATTATTATTACAACACGTGTCGTGTTTGACCACATCAAATTTTTTACAAAATGGACCGGAGAGGTCCGGGCCATTACAACCTGTTTGAAATAACAACACCGTCTGATTGTCAAGTATTGACTCATCTCTGAGCATTGATAGAATTTCTCCTATCATACCTCTACCTATAATACACAGCTTTATAGACAAATTTAGAACAGTGAAAACAATATCCATAGAAATTATTTCTTCTATAAGAAGTAGGATATGAATATGTTCTCCTTTGTTAAACTCCTAATTCTTCCCCATTCATATAGCTCCTTGTATCTTCATAGTATGACATGGTATGACCTAGATAGCTACAAAACTGACACTTCATGAGATGAAATGTCTTCTCACTTCTATTTTTCCTCATTCCTTTTTCCTCAGGAAAATAGTTTGACTTCCTATAATTTCTAGAAACTCGAGAATAATCTTCATTTATCCTTTCAGTTTGATTTAAGGGTTTATTTTCCAGAACTTTTGGTATATTTTAAACATGATCAACTTTTAAATTTCCTTTATTCTGGTTCACTTTATTTATAGAATTTGACGTTTCAGCATCACAACCAATTCCACTACTTCCCATGCATACAAGTATTTGATCACTCAAGATATTTTCAACTCTATTAGAACCACATTTTTCTCTCTCTAGCAGTTCAACATCCGATAACCTTCCAAATTGTATTTTCTTCTTTGCTTCTTTTGAAATTGATTCACTTTTGAGTTTACTTTTCATAGTAATAACTTCTTCTTAGAGTCCCTCAACGGTCTTGGACTTCTCCTCCAGTCTCGAGGTAAAGTCATTGATGACCTTTTCTTGTTCTTCAATTCTGAGTTTTAGTTCCACAACATTATCAGTGCTTTTAAGGGTTGATGATTGTACTTTCACCAGTTCTTCCAGTTATTCAATTTCCACTTCCAGCTGATCAATATATTCTGAAGATTCCTCCACCATTTCATTCCACTTATTTTATATCTTACATTTATTCTCAATCTTACCAAAATCATCCTTAAGTTGAAACTTGGTATCGACATTAGTAGTCAATTGATTATCTCTATATTTATTTGTCAATGGTTCTAACTTTTCAATGGTAGCCATCATGGAAGAATGGTTCCCAAATTTTGAATTATGTTTCCTCTTCCTCAAAGAGTTCATTGTCACCGTCTTCTTATTCACAAACAAAACTCTTTCGTTGAATTTTTTTTCCAGATTTAAAGTATCTCTTTTTGAAAAACCTTTTATGAGGCTTTTGAATGTCTCCATCTCCGATTTCTTCATCATTGAACTTTCTTGGGAAACGAGAGGCAATATGCCCAACTCTTCTACAGTGAAGACAATCTAGAGGTAGATTTCCTTAAAATTTTCATGTTCCCTTCTTGAGTTTCTTGGAAATGAGAGAAAGAACTTATTTTTCCTCATCATCTTCATCAATACAATATCCTAAAATTTCCAGTTTTTCTATGGATTTAAATACTATTTCCTTTATTACATGAGCTGTTGCATTTTTTGGGTTGACTCTCATCTCATATGCCACTAGGCTTCTCATCAGATTATCAAGAGAGAGTTTGGAAATATCCCTTTCTTAAAGATCTAAAACCTTTGAATTAAAAATGGGCGGAAGTATTCTCAAGATTTTCTTTACAATATCAATGTCTTTTATCTCTTCTCTGATCCCTTTAATTTCTCCTACAACTTTAGTAATTCGATTGAAGAAATAATGTGCATTTTCATTAGGGTGTATCTTCAGATCATCAAACCTATTGTGTAAAACTTGGAGATTTTCCTCCTTCACTTTGTTGTCAGCTTTATAAATATTCTCTAGTTTCTACCACATAGACTTCATTGACATATAATTCATCACCTTTAGATATATTTGATCAGAAAGAGCTTCGGTTAGGGAATTTTGTGCTTTAGCATCAGCATCCATCATTTTTCTGTCTGTATCTATCATAGATAGACTAGTTGGATCAGTGACTTGTATTCCTAGTGCAGTGGAAAAAAGTTGATCAATTCTAAGAGATCTTAGATGAGATATAATCCTATTATTACATATTTGAAAGTTACCTCTATCAAAAAAAGGAACTCCCTTGACATTAACTGTATTCTCCATGTCATAAAAATATGAAAAATTTAACACCAGCAACCTTTACCCTCTGATACCACTTGAAGGACTCTGGAACACCCTGAGAGGGGAGGTTTGAATCAGAGTGTCAACTTTTTCTTTTAAACTGATAGATCTTGTTCCCACATTGGTACAAACCTATTAAACCTATATGAAGAGAAAGTGCAGAAAATAAACAATCTCGTGCAAAGTAATGACACATCAATTTTACTTAGTTCACCACTAAGGGCTACGTCCAAGGAACATACACCGACAGTGTGTTGCTCGTACCAAAAACCACTAATTTTTACAAGTTGTGGATTATAAGAGTTTAGTATAGTCACTCTATGACAGGTTTACTACCTTTATAAGGTTTTAGGGATAGCACTCTGTGTCCCTCCGATCACTTCCACTGACTCTCTCTTTCTCATTGCATTGGAAGAATATTCACTCAGTTTATCGACTTGAAGGTCACTTCAATGGTTTAGCATTAGATCGTGCATCCTCAACTATAAATGGATGCTCTATTGAAGTCTCGTAATCACACACAAATGGAATTTATTTTTCCCGTACACTAATATGATATGAAAATTAATTTCACAAACTGATTTGGTCAATTTTTAGGCTTCCTTGGGTGTTCTACGTATTGTTGTTGTTTCTGTGTACTGTTGTTGTTTCTATGGACCATGAATCTCCTCCACGAACTACCCTGATCCATGTACTTACCTACTCTACATACTAATCCACTCTTCATACCATCCTGCTTCACGTACTACCTTGCTCCACTGCATACTATGAGATCTTCCTGCGCGAACCGCACTCTCTTCTGCAAACTTTTTTCTTTACGTGGATGATCCTCTCCACATACCGTCTTCTCCTCTGCAAACCACTTTGGACTTCACCAGATTTATTCCCAAAATTTTAATCTCCAACCTATTTTCTAACAAAGGGGATTAGTGCTCCTTAAATATGAAAATAACTCTGCAAATTTCGTTATCTGATTTACCCAAATTTTCAATGTGGTACAATCTTCACTGTAAACTAAACTCCATCTGCGTACTGTTAGCCTCCATCGTGTACCTCTTTTATTTTGTGAACTGAAACAATCCTTCAAAACTTCTTCATTCCACGTATGGAACACCTTCACTACATACCATCACTATGAACTATTTTTGGTAGCATTCTGTGTACCGCACACCTTCACCGCATATTGTTTCTAGGAACCGTTTTTAGTTCTGTGCACTGCTCTGAATACCATTCCGTATGCAGTGAACCATCACCAAACTTTTAATTTTGAGGCCCAAAAAATTGGCAAATATAAGGAAATTGTGCCACCTTCAATACTACTTTTAGCCTCAAATATATGACCTCAATCTTTGCAAACTCCCTTGTCATCCATGTGCAGATTGACAAAAAACACAAACCAAACTCCAATATTATCAACGAACAACCTTGGTTTCAATAGATATTTCTAAAGAGGAGGTCTTATGGGATCTCAAAAGTTTTCATTCCATGAAATCTCCTGGTCCTGATAGATTATATGTGTTATTATTCAAGAGGTTTTGTAAAAATTTTGGGGACAATATTATTGGTATTATTAGGGATCTTTGGTAGGACCCTTCTAATCTTGATAGAATCAATGGCTATCATCACCTTAACTCCAAAATTTTATTCCCTGATAAAAGTTGCAGATCTCAAGCCTATCAATTTATGTAATTTTATTTATAGGATCTTTTCAAAAAAAATAGCTAACTGGTTAAAGGGGTTTCTCCCTTATATTATTTCTAACCAATAAATTGATTTTTTTCCTAAAAATATTATTGAATATAATTCTACTATCACTCATGATATTTTCTACTCAATGAAAATCTTATCAAAGGCCGGTAAGGGGTGATGTCTCTCAAAATTGATATGAAAAAGGCGTATAATTGAGTGGAATGGTATTTCTTTACTTTTGTGATACCTAAAATGGGTTTTGTTTTCAAGTAGATTGGGGTCATTATGCAATGTGTTTCCTCAATCACCTTCTGAATCAGGGTGAACAGAGAGCTCACTGGTTGTTTCACACCCTCTAGAGTCTTGTGACAGGGGGATCTGGTCTCACTTTATCTATTTATTATAGATGTGCTCTACAATATATTATCTCATGATGAAACTTTGGGATCCATTCATGGAACTAAGGTTTTCTAATGTGGTCCTTTTATCACTCATTTATTCTTTGCTAACGATTACCTCTTTTTTTCTTGTGGTACTCCCCTATATTGCTCCATGTTTTTTTGCATCATTGAAATTTATGAATAGTATTTTGGGAAAAGAGTTAATATATCTAAATCTAATATGTCGTTTAGAAATGGATACAGGATGACTAGAAGGAATTTCTATGTGGTCTTTATAGTGTTATGTTGGTTGATAAACACCAAAAATATTTGGGCCTCCCTGCTATCTTTAGAAGACAAAAATATGTGTTTTGTTCAATTTTGGACAAGTTTGGTAGGAAGATCCAAGGGTGGTTAGGAAAGTTTATTTCAAAATCAGGGAAATAGGTTCTTATCAAATTAGTTTCTAAGGGGATTTCTACTTATGTGATGTCCCTTTTTAAGATCCCTGATTCTCTAATTCACCATCTCCATTCTTCTTTTTTCTAATTTTTTATGGGGCCGCAATAATGGAAGGGACGTGAAATGTTTTCTTACTCAAGATAATATTTACACTCCCAAATATTTTTAGGGTTTGGGTTTTAGGAATTTAAAATGTTTCAAGGAATATCCTTAGACCAATAAGGGTTGAAGGGTTTTACAGGATCTCGATTTCCTTTGTGCTAGAGCATTAAAATCCAAATATTTTCTACATTCTTCCTTTATGAAATCTCATTTAGGTCCCATACCTAGTTATTTTTTGAGTTTGTGGAGTTTCAAACATGTTTTAATATTGGATTGTATTAGATTATTAGTATTGGTAATAGTGTTAAAATTTAATAGAATCTATGGATCTATGAGGGGCTTAATCCTAGGCCCACATCTCCCTCAGTTCTTGGTTTTAAAGATGGTACATTCAGTGATATTCTTCTGGATGACCTTAGAGTTTAGGACCATGAGAAACTATTCCCCTGGTTCAATTCATCTTATCATTTGGATGTCTAATCCATCCCCCTTTTCCCTGATCATGGAGGTGACCAGATTTTTTGGAGTAAGGATTTATATAGTTGTTACGTTGTGCACTCGGTGTATAGATGTGCAGTTGGTTAATCTTTCCACGGTGGATTTTCATTGGAAATAACTGTGTAAGCTTGATGTGCTACCAAAAGTGAAACTTTTCTACTATAATATTTTTGAGTGGAATCCTCCTAATTCATGATTTTTGGTTAGTCACCGCCTTTATGATGATTTATCATGTCCCCATTGTGAGAGGGAGTCCAAAACAACCTATCATGCCCTCTTTGATTGATCATCCGTTTCTATGCGGTGGCAACCTTAACATGGGTTTCAGGGAGGACAATGGAAGCATCTGTGTGATGTGAAATAGATCTTTTAGGTTTGGCTTGCATATTTTCCCATGGATTTCGTGCGCTATTTCTGTTCTCAGGTTTGGATGGTTTGGTTTAGGTAGAATGAGATTACTTTTGACCATGTGTCCAAGGAAGATAGCATCGAGATTAATAAATCCCAATCTTGGTTATCTATTTAATGTTTTTACCAAGTTTTTGGGCCATTTATGGTCATATATAGGCCCACTGTTAGGTGGTATCCTCCTCCTTTTGGATTTTTAATGTTAATACTTATGTGTCTTTTCATGGGTAAAACAATATTGATGTCGATATTTCCTTTCACAATGATATTGGAATCCTTTTTCTATGTACCATAAATAATTTATGGCTAGTTAGAATATCACGGTCAATGAAGCTATGGAGGTACTTATTGGTATAGAGATTTTGGTCTCTCATGGGTGGAGTGATATTATAATCAAATTAGACTACCAAACTATTATCTCCACATTGGAGTCTCGAAACCGACATGTTTTTAGATCCATCCTTATAAATATTTGAGAGCTTTCAGCAAACTTTAACTCTTGTGGATTATCCTTTGTTCAGAGATAGGGAATCATATTTCTTCCCTTTTGGAACATATGAGAGGTTTAAAAGGTACCTTTGTTTGGTTTGAATTATTTACCTAAATACCTTTTTAATGTTTTTCATGTTGATTTATAATATTCCAATTTGAATTTTCAAAAAAAAGAGTAAAATGTCATCAATGGTGCAGATCTGTTATAGCGACCCAGCCTTTTCTTACATTACTATTACATTATTTTAAAGATAAAAAATATAACAGTATTACACATAGAGGATCCAAAGGTTTAGTGTCTTGGGAAAACTAGGACCATGCATAACAATTAAAACATCAAGCATAAACACTTATTTAGTTCCTTCTTCTCTATATTCTTATTGGTAATTGACCTCTCCTTAGTACATATAGTCACGTGAGTATATACATCAAAAAGGGGTGTTCTAAAAGCCTGGTAAGAGGATAGATATGAACAAGATAACAATGGGTAAGCATAATCATGACATAGGCAAAGGATTGTGAACATGAGAGGAATCATAAATAAAATACTTAAAATGTGGCAATGAATCAAAAAGGAAACATCATGTCTTAGTGGTTAACTACCACACATACTTGTTAACAAAGCTATAATCTTTTTCACACATCATTTCACTTAAACCCATGAGATTCATAACTTTACCCAATGCATTGGAGCACTGTATAATTTCGGGTGCACCTGTCACATCATAACATTATCATTATCATGCATGACACAATGAATGTATATCAAGAATAAACATAAAAACCCATGGAAAGTAATGGGTTTCATCTCATAATAACACATTCATAAACTTTGGGTTCCCAAAATAAAGTGGGAATAACATACTTGATACGACAACCATTAACCATGAGTGAAAAGTAAAAGGTGTGTTTTTTGAAAGAAGAGTTCTTTTGGAAAACATTTGTTTGGAATAAACTTTAGTATAAAACATTTATATACCAGAAAAGGTAATATAATGATTAAAAAATGATTTTTAAGGAGTGAACATACCAAAAATGGAGTGAAATATGGAGAATCCAAAGAAAGAAAGTTGGGTTTGAGATTTTCCCCTTACCTTGTATCCAAACGCTTTATTCATATTAATGTACTGTTTAACCACATTAGATTCATTAATTGAAAATTAAAAACCTTGTGTACATGAATATGTTTCATTATTGTTTCATTAAGTTATTTTATGGGCCTTTGGATGAGTTATAGAGTATAAAAACATTGTTCAGCAATGTTCATTTTTATGGTTTTCTTGAGCGGTTCACATGTATTCATAAATGGAAGTTCATATAGAACATGGGTAAATATAAAGAACTGATATTTCATGTTATTAATCATATTCCATAAGTTTAAATGATATTATAATTAATCATATTATATACCATGTGGTTGAATCATTAGATAAGAATTAAATGATGATTGTTTGGGTTAATTTGGGTGATTTTTCGACCACAACAAACTTGTTTTGTTTAATCATTAAGTAATATGTACCTAAGATAGTTCCAGAACATGAAATAGGATATAATACATATAATATAATCTGGTTCAACCATAAAAATGGTTTCATGACCAGATCTGAAATCTTTAAAGGAAATTGAAAACATGTTATTCTTGAAGGTGATAGATTAACACCTCACGAACAAAATTTTCTTTTATAAAATAAAAGGAAGAGGAGAAGGGGGTTGGATGGTATAATATTCCATTAGTCTCATAACATTATATTATGTGTATTATAATGGATTTACCATGCCATTTTTATGAAGATAGGTGGGGAGAGAATAAGAAAAGAACTTGAAATTGAATGGAAATTAAAGGAAAGAGGAAGGGAAATTACCTCTTGAATCCTCCTCTTGAGATCCTCCTTCAGGGACCTAGGCTTGGTCTTTTGATGAGACCAGAAGCTCTTGGACATGGGGAAGGGTCTAGGAAAGATTCTTGGGCAGATTTCAGACAAGGGTTAAATCTTGATAGGTGTGAGTAAATGAGGGTGTGAAGGGTGGTATTTATAGTGGAGGGGAGAGGGGATTTCTCAATATAAAATTCATTAATTTGTTATTTCCCCACAAGACAAGGAATAGTGATGATTCCATGACCAAGAATGGTAAAGAGGGAATGTGAGTTTGAGATTTGGGTGATTAAATCACTTTTTATGTTAGTAATAGTGGGTTTCAATTATAATATATTTATACGTAAAATTAATGTATTTTACTATTCACCAAAAATTCAAGTATTTCAGAAAAATCCTAAAAATTCACCCCGACCATTTTTCGACATCTAGAATCCAAAAAAGAAGTCCATTTTTTCAAAAATAATTTTCTAAATATTATTATTTTAATATTTAATTAAAATCTTAATTTATTATCAAAAACCAGTTTTAATACATTCATTTACTTATTCTAAAATATAGGTACATCATACTTTCACTTGAATATTATTTATATACTATCATAGTAAAGGTTACTATTCATTAGGGTATATCACTATTCATAAGGTTATGTTACTATTCATAAGGGTATGTTACTATTCACCAAAAAATTAAGTTTTTCTTATTGGACTCCAAACAACTTACTGATCGCAATCGTGTATGTCAGATTTTTGAAATTCCAAACACAGAAGTGGAAAACATATGTTTAAAGGTCACTTATCACTTAGTAGTTCATTATGTTGTGTTTTAATGTGATTTTATGACATATTTATAAGAAGGGTATTTCCATTGAAAAACTTTGGGTCGTTACATCTGTAATGTCCCTCGGCCCGAAAATCTCTCATGTGGCCAGAAAGTATGGGTTATGAGACCTCAAGTGCACCTCCCCATATTCTAGAGGCTATCGACTAGTAGTGGGGGTGTGATCAATATAGTGGGGAGACTATACCCCCTAGTATGGAGTTACATAGTAGCAGAATTAAAAAAAATAACATAATCAGAGTAATAGATAAGAGGATACCAATGGGAAATAAAAGGAGGAATATATAAACCAATAGTAATGAATCATGTAATGACAGGCTAAAAAGTAAGTAAATGTCATTCTAGAAGTAATAAAAATAAAATACCAGCAGACTCAAATAAAGTCTCAAAAGTCCCTGGTCCCGAGCCCCATGTTGTTCCCGCCTCCAAACTCTAACCCATCCAGTGAGCAATAAGAAATATCAAGGTCCCTTTCCCTTATCAAAATATACATCCACGTAATCTTCTTGGGTACCAAATGACGGACCGAATAGGGTGTGAGTAAAACTCAATAGGTTGACACCACCATGTTTAAATATAACCAGTCTAATAATATGTGTATGAAATAAATTAATAAACAAGTGTATTAATTAATAAATTAATATAATATATAAAATGACCTACTTCAGCACCCTACCGAAATATCTCTAATCATGTAGCATAATTATGCCAACGAAAAATCATATAACCATGGTAAAACATAACCTTCTTTGGCACCATGTCGGAGTGTCTCTGAGCATGTCTCACAGCCATGCCAAGAAACAACCACATATCCATGGTATAAATCCAAAAATCTGGGTCAAACCTTACTATATAAGCATTTCATCATGGTATTGGGCTGAGCCTTTTCAATATAAGTATTACATCATGGGATTGGGCCGAGCCTACCCAATACCAGCATTACAAAATGGGATCGGGCCTAGCCTGCTAAATATAAGAATTATAGTATGGTATTAGGCCTTTCTCACTCAATATAAGCATTACAGCATGGGACTAAGAATAACTTACATAATATAAGCATTACAGCATGATAATACAACAAGCCACAATAGCATGGATATCACATTATACATCTCAACGCTTAATTATGAAAATTACCACTTATCTTTCATTTCAACTTCATTTATATCCAAATGATCATCAATCGTATCAAAAGAAATAATCCATCACCTAGGGATTCTATATCAATAAATCTCCTAAGGTATCATGTCATGCTAAACACACTTTAATCCATTAGACAAATCATATTAATCAAGGGTTTTCTCACCCAATGGATATCCAAAAGCCAAGTCACAATAATTGGATCCAAAGGGATTCTATAGAATAATCCAATTCATTATTAAATCAATTTAGTCATAATGCATGTTGGCGCAATCACAATATCTCACATAATTTGAAATTAATCAGACTATAGGGTTAAGGTTTATACCCCCTACCTTTAACTGACAATCAAACAATGCTTCTAGCGGGATTCGCCAACAAGAATGAAGGTATAGATGATCGAAAGAAGGATCATAGAACATAATCAATCAAGATCAAAAAAACAATGACCACGGTCAAAATATTACACTACAATGACTAGAGAACAAAGGTATATAAGGGTAAATCAAAGAAAATCCACTCACCAGGGATCATATGCATGATCAGGACATCCAGAAAGAAGGAAGATGATCCAAAAGCACCTAAGAGATACCCTAGGGTCGAGTGAAAGAGGTTGAACAAAGAAATGAGAAACAAAAAATCCACATGACACCTTTAAAATTATTGTTCAGAAAATTACATATCATGTAATTCAATTACACATCATGTACTTCTTTTTAGAGGGATACTCCGAAAAATGCGTCGCCTCGGGTGATTTTTAACACTACCTCAACATTACACGATGTGTAATGCCTTCACGATGTATATTCATTTCACGCCATGAACCATGATCATGTATTGTGATTGGTAATAGTTACACTTCATGTAACTTCCTTACATAGCGTGTAATTGCTATGTAGACATCCTTCATCCTATTTCCCATGGAAAGAACCCAAACCACCTTTTAATTCATCCAAATCATGGAAAACCCTCTTAAACCCATTTTACATGTTTATATCTAGAATCTATTAATTCAAACAAAAAAACAAACATACATCCTCAGACTTTAAGTCATTTCCCCAAAAAAGGCTCTCCAGCTATGAACAATACTTAACCACCATGACTCAAACAAAAAACTCAAAGAGGGACATACCTGAAAAAAGACAGGATATTACAACCTCCCCACCATATAACAACTCATCCTGAGGCTACTCCAACAATCATTATGGGGTCCTAGAAAACAAGTATGGCTTTTGTGCTCACATATCAGACTCCCACTCCCGGGTCTCCTCCTGAACTCTCCCATGCTACCACTGCACTCGAACTAGAGGTATTGTCCTACCCCAGAGATACTTCTCACTACGGTCCACAATCCATATCAGATTCTCCTCAAAGTACACATCATCACTAAGCTTGATGTCTGCTATGTCTATCACATGAGAAGGGTCTAAATGATATATTTAAAGATGTGACATGTGAAACATGTTGTTCATGTAACTATAGCATTTTGGAAGGGATATCTAGTTCTCCATTGGACCAACCTTGTACATTATCTCAAACAGCCCAACAAACCTGGGTGCTAGCTTTCCTTATTTCCTGATACGAAGTTTCCCCAACCTAGGTGACACCTGAAGGAAAACATGATGACCAACCTCAAACTCTATAGGTCATCTCTAATGGTCAGTATATGATTTTTTCCTACTCTGCATAGTCATCAACCACTTCCTAGTCAATTGAACCTGCTAAAATGTCTCTTGCACGAGACTAGTCCCAACAAGCACTGACTCACCTACCTCTAACAAATAAAGAGGTGAACTACATGTCATTCCATACAAGGCCTCCAAAGGTTCCATGTGGATTGAATCCACGAATCTATTATTATATTAAAACTCCATGAGTGTCATATTCTACTACCATGAACCACTGAAACCCAAGACATAAGATCACATAATATTCTCCATAACCTGAATAGTCCATACCCTGCTAGAACCACGATGTGAAATGATGATCTCTGTCTAAAAAAATACTCCTCAGAACACCATTCATCCAAACTACCCCACGCTCATAAAGACTACACATATCACTAACTGTGAAGATTTCCTTGATAGGAAAGAAGTGGGATACCTTCATCAGTCGATCCATAATCACTAATATATTATCATTTTTATAGTTTTTACTTGGTAATACTATCATAAAATCCATAGTGACATCATAAAATTTCAACTTAGGAATGAGAAAAGGCTGAAAAATCCTAGCTAGCCTCTAATGTTTGTTTTTCACCTACCGATAAGTGAAAAAATATCATTATAAAGCCTGCTACTTCCTTATTCATTCCTACCCACCAGTATTCTCTACAGATATCACAATACATCTTTGTTAAAATAGGATGTACCACTCATCTAGAAGCATGAAACTCTCTCACTGTCTCTTTGTGCAAACCCGTAGGAACCCATACTTGGTCACATAAAATAAGATAATTTTCACTGACAAGAGACCATCCCAATGGTGTCTCCCCACCATATAAGCAGACTCTCAGAACTAATCCCTCTAGATTAGATAACTACTTTGTCTTGATCTAGTCCAAAATTAGGTTATATGTCGAAGTCCGATCTACTCATCCCTGAGACTCAAGAACATCTAGATGCATGTCTACAAAGAGTGTCATTATCTACCACTCATCGCAAGACTTTCGCACTAGCTCCGTCTATGCCTTTTGGCTCAATGCATCGGCAATGATGTTTCCCTTGTCTAGTGTATAAGGAAACTCAAAGTCAAAATATTGTAGATACTTGACCCACCTCCTCTATCAAAGGTTTAAGTCTAGCTAAGAAAATATGTACCTGTGGCTCTTATGATCTGTGTACACCAAAAACCTCTCACATGTGAGATAATTCCTCTAACATCTTAGGTAATGTACCAATGCTTCTAAATATAGATCGTGAGTAGGGTAATTCCTCTCATGTGGTCTCATCTTTCTAGATTCATAAGAAACTATAGATCCTCTTACATTATAACTACTCTGATTTTAACTCTGGATGCATCATAGTACGTGGTATATGCTTTACCCAACACAGGTAAAGTGGGGATAGGTGTTGAGGTCATCCTTCCTTTCAACTCCTAAAAATCTCTCTCACAAGAATCTGACCAAAAAAAACTACACTCCCTTATTGGTCAATCCAGACATCGATGATTTCAGAAGGTAGAAGTCTTGGATAAAGCATCAATAATAACCTACTAAACCCAGAAAGCTCTAAATCTCAAATACATTCTTGGGATACCCCTAAGATACCATGGATTCAACTTTCTCTGGGTCTACTAACACTCTTGCCTCTAAGAAGATATGTCCTAAGAAGTGAACTTTATCAATCCATAAACTGTATTTGGTTGGATTAGCAAAAATTCAATGCTCGATCAATATACTCAAGATGATTTCAAGATGTTTGGAATGATTGTCTACTGACTGAGATTACACTAATATGTTATCAAAAAAATCATAAAAATTAGTCTAGAAAAGGATGAGAGATCTAATTCATCAAGTCCATTAATACTGCTAGTGTATTGGTCAAACCAAACAACATCATTGTGAACTCATAAAATCCATACCTACTCCTAAAAGATGCACGAGGTATGTCCAAAAGTCTCACACTCAAATTTTAGTATCCATATCTAAAATCTACCTTAGAGAATTTCTTAGAATATCTCAACTAATTAAAGATATTGTTGATACACATAAGGGGATATCAGTTCTTGATTGTTATATGGTTCAATCTTCAATAATTCACACATAAGCACAAAGTACCATTGGTCTTCTTGGAGAAGAGAACTAAAGAACCCCATGGAGATGTACTAGGCCATATAAAACCCTTAGTTTCTTGATATTCCAACTAAAATTTCAACACTCAAAGCTCTACTGGTTCCACTCTATATGGAGGGATAGAAATCAGCTATGTTCTCGACACCAAGTGGATTGTGAACTCAATCTCTCACTCGGTCAATAAGCCATAGAACTCATCATGAAAAACATCCTAAAAACAGTCTGCCACTAGAGGAAAAGAATCATCATACATTCTACCATCATCTAGAGTAAGGCCGACTATCTAAGCCATGAGATAATCCAATATACACTGAATAGATCCTACACAACTAGCCTAAATATCCCACTCACCCTAGTGAGAATAGCTACCTCCTTCTAGAGATAGAAAGGTAACTCTACTTTGGTAATAGACAACATGAGTATGGTGTAGAACTAGCTAATCCATGCCAAGAATCAAGTCAAAACCTATCATTTTTAGAAAAAATGGTTCCCAAAATAAATGGTAACCACCAATATCTAAACAAAACACCTTGAAATGTTTGATATTATCTGATCACACTCCCAATGGTGTGCCAATGCTTAAAGAACCATCTAATCTTTTCACATCCCAGTCCAAATTGTTTGAAAAAATAGAATATAAAAAAGGAATGTGATTCTCTTGTATCAAAAAAACATAAGTAGGGGTAGATGGTATAAGAATCGTACCTCTGAAAATAGGAGTTCATGCATCCACACTAGCCAGAGTAGTCTTCATAATGTGAAACTAACTAGCCCCTCTACCCTAAGATCTAGTCTAAGTCCCCCAAGCTATTCCCTCTCCCAGGTACTAGCATTATTGCACTGAGGTACTACATTCCCTACCTTGACCAGAATGTCCTATATAACTCTAGCTACCTGCCTGATGAGGAGTAGTTGAGTCCTTCATAGACTCGGGTGCCTGTCCTGATCCCCTTCCACTGCTTTACTACTGCATTCCCCTAAAAAACCTTTGTAGGTGTCCCATATTGTCGTAAGCACAACACTCCAATGTAGGGTAAGAACACTAAGGCCACTTGTGGACCAACTTTACACACTAAAAACACTAAAAAATAATACAATCCTAAGATGGCTTCCAACTAACCTAACTGCTTTGACTGGTGTTTCCTTGGTGAAAACTGTCCTAGCGGTGCTTCATACTACTAGAAGAAGAGTTCCCAATTCACCCTACTGAAATAGAATGGCCACTGCTCGGGACCTCTCTCAGATTACCTTCCATGATAAGTTCCTAATTTATCATATTCACAAAATTTCTCATACGGAACGTGTTCAACTATAAACTGATCTCATAGTGAAGACAATCCTGAAAATTTGTTTACCTGTAGATCTCATAAGAAACTAAATATAGTGAAAAGTTCTAAAGGTCATTGAAACATTCGACATAGTCCAGTACTGACATTCTCTTCTATGTCAGATTCATGAACTCATAATCCTTCTCATACCTCAATGTATTAGGATATAAATAACTCAAGAACTTCATCTTGAGGTCCTTCTAAGATAACTCCTCATGTTTCCCTACTTACTCTATAATATCCCACCAATGCTTGGCAGGTCTACAAAGCATATATACAGAAAGGTTCACCCTCCTATCTTTGGGTGTCTCAAAATTCATAAAGATCATGTGGACTGACTTGATCTAGAACTTGGCTACCTGGGGGCCTCCCTCCCCGGTGAAAGTAGGCGGATTCTGCATCTAGAACTCTCTTGTCAACTCAAACATTAAAGGAACAGTGTGAACAGCCTCTCTTTCCATGGATCGTATGAACCTCAAGAAACTATTGTGAAGTTGAACATCCATCTGATCCTTAAAAGATACAGAAATCTCTTTCTTAGATGTTTTAGGAGCTTGTTGATTTCCACTCTTCAAGAGCTTAACTTGAAGACGATGAGGATGCATTTTCTCTACAAGACAAACACACTCCTTAGAACACTGGTTATAACAACAAGGTCAACCTCAATAAGTGACAACAATAGATAACCACTACTCTTAGTCTCTATAAACATGTCTTATAAGTGTTTTAGAATGACATATCAATTCACTTATTTTATTTCTCAGATATAACAGGTATAATATATCATAGTTCAAATAGTAAAGTATATATCACATGCAATAAATATGTCTCTATCGTGAACAATGCTTGTTAATATATATCCTTATGTGTCTATCATGATGCATGCATACACATCTCACGCCATACCACGCCATGAGTATAAATCTCTAGAATATAATAACATCATGAAATAATAACCTCACACAACATGTGAATCACCTTAGGTGAAATAATATCAATTGTAACAAGTGAACAACATAAACAACAATCTCACCCCTAGGCACTCATATTTTCCTCCATACATTGGTGAGACACTCTCATGCACAAGATCATTACCAAGTCCCAACACATCCTAGTATTCTTTATACCTTTCCCAAATAGTAAATAAATATTAACGAAAAACTTGCTCCTTTTATACCACTTTATAATGTCCCCTAACCCGACACTCTCTCACGTGGCCAAAAAGGGTTGGTTGTGAGACCTCAAGGGAACCTCCCCATATGTCAGAGTTTTCCAACTAGTAGTGGGGGTATGATCAATATAGTTGGTAGACTATAACCCTTGGTATGGAGTTACATAGTAGCGGAATTAAACAAGATTGTTGGAGTTTTTTCCATAGAACCAACTTCTTTTTACTTTATGATAAACATGTATTCATTTAATGGATATTAATAAACTCCTTATCACATCATGATTGTTATTCTGTATGAAATTGTATGTGATAATGTCCTAAGAGTATCTATAGCACTAAAAGGTCATAGAGGACCCCTTCTATAATGAGAACCCAGAAGTTCCATGATACTATTATTGAATATATGTTCTATAGTCAGATGATATCATTTGAAGGGACACAAATGATACATGCTATCAGGGGTGGAGACTCATAGGACTTTGAGGCACCTTCTCATGGTATATGACCTTGGTAATTTCTAGGAGGATATTATGAGAATGAGACCCACCAGTAGGAAATACACATTTATAAGTGTCATTGGATGTTCCTATTTTTGGACATGTGTATTGGTCCTTAGGCTTTAATATTATTATTAATAAGTATTATGACTTGCGCACTTAGATGTATTAGAGAAAACCATGATGACATATGTTCATGGCGAGGTAGGATATGTTGGGTACATCGTGAGTAATACTGCATTAATGAATAATGTAAGAAAGGATTGTCACTTCTATTCCATAACTGAAGTTTATATCTCATTCCCTTTGATGGAAATTATATAGCCTAAATAAATCCATGGCTATGATTTTCTATAGGCATGTTCAATTTTTAGGAAGTCAAAGAATGAGAAATCGAGCACATGGGTTGATGGCACTTGCATGCAACCCTCTTGATTGGAGATATTGAGACAAAGGGATTATATTACATGGTATGTGTTCATATGAGGTGAAATGTCATTACGGAATTAACCTCTTTCTCTATGGGTTCCTTGGTGTGTTTCTAGATGCTAACCATAGACTTTAGGATGCTCTTCCTAATGCCACTGAGAAAGAGGCCTATGGGTCACACACTAAGTGTATCCAGTATCTCAGTTAAATAATATATTATTTATTATTTAACAAGTTGAATAAATAATATTCTCAGTTATGGTTTAATAATTATTCATGGATTCATGATCGCATTTATTTTGATACTATTTATTTGAGAGAATATATTGTGGGTAGAATAATTAATAAATATTTATTTTTTATTTAGTGAATATAATATTTATATATTTATTGGTGAATAATGTAATGATATTTATTTAATAAATAAATAGTCATTATTCAAAGTTCAATAAATATGGTGGAGGATTATTGGACCGAGTTAAGGTTCCAGTGAGAAATAATAATATTGAATATTATTTGATTAAATAATATTTAATTATAAGTCACAAGTTAAGAACGTTTCAGGAAATAATAATGTTGTTGTTATTATTTGACATGGGGGGTTTCGTTATGATTAATAAAATAATTAAGTCACTTGTGAAAATTATTTATTATTACTCTAGTGAGTTAAATTCTTGGCTATATTATTCTTTTAGTAGTCAAGTGATAGCCAAGCGACGTTGATTGGGTTGTCCACAACAAATTGGAGAAAATATCTCAAGCCTAGAGAGTTCTTCCCTCTCCAAAAATGCTCTCAAGAATGAGAGAGATCCTCCTCCACCGGATCAAGAAGAACGCTTTGGAAGTGGTTCTCAAGGTGATCGAAGGTGGACATTGAAAGTGTAAGGATCTTTCGTGCTAGCACCCAGAGACTCCTTCGACGACATCTAAAGATACATGGAACACGTGTAGATCACTGCTGGAGGAGATCGATCCTTGATCTCTATAATGAAATGATGGTACACCTACAAATCTATGGCTGAACTCATCAATGAAGAAAGAATATCCTTAGAGGTAATTCTTATTTAATTAAATTAATTATAAAAAATATGTTGATCCTCTCTCTTGGTTTTGGGGGAAATTCTTATTTTTCTAAATCCTTGATTCAATTTCGTAGATACTAGCGCTCATCGTCGTATTGATCCTGGATTGATCATTGATTATGTCAAAAACCAAAGTTGGGTGCCAACCCTCCCACGCTTCCACTACACCTGGAACCTATAAGTGGTATCAGAGCAGACATATTATTTTTCATAATTATTTAAATAATTCATTGATGGTTTATGTTTTAATAATTTAGGCTTTCAATTCAAGGCTAATCATTATTTTTAATCTGAATTATGAGATATGTTCTTACTCTATCATTTCTCATAGATCTAATTGAAGCGATTAATCTTTTGATTAAAATTAAATCGAGGAACTCAATCATAGCTTCCAAGGGTTCTTTTCAGGTAACACGATAGTACACACCATGTAGTCATATCTACATGCCATGTATTTGTGTTCAATGCATCAGGAGTGGTTTGGAAATTACTTAAGTCATGTGCATTTATGACACGCGATGTAGTTAATTATTACACTGAGTGTTGACCAGGACAGATTGGTGCACGGTCGTCCAGACTACATACCATGTGGCCCATTGGATATGGTGTGTAGTCCCTTTTAGGTCAAGGTCAGTCCATGTATCAAATACACGGCTTAGCTAACCAGTAACTGTGTAATGCGAAGTCAACATGGCATGTGGCCCACTGGACACACCGTGTACTCCGAAATTTCTGAATTACACTTCACACATTGAGTCCCTAGGCATGTACTTAGGATATACGGTGAAGGTAGTACACGTCGTGTAGATATGATCTACACACTATGTACTTTACCAAATTATGTAGAATTAAAACTTTAATATTTTCATAATTTTCAAATCTTCATATCATGTATAAATTGTACTACTGGTTGTTACTCTGAGTACATTGAAGCATAACACATCGCTAAAAATTCATCTAATTCGTGTAATCATCTGTGAAGTACACGTCATGAAAGTATACAATAGTTCATGTATTCCATATGTCACAAGAGTAAAACAGTATACGAGCATAATACATGTTGGGTAGGTTTGGATGGTTATTCGCCAAGTTACCTCCAAGGTATAAGTTATGTACAAAGTTAATTTTAAATGAATTATATTTTATTTAAAATTATAATGAATTAGAATCTCAAGGAAATTCAGAAAATGGATTAAGATTAAAGGATTGGTTAATTAAAGATAATAATTAATCGATTTGAGTGTGATTTATCTTAAATAATAAAGATTAAAGAATTAAATGCTAGTTTTATTAAATGTGTAATTTGTTGCATGCATGTGGATGATCATGAGCTAGACCATACCTTTCTATGTGATTGGTTTCCTTTTAATTTATTATTAAATTAAATTATTGGTCTATGTGCCTTCTCTCCTTATTAATATATAGGGTTTGTATGCATATGGTTTCTTTTATGAAAACCCCCCTTTTACCCCTTTCCTACGTGTGAGTAAAATCATATGTAATGGATGGAGCTCTCAAGCTAGTGTATGTAGTTCAAGTTAGGAGTCGAGGAGAAACCAATCTAAGGAGAAACAAAGGTGGACAAGTGGAAAGCTGTAAACACGAACCTAATCGGTTCAAGGTGTTTCTCCCCTTGGTCAGTGGTTAGTTTATCAATACCTAGATAAACTAACCATTAGAACAAGCTCATGATCATACCCTTTATTTTATTTTTTTTAGTTGTATGGTTATTCATTATGGATGTTTTGTCACGATCACATAATTAATGAATTAAAAAGCATGCAAGATAGAACTAAAATAAACTAGCTTATGCTTAAATATTATCTAATACATGGTTAATCACTTAATCTTATCCCACTTAATATTAACAATCATATTAAAAGATAATAAATGGAAATTTATGTATAAAGGATAAAATCATCCAATAAAATATTAAGTCGGTATAGCCTTCCATTACTTCGGTTAGAATCGAACCATAGTTCAAAGTGTTTGACCAGCCAAAGTTGGGGTGCTTTCAATTATTGGGGAATTATAATTTGAGGTTTTGGGTTGACTTGACTTAGTTTACATCAAGGGTTAACTGCCAAAGCAGGACTTGGTGTAACTGAGAGGCAAAGGATGAGAAAATCCAAAATTAAGGATTTCAGGATTGGGGAGTCCACTCAACGGATCAAGGAGTTACGAGTTAATGCAGTTGGAATTTGTAATGCTTACCTAAAACCTTTCAAATTTCTTGACCAGCCAAAGTTTGGGTAATGTGAAGGGAAATATGGATCCTTACCGCTAGAATGTCTAAGCAATAGAATATTCTGAAGCTAATAGTGAGGGATATTAGGTTTCGATAAAATAGTGGGAGACTAATGAATATTTATTTATTTATTTTTCTTATTTTTATTAGATAAAGTACTAAAACTCTATTCATCTTATTTGTAGAAATGGAATTAAAAATGAAATCAAACATATCATTGTGATCTATACTCAAGAAAGAAAACCTTCTCACCAACACTAATTTCTAGGAGTGGAAAAAGTGTCTTCGAGTCATCCTTCACCATGAAAGGAAACTATATGTGTTGGAAGAACATTTACCAGTTGCACCTGGAAATGAGGTGAGTGATGAAGAGATCTATGTGTATGAGAAACATCTGAATGATGTTATTGATGTTCAGTTCCTCATGCTATCATCCAAGACCAATGAGCTCTTGAAGTAACATGAGGAAATGGATTCTTATAGCATGATTTATCACCTTCAAGATCTCTATCAAGAGAAGGTGAGACAAGAGAAGTATGAGATCTCCAACGCTTTGTTCACCACTAAGCTTGGAGAGTCTACACCATCTGGGATGCATGTAGTCAAGATTATTGGCTACATTGAGCATCTAGACATCTTAGGGATTAAATTTCTGAATGAGTTACATACAAATCTCATACTATTATCACTACCCAAGATCTTTTTTAGTTTTATTGTGAATTATAATATGAGCAATAATGAGAAGAGTCTATAGAAACTTCTTACTTTAATTCTCCAAATGGATAAGGACATAGGGCATAAAAAATGTGAAGTCCTTATGATGAATAGGAAGAGGAACGACAAGGAAAAAGGGACTAAGACTTATAAATAGTTTAAAGCCCCTGAGCATTGTCCGACTAATAAGAAGAAGATCCAAAGTTTGGGTAATGAAAAGGAGGCAGTATGCTTTTCATGTGGCAAGTTAGGCCACTGGAAGAGAAATTACACCCAGAGGCAAGGGGAAGCCAAAGGTGCATTTGTTATAGAGTGAAATCTTTACATTTCTACATATTGGGTATTAGATATAGCTTGTGGTGCTCACATATGTATTCAAATGTAGGAACCAAGTAGATTTTAGAAAATTGCCAGAGGATAGGTGGATCTAAGAGCTACCAATGGTGTGAGGTTGGATACTATTTCCATTGGTGACTACAACCTCACATTGCTAATGATAATGATTTTGGTTTTACATGGCTGTTATTATGTACCTAGTGTTACCAAAAACATAATTTATGTATCAAGTTTGCATACAGATGGGTTTATTTTCAAGTTTGGAAATAAAAGTTGTTTCTTTTGTAAGGACAACATATGTTATGGTATGAATTATTTAAATAACGATCTGTATATATTAAATTATGAAAACCAAGTGTTGGAAATTGATAATGAATCAAGTTCACATGACTCATATAACACCCAATTGTGGCATCACAGTATCATTCATGTAAATGAGAAGTGTTTGACAAAGCTCTATCAAGATGGTTATTTAGACTCTTCTGAGCTAAAACCACTTGATAGATTTCACACTTGTTTATAAGGGAAAATGAACAAACCGCCATTTGGTGGACAGGGTGAAAGGTCCATAGAGCTTCTAGGATTGGTACACACTGATGTGTGTGAACCATTTCTAATAGAAGATAGAGGTGGATATTCTTACTTTATAACTTTTATTGATGAATTGGGTAGATAGGGATATATTTACTTGATTAGGTATAAGTCTGAGTCCTTTGAGAAATTCAAGGAATTCAATAATAAAGCAGAGAATCGTCTTGGTAAGAAGATAAAGAAACTTAGATCGGATTGAGGTGGAGAATATCTTAACCAAGAGTTCATCGACTTTCTGCGGTTGTTTGGGATTCTATCTCAACTCAATCCACATTATACATCATAGTGGAATGATGTTAGTGAAAGGAGAAACTGTACCTTGTTGGACATGGTAAGGTCGATGATGAGTCATGCAGATATTCCGCTATCCTTTTGGGGATATGCATTACAAACTATGACATACACATTAAACTGAGTACCAACTAAAGAGGCAAATGGAATTCCCTTCGAGCTATGGAGTGAAAAGAAACTCATTTTATCGCATACACGTGTATGGTGATGTGAGGTGTTTGTTAAGTATTTCTCAGGAAATAAACTAGCGCCATGGGGCACAGAGTGTATCTTTATAGGGTATCCCAAGGAAACAAAAAGATATTACCTATACAAACCCTCAGATAAGAAAGTGATTGTTGCCAAACAAGACATCTTTCTTGAGAAGGAGAACATACTAAAAAGGATAGTGGGAGTAAGATTGACTTTGATGAAGTTGATGCTCATGATACATAGGAGTTGGTGTGGGAACAAGTTCAACAGGTCCCTGTGGAAGAAATAGTTCCTCAAACACAAGTACTGTGTAGGAGCTCAAGAGAGGTAAGGAAACCAGAGAGATATGTTTTTCTAGTCACCGATAATGGTGACTCGTTATTGTTGGAAAATGATGAACCTTTATCCTGCAATGAGGTAGTAGAGAGCTCAGAAGCTACAAGATAGCTAGAATCTATGAATTCTGAGATGGATTCCATGTATCAGAACCAAGTTTGGGTTCTGGTCAATGCACCAGTTGATGTAAAGTCTGTTGGGTGTAAATGGGTATTCAAGAAGAAACTGTAAATGGAAGGTAAAGTAAGTACCTATAAATCAAAGGTAGTGTATAAAGGTTTTAAACAGTATCAATGAATTGACTACGATAAAACCTTTTCGTTAGTTTCCATGTTTAAATGCATAAGAATCATACTTTCCATAATAGCTTACCATGACTATGAGATTTGGCATATGGATGTCAAATTTACATTCCTTAATGGGAACATTCAGGAAGATATCTATATGACACAACCAGAAAGGTTTGTGACACCAGGTGATTCCAAAAGGGTTTGCAAGTTACAGAGCTTCATTTATGGATTGAAGAAAGAATCTAGGTCATGGAATATTCGATTCGATGAAACCATAAGGGAATTTGGTTTCATTAAGAATGAATTTGAGACATGTGTTTACAAAAGGTTTAATGGGAATGCAATCGTTATCATAGTAGTATATTTTGATGACATATTACTTATTGGAAACAACATATCAGTCTTACAATCTGTTAAGGACTAGTTCAACAAGTGATTCTCTATTAAGGACTTAAGTGAAGCAGCCTACATTCTAAGGATCAAGATCATTCGTGATAGATTCAAGAGGATTATTGGACTAAGTCAAAGTACATATATTGACTAGATATTAAAGAGATTTAGTATGGAACAATCCAAGAGGGGATTGGTTCTAGTGTCACATGGTTTATATCTTTCTAAGAAAATGTGCCCCTAGACACAACAGTAGAAAGATAAAATGAGTAAGGTCTCATATGCTTCAGCGATAGAATCTTTCATGTATGTCTTGTTATGTACTAGACTTGATGTTTTCTATTCACTGAGCATGGTATGAAGATATCAAGCAGAGCCGGGAGAATGGTATTGAACTATTGTTAAGACTGGACTTAAGTATCTAAGAAGAACTAAGGATATGTTCCTAGTGTATGGAGGAGACGAGGAGCTTGTCATTATAGGGTATGTTGATGTTGGTTTTCAGATATATGAAAATGATATGAAGTCGCAATCAGGATATGTTTTATGTCTCAACGGAGGAGCTGTGAGCTGGAAGAGTTCAAAGCATCCAATTGTCCCTGATTCTACAATGGATTTCGAGTATATAGCGGCTTCTGATGTAGCCAAGGAAGCCATCTGGATTCGGAACTTTGTCCATGAGCTTGATGTGGTACCTAGAAGTAAAGACCCTATCACATTGTATTGTAATAATACTACATTGGTGGCTCTTGTAAAAGAGATAAGGTCACATCAACGGATAAAGTACATACTCTAGAAGAATCACCTCTTGAGGGATTTTTATCAAAGGGGTAAAGTTGCGGTGAGAAGAGTATCCATGGAAGAGAATGTGACAGACCCCTTGACTAAATGCCTATCTCAGCAGAAACATGAATATCATGTGAGAGCTAGCGGATTGAAGATTGTTAGCAGTTGGATCTAGTGCAAGTGGGGGTCTATTGGAGTTGGTGCCCTATAACCAACTTCTTTTTTACTTTATGATAAACATGTATTCATTGGATGGATATTAATAAACTCTTTATCACATCATGATTGTTCTTCTACATGATATTGTATGTGATAATATCCTAAGAGTAGTTTTCGTACTAAAAGTTCATAGAGGATTCATACTATGATGAGAACTCAGAAGTTCCACGACACTATTCTTGAATATATGTTCTATGGTCGGATGATGTCATTTGAAGGGACGCAAATTATATAGGCTATCAAGGGTGGAGACTTATAAGACTTTGAGGCACCTTCTCATGGTGTACACCCTTGGTAATGTCTAGGAGGATATTATGAGAACAAGACCCAATAATAGGAAATCCACATTTATAAGTGTCATTGGATGATCATATATGCAGACATGTGTATTGGTCCTTAGGCTTTAAGATTGTTATTAATGGGTATTATGACTCACGCACTTAAATGTATTGGCGAAAACCGTGACAGCGTATATTCGTTGTGAGGTAGGATATGTTGGGTGCGTCACGAGTAATACTGCATTAATGAATAATGTGAGAAAGGATTTGTCACTTCCACTCCATAATAGAAGTTGATATCTTAGGCCCTTTGATGGAAATGATATAGCCTAAATAAATCCATGGATATGGTGTTCTATAGGCAATTTCAATTTCTGGGAAGTCAAAGAATGAGAAACTAAGTACATGGGTTGATGACACTTGCATGCAACTCGCTTGATTATAGATATCGAGACAAAGTGATTATATTGCATAGTAAGAGTTCGTATAAGGTGACATGTCGTTGCGGCATTAACTTCTTTCTCTATGGGTGCCTTGGCGTGTTGCTAGATGATAACTTTGGACTTTAGGCTGCTCTGCCTAATGACACTGAGAAAGAGGCTTAGAGGATCACACACTAAGTGTATCTAATATCTCAGTTAAATAATATATTATTTATTATTTAACAAGTTGAATAAAGATTATTCCCGGTTGTGGTTTAATAATTATTCATAGATGTCTGATCACATTTATTTCGACACTAGTTATTCGAGAGAATATATTGTGGGTGGAATAATTAATAAATATTTATTTTATATTTAGTGAATATAATATTTATATATTTATTGGGGAATAATGCAGTGATATTTATTTAATAAATAAATAGTCATTATTCAAGGTTCGATAAATATAGTGGAGGATTGGTAGACCGAGTTAAAGGTCCGATGAGAAATAATAATATTGAACATTATTTGATTAAATAATATTTAATTATAACTCACAAGTTAAGTGCATGTCAGGAAATAATAATGTTGTTGTTATTATTTGACACGGGGGTTTTGCTAGGATTAATAAAATAATTAAGGCACTTGTGCAAATTTTTTATTATTACCCTAGTGAATTAAATGCCTGGTTATATTATTCTCTTATTAGCCAAGTGCTAGCCAAGCGACGCTGATTGGGTTGTGTACAACGAATTGGAGAAAAACTCTCAAGCCTAGAGAGTTCTTCCCTCTCCAAGAATGCTCTCAAGAAAAAGAGAGATCATCTTCCACCGGATCAAGGAGAACGCTTTGGAAGCGGTTCTCAAGGTGATCGAAGGCAGACATCACAAGCGTAAGGACCTTCCATGCTAGCACCTGGAGACTCCTTCGGTGATGTCCAGAGATATGTGGAACACGTGTGGATCAACGCTAGAAGAGATCTACCCTTGATCTCTACAACGCAATGACGGTACACTTACAGATCTGTGGCTGAACGCATCAACGAAGAAAGAATCACCTTGGAGGTAATTCTTATTTAATTAAATTAACTATAAACAAAATATGTTGATCCTCTCTCTTGGTTCTGGGGGCAATTCTTTTTTGTCTAAATCCTTGATTTGATTCCGTGGATACTGGCGTTCATCGTCGTATTGATCCCAGATTGATCATTGATTATGGCAAAAACCAAAGTTGGGCACCGACCCTCTCGCGCTTACGCTACGCCCGAAACCTACAAAAATAAATAACATAATCAGAGTAATAGACAAGCGGAAACAATATCTCATACCACTGTGAATTAAAAAGAGGAACAAATAATCCAATAGTAATGAATCATTTAATGACAGGCTGGAAAGTAACTAAATGTCATGCTAGAAGTAATACAAATAAAAGTCTAGTAGACTCAAATAAATACTCAAAAGTCCTTGGTCCCAAACCCTATGTCGGTCTCGCCTCCAAACTCCAACTCATACAACAATCAATAATCAACACCAAGGTCCATTGCCCTTGTTCAAACATGTATCCATGTAATCTTCTCGAGTACCAAACGATGGCCTGAATAGGGTTTGAGCAAAACTCGATAGGTCAAACCCCACCGTGTCTAAATATAATCAGTCTGATAATAATTGTATGCAATAAAGCGATAAACATGTCTATTAATTAATCAATTAATACAATATATAAAACAACGTGTTTCGACTCTCTGCCAGAATATCTCTGAACATGTAGTATAATCATGTTAATGAACAACCATATAACCATGGTAAAACATAACCTACTTCAGCGCCATGTCGGTGTGTCTTTGAGCATGTCTCGCAACCATGTCAACCAACAACCATATATTCATGGTATAAATCCACAAATCTGGGTCAAAATCCGCTATATAAGCATTTCAGTATGGAACTGGACCGAGCCCACTCAATATAAGCATTACAGCGTGGGATTGGGTCGAGCCCGCTCAATATCAACATTACAGTATGGGACTGGGCCTAGCCCGCTCAATATAAGCATCACAGCATGGGACTCGGCCTAGCCCGCTCAATATCAACATTACACCATGGGACTGGACATAGTCCACTCAATATAAGCATTACAACATGATAATACAACAAGTCACAAAAATATGGATATCACAATATCACATCATACATCTCAATGGTTAATTATACAAATTAGCATGCATCTTTGAATTCAACTTCATTTATACCCAAATGATCAACAATCATATCAAAAGCAATAAGTCACCACCTAGGGATTCTACATCAACCAATCTCCTAAGGTCTCATATCATACTAAACACTCTTTAAGCCATTAGCCAAATCATATTAATCAAGGGTTTGCTCACCTAGCGGGTAGCCAAAAGCCATGTCACAACAATTGGATCCAAAGGGATTCCATATAATAATCCAATTTATCATTTGATCACTTTAGGCGCAAGCAGTGTTGGCGTAATCGCAATATTGCACATACTTTGCAATTGATCAAACCATAGAGCTAATGTTTATACTATCTACCTTTAACCGGCAATCAAACAACGCTTCCAGTAGGATTTGCCAATGAGAACGAAGGTGCAGATAATCACAAGGATCCTAGACCATAACCGATCGAGATCAAAACCAACAACGATCGTTGTCAAAAGATTACACCGCAACGACCAGAGAACAAAGGAAGAGAAGGGGAAACCAAAGTAAAACCACTCACCAGGGATCAGATGCGTGATCGGGACGTCTGAAAAGAAGGGAGGCGCTCCAAAATTGCTCGAGAGACGTCCTAGGGTCGAGAGGAGGCTACATGAAGGAATGAGAAACCAAACTTCCACACGACACCTTTAAAATTGCTGCTCGGGAAATTACACAGTGTGTAATTCAGTTACACGACGTGTATTTTTTTAGAGGGGTGCATCAAAAAATGTGTCGCATCGGGAGATTTTTAACACTGCTCGAACATTACATGATGTGTAATGCCTTCACAGCGTGTATTCATTTCATATCATGAACCAGGAGCACGACTTGTGCCTGACTACGGTTACACGTTGTGTAACTTCATTACGCGAACACGTTTATATCCAGAGTATACTAGATCGGTTACATATGCCACTGCGGAACACAACGTAAGGGAAAAAATTGCAATAAATCACATGCCCGAGAACTTGACCCCACAACCTGCCCTTCATCCCATTCAAACCATTACCACCCCCACCACCAACGGTGGGGCTATCCAGAGTATGTTAATTCAAACAAACATACATTCCCGGACTTTAAATTAATTCTAAAAAAAACAGATTCTCCATCTCCAAACAAGACTCGCCGCTATGACTCAAATGTAAAAATGAGAGGAACATACCTGAAAAATGATGGGATCTTACAACATCAGTCTCTATCATCCATATCTAATCCAACAATTGGAATCATGAGTTGACACATGGTGGGGTGGATACATACACGGTTTGTTTGATTGAGAAGTTACCATAATCATGACATCCATGTATAATGTTTTATAACATTTAAAAACTTTTTGATGAATATTTTTACGAATATTTTTTACATTCTTATGAATTAATATTTATTATTTTATTACAAATTACAAATTATGTATTTTACAAATGTTCTAGAAGGCTTGGGAATGGCGAGCCGGTGTCAGCCACGTTGTGGCTGACCATTGGTCACTCCTCCACGAGGCACGTGATGCAAGCTGTAACCGAGCATAGCCCGCTCCCAGTCTTCTAGAAGGCTGCTCGGCCGACTGAAATTCATCCGACCGTTGATTGAAAAAGAGGCAGCCCTGAGATCGAATCGGAAGATGAAAGCTGGCCTGGGCCTGAATCCGTGGAAGCGCGGACGACATTAATAATATAATAACTATAATTATTAATTAATAATATTATTAATGTATAATACTTATTAATTATAACATGTAATGTTAAATATTTCTTGTCTATGATCTATTTATGATCTTTGTCGGTTTACTTTTTTTAAGTGCAGTGACTGTCATGTATGACTTTCCGCTTGTCCTCTATTTTCAATTGTTGAAGGAATTTCCATGTGCGGGTCCATGGATCGGTCATAATCTATTCATTGAATGAGATAAATGAAAAAATTGTTAAATGATAATAAATGTCATGAATACATTAAATATGTTTTTCATTAAATAAAATGAGTCACACATTGGTATATAAGGAGGTATTGAGAAGCTTCATTGAATCATCCAAGAGTGTCTTGATAGCTCCAAGCAATAGAAATAAACATAAGAGAGAGTGATCTTTGTATTCCTTGTTCTCCATGAAATAAAATTCCTTCTTATTTCATTTACTATCTTTGTGATCAACGAATCACAATAAGTGGTATCATAGTTAGATTGGTGGCGAAACATCAACGAGTAGAGAAGATTTTTTGATGACTATAAAATTCAAGTCACTCGGGTTATTGTTTTAAAGGCTGATTTTGAAAGTTCGTGTCCAGATGATTTCAACAGTGTAAATAATATCGAAAATGGACCTAAAACGACCTCCCTAGAGGTGTTAAAAGCTCAAGTCAAACCCGAGGTGCTTTAGTACCCTCTTGTCGGAGAATAGGTATTGTTCCAGCTCTTACGACATTTCCAGTGAGTTTTCGATAGGTGCTCCGGCATGTCACATCAGTGCCACTGTTTTGATCATATCTTGATCAATTGGAATCTGATTTCAACGATCAAAAAGGCGATTCCACATTTTTCTATCATTTTAAACGTAAGGGTACACTCAAAATTTCTAAATTATGCTCTTATTTTTACAAAATTTAAATTTAATGGAGTGACCATCCATGAAAAGGAGTGTAAGAACCCAGTTTTGAGCCTGTAAGACTTTGAAATTCTCTTGATGTTATTCCAGAGCAAGGCGTTCAGACGGCGTGTGATTCCGAGCCTCGATGTTGCCAGAATTAAATTTTAAGTGCATTCACACTGGACACACCAAATAAACAGAATAACTCCTAAATGGTTGTTCGGATGGGAAAATCGAGGGCACCGTTGAGTCCGGAACGTGCCGTTTACCCTAGGAGGGGTAGACCTTCTGTGAAAAACGCAACCAGAGGCGTTTTCGTAATTTAGCAGCATCGGACGCGGACTTTACAACTTTTGAACGGAGGCTTAGATTAAAATTCTGAGACCACCGTTGCGCTCAGAATGTGAGTTTTACCCTAGGCTTAATATCGACCCCGTCAAGAGTCCGGGTACAGGCCTACTGGTGGATGTTTTAAAAATTAATTAAAACTTAATTATTTTTTCTATTTAAACACAACCACCTCCAAGCTTCCCCTCCCTTGTTCTTCCATGGCGCAAGTCCTCCCAACGAAGAAGGAGGAGCTCCTCTCATCTCCACCACCTCTCCAAGGCGGCAAGGCGCTCCGGCGGACCCTTCGTGAAGCCACGGGCTACGCCCAAAGAGGTAGGTGGTTGCGTTTTCAATTTTTATTCCCCGCATCTTCTTCAAATTAATTTTCTTGCATCGAATTGCTGTCAAACTCTCGAGCGAAGTCCATATACGAGTAGGGCTCGTTCTAAGCTTTCCAACGCATGTTTCAGTTCGAAAATCCGAGTCCCGAGGTGACCGCAGTGATCCGACGAAGTCCGGGGTGTTTTTGGTGTTCTTCTGGCAAAGTTTCCAACCTTTTTCAAGGTTTTCCGGCGGTTCCGCGTTGGTCCGGTGGAATTACGGCGGTCCGGGACGGCAGCAGCAGGCGGTGCGGGCTCCGGGACGACGGCAGCAGGCGGCGCGGGCTCCGGGCTTCAGGCGGCAGGCGGCACGGGCTCCAGGCGGCGGGCGAGCTCGCCGGGGCGCGACGGAGCGGGTGGACTGGGGTCGCGGTGCGCGACCCCGCGGGGGAACCAAGACCCGCATCCAGCGGGTCTTCACGCAGGACGACCGACCACGAGGGCCCCGATCTGAGGGTGGACCGCAGGTCCACGGCCGGCCCGCGCGGTTGAGCCGCGGGCCGGTGCTGCGAGTCGGGCCGGCCAGCGCGGGCGGACCAGGCCGGTCCGGCCCAAGGGGTTCGCCCCCTCCGACTTCAGACACACATAATATTTGCTACGACTGTCCGTTTTGTGTGCCATCTACGGCAGTGCATTCCTAGCGTCGAGACGAAGCTTTTGAGATGGTCTCAGGGTTTTTAATTTCCAAAACGGGGTCCCTCGGTGGCGCGACACGCCTTTAAGCGGTTTGACGTTTTTCCCGAGAGTTCTTGTTTTGGATGGCGCAGACACATCCGATGTCCGATTTGAGTGCCGTCAGCAGCGTTGCGACCCTGGCATTGGGGCGGAGTTTTCCAGTATGATTTCGGGCGTTGAAGTCGGAGTTGAGACGTGGGCCCTACGAGCCGTCTTTTAAGCGGCATGCAGCGTTTTGCGACGTTTTCGTCAGGCGTCCGTTCGGGGCGGATGAATAGTCGATTTGACGTGTTTTTCCGAGGCCATCGCAATTACGCAGTCCGCCCAACCTCTTTCGGGACCGAGAGTGGGCCCTGCGAGGCACCGTGCGGGCCTACAGTAGTGGCGAACAACTTTTCCGACGGGGGTCCGTTCCAGGTGAATGAGTAATCTATCTCGCGTGGTTTTTCACAAGGTTTGCAGTGGTGTGATCTGTTGGGGCGTGCAAGACCTCGTTCGAGATCTTATTAAATGTGGAAACATGAAAGGTCGTTGGTCAGAGGTTTCTTTGACGCACCCCGACCCAACGCACGGTCGCGATGTTAGCGACACCCAGTGATGGCGCGAGCGGTGCAGAGTTATCAGACCTATTCTTGGTTTACCCTCCAGGTGGGTCGGGCAGTGGGTTACCCGTTGACCTTAGGGTTTACCCTCCGGGTGGGCCGGGCAGTGGGTTACCCGTTGATTTTAGGGTTTACCTTCCAGTAGGGCTGGACAGTGGGTTTCCCGTCGAACTAGCAGGGTTTACCCTCCAGCAGAGACTGGGCAGTGGGTTACCCGTTCACTTAGTAGGGTTTATCCTCCAGCGGGGCTGGGCAGTGGGTTACCCGACGACTTATTAGGGTTTACCCTCCAGCGGGGCTGGGCAGTGGGTTACCCCTTGACCTCTTAGGGTTTACCCTCCAGCTCGGCTGGGCAGTGGGTTACCCGGCGACTTCTTTTAGACTCAGATCTTTTGACGAGGCTAGTCAGTAACTTTTATTCTCCGTGACTACCGGAGCGGGATCCTTGGTTATACGGATCAACAATGTGACAATTTTGACGCGATCTTAGGACATACGAGGACGAGGGGCGCATTTCCCACCGAGACGCGTCCTTGCAACGCGACCTAAAAGTCGTGCGGGTGATTCAGTGCCGCCCAAAGCGGATAGTATCGAGGTGGGGTAATTGAGCCCCTTTGACTTGTACCTCCTAGGTTGACGTGTGGGACGTTTGGGTTCGGTGTTGGATATCCCTAGAACTGTTGGCGACTTTTCCTGGGCTGAGCTTGGAGAGGGAGATCCCCTTGCACACTCGTTCGGGTTTCTTGTTGAGCACATATATATATATACACCTTACATTTTGGGATCAGTTACCCTCCTTCTAGGTGGGGCGAAGATGCGCGGGGTATGCCACATGCTTTCCGTGTCTAGCTCCTCTTGGATGGATGAGTCTACTTCCTTTTGTTGGGTTGAGCTGTACTCCCTTTACTGTACTTTTGCACTGTCCTTGTTCAGTATACTGCTCACTTCTTTAGTGCCTCCTTTGTTGCTCCCTCAAGCTTTCGGGGCATCCTACTGAGTATCTTTATACTCACCCCTGCTTGGGCTTTACCCGCACCTGGTGTGTCCTTGCAGACAACAGACAGGTCGATCGTGACTACAGAGGAGCGTAGAGGTCACAACAGTTGCAGCAGCGTGCCGCAGTCGTGCTAGAGTATTCAGGTGGGAGTCTATCCAGTTGTTTTCTTCTGTTTACCTGTTGCCGGGTTGTGGAACCTTTGTGGTAGGGCGCGTGTTTTTCAATTTTTACTTATCAGTTTACTTTTCAGTACTTCCAGCACTTTACTTACTCTATTTAGTGGTTGATGCATGACTGTGGTTGGGGTATAACTGTTTGTCTTTTGGTTTTCCTTTTTACCCTGTACTACTGCATCGAGTGGGTTGTGTGTGCATGTGTACAGGTACTTAAGCGAAGGCCTCCCCGAGATTGTTACGCCTTCGGCGCTGGTCGCCAGCCTCTAGCCTATGGAGGCAGGCTTGAGGTAGTTGTGGCTCGGGACCGGTAGGGCCGGGTCGTGACAAAGAGGATCATGTTGACTTGAAACTACTTCATTTCAAAGTTTTGAATGGAAGTATCCTTAATGCCAAGGATCTCTTTGATCCCATTGAGAATAAGGGAGTCAAACCTGATGCGATGGATTAATCACAATGTCTACCACCACGTTCCTCAAGAGACAAGCGTGTACGAACTCTGGATGAAATCAAAGAATATGTACCGGTCAAAGACTGCTCAGAATATGATTCTCTTGTTAAAGTGGTTGATGAATATTTGACTATTGAGTGTGAACTCTATAACCAAACACACCAGTAAGTTCCATAGCCCAATGAATCAATGAGTAGCTGTAGGTAAGACTATGATTGATGGAGATCAGGCAAACCACCTACTTTTCACACTTCTAAATAGTCAAGATACACTGGTAGTCTCCATCAACAACTCAGTGCCTAGAGGAAAACTTTCCATGAAAATGGTAAAGGATGCACTGTTCAATGACCAGACCCGAAGGAACAACGCGAGTTGCTATCATCCTGGAGAAGTGAGAGAGACAACAAGGAGGTGACCGAGGGGCAGGAAGCAGAGGTTGAAGCAAGAGAAAAGGAAGGGCCACAGATGGCAGGAGGACAATATATAAATGTTGCCATTGTGACATAGAGGGACACTTGAAGAAGAATTTTGAAAAGTTTCTAAAAGAGAAGGGCCAAGGTAGTAACCAATAAATTAAAAATGGAGATGCACACATGATTGTCATTGGAGAAGTTGCACTTTTCTCCAAAGATGAAAAAGAGACATGCTTTCAAACATTCAGCCAAGACATAAAATGGGCGTTGTTGTCCCAAGATATGAAGGAAAATAAAATACAGGGGGGGGGGTGAATTTCAGTTTTAAAACAAACTTATAATTTTCATTCTATTCAAGTATTAAGTTGATCAGTTTTTTGACATATCGATCAAGTCAAAGATCAAAGTAACAATATTATATAGTGTATTGAAATACAGTTTGTAAAACAGAAATAAATGATCAGTATTTTAAATTACCAATGAAAAAGTGAAAGCAACATAATTTCAAAGATTCAAAACAAACATCAACTTTCAGAATGATCGATGTATATGTGTGTTTATATTCTTCTAACGCTCGAGGTGCGACTTTATTTATAGGAAACGTTGTAACAAACATCGATGATCGAATTCTGCAAAACTCTTGATCAGTTGTAACTACAACAACAACAACTAATTCATCTTCCAATGAACTTGACATATTGCTTCATCTACTGATGAGTCAGATCAGCACCGCTATAATGCTTCTAAATCTGATGGAAGTAATCGGTCCTGGATCTTCAGATCACCATATTTTCATAAAACTATTTTAGTTATCCAGTATTTCAGTTACCAAAAGTTCATTCTGTATAAACAAACCACATAAAAAAAACTTAATGTTAGGTCATTATTATATAAATTGTATTGTGATTTATGAAATAAAGAAAGAAGTTAGTCACTGACTCAATAATTTTCCAAATAATCACCCCTTTTTGAAAACATAATACACACAAAAAAATTTGAAGAGAGGAAATGAAATTAAAAAGAAATCTCCCTAAAATCCTCATAATAGAGAATTTCCCCTTGCTTTGGAATAAAAATTAAACAAAATTCATCATTAAAAATATATACCCCCACCATTCGAAAAAGATCAATCAGTGAAGAAGAATAAGAAAATATATAAGATAAAAAACAAACATAATTTTTTTCTTAAATTTCTACCCCTTTGTGATTTCTAAAAAGAAATATAGTAGAAAGGAAAATACAATCAGAAATTAGAAATTTAATTCCATTTGAGAATTGTTCGATCATACATTTTGGATGCTTTTGGAACTTCCACAGCTCTTCAAAATTTTAAGAAAATATCCTTTTAGCATGGTTGATGTAATCAAATTTGTCTACATCAATTCCATTTCAACCATGCTTTCATATAAACAAGATCTTCTTATAAAGTGAGTTCAAGTTGAACTTCACTTTCTCCATCAGTCTTAAGGATCTTGTTAAGAACCTCCATATAATAAAAGACATTATTCTGCATTATCAGACTTTAAACTTCACCTTCTTCACCAATAAATAGAGATAGTTCTTTGACAACATACAATTATCTTACTATTTTTGAAAGGAAAATTTTAAGCTTCACTTATGGTCTTCTGAGTTTCTTCAAAAAAACTCTTAGAAAGATACTTCCAATGAGAAACATTTTAGTAGAAAATAAAACTGGATGTGAACAAGCCTTGAGATTATAGTCTTTATATAGTAATTTAAAATTGCAATCATCCAAGAATGCGTCCTTTGATGTACGAGTGGTTTTCAAGGACTTGTATAGAGAATGAAATGCCAAAACATATGTCAATAGATTCTTTTAAGAATTAAATTTAAAATTTCTTTGAATAGAAAAAAATACCTTTTTAGAAAACAATAACAACTCTCCCTATAATAAGTAATCAAACAAATTGTTTAAGAAATTGAATATCTCCCAATAAGTTAAACAATAATTGCAAGGGAATAATGTAATGGCCCGGGGTTTTGGGGTCCATTACTTGGTGAAAATGTGATGTTGGGTGTTCTGGGTAGTTTGGGAAAGTTATCGAGGCTTCTCGGTGAAGCTTAAGACTAACAATAGCCTTAGCCTACCGGTAGCAGACCTACCAGTAGCTCGGCCTACCGATAGCTGGTATACCGGTAGCTCAGCATACCGGTAGCTCGGCCTACCGGTAGTCGCAGCCTGCCGGTAGCCGCAGCCTACCGGTAGCCGCCTACCGGTAGCCGCAGCCTACCGGTAGCTCGATCTACCGGTAGCCGCAGCCTACCGGTAGCTCGGCCTACCGGTAGATCAGCCTACCGGTAGCCTCAACAAACCGGTAGACCTAGCCTATTGGTGACCCCCACGGTTTTTCCCAGTGGCGCCTCCTTTTGCGCAAATTGGATTTTAAGCCACGTTTTGACCCCCTTTAAATCCATTAATGGGTTTTAATTAAATGTTGGTGAGGTGTGAGTCCATTTTAATCGTCCCGAAAGTGGGGGACCCTTTAATGACGTGTGGGGTGTCCCAGCCGCGTGATCAACCCACGATCCCGCTCCTTACGCAGTTTTGAGTTTTTCTCTCCGTATCTTAACCATCACGGGCGCGCTGTATCTCAGCCCTTATCAGCCTTTATAACCTAAAGGCTTCTCTCTACATTTCTTTTTCTCGATCACCCTGTGCTCGGAGTACCCTTCCTCCCAACGAGTTGTAACCCCGCGAAGTTTTCCTTGATTGTGTTCTGTGGAGCTCCTGCTACTCACCTGAGGACTTAACGTCGATCCTTGATCAGTCAAGTAGGGGTTTCACCTTCGTCTCTCCTTTCTGTGTATCTTGCAGGGTGGGTACGCTACTACTTCTGTAGAATTGGATGAACCAAACTTTAATGAAGATAATAAACGGATTCTAAAGAATGAAGGGGAGGGGTGTGATCAATGATGCTGCTCGGTTTTTCTCCTCTTTCATGATTAATGATTTCTGAATTGTGTGGGCTTACGCCTACTGAAAATCATGGCCATTGGTGGTCTTTCTCTGTGCACCAATAAACCCTTACCTCTTTTGATGTTTAAATGGCTTGTATTTTGGTTGTGAACCTTTTTCTGTTTAAAGGAAATTGGTTAATTATGTATATTCGGCTAAATAAATTGGAAGCACCAAGATCAACTCCTTTTCTATGATAACCCCAGTTTAAGCCCAGTGTAATTAAAATCATGGAGTGTGTTAAATATTTTAAATCTGAAAATACCTGTTGAGTCTGCCTTGTGTTGGTATTATTGGTTTGGGTGTTTCCTCCACGGTCCAAGTACGAGTGACCTTATGGTTTTTCTTGGTTAGGGGCTTAGATTGCTGGGGTGATGTGGGTGAGGATGGGATCCTCTATTTGTATCACGAATTGGGGTGGGATCCTCTTCTGTTGTGAAACCTTCTTATTCATAGTTTTGGGAACTAGGGACTGTATCTCACTTTGACCTGCTTTGGTTCCAATACTTGGAGGGGTCTCACTTGATGTGCTTTTACAAGAGAACCGGGTGTGAATGTTTAAATTGCTGTTGGGTGTACTCTTTCCCTGGCTTGTGCTTATGCTTACTAGTTGCCCAAGTAGGTGCAGAAACTTATTTAAACATTATTACTGAACATGAAAACAAGGATGGGAAAAATGGTGATTTGGTTTGGTGTGAGTTGTGACCTGGGAATGGGTGCTGTTCTCTTCTCTTATGAATGAATAGTAAGGATAGTGTTCTTTAGACTGACTGAAGAAAAACCTAGATTGGGTGAGTGCTTGTAACCTATACATATACTTATAGTTTTTGTGTTTCTTATTCGCGCCCCACCCAAGTTGACCACTTAGTGCCAAACACCCCCATTTCATGGGGGAGGGTGTTTTCCCCAACACTCCTACGAGTGGTTGGTTATTAGCTCCTTTTCTGCTCCCTTTCCCGAATAACCCAAGACTCTACGGGCTGACTGTGATGGCCTGAAGTCCATTATTATCCCAAGAATCTTCAGGCAGGGTAGTGTGGTGGTTGGCCCAGGTGTGTGCGGGCAGGTGGTTTCCCAAGTATCTTCGGGATGAGGCCTAGGTGTCTTTGGGCGTGGCAGTAGTTCTTATAGCCCAGGTGTCTTCGGGCGTGGCAGTGGTTGTTATGACCTAGGTGTTTACAGGCGTGGTTACGTGTGACAGTTGTGACCCAGGTGTCTGTGGGCGGGTTAGTGGTTGTGGCCCAGGTATTTGCGGGCGGGATGTGTGGTTGTGGCCCAGGTGTGTGCGGGCAGGGTATGACAGTGGGACTGCGATGAGAATGGCGGGATTGGTCTGATGCATAGGATGTCTTCAATAACCAGTGGGAAAGTGGCGTGGGGTACCCAAACATCGATGTGCTATTACTATACATTACTTGACTTGCATTATTTGAGGAGTGTGCCTTCGTGAGGCTTGGGTGGTTAATTTCCTTGCTAGGTGCTTGGTTATCTCTTTTCTCACAGGGCATTAGTATGCCTCCCCATTTGTGCATGAGAGTCTTTGGTTTTTCCCTACTGATTATACTTGTATGCTCACCCTACGTATATAAATCTTCTTTCAGGTTTCCAGGAGGACTTCAGGGATCGTGCGGGACCGTACTAGCTTGGACCTTTGGGGCAGTTTCTGTTGTTGTTTCCCTTTTCTTGGTATCTTTTTACCTTTGGAGTTTTGTGACTTGTATCTTTTACCTTTGAACATGAATATGGGAATGGTTTATTTTCAGTCGTATTTTCACTTTCAGTTTTGGTGTTGTGGGATTTACTATCTTATCTCCCGATCCTATTAAAAGAAAAAGGGTAATGCCTTCCATCTAGTGTGTGATTATATACCCTTGGTGCTGGTCTCCACTCCGGGACCTATTGATGGCAGGTTTCGGGGGTCATTATCTCTCCCTCAACTTAAATAAGGAAGGGCCTGATAATCTGCTGACCCTTCCCCTCCTTTTGGTGAAGGTGGGTCGTGAAAGAATGGTATCAAAGGCGAGGTTGTGAGATAGGACAGAGTTTGGAGTTAGGCACAGTGAGGATTGCATGGGATGGTAGGGAAATAGTGTTGGGTGACCTTGGTGCGTAAATTAGGCCAGGTAAGACCAGCTAGGACACGGGATTTTGGGGCCCCCCCTGTGATCCGATGCAAAGACTCTAGACCTACCGAACGACCAAGTGAGGCTACACTTATTGCAGGGTAGAGACCCTAGTAAAGGTACATGCATCATACTGACTTATGTTATCGTATTTCTGGGGTGTTTGGGGATTGAAATAAATAATAAGTTTAAGAAAATTTAAGAACAATATTCTACACTACTTGGGCTTAGGCATTCCTTGTTTACCTTGCAGCTATGGTACCTGGGAGACGACCACGAGTGGTGCGGGCGATCGAGGCCCAGGAGATTGATGTGGCCGATCGGCAGAGGGCTGATCGAGAGGAGGAGGATGACCAGTGGCAGAAGATGCTTCGAGCCTTCCAACGACAGACCCTCGAAAAGTATGAGGGAAACACCTCTGACATAAAGACAGAGAGTTGGCTAGAGGAACTGGTGATAGCTTTCGGCTTGATTCGGGCTCCGACGGAGTACTGGGTTCCTCTGTCCATGAGCCAGATGCGGGGATCAGCGCTTCAGTGGTGGACGCTCTACCTGGGGGAAAGGAGAGAGACTGAGGTGGCATGGGCTGATTTCGAGAAGGAGTTCCGAGCGGAATTCCTCTCTTCTACGATGAAAGCTGAGAAGAGGCAGGAGCTACTCTCCATATAGCAGGGGAGTATGTCAGTAAGGGAGCTGGGTATCAAGTTAAAGGATCTCATATTCTTTGCTCCGGACCTCTTTCCAAATGAGGAGTCTTGGGTGAGATGTTTAGAGGAGGCGCTCTGACCTTCCCTCCAGTACACTGTTACCCCCTTCACCTTGCCGACATACTTGGAGGTCCAGAAGAAGTCCGAAGTGGTGGAGAGGATGCATGCACTAGGAGGTGTGTCACGAGAAGGGATTTAGCTAGGCCTGTCAAAAGGGAAGGCTGTCAGCACCATATCTCCAGCATTGGGACCCTCTAGGTTCCGACCAGCAGGGAGCAGGCCGCAGCAGTTCCAGTTCCGGTCCCCCAGTCCTCGCCCTTTTTCTTTGGGCCCAAGACCGAGGTGCTTCGTCTGTGGGAGCCATGGAAATCTCCGAAATCAGTGTCCGGACCGAGTACAGTACGACAGTGGCGGACAATCCCAACACCCGCCCCAATAGCAGCTTCCAGATAGGCCCTTCCAGCAGTAGCAGCAGGGGCAGCGAGCTCCCGCTCCTCTGAGGGCAGGTGTTGCAGGGGGAGGCCGACCTCAGGGCACTCCTCAGGGACCTCGACCAGGGCATGGTTGGGGAGGCGGATGATAGCCGAGAGGCAGAGGAGCTGGGCATGGGCAGTTGCACGCCGCGAAGGCAACAGTTCCAGCAGGATCGGAGGTCGTTCGAGGTATGATCAGTTTGTTTAGCACCCTTTCTTATGCCTTGTTCGATACCGGAGCTTCGCACTCCTTCGTTACACCCAGTCTAGCCCATGCTTTGGGTCTAGATGTCGAGAGAATTCCAGTGCCCCTGGTGCTAAGCACACCAGTCGAAGGTCAGACTGACTTGTTATATGTTTTTCGAGGATGCAGACTGATGATAGGGCCACATCAGTCGGTCAGGGATCTATTACTGCTACAGATACAGCCATACGATGCCATCCTAGGCATCGACTAGCTGTTCTTTGTGTGTGCTGTCATCGACTGCTTCTGAGGAAGGGTTGTGTGCTCAGACTTGGGCGGCCGACGTGTTACTTTTACCGGCAAGCGAAGCGGTCAGAAGGGCAGCAGGCGAGAGGAACCCCTCCTCTCCTTATTAGCCGAGATGTCAGTAGAGTCAGTAGATGTTGAGATGGTGGAGGTACTAGGGATCGTCAGTGAGTTTATGGATGTCTTTCCTGAGGAGGTAACAACTCTACCCCCTCGATGTGATATCGAGTTTGGGATAGACTTGCAGCCTGGTGCCCATCTGATTTCGATGTCTCCTTACCAGATGGCACCTTCGGAGCTACGGGAGTTGTGGATTCAGATTGACGATCTGATGAATAGGGGTTATGTTCGACCAAGTGCGTCACTGTGGGGTGCTCCAGTCTTGTTCATAAAGAAGGCAGATGGTGGTCTTAGGTTGTGCGTAGACTACAGGAGGCTGAATCAGGTAACGATCAAGAATCACTACCCTCTTCCGAGGATAAACGATCTTTTCGACAAACTAAAAGGGTCAGGATGGTTCTCAAAGATTGACCTGCGGTCTGGGTATCACCAGTTGAGGGTGAAGGAGGGAGACATCCCGAAGATGACCTTCAGGTGCAGATATGGGCACTTCGAGTTTGTAGTCATGCCTTTCGGTGTTACGAACGCCCCGACTGTGTTCATGGGGCTTATGAACTCCGTCTTCCGGGAGTACCTGGATCGGTTCGTGGTCATGTTCATCGACGACATCCTGATCTATTCAAGATCAGAGGAGGACCATGCAGATCATCTAAGGACGGTTTTGGAGGTCCTCCGATAACACCAGCTCTATGGGAAGTTGTCGAAATGCAAGTTCTGGATGTGAGAAGTACACTTCCTTGGGCACGTAGTGTCCGAACAGGGGGTAGCGGTGGACCCATAAAAGGTTGAGGTAGTTGTTTCTTGGGTAGCACCCAAGAATGTGGCAGAGGGTCGCAGTTTCCTCGGGCTGACAGGTTACTATCGGAGGTTCATACCCAACTTCTCCTGAGTTGTAGCCCCTTTGACAGCCTTGACCAAGAAGGACCAGGTTTTCGTGTGGAGTGAGCAGTGCGAGGCAGCCTTCAACTATCCGAAGGAGAAGTTGGTTAGTGCCCCAGTGCTGAGACTACCATAAGAAGGGGTGATGTATGAGGTGTTCTGTGATGCTTCAGGGAAAGGCCTAAGATGTGTGTTGATGAAGCGACAAGGGGTGATCTCTTATGGGTATAGGCAGCTATGCCCTCATGAGCTTAATTATTCCACCCACGATCTGGAACTTGCAGCAGTCGTTTTCGCACTAAAGTTATGGAGGCATTAAATCATCAGATAACGCTTTGTGGTCTTCACGGATCACAAAATCTTGAGGTATGTCTTCTCCCAACAGGACCTAAAATTACGACAGTGAAGGTGGATGGAGTTTCTCCAAGATTACGACTTCGATATTTCCTATACTTTGGGAAAAGGGAATGTAGTGGCCGATGCTTTGAGCAGGAGGTCGCAGAAGGATGCAGTCCGAGAGTCGGCAGATGCCTGGAAGGCAATGGAGGAGTTGGCTGCCTTGCACCTGGATGCGAGGATGGATAGTGATGGAGGTTTCCTGTATCAGATGACAGTACAATCTTCTATTTTGAGGAAAGTGGAGGAGTCTCAATGGGGAGACCCAGAGTGCGAAGTGATGCGTGACCGAGTTGACCAGGGAAATGCTCCGGAAGGGTGGACGGAGGATGGTCAGAATCAGATGCTTTTCCGAGGGAAGATGTTTGTTATAGAGATGATGCGCGAGAGGGTTCTTGGTGAGTTCCACAACTCACCCCTAGCGATACACCCGAGAGTTTCCAAGATGTACCAGGGTCTGAAGAGACAGTTTTGGTGGCCTGGAGTAAAGTGAGCAGTGGCAGAGTTTGTGGCCAAGTGCCTAGTGTGTCAACAGGTGAAGGCTGAACACCGTGTTCCAGGAGGCCTGCTGTAGTCTCTAGATGTCCCCGATTGGAAGTGGGACGACATCTCGATGGATTTCGTCACGGGACTGCCCAAGGTGCAAGGGGGATATGACGCCATCTAGGTAGTGGTGGATCAGTTGATGAAATTGGCTCACTTTCTGGCTATCAAGGAGTCGGGTGCAGTATATGCTTTAGCACGAAGGTATGTGGATGAGGTGGTACGGTTGCATGGAGTTCCGAGGTCCATAGTCTCGGATAGGGATGCACGGTTTACCTCACGAGTATGGAGAGGATTTCAACACGCTTTTGGCACCCAGCTACGTCTTATCACTTCTTTCCATCCCCAGATAGATGGACAGACAGAGCGCACCATCCAGACCTTGGAGGATATGCTGCGGGCATGTGTTCTGGACTCAGGAGGATCGTGGGTGCGACACTTCCTTTGATAGAGTTTGCCTACAATAATTGCTATCACTCTACCATTGGTATGGATCCGTTCGAATACTTGTACGGGAGGCCATGCTGATCACCCATGTGTTGTACCGAAGTCGGAGAGGTGGGTATCCTTGGCCCGGAGGTGGTGCAGAACACGACAGAGAAGGTTCAGCTTATATGGGAAAGGATGAAGGCGGCCCAAGACTGACAAAATTTGTATGCCGATAGCAGGAGAAGGCCCTTGGAGTTTGAGGTAGGAGACCATGTGTTCTTGAAGGTCTCCCCTCAGCGTGGACAACGGAGGTTCGAAAAGGGAAGTAAACTTTCCCCTAGGTTCATCGAACCCTTCGAAGTGTTGCGGTGGGTCGGCGAAGTGGCTTATCAGCTAGCGTTACCACCACCACTACTGAGGATACATGACGTCTTCCATGTGTCCCAGCTTCATCGATATCTATACGACGACTCCCACATCATCGATTGGGGAGAATTATATGTGGAAGAGGATGCGACCTTCATAGAACGACCGATCAAGATCGAGGATCGTAAGGAGAAAATGCTTCAAGGGTGAACCATCCCCTTGGTTCGTGTGTTGTGGAGGCATGGTGGCGTGGAAGAGAGAACTTGGGAGCGGGAGGCCCAGTTACGGGTTCAGTACCTAGAGCTGTTTTGACTTGTTGTTTTGTTCTGACCTTGTTGAGATGTTTTACCTGGTGCTTTAATGTATGTGAAATGCTTGTTTTGCTTAACCATGAACTGATCTATTCCATGACCCTCTGTGTGTGTGTCCAAATGTGTGATGATGGGAAAACCTGACTGCTAATCAGGACACATTAATGTGGATGCGATTAAACCCGTGCGGGCGAGTCAGTTCCGCCCAAAGCGGATAATATCCTAACGTGTAGGAAGGGACTACCTGACTTAGGTGTTGGGCAGTGTGATCCTTGTGCTCGTGGGAACGTTGTGGTTGATGACATTTGGGAGAGTGTTCCTGGATATAGGAGGGGTTCTGTTCCAGATTTGGAACAACTCAGGGGTTTGCCCCTGAGAAGTATCTTTAGAGCGTGGTTGTTCAGACCCTACTTTTCTCTTTTCTGGTTTGTTCTTATATTCTCAGGGATGAGAATAGTTTGAGAAGTATCTAATGTAATGGCCCGGGGTTTTGGGGTCCATTACTTGGTGAAAATGTGATGTTGGGTGTTCTGGGTAGTCTGGGAAAGTTATCGAGGATTCTCGGTGAATCTTAAGACTAACGGTAGCCTTAGCCTACCGGTAGCAGGCCTACCGGTAGCTCGGCCTACCGGTAGCCGTGACCTACCGGTAGCCGCGACCTACCTATTGCTCAGCCTACCAGTCGCCACAGCCTACCGGTAGCTCGACATACCGGTAGCTCGGTCTAGCGGTAGCCGCGACCTACCGATAGCTCGGTCTACCGGTAGCCGCGGCCTACCGGTAGCTCGGTCTACCAGTAGCCGCGGTCTACCGGTAGCCGCGGACTACTGGTAGCTCAGTCTACCGGTAGCCACAACCTAACGGTATCTCGGGCTACCGGTAGTTCATCCTACCAGTAGCCTCGGCTAACCGGTAGACCTAGCCTACTGGTGACCCCCACGGTTTTTCCCAGTGGCGCCTCCTTTTGCGAAAATTGCCTTTTAAGCCGCGTTTTGACCCCCTTTAAAGCCATTAATGAGTTTTAATTAAATGTTGGTGAGGTGTGAGTCTGTTTTAACCGTCTCGAAAGTGGGGGACCCTTTAATTATGTGTGGGGTGTCCCAGCCGCGTGATCAACCCATGATCCCGATCCTTACGCGGTTTCGAGTTTTTCTCTCAGCATCTTAACCATCCCAGGCGTGCTGTATCTCAGCCCTTATCATCCTTTATAACCTAAAGGATTCTCTCTATGTTTCTTTTTCTCGATCACCCTACGCTCGAAGTACCCTTACTCCCGATGAGTTGTAACCCCACAAAGTTTTCCTTGATCGTGTTCCGTGGAGCTCCTGCTACTCACCTGAGGACTTAACGTCGATCCTTGATCAGTCAAGTAGGGGTTTCACCTTCGTCTCTCCTTTCTGTGTATCTTTCGGGGTGGGTATGCTACTGCTTCTATAGAATTGGATGAACCAAACTTTAATGAAGATAATAAACGGATTATAAAGAATGAAGGGGAGGGGTGTGATCGATGATGCTACTCTGTTATTCTCCTCTTTCATGATTAATGATTTCTGAATTGTGTGGGCTTACGCCTACTAAAAATCATGGCCATTGGTGGTCTTTCTATGTGCAGTAATAAACCATTACCTCTTGTGATGTTTAAACAGGGAAATTGGTTAATTACGTATATTCGGCTAAATAAATTGGAAGTACCAGGATCAACTCCTTTTCTATGATAACCCTAGTTTAAGCCCAATGGAATTAAAATCATGGAGTGTGTTAAATCTTTTAAATCTGAAAATACCTGTTGAGTCTGCCTTGTGTTGGTAGTATTGGTTTGGGTGTTTCCTCCATAGGCTGAGTATGGGTGACCTTATGGTTTTTCTTGGTTAGGGGCTTAGATTGCTGGGGTGATGTGGGTGAGGATGGGATCCTCTGTTTGTATCACGAATTGGGGTGGGATCCTCTTCTGTTGTGAAACGTTTTTATTCATAGTTCTGGGAACTAGGGAGTGTATCTCACTTTGACCTGCTTTGGTTCCAATACTTGGAGGGGTCTCACTTGATGTGCTTTTACAAGAGAACCGGGTGTGAATGTTTAAATTGCTGTTGGGTGTGCTCTTTCCCTGGCTTGTGCTTATGCTTACTAGTTTCCCAAGTAGGTGCAGAAACTTATTTAAACATTATTACTGAACATGAAAACAAGGATGGGACAAATGGGGATTTGGTTTGGTGTGAGTTGTGACTTGGGCATGGGTGTTGTTCTCTTATCTTATGAATGAATAGTAAGGATAGTGTTCTTTAGGATGGTTGAAGAAAAACCTAGATTGGGTGAGTGCTTGTTACCTATACATATACTTTTAGTTTTTGTGTTTCTTATTCGCGCCCCACCCAAGTTGATCACTTAGTGCCGAACACCCCCATTTCATGGGGAGGGTGTTTTTCCCAACACTCCTACGAGTGGCTGGTTATTAGCTCCTTTTCTGCTCCCTTTCTCGAATAGCCCTAGACTCTACGGGCAGGCTGTGATGGCCTGAAGTCCACTATTATCCCAAGAATCTTTGGGCAGGGTAGTGTGGTGGTTGGCCCAGGTGTGTGCAGGCAGGTGGTTTCCCAAGTATCTTCGGGATGAGGCCTAGGTGTCTTCGGGCATGGTAGTAGTTCTTCTATCCCAGGTGTTTTCAGACGTGGCAGTGGTTGTTCTGGCCTAGGTGTTTGTAGGTGTGGTTACGTGTGACAGTTGTGGCCCAGGTGTCTGTGGGCGGGTTAGTGGTTGTGGCCCAGGTGTTTGCGGGCATGATGTGTGGTTGTGGCCCAGGTGTGTGCAGGTGGGGTATGGCAGTGGGACTGCGATGAGAATGACGGGATTGGTCTGATGCGTAAGATGTCTTCAATAACCAGTGGGAAAGTGGCCTGGGGTACCCAAACATCGATGTGCTATTACTATACATTACTTGAATTGTGCTATTTTAGGAGTGTGCCTTGGTGAGGCTTGGGTGGTTAATTTCCTTGCTAGGTGCTTGGTTATCTCTTTTCTCACAGGGCATTAGTATGCCTCCCCACTTGTGCACTAGAGTCTTTGGTTTTTCCCTAATGAGAATACTTGTATTCTCACCCTACATATATAAAACTGCTTTCAGGTTTCCAGGATGACGTCATGGATTGTGCGGGACCGTACTAGCTTGGACCTTTGGGGCAGTTGCTGCTGTTGTTTCCCTTTTCTTGGTATCTTTTTAGCTATGGAGTTTTGTGACTTGTATCTTTTACCTTTGAACATGCATATGGGAATGGTTTATTTTCAATCGTATTTGCACTTTTAGTTTTGGTGTTGTGGGATTTACTATCTTATCTCCCAATCATATTAAAAGAAAAAGGGTAATTCCTTCCATCTAGTGTGTGATTCTATACCCTTGGTGCTGGTCTCCACTCTGGGACCTATTGATGGCGGGTTTTGGGGGTCATTATCTCTTTTTCAACTTAAATAAGGAAGGGCCTTCCAATCTGTTGATCCTTCCCTCTTTTTGGTGAAGGTGGTTCGTGTCAAATAATAAAATATATAGTTGAAAAGATTAAACCTTTTTGAAGTTATCTTCCAGAAACAATGGATGATATTCCTCTTTCATTGATGGTTCAAGAATTTTTTTTGCAAAAATCACAATTATTTTATAGAAAAAATAAACCGTAAGAATAAAGTTTGAAAAACAATTATGTTTGAAAAATAGTTAAGTTTGAAAAACTGTTAAATTAAAAAATAAGATAAATTTGAAAGTCAAATAAATTTGAAAATCAGATAAGTTTTAAAATCAGACTATCTCCACTAATTTTAACTAAAGGAGTTTTTGATATAAGGATATAGATGATATACAAAGTGGATTGAAGATAATTTATGGTTGATCATTCCTAAATTCTATTTAATGAATTCAAATATATTATAACTAAGAGGTTTTGTAAAAATACTAGTAAGAATATTTTCCATTCTCATAAAATCAAGAATAATATCTCATTTTTGTGTGTAATCTTGAAGTAAATGATGTCTTATATCTATCTATTTTGATCGTGAGTGATGTGATGGATTTATAAATAAGGAAATGGCACTGGAATTATCACAAAGGATTAAAGTTCGAGTAAAATTTAAACCAAAATCCACGAGTGTGTGTTTCATCCACAACACTTAAGCACAACAACTTCTGGCTGCTATATATTCCACTTCAATAATGAAAAGTGCTTCAAAATTCTATTTCTTGCTGGACTAATAGATTAATGTTTCTCTTAAGAAATGTCATGTTATGGAAGTAGATTTTATATATAACATATTTTTGGATCAATAATGATGTAAATAATGACTCGAAGGGGGGGGGGATAGTCATTTTAAAAATTTAAAGAAAAAACAATTAGAGTTTATAAAATAAATATTTACAGTCAGTTACGTGTTCTCGATATGAGATGCAGTAGAAATAAAATGAAAGGACACAAAGATTTATAGTGGTTTAGATCATAAGCATACTAGTCCACTCCTCAGACTTCTCTACTCCATAAGAATATTGGTACCCACTAAGAACCTCACTTTTAAAGGTGTGGGAACCTATTACAAACATTGCCTTTTACAATAACATGAAGGCACAACCTGGTCTTTTACAAGAGACCAAACCTTATTCTGTGACACTACTGAAAAATGGCCCTATACCCATGGTTTTCCAAAATCGTGGGTATAGGGTTAGTATGGGAACCTATACCCAAGGTTTTGACTAAAACCGTGGGTATAAGTTTTTTTTCAAGACCTATACCCATGGTTTTTCCAAAACTGTGGGTATATGGTTTTTTGAAGACCTATATCTACGATTTTCCAAAACCGTGGGTATAACTTTCCCACATTATAGAGGGAAAAAAAATTCTGTGGGATAGAAAAAATATTTGGTGGGAATACCTGTACCCACAGTTTTGGACCTATATCCACGGTTTGGATAAATATATATGAGTAAATATATATTTATATACTAATAAGCGATAATGGGGTAGTGGTTAGGCGTCAGAACCATAAATAGGCGGTCCAAGGATCAAATCCTACGACCACTTATTTTCTAAAAGCTATACCCATGGTTTTAAAACCTTGGGTATAGGTTTAATGACACAGTGGAATACACCTATACCCATGGTTTGGAAACCATGAGTATAGGTGTTTCAAACTGTGGGTATAGCTTAAGGCTATACCGACGCCTCGGTTGCCCACGGTTCCTTGAAACCGTGGGTATAGGGAAAATTCCTAGTTGCATGACTTGAATTTTGATCAGGAGTCACAAGCCAAACTCCCTTTTTGGTGGTGAAATAACTAGATAATTAAATACTTTATTTTGATTGGGAAAATCATAAACTATAATCAAAGAAATAAAAACAGAAGAACAAAATATTACATGAAGAAGAAAAAATACAGAGAAACTAACATATGATCAAAAATGTCGAAGATGACGAAACAATATGATAATTGATCTCTTAAGTGGAAGAAGGTTGAGAGTTCAAGTTCTTATGTGATCTCATCCATAGTACAAAAATCAAATAAGTTTATTTAATGAATGAGAGAAATAAGAATTGTGTCAAAGTTGTATCACCCACAATCTACCGACTGATCTGCTCGGGGATTGTTTTTATGACTTCAATAATTCTCTAAGGAATCAAACCTCATTCATAAAAAAAAGATCTTCCCAGAGCATGTTCATAACCAATAGCTGCAAGACACTTGTTAGCACATAACAATAAAATAATATTACCATTATCTTCATTTGTAAATGTTGTGCTGAAGAACGAAGAACAATCAAGCTCTTTATTTCTTCATGAAATATCAGTATAAAACATTTAAAATGTTAATTATAAAATAGTTAAAATAAACCAGATAAAATTATATTTTATTAAGACAGTACAAATATTGTAAAATAAACCATCTTAAGAAATTCAAATGCATATATATATATATATAAATGATCACAATTATTTTTACTGAACATATATTTATCTTTTAAGAAAATATGATAAAACATTTATCTAAAAATTTATTTTAACAACATCAATTAAAATATAAGAAATAATAATTTTAGAAAAATTATTTTTAACTAATGGTAGATGTAAATACCTGGTGGTAGATTTATCTACCACTATCCATCGGTAGATTGATACACTATTGGTACATGGTCTACTAGTGGTATCCAATAGTATATTGATCTACTGTTGAATTCCAATGATATATTGATCTACCATTGGTTCAAATATGATTTAAAATTATAAAACATAAAATGTTTAACTATTATATCAAGAAAAAAACTCAACATTTTCAAGGATCCTTAAGCTACCATCAAGAAAGAAATAGCTCTAGTGGAGGATGAAGATGGTGCTTCCATGCCTCTGTACTACCAATAAATAGAGAACTACCTGTGGAAATTAATATACCAATGAAGATAGATCTACCATTGCATGGAGTGAACTATCATTAGATAAATATATACTAGTGAAACATTGATCTACTGGAATCTGATGGTAGACTAATCTACCAGTGGTAGAAAATATCTACCAGTGATCCGATATCTACTGGTGATGCAAGGAGACACCAGTGCTGGAGAAGATCATTGGACTATAAGAACCATATGAGTGGTGTACTTATCATACTTCTAAACTCAGAGATATGCAATGAAAATTCAAGGGACTTGAGGAAGAATAATGAAAATGAAACTCGAGAATGATCACATGAAAAAAGAAACCGTAACTGGAATTTTCGGGGTAGAGTTATATAAAAAATACCAGTGAAATAGTCAAGTGACCATTGGAAGAATATGAAGCATTTGAAAAAGGAGAGGCATGATAGATTGATCGAAACGTGGGAGATCAAATAGTTGATCAGGTGGTTCAAGTGAAATCGATCGGATGGCCAAGATCATGTTTGTATATTAAGAATGGATGAACTGTGAAATGCTCCTGCTGTCCCACATTAGATATGTGATGGGATATCATACAAGACACACCTTCCAAACCTCAAGCTATCATTGGGAGATCAACACCGATATCCTACCACTAAAACATGGGCCATAACCCACCAACACATGTTGGCACACACCATGCACCCACCTCAACTATGGGCCTACACACGGCCCAAGCATGCCTTATACACGAGCGTGTGCTCTAATGCCTCTGAACAGGCTACCTATGATAGACCCTCCCATGGGGTTGACCCCTTGGGTCCCCTAAGAGTGTTTGAGGGCTATCCTTGGTGGTTTACATTGGTTGACTAATTTTTTACTTAATAAAAAAAATGTTAACAGACATTAAGAAATTTAAAAAACATAATAATTAATAAATAATTAATAGAATCAAAACATATAAACAAAAATGATTAATTTTTTAAAACAATGTTTAATTTAATTAAATGTGATGAGACAAATCTTTATCAAAAATATAAAACTATTAAATTATTAAAACCAATTTAAAATACTAATAATTTCATCCTTTTTGTAAATTAAAAAACATAACATTTTTTTAAATTTTCAATAAAAATCTCCCCCATTTTGAAATTTATTAAAAAGTATATTATAATTTAATCTATAAAATAGTATTATTTTTAATTAGAATCGATTACTTATAAAAAAATAGTAACATATTTTCCTAACATTTAATAGATAATTACAGTATTCAATTACATAACACATATAAAAAGATATAAAATGAATAGATTTATCAAAATAATAACTATACTAAACAGAAATTTTAAGATTATAACATACCCAATTCAAATTTAATTTTCTCAAATTTAACAGAAACTAAAGGTTTAGTGAAAATTTCAGCCAACTGTTTTTCAGTAAGAACAAATTCTAAACATATATAACCTCTATTTACATGATCCCTAAGAAAGTAAAATCTAACATCTATGTGTTTAGTTCTAAAGTGTTGAAGTGGATTTTTAGAAATTGAAATAGCACTTGAATTATCACAATAAATTGAAATTTTATCAAAACTGATATTAAAATATTACAAAGTTTATTTAATCCATATACTTTGAGAACAAAAACTAGCAACAACAACTTATTCAGCCTTGAATATTGATAATGAAATTGATATTTGTTTCTTAGAACTCTATGCCTGAATGGACTAAAGGCCTTCAAAGTTAGAATTATAGAAAGATAGTAAATCAAAACAATTCTCATTAGAATAGAATAATACAAAACAAAAAATTCCCTTGATATATATAATTACTCTTTTAACATATTTAAAATGAATTTCTTTAGGGTTGGACTAAAATATAACACACAAAAAAATTGAGAACATTATATTTGGTCTAGAAGCAGTGAGATACGATAGATTTCACATCATACCTCTATACAGTTTAATACCAAATGAATTTACAGATTTATCCAAGACCAATTTGGAATTGGTACTCATTGGTATTTTCATAGACTTATTAGAATCAAGTCTGGACCTTTTTACAAGTTATTTTTCATACTTAGCTTGATTTAAGAAAATAATATCTTTCCCTTGATGAATTTTTAAACAAAGAATTTTTTTAGTTCTCCCATTAAGCTCATGTCAAATTCACTCGTCGTTAGTTTAGAAAAATCTATACACAATGAATCATTTGTTAAACCAAATATTATATAATCAATATAAATCTGTATAATCAGTATATCATTTGAAACTCTTTTTATAAACAAGGTTGGACCAACCTTACCTATAAAAAATCATTTTGTAATAAAAAATGTGTTAGTCTTTCACACTAAGATATTGGAGCATGATTAAGACCATATAAGGCTTTATCAAGTTAAAAAACATGATTTGGAAACTTATCATTTTCAAATCTATATGGTTTTTTAACATAGAATTCCCCTTAAATAATTCCATTTAAAAAGGAACTTTTTATATCCATTTTAAATAATTAGATGTTTTAAAAATTATAAAAGGATAATATAATTCTAATTGCTTCCATCCTAGAAACACAAGAAGAAGAATCTTCAAAACCAATTCCCTTTTTCTAGGAATAACCCTGATCCACTAGTCTTAGATTTATTTTATATGTTTCCAGCTTCTTTAAGTTTATTATAAAAATCTATTTAGTTTCTATAAAAGGTTTATCTTTTAAAAAAGTAACTAAATATCACACTTTATTCCTTTGGAATTGATTTAATTTTTCATGCATATTATCAACCTAATTTTAATCAATTAAATCATTATCAATATTAATAGGAACAAAATCAACAACAAAAGTTTATTTTATATAGTAAAGTAAAATATATTTTATAGTTTGAATACTAGATTCTACATTATCAATTAATTTTTCAATTGGATGATTATAAAGTGTTTTCCATTCCTTATGATCAGTTTTAGAAGAGATATGATCCCCTAAACTAATGGATCATCATTATCTTGGTCATTATATTCACTAAAATTAAATTATCTAAATTCATTATTTTCTTTGTTTAAAACAGAATCCTACTTATTAGAATTGTTTTCATTAAAATTAACATGTATAGATTCTTCAACTATTAAATTTTTCTTATTGAAAACTCTATAAACATTTCTAGAATTGGAATATCATAAAAATGTCCCTTCATCACTTTGAGAATCAAATTTTTATAAATTATCTTTTTTATTTAAGATGTATACTTTACATCCAAATACCCCAAAATATCCAAATTCAGGTTTAAAACCTTTAAAAAATTCATAAGGGGTCTTATTTAAAAAAGTTATAATATAAACTCTATTTAAAACATGGAAAGATGTATTTACAGCTTCTTCCAAAAAGTATTTAGGTACACTAAATTCCATTATCATTGAACTTTCCATTTCTTGAATAAATCTATTCTTCCTTTCTACCACACCATTCTATTGTGGTGTCCTAGGGACTGAGAGATAATGTTTATATCCATTTGTTTCACAAAATTTATCAAATTATAAATCCAAAAATTCACCACCTTTATCACTTTTGGTAGATATGATTGATACATTTTTAAAGTTTTGAATAAGCTTACAGAATTCAAAAAATTTGAATAATGTTTCATTTTTATGGGATAAGAAATAAATCCATAAGAATCCACTATAATCATATAAAATTAAAAATACATACTTCTTACTACCAAAACTAACAGGTTGTATAAGTCCAAACAAGTCAAATGTATTAGTTTTAAACATCTATCAATACAAACATCATTTACAGATTTAAATATTTCTCTGTGTTTCTTACCTTATAAATATGAATCAAACATAAAGCACTTACTTGTATGTAATTTGTCTAGTTTCAGGACCTGTTCATGCATTGATAGTTTGTGTAATATATTGAAATTTTTCCAAATGTTACAAGGCCACCATCACATGAATTAAATGATAGAAATTTTGAAATATCACCTATCATGTTCCTAAAGCAGCCACTATCTAAATACCATGAGTCTTTGAGACTTATAAAGTATATTTCATGAAATTAAATAATTAAATAGACTATTTTGGTACCCATGCTAACTTGGATCCAACTGAATTAGTAGCAAAAAAATTTAGCACCCAATTTGATTTAAAGAATTTATTAGTGGGATAATTAGAAAATAAATATCCAGCAATGAAATTTCTAGTATGCCCAAATGATTGTTTATAACTTAGTGAATAATCCTTAGCATAATTACCTTTCATTATCTATTTAAAACAGGTTACACTGAGAACACTTCCTTTTGAGATTTTAAAAAATTTATTCTTATTTAAACTTGTTATTAAATTGTTTATCCAAAACCATTATTATTGGTGTTTAGTTTCATTAAATACACCATATTATCATATTTTTATTTACCTTTAAAAAAATTAGATAAATTATATTTAATATTAACAACTTCATTTTTCAAATCCATATTCTCTTTTTGAATAGTTTCTAAAATATTAAAAGATTTATCATTAGATATAGAAGCCATGTTTCTTAATTTTTTATTTTCTTACTTAAGTTTCTTACAATCATTTTCAAATTTATTTAAATAATCCAAAAAAAAATTTAATATTTTTTCTTGATCTTTATCATTTACTTCTAGATTTTTTTAACCTTTTCATTTTATTCTTTCAGTTTTAACAACTCAAAATCATAATTCTCTTTAGATTTATCATTTTAGGAAACACCAATTTTCAGATTATCACATCCCTTTTTTTTCATTTTCTTTAATCAAATTCTTATTTTTAAATTTTATGTTAGTATACTTTTAAATTATCTCGAATCCATCATTTTTTAGTTCTTAATTATATTTAATTAGTTGTTTTACTTTGGAATTCACAGAATCAGAATAGAACTTGAGTCAAAAACATTTTCATTTTAATTTTCAAAAATCATTATGATCAAAATTTTCAGGAGTTATCAACTGAGTGAATAGTGAATCATTTTCCTCACACTGTATACCCATTAGGGCATGATTACCTATCTCTCGTTCACTTCTTGAATCACTTCTTGAGTCAGAACAGTCTGAGTAGTCCCAACCTCCAAATAAAACTTGTTTTTCTTTTCTTATTTTGTCTTTATATTTATTTGGATGTTTGAGTTTAGGGTAGTCAGTCCTTATGTGACATTTCTTCCTGCACTCATAACATGTTAATTCTGAAACATCATTGTTGTTACTCATATTACCATTCTTATAATCCTTTCTGAACTTCCTCTTGAATTGCTTCTTTCCACCTTTTTTTTCATGAAATTGTTTTTTTACTAAAGTGACCCATATCTTTATCACTTTCCTAAAAATCAGATTTAGAGACATTAAAGGTATCAATAAAATTAGATTTAAATGCAATACCTTTTCTCTTTATAGACTCCTCATCAACAATATTTTTAAACTCTAACTTATACTGCAACAGAGAAAATATTAATTCAACTAAAGTATACTACTTAAAATTATTACTCTCATCGATGGACACCTTCTTTGCATACCATCTTTTTGGAAGATCTCTCAGTACTCTTTCTACTTGAGCTGTGTTGTCCAAAAATTCTCCAAGAGCAGTCATAACATTAGAAATACTAGTAAACCGATGGAACATCTGGTTTACTAATTCTTCATCACCCATCTTGAAGTCTTGGTATTCTACTCATAACATTTATAGCTTGACCTCTTGATCTTTTTAGTACCATAGTGAGTCACTTGAAGTATTCTCTATATACTATGGGTTGTCTTACAAGATGGAACATGTCTATAGACACATCTACATATAGCACAATACAAAATATTGTTAACTTTATAATTCAAAACACATTTTACCATATCATTACCTACAAGTGTCTCCGGATTAACTTTGGGTAGCTCATATAGATTATCCATGACAGTCTAGTGATCCGCACTTAACTATTTCAAGTAGGATTCCATTATATATTCCCAGTATCCATAGTCACTTCCATCAAATAATGGGTTTTTTTGGAATCCATCCACAATTCATATTTATACCTTCAATCTTAAAATAAACCTTTTTCTTTTATTCCTTAGACTATTAAGTCTGGGATACCAAGTTAATATTGAGTTAAAAGTAAACAATATAAATAATCAAAGACGATAACTATCCTTTAAGGAAGGTCCTACCCTCTAATACCTATTTTTGGATCTATAGTGATGTAAATAATGACTAGAGGGGGGGGGGGGTGAATAATAATTTTAAAAATTAAAGAAAAAAAAATCAGAGTTTATAAAATAAAGATTTATAGTGAGTGTTGTGTTCTTGATATAAGGTGTAGCAGAAATAAAATGAAAGAACACAAATATTTACTATAACAACCCAAAGTTTCATTAATGGAAAATCCCTCTTGATCCAGTTAACTGTCTCTTTATGAAAAATGTTTTTATAAGATGTCAACTTCTTTGGTTTTATGTTAAGAATTTTGACCATTGTTAATATTGCCGTTGAACAGTGATAACATGATTATTATAAATATAAGACCTTAACAAATCCAATTTACTCAGACAAAAGAAGTGATGACCTCATCCAGTAGAATTGCCCCATACGAAGCCCATTTTTCGGAGCTCGGAAAAGAGGTGGCATCCTTGGGCTTCGCCCTTGACCAAGCCCAAGCTGAGCTTCACCATGTCAAGCTCGAACGAGACCGTCTACGGGAAAAGTGGAAGTTGATAGAGATTACCACTCGAGCGATGTTATCCGAGCCACCCCAAGAGTCTGTCACCATCGCACACCTTACCCTTAGGTCTTATGTGGCTATTTTAAGGGGTTATATAACAAATAAGTAGTACTATGTTCATGTACATTATTTTTGTATATAATAATGAATATAATTTCTAGTCATTTTTGATACATTGTAAATAGTTTTTAAAGTACAAATAGTGTTTTTAGTTATTATTTAATTAAGAAATATATTTTATTAAATTAAGGGATTTTTGAATTAAATAATATTTTATTAAAATAATAATAATATTATTAAATTAATTTTTATTAAATATAAATGATCTTATAATTTTATGAATGCAATTAAAATTTTATATTAAGGTTTGAAATCCATTTCAGTCAAAACCCGTGAATTTTTGATAAATGTTGGTTTTTATTTTAAAAGTGAAAATTAACATATTTAGAATTTTTTTTAGATAAAATAAATTTTATTTCTGGAATCAGGAAGTTGAAATTATCCAACTGTGTATTTTTCATAATTTTCTGAGACAGTCAAATTTTTGGGTAAAAATTAAATACCGTTTAAATATATAATGTGTTTTATGACATCATAATGACCCAATGGTGATGTAATAAAATACCATAATCCTTATGTTCGGCCAATATATGTTTTATCATTAAAATATTGTGATTTTGGGTTTGTTTGACTTACTTTTCAAAGCATTAATGGACCCCTCAAGACATATTCAACACTTTGCCTTTTTAAATTAATTTCCATGGGAGTGTGACTCACCTCCACATAAGAAACCTTATTATTTTAAGAAGTTAAGACTTTGGCCTTATAAAATATTGTTTTACTATTCCCTTTTTCAAAAACCATGGGAAAAAACCATGGGATGGTTTGTGGTTAGGATTAATTTAATGTAAGGGGACCCAAACTTAAATAATAAAGAATTCCCTCACCTTTCCTATATAAAACCACCCAAGCTCCCACTTCCTCCTCACTAAAATCCCTTGTAGTTCGTCCAACCTATGCCCTACTCTCTCTATAATCCTACCAAGGTGCCCCAAGCTCCCCATAAGCCTCTCAAAAGCCTCTCTCTATCCTTTGGAAGCACACTTCCAAGTAAGGGTTTTTTTCTTCCTTTCTCATTTTTGTCAATTTTCGTTAAGTTGTTTTGCCCTTTTAATTTCAATTATGAATGTTGGGGTATGGTTTCACACCTCCCCCATACTTCCCTCTTATTTTTTGAATTATGGGAGACCCCTTTCTCTCTCATTAAATTCCTCCCATGTACACCCGTTACTATGCCGAAATTCCGAAAGGAACTTCTCTATCTTCTTTTACATTCAAGCAATAATTTTGTATCATGAATCTAAATTCCATTAAAATTGTTGGGACATGTGTCTATATGACCTCCTTACTGTACATTAAATGTAAATATGATGAGGTACCCCTTTCTCTCTCATCAACCATTTTTTATGAATTCTTATGTCACGCCGTTACGCTGCCGAAATCGCACCGATTTTCTAAGCCAATGCCATTGTGTAGTGGATACCATGCCCATTTCTCCATCAAGGGTATCCAAATTTATGAACCTTTACTTATTGATTACAAAGTTTCATGTATTAATTCCACATTACTTTATCATGGAATAAATTATTATGTTTTATGAATCCATGTTTTATGATCCATGTGGCACACTTATGCATGAAATGAAATGTTTTAAGAAGGGTGCACCCTTATAGTGCTCCAATGCATTGGGTAAAGTATAGTATCATGATACGTCATGTGCAATGAGTGTTGACTCATGCTAATTCAAGTACAACTAGGGTTTAATCATTCTTCATGTGCAATGAGGGTTTACTCATGCTTTATGTGCAATGAGCCTTGGCTCATGCTAATTCCATGTTAAGTGTTGTTGCCACATTTCCATGTTATGATTATCATGATTTATCATGCCTTTATGTTCATGTTTCTTTTATGATCTATTGATATGCCTATTTTTTAACATGTATTTTACTCCTCATGTTATTCCATGTGTACTCCCTTACTGGGCTTTATAGCTCACCCTTTTCTTATGCATGTCCTCAGGTTATCCCATGTAATGCTAAGTACGAGGGAATGTAGTGGTCATATAAAGGAAGTTTTAAATAAAGATGTTTTATTTCATGTTTTAAGTTTTTATGTAATGATCCTAAGCCCCAAAGACACTAAACCTCTCAATCTTCTTTGTTGTATCAAGTGAAGTTTTATGTAATGGATCATGTTTAAGTTGTAATAAAAAGCAGGGTTGTCATAGTTGGTATCAAAGGATAGGTTTAGTTATTTTTGGGATTAGGAAACCATAGTAAAGCCTTAGATACAAGACTAAGTATAATAAAAACATCCCTAAGTTTTGTTAAATACTAAGTAAGTGGTTTATCAGATAAATACATCCCTGTCTGGATATGAGCAGGTAGAGGCGGCTCTGGCATAGATGTATCCTAGGGGTAAAACCCGAAAACACCGCTTTGAGCTAGACTCAAACGGGAACTGGTGCACGACAAAGGACCTTGATTCACTCTTGGTTATGATACTCCCGTGGGATATGTTTTGATAAATTCACAATCTTAGTATAAACCCTTATTAAGGGAAAAATTCCCGTAAGAATATATGTTAGAAAGTAGATCATGAAAATCCTAGATTGAAGCCTATAGACTCATGAGTTAAGGAAATAAAATTTTATTTTTGAGTCATCAACTTTTGTCTTTGGATTACCCTTTATGTGTTACCCCTAACTTTCCTTTTATTCCATCCAATGGCTAGTAATAGGAGGACTCAGGCTAACAACCGTTATGAAGATCAGTGTGATGACTGTACTAATGAGATGCCAAATCCAATAGGAGCGGGAATCACGAACTTTGTCACACTTCTCTCTCAGATAACTCAAGTTTTGAATATAAACACGGGTCAAGAGGAACGTTCAACCCCCCCCCCCCCCCAAGAAAGAATAAGTCACTATCGAGAGCTTCATGAGACAAAGGCCTCCTACTTTTAGTGGATCATCTGATCCCACGATCGCTGAACAATGGATCAACTCCATTGAAAAGATCTTCTTCATCCTCCAATGTTCTGAACAAGAGAATGTTCTCCTGGTGGCTTATCGTATGGAGGGTGAAGCTGATCAATGATGGACGTTGATAAAAAATTTGAAGCCTAAAGAGGAGATCAAGGCGTTGGAATGGAAGGATTTCTGGAAGATATTTTTTGATAAATATTTTCCGCGTACCCTCCGGCTTAAGAGGGAAAGGGACTTCCTTTCTCTCAATAAAAAAGATGAAGAATCTGTTGGAGCGTACGGGGCAAACTTCACAAGGCATGCACGATACGATTTCGGCTTTGTCGTTACCCCCGAATGCAAGGTCGACCGCTTCTTTAGTGGGATGAATCCTAGCTTGCGGAAAGCATCAGCGATCTGTGACTTCGACAACTATGAAGAAATTGTCCGATGTGCCCTCAAGGTCGAAATGGAGATCAAGGAATCACAGGAGTATCGTGGGGACAAGAAGCGTAAGGTGGAATTCAATGCTGGTGGTCCGATGGATAAATAAAACGGTGCTAAGAAGATCCAGCACCCCACTTGCCAAAAGTGCGGAAAGAATCACCTTGTAAATTGCCTTAAGGGGGTGAGAAAATGCTTCAGGTGTGGAAGAGAAGGGCACCTAGCTGTTAACTGTCGGCAAGAAGGACCCGCGATTGCGATAGAGGAGAGGAACGCTCCGTTCGAACCTCAATGCATTGTTCAATGATACAAATGCAAAGAACCAGGTCATTTTGCAAATCAGTGCCCTAATCTAAGGGTTATCAAAGGCAACCAACAACCTCCAAGACAGCAAGGAAGAGCTTTTGCCATCACTTCTGCCGAAGTGAACCTCGACAACGAAGTGGTGACAGTTACGCTAGTTATTCATTCAAGAATAGAGAAAGTATTTTTTGATTCAGGTTTTACGCATTCTTTTATATCTTGAAAGTTTAGTAGAACAATCCCAGCACCACCACAAATCATGGAAGTAAAGATGTCGGTGAGTACGGAAAATGAGGCAATCATTGCATCCCATGAATATAAGTCCTCCCCTGTTATAATCTGTGGATTGAATTTCTTGGAAAACCTCGTCATACTCCCTCTGGTGGAATTTGATGCAATTCTTGGAATGGATTGGCTTTTTTTATATAGATCCAACATAAATTGTCGGGAGAGGGAAATCACACTCCATATGGAGAATCGACCCCCGATTCTTTACAAGTGTCAGGAGGAAGATAAATATCCTTTAGCTCCATCATCTCAAGCATGGATATTACTGACTTATGAGCATGCATATCTGGCTCAGATGATTGAGTCCAAGGAAGAAACCATCCTTGAAGAAATGCCTTTTGTGAGGGAATTCGCTGAAGTGTTTCCCGAGGAACTGCCTGGTCTTCCTCCAAGAAGAGATGTTGAGTTCTCAATTGAACTTATACCAGGGGCGCTGCCAATATCCAAGACTCCATATAGAATAGCTGTTGTAGATCTTGAAGAGCTGAAGAAACAACTACAGGAGAATCTGGATAAAGGGTTTATACACCCAAGTGCTTCACCATGGGGTGCACCAGTTCTCTTCGTCAAGAAGAAGGATGGATCAATGCGGCTTTGCATCGATTATCGTGAACTTAAAAAAATCACAATAAAGAACAAGTATCCTCTCCCAAGAATTGATGACTTGTTTGATCAGCTGCGTGGAGCATAATACTTCTCCAAGGTGGATTTGCGGTCGGGATATTATCAAGTAAGGGTGAAGAAGGAAGATGTCCCCAAGACTGCTTTTCGTATAAGGTACGAGCACTATGAATTTATAGTAATGCCTTTCGGACTCACCAATGCTCCAACAATATTCATGTACTTAATGAATAGAGTCTTTAGAGATTACCTTGACAAATTTGTGGTAGTCTTTATAGATGATATTATAATATACTCCAAAACCAAGGAGGATCATGAGGAGCATTTAAAAACTGTACTAGAGACTTTGCGCAAGGAGAAGCTCTATGCAAAGTACAACAAGTGTGAGTTCTGGTTGAATGAGGTCTCATTCTTGGGACATATCATCACAAGCAATGAGATATCTGTGGACCCCTCCAAAACAGATACAATTGAGGGATGCCCAAGGCCCACATCAGTAACGGATATCCATAGCTTCTTGGGGTTAGCTGGATATTATCGACGATTTGTGAGGAATTTCTCACGATTGTCCAACCCTCTTACCAAGATAACTCAAAAGGGAGTAAAGTTTTCTCGGAGTGATGAATGCGAAGAAAGCTTCAACGAGTTGAAAAAGAGGCTTATCACTGCGCCCGTGCTCACTTTACCCACAAGTGGGGAACTTTTTGTGGTATCAGTGATGCTTTGAAGAAGGGATTAGGCTGTGTGATGATGCAGAATGATAAAGTGATATCCTATGCCTTAAGGCAGTTGAAAATCCACGAGCGAAACTATCCAATGCATGATCTGGAGTTGGCAGCTGTGATCTTTGCCTTGAAAATCTGGCGGCATTATCTCTATGGAGAGAAATGTGAGATATATACTGACCACAAGATTCTTAAATATATATTCACATAGAAAGAGCTTAATATGCTCCAGAGAAGATGGATAGAGCTCATCAAGGATTATGACTGTTCAATACATTACCACCCTGGGAAAGCGAACAATGTGGCAGATTCCCTAAGTAGAAAGTACCCAACAATCCTATCAATGATGAGAATTGATAAGGATCCAATCTTCTTAGACTTGATGAAGATGGACGTGGGAATCATAAAGGAGGGAACATCATCAATCCTTTCATAAATGATTGCTCAACCATCTCTTTTGGAAAGGTTAAAGGATGCTCAAAAGGATGATGTGGGGATTTAAGAAAAAGTGGAAGCTATCAAAAAGGGTAAATCCTCGGAGTTTAATGTTAATGAAGAAGGAATTGTGAGGTTTGGGAAAAGACTATGTGTTCCATCAAGTCCGGAGCTGAAGAAGGAACTTTTAGATGATGCACATAGTTCAAATTTATCTATTCACCTAGGGAGCACAAAGATGTATCGAGATCTCTGAGAAAACTTTTGGTGGGATAATATGAAGAAGGAGATCACTGAATATACATCAAAGTGCCTGGTGTGTCAGCAAGTGAAGGTAGAGAGGCAGAAGTCTAAGGGGATGATGAAACCATTGCCCATACCAGAATGGAAATGGGAGAACATCACCATGGACTTTGTCACCGGACTTCCAAGGACATCCAAAGGCAACAATGCAATCTGGGTTGTTGTGGATCATCTAATAAAGACTGCACACTTCATTGCAATTTGGGAGGATTTCTCATTGGATTAACTGGCACAGATATATATTAGGGAAGTGGTAAGGTTGCATGGAGTACCAATATCTATTGTGTCTGACCGAGATCCAAGATTCACCTCTAAGTTTTGGAAGAGTCTTCAACATGCTCTGAATACTGAACTGAACTTCAGTACGGCCTATCATCCTCAAACTGATGGCCAATCCGAGCGGACTATCCAAACACTTTAGGATATGTTGAGAGCATGCTCAATGGACTTTAAAGGAGGATGGGATCAACATCTTCCTCTGGTTGAGTTCTCTTATAATAACAGTTTCCACTCGAGCATCCAAATGGCACCATATGAAGCCCTATATGGGAAAAGGTGCAAAACACCGACATGTTGGGATGAGGTTGGTGAACGTAAGCTGCTTGGACCAGAAATGGTCGTGGAAATGGTGGAGAAGGTGAAAACCATTTAGCAGCATATCAAGGTAGCCCAAAGTCGACAGAAGAGTAATGCAGATAATCATCGAAAATACCTTGAGTTTAAAGTTGGAGACATGGTTTTTCTATGCATATCTCCATGGAAAAAGGTCATGAGGTTTGGAAAGAAAGGGAAGTTAAGTCCAAGGTACATCGGCCCCTTCGAGGTTCTTGATCGTGTTGGGGCTGTGGCCTATCGACTAGCACTTCCACCTACTATGGCCAAAGTACATGATGTCTTTCATGTATCCCTCTTAAGAAAGTACATACTGGACCCTTCACATGTTCTCTCTTATGAGGTGGTACAATTGGAAGACGATCTTTCTTATGAGGAGCAACCAGTGAAGATCTTAGATCGTATAGAAAAAGTTCTACGAAATAAGACAATGACCCTCGTCAATGTATTGTGGAGAAACCACAAGTTTGAAGAAGCGACTTGGGAATTAGAGGATATGATGAAGCTGAGTTACCCACATTTGTTTTAGTGAGGTAAAAGGAAAATTTCGTGGGCGAAATTTCTTAAGGGGGGAATATTGTAACGACCCAAAGTTTCATTAATGGAAAATCCCTCTTGATCTGGTTAAATGTATCATTATGAAAAATGTTTTTATAAGATGTCAACTTCTTTGGTTTTATGTTAAGAATTTTGACCGTTGTTAATATAGCCTTTGAACAGTGATCACATGATTAGTATAAATATATGACCTTAACAAATCCAATTTACTCAGACAAAAGAAGCGATGACCTCATCCAGTAGAATTGCCCCATACGAAGCCCATTTGTCGAAGCTCGGAAAAGAGGTGGAATCCTTGGGATTCGCCCTTGACCAAGCCCAAGCTGAGCTTCACCATGTCAAGCTCGAACGAGATCATCTACGGGAAAAGTGGAAGTTGATAGAGATTACCACTCGAACAATGTTATCCGAGCCACCCCAAGAGTCTGTCACCATCACACACCTTACCCTTAGGTATTATGTGGCTGTTTTAAGGGGTTATGTAACAAATAAGTAGTACTATGTTCATGTACATTATTTTTTTATATAATAATGAATATAATTTCTAGTCATTTTTGATACATTGTAAATAGTTTTTAAAGTAAAAATGGTGTTTTTAGTTATTATTTAATTAAGAAATCTATTTTATTAAATTAAGGGATTTTTGAATTAAATAATATTTTAATAAAATAATAATATTATTATTAAATTAATTTTTATTAAATATAAATGATCTTATAATTTTATGAATGCAATTAAAATTTTATATTAAGGTTTGAAAGCCATTTCTGTCAAAACCCGTGAATTTTCGATAAATGTTGGTTTTTATTTTAAAAGTAAAAATTAACATATTTAGAATTTTTTTTAGATAAAATAAATGTAATTTCTGGAATCAGGACGTTGAAATTATCCAATGGTGAATTTTTCATAATTTTCTGAGACAGTCAAATTTTTGGGTAAAAATTAAATACCGTTTAAATATATAATGTGTTTTATGACATCATAATGACCCAATGGTGATGTAATAAAATACCATAATCCTTATGTTCGGCCAATATATGTTTTATCATTAAAATAATGTGATTTTGGGTTTGTTTGACTTACTTTTCAAAGCATTAATGGACCCCTCAAGACATATTCAACACTTTGCCTTTTTAAATTAATTTCCATGAGAGTATGACTCACCTCCACATAAGCAACCTTATTATTTTAATAATTTCGGACTTGGGACTTATAAAATATTGTTTTCCTCTTCCCTTTTCCAAAAAACATGGGCAAAAACCATGAGATGGTTTGTGGTTAGGATTAATTTAATGTAAGGGGACCCAAAATTAAATAATAAAGAATTCCCTCACCTTTCCTATATAAACCCACCCAAGATCCCACTTTCTCCTCACTAGAATCACTTGGAGTTTGTCCAAACTCTACCCTACTCTCTCTATAATCCTCCCAAGGTGCCCCAAGCTCCCAAGAAGCCTCTCACAAGCCTCTCTCTAGCCTTTGGAAGCACACTTCCAAGTAAGGGTTTTTTTCTTCCTTTCTCATTTTTGTCAATTTTCTTTAAGTTGTTTTTCCCTTTTAATTTCAATTATGAATGTTGGGGGTATGGTTTCTAACCTCCCCCATAATGACATCTTATTATTTTAATGATGGGAGACCCCTTTCTCTCTCATTAAATGCCTCCCATGTACACCCGTTACTATGTCGAAATTCCGAAAGGAACTTCTCTCTCTTCTTTTACATTCAAGCAATAATTTTGTATCATGAATCTAAATTCCATTACAATTGTTGGGACATGTGTCTATATAACCTCCTTACTTTCCATTACATGTAAATATTATTAGGTACACCTTTCTCTCTCATAAACCATTTTTTATGAATTCTTATGTCACGCCACTACGCTGCCGAAATCGCACCGATTTTCTAAGCCAATGCCATTGTGTAGTGGATACCATGCCCATTTCTCCATCAAGGGTATCCACCTTTATGTACCTTTAATTATTGATTACAAAGTTTCATGTATTAATTACACATTCCTTTATCATGTAATAAATGATTATGTTTTATGAATCTATGTTTTATGATCCATGTGGCACACTTATGCATGAAATGGAATGTTTAAAGAAGGGTGCTCCCTTATAGTGCTCCAATGCATTGGGTAAAGTATAGTATTATGATACGTCATGTGCAATGAGTTTTGACTCATGCTAATTCAAGTGAAACGAGGGTTTAATCGTGCTTCATGTTCAATGGGGGTTTACTCATGCTTTATGTGCAATGAGCCTTGGCTCATGCTAATTCCGTGTTAAGTGTTGTTGCCACATTTCCATGTTATGATTATCATGCTTTATCATGCCTTTATGTTCATGTTTCTTTTATGCTCTATTGATATTCCTATTGTTTAACATGTATTTTACTCCTCATGTTATTCCATGTGTACTCCCATACTGGGCTTTATAGCTCACCCTTTTCTTATTCATGTCCTCAGGTTATCCCATGAAATGCTAAGTACGAGGGAATGTAGTGGTCATGTAAAGGAAGTTTTCAATAAAGATGTTGTATTTCATGTTTTAAGTTTTTATGTAATGATCCTAAGCCCCAAATACACTAAACCTCTCGATCTTCTTTGTTGTATCAAGTGAAGTTTTATGTAATGAATCATGTTTAAGTTGTAATAAAAAGCAGGGTTTTCATATTTACAGTGGTTCGGATCACACAGATCCTAGTCCACTCCTCAACCTTCTATACCCCATGAGAATATTGATACCCACTAAGAACCTCACTTTTAAATGTGTGAGAACCTATTACAGGGACTTCCTTTTATAAGAACCCAAAGGAACAACCTAGTATTTTATAGGAGACCAAACCTTAATTAGTCCATGACCTGACTTTTGATCAGGAGTCACTACCCAAACTTCCTTTTTGGTGGTGGAATAACCATATAATGCAAGATTTTATTTTTATTGGGGAAAACATAAACTAGACTCAAAGAAATAAAAATATAAGAATAAAATATTACATGAAGAAAAATAAATACAGAGAAACTAGAAGATGATAAAATTTTGATGATGATGAATCTTCATGATCATTGATCACTTGAGTGGAATAAGGTCGAAAGTTGAAGTTCTTATGTGATCACAACCAGAGTAAAAAAGTTTCAATTTTTCTTAAAAAAATTAGTGCAGTAAGAATTGTGTCAAATTTGTATCATACAAAATCTAATGAATGATCTACATGATGATTGCTTTTATTCCATCAATAAGTCTCTAAGGAATCAAATTTGGTTTATTAAAAACAAAGATCTTCCCAGAGCATCTTCATAACCAATAGATACAATACACTTGTTAGCATATAACAATAAAATAATATCACCATTACCTTTGTTTGTAAACACCATGTTGAAAAATAGAGAACAATCATGCTCTTTATTTCTTCATGAAATATCAATATAAAACATTTAAAATGTTAAGTATAAAACAATTAAAATAAACTGGATAAACTTATAGTTTATTAAGACAATAAAAATATTATAAAATAGATCATCGTAATAGATTCAACTATATATATATGTACAAAAAAATGCTCACAATTATTTTTACATAACATATAAGTATATTTTAACAAAATATGATAAAGCATTTATCTAAAAATTTATTTTAACAACATCAATTAAAAGATAGGAAATAATAATTTTAGAAAAATTATTTTGAACTAATGATAGATGTAAATACCCGATGGTAGATTGATCTACCATTGGTCAGTGGTAGATTGATCTACCATTGGTGCATGGTCTACTAGTGGCGTCAAATAGCAGATTGATCTACCATTGAAGTCCAATAATATATTGATATAATATTGGTACAAAGATGATTTACCATTATAAAACAAAAAAAATTATACTGTTGTATCAAAAAAACAACTCAATATTTACAAGGATACTTCAGCTGCCGTTGATAAAGAAAGATCTATGGTGGAGCATGAAGATGATTCTTCCATGCCTCTATACTACCAGTAAAGAGATAAATATAGGTATAAATTAATCTACCAATGAAGATAGATCTACCGTTACATGGAGTGACCTACCATTAAATGAAGATGTACTGGTGAAACATTGATCCACTAGTGTTCAATGGTAGATTGATCTACCGATGGTAGAAAATATCTACTGGTGATTTGATATATACTAAGGATGTAAGGAGACACCAGTACTGGAGAAGATCGCTGGACTGGAAGAACCAGATGAACGATGAACTTCTCGGACTACCAAACTCAAAGGGATGCCGTGAAAATTTAAGGGACTTGAGGAAGAAGAATCAAAACAAAACTTGAGGATGATCAAAAGACAAAATAAACCATAGTTGGAATTTTTGGGATAAAGTTATATGAAAAGAACCAGTGAAACAATTGAGTGACCAAAGGAGGAAGAAAAATCATTTGATATAGGAGAGGTTCGAGAGATTGATTGAAACACATGAGATCAAATAGTTGATCATATGGTTCAAGTGAAATCGATTAAATGACCAAGATCATGTCTATATATTAATAAAGGATAAATAGTGAAATGATCCTGCTGTCCCATATCAGATACGCGATGTAGAGATCCTTTAGTATATCATACAACTCACTCCTTCCCAACCTAGAGCTATTATCAAGGTATCATAACCTGCACCCCATCACTAAAAAATGCAGGCATGCACCATGTTCCCACCTCCACTGCAGGCATACACATGGCCCAATCACATCTTATACATAGGTGTTCACTCCAATTCCTCTGTGTGGGATGGCTATGGTAGGCCCACCCATGGGGATGAACCCTTGGGTCCCCTAAGAGTTGTTGAAAGCTAGTCTTAGTGGATCACATTGGTTGGAAAGTTTTTTACTTAATCTAAACAAAAATTTGTTAATAGAAAATAATAAATTTAAAAAATATAACAATCAATAAAAAATCAATAGCAATAAAACATGTAAAAAATGATTAATTATTTAAAACAATTTTGAATTTAATTAAATGTATTGAGAATTTTTTTTATCAAAAAAAATAAAACTATTATATTATTAAAACCAATTTCAAATACTAGCACCTATAGCCTCTAAAATTAGTATCTGAGTAACTTTTTAAAATAAAATCATTTTTAGAAGAATAAAATAATCTAAGTTCTAAAGTACCTTTAAAGTATCTGAAAATGAGTTTTACCACTTTCAAATGATATTATTTTGGATTATCTTTAAATATCACACATAAACACACTGAAAGAATTATTCTTGGTAAACTTGTAGTAAGATACAGTAAACTTATAATCATACTTATATAAAGTTCTTGATCTATTGATTTACTAATTTCATCAAGATCGAGTTTTATAGAAGTTAAAATAGGATTACTTATGTTTGATGCATTTTTAAAACCAAAATTTTTGATTAAATATTTAATAAATTTATGTCGAGTTAAAATTTTTCCTTATAGTTTTTGAAAATCTTGAAAACAAAGAAAAATTTAAGTTCTCCAATCACGTTCATTTCAAACAAATTTTTCATATGTTCAGAAAAACTATCAAAAGGATATTTTTGAGTTGAACCAAAAAAATACCATCAATATAAATTTGAATGATGATGGTGTTTTTAAATAGTTTATTTATAAAAGGGCTGGATCAAAATTTCCTTTAACAAAATTATTTTCAAGTGAATATCTAATAATTCAATCATAATAATATCTTGGGTCTTATTTAAGTCCATAGAGTGATTTAGTAAGTTTAAATACATTGTTCGGAAACTGAGTATCTTCAAAACTAAGAGTTTGTTCAACATAAACTTCATCATGTACAAAACCATTAAGGCAAACACTTTTCACATTTATTTGAAATAAAGTAAAAATTAGATGAACTGTAAAGGATAATAAGATCCTAATAGACTCTAGTTTAGCTACCATTGGAAAAGTTTCAACATGACCTATTCATTATTGAAAATAGATTTGAGCAACAAGTCTTGTTTTATTTTTAATAATGATTCCATTTTCATCACATTTGTTTCTAAAAAACAATTTTACTAAAATCACTGGTATATCTATAGTAAATTAAACTAGGGACTAAAATTAGTTCCATTCAAATTAATTTATCTCTTCTTTCATGGTACTTTTGAAACTTTCATCACCTAAAGCATTATCTGCTCTTTTAAGTTCAAATTGTTATAGGAATTTATGATTCTCACAATTATTTATTAGGGAACTTATAGTTTTAACCTATTGACTTACATCTAAAATAATATAATTAGAAGGATGATTCCTTAAGATCAATTGAATTTTGGGTAATGTGATAATATGATATTCAAATAAAGGATGTACATATTCTATTGAAGTAGCTTTTGTATATTAACAATCTAATGGTCGTACATCTAGAGGATTCACAATCAATAGTTTTAAATCATCTTATGGTAAGAAAACATAAGTAATTTTAAAAAAATTATTGGTATTTTTAATTTTCTATGGATTTAAAAAAACAAAAGTATCAGATTCATCAAACTTTACATGAACCGTCTCCTAAAAAAATTGGTTCTTTTATAAAAAACTCTATAAAACTTACTAGTTATAGAACAAAACATAAAAAACCCTTCATTAGTTTTTGGATAAAATTTATGTAACTAATATTTTTTATCTAAAATAAATACTTTACATCCAAAAACTTTGAAGTAAGAATGGTTTGGTTTCTTCCGATCCACAAATCATAAGGAGTTTTATTAAGTATATATATGAGTAAAACTCTATTTAGAGTATAAAAAGTAGTACTCAAAACCACATATAAAAATTATCTTGAAATATAATACTCACTTAGAAAAGTTTGAGTAATTTCATGAAGAATCATATTTCTTCATTCAACTACGCCATTTTTTTGTGGCATTCTAGGTGCAGAAAAATTATGAGTAATACCTTTTTTACTAAAAAAAGTTTCAAAATCAGATTTGACAAACTCACTACCATGATCAATCTAGATAGTAACCAAAGGTAGGTTTTTCTCATTTTTCAAAAAAGAAAAAAACTAAAAAGGATCATAGACTCTGTTTGAATTAAAATTAAGTGCCGATAGATCCTTAACATGTCCTTTACTAGAAATTTTAATTAAAGTTTTAAAGTCACAATGCCCTAATATCCTATTCTATAACCAAGATAAGTCTTAAATTGTGCTTAATCAAGGAAAATTATGATGTCTTAATTTCTATAAGTCGAGTTTGTAAATACTTTCATGCCCATTGATAGATAAAATGTAATTACCTTCTAAACTTTGAAGAACACATTTATCATTCACGAATTTCACATTATATCCCTAATCACATAACTGAATTATGTTGATAAGGTTGTTCTTAAGTACCAAATCATAGAAAATATTTGAAATAAGATTTTTTCTAAGAAAATAAATATCATCGATTCTGATGATTTCACCATAGGAATTGTCTCAAAAAATGACAATTCATACTTTCAATTTATTTAAAATTTTCAAGTTTTACGTGTCTCTAGTTATATATTGAGAACAACCAATGTCCATGTAACATTTGTTTTTATTTCTGATACTAAATTTATTTTTCTAAAAATGATAAAATCAAGTTCTTGGTACCCAATCATGTTTGGGTCTAGTTACATTAGAAAATAAAATTTTAGAATCCCACGCATGTCTAACCCTTTTTTGTTATATAATTTCTAGTTCTTATGAAATAAAAGCTTTGTGAAAACCAAAATATTGAATTTTTTTAGAGAACCAATTTACTCCAGTGAACTCCTCTTTGACATTTAGTAAAAAAGGAAAACTTTTAGGTACATAATAGTTTGATTGAGAATAAGGTTTATTAGAAGTAAAATATATTCCACTTGAAGTTCTAGAGAGTCTTATTTTTTTATAAATTTCATGAAAATTTTATTTACCTAATTTAAATTTAGATAAAATTTTCTTTAAATAAAATACTTCAAATTTAAGCTGGAGAATCAAATTTCAATTATCGTTATCAGAATTCCAATCAAATAAATTCTGATCAACTATATTTTGATCAACATAATTCATACAAGAATTAGTTTTTGAATCTAATTTAGTTATTTTTTTTTAAATTTATAAAGTTAATTTTGAGATTATTTTACTAAAATTAATAAGTTTTTATTCAGTAAATTTACATGTAATTTTTAGTTTATTATTTTCTTTATTCACAAGAGTAACATATCTTACTATTTCATCTAAAGTAGGTAAAGTTTATTTATCTTATGATGAGTTAACATTTTCAAAAAACTATGGATCATATTTTTAATATTATAATGAAGTTGAATAATTATTTTTAGTATTATAATTGAATTTATTAAAAATACTTAAATTTGAGAGGGATTTTACAGTTACCTTTTCCGTGAAGCATTTTTCATTCCTTGGAATATTTGAATAGAAACGAACTATTTTCTAGATTTCTATTCCACTTTCTTCTGATGAACTATTTAAAGATGTGTCACTTTCACTAGTGATCCATGTATCTAAATTTTTCAAGAATTTTCCCTTTATTTTATAATACCTTTTTGGTTTTTTATTTTTATTCTTCAATTTTGGATTTTCAGGTCTAATATGATCTCCCTTTTCACATTTATAGCATATAAATTCTGAAGACTCCTTCCTGTATTTTCTGAAATTCCTATATTTTTTTATTCCAATGATATTTTTTTTTAAATTTTAATTACCGACATGCTTATTCACCCTTCTTGAAATTTTAGAAAGTTCATTGCCATTATCTTCTGAATCAATTCGATCTGAATATTTACTTTTATTATTTTAAACAAGATATTTAGAAGTGATAACATAAGTATTTAAGATATAGGGGTTAGGGTTACTTGAAGTATAGGTGAATTCTACTCCATTCTTCCTTTTATCTTTTTCAACATCTCATCTATGTATTCTATTATATTTTATTAATGTTCCAATTAAGTCATCCTGACTTAAAATTTTCAAATGTTTAGTTTCGTCGATTATTGTCATCTTGGACTCCCATTATTTTGGAATAATATCAATAAAATTTTAAATGATTTGATCTTTTGATAACTCTTTTTTTTCACCTAAGGATTGTAAACTCTATATTATTTTCATAAAGCATTGATGTAACACTCTGAACCTAGTTACCCAGAGTCAGTGCATTATTATACAACACCGACATGATCACAAGAGATCAAGTCTCGAAAGACCGATTAGTTTAGTAGCCTTGGAAGTACTAGATAAATACATAAGTTTTACATTAAATCATGAAATAAAAAAACAACATTGTGTCCCCTTTAAACACACTAATATCCTTTGGACTATACCTGTAGGTTAATCATAATATACTTCTTCACATCTCGGGAAAAAGAAAACATAATAAATTGGTGATCTCAGATGATCATTAAGGATAACAATAAAGTAGAAACTATCACAAATAAGCATAAACATTTAAGGCAATGTATAAGAATAAAACAAAAGCCTTTTAAACTTAAACTTCAGCATAACATGGAAAAGATAAATCAAATAATTCCATGTACTTATTCACATGGATATTCTACTAGTCGAATAATCACATGTAATATCAATTTCTAATTTCATAATGATGGAATGCATAATTCCAAACATCATAACCCCATAGTCAAGGCCTCGTGCCAAGAATATAAATAATATTTTTTCAAGGCCTTGTGACAAGAATACAAATAATATTTTTTCAAGGCCTTGTGCCAAGACACTAGTTTGTCACATGAGACCTACTGATTCATCGTGGAGCTATAGCGGACTCCACCTATCACTTACTAAGTCCAATGCATTCCTCACATGAAAAGGTTGAAACATAACATAAACATTCATATTAAAACTAGCACACGAAATGTTAATAATTTAACAATAAATCACGAATGGTATAAAAATAACACATCCATAGTCAAACATATCACAAAACTTTCAATACAATATGGAATATTGTATCATAATAAATCAACTTCAAACAAGAGTAAAATCCATCAAAGGATGTTGACATAGATGAAATCAAAACTATTTGAGAGAAATATCTCTTTCTATTTTGAAATCATTTTAAAGTCACATAATTATAAAATAAAACATTTATTTTCAAAATATTATTATAATCTTGTAAGGGAAGCTTCAAAGGTGTTATAATGGCAGAAAATAGCTGCACCTATCGTATAAGTTAAAAAAACATTCTTACCTTAATTTGTCGAAAAAGTCATAAAGTACCTTGTTTGGAAAATGACAGAAAGATTCCTTTCAAATTTTTTTATAAAAAGTAAAACAAGGGTATACATGACTTTAACACATATTATAGTAAATTGTAAAAATGTTTTGAAATACATTTTTAACAAACACAAATGAGGATGATAAAGAATTCCTATTATATGCTTACGTATAAACAACCTCAGATAATAAAGAGATTGTAAAATTAGCCCTTACCTTGTAATTTTCCTTAGTCGAGGGTATGTTAACATTTTTTATAATAGTTAAATAATTTTTATTAAATTATACAAGAACCACATACATAAATATGATATCATATACGATCTTCTAATATTTCTTTGTTAATAATATTTCAGTAGTATCATTGTTTCAGGTGTTAACTGATTTGTTTTCCTTTATATGTTTTGTTACGTAAGACATGTTTGTTATGAATAGGATATATTTGATTAATATTCATAATGATATTATTTTTAATCACGATTTTTAATCATAAAATAAAAATTATTCTTGAATGGTTATGATGGGGAATGAATCTCATCGCGTTCATGGAGACGGTAATCCATACGTACGCACGAGCGAAAATACCATTCTATTAGTAGTGAAATAGTATTTAATTGGATGGTATATTACATATAAAGAATCATTAACATTTTATATTTATTATTTACATCAATTATACTCATTATTATACCCATCCAAATAATGAAGTGTTGAATAACAAACTACACCACGACATGGAGACGGTAAACCATACATACGAATGTATGGTGACTTTGTCATTCAAAAGATGGATAGAATAATGAATATGATTATAACATATTTATAATAAAATCAAAATATTTAGAAGTTAATGGATTTATTATTTTGGTATGGAAAAAATAAAGAAAGAGGATGTGGAAGAATAAAATAACTTTGAAAGAGGTGATGAAATTATTACCTCTTCTTCGGGTGCTTCCTTTTTGATTTGATCAAAAGGGCTCCTTAGGCTGGATTTCTGATCAAAGTAAGGCCTATAGGTTTAATTGAGGGAATTTGGGAAGATATTTGAGCATGTATTGGTCAAGCCAAATGGATTTTGAGGTGTGATCTTGAGAGAAGGGGAAGTACCCTTTTATAAGAGAGGTGAGGGTCACTTTAGAAAAAACATGAAATATTATTTTATTATAAAATAATTTTCAGTTTATAATGGATCAAAATGGATTTATTTCGAGAATAATCTGGGTATGGGTATAAATCCTCTCAAACAATAGGTTTTATACAAGTTTAGGTCACTATATTAACCTTATCTTTTAGATTTAACTCTTAGTTAAATAGATTAACTTTTACAATGTCTTCTTGTATTTTTATATTACATGGTTAATAAAATTACTATAAAATTTCAAGAGAACCCCAAGTGGTTAGTTAATGACATATATATCATTATATAAGTCCTTTGGGTGAACCTTATATTTTTAGGAATATTATATCATTTAATAATATAGTATTTGTTTTAAAAACTCATTTATGTCAATTTTGACACTATTTAGTATTTGTTTTTTGTGAAAGTCAAACAAAATTGATTACTTCAAAAAAAAAATACATTAAATCAATACTAACATGTAATATTAACCTAGAAAATTAGTGTAATGCATCAAAAGTCTCAATTTACATTTATTTGGATGTTTATAATATCAATTATTTTAATATTTCATTAATAAGGTAATTACTGCATCATCATTGTGTCATAAATAAATTTAATTATTTAATGTATAAAAATTATAAATAAAATAACATGATGTATGAAATATTTTTATATTTCTAATGAATATTTATAGTTGAATATATCTTATGTATAACCTTATATTAAAAATGGTTTAGTTATTAAACTTTGAATTTTACACTTTTAACTCTTCTTTAAATAAAATAATAATAAATGTTCTAATCTAATCCAAGTGGATCAAAGAGGATAATATTTTATTCATAATGTTGGTTTTGGTTGAAAAACACTTATCCAATAGAATTAGGACATGTTTTAGGGTAATTATAATATCATTTTTACCTTTAATTACCTTATTTACTTTTAACCGCGGTAAATAAAATTCAAAAGTTACTATTCACCAAAAATTATTTTCATCTCATTGAACCACATTTTACTTATTGATTTCAATCGTGTTTCTCATATTTTTGAAATTTAATTCACTGAAGCTGCAAAATTACGTTTTTTGCAAATTTGCAAATGTGCCTAGAAGGTGGGTAAAAGACGTTAAAAAGTTCAATAAAATTTTATATGTATAATATTATTATAAAATGTATATAATGAATTAAATTGGACTAATATATGTAATATGTATATATTTTGACTTTAAGATAATTTTTTTATTTAAAAATATTTATTTAAATGAAAAAGTCTATTTTTATTTACAACGCAGTGTTTTTTACTATTTATAAAAAATTGAATGTTTTCAGAAAAATACAAAAAAATAACCCAAAGATAATTTTGATATTCCAAATTAAAAAATAATTTCTATTTTACCAAATTAAAAACATAGGAGTTTCATTAATTAATTTAAAATTAATTCCCATTGTCAAAACCAGAAAGCGGGTTTTTGAGAAGTAAAAACTATCAAAAGATTGATATGTGTTTATGTCCAATTTAAATGTGAAATTACTTCCAATGACCAATATTGGATTAAATTATAAAAATATAATCTAATTATACTTAAAAAACATTCAAATTTATAATTTAACACTATAAATTATTTTGATTAAAAAAGTTTTTTTAATTAAAATTTAGTATCTTTCACTATTCCTCAAAATATGAAAGTTATCAGAAAAACACCAAAAATTTATTCAAACTAAATTTTTATGTCCCGCTTCTAAAGAAGAAGTTTATTTTGTCAAATTTAATATATTAAAGTGTCAAATGTTGGATTTAAAAAGGGTTATCCATTAAAAGGTGGTAAAATTTCATTTTTTGAAAAATAATTATTTTATCTGAAAAATTGAATTTGTTCCTATATTATTTTTAAGAAACACATAATATGTATTTTAAAATTATATGGAGTATATAAAATTCAAAATTTAGTGAATACTATTCATAACTGCTTTTTGAACGGCTAGTTTGGTAAGTCGTGGTGCGTTCGAACTCGGTATTGCATGTAGCCCAAGCTATTGAATTACTTTAAAGAGATAACATACTATGAAATCCTAGGTTGTTACAATTAATGAATTTGAGTTACTGTTTCTCTAGGAAGAAAATCGAAGGCTTTATAATCATATCTAATCATAGCCTATTGAGTTTCTAAAACTTTGTTAGTTAAATTTTTTTATCTCCAATTTCTTCCAAATTACGTTTGTAATTTCACATGAAGATATTTAGCTATAGATATTCCTAGTCATAGAACACAATAAATTATTATGAACTTTATGGTTTACCTGATATTCTACTTTTTCTTCATGAGATAATTGATTTATATCTTTCTCTAAAACTTTATAGTTTTCTATCATCATGATAAAGCTGTCAAATTTAGTATTAATAATATATGATTTTATATGATCATTTGAGTAATCATAATCATCTCTATCAAAAATAGGTGGTTAGGCCAAATTTAAGTTTTCAAGTGCTCCAACCAGAACTCCTGCCATCACAAAAAATATTTCCTCTACCAACACAATTAGTGTAAGAAAATTTAATTAAAAATCTGATAAACTAACGAAAATAAAATCTAAAGTAAGATAATATCAAAATAAGGGTAAATACCCACTTTGAAACCAAATGTTTTCCCAAGGTATGATGGAAAAAAATATGGTGGGGGGTTTAATTGTAGTTTTAAAAAAAACTTACAATTTTCATCCTCTTCAAGTATTATGTTGTTTAGGTTTTCGAAGTAATGATCAAGTCAAAGATTAGGGTAATGGTACTATATACTATATTGGAATACAATTTTCACAACATAAATAAAATGATTGGTATTTTAAATTACCAATGAAAAGGTTAAAGTAGTGAAGTTTTAAACTAACTGTATTATAGAAACCGATGCAACAATCAACTCAATGATAATTCAAAAAATAATATAGATTTTTTTTAAAATGAAAGATGAAGTATTGGTCAGTAAACCAAATAACCCTCTAAAAGGATATTTATTAAATATTTAATTTTAAACCAAAGTGAAAGGTGGATATATAGACCTGATCTAAGTTATCCATGAATTTCAATCTACTGTAAGGTATCCTCAATTTTATACCTATCAGATGGTCTATCTTTATTTCTGATGAAAAATATGGCACTGATGATTGATTGTGGGGGGTTGGATATAGTTGCACAATCATTCATTTTAGGTTCACCATTTTGTATTTCGCATCTCTTTTCAGGCAGTTTTCAATGTGGTTTATTCATGGAACAATAAAGGCCCAATGATTCCTTTATTCATGATGTTTCATGAACCTACTTTCCAAAGGTAGGTGGTTATTGGGAAATGATTTTAATAAAAATTAGGGACCTGTATTGGTCAAAAGGATGGGAGGTCAGTCTCATCGTAACTTTTTAGGGGGAATTATTTCCTACCTCGATACTCTCTTATAGATTTAATACATATTCATGAATCCTTTTATTAAATCCCAAATATAGAACGAGTCACCCTTATATTAACAATCAATTGTTAGCATGTATTGGATTTATAATAATCTGTATGTATCCAAGCTTCTTCATCTATGGAGACATCTATGTGTATCTAAGGTTCTCCATCGATGGTACCATTTATACGGATTAGGGATTCTTATTTTATTTATTATCATGATACTGGTTTTAATCTATACAGTGGGATTGATCTGGAATTTATCATCATCCAGAAAGGTGGGAGTTGTTTTGATGTCATTATCGGGCCCATGACAAGGTCTCCCTATGTATCCTTATGAAAGAAATCAGAAAACACATAGTTCAATTCCACTTAACGAGAAATATCATACCTTTTAAGGTCATGTGATGAGGACCAGACTGTGCAATTTAATTTTGTGCATCCAAGACATCTAAGTGTAAGGTTCCTAGGCAAAGGATGGTGCAATACTTACACTGAAATAGAATAGGGGACCTGGAAGGGATATAGTCTCCCATGTTGGATGTGATCTTATTAGGAATATGGTCCAGAGAAGATTAGGGTGAGTTTGGGGTATTGGGGTTGAACCTCATGGAGGATTCCTATGTATCCCATTTGGATAATAATCGAAGTCCACTTAGTTTGGAAGGTTTGGGATTACACCTCCGGAGGAGTCCCAATGGGTTACCTCATTGGGAATATGTCCCTTTGAGGTGTAGATAACATAGTTGAGGCTTATAACAAATAGTAAGACCATTTGAGTGAGTGTGGTTGGGGATTATACCAGATATGAGGCCCATTTGAGTGAAGTTTTATTATGATGATGACATGATCATCACTAACCTCTAAGCCCACATGATTTATACTCAATGTGAGAAACAATAGGAAATGGAAGATTTGGAAATATTCATAATCTCTTTCATCCACCGGTGGATGAGGGTGAGGATATGTAAGGTGGGAGAATGCCCTACAAGAAATAATAGAGGCTTACTCCAAGAGGGATACCCTTACGAAGATCCTCCTCCCCTCCCCTTTCGATAGATGGAAGAGAGGATGAGGGTAGGGCTACGAGCGACATATGTCATAGCCCGACCCAAAAATCCATCCACCACCATCCCTAAGGTATAGATCCTCATTACCATGAGAATGTAGGATTATGAACACTTTAAGGATCACACCCACTAGGGTGGGTAAATGAAGGGCTTTGATTACCATGAGAATGTAAGACTGGAGGGGGGGGGGGTATTATAGTGTGTCCCATCCCAAGGATGAATGAATCAGTTGAATGTGGAGGAGGTATTAATGATATAATTCCTAGGTTATGGTAGGAGAGATGTGAAGACACTTGGAAGGTTTGCGAAGGGGCCAATATGGGGCTGATCACTACATGGAAGGAGGAAAGAAAGACCAAAAGGGAAAAAGACCCTAAGGATACCCTATTCTGTATAATAGTATTTGTTATGTGGGGTGGGGAATCACAAAGAGTTATATGAAGGGGAATAATTCACGGTGATCCTCACTTTTAGGTGTGAGGTCACCCTTTGTGGGTGTCTAGATAGGTCCTCTCATGAAGGATCCCTTTTGTGGGTGTCCATCATGATATGTGGTAGGTGAATTACCTACATGAGTCTTATTTAGTCTTATTTTCTATCTGTATGTACATCCACTTTTTTTCAAACATAAGGTATTTATAAACCTAGTAAATTACCATTTTTTGAAGATATCCAGTTGTCCGCATTTCATGTCATGACCCGACCCAAGCCGGAGCTCGATTCATAGCTACCCCAAGCTTTCCTCCATAGTTCAGGGGGTGGTGACAAGAACCAAAGGCATAAATAACTTGAGGAGGAATTTTCCTAAGTACCTGTACACACACACATAACCATCTTGATGAAAAAGTGAAGAGGGAAAGAACAAAAGATGCAACACTACTATAAAGTAAACCAAGCATGCATGAACCTTTAGACAGTACAAAAGTATGGTATTGTAAACTGAAAAGTAAAGGGAAAAAATACAAACCCAACCATAAATATGTCCCAACCTGATAACAAACATGAAAATTAAATAAATGAGAGAGACCAACTATTGAATCCCAATCCACAACCACCATACATAGTCCAAGAACCAAGTATCCCTAAGCTCCTATGAAGTCATGTTCAACCTATCCATCATCTTCATAAGATATAACATGTGCGGGCAAAGCTAATGAAGGGGTGAGTATATACATACCCATTAGGAAACCCTGAAAGTTAAAGGGGGATCAGTAAGATATACAAAAGAAGAGAAATATAATATATAAAACACGGTATAGTGAAAGAGTACAACTCAACCTAATAAAGAGTGAAAGTAAGCTTATATAAGAACAAGGGGATAAACAAGTGAGTAGATAAACTACCCATTGAGTCTTATCTACCTATAGAAAGAGAGTAGGATCATCCAACCAAGAGATTCTAAACATGGAAAGCACGTGTCATACCCTGCACATCTTTGCCTCTCCTAGAAGGAGTATAACCAAATCCAAGGTGTGGATGCAGAAGAATAATATATATATATATATATATATATATATATATATATATATATCTGTGTGTGTGTGCGCTCAATCAAAGAAGCCAAAACTGAGAGAGTAAGTGGATATCCATCTCACAGCTTAGACTTGAAATAAGAGTAGAAAAAAGTTCCAAAATTCCATCAATGATTCCTAATAACTCACATGTTTGTCCAACATAAAACATCCAGGTCAAACCAAGCCTCATCACTGTTCCAAAAAGTCGAGGGATGAAAACTCTAGGTCATTAAAAAGAAACATCCAGATATCTCACCTGATCACTCCACCATTGAGGATCATCTCAAAAGGTGCTTGCCTATAACATGCCGCAACCTAGGTCACCATCGCATTCTATGTGAAAAAACACTCAGGATGTGCTATTCATAGGCCAAAATATGAGTTCAAACAAAGGAGATATGGATGATTGAAGTTTCCTCAAAGGAGGTCAAGGGGTACACGACATGTGAGGGGATACAAAGGTGTGTGGTCTCTCTTTATAGCCTGGCCATGCCTCTAGAAAACACATGGCTCTATCTCATGTAGTAGTACGCGTCATGTAGGTGGACTACACGGCATGCCCTGGCTAATAGGGACCAGGGCCGTGTCCTGCTCTCCGTGTCTGTGTACCTGAATACACGACTTGCCAATCCACATGGGGTATTATCAATGTGATTTGGCCATGTCTGTGTACTTAGAACATGGAGTGTGTCCAGCCGTATGATCTTTCACATAGATTATGCACACAGAGAAGGTGGTACATGGCATGTTGGAGATGTACACACCATACCATCCTTATGGGATTCCAAAACCCTAGATGTTGCTGCTGAAAGGATACACACCACGTGTTCATCTTTGAACATAAAATCTAGTCAAGTTTTTGACATAAATACCAAATATTCAGATCCAGTATTTATTATTTATACCGCTTCAGATATGATAGATGAAAAAGGTGGATCTAGCTAAAGAATGCAGATCTTGGCTATCGTTCACTAGGAATCAGATCTAGTAATCGTTGAGGGTTTCAGTGCTCATTATGAACACCAACATACCTCCTTTAATTGAGTTATTGATATTTAATCACCAAATTGATCATCATAGTCTTACAACGATCACAAATCTATGCTTAGTTCTTCAAACCGTTCTTGTTTCATTGATCTACCATGAGTGCAGGGGTCCAATTGGGCTCAGTACCTCCCAACAAAGTTGAACCGAGACTGTGGGGATCTAACTGATAACAAACATGAATAAGATTGGGGATAAAGACACAAAAAAAAAAAGTTTTAAATGATTTTTTTCCAAGAATTCTTGGCCAATAATCATAAGCGATGATCTAGGGATTAGAAACCAAAGAAATTAATTAAAAAAAATTGCTAGGGGACATGAAAAGGCTACAATTAAGGGTGCATATTGAAGAACAACAATCAATTTACTCAAATATTTAATCAAATACATAAAAACACCAAATAAAGAGTCTTACCTTGATTACGGATCGATCGTTTATGAAGAATGCATCCGCCAATGGTTTGAGTGGAGACGTTGCATTCATTGCATCTCGATTTGATCTAATTCGAAGTTCTATCATCATTTTAGGAGATTCACCAAAGGAGTAGGGAGGAGAGCGTCATGGGTGAATTTTATAATTATGAGCTAAACCTAAAAAAATCTCCGTAACGATATATTTATAAACACATTTTTTTAGGTCAAAGTGTATTAATTAATTAATTAATGAATTAATTAACTCATTGAACATACCTCCAATGAGTGAGGGATCCAAATTCCTTACGCCAACCCATTTTATGTTGTTCATAGGGTAAAAAATACATTCCGGACTCAACCATGGTCTTTTATTTCTGATCTGAGATTCTATTTAATATTTATTCTATTTTCTTTAAGAAGCTATGCATGCATAATATAAAATATATTTAGTATTTTTATTAAATTAATTCCGAGCACACTGGGCATCGGAATCGAACTCCGTATTAGCACTTAGCTCTAGTAAAATACATAGAAATATTTCAAAGTATTATAAGGAAAATATATTGTCTCTATATTATTTCATCCTTCAATATTTTCACCCCTAAAAATAAAAACTAAAGAAACAAACTGGGATGCTGAGCCTGCACTTGGCTCTCCCACTCCCAAGAGCTCTTCTGAACATTTCTGTGCTGCTAAAGTATGTGAACCAAGGGGATGGTCCATCCATGCAGGGTCCTCTCCTATTGATCCTCAATCCCCACTGATTACTCCGCAAAGGTAGCTCCATCCTCAATGTCCAGCTCACCCCAGTTGATGACATGCATAGGGTCATGCACGTATCTCCTTAGTTGCGACACGTGGAAGACATTGTACACCCACTCCAACTATAGGGGTAGGTGATGTGGCGGTGTTTTCACACACTTTTCCACATTCTTTTTATTTTTTTATTGAGTTTTTTATTCCAAAATTATAGTTTTTAGTAAATATTTGGTAATTACTGTGTTGTTGTACTTGCTGTGTAAAATAATCAATTTTTGTTTAAATAAGTTGTTTTTATTAGTCATTTATGTCTTTTTAAATAATTCTTAAATTTACTTAGTCTTGCGAATTAGACTTTTATTTATTTATTCTTTTATTTTTATAATTTTTCATTCTAGTTAGCCTAGTAGTGTATTAATTTAATTAACTAATTATTTATTCTTTAAATTGTAAATAAATAACCCGAGTTAGTTTTTAATTAATTTAATAATTTAACTAATTTTACCTTACCAATTTTATTCAATTATCATCTTTATTCTTTGATTAATTATTTACTTTATTCTTTGGTTAATTAGTTGGTTAAATAATTTAACCAAGTTATTGTAAATATTTTAATTGGTTCTTAAATTAAGTTTGTTAATAATTTTTTAATAAATTCATTCTTTTAAATAAATCACAATTAATTTTATTATTTGAGTTTGTTTTATTTATTTAGTTTTTAATTCAATTTAATTTGTTAATTGATTTTTAGTTTTATTTAAATTATTAATTTATTTAATTGTTCTTTTTAATTTGCAGGTACTCACGGTGGCACGTCGCACCATTTCCCTCACGATGCCTCAGTTTCTTACCCACCATTTCCTCCTCACGGTCTCACCGTGACACTCACTATGTCTCAACCACCACCTTTCCACACCTGCTGTCTCACCATGACACTCACAGTGCCTCAATCTCCTTCTCTCTTCCCCCCTCTCTACCCACCGTTTCATAAAGGGTCTCACCTTGATCCACCCTCACGGTGCCTCACAAGCTGTCTCACCGCAATCCCCTGCCTCACTCGTCTGCCCATCCACCGTTCATCTCTTCCTCACTCACCACTTCACCCATCCAAGTCTCACCACTCCTTCAGATAGAAAACCAACAACATCAAAATTTCCCATACCACCCACACATCTCCTCTTCTTTCCTCCATCCACGCACCACAAAACCACAAATTACCAGCAGCAAGACAAAACCCAAACTCAAATCCCAACAACATCATTTTACTTAGTCACAAATAGAAACATTGAGCTCAAAATCACAAATCAGTAAACTAGAATAAAAATAGAACCCTAGGATAAAATCAAAACACCAATTCCTAAACATACCTGAAAACTTAGCCTCAAACAACACCTAATTCAAGTCCGAGCTCGCCGGTTTTACCTCACACTTCCTCTGTTTGCCACAGCTTGGCACTTCTTGTGCCATCTCAACCTCGAGACTCCTGCGCCACATGAACCAAGTGTTGTCCGTGCTTGCCCCTCTAAATTGCATCCCATCCTCTCCGCACAAGCAGATCTAAGCCGCACCACTTCTCCAAGACGAGGCCAGCCCAGCGCCGATTCTCCCTCCATCTGAGCCACCATGGACCTCGCCTTCGTCCCCTGCCAGATCCCTGCTGAAGCCGCGCTGCAAGCCAAAGACCTCCGCCCCGAAGCCGTCAGGCCGCTCCCTTCCACCTTCCTGCGCCGGTGACTACCACTACCCCTGCTCTCACCCTTTCTTCCTTCCTTTTTTCACTCCGCCCGAAACCCTGCCCCCTCTCTTCCCCTACGCCGAACCCTCCTCCCCCTTTCTCTTTATCTTTTATTTTTTTATTTTTTTTTTATTTTTTATAATAATTATAATATATATAATACATTGTATACATAACATATAATAAACATACTTATATATATATGATATTGATTGATTTTGTTTTATAATAAGTAGATATTAATAAATGAATATAATAGATATTAAATCATATATATTAATAATAATATTAGTTAATATATAAAAATATAGATATATATTAATAGGTATTTTTAAGTTGTGATTTAATATATGGTATATAATAATTTCATTTTATTTTTATTCGACTCACGTGTGTTTTGTTTGGTGTTCCGTGCAGGGGGAGCTACACATTGAAGCTATGATGAAAGAAGCAGTTAGCAGGAAAGCGTGAGAAGAGTTTGTGAGTTCGTTGCAGGAGGAGGGATGCACTCACTTGGAGTTCATTAAAAAGAGTGTGACGTGCACATAAAATCACGCCACGTGGATTAGCTGTGTCCAGGGAAGGAATTAGTTCGACGCGCGCAAGATTTTTCATTCGGTTAGGAGCAATTGCTCCGGTGACCAGCGCGGGAGGGGCGACAAAGTGAAAGCTCCACGTGGAGGCTAGGGAACTCACCGGGGGAGATTCTAGAGGCTTCGGTTGGGTGATAAATGTAGGAGAGGCGGGAGAATCATAGATTAATCGAGCTAAGCAGGAGGGCGACAAGGAGTGGGGGGGGACACACTTCCATTGGGAGAGAAAAGCAGCGAGACTTTTGACCAGGGGAGCAGAGTAGGAGGAACTTACATGATCTTTCTCGGAGCAGATTGGAGCAGGAGATCAGAGAATTTTCACACCTCGATTCCCAGGGCGGGACATCGAGCGCATTCTAGGCCGCATCCACCATTGGGCAGCAGGGATTTAGAACTTCAGGAGATCAAACAGGGAGACAAACATCTTTATGTTCTTTGTGATCTGTTTTTATGCAACTTAATTCAACATGAACTTCACTATTTTTAATTCCATTTTTTCATTAAAGCCAATCATTATGTCCGGCTAAATTCCTTTGGGGGAGAATAAGCTGGATGATTCAATTTTTTTAGTCTGATTCATGCACTGCATCATTGTTGGATCATCTCTCTCATTTTTTACAGACAAGCTTATTTTCAAAACAACAAGATCATGTGAAAACCGATCTTGTTTGTACCATAATTCAAACTGTTCCAATCTGAGTAACTCACTGACAACTGAATTATACTCGAATGAGAGAGACACACCAAAATCAACTGACAAGTTGAGCTCGATGACTTCTGAATTTTCTTCACCATTGGTTGGAATGGATCTTACAGTCGAAGGACTGTAAGAGCTATTTCATCACAAACTGACCAGACAACAAATCTAGCCGGTTATTTTTAGTCAGATCCATGTTCTTGAAATCGCAGTGCAGGAATAAGGCTAAGCAACATCAAATCGACCAGTGGATTTTCCCCCTATTCATCTATTGGTTGTTTGCACCCCAGTTTCTCTTGCTGCTTTGTCCACTCACTTTGCACTCACCATCTCACTATCACTTCTGCACACACTAAGTCTCATTCACTCCACTTCACCACCACCACTTGTCTTTGCTTGATTTTTGCATGTGTGTTTTTGTTTAGTTATTTTTTTAGAACACCAACACAACAACAGGCCTCCCTGTGGTTCGACCCTGTCTTGCCACTGTCCTAAGTAGTAAGTAGGTATAAATTTTAGTTTGTCACCCGTGTCCAACGATGCGTGAGTGTGAAAATTTTGGAGTCGTTTCCGGGGAGGCTAGGTGCCTTAAAAAAAAAACCAAACAAAAATTCACAAAAAAAAATCACTAAAAAATCACTAAAAAAAATCTACAAAAAGAAAATTGAAATTAAAAAAAAAACAATTGTGAACCTGCTGCATGAAAACCAGGTCTAAGTCTGAACACTTAGTACCTGATAATCCTGAGATTGATAAGCACCTCAAAGAAGTAAAAAAGAACAAATACAAGGTCAAGATGGAAGAAAACAGAAATGAAAACCTGAACAATCCACTTCCTGAGAATGTGGGCCAACATGGAATGATGAATCAACCTGGGAATGAGATAGATGAGAGGCACAGTTTGAGTGAGTTCTTGCTACTGTCAGTGTCTAGCAACCCTTCATGTATTAGACTCTCTCCTAGGTCTAGGAATTATGAGAACAAACAATCCATGCTTAGTCAGCTGCCTACCTTCAATGGAATGCCTAGTGAAGACTCTCTTGACTTAATTATAGCCTTCTATTGTAGTGTCCAGCAGCTGCCACATAGGGGTCTCACTGAGGAAGAGCTTAAATTGAGAGTGTTCCCAATTTTTCTCAAGGGAAATTCTAGGTCTTGGTTCCAACAGTTAGAGAAAGAGATCTTTGTCACCTGGGATCAAGTTTACAATGCCTTCACAATGAAATTCTATCCTAGGAGGTTGACATCTGAGATTAGGCATAAAATCACTGGATTCCTTCAAGATGAAGGAGAACTATTTCATGAAGCCTAGGATAGGTTTAGAGGTTTTCTCAGGCAGTGTCCAAACCACCAATGTACACCTCAATTCCTTATGGACACCTTTTACGATAGTCTTACCCCTTACCACCAAACCTTGGTGGATCAGTCTTATGGAGGAGATTTTAGTGATAGGACTGCTGAGGAGCTCAAACAGATCTTTAATACATTAGCTCAGAATTCCCAGCACAAATGCTCTATGAGGAGAACCATTGTTAGAAAGGAAACCACCCCTGCTCCTCAAGCTGAAGGCCAAGCTGCTGGGTTCTTTAATGAGAACCCACATCAAATCCTTAAGGAGCAGTGTCACCACTGTGGCATGTATGGACACTCTCAAACCTGTTGTCCAAACTTTGATATGCCTGTCTAGCCTCATGAGAGTGCCTGTTTTGTTGGATATGGACCATGGATGTAGCCTAGGGATGATCCTTTTTCCAACACTTACAATCTGGGGTATAGGAACCATCCGAACCTTTCATGGAGGGAGCAGGGAGTCCTCCGAACTTCTGCTCCTCCTGGATTCCAGCAGCCTCCTAGCCAGCAGTTCCAACCCCAATCCCAACCTAAAACTGAGTCATCCAACTCAAAATATGAGGTGAGATACATTTTCCATCAATTGATAGGGAGGTTTTATGAAAAAAAGACCAAAAATGATTTTGATAAAGTTCAAATAGATGCTAGAATGAAGAACTTGGAAATTCAAATGGGGCAGTTGGCTAGGGATGCTAGCAATAGAGAAAAGGGTAGGCTGCCCAGCACCACTGAAGCCAATCCTAGGGAGAATTCCATGGTTTTGATCACCATAAGTGGTCTCCAAACTCACTAAGATCCTAGTAAAGAACCCCAAAATGCTGAAAATGAAAAACTGAATGAAGTTGAAAACTCAAATCTGAAAGAACCTGAATCTGGAAAACTGGACAGCACCACTAGAATCCCTCCAGTCTCTGTTGTTCCAACTAAAAAACCCAAATAAAATGGCTTGAACAAAAAAGACAATAAAGGGAAGAAATTTTTTGAAGAAGAAGATGTAGAGATGCCCCCAATTGTGAGGAATTTTTCCCCTGCAATTCCCTTCCCACAAAGAATTAAGAAACCAATTCATGATTCTAAACTGCTGAATTTTTTGAAAGTGGTTAAAAAGCTGAACATTGATATCCCATTCCTGGAATCATTGATTCAAAGCCCATCATATTTGAAATCACTCAAGAAAATATGTTCAAAAAAAAAAATACTTTGGAAGAATTTTCCACCTATAGCTTAACAGAGGAGTGTAGTGCAGTCTTGCAGAATAGGATACCTCATAAGCTTCAAGACCCTGGAAGCTTTGTCATCCCTTGCCCATTTGAGGATAGAGGTGGTAAGTTCAACTGTTTGTTTGATATGGGTGATAGTATTAATCTGATTCCACTGTCACTTTTCCAGCACCTAAGATTAGGAGTTCCCCAACCCACCACTGTGGTGTTACAGCTTGCTGATAGGTCTATTACTCATCCAGTGGGTAGGGTCGATGATCTGTTAGTGGGAGTAGGCAAACTCTTTTTGCCTGCTGACTTTCTTATCCTTGACATGGAGTGTGACCAGGAGGTTCCTATCATTCTTGGTAGGCCCTTCTTGGCCACAAGGGGAGCTGTGATAGATGTGTCTAAGGGGAAACTGATTTTCAATTTGGGTGAACAGAAAGAAGAATCCAATGTGTTTAAGAAAATCCAAGAACCCACCCACCCAATTTTCCCAAAATATGAGATTTTATCTGCTGAGAGTAGTGTTGAAAAGGAGGAATAAGAGTTTTTGAGAATGATAGCTGAAATCAACAGTGAACCTGAAATCCCTGCTGCCTCTTGCATGGGGATCAGCTCAAGTAAGGAGAGAGAATTTGTTGATGAGTATGAGGGTGAATTTTTGGAGAACCTAGATGAGTTTGTCTTGGAGCATATTCTTACCCCGAGAGAGGAGTCTGAGTCTGTGGAGATATCTTTTGGAACCTCTTGTACTGAGGAAAAATCCTTGTCTACTGCCTTCTTCAAGAGGCAACATGAAGACCTTGGGCAACCCAGGCCTAAGTGTCTTCCCTCAATCCAGTCACCACCCACCCTAGAACTCAATAATCTCCCTTCCCATCTCAAATATTCCTTTTTAGGAGACAATTCCACCCTTTCTGTGATCATTTCATCCAATCTAGAGGTGAGTCAAGAGAAGAATATGCTTACTGTTTTGAGGAAATACAAGTCAGTCATAGGCTGGTCAATTGCTGATATCAAAGGGATAAGTTCAGCATTCTGTATGAATAAAATTCCAATGGAACCTAAGTGTAATCCTAGAGTAGAAGCCCAAAGAAGACTCAACCCCAACATGAAGGAAGTTGTGAGAGAAGAAGTGATTAAGTTGCTGGATGCTGGAATAATTTTTCCAATCTCTGATAGCCCCTAGGCCAATCCTGTCCAGGTGGTTCCCAAAAAAAGTGGAGTGACAGTGGTCACTAATGAAAGGAATGAACAAATCCAGACAAGAGCAGTGAATAAATGGAGAGTCTGTATAGACTACAGAAAGTTGAATGCTTCCACAAGAAAGGATCACTTTCCTATGCCATTTTTGGATCAAATGTTAGAGAGGTTGGCAGGCAATGAATTTTTCTGCTTTCTTGATGGCTATTCTGGTTACAACCAGATTTCAATTGCACCTAAGGACCAAGATAAAACCACCTTAACCTATCCATTTGGGACATTTTCCTACCGACGGATGCCCTTTGGCTTGTGTGGTGCTCCTTCCACTTTTCAGTGATGTATGATGTCAATTTTTTCAGAAATGATTGAGAGGATTATTGAAGTGTTCATGGATGATTTTTTTGTTGTGGGAGATACCTTTGAGAACTGTCTGAAAAATTTGGAATTAGTGTTAGAAAGATGCCAAGAGACCAAATTGGTCTTAAACTAGGAAAAGTGCCAATTCATGGGTGCTGAAGGCATAGTTTTGGGACATAAGGTTTCTAATAAGGGGTTGGAGGTCGATAATGCTAAAATTGAGGTCATACAAAAGTTTCCCCCACCTGAAAATGTCAAAGGAATTAGAAGTTTTTTGGGTCATGATGGGTTCTACAGGAGGTTCATTAAGGGATTTTCTAAGATTACCAGACCCCTGTGCTCCCTGATGGTTAAGGAAACACCCTTTTTCTTCGATGAGACATGTTTAGAGGCCTTTAATTTTCTCAAGGAGAAGTTGAATACTTCACCTGTAATCACTGATCCTCACTGGCAGCTTCCCTTTGAGGTTATGTGTGATGCTAGTTATTTTGCAGTAGGAGCTGTGTTAGGGCAGATGAAGGATAGGAAACTTCATGTTATTTACTATGCAAGCAAGCTGCTAGATGATGCCTAGAAGAATTATTCTACCACTGAAAAGGAGCTGGCTGCTATGATGTTTGCTTTGGAAAAGTTCAGGCAGTATTTGATAGGATCAAGGATCATAGTTTTCATAGATCATTCAGACCTTAAGTATTTGTTGGCTAAAAAGGACTCAAAGCCTAGAATCATGAGGTGGACCTTGCAGCTGCAGGAGTTTGATTTAGTGATTAAGGATAAGAAAGGGGATAAGAATGTTGTTGTAGATCACTTGTCCAGATTTCCCAATTCCCCAAGTAAGGAACCAAAAGAGATCAATACTTCTTTCCCTGATGAAAAACTATTTGCTGCTTCTGTACAACAGTCTGTTTGGTTTGCAGACTATGCCAACTTTCTGGCAGCTAGAGTCATTCCCAAGGATCTCTCACACAACCAAAGGAAGTGGTTTATATCTGAACTGAAATACTATTTTTGGGATGACCCTCTTCTCTTTAGGAGGTGTGCTGATGGGATTCTGAGAAGATGTGTGGTTGAGGATGAGATTTTTCCCATACTTGAGAGCTGCGACTCATCACCTTGGGGTGGCCACCATGGAGGAGAAAGAACTACTCAGAAGGTCCTACAGGATGGTTTCTACTGGCCAACACTGTTCAAGGATGCTAGGAGTCTGGTCATTGGCTATTCAAAATGTCAAATGTTGGGAAATGTTGGAAGAAGGCAGGAATTACCTCAAAAAGGTATTATGGAAGTTGAAATCTTTGATGTGTGGGGTTTGGACTTCATGGGACCATTTCCATCCTCTTATGGGAATGAATACATTTTGGTTGCTGTGGATTATGTGTCCAAGTGGGTTGATGCAGTAGCTCTGCCTGATAATTCATCTTCTAGTGTTGTGAAATTCATTAAGAAAAACATCTTTTCCAGATTTGGTGTGCCTCGATATTTCATCACTGAAAATGGGACTCACTTCAAGAATTATAAGTTCAAAGGTTTGATGGAGAAGTATGGGTGCTCCCATAGGACATGCACTACTTATCACCCACAATCCAGTGGGCAAGCAGAAGTTTTAAATAGAGAGCTCAAACAGATTTTAGAGAAAACAGTGTCTAGCTCTAGGAAAGACTGGTCAAGGAAATTATATGAGGCCCTTTGGGACTACATAACTGCTTATAAAAATCCTATAGTGATGTAACCATATAGGCTCCTCTTTGGGAAAGCATTCCATCTACCTATTGAGTTACAACAGAGATCTTATTGGGCAGTGAAGGCTCTTAACTTTGATTTTAAGTCTGCTGGAGAGAGGAGGCTGCTAGAGCTGAGTGAGTTGGAAGAGATCCGAAGAGAGTCTTATGAGAATGATGAAATTTACAAAGAAATAACAAAGGCTTTTCATGACTCAATCATTCAAAACAGGAATTTCAAGGTTGGTGAGAGGGTCATGCTTTTCAATTCAAGATTGAAGCTGTTTCCAGGGAAGTTGAAGTCCAAGTGGTCAGGACCCTTTACCATTGTTAGAGTTCTGGTTAATAGAGCTGTTGAGCTAGTTGGAGATGAGAATAGACCCTTCTTAGTCAATGTTTAAAGAATAAAGCACTTATTTGAAGGGCGGCCAAAGGGCTTGGCTGCCATATCTCTATTGGAAGAATGAGCTGATCCAAGTCTAACTGAGGACTATAAACTCAGTGTTGCATGGGAACTAACCCATGGTTGTTTAGTAGTTCTTTTTTTCTTCATGTTTTTCAATAAATTAATCCTTGCTTCTTATTATCCAGTTCAATTGCTTAACTGCAGATGCTGCCTCATGATCTGTTGTTGTGTTAGAGAGAGTTTTTGCTGCCAGAAACTTGGCTAGAAAGTCCAAGAGAGCAATCCACTGCATCATATGGATGAAATTTCTCTCTACTCACTCTCTTGGGTTACTTTTCTTGAACTTTAAACTCTGAAATCTTATTTTACTTATTTGAAATTGCAGGTTCTGAAGAGGAGTAACAACGCAGTGATGCTAAAGAGGATCTGTTGATGAAATCCGCTGCTAAAGGGACAATAATTCAGGGAAGTGTTGTTCTCCCTTTTTAACTTTAAATTAATGGCTTACTCTATGCTATGAACTAAGTGTGGGGGACTTCCTCCCAATCTGTGAGTAATGACTGTATTTTCTTGCTTGGGTGTTAGCTTCTAATATCTACTTAGTTGAGAATGTACTTGAGTTGATTTGATGAAACATTCTTGCACCCATTATTATTATTCTCATTATGCTGCTGTTGCACATCATTGCTAAACATGCTAATTTTTGAAGTAAATTGTTAAAATATTTTGTCTGCTCAAAATGATTCAAAGCATGAACTTTTTAGGAATAAAAATTCACTTGGTTGTTGGTGATGGTTGGTGGGGTTTTGTTCTTTTTTGTTTTTATTTTCTTTCACTTTTTATGTGGAAAAGAAAATTTTTGAACTTCATTGATACCCTTCCATTTCCTTTTTCAGCTAAAATTTCCATCTATTTTGAACTTTCACTGTCTCCCACCTTGAGATTCAACATTGGGGACAATGTTGGGTTTTAAGTGTGGGGGAGAGGGGTCATTCTAGTGTCATGTTGAATTCCCCCTTCTTGAACCTGAGTTTGTTTTAAAACATGGTCAAATTTTTTCAAATAAATGGTTCAAAATTCCTTCAAAAAAAATTCAGAATTCTTTCATCACATGATGGTCATTTGATGTTCATTGATACTTCAATTATGTCTTATTTAGTGGATAATTGTTTTTTGGATGTTGAGAGTGACACTGAGTCAGACACTGTTAAGTATGAATGATTGCTGAGTGCAATTGTTCACTATCTCTATGGATCTGTCTATTTAGGAATTGAGGATGAGAGTGTGACAGGATAGGTTTTGTGGAGTAAGGATCATGACTTAGAGTAGCTTGATGTTCTCACTGGAACCCAGGGGACTCACATTTTTATTTAATAATATTCAATCACTTTAGGAATTCAACTTGATTGATTATTAATTAAGTCCTTTGTAACTGGAGTAAAATGGGAAAATGGGATCCCACGGTGAGTATCCGAGACAAGGTGCATTGGGTGCATTTTTGTGAATAAATAAAGCCAATTTCAATTTTAATAAGTGCTATTCACAGTTCTCTGCACATGGAATATGGCTGGGAAAAAGTAAAATAAAGTGCCCTTGTCAAAAATGAACTCATTAAGGTGAGGGGAATTTTGAACCCAGATGAAGAAGGGAGAAATTGACTTAGTTAATTTTCATTTGAGTTGAATCAATAAAGTGATCAATTTAATGGATTTTAATTCTTGGAACCTGGGGGAAGGTGAGAATAGAAGGTGCCCTTGGTTAAGTTTTTGAGTTCCACTTCTTCTAACTTGTCATCACTCCTTGAATCAGAACTTGAATTGGATGGTGAAGTAGGATAGTTAATGAAAACACATAGGAGGCATGACATACTTGATAGTGTATAAATTTGTGATGCTCTTGACTTCCACTGAGTATTTGAAGCTAGGCAGGACATCATTTTTGAATACCTTTGAAAAACATGACTCATTGTTTGGTCTTGTTCCTCTAGTTATTTAAGTTTAAACATGCATTTTTTGAGCTAAACTTCACAAATTTTATTTTTTTGTTTTAAAGTCAAAGGCATGTTCTTGTTTGAGGACAAACAAGGATTTAAGTGTGGGGGAGTTTGATATGGCAGTGTTTTCACACACTTTTCCACATTCTTTTTATTTTTTTATTGAGTTTTTTATTCCAAAATGATTGGTTTTAGTAAATATTTGGTAATTACTGTGTTGTTGTACTTGCTGTGTAAAATAATCAATTTTTGTTTAAATAAGTTGTTTTTATTAGTCATTTGTGTCTTTTTAAATAATTCTTAAATTTACTTAGTCTTGCGAATTAGACTTTTATTTATTTATTATTTTATTTTTATAATTTTTCATTCTAGTTAGCTTAGTAGTGTATTAATTTAATTAACTAATTCTTTATTCTTTAAATTGTAAATAAATAACACGAGTTAGTTTTTAATTCATTTAATAATTTAACTAATTTTAACTTACCAGTTTTATTCAATTAACATCTTTATTCTTTGATTAATTATTTACTTTATTCTTTGGTTAATTAGTTGGTTAAATAATTTAACCAAGTTATTGTAAATATTTTAAGCGGTTCTTAAATTAAGTTTGTTTATAATTTTTTAATAAATTCATTCTTTTAAATAAATCACAATTAATTTTATTATTTGAGTTTGTTTTATTTATTTAGTTTTTAATTCAATTTAATTTGTTAATTAATTTTTAGTTTTATTTAAATTATTAATTTATTTAATTGTTCTTTTTAATTTAGAGGTACTCACGGTGGAACGTCGCACCGTTTCCCTCATGGTGCCTCGATTTCTTACCCATCGTTTCCTCCTCACGGTCTCACCGTGACACTCACTGTGTCTCAACCACTGCCTTTACACACCTGCTGTCTCACCGTGACACTCACGGTGCCTCAATCTCCTTCTCTCTTCCCCCCCCTCTACCCATCGTTTCATAAACGGTCTCACCATGAGCCACCCTCACGGTGCCTCACAAGCTGTCTCACCGTAATCCCCTGCCTCACTCCTCTGCCCAGCCACCGTTCATCTCTTCCTCACTCACCACTTCAACCATCCAAGTCTCACCTCTCCTTCACATAGAAAACCAACACCATCAAAATTTCCCATACCACCCACACAGTTCCTCTTCTTTCGTTCATCCATGCACCACAAAACCGCAAATTACCAGCAGCAAGACAAAACCCAAACTCAAATCCCAACAACATCATTTTACTCAGTCGCAAATCGAAACATTGAGCTCAAAATAACAAATCAGTAAACTAGAATCAAAATAGAACCCTAAGATAAAATTGAAACACCAATTCCTAAACATACCTGAAAACTTAGCCTCAAACAACACCTAATTCAAGTCCAAGCTCGCCGGTTTTACCTCGCACTGCCTCTGTTTTCCACAGCTCGGCACTTCTTGCGCCATCTCGACCCCGAGACTCCTGCGCTGCACGAACCAAGTGTTGTCCACACTTCCCCCTCACAATTGCATCCCATCATCTCCTCACAAGTAGATCTGAGCCGCACCACTTCTCCAAGCCGAGGCCAGCCCATCACCGATTCTCCCTCCATCCGAGCCACCTCAGACCTCGCCTTCGTCCCCTGCCGGACCCCTGCTGAAGCCGCGCTGCAAGCCAAAGCCCTCCGCCCCAAAGCCGTTGGGACGCTCCCTTCCACCTTCCTGCGCCGGCGACTACCGCTACCCCTGCTCTCACCCTTTCTTCCTTCTTTTTTTCACTTCGCCCGAAACCCTGCCCCCTCTCTTACCCTACGCCAAACCCTCCTCCCCCTTTCTCTTTCTCTTTTCTTTTTTATTTTATTATTTTGTTTTATATAATAATTATAATATATATAATACATTTTATACATAACATATAATAAACATACTTATATATATATATGATATTGATTGCTTTTGTTTTATAATAAGTAGATATTAATAAATGAATATAATATATATTAAAGCATATATATAAATAATAATATTAGTTAATATATAAAAATATATATATATATTAATAGGTATTTTTAAGTTGTGATTTAATATATGGTATATAATAATTTATTTTATTTTTATTCGACTCACGTGCGTTTTGTTTGGCGTTCCATGCAGGGGGGGCTACACATTGAAGGTGTGATAAAAGAAGCAGTTAGCGGGAAAGCGCGAGAAGAGTTCGCGAGTTCGTTGCAGGAGGCGGGCTGCACTCATTTGGAGTTCATTAAAAAGAGCGTGACATGCACATAAAAGCATTCCACATGGATTGGCTATGTCCAGGGAAGGAATTAGTTCAACGCGTGCAAGATTTTTCATTCGGTTAGGAGCAATTGCTCCGGTGACCAGTGCGGGAGGGGCGATAAAGTGAAAGCTCCACGTGGAGGCCAGGGAACTCACCGGGGGAGATTCTAGAGGCTTCAGTTGGGTGATGAATGCAGGAGAGGCGGGAGAATCATAGATTAATCGGGCTAAGTAGGAGGGCGACAAGGAGTGGGGGGGACACACTTCCATTGGGAGAGAGAAGCAGCGAGACTTTTGACCAGGGGAGCAGAGCAGGAGGAACTTACACGATATTTCTCGAAGAAGATTGGAGCAGGAGATCAGAGCATTTTCACACCTCGATTCCCAGGGCGGGACATCGAGCACATTCCAGGCCGCATCCACCATTGGGCAGCGGGGATTTAGAACTTCAGGAGATCAACCAGGGAGACAAACATCTTTATGTTCTTTGTGCTCTGTTTTTCTGCGATTTAATTCAACATGAACTTCACTGTTTTTAATTCCATGTTTGCATTAAATCCAACCATTATGTCCGGCTAAATTCCTTTGGGGGAGAATAAGTTGGCTGATTCGATTTGTTTAGTCTGATTCATGCACTGCATCATTGCTGGATCATCTCTCTCAATTTTTACAGACAAGATTATTTTCAAAACAACAAGATCATGTGGAAACTGATCTCGTTTGTACCATAATTCAAACTGTTCTAATCTGAGTAACTCACTGACAAGTGAATTATACTCGAATGAGAGAGACACACCGAACTCAACTGACAAGTTTAGCTCGGTGACTTCTGAATTTTCTTCACCATTGGTTGGAATGGATCTTACAGTCGAAGGACTATAAGAGCTATTTCATCACAAACTGACCAGACGACAAATCTGGCCGATTATTTTTAGTCAGATCCATGTTCTTGAAATCGCAGTGCATGAATAAGGCTAAGCAACATCAAATCGGCCAGCGGATTTTCCCCCCTATTCATCTATTGGTTGTTTTCACCCCAGTTTCTCTTGCTGCTCTGTCCACTCACTTTGCACTCACCATCTCACTCTCACTCCTGCACACACTAAGTCTCATTCACTCCACTTCATCACCACCACTTGTCTTTGCTAGATTTTTTCATGTGTGTTTTTGTTTAGTTATTTTTTTAGAACACCAACACAACAACAGGCCTCCCTGTGGTTCGACCCTGTCTTGCCACTGTCCTAAGTAGTAAGTATGTATAAATTTTATTTTTTCGCCCGTTCCAAACGACGCGCGAGCGTGCAGTAGGAAACCTCTCCAACCCTTTACATGATCTCGAATGGTTTGATGAACCTAAAGGATAACTTTACTCCCTGACAGAACCTCTGAAATCCTCATCGCGGGGAGACTCTTAGGAAAACATGGTCTCCTTGTTCGAAATACAAAGGCCTATAACGGTGATTTGTATAAGATTTCTGTTTTCTCTAAGCCATACCATCCGCTCATGAATGACCTATACTTTCTCTATAATCACCTGCACCATCTATGGTTCCATAAGAGATGACTCACCAATATCTGTCTAGCACAAGGGTGAGCTGTAGGGTCTCCTGTATAGGGTATAAAAAACTTCCATGCTGATGGTAGAGTGGTTGTTGTTGTTTTACACAAACTATACCAAGGTAAGGTGATCCTCCTAGCTCTGTCCAAAGTCTAACATGCAAGCACTTAGTATATCCACCAACACCTGGATAGTGCACTAAGTCTACCCATCATTCCGGGGGTGAAAGTTTGTACTCATTTTCATATGGGTCCTAAATTCCTCATACAGGCCTCTCCATAATCATGACATAAACCACATGTCATGATCAGAGACAAATCATTGAGGGTACCCTATGAAGGAGAACGATATTCCGTACACACAAATTCCCAAAAATCTCCACCGAAATCTACTCCCTGATAGCAAAGAAGTGTCCCGACTTCGTGAGTCAGTAAACTATCACACATATGGAGAAAAAAATCTTCATTGTGCATGGAATACATATGAAAAAGTCTATGGATATGTCGTCTAATTTTCACTCTAGGATCTTAAGGTGCTGTAACAAACCTTCCAAAACTTGGTGATCATCCTTCACCTACTGACATGTGAGGCACTGAGAGATGAACTCAGCTACACTTCATCTCATACTAGACCACCAAAAATGCTGTTTAATATCTCTATACATCTTCACCACATTGGGATGTATAGCTAGGGGAGAAGTGTGGAATTCTCGCATCACCTCCTCCTACAGTGTGACCAGAACCACTGTTCACCCCTGGAATAAGATGACATGATTACCTCCTTCTGAATATCCATTTGGTGAATTTATAATGTATATATGATCATGTAAGACCTCACAATCGATGTATCCTAGTTTTTACTCTCTCACATGCTCAAGGAGCGAAGGATTCAACACTATCGACTGCAGAAAAGCTATACCCTCCTGCTCCACCAGGGTCTGTAGTAGAGAATCTAACTATTTTGAATCTTCCTACACTAAATGAGCCTGATGCTTCCTAATAATGGAATCTGATATAACATTTACCTTTCTTGGATTATAGAATATCTCAAATTCATAGTCCTACAAGAACTCGAACCAGCATTTTTGTTCCAGTTTTGGGTCTCTATGCATGAATATGTACAATAGAATCTAGTGGTCTGAGTAAACCACAAAGTGTTATCCTAGAATTTAGTGTCTCCACATACTCAGGGAGAAGACTATTACTTCCAATTATAGGTCATTATTCATGTATTTTTTCTTGTGGGGTCTAAACTGCCTCAACCCGTATGTGATAACTGCCTGTCGCTGCATCAACATGCAACCAAGCCCATCTCCAGAGGCATCACAATACACTATGAAATACACACCTTCCTCAAGTAATATCAACACTATAGAACTTGTAAAACTCTACATCAAATCCTCAAAGGCCCATTTGACAGTGCTCAGATGAGGTAAAAGACTGCCCTTTCCATGTTTAGGGAAGTCAAAGGGGCTGGAATTCTGGAGAAGTCAGCCATAAATCTCTTGTGGTACTATACCAAACCAAGAAATATCTACACCTATGGAATGTTCTTAGGTGGCTCCTAAGAAATAACTACATCAATCTTTGCTGGGTCCATAGACAAACCATGCTTAGAGATGACATTCCCTACAAATTTAAACTCATGTATCCAGAACTGATACTTCGAGATTTTCCCATAAATATGGTGCTATTGGAGAAAATCTAGAACCATCCTCAAGTGCTCTGTATTCTATTCCTCTAATGCAGAGTATATGAGCATGTCATCAATCAAAACAACAAAAAACTAGTCCAAGTACGGATGGAAAACCTAATTCATCAAAGATATAAAAATTGTGGGGGCATTTTTCACACCAAAGGGAATTACTAGGAACTCATAGTGTCTATAGATACATAGGAATTCAAACTTTGGAATATCATCCTCACGAACCCTCAACTGGTGATAAGACTTGAGATCAATCTTAGAGAACCATATCGTACCTTGAAAGTGGTCAAAGAGGTATTCAATCCTTATCAAAAAGTACTTTTTCTTTATCATGGTCTGGTTTAGGCAATAATAATCTACACAAAACCATAATATCCTTTACACCTTTTTCACGAACAACACCGGAGCTTCCTATGGGGATACACTGGGTCAGATGAAACCTTTCTCTTGAAGGTCCTTAAACTGCAATCACAGCTCCCATAACTTAGTAGGGGCTATCCTATATGCCGAAAAAGATATCATAGCTATGTAGAGATGTAATTCAATGAAAAAATCCATCTCCCACCTCAGAGGTAGTCCCGAAACATCCTTGAGGAATACATCCATATAATCCTCCACAACTTAAGTAACCTAGATACCTGAATAACATACTGTAATAAGGTATGTACTCACTAATTGATCGGTGATGGGATACAACCTCTTGCATGTAGAACCCACTTGCCCTACTATAATATTTCTCTTACTAGAAAAGAAGAATCTCATCCCATTAGCACGTAGGCATCTGACTTGTATGCGTTGTAATTTGATCTAGGATTGGACCATGGAAAACTAATCCATTCCCAAGATGATGTCATAAGGTTCCATCATGAAAACCAAAAGGTCCCATGTGAACCTCTCTCCTCCAAGTGATAGCTATCACTACTGGAAAATGAAAGATATAGAAGAAGAATTCCCTTTAGAAACCTCAAGATGAAGTTGTTGAGATAACACCTCAACTAGGAGCTCCAACTCTTTCACTAGGAATATAGAGATAAATGAATTACTGACATGTGTTTACTAACACTAAATCAAGAGTAGAATAAACGCATATCATACCTATAATCATCTCATTCACTATGGAATCATAGACATCCAAAGTATGCAGCTATTTGTGTCCCCAACCGCCAGCTCCCTAAGCCTGAAATGGGCCGCCTGGTGGTGGTGGGGGAAGGATATCATGGCATCATCCCCCACCTATAGATACCACTGATCCTCTTCTAGATCCAACTCCTTAGGGACCACCCTATCCATGCCTGGGAGATCCTTGATCATGGTGATGCATCTATCATGACAACCCATCAGCTATCTTCCTGTGCTTCTCATCATGTATGGTTAGGCAATATCATGCCATGTGAGCTCACCCATCACATGTAAAACACTGAACCTATTTGTAATTCTTTGTTCCTATGAACTACCTTTGACCAAGCACCTAAATATGATCATGGAAGGATCTCCTATGTCGAGATCCTAGTGCCTGATATCTTCCAGCTGATGCAGACGACCCAGTTATGTGGTTCCCACTACTAGCTTCAACTATCTGATGTCCCTATGACAGAAATATCTCTATCACCAATGCCCTCTCTAGTACCTCTACATAGGTGGAGATACAAAAAGGTAAAATGCTAGCTCATATCTCTCTACGGAGTCCCTAATCAAACTTCTATGCTCAAATTTAACCATCCCAGATCATGTCAGGAGAGTACTGAGTAAGGTCTATGAACCTCAATGCATACTTATCCACTTTAATCCCTCCCTGTTGTAGCTCTAAAATCTCCTATATCTAGACTAAGTGAAAGAATGAGGGGTAATACTCCTTATAAAATAACTCCTGGAATTCATTCCATAAGAGATTCGAGTCATCATGCATCTGCATAATGAGGCTCCACCAATACCCAACTACTCCATTCAAGAGGATAGTTTATATCATAACCACATGTTCCATTATGGTCCAAAAAAGCATTAAGATATGGGAAATCAACTATATACAATCCCCAGCTGCTTGAGGATCTAACTCACCATAGAACCTGAGTGGTCTCTGATGCTGGAACTCATGGAGCGTGCTAATCCCGTGTGTTTCCTAAGCCTGCTCTGTTGGGATGATCCGCTCCTCGGTAGGGGGATGTGCTGATACTTTCCAACCTATAGGAAGGGGATCATGGGATGGACCATAAAATAAGGCCTCATCATTTATCGGGTCATCATCAAGAACCATAGCTTTTATCCTGTCTGACTATCATAGTAGAGGCATCCTGAAAGTTATCAAGTAGTACCATGATCATATGACCATATATATATATATTACAACAACTTTGTGGAGATTAGTCAAGAAGGATATTCAAAGACTCAATACTATATGATGCATGTACCATTGATCCCTACAAAAAATATCTCAACATGCCGAGTTGACAAGTAGGTAGTCAAGGTCCTGGTGAATGGATACGTCGACCACTGCACAATCATTGGATTCCCTGGCTTGAGAGCTTCACTCAAGACACTTCGACACTATTTCTCTAAACCCAACCAAATCCTCTTAAGGGGATACTTCCAAACAATTTTCCAAGGAATTAACCTAGCTCTGATACCAATCTGTCATGACCCAACCCAAGTCAGGGCTCGAGTTGGAACTAACCCAAGACCACCTCCATAGGCCAGGGGGTGGAAACAAGCTCTAAAGGCATAACTAACTTGGGGAGGCCTTTGCCTAAGTACTTACACACACACACATAGCCATCTCGATGAAAAAGTGAATAGGGAATGAACAAAAGATGTAACAATTCTATAAAGTAAACCAATCATGCATGAACCTCTAGACAATAGAAAAGTATGGTAGTTTAAACTCAAAAGTAAATGGAAAAATACATTTTGAACCATAAATATGTCCCAAATTGACAGAAAATTGGAAAAGAAAATAGCTGAGAGAGCCCAACTCCTGAATCCCAAGCCACGACCACCATACGTGGTCCAAGCACCAGGTATCCCTAAAATCATCTAAAGTCATGGTCGACCTTTCCGTCGTCTGCATAAGACATAACATGTTTGGGAAAATCCCATTCAGGGGTGAGTATATACATACCCATCAGGACACCCCAAAAGCTGAAGGGGGGAGCAGTAAGAGATATAAAAGGAAGATAAAGACAATAGATAGAAAAAGGTACAGTGAAAGAGTATAGATCAACCCAAAAAAGGAGTGAAAGTAATATCGTATAAGCATAAGGGGATAAACAAGGTAAGTAGATGAACTAACCGTTGAGTCTTCACCACCTATAGTAAGAGAGTATGCCCATCCAACCATGATAATCTAAACATGGAAAGCACGTGGCATGACCCACATGTCTTCACCTCTCCTGGAAGGAGAGTAACCAAATACAAGGTGTGGATATAAAAGAAGAATATATATATTCTTAGTCAAACAAGCCCAAACCGAGTGAGTAAGGGGATCTATATCTCACAACTCAGCATAGAAAGAAGAGTAGCCAACAATTTCAAAAGTCCATCAATGATGACCAACAAATTGTGCGTCTGCCCAGCATAAAACATCCAAGTCAAACCAAGGTTTGTCACTATGACGTACAATCGAGGGGTATAAACTCTAGGTCATCGAGGACCCATTATCTTTCCCACAGGAGGTTTACACTCATAATTAAACCTCTGGTGATCTCACCTAATCACTCAACCATTGAGGGTCACCTCAAAATGTGTGATTCATAGAACATACCACATCGTATCTCTAAATGCATAATCGAGGGAATAATCATGTTCTACATGAAAAAACACTAAGGATATACTATTCATAAGCTAAAATCTGAGTTCAAATGAAGGATATATGAATGATTGAAGTTTCTTAAAAGGAGGTTAAGGGGTACACAACATGTGAGGGGACCCACACGGTATGTGGTCCTGCTCTATAGCCTAGCTTTGTCCCTTGAATCAGGCCATGCCACTTCAGATCCAATACTATCTATGGCCAAAAAAGTTGGATTTAGCTGAAGAACGTGGATATTAGTTGTTGTTTTCTAGGAATTGGATCCGGTCTCCATTGAGGGTTTCACTGCTCGATCCGAGAGCCACCACACCTCTATTCATCAATTTCTTGATCTTTAATCACAAAATCTATCATCCTCACCTTGAAAGGATCATGGATCTATGCTTGATTTGTCAAAATGTTCTTGTTTCATCAATCCACCAAGAGTTTGGGGGTCCGATCGGGCTCGGTACCTCTTGCCAAAGTCGAACCGGGACCGTGGGGATCCAATTGGTGAAGAATGCGAAGAAGATTGGGGAGAAATACACCAAAATAAAGTTTTAAATGATTTTTGGCTGATATTTTTTGGAGAAAAATCAAGAATGGTGATCCAGTGATTATAAACCAAATAAATTAATTGAAAACCGATACTCATGGGTATGTAAAGGCTAAAATTGAGGGCACATATCAAAGAAAAACAATTGATATAATCAAATATTTAATCAAAGGAATAAAAACAAAAAATGATGATTACTACCTCAATTATGGATCGATTGTTGATGAAGAACGTGTCCGCCAATGATTTGAGAGGAGTAGTTGTGTTCGCTGCATCCCGGTCTGCTCTGATCTGGAGTTCCATCAGTGTTCGAGGAGATCTGCCAAAGGAGGAGGGAGGAGTGCATTGTGGGAGAATTCCAGAATTATGAGATAACCCTGTAAAATTCTCCATAATGATATATTTATAAACATATAATTTAGAACAAATTTAATTTATTAATTAATTTGATAATAAATTAAATCACTGGACGTACCGCCAAAGAGTGAGGGATCCGAACGCCCCACGCCGACCCATTTTATGTCATGCCTAGGGTAAACACCACATTACAAACTCAACCATGGTATGATAATTCTAATATGAGTTTCTATTTAAAATTTGTCCTATTTTATTTGAGAATCTGTGCATGCATAATATAAAATATATTTAATATTTTTATAAAATTAATTCCGAGCACACCAGGCCTCAGAATCTCATGTCATCTCACTACCTAGATCTGGTAAAATATATAGAAATATTTCAAAGTATTACAAGGTGAAAACCGGGTCTCTACATTTCATACCTATCACTATGCGGTTAAGTGATAAAACTGTCATCAATATGAAATTATTTGTTTTACGGGGTAGTGAAAAGGGGACATCACAACAAAAACAAATTAAAATTGTTGATAGGGGCCTTAAATCACCGTCTCATCCCACAAAATGGATAATCATTTATGAGGGGATTTAATTCACCACCTCCTCCCACAAAAAAAAGATTCATTTTTGGGGGGATTTATTTCACCGCTTCCTCTCAAAAAATTAATATTTGTTTGCAAGGGTCTTATTTCACCACCTCCTTCCACAAAACAAATATTCATGTGTGGGGAAAATTATATCATATACACCTTCCACAAAATGTATATTCATTAGTGTGGTGTTTCCTTAAAGTTTCTATTTAAAAATGATTTATTTTCATTTTCAAGAGCACTTAGTGGAGAGGTGATTTCATATAGCAAGTGCCCTATACGGAAGGGATGGGATGCTTTGTGGTTATGAGTAGTTTATTTATTTTAATGACCATGATTATTTAATCAAATTTTATTTTTTTTAACATTTTCCCCAAATTCATAAGAGATTCATCAGGTTATTTGTGGATTTTTATCGAGCCCAACTAATTCCCCCATCATAATAGGGTTTGATCGGCATGAAGACGAGTCAATTCTAAGGAAAAATTGGCCTGGTTGAATGCTTTGTGAGGTTCATGTGGACCTAGAGGAAGGTCCACCCCTATAAAAGTTTCCAAGTTGACTCATTTTCACTTAGTGATATACACGTGATTTGCGAATCATCATGAGATCATGGATTGACATCCTTTCCCATATAGAGATTTTCCTTTACAAATGGCCTTTTCTATATACTGAAGCCTTTCCATCTGTGAACTAGCATTCCTACAAACTAATTATTTTGTTGAATAGTAGAATGATATCTTCATAGAGATGGATAATCCTTATAGTAATTTAGATCATTATGTGGTTCATGCAACATTCTATGAGGCTCGTACACTATATTATACATGTTTTTTCACTTTGATATATTTGATATTCTTTTTTCTAATTTTACTTGGTAGAGGGATAAAATGGACCTTACTCATACTGTTTCCATTTCTAATTAGAGGAGACATTCCATGATCAAAAGTGTTCATGATGGTGTGAAACATGATGTTAGACCACATCATCGACTTTTATCAGAGCTCTTGGGTACTAGCCTCAAAAAGTATCTTCTCTCTGATAAATTATCCCTTTATGGGTTTGGATTACTAGATGATGTCCCTATCACGGTGCCACATTGAAAAAATCAACCCTTGTCTTGGATAAATAGATACAAAAATGCACCTAGGCGAATATCTTGAAAAAAGGGTCATACATTTAAGAACCCATTTTTGAGGGGTTTGTTTTTGGCTACACCCCTTTATCGCTATAGGAAGAGGTACGAGTACCATAATCATATACCCATTTTTATTACTCAATTATAAAAAAATCAATGGCCAATGAGAAGCTAGGATAGTATTTAAAATGGGATCTTCATCCTAGAGGATCATTCAGTCTAGAATGGGGATAGACTTTTTGAGTTCTCTAAAGCTGTGAAGAATTCAAGGCCGAGTTGAAGGCCATAGGACTGCATGAGGATATCTAGCTGTCACAAATATTTTACCATTAGAACAAATCCATCATCCCTCATCTTCCTAGATAGTGGATCCCAGATACCAATATGTTCCACTAGGTTTATGGTGAGGTTGGTGATAACCTTTGGGATGTTCGGATGATTATGGGGGAACCCATCATGTGTGATATGTATGAAGATTTACTTCCTACTTCTTTAGTGTGGGATGAAACCAAGAGGATCCCTCTACTTGTGAGGAAGATTCTTAACATAGCACACGATCTTCAAGTGGTTAAGCCCCACCCTAATATGGATGTCTCTTTTTATGACTGTATTCAAGTTTTTTTCTACAAAAAATGGCCATAAGACCCATGAGAGGAGGACAAGGACGTGTCATACTCACTACACTCAAAGATAAGCTGATTCTTATTGGCCAAATCTCGAGAAAGGATGATTTGATCGATGGGGTTGAAAATTTTCCCCTGGGGTTGATCCATTAGTTCGATTGGAAGGTTTCTTGGCAATGTTTTTAAGTGGCTGGTTTCTACCAATATGTGAATCAAGTACTAGTGTTAGAGTTACAACCTTTGTGATGGAAACCTAGTTGGCGATCAGGATATGTGTCAACTTGGAAGTCCCGATATTGGTATAGATATATCATATGTTTAGACATATTAGTAGGGGGAAATATCCCTATAGAATCACATGACCCTTCCAACTCCTATAGGGATTGGTAGAATCTCATATGGGGGGATATGAGTTTATTAAAAACCCGTGAATTCTAGATTCTCAATTCAGGTCCTACTTATAGTGTATAGGTGGGGTGAATCCATTGACATTGGAGTCAAGTGATGTAATGAACCAGATCAATTATCATGATGGTTTCATATACAACCCTTATTATTCTCCTTCTGTTACCCTGGTAAAAAACTCATATAGTGAGAATATAAGGTGAGGGTACCTCATTTATTTGAGGGAAGGTGTTCTAGTCTCAAGAATAGATGAAAAAATGACCTGTGAAGGGTATTCAGCCTATGGATTTGATTGTTAATTCCATTGTTTCTAAAAGAGGTGTCCTATATCTATTAATAGTGCATGTTAGGAGAAACATTTGGTATTTACTCATTATATTAGGTTGATGTTCACATGGGAGGACACGAGTTTCCGAATTGAACTCCCACCCACAAGTATCAATCCCATTCTTGATAAGTCCTATGATGAATCTTGGATTTGGTCATACCCAAATGTTCAGATTGAAAAACTAGTGCCCATTATTAAGGGTCTACCTATAACTAAGTTTGGAGAGGGTGAGGGGTGTGCAACAAAGGCAGTTAGTCCTATAAAGGGGATATCACCAAGAAAAAAAATCCTCATTTCTAAAATAAAAAAGAATAGGTTGAAAGTAAAGGGTATATCCTTTCAAAACATTGGTTTCACCCATGTGGCACAAGATGCTAAACCATCTTCCCAAGTTCCCATCCTCATAGAGGCTGTATATCCCATGGCTTGGAGGGAGGGGTCACCTAGAGAATTCCCATTCCTATTAATGGGATGTGGTGCTTCCTTAATGGGAAAAATCATTTTGACTGGGTTTGGAGGCATATCTATAATTGAAATAATTTAGTATACAATGTAACCAGACTTGGTGGAATCTTATATTCCCGACCGTTATAGCTCCATTCATTATCTTCAAGGTCAATTCATATTTTCAAAATGGGTACTTGAGATGTTGTGACTGTATGAAAGAGAGAGTGAAGATAGTGATAGTGGTTCATAGGGAACTGATGAGGCATATTTTCTAATTCCATGTGAACTTGATGATATGTATCCTTCCTCACAATTAGGGCCTCATAAGGGCCCCAATCCAAGGGGAGTGGAACCCAAAATTCTAAATAAGAAGGTTCAGTGACTTGATCTTACACCTCCCATAAGGTTGGATGCCTCTGCATTATCCATCCCTATTCTGGAATCATTTCCCAAGGCTTGGAGATAATGGGACTCCTGGGGAAAGAATTTTCCTACCGAGGAAGCCTGGGGTGCACTTTAAGAAGAGGAAATTTATTTTTGTGGATACATGCTAATTATAGCACCCGAACATATCTATTTCAGAGAAAGTAATGAGGAGGTTAGTGGTTACCTTGAGGAGATGAATTCCTCCATCCATTCCTTCAGTGGTAGGATCGATTGGTGTGATTGGACATGAGAAATGATGGTGGTGAGGGAGAAAATAGGCAATTTTGGCGGAGAGGTATCATGAGTTCTTATGTCAAATCACTTTTCGATCTTACTATAATATTTAATCCTTCTTATATTCCTTTTTTAGGAGGATAGGGGTGATCTTTCACCCATTCTTTTGACAAAATATACTGAGGGAGGAACTTCTATTGGGATAGATGATCCTGTGGATGAAAGAGTCATAGTATAAGGATCTTCTAGGGAATATGAGTATATATAGGCAGTAATTTTAGACCCAACAAGAGTATTCCCACCCCTCATCCACCTACTATGTTCCCTATGAGATTGTATTCATGGGAGAACACATGGAATAATAATAATAGGAAGTTGTAAATTAATATACGGTCAGGTACAATAAGTGAGCACTATACTATTCTCATCTAATTTCCATGTTTTTTGTCCCATCATGATGACAATTCAACTTGAACAAGATTTTACATAGGTACCAAAAGTCAGGAAATACCAATTGTTCAAGTGAAGGCAGTTCTAGGGAGGTCTGAATGAGATAAGGATTCAAGGCTAGCTAGTGACATTAAGGAGATTCAAAGCTATGAAGTGTCAATTCCTCAAGATCAAATGACTTTTACCCTATTAGAAGAGATTATAGAGAGGTTTGGAATTTCATTAGAATGCACTGATCACATTCCCCCAGAAGGCATAAATATGAAGGATGTAGTGACTCGGTCTTAAGGTGGATTGAGACCAACTATAACTCCAAGTTCACCAATCATCATTCTTGTGGGATCCATATATGTGAGTGAACTTTCTGAGGTTACTGATCTAGATAAACACACACATGTTTCATGTTCCACCCTAGAAGGATTATCTTTTAAGGTTGACCCTTAAGATGGAGGTGTGGTTCCTGTCATGCCTTTTAGTGAGGTGATGATGACCGAGGAGGTGAGTTCCCCAGTGAGTGAAGGTGAGTATATAAAATTATTGACCATCTCATATTTTTCCTAACTAGGTATTTATTGTTTATGTTGGTCAGAGTGGATACTCAAGAGGGGGGTGAATTGAGTTCCAATTAAAATTTCTGTTTAAAAACTTTAAGTTAAAAATCCCCCAAAAAGAATATAGAATTAAACTGTAGTGAATTTATATCAAAGTAAATGTTCTGTTAGGTTCTCAAGGGATTGATTAGTTCCCAGTTAATCAAATCAGTAGACTTGATTAACTTTTGAAACTAACTTACTGGTTTATAACTAATATAAACGCTTGCAAGTTTAATTATCAAAGTAGCTTTAAAACAATTTTGGTTTTAAAGTATTAGCAGCGGAATAAAAGAATAAATTTGAAAGATATAGAACAACAAATATAACCAAGAGGTTCAGTCTCAAGATGAGACTTAGTCCTCTCAAAAGCTTTTATAAAAAGATGATCCACACCCTGTATCGGGGATAACAACAACAACCAGCTGTTCAGGTCCAAGATCTCTACCACAATTATTCGTGGGAACAAACACAACAGCAACCAGCTGTCCAGGTCACACGACCTCTACCACTATCCCAGTGGGAAAAAAAATGAGGAGGGTTGAGTGAGGATTTACAAATCCTCCAGTTAGAGTACAGGAGACAGTGTGTGTGTAAAATACAGCATATAACACACACTAATCAATATGTAAAAGGATAAATCACAGAGAAAATATTTAGAGTTTAGAAATGGCTCTAGTGATTTTCATGCAGTTCTGGACTCCTTTGATTGATCAGAAATCACTCTGAGTCCTCTTCTGGTTTCTGACTGGAAAACAAAGTATCATCTGTTTCCTTGACTTCCAGGTTCAGAGAATGTTGAAGAAGCTGTTGAGTTGATGTTCTCTTTTTGTTCTCAGCTCTTCTATGATACGCACGATTGTAAGTGATCTTCTTGTAAGCTCAGATGTCTTTCTTCATGTACACCATCTTGAGTGTTCTTCACTTGTTCAGTGCAGCTGCAACCTCTTCAAAACATGTGTTTAACTCTATATCTTTTCGTGTGTATACGCGCGTGTGTATCTCTCTTTGAGCTCGACAACAACATCCTTATTTTAAAGCATGAGCTCCGGCAAAAGATATGATTTTCTTTTTGCAGGTACGAGGTACGGTTCCCTGACATCCAACAGCACACATTAAATAAATGACAGAGCATTTAAAATATTCCTAATATGACCGTTGGTTAGATTAAATAAAGATAAAGAAATTCAAACAGCTGTTTATGACTATCAGCGTGTCAAGTGAACGGTGGGTCATCAGCATCGGTGAGACATATTCGGTGACTCATTTGATCAGTATCGGTGAGACATCTTCGGTGACTCATTTGATCAGCATCGGTGAGACATATTCGGTGACTCATTTGATCAGCATTGGTGAGACATTTTCGGTGACTCATTTGATCAACATCAGTGAGACATCTTCAGTGACTCATTTGATCAGCATCGGTGAGACATCTTCGGTGACTCATTTGATCAGCATCGGCGTGACATCTTCGGTGACTCATTTGATCAGCATCAGTGAGACATCTTCAGTGACTCATTTGATCAGCATTGGTGAGACATCTTCGGTGACTCATTTGATCAGCATCGGTGAGACATCTTCGGTGACTCATTTGATCAGCATCGGTGAGACATCTTCGGTGACTCATTTGATCAGCATCGGTGAGAAATCTTTGGTGACTCATTTGATCAGCATCGGTGAGATATCTTCGGTGACTCATTTGATCAGCATTGGTGAGATATCTTCGGTGACTCATTTGACCAGCATCGGTGCAACCGTTGTCCTTTGATATGGATCGGTGCTACCACTGTCCTTTGATATGGATCGGTGCTACCGTTGTCCTTTGATATGGATCGGTGCGACCGTTGTCCTTTGATATGGATCGGTGCGACCATTGTCCTTTGATATGGATGAATTCTAGAATACTTGTAAATCAATAACAAAGAGATAAAAACATGATCCAACCAATATACACAGATTCATTAAGAGATTGTGATTATGAGAAATCCAACCAGATTAAGTAATTGATGATTTGTGATTATTAAAACAGCAATCATAGGAAGAATTCAACAATCTTCCAGAGGGTTCAACAGTTTAATACCCATTTCAAAAGAATTAGTAAAAGTATCTGAGATCCCGAATGCTTCAAATTTCTAATTAGCCGAGGTTCCTTTGACTTAGACTATTGTAGAGACTGCTAATTTAGAAAATGTCGATGATAGAAATCTACTTATTTACTAGTTTCTAGAATTTTTCCTTCCATATGAATGTGATTTTGAAGTAGAACAATAAAACCTTGAAAATTTATGACTGTTCTAGCAAACAATATAGAGGTATATATGAAAATTTATTTCTTATATTCCCTTGTCAAATTTACTATAAAAATTTCCAAAGCTATGTCACATGTTTGTTGTGATTGGTTATGGGGGGATTTGACTACCGTTCCATACACACTAAGGTGAGAGAGTTAGTTTTTTCCTGAGAGAGGGTGATCACGCTACAATCCCATCCCATGACAGTGGATTCTATTGCCCATTTTACTTGAACCAGAAATATCATTCTCAATGAGGCCACTAAATAAACTCGAGTAGATGCCCGACACCAAGATGAGTTGTATAATAGAAGATCTTGTAAAAAAACTCCTTCAAGAGTTAGATCGACTCAATCAATAATTATCTTATATTGAAGAATCATCTGATAGAGAGTAGAAACTAGTGTAAGAGGCAGATAAAGTTGGGCTAGATGCTATTGATAAGGAAGAATCTTTGTAGGCTGATGCAGAAATAGAGGTTGCGGTGTTGTCTAAACTACATTAAGCTGTAAAATACTTTGATTAGGTAAGGATTCAACTATATGAATCCATCGAGCATGATTTGTAATAGAATAATTTATCTTGTGTGGGGAGGCTCCTAAATTTTAGATGTTCCTCCATTTTAAATTTTTTTCAATGAATGAAACTCAATTGTTTTTAATTATATATATGTATATATATATATTCATCCTATCACTTCATATCAACTTTAAGTGTTTTAAAAGTGTAAAATAATGATATCTAAAATCATTTGACCACTGAGTAACAAAATTGGATGTGTTAGGTCAACTAGGTCTAATACCCTGAGGGGGGGGGGGGTGAATCAGGGTATGGTAGATTAAAACTTTCTCCATTTTGGATCTTGTTTTTTTGTTAGACAAAACTCAATTATCTCTTTCTCCCATAGAAATATACAAAAAAAATATGAAATCATGCACATAACACAAATTTTTTTACTTGGTTCACCCTCACTAGGCTACGTCCAAGGAGAATACAACAATAATGTGCCGATGTACCAATTCACTAAGGCTCATGACCAATAATGAGTATAATGTTCGGGCCAGATCTTCTATACTTAGGCTCACTACCTTTACAAGGTTTAGGGTATTTTCACTTCATTCCCAAGGGTCACTCCCTATGTCTCTTTCTCTAGATCACTATTGGTGGAAGGGATCATCGTCTTCCTCTTCCTTCACTCACTGCTCTTGGAAAGGAACCCACTCACATTTTATAGACTTGTAGGTCAATCCCAGTTTATGGACATGTAGGTCCCTTCATTTGCATGAATTCCTACATCTTCAAATATATATAGATGCTCTGTTGAAGTCCCCTTTTCACCCACAGATGAAGTCCACCTTCCCAAGTACTTCTAGGTACCGAAAAAAACTTTCACAAACTGATTTGAACCTTTTGCAAGCTTCCTTGTGCAAATTGTGAACCACCTTGTCTCTCCTGTGTACTAAGTACTAGGTTTGGTACATGAACTGCCTGATCCACATGCTGCTACCCATTCCGCGAACATCCTCTATCCTCGGACTACCTCCACCTTCGCTATCGTGTACCGCTACCGCGTACCGATTCTACGAACCCCCATAGTGAATCACCCTCTGCTTGCGAACTATTCGTTGTTCGTGGATTGCCTTCACTTCTATGTACTGGAGCTCTCCCTCCGCATACCTCTTTTGGAAATCTCCCTCTCACATACCAGAGATTCCTCCTCCACGTACTGATACAATTCCTTCTGTATACTAGACTTCCTCTTCCGCGTACCAGACTTCCTTTGCAAGTTAAGAATCCCTGCAAACACCTTCAATGCGAACCACTTTCAGACTTCTTAAAATTCCCAAAGCAAAATATGATTTCTAATGATGTTCAATCTCCACAGTAAATGATGGGATTAGAGATTATTATATAGGAAAATATTTCCACAAAAACTGATAATCCAAGATTTATCAAATCTTTGATTCAGCCTCCACCGCTTACTGGTCCTTCTGCCGCCGCGAACCGTAAGCCACCTGCAAACTGTTTTTCCACGCCATTCGCGTACTACCTTTGCTCTTATTCTGTCAATTTCATCCCTCAACATAAATCCATTTGCATACGGCACCTCCACTCATCCGCAAACCATTTTTGGTTTTGTGAATCGCATTCACGAACCGTTACTGCTGCTCCGCTACCGTTCCCGGAACAGGGTACGCAGCCCATGAATTATGGTACGTGGTTCTCACCCTTTGCCAATTTTCTTCAACGATATTCATACAGTTCACTTATATAAACAAATCCTTCCTTTTCAAACATCAAACTTCCAATTTTTAGGCCCTAAAATTTGAAAAACACTAGGAAACTGCACCACCTTAAAAACATGTCTTTGGAAAACACCAACCATACTCATTTGCGATCATATGGATTTGTCAAAAAACACAATCACACCCAAAAAATTATGAGAGAATACATTGAGGGATTTTTCCCCAACAATCTCCCCCTTTGGGTTTTTTGAAAACTATTCTCAAAATAATTCTTTTCATTTTGATATCTCGTTAAATCTCATGCCGTCTTCAACCATTATTTTCTTCATGCGATTAAGATAGCAATCAAGGATTTACTCAAAACATACTCTAAGACCACATGAGCCATGCTCGGCATGAGAAACAATAGTATAATGAAAATCTTATCAATGAATCACTTCATTTCTAATCACCAATTACTAATACCATACTGATACATTGACACCAATGAACTACTTTCATCATGAACCTCAACCGTGATGATATATAATCAATGACCAATCACTTCTAACATCATCAGATTTAATGCTCACCCTAATTTATAGCTCCTCCAATAGCTTCATCTTAGCTTTAACTCCCCCTATCTCACTGCTCCACTTAATAGTTTCTCCCTGTGTCTTTTCTCCCCCTATAATAGTTACACTTTCTCCCCCTTTTTCAACGAACCCTAAGGGCACTTCAAGGTTGTCTACAACCGGGTAAATAACACATATAAGCACATTAGGGAAAGACACATCATACCTCAGGGAGAGGGGGTCCCACATCCACACTTTTTTAAGTGTGGGAAGACAACTGGACTTCCAGAGCTAGTCGATGCCTTTCAAATTCTTCTTTTGGTAAGGCCTTTGTTAGAATGTCTGCAACCTATTATTCTGTAGGTGCATACTCTAACTTCACAAGCCCTTACTCCACCTTCTCCTTGATAAAATGATATTTTATTTCAATGGGATTTGTCCTTGAGTGATGGACTGGATTTTTACTAAGATTTATAGCACTTGAATTATCAAAATAGATTCTAATCATAGATTTCACTTCAATTCCCATATCTTCAAGTTGATGCTTCATCCATAATAGCTACGTGTAAGCTTGAGTATCTGCAATGTATTCAGCTTCTACGATGCTTAATGAAATTTAATCCTGTTTCTTGATTAACCAAGAAATATACAACCCTCCAAGATAAAAGGAACCTCCTAATGTTGAATTCCTATAATCTGATGAACCGGACCAATCCACATCTGTATATCCCAACAACTCTGGATGAGATTTTTCATTATACATTAGGCCAAAATCTACTATTCCCTTGATATACCGAAGAATTATTTTTACTGAAATCATCTGGCTATCTTTGGGATTTATTTGATACCTCGCTACTTGTAATGTAAAAAACACTATATCTATCCTTGTTACTATCAGATACAACAAACTTCCAATGATTTGCCTATATTCTGTGATATTAACTACCTTGCCTTCATTATCCCATGATAGTTTCAACTGGGTAGCAACCCAAGTCTTCATATCTTTGGAATTATCCATTCGGAATCTTCTCAAAACCTCATTTGAATATTTATATTGGTAAATAAAAGTTCCATTTCCTCCTTGATTCACCTGTAATCCAAGGAAAAATGTTAGCTCACCAATCATTGACATTTGAAACTCTCTTTTCATGAATTCAGAAAACTGTCTGTATTGTGCTTCATCTGATCCACCAACGATTATGTAATTGACATAAACTATCACCATCATCCTTTGACTATTTTTATTGTTGAAATATATATTATAATCAACTCCACCACGCTAGAAACCAAGCTTCTTTAGAAACCAATCAATCCTTTAATATCGCGCTCTTGGTGCTTGCTTCAAACCATATAAATCCTTCTTCAGCCGATAGACTCTATCCTCATCTTCATGAATGAGAAAACCATTTGGTTGCTCAATTTATACTTATTCTTCCAGAACCCCATTCATAAATACTGACTTGACATCCATCTAGAAAACTTTAAACTTCGTTGCACTGCTATAGCCAAGAATAACCTAATTGTCTCTAGCCTTACAATGGGTGTAAATGTATCATCAACATCAATACCCTCAATATGAGAGTACCCTTTGCACACAAGTCATGCTTTGTTTCAAATAAAAACACTATATTCATTCATTTTGTTGAAAAAGACCCATTTTTTCCCAATAAAATTCTTGTCTTATGGTCTTGAAATAGTTTCCCACATTTGATTCTTCTCAATTTGGTCAAGCTCTTTATTCATGACCTAAACCCAATTCTCATCTCCAGCTGCTTCATCAAATAATTTAGGCTCTACTTGTGATAATGTTTCGCACAGAATTCGGGGATGACCTTCTGGATGGGAGATTCAAACGTTCCAATCAGTTTCTAACGGGTTTGTTCGTAGAACCGGAAACATCCAATGATTACACATCCATTTGGACCTACTTTCCAAAGGTAGGTGCTCATTAGCTTGTGGACCGATGAAGCTTAGGAATTTGCATTGGTCGAGAGGATGGGAGGTCGGACTCATCACACCTTTTTGAGGGAAATTATTTTCTACTCCGAGACTCTCTTTATAGATTTAAGTTATGTTCATGAATCCTTATTACATTACCAAGTATAAAGTGAGATTTCCTTTAGTTTTAACAATCAATGATTAAATATGTAAGAAATTTAGAGAATCTTTTATATGTATTCGAGGTTCTTCATCAATAGAGAATCATCTGTATCTATTTAGAGATTCTTGGTCAATGGTATCCTTCAAAACATTTATAAAAGTCTCTTGGTCATTATGATGACCAGGCTGGTTTTAAAGCCACTCAGTGGGGCACTTGAAGTTTATTGTCATTCAGAAGGACATGAATTATTTCAGAGTTGGGATCAAACCCGCAAATGGGCTACCTATGTATCCTTTGTTTTGGGAAAGGAATCAAAACCCATGTAGTTCGAGTAAGGGAGTATGACGTTTATGATTGATGGCTCAAAGAAGGATGTCATAATTACTTTTACACTCTAAGCTCACGTGAGTCATGCTCGGTGTGAGAAACAAGAGGTATTGGTAAAAAATTAGACAATTGTTCCATGAAAGATGCAATCATAAGAAATGGTTTGGGGCTTATGTATGTATGACTGCCCAGATAAATGAAGGTTAGGATTTACTTTAGGGAGAAAATCCATGAACAAGGTCCATAAAGGTATATGTGCTTCATGGAGATTTGAATACTCTAATCTTGGGGCTTACTCCTAAGGAGGATGCCCAAGTTAGGAGGGGACTTATGATTGGGTTTTAATCCTGAAAAGGAAACCCAAATCAAGGGTAAATTAGGACTGGTTAAGAGAAATTAAGGGACTTGGGGCTTACTCTTGAAAAGGAAGCCCAAAATTATGACTGGGAATTATTCCTGAAAAGGAGGCCCAGGTTAGGGGACTTGGGGATTACTCCTGAAAAAGAATCCCATGATTATGACTGTGTCTTATTACTAAAAAGGAGACCCAGGTTAGGGATTAAGGTTTGGGGCTTACTCCTGAGGAGGATGCCCAAATTAAGGGACTCGGGGCTTACTCCTAAGAAGGATGCCCAAATTTGAGATTGGGGCTTACTCCTAAGAAGGATGCCCAAATTAGAGGACTTGGGGCTTACTCCTAAGAAGGATTCCCATGATTATGACTGGGTCTTATTCCTGAAAAGGAGACCCAGATTAGGGATTAAGGTTTGGGGATTACTCCTGAGGGGGATGCCCAAATTAAGGGACTCGGGGCTTACTCCTAAGAAGGATGCCCAAAATTAGAGGACTTGGGGATTACTCCTAAGAAGGATGCCCATGGTTTGAGAATTATGATTGGTCCTTACTCCTGAGGAGGATGCCCAAGTTAAGGAATTAAGGTTTGGGGCTTACTCCTGAGGAGGATGCCCATATTTGGGAACTTTAAGAATTTGGGGCTTACTCCTGAGGAAGATGCCCAGATTAAAGGACTTATAACTGGGGATTATTCCTAAAAAGGAGACCCAGGTTAAGGATTCTCTCATCTTAAAGGATGAGGTTTAATGAATGAATTATCAATCTTTGGTGACATAAAAATGTATAAATCACTATGTTTTGAGAGATATTCCACAGAATTCCTTTCAAATAAGGAAGTAAAATCAAGAAATCATGCCATAAATGGCTTTGAAGAGTATCTTGAAGACTGAATCTTGAATAGGAAAGGTGAAATGGCTTAATAGGGGTAAAATGGGCAAGATGGGCACCCAAAAAAGGAAGGGTCGCGCAAGTCTTGGAAGGCGCGCAAGTTACTGCGGCGGCGCGCAAGTATTGGTCGTGCAGGTATACCTGCACGACACGTGGGGTACTTGCGCGATTTTCAACCAGCATTGAAATACTTGAGCGACTATTTATTAAAGCCTTTTGAATCCTCTTTAGGTTCTTCTAAAAAAGGGACGTGCAAGTTCTATTGAAGGAATAAAGGCGGCGCGCAAGTGTGACCAATTCCCTTATGGGATGGCCACTCAGGCGCGCAAGTGTTGATGAGTTTCAACACTTAGGCCTTCCTCCTCTTCTTTAGATCTTCCGTTCTAGGTAAGAAATTACCTTAGAAGTGTTCCAGAAGCTTTGAGAAGAGACTTGGGCGTCGGGAGCTTCAATTCGAGTTTCTAGAAAAAGATCCTCTCGAATGGGGGGCCCACAGGGTCTATTTATAGGCAGGAGAAGACCCCGGGCGGTTACCGGGCGGTTATCACTTAGGTCGCGCAAGTCACATGGGCGACCATGAGGCGGTGCGCAAGTATACCTGCACAACCACTAGGCAGCGCGCAAGTACTTGCACGACCACTAGGTGGCGCGCAAGTGTACTTGCGTGACCATGAGGGAACTTGCGCGACCTATGGGCAATGTTCTCCTTGTTCATCCCTTTGTCGATTTTTTGATGTTTCTTCAAAGGATGAATCACTTTGGACTAAGGTATTTCTTTTTTTTTTCAGTCGTTAGACTCTGTGACGGAAAGGAGCATCAACAAAAGTCCCCCCTCAGAGTTGGATCCGGAGAGAAAAGAGGATTTGACTCTGAGGTGAAAAGAAAAACAAGAAATCTGGCAGTTTAAAGTCATGCATGTCAGACATAAAGGGGCTAATGTTTAAGGTCGAAATAGCTTTGACCAAAATGGATTAAGATTGACACAATTCCTTGAAAATTCATCTGAAAACATATTACCATACTCAAGTATGAGGGAAAATATGTAAACTATGACTTAAGAATATTTGAATATGAGGAATGATATGAAAAAGAGCTAAAAGGCATTAGAAGAAGTAGTTTCCAAGAATGAAGTTACTATTATTTAACAAAACCCGTTAGGGGGTTGAATTATGCAGGGCCACCTAAGGGCATTGGCTGCATGGTCAAATAAATAGCATCTTTTAGCTGACAAGTCTGTTATGTGGACTGTTTATGCAAGGCCACCTATGGGCACATGCTGCATAGTTAGGCAAAATAACTCTCAGAAATTTACTTTCCTAGTGCTAAAAGCCAGTGAAAGTTTATGGAGATTCAAATTTTCTAAAGTATAGAGTTTTTTGTATGGGAAGAGGTACTTGAATATGGAGAAGATATTTTCAGACAAGATTATCGAAGAACTGGATGAATATCACTCCTACGAAGGTCTGACCCAAACGTAGGGAAGAAGAATAAACCATAGCCTTGAATACTTTTAGATCATGAAAAAGGATATGGGACAAATATGTTAAGGATGGCTATTTTTTGCAGATCTCTACATACCGTCATTTAAGAAAAATAAGGACAAAAGAGGCATTCTTCCCAAGAATGAAGTTACTATCATTTAACAAACCCGTTAGGGGGTTGAATTATGCAGGGCCACCTAAGAGAATTGGCTGCATAGTTAAATAAAATAGTATATTTTGGATAACAAGTCTGTTATGTGGACTGTTTATTCAAGGACACCTATGGGCACGTGCTGCATAGTCAGGCAAAAGAATTTTCAGAAGTTTGACATTTTTGTGACTAAAAGTCATGAAAAGGGTTATGAAGATCTGAAAATATTTAAGGTTAGGATTATAACACATAAAGATGGGTATTGTCCAATGTATATAGAGATACATAGGTCAATGATAACCATAATCATGTTGTGGCTGGGTCCTGAATTGAAATTTTGGACTTCACTATGTATCTCATAAGAATGAGAATCAAGCCATACGTAGTTCTTGAAATGCAGTTTAACGTCATGCAGGATGAAAATATGAGAGATCTTAGTTTAGGGTCATAGAGTTCGGACCATAATAATGAATACACAGTGTGTGTTTTCATGAGGACTTTTCAGCTAAGGGACTAAAATTGAAATTTGGGGTTAGGACCAAAAGACTTGGGGCTGGATTCGAGGGATACTCGAACGTTCCTACGTATCCCATAAGGATGGGAATCAAGCCCAAGTAGTTCTAGAACTACCCTTTGTAAAAATTTGGTTCGTACAAGTGAAGGGTGAAAGGGGACTTTAGTGCAATTATGGTTTAACCTGAGATAAAAAGTTTAGGTATTACCATGCATGAACGTAGTCTTTTGAAATGAAACATGATTGAAAAATCAATGTCAATAATAGTTCTCTCTCAAATGAGGAAATCAAAGAGTATTGTAATTTATTATCATACCGGACAAAAGTGTTTCATAGTTTAACGTCATATAACAAGGACTAAAGTGAATCAATGTAAAGATATTGATTCTAGGGGTGGTTTCATGAATCAACATCATATGAGATGGTGGTGAACCGATGTGAAGGGATTGGTTTTGGGCTTGAACCTTGGGAGGGTGCCTACATACCCAGCCTGGAGGGCAAGGATCAAAGTCTGTGTAGTTTAATTAAAGAATGAATTAATGATCAAGTTGTTCTTGGGGACAATGACCTAAAAAAAAATGTTGTTGGGACTTACACATGGTTAGCGGCCCAAAGAGAGTGTTATGGTTGAGGTTTTCTCTAAGCTCACATGAGTCATACTCGGTGTGAGAAACAAGAGGTAACAACAACCTTAACAATGCATAGTTTAATGTCATGTAGGACATATCAAGGGACTATGCAGTTTAAAGTCTTGCAGTTAGGACTATTGGTGCTGCACAGTTTAGTGTCATGTAACAGGGACAAAATACAGTTTAATGTCATGTAGGACATATTATGAACTTTCTGTAAAATTTAGCGTCATGTAGTTTGGACGATGGGAACAATAGATTTTAACGTCATATTGGACGAAAGGGGGACTGTGCAGTTTTAATGTCATGTAGTGAGGACAGAAGAGTGCATCATTTTAACGTCATGTTGGATGCATTGGGGATTTTTTCTACAGTTTAGTGTCATGTTGGACAAAAGTGTGAATAGTTTAAGGTCATACAGGACCTTTGATGATTATATAGTTTAACATCTTTCCGGACGTAAGGGACTTTTATACAGTTTAGCGTCATGTAGTTAGGACTTCAAAGTTTAACGTCTTGCTGGACATAAGAGACTTGCAAATAGTTTATGGTCATATGCATGGACCAGGGATGATGCAGTTTAAGGTCATGCTGGATGGTTTAGGGAACTTTTTTCACAGTTTAACGTCGTGTGGGACGAAGTTGCAGTTTAAGGTCATACTGGACCATTGCTGTATAGTTTAATGTCATATAGCAAGGACGAAATGGTGCTGCACAGTTTAGTGTCATGTTGCGGGGACATCCTCTTTTCTACAGTTTAACATCATGTTGGATGAAAATAGGGACTTCCCTACAGTTTAACGTCATGTTGGATGAAAAGGGGACTGTGCAGTTTAATGTCATGCAGTGAGGATAGAAGAGTGCATCATTTTAACGTCATGTTGGACACATTGGGGATTTTTTCTACAGTTTAGTGTCATGTTGGACAAAAGTGTGAATAGTTTAAGGTCATACAGGACCTTTGATGATTATATAGTTTAACGTCTTTCCGGACGTAAGGGACTTTTATACAGTTTAGCTTCATGTAGTTAGGACGTCACAGTTTAACGTCTTGCTGGACATAAGAGACTTGCAAATAGTTTATGGTCATATGCATGGACCAGGGATGATGCAGTTTAAGGTCATGCTGGACGGTTTAGGGAACTTTTTTCACAGTTTAACATCGTGTGGGACGAAGTTGCAGTTTAAGGTCATACTATACCATTGCTGTATAGTTTAACGTCATATAGCAAGGACGAAATGGTGCTGCACAGTTTAGTGTCATGTTGCGGGGACAAGTTCTTTTCTACAGTTTAACGTCATGTTGGACAAAAGTGAAAATAGTTTAAGGTCATATGCATAGACCGTGGATGATGCAGTTTAAAGTCATACTGGACTTTTAAGTTCTTATGTAGTTTAACGTCTTTCCGGACGTAAGGGACTTTCCTACAGTTTAACGTCATGTTGGACGAATTTGCAGTTTAAGGTCATACTGGACCATTGCTGTATAGTTTAACGTCATATAGCAAGGACGAACTGGTGCCGCACAGTTTAGTGTCATGTTGCTGGGACATTGAAGGTGACACAGTTTAACGTCATGTTGGATGAAGTTGCAGTTTAAGGTCATACTGGACCATTGCTGTATGAACCAATTGTAAGAATCTTGGTTCTGGGGACCATATTTTGTGTTTATACAAAATATTTCTTCAGAAATCTGGCATTGGTTGGAGTCATGATGAGTTCTCCATCCATTGATATTAATGAATAAGCTCCATTGGAGTAGACCTTATGTATTGAATAAGGTCCTTCCCATTTTGGTTCAATCTTGGGAGGATTCTTTCCTGGTATCATTGGTGTTCTGAGAACCAATACCAATTCTCCCTGAATGAATGAACGAAGACGAACTTTTTTGTTAAAAGCTCATGCTATTCGATTCTGATAGATTTCCAAATGGTGCAAAGTGCACAATCTTTTCTCATCTAACTGTTCCAATTCATTCAATCGCTTTTGGGATTTCTCATCTATAGATAACTAATCACAAATGGATACTCTGAGTGAGGGAAATTGAACTTCAATTGGCAAGACTGCTTCTGTTCCATATACCAACGAATATGGAGTTGACCGCATTGCATTGCGGGTGGTAGTCCGATAATACCATAAAGCATGGAAGAGTTTATCAGGCCATGACCTCTTATCTTTATCCACCATCTTTTGCAGTATATTTGAAAGAGTCTTGTTAAAGGCTTCTATTTGGCCATTGGCCGCCGCATGATACTGAGATGAATGGTTGGATTTAATGTTGTATTCTTGATACAATTTCTTCACCTCATAAGAACAGAAGTTGGTGCTGCTGTCCGTCAATATGGTATGAGGGACACCAAATCTAGTAATGATGTTAGACTTGATGAAGCTAACAATGCATTTAGAACTGACTTCTTTGAGAGGTACTGCCTCTGCCCATTTGGAAAAGAAATCAGTAGTAGTAAGAATGTACTTAAACTGCTTGGCCGTAGCTAAAGGGTAAGGTCCCATCACATCCATTCCCCATGTGGCAAATGGCCACGAGTATTTAGCTGTATGAAGCAACTCTGGAGGTTGATGAATGAAGTTGGCATATACTTGGAATGAATGAAACTTCTTTGTGAAATTAACACAATCTTGTATCATTGAAGGCCAAAAGTATCCAAGCCTTCGAATTTGATCAGACAGTCTATGTCCAGACTGCTGGGCACCACATACTCCTGCATGCACTTCTTTTATGACAGCCATTGTCTATTCACCATCAATGCATCTGAAGAGAACTCCATCAAAACCACGTTTGTATAGAATTTTCTCTAAGTGGTTTGGGCTATCATAAAGAGTAAAATTGACCACACGTCGCCGAATTTGTTCTTTCTCGGCTCTATCAGGTGGAAGTGTTCCATTTTGAAGGTATTCCCTAATAGGTGAAATCCATCCTGTAGTATGACCATATGGTTCAGGAATGGGACTAATTTCATTAATTTCCTCTGTTCTGGCTTGAACATAAGGTGAAATTGCACGACGGTGGGCAATACTGATGGTTGTCTCATCCTGATTTGGATCTGCTAAAGCTGTGGCTATATTAGCCAGTGCATCAGCTTGAGCATTTTGTGATCTTGGGACATAAAAAAATGTCAGTTCTGAAGGGAATTCTGCCATTAACTCTCTGACATAATCATATAAAGGGATTAATTCTTCTTTTCTGATGGAATAATCCCCATTGACTTGTTTGATTACCAGGTCTGAATCACCTTTCACCTTTAAGTGATTCACTTGTGCTTGGAGTGCTAAATCCAAGCCTGTAATGAGAGCTTGGTATTTGGCTTCGTTATTGGTACCACCTTCCCACAATAAAAAGGAATAAGGTACCACTACCTTATCTGGAGAAATGAGCACAATTCCTAAACCAAATTTGTTGAATTTAGGATTTTCCATTTTCTTCCCTGTTGGACTTCCGGAAGCACCATCAAAATACATTTCCCATGTTTGAGGATTCTCTTGAATAGAGAAAACTTCCTCATCAGGGAGTTCAATATCTGAAGACTTGTCTTCCACTGAAGGATGTTCAGCCAGGAAATCAGCCAGAGCTTGGCCCTTTATTGCCTTTTGAGACACATACTGAATGTCTAACTGCTGCAAAATAACTGCCCACCTTGCTAGACGTCCTGTAAGTATTGGACGACTAAGGATGAATTTGAGCGGATTATTGCGAGATACCAATTGGACCTCGTGATGTTGCAGGTAGTGTCTCAGTTTCTGAACTGCAAAGATTAATGCCAGACAGCACTTCTCAATACTTGAATACTGGGTTTCTGCTTCAAGCATAGTTCTACTGAGATAGTAGAGGCTATTTTCATTCCCAACATCATTCTTTTGAGCGAGAAAGGAACCTAATGATCTCTCTAGAGCTGTCACATAGAGGATAAGTGGTCTACCTTCAACAGGTGACATGAGTACTGGTGGAATCAAGAGGTATTTCTTGAGAACATCAAACGCTTCTTGACATTATACAGTCCACTGGTAAGTGACTCCTTTCTTCAATAAAAGGGTAAAGGGTAAACTTTTGCCTGCCAAATTGGTGATGAAACGCCGAATATAGGCTAAGTGTCCTTGAAGTCCTCTTAATTATTTCAAATTCTGAGGAGGTGACATACCAAGGATTGATTTGGTCTTCTCAGGATCGACTTCAATACCATGATGGCATACAACAAAGCCAAGGAATTTTCCTGAGGTTACCCCAAAAGCACATTTTAAGGGGTTCATCTTCAAATTATGTTGTCGAAGCTTGTGGAATATTAATTCCAAATAAGCCAAGTGATTAGAACGTTGTTTGGATTTAACCACCAAATCATCCACATAACACTCAACAAACTTCCCTAAGAAAGGTTTAAAGATACGATGCATGGCGTGTTGATATGTTGCACCTGCATTTTTTAACCCAAAGGGCATCACCCGATAACAAAATACACCTTGAGGGGCTCTGAAGGCTGTAGATTCCTCATATTCTGGGGCCATTCGGATATTATTATATCCGGAATATCCATCCATGAAGGAAAGTACTTTATATCCAGCGATTGCATCAATTAAGAGTTCTGTAATTGGAACTGGGAAATCATCTTTAGGACAATACCGATTAAGATCTCTGAAATCGATGAAAACCCTAATTTTTCCGTTCTTCTTATTTACAAGGACAATATTAGCCAACCACTTGGGATACTAAACTTCTCTGATGAAGTTAGATTTGATCAGCTTATCCACTTCAGCTTCAATTTTGGAAGCATAAGTTGGGTGTTTTCTTCTCGCGGCTTGTTTAAATCCTCGATGTTCTTTTGATAAACCCAAATGATGAGTAGCAACATCAGGATCAAGCCCAGACATTTCTGTATAGTTCCAAGCAAAAATATCTTTATTTTTCTTTAGAAAAGAAATATACATCTCTTTCTCTTCAAGGGTCATAGCCGCACTAATTGAAGTGGGGCGTGGATCTTTCTCTGTACCCAGATTTACTTCTCTGAGTTCATCCACAGTGGTAGAGATACCTTCTTCAAATGCTGGAGGAGCATCTCTAAGATCTTCCTCTTTCTCTTCATCACGTGCTATTTCTTCCATTTCTACTTGCAAAGTAGATGCCAAAACGAAATTCTCATGATCATAAGAGATGTCAAAATTTTCACATTTTGAAGAAGAAGCTTCCATTTCTGACCCTATTGATGATAAAGGGTCTTCTTTGGGAAATAAAGAGGAGATGATGGATTGAGAATCAACATCATTATTCACCTCTGATGTTGTTATAACTTCTTCTGGCCTTATTGGAAAAGTGTAGACTTATTGGACTTCAGCAGATGAAATGAAAACGTCACCACTTGTGCTTTCATCACTGTTTGGTAGGTTACCAATTTCTCCCATGTTTTCTGGCTCGATTGCCGTAATTGACATTATGGATCTTTCCATAAGAGTATTTTGATTTGGGCCTATTTTGTCAATTTGATTAATAGGTAACACATAATCTGTACTCACATGTGTAAATGGATTTATTGGAATTTTCTTCAAACCATATGGAGCATTAACTTTGGTAATTTCCTTCATTGTAGATTTTTCTCTTCCTTTCATGTGATAAAATTCTGCCTCAATGTATTGAGACTCACATGTCTTGAACGGGGCCTTATCACCATACAATGTTCCAACTTGACAATTGAAACAGTATTTGAGACATTTATGGTATGATGAAGGAATAGCTGCATGCTGATGTAGCCAGGGTCTTCCAAGAAAGATGTTGAAAGCTGAGTCTTGATCAACAATCATGAAATACGAATTGGATACAAGATCTCCAAACTGAGTTCTGAGTGTAACTTCACCCAGTGGTTCTTGTTCATTTTTATCATATCCTTGTAACATCATAGTAGAAGGAGATAAATCATATTTCGTGAGTCCCAATCGACGAAGTGTACGAATGGGCATGAGGTTGACTCCTGAACCATTGTCAATGAAAGCTCTTCGGATATCTACACCATTGACTTTGCCAGATAAGTACAAAGGTTTTATGTGCCCATGCACAACATCATCTTCATCTTTATCAGTAAAAGATATCACTGCATGTCATTCTGCAGGATTATTCTCTATGTGATAGACTTCAGCTGCAGTAATTTTAGCTTCAAACTCATGAGGACTTGACAAAACTTCGATGAATGCTTCCCGAAGATCTTTTGACATATTCAAAGCATCCAAAATTGATAACTTGGCTGGTAATTGGGCCAAGTGTTTCAATATATCATACTTTTGATCTAAAGGTCTGCCTTTACCAACAGGAATATGTGGTTTAGTAGGTACCTTGGAAGTAGATGCTTTGGAAGCTGATGCATCTTGTATTGAGATAGAAGTTGGAAACATCCTTGGTTTTGGAAGATTAGACTGATTAGATCCATTTACTTGCTGAGATAGAGAATATGGAACCTTTAATCGGTCTTCCAAAATAACTGTGCCAAAACTGAGTTGGCCATTGGCAGAAGAACTTGGGTGTTCTTTTTGAGCTCGCTGAAGGGCTCTACCACAAGTTTCTGCTGCATATACAGTGCTAGCAGGGGTAGAATTGGAGTAGTGGCTTCGGAAAGATCCACGTCTTCCCCTGTATCCTGAACCTATAGAACTTCCTCGGATTCCCTTATTTGATACAGGGAATTCAGGCTCATCAAGACTGGAATATGGATCTGTTAATTGAATCATATTCACAGAACCGAAGATTAACTCTTTGTCTGATAAAGACTCTGCCTGATTAGCCTATTTAGGCTGTTCCGTTTGGTGGGGCGGTGCCCGTGGCTTTGAAGTAGATGGCATGAAATCTTCTAGAGTCAAAGACAACTTAGGCCTTGATACATACTCATATTCTTATGATTCCTCTTTCTTCATTGAATTGCGCTGCCCTTTTGAGGATTTGTCTTTTGATTGAGGCTTCACTGCAGCTTTTGTAGGAGACACAATTGGTTTCTTAAATTGTGTTCGCAAAATGGAATGGGTCTGATTGATTGTCTTTCTGACCATCCAATCATCATATTTTTGCGCAGTTTTTCTTTTGACTTCCTGCCACTCACCTCCTTCCTCTGGATCTGTAGCGGTAACACACGCTACATGAGCTGAAGAACCCTTCAATTTGACTTGTCCTAAGTCAACCATCTTTTGTAGGAGGTCTTTAAAGACAAAACACTCCTGGATGGGATGCCCCAACATTTGATGAAAGGGACAATAATTGGGACGGTCTTCATCTCCTTCCTTGTTTGGCCTCTTGGGCACTGGTAATTGAACCAAATTATTTTCCAGAGCTGAAATGAAGTAACCAGGAACCTGCTCACTTCGGAAAGAGTATGTTTTACTCTTCAAATCATCAAATTGTTTTCGTCGTTGATCTCTTTGATCATTTGGACGAAACGACCTTTGTTGTTGGCGTTCAGGAGGTGGAGCCTTTCGAGAAGATGAAGGTTTTGAAGTAGAAATAGTTATAGGTGCTTGTTTAAGAATAAATGTAGCAGTTTCCGCTTTACCCATTCTCCTTCCTGGAACTGATGGAATTACACGAGATTTAGCCTTATCCTGTATAAGGGAATCTTCAATCTGCTGAACGATTGAAGTAAGGTCTCAAAACCCTCTTGTTTATTTCACAGGGATCAATGGTGTGCGTAATTTGTCACGCAAATTTGCCACACAGATTGGCAACAACTCTTCCTGAGGGAGTGCTAAACTCAAGGAATATGTTAATCCCTTATAGCGAGCAATAAAATCAGAGACTCTTTCATTATCCATTTGCTTGCAGTTTGTAAGATCGAAAACTGTCATTTTTGGCAAAGTTGAGCTGAACTGAAGAAGGAATTTTTGACGAGATCCTCCCATCTGATGAATGACCGGGATTGCAAGCTTGTATACTAGACAAAATCTAGTCCTTGCAAGGTTCACACAAAGCATCTGAGTTTCACTGCTTCTTGCTGCTTTGGAGTTCCCATCATAGGATCACAACAAGACACTTAATGTGTCAAATGTTGTTCAGGGTCGCCTGGTCCATTGAAATTAGGGAAAACAGAGTTTCCAAAACTGGATGGAGGAGAAATTGAATCTACCCATTTAGGGTAAACTTTCTTTTCAGGTTGAACTTGCACCCGTCTCCCTTCCATAGTTTCTAACCGAGCTGTTAATGACTCAATAGTAGTTATTAACTTTTGAGAAACATCAGGTTGAACTTGGTTTTGGGTAGGTGCAATGAATGGAGCTTGGACAGGCGTGGTGGTTGGTGCTGCAACTGATGGTAGTGCTGCCAACCATTGTTGCGTTTGACCCGTAGGATTAGACCTCTAAGGGTGTACTGATAAAGGAGGATATTCCTGATCCATCTCAGTAGTTACAACAAATTCCTTCTGCTGGACTTCAGAATTCTTAAGAAGAAGACTACTCTGAAGTAGTTCTGCATTCAACCTTCTTAATTCTTTCATTTCTTCCTCCTATTGTGAAAACCTTTGCTCTAACGAGAGCGATTGACCTTATCCAGAGGAAGGATATGTAACCTAATTCTTTCCCTTCCCTTTGTTGGATACCTTTTGGAGTAAGGGAAGTGGATTACCTAGGTTTTGAGTAATCCTTTGATTTCATGTACGCACACCTTCTTCATTTGTATCGGCACGTACATTTTCTTGAGTAGGACGCTCTTCATCTGAGTACCCTGAGTGAACCTCCTCTGGTGGATTATCAACAACGGCATTGATGACATTGATTGATGCATAATGCATCGCATCCCTTCTATCAACATTTCTGTGATATTGTCTTCTTTCATGTCTTTGATGAGACATTGCCTTTTGTTGATTCAATCTTTTAGGAACTTCTTGACGAGCTATAACTTGGAGGGAATCTCCTGATAATTTGGATCTTCGTTCCTCTTGTGGATTCTTCCCCAATCGAGAAAAGACCGATATTCTCTGAGAAGGGGATTGATGATTTGAAAGAGTCCCCAGTCTCGAGGACTGGGGATATTCCTGCTGATTCCGCTCAACTCCTCGAATCCCATTTGTTGACTCTGAGGGTTCGGTTAAAGAAGTCCCCAGTCTGACAAGCTAGGGTGGCTCTTGACATGCTAAGTCTGAGATCTTCTTAAAAGATCTCTTGATCTTGCGAATCTTAGTTCGGAAATTAGCTGGATGCATTAGCCTGTATCCACTTTTATCACATGGTTCAACAGACCGTTGGATGATTTCCGAAACTTTTGTTATTTGATGATGTGTTTGCTCCATACAAGAGGCTTGTGCAATATTCTCGCCTGCTTGATGTAGGAGAAATTCAACAACTTGTTCTCTATATGCTTGATTTTGAGAGGAACTAGTTGAAGCCTGTTCTTGAGAAAGCTTTTGATTATGAACAAAGCCCATTGACTGTGGCCGGCCATGGGCAATAACATTGCATGAGACCATTTTCGGAGGGCTTTGCTGATTGGAAAGCACTGTGAAATGTAGTGCTCCGTGAACACCCCATCCTCTGATATGAACATCAGATGGAGCATTGGTAATTAACTGACGCAATTTTCTTAGTGCGCCAAGGCATGAACGTTTAAGGGTTCTCTGCTGCTTTTCAGCCTTCAGATACCGAGAGACTGATAGAGATACCAAATCAATATGACACTGTAGCCCTTCTATTACATTAATATGATGTTCATATTCATCATAAGATAATACCTTCTTCTTCAATTGACAAAGATTTTTCCATATGTTGAGACGAATATCATGGATTCCATCATCCATCAACATCTTTGGAATGTCGTGCTGGGAGTCAGCCAAAGGCCAAAACATGACTGGTACCTCAAATTTTTCCAGTTTTTTCCTCACGTTCATCATTTCCTCTTTATCATTAAATGAAGATTCTTCTACCTGTTTTGACCAGAGTTGGTGTTTCTTTGTTGCTTCATCGGATTCAACAAGATTGGTAGAGAAATCATTGATCAAACTATAAGATGCATGACTTAGGGGTGGTTCGGAGAATGAACTACACCCTGGGCTATCTTCTGATTGAGAAAGTATTTCACTTGTTAGCGATAAAGCATCAGACATGACTGGTTTCACATTTGCAAGTGCCTCAAGATAATAGGGCTTTCTCGGCACTACATTGTCCACTGGAGTATTTTCCAGGCAATGTGAATCACTACTATGGAGAGGACTTTCGCAGTGAAGTTCATCATCATGGGGAGGACCACCATAATGGGTTACAACAAAAGATGAGATCTCTTGCTCCTTGGTCTTCTGACCACACAGAGGGTTCCTGTGGCTCTCATATGAAGATGAAACTTCAAGATTGACCGAATTGTCACGAAGCAAGCCTTCATGAGAAAGTTTCTGTTGAAGACTTTTGGAATTAATGTTCCCGTTATTGGGAACTGAGGGAGTAGAATCTTGAATTCCAACAGATAAATGTCTGAGGGCTTCAAGAACTCCAGCATCGAGCAAAGCCTTGTTGCTGATTGGCCTTTGATCTCCTGACTGTGCTGGGTGGATCTTTTTCTTAGATGCCTTCTTACTCGCTTTGGAAACCACTTGTTGACGAAAGTGGTTACTCTGAGCAGGTGTATGTGCCTGATCAGGAAAGATGGTCAGGTTAGGCTGATGATCTCCACTCAAATCAGGTGTATGTGCCTGACTTGGTTGTCCGTATGATATGGGGGAGTATGCCCCATAACCCTCTTGGATTGGAACAGATGTGTGTGTCTGTTCTGGAGTGAATCGTTGATGTGTCACTCCACTGCTAGGGATAGATTTATGTGTCTTTCCCTGAGATGATGTTGAAGCTGTTATGATATCCTGGAAAGCATCCAGAATATGAGCAGGAATTTGCCTCTGCTCTTTCACCATTGACAAAATATGCTTGGTGACTTCAGCCGCCGGAACGGGAATATACGTCCATTCCGGGTTTGGAGTAGGTGTATGTGCCTGCTCCTATCCTCCTTTTCCTGTCAGTGAATCCTGACAGTACTCATGTGTGGGGGAAGAGAGTTGAGTCTGCCTCCTATTTGTCGTCGGGGCTTTCCGACTGACTTCTCCGTGCGCTAACAAGCGAGACTGTTGGTAGGCTTGATTAGTATTAGCAGGTGTATGTGCCTGCTGATTACACTTTGCCAAATGCGGTTGACGAGATCCATCATATGTAGTCAGACGAGCCTGTTGACTAACTGGTGATGTATAAGCAGGTGTATGTTCCTGCCTATAGTACTCCGCCGGAATTGCCTGGCGGGATTGGCGTGATGCTGCCAGACGAGTCTGCTGGACAGCGGAATTAAAACGGGCAGGTGTGTGTGCCTGCTCGTTGTTCGCCACCAAGTTAGGTTGGTGGACTTCTCCGGAGATGGCAGGGATGAAAACCTGCCCATTTTTGACCGGATTCCGCCTCTGGCGGTTCGTCTTGCCTGCTCGGGTTCGAAGAACCTGAGCCGAATGCCTGGAGTCGGTACCCTCATCATGTTGAGGGCGCACTACCGCACGAGTCTGGCGGCGATTGTTTATGGGAGCCCTCGGGAAGGACTCCTGTATTTTTGAATTAAGGCCCTGAGGGACCTTCTCATTCACTTCCTCAGAGTAAGGGAGTGAATGGAAATTGCGTTCCGGGGATAACGACCCGAAACGGTTGGAGATGGTAGTCAGCACCGCCTGCCTCTTGATCACTGGTCGTCGTTGTCCGGACGACCTGTGTGAGTTGTTTACTTGGAGGGCCTGTCGGGCAGCCTCCAGAGTTGGGATGGTACCGTGTTGACGGTACTCCTTAACCAGCACATTTGATACCCAACGTTGAAGACGCTGAGTAGGTGATGTCATCCTCAGAGAGGATGAAGATCCAGTAGGAATAGCAGCAGTGGTATTTGCAGCAGCAGTATTCACATATGTGAATTTGAGAGCAGCCATTATGAAAATACAGAAAATCTTGGAAAAGAGTGCCTGTTTGATATAACAGATGTAATCGTGATAAAAATCAGCCACTTCATCCTTTGGATGAGCACATATATCAATGATTGTTTTTGTTAGCCCTCTTATTGAGTTTTAAATAGGGGCTTAACAAATAGGTAAAACATCATTTTAACTTGGATAAGAATTCACATCGAGTTCACCATTTTTGTTTCACACGGAATTCGGGGATGACCTCCTGGATGGGAGATTCAAACATTCTGATCGGTTTCTAACGGGTTTGTTCGTAGAACCGGAAACATCCAATGATTCCACATCCGTTTGGACCTACTTTCCAAAGGTAGGCGCTCATTAGCTTGTGGACTGATGAAGCTTAGGAATTTGCATTGGTCGAGAGGATGGGAGGTCGGAATCATCACACCTTTTTGAGGGAAATTATTGTCTACTCCGGGAATCTCTTTATAGATTTAAGTTATGTTCGTGAATCCTTATTACATTACCAAGTATAAAGTGATATTTTCTTTAGTTTTAATAATCAATGATTAAATATGTAAGAAATTTAGAGAATCTTTTATATGTATTCGAGGTTCTTCATCAATAGAGAATCATCTGTATCTATTTAGAGATTCTTGGTCAATGGTATCCTTCAAAACATTTATAAAAGTCTCTTGGTCATTATGATGACCAGGCTGGTTTTAAAGCCACTCAGTGGGGCACTTGAAGTTTATTGTCATTCAGAAGGACATGAATTATTTCAGAGTTGGGATCGAACCGGCAAATGGGATACCTACGTATCCTTTGTTTTGGGAAAGGAATCAGAACCCACGTAGTTCGAGTAAGGGAGTATGACGTTTATGATTGATGGCTCAAAGAAGGATGTCATAATTAATTTTACACTCTAAGCTCACGTGAGTCATGCTCGGTGTGAGAAACAAGAGGTATTGGTAAAAAATTAGACAATTGTGCCATGAAAGATGCAATCATAAGAAATGGTTTGGGGCTTATGTATGTATGACTGCCCAGATAAATGAAGGTTAGGATTTACTTTAGGGAGAAAATCCATGAACAGGGTCCATAAAGGTATATGTGCTTCATGGAGAATTGAATACTCTAATCTTGGGGCTTACTCCTAAGGAGGATGCCCAAGTTAGGAGGGGACTTATGATTGGGTTTTACTCCTAAAAAGGAAACCCAAATCAAGGGTAAATTAGGACTGGTTAAGAGAAATTATGGGACTTGGGGCTTACTCCTAAAAAGGAAGCCCAAAATTATGACTGGGACTTATTCCTGAAAAGGAGGCCCAGGTTAGGGGACTTGGGGCTTACTCCTGAAAAGGAAGCCCATGATTATGACTGGGTCTTATTCCTGAAAAGGAGACCCAGGTTAGGGATTAAGGTTTGGGGCTTACTCCTGAGGAGGATGCCCAAATTAAGGGACTCGGGGCTTACTCCTAAGAAGGATGCCCAAATTTGATATTGGGGCTTACTCCTAAGAAGGATGCCCAAATTAGAGGACTTGGGGCTTACTCCTAAGAAGGATGCCCATGATTATGACTGGGTCTTATTCTTGAAAAGGAGACCCAGATTAGGGATTAAGGTTTGGGGCTTACTCCTGAGTAGGATGCCCAAATTAAGGGACTCGGGGCTTACTCCTAAGAAGGATGCCCAAAATTAGAGGACTTGGGGCTTACTCCTAAGAAGGATGCCCATGATTTGAGAATTATGATTGGGGCTTAGTCCTGAGGAGGATTCCCAAGTTAAGTAATTAAGGTTTGGGGCTTACTCCTGAGGAGGATGCCCATATTTGGGAACTTTAAGAATTTGGGGCTTACTTCTGAGGAAGATGCCCAGATTAAAGGACTTATAACTGGGGATTATTCCTAAAAAGGAGATCCAGGTTAAGGATTCTCTCATATTAAAGGATGAGGTTGAATGAATGAATTCTCAATCTTTGGTGACATAAAAATGTATAAATCACTATGTTTTGAGAGATATTCCATAGAATTCCTTTCAAATAAGGAAGTCAAATAAAGAAATCATGCCATAAATGGATTTGAAGAGTATCTTGAAGACTGAATCTTGAATAGGAAAGGTGAAATGGCTTAAGAGGGGTAAAATTGGAAAGATGGGCACCCAAAAAAGTATGGGTCGTGAAAGTCTTGGAAGCCGCACAAGTTACTGCGGCGGCGCGCAAGTATTGGTCGCGCAGGTATACCTGCGCGACACATGGGGTACTTGCGCAATTTTCAACCAGCATTGAAATACTTGAGCGACTCTTTATTAAAGCCTTTTGAATCCTCTTGAGGTTCTTCCAAAAAAGGGACGCGCAAGTTCTATTGAAGGAATAAAGGCGGCGCACAAGTGTGGCCAATTCCCTTAAGGGCTGGCCACTCAGGCACGCAAGTGTTGATGAGTTTCAACACTTAGGCCTTCCTCCTCTTCTTTAGATCTTCCGTTCTAGGTAAGAAATTACCTTAGAAGTGTTCCATAATCTTTGAGAAGAGACTTTGGCGTCGGGAGATTCAATTCGAGTTTCTGGAAAAAGATACTCTCGAATGGGGGGCCCACAGGGTCTATTTATAGGCAGGAGAAGACCCCGGGCGGTTACCGGGCGGTTATCACTTAGGTCGCGCAAGTCACATGGGCGACCATGAGGCGGCGCACAAGTATACCTGCACAACCACTAGGCAGTGCGCAAGTACTTGCACGACCACTAGGTGGCGCGCAAGTGTACTTGCGCGACCATGAGGGAACTTGCTCGACCTATGGGAAATGTTCTCCTTGTTCATCCCTTTGTCGATTTTTTGATGTTTCTTCAAAGGATGAATCACTTTGGACTAAGGTATTTCCTTTTTTTTCAGTCGTTAGACTCTGTGACGGAAAGGAGCGTCAACAGATAAGTATGATGTTTGATGTAGAGACTTCATCCTTCTTGTCTACATTAGTGTTGTCTTATCACCAATTATGTTCTGCCTATAAATTTTAGCTTTTCTTTATGATCTATGGGAAGACATTGATTTATTCTCATCATATGAGTCTTCTTCTGAACCAATCTTTAAAGATATAGCATATCCTGATATTCTTATCTCTTCATCACTATCCTCCTAAGTCTGATCAAGTATTTGTTGAAGATTCTATTCATTTTCTACTATAGTCACATCATGACTTTCAACTATCTTTACCATCCACGTATTGAATCATTTGTATTCTTTTCTTTTCTTTGAGTAGCCAAGAAATATCCCTTCATCCTAATGAGATTCAAACTTCCTATGTTTCTCCTTACTGATAATGAAAAATTTACTTCTGAATATTTTAAAGTACTTTAATGATGGATTTTTACACAACATAACTCATATGGACTCTTCTCCTCTTTTGAAAAAAGTAAAGATCGATTTGAAGTGTATACTTCTGTTATCACTGCTTCTTTACAGATTTTTTACGAAAGGTCTTTCTAAATGAGCATTGTTCTGTCCATGTTGTTGACAATCTGATTTCTTATCTCAAATACTCCATTATACTATGGAGTTCTTACTGCTAAAACTCGATGCCTTATCCCATGTTTTTCTAGATAATACTCCACTTGGCTATTTGTGAACTCTTTTCCATTATCTATTCGAATTGTTTGGATTTTCAGACCAAGCATATTTTGACATTCCTGTCGATATCTTGTAATACAAACAAACACTTCAGATTTGTGGGTGATTATTAAAACCCATGCCATTATGATATAGTCATCAATGAATAGAACATAATATCTCATCCCATCAATAGCCCTTGGGGAAATTGGAACACACACATAAATATGCACCAGATCAAGCAATCTTATTGACCTTTGCTCCTTTTTTTTACATGTATTTCAAATGATCTTCCCCTATTGGTAGGCATCACACATATGAGTATGATCACATGATAATATAGGGAGATTTTGAGCTACATAATATTCTACCAGATCTTCCAAGGAACCTTGGATTATGTTCCCAAGACACTTATGCCATCACTTGTTTTCTTCATCCTTGGACAGAAAGCACATATCTTCTTCTCCACTTACGAGGAATAGATTTCATTTCATACGCTTTAATTGTAACACAAAAACACCATACTTTTTCTTGATGATACATAATTTCTTGGAAAAACTTATGGCATGTCCTCAGTCACACAATTTACTAATACTAAGAAAGTTGTGACTAATTCCCTCAACAACCAGAACTTCTGCTCGTCTCATGTATTTTCCTCCAAACTTGGATTTTCCAGAACCAATAATTTTCAAGCCCTCATCATTACCGAATCTTACAATAACTTCTTTATCATACATGATTCTGGATACTAGATTCTTATTTCCTGTCATATGGGAAGTGCATCCACTATCAATTATCCATATCCCAGTGTGATCTGATACCTTGAACACAATTTCTACAACCACAACCTGCTTGACCCTTTTCTTTTTGGCCCAAGAATTTGAATTCATAACCGACATGGAATGATAATCTTGATCTTACTTAGTATATGATGGGTTAGATTTAACCTACATAGCTACAAATAGATCTTTAATTTTCATCTCACAAGAAGATAATTTGGGCTGCTTCTTAGGAATAAATTAAGTTTGCCTCAGCACATTCCTCTACATTGTTGATGTGCAATATCTTTCCATATGTCCGAGACCTTTACAATTGAAACAATGACCATCAAATTATGAACTGAAATTTTGATCTCTGTATGACCACCTATGTTGGTCTTGTTCCCTTTGGTACCTATTTTCTATGGAACATACATTTTGAGAGTGTCCCATCTTACCAAAACAACAACATCTTATGTGAGGTACATTCTTGTGTGGCAATGATAAACCACTAGTTATGCCTTGGGTTCTATGAATCTTCTGGTTCTACTTTATACCCAAATCAGTCTTCAATATTGGAGTGGGTGATTGTGGTATAACTTGAACCATAAATGATTCCTATTTTAGATCAAGCCCCTTTTGTTATGATGGACCATTCTGCTCAAGTATCATCTTATCTATTGCTTGTATGATCTTCTTTCCTGATGTTGAACCAAGAGTTATAAGTTTATCCTGATCTTCAATTATTCACCGCAGACTGATGACCTATTCTTCTAGATGCTTGATACATTTTATTTGATCTTTTATAGTTTCAATCAAACTTTTAATTTCTATTTTCTATTATTCAATTTTGAGTTTGTACTCAATCACCTTTTCTGAGCTTTTTGGGATTGAAGACCTCAGATTTTCAATTTCTGCATTCAGATCAGAATTCTCTACTTTCTGCTATTTCATAAAGAGTTTGGCATCCTAAAAAACTTTGTTAGATTTCTTTTTTTGCCTCTCAAAATATCTACCTCTTCAAGGGAAGATTCTAGTTCATCTTGAAGACCAACCCTTCCTTCTTCATTGTCACTTTAAACTCTTGTTAATGAATTTCTAGAAACTATAACCAAAGCATCTATTTTATTATCCTTGTGGTCCTTCAACTCTTCTGCCTCATATTCCTCTTAAATTTCATCCTCTTGTGAAATAAGATTCTTCTTTTTGAAGAACTTTCTTCTAGTACTTATCCTCCCTTTCTCATTTGATGAATACTTCTTCTAGGTAATTTCATAATTTTCTTCATTTTCATCAACAAACTTCTTAGGACACTTTAATGAAAAATTCCCAATCTTTCCACATTGAAATCATGAAAATGTAAGTTTAATTTTGAACTTTCCTTTTCCTATTTACAGATTACAGGATAGAAATGACATGACATCATCCATATTTTCTTCCTCCAGACTATTTTCAACGAATAGATTCTTCATGGCCTTGAACGCCACTTTCTTTGACTTCTCCTTTTCCATTTCATCATTTTCATCATTTCTCATTTCATATGCTACAAGGGTATTGTGCATGTTATCTAGTGTCAGCTATTTCAGGTCTTTGTCTTCTAATGCTGAAACTTTTGGATTGAACCGCGGTGGAAGTTTCCTCAATATATGTTTCACAATCTTTATATGTTCAATGACTTCTCCAAGAACCCACATGTATTCTACAATAATATTTTTCCTATTAAAGAATGCATCAATAGTCTGATTAGGATTAATTCTGATATCCTCATGCTTGTTCCACAAAACCTTCAGCTTTTCTTCTCAAACTTTTGTGTCTCCCTCATAAATGTTCTACAATTTTTTCCACATTTCATGTGATGTTTTACAGGACATCACCTTCATATAGATTGCATTTGATAGGTCTCCCCCTAAATCATTGATCCATTTAGCATCAAAATCCAATTCTATTTTTTTAGCTTCTAACAAAGCACCTTTATTAATGTTAGCTGATATTACATGCATAGTTGCTGTGAAGACATCCATCCCTACTGATCAAAAGTAGTGCTGCATTCGATTCTTCCATAGTTGAAAATTATTTTCGTTAAAAATCAGAATTCCTTTATGATTGAACACCTCTATTTCTTCTTTTGAGATAGAAACACTAACTTTAAACCTTTACCTATGATACCAATTGTTAGGTCCACTAGGTCGAATACCCTGAGGGGGGGGGGGGTGAATCAGGGTATGGTAGATTAAAACTTTATCCCTTTTGGATCTTGTTTTGTTGTTAGAAAAAACTCAATTATATATTCCTCCCATAGAAATATACAAATAGATATTAAATCATGCATAGGATACAACGATTTTTTCTTGGTTCACCCTCACTGGGATACGTCTAAGGAGAATGCAACGACAATGTGCCGATGTACCAAATTTACTAAGGCTCACGACCAATAATGAGTACAATGTTCGAGCTAGATCTTCTATGTCTAGGATAACTGTCTTTACAAGGTTTAGGGTCAGCTCACTATATTCCCAAGGGTCACTCCTTATGCCTCTTTCTCTGGATCAGTGCTGGTGGAAAGGGTCATCGTCTTCCTCTTCCTTCGCTCACTGCTATTGGAAAGGAACCCACTCACAGTTTATAGACTTCCAGGTCAATCAAAATTTATGGAAATGTATGTCCCTTCATTTTAATTAATTCCTACATCCTTAACTATATATAAATGCTCTATTGAAGTCCCTTTTTCACCCGTATATAAAGTCCACCTTCCCTATAACAACCCTGTTTTTTATTACACACTTAAACCTGATTTATTACATAAAATATTCACTTAATAAAACATAGAAGATCGATAGGGATAGTGTATTTTTGGATTAGTAACATTACATAACATCTTAGAACATAAAACACACAACATCTTAGTTGAAAACTTCCTTTACATGACTACTACATTCCCTCATACTTAGCATTGCATGAGATAACTTGAGGGTATGCATAAGAAAAGGGTGAGCTATAAAGACCAGTAAGAGAATAAACATGGAATAACATGAGGAATACAATACATGTTATACAATAGGCATATAAATGAATCACAAGAGAAACATGAACATAAAGGCATGATAAAGCATGATAATCATAACATGGAAATGTGACAACAACACTTAACATGGAATTAGCATGAGCCAAGGCTCATTGCACATGGAGCATGAGTAAACCCTCATTTCACATGAAGCATGAGTAAAACCTCATTGAAATTAAATTAGCATGAGTCAAAACTCGTTGCACATGACGTATCATGATACTATACTTTACTCAATGCATTGGAGCGCTATCAGGGCACACCCTTCTTAAACATTTCATTTCATGGATAAGTGTGCCACATGGATCATATAACATGGAATCAATCAACACCATAAGTTATTAAAAGATTAATTAATGTGGAATAAATACATGAATGTAACATTCAATAGGTATATGTGCATAATGGTGAATAACCTTGATAGAGACATGGGTATGATATTCACTACACAATGATCTTGGCTTGGAAGAATGCGGTGCAATTTCGGCAGCATAACAACATGACATAAGGATTCATGAAAATAGTTGATGATATAGAAAAGGGTGTCTCATCATATGTATATGAAATGGACAGTAAGGGGGTAATATGGAAACATGTCCCAACAAATGTAATGGAATTTAAATGCATAATACAAAATAATTACTTGGATGTAAAAGAGGAGAGAGAAATCCCTCACAAAATTTCGGCATGGTAACGGGTGTACATGGGAGGATTTAATGAGAGTGAAAGGGGTCTCCAATCATCCAAAAATAAATAGGAAAATATGGGGGAGGTGTGAAATCATACGCCAACATTTTTAATTGAAAACAAAAGGGCATAACAACTTAAAGAAAATTAGACAAAAATGAGAAAGGAAGAAATCACTTACTTGGAAGTGTGATCCCAAAGGATTGGGAGAGGCTTGAGAGAGGATTATTGGGAGATTGGGGCACCTTGGGAGGATTCTAGAGAGATTAGGGCAGGGGTTGGTCGAAATCCAAAGGCATTTAGTGAAGAGGAATTGGGAGCTTGGGTGGGTTTATATAGGAAAGGAGAGGGAATTCTTTATTATTTAGGTTTGGGACACCTCACATTAAACTAATAAATACCACAAACCATCCCATGGTTTTTTTCCAAATGGGAGTGGAAAAAAATATTTTATAAGGCCAATGGCCAAACTTCTTAAAATAATAGGGTTGCTTATGTGGAGGTGAGTCACACTCTCAAGGAAAACAATTTAAAATGACAAAATGTTTTATAAGTCTTGGAGGGTCCACAAAAGCTTTGTAAAATAAATAAAACAAATCTAAAATCACATTATTTTAATTCTAAAACATATATTGGCAGAACATAGTGTTTATAGTATTTTATTACCTCACTATTGGGTCATTATGATGTCATAAAAGACATTATATATTTAAATGGTATTTAATTTTTACCCAAAAATTCGACTGTCTCAGAAAATTATGAAAAATTCACCGTTGGATAATTTTGACATCCTGATTAGAAAAATAATATTCATTTAATCTAAATAATTTTATAAATATGTGAATTTTTACTTTTAAAATAAAAACTAACATTTACCGAAAATTCATGGGTTTTGACAAAAACAGTTTCAAACCTTAATAAAAATTACAATTGCATTCATAAAATTATATGATCATTTATATTTAATAAAAAGTAATTGAATAATAAAATTTTATTAAGATATTATTTAATTCAAAAAATCCATTAATTTATCAAAATAGATTTCTTAGTTGAATATTAACTAAAAATACTATTTTTGCTTTAAAAACTATTTACAAAGTAACAATAATAAAATGAATGAACATTCTTTATACAAAAATAATGTACATTGTCATAGTTCTAGGGTCTTGTAACATAACCCTTTATAACACCCACATAAGACCGAAGTGTAAGATGTGCGATGGTGAAAAACTCTTGGGGTGGCTCGGATAACATCGCTTGGGTGGTAATCTCTATTAACTTCCACTTATCCCATAGTCGATTCCGCTCAAGCTTAACATGTTCAAAATTGGCTTGGTCTTGGTCAAGAGTAAAGACCAATGACGCCATCTCCTTTTCGAGCTCTGACAAATAGTCTTTGTACGAGTCAAGTCTACTCGATGAGGCCATCACTTCCTTTGTCTGAGTAAATTGGATTTGTTAAAGCCCTATATTTATACTAATCATGTGATCACTATTAAATGACTATATTAGAAACAGTTTCAATTCATAATGGTATTTTAAAATCTAGAAACATAAAACCAATGAAGTTCACATTTTATATAACCATAATAAGATATTTAATTAGATCAAGAGGAATTTTCATTAATGAAAGTTTGGGTCGTTACAATCTTCCCCCCCTTAAGAAATTTCTCCCTCAAAATTTCCTTTTCCCACACTAAAACAGATGTGGGTGACTTTGCTTCATCACTTCCTCCGATTCCCATGTCGCTTCTTCAAACTTTTGGTTTCACCACAAAACCTTGATGAGGGGCATTGTCTTATTTCGTAGAAATTTTTATTTACAATCTAAGATCTTCACTGGTTGCTCCTTATAAGAAAGATCATCCTCTAGTTGTACTACCTCTGAAGAGAGTACATGTGAAGGGTCTGGTATGTACTTAAGAGGGATACATGAAAGACATCATGTACTTTGTCCATGGTAGGTGGAAGTTCTAGTCAAAAGGCCACATCCCCAACACGATCAAGAATACCGAAGGGGCCAATGTACCTAGGACTTAACTTCCCTTTCTTTACAAATCTCATGACCTTATTCCATGGAGATATGCATAGAAATACCATGTCTCCAAATTTAAACTCAAGGTCTCATCGATGGTTATCTGTATAACTCTTCTATCGACTCTATGCTTCCATGATATGCTACTGAATGGTTTTCACCTTTTCCACCATTTCTTCGACCATTTATAGTCCTATTAGCTTACGCTCACCAACTTCATCCAAAAATTCCGGTGTTCTGCACCTCTTACCATACAGGGCTTCATAAGGTGCCATTCGGATGCTTGAGTGGAAACTGTTATTGTAGGTGAATTCAACCAGTGGAAGACCCTCCTTTGAAGTCCATAGAATATGCTCTCAAAATGTCCTCAAGTGTTTGGATAGTTCGATCAAATTGGCCCTCAGTTTGAGGATGATAAGTTGTACTAAAGTTTAGCTCAGTATCTAGATCATGTTGAAGACTCTTCCAAAACATAGAGGTAAATCTTGGATATCAATCAGATACAATAGATAGTGGTAATCCATGCAGCCTTACCAATTCCTTGATATATATCCATGCCAGCTGATCCAATGAGAAATCCTCCCGAATTGCAATGAAGTGTGCAGACTTTGTAAGATGATCCACAACAACCTAGATTGCATTTTTGCCTTTGGATGTCTTTGGAAGTCTGGTGACAAAGTCCATGGTGATGTTCTCCCATTTCCATGATGGTATGGGAAATATTTGCATCATAACCTTAGACTTATGCCTCTTTTCCTTCACTTGCTGACACACCAGACACTTTGATGTATTCTCAGTGATCTTCTTATTCATATTATCCCATACAAAATTATCTCGGAGATCTTAATACATCTTTGTGTTTCCTGGGTGAATAGAGAAATTTGAACTATGTGCATCATCCAAAAGTTCCTTCTTCAGCTCCAGACTTTATGGAACACATAGTATTTTCAAAAATCTCACAATTCCTTATTCATTAACATTGAACTCTGAGGATTTCCCTTTTCTGATAGCTTTCACTCTCTTCTGAATTCACACATAATCCTTTTGAGCATCCTTTAACCTTTCCAAAAGGGACGATTGAGCAATCATTTGTGAAAAGATTGATTAAGTTCCCTTTTTTATGATTCCCATGTCCATCTTCATCAAATCTAAGAAGATTGGGTCCTTCTCAATTCTCATCAATGATAGAATTGTTGGGTCCTTTATACTTAGATCATCTTCCACCTTGTTCACTTTCCTAGGGTGGTAATGGATTGAGCAGTCATAGTCTTTGATCAACTCTAACCATCTTCGTTGGCGCATGTTCAACTATTTCTGTGTGAATATATACTTGAGGCTTTTTTAGTCCGTATATATTTCACACTTATCCCCAAAGAGGTAATGCTGCCAAATTTTTAAAGTGAAGATCACTGCAACCAACTCCAAATCATGTGTTGGATAATTCTACTCATGAAATTTCAATTGCCTTGAAGTATAGGAAATGCCTTTGTCATTTTGCATCAACACACAACCCATGCCTTTCTTCGAAGCATAATTGAATACCACAAAAAGTTCTCCACTTGTGGGTAAAGTGAGAATGGGCATAGTGATAAGCCTCCTTTTTAACTCCTTGAATATTTATTCACATTCACCACTCCAAGAAAACTTTACTCCCTTCTGAGTTAGCTTGGTAAGAGGGTTGGACAATCATGAGAAATTTTTAACAAATCATCGATAATATCCAACTAACCCTAAGAATCTATGGATATCCATTACTGATGTTGGCCTAGGACATCCCTCAATTGCATCTATTTTAGAGGGATCCATAGATATCCCATTGATTGTGATGATATGGCCCAATAATGAGACCTCCTTTAACCAAAACTCACACTTTCTGTACTTTGCATAGAGATTCTCCTTCCGTAAGGTCTCTAGTACAGTTTTTAGATGCTCCTAATGATCCTCCTTGGTTTTGTATTATATCAGAATATCATCTATAAATACTACCAAAAATTTGTCGAGGTAATCCCTAAAGACTCTATTCATAAAGTCCATGAAGATTTCTGGAGCATTAGTGAGTCCGAAAGGCATTACTATGAATTCATAGTGCACATATATTGTATGAAAAGCAGTCTTGGGGATATCTTTTTTCTTCACCCTTACTTGATAATATACTGACCACAAATCCACCTTAGAGAAGTATTGTTCTCCACGCAGCTGATCGAACAAGTCATCAATTCATGGGAGAGGATACTTGTTCTTTATCATGATTTTGTTAAGCTCACAATAATTGATGCAAAGGCGCATTGAACCATCCTTCTTCTTGACGAAGAGGACTGGTACACCCCATGGTGAAGCACTTGGGCATATAAACCCTTTATCTAGATTCTCCTATAGTTGTTTCTTCAAATCCTCAAGCTCCATAACAACCATTCTATATAGAGTCTTGGATATTGGCAATTCCCAAGGTATAAGATCAATTGAGAATTCAACATCCATTCTAGGAGGAAGACCAGACAATTCCTCGAGAAACACTTCAGAAAATTCCCTCACAATAGGAATGTCTTCAAGGATTATTGCCTCCTTAGACTCAATCATATGAACCAGATATGCATGCTCATAGGGAAGTAATATCCACGCTTGATATGATGGAGCTAAAGAAGATTCATCTTCTTTCTTGCACTTGTATATAATCGGGGGTCAATTCTCCACAAGGAGAATGATTTCCCTCTCACAGTAATTTATGTTGGCTCTATATAAGGAAATCCAATACATGCCAAGAATTGCATCAAATTCCACCAGAGTGAGTATGCCGAGGTTTACCAGGAAATTGAATCCACAAATTATGATAGGGGAGGAGTTATATTCATGGGATGCAATGATTTCCCCATTTTCCGTACTCACCGACATCTTTAATTCCATGATTTGTGGTGGTGATGGGATTTTTCTACTAAACTTTTGGGATATAAAAGAATGCGTGGAACCTGAATTAAAAAGTACGTTTGCTATTCTTGAATGAATAACTAGTGTACCTGTCATCACTTCATCATCGGGGTTCACTTCGGCAGAAGTGATGAAAAAATCTCTCCCTTGGTGCCTTGGAGGTTGTTGGTTGCCTCTGAAATTCCTTGGCTTAGGGTAATGATTTTCAAGATACCCTAGTTATTTGCAGTTGTAGTAATGAACAACACGTTGAGGTTCGAATGGAGCATTCCTCTCCTCTGTTGTAGTCGCAGGTTTTTCTTGTCGGCAATTAACAGCTAGGTGCCATTATCTTCCACACCTAAAGCATTTCCTAATCCCCTTCAGGTAATTTCTGGGGTGATTCTTTCCACACCTTTGGAAAGTGGGGTGCTGGATCTTCTTAGAACTATTGGAGTTATCCATTAGACCACCAGCATTGAAGTCCACATTATACTTCTTATCCCCATGATACCCATGAGATTCTACGATCTCCATTTTAACATTGAGGGCACATTGGACAATTTCCTCATATATGTCAAAGTCACGGATCGCTAGAGCTTTCGTTAGGCTCGGTTTCAGTCCACCAAAGAATTAGTCAACCTTCTATTCGAGGTTAACAACAAAGCTGGAGGCATATCATGCAAGCCTTGTGAAGTTTTCCTTGTACGCTCTGACATATTCGTCATCTTTTTTCTTGAGGGCAAGGAATTCCCTTTCCATCTTAAGTCATAGGGTGTGTGGAAAATATTTATCGAAAAACATCTTTCTGAAATCCTTCCATTCCAACGCCTCAATATCATACTCAGGCATAGTATTTTTGATCAACATCCACAATTGATAGGCTTCACCATCCATACGATAAGCATCCAGAAGAACCTTCTCTTGTTCATAACATTGAAGTATGGAGAAGATCTTTTCAATGGAGTTGATTCATTGTTCGATGATTGAGGGATCAGACGATTCATTAAAAGTAGGAGGCCTTTGTCTCATGAAGCCCTTGATAGTGACTTGTTCTTTCTTAGGGGGGGGGGGTTAAAGGTTCCTCTTGACCCATGTTTCTATTAAAATCATGAGTTAACTAAGAGAGAAGCATGGAAAAGTTCGCAATTCCCACTCCCATCGGATTGGGCATCTCATTTGCACAGTCATCACATTAATCTTCACATCGGTTGTCAGCCCGAGTCCTCCTATTACCGGCCATTAGATGGAATAAAAGGAAAGTTAGGGGTAACACATAAAGGTTAATCCAAGGACAAAACTGATGACTTATAAATAAATTTTATTTCCTTAACTTATGAATCCATAGGCTTCAATCTATGCTATCCATGATATACTTTCTAACATATATTCTTAGGGGAATTTTTTTAATTCCCTTAATAAGGATTCATACTAATCTTATGAATTTAACAAATCATATCCCTCATGAGTGTCATAACCAAGAGTGAAACAAGGCCTGTTGTCATGCACCAGTTCCCGTTCAATTCTAGCTCAAAGCTATGTTTTCTGGTTTTACCCCTAGGATACATCTATGGAAGAGTCGCCTCTACCTGCTCGTATCTAGATAGTGACATATTTTCTTGATAAACCACTTATTAAATACTCAAAAATACTTATGGATTTTTCTAATATACTTATTCTTGTCTCTAAGTCTTCACTATGGTTTTCTAATCCTAATCCCAAAAATAACTAAACCCATCCACTGATACCAGCTATAACAAACCTGCTTTTTATTACACACTTAAACCTGATTTATTACATAAAATATTCACTTGATACAACATAGAAGATCGATATTTCTAGTGTATTTGGGGATTAGGAACATTACATAACATCTTATAACATAAAACACACAACATCTTTATTGAAAACTTCTTTTACATGACCACTACATTCCCTCGTACTTAGCATTGCATGGGATAACCCGAGGACATTCATAAGAAAAGGGTGAGCTATAAAGCCCAGTAAGGGAATAAACATGGAATAACATGAGAAATACAATATATGTTAGAAAATAGGAATATAAATTGAGCACAAGAGAAACATGAACATAAAGTCATGATAAATCATGATAATCATAACATGGAAATGTGGAAACAACACTTAACATGGAATTAGCATGTGCCAATGATCATTGCACATGGAGCATGAGTAAACCCTCATTGAACATGAAGCACGATTAAAAACTCATTGCACTTGATTTATCATGAGTCAATACCCATTTCACATTACTTATCATGATATTATACTTTACCCAATGCATTGGAGCACGAGTAAAACCTCATTGCACTTGATTTGGCTTGGAAGAATGCGGTGCAATTTCGGCCGCATAACGACGTGACATAAGGATTCATGAAAATAGTTTATGAGATAGAAAAGGGTGTATAATCATATGTACATGAAATGAACAGTAATGGGGTCATATGGATACATGCCCCAACAAACTTAATGGAATTTAAATGCATAATACAAAATAATTACTTGGATGTAAAAGATGAGAGAGAAATCCCTCACAGAATTTCAGCATGGTAACATGTGTACATGGGAGGCTTTAATGAGAGATAAAGGGGTATCCCATCATCCAAAAATAAAGAGGAAATTATGGGGGAGGTGATAAATCATACCCCAATATTTTTAATTGAAAAAAGGTCATAAAAACTTAAATAAAATTAGACAAAAATGAGAAAGGAAGAAACCCCTTACTTGGAAGTGTGATCCCAAAGGCTTGAGAGAGGCTTATTGGGAGATTGGGGAACCTTGGGAGGATTATAGAGAGAGGAGGTCAGGGGTTTTTCTAACTCCAATGGCTTTGAGTGAAGAGGAAGTAGGAGCTTAGGTGGGTTTATATAGGAAAGGAGAGGGAATTCTATATTATTTAGGTTTGGGACACCTCACATTAAACTAATCAATACCACAAACCAGACCATGGTTTTTGCACATGGTTTTTTACAAAGGGGAGTGGAAAATAATATTTTATAAGTACAATGGCCTAACTTCATAAAATAATAGAGTTTCTTATGTGGAGGTGAGTCACACTCTCAAGGAAAACAATTTAAAAAGACAAAATGTTTTATAAGTCTTGGAGGGTCAACAAAATCTTTGTAAAATAAATAAAACAAATCTAAAATCACATTATTTTAATGATAAAATATTTATTGGCCGAAAAAAATGTTTATTGTATTTTACTACCTCACTATTGGGTCATTATGATATCATAAAACACATTATATATTTAAACAATATTTAATTTTTACCCAAAAATTCGACTGTCTCAGAAAATTATGAAAAATTCACCGTTGAATAATTTTGATGTACTAATTCCAAAAATAATATTCATTTTATGTAAATAATTTTATAAATATGTGAATTTTTACTTTTAAAATATAAATCAATATTTACCGAAAATTCATGGGTTTTGACAAAAAACAGTTTTCAAACCTTAATAAAAATTATAACTGCATTCATAAAATTATATGATAATTTATATTTAATAAAATTTAATTTAATAATAATAATTTATTAAAATATTATTTAATTACGAAATCCATAAATTCATCAAAATATATTTCTTAGTTGAATATTAACTAAAAATACTATTTGTGTTTTAAAAACTATTTACAAAGTAACAATAATAAAATGAATGCACATTATTTATACAGAAATAATATACATTGTCATAGTGCTAGGGTATTGTTAGATAACCCCTTATAACAGTCGCATAAGTCCAAAGGGTAAGGTGTGCGATGGTGATTGACTCTTGGGGTGGTTCGGATAACATTGCTCGGGTGGTAATCTCTATTAACTTCCACTTCTCCCATAGTCGGTTCTCCTCAAGCATAAAGTGTTCAAGATCGGCTTGGGATTGGTCAAGAGAGAAGCCCAATGACGCCACCTCCTTTCTGAGCTCGGACAAATGGTCTTTGTATGGGGAAATTCTACTGGATGAGGCCATTGTTTCCTTTGTCTGAGCAAATCATATTCGTTAAAGCCCTATATTTATACTAATAATGTGATCATTGTTCAACAACTATATTAGTAATGGTCACAATTCATAACAGTATTTTAAAATCTAGAAAAATAAAACCAATGAAGTTCACATTTTATATAACCATAATAAGACATTTAATTATATCAAGAGGAATTTTCATTAATGAAATTTTGGGTCGTTACATTCCCAAGTAATTCTAGGCACCGAAAATACTTTCACAAACTGATTTGAATATTTTTAAAGCTTCCTTGTAAAAATCACGAACCACTATATTAGTAATGGTCACAATTCATAACAATATTTTAAAATCTAGAAAAATAAAACCAATGAAGTTCACATTTTATATAACCATAATAAGTCATTTAATTAGATCAAGAGGAATTTTCATTAATGAAATTTTGCATCGTTACATTCCCAAGTAATTCTAGGCACCGAAAATACTTTCACAAACTGATTTGAATATTTTGAAAGCTTACTTGTAAAAATCACGAACCACCTTGTCTCTCCCGTGTACTGAGTACTAGGTTTGGTTTTCAAACTGCCTAATCCACAAGCTGCTACCCCTTTCCTGAAGCTCCTCTGTTCGTGGATTGCCTCCTCCTTCGCTACTGCATACCGCTACCTCGTACCGATTCCATGAACCTCCAATGAAAATCATCCTCTATCTGCAATCTGTTCACTATTCATAGACTGCCTTCACTTCCATGTACCATAGCTCTCCCACCACGTACCACTTGAAAAACTCTCCGTATAACATACTGAATATTCCTCCTCCACGTACCGAGTCAATTCCTTCAGCGTACCAGACTTCCTCCTCTATGTACCAGACTTCCTTTACGGGTTAAGAATCCCCACAAACACCTTCATCGCAAACCACTTTCAGAATTTTCCAAATTCCTGGAGAAAAATATGCTTTCTAATGATGTTCAATATCCACAGTAAATGGTGAGATTAGAAATTATTATATAGGCAAAAAAAATGCTAATCCAAGATTTATCAAATCTTTGATTCATCCTCCACCACTTACTGGTCCTTCTGCCACCACGAACCGCAAGCCACCCATGAACCATTTTTTCACGCTATTCTCATACTACCTTTTCTATTACACAATCAATTTCCTCCCCTAACATAAATCCATCCGCATAGCACACTACCATTCAGCTGTGAACCATTTTTGGTTTCACAAACCGCATCCACGTACCGTTACTGCTACTTCACATACTGTTCTCGGAACATGGTACGCAGCCCATGAATTATGGTATGAGGTTCTTACCCTTTGCTTATTTTCTTCGACGTTCTTCATACAGTTCAATCCTATTAAGAAATACTTCCTTTTACAATATCAAACTTCCGATTTTGAGGCTCTAAAATTTGGAAAACACTAGGAAACTGTGATACCTTAAAAACATGTCTTCAGAAAACACCAACCATACTCATTTACGATCATCTGGATTTGTCAACAGACACAATCACACCCAAAACATTTTGAGAGAACATCTTGAGGTATTTTTTCCCAACAAGATGTAATCAGGAACATTTCAACTAACATACTATGATTAATTTTCTTTTAGCATGACTCAGGTACATATGATTACCATCATTGTAACAAAATAGTTGGATTGTTTGAAATAATAAATGATCTTGTATCAAAATCTTTGAATATATGAGTTGAAATGTTGTGAGAAATATTTTATATGATTTAATTTTTACCTAGGTTGAGGGACCTGGCAAGCATAGTTTGACTATTGGTTAGGTCACATTATGAGACATAAAAACTTTATGTCTCTTCTGTTACTACCCTAACTTTTTCCTAATTCTGATGTTAAGCAGACTCAATAGGTGTTAATTGAATTTTACTCAGGTATCCCTTTGAGTATTTTCAACTTGATGAGCTTCAAATCTCCTTCCATTGATAGTTTAAGGTATAACAAGCTCAACCAGTACAAATGGTGTTTTAGGTCGAACATCTTTGATCGTGAATTAATAGGAAAAAGATTCATAGTCAAGAATACTTCAATATATTTTGGATTTAGGGAAAGGAATTATAAAACTTAATATTGAGGAACTTGAATCTATAAAAGATAACATGGGAAAAGTATGTAAGGAATGTCCATAGACCATGTTTGAAAGGAGGAATTCATTAATATGTTGTTGAGGCATACAAAAAATTAAATCATTCTCTCATAGGTTTGAAGATTCCTATAGTATATGGGCCACATTTAAGGCACACATTATGCAGATCCAAATCTGGGAATATTATGCATAGTAAAAACAAAGGTGTCCTTTAGAGTCATGTGTTCTTATCAATGATACCTGAGGATTGTTTATGGAAATTCAAGTTTACCAAGATAATGGGGTGTAGTTTATAAAATAGGGGGCACATCTAGGAAGTATGATGGGAAACATATTTGTCATCATTCTCCAAAGGTGGAATATTTCTATATAAATTTGATTTGAAGGAAGGGAAGAATTTTTTTCTCCAATTATGAGTTTGAGAGTATGGGGAACCCATGCTAGGATTACTTTATCAAATTAGAACATTCCTTTTTTTATGGAAGGTTGACCTTGAATAACGAATTTGGGCATCACTACATATCTCATTGAAATGAGAATCAAGCCACATGTAGTTTTGTGAGTAAATCAGAAAAATTCCTCAAAACCTCTAAGATCACATGAGTCATTCTCAACATGAGAAAAAAGAGAAGATAAGAGTATTTTTTATATTGTGATAAAATGATTGGTTTTGAATTGGTTTCCATGTGCACTTCATGTATTGTTATCTTATGGAGAAGGCACCATCCAAAAACTACATAGTTTTGGGAAAGTGGCCAAAATTACTCAATCATATTCCATACCTAAGGGTAATAAAGTGAAGGAAGTCCTAAATCATGACCTTGGGGATACTTGGATCCAAGGGGGAGACATGGAACAAACATGAAAGGGGTTACCACATACCAAATTCAAAAAAATGGATTCCACTTATGATGCCATTAGGGTGTACATAAACAAAATAATTCTATCATAGGAATGAAGATGCCTCTATTTAACATGCCAAATTTGGGGAACAAATTATGTAGATACATATCTAGTCAAATTATGTATAGTAAAAATAAATGTGTCCCTTATAGTTGGATGCTTTTATCACAGATATCTAAAAGTATCTTATAGATTTCAAAGTTTCCTAGGACACGAAGGGAAATTTTTGAAAGTAATTTTTTTGTGTTATAGTGAAGGTATTTTGACCAATGTTGGTCATAACTGAGTGGGGGATGTCATGCATAGAGCATCTTGTATATAAGATGAAGGGGGTTGGTATTTTTTTCATGGCTAGGACTGGGTTGAAGGGTCCAATCTTCACTATGTATCTCATTAAGATGAGAATAAATAAATATGTAGTTTTGGATTCAAGTTGTGATGAGAGGTTGTAAAAACTAGAAGTTTTACATCATATAATAGGGAAGTGAACCATATAGTTTTACATCATGCAGCACAGAAGTTTCACTATAGTTTAACATCATGCGATAAGGAAATCCGATGTGCCTTTTAAGGTCTTGCATCAAGGACCATCGATTTTAGGATGATCCAGCCAAAAATGCTTTGATATTATCTAGGCATGAAGAGGAAGGTTGTAAGCCATGGACTTGGGTTCCTCAGATAAGAGGGAGTGGGATGAGACATGAATGTAAGGGATGACTATGGACCACATTAAAAAACTAGTTCCCATTATAATGTGGTCATAGAATACAATGATAAGAGGATTTCCACATAAGAATGAAGATTCCTCTAGTTGATGGGAAACATTTAGGGAACACAATATACATAGACACTTCTGGGAATATTATTCAAAACAAAGGTGTCCCTCAGAGTTGAATAATCTTATCAATGATAGTTGAAGGAGATATTATAGAGATCCAAATTTTCCAAGGTATTTTGTAGGAATATTTCTGAGTATGAATGGAACATTTAGGCCATAATTGACTAGTAATGGGTAGAGTGTTACTTACACAAGTATGAAATATTAGAGTAGAGGGAGAATTTGTGACTGTACCAAAGATTTGAGATCCGGGTGTCACTATGTTTCCTATGGTGGCATGAATCAATCTATACATAGTTTTAGGTTAAAAAATCTCTATAAATATCTAATCTATACACAGTGAGGGGGATATTTTTATACTATGGATGGATAAAAAATTTGAGATCTGGGTATCACTACATATCCTGTAGTAATAGGAATCAAGTTATATATAGTTATAATAAATATTCCCTCCACTGATTGAGCTCTTGTGTAGGGAGGGAAATTTTTTATCATATTGTGGATGTGGTAGGATAAAGGATTCATGCCTTACTACATATCCCATTTGAAATAGAATCAAGCCATATGTAATTATTGAATGGAGGTGTGGTGTGAGGCTAAAACCAAGGATAATGGACCTCTCAGGCGAGGTCTGTCAGCAATTTTTTTTCTAGATGGCACCACCCCCTTGATTTGTCAAAGGGGGCTGGCGAGGTAGATGATGGGTGGACAACCCCACCCAATTCACTAGTGGGATAATGCAATGGGAAGGGGTGATATAGACTATAAATGAGGCTCTCTCCCAGCAGATCTCTCATCACTTGCAACTTCATCCGGTTTCTTATCACCGGTAGTCATCATTATTTGAGCGGTATTTAGTGAGGTGGTTTCCCCACAATATTCAAGAGAGAGTTTTTATGATTTTTTTCTCCGTGTAATAAATGAGGGAGTGTGTACCCACTTTTACTGCATAGTGATCCTTCTATTTGCCTACGGTTTTTTACCCCTTATATTTGGGGGTTTTCCACGTTACATATGGTTTCCCTTTTATTTCTGAATTTTGCACTCTATTTTATATCGTAATTATCGCTGCACCGATGGTCCAATCATTTACGGTATGAACAAGTGGTATTAGAGGGAATATTCTATCTCGGTGTTGTTCACATTTTTGAGTATTAATAATTTTCATTAATTTTAGTATGATATGTGATTGAGACTCCGGTTGATCTTTCACATCAGATTTTTTGAGATTATTAAATACACCATTTTGAAATGAAGGAGGTTCTAGACTGATGATGTGTATAAATGACGACAATATTCGAAATCTAAAAATTTAATGGGAATAATTTTTCATTGGGGAAAATGAAGATGCAGGCAGTTCTGTAGAAGGATAATTGCCTACTGGAAATTGGAGAAAATCCAGTGGGTGTCACAGAGGAGAAATGGAATGATATGGATGGGAATGCTATTTCCAACATCCATTTTCATTTGGAAGACGGGTTCCTATCGAGCATTATAGAGAAAAATACGGAAAAGAAAATATGGGATACCCTAACGAAGTTATATGAGGCCAAGTCACTGCACAAAAAATTTTTCCTAAAGAAAAAATTGTACACTCATCAGATGGTGGAGCCATCATCGGTGACCGACCACATCAACAACCTCAATACCCTATTTGATCAGCTCACAACGTTAGAATATAAAATTATGGATACTGAAGGTGTAGATATTCTACTCCAGAGTTTTCCAGATTCGTATGAAAAACTCATCATCACTCTCACCAACAATATCCCGACAGATACACTACTCTTTAATGATGTTGTATCCATGGTTCTTTAAGAATAAAGTCTACGCAAGAACAAGGAGGACAAACAGAAAACTCCGCCCCATGAAGAGGCTCTAACAATGGATAGAGGAAGGATGATGGAGTGTGGTTTTAGTGGGATCCAAAATCATGGTAGGTCCAAATCAAGGAGTAAGAAGAAGAATGTCACATGTTTCAATTATGTTAATAAGGGGCACTTCAAGAAGTATTTTTGGAATAAGAAGAGTGGTGAAAAGAGATCTCAGGGAAATACGACGAGTACTTTTGGAAAAGGAGATATACTAGTCAGTGAAGCAGTGACGAATGATGTAAGAAGAAAATATCTCGACAATGCATGGATTATCAACTCAGGAGAAATATGGCACATGAAGTCTCGATAATAATGGTTTGACTAGTATGAAACTATCTTAGAAGGACTTGTGTATATAGAGAATGATCACACCCTAAAGATTATTGGAGTCGGTACCATCAAACTGAATATGCATGATGGTATTGTTCGAACCATCCAAGGAGTACGTCATGTGAAGGGCTAGAAGAAGAGCATATTGTCTTTGGGATAATTTGATGATATCAGATGCAAGAGTCACACTGAGAATGGAGTGATGAGAATTGTGAAGGGTACACTTGTGGTAATGAAGGTAGAGAATATCTCAAAGAACCTGAATGTGCTTATGGGTGAAATGTACAAGGAGGCGAAGATAGTTGTCGCATCAACAACCACAATGGAAGCGTTGATGACATTATGGCATCATAAACTTGTCCATATGTCAGAAATAGGCATGAAGATTCTTGCTGATCAAAATTTTCTTCTTAGGATGAAAAATATATCCTTACCATTTTGTGAGAATTTTGTTTTGAGCAAGCAACGTAGGTTAAAGTTCCGGACATCAATAGCGAGAAGTTAGTAGATCTTGGAGTTGATCCATTCCAATGTTTGGAAAGCACCGATTATATCCCTGGGAGGATCAAGGTATTTTATTTATTTATTGATGATTATTCCAGGATATGTTGGGTGTAACCAATCAAGAGGAAGGTGGATGTTTTTGAAGTCTTCAAAACATTCAAAGTGCGGAAGGATCTTGAATTTGGAAAGAAGATAAAGTGTTTGAGGACTGAAAATGGTGGAGAATATACTAGTGAGGAGTTTGATGCTTTTTTTCAACAGGAAGGATTCAAGAGATAGTTTACGGTGGTGTACACTCCTCAGCAGAATGGAGTGGTAGAGCAGATAAACATAACTCTATTGGACAGAACAAGGGAGATATTGAAGACTATAGGAATTTCCAAAACATTTTGGGAAGAATCACTAAATACTACCTGTTATGTGATCAACTAATATCCTTTAATGATGATTGAGCTGAAGACATTGATAGAGATGTAGACTGGTAAAACCGCTGAATATTCCAGGTTACATACTTTTGGAAGTCTTGTATATGCATTATTTAATGATTAGGAAATATCAAAGTTGGATTTGAGATCTAGTAAATGTATCTTATTGAGGTATGCTGATGATATGAAGGGATATCATTTGTGGGATCCCACTACCCAAAAATTTATCATCAGTAGAGATGTAATTTTTTACAGAAGACAAGGCGAATATGACAACTGATCAAGACATGGAGAAGGCGAATACAGAAACTACAACAGTCGATGTAGAGGAAAAATACAAGGAGGAACTAGTTTCCTCTGAGACAGTACCGGAGCACGATGATCAAGTACTAGTTGAGTCTGGACCACGACGGTCAACTCGGGAGAAAAGAGAACCAGTATGGCACTCAGACTATGTCACTGAGAGAAATATTGTGTAATGCTTATTGACAGAGGATGGAGAGCCATCTTATTTTGTAGAGGCAACCTAGAGTACAGATGTATCCTCATGGATGGCAGCGATGTAGGAGGAACTCGAATCCCTACACCAGAACAAGACTTTGGATCTTGTTCTATTACCTCATGGAAGGAAGGATATCAGAAACAAATGGGTTTTTAAGATCAAACACTATGGAAAGGACTAGGTGGAAAGATATCGTGCATGATTGGTGGTCAAAGGATTTTCTCAGAAGGAAGGTATTGATTTCAATGAAATATTTTCTCCTATTGTTATACTGACAACAATTTGGTTAGTTATGGCGATGTGTGAAACATATAGTTTACATCTAGAGAAGATGAATATGAAGAATACTTTTCTCCATGGTGATCTTGATGAAGATATATATATGCTCCAACCAGAAGGTTTTGTAGAATAAGGAAAAGAGAACTTGGTTTTTAGGTTGATCAAATATCTGTACGATCTCAAATAGGTGCCGAGGTGTTGGTAAAAGATATTTGATTCCTATATCATGAGCCTTGGATACGACAAACTTCATTCAGATCCTTGTGCACATTTCAAGGGTTTGGATGGTAATTATTTCATCATTCTTCTGTAGTATGTGGATGACATGTTGATTGCAGGCCCCAAAAATGATCAGATATAGGAGACGAAGTCACAATTGTCTAGGGAGTTTGATACGAAGGACTTGGGACTAGAAAACAAGATTCTTAGGATGCAGATTTACTGAGATAGAAATAATGGGAAGATTTGGATATCACAGAAGAGTTACTTACAAAGAGTCTTGAAATTCTTCAACATGCAATACTGTAAGCCAATATCTACCCCTATTTCCATTAATTTCAAGTTATCCTCAATAATGAGTCCTGACAGTGAAGTAGAGAATATGGAAATGTATTGAGTACCATATGCATCAATAGTGGGTAGTCTAATGTTTGCTATGTTTTGTAGTAGACCAGACATTTCACATGTAGTGGGAGAAGTTAGTCAGTACATGGAGAATCCAGGATGAGAGAATTGGAGAACAATTAAGAGGATCCTGAGATACATAAAGAAGACCTCAAATGCTACATTATGTTATGGAGGATCAAATTTCACTGTTATAGGATATGTTGATTCATATTATGCAGGTGATTCTGACCGGATAAAATCCACTTCTGGTTATGTGTTTACTCTTGTAGGAGCTGTGAGATGGATTTTGAAGTTACAGTTAGTTGTGGATTTATCCATGATAGAGGCAGAGTACATGGCAGTTACACAGGCTTGCAAAGAGGCAATTTGGATGAGAAGTTTTTTGGAGGAGATCGGGCACAGACATAAGCATATTCCATTATTTTGTGATAGTCAGAGTGCCTTGAATATTGCAAGGAATCCATATTTTCATTCCAGGAAAAAGCACATTGGATTACAATATCACTTTTTCCGAGATGTGGTGGGGGAAGGAAGTGTGGACATGAAGAATATTCACACTAAATAAAATCTAGCAGATTTCCTGATGAAGGAAATTAACTCTAATAAGTTCAGATGGTTCAGATCCTCAAGCAGCCTCGCAGAGACACGAGTAGAATGTTTGGAAAATAGAAAGGATGAATGGAGATGTGATTGGTTCTTAGTAAAATCTCCAAGTGGGAGATGTGTGGGTAGTTTTTTTTCTGGATGGCACCGCCCCCCTTTATTTTTCAAAGGGGGATTGTGGGGTAGATGGTGGGTGGCCAACCCCACCCAATCCACAAGTGGGAGAATGCAGTGGGAAGGGGAGAGACATACTATAAATGAGGCTCTCTCCTAGCAGATCTATCATCACTTGAAACTTCATTCGGTTTCTTATCACTGATAGTCATCATTTTTCAAGTGGTATTTAGTGAGGCGGTTTCCCCACCATATTCAAGAGAGAGTTTTTATGAGTGTTTTATCCTTGTAATAAAAGAGGGAGTGTGTACCCACTTTTACCCCATAGTTATCCTTCTATTTTCCTATGGTTTTTACCCCTTTTATTTTGGGGGTTTTCCACATTACATCTGTTGTCCCTTTTATTTCCACATTTTCACTCTATTGTATATCGTAATTATCACTGCACTGGTGGGCCAATCATTTACAGTCCAAACAAGGTCAATAGCAATGCACAATTTTTATGTCATAAAAGAGATTCCAACCATAAAGTTTTAATTTCATGTGGTAAAGATGTTTGGTGTGACTTTTAAGGTCTTGCATCCAGTATCATACTAACCCTGATATGAAATGATAAGTATCGATCATTCAGGGAATCCTTTACCATAATTCCTAAGACCACATTAGCTATTATCGGTGTGAGAAACAAGGAGCAACAAATGTTTCTTTCACTACACATAAGTGATTAGAAGAAAGGATAGGGGGATTTTAATCATATTGTGGATAGACTAAGATGTAGGATCTAGGTTTCACTATGTATCTTATCAGAATGAGAATAAATCCATATATAGTTCTAGGATAATCTTAATGTTGAATGAGAGGGACTTCAACCATGAAATTTAATGTCATGCGGTAAGGAGCAAGGTTAACCGATGTGAAAATAAGGCATGAAGCCCCACATACACTGTCTAGGCATTCAAGAAATCATATTATGAGAGGAATCCCATGTTTGTGATACAAATATTCCCAATATGGTTTCCCAAGTCATCCTATTCTTGGTATATAGGGTAATACTACATTTTAACACCATTTACTGAATCTTTTGTTGGATAGTTTGATGTCTTGTGACTAGGATGATATGGGTCATGCACTTTTGGTTCATGCAACATGGACCTCTCCATGTAGTTTAGTGTCATGTGGTAAGGAAAGATAATGACTTGTAGTTTTTTTGGGTTATATGACTAGGATCATGGTGAATTTCATTTTAAGTACTTAAAACTAGGACCATGGGGTTTCTATTGTTTGAGGTTACAAATATTTAACCGATATGTGAGGGTGGAAATACATCCTCATCATCCAATAAGCCACATACATGATGTGAAGATAGGACTTAGGGGATAAAGGATAAAAAAAACATTCTTATAAAGGGGTGTATTTGGGACTGGTCCTAATACAAATGCCCTAGGAACCACTACATATCTCTCTAAAGTGAGAATTAATACATATATAGTTTTTAGGGTATATAGGTTGGTGGTGTGGTAAGATACTGAAACTAATATTGGGGACCTATCAGGTAAGGAACAAAGCGTTACACTATTTTACATCATGTAACAGGGACATGAAACTTGCAGTTTTACATCATGTAGTTAGTGAATTGTCATATAGTTTAATGTCTTATTACACGGATGTTTTTCATTCCTTTTAAGGTCTTACCTCTAGGACCATGGTGCCTTGCAGTTTTTTGGGTCATATGACTAGGATCATGGTGTTAATCACATGAAGTATTTATTGAGAAACCTTGTATTGGTAGGGGGCATAGTGCATTCCCCTTCCATAATGAATAATGAGTAGGATCCATTGGGATATACCTTATGTATTATTTAAGGACCTTCTCACTTTGGTTTGAGCTTCAAAGGATTCTTCTGAGTTATCATCAGGGTCATGAGGACCAAAAATAGTTTCCCTTGAAGAAATGAGTGAAATAGAACCTTTTTACTGAAATATTAATCTATTAAGTTTTTTCAAACCTCTAAATGATACAAGGTACATAGTCTTTTCACATCCATCTATTCTAATTAATCCATATACTTTTGGGATTTATCTTTTGGGGATAGTTGATCACAAATGGTAGTACGAAGTGAAGGCAAATGGAATTCTATAGGAAAAAATTCTTTTGTCCTTTATACCAATGAATATGGTTTCACTTGTGTAGAAATATAGGTTATGGTATGGTAGACCCATAAGGAATGTATAAGTTTTTTGATCCATGATTTCTTGTCCTTGTGCACCATTTTCTGAAGTATGTTTGATAGGTTTTTGTTGAAAGACTCTATCTGTCCATTTTCAACTGCATGATAGTAGGATGAATGGTTGGAATATATATTATATTATGGGTAAAACATATTTAATTTAGAAGAAAAAAATACGGTTTCATTGTCTTTTAGTATTTTGTGAGGTACACTAAATCTGGTGATGATGTTTGACTTCATGAAATTAATGATACTCTTTGTCCCAAATTCTTTAAGAGGCACCACCTCATTCCATTTGGTGAAGAAGATGGTAGTGGTAAGGATGTATTTGAATTATTTGGATGTAGCTGGAGGCTATGGATCTACAACATACATTCCCTATAAGAAAAATGAACAAGAGTATTTAGTTGTGTGTAGCAACTATTGGGATTGATGGATGAAGTTAACATGCACTTGAAAGGAATAGAACATATTGATGAATTGTATAAAATATTGTATCATCAAAGGCCAGAAATATCCAAGCCTCTTAAATTGGAGATAAATATTGGTTCCTGAATAGTGGGAACCAAAATCACTAGTATGAACTTCATTTATGGTGGTAGTCATCTCCTCTCTTTCAATGCATTTGAGGAGAACTCCATTAAAGCTTCACTTATAAAGAACCTTCTAATTACTCGGGCTATCATAGAGAGTGAAATTGACTACCTATCATAGGATATATTCTTTTGCAGGTTTTTTTGATGGAAGGGTCCCATTTTAGAGGTATTACAGGATGATAATCATCCAACATTTTGTATAATTATCTAGTTTAGGGGTAGAATTGACCTCACTGATCTCTTCTATGCTTCTCTAAACAAATGACAACACCATTATGTGATGTGCAATACTAATAAATATTTCATCTCTATCTATATCTACCCAATCATTAACCACATTTTTCAATGCATCTATCTAATCATTTTTTAATGCAAGATGTGAGTTAGTGATGGTTCAAAGGGGGAATTATTCTACCAACCCTCAAATATAGTTAGGAAGGGGGATCTAATCTCTATTTTTGATAGAATAATCACCATTGACCTGCTTAATCACCAACATGGAGTCACCTTTGATTATAAGGTGATTTATTGGTATTTTCAAATACAATTAAAAGCCTGAAATGAGGGCTTGGTATTCAACCTCATTTTTAGTGAAGTCTTCAGATAATAAGAAATAGTAGGGAAGAACTACCTTTTCTGAATAAATGAGAATGAATATAATAGATATAATATTTTCATTATTTTTTATATGTTTTTCAATGATATAATCCATTCCAATTAATTAGTTTGAGTTGATTTTCATCATTTTAGTATTTTTGGTAAATTTTGGGCTAAAATATGAAAAATGCTTAATTTTTGAATTTTAACAGTTTTCTATAATTTCTATATTTTGAGCACAAATTTTAAAATATTGATCCAATTAGAGTGATTAATTTTTTAGGATTCCTTTGTTCTTGGTATTAAACTTCTTCATCTGGACCCAAAGCTAATTCAAAATACACAGGCCTAGAAAAATCAATCAAGTTGAAAAATATTTTCTGGCTGACAGAATTGACCTCACCTTAGTAATTGAAACATAAATAGAGATAAAGTTTTCCAAATGATATTTTTATAGTTTGATTTTAAATATAAATTGATGATTCATTTTCAAATTAAATTTCATGGAGAATTTTTCTAATTAAGGAAACCATTTAATGCTCTAAAGTGAAGAAAGTTGAAGAGCCTCTTCTTCCAAAAAAACAATTCTTGAGTAATTAGGGTATAACTTTTCATAAATGTGTTAAATGAAGTTGATATTTTGAAGGTTAATGTAAAATAGTTATAGGAACAACTTTTATAAAGAACCCTTCTTATGAATTGTCCACTTACTATGAAAAATAAACTCAAACCTTTTGTGGACACAAACTAGAGGGAAACTTTTCCACCCCTCAACCATATAAATATGTGCATCCATAACCATTCAAAGGTGTTGAAGAATGAGACAGAGGGGTTGTGATGGTGAATTTGAGCCTATAAGTGATGTGAATTTTCTATTTTCTCTACTCTCTTCTTCCTAATTGTGCTTTGTTAATAGCTTCAAGGATAGGAGGGGCGCTCTGCGCAGACTTCCTTCGAAACCTAGATGGCGGCGGCGGCCGATCCGGCTCCTCCTCCCCCACGACAGGGGCATATTAATCACCACACCTAGAGGGAATCCACAATTGATTCCTTTCCTTCTTAAACCCAGACTATCTCCCATCATTTCTTGGAATTTCTATTATCCCTAAGGTGTCTAATCTTTTCCAAGGGTAACCGAAACTCCCCATTTCTCTTTTGGAGTTCAATGAGGCCTCCTCTCTTCTCCGATGGACTTTAATCACGATATTCAAGGACCAAATCCCCTCAGTGAATGATTTTGATAGGTTTGTTTTTAGGTCGTGGAACCTTCAGGATCAAGCGATGGTGGAGCTCATGGATGGTCATCACTTCATGATTCACTTCACCTCAGAAGAGTATTTGATTCAAGCCTAGTCTTCGACACCTGGAAATTTCAATGGACTCTGGTTATTTATTCTTCGATGGAACTACAACTTTCACATGAAATAGGATTCTCCCACAACAACCATCTAGGTAAGATTCACGGAACTTCCCCTCCACTTCTAAAGCCCCTCCATTATCTTCATGTTAGGAAACTTTGTGGGAATATTTATCTACTAGGACAGTAAAACTAGATCATTATGCAATTCGGTCTCCCCCTGGGTATGTGTTGAAGTTGATGTCTCACATTGACCAGTTGATTTTATATGGATTTTTGTCAGTGAAGAATTCCGATATAAGCAGCCAGTCATTTATGAATTGTGGGTAAGTTTATGTGACTCTTGTAAGAATCTAGGGCATGAACTGGTGAGCTGTAGGCATGAAGGTAGGAGTAAGGCTGGTAAGTTTAAGTAGTGGGTGGTGGATTTTACTCTAGGGTCAAAGGATGTGGTGCCTGGAGATGAGTCAGGCCTTTGAAATAATGTTGACAGGGCTACTGGCAGTGGTATTTCATATGTTACAATGGTACATAAACAAGCAATGATGACACCTTCTAACCCAAAGGTCACTGAAATTTTCAACAAACCAAAGATTTATTTGGTAGGTCCTTTAAGGGACACTGAGATTTTGGGGGCTGCTATCTTGAAGCAATGAAAAGTGGAGAAGGAGGACACTGGAGGTGTGGATTTGTGTTCTAGGAATGGTATCGGCGATAAAGATCAGGAAGATGCTGTTAAGGAACCGTGAGAGGATTCCAAACAAGGTTCTTCAGTTGAGCTAGAGGGGAAACAAAAAGATGATTCCAGGTAGCTATAGGTTCAGTAAGGGATTGTGAATGATACAAGAAAAATGTTCGATGAAGAGAATACATCTAAGGGTGGAATATGTATTATGCCTAAGAAGGGTCCAGTGCAGGGGCTGGTGGGACACTGGGTTGGAGGTTTGAGTCATAGCCAAGAGAAAATCCAAACTAGTAATAATTTTATAGGTATGGAGGGATTGACTCAAGATAAAAAGATTGACATTCAAGTTGAAATAATAGGTGGGATAGAGATTTAAGTCTTGTCAACAGGGAATAAAAGAAAAGTGCACAAGGATTACTCGTACCTACCAAAACCAATGGAGACCAGGTCAGGTAAAAAGATAAAATCTAAGGAGAAGGAATTCATAATTGTATCTAGTGTTAACCTGTAGGGGAATCCTAAAGAAGTGATGACCGATATTGTTGAGTCTGGTGATGGAAAAATTGGTGTGGAGGAAGTAGCTAAATAGAATCCACTGGAATTGATTGTCCACTCTAATGAATAAATGGTTGAAGAATTTTTCTACATAAATGGTACACAAGAAGAGGCATATAAGATGATGGGTAGGCCGCTTCGGGTGGATGTCAATAGTGAGCAAGCAATATGGATTGACAAGCATGATATTATACTGATTAGGGGTTTTAATAAAGGGAAGCTAAGTAAGGAAGATTACACTCAAACTTGGGAAAATCTGGCAGATTGCTTTGAAGACTTCATCCTTGACGAGTCGGATCCATAGGTGCACTCTATCTCCTAGAAACTCTTTATGGAAGAAACTTCTAATAGGATTAAGTTCTATTTCAATAACTTTGTGATATATTTTGAGGGATGCTCTCCTGATTGAACTTATGTGGTTTTTCACTTTTCATTAAATGTGTTTTCTAATAATAAAAATTTAATTTTCAGTTAGTCTACTCTCTTCTTCACCATTCAGATATATTTCCCTTCAAATATAGGGGTACAAATATTGAGTGACCGGGGAAGGGGGACTTTTCTTTTTTTAATGTTAGAGTCTCATACTTTAATTTAAAACTCTATTTTTCTATTGAATGATTTCTATTTTAGTGGTTCCTAATTCAATTAATGCAATTTTATTTAGGGTTTTGGTGTTATTCTTTATTTGTAGCTTTGGTTGAAGTTCTTTAATCTTCATCCACCTAGTGTAGTTTTTCTCAATCGAGTAGATTTTAATAGGTGGTGAGTGATTGTGATAGTTGGAATGTGTGTAGAATAAGTGAATTATTTATACGTTTCTAAGGATCAATAATCCCCAATCGGTACTTTCCTTCATAATTTGGGAATGGTTTACTGATTTTCATACACATAGGAGTGGTTCCCATTTCTTCCTTCAACCAAAGATGGTTGAAAACACGATTGAAGAGTCTTTTATTTATCATTAAATATGAATATAGGGGGAATTATTTTTATGATCATTATGACATTAAAAAATTTATCCTACCATGACCCCATCACTTTTTTCATCATTTTTTTAAACTTTATTTTAATTTCATTCTTTATTTTTAAAATAAAACAATTTAAAAAACATTCTCCACTTCTTTCTCTAATTTGAAGTGACAAACATGAGTTTTTCATGCTCCTCTCTAGAGAAAACCTAGGTTGACCTCTTTATTTCATTTTAACTTAGGAAATAACTGTATTTTACACACCCCATGATAGTTACATTTCAAAACCTGGCACCATTATTGGGGATATAGTGCCAACAATATATTTTTTCAAATTGCATGACTAGAACCACTAACACTTACCATTTACCCCTAGATCCTAAAATTGAAATAACCTTGTTTAATATACTTAGAATAATTAATTTTGAATCTTAATTTGAGGAAGTTTCTCTTACAGACTCAAGTAAAACTTCAAGTGTTCACTCCAAGCCTATCATCATGGTTGGAAATTAGAAACAAACTCTTAGATACCTCAGTGCACCACAATTACTTAATCAACACAATCAACTTTCCATGATAGAGTTAAAAATGAGTTTGATATGAAAAATAACATGACACCATTACTTATAAAATTTCATGTCTTAGAAGGAGAAGACCCTAACAAACATATTAAAGAGTTCACGTATGTCTTCTCTACTTTTAGACCTAGACAAGTGGCCGAGGAGTAGGTAAAGTTGAAGGCATTCCCATTTTCATTGGAAGGATCTTCCAAAGAATTTTTGTATGGACTAAAACTAGTATATGTACATTATTGGAATGAATTACTGATATTCTCTATGAAAATATTTTTCCCCACCTCTAGAATTAAAACCATTAGAAAGGAAATCTATACCATAAGAAATTCATTTGGAGAAACCCTTTTTGAGCACTGAGAAAGATTTAAGAAGCTACATGCCAACTGCCCACATAAAGCAATTGAGGAGCATAAATTTCTTATTTTATTTTATCAAGGATTACTAGACAAATATCTAAACCTTTTGGATGCATCATATGAAGGTGCATTGATTGAAAATTCACCAGAAGAAGCCATGGTATTGATTGAGAATATTTCTTATAACTCACAATAGTTTGGTATAATATGTACTAGCACAAGAGGTATTAATGAGGTAAGAAATTATCACCCACCACCCTTATTTGAAACTGATATTGAAGAGATAACTACTTCAGTGAAATAGATGGACCTAAAACAAGTGAGTGAACAATAAGCACCATCTAAGGTATATGGTTTATGCTCACCACTTGATTATTTCACTGACCAGTCTGCTGAAATACAGGGAATGGAAAGTTTTATAGTAGCCTTTCATCCAAGGAAGTTCCCAAAAAATAAAGGATAGAGAGATCCCAACCAAGTAAAATGTAGATTTGGCAATCATCAGAATCAAGATAGACCCCATGCCAAAACCAGTTCCAAAACCAACCCCCATTCCATAAAAAATTCCAAAACCCATCACCATTTCAATATAATAAATCTTATAACCTTCCTTCTTACCACTAACCACCAAATTTTCTATCATGAAATGTACTAATGAGGCACATGATGTGACTCCCCAAGCCTACCTCTAATAAGCTAGGGGCTGGATACTAGCACCGAGTAGACATATCATTAACATGGGAGACCTTAGCTTAAGTACCTGTACACATGAAAACATCTCCACGCCTACACAATGATGAAATGTAAAAAACAACTGAACAACCATGCATTCATACATATAAATTTCATAACTAGAGTATGTCTTGAATTAAATGAAAGTAAACAAGGCCAAATACAAGTCCACCACAAAGAGTTTGTAAAAAAAGTCTAACCTGAAAATAAAAACTGGGACTACTATCAGAATACCATAGGAACACACCTCAGATTTTCCAATCACACTAACCACTATTTGGTCCATCATGGAATTTGTCAAAATGTCGATCTTTTGCACAAGACATGACATGTGCGGGATAATCTCGTGAAGGGGTGAGTATAACAATACCCAATAGGACACCTGAAAACCACAAAGAATACAACAAAACAAAATGCAGTCATCTCTACACAGGTATATGTCTATATCACATATAGTAAGAATATCAAGATATACTCAATAAAGACACATAGTCTAAAGGTAAATCACAACCATAATATACCAGCATAGGATTATAGCTCAAAGATTCCACAAATCACTCAACTGAGAGAACACACTCCTGAGTCTAATAACAATGATGACGTCCATTCAAGAGGTAATGCTCATCGGGTATCACCATTAGAAGTACCCATTGAAGGTATGAAGAGATATGATACACAATATAGGATTTCTCCTAAGGACATGGGGTATACCAACAACTCAATCTAGATTAACCCACTAAGTAATGTATTGAATCCCACATAGTTTAGGTCATGATGATACCAACAAATCCACTTAGGGCATGAAGATGAATAGAGGATCTCACTCCAGGCCTCATAGAGGGTTTCCAACGACTCTATCCAAGAATTCCTCTAAAAGGGATCATTATCTTGGGAGTAGGAGACGATTCCATACTAGCCCTTAGGGAATAGATAAGGGGGAATGAACCCTAATGAAACTTTTCCAAGATACAGAGGACAAGGGCTCCAAGACATATATAATAAACTACACGACATGTAGTAGGGGTCACATGCTATGTCCCTTGACCCCAGGTCCTCCCTGTGTAAACAGACCATGCCTATTTCTCATGTCTATGTATAAGTACATGGTGTGTCAACTGCCTGTGTACTCTATCCATGTTCTTGTACAAAGCTTATCCCATGTACTTGGTCCAAGCTGTGTTTGTGTAATGGAGTTCAAGGTGTGCTCCAACCCGTGTAAACCAACTCATGTCTGTGTACCCTCTGACGTACACACTGAGTTTCTGGGGAGAGACCACCTGTCATGTGATAGGGGTCACACACAGTGTGATACTTAATTATCTCCCAAAACCCTAACTGACACATGAGGGGGGGGGGAACATGGTGTGTAGATTCAGTTTACACACCGTGTAATATATAATTTCTCATAATACCATATCTGGTTGAACATGTCCATTTTGGTGCCTTCGGTCTTTGAACCAATGACCATATTGCTAGGAAAATCAAGTAATTATCTCATACAAGCTTCATTGTCATCGAAAAAAAAGTTCCAGCCCATCGATCTATTCAGAAAATAGATTTATATGTCAATCTTTGTTTCCTTCCAAAGTACATGAAAGTGGGTATCAGAATCCATCCAATCTATCATCGCTCCCATCGTCACACCACCGTCGTGTCATGTCGATTCCAGATCTATAATATCAGATCATTGCACCAAGAAATGGGTGAAAAATTATTGAATTCATCAGTAAATGTCAAACTATGGTCCAAATGAAGAATTACCACGATGAATGGAGAAATATGGGAGAAAACCACAAAACATGCAAAATAGGAACGAACCTTGGCCATGTTCAGTTTTCCTTAATTTTTTTCTGTTAGATCGATGAATGAATTAACAAAATAAATGAATAACTCCAAATAAAATCCCCTCAAAAACACCCATCCAGTAAATACACATGATCTATGGATCAATCTATTGGTATATTGATCCATGTTCAACGTAGGAATTAATAAAGTGGAAATAAATCCAAATAAAAAATGCCATACCTTGATTTAGATCGGTCTTTGAAGAAAAATGGGGAAATTACATGATCGTTGGTGAGATCCTTTGAATCTGTTATGCATCGATTATCAATCCATGATTTGGTTTCCATTCGCTTGAGAGATTATCCAACGATCTCTCCAATGGTTATCCAATGGCTCCAGGGTTATATGGTTAACTTTGTAATTTTAACTTAACAATCCCTTTAAATAATACTTAATTTCTATATCATTGAAAAAAATTCAAATAATTTATTTAATTATTTTATTCATTTTTGCGTCTGCAATGAATTTTGCATAAACACCATGCGCCAACCATGTTTAAGTTGCACCTAGGGTAAAACCCATGTTATGAACTCAACAGTGCCCTCAGATTTTTGATCTGGGACTCCATTTATAATTTATTCATTTTTTAGGAAAACTATGCACATGTGTTATTTAATATATTTCAAAAATTTATTTTGGGCGCACTGAGCCACAGAATCACACATCATCTCAGTGCATGGTCTAAAAAATAATCCATATAATATCCAAAAATAATAAATGGAAAATCTTAGTCATTAAAATTCCAAATACCCAATGAGAAACCTCCCATAAACACACAACCTTTTGTTTAATAGCTACAATCCAAGGTTGAGGGTCTAGAGGATAAGTTTTATAGGATGGAAAACGTAGTGGGAAGGCCTATGGAAATATGTTAAAAAAATATAGAAAAAATACCAGCTCAAATGGTACCAAACCCAAAGGATAATGTCAGAATGATAAAAAAAAGTTTAAAATAACTCCCTCCATCATTAACCAATGAACTTGAAACAAGACCACCTGTATTGAGGGATAATAAAGTTGGTAATTCTAAAAATTCCATGAAAATGCACCGAGAAGAAGAAAGGAAAGAGGAGGAGGAGAAGGATAGGCCTACGATGAAGAGACAAGAAACATAATTTCAAAGATAAAAAATGGATATGAAATACTTAACCCCACTATTTCTTTTGAGAATGATATAATCAAAGAGATTTTAGGAAGAAGTGCTTCAAAAATAAATTATGGACACCCTCTAGAAAGTGGAAATTAATACCCCCTATTCGAGTTACCCAAAAAAATTCAAAGGTATGTTAAAATTTTGAATAATCTTCATGAAAATAAGAGGAATATTTAAGTTAATGAGAGGATCAACTTGGGAATAAGTGTCTTAGATCTTATCACACCATAGTTTCAAACCAAATGTCAATATCAAAGGATGTTTTCCATTCCATGCACCATTGGATATTTAATTCTCTTTAATGGTTTATGTGATCTATGTGCTTCAATTAATTTATTACCTCACTCAGTTTACACTTATTTAAATATGAGAGACTTGAAGGCCAATTGAGTGGTGGTCCAGCTTGTAGATAGATCCATAATTTTTCCAGTAGGAGTTCTGTAGGATATCCTTGTGAAAGTCAACGATCTCTTATTCCGAGTTGACTTCTATGTGATGAATATGGAAGAAGATAAGAATCCATAAAACTGACCCATAATTTTGGGGAGACATTTCTTAAATATTACCAAAACCATCACCAATGTCCATTAAGGGACACTCACCACAGAGTTTGGAGATAGCACTTCCCACTTTAATATTTTTGAATCCATGAGGCACCCATCCGATGATCACTCACTATTTAAACACTCCCATGAATTTGGTACTAAACCAATTGAAGAATTAGGTATATAACTTGAATTCCTAGCCTTAAGAGATAATTTTTCTATTGAAAATATCACTAAACATGTGAATTCACAAAACATTAGATATTATTATTTCATTTGGTAATAATAGGTAAAATATTTTTTTTTGATGATTTGTTAAATAATGAAGAATAAGATAAGATTTATTGTGTTTAGGAGGTCTAACCTTTGGAAGTAGGGAAACTTACTCTAATTCCATCCCTTGATAAGCCCTCTGATCTAGAATTAAAACCACTTCTTGTTGATTTGAAACATGCGTACCTTACGGAGGGATATAAATTACCAGTGATAATTTCTAATAATATATTTGAAACCTAAGAAAAATATCTGATTATGATTTTGAGAAGGAATTTCCAAGAAATAGGGTGGATATTAGGTGATATCATAGGAATAATCCAAAAAATATGGTCACATATAATTCATATTGAGGGAGATTCCAAACCTATTAGATGGCCCCAAAGGAGGCCGAATCCCACCTTGATAGAGTCCGTGAATAATGGGATCGAGAAGCTCCTAGAAGCTGGGATCATATATCCGATTTTATACTCATAATGGGTTATCCCCACTCATGTAGTTCCAAAAAAAAACAGGCCTAACCACTGTGAGGAATTAAAAGAAAGAATTAATCCCTATGAGAATTTAGAATAGCTGGAGAGTGTGCATAGATTTTAGGAAGTTAAATCAAGTCAATCATAAAGATCATTTATCCACCCTCTTCATTGACTAGATGTTAGAGATATTGGTTGGGATAACTCATTATTTCCTTTTGGATGGATTTTCAAGTACATATTTCTCCTAATGATCAAGAAAAGAATACCTTTACTTGTACCTTTAACAATTTTTCATATAAAAGCGTTCAATTTGGATTATGTAATTCTCTAGGTACATTTCAGAGGTGCATGGTAAGTATATTTTCTGATCACATTGAATATTTCTTTGAGGTTTTCTTAGATAATTTTATAGTTTTTGGAAATTATTTTGACCATTTTTTTAAAATATGGAAAACATTTTGAAAAATTTCATTGAAAAGAATCTTTTAATAAATTTTTAAAGGTTTCATTTCATGGTTAATAGAGGGATTTTACTTGGGAATGCCATTTCAAAAAAATTCATTGAAGTGGATAAATCAAAAACTAAAGTGATAAATTCATTTCCTTGCCTAACTTGTGTGAAACATGTTTGATTATCTCTAGGATATACAAGATTTTATAGGAGGTTTATCAAAGATTTTAGTATGATTTATCTCCCTCTATATAGATTACTTTTTAAAGATACTGATTTTAATTTAAATGGTGTTTTTAGGGAATTATTTTATGAGTTTAAGAGGAGATTTATTATACCACCGATGATACAACCACAAAATTGGGAAGAACCATTCGAGATACTTTTGATTCTTCCAACCAAGAAGTTATAGATGTATTTTCTTAGTGAATTGAGGGAAGAACTCAAGTCATTTTCTATGCCTCAAGAACCTTAGATGTATCCAAATTCTATTACACAAAAAAGTGTTTTTAGTAGTTGTTTATGATTTATAAATATTTAGATCATATATTCTTGGAACTAAATTCATTGTGTTTTCTGATCATGAAACTCTTAGGTACTTGATAAAGAAGGGTGAAGCTAAACTGAGTCCAGTGAGATGAATGTTACTTCTATAGTAGTTCAACATAGAAATAAAATATAATAAGGGAGATGATAATTAAGTGGTCGATCACTTAAGTTGACTTACCAACACTGCTGAAGCTGAAATTCTAGACAAATAACTACTGGATGACTACATTCTAGGAGAACATTTGTACTTGATTAAAGGATAAGTTCCTTGTTATGATGACATGGTCAATTATCTGGTAACATATCAGGTCCCATATTATTTAAATTCCCACAAAATTCAAAAATTTAAATTTGAATCTAGATATTACATCTGGGCTGATCCATTTCTTTGGAAGATTTTTAATAACCAATTGATAAGATTTTTTTTTTCTGAAAGTGAAATTGATTTTGTCATTGAATTTGTTACAATTTATCTTGCAGAGGAAACTTTGGAGCTCAAAGAAAAACAAGAAAGGTTTTAGAATCTATAAATTATTGGCACACCCTTTTTAAATATGCTCATGATTTTTTTGAAAGGTGTGAAAAATGTCAATTTTCTAGAAACATTTCAAAGAGATAAGAAATTCCCCAAAATCCACTTATTTTTTTTGAGATTTTTGATGTATAGGGGATAGATTTTATGGGAACTTTCCCAATTCAATTTTTAAATTCTTATATATTTCTTGTAAGGTTCTGAGAACCATGCTTCTGGATCTAGTACAAAATTATGTTGTATATTTTTTATCTGTAAAGGAATTGAAAATATATAGTGTAATATACAACTAAGGATCTTTTCCAGTATAGGATTTGGAGGAAAAGTAATACTATTAAAAATTATCATAGTTTAAATAAAATAAAATAAGAATCTATTTGAATTTTCTCATGCTATATCCTTAGAAAAATAATATCCTTGAACCCTAAAAATGATCTTGAAAACATTTTAAAAAACATAGGGTGAGCATAATTTTCCAATAAGGGGTTTTTAAAAACCAGTGTAAAACATTTTTTAAAATACTTTTGAAAACTCATTTGATAACATTTTTTAAAATAGATATTTGATATAGATACTTTTAAAAAATATAATTCTAGGATTTTCAAAATATATCTTTGTAAAAATATTAAAATTCTTTTAAAATAGTTATAATTTTGAAAGAATTATTTTAAAAACACTTTTTTAAAATATAATAACTTTAGAAATACTTTTAAATATTATTTGAAAAAAATATTTTGAAAACACTTGTTCAAAATATAATAACTTTGAAAATACTTACGATTTTAAAATTTAATAATAACTTTGAAAATAATTATGATTTTAAAATAATTTTCTTAATAACATAATCCAGTGATTTTTCAAAAAATATTATGCAATATTTGGAAAACAGATCCATGAGGTCACTTAAAACCTTAAAGGATGTCTAGGCCTACCCACTTCTAGAGGGATGATTTCACTCCCCAAATTTATATCATGTTTACAAAATCCAAGTGCCAAAATTTTATAAAACATTATGAGATTCCTATTTATATGTATATATTCACTGGATTTTTAATCTTTTAAAAAAGATGATATTGTATTATTACATATATATATAGTTATTCACCTATATACAGATATATATATATATACTTCTACAGTAAATCATTTTATAAATTTTGAGAAACCAAATCTTGTAACAATAGTCTTTGAATACATGAATGAAATGTTAACGAAGGAATGATTAACATTCATGTATTTATAATTTCATTCATGAACTCATAAAATCCATTTTATTGAAATAGAATATAAAATATTAAGCTTTATCTTTTAAACTTCATCCTTGAATAAGATAATTAGATAGCCATTTACTTAATTCAAAAATTAATGTTTGAAAATATCAGTTTATACATAAGATAATGGTGTGAAGGTTTGAATCCTCCCTATAAAACAATAGGAATTATAAAATTACAATTCATATAAAATAATCCTTTCAACAGTATGTATAAGTTTTCTTCCATAAAACAATCATAAGCAAAAATAAATTATACTCCTAACATATAATTTTGAAAAAAATTATATTATTCACATAAAATCATAAATTATTTATCTCTGTATAAACATAATTTTAAAATAATATACATATATACATACTCCCTTACATAAACATAAGTATAAAAATACATACATAATTAGAAAACTTGAAGTAAATAATCATGGTTTTTGAAAACAATACATATGTATATGTTGAGAAATATAGACTTGAAATTTGAAAGTAATATATATATATATATATAATAGTTAAAAAAAGTAAATCCCTTTATATAATTATAAGTTTGAAAAAAACTTCATTAATAGAATAAATAAACACACACACATAGACACACCCTTACCTTATCGAAAAATGAAATGGGAAGATCCTTCTGCTAAATGGGTATTTGAACTAGGGGAAAAGAGAGGGAAAAAGGAGGAAGAGGGATTGAGAAGGTATTCTCCTTCAAGGGAATTCCCACTATAATCCGATATATATATATATAGATAATAATTAAAGGTATTATAGAAGGCCTATAACCTAAGAGACCTCAATATAGGGTTTAAAAAAAATAAAATCAAAATGATTTTATTTTGAAATATCAAAACCAGATTTTAATTTTGATAAAAATATATATGTGTGCATAATGTATTCCAAGATTCTTTGAGAAGCAAGGAGTGTTATTGGTGTATGAGGTTCATTATATGATGAAGCCTATGAAGGTATCAGTTTTGTCTTCAGGGGAAAAATTACAGTGTAGCACACTGTACATTGGTCGTCGTGTTGTTGATTTATTGCCTTGAAAGGAGGAGAAGAAGATAGACTGAGGTGGTAGGAAAGGAGGATGGAAAAGATGACTCAACTTAACTTGAGGGAGAATCTGATGAACAATTGAGGGAGAGTGGTTGTGATTAGGAATATGACTTATGAGAGGATTTATCAGCCAAGATCAACCCAATCAGTCAAACAAGATTTTAATGCGGTTTTTAAAACACGTGAACAATGTTTTTATGAAGGTATACCACATTGAATTTTGATTCGGGTGAGCGATGGATTATAAGATAAGTGATCACCGATTTCCAGCCAGAAGCTATAATGGGGTTAGCTCTTGATGGGCCTTATACACAGGCCCATGCAGGCGTTTCACCTATCCTACTCACATGGGCCATAACCCAACTAACCTATACTAACTCCATGTGCCCAAAGCTAGCTCTCTGCGTATGAGCTCTATGGCCAAGTCTGGTTCCCATCAATGGTCGAGCATGCCCAGTGTGCTCCCACTATGCGGTTGAGCTGGCCATGCCATTTACCCTGAATGGACTTATTTTTTTAAGGTTTAAAAAACTATCAAGTAAGAAGAATAATTATTTCTTTTAACTCATTATTTTTTTTTGTAAACTAAGTCTTACAATTTTAAATTAATTCTAATGTTAATCATTTCAAAATTTTCTTTCATTAAATAAGGCCCTAGTATTATATGCTAATTATTTCTAATATTAACATCTTTTTGATAATTAAAAGGGATTTTATAAACACTTTGAGTAATGTATTAATATAAAATTCATATAAATATAGTTTTTAATAAAAAATAACAATATATTAAACACATATAATATTAAAACATGAGGTTTTGAAAAAGTACCTTTAACTAAATAAATAATATATTTAAGTCTATTTTAAAAATATTACATTTATTTAAAGAATAAATATATTAATATACTTGTATATTCCTTAATAGAATAAAGGTAATATTTTATATTAATTTACAAAAAACCAAATTTAATTAAGGAAAAAATTTAAGTTTATGTTAAATTATACTTTAGTTTGTTTTAATTATAAAAAAATTGTTTAAAAAACAATTATTAAAATGATTAATGTCCCAAGATGTTATATTCTACCCCCCTTAAATGGAATTTTCCCTCTAAATTCATTTTTTGTACTTAAGGAAAATTATGAAATTTCATTTTCAGAATTTAGAAAACTAGAATCACTAAAGTTATATATTCTTAAAGTTTACTTAATTACCTAGGAGTTAAAAAGTAGATTTCTAACACTTAGATTTTTCTTTAATTTTAAAGGTTATAAAACATAAGTTTTAAAAGAATATACTTAGAAACTTAATCTATTTTTAACCAGATATCCTCATATCAAAAGTTATCTTAACCATTACTTTGATACCAATTGTAAAGTCTTGGGACCCGTGATTCTGGATCTAGTACAAAATAATGAAGTATATTGTTTTTTCTATAAAGGAAATGAAAATATACAGTCAGCAGATTTGTCCACCACTATTTCCAGGCATTGTACTCCAAATGCTGTGGTTGATGTAAATCCATCAACCTTCAAACCTTCTAAATCAAATCCTAATCATCAGGAGATCGCTGTCTTGGATGGATGTCCTCCTGCATTGGTGACCAATTCTGTTTCAGACCTGGATCCTTTGATTCTAGGCTCGGTTCTCAAGCCTGTTTGTGTGCTATCTACTCCTGAAATTAAGGCAGGATGTAATACTTCCAATCCTGAGTCTCTTATGCCCAAAAAGGATAAAATCTGCTCTCCCAGCAAAACCACTTCCCCTAGGAAAACTAGAGGTCAAAGTGCTGGTTCTAAAAAGAAAGGGGGGTCAAACCCAAAAGGTAAATAATTATGCATATTCTATATTGGAATTGTCAGGGTCTTGCAAACCCTGGAACCCTTAATGTTTTGAAGCGTATTATTTTTACTCATCTTCCCATGCTGATTGCAATTACTGAGCCTAAAATCAATTTTTCCCCTAAGTTCACGCACCTGGGTAACCTTGGTTTCTCTTTCTTGGGTGCTTTTAACAATGGTTATATGGACTCTCTTTGGATTTTCTTCCACTCCTCTTTTCAAAATGTTAATATCTTTAGTCTCTCTGCACAAGCTTTGACGTGCGATTTTTACCTTGGTAGCTCTCACATCTTCATTACTTTTGTCTATGCCAAGAATAATTACCATGATCGAAGATCTCTTTGGAAGGAGATTTCTGACATCAATATCATGATTCAAGATCCCTGGGTTTTGGTTGGGGAATTTAATGCTATTTTCTCCCCCTCTGAAAAAATTGGGCACTCTTTCTCCTCTATCTCTGCCAGGGAATTTAAAGCTGCCATTGAAAGTAATAATCTCATTGAGATTAACCTTACTGGTGCCCAATTCACTTGGTACTGACACCACTACAACCGAGTGGTGGAGAGTAAACTAGATAGAGCCTTCACTAATGAATCTGCTCTTGATAATTATAACCAGATCTTGTGTGCCACCCTTACTAAACTTGCTTCTAATCATCATCCGATCTTAGTCAGCTTTCCTCAAAACTTTCGGAAACCTTCCTTTCCTTTCAGATTTAATTTGGACTGGTCTTCTGACTCAGATTGTGTCTCTCTTATAAATTCATCCTGGACTAATATGGGAAATCACAAGGATCCTTTTGTTTGCACCAATAAGTTGAAAAATCTGAAGAACATTCTTAAAAAAAGGTGTTCTGATAAAACATCTTTAATTGACAAAGATATCCAAGATTTAGAAAAGGATCTGTCCCTCTTTCAAGTTAACAACACTTCATTCATTTTTGACCCCCATGATGAAATCACCATCTCTACTAAATTGATCTCTCTTCTAAACTTTAAGGATAATTTAAAAAAGAAAATCTTTAGAGCTAAATGGCTCAAGGATGGGGATAGAAACACCAAATTTTACAACTCTCTACAATGGATTAGGAAAACCTGTAAGCCTCTCTCTTGCTTAAGAGTTGAGGGTAAAATCATTGAGTCTGAGGAACAGATTGCAAATTATGTTGTTTCATACTTCACTGGCATTTTCAATGGTCCTAGCATTAACAAAGATATCTTTCCAAACATTATTCCTTATATGGTGACTTCTGAGGAAAACTATTTGCTTAACTGCATCCCTCTTGATTTTGAGATCAAGGATACTGTTTTTGGTCTAAACCCGGACAGTGCCCCGGGCCCCGATGGTTTCAACAATGGTTTCTATCAAAAACATTTGGATGTCCTTAAAAATGATGTCTGCAACTTAGTTAAATCTTTCTTTGAAAAAGGTGTTCTTCCACACGCTCTCAACTCTCAGTTCCTCATGTTAATTCCTAAAGTTGATAATTCGAATGAAATTCACCTCTTCCGTCCCATTTCCCTCTTAAATTCTCTTTTTAAAATTATCACCAAGATTCTTGCTAATAGGATTTCTAATATTAGTAAAAAAATTGTATCCTGGAACCAGTTTGGTTTCATCAAGGGTAGATCTATACAAGATTGTATTTTCCTCGCCTCTGAATCCACCAATTTATTGAACAGAAATACTAGAGGTGGGAACATTTCTCTTAAGCTTGACATCACTAAGGCTTTCAATACGATTGACTGGACCTTCATTTTTAAGGTTCTTTCCAGTTTTGGCTTCAATGACTCCTTTATTAATAAAATTAAAATCATCTTCAACTCTGTAAACATCTCTGTGCTTATTAATGGCTCACCTAGGGGTTATTTCAAATGCTCTAAAGGTGTTAGGCAAGGTGATCCGCTTTCTGCGATCATTTTTTCTATCGCCGAAGATTATCTTTGTAGACTGCTCTCCCTCAATGTTGAGGAAGGCAGACTCAAACCTATCATTGCTTCCAGGAATCTTCATGCTCCCTCTCACCTGCTATATGCCGATGATATTATCCTTTTCCTTCAGGGAGATAAAAGAAATTTCAATAACCTTAAATCCATCATTTCTCACTACAAGGAGATTTCTAGTCAATGCATTAACTGGCAAAAATCTTTCATTTACTTTGGTAAAAACTTCCCCTCTAATAGGAAATATCATATCACCAATGTTTTAGGGATAAAGGAAGGATCCCTTCCTTTTACTTATCTTGGTGTTCCCCTGTTCTGGGGTCGGCCCAAAGCTTGTTATTTTCTTAGCCTTGTTGATCAAACTCTAAATCAATTTTCTTCCTGGAAAGGTAAATCCCTTTCTATGGCTGGAAGAATTTTCCTTGTGAAATCCACTATTGTCTCTAAGCTTGTCTATTCCATGATGGTCTACAAATGGCCTTTGGGGCTGATAAAAAGACTTAATACAACTATCAAGAATTTCATCTGGAGTGGAAGTACTCTGGAAAATAAATTAGTTACAGTTTCTTGGGCCACTTGCTGTAAACCTATTGAAAATGGACGAATCAATATTAAGAATCTTAAAATTTTTAATGAGGCTCTTCAAGCCAAAATCACATGGTCCCTCATTCATAATAACTCTCTCTCCATGAGATTACTCAAAAGCCGCTTCCTTGATAAGCTTAATTTTGGCTCTTCTAATTATATGAATTCTTCTATCTGGCCTTTGATCAAAGCTTCTTTTCACTCTATCATGGAAAATTCTAGATGGCTTGTTAGTAAAAAATCTTCTTTAAATTTCTGTTTTGATAACTGGACTAGCTACCCTCTCATTACTGATATACCTAATACCTTTTCTCATAATACTTAAAATTTCTCTATTAGAGAGATGATCAATTCCCCTGATTCTCAACTTCCGTATCCTATCAAGGGGATTGTGGATAATTATTATTTCACCTCCAATGAGGATCTCCTTGTTTGGGAACCTGCTCATAATGGCCTATTAGACTCTAAAAAGTTTTATCGCTATCAATTCCATAATAAGGATGAAAATTTTAATTGGGTTTCTAACCTCAATAAAGCTTGGATTAAGCCTTCTCACCTTACCCTTATGTGGCGTATTTCTCATCAAAAAATTCCAACTGATATCTGCCTGCAATCCTACAGCTTTAGCCTTTGCTCTAAATGTAGATTATGCAACCAACATCGCGAGGACATCAATCATCTTTTTTTATCTTGTGATACTGCTATGGCCCTTTGGCATTACATTTTTGACCTTTTTGATTGCAGATGGATTTTAGATACTTTTATTCTCTCTCAACTGAAAAGAACGTTGGAATACCCAAGATCTCCTCAAATCAAGAATCTCTTTCTAACTGCTGTTGCGGAGCTTATGCATATTCTTTGGTACGGTAGAAATGATTATGTTTTCAACAATAATTCATTTAATATTAATGCAGGTAAAATGCAGATTCTATTGGCTATGAGGGAAGCGGCTACGATACAGAAGGATTGTTGTGACAATTCTGTCATAAATTTTGAAACCCTTCGCCGAATTGGCGTCAAAGGTATTTTCCCGAAACCTCGATACACTATTGAAGTTTTCTGGAAGGCACCTGCTCCTGGTTGGATTAAAGTAAATGTGGACGGAGATTCAAAGGGAAATCCTAGTCTTGCTGGATGCGGGGGAATCTTTAGAGATCATCAAGATCAGATCCTTGGATGTTTCTTTGGAAGCTGTGGAACTGCTTCTGCGCTGGAGGCCGAGATGCTTGCTACCATTCATGTCGTCTCATATGAAAAGCGCTTCAACTGGAAGAATATTTGGATCGAGAGTGATTCCACTACCATTGTGCAAGCCATCTGGAAGGGTGATGTTCATCTGGCATGGCCTCTCAGCCCCAGATGGATGGATTGCCTCGTTATGCTCAATGACCTCAATTTTATTGCCATGCATACCTATCGGGAGGCTAATATGGTCGCAGATGGACTTGTCAACATGGGAGTCTCTCATGAGATCACTTGGATGAATGAACTCCCACCAGAGTTTATTCCTGCTTTTATTAAGGATTCTAGAAAATTTCCCTCTTCCCGTCTATTGTAACTCGTTTGTGACTTTCTCTTTTGAATAAATTTCTTAGTTCTGGTCTTTTGACCAGAACCAACCTTTTTTTAAAAAAAATATACTTTTTTAATATATAATTATTGGGATTTTAAAATATAACTTTGGAAAATAATTTTAAAATAATTTTAAAATACTTATAATTTTTAAAATACTATTTTAAAAACACTTTTAAAAATATAACAACTTTAAAATTACTTTGAAAATATGATTTTGAAAACACTTTTTCAAAATATAATACCTTTAAAAATACTTACAATTTGAAAAATAATAGAATACATTTGAAAATAATTATTCTTTTAAAAGTATTTTATTAATAAAATAATTTAGTGTTTAAAAAAAATATTTTTCATGATTTGGAAAATAAAACCACGGGGCCACTTGAAATATTGAAGGTTATCTAGGAATACCCACTTCAAGAGAGACGAGTTCACTCCATAATTCCCTATCATGTTTACAAAGTAATAGTGACAAACTTTTATAAAATAGTCTGAACTTTCTTTTATATATATATATATATATTCACTGCAGTTTTAATCTTTAAAAAAAACATGACAATGCATTGTATATATAATTATGCACTTATATATATATATGTACTTATATAGTTTTTTTTCTAAATTTAGAGAAACCAAATATTTTAAAAATAGACTTTTCATACATGCATGGAATGTTAATGAAGGAATGATTAACATCCATGTATTTAAAATTTCATTCATTGACTCATAAAATCCATTTTTTTGTAATAGAATATAAAATGTTAAACTTTATCTTTTAAAATTCATCCTTGAATAAGATAATCAGATACCCATTTACTTAATTCAAAATTTAGTTTTTGAAAATATCATTTTATAATAAAATAATGTTGTGAAGGTATGAATCCACCACATAAAAATAGTAATTATGAAATTACTATTCATATAAAATAATAATTTTAACAACAAGTATTTTTTTATTCCATAAAATAATCCTAAGAAAAAATTAATTATACTATTAACATATAATTTTGAAAAAATTTATTTTACAAAAATAAAATCCTAATAAGTGATATTTTTAATAAATTTTTTCTCAATGTATAAACATAATTTTTAAAATAATATACATATATACATAGTCCCTTATATAAACATAGGTATGAAAATACTTACATAATTAGAAATATTGAAGTAAATAATCATGGATTTTGAAAACAATACATATGTATATATTGAGAAATATAGTATTTCAATTGGAAAATAATCTATATCCACACACACACAGATATATATATATATAATAGTTTTTTTTAAAATGGAATCCCCTTAAATAATTATAATCTTGAAATAAACTTTATTAATTAGAATAAATAAATAGTAATTGAAAATAATACATGTATACATGATTTAAGAATATGAACTTGAAATTTGAAAAATAATATATACATATATATAGAGATATGTATATATACACCCTTACCTTACTGAAAAATGAAATGGGAACTTCCTTCTGCCAAATGGGTGTTCGAACCAGGGGAAAGGAGAGAGAAAAAGGAGGAAGAGGGCTTGATAAGGACTTCACCTTTGAGGGGTATTCCTAATGTAAGCCAATATATATATATATATATATATATATGGAGAGGTTCAGACAAGCATGGATTCAACTTCTAAGAGAAAATAGAATTGTGAAGGGATAATCTTTAGAGGTATTACAGTAGGCCTATAAACAAAGAGACCTCAATTTAGGGTTTAAAAAAAATGAAAATGATATTATTTTGAAACATCAAAAACCAATTTTAATTTTGATAAATATATATATATTCATGCATACTATCTTCTAATATTCTTTGAGAAGTAAAGAGTATTGTTGGTGGTTGAGTTTCATTGGAGGTCGAAGCCTATGAAGGTATTTGTTTTTTCATCATGGAAACAATTGACAATGTAACACACTATACATAGGATTTTTTTTCTATTGATTGCTTACACCGAAAGGAGGAGAAGAAGACATATTGAGGTGGTAGGAGAGAATGATTGTGACGACATCTTGACATAACTTGTGGGAGAACCTAATGAATAGTTGAGGGAGAGTGGTTGCAAGGAGGAAGACGATTCGAGATAGGATTGAATAACCATGATGTCATGATCCCTCCCCACAATGTGTACCCCTCCTAGGAAGAAAATGGGAGAAGAGATATAATTTCCCCGAGTCCCTCCTCTAGTAGGGCTTGGGTTGGCGACTAGCATCGAGGGTATAATAAAAATGCATATGGGAGGTATTACCCTCTAATAGAAACACATTCAAAAGAAAGAGATAAGATAGAAACCAACCAACTCCTTCTCAGGCTATAATATAAAAGAAACTGAAAGTGCATAAATGTAATTTCATGAAAGAACTACTACAACTGAAAGGGAAAATTGTAAGCACTAAAATAAAGTAAGTACAATAGTGACGAAAAAGCCCAAATAGATCCTAAAAAACCCCAAGCTATTAGTAACAAGCCTGATCTCCAACCTGCTCCAACTAACCTGAAAAAATAGTTTATATATATATATAGGGTGAGTATAAAAATATACTCAGTTGGATCCTCCCCAGAGCCTATCGTGCAAAAGGTAAAGAAAGAATGTTAAAGCACAATAAAAATAGGTGAAACTAACTCATTGCCTAAATAGGTATATTAAGTTCCCAGGCTCACCATGGATACTCTCACTAAGTATCTTATAAAAGAGAATATAATATAATAAAGAATATCAAGGGTACCCCGCTACCGCTTCCCCACTGGTTTTCCATTCTATCCCAACATTGCATATACTGAGCATCTCTCTCCAAAAAAGATAGACCATAAACACCTGGGTGAAGCACTATAACATGCACCTCATGAAACACACCACCACTTCTATGTAACCAAAAGTAACTAGGTAGTTTCCAGGAGCCACCACATCTTTCATAACATGTATCATAGGTCGGGTATTATACCTCAATCCATCACAACCCATATGCTGAATAAGGATCCTCAATCCATCATAACCTATACATTTTATAACTATAATAGTACTTAGGAAGCTATATCTAGGATACATGTGTGTGAAATAGCCACAACCCATAACAACCCTCTACACACATATATGGGAAAAACTAACCATCGTGCATACTAGCACACATAACTACCAAGGGAAGAGAGTGGGGCTAAAGGGGGGTAGTTAGCCATCCACCCCCACCAAGATGTTGGGGAAAACACCCCATAGGGATTAGAATCCTGAAGTTGTCAGTCTCCCTAACTGACAGGGTGGAGTAGCGTATAGAAACACAAAATTACATGATATAATATAGCTCAAACCATACTAAGGGCATATCCTAGTCGCATACACAACTGAAGCTAACGTCTCTCAAAATCCTTGATTCGACTACCAAGACCAGGTATCTTATAATCCTATAAACATTTAAAGTGCTACATTAAATTATATCATTCATTTTCATAAGTTTAAATTTATATTAATTAATTCTTTAACCATTAATTAACTATTATCATTTTCACATTACATCACATTAACATTTCAACAAAGATCCATACCCTCCAGGCATAAGCAAATTGGGTCTCTGGATTCTCAAAATTTCAACCTCAGCTTTACATCCTAGAAAGCTCCATCCCCATGGGTTAAACATTTATTCATTTATTTAACAACATTACTACTTTCCATATTTCTAAGTATTCTAGAAAAAAAATATAAGCCACCAAACACAATGGGATCAATACGGTGAGTAAATGAACTACCCATCGAGTCTTCACCACCTATAGTAAGAGCATAGACTCATCAAACCCTGAGAATATAAACACAGAAAGTAAATGGCATACTCTATGTGTCTTTTCCTCTCTTGGAAGGAGAATAAACAAAACCATATGCTTAAAGTAGTGGGGAAATGATAATAGATAAATAAACAACATATTCAAACAAGCATCCAACTTTCATATTAATGGGTAAGCTCAGCATCAACCTGTTCTGTTAACCCTGGTGTCCTACCTGACACCCATATGCATAAATAGGTGCATCTCTCCACTCTAGGCATCAACTACTACCATGAAAATCAGGCCTCCCTGACCCACATACCACAACAGCCCTCCAGGATCAGCCATCCCAGGCTCACATCACATCACAAGCAGTAGGAAACAAACAAGAAACTGGGATCTTGGACCTAAAACAAGGTATTCGTCCTTCACACACAATGAGCTCTCATGGATCCAAAGAATAAGTCACTCAGCCTTTACAAGAAAATAGGAAACTTATTCCCTACAAAGTCATTATATATATCACAAAACCGGTTCTTTATTCCATCTTGAATTAAAAAATTCATTATTCATAGGTTCTAACTACGAGCAACCTAAAAAATAAGCTATAAAAAATTCATTAGATAATTAATTTAATATGCCTTTAATTAATTTATCAACAAGTATCAACATGATTCAGGTACATTAACCAATTCAATTAAAAATTAATACTTTCATCAATTTGATTAACATCAAATTACAACAACAACAACCAGATTTATTAATATTCCTCTTAAATTCATTTATCCAATTAATTATAAATTAATTCCAACTTTACGTTCTTTATCAATTTCCTCAATAAAAACATGATAAAACAAGAAATTCATAGATATCACACTATTTATCAAATCAATAGGTAAACCGTTATCATTGTAAAAACAACAACATCGCTATATGATCAATACAAATTCTTTAATTCTATTCAAGTATTTAATTAGGTAATTTCATTGTGATTCAAGGGACTAAATCATGCTAAATCTATGATTTCATGTAATGAAATAGACAAGCAATGAATCCCCTACCTTAAAAGGTTGTTGACATTCTTTGCACTAGAAAGAACCGCACAATGGATCTCCGATCACCCCTCCTGCAAGATCTGCATCCACCTGAGGATGCCGCGACTCCACCACACCAACAAAAACTAAGAGAAACCCCATTAGAAACTTGGGTAAGCAACCGAAAAATCATGTCAAGAAGATATGAGAGGAAACAAGATCAAATTGGGAGAAAATGCTAGAAAATGAATAAAAAACACACCTTGGATCAAGATGAGTCACCACGAATCGAAGATGGATGGTCGAGATCGATTCTCGTCGAAGGGATATCCAAAACGCTAAAGAGGGTACTTATGAGTCTCCTGGGATGAGAGAGAGGGAAGCTAAAACCATAGGTTTTGACAACCTGAGAGACTGAAAAACACTGAAAACAATATAGTATTGGGGGATTACACAATGTGTAATCCCCTTTCACATCCTGTAATTCCTCGAGGTCAGTTTTTGCTAACAAAACCGTTGCCTATTTATTTTATTTATTTTTCAAACACCAAAATATTACATTTCATTAAAACCAAATTCACATCATGTAACCTTCTTTCATGATGTGAAATCCACTTGCTTCCAAATTTTAGTAGCCGAGCCCTCCGGATTTTCTCCGAGACTCCTCTGAGTACTTCGATCTCAGAAACATGAAAAGGGTTGATCCACATGGGTTTTTTCCATTACATTAGATACCTATCAAAAAATTCTTTTCCTTGAGAATCCAAAACCAACCTAGAGAGAAAACATAAATGGGGTCGTCCGAACAGCCACCCCATGAGATACCTATCAAGGATCTTTCCATTAAAGGAGCTCAACCACCCCCATCCAATCACATACATAACAAGAAAAAAAATAACACCATTGCATAAACAGGAAATATATAAAACCACCAAATGAACAATGTTACAAGAGAGTATATAAACATCAAAAGATCGAGTTACTGAGTGCGTATCTACGACTCACATTCCTAGGTACTATCCTCTACACCACCATTCCACCATATGAAACGAAACAAGGGGATAATACACTAGCGTAACACCTTATCCTGGTAGTCCTGGATCTCTACAGGCCACTCCTCTAAGGTCACATCATCTCCAGCGTCGATCTCACCCCAATCGATGATGTGAGAGTCGCCATGAAGATAAAGACGAATCTATGACACATGAAAAACATCATGTATCTGGATCATATATGGGGGAAGCTCAATCCGATACTCTATGGATCCAACATGATCCAGTACCTCTAAAGGCTTAACAAACTAGAGTGAAAGCTTACTCCCACGACTAAACCTTCATTACCCATGACATGGAGTCACCTTCAAGAACAATTGATCCTCAACATCGAACTCCAGATGTCTCCTCCTATGATCGACGTGGGATTTTTAATGATCCTTAACTACCTTTATCCTCTAGAAAATCACCTAAACCATATCTGTTGTATTCTGTAATAGTTTCAGTTCAAGAATTGCGGACTCTATGACCCTAGTCTAGCATAATTGAGAACAACAAGGTCATCCATACAAGGATTAAAATAGTTCCATATAGATGTTGTAGTGAAAACTATTATTATAATAGAACTCTACCAAGGGAAGTGACTCATTCACAAACCTCCAAAATCCAGGACACAATATTGCAACATGTCTTCAAGAGTCTGGATGGTCCACTCTGTTTGACTATACTTTTGCAGATGAAAAGAAGTGCTAAGGCATAACTGAGAACCAAAATCATGATGGATACCTATCAATAACCAATAAGTAAAATGAGGATCTCGATCAGAAGTTAGCATCATCGGGACTCCATGGAGTCTCACCACCTCCTCTAGATACTTCCTCGAAAAAAACTCCACAAATCTCAACTCCTTAATCACTATAAAGTGGTCTGATTTCATCAATAAATCCAACAACACCCATATATCATAATACCCTCCCTGTACTTGAGGTAAATCAGTAACAAATTCCATCTATATTTCTTCCCACTTCCACTGAGGAATATATAATGGCTGGAGAAAACCACTAGAAACACAGTGATCGACCTTAACCTTCTAGCAGAACCAACATCGAGACACAAAATTTGCAACTACATGCTTCAAACCAAGCTACCAAAACTGACCTCTCAAGGATTGATATATCTTTTTCATTCCAGGATATACCACCAAAGGTGAACTATGAAAATCTCTAAGAATCTTCTCACACACTGGTAAAGGAAAAAAAATCCTTCCCTGAAACAACACTTAGTGTTGTTCATCCTTAGACCAACCATCAGAGGCCTCACCACAAAAAACTTGGTCTCTCCATACCTCCAACTCAAGATCCCCCAACTGGGAATCCTCCACCTACTGCACCAAAGATGAATGCACCACCATTTAAAATATAAAACTTCTACTTACAACTTTTCCCATATACAGATATAATGCTTAAAGTTCTTCCATTAATCTTCAGGGATCACCTGATTCACGCACTACATCACTACGAGACTTCCTCCTCAATGCATCAGCCACAATATTACCCTTTACAGGTGTATAAAAAATATAAAATTCATAATACTGTAATAACTCCATCCACTAACATTGAAGCAGGTTTAATTCACAATGGGAGAAAATATACCTCAGGTTCTTATGATTAGTGAAGACTACAAAGTGCTCACTGATGAGGTAATGTCTCCAAAACTTTAGGAAAAACACCACCGCCGCCAACTCGAGATCATGGGTGGCATAGTTACACTCATGGGGGTGTAACTACCGAGACCCATAAGAAATGAAGGATATCTACTACATTAGAACACAACCCAACCCAATATGAAAAGAATCACAAAAAAACTGAAACTGAACTCCTTATGATGGAAGAAAAAGAACTAGAGAACTGACCAAATTATACTTTAGATACTAAAAAGCTATCTGACACTGATCAGTCCACAAGAATTACTGATCATTTCTGGTCAATGCTATCAGAGGAGTCACAACCCGAGAGAAATTGGCCATAAAAATCCTATAATAACCTGTATGACCAAGGAAACTTTACACCTCTACCATTGTCTTGGGGAATACCCAATACAAAACTACTTCTAACTTCGATGGATCCACAACTACTCCCTACTGGGATGTAACATTCCCTAAGAAATGGACTTCTTAAGCCCAAAACTCACACTTCGACAACTTCCCAAACAACTAATGACGACAAAGAACTTCCAAAATGGCACATATATTCTCTACATGATCCTCCTAGGATACGGAGTACACAAGGATTTTTTCAATGAAAACCACCACAAACTTATGTAATAACTCACAAAACACAACATTCATTAACCCCCTAAATATTGCGGAAGCATTTTTCACACTGAATGATATCACAAAAACTTTTAATGCCCATGATGATAATGGAAAGTAGTCTTTGAAATATCCTCATCCTTTACACGCATCTGATGATATCTTGAATTCAAATTGATCTTCGAGAACCAACTTGAACCCTTTAGTTGATCAAATAAATCATCATTTCATGGAAGAGGATATCGGTTCTTTACTATCACTTGGTTCAAGAGATGATAATCGATACACATCCGCAAACTGCTGTCAGCCTTCTTTAAGAACAAAACTGGTGCACCCCATGGTGACACACTCAACCGAACAAAACCACACTATAATAGACCATCGAGCTATATGCACAGCTATCAAAAATCATAAGGTGCCATCCTATATAGATACATCAAGACATGAGACACACCTAACTATAGTTCGATCCTGAACTTGATCTCTCGTCGAGGGGGTAACACTACAACCTCCTCTCAAAAGACTTCGGGGTAATCTTCTACGACACTAGGAAACACTGAATAATGAAACTCCTATGAAATCAGCATCAACTCATCTATAAAGAATGATAAGGATGAAACACGTCTCTAACCCATCCAAGGCTCCCGCTCTCCAACAAACGCCGTTGGCTCTCTATCAACATCGAAGAACACAAATTTCCTCCTAAAGCAATCCAAAATATCCTATACTGAATACAACTAATCCATGATGAGGATGATGTCATATGGTTGTACATGTAAACATAGGAAATCTTTCCAAGAGCGGTTCTACCCTAGCACTAGATCATAGTTTCTACATAATTCAAACAATTTTTCTCGACCTCTAACTTGGGTAGTAAACACCAAGGGCACTAGAAGCCTCTCTAACTCAATTCCCAATGTGTGGACAAGGGTAGGTGATATGAAGGAGTGTTTCACTCCTGGATCAAACAAATAATTCACCCAAGTAAAAAAAATAAAAGGGTACCTTGAATAATTTCTAGCTCTCCTGGAACTGACAATGCTAAGGCATGAAGCTGACCACAACCTGCCCGATGGCCTCTCTGACCGTGATAGAGACCACCTATATGGAAAAAATCTAATCCCTAGGGATGAAGAGAATCCAAAGGCTATCCTATTCCTACCCCATATACTCTCTGCTAATCCCAAACTAGAGAAATCTGCTGCTACTATCTCAGTTGTAACTACCTAAACAGAGGAACCTGAAGCAGAACAGTTGGTGCATGCTGACTACTCAGAAAGGTCGGGCACTCTTTCCACTGATTAACTAAGCCACCATAATAAAAATACACATATGATCCCTTAGAAAAGGTATAAGATCCTCTACCCCACGATAAATGATACATTGAGGGTTGGGACCTACCCTCGGATAATAGAAAGTTCTTCTGTCCTAACAACTATGAACCCTGGACCATAACTCTGATTCATGATGAATCCTGATGACTCCCCTCTCATGATAATCTAGTTTTAACTAACATCCTCTCAATGACCTATACTCTTTCTAGAACCTCAAGATATGTCTTCAACATAAATGGGGTGACCCGGAACTGGATATCTGGATGCAAAGCCTCCTCGAAATTCCTCACCATGGACTCCTCATCTAACAACAGGTCCAAATCATATCGAAAAATGTTACTGAAATGGATTCAAAACTCTCACACACTGGAGATCCCCTGCCGAAGGGTAAAAAACTCCTGGAGACTATCCACATTCATAGTCAAGGAAAGAAAATCAACTTTGAATTGGTCTTGAAAATCCACCCATGAGACTACTTACTCTTCACGACCTCCTAGGAACAAGAAGTACCACTACCTCAGTTCCCCACACAACATCATCAAATCCAACAACACCCAGTTCTCCCTACGAGAAAAATTCAAATTAAAAGATATATCAAAATCCTCAAACCAGTATTATATGACTGTATCTAAAAAAAATCCCATATACCTTTGCAGAATCTAGTGATGAAACTCTCAGAGTGTCCTCCTCTAAGTTTTTTCATCGTCAACCTCTACCCGGTGATGATCTACTGGTGCAACCTGCTAAACATATTCTATGAGAACCTGATGAGGATGCCAACCTGAAGCCATTCCTATAAAAGAAAAAACAATTAGAGCTCCAAAATCAAGAATATAGAAGTCATTAATATTAATTAATTGTTTTCATTTATTCATTTTTGGTTAACCTACCCCAAGGTCTACCCATTCAAACACATGGCAAAAGAATAATGATGCATGATCCTTTCCTAGGTATCTACCCAGAAACCAATATCATCTAATTTAGTAGCCACTATAAGCTTAAAGGTCCATGCATCAGATCACAGGAGGCCCTAAATACCCATGTATCAGCCGGTCTCTCGTGTTTTCAGTGCTTTCTAAACTTAGCTAACACCATTACCCTACCAACCCATGCAACCACACGTGTGTCTAACTCCAAAATCCATAATATCCCTCAAAATGAATTTGATACTAGTGTACCCGTCCTATGCCGACAATGAGAGAAGAGAGATAGAGACCCACCGAGTCTTGCCTCCAGTAGGCCCTGAGTTGGTGACTAGCACTGAGGGTATAATAAACATGTAGATGGGTTCCATTTCCCTCTAAGAGAAACACGCACAGAAGGGAGAGATAAGATACACTCCAACCAACTCCTAATCAGGATACAATATAAAATAATATAAAAGTACACAAATATAATGATATGTAATAACTACTACAACCAAAAGGGAAAACTTCAAGTACCAAAAGAAATAAGGATGATAACGACCACGAACCCCAAATATATCCTACAAAACCCCAAGCTAGAAGTAACAAGCCTAATATCCAACCTGATCCAACTGACCTTAAATTTTTTTATATGTACGTAGGATGAGTATAACATTATACTCAATAGGATCCTCCCTAAATCCTATCATGAAAAAGTTAAAGAAAGCATGCTAAATCACAATGACCAACAAGTGAAACTAATTCGTAACCTAAACAAGTATACTAAGTTCCTAGACTCACCATGGATACTCTCACCAAGTATCGTATACAAGGGTATATAATGTAATAAAGAATATCATGGGTATCCCGCTACCACTTCCCCACTGGTTTTCTACTCTGACTCAACATTTCACATCCTGAGCATCTCTCTCTAAAAAGGATAGCCCGTAGACACTTGGGAGAAGCACCGCAACATGAACCTAGTGCAACACACCGCCACTTCTACATAACCAAAACTAACCAGGTAGTTTTTGGGAGCCACCAAAGGTCTCATAATGTGTATCATTCTTCAGATATTATACCTCAATCCATCACAACCCATACACTGAGTAAGGATCCTCAAACCATCATAGGCAATACACATTATACCTATAGTAGTTATTAGGAAACTATATCCAGGTTACATGTATATGAAATAACCACAAACTATTATATCTCTCTACACACATATATGGGGAAAACTATCCATCATTTATACCAGTACAAGTAGCTACCAAGATAAGAGAGAGGGGATAAAGGGAGTAGTTATCCATCCATCCTCCCACCAGGATGTTGGGTAAAACACCCCCTAGGGCTTAGAATCCTCAGGGTGTCAGTTCCCCTAACCGACATGGTGGAGTAGCATATAGAAAATCAAAAGTACATGATATAATATAGATCACAACCACACTAAGGGAATATCCTAGTGTCATACACAACTACAAATATTGTCTCTCGGACTCCCTGTTGCACAGAACCATTTAAAGAGATACATTAAATAATCTTATTCCTTTTCATTTGTTACACATTACGTTAATTAATTCTTTAAACACTAGTTAACCACTATCATTTCCACATTAAATCACATTACTATTTTAACAAAAATCCATGCCCTCCAGGAATAAGAATACCAAGTCTACGGATTCTCAGAATTTCAACCTTATCATTGCATCCTAGCAAGCTCCAACCCCATAGGTTAAACATATATCCATTTATTTAACAACATTACTACTTTCTATATTTCCATGTATTCTATACAAACATTATAAGATACCAAACACAAGGGGCTCAATACAGTGATTAGATGAAATGACCATAGAGTCTTCGCCACCTATAATAGGAGCATAGAATCATCCAACCACGAGAAGCTAAAAACAGAAAGAAAATGGAATATTGTTCAAATATTCAGTTCTCTTGGAAGGAGAGTAACAAAAAACATTTGCCTCAAACAGTGGGTAATGTATAGTAGATAAAAGACAATAGATTCAAACAAGCATCAAACTTTCAAATCAATGGGTAAGCCCAGCTTCAACCCATCTTGGAAACCCTAATGTACTCCCTGAAACCCATATGCATAAACTGATGCATCCCACCACTCTAGGCATAAAATTCTACCACAAAAACCGGGCCTCCCTACCCCACATACCAGAATAGTCCTCCATTATCAACCATCCCAGGATCACATCACATCACAAGCAGTAGGAAATAAACAACCAACTAGGATCTTAGCCATAAAACAAGGCATTGAAGCTTCACAAAAAAATGAGCTCTCATGGCTCCAAAGCATAAGTCACTTGGCATTTATAAGAAAATGGGAAAGATGGTCCCTAAAAGGAATTATATTTATCAAAAAAGTGGTTCTTTATTCAATCTTGAATTAACTGATTCATTATTCATAGGTTCCAACTACAGGCAACCTAAGAAATAGGCTATCATAAATTAATTAAACAAAAAAATTAACATTCCTTTAATTCCTTTATCAACAAGCATCAACATGATTTAGGTTCATTAACCAATTCAATCAAACATGCATACTTACATCAATAAGGGTCACCACAAATAAAATATGGAATTCTGAGATAGATTCCTATCAAAGGGATCTCTAAAATACTGAAGAGGGTACTTCCATGTCACTTGGGATGAGAGAGAGGTAAACTTTAACATTAGGGTTTGATAACCTAAGCGGTTTGAAAATAACTCAAAACATTATAGTATTGGGGGATTACATAATGTGTAATCCACTTTCACATCATGTAATTCCTTGAGGCCGGTTTCTGCAAAAAAAAACCCATCACCTATTCATTTTATTTATTTTTCAAACCCTGAAATATTACACATTGTGAAACACACATTCAAATCATGTAATCTTATTTCATGATGGGGAATCCCCCTACTTCTATCTCTTAGTAGCTGATACCCTCCAGACTTCCTCTGAGCCTCCTTCAAGCACTTAGCTCTCAAAAACATGTAAAGTGTAAATCCATGTAGATCTATTCCCTATGATCAACCCAATCAAACGGGTGAGATTTAAATTCATTTTTTAAAACATGTAAGAAATATTTTTAATAATTCACCCCACATCGAATTTGGATTTGGGTGAGTATTGGATTATAAGATAAGTGCTCAATGATTTCCATCTAGAAGCTGTAACAAGGATAGCTTTTGATGGGCCTTGTACATGAGCCCATGCAAATTTTTTTCTTATACTAGACAAAGAGGTCACATCCCACCTAATCTATTATACCTTTATCCAAGTCCCTTAGCTATATCTCTTTCTCCAATATCTCTTGGCCAAGGCTGGTTCCCACTGGTGGTCGAGCATGCCCAATGTTCTCCCACTGTGTGGTTTAGCTGGTCGGGCCAGTTAGCCTGGATAACCTTATTTTTTCATAAGGTTTAAAAAAACTACAAATTAAGAATAATAATTATTTATTTTAAATCATTATTATATTTTTTTAGTAAACTAAGTCTTATAATTTTAAATTAATTCCTATGTTAATTCTTTCAACATTTTCTTTTGTTAAATAATGACTTAGTATTATATAATAAATTTTGCTAATATTAAAATCATAGTGATACTCAAAAAGGGATTTTATAAACACTTAAAAAAATTATTTACATAGAAATAACATAAAAATAGGTTTTAAAAAAAATTTGGGGTTGAATCCACTTTTTATTATTAAATTAAAGACTGATTTCCATCTGGGTAGAGGGAGACCAATTACATAGATTGTAGGCCCAAGGCCAAGTGTCCATTGAACATGTCTTGAAGTACTTAGGGCTTGAAAGCCCTAATATTATGCCTAAAATCCCATTTTTTGTCCCAAAGGAACATCTAGTGAATATTAAATTTATTTAAAGAATAAATATATAAATATACTTTTATATTATTTAATAGAAAAAAAGGTAATATTTTATCTTAATTTATAAACAAAACTTAATTTTATTTAGGAAAACATTTAGGTTTATGTTAAATTATACTTTACTTTGTTTTAATTATTAAAAAATCATTTAAGAAACATTTATTAAAATTCTTAAATTCTTGGGATGTTACATTGATTTATGTTGATTATGTTTCAAAATGGGTGGAAGAAAAAGGCACCGGGATTGAAAATTCTAAAGTTTTTTGTGATTTTATCAAGGATAACATATTTTGTGGGTTTGGAGTACTCAGATCCATCATCAGTGATCAGAGGAATCATTTTTTACACTATAGAATGGAGAATTTTTTAAAGATGTATGGGGTGCATCATAAAACATAAAATCCATATCATCCACAAACTAATGGTCAAGATGAAGTTTCCAATACAAAAATAAAAGGAATTTTGGAAAAGACTATTAAACTGAGAAGGAATTATTGGATCCAAAGGTTGGAAGACACATTATGGGCCTATTTGAGAGCCTGTAAAATCCCGATAGGAATGAGTCCATATAGGTTGATTTATGGGAAAATATTTCCTTTTCCTGAGGAATTGGAGTATATGGCATATTAGGCCATGGGAAAGATGAATTTTTATTTTAAAATTGCTGAGAAAGAGAGAAGATTGTAGTTTCAAAAGATGAAGGATATTAGAATGGAATATTTTGAAAATTTTAGGATTTAAATTGAGTGAAAAATAGCAGCTCATGATAAAATGATCCAACTGAAAGACTTCCATCCTAGATACATAGTTTTTTTATTCAACACAAGAATCAAGTTGATGCTAGGTGAAATTTGTTCTTGATGGGAAGGTCTATTTTAGTTACTCATGTACATCCTTTTAGTGCTATGCAGGTTGTGAAAGATGGAGAGCAGGATCAATTCAATGTTAATGGAAACAGGATGAGGTTATTTTTTCAGACCATGCCATCAGAGATAATAGAGGATATCACACTCCTCCAACCTATTTACCAATAGAATCAACTTGGTCATATTTCTCCTTTACACTTTCTTAATTTATGTATTTTAATTTTAAATATACTTACATGTAAAATTTACTTGAATTAATTATGTACAATGCATCATTTAAGTGGGGGGGGGGTGGAGGGAACCTTTATAGTTTAATATTTTCATTTTTTATTTGTTTTTATGTTTTTTCAACAAAAAAAATTGTGTGTTTTTTCAAAAATTTTTGTGTTTCTTTTTCATTTTTTTGTGTTTTTGAAACTGGTGAGCTAAAATTATTATTTTTCATTTTTGAAACCCATTTCAACGATTGAAAAAATTTATTCCATGAAATTGAGCTTAAATTAATGTTGAAAATGAGTTAAAAACTTTTGGAAATTCATGAAAAGTATTATGTTTTTTGAATCTCATGCCACATATCACTGTGTTTATCTTTGAAATCACTTTATTGTGAGGCTTCTAAACCATTGTTACCATATTTTTTACACTCACCCAACTTCATGAGAGAACCAAATCATCATTTCTTTAAAGAAAATTTGATTTATTCCTATCAAAACTTTAGGGTTTGAGGCACTTGTGTTTTAAATTATAGAGGCATTTAATTAGTTTTAAATCCCCCCTTTTCAATAGAATCATTTTTATAATAGAATTCCTTATACATTTAATACATAAATCTCTTAGAATCTATAAATAGTGTATTAGGTTATCCACATTACAAGACAATTTCCCCTATCCAACCAACTTTTGAAGTGAAATTGCATGATCTAGTTGAACTTAAGTGCAAGGGGAAGATGTACTGTGTTATGATACATCATTTGGATATACTTTGGGTGGAAAATAAAATGTTGAAGAGATGATATTGATGTTGAATAATTAATTCTATTAAATTTTTTCCTTTATAGATCTTTCATGATAAATGAAGCTATGCCTTTCAAGAGCATCTAACAGAGAAAGAAAGTTGTAACTATCTCAAGATTTCAAGAAAAAAAGTGAAGTTTTTTTTATTTTGAAATGTTGATGGCGTGGGATGTCTATGAGATTTTATAAGATTATTGGAGCTGATTTTATTTTAAGGGGAGTGTGGAGGAGACCATACTTGAGTGAAAATTATAATCATTCAATTTTTATTTAAAAATATCCAACCCCTCCCCATTTGGCCTCATAATTTTTAACTTATAAATCCTACCAACTGAAATCCATTAAATAAACCTAAAAATTACTCAATTTAAACACACATATTTGAATCACATCAGGTGGATATGTAGGAATTTATTAATCCTATGGTGACTCTTTCATGGGTTTTTATGAGAAAATATTGTTTGAAAAATGAAATTTTTGAGATGAGAGAATATTCATGTGAGGTAGGTATTTTGTGTGCTTAAGAGGAGAAATAAAGGGAAAATATATTGAATTATATAAATGAAAAACCTTAAATAATGTGTTTTTAGGATTCATGATATCTTTTTTTTTATTTTTTAAAAATTTGGGGATCTTATGGGTATGTGTTTTGAATTTACTTTGATTTGATTTTGATGCTGACTTGTCCAGGAGTCCATGTGTTAAGTGTGATAGAATTGATATATATAACATTTTCATTAGTTTTCATGTGTGTTTTAATGATTTAATCCCTTAAAATTGATCAATTTGAGATGATTTGCATCATTTTGGTATTTTGGTGATTTTTAGGCTAAAATGTGAAAATTACTTAATTCTGTAATTTTAACATTTTTTTATTGATTATATATTTTGAGAATAAATTTTACAATATTAATCCAATTAGATTTATTGTTTTTTTGTCTTGCTTTTTTATTGGGATTCAACTTATTCTGTTGGACCCATAGTTAATTCGAAATATACAGGCCCAAAAAAATCAATCAAGCTGAAAAATCTTTTTGGATGACAGAATATACCCCACCTCAATTATTGAGACACAACTCAAGATAATGACCTACAAATGAAGTGATTATAGCTGTATTTGAAATTTTACTTGAATATATATTTTAAAATTAAATTTCTTGGAGAAGTTTTCTCATTAAGGCATCCATTTAATGCGCCAAATTAGAGTAATTTGAAGAGCCTCTTCAGCCAGAAAAAAGGTTTTTTAGTAATTTGAAAATAAATTTTCATAAAAGTGTCAAATGAACATCATATTTTGAAAAATAATGGAAAATATATAGAGGAATAACCTTTATAAAATAATCTTATTGAGAATCATCCGTTTACTAGGTGAAATAAATTCAAAATTGTAGTGAACATAAGTTGGAGGGGGATTTTTCCACCCCTAAACGCTTTAAATATATGAATACAATTCCATTCAAAGGTGTTGAAGAAAGATAAATTTGGGATACGATGTAGAATTAGATTCTTTAAGTGTTATGGATTTTATATTTTCTCTTTTATTAGATTCATAATTATCACTTCTCTCCCATTCAACTCTATCACCCTTCACATAGAGGGGTAAAATTATTGAGTGATCAGGGAAGGGGGAGTTTTCCTTTTGCAATGTCGGAGTATTATACTTTAATTTAACTCTCTTTTTCTACTGAATTTTTTCTCTTTTCAATGGTTCCTAATTAAATTAGTGTGATTTTATTTAATGTTTTGGGTTCATTCATTGCTTGCAAATTTGGTTGAATTTCTTTAATCTACCTCCACCAAGTGTAGTTTGTCTCAATCAAATATATCATGTTAGGTGGTGAGTGTCTATGATCATTAATACATGCATGGAACAAGTGAATTTTTTCTTGATTTCTAAGGTGCTAAAATTCCTGATTGAGATTTTACTTTGTAGTTTGGGAATGGTTTACTAATTTTCATGAACAAAGGAGTTATTTCCATTGATTATTTCAACCAAGGGTGATTAAAAACTCAATCAATCAGTATTTCATTTATCATTCAATAGGAATAGAGGGGGAATGATTTTTATAACCATTATGACATTGAAAAAGGTGATCCTACCCTGATCCCATCACCCTCTTCATCAATTTGTGTTCAAACCTTATTTTAATTGCATTCTTTATTTTTAAAATCAAATAATTTCAAAAACAACCTCCACTTATTTCTATAATTTAATGTTAAAAATGTGATTTTTGTGTGCTCCTCTCTAGATAAAACCTAGGTTGAACACTTTAATATATTTTAACTTAGTAAATAATTTTTTTCCACACCCCATAGTAGTCATGTGTCAGACTCCCTACTCGAATTTGTTGAAATTTGGGTATTCCATCCTCTTTCCAACTAGGCTTCTGGATGCACCTTCAAAGTACATTTACCAAATTTGGGTAGATTATTGAATAAATAATATCTCCTAATCTAGTAGTTTGATACTCACCGGCACTTCTTCCGTAGAGGGATATTCTTCCAAAAATATTTCTATGGCCAGTCCTTTTAATGCATTTTATAATATGAACCAGATATTTAACTATTAAAAAATGACCACCCATCATGCCAAGAATCTAGTAAACATGGGATGAATGAGGATATATTTGAGCAGGTCATTTTGAGAGATCAAATAGATCTCAAGGTTGTGTAGATAGTACTTTAATTTTTAAACTATAAAAATTAGTTCCAAATTGAGTTGTCCAAAATTCGTTGTTAAATCCTCTAGTAATGATCAAATTAAAAATTTATATGTTCCTGAACCACACTAGGTACAAAGGTGTAGTAAAGTGGAAGTATGAGGTTAATACCATAGAGAGTGGGGAATACAACAAATGAATTTTGACCAAAGTTCATGTCACTCCAATTTCAGTTTGATTTTATTTAAAAAATTAAATGACATGGGTTTACTTTAGGAAAGAGATAAGGGTTTAGGGTCATTTTTTTAGTTTAGGAAAAAGACTAATCCAAAATATAGCTTGCGATAGACCTATGGATTAGGCTATCAAGCAATGAAAAGGTCACCAATTGATCTTGGTCTAAACAATTAGATCTACCTAATCTAGTAACTAATACTTGGTCCAGAGATATTCGGAAGCCTAAGTGTAGGAAGCTTAGCTTCTAGGAAGAAAGAATCACATGATCTTGGTCCTATACTACTAAAATCCAACTAGGTCAAGGATCTTTTGATTGAAACTTAAATGCTCATGGTAGTTAAAAAAGAAAGAGATTAATTTTTTTAACCTAATTACTATCCATAGGGTTACCAAATTTTGATTTTAATATTGAAATACATCATCAAATATTTAAAGGATGATCAAATTAGAAATTTATATGTTCTGAGACCACATTAACTACAAAGGCTTAGTAAATTGTAAGTATGGGGTTGATCCCATAGAGAGTGGGGAATTTAGCAGAAGACTTTTGGCCAAATATTAGGTCGCTCCAATTTCAATTTGATATTATTTAAAAAATTAAATGACATGGGTTTAATTCAAAAAATAGATAAGGGTTCAGGATAAGTTTCAGGATTTAGGCAAAAGAGTAATCCTAAATCTATCTTAGGATAGACCTATGGATTAGGCTGTAAATTAGTGAAAAGGTCACCAATTGATCTTGGCCAAACCAATTGGATCTACCTAAGCTGGAAACTACTCCTTGGTCTAGAGATAATAAACAACCTAAGTGAAGGAATCTTATATTCTTGGTATTAAGAATCAGAGGCTATTAGTTTTAGCTTGCTCAGGGTAGTTGAAACTGAATGATATTAACAATTATTCTAACCTAATTATTATCTATAGGGTTACTCTCAACCCCTAAACCTAAGAGGATTAGCTGTGCATGACTGTATTAAATGAAAGTAATGAAATAAATGGAGTGTTTAAAAAAATGATTCAAAATAAAAAAATCCACAATTTAAATCATGTAAAATCAATTATAAACTAACTTGAATAAAGAAAAGGTGAATAATTCAATGACATATTGGTATTAGATGGTAAAAAAATTGAAATCAAACCATTGGAATAACAATATGAAAATAATGAGTCTTGAAATGGAAAGAGGTAACAAAGGAATGATTAAAATGGTAAAAGAAATCAATAAAATAAGTTTTAAAGAAAATGAGAAAGAAACAAAGTAGAAATGAGGAAAGAAGTTTGGGCATCCAAGATACCTATCTGTATCAGGGTGTCCATATAAATATAGAGCCGAGAACTGCACAATGTGTAAATGATTCATGTCATGTAGCTTCGTTAAGTGGATTCTTCTCTAAGAATTTCATAGTGTGTAAGTAGGTTTCACACTATGTACTTTAGATCTACAAATCTCTCTAAATATTTTGGATCTTGTGGATTTTATAGCCTATATATTTACTAGGTTTTATAATTCAAAATTTTAACATCATGTATTAAGATCAAGTCATGTATCTCATTAGGTTTGAAATTCAAGCCTTTCACGACGTGTAATTTAGATTCACGTCATGTAATTGGTTCATGCAGTATAATTTGGATTCACGAGATAGCCTTCATATCATGAAGGTACTCTTATAAAGGAATACACATCATGTACTTTGGATTCATGAATTGTATCTTTAGTGAGATTCATGTTTCATCATGACTTAGTGTGAAGTGACTTTCTGTTCCTTAATTTACATGTTTTCCTTCAAATTTATCCACATTCAAGTCTTCAATAAGAATAAAAAACACTAATATCAAGCATGAATATCATATTAAATCAATAAATATTCAATTAAAACACATATAAAAACACATGAATATATAGACACAAAGTAAATATTTTATACATAGTTCTTCTCAATATCTAAATATCGAGTCTCAAAGTTGATCATTGTACAACAATGATAATAAAGGATGTTTTCACTGCCTGCATCATTTTTATGTGTGAGGAAATCCCCTAGTGACTGTTCTATAGCTATCAAATATAAGATGAGTGACTTTACAACAACTACTTGCATCAATACTGGTGGGATCGAGAGATATTTCTTGACACTTTCATATGATTCTTAGAAGTAATTAGTACACTGAAAAGTGATCCCTTTATTCATCAATTAGGTGATGAAAAAACACTTTCCGGTGAGGTTTTATATGAAGAATCAGATGTAGGAAAGGTGTCCTTTAAATCCTATAAATTCTTTGAGGTTTGTGGGGGTGAAATATATAGTATTTCCTTGGTCTTTTCAGGGTCAACTTCGATGCCATGTTGGCATACTATAAATCTAATAAATTTTCCTTAACTAACACTAAAAATTCATTTTAGGGGGTTCATTTTCAAACAATGTTGTCATTGTTTTTTCAAAAATAATTTACAAATCAATAAGGTGATTAGAATGTTGTCATGATTTTACCACCAAATCATCAACATAACACTTGACTTATTTTACTAGGAAGGGTTTGAAGGTACGATGCATGGCATGTTGATACTTATCTCCATTATTATTTAAACCAAAGGGAATCATCTAGTAGTGTAATATTCCCTGGGGGCCCCAAAGGTAGTGAATTATTCATCTTATGGATCCATTCAGATTTGGTTTTATCCTTAATAGCTATCCATGAAATAGATGTATTAATATCTAGCCATTGAATTTATGAGAAGCTATGCAATCAGAACTGGGAAGTACTCTTTCAGACAGTGCCATTTGAGGTCCCTAAAATCGATGAAAACCATGATCTACCCATTAGTTTTCTTGATAGGGATAATTATATAGAGATATTTTGGTTACTATAATTCTTAAATGAAGTTGCCTTTGAAAATATTGTCAATTTTAGTTTTTACATTGGACGCATGAGTCAGATGTGTCCTTCTAGCTGCCTGCTTGTAGCTATGATGATTTTTTGGTAGACTTAGGTGATGGGTATCCACATTGGGATCAAAGACTAAAATTTCTTTGTAATTCCATGAAAATTCATCTCGGTGATGATTCATAAAATATGTGTAAACTTTTTACTCATAAATGGACATAGATTCACTAATTAATGTTGATCATGAATCATATCCTATACACAAATTTATCTATTAGAGTTCATAAAAAATAGTGGAGATTCCTTCCTTGAATGTTAGTATAGCATATCTCAAGTCATATTATTCCTCATATTCTTATTTCTCTTCCTCATCCTCTTCCTCTATGTCCATGTCGGGATAGATGGGATACAAAGGGGGATTATTGAGATTTTGGGGGAGTTCAATATTTTAAGAGCCTTATTTCAATAGTGATATAATGACTTACTTATATTTTTATGACGAAGCAATGACCTACTGAAGTTATAGGGATGAATTTAAGGTATTTTCATTTGAGGTATCTCCAAAAACGAGTAAATCATAGACTTATTCAGTGCCCTATGACTTAATTGTTGTAACTGATATCATGAGGACTAGTGATTGCATATCTGAATATGAGATTATGTCTTCGACCTAATTTATGGGCAGTACATATTCATCACCAAGGTCTTTGTATTTGTTAGCTAGGGTTATTTATAGACCATTTGGATTATTGAACTGAGTGACACCATCAACTATGGGTTATTTCCCATCTATTTTATAGAATCCTATATTAATATATTGAGATTCACAAGATTCAAATAGATATTTATCACCATTTAAGGTCCCAATCTACCCATTGATACAATATTTTAGGAATTGATAATATGTCGAATGGATCATCACATGCTAGTGTATCCAAGGTATTCCTAGAAATAAATTGAAAGATATATCTTGAAGGACAACTATGAATTCAGATTCAGACACCATATTTCCAAACTAAGTTCTGAGATTAATGAAACCAAGGGGTTTCTATTCAATTTTATCACACCCTTGATGTTTTAGAGCGAAATGGGATATAAAATCTTCAATTTATCCCAATATAAGGAGTGTTATAAATGAAATGAGATTGACTTCTAGTCCATTTTCAATGAATGATCAGTATATGTTAATTTTATCTAATCTTCTATATATGTACAAGGGCCTGATATTTTCCTGTATAATAGAATTTCCATGAAATAGATAACTGTCTAAAATTATGTAGGGTCAATCTTACATGATATACCTTGATAAAAGTAACTTTAACTTGAAAATATTGAGGGCTCAGTAGATCCTTTATAAGTGCTTCTTGTAGATCCTTTGACAAGTTGAGAGCATCCAGAATCCAAAGCTTCACTATAACCATGGTCAACTACTTCAGGATGTTATATTTTTTATTCAAAGGCCTATTTTACTATGAAGATATGCTCCATATTAGTAATTCTAGGGATTAATGCACTTATCTTAGATTGAACCGTTTCGACTAGCTGTCTAGGATGGTGAAACTATTTCACCCTTTCCAATCAATCTTCAAGAATGATCAGGCATAGGAGACTCTTTGTGAAGGTGGGTTCATTTCCATGCACTTTCTATTCATTCAAAGGTATATTCCATGAGTCTTGTAAGTATAAAAAACTCTATCATGGATGTGTCTAGGTATTGGTTCCAACCATGACCGTGTCTTCCCTTGCCTTGCTGTCTTCTATAACCTCTACCTGAATTTTACCAACATGGCATAGGGAATTAAATTTTTTAATCCCCTTATTCATCAAAGAATAGATCCATTAATTGAATGAAATTAATTTAGATGAAAAATAATTCCTTATATTTTTAAGATTTCATCTAGAGGGATGATTACCGTGACCCCATTTGTTGAGAAACTTCCTGTTGTACCATTTTGTGGGGTAGAACCCATTTTCTTGAGGCTGAAGGAATGAAGTATGAGAGAGTCATGGATAACTTTTCTCAGTGTAGGTTCATATTACTATGTTTTTTTTATACTCTTTTGTCCATGTTTTTTCTTAGAATACTGTCCTTTAGTGGGATGTAGTGTTGATAGAGTTAGTTGTGCCATTACAGAAGTGACTAGGGGAATAATTGGTTATTTCAACTATGCATAGAGGATAAAATAAGTTTCTTTTATTATTTTTATAGTCATAAAATCACTAAAATTACATGCATTATTATTTATAACTTCCTTCTATTTATTTTCTTCCTCCAGAGTGGTGTTAGAAACACACACTACTGTGCTGGTGGTTTTCCCAACTTCACTTGACTAGAATCAAGAATATTTTGTAGGACATATAGGAAAATTAAACCTTCCTAGATGGTGTGCCCCAATATTTGATAAAAGGTGAAATAATTTAGTTTATAATCAAGACTAACTTGGTCAGGTATCTTGGTTTATGGAAATGTTAACAATTTATTTTCTAAGTCTACAGGAACCTGTTCATTTTGGAAGGAATAGACTTTGTTCTTATAGTCTCTAAACTGGGAGCATTTTAGCTATTTAATTTCATATAGATGAGGTTTTTATTGCTATTTTTTCCAACCAAGAGGGGGTTTCACAAGGAGGTTCATTATTTGGAGTTAGATATGGCATATAGGTTGGTTTTAAAGTAACCATTACTATTTTCACTCAACCCATCCTATTCCCCTAATATGTTTTCCTGGGATATAAGTTGGACTTGGTTCACAAAATAGAATCTTCCAACCTTTGTGATAATGTAGAAATATCCTTAAATCCACCTTGATAATTTACTGGGACAAGTGGTGTTCACAGTTTATCACAAATATTCTCAATGTAAAGACCCATAAAATCCCCTTGAGGAATTAAAAAGTTCACATAATAATTCAAGATCTTCCACCTAGAAATGAAATCTGAAAACCTCTCATTTTATCATTAGTGATCAAGGGATGTTTTCTTTAGCAACGTAGAGATGAATTGATAATGAAATTTTTGGTGAAGATCTTCCCATCCTTCGATTAATCTGGATGGTAGATTGGTATACCAAGTGAAGGTTGGTCCTTCTAAAGTCTGTAAAAAACATCTAAGCTTTTCTACCTATTTCTTCTTGAGGTTCCCCATTAGGGGGATGCACCAAGACATAAAGTTAATTAGATTCTATTCTAGATCCCCTAAACCAATGAATGTTGGGAATGTAGGATTCGTAAATTTTAGTGGGGGAATAGTTGCATCCACCCAATTAGGGTAAGGATTCCTATCTGGTTTTACTAGTACACATATCCCTTCCAAAAATTCTAATCAAGATGCTAGTGTTTCAATAGTTTTGAAGAGATAGGGAGGAATGACCAACTAGGTAGGAGCCTATATAAGGGGAACAATAGGTTGGTCCAACTATGGAAGATCTTCTTGTACTCATGGTGGGTAACCTATAGGGGTTGGCCTAAGAGGATGCATCTAACCTAACTCTAGTAATGTACCCAATGGAGGGAACTCTTGATATATTGCTACTGTGGGGTCCAAATAAATTTGTTTTTGGTACCCCATATTGAGAAAATGTTTTGAATCCATTTTAGTTGCTACAATAGACCCTCTCTGTTAAGGTATGTCAGTTGGGAGTGTGAGATGAGGCTCAAAATTTAAAACATATCTTATAGGGATGTTGCCTTGGAGTAGTTATACATTGATTTTTCTTAACTCCTTCATCTCTTTCTCATTTTGAGGAAATATTTCTTCATGTGTGATAGGTTCAACCTCTTTGGGAGGTGGGTGAGATACGACCACACTTTTACCCTTTTACTTGGAAGATGCCTATTGAGGATGTGTTAATGGAGTAGTTGAGGGAATCCACAGATTCATATCAGACCTCTATTTTTGGGTACACATTCCCTTTTCAATCATCTTAGTATGTACCATATTATTAACAAAAATCACCTCTTCCCAGTCCTCTATATCAGTATCTTGTTCTATAGAATCTATATGGATAATGCTAACTATGTTCACTAATTCATAATGAATTATAGGGGTAAAATTAGTACCATAATGATAATAGGGTCGGTTGTCTCAGGGATATCTATGAAATAATTGTGATCACCAAGAGTGGTTTTACCCTTGAGAGATTGTATTTTTTTATGCTAACCATGGGGCCTCATCCTCTCCTCACTAGTCCTCTTGTATTCATTTTACAAAGGTTGATCCAAAGGGAATCTCAATTTTTGTGTGTGTGTATTTATAAAGATGAATTCATACCACTAGATCAGATGAATTGGGAGGATTCACTTTGTGGTACTCACCCAAAATTGGAAAAGACTAACTTATTTTGAGGATGAGTTTGAGGAAAAAAAATTCCCCCATCATAGCAGGATGAGGATACTTCTCTTTCATCTTCACAACATTTCAAGCTTGATTTTTTAGTCTCATAATAGCCCTATAACTATTATTAATTCCTATAAGTTTACCAAATTTATAAAATTATAACACAAATCAAACAAACCACTAAACTATAGGGTATTATAATATGTAAAAGTTTGAGGTTGAACCCATAGATATATGGTTGGAGAAAATACTAATTTAATAATAAAGACTTAATTATTTAACAAATGAAATCTATACCAATTCAATTGAAGACAAAATGATGGATGTTGAGGTTTAAGAAAAATAGAAAACATGATGGGAAATTTAAATTTTAGGTTCATTATTGATTAGGGAATAATAAAATTAAATATAAATCCTGTGGTTTTAGAAATGAGTTTAGGCAAAACCAATGGTTATGGTAGACAACCCCAGAATCAGCGATGTCCCCCTTTTCACAATGGTCATGTTAATTCAGTGTTTCGATGATTTGGAAACTCAAAAACCACATATAAACATATTATAAATTCCACCTAATGTTCATAGTGAGGACCATTCACTAGTAAATGTGTTGAAAGTATCACTCCCTCACCGATCACATAATGGTCATGCATGATTAAAGCAAAATAAGAAAATTGAGAAATAATATTTGTGAAAAAATACCCAAAGGAATTGAATTAAATAAAAAAATACCTTAAAAAATAAATCCCTCTTCATTAAATTTGTTTTACACAAGGTATAACCTCTCATTTTATCCATGAGTGGGTAGGAAAATAATACCCTATTATACTCATCACGACTACAACAATCCTCAATCATAACAGAAGTGCCTACCGAATCAATGATTTGGAGTGGAACCCTGTACTAATATTTATAGGTATTAGGGGGATCCGGTTTCATTTAATTCACCATTAGTATGGCCCATTAAGAGTGGTGGGTCCACCTTAGGTATTGAATGGCATTTCTGGTGGTCATTCTTCAGCCTTTCTTGTAGAAAATCCAATCAAAATATCATTACTGAAACTATTTGGAAACATTCATGGCATGAATTAGATTCATGACATAAAAGTGTCAAGATATCCTCCAATTTAGTGTGATTTTCTTCATGATCTGTATTACATTAATGCCTTGTAATGTTTCACATCATGAAATATTTTTCATGATGTGAATATTCAATTTCCAGTGCCGGAAGCCTCATTTTTATCTAGTTCTTCAAATTTAACCCATGAATGAAATTCAATACATGAATTGATTTTACGACATGAAAATTAATTTCTCTAGATTTTATGCTCTCCTTTATATCCATGTGATTTTTGTCTTCAGACTTTAATATTCTGGTGTCATGCTCTTTCAATTCACATCACGGTGCAAAGTGTTTGTTAGCATCCTAAAATTCATCGCTTTTTGTTTCTTTTCCAAATATTCATTGTTTTCTTCCAAAAATTACAAAACAAGTTAAATAATATCAGTTTTGGAAATATTAATCAATTATTAATATAAATAAATGTATTGATATATGCTAAAATATAAGCATGAAACACACATATCACCTAGAAGGTTGTTTTAAAAATTCCCCCAGCCTTGTGGGTTAGGCTTACTCCTATGTTTCCATGGCTGCAACTGTTGTCTTGATTTTGTGGATATCTTTTCAAACATGGGTTTGGTGCATTATATGATTTTAACTTGATCCATATTCTTCCAAATATATTGGTTCTTCCTAATGATTGGATTCCCTTACTTGGGAGGCTTTATCAATATTTTATAGAACTTGATGCAAGAGTCTTTTGACAGATCATTCTCTTCTAGCCCCATGAATTTGAGAGTTTTTTAGGGCTTGTTTTTGTTGAGAATACCATCTATTGTGAGAAGAACCTATTTCTTGAATTTTACCTAGGGAAATGACATTACATAATGTCACTTTAGGCGGGATTTTCTGATCAGGGAGTGAGGTAAAGTGAAACACCCCATGTTCACCCCATCCCCTAATATGAATAATGGATGGGGCATTGGTGATCAGTTGAACCAAATATCTTAATTCATTATAAAATTTTTTCTAAAGAGATTGTTATTATTTTCCCAATATCAGTTATTTCATAGCTAGAAGGGTTGGCAATTCTATTTGATGATGCATCTCTTCTATTACCTTGACATGACTTGGATATCCATCATAAGAAAATAATTTTTTTTCAGGTGATAAAGAGCAGTCCATAAATTTAGGAATATTTCATGGGAAAATTTTTCCAAAACACCTCTATAATGTTGTATTTAGGAGTGGATAAAGGCTAGAACATGATTTGTATATTGTCTTTATCCAACTATCTCCTCATGGGTAATTTTTTTTCTTCACCCTTTGTAAGAGGTTCCTCAATCTAATCTTACCAAAGTGGAAATTTCCCATTTATTTATTATAAAAAGTAGGGTCAGCATATATTTAATTTATTATATTGGAAGGAAAGTGATCCAAGTGTGGTTCGGAGAATGAACACTTCCCTGAGCCATCTTCTGATTGAGAAAGAATATTAGTTCTTAATAATGAGGCATCAGGAATGACTGGCCACACTATACCAAGAACCTCTTAAGACGGGGGATTTCTCATAGTTTTTTTGGTAAAGGGAGTACCTTCTTGATGAAATGATGTGTCACTGTGGGGAGATACTTCAGAACAAATTCAATCATAGGGAGGACTAACATCATGACTTTATGCTCAAATTCAAAAAGAATTTCTATAGCATATACCCTAGGGAAGGACTTTAGGGTGGATCATAGTTAGGGGAGTGCCTTATTTCTATTCGATATTTAGGCCACGATGAGGGTTGATTTGTCACTAATTAGAAGATGTTCTCTCATGATCGAGTATATTTTGGACATTAAGTGAACCTTACAGGTAAGATGTATGGGGAGGACCTCTAGAACCACTTCAAAAAAAGTTATAGGGAGGACCTTCAAAATTACAGCTACTATCTCTATAATTTGGTAATGGATGAGTAGGATCTTGGGATAACATAGATAAAAGTATGAGGGATTCAAAAACACCATCATTGAGAAGATTAAGATCACATACCAGATCTTCATTTTCCAATCACTTTTAGTGAGGATTATTTTTGGATTCTCTCATGTGGGAAACTGGGGATGCCTACTATGGATAGAATCTTTCATGTATGATGGATTTTTTGAGTATCTCCCATGTTGCTACTAGAATTGTATAACATATTTTTGTAATTTTGGAAGGCATATATGCCTTCTTGGGAGTGTCCAATGGGATGGACCAATGATCTCTAGTTGGAATGAGGACATGGGCCCAATTCAGTTATCCATTTATCATGATATTATTCCAGAGACCCACCTAGATGGGAGATGGGATATTTGTTTTCTCCAGAGTTTCCCCCACATTATGTTGATGATTCAACCCAATTTTGGGGGTAGGATTTTGTGTCTTCCCTTTAACCACTGTCGCGGCCGACATTATATCTTGGAATTTTGAAGAATGTGGGAATGGATTTGCATCTACCCTTTCATCATTGTGAAGATTTTTTAGGCGAATTGAGTATCCCAAATTGGGATATATTCCCATTATATGGTAGGAATAGGGATTTAATACTGGTCCTATCCTCTATTTCTTGCCAAGATGTACTGATAACCATTTTGTGTAGGGTTATATACATGGGTCTTCCCCTATTTGTTGCTGGGATTTTAGAGCTAGTTTCTCTAATTACTACCTATATTGGATAGTAGGCTTGGTATATTTAGGAAGGTTTGTGATTCTATTCAAAGATTTCCATTTTATTTGTCTAGATGGATTCTCTAGAGGTAACAAAGTTTTGGTCATGTTCCTTGCTGCTTGATTGATAACCTTAGTGGGATGTCCTGGGTGCTCGGGTCTAAGTAACCCAAGTTGGGCTCTCGAGGGTGGAACCCTCATCATGAGTATGGTTCAATTTTGTGTGGTGTTAGTGGTGGTAGCTTCCAATTGGAGCATTTTGGTGGGACCCCTGTGTCATTGGAATGAAGCTGTTGGTGACCTATTGATCTGCCTTATTAAGATTAGGGATAAAATTGTATTTTGTGTTCTAGGGATAGACTCCCAAAATGGTTTGAGAAAATTATGGGTGTTTTCTACTAATTTTCCACCAACCTTTTTTTGGGTATATGGCTAGTGGGGATTCATTCCTTGGATGGATTCACATGAAGACTCCAGGGTTGGTAAAGTACTGTTGTGATGGTACACCTAAACTAGAACATTTGATACTTGGTGCTGAAGATGTTGGGTAGGTGACATGGTCCTCTAATTAGATGAGGAACTTGATCATGTCATACTAAATGAATAAGTCTGATCTTGTTGGAAGGATTCCATTTGGATTTAAGGGAGTTATTTTGAGAGTGTCATCATATTCATGGAAAACACAAATAAGGAAAACCTATCAAAGAAGCATCTCAATAAAATATACATGTGTAATCAATTTTTTAATTCCATATTTGGCCCACTTTTATTTTGTGAGTGTGTGAAAGGGGACTGACATGTGGGAAACACAATCATTTTGGTTAAGGATTCACATCAGGTTCACCATTTTTTGTTTCTAATGGAAAATATTTCACCTGAAAATTTATTATGGGGGGTTGAATATGGTTTCAAAATTATTCATGTTGGGTTCACCATTTTTTTTCATCCCTTGTTGGGAGGTTTCCAATGGGGTTTATTTTTTAACCCAAAAACACCCAATGGTTACCTTATTCATGATGCTTTATGAACCTTCTTTTCAAAGGTAGGTGGTCATTGGGAAAAAGTTCTAACCACACTAGAGGCATTGGTTTAATGGATGGGAGGTCGGGATAATTATACCTTTTTTGGGGGAATTATTTCCTACTCTAAGTCTCTCTTATAGGTTTAATACATATTCATGAATCCTTTATTATATCCCAATTACAGAATGGGTCACCCATATATTAATAATCAATGTTTAGAATGTATTGGATTTGGAATCATCTGTATGTATCTAAAGTTCTTCATCGATTGAGACATCTATATGTATTTGAGGTTCACCATCGATGGTACCATTTATACAGATTATAGATTCTTATGTCATTTATTATCATGATGTTGGTTTTAAGCCAACTAGTGGGGTGATCTGGAATTTATCATCATATAGAAAGAAAAGAGTTGTTTTGATGTTGGGATCAGGCCCATGAGAAGGGATTACTATGCATCCTTTTGAAAGGATTCAAAATCTATGTAGTTTAGTTCTACTTAATGTGACACGTCATACCTTTTAAGGTCATATGACGAGGACCATACTGTGCAATTTAACATTATGTGGCCAGGATGTCTAGGCAGAAGGTTCCTAGCTAAGGATGATGAGGTACTTATACTGAAATAGTATGGGGGAATTAGAAGGTATATAACCTCATAGGTTCGATATGAACCTACTAGGAATATGACTTAGAGAATATTATGGTGAGTTTGGGGTGTTGTGTTTGAACCTTAGGAAGGCTTACTACATATCCTATTTGGACAATAATCAGAGACCACATAGTTCAGAATGTTGGGGATTACACTGATGAAGGAGGCCCAATGGGTTGCCTCATTTGGAATATGTCCCTTTGAGTTGGTGATAACATTTTTGGGTCTTATACCAAATAGTAGTCCCATTAGAGTGAGTGTGGATGGGGATTATACAATATAAGAGGTCCATTTGATTGATATTTGATTATGTTGATGACATGATCATCACTAACCTCTAATACCAAATGAGTCATGCTTGGTTTGAGAAACTAGAGGAAAGAGGATATCATGAAATCCATACAATCTCCTTCATCCCCTGGTGAATGAGGGTGAGGATATTAAAGGTATGAGAATATCCTGCAAGAAATATTAGGGGATTACTTCAGAAGGGATTCCCTTACGAAGATCCTACCCCTCCCCTTTGGACATGTGGAAGATAGGATGAGGGTGGAGATATGGGTGATAAAAGTCATAACCTAGATCAACAATCCATCTGCCACCATCCCTATGTTTGGTATCCTTATTACCAATCAAAATGAATGATTTTGAACATTCTGAGGATCCCACCTTCTTTGGAAGGTAAATGTGTCGATTTGATTACCATGGGAATGCAAGACTAGATGGAGGACATGCTAGTGAGTCCCGTCCCTAGGCCAAATGAATATTGTGGTCGTAGAGGTGGTCTTAATTAGATCATTCCTAGGTTGTGGTAAAAGATACATGAAGACACTTGGATGGTTAGAAAAGAGTCCAATATGGGGCCGAGTACTTTGTGGTAGGAGGGAAGCAAGGATTAAAAGGAAAAAAATCTAAGGATACCCCATTACATATACTTCTGTTTCCTATGTGGGGTGGGGGAATTTCAAGGGTTCCATGATGGGGACTACTTCATAGGGATCCTCACCCGTGGGCATGAGGGAACCCTTTGTGTGTTTCTAGATAGTTTCTCTCATGAAGGATCCCTTTTGATGGTATGTTTCATAGTATGTGTTATGTGAAATACCTGAAGGAGTCTTCTCTAGTATTATTTCTTATCCATACATCCATCCACTTTTTTGAAGACTAGGTATTCATAGACAAGATAAATAACCATTTTACCAAGATAGTTAGTTCGCTGCATAACATACCTAACACTATGAGGTTGAGGGATAAAATCATCATCTGCATGGAACTTTTTGGTTTGTAAGGTGATGAAAATGGAAAATTGCACCGAAAATGAATTACAATTGTTTTTGGGAGCATTAAATCACCACCTCCTACCACAAAAAAAATATTCTTTTATCAGGGTATTTACAAAACTATCTCCTCCCACAAAAGGGATATTCATTTGAAGGGGGGGGGATTATTTCACCAACTCCTCCTGCAAAATGAATATTTGTTTTCAGAGAAATTATTTCACCACCTCCTCCTGTAAAATGTATATTCATTTGTGAGGGGTTTCTTTACCATCTCTCCTATAAATGATTTTTTTTTCATTTGTGGGAGCCCCATTTGAAGTGGTAATTCTGTATAGAGTTTTCATTACATGGAAGGGATGAGACACATTATAGTTATAAGAACTTTATAGATTTTAATGTCCATGATTACTTTATCCAAATTTATTTTCTTAAAAATTTTCCCCAAATTCTTAGGATCTTAATCAGGTTATTTGTTGATTTTTACTGGGACCAATAATCTTAATATCCCTGAATTCCATCTATTAATCTTATCAATAGAAACTCACTATCCCTGAATTCTGTATACTAATCCTATCAGTATAAACTCACTTTAACACTCCCTAAGTACTTGAGATATGTCTTCCTATCCATATAATCTATCATTTATATAATCATATATTCCTCTATCATCCAATCCCCATAAGACCTTGATCATACATGATCGGTAGAAAAAAAAATTAAAATGTAAATAGTAAGATATTTATAAGGAAAACCTCACACAATGGTAACTCTTAGAAGAAACACTCAAACATAAAGATTAAATATATCAGGAGTGCTCTCAGTAACATGAAATTTTAAAGCTTCAAAATAAAAAACAACTTTTAGAATGCTCAATGTATATTTGTGTTCATGTTATTTAGATGCTCAAGATGAAGTTTTATTTATACACAATGTTGTAACAAACTCCAGCTATAAAATTTAACAAAAACTAGGATTAGTTTTAACTACATCAACAACAACATTTTTTTCTACTATTGAACTCAGTATGTTGCTTTACCTACCTATGAGTTAGATCATCTTCACCAGAGTTATTCTAATTTTGATGGAAATAATCTGGCATGGATCTTTAGATCACCTGATTTTTGTAAAATAGTTTTAGTTCTACAATATTTCAGTTACCATATATTCATTACATGTAAGAAAACTTTTAAAACAAAAACTTTAAGTTAGATCATTGTAATATATAGTGTATTGTGATTTTTTAAATAAATAAATAAGTGATTCACTAACTCAATAATATCCCTAATAGGTAGTCAATAGTACAACATCATACCATGTCACTCTACATCATGAGTATTTATTGACTTATCAAGTTGGTGACTTTAGAGTAGTCAAGATGGGAAATACCTATTTTTTAGAGATTTTTGGCATGTGTGATATCCTAGTCAAGATGAATATTGAATATAAAATCACCCTAAAAGATATCCAACTTGTTTCAAACCTTTATATCAACTTTTTACTAGGGATTGCCTTTGATATAAAATGCTATAATAACATCATCTTCAATAGAGCATGGAAGATGATAAAGGGAGCCATCATCACCACTAGAGGACACATGAGATTTGTTATACAAAACTCATGTGAATATATGTGAATAAAACCTCAATATGGTGGAAGGAGAGGTTTTATCCAATATATAGAATATGACACTTCACCACAAGAGTGAAAGAAGGATATCCACCCTGATAAAGAAGAAGTACATCAGTGTTGATAGGGATGCACCACTAGATTCTTTCAAATACCTCTTGTATAGGGAGAAACATGGAGTCTCATTCAATACTACTTCATCAAGAAGATCATCATTTCTAGATCTGGTGCACTCTAATGTATGTGGTACCATGGTTGTGGATTCAATGGGAGGTAACTTATATTCCCAAACCTTTATCAGTGATTCATCTCAAAAGGTATAAGTGTTCCTATTGTGAATGAAGAAATAAGTGTTGGACTAATTTAATATGTTCCATGATATAATAGAGTGTGAAACTGGAAGGAATATGAATTGTTTTCATTCAGAAAATGTAGGAGAGTACACTTATAAGGAGATTGATGACTATTATAGGATTTTGGACATCTAAAATTAGAGAATGAACCCACGTACCCCACAACATAATGAAGTTATGGAAAGGATGAATAAAACCATCATGAAGAAGATCATGAGATTGATGAGTTTAGAGAAGTTTCCTAAGTTGTTATGGGGAGAATCTGTTCTAGTTACACACTGCCACATCAACATATCACTATCAGTCCACTTGAATTTTGAAATTCCATAGAAGATATGGTCCAGTAAACATCCCTTTTTCTCTTATTTATGAGTATTTGATGGTTTATTTTTTTTATTATATATCCAAAGATCTTAGGAAGAATCTATATAGGACATCTAATCCATTCATCATTATCGACTATAGAGACCGGGAGATTAGATACAAGCTTTGGGGCACTAAGGAGAAAAATATGATCAAAAGAAGAGATGTTTTGTTCCATGAGAATGAGATGACCGAGGAAATTCAAAGGCATATAATGTATCAAAGAGAAACTTTTGAAGAATAAATTATTGATCCAACCATTATACTAGCACCACCTACCACTAAAGAAGAGGAGGTTCAATAAGTATCATAAAAAATAGACCATGAGACAGTGTAGGAGGAAATTAAGTAGGGTGAGACTCAACCCTATCTACCAAAAGTCACAAAACTATCATAGGATACAAGTGATAGTGTGTATTTCAAACCTAAAATTTCACACATTTGAATACCTACACGAGGAAGGAATCCATAAAAAATATATTCCGAACGAGAGTAACTATTTTTTATTGATGGAGGGGATCCGTAAGGACACCAGGAAGTAATATCTCATCCATACAAACTCAAGTGGTTTTATACAATGTAGGATAATATAGAGTCATTAATGAATAACCATAAAAATGATTTAGTAGGACTAATCAAAGGTAAGAAGGAAATAATAATCAAATGGATGTTCAAGTTGAATATAGATGGCAGTGCAAAAATATGGAAATAAAAAAGTTCAGTTTTTAGTAAAAGTACTCCAAAAAAATATTTGGATTTGATGAGATTGTTTCACCCATAGTGAATAAGACTTCAATCCAAGTCATTTTTGGGTTGGTGTCTAGCTTGGACTTGGATCTTGAGAAAATGGAAATGAAGATACATTTTCTTCATAGAGACCTCACTACAGAGGTATAAATAAAGTATCATGATGGGTTTGATGTTCATGGATAAGAAAAATTCATGTGGAAATTGAATAAGATATTGCATGGATTGAAAAAATCCCCCAGAATATGGTACATGAAGTTTGACTTATTCATGGTGGGTCATGGATACAAAAGAACATAAAAAGTCCCATGTGTTTACTTTCATAGATTTCAGGATAGTAACTTAATTACTCTTTTACTTTATGTTGATGGATTATTGATCACTGTAATGGATGAAATAAAGATAAAATAGTCTAATAAAGAGTTATCCATGTTTTTTGATATGAAATACTTGGGAGAAGCTCAAAAGATTTTGGGAATGTAGGTCACTCATGATAGAAAGAGGAGGTTATTATGGATATCTTAGGATAAGTATGGTGAACGTGTTTTAAAATGTTTCAACATATATAGATCCAAACTGATGATAATTCCTCTACCCATTCATATGAAGTTGAGTAAGAGTTCATGTCCATTTGACAAACAAGAAATCTTGGTGATGAATATGATACTATACTATCAGTAGTTGGAAGATTTATGTATGAGATTGTGTGTACGAGGCCATACATTTCCCATGTAGTGGAAACCGTCAGTTTTTCTCTCTCAAATCCTAGGAAATAGAATTTAGGTGTAATCAAGTGTACTATTTGGTATCTTAAATGTACATCAAAACTATTTTTGTGATACTAGGTAGATTATCCACTCTTGGGGGATATATATAGATAGAAATATGGTTTAATATCTTAACAATACAGAGTCTACATAAAGACACATCTATACTTTTATAGGATGGGATATATCATTGTAGTAAAGGTTGAAGAAGTGCATCGCTTTGTAGATTCTCTAGGGTATTGGAGTTAGAGGGGGAGAATTGATGAAATTTCAAGTTGAAAGTGTATACATTAGTCATAATCTATTCATTTAATGGTCCAGTGAATAAAATATAAAATGATAATAAATGAATTTAATATGTCCAATAAATATTTCATTAAATAAAATGAGTTAAATATGGATATATAAGGAATAATTGAGAATATTCCTTGAATCATCCAATTCATAAGTATATACCTTATTTATATTATGATATCCTTGAGAGATCTAAGTGAGTGAAAAAAAGAGAGGGGGAGAGGGAATGAATCTTTTATTCCTTATTATTCATGAAATAAAATTCTCTTCAATTTTATTTCCTTTATTTTTTACCATAAAATCAGAATACTTGTTCTACTAGTAATAAATATGAATCTGAGATGGTTTTTTATAGGAACCAATCCCTAGGTGAAGGTCATTTATCTGAAACTAATCAAAATATAGGGGATATTATCAAAGATATGAGCTCCAATATGGCTACTCCTTTGGAGAATCCATATGGGAAGAATAACCATGAGACTATATTGGTGGCCTAGGATACAGTTTTGGGTTAAGAATTGATCTATGAGGGTCGTCTTCTCTCAAATTCTTCAAATAATAGAGGTAAGAAAAATACTTTTAGATAATGATGGATTCTAATTTTTCCCTCAAAAAAAGTCTTGGTCTAAGAAGGATTGTAATCAAGGGACTAAAATCCCAAAACCTATAGCTAAGGATGGTGAAATATCTTTCCCCTCTCATTATACTGAATCAATGAAATTTATCTCTAATATATTCGGAAAGGAAATTATTGAGGAATGTGATGAGGAAAGGGTTAAAAATATCTGCATCAACATTCCACCAGAAGTTCTTGAGCAAGAGAGGCCACCTTTGGGCCTCAGTGATGCTACTGCAGACTGGTTTAACTCACAAGCTGAGTATATATATATATATATATATGAAAAAATGGAATCTAATATTATATCTTATAAATACTAACTCACCTTCTTGGAATTTATATCCTCTAACATTCATGATATGATTCAATCCAACCCAAAACTGGATATTCGGTACTTATCATGGAAATACAACGTCTGATCCAATTCAGAAGACAATACTACTATGTCATATGATAACAAGTAAGAAAATTTTTATCAGTCTAGGACATGGAGGAGAGGCCAATATCTATGTGGTAGAGTCAACCGTTGAAATATGGGTTTTAGAGGAAAAGCAAAGAAATGAAAATTTATTTGGTGTCTTAGTCATAATACACGTTATGTTGATATGTTTTAATGACGAGGGAAGTTTTCTAAGTGTGACCCAATATTCCTCTCATGTACTTTTTTTCTTCTAATAAAGTCATCCTACCTTGGAATCTTTTTATAATATTTTAAAATATAATTATATTTTCATAATTATAAATAAATTTATTTTATACATAATTAGTAATAATAAAACACAATTTAAATTATCTAAACATCATATTTAAATTTTCTAAATTATTCATCACAATATACATCATACAATATAACATAAATCATACATCTATACAATCATACAATTAAAATAAATAAATCATAAATCAAAATAAATAAAAAAACTGTAAAAATAAAATTTAAAAAAATAAATTATTCCTTCTAAAAGTCCACAAATAATAACTTTAGAAAGATAAATCAACCCTCTAGAGATCCACTAAAAAATAAGAGGGAGAGAATGGGAAAAATGGGGGTGGGGTATTTATATAGAATTATCCCACTAGGAGGCATTAACCATGTTTGTGCCTCCTATGTGCTGATTGCATAAGAAGGAAGGACCAGATTCTCACTTCCTCATCAAAGGTGGAAGTATGAATGATGTTCACACATTACCAAACCCACCAAGAGGCTCTGTGTACATCCTCAATACTACATATTAATCTTTTAAAAGTTCTAGAAATTTCTTTAGTAAGTGATAAAAAAAGTGCTGATATTTTTAGAATCTTGTAAATCAAGTTGCTTTTATCACAACTAGAAGTGTTGATAAATGGGGATTTTATCAGAACTTTTTATTTAACTAATAAATGGGGGTATTTATCATCACTTTTTTAATTAGCATCTTTTTTACTGATAAAGGGTGGGTTTTTTTCATGGCTAAAAGAAGCACTGCTAAAACTAAAAAAAATATATTTTATATTTTTTTGTATGTTTCTCCAACCTTTCCCACCGTTATCAGTTCTAATTCCACCCCCACCATGATATTCCATGTTCCCCACCCCTTTATAAACTCTAATTCTACACCCCTGCTTATCCATGCATTCCCTTGTAAGTATTCAAACATGAGACCACGATATGCAAAGTGAATGAACTTTCCACTACTTCATTTTGTTTTTTATATGTTATGAATTATATATATATATTTATATATATTTACATATATTTTTTTATCTATATATTTATTCATATAATTATATATATTAATATAATTATTTTTAAAAACATTTATAAAATATGTGTGTGTATGTGTCTGTGTATATATATATATATATATATATTTATACATATGAGTGTCTATATAAATAAATAAATAAATTTATATTTATTTAAATATATAATATATTAATATTTATTTACATATATTAGAATATGTATATAAATATATATCTATTTTTTAATATAGACACACACACAAATTTATTTGTGAACATTATATATAGATTTGTATAGGTATATACATGTTAATATCTTTTTATAATGTGAATAAAATAGATAATTATTATTTTTACATATGGTTTATTTATTTAAAAATATATTTTATATGGAAATATGTTATAATATTTCCTTATACAAAATATTTTTTATATGGAAATTTATGTAAATATGAATATATATATATATTAAATTATAAATAACGCTACAATTTGAAAAATGAGAAAAGTACAATACCATAATATCCTTATGAATGTACTATCTAGGAATAAATTATGTCTCCATCGAAAAAAATAAGAATCCCATATTAAATGAAGTTTAAATTTCATTGAATGTTATAAAATTAGGACAACACAACAAAATATAATAAATTTTGGAGGCCTTCCAAGATATTTTTGACTATGAAAAAATAGGGTACATGGCTATCCTAACATTATATATTATAGATCTTTTCAAAAGTTTAGATTTGACACATTGTAGAGCCCAAATAGAGACTCTGATCAAAAGTTATGGCTACTTGAAGTCTAATCCCTATTTTTAACTTTTCATAAGATATTTATTAATCTATTAATTTTTTCAATCATAAAATTATTGTTAAATGTATATTACTAAATACTAACTCTAAAATTATTAGTTAATGAATTTTTTTAATTATTTTATAAACCATTTTTACTAAATATATTATATATTAAGTGTAAATAAATATTTAGTATTATATAAATTGTATTTAATAAAATATATCATATATGTATCAATATAAATATATTTATATATTAAATAACGATTTTTCATAATATATAATTTTTTTATGAAGGTAAAATTTTATTATCACTAAATAAAAGTGATTTAGCATTGATAAAGGACATACCTTTATCAGTGTTAAGAAAAGCCTTGATAAATAGAATTCTTTATTGGTGTTAAAAAACACTGATAAAGGCAAGCTTTTATCAATTATTTTTTTAGAAATTATAAAGGTACATTTTATCAATGCTTATTACTATCACTGACAAAATTACCCTCTTTATCGGTACTTTTTTAATGATGATAAAGGGTAGTGTTTAATAAACATGAATCTACAATAGTTCTGCTACAATGACATCCCTCAGTGGATAAAACTTGAGGCTTGAAACATTATTGGGAAGAAATATAGCCAAAGACCTGGGATCAAAGATGACAAGAGAGAATTCAAGGCATGATGCGGTAGGTGTGAAGGTGATCATCATTTCTAGTGTATTACTATTGTTGTGTTGTAGTTACTAAGGAATGTGGGAGGCACATCTATCATAAATAGGGAGGGTTATCCCATGGTCGGAGGGCAGTGAATCAGAGGAATTATACCACTACATCATTGGAGATGATGTGGCAGATATTATCATAAATATATAATGATATATTTGATAAGAGATCAGACCCTCTAGAGGTGGTAGAATATTCATAGTCAATTGATGAATTGTTAATGTGATTGTAAATTCATAATCGATTTAAAAATATTTAAACACTTTAATTAAGTCATCATATGCATCATCATGAGTTTGTTTTGTGTTATGGCATTATATATATATATATGAATATGCATATATATTTACAATATATATATATATATATATAAATAGTTATTTAGAACAACCCCACTAACTATCTCCCCACCTGGGGTGGTGGTAATACAAGTGTTCCACCCCAACCCCACCTCTAATAGGTCTGTGAAAAATGACTAGCACCAAGAAGACATAACATACATATGGATGACCTTAGCCTATACACCTTGTAGCAGATATAAAGCCTCATCCAATAAAAAATTTCCACATTCACACAATATATACATAACTAACTAAAAGTAGAGAAAAGTATTCTTGGATACAACTACTAAAAATCTCAAGGGAACACATTACAAATGCCAGTACAAAAGGAAAAAAATAATACAAGACTCATTACTCCAAAATAAAATTGGCCGCAAGAAACTGACACTACTATACATTACACATTATTAAGAACCACCCATTATTAGTGCTAAAAAACATTGATAAAGGGGGTACTTTTCTCATCACAAAACAAAAACACTGATAATGCTCTCCATTAACAACACTAAATAAAGTGTTGATAAAAGGGTTTTATTTTCAATGATTTCTTTAGTACTGATAAATGTGACCCTTTGTCACCAATTTTCTTAACACTGGAAAATGTGCACCCTTTACCATCACTAAAGTGTTTTTTCAACACTGATAAAAGGTAAATTTCATAAAAAACATTTTATATACTATGAAGAATCATATTATAGTATATAAACATATTTATATTGATATTGATATAATTTATTTTCTTAAATATGATTTATATAAAAGTAAATATGTATTTACACTTAATATATAATATATTTAATGAAAAATGGTTTATAAAATAATTAAAAATTAATATTAATTAAAAATTTAAAAATTATTATTGATTCATATATATTTAATTATAATTTGGTGATAATTTAAATAAATAAATAAATTAATATCTTATGATAAGATGAAAATAAGACTTGGACTTAAAATGGTCATAAATTTTGATCCGATTTTTCTTTTAAGCTCCATGAGTTTTCAAATAAAAACAAGTGAAAAGATCTGTGATGTTTGGTATGACTTACACCCTTTTTTCTTAGTAAACAAATCCCCAGAAGGCCTTCAACACTGACTTTTTAGTTGGGACACTCAAATTTTTCAATATTTGATGGAATTTAAGTTTCTTTTAAGAGGTTCTTCTTATATTTTCTTTAGTAGAGACTGAATTTATTCCTCAAGGTTACATTTATATGGATATTATGGTTTTGAAATTTTATCATTTTTTATATTATAGTGTTATTTATATATAAATATATAAATATATAAATATATAAATATATAAATATATAAATATATAAATATATAAATATATAAATATAGAAATATAGAAATATAGAAATATATAAATATATAAATATATAAATATATAAATATATAAATATATAAATATATAAATATATAAATATATATATATATATATATATGTAAATATATAAATATGTAAATATATAAATATGTAAATATATAAATATGTAAATATATAAATATGTAAATATATAAATATGTAAATATATAAATATATAAATATATAAATATATAAATATATAAATATGTAAATATATAAATATATAAATATATAAATATATAAATATATAAATATATAAATATATAAATATATAAATATATAAATATATAAATATATAAATATATAAATATATAAATATATAAATATATAAATATATAAATATATAAATATATAAATATATAAATATATAAATATATAAATATATAAATATATAAATATATAAATATATAAATATATAAATATATAAATATATAAATATATAAATATATAAATATATAAATATATAAATATATAAATATATAAATATATAAATATATAAATATATAAATATATAAATATATAAATATATAAAATATAAAATATAAAATATAAATATATAAATATATAAATATATAAATATATAAATATATAAATATATAAATATATAAATATATAAATATATAAATATAGAAATATAGAAATATATAAATATACATATAAATAAAGATATATAAATATATATATATATATAAATAAACACACACACACACATATATTTATATATAAAAAATTAATTTTATAATAAATATTTAAACATATTTACATGTAAAATGTCTTTAAATATATAAACCATAATAAAATAAACATTTACTAAAAATCTATTAAAAAATAATTATCAAAATAGCCTGGGGATGAGGCATTATTATTGAAAGGAATCACTCCTTTTAACTTGGTTGAGTGGTAACCTATTACATGACCTGAAGGCCTAGTGGCCAAAGTCCCATCACGAGATGGTGGATTGAAGGCTAAATACATGGTAACCCTCCCATCATTATGTCATGGCCCAAACACCACATCACAAGACTTCTAAACTACACCAACATGCATGGAACATCACAACCGTTGTGACCTCTTGTGATGTAGTTGACCTTCTAATACAAATATATTAGAGGTTTGAATTCTTCTCGGTGAATATGTCTAAGTAGGGTGGATGGGTAATTTGTTTGTGGAATTAGAACTTAATATTTCTATAATTAGCATTAATAAAAGGGGAAGCAAGAAAAACTTTGAGGTGCTTCGTTATGGTTTAAATTAGATGTGATAACCGAAAAATATTTTTAAAAAATATTTTTCTATCAATACTAGAAATTTCGACTGAAAAAGAAAAACTTTATTAGCACAAAAAACACTGATAAAGGACCCCTTTATCCATGTTTTTTAATGATGATAAAAGTGATTGGAATTTAAAAACACTTCAAATATTAGAACTTTTTTAATAATAATAAATGTGATATCCGGTGATGATAAAATCATTATATATAGTATTTTGAGAAGAAGAGAATCACCATGTCATGAAAACTCTAACCTCAAGCACCGCCAACCATAAATCCCATTAGGCACCTCCAATCTTCAACCCTGCTAGCTCCACATCTATCGAAATAACCACCAATCTGTATGATATTTGCATAGAAACAAAATGTTTGGATGTATTTGGGTGAGTATAAAAATACCTAGTAAGATGACCCAAAAACAAAAAGATCATTAGGATTCGGGTTAACTCATGATCGAGGCCCACACCATACAACCGCTCAAATTCAGGAAAAAGGGTAAGATGATAAAATAGAAAATAAGTTGATGCTTCACTTATAATTATACTATCAAACCAATCATGTTGGTTAAAAAAGGATCCCCCAACAATTTAATTTCTCCATGGATTGGGGAAACCTTAAATAAACCTTACGCCCCAAGGGAAGGCACCTCCCAGTTCATCCACCTTAGGGGAAAACACCCCCTTCTCCTTCACCTCAGTGACGATCAGGCCACATAGGTTTTCATTAGGGGGATTGTAACCAAAAATAACCATATCATAACCAGGGGTATCTAATAAAGGATATATTATAATTAAGGGGATAATCATCTATGAGACACTCCTCATATACTAGCATCATCATCGACCATTACATAGGGTGAACATCTGAACTCTTCGACAAACCGTTGTTCCCGATATAATGCCTCATGCTATAAAGGGATCATCTTAACACTTTGAACTCATATTATTGAATGATATGTCAAAATGGTGTGGGGAAACCCAAAAATTGAGAATGATAGTCCACTCAAGTGATCCAAACCCCATTCCAAGGGGGAGTTCCTAGTCTCATCCCACTAGAGGAAAGAAATCTCCTCATCCACACTAATATGAATACCATCGCTATGACACCATTGATCTAATACCACTATCGAGGCTCTCATACTACACCAGGGTATGTCAACCATCTGAGGGGTTTACTAGCCCCAACATCCAATAAATTTTCACTACTCAATCACTATATCATCACATCAATTATTATGATCACATTGGTAACCCATGCCTTGGTCGTGTGTATATAATGAATGTAGAAATACATAGATACCATCTCCATATTTGTCTCACATCATTATTATCAGAACTAGTGGTCTAATGAAATTTCCACTAAGTCTATTACTCACCCTCTACTCCACACCTTCTATGCCAATTTCCCAAAGAAAATGTGTGAGAGAGAGAGATGAAATGAAATGACTATAACACAGACTGGCTATAAAGGATAATACAAAAAGGTAAAGATCTACCAACTTCCCATTCTTCAATTCAAACTAAAATCACCTAATATTACTCATGGGTTCAAAATAAAGATGGAATATCCTTGAGTTACATGCCCATCCATAATTATATTCAAGATACCACGAATCCAAGAGGGCACTGCTGAAGACTAGCCTAAACTTCGACCGCAGTCATATGTAGTTAAAGTAGAAAAACACCTAAATTACCATGTAAATATTATCCATTGGATGAATAAAATATATCATTGGGATCTATTTGAAAAAAATACTCAGGATAAACTATTTATTTTCCCAAAATAGACACCTAATGAATAAATTGTAAAAAAAACCCTATAAAGGCAACACAAACCACACAAAGACCTATCATTGTGCCTTGTGGAACACTAGGGGGGATGGGCATAGCCAACTGGGTGTGTGGTTCCCATGTGTTCTTTCCTCTAGTACCCAAATTAGGTTAGGTTGACCTAACATGGTTTAGTCATATGGCATGGTGCACGTTGGGTCGTATATTCATGAACCCCTCACTGGGATGACCCAATTGGATGCCTTGAACTAACCAACCCATGATGGGGTATGAGATTAGGGATCACACAGTTGGGGGGGATTGACCTTAGTTCTACCCTCTCACTTCTTTGTTCTGCATCATGAAGGACATTGTAGCATCCCCCCCACTACCCCCGCTGACTAGTAAGGTGGCCTTCCTCCTCACCATCACCACTATGGTCGTCCCCCTTTAGCGACGACTTCCCATAACTAAGGTGTCCCATGAAACCACTTTCAACATCCCCCCAGGAACTCTGCCCAACCTCATATACTCCTTTGAGCTCGATCCACCATGAACGCACTATATTTATCATTTTCACTTTAATCCATCATGACCACACTCAACTCATGTTTTCCCTTCATCATCACATTACTAGCCATGGCCAATATCCCTAAGTAGTTCCATGAACGTGTTTGTCACTCGACCATGGGGGAGAAATCTAGTAATAGAAAAATAAAAATTCTCTAAAAAACTTCAAACAAAGAAAAATAAATGATAAAATTTATACCCTAAAATTAAGCCCCAGTGATCAAAATCCAATAACAGCTAGTAGTTAATAAATATAGTGATAATTTACATAAAAATAGCTCTGAAATTAAAATAATAACACTTACCTTGATGGTGGTTTTTTTTTTTCTGATTAAATCTTATACTTTGATCCTATAAAGGAATCACCATATGGTTCCCACTTCATCCAAGACGTCCTACCATCTCTCCCCCTTCCATTCTAGGGTTTGTGTGGATAGTACTAGTAGAAGGGGTTACATATTAAAAATATGGGGTGTAGGTGAATTAGGGTCAGTGAATTAATTATATAAATAAAATCCCATTAAATTATTTCATCCTAGGATGGACCAAAATCAGGAACCTCGATGAAAACATAATTTATAGAATTCATAGGGAAAAATCCACATTATCAATTTAACCACGATGTCATAATTCATGTCCAAAGATCCATTTAGTAGGAAAATAATTTTTTTGAGAATTCATGTGCATGGACTAATAATAATATTTTTATGATTTTTTTTTATTAAGGCTCTACTATTCCCTCTATTTCACACAGGCTCAGCCAAGGGGAACCACCTTACCATAGAATTAACATATTTTAATAGTGTGTGCCCTAGACCCAATTGAACAATACATTTCAATTACCAAATCGTGTATAGAGTGATATATTCATGATGTATTGTGATCATAATAGAGTTTATATTTATGTGTCCACTATTTAAATGGAAATTTACATAGATTATTTTTTGTATCAAAAGGTTATAATAGTTACCAAGATATAAATAGAACCTAGAGATACTATGACATTAATGATAAAAATTGTTATAGTGACCCTAATTTTTCTAACATTACTATTACATCATTTTAAAGATAAATAATATAATAGTGTTACAAAACTAGGATCCAAAGGTTTTGTGTCTTGGAAAAATTAGGACCAAAAATAAAATTTAAATAATAAAACATAAAAATTATTTAATTTCTTCTTCTCTAGATTATTAGTGTCCCCCATGTACTTCTTAGTGTAAGTAGCCACATGAAGATATGCATCAAAGAAAGGGGTGAGCTAAAATACTAGTAAGAGGATAGATAAAAACATGAAACAATATATCATGGGTAAGCGTAATCATCATCATCATAAAATAAGCATGGGATACTCATCATAATCATGAGAGGAATAATTATTTAAAGGCATGTAATTTAGAAATTCCTAAAAATGAAAGATAATGTCTTAGTGTTCAAATACGACACATAGTTGTGAACAAAGCTAGCATCATGTTCACACATAACTTATATACATAATCCTAACATCATCATTTTGAACAAAGTTTGAATCATGTTCACATATATTGCACATTATCTCATGATATACATAACATTACCTGATTCATTTGAGCACTATAAAATTCTGGGTGCACCTGTCACATCATAACATTTACATAACCATGCATGCCACATAGAACGTCTATCAATCTTGGACATAAAATAACACATAGAAAGAAAATGGGTTTCATGAGAATTTCATAAATAATAAATTCATGAAATAAATCTTGTGGATCCCAAAAATAAAAATGGATCAACATACTTGGTATAAGAACCATTAATCATGATTGAAGAAGAAACAATCTCAAGAGAAGTAAAAGATGTGTTTTTTGAAAAAAGATTTATTTTGAAAAAATATTTGATTTGGTAATAAAATCAGATTTGGAACATGTATATACCAAAAAATAAAAGGTAAGAACAAATAAATTATATTTTAATAATATTAAATAATATACACACTGAAATTTGGCATGAAATAGGAATAACTCAAAGAAAGGAAATTGGGTTTGAGAACTCCCTTACCTTATGTCTGAATGCTTTCTTCACTTTAATATCCCAGATAATCAAAATAGATTCATTAATTAATAAATCCAAAAAATATTATACATTTATTTTAATTATTATAATTTCATTAAGTTATTTTATGAACATTATGATGATTTATAGAGTTCAATTCTACCGTTCCCAAAGTGTCTATTTCTTGATTTCCATCATCAGTTCGCTGGTATACATATATGGAAGATCGTGTAAAATGAAGATAATTATATAGAATTAAAATTATATTTTATTAATTAACTTATATATGTTTAATTGGTCTTATATATATATATTTATATACATGAGTATGATTCATTAGATAAAATGTTAAGGATAATCATTTAGATTAATTTTGGCAGTTTTCGATCACAATGAACTCGTTTTATTTTATTATTTAAAATTTTGTAAATATGTTAGATTTATAAAGGTTATAATATAAATTTTACAATATATTTCAACCATTATAATGGTTTTATGACTATAATTTAAGGTGGTAAAGTAAAATGGAAACTTTTTATCCTCAGAGGTGATAAATCAAAACCTTATGGATGCCGTTTACATTTTTATAATAAAAGGGAGAAGAGAAGTGGTTTTCTGATGGATTATTACATTAAAATAATAAAATTATAGTATATATAATATAATAGAGTTATTATTCCACTTGTATGAGGGTAGGTGATGACAAAATAATAAAATAAAAGAACTTGAAAAGAAATAAAAAGAAAATGGATGATGATTTTAACTCACTACAACAGAATCGCCGTTTAGCAGCGGTTTTTTTTGTGTTTAGTGGCGGTTTAAACCGCCTCTACACTGTTTGGTGGTGGTTTACATAAACCGCCGCCTAATAGGGCATCGACAATATTTTAGAGGCGGTTTTTGACGTTTAGCGGCAGTTTCAGGAAAGCGTCGTTGGTGCCTCATTCCACGGCGGTTTACCTGAATTTAGCAGCGGTTTTACTACCGCTGGAAATATCTTTATTCGCGGTGGTTATAACTGCCATGAATAAAATCAATTTCTAGTGGTAGTAAAACCGCCACTAAATTTAGGTAAACCGCCGCGGAATGAGGCATCAACGATGCTCCTATTTAGCGGTGGTTATAACCGCCGCTAAATGTAAATTTTATTTTACGTTTAGTGGCGGTTTAAACCACTGATAGTATACATTTCGCGGTGGTTAAAACCGCCGTGAAAAGCTACCCAGAATAAAAAAAATAATTCTTGGATTCTGCTTCACCACTGCCCTGAAAAACAAATAAAACCAGAAAAAACAATCAATGGTTCCAACACATTCTTCACACACATGTATACAATATCCTAAATAGTAAATACTTGGAAGATAAAACTCCATTGATACGACATTGTAACATCCCAAACTGGATTCCACTAAATTTTATAACTTCACTTTCTTAGGATAGATCATTCATAGCAATTCCACTCTACTTATAAAAATTGATAATTGATGAATTAGTAGTTATATTAGTACCAACCCATTTATATAATGATTTTTTTTGGTTTTGTGGCCTAGAAACCATCTTTAATACTTATAATAAATTTGAACTGATGAAATAGCTTAAATAACACATTAGAAATATATTGTTATAAAAAATACTATTGTGGGAATAGTTTTAGAGTTACATTGGGATATAGCTTTTATAGGAATGTAGATATTTCCAGTGAGTCTTAGTTGACATCTTTTTATGTTCGAATATAGGTTAGGTGGGAGATTCTAGTGACCTTTTAGGAACAAACCTATAATTAGAGTTGATTCCTCGTGTTATGTGAGGGGTTAACCTAGTTTTTCTAGCATCCTTGGAGATATTAAGCATCATTGGATGCATTTTTTAGTTTTTGGTCCTAGAATGTGTTTTTAATGTATTTTGGGATTGAGTAGGACTCTAGTTGTGGAATGATTCCCCAAGTTGGAAGGCGATCATGAGATGAGTAAAACTTCTAGGTGTTATGAGCATCTTTAATGCTTGAGATTAGTGGGACTAACATGCCAATCTAATTTTATTTAGTTTAGTTAGTTGTGTGAGTTTAATTTAAAAGGTGTATGGCTCAAGAATTCATCATCCATGTTAAATGGTTATGTAGGATAACGTGACCCTTGGGTTTGATTTTTTGAGTAGGCTAGAAAATACCAAGAATACATAGTGTCATTGGTCCTATGAATTATATGAAATGGGTGTTCCCATTTCATTGATGTAACATCAATTTAGTAGTCATTGTCATATAAATTTCCTATTTAACTAAGGTTTGGTGGAGATAGTTGTGTTGTGTTTTGTGAAAAAATTTCTAGTCTCTGAGAGTTTGAGGGATGAAATCACAGGTAACACCTTGAGGGGTATTATCATATAACTACTTGGTTTAGGGTTGTGGGATCTAAAAAGGTTATGTTAACCGATCACTCCCTGAGCGAGGTTACCTAGGTATTAACTACATTGTGGTGAGTGATGTAGACCAGAGTGTTTAGTAGAAATTCTAAGTTATCCTAGTTATATGGATGACTATGTAAGATGATCGAGTTTTATAACATCATCAATCTGGGTTAAAGTTCAAGATGTAGTTATTGATGTTGATTGAATGTGTGCGCATGGAATGAGGATTGCATAATACATGTGATTATGAATAGACCATTTCTATTTATTATTAAGTGGATGATGTAAATCTATGTGGTATGAAGTGAACCACAGGTTGTTCAAGGATGGAATATTAGTTCTAGATGAGGCTTCAGCGTATGCCAAGGATGGATTTTCGTGATGGAACATGGTATAATTATGTTGACTCACATCCAGAAACCATGTTTAGTGGTGGAAAGAGTGTTTTTCATGGGAATTAGATTCCTATTTTTATTAAAATGATGAATATTAAAATCCTATGGTGGGGAGAATCACACAGGTCATGGAAAATTTAACCTTTGGGAGAGTGGTTGTAGAAAGAATAGTCATGAATGGTAAAGAAGAAATTTCTGAAATTCCAGTAATTAAAGTTTCATGACCGGATAGCTTGTAATGAATCAAAAAATGGAATTAAGAATCATAATATAAATAATTCAGGGATATAATGATAGGTAATAATTACCAGACAGACCATGATTAAGTGGAAATTGTGTTGGTAATGTAGTTCAAGTCATGCAGTAACAGTTCAGTGATCAAAACAGTTATGGTTGGAAATGGTCCATTGTAACCATCCTAATATTGAAGTATTTGGTAGAAGTTCTTTTCTTAAAATTCAGGTTTTTATAAGACATACCAATTGTGCGTCAAGTCGACATCCATCTTTGAGATTATATTTTAATTTATAAAGTATTTTTGCCTATATTCATGGACTTATGATAATTTATCACCCCTCAGTCACACCTATATCTTAGTGAACCACCCTTGATTTAGAACATTCTCATGACATTTTATAAGATCTAGAGAATGTTTAGATACTTTTGATGCTTAAATCAGACATTTTCAACAATGGGCCTCACCAAAGTGTCCACAACACCATTCCCTTGATCACTATGAAATGACCCAATTTGTTCAACGCATCAACAATGGGTTTAACTCTTAGTCATCCAAAATCTCGACTACTAATTCAAACACAGACCAAAATGGAATGATTTATACCACACTCAAGAAATGAAGACATAAAAACAAACATTAGAAATCAATAAAATGCATAAAAAGAAACGTGAGAAATCAAGGAAATTTTATGACATGAAAATGTGTGGTGGGAACTATGTGCCACAAATGTTACATATACAAACCAACTGTTTTAATTTTTGTTCAACACATCAACAGTACAACTACTCAGGGTCCGATGATGCATTTTCACCCTCTCAACCTTCATTTCCACTTTGTGTTGTCACCTGTAAGAACATTATATTGAAAATTAAATATGGTTACATATTTATATTAAAACTTAAAACAAATGAAAGTTAGAAAACTAAATGATTCTGATTTTCTGTGATTTACTTTCATACCACCAATTGATGCACTCCCACCGGGGGCATATATGCTCATCTACTAATGTAGTTCAGTCAACTCTTTCTGCAATGCAGATATCTGATCCCCCTGCTGGTGAACTGTGTTTCGTAAAGAAACAATATCTTTATTAGCATCTCTGGGATGACTAAAGTTAGGAGTAGATGCAACAGCTATCCTTGGTGGCCTGCTAAAAACCTCAGATGGCACAGGTACCAAACCCATCCCGCACACCCTCCCAGGATGCTCCTTCCCAAGGACTTTAGCAACTGGGTCATCCTGGGAGACAGAGTAGGAATGCGCATGATTGGCATCCCATAGTTCTTTAATTTTGATCTATAAATCAAATATCAATATATATTAACACAGAAAAAATTGATAATAAGTTATTAGGATAAAAAATTGACTTCATACCCCAACTTCTTTAGCAGACTCATTAACAAAACATCAATCTGATTTCTTGTGAACATCCAACCACAGTTCAGTTCTGGATGCTTCATGGCCTAAACTCTGTGACTGCATTAATCAAAGATAAATCAACAATTCAATATATTAAACAGATAATATTTTCTTATAAATATTTAAACTAATTAAAAGACTACCAATAAACTTCGATTTCTAGAAAAACTTTTTGAGCCCGCAGTGTGCGGGATGAATTTCTTCGCTCGTTTTGATGCATTCTATCTTGATAGATCCTGAATTAAATAAAATGCAATTTAATACTGATGTATTGAATGTCATGTCCTTTTCATATACATGTATAAATGTAAAATAAGGATAATATAATAATATATATATTTCAATACCATCCGCTTATGATCCCGATGCCTGTCAACAAACACTTTCCACTGCTCTTTTGGTACCCCACTGGGTAGCTTCTCATACATTTGTAGCATGGTCAACAAAGCATCATTGACATCACACCACAATATCCATTTAAAATCTTTCCACTTCTTACCTAGATTTTTCAACGTCCACTTCCGTGCTATCACATCAGCAATGGTAAAGTGGAAGAACATCTGTATACAGAAATTCATTTTGAACATATTAGTAACATGACATTAAATTAAACCATAATGTAATAAATTTAACTTGATTTGAGAATCAAACACTTCATTTTTCCAGCTTGGAGGCATATGTCTCCAATCGTCATATGAAATGGGAAGGGAAATGGGCTCCACTGCTAGCTGGCCTAGAATCTGGCCAAGAAACCCCGTGACATCATCCGTAGGGACCTCGTAAGAATCAAATGGTACAACAATCTTCTCGCCATTCAGATTCCAAACATCAGAAATTTTTTTTTCTCCACGCTTTCATTTTTGTCATCTTCAATGAGAAAACAATTAGTATAAAAAAAATCCCATAAATTTATTTAATTAAAATTTTTACCTATGATAGTGACACTCCAGTATGTCTGGGATGAACTAGAAGGGGCGCATCGCTTCCCCACTACTGAGGCTCCGGAAGGGGGAGTTGACAACTCAGCCTCTACTGGGACATCCACAGATGGTGTGAGAGATGGTGTAGGGGGAGATGGTGCAGGGGTGTCGGCAGCTGGTGCATCAGATGTCATGGGGAGGTATCCAGATGGATAGTCATCTGTCGCAGAATTGGATGAAATAATGTAACACTTCTTCCTTGGAATTCATGTCATTTAATCAAATAAAATTAAGTTCAGAATATATATTTCAAAAAATTATGCAAAAAAAAAAATTAAAAATGATAACAGATGGAGTACTAACAGACAAAATATATATAACAATGATAATGAATGACTGTAGAAATAAAACAAGTGGTTGCTGAATAAATAAATAATTGTACATACAATCATTTTCCCCTTCAATCATGTCAGTTTCCTTCTTTATTTCTTCATCCACTTCATTCATCCATGCTAGACTAATATTTTCAATATCATGATCGACAAATAATTCTGCTTCCTGTTGCTGATTAAATTCAATTTCAGAGGTCAAATTTTCCACTTCATCACCCATATCATACAAATCTCTTTGTATTACGTGAGAAACTACACTCCACCCTTCATAGGAAACATCATTCACAAAATATACCATTTTTTCTTGCGATGCTAAGATATATGGATCATGCAGTTCATGATCACCAACATCCATAAAGCGAGAGAAGTTCACAGAAGTAAATTGCAAGGAATCTATTTTAATGCCTCTGATAATATCGACCCATTTTCATTTGAATAAAAAACTGAAAAATGTACGTGGTAGTTTAATTCAATAATATCATGCAGATTTCCATAGTATTCCACTTCAGAAAATGTAAATATACCACTATTCTGTGTTCTCAAACCCACTTGTCGACGGACTGTACGAAATCTAAATCCATTCACATTATAAGCGTCAAACTTTCTAACTTCTTTTAGAGGACCTCTAGCAAGAAACTTCAGATCTTCTGATACCTCTACTCGAGTATCAGTATTCATGATTTGAAAAAAGAAATATAATTTATTAGATTTTCAAAATGTATGTGTCAAACTAATATTCATATTTATTGCAATATTTTTGAACTTACACGTCGTGCAAACCATTCTACAAGCTCTTTATTAACATCTTTCGTTATATCTTTCTCATTTCGTGTTCAGCCTCTCATTCGTCTCTTTGTTTGTATCCTCAAATCTTCAATAAATGGATCTGCAATTTCACTATTCAGCAGCACATATCTATGTTCCTGTAATAATTCCAATTCAGTGAGTGTCACATTTGAGGTCCTCCCAACTAATCGGCCAATAGCAGGAAATATTTTGGATTTCTGATGTATTTGAGATTGAGTCGATGTGTCTTCAACACATCCAAATCGATTAAATCTTGTCTCAATATCATCTAAGTATCGAGAAAAAAAGGTAAGACATTCTTCAGCCACATAGCCTTCATTAATTGAGCCTTCTGGTTTAGCTTTATTTCTCATGTATGATTTCAAATGCCCAAGTTATCTGTGAAATAAAATAAACATAATTATGCATTTAATTAAGTAACAAAAATTGTTTACTTAACTGGAAAACATATAAATAAAGTACCTCTCAATTGGATACATCCATCGATAATGAACGGGGCCTCCTAATTTAGCTTCCTCAACCAAATGCACAGTTAAATGCATCATTACAGTAAAAAATGACGGATGAAAGATCATCTCCATTGCGCAAAGGGTCAATAAAAACCTCTCATGGAGGTTTTCAAGTTGAAATGGATGTAGATATTTCTCACATAGTTTTCTGAAAAATGTGCAGAACTAGAGTACAACAGTAGTAATTTTTTAAGGTAATACTGTACGCAATGCCAATGGTAGTAACTCTTGTAACAAAATATGTGAATCGTGGATTTTCAATCCATGTAACTTACGATTCTTCAAGTCAACACACCTCGAGATGTTACTTGAATACCCATTTCATACCTTAAAATTCTTTAACATTCGAAAGAATGTATCTTTATCCCTATTTTTCATTGCAAAAAATTGTCAGGGGATACTTTCCATTCTCATCTGGCCAGAGATCGCGTTTTATGTTCATTGCTTGTAAGTCTTTGTGAGCATTGAGATGATCCTTCGACTTTCCATGCTCATTAAGCAATGTGAAAATCAAATTGTCACAAAATTTCTTCTCAATATGCATCACATCAAGATTATGTGGCAACAAATTAAATTCCCAATACGGAAGTTTGAAGAATATACTTTTTTTCTTCCATTTTTGCGTTCCGGTTTCGCTTGACGATACATTTCGGACCCGTTTTCTGCTATCATTCAAATGATGAACCATCCCAAATTTTTTTTCAACATTTTCAAGCTGTTCCAATATTTCAAAACCATTTAAAAACTTTGGAGGTGGTCTACAATCAATGGAACCACTAAATTTTGATCTGTTCAGCCGAAATCTATGAGATGCATCGAGAAATCTTCGATGACACAAGAAGCACCATTTTCTACTATGAGGTAGTTGTTTGGGCTCAAAATAAAAGTTACAAATAGGACAAGCCAAACCTGTGTAAGTGTTCCAACCAGATAAATTCCCAAGCCCAGGGAAGTCAGTAATGGTCCACATTAAAGCAGCATACATTTTGAACATTGTTTTAGAAGAAGCATCAAATGTCTCAACACTGTTGCTCCATAACTCCTGCAACTCTTCAATCAAAGGCTGCAATTATACATCAATATCATTTCCAGGCATTTGTTTTCTAGGAATAATCATCGAAAGGATAAAAGATGTTTGTTTCATACACATCCACGGAGGCAGATTATAAGGGATCAAAACAACTGGACAAATGCTATAATTGGTACTCAAAGTCCCAAATGGGTTGAATCCATCGACAGCCAATCCCAATCGAACATTCCTAGGATCAGCTGATAAATCGAGATGTAATGAATCAAATGTCTTCCATGATTGGGAATCTCATGGATATCTCATTAACCCATCATTGTTATTATCTACAGAATGCCACTTCATGTGTTCGGCGGTTTTCGATGACATGAATAATATTTTCAATCGAGGCTTCAAAGGAAAGTAACGCCAAACCTTTGCAGGTGTGCTTATTTTCTTCTTCTCCATGAAATTATGTTCATTCAGACTTCCAACATCACCCTTTTCCTGCCATCTAGAAGAAGAACATTTCTTACAATTCTGTCTACTTGAATCCTCTCCCCAATAAAGCATACAATCCTTGGGACACACATGTATTTTTGTATAATTCAAACCAAGATTGTTAACAACTTTTTTCATATCATAAATAGATTCTGAGATTTTTGCTTCAAGAAATGCATCACGAATCAATTCCAATATCATGGACATTGCCTTATCTGTAATTCCACATAGACATTTGATATGGTAAAACTTCAGCAAAAATGAAAGCTTTGAATATTTCAAACACCCACTATACAAATCTTGATTTCCATCATCAACTAAATCATGAAACACATTTTCCTCAGTGAAGTTTTCTCTTACATTTGGCTCCACAGAATCAAGAGGAGGATCCAATGATATATGAAAATCTTGATCTGCCTGTGTTACAATCTCAAAAACATCACTTGTCACATTTCAATTTGTAGCACCCTCTTCTGGTTGTTCTGTTATGTTTTGATGCTGATAGTGGTGTCTTGCAGTGCCGAATGCATCATTTATTAGGTTTTGAATTTCATTTTCCATTGTCGAAGAACTTGGGACCTCATTATACGGATTAACATTAGTGCTCAATCTTTCTATAACATTCGATTCTCCATGCCAAATCCAACACAAATATTGAGCAGGGAATTGCTTCAGTATTAAATGTTCATAAACCTTGTCACTCTTCAACCATGTTCTAAATTTACATTTAGGACATGGAAATTTTATTCTCCCTTTAACGGATCGATTAGAAATTTCAAAATCTAAAAACTCATTCAAACCCTTAACATACTGAGGTGTGTTCCTCGGTAATGTGATCCAGCTTTTATCCATGTATATCACAATGTTCGTACACAAAAAACAAGTAATCAAACATTATACATCTTCTATAACCCCATCATAAAAAACAAATAATTATGAACAAAATTTCCATAATAGAGAAAAATTCAATGATATATCAAGAGATGGGTTTCAAAATTCCTCAAAGTCCCTAAACTGGAAGCACAAAATGGATGAACTATTTATATAAGAATGAGCCTTTTCATCATGTTATGGTTCATCCTGGCTCTACTCCTTGCACATTGGATTCTCTTCACTCCCACTATTAATTTTTTTCATACCTGATAAAACTAAGGAATGAAAAACCATTGATTTCCAAGAATATTTAGCTTCCATTCACATGCCCCTAGTGACAACCTCCAAAATGGATGTTATGCCCAAAGAAAGTAGATATGTACCAAGGTTTGGGTAAAGACCATCACCAAAGAAATGATCTTTCTCATAATTAATGACCCCTATCTTTGGAGAATATATAACAAACCTTGAAAGGTTATTGAAATACTCCCATACTGATCTGTCACCAATAAAAAGTCTCATGAGATCAGTCTATTTCTCTACATTCATTCCCTTAGTAAATAACCATTAAAAAAATCAATCTTGATGAGATTCCAATTCATACATTCATGAAGTTAAGAAGGTGCTACCGACTCCCACAAAACTCTACTGAAACTATAAATCTGGTTCTAAAAAATTCTCACACACAAAGTATCAGGTTCCCTAAGATAATTGAGGATCACCTCAATTTGTTCCAACTACCTAACTGCTTCCACTGAAGCTTGAATAACACTTAATGAAGGAATATAGTGATTCATGAATCCTATGATAGTGTTCGAGATTGAAAATTATTTAACATCAACAAATCAACACGTATTCTTGGTCGGAATAAGAACTAAATAATCCTTTTTGAAAGTTACAGTGGACAACAATAACATCTTTATTTAGCATGACATTTCAATGAAATATTCTCTTAATTGTGTACTGTTATATTCAGATTCATAAATTTCCCATTGAAAGATAATCATATTCGTACCGTGACTTTCATATTTCAGGTTTAGTTGATATTATTTGGAAGAATACATGAGCATTGAACATCTACTTCAATTCATTTTGGATGTTTAAACCTTAATATTTTAACCAACCTTCTGTCTTTATTATCTATAATGTGTTTCACTTTTTAGCGTATATTATTTTTAACATCTTAGGTGATTACAAACCTGAAATGATTAAAGGGGTCTGGCTCCAAATGGAACACCATCTTATCTTAAAAACATTAGTTTCTTTTACGGTTTTCACCCATTTTTTTGGTAATGTAAACATTCTAGCATATAGGCAGGGGCTGGGCAGGTTGGAGGGTAGGAGAGGGGAGGGGAGGGGAGGGGAGGGGAGGGGCTAGGCAGGTTGGAGGGGAGGGGAGGGGAAGGTGATGGCAGGGAGTAGGGGGCTGCTAGGGGAAAAGGTTGGGTGGAGGGGGGAGGGGCAGTTGCTGGGCAGGCTGGAGGGGAGGGGAGGGGAGGGGAGGGGAGGGGAGGGTGATGGCAGGGGGGAGTGGGCTACTGGGGGAAATTGTTGGGCAGGGGGGAGGGGAGGGGAGGGGTAGGGGCTGGGCATGTTGAAGGGGAGGGGAGGGGAGGGGCTGGGCAGGATAGAGGGGGAGGGGAGGGGAGGAGAGAGGAGGGGCGGGGGGAAGGGGTTGCTAGGGGAAAATGTTGGGAAGGGGGGAGGGGAGGGGAGGGGAGGGCAGGTTGGAGGGGAGGGGAGGGGAGGGTGATGGCAGGGGAGGGGGCTGCTGGGAGAAAATTTTGGGTAGGGGGGAGGGGAGGGGCAGGGGCTGGGTAAAATGGAGGGGATGAGAGGGGAGGGGAGAGGAGGGGCATGGGGGAGGGGGCTGCTGGGGGAAAAAGTTGGACAGGGGGAGGGGAGGGGAGGGGAAGGTTAGAGAGGAGGGGAGGGGAGGGTGATGGCAGGTGGGAGGGGGCTGCTGGGGGAAAATGTTGGGCAGGGGGGAGGGGGAGGGGCTGGGCAGGATGGAGGGGAGGGGAGAAGAGGGGTAGGGGGGAGGGGGCTGCTGGGGGAAAATGTTGGGCAGTGGGGAGGGGAGGGTAGGGGCAGGATGGAGGGAAGGGTAGGGGAGGGGAAGGATGGAGGAGAGGGGAGGGGAGGATTCTGGAAGAAGGAGGGGGTGCAGGGGGAAAAGGTTGGCCAAGGTGGGGGGGGGCTGTGGGGGAAATTGTTGGGAAATGGGGAGGGGAGGGACAGGGCCTGGGCATGTTGGAGGGGAGGGGAGGGGAGGGGAGGGGCTGGGCAGGATGGAGGGGAGGGGAGGGGAGAGGAGGGGCGGGGGGAGGGGGCTGCTAGGGGAAATTGTTGGGTAGGGGGAGGGGAGGGGAGGGGCAGGTTGGAGGGGAGGGGAGGGGAGGGGAGGGGAGGGGAGGGGAGGGTGATGACAGGGGGAAAATGTTGGGCAGGGGGGAGGGGAGGGGAGGGGCTGGGCAGGATGAAGGGGAGGGGAGGGGAGGGGAGAGGAGGGGCAAGGGGGGCTGCTGGGTTAGGGGAAAATGTTGGGCAGGGGGTATAACGACCCATACTTTACCTACATTGTTAATACTTCAAAATTAAAGCATACTTATTACAACATATAACAAAACCATTGAAGGACCGTATAGGTATAGAGTCTTTAGAAACTGGGAAACATAAACAACTGGTTCATAAAGCATCTACTTTGCCTCCCATTTATTTCATCATATCTAGAGTCCTTTTGGGCATATCCTACTTAATAACCTTCTTCCTGACCTGGTGAAATAAAACATACAAAAGGGTGAGTTCAAATGCTCAGTAAGGGTAAACAAAAGAAATATCAATCACATCATAAGAACATAACTTTTGGAAATCTTAACCTGCAAAAGAAATCATAATTTTATAACATGGGATAAATCATAGTAGTGAAATGTAATTCCAATAATCATAACTTAAAACATGAAACTTTGTTTCATACACACATAATCATAGAGAATCATTTCTTATTAGTCAAGACTCATTGCCAAGACTATCTTAGTGGACAAAGTCCATTTCTGAACCGAGTTCACTCCTCGTTTCAGTCCTATTTCACTGAACCGGTTTAACCTGCCGTTCCAGCCATGTCTATCTCATGAGATATAAAATCTTTACCCAATGCATTGTAGGGAGATATAGGTCCCACCCATCTCATAATGATACCATTCTTATGTGTGCCACAAAATCATAAATCATACATCATTGCATAACCCATGTAATAAAAATGGGATTCTTAAACAACAGGACATCATAAAACAATTCATATTAGATAAAGGAATTCATAAAAATAATTCCATCACAACATAATCAAATCAATGTAATAATAGGGATAGAAAACGAACCCTATATTATCTTAGATGGAAAATAATTTTGATAAAACACTTGAACTCCATTCTTGAGGAAAATATCCTTTCTACTCAAAAACATTTTCCTTTCTTAACATGTCATACAATTCTAAACTAAAAGAAGTTGATTAAAAATAAACTTGAAAACTTGTAAATTAAGCTTTTGTAAATAATGTTTTAAAAATCCATTCATGCCGTATAAGTTAAAAAAAACATTCTTCTCGTACTTTTGTCAGAAAAGTCAAAAAGTACCTCATACGAAAAACGACAAAAGATTCCTTTCATATCTTTTACTATAAACTCACCAAAGGGTAAAAATTGATTTAAACAATTTTAGGTGGATGGAAATAATATTACATATTGAGGAAACATGGATGTGGATGATAAAATACACCCCAGTAAATTTCAAAGTATAAACAATCTCGGATAAAAACGAGATTGTGATATTTCCCTTACCTTAGGTCTGATTTGCTTTGTAAGTGTCCGAACCTCATGTATAATGATTTAAATAATGTTATTGACTTATTCTAGAATCATAATTATTGTTATGATATCATATATGGTCATATTCTTAACTTCTTAGTAGTAATATTTCATTGCTACTTGTTATTTGGGTGTTTATAACCTTTTGTTCTTATGCGTGTTTTGTCGAATAAATTCTTATTATTCTCTTTAGGTTATAGATACATAATTTACAGAATGGTATTAATGTACTATATATCATATTTATTCATTCAATTCATTTATATAATCATTATGCAATGAAGATCATGTAGAACGAATCACATCACATCGTGGAGACGGTATTCCGTACGTACGCACGAGCGATGATATCGTTCCCATGATCGTGGAATTGTATTGGAGTGTATGTATACTATTTCAGAATCAATATCACTTTACAATAATCATATATAGTAATTATTTAAACCATTATACCCATCCAAGTAAGGTGGTGGGGGAAAATATATTACACCACGTCGTGGAGACGGTATTCCGTACGTACGCACACGCGATGATTTCATTTTCCGTAGGATGGATAGATGGTGAAATAGGGTTGTTTAATAATTATAATAACATATCAGTATATGAGTGATACTGATGTTATTAATTCATAATTAAACTACTAAAGAATAATAAGTTGAAGAAGAAAGAATTTGGAAAGGATTGGTAATGGATATTACCTCTTTTTTGACGCGCCTCTTCTTCACCTCCTCTTAGGGCACTAGGGTTGGTATTTGAAGAAGAACAGAACCTCTAGGATGATTCTAGGGAAGCGGGGAAGTGAAATGGTCAGGGTTTCTCCGAGATTTAAGGCTCAAATTGGTGTGAGGAGGAGAGGGAGGAGGTGCCCTTTTATAAGGGAGGAGATGGGCACCTTTGGAAATATAAGAAATATTAGTTTATATTAAATCACAACCCCACTTAAAAACTTCCAAAATGACTCATATCCGAAGATTATATGAGATAGGGTTTTAATCTCATCAACAAATAAAATTTAGACATGTTAGGAATTTATTTTAAACATTATCAACTTGATTTATCCTTATTTATCAATTTAGTTTTATTTGTGGAAATAATATTATAAATTTTAAATTATTATTAATAATTACATATGTGTTGTGAATTTTCCATAATTTGACACTTTATGACATTTTCTACCATATAAAATTTAATTTATAATTTTTAAATATTTTTGTGATTTTTAAACAATTTTATAATATGTTATTTTTATAAAATAAGAATAGTGTCGATTTTGACACTATTCATTTATTTGAATTTAAATAAAATATATACAGAGGATATGTTCGAACTAAAAGATTTAATAGATTAATAAAATGTCATATGTATCTAGAAAATTAGTGGATCACATTACATAGTTCATATAATATTTATTTTAATATTTTTAAAACCATTTATTTGATATTTTAATTAATAACATAATTTCAACATCACTATTGTGTCATAATTAATGATAATTATTTAATCCCTAAAATTATAAATAAATTCCTATGTTGTAGATAATTGTATTAGATTTTTGGAGATTATTCATGTTCTAAGTTTCATTAAGATTATCACTAAATTAAAATTATTATACTTATAAGATTTAAGAAAGTGACATGTTGTCACATTCTTTGGTTTTAATAATAATTAAATTATTTTCATGGAAAAAAGTCCATTAAATGAATCTAATTAGACCCTTAGGTGATATGGGTCTACTTTTAGTCATCCAATAGGATTTTTTCAGGTGTTAGGGTAATTTTATAATCTTATATTTACCCTTAATTACCCGATTTACCTTTAACTATGGTAAATAAAATTTACCGTAGTTACTATTCATAATGCTCAAATTTAAAAAGTCACATATTAAAATAATTTTGACCCACTGATTACAAATATGTAATCCATTTTTCAAAATTCAAAACACAAAAGTCATAGTAATTAATTTAAAAAAATCCCGTTGTTAAGAAAACAGGTTTTAGAAGTTAAAACATTGCCAAAGATTGAAATGTTTTTACCTATGAATTCAATGTGAAATTAATGGTAATGACATACATTATATTAAATGGTAAAAATATATTCTATATATACTTTAAAACCATTCAATATTATAATTTGACCATATAAATTATCTCAATGAAAAAAGTTGTTTTTAATTAAAAATTAGCATATTTTTACTATTCATCAAAATATGAAAGTTATCAGAAAAATATCAAAAATTTAACCAAAGTAAATTTTTATATCCCGATTCAAAAGAAGAATTTTATTTTTTCAAATTGAACTTTTAAACATGTCAAAAACTAGATTTAATGTGGGTGCTCCATAAAAAGGCGGAAAAACTGCATTTTTTGATAAATACTTATTTTACCCCAAAAAAATTATTTTGTTCTCTTACCATGTTCTAGAAAATGTGTAATATGAATAATAATGTTGTAAAATTTAAAATTCAGTTAATACTATTCATAACTGCTAGTTTATAATATTATAATAATATATCGTTGTTTAGTGGAACTCGGTATTGCGTACTACACACGCTATCGAGGAAGGTCACGATTGCGTGTAGAAAAAGATTCCTTTGATTATTTATATAACACAAAAACAAAATATTTCTCATAAAAGTATCGGGTGTTACAGGGTGGAGGGGAGGGTAGGGGATGGGCAGAATGGAGGGGAGGGGAGGGGAGGGGCTGGGTAGGATGAAGGGGTGGGGAGGGGAGTGGAGGATTATGGCAGGGGGAAGGGGTTGCTGGGGGAAGCCCACAATGTTCCTACTAATCATTGCACACCAGTACATCATGTTGATATCATGGTATATATTTTTTATGACCAAAATATTCATCCCACCTAATGGTATGCGAATCCCTTATCTTCTCTTCATGCAAAATCATAAGGACCACAATATAACCTTGAACATAAAGAATACTATCAACGTAAATAATTAAATTTGGCTATAGATCCCCACAAAATATTGTACCCCTTATGACCAAATAGTTTTTTTAATAATATACTTCTATTTAGGATACCAAGGACTATGAAGGAAATAGATAGATGCATAAGGGTCACCCTACCTGAAACTCTTAGGAATCAGGATCAAACTCCATAGAGAGGACCATCATATGCACCCCTTACTCAAATATGATACCACCAAACTATAAGACATCATAATCAGAAAATTAACAAAAAATTATCCATTTTAGGTGTATATATCATATGAAAATATAATTACTTTAGAGAATTGAACTCCCATGGTTGAAAATAGTTCAAGTCCCACGGTGAGATGACGAGAAAAAATAAATTATAGTCAGTCTATTCCACATACCATTTTTCCAATTGATTATGTTTCGAAAATCATTAGGATTGTGAAATATAGTGCTAGTATTAGATCATGGGTATAATAGTTCCACACTTCTAGCCTCATTTTTAGGACCCATAATCAATTACTCGACTATCCTACATTATAACTACTCCCAACATGACACCTGACACATCTAAATAAAATGTATAATCATATCCTAGATTCGGTAGAGGAATGATCTGAAATTAATTTAACCTATATTTCATCCCTTTAAAGTCTCTCTCATTATCATCTAACAAAACCACCATTGCTCCTATCTTGGCTAAGTTATTCCTTAGAACTTCCAATATGGAGAAGTCTAAAATGAACTCTTTCTAAAAACATTCACCTCTCAGAAATTAAATGTCAATAAAAAAAATCTTAGGAAGCTCATAGGAGACCATATAATAGAACTTCTCATTGTATACATAATCTCCACACTTTGATATCTTGTTAATAAAAGAACCCTATATGGGAAATAAAAAAGTGTAACATATAGAGTTTGTAAAATATTAGATTCTCTATATGTGGGATCAATGAAGCAGCCAAATGTAAAACTATTTCCTACCATGATTGAATGTATATAATCACGTCATAAAAAATATATATCCAAAAATATAACCAAATTAACCTAGAAAAAATGATACATTAGGTCAATAAACCCCACAATAAGAAAGGATTCTAGGATACACATGCATATGAATCCCATATTAAACTATATACTAAAAACCTACCTACTGGAAAACCAAAAAAACCTAAAGAAGGAGAAACAAAACCCTACCTAGAGGGGAAAACGGTGCAGCTTCTGAAGTCACGGGGGGCCGGTGGTCGTGGGGTTGCCGGGGTCGCCAGGTTCGGGGTCGCGGGGTCGCCGGGGGAAGCGGGGGGCCGGGGTCGTGGAGGAAGCGGGGGGCCGGGGTCGCGGGGGAAGGAGGGTCGGGTGTTAAAAAAAAACCAACATTTCGTGGAGGTTTATTATAAACCACCACGAATCCTTTTTTACAAAAGGTTTAGCGGTGGTTCCTAGAACCGCCGCTAAACAACCGCTGCTAAACAATGGTTTTGTTGTAGTGCCTCTTGAACTTCCTCTCCTGGATAACCTGATTAGACAAATTGGATTTGGTATTTTGTTGAGACCAAAGGATCTTGGAAATGGGAGAGGGTATTGGATAGATTATTGGAGATAAATTGGACAATATTAAAGTCTTTCGAGGTGTGAGGATAAGAAGTGGTGATAGGTGGTATTTATAGCGGAGGAGAGGGGTGTTTTTTAATTATTATATTCATTAGTTTATTATTTTGGATCAAGAATGTGAATAGTTTGAAAATTATCACTAAATATATTAAATAATTAAGAAGAGTTCTATATTTTTTTTCTTACATCAGCCATACCTCAACAATGACTAAAAAAATCAAGTATTAAGTAATATTGTAAATTATTGTATTTTTCTATTCACCAAAATTCAACTATTTTAGAAAAATACCAAACATTAACCCTAATAATTTTTCAACATGTATAATTATTTAATGAACTCAATTTTATGAAAATAATTTACTTAACATGAGGAATTTTATTTTTAATTAAAATCATCATTTAATTGAGAAACACCAATTTTAAAATTATAACCGATTTTATGACACTTTGAAAAATTTGTTAAGGTATCATAAAATCATCTTATACTCATAAGAGAACAAAATATTTATTTATGAATCTATTTTGTGAAAATAAAATTTCTTTTAAAACATTATATTAAATATAAAATAGTAAATAAACATTTACTCTTTATAAAAATACCAATAATGAATTTATCATTTTTAAAACATTTATTTACTTATAATATGATATAATTATATCATATTTTAATTTATAAGATGGATAAATTTTATTTATAATTTCATAGGTGTGGTCACTATTGTATTGGCTGGATTACTATTCCTAATGGTCACATTACTATTCCAAAGGTCAAGTTTCTATACCATTGGCATATGTTCCTTAATTTCAATGAATACCTATTATTTCATTCATTATTCATTTATATAGTTTGTATTGTATTCTCTATGTGTGTTTATGTGATTTATAATATATAAAATAATTATAAGAAGAGAAATTTCATTAATAGAATTTTGGGTTTTCACATATGTTCTATGGTCTAGATACATTATACCGACTGAACATAGTTGATGTATGACTATTAGGGGATGGAAGATCATAAGCATTGAGACTTATTTTGATTAAGTTAACACTTAGTGATATCTAGTAGGCACATAACTACTAATAAGAACACCACATGTTTGAGGTGTCATTGGTTGTTCCTATCTATGAACATGTGTATCGGTATTTTGACTTGATATCTTTATCAACGTGTGCTATTTGATCACATAATTTGATGAAAGGAAAAAACTTTGATACTGAATTCTTGGTGAGGTATCTTGTATTGGGTGAATAATTAGTGGAATAACATTGATTGAATGACCAAGATTGAATTTTTCACTTTTGATTTGAGGAAGTGATATCTCAGGACAAGTTTATTAGGATGGTAGTACCTTCACTAAATCCATGGACATGGTAGAATAAGGTAAGTCTGTATAGTAAGGTCAATTAATGATAAATAAAAGAAATGATGATGAAAAAATTATGCATCCTCCTTTATGAGATATCGTAAGAAAATATGATTATATTACACAGTGTGTGTCCATAGGATGGTTTTCATTTCTATAACTATTCCTTAACTCTTTAAGGGCCTATATGAGCTTCTAGACTCCACTCTTGGTATGCTTGTATTATTTACTACAATTGAGATAAGGGCCTTGAGGGTCAGACACAATATCATATTCAAGAGTCTGCCCTATTCTGCTGAATATATATATAGGACATGGTGGTCCCCACCATGGGGTCCAATAGTTGTCCAAGTATTATTGATCACCAATAAATAAATAAATTCATTATAATTTGAATATAGAGTATTTTAATTGAATTTATTTATTAAAATTATTCAGAAGGTATTAGGTCAATACATGAAAAAATATTATTCAAACGAATATTATTTTAATATTTAAGGTTCATTTAATATTGTTAGAATTACGAGTCAAGTTAATGACTCAGTTTTATCATGTAATATATTTATTATATATTACAAGTATGTGATAAAATGTAAATATAACACCCAAAAATTTGTGGTATGTTTCTTCATAAATAATTTCGATTCATTAGATAGCTCATATTGCACACAATACTGAGTCACTACAAGAAAAAACTCTATTATTATAATTTTGTAAACAATATAGTTATAACCTAGACATTAAACAAAAATTTTCCACTTCTATGAATCTAATTTAAAAAAATGGGCATACACAGTTGTGATCAGTAATATATTTAGAGTCTGATAAGATCAACTTAATGTTTTGGTGAATAGTAACTTGACCCTTTTGAATAGTAATGTTACCCTTATGAATTTTAATATGAACCTTATGAATAGTAAATTATCCAAATAAATAGTAACCTCACCCATGAATGTATAAAAAAAATTGGCATCTTATATATGAAAGTATTATATAATTATTGTAAATAAATGTTTTAGAAATTCTTAATTAAGTATTAGTATTTTTATAAAATGTAATGTTTATTTACAACTTTATAATTATTATATTGATCCAAAAGAAAATTTATTTTCATAAAATTTATTCATAAATTAATGTTTATGATTTTAGGATAATTTTGCGAGAGCTTAGTTAGTTTTTCAGGGTGTTATAAAATGAGTTATAACTTTAAAATCTGTATTTTTTGAGTAAAGGATGATTTTAATTAAAAATTAAAATTTTAATATTTAGAAAATTATTTTCATAAAATGGAGTCCATTTTTTAATTCTACACATAAAAAAATTGTTAGGAGTTTTTTTAATTTGTTTAAAATACTTTAAGTTTTGGTGAATAGTAAAATATGATAATTTATGATAAATGATAAATATATGATTTATTGGGTCATAGGTGAAGTTTGGATGATGTAAACACCTTTAGTTAAGATTAAAATCAACTTATTAATGTATTTAGTCACAATTATCAACACTATTGTTTTTCTTGATCAAAATAATAAAACAATGAATTAAATAATGAGAAATCACCCCTCTCCTCCACTATAAAAACCACCCTCACCCTCTGTTCTCCTCAATCCTCTAAGACTTGAATCTTCTCAAAGTTCTTCCCAAATCATATTCCCTATTATCTCCAAAATTCCAAGGGCTCTGGGTGTTACCAAAAGATTAAAACCCCTTTCCTTAAAGAGGTTCTCAAGGATGAGTATTCAAGAGGTAAAATCCTATTCCTTTTCCATTTATTCCCTTTTCAAGTTCTTTCTTTTATTATAATCTTCTCACCACCTATATCAAAATGATCATGATAACTACAATATAATATATATACTTTAATGATATCATGTTAATGTAACAACCATCATTAAACTTCTTTCTATCTCTCTTTTATTTTAAAAACTAAATCATCATCAGTGATGTGCCGATTTACAACCTTCGTGGATGACATATTTTCGTTCTTCAATTTTTCCTTTAACTCTGGTCATGAAAATATTTTAATGGTTTAAACATATTATTAAATATGTATTACATCCTATTTAATGTTATGGATCCATTATATATATATATATAACATTAATTTATTAAATAAAACTAGTATGTAATGATCGAAAAAATGCCCAAAATAATCAAAGAAATTATAACTAACAGTTTATCTAATAATTCATCCCCATAAAATTAAAAAAAATTATATATATAACCATTTAAACTTTTTTATTTTCATTAATAATTACAATTAGTTATAATTATACCAATTTTAATTGAACTTCATTACTTATAAATAAGCGAACCGATCATTAAAACCAAGGAAACGAACACTCCTGAATCCCCATTTTTTTCCTTTGGGTTACACTTCCTCTTTCTTTTTCCACCCACAATTACATAACCAATCATAAATAGAATAAATTAGGAATTAATTTAAATATATATTAATGATTTTAACCTAATTTAAGTGTCATACTACTATATATAAAATTTTAAAACATTTTATTCCCACTCTCCCATCAATGTCCCATCAAGGGTCAGTCAACCACCTATGGAGACATTTCCATGTCAACGCATAAAACCATTATCAAGGATGTAAATTATAAAATATATATAATATATAAACATATAATTATATTAATTATATACTTATGTAATATATTATGTTAATTTATAATTTACATTTAGATAAAATAGAAAAAGTATTGAAAAAATGGAAATCTTTAAGTAAAACATGATATCAAACGCTTCATTTTTCATCAAAGGAAATTTATAAATAAAAAAAATGATTATAATTGATAAATAGTTATATTAATGACTATATTTAACTTCCGGATAATTCTTTTAATAAATATAATTTTTTGTTTTAGGAGGTGAAAATGCGATAAAATTAAGCAGGAATTAAGGTAAGGGACTTTGTCTCAATTTTCATTTCATTGAGACTTACTTGGTATTTTACATCTAATAATTATTATGCGGTGTATCTACTACCCATTTTAGATCAATTTTAATTTGAAATTATATTTCTATTAAATATCCATATTATTGTATCATGGATATGATTATTGTCTTAGCAGTATACCATTTTATATATAGTGTTTATTTTGAATGTTGTTTTAACAAGGGAAATATTGATGAGTCCATATCATATACTCAATAAGGATATTTATAAGGAATATTTTTATTGAATTAAATATATGTATGAATAATTATTATAATTTTAGTGATATGTGGGGCCCTCTGTATCCCCTTTATGCATCAATAAGTCTCATGAGACAAAACAGTTGGCGATAAACCCTTCTTGTTTGTTTCCAAACAGAATCAGCCAGGTCTCTACCCACAGAATTAAACCATCTCAAAGGTATAATGGTTCATGTTATAGATATGTGATGTCTTCTAAATTATCATTTTCTTCATTTATTAATCATTTATTACTTTCCTTGATATTTTCACAATGATAAAATATATGTATGTATTTTCATTTCCAATTTATTTATCGCATGTGTTTTTTGGATTATTTATATTTCCATTATGTATTTGGATTATTGAATTTAATTCACTTTTTATTGATTTTTGTAACCCTTACTATGCATTTTAGATCGCCTTTATTATGTTTCCTTTACCTAGGTTATAAAGATGAATCCTTTTAGTGAGTTTCAAGGATACTATTTATTTCATTTTGTTATGTATCATATTATATTTTCTATCTTTATTAATGTTCTATGATTATCATGTATGTAATTTGTTCTTCCAAAACATCTAAACTAATCAGTCCGTCGGGATTTTATTCCTTGTAATCATGGAAATTTAGTAAAATAATGCACTGGCTCTGGGCTTCTAGGTTCGGGGCACTACAGTTGGTATCATAGGAAGTTTAACTGCAACCTTGGAAACTAGATTTAGAAAACATAGTTTAGAGAACATAAACATAAGATAAAATTTGAGGATAATCATAGAAGAAAATCCTGTAATTTTGGTAAATTAGAGATTATGAGGGTCTTCCTTGAAATACATCCCTGTCTGGATACTACAAGTGGACATATTTCTGACATAGATGCACCTAGGAGTAAAAACTCTGAAAAGGTATTCCGAGCCTAACTCGGGGTAACCTAGTACACGACAATGAGACATACCACACACCTAGTTTGACACTCATGGGGGATATGATTATGATAATTAACATTTTATTTAAAAACTAGTATGAAGGGTTTAAAAGTAAACATGTCCTCAATAAAACCATGTTTACAGTTATCAGATTAGCTATGAGTAAATTATCAATTTATGTTAAGTGTTATGATAATTCAAAATTATGCATTATGATTCATAACCTAATTTTGTGTATGCCATTGTTTAGTAAAGGTGCCTAATGGATGAAAGAAAATCAATACCTGTGGACAATACATGGATTTCCCCACTGAGTAAGTCATCACAGTTAGTGTTGGAGTTGAGAAGATCATGACCATATTAGGAAAAATTACTCAGGTTGTGATGAATAACCATAATAAAACTATGTTGTATTGTTTCATGAAACAAAAACACACCTATTTTAGTGGGACTACTAACCCAGTGATAGCTGAGCAATGGATTAAGTCCCTTGAAAAGATATTTCTAGCTTTGAGGTGCAATGAAAATGAAAAAGGAAGTACTGACAGTATATTGTCTCAAGGGCGATACTGATCAGTGATGGTCATTTATCCAAAATACTAAGGAAGAAGATGAAATATAATACATAGATTTTAGAAATTTTAAAGAAACATTATTTGAAAACTACTTCCTTCATGAGAAAGAAATTGAAATAAAGAGAAAATTACCCAGATTAAAGAAAAGGGGAGAAGAGAGTGTTGTAGAGTATGAGGCTACCTTCACAAGACTAAACAAGTATGCTATAGATTACATATGTGATTTAGAAGAAAAGATTGATCATTTGTTTTAAGGTCTTAAGCCAAGTATCCAAAGGGAACTTTCTTCTCAAACATTTTTCATCATATGATGAAATAGTGTTAAGTACCATAAAAATGGAGAAGGAAATTTCTAGATCAAATTTTTTCAATCGAAATAAAGATAAGAAGTGGTATTCTAATGACCATAGAAAAGATGAAACTCTAAAGAAGAATAGGGGAATTAAGAAATTCTAATTATGAAAAAAATGTAGAAAGAATCATCTTAGAAAATGCTTGAAAGGAATAGGAGTTTTTTATAAATGTATATAAAAGGGTCACCAAAAAAATGAATGCAATGAGAAGAAAAAATTAAATGATGTTCAATTCTATAATTGTAGTGAAATGGGACACTATGAAAATTATTTTCCAAATCATCAAGGAAACTTACCTCAGAAAAGGACATGGGAGTAAGGATAAGTTTTTTAGATCACAAATTATGAGGTGGAAGTTCCTAATGATGTGGTGGAAGTTACTTTAACCATTTACTCATACTTAGCCAAAGATTTATTTGATTTTATATCATAAAATTATTTTACATCTTTCTAATTTTACAAGAAAATTAGACATTTCCATTTTGTTTTAATAAAAGAGTTGTGAGTAAAAATTCCTAAGGGAAGTATTGTTGAAAAAAATATGTTTTAGTCACTCACCTTCATGAAACATTAACATACTTTAGTTTTTGACCTTATCATCATACCTATGATTGAATTTTAAATAATCCTTAGTATGATTTGGATTTAAAACTATGATGATAAAATTTATTGTAAGAAGAAGGAAGTCACAATTTGTGAGAAAGGTGTAGAACCCCTTCTATTTAGAGAAGAAACCTCATCATCTAATTCTTATCTAGACAAACCCCTAATAGCTCTACCGAAATCAATTCTTGGGGTGGAAGATAAAAAAACATCTATGGATGAGAAAATAAAATTTTAAATTGTGGATATAGATATTGTATAAGAATTCAATGATCTTTTTCGAGAGGATTTACCTAAACATCCTCTCGAGCAGGAAGTTGAGTTCTTTATTGATTTAATTCCTGGTAAAATACCTATATCAAAGGCTCCCTATAGAATGAACACTTTGGAATTATTGTAAATGAAGAAACAACTAGAGGAATTGAGTGACAAGGTATTTATTCACCCTAGTGTTTCTCCTTGGGGATCCCCTATTCTATTTTTCAAGAAGAAATATGGACCCATGAGGCTATGCATTGAATATAGAGATATAAATTATATTAAAATAAAGAACAAGTATCCTCTGCCTCACATTGATGATTTATTTCACCAACTTAATGGAGCTCAATATTTATAAAAGATTTAACTTAGATATGGATGTCATCAGTTTCAGTGAGGAAGGAAGATATTATAAAGAAAACATTTCAAACCAGGTATGATCATTAAAAATTTACAGTAATTTCATTTGGACTGACTAATGAACCATCTGTTTTCACGAATCTAATAAATAGAGTTTTCAAGGAGTATCTTGATGATTTTGTTATGGTATTTATTAATTATATTTTGATTTATTCCAAAATACATGAGGACCATGAGAACCACTTGGAGGTAGTTCTAGAGACTCTTAGGGGAAAAGAGATATATGGGAAGTTTAGTAAGTGTTAATTTTGGATTCAAACAGTTTCTTTTTCTTGTCCATATTATCTCTAAGGATGGAATATCAGTTTATCTTATAAAGAAAAAGGCAATCCAATAAGGGCCTATATCAATGAACATAACTGAGGTATGTAGTTTTATTGTCTTAGTAGGATACTATTGGTGTTTAATACAGAACTTTGCCCGATAGGCTAACCTACCAACCAAGATCTCATATAAAGTGGTTAAGTTCATATGGGAAAAATAATGTACATAATGTTTTAAATAATTGAAGAAAATATTGGTCAATGTTCCAATTTTTACTCTTCCATCTGGAAATGATGGGTTTGTGATATATAGAGATGCATCAATGAATGAAATGAGTTGTGTTCTTATGACAAATGATAAAGTTATTACTTATACATCAAGGTAGGTGAAGACACATGAACAAAATTATCCGACTCATGATCTTGAGTTAATGGCTGTAATCTTTTCTATGAAAATATAGAGACATTATCTCTATGATGAAAGATGTGAGATATATATGGATCATAAGATTTTGAAATACATTTTTACATAGAAATAACTCAACATGAGGTAAAGGAGATGTCTAGAGTTACTCAAAATTATGATTGTTTAATACACTACCCCCAAGAAAGGAAAATAAGCTTACAAATGCATTAAGTAAGAAAGATCATGGAATTATGGCCTAAAAGAGGATTGAGAGAGATCCTATGTTCATGGATATAGTAAATATGGATATGGGAATTATTAAGGCAGAAGAAACATCATTTTATTTTCAAATTATTGCTAAACCATCTTTTCTGGACAAGATAAAAATATCTCAATCTAATGATGATAACCTTCAAAAGAAAATTAAAGCCGTTAAAGATGGAATATTGGAAGACTTAGTGTCTGAGGATGCAGTTATGAAATTTTGAAATAGGTTATGCGGTCCATTAATACCTAAGATATAAAGGGAACTATTAGATGATGCTCATAGCTCAAATTTATCTATACACCCTGGTAGCACCAAGATGTATAAAGATATGAAGGAACATTATTGGTGGGATAACATGAAGTGGGAAATTGCTGACTATGTGTCAAAGTGTCTATTTTGTTAACAATTCAAGGCCGAGAGACAACATCCTAGAGGAGTTATGAAACATCTGCCTATTCCTATTTGGAGGTGGGATGAAATAATAGACTTTGTCATAGGACTACCAAGGACACTTATAAGGAATGATGCAATATGGGTAATTGCTGATCGTCTTACAAAATCGGCACATTTCCTTAGTATAAGGGAAGATTTGCCTATGGAGCATCTAGAAAGACTCTACATTAATGAAGTTTTATGATGTCCTGGTTAACCTATATCAATTTTTTCCATTCGAGATTCCTGATTTACATGAAAATACTAGAAGAATATTTGTAAGGATTTAGATACTGAGCTTTATATGAGTACTTCTTTTCACCCTCAAACTGATAGACAGTCTGAAAGGACTATTCAAACATTGGAAGACATGTTGAGATACTTCTCACTTGAATTTCAAGCTATGTGGGATCAATACTTACCTTTTATGGAATTTTCCTACAATAATAGTTTCCATTATAGTATTGGAATGGAACCATACGAAGCATTATATGGTAAGAAATGTCGAACTCCAACTTGTTGAGATAAAGTTATTGAGAGAAAACTTATAATCCTATAACTTATTAAAGACACAATGATAAAAGTAAATATAATTTAAGCCGATATTAAAGTAGCCCAATTTAGGAAAAATAGTTATAATGACAACCAAAGAAAGGATTTGAAATTCCAAGTGGGAGATCATGTATTTTTGAAAGTATATCCATGGAAGTGTGTCTTAAGGATCAGTAAGAAAGGGAAAATGATCCCCAAGTACATTAGACCATTTTAAATTTTGGAAATAATTAGAGTTGTGGCTTATCATTTATGAATTTCACCAAGTCTTTCAAAAGTTTATGATGTTTTCCCCATGTCCTTGTTAAAGAAGTACATGCCAGACCCAACACACGTACCCACTTATGAGGAAATAGAACTAGACCATGATTTATCTTAATGTAAAGGGACTATCGATATTCTTGACACTAGAGAGCAAGTATCGAGAAATCAGTCAGCCTGAATGGTAAAAGTTCTTTGTAGAAACCATAAAATGGAGAAAGAAATGTGGGAACCTGAGGATGTTATGAAGAATAACCACCCACATATTTTTAGAGGGAATTATACATGAAAAATTTCTAGGATGATATTTTCAAAGGAGGGAAGAATATAACACCCCAAAAATTTATGGTATGTTTCTTCATAAATAATTTCTATTCATTAGATAACTTATATTGTACACAACACCGAGTTAGTACATAACAAAACTCTTTTATTATAATTATGTAAATAAGATAGTTATAACCCATAAATTAAATATAAATTTTCAACTTCTATGAATCAAAATTTAAAAAATGGACATACATAGTTGTGATCAATAAGATATTTAGATTCTAATAGGATTAACTTAATTTTTTGGTGAACAGTAATTTGACCCTTTCGAATAGTAATGTTAACCTTATGAATAGTAATATGACCCTTCTCAGTAGTAAAGCAGCCAAATGAATAGTAAAATCACCCATGAATCTATAAATAAAATTTAGGCATCTTAGATATGAAAGTATGATATAATTATAGTAATTAATTTTTTTAGAAATTATTAATTAAGTATTTTTATTTTTATAAAATGTAATGTTTATTTACAATTTTATAATTAATACAATTATTCAAAAGAAAATTATTTTCATAAAAATTATTTATAAATTAATATTTTTTTGTCTTATTATTTTAGGATAATTTTGTGAGACCTTAGTTAATTTTTCAGAGTGTTATAAAATTAGTTATAAGTTTAAAATCTATATTTTTCGAGTAAATAATGATTTTAATTAAAAATTAAAATTCTCTTATTTAGAAAACTATTTTCATATAATGAAGTCCATTTTTTAATTCTAAAAATCAAAAAATGGTTAGGGTGAGTTTTTGGGATTTTTCTAAAATACTTGAATTTTTTGTGAATAGTAAAATACGATAATTTATGATAAATGATAAATACATGATTTATTGATTCATGGGTGATTTTTGGATGATGTAAAAACCCTTGGTTATAACTCAAATGAACTTATTACTATATTTAGTCATAATAATCAACATTATTGGTTGTATTAAGAAAAATAATAAAATAATGAATTAAATAATGAGAAATTGCCCCTCTCCTCCACTATAAAAACCACCCCTCATCCCCTCTTAACCTCACTCCTCTAAGCCTTGAATATTGTCAATGTTCTAAGAAAATATTCTTCCATAGTGTCTATCAGATTTTAGGATATCTTGGACTTATCAAAATACAAAAACCCCTTTCCTTAAGGAAGTTCTCAAGGAGTATTCCAGAGGTAAAATCCTCTTCCTCTTCCATTTATTTTCTTTACAAGTTCTTTCTTTTATGATAATCTCCTCAGACCCTATATCCAAATAATAATGATAAATATAGTATCATATATATACTATAATGTTATCATGTTAATGGAATTGCCATCATAAAACTCCTTTCTCCCTCTCTTATATTTTAAAAACGAAATCATCGTCAGTGAGGTGCTGATTTACAATCTTCATGGATGACATATTTTTGTTCTTCAATTTATCCTTCAAGGCTGGTCATGAAACCATTTTAATGGTTTAAAAATATTATTTAATATGTATTAAATCCTATTTAATTTTATGGAACCATTATACATACATAATATTAATTTATTAAACAAAACTAGTACGTAATGATCAAAAAAAGGCCCAAAATAATCTAAGTAATTATCATTAAAAGTTTATCTAACGATTCATCATCATACCATTTAAAAAAATTATATATATAACCATTTAAACTTATTAATTTTCATTAATAGTTCTGATTATGGAGAATTATACCCATTTTACTTGAATTTAATTACTTATAAATAAGAGAACCAATCATTCAAACAAAGGAAACGAACACTCCTAAACCCCCATTTTTTCCTTCAAGTTACGCTTCCTATTTCTTTTTACACCAACCATTCCATAAAAAATCATTTAAGGAATTAATAAGGTAATAATATAAATATATGTTAAGGATTATAACCTGTTGTAAGTTTTATACTACTATATATAAAATTCTAAAATATCTTCTTCCCACTCTCCCATCAATGTCCCATCAAGGGTCGGTCAACCACCTATGGAGACATTTCCATGTCGAAATATAAAACTATACTCTAGGGTGGATATTATAAAATATATATAATATCTAAACATATAATTATATGTATTATATTATTATGTAATTAATTATATTAATGTATAATTTACATTTAGTTAAAATAGAAAAAAGTATAGCAAAATTGGAAATTTTTAAGTAAAACATGATATCAAATGATTCAATTTTCATCAACAGAAATTAAGAAATATAACCCAATGATTATAATTGATAAATATTTATATAAATGACTATATTTAACTTTTGGATCATTATTTTAATAAATATACGTTTGTTGTTCAGGAGGCACAAACACGAAAAAATTTAGCAGGAATTAAGGTAAGAGACTTTTTCTCAATTTCCTTTTCATTAAGGATTACTTGGTATTGTGCCCCTAATAATTTTTATGTGGTGTATATACTGACCATTTGAGATCAATTTTGATTTGAAATTATATTTCTATTAAATATCCATATTCTTGTATGATGGATATGATTACTGTTGTCTCAACCCGTCCCTCAGGGCCAATGCCGTGACTACCCCAAGCCATTATTCCATAGGCCAAGGGATTGAGACTAGCACCGAAATTCATATAACCAAAAACTGGGAAGGCATTGCCTTTATAACCTGTAAACTCACACAACTAAGCACAAACCAAGATACAAACACAAAGTAAAACTATATAGTAAACATGGTGTGTACAGAAAAATGAAAAAGGGACCAGAATACAAGCCCAACTGTAAAGTACAAGTAAACTGAAAAGTACAAGTAAAACTAAAAATAGCTCAAGTAAACACCCGCTATGGATCCTACCAGAAGGGTAGGTATAACTCTTGAATGGTTTTCCCTGCAGTACGCCTTGTCTAATGTCCACCTTTGAGTTACCTCCAGTCCTGGTACCCTCGTCCTCAGTCAGCGTTGTCTGTCGTCTGCACCAAACACAACAAGGTGCGGACATAGACCATGCAGGGGTGAATATAAAGATACTCAGTAGTGACCTAGATACCCTCAAGGTCACACAAAATCCACAAAGGATAAACTACAAAGCATGTAAACAACTGACAACCCTACTTAGGTATATGCCCATACATATACCTAAGTTATCAAGTATACCCATCTCAATCATGAGGAAACACAAGGCCCAACTCAAAAGTCCAAAGATCAACTATTCCACGGAGGAAATATTAGCATGAAGGTAACAACCCAAAGGTAAGTACCATAAAGGGAAATCCACACAGAAGTATACCACCAAGTTATCACCATGAAGATATATACCAAAAAGGTATCTCCATACAGAAGAATACCACAAAGGTATCACCACAAATGTAAGTACCACAAAGGTAATGCCACACAGAAGAATACCACAAAGGTAAATAATCATCTCACACCAGGTACAACATAGGTATGGTAGTAAATATGATTAGATGTAGCTACTGAATCATCTTACTCTGTTGAGAGGAAGACCCACGTAGGATCCTACATCATCAGACCCATGTAGGATCCTAAATCATCAGAACCACATATGATCCTAGTACAATAGAACCACATAGGATCCTAGAGTAGTCCCATGTGGATTCCTAGAGTGGATCCAAGTTGTATCCTCTAACACAGACCTACATAGGATCCTAAGGCACAGACCCACATAGGATTCCTTTCTCATGTTACAGCCAACTACAGGGTTCCCGCACTAATTTCGCTTGATTCGGGGAGGGTCTGCTCCTCAAGACACAGGTTGATACTCCAACTGCCACGAAGTCCCATGAAGAAGTATCCCAAAGTACCACAATGTAAAAGGGGTCTCAACACAACAGATGGTTCATCAATCGGACATTCGGTCTTTAAGTTATTGTCCTTTTAGTCCCGAGGGCCCAGTTGGATTCGTGTTCGATCCAAACCATATGTACCCCAACTTTATCCAAATATCAAGTGGGGTACATCAAAAGGACCGTCTTTATCCATGGTTTCTGGAACTAAAAATGGTTCGTCCAACAGACACCTGTTGCTCAAGTTATGGACAAAAAGCGAAAAAGGGTAGAAGCTGGTCTGGGTTCGGTCCGACCCGGCCCAACCCGGCTTGGAGAGACCCAACCCGGGTCCAGACCTGGGTCTGACCCGGATCTCTGGGTCCGGCCCGGCCCGCTGGATGGCTCACAATGCGGCCCGTGCTGGGCGGCCCGTTGTTGGCTCGAGACTGGGTGGCCCCGCGGTGGGGTCCGCCCTAGCCGCCACCCAAGGGAAGGTGCCCTCTGGATACCCTGAAAAGCAGGGCTATTTGGGTTGGGTGACTGACCGGCCGGCGCCACGTGGCGCCAGTAGCTGGCACGCGGGAACCCGGGTCCCACTCGGCTCCCCAGTTGGCCAGACGGCATGCCCACCCGCGGAGCACGGTCGCGCGCTGCCCCACCACCAACGACCGGCGGTGAGCCAAATGCCCTCCTTCACCACTGTGGCCCCTGCACACTTGGCAGCATGGATGCGAGCTGCCGCCCCCTTTGTGGGGCCGACCATGCGCCGGCCGCCGCCCTTGCTCCGCCACGGCTGATGGGCCTCAACCCTTCTCCGGTGGCGCAGTCACATCGCTGCTATCTTCGCGGCTGGCTAGAGTGGCGACCGCCGCTCCCGTGCCCTTCCGACGATGTTCCTCTGGTCATCGAGTGCGCCCCAGTGGCTCATTCTTCATTCCATAGAATCCCACACTCATCTTGGGATGTAACCATCGATTCAGGACCACCGAATTTGGAAATCACTCAACCCGAAAATAAGCCCCGAAGAACACCAAAATCCACCAGGGTTGTAGAGAGGTCAGGCCGTGTTCGTTTGGCCTGCACTCTCCGCGTTAGAACGGTAACAATCGACATAGGTGTTCTTAATTCAAGAAGAATGACAAGAATGGGGTAAGGGGTATACAAAAACAACAATCCCTACCTCAATTACTCATTGACGTTGGTGAGGAGAGTAAAGGACGGACGTAGGTTCGTCATCATTGAAGACGTTCCTCGTTGGGAATCCTTCGATGGAGTTCTTCGTTGGAGAGATTTTTTCAACACAATTATCCCAAGCTCTACTTTTCCAACAAATCCTCCAACCAAGAGGTGAAATTTAAAATTAATAAATTTAAGTTTATTAATTAAACTAATTCAGTTAACACATCAATGTGATGGGAAAACAAGAGTTACCTCCCATTAAAGGGGGATTTCAAGGGTCATTTGGTCCCCACCATTGAATTCAAATTGGGAGTTCTCAAGCTCAGGTGGTCCCCACCACCAAAAATCAAAATGGGAGGATTAAATTCCATAAATAAAATAATGCTACTTTATTTTATTTTCTCCCCCTAAAAGCACAAAAACTAACTTTCACCCTCGACCTACTGCGGTTGAGGTGAAGGTCTCCTTAATCGAATATCGGCGCTATGAGTTCAATGGTTCCCCTAGATTTCAATTCTGATCACTGGTTCAAAAGTTACAAAAACCCACCTGCATGTTTATTAAACATACTTAAAAAAAAGTTCAAAAATTCATTCTGGGAAGAATGAGACTTGAAATCACGCGCCGTCAATTTTTTTAGACTCATAATATTCCCATATAATTAACAAAAAATTTACATGAAAAAATCCGGGTCTTTACATTCTCCCCACCTCAAGGCTTTGCGTCCCCATAAGCCACAACTAAAACTAAGGGAACAAGTGGTGGTATTGAGCACGTATCTGAGCCTCCTACTCAAATGTGCTCTCCTGGAGGTTCCTATGCTGCCAGCGAACATGCACTAATGGTATCGATCGCCCATGAAGGACTCTCTCATGTCGATCCTCAATCTCCACTGGAACCTCCGTAAACGTCGCCCCATCGTCGATGTCTATCTCGCCTTAGTCAATGATGTGAGTAGGATCGTGCATGTATATCCTCAGCTGGTATACGTGAAAAACATCATGCACCCGGTTCAACTTAGGGGGAAGTGCTAGGTGGTAATACACCTCACCGACTCTGCTGAGGACCTGAAAGGGTCTGCTGAACCTCATAGATAACTTTCTACCCCATCCAAATCTCTGAAAACCTCATCGAGGTGAGATCTATAGAAATACATGGTCTCCAACCTTGAACTCTATAGTTCTCTGTCTCCTGTCGGCATAAGACTTCTGCCCACTCTATGTAGTATTCATTTGCTCCTGGATGATCTACACCTTATCCGTGTTAGCCTGTATCATCTCTGGTCCAATGAGTGCTGAATCCCCTGGGTCAGTCTAGCACAAAGGTTATCTGTTACGTCATCCATATAGTGCCTTGAAAGGTTCCATCCCAATGGTGGAGTGGTAGTTGTTTTTATAAGCAAATTACACTAATGGAAAGTGATCCTCCCAGCCACGACCGAAGTCGAGGATGCACACACGCAACATGTCCTCGAGGATCTGAATGGTCCGCTCAGTCTGGCCATCTATCTGAGGATGGAAGACGATGCTCAAACAAAGCTGCATCCTGAAAGCCTCCTGCAAACCCTTCCATAGCCGGGAAGTGAAACATGCATCATGATCGGAGACAATCATCATGGGTACTCCATGTAGCCGCACAATCTCCTGTACATAGAGGCATCCCAAGATCTCTACTGAACCCTGCTCTCTGATCAGTTGGAAGTGGGCCAACTTGGTGAGTCGATCAATGATCACCCAGATAGAATCATGACCCCTCGATGTACTTGGAAGTCCTATCACTAAGTCCCAGGATATCTTGTCCCACTTCCACTATGGGACCTCTAATGGCTGAACTAAGCCTGTTGGTACCTGATGCCCTGCCTTCACTTACTGACAAGTGAGACACTGAGAGAAAACCTCTGCTACAGCTTTATTCATTCCTGGCCACCAGTGCTATCTTCAGAGGTCCTGGTACATCTTCTCCACTCCTGGATGTACCACTAGAGGGGACTTGTGGAACTCCCTCAACAGTTACTCCCGATGCAGCACTGGTATTGTGGTACATCCTCTGAAGAGGATGACATGCTCCCCACCTTCAGAAAATCCATCAGGTGCCTGACCTGTGGATATCTGAACACGTTGAGACTCAAAGTCAGTGTCCCCACACTACACCTCCTTGAATAACTAAAGAAGTGGGGGAGTGACTCTAAGAGACCGAAGAAAAGATGCTCCATCTTGATCCAGAAAGGATATCTGCAAAGTGGCTAGCTGCTCTGTCACCTCACCTAGAAGATGTATACCAGATCTACTACTGAGTGCATCAACTACAATGTTCCCTTTAGAGACCCGAATCTTGACGTACATTGACATTACATTACATTTTTGGAATACTTAGTACATAACAAAAACACACACACAAGGATCGTAATAGTTTAGTGTCTTTGGAAACTTGGAACGTAATCTTCTAATCGTGGTGAAAGATCTTCAATATCTCCCATAAAGATCTTCCCTTTTTTTTACCTAAAACCTTTCTTTATATCCTGGGGAAAATAAAACATAAAAGGGTGAGCTCAAATGCTCAGTAAGGGTAAACAAAAGAAAAATCAATCACATCATATTCATAAGAACATAATTTTTGGAAATCTTAACCTGCAAAAGAGAGCATAATTTCATAACATGGGATAAATCATATCAGTGAAATGTAATCACAATAATCATAACTTAAAACATGAAACTTTGTGTCATACACACATAATCATAGAGAATCATTTCTTGTTAGTTAAGACTCATTGCCAAGACTATCTTAGTGGACAAAGTCCCTTTCTGAACCGAGTCACCCTCGTTCCAGTCCTGTTTCACTGAACCGGTATAACCTACCGTTCCAGCCATGTCTATCTCATGAGATATAAAATCTTTACCCAATGAATTGGAGGGAGATATAGGTCCCACCCATCTCATAATTATACCATTCTTATGTGTGCCACAAAATCATAAATCATACATCATTGCATAACCCATGTAATAAAAATGGGAATCTTAAACATCATGACATCATAAATCAATTCATATAAGATAAAGGAATTCATAAAAATAATTCCATCACAACATGATCAAATCAATGTAATAATAGGGATAAAAACAGAACCCTTTATTATCTTAGATGGAAAATAATTTTGATAAAACACTTGAACTCCATTCTTGAGGAAAATATCCTTTCTTCTTCAAAAACATTTTTCCTTTCATAACATGTCATACGACTTTAAAATAAAAGAAGTTGATTAAAAATAAACTTGAAAACTTGTAAAGGAAGCTTCTTGGAAATAATGTTTTAAAAATTCATTCATGCCATATAAGTTAAAAAAAAACATTCTTCTCGTACTTTTGTTGGAAAAGTCAAAAAGTACCTCGTACGAAAAACGACAAAATATTCCTTTCATATCTTTTACTAAAAACTCACCTAAGGGTAAAATTGGATTTAAACAATTGTAGGTGGATGGAAATAATATTACATATTGAGGAAACATGGATGTGGATGATAAAATACACCCCAGTAAATACCAAAGTATAAACAATCTCGGATAAAAATGAGATTGTGATATTTTCCCTTACCTTAGGTCCGACTTGCTTTGTACGTGTACGAACCTCCTCTTTTTGACGCGCCTTCACTTATCCTCTACTTAAAGAACTAATGATGGTCTTTGAAGAAGACCAGGACCTCTAGGATGATACTAGGGAAGTGGAGAAGAGATTTTGACAGGGTTTGGCCAAGCTTGAATGCTCAAATTGGTGTGTGGAGGAGAGGGAGGAGGTGCCCTTTTATAAGGGAGGAGAGGGGCATCTTAGAAAAATATCAAAATATTATTTTATATTAAGGTCAAATTCGGTTTATAATGGTTCCAAATGGTTTTATTTCGAAGATAAAGTGGGGATGGGTCGAAATCCTCTCATCCAATAGGATTTAGACAAGTTTAGGTTTTTACTTTAACCTTATCAATTAGATTTAACTCGAAGTTAAATAATTTAACTTTTACCGTGTCTTTTTGTTTTCTTACTCTATATGGTTAATAAACTTACTATATCAAGCCAAACAAACCCCAAGTTGTTTATTATTAATATATCTATCCTTATCTAAGTCATGTGGCCAAACCTTATATTTTTAGGGATTAAATAACAATTAATAATATAATATTTGTTTTAAAAACTAATTTATGTCAATTTTGACACTATTTGGTACATGATTTTTATGAAATTTCTAACAGAATGATAAGTTCGAACCAAGTTACTTAAATCAACAATAACATGTCATATTAACCTAGAAAATTAGTTTAAGTCATAAAAGGCTCAAATTACATTTATTTGGTCATTTATAACATCAATTATGTTAATATTTTCTTAAAAAGGTAATTACTGCATCATCGTTGTGTCATAAATAAATTAAATTATTTAAAGTATAAAAATTACAAATAAAATACCATTATGTAGGAAATATTTTTATATTTCTAATGAATATTTATATTCGAAATTATATTATGTATAACCCTATATTAAAAATGTTTTAGTAAATAAACTTTGATTTTAACTCTTTTAACTCTTCTTTGAATTAAATAATAATAAATGTCCTAATCTAATCCAAGTGGGCCTAAATGATAATATTTCACACTTAAGGTTGTTTTTGGTCGATATACACTTGTCCAATAGGATTAGGACATGTGTTAGGGTAATATTAATATCATTTTTACCCTTAATTACCCTATTTACCTTTAACCGTGGTAAATAAAAGTAAAAAGTTACTATTCACAAAAAATTATTTTCATCTCATTGAACCAAATTTTACTTACTTACATCAACCGTGTCTCTCGGATTTTTAAAATTCCATTCACAGAAGCGGTAAAATTAAGATTTATAAAAAAATTAATTTTTTTAACTACCACTTAGTAGTTTCACTATTCATCAAAAATTGAAGTTTTTCAGAAAAATGCCAAAATTTCACCCTAAGCTATAATTGATATTCCAAGTTCAAAAATGATTTCTATTTCACAAAATTCCTAACATATAAGTTGCATTAATTAATTTTATAATTAATTTCCGCTATCACAACAAATAGCGTTTTTTTAAGAGATAATAACTATCAAAAGATTAACATTTGTTTATGTCTGGTGTAAATGTGAAATTACATCCAATGACCAACATTGTATTGAATTGTAAAAATATATTCTAAATATACTTTAAAACCACTCAAATTAATAATTTATCACTATTAATTATTTTGATTTAAAAAGTTGTTTTTAATTATAATTTAGTAATTTTCACTATTCATCAAAATATGAAAGTTATCCGAAAATTACCAAAATTTCACTTAGGCTAAATTCGATACTCTGAATCCAAAAATGAAGTCCATTTTGAGAGATAAAATTTCTAAAATTTTAAAAGGTGGTTATTACTATTCATAACGGCTAGTTTTAATAATATTTTAATAGCATATCATTGTTTAGTGAAACTCGGTATTGCGTACTACACACGCTATCGAGGAAGGTCGCGATTGCGTGTAATACAAGGCAAGTCAAAGATGCGTGTTGAGCAAGCTCCTTTTGGTGTAGTGTACAACACAAGACATTAATGAAATTAAAATGAATATTTTTCATAAAATCTTGGGGTGTTACATTCCCCTTACCAGAAGTATAGACTATCTTGAAGTCATAGTCCTAGAGGAACTCAAGACAATGCCACTGTCTCAGGTTCAGGTCCTTCTGTGAGAAGATATACCTGAGACTCTGGTGATTAGAGTAGACTGTAAAATGCTCGCCCATCAGATAGTGTTGCCACATCTTCAAAGTGAATACCACTACTGCTAACTCATGGTCATGGGTAGCATAGTTCTGCTCATGCTCTCCCAGCTATTGAGAACCATATATAATAACTGCTCACTCCTGTATCAGGACACATCCGAGACCGGTCCCTGACACGTCGCAGTAGACTACGTACCCAACACCCTCCTCCGGATGCCTCAAGATGGAGGCACTAGTCAGCCTCTGCCTCAGCTCCTGAAACTCCACCGGCATCTCTACGAACACATGAAGGGTTTCCCCTTCTCCAACAATGTTGATAAACGTGTTGCAACTCAGGATAAATCTAGCACAAATCTTCGGTAGTATTCGGCCAAACCCAGGAAACTTCGTACCTCCATCACACTCCTGGGTGGCTCCCAATAAAGTACCACCTCAATCTTCGCTGGATCCACCGCAGCTCTAGCCTCTGAGATGACATGTCCAGAAAAGTGAACCTCTCGAATCTAGAACTGGTAATTCGAGAGCTTACCATAAAGCTGGTGCTCTCAGATTGTGTCCAGAACTGTCTGCAAATGATAGACATGCTCCTCCTCAGTATCCGAGTAGATCATAATGTCATTAATGAATACCACCACAATGAGATCAAGATATGGCTGAAAGATCCTGTTCATGAGTCCCATGAACACTGCTAGAGTGTTGTTCATGCCGAACAGCATGACCAAAAACTCATAATAGTCATACTGACATCTGAAATCCGTCTTCTGCACATCCTCATATTGTATTATGAGTTGGTGATATCCTGATCTGAGGTCTATCTTCGAGAACCACAATGCTTCCTTCAACTGATCAAAGAGGTCGTCAATCCTCAGGAGTGGGTACTTGTTCTTCACGGTCACCTGGTTTAGGCGCCGATATTCAACACAAAGTCTCAATCTCCCATCCACTTTCTTGGTGAACAAAATCTGGGCTTCCCAATTAGAAACACTGGACCGGATGAATCTCTTCCCCTGTAAGTCCTCTAGCTGTACCCACAGCTCACGAAGCTCCACAGGAGCCATTCGATACATTGATGTAGATATCGGTGTCGTCCTGGGGTATAAGTCAATGTAAAAGTCCACCTCTATGAGAGGATTTAGTCTCAGAACATCATCAGGGAAGACATCTGCATACTGGTCCACCACTACAAGATAGCTCAGACTCTCCACATCAACCACTTCAAGGGTAAGGCTAGCCAACTGATGAGTGATCAGATGCACTCTCCTCTAGGTAAGTCCATCCTATGCTACAAAGGATCCCTTATCACTGGTAAAGGTAAAACTAGTCCCATCCTTACGGACACACCACACTTTTCTCCTAATACAGTCAATCTGAGAATGGACTGTAGATAACCAGTCCATACCCAAGATGATGTCATAAGGCCTCAAACCTACTACTAGGAGATCCCAGATGAAGCTCTCGCCTCATAGAGTAAGCTCACACTACCGGAAACAGTGTGTAATCATCGAATCATATCCCATAAAAGTCTCTAGACATAATAATCCAGCCAACATCTCCACCAGAATCTCGGAGTTCCGAACAAGGGCAGTGACAATAAAAGAATGACTGGAACCTGTGTCTATAAGTTCTGCAGCTAAGGTGAAGTATACATAAATCATACCATGTATCATCTCTGGAGCACCGTGGTCGTAGGACTAAACTTCCTGAAGATGAGCTCGCCCCTATCCACTTGCTCCCTATGGTTGCGGTGGTCTACCTGGTGGTGGTGGCAGTAACACCTAGAATCGTCTCCCATCTCCAGCTGCATGGCCAGCTCCTCTGCCACGTCCGCCTACTCCCTGCAGACCTCCTTGGTCAAACCTCTGTCTCTACCTAGGTGATCCTTTGACCATCTGCTGATCATCCATACAACAGGTTGGGCAGTCATGAGCCATGTGACCCTGCCCACCGTATGCGTAACATTGCCTACTCCTCGCATGACTGGCTCTGTCTCGGGTGCCCCACACAACTGACCCTGAATCCTGTAGTCGTCCACTTGTAGGTCTGGTCCTCTTGGACCTCTGTGATATCTGTCATCTGCTAGATGCAAAAGACTCCTCTACGTGATTCTCGGTGGTGGGTCTCGCTTCTGGTGACTGCTCAGTAAGAAAACTCTCCATTAAGAGGGCTCGCTCTAACACCCCCGCCTGCATCGGGATGCTGAGAGAAATCATTGAAGCCTTGATCTCCCACCTGAGTCCCTGCTCGAAGGTTCAAGCCCTGAAGAATGGTCCCCACACCATATCAGTGGAGTAGTGTGAGAGGTCGCTGAACCTCACTGAGTACTGACCCACAGTCATGCTTCCCTACTACAGATGAAGAAGATCATGTATTGGCACTGTGTGAAGGGTCACTGAAAAAACTATGCCCAAAAATTGTTCTCAATGTCTGCCTAGAGAAGTGTAACCTCATTGTGAACCTAGATCATCAAGCCCCACCATTTTCCTATTGATGACTATAGAAGACTGGCGGAAAGGATCACCATGTGATCAGCTGGTGTCCCTACCAGTCATAAGACTCTCACCACGACCTCCAGACAATCCTCATCCACCTATGGGTCCATCTCACCCCTAAACATAGGTGGCCTCTAGCATTGGAACTCGTGCAACATGCTCAAGTGGTATTCCCGCTCTGTTTCTAAGGCTGGTGGTATCGGTGGACCAATGGGTAATGGTACTGCTGGTGACTCTACGAATAAAGGGCCCTACACCGATGCCTCATCGCTCGGTGGACAATCATCGCATACTCTACCCAAAACCCTAGCTGGCTATCTGTGTGGAGGCATCCTGAAAAGAAACAGGTGCTCCATGGTCATTAAGTTATACCTAGTGAGCTGACTCAAAGAGATCACAAATAAAACTTTCCAGAACACACACACAATCAGCGTTTTCATGCACTGAGTCAGGAATCAGAAGTCAGGGTCCTGGTGTATGGATACGTCGACCACCACACCAACACTGGATTCCCTAAACTGATAAATACACTCATAACACTTAATACTATTGCCATTAAAAGATAAGAGTCTAATGTCCTACGGTAGAACCGACTCATCTGATACCAATTTGTCACGACCCGTCCCCCGGGGCCCGTGCCGTGACTACCCCAAGCCCGCCTTCCATAGGCCAAGGGCTGGCGACTAGCACCGAAAGGCGTATTCCCTAAAACTGGGAATATATTGCCTTTATAACCTATAAACTCACACAACAAAGAAAAAATCAGGATACAAGCATAAAGTAAAACTATATTATAAACAAGGTGTGTACAGAAAAAAGAAAAAGGGGCCAGAATACAAGCCCAACTGCAAAGTATAAGTAAACTGAAAAGTACAATTAAAACTGAAAACATCTCAAGTGAACACCCACCAAGGATCCTACCTAAAGGGTAGGTACAACTGTCAAATGGTCGTCCCTACATTACACCTCGTCTAATTTCCACCTCTGAGCTACCTCCAGTCCTGGTACCCTCGTCCTCAGTTAGTGTTGTCCGTCATCTGCACCAAACACAACAAGGTGTGGACAAAGCCCGTGTAGGGGTGAGTATAACGATACTCAGTAGGGACCTTGAGACCCTCAAGGTCTCTCAAAATCCACAGAGGATAAAACACAAATCATGTAAACAACTAACAACCCTACTTAGGTATATGCCCATACATATACCTAAGTTATCAAGTACACTCATCTCATTCATGAGGAAACACAAGGCCCAAATAAAAAGTCCAAAGCTCAACTATTCCATAGAGGAAAGATTACCATGAATGTAACACCCCATAGTTAAGTACCAAAAAGTTAAAGCCACATAGAAGTATACCACAAGCCTTTCACCATGAAGGTATGTACCACAAAGGTATCACCATACAGAAGAATACCACAAAGGTATCACCTCAAATGTAAGTACCACAAAGGTAACACCACAAAGAAGACTACCACAAAGGTAAGGACTCAAATCACACCAGGTATAACTTAGGTACGATAGTAAATATAATTAGATGTAACTACTGAATCATCTTAATCTATTGAGAGGCAGACCTATGTAGGATCCTACATCATCAGACCCATGTAGTATACTAAATCATCAGACCCACATAGGATCCTAGTACATCATACCCACATCATATCCTAGAGTAGTCCCGCATGGATTGTTAGAGCAGATCCAAATGGGATCCTCAAATACAGACCCATGTAGGATCCCAAGGCACAGACCCACATAGGATCCCTTTCTCATGTTACAGCCAGCTACAGGGTTCCCTCACTAAGCTCGATTGATTCCAGGAGGGTCCGCTACTCAAGCCACAGGTCGATACTCCAACTGCCACAAATTCCCACGAAGAAGTATCCCAAAGTACCTCCATATAAAAGGGGTCTCAACACAATAGAAGATGTGTTAATCAGATGCTCGGTCTGTAAGTTATTGGTCTTTTAGTCATAAGGGCACTGTTGGATTCGTGTTCGATCCAACCCGACTGTACCCCAACTTTATCCAAATCTTGAGTGGGGTATATCAAAAGGACCACTCAATACAAGGTTTCTGACACCATAGATGGTCCATCAAACGGACACCCATAGCTCAAGTTATGGCTAAAAGGGTGAAAAAGGGCCGAAGCTGGTCTGGGTTTGGTCCGACCCGGTCAGCCCGACCCGGGTCTGGCCCTGGGTCTGACCCGGCCCGCTGGGTGGACCATGATGCTGCCCATGCTGGGCAGCCTACTGAGCAGCCCACGCTGGGCGCCTTACGGCAGGCTCGTGACTAGGTGGACCTGTAGTGGGGTACGCCCTAGCCGCCACCCAAGGGGAGGTGCCCCTGGGTACCCCAAACGGCTAGGACGTTCTGGTTGGGTGACTGACCGGCCGGTGCCAGGTGGCACCGACAGCTGGTATGTGGGACCCCAGGTCCCGCTCGGCTCCCCGGATGGCTGAACGACCAGCCCACCCGCACCGTACGGTCGCACGCCGTGCTACCATCGGCGACCGACGACGAGACGACTACCCTCCTTCGCCCCCGCGACCTCATGCCACGACCCCTGTACACCCTACGACACGAACGCGCGCCGCTTCCCCCTTCGCGCAGTAGGCCGCACGCCAGCCACCATGGTCGACGGGCCGTGACCCTTCTCTGGCGGCGTGGTCACATTGCCGATGTCGTTGTGGCCGGCCAGAGTGCCGACCACCGCTCTTGTGTCGTTTCAGCGACGTTCCTAGGGTCACCAGGCACGCCTCGATGGCCCGTTCTTCATTCCATAAACTCCCACACTTGTCTCGGGATGTCTCCATCGATTCAAGACCACCATAGTTGGAAATCGCTCAACCTGAAAATAAGACGCGGAGAACACCAAAATCTAAAAGGGTTGCGGAGAGGTCGGGCTGTGTTCATTTCGCCCGCACTCTCCGTTTTAGAATGACAACAATCGACATAGGTGTTCTTAATTCAATAAAAACGACAAGAACGGGGTAAGGGGTATACAAAAACCACAATCCCTACCTCGATTTCTCGTTGACGTCAGTGAGGAGAGGAAAGGACGAACGTCGGTTTGTCGTCATTGAAGACATTCCTCATTGGAGATCCTTTGACGGAGTTCTTCATTGGAGAAAGTGTTCTTTTTTGGAGATATTGTTTCTCCACAATTCTCCAAAGCTCTCCTTTTCCAACAAATCCTCCAACCAAGAGGTGAAATTCCAAATTAATAAGTTTGAGTTTATTAATTAAACAAATTGATTTGGCACATCAATGTGAGTGGAAACTAAGAGTTACCTCCCATTAAAGGGGGAGTTCAAGGGTCGGGTGGTCCCCACCATTGAATTCAAATTGGGAGTTCTCAAGCTTGGGTGGTCCCCACCACCAAAAATCAAATTGGGAGGATTAAATTCCATAAATAAAATAAAGCTACTTTATTTTATTTTCTCCCATGAAAAGCACAAAAACTAACTTTTACCCTCGACATACTATGGTCGAGGTGAATGTCTCCTTAAGGGAATATCGACCCTTCAAGTTGAACGGTGCCCTCAGATTTCAATTCCGATCACCGGTTCAAAAGTTACATAACCCCGCCCGCACGTTTACTGAACACACTTAAAAAAGTTCAAAAATTCATTCTGGGCACACCAATCCTCAGAATCTCACACCGTCAATTTTCACAGACTCATAATATTCTCATATAATGAAAAATAAATTTACATGAAAAAATCTAGGTCTTTACAATTGTCTTAGCCGTATAGTATTTTTCATATGATGTTTATTTTAAATGTTGTTTTAACTAGGGAAATATTGATGAGTCCATATCCTATACTAAATATGGATATTTATAAGTTATATTTTTCTTGAATTAAATATTTGTATGAATAATTATTTGGACTTGAAGTGACGTGAGATGCCCACTATATCCCCTCGATGTATCGACAGGTCTTATGTGACAAAACAGTTGGTGATAAATCCTTCATGTTTGTTTCCAAATAGAATCAGATGGTTTTCTACCCCTAAAATTAAACCATATAGATGGTATAATGGTTCATGTTCCTGATACATGACTTCCACTAAATAATTATTTTCTTTATTCAGTACTCATTTATTACTTTCCATGATATTTTCACTATGATAACATCTACGGATGCATTTTCATTCCCAGTTTATTGATAGCATGTGTTTGGAAGATTATTTACCCCACCATAATGTATATTACTTATTGACTTTACTTTGTGTTTTATTACTTCATGTAACCCTTAATGAGAATTTGAGATCACCCTTATTATGTTTCCTTTCCTTAGGCTATGAAGAGGAATCCCTTGAATGAGTTTCAAGGATGATATTTATTTCATTTTGTTATGTATCATGTTGTAATATATATATTTCCTGATGTACTATGAGTATCATGTATGTAATATGGTCTTCCAAAACTGTTAAACTTATCAGTACTTTGAAATTTTATTCCTTGAAATCACGACACTGTAGTAAAATAATGTACTCGCTCTGGGCTTCTGGGATCGGGGCATTACAATAACTAATTTTTATGATGTGTTAGTTTGAAATAATGAGTCATTTAACACTTATTCCATGGGAATTGGATATATGGGGGCTAGGGAACCCTTTCTGGGTGTTTTTATATCCACTACACAAGAAGGGAAGAGATATCATTCCATGTAATATTCAATCTAATGGATTGAATTCCTCTCCCTCCTCCCACATCACGGAGAGAGGAATAATCTTTTAGAGTGCTTGATCTGAGAGTACCTTTTAGGATTGAAGGAAGTGAGTCACAGTGATTTTCAGGAAGTTGAAGGAATCCTCAGAGCTCCACGCTACCACAAAAAATTCAATGATCGACATATTTGAAGATTCTTGAAGCATGTGTGGATGATCTAGAGGGGTTCAATATTGGATCCATTGAGAAATAAGCACCCATGCCATCCTGAATTTGAACATGTTGTGGATTTGAATATGGTAAATGTTTGTTTAAATTTTGTACTTATTAAATTCACATGAGATACTTAAAAATATATAGGGTCTCGAATAACTGGATATGATAAATTTTCATCACTCTGGTGACCCAATTTTACACATTCATTGTGGAATTATTCAAATAAAAAACAAAGGCTAAACTCTATAGACCTTTTTAATTTTAAAAAAGGAGGGGTGTCTTGTTGGGATAAAAATCTTAAAAGTGGGGAGGTATACTGTGGCATAATAAATTAATAAAACCATTTTCCAATGTTTTTTTTAAAAATGGCGAAATTCCTCAATCAAAAAACCCAAATTTAAGATTCATGAGGATGTTAGTGGGTCTCCTACCTCCTGGATTGGTAGAACAATAATATCATATGCTATAGCTGCTTCCATCTGCCTCACCTGCCACAGGTCATGTCACCCTGGATAATGGTCACCACCTTCCCGTTCCAACTTTCTAAACCAGATCCTGACCACAGAGCCACCCCCTTTCTGAACAAGGCCCACATGATCAGCCACCACTTTGCTCTTGGAGAGATATAACTAGTCAATTTCCTTACACCCACACCATTGGTGCAGATCCAGTATCCATTGCCTTCTCGTGAATGTATCCCGATAAAATCATCATCCATCTAAGCTAGACCCTTTTGTAAACTTCCTCCTATGTTTGTCAAAACCCTCTACCATTGAATCCCAACCCAAACACTATTTATCATGTTCAGACTAGGATCCAATTGATCCCCTATGGGTTAGGTCCTATTTGAACCGCCCTACAATAAGCATGGGAGGGTCAGACTAACTTGGAATTGCCTTGCAAGGGGTCTTCTCGACCTGAAACGGCTCTGGGTGGGGTTTCTGGGCCTATTTTTTTTAATTATTACCAATAATTAATTTATTAAGTTTTGAATTAAAAATAATATTAATTTTATTATCTGAAAAATTAATTTAATTTTGGTATTAAAATTAAATTAATTTTTAATTATATTTTCAGATAAAAATTAAATTAATTCTGAGACCGAATGAAATTAAATTATTTGAATTTAAATAATTTATTTAATTTATTGAAATTCCCACAAACTTAAATTTATTTCATTTTATTTTTTATCACACTTTTAATTTATCCATAGGCTGGTCTTGAGTAGTGACTGAATATGTATTTTTCTATTTTATTTTATTTAAATTTTTATTACAACTGCTTGTGATGTCTTTAATAATTATTTGTTCATTAAAGGTCTGTGTGTCATATATTTTTATTCAATATGTATAAGGTCATGCACATCCATTATTCTATGAATGTATATTAGGCTTTCTGATTTTTCTCTTCTGTGTATGATTACTTTCGTACTAGTGATGATAACGCTGTAAGACATGGAACACGCCAAGATGATGTGACACCCCAGACGAGAAGTGAAAACACTATAATAGGGATGTTCTAAAATACGATTCAATACCCAACTCAGGTATTATTAACATAGGTCATGGTTGATCCATTATGTTTAAATGGATCAATAAATATTAGATGCTCAATACTAATCATATAATTTATTTCCTTTATGCATTGTATATTATTTTATGCATTGTGAATGTTTATTTTCAGAATACATAAAATAATAAACAAAAAATGAATAAAGATGTGATGAATGTATTATATTAATGCATGTTTATCAGTGAGCATGAAAATATAGTATGAAAATAACTAATATAAATGGATTACATTCATAAAAAAAATTAAAAACCACTCAAAGATATAATAAGTCATGAACACTTATGTCACTTAAATTTGAAAAAAACTGAGTGTACGAGGTGCTCTTCATCCAAAGTTAAGAGTTCCTCCTATTATCAGGGAGTTTTTTTTATAATGATAAGTTGAATGAAATGAAGTTGGTATCAAATAAGTAGAAAAATCTATTTTTTTCAACTTTAGAGGAAAATGTTGAGTAAATCATATTTATAATTTTATAATCTAGGACTTCACTCAATGAATCAAGGAGCTGTGAGTCAATGCAGTTGGAAAGACTAATTTCTACCTTCAAACTCTTTGAGCAGTGGATAGCCAAATCTTGTAGACTATTAGGGGAGGCTTCATGGATCCTTCCACTAGAATAATCAAGAGAGAAAGTATTCCAAGTCTAATAACAAGGGATAATAGATTTCGATAAAATAGTGGGAGGCATTTGATGATTAAATTAATCAATAATGTATAAGCAATAATAAATATAAAAGTACTAATCTATTAGATTTTTATAGAAATTTGTAAGTAATACCACATACACACTATGAATGATATTGGAAAAATAAAATTTCTAAGCTGGAATAAATATCCCAGAGTAGTAATGCCAGTTTGAAAAAGTACTAAAATATCATAAATTCAAGATGATGGTGAACCCAAAACCTATTAAGCCTCCTCAAGAAGAGAGGTTAAGAAAATGATTACAAGAGACTCATGTATGATTCATATAATGGTTACACCACAATGATATCCTCAACATCTGATGTGAGTTGTGGATACAACATTAAGACAAGGATGATATTTCAAGTTGTCTCATCTCTGAAAAGCATATGAGGAGAAAGTTATGCAAGATATGAATTAGATGATAATTACATTGGTTATGTGTAAATTGAAAGGAATATAATGATATTTCAATACATTCAATTCTTACATATTTTCACCCATTTAATAAAGTTTTTTAATATTAAAAAATGAATAGTATGGATAAATTCTTCGTTAACATTTGGGTATGGTTAATGAAGTAAATAAGAACTTAAATAAATTATAATACCCTGGTAAGTGAGTTAGAGGCAAACAACCCCTGACCATTTATTAAATGAGAGAAAAATTACAGCAAATAAAGAAAAAGGATGTAGGAAAACATCTTTCCCACATTCATACACCGGTTCTAGTAGAAATGAGACAATTATATATCATAGTAGACATATCCTTCACCACCTCCATAGTAAGGTGTTTCCTCTACAGTAGTCTATTCCTACCCTAAATTCATTTCATATTTATTAAAGAAATTAACGTACTTCTCTTCGAGTTTCAACTATTCCAATGATAAATCCTCCTTACTAGATTGTACATGACCCTTTTTAGGATTAGGGGTAGCTACTCTTTCCCTATTAGAGGAAGACCTGGTGGTCACCAGCTTTGGTAGGTAAGAATAATCCTTCATTGTTTTCCTCCTTGGTGGCGATGTCCTAATTCCACTACTTTTAGATGTCCTGCTTCATCCACCTTGAAAAATGTCACTATAAGAATGTCTAACAATGATGTTGTTTTCTTTGTCATTGTTAGAATAGCTTTCCGATGTTCCAGTGATTTTCACAGAATCAGAATTAGTGACCCTGTCATCATTCCTCACCGGAATACTCTCTGCGGCATCCAGAATCCCTCTCAGTTCAGATTTCTTGTTATGGTCAATCAGGGAAAGAAATTGATAATTCCTTATATTTCCATGACCATCATGAAACTCTATATCAAAATCATTCATACCAGCCTCCACTTGACTGTTGGGAGTAATCAACATATCATCAGACAATTGAGATCCCTCATTCACAATGGGAATCTCCTCATATTCCAAGCATGAAAACTGATTGACTGTCATACTATGTCCTTGAACCTCATCATTTTCACAATCCACACTGCCCAAAGGATTCTCATGCCTAATACCTGACTTCAATTTAGAGCAATAAACACCATTCTCTACCGTGGACAGCTTCTCAAGCCCAAGATCACTCACCAATCTATCAAACACTTGCTTCACTACCTGGTTAGGGGCACCTGCATATCGTTCACTCTACAACCACTCATGTGATCATTTTTTGGGTCACCTTGCCACATCTCCTGCACCACCACTATAGTCGAAGGTTCTTAAACCACTACATCGCCAGTTTGATCCCCTCCCATGCAAAAGCCCTCATTGCTACCCTCCCCCATCAAATGTACTAGCCCAGGATCCTCAAGGCCATCACTATTCTTCCTCTCCATCACCAGTGGGCTTCGACTCATCTTTATATTGTGGAAAACTAACTCCATGCGACCAAAGCGGAAATAGGCTATGCAGTACTATATCCAGGATTCAAAAAAAAACCTCTTGCTTCCAACGAAACTCTTTACCATCAGTGATCCAAATGAAGTTCACTAGAGACCTTGCAACATCGACCTTGATGAAAATATTCAGACAAATTGGATGACACACAACCTTAGTGAGATGATCAGAACACAAGTACCACCCCACCATATTACTGATTACACACAGAATAGAAGGGTTCTTAAAGGAAATTGGTAAACTAGGAAAGATTACCCAGGTTTCTATTGTTGAAGGGTCACGCCTCATGTGAAAATCAAAGTTTCAGCATAAGAGATATAAGGAGGATCCACTGCATCATCGTGTTTCCCTGGTCCAGGCATTGATATGATCCTTTTTTGAACCAAATCGGATCATGAAGTGCTTCCGATCAAGCAAACCAACAACCACACATTTTCGTAAATTCAAAGCTTCAATGAAAAACTGATCAAAAGTTCTAACTGATATTCGATTGAGCTTGAAGCAGGATACTAGGGTGAGTCGGCACATATCTGTTGTGCTATTGAACTCCTTTAGAAGCAGTGAAAATAGGGGAACCACATGAAAAAGACCTGGAACCTTCAGAGAGATCCAGATTATCAGGAAGGGAGGAGGGGAAGAGAAAGAATATGAGAATGAACTAACCTTATTAGGTGAAGGAGGATGCAAAGCTCCCCCCTCCGATAAAGAGGGGGGAGCAGACTCTTGCGAAATACATGCTAGGGAATCAACGCAAGAGAGAAGCGGGAGCGTCTCAATGATTCAAAATGTGTGTAAGGGTAACGCTCTACTCCCACTGGGGGGCCCCTTAATGGCCAAAGCGCGCCGCACATTCCCCGACTAGGAAAATGGCTTCGAATCACTCTGTGAATAATATGCACAGTGTCACGAGATAAGACTATGTAAGATAAAATGCAATTAAATGAATTAAAGAAGCTAGTAATTACTTATTATTTATGTATATTCATCATTATATATGATTTTTTTATCATACAGACTTCTTGGGTATTAAATTTATTATACCTATCACATATGTGTATTGAAATACACTAACCAGGTATGAAATTAAACCTTATAAGAAGTAAGGTTTGTTCTCCAAGTGGCTGGTAAAGCATGATTCATAATTAAGCGGTGAAAAACGTATAACTTATAATTTCTATGTAAGTGATTCTAGTTGAACTTTTTTGAGTATAACCAAAACATTTATCTCTTGTGTTAATTGTACATAAGGATGCATTATTCTAGTTTTGGAATAAATATTGTTTGTGGTGTTTCATAATAAACTAATAGTTCAGTGATATATGAATCACATGCAATACACAATGAATATAAAATGTAAGACATATATACCCAGTTGTGAAAAGATAAAAAATTTTCAAGAAAAATTAATTAGTTTTCAAGGATATACCTAGTATGGTGTTAAAATCTTTGGAGTTAAATACCTTAGGTATTATTGACACACTTATATACTTAGTTTTGGAAAAATAAACCTTTATAAATAAAGGTAAGTCACAAAGCCTATGAAATTAGTTTATAAAGAGAGTGAAAAATAATTCAAGGTAAATATAGTGGTGAGTATATACTTTATAAGATTTCTTTCAGTGTTTTTTAAATGAATGTGAATATGCAGTATGTAGTATGCGTGGTCATCAGATATAAGTTTCTTTGGGACAATGTGCTAAAGAATATCTTGACCAAGAATTCACTGATCATTTTATTATAGTGTGGAGTAATTCATAAATTCACATTACCTTATACAAATCAAATCAATGATGATGATAATGAGGATCAATGATGAGTTTTACAATTTAACATTTATTAATAAAATATAGCATGGAGTTATTCCTAAATGCACATTTCCTTATACACATCAGGGTCATGCTGTAAGTAAAAGGAGAATTAATGGTGAGACTTATAATCATTAAAGTGACTTCCATTATTTTTTGTAACATGATACACAAATAGAGGAATTATCCCATAACCATATGAAAAATATTTTGAAAAATAGATAGAATATGAGTAATAATATGAAATAAAACCATCATATTATAATAACATGTGTTTTTATGAAAATAGTTTGTTACTATATAAAAAAAATTGCATAAAGAAAAACACATTGTTTATCTAGGAAGTTATCTTAAAAATTTATAAAGATATTACTTAAATCAATAATAAAGAAAAGAGATAATAAAGTTATAGACTATATTTCTATAAATGATGAATACCTATATTTGATATAGTGGTAGAAATATTAACTTGGGTTCAATAAATTCCATAAATCCACAAAAAGTTGGTATAGGAACAAGTTCTACATGATCTTATGAAAGAGGAATATTCCATAGACACATACTAGGATGGAAGGATAAAATCATAGTAATAGTTTTCAATTCACAAAATCTAGTGATACATTATTCATTGAGAATAATAAATCATATAAGTAAGTAGTATATGTAAATCTTCTAAGATTGACTAGATCAATTAAAATTTAATAATGGATTCTAGGTATCAAAGTGAAGGGGCTTATTATTTTGAATACTATAGTGGATATTTAAGTGATACTATACATGGATAGAAGAATTAAGCACCAATGAGGCTCATTTGGTAGTACCAAGTCATTATTCCTAAATAAATTAGAAATTTTCTTATTATAGATACTTTATGATCACTAAATTGGGAATTAGATATCAAGACCACCAATATTCAAAGGTGTTATTATGACGCAACCAGAAATGGTTGGTGAAATTGTAGAATACCAATAAGGGGTGAAAGGTACTGAAATAAAGTTTAGGATTAAAGTATGAAACAAGATCGTAGAATATTCGTTTGGAGTAAATTTTTCTATGTTTCTACCAGAGGTTAATGGGAGCCCCACTTTTTTTCAAGTGAAATATGTTAGATAAAATATGGAAAACAACTATTGGTCTTACAATTAGTTAACTACAGAATGAAATTAACACTACAATGATTGACTAAAAGTAGCAATATAAGTTTTTGGGAACTGGATCTACTGAGGTAGTCCTAACATTTTCTTAAACCTAGTCATTAGTACACATACTGAAAATGTATTGAAAAATAAAAATTGGCACAATTTGAGAGAGAATTGTTTCCAGTGTCACATGGAATATATATCTCCAAGGAGACATGAATGGGGCAGAGGGGGAGATTAATGTTATAAGTTGAATTTCATATGATTTTGTGATGGATCAAATACACATTCCATGATATGTACTAAATATGATATTTAAAATATATTATTTATGGTCAGAAAATATTATCTATGTCTAGGATAACTGAATGTGAGGTAGTCAGAACTATCCAATTGTACTAGAGAAAGCAGAAAGGATATATACCTTGTATATAGAGAGGAAGGGATACTAGTTATAAGGGGACATATACTAGTCTTCCATTAGAACAATATGATATAATATCATAGTCAGGATATGGTAATGTCCAAGAAAATATCATTCAAGAAAGTGGTAGATATATTTTCAAATATCGAGTGTGTTGTGGCTTCTCATGCCACTATAAAAGCATTGTAAAATATGAAATGATTAGTTCCAATTCTTGGAATCGCACTTAGTAAGTAAATTTTTATCATGATGATAATTATTCTACTGTTATTATCCAATATTCCATGTTTAGATAGTGGACTAATGGATATATACACTCAAGGTTAACATCTCTTGAAGATTATCTCTGAAGAAGGTAAGGTCGTAGATAGTAGAATAGCCAAGCAATAGAGACATGAAAAGCCCATGTCTAAAACCATAATTCAATATATTCATGATCTTATTAGGTGATAGATAATAGGGATATTTAATAAATTTTCCCTAGTGGAAGTGGGATTGTTATAATAGTGGGTTCTCTAAACCCATCTAAGCAATACTTCTTGATTACCAAAACATGTATACAATGAGATATATATGATGTATTCTTACCACAATAGTGTTGATATTTCTATATATACTATTTAAATGGTAATATTCATAGATTATTTTTCATATAAAAAGGTTATAGTATTTCCCAGGCTATAATAAGAACCTCAAGATACTAAGACATTAATCTTAAACACATGACCTATGATCTAGATACATCATAATGACTAGAAACAATTTATGTATGACTATCAAGTGCTGGAAAATCATAAGCATTGATACTTCTTCTAATGATGTTCACACTTGGTTATATCTAGTAAGTGAGAACATGAGTACATACCCACCAATAGTAACACCACATGTTTTAGGTGTTATTGGTTGTTCTTATCTTAGAACATGTGTATTGATATCCTGAATTGTGATCATTATCAATGTGTTCCATTTGATAGTTTACTTTGATGCAAGTAAAAAACCATGACATTGAAGTTGTGGTGAGGCATATTGGGTGAATCATTAGTGGTATGAAATTAGTTGAATTATTGAAACACACCACCAATTGTCGCCTATCGACCGGTCAAGGTTCTGGTGCTCTGCTAATGTGTATAGCAGCACTCGGGTCGAATCCACGACGATGATACTTTGTAAAAGTCTTTTGTTTTTAGTTGATTGTATTTTTATTAGGGGGGTTTGTTTGGAGAGCTTAATTGAAATGATTGATTGAATATAAGTGATTTAACAAATTTATAAATATTGGGGTGAGTTTATCATTAGGTAATTAAGCTTGTGAAATCATTGAGCCTTGCTTTATATTGCATTATATTAACACCCACTTCACAAGATAATGTTGATTGAAATTACCAAGTGTTAAGGCTTTAATCCAAGACTTAACTTAACTTAAGGTTATAATCTAAATCTTAGCTTGTTGATGGTGGTGTATTTATGGTTCCAATAATCCATGGAAACCACATGTTAAAAAAAATATGTCATTAATCCATGACATGTTAAGTCCAACATAGACAATGCTAAATTAACGAATACTCATTGAGAAAATACTCTCAATCACTTAACATCCCTAAATTTTGACTCACCCCAATGAGATATTTACTCATCCATTTGGGTGTTTAATAATATAGTTATAATGATTATGATGATAAATTAATAATAGAATAAAAATAAAGGGATAAGAAAAGAGTGGTGCGTCGAACACACACACACGAACAATGATGATAATTAAAACAAAACAGACTTTCGATTGAATGAGAAAGAAAAATAAGGGAAGGGGATTAAACTGTATTTAAACTATTTTAAGAACATTAATATTAAACTACAGAATGTGGATGAGAATAAGAGATATTGTAGAATAAACTTTCATTAAAACAGAAGTACAAAAGAAAGGACTTAAAAAATTACAACAATGAAGAACGTAAAAGTAAATGAAAACAAAGAGAGGAGTAAAGGTACCTCAAGTGAAAACTTGAGTATTTAAGGTCCTCCCAAGCCTTTGGAAAGGCATTGGTCATGCCAATATGATCTCCTATCTTCTAAAATTCCAACCCCTTGCAAGGAGAGGAGGGGGATGTATTTATAGCCCAAGGAAGTGGTCTGTTTGCATTCCCAATCTGTCCCTCCACTTTTATTTAAGATTTGGACATCCATACAGAAGAATCTAGAGATATATGCTTCTTCAAAGTTAAATATAATAATTTTGTCCGACTAATCTGAAATTTTGGAGGCTTTTTGACCTATGAAGCCAAAGTTATGGTCGTTTGATTAAACCATTTTAGTCTGTCCATTTCAATCTAGTCTTTTTGAAGTCCCAAATGTGAAAGAGTTTTTGAATAGGAAGATGCCCTCAAAACCGAATGATGTCTTCAACAAAGTCGGCTGTCTATATATTTTATTTCACACTGAAAAATATCAGCTCTAAATGATTTCTATATCAGGATCCATGTCATCAACACTGTACTGATTTTAATTTTCGTCCAGAATGGTGGGCTAGATATCAAATCATTAGTTGGACCCCTTGTATTTAGAGTTGGGACATGAAATTTTTATCCAATAATCCTTTTAATTATCCCCCAAACTTTTTTGGATAATAAAAGAATTTGGACTTCCAGATTGAATCCAGAAATTAAATCTTCATGGCTGGTCCAGTTTCTTCATAGATTATATAGGCCTCTTTGTGTGGTCTATGGGCCTTAAAATGGAATAATTAGCCCATGATACCTTCTAATGAAATGTTGTATATATAATTAGGAATCCAACAAAATAAGAACCATACAATTCGGATCCATAGGGTGAGAGTTATAAATAAAATAGTAAATTGACTCAATTGAACTACTTCTAAAAATGCTCCAAAATTATACTTAGTATTAAAATATTAATATTACACACACATTATGCACATTTAATATAAAATAAGTAAAGGGAGTATATAATAATTCCTGAAAATATTAATAAAATCAACTCCCCCACACTTAGTTTCGTGCTTGTCCTCATGTGAAACAAATATAAAAACATGACAAAATCATTTTCACTCACCAAAAAATATTAAAATTTTGTTTTCTCTAATCAGGGTAGGTTTAGACTATTTCACTCATCCATTTTGAATTCCACCATAAGTTGTTATAGAAACAATGTTCCAAAAATAATTCATTTTTTCATTCTAAAATTTAGAAATGGAAAATGTGGACACTCAAAACTCACATCTCTCAAGATGATAAAATTCATTTGTGGAGGTTCACTCTTTCACCAACAAAAAGTAAAAATCTTAGAGTTTGAAAGAGATCTCAACTTACAATACCTATCCAAAGTGCACAAGAATCAATAGGTATTTTTAAGGTGTTTTTTGTGGCTATGGGATGGTAGGAATATAATGTCCAAGAGAGAGAAGAAGAGGGTTAAAACACTAACATAGAAAAAGCAATGCACATTTTTTTGAAATAAAAAATGGAAGGAAATGAAAACACATTTTAAAAGGGAATGATTGTGTGAAGAAAGAAACAAAAGAGGAATAAAATATAAAGATAATGACAATCTGGAATATTTACAAAACACAAAACTTCTCCAAATAAGAATATAATGCAAGTGTTGTTTTGTTTCTTTGTTTTTTCGAAAGTTGACCTTGAAACAGATCTCACACTCATATCCCAACCCATATTTGATCTCCTCACGACACTAATTGTAATAGTTATAACAAGATAAAAGGTTTAGTAAGATTTATTTTTGACCTACCCAAGACACAACCCATTTTTTCCATTTTTTTATTTTTTCCATCATTTTTTATTTTTTTTGAACACTTGTCAATAAAATTTACAAAATTACATAAATAAAAGTACATTACATTCCCCAAAACACACTGAATGACAACCTATCCCCCACACTGAAATGTATGCTTGCCCTCAAACAGATGATAACTCATTGAAAATCAATAATAGGGTACCCAAACAATGAAATCCATTCCCCCCGCACTTAAATTTCAAAAAATATGCAATGAAAATCCATGTTGATATTGGGTGGAAAAAGGTATTTGGATTGTAATGTGGCTATAAAGGAAGATGTTTTCCTAGGCTCTAAGGGGCTTTCAAAAGGAGAATTAATGTATGGTTAATGGGAGGCTATTTGTCTATTGTAAATCTCATGTGCTTCAGAAAAATGCCTCTATCATATTAATGCACACTAAAGTAAGAAATTCAGCTCGAAGATCCACAAACTCAAGATTCACAAATAGAGGTTAAAAAACACTCATTTTGAAAATATGGCCATATGTAGCCTTGGCATGAAAGCTAATCTTTGTTCTCACGGTTGGGCAAAAATCGTTTTCCAAATAAAAAATTGAGCATTACAAATTTTTTGGTTTTGACACAAAATTATTTATCCAAAGTCATGATGAAAATACAAAATTTTTGAGATGAAAACATGTCTTTTGACTCCCTAAAATGGTTAGAAAAAATTTTAAAATTGGAGGGTGAGTAAGAATTACTCTTGATTTTTTATATTGTTTTTTAAATTATTATTTTTTTTGTTTTTTTTTGTTTTTTAGGTTTTTTTTAGTTTTTTTTAAGGACACTGTAACATACCAAGTAAGTAATGAATAATATATATCTTTATCTATGTATATTAATGAATTATATATCATTTTAGAGGCTTAAATGAGATAAATCCAATCTTAAGCAAGGAATACACTAATATTTTTTAAAAGATTGTTTTACTGCCTTTTGATGGAAAAACATTTTTAAATAAAACTTTTGACAATTTTATAAGCTCTATTTTTCAAAATAAACTTATTATTTATGATTGGGACATTTAAATTTACATTGTGTAAATTTTTGGTATTTTTTCGATAAAGTTCATTTTTTTAATGAATAGTGAAAAATGTTGTATTTTAATTCAAAACCTATTTTTAATCTAATTTATTTATATGATTAGATTATCTATTTAATTGGTTTTAAAGTTAAATTAGAATATATTTTTACCATTTAATCCAATAGTGGTCATTGGAATTAATTTCACTTTGAAATTGGACTTAAACTAGTGTCAATCTTTTGATAATTATTGTTTCATAAAAACACGCTATTTGCTCTGACAACGGGAATTAATTATTAACTTAATTAATGTAACTTAAATGTTTTGAATTTTGTAAAATAGTCATAATTTTTGAATTCAGAATATCAAATATATCTTAGGGTAAAGTTTTGGTGTTTTTCTGAAAAACTTCAATTTTTGATGAATAGTGAAACCACTAAGTGGTACTTCAAAAACTAATTTTTCCGTTTAAATGAAATTTTACCACCTATGTGTTTTGAATTTCAAAAATCTGAAATAAATGGTTGTCATTAAGAAGTAAAATGTGGTTCATTGGGATTAAAATAATTTTTTGGTGAATAATAACTTTTAAGTTTTTAATCCCGATTGGAGGCAATTACTGTAATTTAAGGTATGAATAATGTTTTAATAATCTGAAATGAACTTTACACATGGCCTACCCTTATTGGATGTGTCATGGCCGACCAAGACAATCCATGGGTTAACTTGGGGACCCCATGGAGCCACTTTGGTAGGAAAATGACATTAATACCTTTTTATTTAAAGTTAAAATAAAAATGTCACAAACATGAGTTTTTTTACTAAAACAATTTTTAAATGGGGTTATACAAGTCATATTTTTGACTATAAATATTCATTAGAAATCTAAAGATATTTTCTACATCATTATAGTTTTTTTATAATTTTTAGAAATTAAATAAATTAAATTATTTATGACACCATGATGATGCAGCGATTACCTCATTATTTAACGATTTAAATAAAATGAAAAGATAATGTAAAATATAAGACCTAAACATGTAAAAAACCTATTTTATGGGTATATGGCGAACTATTATCACTTTAGACTCTAAATATATACTTTTGGGACCTTTAAAATCCGAAAATCATTTTATAATAATGTAACATTTTATAACTTTCCAAGAGTGCCCCTCCTCTCCTCTTATAAAAGGCCCCCACCTCTACCACCTTACCCACACCTCTCAAGCATTTTTATCTGAAAACCCCTGTCCATTTTTTCTCTCCACATCCCTATATTACTCCTTGAAGCCTCAATTTGGGCAGAAGTCTTCCCAAGGAAGCCTTTGAGCTCAAATCAAAAAGAGTTACCCGTTTTAAAGGTAGTGTTTTCTCTTGTGTTCTTATTTTTATTTTGCTTCTCCAACCCGCTAAACTCTTTTTATTCCCTTATTTTGTAACAATACCAGTATCTTTAATATACTAGGATTTTGTTATAAGAAGGATTCGAGCTACACTTACACACACCTACATCTAATGGTTAAAGAACACACTGTTTCTGTGGATGGAGAATTTCTGCCTCACGAAACGATGATTGTTCAACACTCATATAAAATTTTCAAAGGTGGACATTAAGGTGTCACTATATTTATATATGATATATAATATTTTTATGTTTTTCTTAAGCTTCTGTATTTTTCATTTGTGGCATACCTTTATGGTTTCCATAATGGGTAAACGCGATATCTTCATTTTAGGAAGTGCGGACTACCGCCCCCTCAAAGTTATTTGATTCGTTAATACCATATGTGGTACGTATAAAGGATAGATTGAATGATATTATATATGATACAAATCTGGAATTATAATAATATTATGTATCATTATGTTTTAATTCCATTAAATATGAAATAGAAACGGAAGTAGCGTTCATGCGTACGTACGGCTTACCGTCTCCATGAACGGTGCATTTCATTTCTTACCTCTAAATGATTATGTAATATTATAACTGCATATATATACTGGATATATATGATATATATGATATATACATCATGATTATAACTCTGGATATAATGGATACATGAACTACTTGTAATTATAAAGAGCATATATTTTACTGAAGTACCAATGATCGTTAAAACGACCGTTATTAACTTAAATAATTACATAGTGTTCATGACATGGTAATAAGTGATATAAAAGGAATAATGAACTTGAAAAAGGTTCTTAAGAAAGTATAAATTAACTCAAGTTTATTATTCAGGATGTTAAAGAACGATCGAGTCAAGTCGGACCCGAGGTATGGGACTTCGTCTCAATCTCCTTTCATTGAGGCATATTTTGTTTTATACACAACCTTCTTTTATATGGTGTATAAACCCATTTGACTTTTACGTTTATCCAAAAGGAATCTTTTTATATGAAGCATTTTACTAAACGACAAAAGGGAATGTTTTTGTCATACGTATACGGCGACAACGACTTCTCAGTCGCCATGACCATTATTTGAGTTTCGGCTTCCTCTACAAGCCATGCCTTCTTTTTAAAAGAAAAATAAATACCATGTTTTACTTTTCTTTATTTTGGTATTGAAAATGGTTTTCATAATTTTTTTATATCAATGTGTTGTATTGATATCTTGTGATTGAAAAGTGGAAATGTTATGTTTCCTTTATGCATGTTTTATGTGATACGATTATGTTATGGTTCTTGGGCATTATTATGAAGACGGGTGGTTCCGTGATAAAATAATGTTGGGTGAGCCCAATATAGCTCTCCAATGCATTGGGTAACGCGAAGGAGTTAAATGTTAAGGTTTCTCCGAAGAGATTTAGGGAATATACTATGATGGGTATCCCAAACGTAACCAAGAGGGTTACTCCCTATGTAAGATTGTTATGAATGCCTCAAGTTACCTTTATGTCTTATTATTTCTATGATTTATTCATGATTTGATGAGGTGTGTTAAAGTGCTTATGTTTTATGAGTAGAGTATGATTTCATTGATTCTTGTGTATACATGTAATCATGTTTCCTTTCCATATTTTGATATCCCTTACTGAGCTTTTTATGCTCATCCCATGTTTTTGAAATGTTTTTCACAAGTCAAGGGAAGGGTACACGATATGATGATAGTGTCAAGGAAGTGTCAAGAAAGAATCCATGTTTTATTTTAAATATGTTTCCGTTGATGGTAAAAATGAACACAATCTCTTATGTAACCACTTTGTTTAAATGTGGAATGTAATGCAAGTTTTATGATCTAATTCTCCAAAACTCTAAACCTGAAAAAATCCTCAATGTGTAATCTTGTAATAAATCAAGATTAAGTAAGGTTTAAGGCTGGGGCCTTATATACACACCCACAAAAAAGAGAAAGAGTAAATAAAAAAAAGTTTGATGAGGAAGGTGGTAAAAAATGAGAATGAGGGAGGAATAATAAGAAAGAGAGAGAGAGATAGAGAGGGAGTTAAGGGGAAAGAGGTGCCGCCTGGTTTGGATTTGGTGGGTTGCCATCTCCATACAGTGGTGGGTCAACTGCAGAATTTGGGGATCCGATGGAAGTTGAGGTGGTTCTTGGGATGTGTGTCCTTTCATGGTGATTCTTTAACTGATGCCCATTAACCGTGAATGTCCTTTTGGAAGAGGGGTCTTTGACTTTCACTACACCAAATGGGTAAACATTAGTAATAACAAAAGGTCCTTCCCAACGATAATTAGGCTTACCTGGGTGAAGACGAAATTGAGAATTGAAGAGCATTACCTTTTCACCTTCATGGAATACCTTTCTTAGGATGTGTTTGTCATGGAGTGCCTTGTATTTTTATTTGTAGAGAATGAAATTCTTATAAGAATCAAGTCAAAGCTCCTCTAGTTCAACCAATTGCAACAATATTTCTTCACTGGATTTTTCAAGATCAAAATTACAAGTTTTCACTACCCAAAATGACTTATGTTGGATTTAATCTAGCAAATAACATGATTTACCAAAAACTAGCCTAAAAGGAGACATCCCAATGGGTGTTTTATAGGCAGTTCGATAAGCCCAAAGTGCTTCACCAAGTCTTTCATGCCAGTCTTTTTTGGTGGGTTTTACAATTCTCTCAAGAACTCTTTTAACTTCTCTATTATAAATTTCAGCCATGCCATTTTTTTGGGGGTGATATGCAGTTGAAGTTTCATGTATAACCCCATTCTTTTTCAAAATAGATTCCATGGTTTTATTACAAAAGTGGGTTCCTAAGTCACTTATCAAGGCACGAGGTGTGCCAAATCGGTGGAAGATGTGTGTCTTTAGGAACTCGATAACAGTATGTGAATCATCCTTTCTAGTGAGTTTTGAGTCAAACCAACTAGAAGCATAATCAACGACAAGAAGAATGTATGAAAATACATTTTAATGGGGGAATGTTCCCATGAAATTGATTCCCTCAAACATTGAATATCTCATAGAAAATTAAAGTCTTTCGGGGAATTTCATTTCTCCTGAAAATTGTGCCAAACGTTTGGCAAGTGGGACATGATTGACAGAACTCACGTGAGTCCTTGGAGAGTGAAGGCCAGAAGAATCCAGAGTCTAGGACCTTTCGGGATGTCCTTTGTGGTCCAAAGTGGCCACCACCAGGATTTGAGTGACATAGTTATAAGATATAGGAATGTTCATCTTTATCAACACATATCCTAATTACCATGTCTTCCCCATTTTTCCAAAGTTTATTTTCTTCCCAAAAATAGTGTTTTGAATCACTATTCAACTTCATTTTCTATTCTTTTGAAAAAGTTTCATGAAAAACACCAGAAACCAAGTAATTTACAATTGGGGCATACCATGGTAACTTTTAAGTGTGAGGTGAAAGGTGCTCAGTGGGGAATTCAGGATCAATGATTTCAGAATGAGAAGAATTAGAAATTCTACTCAAGTGATCAGCCACAAGGTTTTCTTTTCCTGTTCTATCTTTGATTTCAAGGTCAAACTCTTAGAGCATTAGGATCCATCTTATTAGCCTCAGATTGAAATCACTTTTCTTGAGTAAGAACTTTATAGAAGAATGGTCTGTGAAGATGATGATTTTGGAACCTAAGAGATAGGGCCAGAATTTATCTAAGGAAAAAACAACTGCTAAAAGTTCTTTTTTAGTGATAGTGTAGTGAGATTGAGTTTCATCCAATGTTTTTGAGGCATAATAGATGACATGAAGAAGTTTTTCTCTTCATTGACCAAGAACAGCCCCAACCGATCTATCAGAAGCATCATACATCAACTCAAAGGGTAATGACCAATCTAGGTGTCACGACCCGTCCACGGGGCCCGTGCCGTGACTACCCCAAGCCCGCCTTCCATAGGCCAAGGGCTGGCGACTAGCACCAAGGCGTAAATCCTGGTAAAGGGAAGGCATTTCCTTTGTAAAGTAAACCACAACACCATAGAGCAAGCAAGCAGTAGAAGTAAACACTAAGTAAAACTGAGTACAACAGTAAGTGCGGAAAAGTAAGTAGTCCAGTATACAAACCCAAACTGAAAGTAAAGTACAACTGGAAAGGGAAAATAACAACTGAAAAGTAAAGCCGCAACGTCGAGCTGTCCACTGGAAATCCCAAGTGATGGGTGGGTACAAATAGCCTCCACTACCCCTCGGGTCCAGCCGACCGCTCTGAGTACGTCCCGCCCAGTGGTACACCTCCAGGTACCGTCCTACTCCGCAAGCCTCAACGACGATCAGCGTTGTCCGTCGTCTGCAACCAACACAACGTTGTGCGGGCATAGCCCGTGCAGGGTTGAGTATAAGCTACTCAGTAGGGACCCCGAGACCCCCGAAGGTCTCCCAGAATCCATAAAGGATAAAACACAAAGGAAAGATACAATCACGAAGTAACATTCGACACTTCTTAGGTATATTCCCACACATATACCTAAGTCTTCAATTCTCGTTCGGCTCCAACATCCGAGCCCAAGTACAACCCAGTCCACACAAGAAAGCAAAACGTAAATCCACATAGGATAGCACAACACAATCCACAAAGGAAAGAAAAACAGGATTTCAGCTCACACAGATATACTTCTTCATATGATGATGAAGATGACCAGATATTGCCACTGATTCATCTAAGCCGTCGGACCCACAAAGGATCGATAGGTACTAACCCTTGCAATGACCCACAAAGGATCTGACCCACAAAGGATTGATAGGTAACTAACCCCCATAATGACCCACAAAGGATCTGACCCACACACGATCGATAGGTAACTAACCCCCGCAATGACCCACAAAGGATCTGACCCACACAGGATCGATAGGTAACTAACCCCCGGAAAGACCCACACAGGATCAGACCCACACCAGATCTATAGGCGCTGGCCCACACAGGACCGCTGAGCACTGACCCACACAGGATCGGACCCACACATGATCGGTAGCACTAACCCACAAAGGATCGCTGAGTGCTGTAGTCATCGGCGTCGAATCCACTGAGGATCTTTGTACAGTCGTCGCCGTCACAGTAGCAAACGCAGCCAGCTCTAGGGTTCCCGCACACAGCAAGCTCGTTCGGGAGGGTCCGCTCCACGAGCTGAGAGGCTGATACATCAGCTGACACATAGTCCAGAGTTGATGTATCCAAAAGTTCCGTATCGTCAACAGGAACTCAACGTCGTAGACGACGCGTTAATCAGACGCCCGGTCTGAGAGTTATTGGCTTTTTCGTCCGAGGGGCCCGGTTGGTTTTTAAGGAAAAACCAACCTGACCATACTCCACCTACGTCCAAACCTCGGGCGGAGTAAGCCAAAAGATCCGTCTCACTAAGAGGAATTCAACAAAGTCGACGTCACGTCAATCGGATGTCCGGAGCTTAAGATATGAGCGTTTCCGCTCCGAGAGCCCGGTTGGTTTCGTGTACGAACCAACCCGGCCGAACCCAAAGTTCTCCAAAACCTTGATTGCGATATACCGAAACGACTGTCTCGATCCAAGGATCGCATCACCGCTGACGGTGCGTTGATCGGAGGTCCGTAACTCATGTTATGAGAAAAATACCGAAAAGGGTCTGAAAACGGGGGTTTCGGGCCCGGACCGACCCGGCCCGAGACCCCTTAGGTCAGCCCGGCCCGGCCCGGCCCGGCGCGGTGACCCGGAGCGCGGAGCCAGCTGGCTCGGCCGAACGGCCAAGCCGTTCGGCTTTTGCGGGGGTGGGGAGGGGGGGGGGGGGGGGCGCCCCCCGTGATTTGAAACCGCGACCCCCCTTAATGGGGGCTGCTAGCTTGGCTGGTCGGGGGTTTGAACCCCCGGCTTCCCTCCTATCTGGCCGGCCCACCCCGGCCGGCCGGTTTCTGCTGCCATGGGACCGGCGTCGGCCAGTCCCCTCCCTGCTCTGTCACCGGCGGCCCGGAACCGACCGCCGGTCACCCTGCTCTGCCGCGACTCGGAACCGACTGTGGCTTGGTTTGTTCGGCGCGGTGCGACTGCGCCGCGCCCCTCCGTTGTGGCCCCGCTCCGGTCGCGGTGTCTTTGGTTTCCTCCGACGCGGTGCGACGGTGTCGCTTCCTTGTTCGATTTCACGGCGCGACGACACCACACATTCTTTGCCGCACGATTCCACGTGGTGCGTTTGCACCACACCATTCCGTTCCAATCCACAATAGAACCAACAAGGATAAAGAAGGTGGGTCGACCGTGTTTGTGCGGTCCGGCCCCACTCTCATTAATCGATAGCATTTGGTCATATTACATGAAGAACGTCAAAGTAATATTCACGAATAAAAATAAAAATAAACAAACCCCTACCTCGAGCGTAGATTGAACGGAGGTTCGTCGAACGAGGATTCGTCGCGGAAAAAGGCATCGCGGAAGGAGATGTTGCAGAAGGAGACGTCATAGAAGAAGACGTCGTGGAAGAACCATCGCGGTCTACGGTGTCACGTAGTCGGTCTCCGAGGACTCGGTGTTCTTCGACGGAGTCTGATGTGTTCTTCATGTTCTTCGTCGAAGATGAAGAAGTTCCTCAATCCTTAGCCTTTTCCTCCCCAAGACTCCACCACAAGAAACTAACCCAAAATAAATTAAGCCCTCACTTAATTTATCAACTAGAAATGAGTTTGAAATTCAAACATAAACACACATTAAACTCACACCATTAAAAACATAAGTTATTAACACTTAAGTTATCAAAATTAAATGGTGATTTGAGGGGGGGTGAATAATATGAAGGGGTGGGGTTAGTGTGGGCCCCACCACCCTCATAACCTCCCTTGGGAAGTTGGGTAGTCACCCAACTTCCACCCAAAGCCTTAAACCATTAAAAGAAAAATAAAAATTGTAGTTTAATTATAAATTAAACTTCCACAATTTTTATCATCTTCTCTCGTGCAAACGCAACTCCGAAAATGGGGTTCATATGCAATTACCGATTCTACGGTTCCATCAGTGCCCTCAGAATTCGATTCCGAGCACCGATTCAAAAGTTAGAAATTCCCGCTCATTCGTTCACTGAACATACCCGAGATAAACTTCGGATAGAAATTTCGGGCACACCAGGCCTCAGAATCCAGTGCCGTCAGAAACTGCACTCATGTAAAATCCCAAAGAAAATTAAGAATTTTTTTTTTGAATTTTACGGTTCTTTACACTAGGGGTAAGATTATCAGGGCAGATGTAAGAGCAGTTTTGAGTTTAATGAAGGCTCTCTTGAAAACCTCATAGAAATGGAAAGTGACATCATTTTGGAGCAACCGAGTGAGTGGGGGGGAAATTTAAGTGAAGTTAGGGATGAATCTCCAATAGAAACCGACATGATTGAGAAATGAACGGATTCCTCAAACAGATTTGGGTTGAAGAAGTGATTGGATCACTTCAATTTTGGCAGGATCAACTTCAATACCATCTTTTGAAACTATGTGCGCTAGAAAAATCTCATTTAAAACCATGAAGTGACATTTTTCAAAATTTAACACTAGGTTGCACTTGAAACACTTTTGGGGGACTAGAGAGAGGGAATTCAAACAAGATTCAAATGACTCACCATAAATGGTGAAGTCATCCATGAAGACTTCCATGAAGTGTTCAATGAATTCGGAAAAGATACTCATCATACACCTCTGGAATGTTGTAGGAGCATCGAAAAGGCCAAAAGGCATTCTATTATATGTATAAGTTCTAAAGGGGCATGAAAAACTATTCTTTTATTGGTCCTGAGGTGAGATTGGGATTTGGAAGTAGCTGGTGTATCCATCAAGAAAGCAATAGTGTGACTTTTCAGCTAATAGTTCCATCATTTGATCAAGGAATGGAAGAGGGTAGTGATCTTTTCTTATCTCAACATTCAATTTCCTATAGTCGATGCACACACGCCATTTGTTCTTCACTCAAGTTGTGACTACCTCTCCATGTTCATTTGTGACAACATTTATCCCAACCTTCTTAGGTAGAACTTGAATTGGACTAACCCATTCACTATCAGAAATTGGGTAGATAATACCAGATTGAAGAAGCTTGGTGATCTCTTCCCTAACTACCTCAAGGATGAGTGGATTAAGTCTTCTTTGTGGTTGTCTAATTGGTTTGGATGATTCCTAAAGATGGATGTGATGCATTAAAGGATAGGGTTTATTCCTAGTATGTCATCTAGGGTCCACCCTAAGGCCTTTTTGTTTTCCTCTAACACTTGAAAAAGTTCAGACTCCTTAGTTTCGGTAAGTGAAGAAGATATAATGACAGGATAAGAGTGATCATGGAAAAAGAATGCATATTTCAGGTGTTCAAGTAGAGGTTTCAGGTAAGTATCATCTTTTATTTGTGGGTTAGGAAACTCAGGAATGGAGGAAGGGAATTCAGGTTCTTCAAATTCATTCTCCTTAATACTTTCCAAGGTGGGGCAGTAGAGATCAGAGTTGGTGTGGGATTCAATAGAGTTTCCAAGTTCCTCTAGATTGATGGAGTCTATGAATGAGAGGTCTACATCAACTTCACCATTTATGACTTGGTTAATCATGGTGCAGATTTCACAAGATCCTTTGTCATTAGAACATGAAGAACATGGTGGATTGGGGTTTGATTGAATCTTAGAAGTGTCCTCAGAAGCATGGATTGAGAATGCAAAGTGATACTCAGATGGGTATGGCATTACTTGGAAAATGTTGAACTTGACGAGTTGGTCACAGAATTCCATGGATAAGATGCCAGAAAGGACACCAATCTTTGTTCTCGCAGTCATGAGGAATGGTCTTCCTAGAATTAGGGGAGATTGAGAAGAGTTCATCTCACCTTCCATGTCAAGGACATAGAAATCAGGAGGGAAGATAAGATCATTGACACGAACAAGGACATCCTCAATTATACCCTCAAGACTGGCTGTGCTTCGATTTTCTAATTGGATGACAACACCTGTTGGATGTAAGGGACCTAGACCAAGGTTGAAGAATATGGATTTGGTCATGAAATTAATTGAGTCTCCTAGGTCTATGAGTGCATCATCAAAGTTGGAACTTCCAATTTGGCATGGAATCGTAAAGGTCCCTGGATCTTTTCACTTTATGGGAATAGACTGCGGGGTGGAAACATTTTCTAAGGTCCTAAGTTGCCTCTTGTGGGTACACGACTCCTTGAGAAACTTGTCATACTTAGGAATCTGTTTTATGGCATCTAAGAGGGGAATGTTGACTTCAACACGTCTAAACATGTCGAGCATTTCAGGATTGGGTTCAAAGGGCTTCTTTGGATTAGATACGGCTTGAGGAAAAGGAATTGGGTTATTAAGTGGAATTGAAGGGGATGAGGGAATGGTTTCAGGTTCCTTTTCAAGTTTCTTTTTCTTTTCATTTTCAAGGTCTACATTCAAAGTAGGGTTGGAGGACTTATCTTGAGGCATAGCAATTTTCTTTCCTGATCTAAGTGAAATTGCACTTACATTACCCTTGGGGTTGGGTAATGGTTGAGTTGGAAGTTGGGAAGAGTTGTATGGTTGATGCTAACTTAGGTGGGATGCAAGTTGACCAATTTGGGTTTCAATATTTTTAAGGCTAGAACGGGTGAAAGAGGCAAGATCTTCAACTGCACTTTCCCATGGTTGCTTGGAATAAGAGGCTTGTCCCGGATTGGGATTGCCTTGATATTGGTTATTGGGAAAGCGATTGTATTGGTTTTGGAATTGGAAAGGATCACTAGTATAATGGAATCTAGGAGGGGGATTGTTCCTCTGAAGTTGAGGAATAAAAGGATAAGGTTGTTGGAAATTACCAACACCTTGATCGTATGGAAACTGGTTTTGGTTTGGAGGAGGGAATTGAGGGGGATGAGAACTGGGATTCCCATATCTCAAGTTAGGATTATAGGGAGAATAGAAGGGCTCTGAGTGAGGTTGGGTGAAGTTTCTAACAAACTGACTTGATAGTTGAGGGTTGTTGTTACACGGAGCATATGTTTCATTGAGATCCATTGGTCCAGATGAATCAGATCGATCCTCTGGAAGTTGTAGACATGTGTCAGTTGGATGATATAGAGAGTTGTAGATTTCACAGTTCTTGACAAGTCCAGAAAACATTTATTGCGTAGAAGATGAGGTTGGGGATTTGGTTGCCACAACTAGTTGTCACACAAGACCTGTAAGTTCACTCATCCACTCGGTCATCTTGTTCAGATCAATTGATTGATTATCTTGGGCTTGTTTTACTTGATCATGTACTCGAGTATGGAATTGTTGTGTGTTTCCAGCCATGTTACTTATGATATCTCTTGCTGTAGCATGAGTTTTATCAACAAGAGAACCACCACATGCGGCATCAATGAGAGTTCTCTCCATTGCCAATAACCCCTCATTGAAGTATTGAATCAAGATTTGGTCAGGGATTTGGTGGTGTGGGCAGTTTGCAACAAGATTTTTGAACCTCTCCCAATATTCATGGAGTGATTCACTTGGGAACTGACAGATACCACTTATTTCCTATCGGATAGAAGCAGTATGAGAAGCAGGAAAGAATTATTCTAAGAAGAGTCGCTTCATGTCATTCCATGTGGTTATGGAACCAGGGGGTAGGTAGTAAAGCCATGACTTAGTAGTGTTATCTAGGGAGAAAGGGAATGCTCGAAGTTTGATTTGTTAATCAGAAACCCCTTGAGGTTTCATGGTAGATCACACCACTTGGAACTCTTTAAGGTGGAGATGTGGATCCTCACCCTCTAGCCCGTGGAAATGAGGGACAAAATGAATCAAACCTGATTTGAGTTAAAAGTCAGTTTCTATGTTTGGATATTGAATACCAAGAGGTTGGTATTTTATATCAGGGGTAGCAAGTTCTTTTAGTGTTTGTTCCCTAGGATTTTCCATATCTAATTCAATTCGTTGGACAAGGACTGGTTCTTGAATTTTTTGATTATCTCTTATGTTCCTACCAAGTTGGAAAAATGTTCACTCAATTTCAAGGTCAAAAAAATCCGAGGGATTGTTTGGAAGGCTACGAGGCATTTAAGAGAGATTTTGGAAGAAAGTGGTAGACAGTTTTTTCTTTGTATTTTTTTAGTTTATAATTTTTATGAGAAGACGGGTTTTTCTTTGTGTTTTTTTTTTAATTTTTTTTAATTTTTTTTTAATTTTTTTTAAAATAACCAAAAACTAATGACTACTTAAATCACCATCCCTGGTAATGGTTCCATTTGAAATGCACGTCCGATTATCGCCTATCGATCGGTCAAGGTTCCGGTGCTCTGCTAATGTGTATAGCAACACTCGGGTCAAATCCTCGGCGATGATACTTCCTAATAGTTGTTTGTTTTTAGTTGATTGTATTTTGATTAGGGGGGTTTGTTTGCAGAGCTTAATTGAAATTATTTATTGACTATAATTTATTTAACAAATTGATAAATATTTGGGTGAGTTCATAATTGGGTAGTTAATCTTGTGAAATCATTGAGCCTTGCTTTATATTGCATTAAATTAACACCCACTTCACAAGATAATGTTGATTGGAATTCCCAAGTGTTAAGGATTTAATCCAAGCCTTAACTTAACTTGAGGTTCTAATATAAATCAGAGATTGTTGATGGTGGTGTATTTATGGTTCCAATAATCCATGGAAACCACATGTTAAAAAAAATATGTCATTAATGCATGACATGTTAAGTCCAATATACACAATGTTAAATTAACGAATACTCATCGAGCAAATAATCTCAACCACTTCATCCCTAAATTTTGACTCACCCCAATGAGAGATTTACTCAGACATTTGGGTGTTTAATAATATGGTTATAATTATTATGATGATAAATTAATAATAGAAGAAAAATAAAGGGATTAGAAAAGAGTGTTGTGTCGAACACACACGCACGAACAATGATGAGAATTAAAAAAAAACAGACTTTCGATTGAATGAGGAAGAAAAATAAGGAAAGGGGATTCAACTGTATTTAAATTATTTTAAGAAAATTAATATTAAACTACCGAATGTGGATGAGAATAAGAGATATTTAAGAAGAAACACGCATTAAAATAGAATTACAAAAGAAAGGACTTACAAAATTACAATAATGAAGAACATAAAAGTAAATGAAAACAAAGAGAGGAGGAAAGGTATCTGAAGTGAAAACTTGAGTATGGAAGGTCCTACCAAGACTTTTTAAAGGATTTGGTCATGCCAATATGATATACTCTCTTCTGAAATGCCAGCCCCTTGCAAGGAGAGGAGGGGAATGTATTTATAGCCCAAGGAAGTGGACTGTTTGCATTCCCAATCTGTCCCTCCACTTGGCTAGATGGTTTGGACATCAACACTGTATTGATTTCAATTCCTGCACAGAATGGTGGGCTGGACTTCAAAGCATTAGTTGGGCCCCGTTTCTTTAGATTCGGGCCTTGAATTTTTTATCCAATACTCCTTAATTATTCCCCGAACTTTGGAGGAGAATAAAAGAATTTGGAATACCTGATTTAGCCCAACAATTAAATATTCATGGATGGTCCAGTTTCTTCACAGATTCTGTAGGCCTCCTTGTATGGTCCAAATGGGCCTTAAAATTGAATAATTAGCCCATGATCCCTTCTAATGAAATGTTGTATATGGAATTAGGAATCATAAAAAACACGAATCATACAATTTGGATCAGTAGGGTGAGATTTATAAATAAAATAGTAAACTGACTCAATTGGACTACTTCTAAAAATGCCAAAAAATTATACTTAGTATTAAAATATTAATATTTCACACAAATTATGAACATTTCATATAAAATGAGTAAAGGGAGTATATAATTAGTCATGAAAATATTAATAACATCAATGATTAAGATATAATATTTCATTTCCAAGTAAAGTATGTTATATATTTGGCCTAGTTGATTAGGATGACAATACCTTTACTAAATCCATGGATTTGTTAGAAGAAGTAAGTTTATCTATTAAGGTAAAAGAATAATAAATTAAGGAAAGGATGATGGAATAAGTGTGAATACTACTTTATGAGACATTAGAAGATAAAAATATTATATTACAGACTGTATGTTCATAGGATGGTTTTCATTGCGATGACTATCCCTTATCTCTTTAGAAGCCTTAATGAGTAGCTAGATCCCACTCTTGGTTTGGGAACATTATTCACTACTATTTAAATAAGGGAATAAAGGGACAAAATTTTGTATTCAAGAGTCTACCCTATTCTGGTGAATAGGTATATAGGAAATGGTGGGCCCACTATGAGTTTTGAGAGTCGTCCAAGTATTTTTTATCACAAAATAAATAAATAAATTCATTAATATTAGAGTATAGAATAACTGGGTTGAATTTATTTATTAAAATTATTCAAAATGTATTAAGTGAATACATGGAAAAATACTGTATGAAGGATTGTTATTTTAATATTCATGGTTCGTTAAATACTATAGTAATTATGAGTCGATTAAATGGCTCAGTTTTATCACATCAGATATTTATTATATATTAAAATTATGTGATAAAATATAAATGTTTTTTATTTTTTAGTTAGTTTGATAAAACAATACATTTATCACTTATTTAGTGGTCATTGGATATATGGGGTTTGGGGAAGACTTTTCTGGTATTTTGACATCCACTGTATAATAAGAGAAGAGCTCTCATTCCATGGAATCTTCATTCCAATGGATTGAGTTCCACTCTACCCTCCGGTATCCTGGAGATTGTAAGACTCCTTATGAGTTCTCAATCCAAAAAAACCTTTACAGATCAAAGGAGGTGAGTCTAGATGATCTTTGGGACATTGAAGAAATCATTAAATCTCTACACTAGCACCCGGAATTTGATGATCAATATCCACATGGATTTTTGAAGTGTGTTTGGATAATCTAGAGGGGTTCGAGCATGGATCCTTTGAGAGTAAAATTGTCAACATAAATCTACAGTCGAACACACCACTGATTCAAATGAGGTAAAAATTAATTTAATTTTTTTTCTTATTAAATTCATGTGAGATCCTCATACCTATAACGAGCCTCATATCTCCTGAGATGACAATGTTTCAACACTTTCATGATGAAAATTTTTAAATCCCCAATCAACTAGAATACAATTAATGCCTTGGAACTAGAACAATGAGACTCTTGGAAATTTTTTCATGTTGGTTTTCTAAGTTAAATTTTCCATTTTACCCCAGGAGGTCCCAGGGCTAAAAAACTCAAAAATGAGATAATACATCTATGTAGGAAGACCAGAGTTGCTACATCCTCTCCACTTTCAAGAATCTTCATCATAAAAATAAAACAACTCGAGTGGATCTCTGAGAATACCATAATCCTTCCTTAAGTGTAAAGACAACACACCCATATATGAGTTCACCTAGTTTATAATGGTCTATAAAACTACAAAGACTCCAAATTAAACCCATTTAAGAATGCATCCCCTTTCCATTAGTCTGACCAGGGATACCAAATTTGAGATTCTTATCCTACCATGAATGCCAACAGCCTCCACCCACAAAAGGGGAAGCTCCCAACATTAGTGAAACTCATATTGGGATGTAAATATATGTTTTATTTTGCCATAATTTCATGCCCCAAAATTACATTTACTTGAAAATAGTCAGTGGAAGGTGGAATAACTCAGTGTGCTAACAATAGAAGTTCAATCTCACTAAAGAAAATAGGACCAATGGAAGTTCATATCTTCAAATAGAGTAAAAGAGGTCAAGAATGTTTGGCGAAGACTCTAGAATGGGGTATATTGAAGAGCTTATTAGAGTATGCAGTTGAGGTTAATAGATCTATGGGAGGTTACTAAGTATATTAAATTTGGAGGAATATCTATCAAAGTTGAAAGGAGGTGTAACCTATATAACTTGATGAAGTTTCCTATAAAAAGAAGTGGGGATTGATATGCATAATATATCATATATATTAATAGTACATCCTAATTACATCTAGTGTACTAAGGACACACACATTGCATCAATGAGTATTGGAACAAGTTAATCCTCTATAATGAAATATTATCTATAGATTTTTCAGTTTAATATAATCTTTTACTACTGTAAAGTTTAAAGTGGTTGCAGTGTTTCTACTGTGCATATAGGAAAACTCATCCAAAGCATGTTAATATATTATTTCATTTCCTTGGATTATGTTCTTCAATTTATTTTTGTAATTCCATTATGTTCAATGCTTGTGTGTGATGGTTGAAGTGTGTGAAAGGTTTACTTTGTGTGGTGGGTAGGGTTTAGTGACTTCCTAATCTTGGTAAACTTAGTTAAAAGAAGAAATTTCCATAGGTTTGAATTTCAATTTCCTTGATCTATGATAAAATTCTGATGGATCATCATGTGGGGTTTTAGTTATTTTATCAGAAGCATAAGTGGTTGTGGGTGAGTGTTCCACCCAAAAAGTGGTATCAAATAAAGGTTCAATGCTCAACACACATCGATATTAGCACATGTTTTTTTCTATATCCTTGGAATGATCTTGTTTTTAGTGTGATTTTAATGTTAGTGGAAGTTATAGTTTTAGATGAAGGAAATATCTGAATAGATAAATTTGGTGGAATGGATTTTATATCCTAGAGAATGTAGTTGGAGGACTATATGATTCCAAATGAATTAGATCTTTTGATATTTGGAATACATATGAAGAATATAGAGAAGGATTTATGGGAAAAGTTTGACAAGAAGGAACTGACATCATTGAGGATTTCATTGGAATAAAATTTTTCATTCAATAGTCAATAAAATAAAATACAGTTGAAGTAATGAAAACATTTGAAAATATATTTGAAAAACCAATGGATCTCAAAAACGTTTTCGCGATTTAGAATTTTTTTCAATTTTAGGTAGTTAGAAGAAATACAAAAAACAAATCATGTGAATGAATTCTACATGATCAATGAATAACCCAAATTAGTAAAGGTAACATTCACAAATGATGTATGGGTGTTACTTCTGCTATCTTTACTTCCAATGAGCTAATATGTAGTGCTTACTACAGTGAGTAATTCCAACATAAAAATAGATTTTGTGTTTGAAGATATCTTAATCTTAATCCTAAATGAGGAGATCAAGTATATGGAAGTTCAAGTACCATATGGTAATTCTATTAATGCTGATGGAAGAGGATGATCACCCTAGAGGATATATCAAAAAGAAACCATTAGAAGATAAGTCTTGTGAAAGGAACCAGGGTAAGTCTGTTAGACTTGGTCTTACATGTTGAAGTTATGGGAATTAATGGAATATCAAGATGAATTGATAAATACATAAGTACAATACCAAAAAGTCCTCAATATTTGGTAGTTAAAATTATATTAGTTTAACATAATGTAGTAGTAACTTGTTGCTGAGTGTTAGTACTCTAGTAGAAGCTTGGGTGATTGACTTTGGAGTATCCTTTCATTGAAATGGTGATTAAAAATTCATGGTAAATTATATATATATATATATATATATATATATATATATATTTGGGAAAGTTCATCTAGTAGATGTTTAATCCATAAATGTTTTTAGAAACAGATAATTCAACATATAAAATAAAGGACAAAGGATTCGTGAATCTAACAAAAGTAAGGAACATTACTAACCTTTTGAATAATCATATTTCCATTGGATAACTTGATAAGGTCGGTTTTGGGATTACCTTTACAAATGGGTAATGTAAATCTGCATGAGGATCCATGGTGGTTATAATAGGTGTAAAGGATTTAACTATTTACTTGACTGGAAGTTTAGATGGAATTAGAGTATTTAAATTTATAACTTTTGATGATGTATAAGTTTTATAGTGTAGGCATGGTTACCTCACTGAGAAGAATATAAAAATTCTAACTATAAAATGAATACTGATTCTTGATCACATGGAAACTGGAATATGTTAATGTTGTGTGTTGGGGAAGAATAAAAGAGTGTCCTTCAATTTAGAAATACCGAATACCATAGATCAGAATTTAGAGATAGTGCAATCATATGTTTGGGGACCTAACCTTAATCAGTCTCATGATGGTTCTCTATACTTTGTAACCTTTATGGATGAAAATACTAAAAAAATTTGGCTATCCTTTGTGAATCATAATTCTAATTTCTTTTAGGTATTCATTGAATAGAAATATTTGGTGGAAATATAATGTTGTCATATGTTGAAGTGTCTTCACATATATAATAAAGGTGAGTTGACTAGATAAAACTTCTAGAATCTCTACAAGAGGAAATGGATAAGTCATGAGTAAATGGTTCCTAGAAATCCATTATATCATATAGAATCTATAAGGATAAATCAATACTTAATAGAGAATGACTGAAGTATGAGGTTACACTCAAGAATGCATAAGTAGATTTGGGTAGGGGCACTAAACACAGGGAAATATCTCATAAAGAAGAATCCAAAATTTATAGTAGGGTATAAACTTATAGAAGATATATTTAATGGTAAATGAATGGATGTTTCTTAACTTAAAGTATTCAGAAGCATAGAGTATGTTCATGTTGACACTAAGGATCATGATAAGTACGAGAGAAACTCTAAAATGTGTTTTTTCATTAAACATGGAACTGTGAATTACTAATATCATCTATGGGATGATAACAAGTTACAAGTCATCATAAGTAGATATTTTTTATTTAATGATAAGATTCTGTAGAATGATAGAAATTTAGTGGAGAAGGAAGTTGAAGTAGATAGATCAAAAATTGAATTACAAGTTGACCAGAGTTAGAATACTAAAAGATCTCAACTTTTGGAGAAATTAGATGATAATGATGAAACCATTAGATGAATAGTGGTGAGACCAACATAGGAAATGCTAGAAATTTCAAGGCTAGATGAATATTAATTGGGATTACCAGAAGTTTAGGGTCCATAAGGAAGTGTGATATAAACATTTTACTATTAATAGATATTGGAGAACCAAAATTCATAAAATAAGTGAAAATTCTTAGTGATTACAAATAGTGGAATTCTACATTGGATGAAGAGATAATTTCATTCAAAACCAAAAAAAATTAGGAGATGACAGAGTTATTGTAAAGGAAAAAGGAAATTGAAAACAAGTGGGTTTTCTAGTTAAAGGAGAAAGATGATGGAAAAAGAGGTTTAAGAAAATGATAGTAGAAAATGTATTTTAATATAAGGTAGGTGTTGATTTCTTTTAAATATTCTCATTGATAGTTAAACATATAGATATCCCGATGGTCTTGAGTATGGTTACATCAAAATATCGATACCTAGAATAGATGGATGTAAATATGACTTTTATTCTTATAAATCTAGAGAATTAAATATACATGAATCAGCTAATATGTTTCATGAAACATGGAACAAAAACTTAGTCTGTAATTTGAAGACAAGTTTTTGTGGCTTGAAGTAATAATTGTAAAATTGGAATTGAAAGCTCAATGAATTTATGTTAGATAAAGGATTTGAGATGTACGGTTCAAACTATTTATATTAATTAAAAAATGGGAAATTTTCACCTTCATAATTTTAATTTTTTATGTTGATGACATAATACTAGTTTGACTGAATGATAGAAGGATTTATAATTTGAAGAGTAGGTTTCCCAAAATTTTTGAAATGAAATATATTAAAAAGTCTTAGAAGACTTTGGGGATGATAATATAAAGGAATAATAGATCTCAAAACATGGTGCCATATTAGAGATATTATATCTAAATTATCATGGAAAAGTTTAAAATGATTGGACGCTAATGAGCCTATACCCAAGTGATACAGACTCTTGCTTGGCATCCAGAAGACCTAGGATCAAATCCGGGCATGGAAAAAATTCCGGGTTATAGCAGCACTACTGTAGAAGTGGTGAAACTATAGCAGCAGTGGTAATGTTGTGGCGGAGGCATTGTTGCAGGAACTATAACAACACGAGTACTATAGAATTACTATTCCCTAAGGGGTCGTTTGGGCCAAAAAATTGACTTTCAAGCCTTGTATTCATGCCACTTGGCCTTGGGCCTTCGGGATATGTAATGGGTCTTCCTCTACCCACACTAAAGAGGTATTTTCTTTAAATAATAAATTGATCCTTCGACCCCAACCTTTTTTAAAAAAAAGTTTAAAATGATTGGATGTAAGATAGTCTCCACCCCTCTTGTTAAAAACTTCCATTAATTAATAGAACATGCACCAATAATGAAAGAATAATTCTAGTACACGGAGAAAATTATTAATTCATCGTTGTTGGAATTTTGACAAATGAAATGATTTATACTCAGCTATATATAGAATTTAAGTGACAGTTGTAATTTTATTTATTCTAAACCTTAGAGGAGAACATTGGGAATCTATCAATTGGATCCCTCAATATTTTATTTGAATAATAGATGTTTATCTATGATTTGGGGAAGAAGATCCATTATAAGGAATTGTAGATGCAGAATTCATTGGAGATTCTGACACCTTGAAGAGAATGACTAGTTTTGTGTTTACCTACAGAGGAATAATGATAAGATAGATACCATGGATTTATAATATTGTTACATTTATTAAAAATAAAATCTAAGTATGTAGCTTCAATAGAAGTAGGTAAGGAGTTGTTTTGGTTGAATTAATTTCTGAAGGAACTTCAAAGAATCTAGGAATAAGGGATATTGTTCTTTCATAATCATAATACGACTTACTTTGAATAGAATATAGTTTTTCAGTAAATGAAAAATAAAATTGACCTGGAGTACTATTTCATTAGAAATATATTGGAGTAGAAAGTTCTAGGTCTTTGAAATATTTCTGGAAACCAAATTTTGGAATATATGTTCACTAAATTAGTAGTTCATGAAAATTTGATGCAACATCATGCCTTAGTGGGGATTAGGTGAATAGAAGAAGGAGGAAAACTGTATATTGTGGAAAATGAAGGATGTGTTATAGAGTTTCCAAAGTTGTTTCCATAAAAATAGTCTTTAAGTGGGATATTATTATGATGTGAAATCAGGTTCCATTTTACCAGAAGTTCATTCACTAGAATAACATTTATCGAGAATTGGTTATCAGAATGTGGTAGAAATTGGTGCACTAATAGTGAAAATTCAACCTCTTCAAGAAACTCCAATACCATTAGAATTTCATATTTTTCAATGGATTCACAAAGTTATAAAATCTTAGGTGATGAATCTAGAATGAGGTATCATAAATATCTTAATGTATCCCGCAGTTGAGGTCAATAGAGCTACTTGATATCACCGGTCACATTTCATTTGGAGGCCACTCCATAAATGTTGGAAGGTAGTGTAACTTGTACAAATGGATATAGTTTCTTATAAAAGGAAATAAGGAATGATCATTACATTATATCATATAAATTATTAGTACATCCTAATTTAATATTGTGTATTAGAAAAGTACATAGTTTATTAGTGAGTATTATAGTGAGATAATCACCTCTAATAGAATCTTATCAATGGGTTTTCAATCGAATGTGGTCTTGTAAATGTGGTGAATATAAAGTGGTTTTAGTGTTTCTCCTATGCATATTGGACAACTTTTCTGAAGCACATTAATCACTTGGGTCATTCTATAATTTATGAAGTTCCATTTATTTTTATAAATTCATTTTATTGAATTTTTGTGTATTCTAATTGAGGTGTGTGAAAGGTTGAATTTGTGCAGTGTGTAGAGTGCATTGATTTTCTATTTATTATACACATAGTCAAGGGAGGAAACTTATGAAAGTTTGGATTTATGTTATGTTGAACTTCCAATGGATCACTATATGAGATCCTAGTTGTTTTATCAGAAGCACAGGTGATTGCAGGTGGGTGTTCCTCTAAAAAACTCACCCTTTTTGAATCTCATAAAGGATTTCTACCCAACAGTTTAACCTCCAATATCAAGATACCCATCAGTTCTATCATGACATGTTTCCACGGACCATTAATATCACTCAGATATAGTCCATATACTAACGAATTTTCTCTGAGGTAGTCATGACCCTAACCTTCAAGAATGGGTAACCCTGAAGACTATCATTTGGAGATAATATTACAATACCAAACTTCACCATAATGTGACTCAACCGAAGCACCATACCTCGCTAAAAAGGCCTTCCACCACTCCCATTCATCGGTTAAAAAGTGTATACATCACTATTATTTTACTTAAAAAATGAGGATATCATAAATCCCCCATACTTTATTTTATAATATATATATGGGGAGAATTTATGTGCAACTAACCTCAGTCAAGTAATTATCCTCCATAGAAGACCTAATCCACCCCTTTGTGATCCAAGGTCAACAAATGAAAAACAACTCAACATCCAAAACCACTATCTAGAGGAATAATACCCCTTAACATACATCTTGAGAGGATACAAGGAATTTCCGCTAACTCCTCACTATGTATCCAAGGTTTTCACATATCCTAGAAAACTAACTGGAAGTTAGTAAAATAGTTATAGTAATCAAACTCATTTTATCTATCTCATTATGAAATAACACATAGTCAGGACCAATTATGAGGTCATTATAGAGAAATTCACATGTATCTTCATCCTCTAGAAAAAATGATCATAAGTGCAGTTCAACCACTTATTCATATCATCAAAAATACCCATACCAGAACATTCCAAAAAGATCAAAATCTAGTTCATTGATCTCGTCCTAAACATATCATAGGTAAAATGACCATCCCCACCTCTACAACTATAGTAATGATATTTTTAAATAACCATAACACATATATAAAATAATTAAAAATAGTGAAAGATATATTCAAGTTTCTTAGGTGTGGCCACTAATCATAATTTAGGTCTCACTTCCTAATTAAAGTGGGTTGTGATTCATCTTTTAGATCTCAAAGTGATCAATAAGTATAGTCTTCCACCCAAACTTGAAATGTGATTGGTCATCCATAACCAAATACCTCATCACTGGGACTCACTAAACCATGGTGGGATCCTTAGAAAACCTATCAACTAAAGTTTCTATATAATCTAGTAGAAATTGGGGTAGAGGGTCACCTCTAGTGAGATTTTCCATTCATAGTACGTAGGGATAAAGTCTCTAAAGGGATCCCTGACTCCCGAGCCAACTACACAACCATGAGAGGAAAGAAAAAAAATGATTCCAATCAACTATGAGTGCTAAGAAAATATTTCATAGATTATACCACTAGCTATAACATGTTATTCCTAATCAAATCTATCTATATCTCACACCCAGAGAAAATCATAATGAAGAACATCATCTATAATTGATCTACCGACCACGAGTCAAGATCTCTACATAAAGGATGCAGCACACACATGAGGAGGAAAAATATATATAAAAAACTAGTTTATAAATAAAATAAATGAATTTTATCATTGATAAGTATTAATTTTATGTATTCATATTCATCATAGATTTATAAATAATTTTATATAGTTTTTCAATCAAAAGAGGAATGGATTTTTAACTAAATTGTTTTTTCTATGTATTATATGGTTTTATTTATGGTATAAATTTCTTAATTTTATAATTTTAAATTGATAAAATGAAATTAATTTTTTAAACCATCATTTTAAAATATTCTTAATGTAATTTTTTTGGTATTTTTCTAAAATAGTTTATTTTTTGTTGAATAATAAAAAATACTGATTTTACCAATATTGTCACTTTTATGACATTGTCATGATATAAGGATGACTTGGAAGTTTATGTAACATTTTTTATAGATTAAATATATATATAATAATTAATATAATTAATTTAAAAATACAATATTGAACTTATAAATATATTTTTGACACTTTGAAAATCTAAGTAATGATTTTATTCAAATAAAACCATTTTTGATTCTTTACTTGTAATGAATTTTTGATAGGATTAATTTAATTTTTTTTATTTTTAAAGTTAAATATATATAATTTTATTCAAAATAGTCTAATTAATTCCATTAAAATCAAAATGATACACAATTTTGTTGTAGAATCATTTTAAGCTTAAAAGGGAATTTTTCAAAGAAATATTTTTCATTGCGTTACTCGTACTTGTTTTAAAATTAATTTTTACAACCTGTATAAATTTAATCATTGAAAATTGAATTCATATTTTGGATAATAATTTTATATTTTTTTAATGAGATTAATTTAATTTTTTTTAAAAATGAATAATTTCCATGGTAATAGATTTTCACCATAGTAAAAGTTAAAAGGGTTAATGAGGGGGGGGGGGGGGGTCAAATAAAAGATAAGGCTTTAAATATCTCTAAATACTATCATTAATTTTATTGGATGATTTCATTTAGTGTATAAAATATAAAATATTATATTTTTAATTAAAAATGAGACACTTCACATGAGATATACATTTATTATATTTAAATGTTCTTAATATTTCTAATGGTTCCACTCCTCACACTTATAAAAGTTCATCTCCTCTCATCACTTATCCACATACTTTGAAAACCATAGATCAACCAATAGATACCCAAATACCTTCCCATATAACTTACCTATGTTCTATAGGTCATTTTATTTCCAAAAATTCAATCCTAGAAGGCTTAATGTGTATGTTAAATGATGATATCCAAGGAGGAGGTATTAGTGAACCAAGTTCTTTCAGGTTTATTTCTTATTCTACCTCATTGAAATATATTATAACCATCATAATATAATTATATTAGTATATTTAATATATTTATATGTTATTATTTTTGTGGAACCACTATTTTCTATCTCCATTCTATCTAATGTAAAATGAAAACATCGCTTGTGCGTACATACAAACTACCACCTCCATGAAGCGATGCATTTCGTTTTTCATCGATGCCTAACATGGATGGTTATAAATATTGATATAATGGATATATATATATATATATATATATATATATATTAATTTTTACATAATTATTATTCTTGAAATATAATATAATATATGATTTATTATCCTCCCATATTTTGGAAATTGAAAACGTCACTCGTGCGTATGTGCAAATTACTGCCTCCATGAACGATGCATTTTGTTTTTAATTATAATATCACATGGATGGTCATAAATATGTTATTAATTAATAAATATGATATTTATAATACTATTATGATTCATTAAGGTTAAAAATTTATCTATTTTATTTCCATTTCATTCATTAGACAAATGAAAATGTCGCTCATGTGCACGTGCAGACTACTGCCTCCATGAAATGATGTATTTCATTTTTTGTCACTTACTTAAATGTATAGTTTTAAATGTATATTGAATGTATAATAATTATAATTATAACATGTTTAATATTATATATATTGCGGAACCATTACCCCTTTAACCATATTTATCACACTAAATATTTTATAGATCAAACACCCCCAAAACGTTAGACGTGAACTTAACCAATTTATTGACTAACTTTTCAATGATAATAAATTAAATAAAAAAGAATTATTATGGAATGAAAATTAAAAATTTTATTATGTAAGTTAATAATTAACATAATTTTATTAATTATTAAATTAAAAAATGAACATGGTGAGACAAAACTTGAGGTAAGATATTTTTATTTAAAATATTGTTTTAAATGTTTTAATGTATTCTTTTCAAAAAATTTCTATCCATATCCATATTCTTTAAAATTATTGAATAATTATTTTATGTATAATAAAATTAGAGATATAATTAATTTTAAACTATCTTTTACCTTCTTTACAATGGTTTTAAAATAAATCTTTTCAACCTTTTGAGTGTCGGCTATTTGTTACTTCTTTACAAAAGTGAAAAAATAATTTTTTTGTAACATTTACTGAATGATATCCATTTATCTCTATTATAACCATTATTATATATAAATATTAATCTAAATTTTTTATATTTTTTTAACTAATATCATATTCCTTTTGTTCTGGGAATTTTAATTATTTTTCAGAGTTACTAAAATAAAATGAGATTTCCTATAATTTTTATGAGATAAACCATAGTTATTTTAGTTATGGGATCAAATGATAATGATATTTATTTTTATGATGTAAATGAAATATTTTATGTGTTTAATCCATGTTATAGTTCCTGAACATTATTTATAATGACGGGTGAGTCTGATATGAACCTCAACTACATTGGGTAATGATTTTTTCATTGGGTAATATATGTTAGAATTAACTGGTTTAGATACTCCACTTGTAAGGGTGATTGTATGAGTGATATAAATATAATATATAAAGTTACCTATATTTTTATCTATGATTTAAAATGTGTTTTTACAGAGATATTTTTATTTAATAAATTAATAAAATGATTTTATTATTTAAATAAAGTTTATGAACTTTTTTGATAATGGTTTCCTTTTCAAGGAAATATTATTATATTTTTTTTTCAATAAATTCCCATTATTATGATTTTTTCCTTTATGATTTCTTGAGATATGATTTATGAAAAACATCAAGAAATATAGTTTCTTTTATGTATAAGTAAATGGTTATTTTATCTATAAGTTTATTACATACAATGTAAATATTTCTTATGGGTTTTCATGATTTTCAAATAGACCAATGAGTTTATTTATGTTTTATATTTCTTATTAAGGTTTTTTTTCACATCCTATATTTTCAAATGTTTTTCATAGCTCCTAGGGATGTATATGAAATATAATAAGTTCAATGATGACACATATTTAATGAATAAAAATTTTCATGAATGAATTAAGAGTGTAAACATACCGATATGTTTTTATTGAAAAAATGTGCACAATATAGAAATACCATTTTTTTAAGTAATGATTCTACTAGTACTCTAAAACTCAAAGCATAAAGAATCTTGGAAATGTAAAAAATATAATCATTTTTATTAAACTTATTACGATGTGTTTTTAGATTATGGGTTGTTATAGTTGGTTTTAGAGAAAATTTTAGATAACTTTAGGGGTTAGAAGGTTGATAAGAAAGGGATTATAATATATGGATTATATTTTTATGAGGTAAATTTTGAGTGTTTCCATGTTCCTTGATCTAATATATGTTTTTAGAGTAGTTTTACATAGATGAAACAAGGTTAATTGAGTAGCAAGGTGAAAATAGTATAATATCCTTCTAAATAAAAACCTAGAGTGGTTTTAATTAGAACATAAAAATTTATGGATGTGCCAAATTTATTAATGATAGATATTAAAAGTGGTTCCCATACCAGAGAGTGAATGAATTCTCAATAGGGAAATTTTCCACTGTGAAACATTTAATGAAATAAAACAATATAATATTTTGTGGATCATTAGACCAAGTGGTATTATAAGGATAGATAAATGATTTAGAGAAAATATTCAATGTTTTTGGTTATTTAAAAAATTAGAAGAAAAAGTTTTCTATTTATATTTTTTAGGTGTAACTAATTAGTGGTGGTCTGTGATTAAGATTACCAAGTATAAATATGAGATTGATTCTATGGAGTGGAAAATATTTAAGGATCATTTCCTTGAGAAAATATTCCCTAATGTTTTTTGACTTAGAATAGAAAGAAAATTCTTGGAATTGAAGAAAAAGGAGGAAGGCTTAGTTTCTGAATATAGATCAAATTTTCTTAGATTGGCTAGATATGTTCCCAATTTTTTTTAGATTATGATAGTCAGATTGATAGATTTTATTTAGGATTGAAACCATGTTTGTTAATGGATTTGGTTAATTATGAGTTTAAAAGTTACGACTACATTGTTTGATATGCTAATAAGGACGAGATATAATTTTTTGATATCTAAATCAATAAATATAATAAGTGGTTCAGGTTGAAATTTATTGGTAATCATTCATTAAAGAAATATGAATTTAGAAAAATTATATTTCCCTATTGTGATAAATTTTTTAAGAAGCATTTTAGAGAATTTATATTAATGTTTTGAAAGTGATAATGATGTGGTTGGCCATGGGATTTGGATCATGAATGTAAATAAAAGGGAAATGTTAATTATTAGACCCATAATTATATGCCAACAATAAGATTTTTTAATTTCAATTAGATGGGAAATCATGCTGATATGTTTTTGAATAAATGATTGAAATATGGAAATAATTAAGAACGTACATAGAAGGATGTGGCTAAGTCATTTTCTTCTACCTCGATGAATGATGGACTATAAAATTAAATTATAATAGGTACATTACATGTTTATACAATGTATGATTATGTATTATTTGATTTGGGATCAAAACATTATTTTATTTCTTGGATATTTTATATTAAAATAGAGATATCACCCAAATAAATGAAGACAAATATTTTGATAAAAACTCCCAAAGGAAGTATTAAAAAAAATATTTTTACAGGAACCTTAATATTATAATATATGCAATGTTTTTCTTATAAATACTATTGGATGACCCTTAGTGGTGTTGTAATTTATTCTGGGCATGGATTAGATTTCGAGTTATCATTTTAAGATAGATTGCAGAGCTAAAAAAGTCATATTAAAGTTTTAGAGTGAGTTTCAAATTTTATATAATAATGGGTTCATACATGTGATAATATATAAAAAATATGAGATATTTAATAAATATTGGGGTGAAATTTATCTTGCACATGTCACTAAAAAAGATCTATTCATCCGATTTATGTACTTGAGGAAAATGAAATTTTGGATTTATTGCTTGATGATATTATTAGTTTTATTCTTGAAAAAAAGGTTGAATTCACCATTGAATTAGTTATTTATGATAATCCAATTTCAAAACCTCATTATTTAATGGATATAGTGGTTCTAATGGAATTGAAAAAAATAGTTTCAAGAGTTTCTTGATGAGAGTTTCAACTTCCCTGGCACTTCAAATTGGGATAATCCGATTTTATTCATTAAAAAGAAGGATGTTTCTATGAGGGTTTTCATTTATTATAGAAAAGTGAATAACATTACTACTAAGAGCAAGTATATGTTGACTCATATTAAGGAAATGTTTTATCAGCTCCTTAGTGCCTATTATTTTTTGAAGATTGATCTAATGTCTGGGTATCATTAGCTGAAAGTAATGGAGGAAAAATTATAATTAAAACATTTCATACTAGGTATGATCACTATGAGTTTTTGGTTATGTCATTCAGGTTAAAAATGCACCATATTTATTTATGGATCTTATGAATAGAGTTTTCTATGAGTTTTTAGATAAATTTTGGGTTATGTTTATTGATGATATTTTGGTTTATTCTAAAATATTTGACAATAATGATAAACATATAAGTATTTTTTTGAATAATTTAAAAGAAAATAATTTGTTTGTAAAATTTAGAAAATGTGAATTTTGTTTACAGTAGATTTCATTCTTTGTGAATATTTTTTATAAATATGGAATAATTTTTTATCATTTTAAAACAAAATTACTATAAGAGTTCCCAATACCTATAAATGTCATTGCTATTTGACGTTTTCTTAGATTATTAGGTTACTATAGTTGGTTTGTTGAAAACTTTTCTCCATTATTTATCCCACTAAACATGTTGACTCAATAGGGAGTGAAATTCATCCGTACAGAGGAATATTCCAATGTTAGTATTTTCATTTATAAATGGGGAGTTTTTTTATTTATAGTGATGGTTCATTAATGGGCCATGATTGTTTCTTGATACAAGTTGATTGGGTAATTTTATATGATTAATGGAAATTGAGATTTTTGTGGCAGTTTTTGATTTAAAAATTTAGAGTCATCTTCTATATCGGGATAAGTGTGAAATATTTACACATCAGAAAAGTTTAGAGTTTATAATCACATAAAAAGAGTTGAATATGAGGAAATAGAGAAGGATGGAATCGATAAAGGATTTTTATTTCACTATTCATTCTCATCTAAGTAATTCCAACATGGTAGTTGATTCCTTGAGTATTAAGGATAATGCTTCTTTAACTATTCTATGTTTGGAACACGATCTAATAGGCAAAAACTTAATGAATTTGGGATTGGAGGTCGTGTATCTAAAAACATTTTCTCTTTTGGCCTAGGTATCTGTACAATAATACCTTTTATAAATAATTAAGAAGGCTTATAAAATAAAATACTTTGATAATGAAGGTAAGTTACCTGAGTTCAATTTTGAAACAAAAGGTATTATAATATTTTTAAATAGGTTATGTGTTTAGAGATATTTTATATTTAAAAAAGAATTATTGGGTGAGGCTAAAAAATGACCATTTTATATTCATCCATGTAGCTATAAGATGTATAGATATCTTCATTAATATTATTGGGGGGAAGGAATAAAGAAATATATTACCAGTTTTACCAGGAACTGTTTGACTTATTAATAGGAAAATGGTAAATAGAAACAATTAAAGGTTATTCTTCATCTATTTTCAATACCTAAAAGGAAATGGGGGAATATATATATGGATTTGATGGTGTTGTTACCAAAGAAATATCGAGTTAATAATGAAATTTAGGTTATTTTTGATCATTTGACTAAATATATTCAATTTATTCCTATTAGAGATACTATATCTCTGGATAATACTTTTAGATTCTATACTAAAGATATATCCGAATTAAATTAAGTTATCTTCTCTATTTTTATTTGATCTTGATCCCAAATTTCCATCCAATTTTTAAAAAGGAAATTAGTCACTCGGTATCGAGTTATGTTTCAGTACTGATTTTCATCCTCAATACGATGAAAAAGTTTAGTAGAAAATTCATAGCTTAGTGGATATAATCTAGGATTTATCATTAGATTATCATTAAAGTTGGGATCATCATATCTCCTTAATTTATTTTTTTCATAATAAATTTTTTTATTCAAACATGAAAATTGATTGATTAGAGGAATTATAAGGAAATATCTATTGGAATCCAGCATATTGGGACGAAGTGGATGTAAAAAGTTGTCAGGACTAGAATTGGTAGTGGAGATGGGAAAAAAGGTAAATATGATTCAATATAATATGTGGGTATTTTAGAGTAGATAGAAAATATATAAACATAATTGAAGGAAATATATCTCATTTAAGGTATGAGATCATGTCTTTTAAAAGGTATGATGTATTTTATTAATAACGGAAAATTGAATCCATGGTTTATTAGATTGTATAAAATTCTAGAGAAAGTGGAATCAGTTTTTTACTAAATAACCTTAGCCCAAGTTTATCACATGTATATTAAGTGTTTAATGTTTCTTTTTTAAGGAAATATGTACCTGATACATCTCATGTTTTGATCCCTAAAGTAGTTTAGTTTGAATAAAATATTTCTTAAAAGGAAAATCCATTTCAAATTATAGACTATAGAGGGAAGGTGTTATGGAATAAGGTGATTAACCTGGTTAGACTTTTATGGAAGACCTATATCGTTGAAGAAGAAACATGAGAATCTAGAAAAGCTATGAGTAAAAAATATCATCACCTCTTTAAGTAATAAATAAAATTACGAGGATATAATTTCTTTAAGGGGAATGAAGGAGAAATACCTAGGAAATCCTAGAAATAAATAAAATTTATGATTTATAATTAGTCATTTTATTGATTTATATTCATCATAGTTTTAAAAATAATATCATATAATTTTTTAATAAAAAAAGTAATAGTTTTTTTAACTAAATTGTTTTACCATATATTAAATGGTTTTATTTAAAAGTAAAATTTCTTAATTTTAGAATTTTAAAATATTAAAATAGACTCCCTTTTTGATATCAAAATATATAAATATACATAAGATAAAATTTTGGGATTTTTTCATAATAGTTGATTGTTGGGTGAATAGTTAAAAACACCAATTTTACAAATACTATCACTTTTATGAAATTATCATGATATAAGAATGAAATGAAATTTTATGTAATAAACTATTTTACAGACCAAATAAATGTATAAGAAGTAATATAATTAATTTAATAATATAATGTTGAACATAGAAATCTATTTTTGGTATTTTGGAAATTTAAGCAACATTTTTATTCAAATAAATCTATTTTTCCACTCTTGTCATTTAATTAAGTATTTATAAGGTTAATTTCGTTTTTGGTTTGGTTTAAAAGTAAAATAATTTTTTATTTTATTAAAAATAATCAATTTCATGTTAATCAATATCATACATGACTTTGGTATAGAATCATTTTTATGATTAAAAAGGGAATTTTTCTAAAAACTATTTTTCATTATTTTACATGTACTTGTTTTAAAATTAATTTTTACAAAATATAGAAAATCAATCTTATAAAATGTATTCCATATTTAGGATCATAATTTTATAAATTTTTAATGAGGTTAATTTAATTTTTATTTATAATGAATAGTTACCAAGGTAAAAGATTTCTACTAGAGTAAAAGTTAAAAGGGTGAATGTGTGTGAGGGTGGGGGGGGTTTAAACTTAGATATTAGTCCACAAATATATCAAAATACTATCTTTAATTTGATTAGTTGAGTGTATTTTGATCATAAATTATCATATCTTCAGAATTGGACTATATTTGAGCCACTTTCCATGAGAAATCCATTTATTATATTTAAAAGTTCTTAATATTTACAAGGGTTCCACACCTCTCACTTATAAAAGGTAACATCCTCTTATAACTTTTAAAAACACTTTTAAAACCCTATGTTGACAAAAAAAATACCCAAATAGCTCTCTATATCTCTTAATAATATCTTATAGTTCCCAATATTCCCAATATACCAATCCTATAAGGCTTATGGTGTAGACTAAAGGAAGATATCCCAGGAGGAGGTATACGTATTAACAAAATTCCTTCAAGTTTATATCTTCTTATATCTCTTAAGAATTTGTTATAACCGTAATAATATAATTAAATAAGTATATTTAATGTACTAAAATGTTATTATACTGATGGAATAACTATTTTATACTTCCTTTCCATCCAAAAGAAAATGAAAATGTCAATTGTGTATACGTGTAGACTGTCACCTCCACGAAACGATACATTTTATTTTTTACCACCACCCTAAAATGATGGTTAAAAAGATAGATTTAATTGATATATATTATATTTATGAAATAATTATTATTAAAAAAATATAATTATTATAATGAAAATATAATATATTATCAACCTTCTTACCCTATCATCCATTGTAAAATGGAAACGTCACTTGTGCGTACCTGAAGACTACCACCTCCATGAATGACACATTTAGTTTTTCAATACTATCTTACATGGATGATAATAAATATTTATTTAGTAAATTAATATTATATTAATTATATTATTGTTATTTTTAAAGGGTAAACCATTATATACTTTATTTCCTTTCATCCATTATAAAAATGAAAACATCACTCAAGTGTACATGTAGATTACCATGACCATAAAACAATATACTATGTTTTTCATAACTAACTAACATTGATGTTTCTAAAAGTATATTTAATGTTTAAAAATAATCATTATAAAATTTTTAATACTCTTTAAATGATGGAACCCTGAACCCTTTGACTATAGCCACACTAAATCTATTTTGGACTAAATAACCCTAAAACGTTTAACATGAATTTAAATTATTTAGTAACCAAATATAATGTAATACTAACTGAAATTAAATGAATAATAACAACGGAATGAGCATATGAAAGGTTATTAAGATATTAAATAATTAATATAAGTTTATTATTCAATAATTTCAAATATGTATCTAGTGATTCAGGACTCAAAGTAAGAGTTTTTTTATTTAAATCCTTATTTTAAATGTTTTAAAATTTTCTTTTCAAATAATTTTCCTCTATATTAATGTTTTTGAAATATTAAAAAATATTATATTATTTAAACTAAAATTAGTAATTAGAGACATTTCAAACTATCATTAATTTTATTTTTAATGGTTTTAAAAGGAATCTTTTCATTGTTTTTAATATGGGTTATTTTTGACTTTCATTATAAAAGTGAAAAAGAATGTTTTTTAATGTTTACCACATGATAAAATTTTCTCTATATCAAAGACATTATTCTTTATAAATATTACACTACAAATTTATATGATTTTTCAAAGAATATACTATTTACTTTTTCTAGTAATTTTTTGTTTTTTTACAAGTTCTTAAAAGAAAAGGATATTTCCTATTATTTTATGAGATAATTGAAATTGGTTTTAATTATTGTATAAAATTCGAATTCTTATGAGATTTATTATGGAAATGAAAAATTTTATGTGTTTCATTTATGTTACGGTTCTTGTACATTATTTATTATGGTAGGAAGGTCTAGTATAGTCCAATAATACATTGGGTAAAGATTTTTTCTCTAGGTAATATATGTTGGGTTAACTAATTTGGTTATTCCATTTTGAAGGGTGATTATAAGAGTGATATGAAGATAATTTACTAAGGTAGCTACATGATTTTGTTTGAACAAAAATTTATTTTTATGAATATATTTTTATTTCATAAGGTAACTAAATGAGTTTATAAATTAAGGAAATTTTATATCCTCTTAAGATAAATGGGTTTTTTGGGAAACATTTTCTTATTTTTTCAAGAAACCATAATGATAGTGATTTTTAATTTATGATAAATTATAAGTTGTTTTATATAAAACTTTGGAAAAAATATTCTCGTATTTATTTTTAAGTAAATTATTATTTGAGATCAAGGTTTATTATTTCAAATGGTAAATTTGCTTATGGGTGTTGTTGAATTTAACATGGGCCAATAGGTTTCTTTCCTTTTTTATATCCCTTACAGAGATTTATTTTGTTCATATGATGTTTTGAAAAGTTTTTCATAGGGAATAAAGATGTGTAGGAATTATAGAAAGGTCATTGATGAAACATATTTAATGAAGAAAATGTTTCATGAATGAAACAAGTGTAAACATATGTACCTATTTTTTGTGTAAAAAATATACACCATGTGGAAATATATAATTTTTCATGCAGTAGTTTTAAAAATTCTCTAAAAATATAAACCTAAAATATCTTAAAAATTTATGAAATTATAATCCTATATTATACTCATAATTATGGGTTGTTTAAGATATAGGTTGTTATAGCCTATCTAACCAAGATCCCAAGGCAACCTCTAGCTCATCACACTCATCATCCACTATATAAAGGAGCATGATAGTCTATAAAAAACCACATCAATAGATCATACTAGATTTTCTCACTCAACCATGAGATAAATATAAATTAACATGCATCGAAAAAACTCTTACCAATATCTAAACTATGGAGAGGTATTTGAACCTCGCTGAGTAACCATAAACTGATCGAGGGAGTGATCAGCCTCACTAGTAGTGAATCTACATCAGACCATCCTATACAGTGGGATAATCCACTCTACACTAGAGTAAATGTTTTACAAGGAGGGGTAATAAACCCTAATATTATATCCACCTAGTTAAACTACAAATGAGATGATTTGTAATATAGAATGGAGTCCCAGTATGCATAACCTAACTACTTGGTAAATTCAGTACACAACTCTATGACTCTGACTCACCCAAATCCATAAACCATTAAAATGTATCTATAATCATAGAGAGGGAACCATTACTCATTGGAAGGAACCTCAATTAAGGGATTACTGACCCATGTGTGTGTTTTTATGCCAGAATGAAGCTATTATATGATAGGAATACCAACTCCTTTGATAGACGATCTTGTACTCCAATGTGTGTGTGTGGGGGGGGGATACCGACTATACCATAAATAGACCCCCACATAGAGGATCCCAAGCCTCGAGTAAATAATTGAAATACCAACCTTATCTATAGGATGATATATTGATTTTGAAACCTTGATATATAAGGGGAATACCAAACCTATATTTAAACTGACTCTGTCAAACCTTGATATCCATATAGTTCTCACGAAGAACCATTCCCTAGTATCCACAAATTTTCTATGGGTTTACCAAACCCTTATCTCTCTAGTATCCACAAAATTACAAGGGTTACTCATGTCCTAATATCCACATAGTTTCAAGGGGGTTTATCGAGATAGAATCAACAAAAATATCACACATCCTTGTGTAGTCCCATCACTCCCATCATCCAGATATGGTAAATCTCACACCACTAGCTAAATCATTTTCTTAAGGTAAATAAGTATCATTTTTTCTTGGTAAAATCTCAAGGGGTATCATATCATATTGTGAAAACCATAGGAATGCGTGGCCACTACACCCTTGATGGGATCACCAATCTATCAACCAAACATACGCACCTTCAAGAATTTCGACCCCACATGTCATGAACCAAAATTACGAGACACTTATATTCAAACTCTATCCCTAGAACCATTTTATTTGATACTAATCTGATATAACCAACCCTACTATGTTTTCTCCTAGGCTAGAAATAATCCAAGTGTGTACCACCCCAAGACCACCCCCATCAAATCAAGGGTTTGTGACTATCACTAATAGGAAATAACATACATATAAGAGGTTTTATCCAATACAACCTGAAATAGATATAAATAATTTCCCAACAATAAAATATCTATATCCACATAGGATACACATAACTAATTGAAATGAGAAAAAAATGAATGCATAAATATACTAAATATCACAGGGGTACATAATAGAAATTATAATAAAAAAGGGAAAAATAATAAATGTTCCAACAACCAAAAAACATTTGAACTTAAGAAAATGAGAATAAAGGAATCACCACACTATACCAACTCCATCCTTGATAACTTCCATGCATGAATCCTACTAAACTCCACTAAGCTCTATCCCTTTCTAGCTCTATTCCCACTGAAATCCCCACCAACCTGTATGCCTTATGAATAAAATAATATGTGTGGGCATAGAGATTGTGTAGGGGTGAGTATAAAAATACCCAGAAATATTACCCAAAAACATAAAGGACCTTAGCCTATAGCTTAGATAATTACCACGGGCTGAACCATACAGCCACTCGACTCCAAGAAAAAGGGGAAGAACATAAAAAGGGAAGAAACATAGGCTTTAAATCTCAATATACCCTCAATTAAATCTAATTTGGTAATAAAGGATGAACTGATAGTTTACATTCACTATAAAATGGGGGTTCCTCAAATAAACCACATTTCCTAGGGGAACGAACCTCTCTACTCATCTGCTATATAGGATATCGGGGGTATCAAATTTGGTAGATCATAAACCGAAGGGGCTCATCATCCAAGGGATAATCCTCATACACTACCATTATCACTCAACATTATACATAGAGAATAGCTGAACTCATTGATGTACCATTTTCCAAGAAAAATTCCTTATTCCCCAAAATCCCATTCGATCATTTTTTAGTTATTACCCCCATTCCAAGGGGTAGTTCCTACCCTCATACCACTAGAGGAAAGAAATATCCTAATCTATACTAGTATAAATTACATCTACATCAATCCCCTGATTTGATACCACAACTGGGAATGCCATGCCATGCTAGGTTATGTCAACTATCTTAGGGGGTTACCAATGCCGAATATCCAAAATATTTTAACTAATTGGTAACTATAACCATCATGTCACTGCTCATTAGAACATTAGGGAACTTTTTTCCTTAGATACACATATATTTTGGTCGAGGGAATATATAAATCTCATCTCCATACCACTATTACCTCATCTTTATCAGAACTGAAGGTTGTATAACAAATTAATAGTGAATATCCTATATTCAACACTACCCACTTTCTGTGGCCATATATTAAAGTGAACTTGGGAAAGTGAAGAAATCAATTGACTATAACATAAAATGACCACAAAGGATAATATAAAAATGTAGGGAACTGCCAATTTCCCATCTTCCAATCTAAACCACATGTACTAACTCTAACTCATGGGTGAATGATGAGTAAATCTCCTTAAGTTATCAATAAGTCACTTTAGGATACCCTGCTACATAGTGGGAAATATTGAAGACTAACCATAACTTTAATGTCAGTCATAAAGAAATAAATTTAATATACACATAAATTTCCATGTAAAAAACCTTGTATTTCTGAATATATCTCAAAATTATGATATAAAGGAAAAATACTCAGAATGATCTATATATTTGTCTAACATAGAAACCAGGGAAAAAATGGTGAAAAACACCCCACAAAGGTAGTGTTTGTGAAGGGGCAGTACCTTGGAACACCACATGGAACATTAATAGAGGTTTTGAGTGTTTCCACCATATGGTTCTATGAATTACTAGTTTCCCCTCCCACTTCCTCATTCCGCTCGCGACGGCCCTCATGGCCATCGCCTCTAGATACTTATGTCAACTATCGATGTGAACATCATCCTAGCCATCATCACCAGTTTTCGCTTTATAGGACCCCCATTTGTGTATCCTTCCAATCATGAAGGCATTGAGAACCACCACTACCAATCACCCCATAAAATATGTTTGAACTCACACACTTAGCTAAGTTTAATCCACCATGAAGATGTCGTCTTTTTTATCATTGCTTCAAGTCATCATGAACATGCTCAACTCATGACCTCCCTTCTTTGTCACATCACTTCCCATGGCCAGTGACCCATATCTATTTTGATAAAGCATGCATGAATCAAACATGGGAGAGAAATTTGATGATTATAAAATAAAACCACCTTGGAAAAAATAAAATAAAATAAACCATGAGATAAAATTTATCCCAAAAAATCAGACCATGGGGATCCAAATCCAATAAAAACCTAAAATTGGTAAATTTATCAATAATTTACCCAAAATGGAACAAAAAAAAAATAAAGAGCCCTACCATAATGGTTGATCACCTACACCTCAATCTGATCTGTCAATCTGATGATATAATCACCCCTTGGTTCTCATTTCTTCTAAAACATCCTCATCTCCCTCTCAATTCCATGATAGAATTTGAGTATCTACCTCTATAGGATGGGTTAAAGTATTCTTAAATATGGGGTGGGGGGTTAGGGTTAGCTAATTAATTAATTAATTAATTAAAATAACATTAATTAGTTTCTACCCACAAGTGGTCCAAACTCTATAAACCCAATGAAAACTAAATTTACAATTCTCTTTGGTTAAAACTCATGTTATAGGTAGAATCATGATGTCATAATTCATGGTTAGTGGACTGTTTAAGAGGAAAATCACAAAACGTGAGAATGTGTGTGAAAGGGATAAAAATAAATTTTTATTCTTAATATATCTTTATTGATGCTCTACCACACCTATAATTTCATGTTGGGTCATCTTGGGGATACACACCCAATTCCATAATCTATAGGTCTCATATTTTTTTTGTGGTCATCTAATAGGGTACATTTATCATTTTATGCCTAAGGAGGCATCGAGGCTCTGGAACTCAATTTTGAGCTATGACTTTTGAATGAGAAGACTGGGGTTTCTACATTATATATGTGTATGTTTATATATATATATATATGATTATATATTATAAAATATATAAATAATATACTAAAATAACATTGCCTATAAAATGAATATTAAAAAATATGGTTCGTGTTAAAATACAAATTTATTATCAATCTAATATTTATAATTTATATAATAAAAAGTTATAAATATTATATTAATAAATTAAAGTATTTAATAATTTATTTAAATACACTAAAAATTTATATTTATATATTGTTATAATTTAATGAAATAAATTCCCTAAGCACCTATAATATTATTGAATAAGATTTCTATAGACAACAAGGGATGTGTCACTTCCCACAAGTTACGAGACCCAGATGGGGTGTGGGAGGTCCAGCAATATTCCTAATAATAAAGGTATGGACTGCACTATTATGTGAGTACTTTTTATAATATGGGTGGGTGACCTCAAAAAAACAAGAAATATATATCTAATAAAAAGGCCAATGTCAACAATATTGATTTGGAGTGCATTGGTAGGCAGGGAATACACTATTTTAGTGGTTTTAGAGCACATGGTCACTAGTTGACATCCTTTGGAAATGCATTTAGGTGGATATTGTTATAATTTTATGAAAAACTTTCGCAAAGTACTTATGACATGGTTGTATAAAACTCCCATAGACAGCCTGGGATGCGTCACTACCCCTAAGTTGCGAGCCCCACATGGGGAATGGGAAGTCCAAGAATATGCATGATAACAAGGGTGTGGAACTCATCTTTTGTTAAGGTATTTTTAAAATATGTATGGGCTACCCAGTTAGAAAAAAAATCATGTTACCAATAACACGACTAGATTGAACAATACCACATCACAAAGCATTGGTCTGTGGGGTAACACTATTTCAGAATTGTTGGTCCCACTCTGTGGTTTGGGTTGTGTTTTTTTTAATGGACATATAGTGTTAACATTATGTTAGTATGTGTATGTAAAATCTTGGAATTATTTTTGAGTTACCAATTATATCAATGTGAAGAAGAATCATTTGGAAATTTTTTGATGTTCCCAAGGGATTTTGGGAATTATTTGGGGGTGATCAAGAAAGCTAGAGATGTATTCTATTATATACATGTTGATTGAAGTGAATATTGGGTTCTACAAAGTACAAAGTATATATATAAATATATATTTCTTGGATGAATTTTATGATGATTAAAAGTGAATACTTTGAATTAAAAATATCCATCCTTCTGATTGTAAGCTTGGAAAATGTAAAATTATATTTGAAATTATTTTTAAAAAGTTGAGTTTAAAAAAAAACAGGGAATTGAGTTGAAGGCCTTTAAAAATAAAGTTACAAGTTTTCTTGTCCCTACCACTAAAATTTGAAGATCACTATGTATTTGGTAAACCCCTACTCTTACTTGAGACAAAAAACATGGTCAAATATAAGGAAAATAAACCATCTGAGTAGCCTAGTCATCTTGAACATAACTGATCCATTCTCATAGACAAGATCCACCCTTGAGTAATGAATTTGAGGAATTAATTATATGGCTGAGAGAGTTCATAGGTAGAAAAATTGAAGGTAGGTGAAGGGTTTTTAGTATCCACACATGCAGGTTGTCATAGTGGGCCATGAGAGAGACTTAACTCCCATTCGACTTGACTGATTTTATAATGAAGCATGATTATTTATTAAAGAGTTACATTATAATGGAAACTTTGATGTGGTATAATAGATGTAAAACAATTTTCATCCATTTAAATGATATGGATAGACACATAATTTTAAAATGAAATGAAATTATTTCATTTCACCCTCTTCATTGTGTTTTTAGAAAAATCATGCTACTAATTTCATGAGTTTCACCATGAGAGTCTCGGCTAGAGAATTAAAAAATGATTATATTTCTATTTGAGATTATGAACAAACTCAGAGTATGTTCAAGGTGTTTATTTTGAATCGATGCAAGAAGAAGTATATATTTTTACACTATTGAAATTCAATTCTTGAATATGATAAGAACACTGTAAGATGATTAAAATAAGTGGATACTAAATGTTATAGGTAATTCATTTGAATGACGAGGATAATATTTAGTTTATAAAAGTAGATAGAAATCTCTCAAAATGATACATGAATCTGGATGGGAATATGATGACATAATGTAATTTGTGATATTAATCTTGAAATATCATGATTCTCATGTCGTTATTCTAAATTTTAAGAAAAATAAAGAAATATAGGATATAAAATAATATTATATTCAAACAAAATATCTGAGATATATCCTATGATATTCCACTATAGAAGTATGAAGGATATCATTATATCCCTTGTTTACTACATATGTGAGATGACCTATTGAATTATTTAATTGTTGTATCCAAGAGATTGATGAAAATTGAGGAAGATATTGGGGCTGTTCTATCCAGGGGATATATGAATATATTTACAGTATGATCTACATCTAGGTGAAGCAATCCAAGTATTGTGTTTAAAGAAGTTTAGTTTGTTCCATCACTTGTACTATTCCAAGTCTAAACCATTTACTGAGATTTTTATGATAATAAATGGGAAAATGTGTGCATGGGATAATAACCATGTTGTATGAGGGACATATTCATCCAGTATAGAGGTGAAAATCATTAAAAAATGCTAGTTTCATGGTGTGTGATAGAAAGTGAGATTCATTCATTTAATAAGTTAGGAGGTGGAAAAAGGAAAAATGTATTAATTTTTTTAAAATATACCAATGATAATTCTCCCCTATATCAATGTTTAGAAGATCTATTCACGATCTTATCAATTGGTATCCAAGATATAGTCACATATCTATTTTGGATTATTTTTTTTTAAATTTTAATTTATAGTTTCTCTTCCAAAGTCAATATGCAGTACAAACTTGGAAGAGACATGTCAACTATTTAACATATTCCCATTTCTTCCAAAACTCAAAATGTAAAAAGTAAAAAGGATTTGATAAATAATAATAATATTTATCTATAGATAAAATAGGAATACAAAAAATTTCAACTTGCTACAATCTTGATGTTATCTAACTGAGCATGGATATTTAAGAATTGGTCAAGAAGTAAAATATGAGAAAATTGGATAATGATTCTACTTCAAGTGCATCATATTTCTTTCATTTAGATGATTTAACTATAAATTATTATCATCTTTTAATGAATCAAGTAAATCTGATGATGACCACATTTCCAAATCAATAAGTTCAATCAATATGTCTAGATGAGTGATACATGGTTTTCTAATTCAATTAAGTATGTGTAAAAATAAAATCAATAAGTAAGTCCACAAATGTGGAAGAAAGAAGTAATCTAGACTACCTTGGAAATATTTCAAAATCATGAAATTGAAAACACTATTACAAATATTTTTTCCAATAATTATTATGAGAAATACTTGGGTGATGAACCAAAGAAATCAAAGAAGAATAATATATCCAAGAGTATTGATTTTGTTAAAGGATCTATAAAGTTAACATGTGGGAAACAGAAGAAGTTTTCCAATATAAAAAATGGTTGTTTAGTGATTTGGCCTGCAGATTTGGAGTGTGAATTGAAGAAACACAAGAAAAAACCCTTGTTAAAGGGAAAGGGGAATTTCTATATAAAGGTTTATAATTTCAATATATATTTTCATCAAATTAAAATCCAAGTGTTAAATAATAAATACATTTAAGGTGAAATAAAGATATAAAAAATTCAAATGTTTCTTTAATAATCACACCATCCCAAGAAGAAATCTTGGAGAACATAAAAGTTTCACCTAGTGATACACATTCCTTAATTTCTTATGAAATGAATAAAATTAAACACATATAGTTTTCTATTATAATAAATAAGACTATTCAACCTAGGATAACAATATTATAAAGTTCTTAAGCTATCATGAAGAGTATTCCTAGACTTGTTGTTCAAAAGGAAAGAGATACTTAGTTGAGAAAAAATACTCAACCGTGTTTCTCTCACTAATGAGAAAATAGGTTTTAATTTATTCCATAATTTTTTGTATATTATTTTTGTTCTAACCATGTAGGGAATTTAATGTGATGGTAGTTATTAGAAGGATTACTAAGGATGGAATGTGAGCTATCAAATCTAGACAACAGATTTGATGAAGTATCATATTGGTTTGATCTCAACATTATAAACCATGTAGTATGATTAATGAAATAATCAAACTTGATTAAGGATTTGATGGTATGTACTATTTTATAGAGAGAAAATTAGAGGCCTAAAGAACATATTATTAAAGAATCCACTAGGTTGAGAGTATCCCTTAAGAGGGAGTTTCTTGAGGAGCTTCTAAAGTTTGTAAATTCCTTACATATATGAAATTCTAGAAGGTACATAAAGAATAGTTATTGGATGTTATGTTTTGGTATTGTTACAAATTTTTCTTTTCAATAATTGGTTCAGATATTAAGGGGGATAAATTATTTTTCAATTAAATGAAAAATATAAATTTGAGAAGTTTTGGGGGGGTGTTTAAAATTAAAACTTGATAGCAGTGACTTGATATTTTTAATCTATGTACTGAGTGAGACCAGGAATTAAAGTTTAGATAAAATGTATATGAATACCTGTGACAACTAATGTTAATAATTTTGGTCAACCTAAAATAGTTTGATCACTCCCTGAGGAAGTTAGTTGAAAAGTGATAACAATTGGCATCATTTTATTTTGATAAATAGACATCTTTATTATCAAATTAAAACACTCATGGTTTATACACTTATCATGGATCACATATACTTTGAGTGGGATTAATGAGAGAACATTTATTAAGAATGAATTGATACCGGCCTCTTCCATTTAATTGGTATTTTTTATCAATAAGGTGGATAAATGAAAATTAGAGAAGTTAATGAGAATACAGGGGGAGTATAAATACAAAGAACATATTGAATTAGCATTTTCTATCATTGGTATTTACAAAAAATACAAAAGGATAGATTTATTAGTCCACTTTGTGGTTTGTTTTGTGTTTCCTTTCAATAGATATGGAGTGTTAACACGATTTTGTTATGTTTTTGTAATGTCTTGGAAGTAGTTTAGAGTTCCCAGGAATATTAATGAGAAGAACGATATGGAAGTTGTTTGAAGTTCCCAAGCAGTTTTGAGAATAAGTTAGGGCTGATCAAGAGAGTAAGAGATCCCTTATATTATATAAATATCTGTTAAAGTTAATTGTGGGTTCTAAAAAGTTAAAATTCAATAAATATATTTATTGGATAAAGTTAAGGATTCTTAAAATAGAGTAATTTGAATTTAAGCGTTCCATCTTTTTGATTATAATCATGAAAAGTTTAAAATTATGTTGATAATTATTTGGAAAAATTTGAGATTTAAGAATAATAGAAAATTGTGTTAAATGATATTGATGTTTAAGTTGGAGGCTATCATGCTGCTTCCACTACATTTCAAGATCACTATGTATTAAAAAAATACATACTTTTACATGAGACAAGAAAATGGGGCCAACTCCAAGGTAGATTAACCATCCAATCCACCTATCCATATTGAATATAACTTGTCCAATTTCAAAGATAGGTAACACTATTGAGAGTTTAATTTGAGGGATGTATTGCATAAGAGAGAGATAATGTGGGTTAAAACATATTTGGTTGGAAAAGGGTGATTAACATCCATATGTGGATGTCGGCATGGTGGGCTAAAGGAGAGCACCAAATCCCATCAGACTTCAATGGGTTGGATGTAAAGCACGATTATTTATTAAGGAGTTCCATCCCAAAGGAAACTTCAATGTAGTATAGGAGACATGATACACAAATCTATTTAAATGATATGAAAACACATGTAGTTTCTAAATTCAGTGAAATCATTTAATTTCACCTTCATCCTTATGCTATTTGAATAATTGCACCACTGGTTTCATAAGTAATTCCATGACAATCAAGCCCAATGACTCCAAAATTTATTATATTTCCATGTGATATCATGAAATATCTAATGAAATATTCAATTTAATTCAAACCACATTGGTGGAAGAAGAAGTGAACATTGTTATATTATTGTAAGTCTATTCTTGTATATGAGAAGAAAAATATAAGATGATCGATATAAGAGGAAATAAAAAGATGTAGATAATTCATATGAAGGATGAGGAGAATATTTATTTCATCAAAAGTAGAAGGTGATATATTTGGAGGATAAAATATTTTGGATGTGAATATGATCTTAACAATTAAGCTTTGTTATTTATTGTAAAATATCATGATACTCATATTGTGATTCTAGAAATTATGAAAAAGAAAAATTATAGGATAGAAAAGAATATTCTGGGGAAACCATGATGCATGAAAGAGCTATATGCTAAGGTAGATGCTACACTAAAATGTGAAGTTTAAAATTGGGAAGAATTCAATCACTATATTTTTGTGGAGATTTTTTTAGGTGGGAAGCTTACCTATGGAAAATGACGAGGCAGACCTCTTCATGGTTCAATTTTGGTGTATGTTTTGGTTATCATTGAAAAATTATGAAACAAAATAAATAAAAGCGTTGAAATGATATTCTATCCATTTCAGAAAGAATAGTATAGATCATATTAAAGTAAAACAAGAACAAAATTATTACCACACCACAGTGATGATCACGGTGAGATTAAAAAATACTTAAGAGAAATGATGAGACTCAATCTTATCATATTCAATGTTGTAATGATGTCCAAAAGTAGGAGATTCATGGAGAGCCTTACACTATAAAGAAAGTAATCCATAACCATTAACTAATATTTCATGATAATTCATGCATAAACAGATTCATTTTTATTATGTGGAAGTTGTTTTGTTTTATAAAGAGAAGGAATTTCCAATATCAAGAGGAAAAATAATAATGGAATACCAAGTCAACATGAATACTAATAAAGAAGAATATTTGAAAAGTCAAGATTTAGTGAGATTTGAATAACCAATATTCATGGATATTATAATTTTGAATGATGAGATTAATATTTACATAAAATGAATATTAATAGGATAATAATGAAAATGAAAAATGTATTCGATTGTGTGAGGCTGAATATTTTGTAGTAAAGAAGAAATGGAGGAGAAAAAATATAGAACCTGCCACAAACTCATAGTATCAAAGTGATAAATTGAACCATTTTTGTATAAAGGGAAGAATAGCCTTTTCACACTTATAATAAAGTATGAGGAGGGGAGATTTTGGTCTTGATAACTACCCATAATATTCAGGAAAACGATTTGAGATCAATCCTACATCATTCAAATATATAAGTCCAAATAAGAACATTAAAGCCCTTGATTACTGCATATGTAAGACAAACTATTGATTTTGTGATTGATGTATCCTAAATATTATGACACATTGAGGACGATACCACAACCATTATTTCCAAGGGAGACACAAATATATTCACTGCATGATCTACTTTAAGGTGATACAAGCAAAATATTATGTGTGAAGAAGTTTGGTTAGTGATAAGACTTTTATGGGTCCAAGGACATAATTTTTCCCAATATTTTTATGACAATAAGAGGATTTTGTGCATGTGGGATAATAACTATGAAATATCGATAAAAAGTCTTCCATATTGGAGGAAAACCTTGTTAACAAATGCTGATGTCTTAGTGGATTCATTACTTGTTATTATCTATTCATACTAACGAAAGAAGAAATACGGTGGGATAGAAATAGAGATTCCTTCACTGAATAAGCGAGGAGGTGAAAAAAAGAAAAGGTCTTTAATTGGTTTAAAAGATACCAACACTAATTCTCACTTCTCATTATTGGGCAGATCCCTTCACGATCCTATCATATATAATATATATTTTTTTAATAATTAAATAAATATATTAATGTATATATATTCATTTAGGTATATTTATATTTATATAAGTAGGTAAATATAAATATATATGTTAATATATTTTTTGGTGTTGTGATGCAAATTCTTTTTTATATGTCCTAAAAAGCTTGTGGTGCAACAAATTTTTTTTTTTGAAAGAATGGGGGGTCAGTATTTGTATGTATATAAAATATGTATGTATGTGTGTTGTATGGAGTCATGCATTCATGTATATATATATATGTATGTATTTATGTATGTATGTATGTGTATATATGTATGTATACATTTATATGTTTATATATATATATATGTATTTTTATGTGTATGTGTGTATGTATGTATATTTGTATGTATATAAGCATGTATATATGTATAAGTGCATGTATATATATATATGTATGTGTATGTATGTGTATCTACATATGGATGCCTGTATGTGTATGTGTATGTGTATGTCTATGTATGTGTTTGTGTATTTGTATGTGTATGCATGAATGTATGTTTGTGTGTGTGTGTGTGTCTGTGTATGTGTATGTATGTGCATGGGTGTTTATTTACATGTATTCATGTGTATGTGTGCATGTGTATGTATCTATGTGTATGTATGTTTTTGCTTATGTATGTGTATGTATATATGTATGTGTATATATGTGTATATATTTCTATGTATGTATATATATATGTGTGTATGCATATGTACATGTATGTATGTATATGTGCATGCATATATATGTATATGTATGCGTATGCATCTCAATGCATATATATGTTGGTGTATGTGCATGTATGCACATGTATGTATATGCCTGTGTATATATATGAATATATCAATAAACAATATGAAGAGTCATTTGTTTTTCCAATTTCACACATCTCATTGTAGTACACACACACACACACACATGTTCCCACAATCACACACATTTGGGTATAGATAACAATATATAGGTATATTATATATATATATATATTATAGTTAGAATACATATAATTATTACTCTTATTAAAATGTAATTAATGCAATTATATATATACATATTCATTCTAATAATATATACCTGTGTGTAATTTATAAATTTAATTAAAAATTATAATTAAAATATAAAAAATAATGAATAGAATATTTTTTAAATACAACTGATTGTAAATTTAATATTTACATTTTAATTAGTACGACAAGTTGAAAATATTTTGTAGTTAAATACAATACAAATAAAACATTTATAAATATTAAAAAGATTTTCATTTAGTATAAAATATTTAATTATTTATATAATTAATACTATTTTCTAAAAAGTAACTAATAATATTTAAATAATTTTTTATAATATTAAATATTTACTAATTTATTTAACCTACGGGTCATGGTATTGTCTCTAAGCCTTCAGGCCTTGTAAGGGTTCCACCTCACCCCTTGAAAGGTGGATTATCAAAAAATAATAGAAAAATTAAGGCCTTCGGGCCATTCCGTCCACTTTTTAACAAATAAAATTTCTTAAATATTTTTTTAACAATATTAAAATGCAATTAATATATATATTATATATTGATAATTAATATTATATAAATTTCTATAATTAGTAATTTATTGTAAATATTTTGTATTTAAATGTATTTTTTAATATTCATTCATTGTTATATTAATATTTATTCATTATTTTTTTTGAAATTTATATATTTAAAACAATTTATTCATTATTTAAATTTGTTGCAATCTATGCATTTTTAATTACCACATTTTATTCATTTTTAATATTTTTTCTTTTAATATTATTTATTCATTTTTAATATATATACATTTTTAATATTTTTATAATTCATTTATTTTCAATATATATGTGTAACATCTCAGTTCCGGAAGCTTCCCAAAGGTGCCCCGTACCTGGTTGGTCATATGGCCTCAAGTGCATTTCCCCGAATGCTAGAGGTTGCCGACTAGCAACGAGGGCCTTGGGTTTGATAGTGGGGAAGCTATGCCCTCAATGGCAGATTAACACAACAGATGTAAGCAAAAAGACAATCGCGGAAGAAGTAATAATATTTTCAAAAGTAAACAGCAGAAGGCTGGAAATAATAAACTAGCGAACACATATATATGAATGATGCATGATATATATATCAAGGAAAGCAGCCAAACAAATCACAATACTAGGGTACAAAACAGTACTAAACCAAATTACAAAAGAAAATAGGTAAAAAACTCCCCAACATCGCAAGCCTATGCTTGGTCCTGTGCTCTCCAACTCCACAGCAATCAAGTACCTAAAGTAGAAGGACACTTGCCCTTATCTATACTTGCAATAATATCATCTGTTTGGGCCCAAAAGCATGGCCCAAACTGGGTGTGAGACTAAATCCCAGTAAGCAACCACCACAAGATCTGTGCCTAAAATTTAGTGAATATATGGTGGGTAACAAGTAAAAGGAAGCATTAACAAGGAAGTACTTAGTAGTAAACAATCCATAGTTTCAATACATTCAGTTTCATATATCAAACAACAGTTAATCAAAGCATGTAACCCTCTGGGTAGTACTCTCAGACTAACCACTCTGGTTCAACCAAAATAAGGATAGATATTCCCAAGACTCTCTGAGGAAGCACTCAGTGTTAATTTCCTTTATAGTTATGTGTGATTCAAAGACTCTCTGAGGAAACACTCACCGTCAATCCCCCCTATAGTCTTTCAGGGGTAACTACAAGCTCTATGAGGAAGCACTCAATGTCAATTCCTCCTATGGCCTCATAATGTATCTATAGACCATATGAGGGAGCACTCAACGTCAATCCCCCCTATGGTCTCGCAGCGTGACAATTATAACAGACACTCTGGGAAAGCCCTCAACACCAATTTCCACCATGGTCCCACTACAACAGGTTCCCGCAACCCCGTGTAAAGAAAACATGAACAAACTATGAACAACATCCATAGTGAACCCCTAGGACTACTTGGCTAACAACCTATAACATATCATCATATCAGATAAGATAAAACACTCCATCCTACAATACTAGGCATAGAAAACAAACAACAACCTAAAAGGAAGAACTAGAAAAAACAGTCAAAATGAGCAACGAGGGAAAAAACTCCAAGGAAAAGAAATTTACCCCATTCATATGAAATCAAACTCTACTCAAGCATACAAGAATAACAGGAAATTAATAAGGCTAAGACCGTAAATACGCAAAACCCCATTTAAGGGTTTCAGGAAATTTTGCACATAAAACCCAAAGACTGTCTATGGAAAGGCACAAACCACCTACCTCGGTGTTGGGAGATAAATATACATGAACATCAAGACTTGAATCACCCAAGAACACTGTAGATCTATAAAAATACTCAAAATGTTCAATGGAGGATAACTTGAGAAATAAAAGGAATCCGTAAAAGAAGCTCAAGAAAAAGGAAGATCTTACCGTTGCGGTCCCAACGCAATCGATGACAGTCGATTCGGAGAACAGACGCTCGCTCGGGGGATTGGAGAATATTAACGGTTGTACGGGTTCTCTTGGATGAACCAAACATAGAAGTAGGGATTTCTGGTGATTAGACGCGACCCCGGTATGTTTAATGAAAAATAAATAAATACACGGTGTGTACTTTAGAAGTACACAGTGTGTACTTGCCTTTTCTATACTCCGCATTAGGCGGTCTCCAGGTCACCACATGGCCGTGTGCACAACTACTACACGACTAGAACACGGCTATCCGCGGTAACCGAGTACACTACGTGTACTTCAAAAATTTCTAAAAACTCCTCTTTTTCTAAAAATCAACCAGAAAAGGAAAACATACCTGAAAAAAAGATCTGGGTTCTTACAAACTTCCCCAATTAACGAAATTCATCCCCAAATTTTCCTAGAAAGGCTGTGTAGAAGAATAAATGCTAAAAAACTCTGGCCACTGTGATCGTACATCGGCCTCCCTCTCCCAAGTCTCATCCTGCACTCACCCGTACTGCCATAACACTCGTACTAGAGGAATAGACCGGCCATAGAGAACCTTCGTACTTCGATCAAAAAACCAGATAGGATGATCCTCAAATGAGGCATGCACCTCTAACTCAACCTCCTCTAGTTTTAAAACATGAGATGGGTCTGAGAAGTAACGTTGAAGCTGAGAAACTTGGAATATGTCATGCATATCCTGGTACCTCTGAGGTAAGTACAACTGATAGGAAACCGGTCCAACTCTCTCCAATACCTCAAAGGGCCTGATATACCTCGACATAAGATTACCATGTATCCTAATCCTTCTGTGTCCCAACCTTGGTGTGACACATAGGATAACCTGACCCCAACCCTGAACTCCAGTGGTCATCTCTTCTGATCTGTATAAGACTTCTGTTGAGACTGTACAATAGCCATCCTCTTCTGAATCAACTCTATCTTCTCTCTGGTATCTTGGACAAGACAAGGTCCCAACATAACTGCCTCTCCTGCCTCAATCCAGCATAAGGTTGATCAGCATGGCCTACCATACAAATCCTCATAAGGTTCCATATGAATAGTTTCTTGAAAACTATTATTTTATTCAAAATCCACAAGAGGTATGTGCTTCTCCCAATAACCTCCAAAATCCCGGATGCATGCTCGAAGCATGTCCCCAAGTACCTGAATCATACGCTTGGACTAGACATCTGTCTGGGGGTGTACTCAAAAGTACTTGTGTACCCAAAGCCTTCTGTAGCCCCTTCTAAACCTGAGAAGTAAAGCGTGCATCCCTATCTAATACAATGGAGGGTAGAATCCCATGTAGACATAAAATCTCTTCGATGTACAACTTCCCCAGCTCATCAACACTAAAATTATCCTTGATTGGAAAGAAGTGACCTACCTTTGTGAGTATGTCAATGACAACCCATACAATATCATTCCCTCAAGGCGACCTTAGTAAACCTGTCATGAAATCCATCCTGAAATCATTCCACTTCCACTCAGGAATGGCTAACTACAGCAAAAGCCATGCTGGTCGCTGATGCTCCACCTTCACCTGCTGACAGGTGGAACACCTCATGACGAAACCAACAACATCTCTCTTTTTTTACTTTTCCACTAATACTGATGGTGAATATCATGATACATCTTGATGACACCAGGATGAACTGCCCAAACTGAGGAATGAAAGTCAAGCATCATCTCCATGCATATATCTACTGGAACCCAAACACACCCCTGGGAATGCATGATCTCATCCTCGCCTATGGTCCATTTATGAATAGGGTTCTCTCCTGACACGCTTTCCCATTGGACTAGGTCTTATGAATCTGGTAGCTTCCTTATTCGAACTTGATCAAGAAGAGTAGAGATAACAGCTACATAAGAAAGAAAAGTCTGCCCCTATCTATCGTGAATCTCCAAAAGTATCTCAGAGAATAGAGCCATAAGCTGCCACTCACTACTGGACTCCTGAACTGCCTGTATTTGAGTCCTCTTGCTCAATGCATCAGCCACTGCGTTGCCTTTTCCCGGTGTGTAGGCAAGATCAAAGTCAAAGGACTGAAGGTACGCAACCCACCTTCACTTTCTCAAATTCAGATCACGCTGAGTGAAGATTTACTTGAGACTTTTGTGATCGGGAAAAACTACAAAATTCTCTCCCAAAAGATAATGTCTCCAACAGTGTAAGGAATGAACAACTGCCGCTAACTCTAGATCATGCGTTGGGTAATTCCTCTCATGTGGCTTCAACTGCCAAGATATGTACGCAACGACTCCTTTCCCCTGCATAAGCACAACTCCTAGACTGATACCTGAATCATCATAGTAAACAATATATCTCTTTCCCGGTTCTGAAAAAACTAGTGTCGGTGCTGAAGTAAACCACCTTTTCAACTTCTGAAAGGCTGACTAAAAAGAATCTGACCACAAGAACTTTTCACCCTTCTTAGTTAGACCCTTCAGTGGTGCTGCTAAGCATGAAATGTTCTGTATGAAGCATCTGTAGTATCAATCCAGCCCTAGAAAACTTCATACCTCAAAGACATTCGTTGGATGCTCTTAGGAAACTGCTGCTCTCACTTTATCTGGGTCGACTAATACTCCTGTCCCTGAGATAACATGACCCAAGAAGTGAATCTGGTCTATTCAAAAGTGGCATTTTGATAGCTTAGCATATAAATGATGCTCTCTCAGTGTACTCAAAACTATATCAAGATGGGTAGCATGGTCATATCGAGTATGAGAGTACACCAAGATATCATCCACGAAGACAACCAAGAAAGAATCCAAGTATGGATGGAACACTCGGTTCATCAGTTCCATGAAAACTGCAGGTGTGTTCACAAGACCGAACATCATAACCACATACTCATATTGACCATACCTTCTCCGGAAGGTTGTGATAGGTATATAATATGGTCTAACGTGAAACTGATGATAATTGGATATCAAGTCAATATTCGAGAACACATGGGCTCCTCAAAGATGGTCAAAGAGATCATCAATCCTCGGTAAGGGATATCGGTTCTTGACCATCAACTGGTTCAACTTCCGATAATCCACACAAAGCCTAAGGGTACCATCTGCCTTCTTTACAAATAGGATAGGAGAACCCCATGGAGAAGTACTGGGTCAGATGAAACCCTTTGCCTGCAACTCTTCCAACTACTTCTTGAGCTCTTGTAACTCTAGTGTAGCCATAATATAAGGAGGAATGGACACCAGTGCTGGGAAATATGGGAAGTAACTCCTCCTAACCCATGATGATCGGGTCCTGCTTTTCTCACCTGGACATCCCATTCTCCCTTGTTAAGAAATGATCCATCTTCTGGTGATGTGAAACTCACCCTATGGTGATAAAAGTCGACGAATTCCTGGAAGGGAACTAACTAGTCCATTCTGAGAATTAAAACATAGTCTGTAATCTCTTGGACATAAAGGTCCCATAATAAGTGACACCCACCAACCTCAAGAGGACACTTCTTGCATTGACACACACTAGCCGTTCTAGTTTCCAACGGAGTGTCTAGTATCGAGATATCAGCAGAAGAAAAGATGAAAAGCCCAATGATCTCCAAAATAGTAACATATATATGGCTATGGGAAGCCCTTATATTGAAAAGAGAAGAAGTTAAAAATGAGGAAACTAAGATCATAACTCAAATTGTAGAGGGTCTGGGATCCTGATCCTGCTGGGTCTTCTCCACTGCAAAAGTATGACCTGTACCGCGACCCTGTGACCCTGCCTGACAACTCTGAGCTGATCCACCCTGATGTCGCTGAAATCCCGGCGAATGGCTACCACGGTCACAACCTCCAACTGAGCCCGAAAGGCCAGAAGAACCCCAGATCCTAGACTGAAGAGGGACTGGTGGTGCTGCTCCTAAACGAGGAGTCATAGAAGGACCCCTATCCCCAGCTGATAGTGAGAGGATGTGACATAAGTGCTGATGGTGACCCATCTTTCCGCATGATCGACACTCCATTGGGTCTCTCGGGAAATGTGGCCTCATATTCCTGACCTTCCCACACTGGTAGCATACCACCTGGATACCCAAAGGTCCATCTCGCCTACTCGAATATTCACGTGTAGTCTCCCGACTACACTTCCTGCTATCAGTTAGCGAATAACTAACTCTGGATGCTGAACCACCCTGGCATACAGCTCCATAATCCCTTAGATTATGTTCAGTGATCAACGCCTGGTTGATGGTAGAAGATATCGAAGTCAACCTGAAGATGTTCACCTGATCCTGAATGTCCTGCCTGAGACCGTTCTCAAACTTCCTTACTAGAAACAACCCATGTCCCCCTAGAAAGGGTTTAAAGTGTTGCAGCTCAGTGAAGCGAGAGGAATACTCCATAACTGAAAGAGTACCCTACTTTTGACTCATAAAATATTGAGCTCGGTCAGCTCTCAAAGTATTCAGATAGAAGTAATCATAAAAGGTACACTGGAACTCATCCCATGCCATAACGTATTGGAACCCCACCTATGATATCACATTCCACCATCTCTTGGTGGAATCCCGAAGCATGTACGTAGCGAGATTCACCCACCTCTCTAGAGGTATCTCCAGATGCCCGAGGATCATCAGCATGGATTCTAGCAATGAATATGCAGCCTGGGGTCCTCCATCCCCTGAGAAAGTGGTAGGATACTGCTGCTAAAATACTCGCGTCAATTCTTCCATAGACGGGGCAGGAGGCGATGCTCCCTGAAAGGTCTGAATCATCCTTATAAATCCCTCTCTGAACTGTGCAGCATCACCTGTGTCATGTATAATGGCTGGTGCCAAGACTGGCATGATCGAATGATCTGCTGGAAGTCCCTGATCAGCCATGTCTGGTGTCTGATCACCGCCTTGCAACTGGAATACAACCGGAGGACATCTTGGTGGTATGACTCTGCAAGGTCAAACACACACCTTAGATCAATATTATCAAGGATTGAAAACTAGAAGTGTAAAAAAAGGTAATGGGAGAAATAAAGATTTTAAGTTTAACAAGACATGGATACACACTGTGTATGTCCACTACACGACGTGTACTTGAATCCTCTTCCCCTTCCCAAGTTCTCTTACATGGCTAAGCCACAAGGTTCACCTAGAAAAATACTACACGGTGTGTTTGTGCTAGACACGACATATACTAGACGAGCTTCACTGACCCGTGTTGTTAATGACACGGCCATATGCATGGATCACACTACACGACGTGCTTCAGATAGACACTACATGTACTTGAAGAAACTCAATCGACCCGTTTTGTTAGCTACACCGCCGAATACTTAGGTTATAGTACATGGAATGTTCAATCTTGGCATGATGTGTAACTCATAAGTGTTATCCATTCATGTCGTTAGTCACACTGGTGGTCACAGGGTCAACACAACACGATGTGTACAACCGATACACGACATGTTCCCCTAAGGATATCCCCATCCCATGTCTCTTCCCACACAGTCAGTGACATAGTTAGAGACTACATGGCGTGTACATACGGTACAAGACATGTACTTTTTTTTAAAAAAAAATTCTTCCTGAACAGAAGAACACATGGTGTATACTCAAAACTAAACGGCGTGCATTCTGTATTTTGCCCAACAATAAGCCTCCAAAACTACTCCAAAACCGATAAAAACACTAAAACAAATCTTTAAGTGCTAAATTCCAACCCGTGAGGGCCCATTCTCCCCACGAATCAAATATTGGCATCTTATACATGTTATAAACAAAGATAACAGTGTAATGATCCACCAAATTCCGGTCCATGAGGGCCCATAACACCTCAAGAACCAAATTTTGGCATTCATTCAAACGAAACCTTACACAATCAATGAACTATCAAAAAAGTAGGTATTCTATCAAGGAATCTATCACAACAACATGCGTATCTAGCATAATATCTATCACAACAACATGAAATGTCTAATGCCACCTAAATGGCATGGCAAGAATACATGACATGTGATTCTAGTATGTTCCTATATGATTCATGAGATGGAATAACCTCATCTCATTGGGTTTCAATAAATATAGAACCTCAATAACATCAACAATAACAGCACAATACATGTGAGTCACCCAACAGTGAAAATTAAATCAACTGTAAAATTGAAAAACCAAAAAAAATGCATTAATGAGGAAAATTGGATTTTCCCTGTACACGGGTTAGCTACTCTCAGGAACAACTTATTACCAAGTACCTATTCCACCCTATCCCTGAATATAGGCTATAAATAGTAACTTAAGAAGAAAAGAATTCCGCTGATACCACTTTGTAACATCATGGTTCCAAAAGCTGCCTAGAGGTTCCCCGTACCTGGTTGGTCACATGGCCTCAAGTGCATTTCCCCGAACGCCAGAGGCTGCTGACTAGCAGCAAGGGCCTCAGGTGTGATAGTGGGGAAACTATGCCCTCATTGGCAGAGTAACACAACGGAAGTAAGAAAAAAGACAATAGAAAAAGTAGTAACAATATATGCAAAAGTAAACAGTAGAAGACTGGAAATAATAAATTGGAGCACACATACATATGAATGATGCATGATACATATGTCTAGGAAAGAATCCAAACAAATAAAAATGATTTATTACAAAAAAATACTAAACTAAATTACAAAATGAAATAGATAAACATCTCATTAGCATCACAAGCCTAAGCTTGGTCCCATGCTCTCCAGCTCCATAACAATCAAGTACCTGAAGTAGAAGGGTGCTTTCCCTTATCTATACCTACAAAAATATAATCTGTTTGTTCCCAAAAGCATGGACCAAATAGGTCGTGAGACTAAATCTCAGTAGGAAACCACCACAAGATATGTGCCTAAAATTCAGTGAATATATGGCAGGTAAAAAGTAAAAGGAAGCGAAAATAAGGAAGTACTCAATAGTAAACAATCCACAGTTTCAATGCATTCAATTTCATATATCAAACAACAACTAATAAAATAAGGTAACCCTTTATGTAGTACTCTTAGCCTAACCACTCTGGTTCAACCAAAACAAGGATAGATATTCCCAAGAATCTATAAGGAAGCACACAACGTCAATTCCACCTATAGTCACGTGTGATTCATAGACTCTCTGAGGAAGCACTCACCGTCAATTCCCCCTATAGTCTTTCAGTGGTAACTACAGGCTCTCTAAATAAGCACGCAATGTCAATTTCTCTTGTGGCTTCATAGCGTATCTATAGACCCTCTGAGGGAGAACTCAACGTCAATCCCCATATGGTCTCGCAGTGTGACAATTATAATAAACACTCTAGGAAATCCATCAGTGACAATTTCCCCTATGGTCTCACTACAACAAGTTCCCACAATTCTGTGCAAAGAAAACAAGAACAAATTATGAACTACAGCCCAAGTGAACCCCTAGGATTACTTGCCTAAAAATATATAGCATATCAAGATGTCAGATAAGATAAAACACTCCATCCTACAATACTAGGCATGAAAAACAAATAGCAGCCTAAAAGGCAGAACTAAACCAAACGGTAAAAAATGAGCAACGAGGGTAAAACCTCCAAGGCATAGAAATTTAACCCATTCATATGAAATCAACCTCTACTCAATCATACAATCATAATTGGAAATTGACAAGGCTAAGACCGTAAATACGCAAAACCCCGTTCAAGGGTTTCACACAATTTTGCACTTAAAACTCAAAGAATATATATGGAAGGGCACAAACCACCTACCTCAGTGTTGGGAGATCTCTATACATGAACCTCAAGCCTTGAATCTACCAATAAAACTGTAGATCTACAAAAATTATCAAAACTTTCAATGGAGGATAACTTGAGAAAGAGGAGGAATCAGGAAACGAAGCTCAAGCAGAAGGAAGAGATTATCGTTACAGTACCAATGCAATCAACGATAGTAGATTCGGAGAACAAATGCTTGCTTGGGGTCTCAGATAAGATTCACATTCATATGTGTTCTCTCAGACAAACTAGACCTAGAAGTAGGGATTTCTAGCGATTAGATGCAACCCTGGTACGTTTAATGAAAAAAAGAAAATACACGGTGTGCAATTTAGAAGTACACGAAATGTACTTTCCTTTTCCATACTCTGCTTTAGGCGGTATCCAGGTCCCCACATGGCCATGTGCATGACCTCTACACAGACAATTCATGGCTACCTGCGGTAACCGAGTACACAGCCTGTACACATAAAGTAGACGGTGTGTACTTAAAAAATTTCTAGAAACTCCTCTTTTTCTCAAAAACGACCAGAAAAAGAAAACATACCTAAAAAGAAGATACATGTTATTACAATATGTAAATGTATTTTTTTATATTTATTCATTTTTATTATTTTTTATACATTTTTAGTTATAAATATTTAGAATTTTATTGTTAGCCCTGATAAAATCCTTTTACACTTTTTAAAAGAACCCTAATAGTTTTTTCACTTTTCCCTACCTTAAATATTTCCGTGGAAGAATATCTTTATTGTGGATCAATGGAACATCTTGGATGAATTAATTCCCTCAAAATTGAAGGTATATTATTTAAATATTGTTTTTAAGTATTTATCAACTAATCATGCATGAGTTTTTAATTTTTTTGTATTGTTGGTCCCCAAAAAATGGTGCACATGATACTTATTTTTCATTTTTTATTATCCTTTGATGCGAACCAATAATTTCAAAATTTTAAATTATTTTTCAATGATAATTAATTTCCTCATATTATTTTTATACCTTTCCAAATCTATAATGAATTTTTAAATGGATCAAATCAATGTTTTTAATTGTTTAATCAATTTTTAGAAATAATTTTGAAGACATTCCTTGATGATCAATACTAAAATTTCATAATATTAAGGCTTTATAATCTATTCTTAATTGTTGTTATTTATTTTAATCTAAATCTAGAATAATCCCACACCTATTGATTGTTTTTGATGAGTTTTAGGGATATAAATTGACATTGAAGAGGAGCCTATGAGAAAATAGCAAGCCCTAATAATAAAATTTCATCAACACCACGTGCGAATTGAAGGCCCAAATGAGAATCCACTGCCCATATGAATTTTTCACAGCTTGTAAGAAATTTACTTCATGGCCAATTCATATAACTTTTCAGGGTACTACATTCAATAATTTCTTTTCAATTATTTTGGAAAACCCATATCTTAATAATTGTCTGAATATTTCACAAGATTTTTGACCATTCCGTATGTCTTCAAAGTTACACGATTTTAATTTTCCTAGGATTGTATAACTTCTAAACTTTTCTAAAATTTTAAGAGTACCATAGTATGACTTTCCAAAATCCCAAAAAAGTAAAGTGATGAACTCCCAACTGAATATCGGTCAGTTCTTTAAAGAGTTGTCACATTGAGTCTCAAACGCCAAGAAAAAATATGATGTTGAGGACATGTGACCCATATAAAGAAAGAACAACGCTATCTATCAAAATAAAATAAGGAAGAGAATTTGAGACATGAGTTCTATAATTGTGTTCATTTTCAATTGATTTTGTTCCCCGTATAGGGTTAAATTGGAGGGTTTCCTTGAAGTCTCATTGTGATGTGCCTATGAGTTTGAAGGAAAACATAAGAAAAGTGCTCGATGAATTATCCCACCAAAATCCCACAAGCTATATTATGGTAAAATCCCCATTAAAAGATCTATATTTGGGTAATATACCACTACATAAGGGTACCACCGAGGCCACATAAGCTACGTAAAGGTCCTCACCTCCACACTATAAAGGTAGAATCATTCTCCAAAGGCTATGTAAAGGTTATCAAAGGCACACCGAAAGGGTAATTGGTAAGTTTCAATGGCTTCAAAAAAGGCATAACTCCTCCAAATGTGATGTGTGAAGGTAATGTTCACGTGCTATATAAAGGCATTTATTCTCTCTATAGATAAATTAAGGTTATCTCAAACTCATGTTAAGGAATTCACAAGGAGTTGTAAAGGTTATTTCTTTACCATGATGATCAAACTTTAATTTCACAAAAAAGGCTAACCTCAACCAAAAATCAAAATCCCATTCCTATTGTCTTTTCCCAAATTAGGCAAGAATACTCTCAAGTTCTACATGACATCCATCTAGTTTATCAATAAGGTAGAGATCATGAGAAGCATACCAAGCCAAAATAAATCTTTGAGAGTGTTCTCAACTGAAGAATATAGAGCCTGAACATATGAAAATGTCGTTAGTTGAAGAAATGAGAAGTGAAGAACTAAAAACCGTGAAGATTCCAAAGATACAAGGATAATCCATGGGAGAAGAAGAATCTCATGCTACATATGTGAGATATGAGGATGCTAAACCAAGAGAAGAACCCTGAACCACTTTTATAAGAATGATATTATGCACTCACAAGATGGGATAAACACTATTGGTCGATCAAGATGTTGGATGCATCAATTTTATTTTTATTTCATTTTTTGTAATCTCTAGTGACAGAACACCCTTTTATTAGTGGCCAAGCCAAGGAGTGTCCCCATTCTCTGTCAGTGAATTCTAATTTTAATGTTTAATTTTTTAATGCTCATTTTTATAGAAGCATTTAGTTTTTATAATTATTATAATATTTCCTTTGTTCTATAATTTTAAATTATTCTTCCCTATTTTTTTTATTTTCACATATAATCTACCTAGATATTTTTCACAATCAATGATAGTGAGTAAGGGGTTGATCAAGGGGTTGTTGGAGATAAATGATCACTAGGCTAGATGATATTGGGGAATACAATGATTATTTCATTTTTATGATTAAGATGAAATTACTAGATGATGTTGGCCTATGAGGTATTAATATATTATAGAAATAACTGGGTAGTTGTGATAGAATCATGATTTAACAGGTATGAAAAGGGGATATCTAAGGTCATATCGATATCTTTTCAAACTAATTTCAAACTCCTTTTTGCTTTAATTATTTCACACAAAACATTTTTGTATTTAAATGAATTGACCCACACAATACACGAGAAAAAACATGCTAAAAAATTATTCTCTATAGATAAAACATGTGTGACACTAATTTCCACATTGTTCTTGGGTTTAAAAATTATTCAATAGGATCCCCATTAGATAAACCTCATAAAATTGAAGCCATTTTAAAGGAGGAAAATGTTGTGTTTTTGTTTTTTTTAAAATGATCTAGATAAAAAACTTGGTATAGTTTAAGTCACCTTATTTGTTTTGGTCTAGAGGTTAAAAGGACTATTCTAGAAAGAATTAGGAACTTGAAAATCACTGAGTAAGTGGAGAGGGAGTTTTTCATAATTTCATTATTTTAATCTCCATCATCATATTCCTCTATTATAGACACCTTAGGAAGAGAAAATATAGATGATTATTTGGATCAATTGAATAAGAACCTTATAGATATTTATGTACCTAATTTCAATAATAATAACTAGATGTTACAATTGAATAATCTATAAGTTTTTGGAATTATAACTAAAATGTTTTAATTATTTCCTAAATTTTATGGTTTTTTAAAATATGATCCTAACTTTGTTTTAAAATATTTTAGGGATATATAAAACAAATTCAATCCTAGAAGATTCCATTAGGCTCAAATCACATGGAATGCCTTCCCCTTCTCCTTAGAAGGATAGTCCAGGGAATAACTAAAATTATTGTAACCAAAAGAGGTCACCACTTGGGATAAACTTCAGAATAAATTCATATATAAATTTTTCCACACACCCCATAGTACCCAACAAGGAAATGATATCTATGGTATCAAGAAATAAAGTGGAGAAACTCTTTATGCATTTTGGGATAGATTCAAGTGATTTACAACATCCTGCCCACACCATCCCTTCGAAGACTACTATTTCATAGTATTATTTTACCAAGGACCATTGGATAATGACCTGAATCTTTTGAATTATTATTATAGAGGATCCATGATTGATAATTCACCTACTAAAGCTCAAGGTATAATAGAGAGTATCTCACAAAACTCTCTAAAATTTAGTACAAGATCTAAAAATAGAGGAGTGAATGAGATAAATAGTTCCAAATATACTTTACATGAAATTAAAATGGATGAACTAACCTCCCCCACGAGATAATTATCATTAAATAATGCTTAGGAAATATTAGCATCCACATGTCCTAGAGTGTGTCAAATTTTTCTATTTTCTAGATCATTACAAAGATAGAATCCCACAAGTTCAAGAGAGCTATGATTCCTTATACCAAAGGTAGTACCAGTAGTAACCAATTAACCATAAAGGATTCAAGGAGTATTATAAAACTCATTATAGAGATGAAAACCATAATCCTCAATTCCACCTTTCCAGTAGTTTTTTCAATAATATTTACCGCTACCACTATTTAAAATTCACATCTCTAAGCCTTCTATAAGATACTAACAAAGAAAAAAATATAGAACCTTAGATGAAGGGGATAATGAAATAATTGGTAGACTAGCATACCAAACATCAGTATGCCCTTATCACTAACAGTTTATATCTGAAGGATATGAAGTGGTAGTTTGGAAAAAATCACATCTACGTTAAATATCATAATAATCCAAGGTTTAGTCTAACTCCCTACCTAGTCAGTTTCTAACCCTAAATAAATTTTATTTATTTTCTTTAAATAGTGTTAAGGAAGTGAAAATAAGTGAACAATCATCACTAGAGGCTAAAGTTGGATGTATACAACCCATAAAACCTAATGAATATATTTATGAGAAGGAAAATTATAGGGAGATCCATTTAGAGACACTTCCAGTGAAGATGAAAAAGGGAATAGACAAGATGGAGGAACTACATCTACCATAACCTACCTTCCCTTCAAGGATAAAATCACTCAAGATCACCCATGAGTAATTCCTACAAAAATAGGACGTAGAGATTTTCAAAAGAGTGGTGATAAAACTTAATTTCCTAGAGACCATCCACAAAATACAAAGTCATTCAATGTTTATTAAGGATATTTAGATCATGAAGAATAAACTTAAAGGAGATGAAAATTTATGTTTATATATAAATGTATATGCACTTTTAACCCCATAGTTACTTAAGAAATTTTAAGACCTTAATACTTTCAATATTTCTTGTACTGTAGGATAAATCCCCATTTTCATGTATTTTTTAATTTAAGAGAATCAATTAATGTCATGCCTTACTCAATTTATTTTTCCTTATAGATAGGGTGGTTGTAAAACTATCCATCTGAACCACTTCCAACATAGTTTTATTTTTAGAAGATATTATGGTAATAATTAAAGGAATTTTATTCCCTGTTGAATTTTATATCCTAAATATGGAATAAAAAATAAGTAAAGCTCACTCCCCTATAATTATAAGTAGTACATATCTTAAGATAGAAAAAATTATAATAAATTGTAATTAAGGAACACCTTAAATGGACTTTGGGAAAGGGACAATTAACTTTATCATTTTATATTCAATGAAATACCCCCATGCTAAGAAATTGATTTTTTACACTATAACATTCTAAAATTAATTTTTTGTTTCTAAGAAATTGAAATGTATAATGAAATAATTAAATTAAGATAATCCCTAAAAACACCTGATTTTTCTAATGATTCTATTTTTAATGATAATTTAAATATGGAATCATTATTTTATGATAAATATTTTATAGAATTGGAAGAAAAATATTTTAATGATTTACTAAAAAACTTATAATTAAACTTCTTCCTTACATGTTTTGTTTAAAAACATGGAGTTACTAAGTTAAAAACCTCATTAGTTTACCCCTAAAATAGAAATAAAATTGTTTCCCTCTAACATAAATATACTTTCTAAAAAAAATAAAAAACTTACGGTCATAATTTCAAAATCATTGGAAAATAATTAAGAGAATAAATTATTGGAAATTCTAAAACAAAATACCTGATAAATAGGGTGGTAATTATGATATATTCTGATAATTAGTTCCATAACTTCATTGCAATGTATTTTTTGGGTAAGGGAGTCTAATTTTTTAAATCAACCCCCAAAAGGAAAAAACAAAACCCACATAGAAGATGTAATCAAGTTAGTCAAGAGAATTTTTGGGGTTGGAATTTTATACCCTATTTAGGAATCAGAATTAGTGAGTACCATTAATATTTTACTCAAGAAAACAAGATTCAAAATTGTAAAAAATGACAATAACAATTCAGTGCTTACTAGGATTCAAAATAGTTTGATGGTCTGCATTGACTAGAGGACATTGAATCATATAACCCAAAAGTTCAATTTTCTGATCTATTTTGTAGAAAAAATGTTAGAGAGGCTTGTTAGGAAAGTATATTACTATTTTATTAAGGGATAATATGGGTATTTTCATGTTACAATAGCTCCAAAATATTAGGATAACCAATATTCACATGTCTATTTGGTATGTTTTCTTACTGAAAAAGGTTATGCAATGCCCCATATACTTTTTACGATGCATGGTAAATATCTTTTCAGATCATATTGAGAGATAATTGGAGGTAATTTTTAATGATTTCACTATTTATAGAATATTATTTGAAACCTTTACTGAAATATAGAAAAAGTTTTAAAAATATTTATTTTAAAAAATTGTTTTAAATGTTAAAAATTTCATTTCATGGTGGAAGAATTTTTTTGGAGCCACATAATTTCGAAGGATGGGATTGAATTAGATAAGGTCAATGGTAAAACTATTTAAAAACTACCACAAAACTATTATGAATATTTAATCTTTTTATCCCATAATAGATTTTATAAAAGGGTTATTAGAATATTTACAAAGATTTATTTTTCCCATAACTAATTTTCTCAATGTTGAAACTGACTTTATGTTTGATGATGCGCACATGAATTTTTTTTATATAATTTAAGAGAGCCAGATAAAAACCCCTATGATCTATCAACTAACCTGGGAAATACCATTTTAAGTACTCTATGATGCCTCAAACAATGCCAGGGGAGATGTGCTATCCCAAAGGATTAATTGAAACTCATAATTGATAGCTTATACTTCATATAAACTCAACACGACCCAAATTAACTATAAAAAATAGAGAATGATTTTTTAGCTATAATTTTTTTATCAAGTTACATTTCATTCGTATTTGTTAGGAATTATTGTGACTATTTTTTATGACCATGAAGAACTGAGGCATTTGATCAAGAAAACTGAATCAAAGTTGAGGTTAGTGAGATGGATGTTTCTATTACAGAAAGATACTTAGGGATTAAATAAATGAAGGGATATAAGAATTTGGTGTTATACAATATGTACTGTTGAGGTATAAATATCAACAAAAAAACCTTAGATGATAGCTTCCCCAGGGAGTAGCTGTACAATGTCATCCAATTACCCTAGCTTTCTAACCTGGTGAATTTTTTGGGTCACATTAAAAGTACCCACATTATTTACTAAGCATATAAATTTTATTTTGAAACTTTAGTCAAAGTTATATATCTAATAGGTACCTTATGTATGGATGATTTGTAGTGAAAAAGTTATTAGAATTTGTATCCCAAATGAAGAGGTTAAGTATTGACATTATTTTTTATACACTTTAATGTGGAGGCCTTGTTGGACCTAAAATAAGTACTAAGAAATTTTTTGATGTTTTTTTGTTTTATAAATCAATTTTAAAAGACTTACATGTTTTTTAATTCATTCCCCTACTATCAATTTTCTAAAAAAGTTTTCAAAATGAAAGAAATCCCCCAATAACCATTATTTTTTGTGAAATATTTGATTTATGAGAATTAGATTTCATGCACCCATTTCCTATTTCAGTTGGGTTTTCCAATATTATATTATTATTGGACTATTTTTCTAAAAGGATTTAAGAAAAATAAACCTGAACAGATGATTCCCAAATTTTCATTGGGTTTTTAAGATTGAACATTTTTTGTAGGTTTGGATCACCACGTGCTATCAATGACCAAGGAAAATACTTATGTAATAATAGAATAGAATCCATCATTGATAAATATGAAGTGAACCACATGAATTCAATTGAATATCACCCACAAATAATTGGGTAAGGCAAGGTCTCTAATAGAGAGATAAAAAAATTCTAGAAAAGATAGTGAGACAAACCCATAATGACTACATCAAGAAGCTAGATGATGCACGTTGGGAATACAAAACTTCTTTCAAAACCACATTAGGTTTGCACCATTATAGAATAGTTTATAGAAAGAATTTCCCCTACCAATTAAGCTATAACACAAGGCCTATTAGGTTGTGAAGAGAGTGTACCTAGAGTTTTTCAAGTCTGGAGAGAAAAGGAAGCTCTAAATGATGGAACTAAATGAGAAAAAGAGATAAGCTTATGAGAATAATTTATTGTACAAAGAGAAATCCATATCTTTTCATGATAAACTAATATAAAATAGACTTTCATGTTGGAGAAAAATTACTTCTATTATCTTCTAGGATAAATCTCATGTTCAGTAAGTATCATTACAAGCGGATTGGAAATTGTTTAGTATCTAATACATTTCCATTTGGTACATTAGAGATCAAAGGATCTGAATAACAAAACACATTAAAATTTAATGGACAATTTTTGAATCATTTTTATGAATACATTGGGAAGGAACCAATGGTGGAGTCCAATATCATTCACATTACCTTTGAATAAGGGACCCTAGGTTGTCTCTTTCCATCACATTGATTTTTATATCTATATCAAGGAATTTTATTCTCAAATAAATGCATGAAAAATTATTTGATGTTCTTTTTTATATTAGTGCGGGGAAAGGATAATTTATATTAGGATGTAAATATTATGATATTTCTATTTTTCTTTTTTTACATGTTTTTTGATTAAAATAAAAGAATAGTTTCTTTCAACAATTTTTTTTGAATATGTATATAAAAAATTCATTATTTTTTCTAAAAATATTTAGACTATTTTAGGATAGGAAATCTTGATATTAAATGTTGTCGTTCCTAGAAAGAAGTACTAGAGAAGTGTGGAAGGATTTCATTGGTTTTGAAATTCTTAAAATTAAATGATATATAAGTGAATTGTACTACCGATTTCATGGATTTTTTTTATAATTGGGAAAAGGGTTGTCAATGAAAAATAACATAGTGGAATAAAAATTATAGCATGAGGAAACTTGAATGGTGAACTTAAACCTAAGAAACCTACCATAGTGATTGAGTGGCACGTCAGTGAACCACCCTAAAAAATGCACTACTAGAAAAACAGGTATTTGCGACGGGATCCCATCGCAAATAGATTTTTGTGACGGGGGGGCCGTCGCAAATGGCCCGTTGCTGAAAATGGTGTCGCAATTACAATTTTTGCAACGGGCCCGTCGCTAAAGCCTTTTTTTGCGACGGGACCCGTCGCAAAAACTATTTTTTTAAAAAAAGAAAAAACTATTAATAAATTATTTTAATGCATATAATAATAATACTATTTGCGACGGGCATAGTATCCCGTCGCAAATACTATAAAAAAATAAAAAAATAAATTATTAATAAATTATTTTAATTATTATAATAATAATCCAATTATAATTCAAAAATAAAAAATAATAAAATATTAATAAATGATTTTATTTAATATAATAATAGAATTATAATTCACAAATAAAAATAATAAATTATTTTAATTAATATAATAATAATAGAATTATAATTCAAAAATAAAAAATAATAGAATATTAATAAATGATTTTATTAATATAATAATATTAGAATTATAGTTCATAAATAAAAAAAATATTAATAAGTTATTTTAATTAATATAAAAATAATAGAATTATTTTACATTCAAATATTAAAATAATTCAAGTATTACAAAAAAATATAACTAAATTATAATATTATAAAATTTTAATATATATATAAAATTTAATATTATAAAATATAAATAATATTATTATTCATATTAATATTGTTATTTCAAAATATAATATTATTAATATTTTATAATGAGACAGAAACTATGAATAGAAAAAAAAATCATATTTTGATTTCACAAATTTTATAACATAAAAACAAACTCTAATCTGAAGGAGGGGGGGGGGGGGGGAGGGGGGGATCTGCAGATGGTGGTGGAGGAAACTCCATCTCTAAAGCATGAGTGAGTTGGCACATGTACTCCATCTGCTCCTGATGCTGCTGCTGCCACCGACTCGTCTGCTCCCCGTACAGCTGCTGCTGGCATCAACGCTCCTCCTCATGCTGCTGACGCATCTGCTCCTACTCGTGTCGGAGACTCTCTATCAGTGCAGTCTGAGATCGCAACTGATCCTCATACTGTGTAGTATAAGAAGATGCACGAGATCCTCTCGAGCTGGACGCCGACATCGCAGCAATGCCATAATAATCTCTGGGAGTCAGTCGAGAGGTGATACCAACTACCCGGCCCTTCTCGAAGGCATACTGGGTGGCCTGCATCCATGTCGCCTCATCAAACTGATGGCCAATGGTCTGATCTAATGACTCGGCCTGACTCTCAGGTCGGGCCTGTGACGCTGCGGCCTCATATGACTCCTGTAGTTTCAATTTAGAATTAAAATTGTGAATATATTATATGAAGTTAATTTTTAAACTTGAAAACAAATAATACTGACCACGATGTGATGCTAACGATCACCTCTGAGCTCCCTAGTAGCAGGATCACTATACATCCTCCGATATACGTCGTACTCCATAATATTGGGGTGCTCGACAGCCTATAAGAATAAAAAATAAACTATTAATATTTATAGTTATATAAAATATTTATAAATAATGTACGTACCAGATGCTATCTATGAGTACTGAAAGAACGACTCCCAGCTCGATGAGTCACCTCCTGTATCCCCTGATTCTGCCTCCCCACCGATGATCTCCTCTGAAAGGAACCACTCAACCAGTGCGCACATAATTCATCCCATACATGGGATGAAATGTACTCTGGTCGGTGTGCTCTAAATGACTCTTCAAAATATGACACTCCTGCTTTCTTCATGGCAACTTTTCTTAAATTGTGCAAAAACTGACAAAGGCGATCACGCATGGCCACCTCCCATGCCTCGTGGATGGCGTCATGCATGGTATCCTCGATCGGATATCATAAACCCTACAAATAAATCAAAATATCAAGTTAGAAATGAAATAATTTTCAAAATAAAAATTATTTATTTACGTACGTACCAACCAATGGCCGAACATGGCCTGCTGCACATCAATGGGAATCTGCTCCAATGTGGTCCACGACTGAGAGAAATAGTTGTTCAAAATAGCGCTGCCCTGTCCGACTGCTATATACGGAAAACTGTAAAAATAATAAACATTTATTATGTGAATCGATTAATTAAATCTTAGTCAAATCCACAGTTTATCACATAGGTTATCACACCTCCGTGTGCGTGGATCAAACCCAATACGTGGACGTCGCTCGGGGACGGGGTCAGGAATCATAAATCGTGCAAGATCGCGCCCCCTCTGCGTACTCCCTGGAGTGCCTGCAGACTGAGGGTCATCTTCCAGCAACTCATCCACATCGAAAGGCAGGTCAGCATCCGCCAACTCATGAAATGTGGCGTCATCCATCTGAAACAGAAAATGTTAATGTTGTTAGCAAATAATTGATAATTACTATTATATATACATATATACATATTATGATTGTATATAAATACCATGGAATTCTATCAGTGTTCATCTTCATCATCATCTTCATATATGTCAATGTCATCTTCATATTCCTCCTCAACATCATCGATATCCATTCGAGTTACAGTTGCTTCATCTCTTACCATTTCAAATTCATATGTGACATCATTAACATCATCGTCTTCACCGACTCTTAAATGTGGGGTGTCGTTATCGATACTCATGTCTCTTTGTAAAAAAGATTGATTTTGAGTACTCTCTTGAAAAACTTCAATTCTTTGCACATCAGTGAAAGCACATTCACTTTGACTAAACTGATTGTCTCGAATTTTGATTTTTATTACACTCCACCAATCAGTCAATTCTCTTGATGTAGCATAGTACTTTGCGTAATAAACTTGATGTGCCTGTTGAGCCAATAAGAATGGTTCATTTACTGTGAGAACACTTTTACATTTAATATCGATGATTCCATGAGTCGGATGAACACACACGGCTCTCTCTGTATCCAACCACCGACATTTGAACATGGTTATGTAATGTTGTCCAAGACAACAGAGTTCAATGATTTCATCAAGTATGCCATAAAAGTCAACTTCATTTTCTCGATGATGAGATCCTCTCAAGCTAACTCCACTGTTCATTTTTTTTTTCGATTCCCCATATGCATGTGTGTGAAATCGAAATCCATTCACCACATGTGCATTATAAGTTTTAACAAGTTTGGAAGGTGGGTTACTCAATACACACAGCCATTTGTCAATTTTATCAGCATGTCGAGACACCTGAAAATTTGTGAAATAATTATCAATATAGTAAACTATACATTGAATGAGTTGCTAAAAGATAAAGAATTTATGTTACCAGTTTTTGAAACCACTAAGAGAAATTTTTCAGTCAACGTTCTTCGAGAGCAGCTGCTGTAATTTGTGGAATTTGTTTCTTGATATGATTATCATACAACCTATAAAAACCAAAGTTATTTACTATAACATAAATGATAGAATAAGTAATATAAACACTTACAGTACAACTGATGTCATCTCTTCACAGTTGAGCAGAACATACGTATAAGCTCTATGATGTTCATCATCCGAAAGCCAGCGTTCATAAACTCCACCAAAACCAAGCTCTGGCTGGTTGAAAACAGATAATTGATTGTCAATTTCATCAATATTCCTCTCATTCTGTCCCATTCGGTTGTGTTTTGAAGGATATTCAGATTCAAAATAATGGGAGCAGAAAAAAGATATTTCCTCTTGCAAATAATCTTCTGCAATAGATCCTTCAACAGATTCTTTGTTACGTACTTTTCTTTTCAATTTTTGCATGCATCTTTAAAATGGGTACATCCATCGAAACTGTACTGGACCTCCACATTTGGCTTCATATGGAAAATGTAACATCAAATGTTCCATTGAGTCGAAGAAAGACGGCGGAAATATTTTTTCCAGTTTACATATAATTACAACAACATCTTTTTCATGTTTTCCTAGAGAATCATAATCTGCTGTAGCCGCACAAATTTCCCGAAAAAAATGAGACATGTCTGTTATGGAATCCCAAATCACAGAATTCAACAGACCTCTTAATCCAATGGGTATAAGTCTTTCCATTATAACGTGACAATCATGACTTTTTAATCCAGTAATATGACCATTCTTTACACATCTACCCAAATTGGAAGCAAAGCCATCTAGAAGTCTCAAATCTTCAATCCACTGACAAAATAATAAACGGTTTTCTTTAGACAGTGTATAAGCTACTTTTGGTTTTAGTAACCTTTCTGTTCTGACATTCTCAAACAGTTCCAATTCTGGACGCCTGCAAATTTGGGCAAGATCTAAACGTGCATTTACATTGTCTTTGCTCTTTCCTGGAGTATCCAAAACTGTATGAAACAAATTATCAAAACAGTTCTTCTCAATATGCATGACATCTAACATGTGTCGGACCAACAAATCAGACCAATATGGCAAATCCCAAAATATGTGACGTTTAATCCAATTGTGTTCTGTCCCAAAACCAGATATTTTCTGTTGGTTTATTGTGGGACCAAAAGTGATGGGAGGTAATGAAAATACAACTGATTTTAACTCGGAACCTGATAGCATTTTTGGAGGTCCATCCCTTTCAACTGTTCCTTTTCTGAAATGAGATCTGTTTCTGCGAAAAGGATGATCAGCTGGAAGAAATCTGCGATGATAGTCAAAATAACAAGGTTTCTTTCCATGAATGAGCATAAATGATTTGTTCTCTCCTATACAGTAAGGACATGATTTCTGACCATGTGTACTCCAGCTAGATAACATCCCATAAGCCAGGAAGTCACTAATTGTCCACATCAATGCTGCTCTCAGTATGAAATTCTGTTTTGTTGCAACATCATATGTACTGACACCAGTACTCCACAATAAATTTAATTCATCAATCAATGGTTTTAAATAAACATCAATATTTTTCTTCGGATGTCCTGGAATTAGTAAAGTCAAAAAGATATATGGATCCTTCATCAACATCCATGGTGGTAAATTGTACGGAGTTAAAAAAATAGGCCAACATGAATATTGACTACCATAAGATCCAAACGGACAGAAACCATCAGTGGAAAGGCCCAGTCGAACATTTCTAGCTTCTAAAGTAAAGGATGGATGCACTCTATCAAAATGTTTCCATGAATCACCATCGGCTGGATGATTCAAGCTTTTATTGGTTGAAATATTCTCTTTATGCCATGACATCATTGTCGCTGTATTCTTAGACATGAATAAACGCTGAAGTATGGATGTAAGCGGAAAATATCTCAACTGGTTTACAGGAATCAAACCAGACTTCCCGTGTTGTCCTTCTTTATATCTCAGTTGCCCACATGTGGGACAACTATCCAATGACTCATTTTCCCCAGAATATAAAAAGCAGTCATTTGAACATGCATGAATCTTCTGACAAGTAAGTCCCAAATTTCGAACCAGCCTCTTACTCTCATAGTAATTTGTAGGCAAAACATTTCCTTCGGGTAACAGTGTTTTAAGCAAAGAAAATATCTGGTAAAAACAGGTGTTTGACATTCCGTTATCTGATTTGATAGCCATAAATTTTGCAACTGCTTCTAATTTGCTCATCTTGCAGCCAGGATATAATGCATCCTCAGTAGACCTCAACAACTCATAAAATTTAGACGGTGCCAACTCAGGATTTGAAGCTATATCAGCCGGAGTTTCTGTATGTTGAACAGATGAACCTGCAACATCATGTACTAAATCTTGAAACCGGGATGGATCCGGAATCAAGTTGGTATCACCTGCTCTGGAACTGCGTTCACCGTGTTGATACCAAAAAACATAATCTGGTTGAAAACCAAAACGCAAGAGATGTTCCCCCTCTTTGTCAAACGTGTCAAACGTTCTCAATGCACATTTTCTACAAGGGCATTTTATTTTCCTTCTGAAAAAAATTCTGGATTTGATGCCGCAAATGAAAAAAAAGTCTCCACACCCTCTACATATAATGGATTTAAACCAGAACTGTTTGGATTTCTACGTTGATTTATCCATATGCGGCCACCTAATAATGATTGTTGACGACCACGTTGTTCCATATTTTTCTATAAAATATAAAAGCATTACTGGTTTTGAATAATTTGTTAGAAAAAACACTCAAGCTAGCATAATTATAGAGGTTACATCATACATGACTGACACAAACTTTTTATGGAGATAGACCTAAAAATTGACCCTTAAACAATTAAATATGTTGAGAATAAAGAAAAACCTGTTACAAATATTGATAATTTTAATATTATATAATTTTTTTATTATTTTCATAGTACTAATATTATTGGTAATTATTACTAATTATTGGTAATTATTACAAATTATTGGTAATTATTACTAATTATTGGTAATTAGTACGAATTATTACTAATTATTGGTAATTATTATTAATTATTACTAATTATTACTAATTATTGGTAATTATTACAAATTATTGGTAATTATTACTAATTATTGGTAATTATTACTAATTATTACTAATTATTGGTAATTATTGCTAATTATTACTAATTATTGGTAATTATTACTAATTATTACTAATTATTACTAATTATTAGTAATTATTACTAATTATTGGTAATTATTACTAATTATTGGTAATTATTACTAATTATTACTAATTATTGGTAATTATTACTAATTATTACTAATTATTGGTAATTATTACTAATTATTGGTAATTATTACTAATTATTACTAATTATTACTAATTATTGGTAATTATTACTAATTGTTACTAATTATTGGTAATTATTACTAATTATTACTAATTATTGGTAATTATTACTAATTATTGGTAATTATCGGTAATTGTTGCTAATTATTACTAATTATTGTTAATTATTACTAATTAATACTAATTATTACGAATTATTACTAATTATTACTAATTATTGGTAATTATTACTAATTATTGGTAATTATTACTAATTACTGGTAATTATTACTAATTATTACTAATTATTACTAATTATTACTAATTCTTACTAATTTTTACTAATTATTACTAATTATTACTAATTATTACTAATTATTACTAATTATTGGTAATTATTGGTAATTATTACTAATTATTGGTAATTAATACTAATTATTGGTAATTAATACTAATTATTACTAATTATTACTAATTATTGGTAATTATTACTAATTATTGGTAATTAATACTAATTATTGGTAATTATTACTAATTATTGGTAATTATTACTAATTATTGGTAATTATTACTAATTATTGGTAATTATTACTAATTATTACTAATTATTAGTAATTATTACTAATTATTACTAATTATTTGTAATTATTCCTAATTATTACTAATTATTACTATTTACCGGTAATTATTGGTAATTATTGGTAATTATTCCTAATTATTGGTAATTATTACTAATTATTGTTAGGTATTACTAATTATTGGTAATTATTACTAATTATTCCTAATTATTACTAATTATTACTAATTATTGGTAATTATTACTAATTATTACTAATTATTGGTAATTATTACTAATTATTCCTAATTATTACTAATTATTGGTAATTATTACTAATTATTGGTAATTATTGGTAATTATTCCTAATTATTGGTAATTACTCCTAATTATTGGTAATTATTCCTAATTATTGGTAATTATTCCTAATTATTGGTAATTATTTCTTATTATTGGTAATTATCGGTAATTATTACTAATTCTTTGTAATTATTACAAAATATTCCTAATTATTACAAAATATTCCTAATTATTACTAATTATTACTAATTATCGGTAATTATCGGTAATTATTGGTAATTATTGGTAATTATTGGTAATTATTGGTAATTATTTTTAATTATTCCCAATTATTGGTAATTATTCCTAATTATTATTAATTATCGGTAATTATTCCTAATTATCAGTAATTATTTCTAATTATCGGTAATTATTGGTAATTATTACTAATTATTGGTAATTATTACTAATTATTGGTAATTATTACTAATTATTACTAATTATTACTAATTATTGGTAATTATTACTAATTATTACTAATTATCGGTAATTATTCCTAATTATTACTAATTATTACTAATTATCGGTAATTATTCCTAATTATTGGTAATTATTACTAATTATTGTTAATTATTACTAATTATTGGTAATTATTACTAATTATTGGTAATTATTACTAATTATTGGTAATTATTACTAATTATTGGTAATTATTACTAATTATTGGTAATTATTGGTAATTATTTCTAATTATTGGTAATTATTACTAATTATTGGTAATTATTCCTAATTATTGGTAATTATTCCTAATTATTGATAATTATTCCTAATTATTGGTAATTATCGGTAATTATTGATAATTATTGGTAATTATTACTAATTATTAGTAATTATTACTAATTATTGGTAATTATTACTAATTATTCCTAATTGTTACTAATTATTACTAATTATTACTAATTATTGGTAATTATTACTAACTATTACTAATTATTGGTAATTATTAGTAATTATTAGTAATTGTTACTAATTATTACTAATTATTGATAATTATTGATAATTATTACCAATTATTACTAATTATTGGTAATTATTCCTAATTATTGGTAAGTATTACCAATTATTGGTAAGTATTACTAATTATTGGTAATTATTACTAATTATTGGTAATTATTACAAATTATTACTAATTATTACTAATTATTCCTAATTATTTCTAATTATTCCTAATTATTTCCAATTATTCCTAATTATTTCTAATTATTGGTAATTATTCCTAATTATTAGTAATTATATGAATAATTACCAATAATTAGCAATAATTACCAATAATTAGCAATAATTACCAATAATTAGGAATAATAACATTATTAGTATATTTTATTATTAATATTAAAATAATATGATTTTCTATATTATATACAATTCTCCTTCATTTGTGTGTTTTCTGTCTCCACATACAAATAATACATGTGGAGATAGTAAACACACAGATGAAAGGAGAATTGTATATAATATAAAAAATTATATTATTTTAATATTAATAATAAAATATACTAATAATTTAATAATGTTATTATTCCTAATTTTTGGTATTTATTATTAATTATTAATATTTATTCTTAATTATTGAAAATTATCACTAATTATTCCTAATTACCATTAACTATGAACAATACTAATAATTTAAATTTATTAAGTAACAAAACAATGTAAACATAATTAAATTACAACTAATTAAGAATAATTGAAACTAATAAAAAATTTAAAATAAATATTAAATTAAAATGAACATAAATACCTTGAAAATTGATCTGAGGTTGATCTCTGATCGTTCTTGAAAACTTCAATATCAACTCCGGAGAAAAAAAATTAAACTTGAGAAACACTGAACACTAGAAATAGAATTTTGAGAGAAGGAGAAGATGGAGGTTGAGAATGAATTGAAAAAAACGGATGGGGGTATTTATAGGTTAGATTATTTGCAACGGGTCCATTTGCGACGGGATACCCGTCGCAAATACCTTAGCCATCATTTATTACGGTCAACGGTTAAATAGGTATTTGTGACGGGACCCGTCGCAAATAACCACCTGCCGACATACTATTTGCGACGGGGGAATATTCCCGTCGCAAATACCTTTTACCGCCGCCGGTTATTTGCGACAGGAATATTCCCCCGTCGCAAATATGTTTCCCGCGATTTGGTGCGCAACGCGCGCCAGTTCTTTTGCGACGGGGAAAGCAATCCCGTCGCAAAAGGCTACTTATTTGCGACGGGCAAATACCCCCGTCGCAAAGAAGTTTTTAACGGGGCTATTTGTGACGGGATTTAGCCGCGTCGCAAATAACCCGTCGCAAATACTCATTTTTCCCGTAGTGATGGACAACTCATATGAAATGGAGTAAAAATAATATACAAGAAATGATATACAATAATTCATAAGTTAACATAAGAACTTGTGTGTGTCATCCATCTAATAAGAGTTAGAGTGACTTGATATTTGGCTACCCAATAATTGATTATATCTATTGACTATTATAGCTAGCGCTGAGGGATACCTGATGTTTTGGGAAGGTTTATTTCTAGGTTTAGGTGGAATCATTCAATAAGTTCATTACATATTCATGGAAAGGAAAAAAATAAATAAGTTCTAATTAAAAATGTAGATGAAAATATTTGGGGAATTATAAACTTGGATGAAGAAGGGGTAGATGATATATCTGAATATCATTTAGGAAGTATGAATGAATTGTAAAATGGAACTATGGAAAAGGAAGCTCAGGGAAAAGGGATTTAGAATATTTTCAATTTATAGAATCCTATTAAACTATGATTTTTCAATTTAAAAAACTTTAATTGAAACTTCTAATTGAATTAAAATGAATAATTGTATTAAATTCATAGAGGAGGCGTGATATTTCAACCAATGAATGAGTATGTGATTTTCTTCTTCTCTAGATTATTTATGTATGTGTACATATGGATTTTTTTAAATAAATGGAAATCATTGTATTTCACATTAGTAAAATAGTGTAATTATGAGGGAGAACCCATAATTTCAAAAATTTGAGATAGTTTTCAATGATAATTAACTCTCTAATTGAGATATTACCTGAGAAATTGTCTTATTTTTTATACATTTGAAAACATGGAATGAAAGTTTTAAATGAATAGAATAATGGGGTTTAATGGTTTAATCTATTTTTGGAAAGAATTTTGATTCTATATGTTGATAATCAATTCGAGAATATCAATATTTAATGGCTTTATATTTTCACTTAATTGTTATTATTTATTTTGATCTAAATTTAGAATAATATCACACCGATTGATTATTTTTGATTGGTTTTAGGGACATAAATTAACAAATAAGTGAATATAATAAGAAAATACTAAGACCTAATAAGATAATTTCATATACACTATATGATAATTGAGGGATCCTATGAGAATTAACTTCTCATATGAAATTTTCACAACTCATAAGACATTTAACCTACAACTAGCTCATATTATTTTTCAAGGATCCATATATGATAATTTCCATTTCAATTTTTTTGTAAGATCCAGATCATATGACTTGTTTAAATATATAATTATACTTCATCCATTTAATATTACTTCAAATCCACATGATGTGAATTTTACTAGGATCGTATGACTTCAAAACTTTTCTAATATTGGAAGAGAACCATTATATGAATTTCCAAAGCCTGAGTAAGTTGAGTGATGAACTATCAGCTGAATCGAGGCTAGTTATTCAAAGAACTATCATGTGAAGAATCAAACTCCATAATGAAATTCAATGTTGAGGAAGTTTAACCCATTTTATAGAATATCAACAGAATCTATCCAAATCAAATAAATGAGGAGTGGTTGAGAATTGAGTTTGAGAATTGAGTTTACTGACTGTTGGATTTTCCCCCTTTGTAGGATTGAATTAGAGTGGGTATCGATGTATCCTAGTGTTGTGACTACGAGTATTAAGTCCAACACATGCAATGTGATGAATGAATTATTGCACATAAAAGCAATGAGCTACATCAAGGTAGAATCATCATGAAAATCACTATATTATGGTAATCTACAACTTTGTAAGTGTACCATAGAGGCCACATAGACACATAAAGGTACTAACCTCTATTGTGTAAAGATACAAGAGTACTTTAGAGGCTACATAAGGGTCATATAAGGTATTGAATAAGGGTAATTGGAATGTTTCAAAGGCTATGTCAAGGTAGAACTAATCCAAAATCATTTCATGAAGGTAAAGTGAAGGTGTTACATGATGGTTTCTCCACACTCCATAACTTCATATAGGCCTTGTAAAAAATCATATCATGGTACTCATAAAGATGTTAATAGGTCATTTTTTATAACAAAGATGAAATATAAATATCCCAAAAAGGTCAATATTATCCTAGAATCATAATCCCATTCCTTCAGTCTTCCCAATTTAGAAAAGAAACTCTCAAGTTTTACATGACATCCATTCTATTGATGAAGAAGGTGAAGATCATGGGAAGTGTATTAACATAAATGGAATCTTGAAGAGTGTGTTTAACCAAAGAATTTGGATCCTTGACTTGTGCATGTGGTGTCCATTGATGAAATGAGAGTTGAGACAATAAAGCCTAGGATGATTCTAGAGACATGAGGATCTATGACCAGACTGGACGTTGTCACGACCCTAAAAATGTTATTTATAAAACTACACTAGTATAGTAGTGAAGGGTCAAACCCAAAGGAAGGTAGGTGAGTTTTCTAAGGGTTTATTCTTATTAAACTCCATTATTGTCAGCAGTGAAGGGGGTATTTTACTTTCTAATTTTTTTTGTACTTTTCTTTAAGCAAGAAGTAAAGATAAAAATGATAACATGAGACTAAATCATTTACTAGTATACCGATGAACTAAGAAGTATAGTAAAACTAATATTATAGAACAAAATACTAAAACAAGGTAGCAAGGTCAAAGGAGTAGATCAAATGTAATACTCAATAATTCCAAACTATTGGATTAAAGTATATCTTCCCAACTACACTTTATAGAATCATAGCTCAATAAAAAGGTGAAAAGTATCCCTCACCAGAAATCTCAACAGACAAAAGGCTGACTTTAGGAGTTCACCACTCCAAAATCAGTTGAACTTATTGATAGTTATAAAAGAATAACATCTGAAAATAAACTCACAGTAAATTTTTAAAGTTAAATACATTAACGATTTGATGAAATTATTCAAGAACTACCTTGCCAGTTGACCTTGAATTTATGAATTTAGAAAACAATTGAGGTGTGAAGAAACTAAATATAAAATCATTAATCAATCTCTCTGATTGGTTATGATTCTAAAAAATGCAAAGTAAATGAATAAGTTTAAAAGATTAACCAAAATAATTTAATTCTAGAGCTAAGATAATTCATCCTTTGATCATCTTGATTAAAGAAGTGAAAAATATCCAAGAACAGAGTACAAAAATTAATGGAAAGGGAGAAAGAACTCCCCAAATGCTACTCCACTCTCGAGATCAGTCACCTCCATGTATGCTCCTCAATCTCCCAGGAGTCTTGCTCTAGAAAAGTATGGCATGGAATGAGAATGAGCATCCCCCAAAAATCTGCTACTACTCTATTTTTAAACCTCCAGTCATTTGCTGTGTGTCACTGCCTGTTTCCCCCCAACGTAACTTTTCTTCTCCTGTTGCACCATATACGTGTGTGTTTTCATGAACCACATGTTGCATTAGTTTTTTCCCTCGTAACTAACTCCAGGTGAGTTAGTTGAATGCATATGGACAAGATAAATCCTCTTGCATGAACCCGCACAATATAAAACAAACAGAACAATGAATAAATAATTATTTATAATTAAAGGAATTAGTTTATTAAAAGTCTTAAAAGATTTAATAATGTTATTTTTTATTAAGTTATTTATTTATTTTAATATTAGTAATGTTATTTGTAATTATTAAGTTAATTATTATTTTGAAAACTAAATTATTTACTAATAAAAATTAATTTACTAATTTATTTTAATTATTTTTATAATTTATTATTAGTTTTTTAATATAATTTATTACAAATATTTAACAAGAACATTATAAATAATGAGTTTATTATAATTCAATTATTTAAATTAATTTAGAAGTATAGTTTAATAAAATTTTATTTATTTATTTAATTTGATAATTTTGTTTTATTATATATCTTATGTTTATTATTTATTTATAACTATTAATGTTTAATATTATATTTTAGTTATTTTTTTAGTTTTTATTTTAATTTACTATATTTTTTTTAATCTCATTTTTATCCCCCCCCCCATTCTAGGCACAACCCTAAGGGGGAGAAGTCTTCTTGATCTTTCTTCCCCAACAGGTTTAACAACTGCTACTTCACCAAAACAGTCCAGTGCGGCGGCTTTGCGAATTGTGGTAGCACTTCCCCGCATCGCTTGATTCTTCACACAACAGCACAACATAAGAGGTCGACCACTCGTGAAAGTTCCCTTTATCTGTGTTGAACATGGGTCTTCTCACAGAGGTACGATGAGCAGCACACCACTGCGCCAACTCCTTCCCCCTCCCAGAACAGCGACTTCTCCTTCAGATAGCAAAGCAGAAGACTAGCGTAGTGGCACGACTTCAAGCATCAACAGATCGAGATCTGTGCCAAAATCCTGTTATGTTGAATCTGATTTAGTTGAGTTTTTTAGGAGGATTATGGTAAGAACTGATATGGTTGAGTGGTTAGACACTTTAATTGAGTCTTGATCTAATGTGTGATGGTTGTGGTGTTTATTCTGGTTTGATTTGGTGCATCAAGAAAGTAGTGAGGATAGTGAGTTGGATTGATTGCAACAGTGAGTTGAAGGAGCAAGGTTGCGGTGGAAGGATGTGGAAGGAAAATAATGGTGGGACCAATAGTGTAGGGAAGTGAAACCGATCGTAAGGTATGGAGATTGGTGCTAGGGGAATAGAGGATCAATGCATGAAACTGAAGGGAGAGGACTATTGGTAGTAGGGGAAGTGAATAGGCATCAGTGTGAGGCGAGAGATCGATCTGTGCGTCAGTAAAAGGAAAAATGAACTATCAGTGAGTGGTGAGGAAACAAGAGACCAATACCGAAAAAATAGAACAATGAGTGAGGGTTGGAGGAGATCATTGTCACAAGGCATCGATAACACCGATAGTTAAAAAAATGAGTAACTGATAGATAAAAAAAGTATCGGTGAGTTCTTGAGACATCAATAAAAGAAGAAATGGATCGGTGTCACCGAGAACAAATAATAAGACACCTATAGAAGAAAAATAAAAGACCAGTCACCGATAGTTGAAAATGAGAGACCGATGCCGATAAGAAGGAGAGACCAATTATGTTTCAAAGTGATTGGTGAGTGATGACTCACTGATTGTTAAAACAAACTTTGGCGTGATAAGGGATCAGTGAGTTGCGACATCGGTGCATCACGACATCGGTGCATCACGACATCGGTGCATCAACTCACCGATAGAAAAAATTGAAATGTTAAAAATAAAAAATAATTCTAAACTGATAATAAAGTGTATAAAACATTAATTAATTAAAACAAAAGGCAAATTAAATAAATTTTTAAAGAATAATTAATTAACTGTAACGAAAATCTAACTAAATTATTTAACAAACTAAAAAAAGTGACTTAGTTATTAACTAAAAATATAAATATTAAGGTTAATTAATTAAATATCTAAATAAATGAAAAACACATACAAAGAATTAACCACAAAAATGAAATTAAAATAATTAAAATTAACTAAAGATATTAAACAACTAAGCTAATTATTTAAATGACATAATAAAAACTTTAAATTAAGAACACATTATTTTATTAAACATTAACTTAAATTGTTAACTTATTTGATAAGAAGAATAATTAAACAAATTAATTAATAAAGTTAATTTATTTCAATAAATCTAATTTAAAGATGAAAGTTTTAAATTTAAAACTAATTTAGATTAATGCAAATATAAATGAACAATTAGTTAAATAACAAACATTTAAAATTATTAAAATGTTAACCAGCTTAAGATTATTAAACTAAAAAGTAATTTAATATAATTAGAATAATTAAAATGACAAATTAACTATTTAAAATACTAAACACATATTTAATCATAAAAAATGATTAATTAATAGATTTAGTGTCAAAAATACAAAAGTGATATTATTTATTAAAAATTGTTAAAATAAGTAATTAAATTGTTAAAAATTAAATGAAAGATGTGGAAAAACTATGTAAAAATAGAGCCACATAAATCTCCCAAGGAAGAAGAAGAATCTCATGTTGTTAATGAGGTAGATGAAGATGCTAAACCAACTAAGTAACCCATGGCTATTTTCATAAGAAGGCTACTGTTCACTCAAATAATGAGATGATCTCTGCTGGTCGATCAAGCTGTGAGCGAATTATATTTTACTTTATTTACTTTTTATATAGTGCCTCCATTGATGAAACACTAGTCTCTTAGTTTTCAAGCCAATAATACCCCTCCCCCATCAATGAATCCAAATTTTCATGTTTAATTCTCTTATGACCTTTTATGTGGAAGTGTTTAATTGTTATAGAAATTTAGAGATTACCATTTTCTTTAAATTTAAATTCTTATCCTCCCATTATGGTTTTCACACATAAGACACTTGGAGGTTCTTCATTGTCAAATATATTGAGAAGTGGGTAAATCAGGGGGTGAATGGAGATATCTAATCACCAGGCCATGTGAGATTGGGGAACGAAGTGATTATTTCATTTCTCTGATTAATATTAAATTTCTAGGTGTGGGTGATCAACAAGGTATTAACTAATTATATAAAGAAAAATAGATTTAAAATAGAATAATTATTTAACATATAAGAAAAGGGGATATCAAAGGTTAGGCCACTTTCTTTTTAATATAATTTCAAACTCCATGTTGATCTACTTATTTCAAAAAAACCATTTTTGAATTCAACCAATTGAACCTAAAAAATTCAAGAGAAAACTCACACTAAAAACACTCTCATATTTAGAGACAACATGAGACCCACTAATCGCTTCATTTTTCTTGGGTTAAAAAATTGTTTGATAATAGCCTTATGACAGTTATCTCATATTTATTCAAAAAAATGGTATGTATGAAATCCCCATATACTATTTTAAAAATTATCATAATATTAGGGGGTTATTAATAGACCAGACCATGGAAATTTAAACTAATACCATATGGTGAAACCCTAAAATTGTGCAGTCCATTTCAGTCTAAATTCAATATAGGATCCAAAAAATGATCCCGGTCTTGTATATGGTTTAAACAGACTGGTCCACAACCCAACCCACATAGGTAATCAAGATTAATAATATTTTATTTAAAAATAAACACTTAATATTAAAGAATATTAAATATTAAACTCATTATATCCGTCACATAATTGTTAATTTATATATATATATTCATCACATAAAATATTTAAATGTTTTTCATCAAAATATTCTATATTAAATTGAAATAATTTTAAAATAAAAAATAATTTTTTAGCCTACTGACTGACCTGAATATTTTATGGCTGGTCCTCATTAGCCCAAAATCTTTACTCCATAGTCCATTTAAGTCCATTTAAAATTTGAGCCATACCTTTCTAGTGTAGAATACATTATAAATATTATAACACCCTAAAATTCTCAAAAAAGAATATTGTATTTGATAAAGTACATGACACTGAACACCAAGCCTAGAAAAATATATAACACCCGATACTTTTGAATATATATATATTTAATTAAATTTAATATCTTAAATATCTTTCATTATATACATCACTAATTTTATCTTGCAGTACATGCAACATTGAGCTTAGCTTACATTACACGAAACATGACATGTTATTTAAATATTATTATTTAATGTGATAGTTATCACCCAACCATTTGAATGGTGGGTATGAACATGATTAAATAAATTATGATAATATACAGTTTACAATTGTTCATTTGTTTTTTATTTATTATAAATAAATTAAATCCACTTAAAAGAAAAAGAAATGTTTTAAAAAAAACTACATTTTTCTAAAAGACAGATTAGTTTTGTTTTGCACACATAATTTAAAATTTATTTTTATCCTTTTTATAGAATTTATTTTAAAAAATAATTTATTTTGAAATTGTAATACTGAAATTATCATAGGGTTAATTTTTGGTATTTTTCTAAAATATTTCATTTTTTTATGAATAGTGAAAAAAATACTGAATTTTAATTGAAAATTGCCTTTTTATTTAAAACATTTATAATGTTAAATTATATTTTGAATTGGTTTTAAAGAAAAATTATTTAAATTTTATATAAATTAATCCAATTTAGTTCATTGTAATAATTTTCATTTTTAATATTGAAATAAAATCTTTGTAAACTTTTGAACACTTTCACTTTAAAAATCCACTTTCTCATCGCATATGCAGGATTAATTATAAATTAAAATTTTCCAATTATATGAACTTAATTTTTAAAATAGATTCCATATTTCAAATCATCATAATTTATAATTTTTAATAATCTTAACTTGATTTTTTTCCAAAATGAATAGTGAAAATAGTAAAAATTAATTACCGTAGTTAAGGTAAAAATGAATTTAATAAGGGGGTCAAACTAAGAGGATAAGGGTTAAAAATGACCTAAAAATTTGTATAAAATCCATTTTATGGACATATTATGACCATATATCTTCTAGGTTCTATAATGGACCATTTTGGAAGCCTGTAGGATGATAAAAATGTGGGTATGATTGAGTCTTTTCAACAAATTACAAGTGTGCCACTCACCTCACTTATAAAAGGCCACCCTATACTATATTCTTCAAACCTACAAAAATCTTTAGTTCAGAAAAGATATGAAGAAATAAATCCCTAAATTCCCTCACCTCATCCTTGAAGTATTATTTTGGGAAGAAATTGAACCTATGAAGGTTTTAGTGAAAACCTATAGAGGATACCCATAGAAGAGGTGATGTTCTTCAATAAGAGTATTTATCTTGTTTCTTTCTGCACATAATTAAATTATTATTAAACCATTAAGGTATAATAACCCCATTATTTTCCATATACTAGGATGTTTTATAAAAATTTCATGATCTAAAACCATCCTATATTCCATCAAATGTGTTACAAAATTATCATTCATGTGTACGGTGGATTATAGCCTCACGAACCGATGTGATTTGTTCTTCCATTACCACCTTTCACGGTTGAGTGTGATGATGGAGATAAAGTATATATATGATATTTATATCATACTTATACCAATTGAGTCATTATATCATATATATATATACTACCTATTTTCTAGGGGATATAATAACGTGTCTCATCTATATGGCAGACTACCTCATTATGAAGTGATGTGATTCATCTTTCATTAATGCTTTACAAGGACGGTGATAATGAAAAATTTATTTATTATATGTGATATACATGACCTAATAATGATAATAATGAAATATTTATCATTATATAGGTATAATATATCATTTTATTTCTTACACATTCACTCACTTAAAGATGACAACATTGTTTGTGTATGTGTGGACTACCATCATCATAAAGTGATATGAATCTCTTTTCATCACCACAAAAAATGTATGATATATATATATATGTATATTTAATGAATTAATATCATATTTATAATAATATTATCATTTTTTAAAGATAATATATTACTTACCTTCTTTTCATAATGATCACTGGAAAATGGAAACGTTACTTATGCATATGTATGACATACCATCTCTACGATCATAACATACTTTATTTCACAAAATCATAATTCATGATTAGTTTTAAAATTATAAGTGATGTATAAATATTATAATTATTTCATTGTTACTATTCTTGGAGTGATGGAACTACATAATATAAAAAATAACCCGAACATTCAAAATGAAGCACAAATGATAAAACTAGGTCATTAACACTCAAAAAAATAAAAATAATGAAATATTATTAACAAATATTTGTTAAAATGATATAATAGGATCATATATGATGTTAAAAATATTATTATATTTCTAGTTCAAGTTAACAACATGTTTAAAACCACCATATATGATGTTAAATAATGTTTAACTAAATTAAATCCTGAGGTAAGAGATTCTATCTCAATTTCCTTTCATTGAGGTACATTTTTATTTTATGCACCAATTTATTTTATATGTGGTATAAAAAATCAAATATCATATTTAATATCATGAATAATTCATACTTCATGGTATTTTTTGTTTTCATTTGAATTATTTCATTGAAGTGTATTTTTATTGAATATTACCAAGTGGTAAGGGATTTTATCTCAATTTACACTCCATTGAGACTTATTTGTTATTATGCACCAATTCAATTTTAAGTGGTTTATATACTACTCATTTGACATGTAATATAATGATTCATTCATAATTTATGGTATATTATGTTTCATTTTGATTAATTTCATCCAAGGCGATTTGACTTGAAAATTACCAAGTGGTAAAAGTTTTTGAACAATCTCACTTTCTTTTGTGATTATTTAATTTCTCCTGAAACAATCAATTTTTTGTGATAATGTTTTGTTGGTAATTCAATTTATATTAAATATAAATATTCTTGTATGATAGATATGATTATTTACTAAACCATATACCATTTTTACATATAATGTTTACTTTGAAGGTTTTTTGATTAACTAGGGAAATAATCATAAATCTGTATCCTTTACACAATATGGATATGTGATGACAATGAATATTAATTCATAAATTAAATTGATTATTAAATATATTAAAAATGATTTGGAACTATAATGACAGGTGTTCCCTGGTATAATAAAGACCCTCTATGCATCGATAGGTCTCATGAGACAAATAAGTTAGCCAAATTAAACTGGTTTTAACATGTAGTATTTAAACTATCTTGTGAAAGGTTTTGAAAGTAGATGAATCATGATTATTTATATTTTATAATCTGATTATTATACATTTATATAATTAATTATTCAGTTATTATTATCCATGATATTTTTACAATGATATTATCTATGGATGCATTTCATTCTCTGATTATAGATTGATGGCATGTGTTTTAAGTTATTTACATTTAAAAATTGATTGTTCCTTATCTATTAATACATTCAAGTTATTTAAATGAAATTTGTGTGTATTTAATTACCATTCCATGTTTATTTTTCTTTACTGAATCATGATATCTTCGATTGTACTTAACCCTTACTGATAATTTATCTCACCCTTATTTTTTTCCTTTCTCATGAATCCATTAAGCGTACTATGTTTGATAAGAAATGCTATGCTAGAGGGAATAATGTTATTCTAAAAAACAATTATGTGGTAATTTTTGTTTTTAAATATAATGTAAGACTAAAGTACTATCTAATTTTCCTATATTATTAAACTATTTGGTCCATTAAGATTTGATTCCTTATATCTTATGACAATGTAACAAAGAAGGCACTGGGTTTAGGCTACTCAGGTTGAGGTCTCTATAGTTGGTATCATATGAAGTTTAGTAGAAACATTAGGAACTAGATTAGGGAAAGAATAGATTTAGGAGACTAACCATTTGTTATTATTTTAGGATAAGTATATAAGAACATCCTAAAGTTTCGGTATGGATGAGATAATGTAGGTTTTCCTAGAAATATGTCCATATATGGATACTAAAAGTGGATGTGTTTCTACAATAGAGGTACCTGGGGGTAACAAATCTAAAAAGTGAGAATTGGGAAAGACTTGATCATCACTAGATGCATGAAAAATGTATTTATTGTGAACCTGGTTTGACACTCCTTGGGGATATAGTTATTATAATTCACATTTTATTTATAGACAATTATAAAGGATTTAAAAATAAAGATATCTCCAAAGAAACCAAGTTTAGTATTATGAGATTAATAATTCATAAATTTTAAATTATGGTAAGTTTTGAAAAATATTTGGAATTATACATTATGATGAGCCAATACGGTATATTCCATTATTTAGAAATGGAACTTAGAAGGAATAAGGGCATTGATACTTATAGCTAATTCCATGATTTCCATGTTGAGAAAGCTAATACAACTGGTATTTGAACTGGGAAAATTATGGCTATAATAAGGAATCTTAATAAAGTTATAAAAAATAACCTTCTGATATGAATTGACCAATTAACCATAAATATTTTCCTATTTTAGAGTAATTTATCTGACAAAATAACCAATAATCTTATGATTCTATTAATCCAATGGTAATTGATAAGTGTATTATGTCTTTAGAAAAGATATTTATAGCCTTGGGATGCAGTGAAAAGGAAAAGGTTACCCATGTAGTGTATTGTATCAATGGCGATATGGATTTATGTTTGTAATTGATCCATTATACAAGGGAGGAAGAGGAAATAAAACTCATGGAATAGAATTATTTTATGAGGATATTTTTTGATAAATATTTCTCTCCCAAGAAACAAACTGAGATATAGAGAAAGTTACTTAGATTAAAGAAAAAGGAATAAGAAATTGTTGCATATTATGAATCTACCTTTACAATGTCATATAGGTATACCATTAATTAAACATACAACATGAAGTGCAAGAATTACCATTTATTTTAAGGTCTTAAGAAAATTCTCTAAAGGGATATGGTCTCTCAAATGTTTTCTTCATATAATGAAATATTTTAATGTGCTATCAAGATAGAAAACTAATTATCCAAGTCTTATGAATTTAAATCTAATAAAGATAATATAAGGATGATAGAGAAAAAATATATAAAGGGAAGATGATAAATAATTATTTCCCCGCATGTCATAATTATTGAAATAAGAACCCAAACACTTGTTTGAAGGTAAAGTGAGTTTTCTATAAGTGTGGAGAGAAAGGAAACCATGATTTTTATTTCATTGGAAATAAATAAGTTCCCAATTCTTAATGATTCAACAATAAGAATATGAGGAATTATAAAAATGATTTTCTAAATCATAAGGGGAATATACCTAAGAAGAATCTAAGGGATTGAGGTCAATATTATGCTATTGATAAAACCAAAGTGGAAGGATTAATGTGTTTGTGTTTGAATTCAAGAATTATGTCATTTGAGTATTTTATCAGCGATGTCATAGTTATAAGAATTATAAAATGTAGAAGGATTGTACTATAATAATTTACCATTATTGATTTGAAATTTTATGTTGAATGGTACCAATGACTAAGAAAAATGATTCAGTGGAAAGCTGAACATCTTTAAAAACATGTTATTGAAGGAAATATAACCCTAAATATGTTTCTAATGTTTAGATAATGATGTTTTTATGAATAAATTATTTATGTGGATAAAGTAAATTGGATAGTAATGAATACCTTGGAATTTATTAATGATTTATTGACAAAGTAGTTTATTCTATCATTGATGGAGTTTACAACATTCTTGGATTTATGGAATATATCCAATAATCCATGTTTTACTTAAGGAATAAGGAATCATGCCTATTTTTTAAGAGATATTAAAGTAATTTAGGTTATTACCATGTTTCAAGAGATTATATGATTAAGGTATTCAAATGTTTTATATTTTATGGTTAAGAGATACTTCTCATTATTTTGGGTATTAATGATAAGTTAATTTTTGAAATTTTGTAACCTGATTTCTAATATAATGGATCTTAATCTTTTAGAATGGCCATAAGGTTAACCATTCATGAAATTGTTTAAGATTAACACTGGATGAGGTTTTAGAGATTGACATATTACTTCACCTTATAAAGATTTATTCATATTGGATACCCCTTTCTAACTATTTTTTCATAATGATAATCAGAGATTGAAGGAATGGTTTTTTATTCTATTATGGATATTAAAATCCATTAAAATTGAATCTTGGTTCTTCAGGCATAAAAAAATTCATTTTTGGATATTCATTTCATATAGTAAGTGATGAATTGGAAATTGATCAATGCACAACCAAAGTATGAGATTGTTCTTATGAAATAGAAATATATCAAGTAAGTATATTTTCATATATTCTCAGACTAGATAGAGGAGGAGTTCCTCAAATTTCGGAAAATTATCTTGAAATAAAATGTTATCCTATTACCATCATTTATAAAGATATTAATAAACCATTTTCACGCCTATTTGGTTTATGGATATGTGGTTTTTAACTTTCTCTGGATCACCCACTTTCTTGTGATCAATGTTATCTATCAATATCCATTAGTATTTGGTTGTTAGTTTTCTATTCTGTTTCTATGTTTTCACTTCCCATCTATGTTCCTTTATTTAGAAAACTAGTTATGTGATTATTCAATATGACATTTGTACTTCCCTTTCTATCTTATTAAGAGGATATTTTATTAAATACTTTTAAATTATGGGTTTTAAATAATATAATTTTCAAATATTAGACCCTTTATTACAGAGATCTATTTTAAATTTAGAGGAAAAAATTTATTTAAGGTGGGGAGAATGTAGCCCCCTGAAATTCTAAAATAAGAACATTTTATTCGATCGCGTATGCGACACAAAAAACAATATTATAATGAAAAATAAAACCCTAATAATTTAAAATATAACAATTTTTAAATCAATTAAATATATTAAATAGATTTCATTACATGCAATGCTGAGTTCGACTTTCCCTGCATGAAACACTGAGTTTAGGTTGCGTTATATGCAACACCGAGTTCAAATGAAACTTGAAATATTATTAATTTATTATTATTTAATGCGATAGTTTTCACCTATCCATTAGAATAGTGGGAATAAATTGGATGAACTAAATTATTAAAATATATAGTTTACACATGTTCAATTTTTATTTTTTGATTAGGAATAAAATAAGAATCATTTAATAGAAAAGAAATGTTTTAAAAAAAATATTTTTTAAAAAATTAGATTAGTCACACATTCAACACATGATATAAAATTAATTTTTACTATTTGTATAAAATTTATATGAAAAAATAAAATTCATTTTTTAAATCATAAAAATAAAATTATATTAGGGTGAATCATTTAGTATTTTTTTTTGAAAATTTTCATTTCTTCATGAATATTGAAAAATACTGAATTTTAATTGAAAGATGCATTTTAATTTAAAAAATATATAATGTTAAGTTATATTTTGAATTGGTTTTAAAGTAGAATTTGTTCAATTTTATATCAATGAATACAATTTTTGTCATTGAAATATTTTTTCATATTTTATTTTAATTTAATAACTTTGTAAACTTTTGTATATTTTTTCTTTATAAACTCGCATTCTCATCATGTGTATGAGATTAATTTACATTAAAATTTTACAATTATTTAAATTGAATTTCAAAAAAGTATTCCATATTTGGAATTAGAATTATTTATAATTTCTAATAATGTTAACTTAATTTTTGACCAAAATGTATAGTGAAAACAACAAAAACTAATTACTGTATTTAAGGTAAAAATGGATTTATTTGGGGTTAAACAAAGAGGATAAGGGTTAGAAATAAAATAACTTTTCAAAAACCTATATGCTGACCATATTTAGACCTTATATATTCTAGGATCAATAATAGAACATTTTTTAATCTTTTTTCATGATAAAAACGGGGCTACGATTGAATATTTTCAAATAATTACAAGTGTGCCACTCACCTCACTTATAAAAGGCCACATCTATCCTCTCTTCTTCGCACCATCACACATATTTGGTTAGGTCAATATCTATAAAAATAACTTACCAAATCCCATAAATTCATCCAATATGCCTTATTTTTGGACTAATTCCAACTTAGGTAGGCTTTAGTGCAAACCTAAGGAGGATACCAGAATAGGAGGTAATGTTCTTCAATAATTGTATTTATTTTGTTTCTTTATACACCTACTTAAATTCTTATTAAAACATTATTGTATAATTAACATAGTATGTTAAATGTACTAGTATTTTTTTATAATAAGGAAATTATGTACAACCATATCCACTTCCATAAAATTAGTTATGAAATCATTATTCATGTGTACGACGGACTACCACCTCATGAATCTATATCATTCGTTTTTCCATTTGATTCTTTCATGATTGATTATGATAACAGATTTAAAGTATATTTATGATATTTATAACATAGTTATACCTATGGTTTCATTATATCATATATATATATATATATTTATGTTTTCCATTCTGTATGGGATATGATAATATCGCTCATGTGTATGGCGGACTACTGCCTCACAAAGCGATGTGATTCTTCTTTCACTAATGATTTACATTGAAGGTGATAAGGATAAATGTAATGATTATATGTGATATAAATGAAATAATTATAATATTAATGACATATTTATCATTCTGGAAGGAAAATATATCATTTAATATCTTACATTTTCACTGAATTAAAGATGATAACATCATTCGTGTATGAGTGAACTACCGCATTCATGAAGCGATGAGACTCTCTTTTCATCACCAAGACACATGGATGATATATATATATATATATATTTAAATAAATAATATGGTATTTATGATATTATTATCTTTATATAAATATAATATATTACTTACCTTCTTTCCCAAATGATCATTGTAAAATAGAAACATTAATCATGTGTACATATGACTTACCATCTCCGTGATCGTAACATACTTCATTTCTCAAAACCATATTTTTATATTAGTTTTAAAATTATATTTGACGTATAAATATGTTAAATATTTAGTTATTATTATTATTTTGGTGATATATTAAAATGAAAAACAACCAAAATATTCATAACAAATCTTGAATGAGAAAATAAGGCAATTAACACCCAAAACAATGAAAATAAAGGAATATTGTTAATTTTTTAGTGAAATGTCATAATAAGATCATATATTTTATTATAAATATAATTATAGTTATGTCATAAGTTAATAAAATGTTTAAAACTACAATATAGGAGGTTAAATCATGTTCAACTAAAGGAAAGAATGGGGTAAATGATTATGTCTCAATTTCCTTTCCTTGAGGCAAATTTGTATGTCATGCACAAATTTATTTTATATGGTTTTACAATATCCATTTGACATTTAATATCATGAATACTTTATACTTAAAGGTATTTTATATTTATATTTTAATTATTTCATCTAATTGAATTTTTATAGAATATTACCAAGTGGTAAGGGATTTTGTCTCAATTTACATTCCATTGAGAATTTTTTGTTATTATAAACCAATTAAATTTTATGTGGTGTATATACTACCCCTTTGAAATTTAATATCACGATTCATTCATAATTCATGGTATTTTATGTTTCACTTTGAATCATTTCATCTAGGGGGATTTAACTTGAAAATTACCAAGTGGTAAAGGTTTTTGTACAATCTCACTTTATTTTGTGATTGTTAATTTTCTCTTGAAACAATCAATTTCTTGTGATAATTTTTCAATTATCATTGAATTTTTATTAAATATAAATATTCTTGTTTGATGTATATTATTATTACCTAAACAATATACCATTTTTACATATGGTGTTCACTTTGAAAGTTGTTTGATTAACTGGGGAAATATTTATAAATCTATATACTTTACTCAATACCGATATTTAATGATAAGGAATATTGATTTATGAATTAAATAGATTATTCAGTATATGAGTAATGATTTGGAACTATAGTTATAGGTGGGTCTTAGTATAATATATCCCCTCAATGCATTGCTAGGTCCCATGGGAAAAATATGTTGGAAAAATTAAACGGGTTTCTACCTTTAGTATTTAAAATATCTTGTGAAAGGTATTGACAGTAGATCTATCTTGATACCTGATATCATGGTATCCAATAATTAAGAATCACTTTCATTAATAATTTAGTTATTTTTATCTTTTCTATTTTTACTATGATATTATCTTGGGATTCATTTCATTCTCATATTATAGATTAAACAACCCATGTTTTTAGTTATTTACTATTCCATATTGATTATCATTAGTTATTCATATAGTCAAGTTATTTAAATGGTACATGTGTTCAATTATTTTCCATGCCATGTTGATTATTATTTATTGATTCATGATAGCTTATGCTGTACTTAACCATTACTGAAAATTTGAGATCACCCTTATATTGTTTACTTTCTCAAGAATCCTTGAAGTGTAATATTTTTTATATGAAAGTATATTCTAAAGGGAATTAAAAGGCACTATAGTGGGTGATTTAAAATTATGTACGGTTTTTAGGTATATTGATGCAGCAAGGTGGTTGACCAAGGTCATCCCTAAATGAGGAAGTAATTAAAACAACTTATTAAAGGTATTTTGAAAGTAAAAGAATATAAAATAAACACAATAATTAAAATGATGAGTTTTTTTTATCATTTATGAATGAAGAATAATTATGCAGAAGAACATTGTGTTTTTTTATTTTTTTATTTTTGTAATGAAATTAAATTAATAAAACACAACGAGAGAAGATGTTTTTCTAGAAAATATTTTTAGATGGTGTTATAAATCTAAACCTACCTCTTAAAATAATTATTAATAATTATCATTTAAATTAATATCCACTTAATTATGACCCCCTAATTTGTTAACTCCCAAACCCTATGAGAATTAACTTTACCACAAAGATGAAAATAGTTAAACCGTATGATGGCTTCATAACATGCAATCCCACATGGTTTTGTTTTACCGATTAAATTTATACTCTCACAATTTATAAAAATCTCAACCTCACTTATATTTTTGTTAATTATTAAAATGCTTTATTCATTTCATCTAATTTAAAAAATAAATTCATGGATCATATTATGTAAATTAAATTATCTCATTGATTCAAAATTAATAAATGAAGAAGGTAATAGGTTGATCGATCACTAAAAAAACTACTCTTCTATGAGCTGTGTAGTCATAGTAGAAACAAATTGCATTCGCAAAGGTTAGGAAAAGGGTATAACCCAATGAAAATTCTACTCTATATTTATAGATTAAATGGGAAGATTAAATAATAATAAAAAATAATAAAAAATAATAAAAAATAATAAATATAATAGGAACTAAGAAAGTTATTACTAGAACAAAAACATTAAAAAGTGAAGAAGAAGAAGAAGGTTTTGATGAAGGGATCCCAACTTCAAGAGATCTCCCTCTTGAAATACTTGGAGAAATTGAGTGAAAAAAATTATCATTTGCCTTAAATATCCTAATTAATGTCAAACCCCTCAAAATTTTAAAACTACATATTTATATAGTGGAGGGGATACTAGGTTTATAGGTGGTTTTAAGTATGAATGGGAAAATTCGGCCAAATGTTTTATGCCAAATTGCACCACCTCTTTGGCCTTCAAAATTCATGAACCAGTTGTCCTTCAAGAAGGTCGATTCATGAAAAATCGGATTTTTATATCTCCTCTCCAAATATGGGTCTAATCCAACCATGGATGAAGAAGTTATATCTCAAATACAGAACTGATGTCCAATCTGGCGAGTCCATCCCATCTTTGATTCATGGCCCTTTTACTCCAATAAAATGCACAATTTAGCTGCCATTCCCTAAATGAAATTTGTATCCCATTAAGTAAGGAAATATTTATACAATTTTATGTTCAAATAATATATATATGTATATATATAAATATTTATGTCATATTTTCTGCAGTGCACTTTAAAGGGTAAAACTGGGATTTTCATAAATTTTCAAATGACATATCTAATTTAAAATATTTTACAAATAAATATATTTTACATAATGTGAGGAAATTATATCATTTATTATCAATAAAATACTAAATAATTTTTTTTATCATCTCCCTCACACTTACCCATTTAGACTCCAGGGCAAAGTCACATATCATGTATTTCAAAAAAATTGTGACAAGATATGAATGTTAATATACTTCAATCCATAGTGAAAAATATAGGCAAAGTAAGATTCCCATCAGGAGTAAATATCAATAAATTTAAAATTCACTATCTCATAAATTGTATCAAAATAAAATCGACTTAGATTAATGACACTAATCAATGAAAAACAAGTTATGGGTCCACCATGACATCAATTCCCCATGTGTGTGTGCACCAACCATTTCAAGATCTTATATACACCATTTATTCATTATATTTAGGTAGAGTAAAAGAGTTATTTTTACCTGGCTTAATTCACTGAACCTATTATACATTCCTTTTCAAAAAAAAAATTCAATACCCTCTCACTTAATCATTCTCAAAAGTCAAACCTTATGGTACCGACCTAGATATCCCCACATGTTTTACATTTCATCACCCCCCCTATTTATTAATATATATTTTTATGATTTGAGTTTCTGATTTTTTTAGGGCATACAACTGTTAGACATCTGGTACACACACATAGTTCATTTTGGTATAGTAGTGAAATTTATCAGAATAGAAATGAACGTATGAACTAACCATTGATATAAGATGAAATTTTTTACCTAACTTTGCTATAACTTCAATTAAGTAGGAAAAATTTTACAATTCATGGATGCATGAAAAGTTTCATAGAGAAATCAATGACACAATTTTCCATGAAAAAATATCACAAATAATGGTGTCATAATCTAAATGGTTTTATAATGACACAACCAATCATATCATTGATGACTTACATTTTTATAAAAATCAAACCTTAACAATGAATTATTGATTATTCTTAGCATGAAACCAATGAATTTGAAAAACATGCATTTTCCATATGTTCCATATGTAAATGAGAATGTTACATGATATGTTTTTATGTATTTTTTTGGTATTCTATTTTTTTTCATTTTTGTTTTTTTTTGAAAATTTTTACAAAAATATTAACACAAAACACGCAAATGAAAATCCTAAATATGTACTCCAAAATGTTATCCCCTCCCCCGCACTCAAAATATTTCATTTTCCTCAATGTGAACCCATGAGATGATATGTGCATATAAAATACATAATTTTAAATAGGAAAAATAATATAAAAGTGAAAGGATTAGGAGCAGCCTGATATTCTCATGTGATGACGGGGTAATCCAATGTGATGGAATCCATTGTATGAGAAGAAATTACCTCAATGTATTGCTTCAAACATTGCCCATTGACTATAAATATCCTTCAATTGTCCTCTTTTGTGATCTCGACTGCACCATAAAGAAACATATTAGATACCATATAAGGACATAACCATCTAGAATGAAACTTATCATGCATCAACTTTAGTCGTGAACTGTAGATAAGGAATTTATCTCAAACATGAAACTCCCTTTTTGGATCATTATATCAGTAGAATATTTTTATCTTTCCTTATAGAGCCTTGAGTTATCATATGAAGACAATAAAATCTCATCAAGATCTTGAATTTGTAGCTTCCTTTGAATTCTACCGTGGGGAAATCTATTTTTCATTTCTTTATATCCCAATATACCTTATGCTTGACCACCATTGGGAGATGACAGGGTTTCCCAAAAAAAATATGAAATGGGGACATATTGATGGGTGTCTTGTATGTTGTATTATAATCTCAAAGCGCATCATCAAATCCTTTTTCCAATCCTTCCTATGCAGCAGCACGATTTTCTCAAAAAAAAATTTTAACTCCCAGTTTGAAACCTCAGCCAGACCATTTGTTTTGGGGTGGTATGATGTTGTTGTTTTTTGTGTTTCCCCATAGTTCTGAAGAAGGGAAGCCAAATTACAATTGTAAAAGTGTGTCCCTTGGTTACTGATGATGTCCATTAGTACTCCAAAACTTCAAAAAATCTTTTCCTTGAGAAATTCCACTACTACATGAGAATCATCAGTCATGGTTGCTTTATCCTCCACCCATTTGCTTACATAGTCAAAAATGACCAAAATGTACAATAGAAAAAATGAAATTTGAAAAGGACCTATATAATTAGTTCAACAAATATAAAAAATCTCACAAAATAATATTGGATGTTGGGGTGTCTCGTGTCTCCTAGAAATGTTCCCAGTGTATTGGAAATGAGAACACGACTTTCAAAACCCATGGGCATCATGGAATAAGACAGGCCAATATAATCCATAGTCTAAGACTTTCCTATCTATTTGTTTGGGTCCAAAGTGCCCCCACATGAAATTGTATGGTAGAAATACAGAATAGACTCAAAATCACAATCAGGAACTCACCTCCTAATAACTTGATCACTACACATGTGCTAGTGTTAGGGGTTATCCCAAATATAAAATATTGACTCACTCTTAAACTTTTTGACTTGATGTTTTTTTTAAATTTTCAGGAATTTCAAAGTAAATAAGGTAATTAACTAAATCAAAAAACCGAGGATGCGTACCTGAGATGGAATAAAGATTTTCATTAGGAAAAGTATCCTGAAGTGGTACCTGGTCCAAGGTGTCTGCCTCTAATGTGTGATTAATCCAAATCATGTGGTCCTCTACCAAGATTTATGAACCCTTATTATCTATTATCTCAATATCAAATTCTTGGAGGAGGATCCATCGAATAATCCTAGGCTTCACATCTGGATTCTTCAAGAGGTACCTAAGAGGTGTATGGTCAGATAAGAAAACTACTTTAGAGACCAATAAATAAGAATAGAATTTTTATAAAGTAAGTATGATGGAAATATAATCCTTTCTCATGGTTGTGTAGTTTTATTGGGCTGAATCCAATGTCCTCTAAGCATAGATAATCACATGTGCACATCCCTCCACCCACTATGATCAGACAACACCAACTTCGAAGTTTGAATCATCACAGATAAGGTCAAATGGAATGTCCCTCCATGGGGGCTGTATGATCAGTTGGGTGGTCAGATGCTTATTTAGATCATCAAAGTAAGTCCTAAAAGATTCATCAAACACAAAATTAGAATCCTTTTGATGTAATCTTGACATAGGAAGACCAATCTTACTAAAATCTTTGATGAAGTGCCGATAGAATCCTGTATTCCCTAGGAAATATCTAACCTCAGTCACACATTAAGGATAGGGTAAATATGAAATAATATCTACCTTTGATCAATAAAACTCTTTCCCATGTTTTGAAACTTCATGACCCAACAAAAATTTCATACTCTACCATGAAATGAAACTTTTCAAAGTTCAAAACCTGATTCTTCTCAATACAATGATTCAAAACCTTTCCCAAACTAAAGACACATACATCAAATGAAGATCAATACACTGTAAAATCATCCATAAATACCTCTAGATAGGTCTCAATGAAAAAAAATACTCACCATGCATATCTAGAAAGTACCTAGGGTATTGCATAGTCCAAATGTAACCCTTTAGTAGGCAAATGTACCAAATGTAAAAGTGAATATTATCTTCTTCTAATCCTTTGGATCTATAGGAACTTGAAAATTTCTAGAAAATCCATCCAAGAAACAACAATGGGTTTTCCCAGCTAGTCTCTCAAGTATTTTATCAATAAATGGGAGCGGTAAATGGTCCTTGTGAGTTAGTTGATTTATTTTTCTATAATCAATACATATATGCCAACTGTTTTTCACCCTCATTGGAACTAATTCCTCACTCTCATTTCTAACAACAGTAACACCAATTTTCTTAGGCACAAATTAAATACAAATCACCCACCAATAATATAAAATGAGATAAATTATACCTACCTCAAGTAAATTTTCAACTTCTTTTTTAACAAATTTTAGAAGTGTTGGATTTAGTCTCATTTGTGGCTACCTAACCAGTTTCATCCCATCCTCTAGAAGAATATTATACAAAAAAACAGAGGGGATAATACTCGATATGTCAGCCAAGGTCCACTCAATTTCCTTGATGTTATCCCTCAAAATATTCAAAAATATTTCTTCATGTTCAAGAGGATTATTGTTAGCAGTGATAACAGGAAATATCTCACCTCTTAATAAGTATGAGTATTTGAGATTTTGTGGTAATGGATTGAGTTCCAATGAGGGGGGGGGGGTACTGTATGGATGGTGACATTGAAGGAACTGAAATATGTGCACAATGAACATCAATACTAGAATAAACATCTTTAAAATTAGAGAATAATGCATCAGATCCATCAGCATACTCAACAGTGAAGTCATTATCAGAATGAGCATGATCAAAATCAGAATATAAATATATTTCAAAATCCAATATAAGAGAGATATGTACATTATAAATAGTTTTTGAATATATCTTAGACATCAAACTATATCCAATTCTCATAATCTCTCTTAGAATAAGATAATATAAATCCATGGGGTTTTTACTTATTGGTTCAAAATGGGAGATAACAAAAGTAGAATGGTCCTTTGAGGGTTACTTCATGGAGTCCATAACATTAAAGATCACAACTCTATCATCAAACTCCATGGTTAGTGTACCCTCATGAGCATTTATGATAGTTTTTTTATAGTTTTAAGGAGGGACCTACCTAAGATAATGGGAGCATGGGAACTTACCTAATCATCCTTCGTGTTAAGAATGTAGAAATCTGTTGGAAATATCATGTCTCTTACCCGAAAAAGTACATCCTCAAGGACTCCCACTAGATGTGTTGTAGCTCTATTCAATAACTACACCACTACTCTCATTGAATTCAACTCACCAACCTAAAAAAAGATAATATGTAGTGATTCATGACATTTAGGGAAGCTCATAAATCACATAAAGAATTAGAAAAGTGAAACTCCCCTATGGTGCATAGGATGGTGAATGTCCCTAGATACTTGAACTTTGTTGGCATATATTAAGTTGGTTTTATGAGTGTTAACATATTCCTTCCAGGATTTATCCTCTAATTTCCCTTGATCCATATTTGGTAGGTATAAAGTTCTTTTAAGGAGTTAGAATACCTTGGGAGTTGATTAATGTCTTAAATACGTGGGATATTTATCTCCACATGCTTGAATGATTCCATAACCTCTTTTTTCATCACTTCTTCAGTCTTATTTTTGGTTTAAAAACTCTATTTGGAAATGGAAGGGGTTTAGTAGGAACATCATAAATCTTTTTCTTACCTTTTTCTTTCTTCTTGTGTTTCTCATCAGCTAGTCTTGAATGGGGTTTTATGAAGTTGAGTTGAATCCCGATGGAATGATAGGTGCATATGTATTATTTGTTTTCTTCCCACTTCTCAATGTGATGGAACTAACATTTTGTTTGGAATTTGGAGAAGGTTGGGAAGGAAGATTTAAAAAGTTCTTACTTACCAGTTCCTGGAGGGAGGTGGAAATCTAGTTCATTTGAGTCTTCAAATCCATCAGCTCTTAACCTTGACTCTTTATATCATTATGTTGATTAAGAATAATTTGTTGCAAAATATCATTAGTATTATAATGTAACTTTGGTTTATATTTCCCTTATTGTTGAATTTTTGATTCTAGAGCTTCTAATATCCTTTGGGTTAGTTGGAAACCCTATTGTTAAGGTAGATGCTGATGGAAGTTTTGTTGAAAAGGAGGCCTTTGTTGTTCTATAGAGCCATACCTCATGTTAGATTGATCCATCCACCCTTGTTTTTATGTTGGTGAAAATAAATAATACTTCTTTTTGGGATGGAGCTATAATTTTTACTAATATGGTCTTCTAGGGAATGCTGTTGTACAATACTCTGTCTATTGTTGTTGGGGGAAACAATCAGTTGGGTGGTCTGTTTGGGTGAAAATTCCACAATTACTCATAGGAGTGGGTTGGGATATATTTTTTAACTAAGGAAATATACCTCACCATTGTGGTCAATTCATCCAAATTTTTATCAATGAAATGATTTTAATGAGAAGGACTTACCTGATGTACTCCCCTGACGTGTGGTGTATCATAATCACCACATTGTTCGGAGTTTTGTGCCATCTTTTCGATCAATACATGTGCGACTACTGGTGTTTTTCAAAAAATTCTCCTCCTTTTGCATCATCCACCATAATTCATTCCATAGTCAAAGGGCCTTCTTATAAGTATCATATGATAAGTTTCTCACTAACTTGGTTATACATGTTGCTTTCACATAAATTCATGAATCACTCCGAATACTCATAAATTGACTCCCCTTAAGATTACTTGATTATTGATATCTCTTTTCTAATAAAAGTGTTCCTTGTTTTTGGAAAAAATATCTATAAGAAAAGTCCTTTTAAATCAGTTGAACAATTTACATATTGACGTTATAAATAATACATCCAATATTTTGCAGTTCTATAAAGTGAGAATAAGAATGATCTTAGTTTAATTTTATCTTCTGATAAATTTCTTGGTTTTAGGGTTGAGAAAACCACATTAAATTATTTTATATTTTTATTTGGATCCTCACCATATGATCCATGAAATTTTTGAAGTACGTGAATTAACACAGAATTTAGTTCAAAGTTCGATTCAAGGATTGGATATGCAATTAAATTTCGTTGATAGTTAATATCTGGTGAAAAAAATTATTGAATGGTTCTATTATTTTAATTTTAATTTTTTTGAAACCATTTGTTCTTGTTTTATTTTTTATTCAGAAGTGTCTCCAATTATAATGTTCCTATAATGGAGTAATTCTCTAACTGGTTGACTGTTGAAACTTCTCGTAGACTTAGACTATCTGATTTGATCCCTAAGGTTGCGCTCAATATCATGGTAAATATATAAGATATCTTCTGGATTAGTTCATAACATAAATAAAAAAATTAAATGAGTAAATGTGAACCATAATAAAAAGATAAGAAATTTTAGTAGATGGTCTAATAAAAAGAAAAGAGGGAAAAAATGAAAACTTGAGAAAGGGGAAAGAAGAAAGAGAGAGGAAAAGAAAAGATTAAATAAAAAAGATAAAAAAATAGCTCTAATTGAATAAAAAAATTACTTTCCTCCAAAGAAACGATTCCAATTTGAAAGGTGCTATTATGGGTTCTTTCAAATGATGTATGGGTTTTAGGTAATTAGGTGAAACAGAGTGGCTGACCAAGGTAATCTATCAAAGAGGAAGTAATTAAAACAATTTATTAAAGGTATTTTGAAAATAAAATAAAATAATATAAACATAATAAGTAAAATTATGGGGGTTTTTTTATCATTTATAAATGAATAATAAGTATTCTGGAATGATGTTTCTTTTTTTTGAAATGAAATTCGATTAATAAGACACAACGAGAGAAGATTTTTTTTTAGAAATTTTTTTTAGAAGGTGTAATTGATCTAAATATACCTATTCAATTAGTTATTAATCATTATAATTTAAATTAACATCCATTTAATTATTATCCCCTAATTTTCTAACTCCCTAACCCTATGAGAATTAACTTTACCACAAAGATGAAAAGAGTTAAACCTGAGGAAAACTTCGGAACATGAAATCACAACACACTGCTTATATTTTCATTCTAAGGATAGATTATGGTCAGTGTTAAATTAGGGAATAAATTAATTTTATAAATAAGTATGAATTTATTTTAGTTATTATTTTTTAAGTCTTCAAATTTATCCCATGCAGTTTTTTTTACTGATTAATTTTGTGCTCTCACAATTTACACAAATCTCGACCACGCATGTTTTTATGTTAATTGTTAAATTGCTTGCTTAGTTTCCTATAATTTATAAACTAAAATCAAGGAGTATATTATTCGAATTACAGTATCTCATTTATTCAAAATTAACAAATGAACATGGTAAGAGGTAGATCAATCACTAAAAAAACTACTCTTCCTTGGGTAGTATAGTCATCGTAGAAATAAATTGTATTCGCAAAGGTCGTGGAAATGGTACAACCCAATAATGATTCCACTCTTTATTTCCATACAAAATAGGAATATTAAATAACAATAAAACATAATAAAATTGAAGAAAATTTATAGTAACTAAAAAAATTATTGCTAGAATAAGAACATTAGCAAGTGAAGAAGAAGAAGAAGGGTTCGATGAAGTGATCCTAGCTTCAAGAGCTCCACCTCTTGAAATACCTGAAAAAATGGAGTGAAACAAATTATTCTATTCCTTGAATATATTAATTCAAGTCCCAAAACCTCAAAATGACGAAATTATATATTTATTGAGTGGATGGGAGACTAGTTTTACAATTGTTTTTAAGTGTGAATGGGAAAATTTGGCCAAATACTTTATTCCAACTTTCAACACCTGTTTAACCTCCAAAATGCATGAACCATATATCCTTACTGAAGGATGATTATTTAGAAATTTTGTTTTCTATCTTCTCTCCAAATTTGGACCCAATAAAATCAATTAGGAAGAAGTTATAGGCTAAATACAGAACTGATGTCCAATCTGGAGAGTCTAGCCCATCTTTGACTTCACGACCCTTTTACTCCATTGAAATGCATGATTTGGCTACATTGTCATGAATAAAAGTCAAATCCCATTAATTCAGGAACACATTTAAAAATATTTAAGTTCAAATAATATATATATAAATATTTATGTTTGAATTACTATATTTCACTTTAAAGGGTAAAAACTAGAATTTTCATCAAATTTCAAATGAATGATATAATAGGAAATATTTTATAAATAAACATATTTAGGACAATATGACAAAATTATATCATTTATTATCGATAAAATACTCAAAAAAATTGTGTTTTATTTGGGATAATGTTATCTTTAAAAAAATTATGTTGTAATTTGTTTTTTCAAATGTAATGTAAAACTCAAGTATGTATCTATTTTAAAAAGACTACTAAACTATTCATTACATCAGGATTTAATTGCTTGTATCATAATCCAATTCGATATAGAACGGAACAATTCTATGACACTAGGGTGAGGTTGTAAAAAATATGGGTTGGTGGGCTTGGACCAAGGGCTTGAGGTCCATTAATCACTCATACATAATATATACTACACTAAACCATTTCTCATCTTCACTACTCACACCAACAATTTCCAAAAATTCTCACATTTTTTCCATAACCACCCCTTGAGAGTTTTCAAATAAAAAACAACTTACTTTTTCTGACACAAATTATCTATGTAATCATTTTCCACTATTCAAATTTATTTATGATATTTATTTATTAATTATAATATTATTAATTTCATAAAATTGTATCATATTTAATATTTACTCAATTAACTATGATACAAACTTGTTTTAATAGTTTTTAATATTACTATAAACTTTAGGAATGACATGATGTTGTTATATAATTATATTTTGAAATCATGTTGGGTGTAAATTAATTTTATTTTCTACATTTATTTTTCATTATTTTTATTTCAATTTAATAAGTGTTATGATTTTATTTTAAAGTATTTAATTCAAAGGATGTTATAAAGGAAAATTAAATCATTTATAGATTTTTTATTTAAAAATAATCATAACATACATAAAGGGATTTATTAATTAAATCATTGTTGTATTATTTCTATTATAAGATAATATTTATAAATGTTTTTAAAATTTATTCATTGCTTTCTTTTAGAATAATAATGAAACAGGTATAACTTTTATTTTGAAATATTACATTAAAAATACATTCATTTCAAATTTCATATCTTAGAAAATAATGATTAAAATAGTTTTTTTCATGTATTCATGAAAATTAAATTTATAGATATACGATCATTTCATGTTCATGTTTTCATTAAGATGCGTCATACATTGAAAATCAAATAGCCATTTTTAGGAATTTGAAGCCAACATGGGTTGACAAGTGGATATCAAAACCAAATAATCAATTGTTTATATATTGGTATTGATACAACATTTTTAAATAATTATCTTCAAATAATTATTTTATTTATGAAGGACCACGATTTTTATCTAAAGGATTAAGAGTATAAAAATTATATTCAAAGGATAATGATAATCATAGCCCAATGAAAATTGGAAAAGTCTCTCTTCTTGTGCAAATAATAGAAAACATAAAAATATGCAGGGAAATTTCATATATCAGAGAAAAAAACAAAATAAAAGTGGTGAGGCAACCATAGAACATCCTAGAGTTATAACCAAAAAATATAATGAAATCATACACCTCTAAAATCTTCTCCAGTCCAAGTAATCAATGGCCAATGCCTCAGAAAAATACAATCCTTAAAATCTGATAAAAGGTATATATAAAATTAGAGTGAGTATAAAAATACTAAATTGGGTTCTCCTGTAAATTAAAATGTGTCAATTTATAAGATAATACCAATGCATCTATTAGATTATGATAATAATAATCATAATGCATATATGAATCCAAACAATCAGGGGATAACCTATTTTTTAATTTATAAAAAGGAAAATAGATACAAAGCAATTTAATAAATTTAAATCTGTAATTCTCTTGAAATATATAAATAAATATAAATGATAAATTATTTTTATTTTAATATTTTATTTTTTTATAATAGTAAATTTCAATATATAACTTGATAAATCCATTTTAAAAAGGAAATGAATTATGATATGCATCTTATTGGGAGAAGAAATAAGTGTTATACTTTTTATTCATATAATTCTTTATGTTCATATATTCTAAGAAGTTGTTGATAAAATAAAAATTTATATCAAATATGATAACTATTAAATTTTTAATGTGATTGTATTTATAAAATAAAGAAAATTAATGTTGTCACTTGACAATTCAACACATATTAATCTAAAATTTGAGAATATTTTTATTTTATATGTTTCTATGTATTTATTTATTTATCCTTAAATATGAATATTATTGAAAAAAATATCATGAATATGAATTGAAAATGGATGGATTCCAATCTTATGAAAACATTTTATGGGATGGGGTTAAAGAGTTTGTTAAGTTAGCAATAGAGCATGAAAATAGACCTTCTCTAATCATTTTTCCATGTTTATATTGTTTTTATTAAAGATGACCATGTCTAAAGGAGTTAGATAAACACTTGATCAACCATAGAAAATATTGATGTTATAAATGTTAAACTAAACCCAAGGAATTACTTAATGTACCCAGTGACTTGGATAACACTCTGGTTTTTGGACCATATTGTATGAGTACAATTATAAATAATAAAGGTGATCATGTCAAGGAAATGAAAAAGTACTTAAAGATCACCTTAACTATTATTAAAATGTATTTGAGAAGTTAAAGAGATTTTAAAATATTTAATTATATTATGGTGATTCTAAATGTAAAATTTTTTGATCCACACCAAAGCCATATAATTTTAATGATGGAAAAAGATGGAGAAACAATAGCTTTACAAAACAAATTTATCTCTTTAATGATATGTTACTAGAGGGTAATAATCATCCTTATCAAACATATGATGTTAAATTAATGATATGTTCAATGAGAATGATCTATGAAAGAATACATAAATATCCAAGTGATTATATATTGCTTCTCAAGTACCATGGATCCCTTAAAAAATTCCCTCTGAATGAAAAGAATTGATACAAGAAAGATGAATAAAATCCTTTGACATTTGTGTGGTAGTTTTTGATCATTACATGTTTTAGATGACTATATAGAAGCGAGTATACTGTAGGGAAATTTATTTGGCACAAAGATATAATAATTCAAGATAGGAAACTTCATCACCTTCAAGACTCTCATAAGTGAAATAAAATTGCTCGTGATTATCTTGAATTTGGAAATGAGTTGATAAACCCCCATCTTATGCTATCTATAAATAGAATGAATATTTTTGGTTTACTAAGTATCACTCATAGTACATGGATTTTTATGTTAAAAAATTGTAACCTTCCACTATGGGTATGAATGAAGTGAAAATACATTATGTTGTCTCTGCTTATATCATGACTGAAACATCCCGATAATGATATTGATGAATATTTGTATCTATTTATAGAAAAATTAAAATTAATGTGGGATTAAAGTGTTTAATTGTATGATTCTCATAAAAATAAATATTTCACATTGTTAACAATGTAGTTTATAACAATAAATTACTTTTTTAGTTATGTAAATTCCACAGGATACATAATTGAAAGATTGTTAGGGTGTCTAATTTTTGAAGAAGGTATACACTTAGTTAGGTTGAAACATCCATTAAAATAGTGTTTATAGAATATCATAATTTTTACCATAATAACATAAACAATGATATTATAAAATATTATTCGATGGGATTTTAGAAGAAGGTACAACACCTTATCCCTTAGTAGGTGAAGAATATATTGATAAATTAAAGGATATTCTCACCATTGTTTGTAATTTTTTTTTCGAAAAATCATAGAAAAGACTAGTTGGAAAATTGGATTGTTTTGTTTTGAATTACCATATTGGAATTATTTATATACTAGACATTTTCTAGATTTCATGTATGCAGAAAAATTTATGTGATAGTGTCAATGGATTATTACTAAATAAACATAGAAAAAAATATGGAATTATAGCTATTTTGGTCATGATTGAAATAGGCTTAAAGGAAGAGTTGGCACCATGGAAAGGTGAAAGATATGTTTTCTTCATCAAATGACTTACACTCTTTATAAAAAAGAGATATTTCTATTTTGAAACTTCCTTAATGGGTAAATGTTCTAGAGGGATATTAATCAAATATCAAGAATATCATATTGATGACTGATTTTATTATAAAGTGTATAAAATCACATGGATGTAATTTTTTAATGTAATATTTAATGTTTGTGTATTTACATTACATTATTCCCAAAATGTATGCCACACATTAACTAGTATAGTATTCTTTTTTAAATTTATATTTAGTAAATTTATACACCAACAAATGTTGAAAACTATCAAAAAAGGAATTTATTTCATATTAATTGAATTGGATATGTTCTTAGGATCAGAATTTTTTGATATAATGGTTTACTTGGTTAGAGAGATCTAAATACGTTGTCCTCAATATTATAGATGGATAAACCCCATTTAAGAATATATTGAGATTTTGAATGGGTACTTCATAAATTAAAGATATTCAAAAGGTTTTATTTAATAGTTATATATTATTAGAGAATTGATTGAATTTTATAACAATCACTTCTCTGATATGAAAAACATTGGTCCCCCAAAACCTCATTATAGTGGGTTCCTTGTGAGTGAATGAATTTTTTAAATAGATGTTTTCACAATCACCATTAAATAGTGGGAGTAATATCACCTTTATGTTTTAAATAAAAATATATAGGTTGTTCCATATGTTTAAACACATAAAGAAATTCCTTGTAATTTTAATCTATCAAGGGTTTAAATATAGACATCAATTTTACATAATTAATAGTTTATAGGAAGGTTTTGAGACCATATTTTTAAAGAGTTATCTATAAATATGAATTTTGTTTTAAAAATTATTCAATGGATCTCCAAATGACCAGTTATACATGTATTAACAATGGTTATGTAATTAATAGTTACATATTCTATAAAAATGAATAGGATAAATGTAGTACGATGAAAAATTGCGGAGTTACTTTTGTGGAAGAATCAATTCATGTATTTGATTTTAAGGGTAAAAATCCAATTTTTGTGAATATGTCATAATTTTGTATCCGATGAGAGAAACAATATCTAAATTTTAATATGTTTTTCAATGTAAATTAGTCCCATAATTAACATAAATCTAGGGAAGTTATGTCATTTTTATACTTTTATGAATCTTGAATGGAGTTATTAAAGAAAGTTAATGTTTTTTATATATTTTATTCGTTTTTTTGAATTAGTCAAAAAAAGATACATTTATTTTTAGATTCTATAATTAAATCGTTAACATAAATATATTCATGATTCTTGAAAGATGTTATAATTTTGGAAATAACTAGAATAAACTTTTTTTATTTTTAGTTTCCCTATACTTTTTGGGTAATCTTCCAAATTCAAGAAGTTGAATGTCCATAAGATGAGTGGAAAAGAAGGATTATATAAATTATAATTTTTAGAGGTTAAAAATATTATGGAAATAAAAAATTTTCCTCCAATAGATTCATATGAAATATTCTTTCTTGTGTAGAGTAGAGAATATGGAAAAGGGAAGAGTCAATGTGCAGAGGGTATATAATATTTTCTATTCTAAACAAGGCATACATAACATTTTCTCACTATTTATGATGATATGAACTATTTTTGAGGCTTAGTGGGTTATGTGCATGATATATGACTTTACTGATTAAAGAGAAAATTATTTTTAAGATTTTTTGAGGTTCTAGGAGAATATGTATGTTTTTCCCTAAAGATAGAAGTGATACATAACATTTTGGATTTACATAAATATGAGGAATATACTGGATAAATATGATACATATGTTTTTATAGAGGAAGAAAAAGTTCTGAGAAGTATTTTGAATTATTTTAAATCTATAGAAGTTGAATACGTACGAAAATTTTCCCCAGTGTTGTTGATACACAATATTTTTTTTGAGGAGCTAGAGATACATAATTTTTTTATCCTTGGTGAAAATTCAAAGTTACCCATGCATTAAATTTTAGAATTTTCATATATAATAAGTTAAAGGAGTTACATTGTGGGATAATTAGTTTTCCCACACAAAACTTAATTTTTGAAATTCACAAAATGAATAGGGCTCGATATAAAACTCATTCATGTTGTCTTCACAAATTAAGAAGTTCCCTCCTAATAATCCATGAAACATCCATCCAATATAATAATAATATAAAGATTATGTGAAGGGATTATACAAATGGTAATAATTAAAAGATTACTATTCAATGAATCTACACCCTTGGTTAGGACACATGGAATACATATGAGGGAAGAAGGAAGAAATTCACTTTTCTTAACACTGATGTCCATAATGGGGGAGAAGAAAAATATATGTATATATATATATATTCTCAACAATTTTTATAAAATATTAGAGAGATTTATTTTATCCTTGTATTTATTTATTTTGGGATTTACTATATTTATATATTTTAATACTATTTCTTTCATTTTTTTTATTTGTTATTTATTCCACATTTTCTTTTTTTATTTTCATAATTGTGATTTTCAAGCTCTCATTTGTGATGATAGGATTTCCCAATGATTAGAAATTTATTAAGAACAAATGAATCCAGAGCTCACACACTATTATTTTTATTTCCAATTTTATTATGGGGATTTGGGTGATTGATGGATAGAGGTGAATAGTAGTTCCTAAGGATTTTTTTATATATTTCCTCTCTTGGTTCTAAACTATATTCCTTCTATAACTTCTAAAATCATTAGCGTATGATGGGACTGATAGTTTGAGTAGCATGTAGACTAATGGTTGTGACCACTTGAGATTGTAGTGGGAAGAGATTTTAATAGGTGTCTTGAGTGTGATGTCTATTCAAACAATTTATGCTGTAAGGATGAATGTAACCAACTAAAATCACATAGAGAGTAGGATCATGGGATTAATGAAGTGAGAAAATAAAGGATCATTAAGGTTAAATTTGAGGGTATATCCTTTATTTCTTTTCATTATATCCTATATTCATAATTTTTTTCTTATTTTTATTCGTAAACCCCCATTTATTAATAATTTAAAACATATAAAAATAGTTTTGAATAATAGTGAGTGTTCTAGGTTTATATCCTTGAAATACAAAATCATGGTTAACACTAAGTAATAAATAGGAGATTTTTTCGGGTTTCGGTCTCGAAACACCCAATGGTTCCATATCCGATGACACGTGGACCTACCTTAAAAAGGCAGGCGTTCGCCGAATGGTCTAGAAAATGACACTTTAGAACTCACATTGTTCGAGAGGATGGGAATTCGGGCTAATCACAACCTTTTGGGGGGAAATTATTGCCTGTTCCGGGACTCTCTTATAGATTTAAGACGTATTCATATGTTCACGAATCATTGGTTTATACCCAAACATTGTATCCACGGATTTTTCCAGGTTGGAAATGGTCAGCTGAACACAGGGGCTCGGAATCATTTACTCTCGATTTTTACCGTCCCTCATTGGGTTAATGACCCCGAGGAGTCTGGACTCACTGAGGCGGCACAAGGAGAAGAACGGTGAGCCGACGTGAGGATAGTCGGATTAACCAGTTGTTGGGCTTGAACCTCAAGGAGGCTTCCTACGTACCCTACTTTAGGAGGCAAGGATCATAGTCCACATAGTTTTCATATACAGTTTAACGTCATGCTAGACGAGGGTGGAACTCGACGTGAAGAAATGACCGAGTGGTGGGCTTGAACCTCATGGAGGCTTCCTACGTACCACGCCTTGACATGGATCAAAGTCCCCATAGTTTTCTTGGTGGGGCTTACACTATGAGGAGGCCCATGAGAGGATTTCATGGTCGATGATTACTCGAAGCCCACGTGAGTCATGATTGGTGTGAGAAACAAGAGACAACAAGGATCAGATGATCACGTCGCGAAAGGTGCATCCGTGAGAAGTTGAGTGGGGCTTACGCATGGAGAAGCCCAGGCGACAAAGCGCAATAGGAGAGGGAAAGGGGGTGATCCTGTGCCAATATCCTCTCTTGCAGTGCATGAGGGATTCCTTCTGATGGGTATTTTACTACCCTTGAGGAGACTTTAACAAGCGTAGGGGCAGAAAGGGGATTCCTGAGCTCAGACTCTACATTACCGTGGGAATGTGAACCCAGGAATGCTTTGGGAATCTACTCAAGGGTCGGGGAAACCCCTTCACCTCTACTTACCATGGGCATGAAAACTCAAAGTGGAGTGATGATGTGCCTGAAGGTTACACCACACGGGTCCGGTGGCTCTGGTGGAGGCCTCGGCTCGGGGCCGATGAGCAGGCCAATGAGGAGGTTGTAGAGGATCAGACCAAATTGGAAGGATTTTATCTGGCTCGGGGAACAGGAACTCTGAAGGCTCTGAGGGGCCACATGTATGAAGGAGTGGTGGTGCCCTTCGTGTAGGAAGGTACTACGCGGTTGGAAAAGCCGTCTGCGAACCAGGGTGGTCCACGGACTGAGGGGCATCCTGCGAACCAGGGTGGTCCGCGGACTGACGAGCATCCCGCGAACCAGGGTGGTTTGCAGCTTTGGGATCAATCTGCGAACCAGGGTGGTTCACAGAGGGATCCATATGGGCAGCGGAGACCAAGGGCTGTGCCGGTCGGGGGTTCATCGGTCGAGGCTTCGCCCGCGTAGGAGGGTGCTACGCGGTGCGACGGATGGGCAAAGAGGCATAAACTCCCTGGTCCATAGGGAATTCATCTGCGGAGGGTGTATGGTTCACGGTTTTCCTTCTTTTTGTTACTTTAGGTTCTCGGTTCACCAAGTTATTATGAATTTTCCAATTCCTTATTAATTCATATACCTGCTATGGTTCGCAAATGGGAATTTCGCTGTTTGCGAAATCCTAAGCCTTCCTTCAATCGATCTCCTTCCGAATCTCCAATCCCTCTGAATCCAATATCCATTCCAGTCCCCTTCCATCTCCTTTTATATAGTGGGGAATGAGATGTATCTATGGCCATGCAACACCTTTTGCGAAGGCCCATGACCGAAAACCCAGTTTACAGCTGACTCGGTCAATCCTTAATTCGCGGTGGGCATTGAGTGTCCCCCCCCGCAAACCGAACTCCGGGAGTGCTTCGTGAACGTGGAGGGTTCCGCCTCCATTCCGTGAACGACAACGGATGTGGCATGAACCGGTCAATGTGGTCCGTGGTGGGGGCAGTTCATGACAGTGAACCAGATCGGTGCCCATCCTGCCTCGTGGCCGCAGAGGATCTCCGCCTCCATTTTGCGAACGACGATGATTCACGGTGGGGGGCTTCGCGGGGCCTGGCGACGTCGCGTTTTCATGGGACTGGTCCATAGATCGGTCCTTCTTGTGTCCGTTCTTTGAATTTTCTCCATTATTTTCCCAAATTCTTTGGGGGGATTTGGGTAGATTCTCCTTTGCGGATTTTTCAGGACCCTACAAATGCCCCCCATCGGAATGGGGTCCAATCAGAACGAAGAGGAGTCCATTCCGATGCAGAGTGGTCCTGAAACTGAGATGGTTTGCGGTAGAGAGGTGGACCTGGTAAGGGACCACACCTATAAATACGGGGGGCCCTTCATTTGTCCTTTACTGAATTCTTCTCAAAAACAGAGCTCCCTCACCTCCGCGTGCTCACTCTTTCGAGAAGTGCTTCGTCCGCGAACCGACAGTGACTTCTGCGAACCATTCCCCCATCGCGGTCACCTTCACCCGCGAACCAATTTCCCAACTGTGAACCATTACTCTTAATTAATTAAAAATTAAGTCATGACCGGCTGTGGAGGAACTTGCTTCACGGTTTTGGTGCTCCGCGTTTTTGATGCTTCGCGGTTTCGATGCTTCGTGGTTTCGATGCTTCGCGGACTAAAACTCTCTTGAACTTTAAAAGTTTCAAAGTCCTCCAAACTTAATCACTTAAATTCGGGATTGAAACTCTATGGAAAAACATGGTTCTTGGTTTCCTGGAAAACGCTCCGCGGGCCAGGGTTTCGCGTACTGCTTTCGCGAAGGGCTTGTTTGCGGGATGCTGTCATCGCGAACAATCCTTCAAGGCATCCTTGCAAACTTTGCTTATGAAGGGTCCTCAATGCTTTTACCATACAACTGGTATTTTTGTCCAGATTTTATTATCCCAGACTAACCATTTTTCTGGTCTTCATAATGCAAGGAGAAAATATGGTTCCCCCTCGCCTTGTACCTAGGCCTACTATCGATCCCCTCTCAATTGGTTCAGGGAGACGTTTAGCTATGATTCGCAGAGCAGAGAACATCCAAGAGGAACCTCGTCGGTCCATCATTCTTGAGGATGGAATCTTGAAAGATTTTCTCCCTCATAAGCTCCTAGATTACCCACTATCAAATCAGCTTCCGCTTCATGGATTCGGTATTCAAGACGATGTCCCTATTCCCCCCACTTTCTAAGGTCTTCCTTCTCCTTTCTTGGAAGCGTCATCCAATTGTATTCAGGAGAACCTTACCCTATCGGGGGAGATGGTTTCCGACTCTGACCATAAAGACGCGTTTATCTCGAGAGGCTCTGTTTGGACCCAAAGTGATCAGCATGCTCGAGACTTTTCTCAGGAAGTCGTCTTCAATAGTTACCCTTCTATTATCAACCTCACTCGAGTAGATCCTGACGCGGGGTGGATTCCTAGGTGGGATCTTCGATCTGGCGGGCTCTTCTCACATGACTGTTCCTGGGCATTTTGGGTCCATTATCACTGCAGGGAGTCTCCCGAATCACTAGAAGCAGTCAATTTATACTCTGTAGTATGGGTATCCCAATTTTCTATTTACCCTCCATCCTTGGTCCTGCCAGACCTACTCAGTCACTAGTGTTCAAGAACTAATACTTTCCACCTTACCCATGGTGAAGTTGGAATTAGTCTGTGGGATATCCATCAATTAGGAGGGCTCCCTGTCATCGGTGAAATGTATGAAGAATTTCTGCTTGCCCCAAACGCATGGGACGACGTCGAACAAGTGCCTTTATTTGCGAGAGAGTTGTTGGTTATGGTGGAGTAATCACAGGGTAAAACCTTGTGTGCCCGCTCTCTTATTCCCTATAGTACCTGGATAGGGTAATTTCTGAACACCGGTGGTCCTGTACCAAAGATCAAGTGCCCCAGGACCCATCCTTCTCAATAGTCACGAACCTCCCCAGGTTCCTACTGGGCGGTTTTGGAGGTGGGCGACTACCTTTCATGGGGTTACGAGGTGCGCCCCGGTGTGCCGCCTATACTCCGGTTGGCAGGTTTGTTTACTATGTTCCTGAGCGGGTGGCTATTCCCTTATCAGGATATTAATCCTGGCGTCAGGTCTTGCACCCTGATGATGAAAGCTGAGCTAGCATAAGGCCGCCTGGTGAATTTAGTCATGCCCACATTGGCTTGTATTTATGAACTGTTGGGTCACACGTAGCAGTGTGGGCCACCCTTTCGTCCGAGCAGGCCATTTCAATTTTTGTACGACTGGGTTGCCAATCATTATCGCTGTTATGAGTATCGTCACAACACGTCCACCCTGCTTCCTACCTTTCGGCCTACCCTGTTAGATATAGCTGGAGTCCGCTTGAAATCCCTCAACTCTGGTGAAGTCCCCAAGCTTCTGAGTGAATTCTCCCAGTTTTCTTTCACTCTCTACCCCACCCCTTCTGGCATCTAATTTGACAACCGCTGGGGAATCCCGGAGGAGCGTTCTTACATGATCTCTCTGTGGGACATATTTCTTTCTGTGCGGATCGACGGGGTTTCTCTGTGCGAGCTGTATGTCCCGTATCGTTTCTCCCGCCAGTTTGGGTGCATGAAAGTCCAAGTTTCCCTTCCACCTCCTCAAGCTCGAGGACAACACCCAACCATTCTTCGCAAATGGTGGATAATGCTGATGCGGGAGGGATCTGACATGAGAATTCCCCTGCCTATTGTGGGGGCATCCGCCGACCTTTCCATGGAGTATGCAAAGGCGTGGGCAAAATAATATCCCGATGGAATCTTAGGGAAGGCCATCCTGCAGGTTCCCAAATCAGGGGGTACTGAGGCTGTTGTGTCCACCGCACCTTCCTCATCAGCTCTAAGGGAGGATCGACTGATGGCTCGTCGATCAAAGCGACTCAGGGAATTTTCCTACCCCAGTCCTGCGGTGGATGAAGTTCATATGGGTTCATCCTTCATAGACGTGGATGAGGACGACTCTATGGTTTCAAGTCCCAACAGGACAATCCCGGAAGCTTTTCCAGCTGATACCGGGCTTAGAAACTTGACCCCCAAGCCTGAACCGGGGTTAGAGGCTTCATACATTCCAGTTTCGGAACCAACTTCTAGTGAGCACATGCCTGCGCTGGTTGCAATGCCAGATTTCGCTCCTGTGTTAGCCGGTGAGGATACCAAATATCCTCGTGTCATGGCGGACCACTGGGCGGTGTGCAGGTGGGTCTGGCCTCATATTTGCACGATTGTTGCCGAAACCCCTCTAGCTAAGATGGCAACTAAGACCGAAGCTCTTCGATAGCTCTCCCTGGGTTTGGGGTCAGGTGGTTTGACTATCGGCAGCTCCATTCTCTTGATTTCCAAGTTGTTATGGCCTGTGAGGAAGCTGCCACTAGTTAACGCAAACTCGCTCACTTTGTTAACGCTCATTGCGGGACCCGATCCCTGGAGGAAGCCATGATACAGCTCCATCAGCTGATAGTGCAGGAGGCAATCTCTCGAGATCAGGCAGCCGTCCTATCCTCCGAGTTGGATGAATGTAAAGGACGGGTAGCGATACTGAGGGATCAGTTATCATCTACGACTGGTCGTCCTGAAGCCACTAGAAAAGGGATCAGCGATCTCCAAACAACAGTGGAGCATACTCGTCCGGTGGCTGAGGTTGAAACCAGGGAGAAGGCCATGTTGGAACAGTCCTGCAATGACCTCCGCCGCACGGTCGCTGATCTAGTGGAGAGAGTGATTCAGGCTCCTTTATAACTATCAGATCCACTCTTGTACCCTCTGTTTTACTTACCCCTCTTCCCTCTCTTTTTTTGTGAGGGAGAGACCCCAGCTTGTGGACGTCCTCCCTTTTTGTTTGAATGATATACAGTCTTTTTCAATCACTTGTTGTTGTGAAATTGGACCGTTACTAGAAAAAGTGTTGTATAAATAACAACTCAATGAATCAGAATCAATCATAACCCAGGAAAACAAACTCTAACGTTTTCCTAGACCATGGGATCCAACGAGTATAGTTTGACTTTTGCTGGGGTTTTGTTGAAAAACCCCACAAACTTTTTGTCTTTTCTTTTTAATGCCCTGATTTTGCCTGGGCCCATTTGGTGTGGACCCAGCGGGTATAACCCGGATTTTTCTTAGGTATCCCATTTCGGGTTTTCGTCCTAACAGGCTTTATGCCTATTTTCTTGGGCGGTTTAAAGTTCCGCCGTCAAGACTATCATTACTGATGTTTTTGGTCAAACAGCTTTGACCAGATATGGTGGAGAGAGGGTCCCAATGGGGTTCAACTGATTAAAAGATGTCTCAATACTCTTCAGATGCACGTGGGGGGGGGGGTGTTTAAACTTGAACGACATGCAGGGCATGTCTCAAGGAATGGGAGCCACGAGGACGTACACAGGTAGGAAGATCATTGCCTAAGGAAGACCTGCCTTTGGTAGATGGGCCAGGGGCGATCAATATGTAGAGCTGCTGAGGGCATGGTATGAATAGTCATACAAAGGTGTCCTTAAGTCAATGAATATACATTTCTGATGGACAGGGTACTTCATGGAAGTTTGGCTCATGGAAACCACGATGGGTGGCTTGGAAAATTATGGAAACCACCAGGGGTGGCTCAGAAGGGGAATGTGTCATCTGAAAGGGTTTTGGGAACATCCGTACTAATCAAAAGAGTGTTCATGAGACCACTTCCCCACGCATTTAGTTAGTGTAAGTGATGGTTGAGGCTTGGCACAGTTTAAAGTCATGCATCTGGGACATCATTTAAAATGGAACGACTCCTCCTGGTCCTCGGTAATCTTGTCAGAGACGTTCCACCATATTCAAGCAGGGTTGTGAAAGAGGTTAGTAAACTATAGCTCAGAGGGTTTCCGAATCCCGGGATAGACATGGGGGCTTAGAGTCCAAGAGGTGTACAACGAGAAGCATCGCCTAAGGAAATATTGCCTTTGGTAGATGAGCCAGGGGCGATCAATATGAAGATCCGCTGAGGGCATGGTATGCATAGTCATGCAATGGTGTCCTTAGGACCATGATTTTATTCTCCCGATAGCCGACCAACTTTAGGGAAGTTAAGATTTGGGACCACCAGGGGTGGCTTATGAGAGTTCGCCTTTTTTTTTCTAAGTACAGAGTATGGTTTATGATGAGAGGGTGCCTGGATACAGGGGAGACATCTAGACTGAACTTCCTGAGAATGGGTGAAGTAATCTCTTCTCACGCGAGTGTGAGACGGTGGCTTGTGCCAGTCTGACCCATGCACTGAAGGTTAGAGAAAATCCTCCATTCCTTACTGAACCTGTGATGGTTTGACCGTATTTTTTAGCGTCATGTGGCAAAGACTAAGAGTATTATTAAAGGATGTTGTGTAGTTTATCATCATGCAGCGAGGAAGAGGGTCATTTTCCTTTCTTTTTCCAATGCTGTGCAGTTTAACATCACGCAACAAGGATGATTGACCGTGCAGTTTAACGTCGTGTGGTAAGGACATAGTTAAAAAGGCCGCTCTTGATTAGGATGTAACTAGGCCCAAGTATCCTAGCATGTCCAATACGTGGAAAGGGTTGATGGTGTAAATCATGGTTTCAGGGCTTCTAGGATCAGGAGAGATGATATGGATGCTCTGAGGCTGGTAAGCATACGAAGCTAGGAAGAGTATCGTCCGGGGAAATATTTCCTTTGGTAGAAGGGCCAGGGGCTATCAATATGCAGATACGCTAAGGGAATGGTATGAATAGTCATGCAAAGGTGTCCATGGGTCGATGACTTTCCACTTTCGATGTCCATGAATGATTATGAAGATCCAAAATCATCCAGGACATGAAGTCTGTCATCGGGGAAGGAAATGTCTGGGCATGTCGGGGATATTCGTCCCTGGTTGATGTTAAAGCTCAAAGAGCCCCCCCTGCGCTGATTTATCTTGCTCGTGGGGGCGTGCCTTCACTCCATTTAGTTTAACATCATGCGGGAAGGGTGAAGTACTAATAGTTTAGCGGTCATAGAGATCGGACCATTGGGTAACTATTGCTGCAGTCGCTCGAAGGATAACTGGGTCAACATACTCCGATATACTTAGAACAAGGTGGGGGATGAAGGTTGTAAACTGCAACTTTGATTTTTCCCGGATCAGGAGGTGTGGTGTGGGGGCTCTGAGGCCGGTAAGCGTACGGAGCTAGGAAGAGTACCGCCCAAGGAAATAGTTCCTTTTATGGATGATCCATGGGCTATCATTATGTAGAGCCTCTAAGGGCATGGTATGCATGGTCGTACAAAGGTGTCCCCAGGTCGATAAATTTCCACTTCCGATGGCCGTGAATGATTATGAAAATCTGAGATTGCTCAAAGTGTAGAGTTCGACACGTGGGGATAATGGTGTCCGAGCAAACAAGAAACATCTTTACTGCAATTGTCCATTGAGTCAAAGTAGCATAGTCCTGGATTGACGTTCGCTGATGCGGGTCTCTATGTGAACCACCAGAAGACACATAGGCTAGAAAGATAGGGGTATCCTGGAAACATTTGGATGAGAAAAGGGGAATGAACTTGTAAACCACTGCTCCATAAATTTTTGGATCGGGAGATGTGATACGGGGGCTCTGAAGCCGGTAGGCGTATAGAGCTAGGAAGAGTACTGCCCGAGGAAATATTGTCTTTGATGGACGAGATAGGGGCTATCATTATACAGAGTCACTGAGGGCATGGTATGCATAGTCGTACAAAGGTGTCCCCAGGTCGATAACTTTCCACTTTCGATGGCCATGAGTGGTTATGAAGATCCGCAATTATCTGGGTTGTGGAGTCTGATGTGTGGAGAGGATGCATCCAAATGTGCATGGAGTATCTCCACCTCGTATCGCCATGTGTCGTAGGTGGGTCACGATGAAGTCCGTGCAGTTTAACGTCATGCGGTGAGGATGAAGTCCATGCAGTTTTACGTCATGTGGTGAGGACAAATTCTGTGCAGTTTAATGTCATGCGGTGAGGAAAAAGTATGTGCAGTTTAACGTCATGCGGTGAGGACAAAGTCCATGCAGTTTAACGTCATACAGTGAGGACAAAGTCCGTGCAGTTTAACATCATGAGGTGAGGACAAAGTCCGTGTAGTTTAATGTCATGCGGTGAGGACAAAGTCCGTGCAGTTTAACGTCATGCGGTGAGGACGAGGTATACACCTCGTGCAAGTCTGGCCCGTACACTAGGGAAGGGGGAATCTTTAAGATTACTGTCCGTGAAGTTTAACGTCATGCGGAAGGACGCAAAAATACACCCTATGCAGTCCTAGCCCCTTTAATGGGGAAAGGGAGAATTCTAAAGTCTCACTATCCGTGCAGTTTTACGTCGTGCGGTAAGGACAAGAAGTACACCCCGTGCCGGTCTGGTTCGTACCCGGGGGGAGAGGGGCATTTTTATCTTTTATTCAGGGGGCTAGGCTAGGACGGGGAACCCTGGCGTCACTACGTATCCTGCGAGGGCAGGAATTAAGCCGTACGTAGTTCTCTGCATAAGTGATACACCATGTGCAGGCCTAGTCTGTACACAGGGGGAGAGGGCATTTTTTTTAGAAGTGTTTGGGCTAGGATAGGGAATCCCAGCGTCACTACGTATCCTGTAAGGGCAGGAATCAAGCCGCACATAGTTCTTCGAAATCCGTGCAGTTTAACGTTATGCGGTGAGGACAAAGTCCATACAGTTTAATATCATGTGGTGAGGACGAAGTCCGTGCAGTTTAACATCATGCAGTGAGGACGATAAGTACATACCATGTAGGTATGGCCCGTACACGGGGAAAAGGGAATTTTTAAATCATTATTTTCATTTGGGAGTGGCTAGGCTAGGATAGAGGATCTCCGCGTCGCTACATATCCTACAAGGGAAGAAATCAAGCCGCACGTAGTTCTCTGCAAAAGTGATACACCAAGTGCATATCGGGTCTGTACACGGGGGAAAGGGGAATTGTTAAAACTTCTTATCCATGCAGTTTAACTTCGTGCAGTGAGGATGAGGGATACACCCCATGCAGGTCTGGTCCGTACACGGGGGGAAGAAAGCATTTTACTTTTATTATCCATGCAGTTTAACGTCATGCGGTAAGGATGAAAGCCATATAGTTTAACATCATGTGGTTTGGATGAGGGGTATTATTGGACTCCATGCAGTTTAATGTCATGCGGTGGGGATGTGAATACACCCCATGCAAGTCTGGTATGTACACGGGGGAAGGATCATTTTTGAATCATCTTGTCCCTACAGTTTAACGTCATGTGGTAAGGACAAAATACTCTTAGTTTAAGGTCATAGAGTTTGGACTGTTGGGTGCTTGGCAGTTTAACGTCATGCAGCTCGGACGAAGAGTACACCCCATGCAGGTTTGGTCCGTACACGGGGGGAGGGGAATTCTTAACTCTTATTATCCGTGAAGTTTAACGTCATGCGGTGAGGATGAAGTACTCTTAGTTTAAGGTCATAGATTTCGGACTGTCAGGTTCTTGGCAGTTTAACGTAATGCATCTCGGATGAAGTGTTTTGTTAAAGGATGTTGTGCAGTTTATCGTCATGCAGCAAGGATGAAGAGTACACCTCGTTCCATTTTTTTTCTTCCGTCCATGCAGTTTATCGTCGTGCGGTAAGGAGGAAATGCTCTTGGTCTCTATGTGAAATACTTCTTCAGGAATCTCACATTGGTAGGAGCCGTGGTGAATTTCCCGTCCATGGAGATCAGGTCATATGCTCCGTTGGAGTAGACCTTGTAGACAAAATATGGTTCCTCCCACTTGGGAGCCAGCTTTGGAGGTTTCTTTCCGAGTATCATTGGGGTCCAGAGGACCAACACTAGTTCTCCCTCCAAGAAAGACCGAAGACGAACCTTTTTGTTGAAGGCTCGTTCAATCCGGTTCTGGTACACTTCCAGATGGTGCAGAGTGTGCAACCGCTTCTCGTCTAGCTGTTCCAATTCACCTAGCCACTTTTCTGAATTCTCATCATTGGATAATTGATCACAGATGGAAACATGGATTGAGGGAAGTTGGAGATCAATGGACAGGACCGCCTCTGTTCCGTATACCAATGAGTATGGGGTAGCCCAAGTAGCGGTGCAGATTGTGGTTTGATAAGCCCACAACACATGTAGGAGTTTATCTGGCCACAACATCTTGTCTTTGTCCACCATTTTCTGGAGAATATCAGACAGGGTCTTGTTGAAAGCTTCTATCTGTCCATTGGCCACTGCATGGTAGCGGGATAAGTGGTTAGCCTTGATACCATACTTGTGGTATAGCTTTTCCAATTCAGCAGAGCAGAAATTGGTGCTGTTGTCTGTCAGTATGGTATGAGGGACACCAAATCTGGTGATGATATTGGTCTTCACAAAGCCGACAATATTTCTTTCCCCTACTTCCTTGTGGGGTATGGCTTCTGCCCATTTTGAAAATAAGTCAGTTACTGTGAGGATATACTTCAACTGTTTGGCCGTGGCAGGAGGATATGGTCCCACGATGTCCATCCCCCAGACAAAAAATGGCCAGGAGTACTTGGCTTGTTGAAGTAACTCTGGGGGTTGGTGTATGAAGTTGGCATGAATTTGGCATGAGTGGAATTTTGTGGTAAAATGATCGTAGTCTCGTGCTACTGTAGGCCAGTAGTACCCAAGCCTTCAAACCTGATGGGAAAGCTTGGTCCCTGGTTGATGTGCTCCACATGCTCTAGCATGCACTTCAGTCATTACGGCAGTGTCTTCTTCTCCATCAATTCATCTGAGGATCACTCCATCGAGGCCTCATTTGTAGAAGACCTCTTGCTGACCCACGCCACCATATAGGTCAAAGTTGATTGTCGTCCTCCATATTTGCTCTTGTTCATCCCTGTCTGATGGAAGTTCACCCCGTTGAAGGTAGTTTGAAATGGGGGTCATCCAACTAGTGGCAGGAGCGTATGGCTTGGGGACAGGACTAACTTCGTGGATTTCCTCTATCTTGGCTTGAACAAATGACAATACCATTCGTCGGTGAGCCATACAGATGACTGTTTCATCCCGGTCTGGATCAGCTAGGGATGTGGTTGCATTTTCTAATGCATTAGCCTGAGCATTCTAAGACTGGGGGATATAGTTCAATGCTAGGTCTATGAAGAACTCAGCCATTAAACCTCGAACATGGTCAAACATGGGGAACATATCCTCCTTTTTTATTGCATAGTCACCATTGACTTGCTGGATGACCAGCTCCGAGTCACCATTTACCTTAAGGTCCTGTACTTGTGCCTGGAGTGCGAGCTCCAGGCCTGCAGTGAGAGCTTGATATTCCACTTCATTGTTTGTACATCCCTCTGATAGGAGGAAAGAGTATGGAAAGATTTCCTTTTCTGGGGACACGAGTATTATCCCCAGACCCACTTTATTGAATCTGGGATCCTCTATCCTCTTCCAGGTTGGGCTTCGGGATGCGCTGTTGAAGTACATTTCCCATGCTGGGAGATCCTCTTGAACTGAGAAGATGTCTTCATTAGGAAGCTCAGTGTCCGGTGTAGTGGTCCCCATCGAAGGGTGCTCTGCCAGAAAGTGTGCTAATGCCTGGCCCTTGATGGATCTCTGAGGCACTAATCGGATGTCAAACTGTTGTGGGATGATCGCCCATCAGGATAAGCGTCCGGTTAGCATCGGGCGACTAAGGATTTACTTGAGCGGGTTACTCCATGAGATCAAATGGACTTCATGATGCTGCAGATAATGTTGCAGCTTTCGAACTGCGAAGACCAGGGCCAAACAGCTCTTCTCGATGTTTGAGTATCGAGTCTCAACATCAATCATGGTTCGAATGAGGTAATATAGACTATTTTTGCTACCGACGTCATTCTTTTGTACGAGGAAGGCTCCCAGTGACCGCTCTAAGGCTGTCACGTACAAGATGAGAGTTCTTCCTTCAACCGGGGGCATGAGCACCAGTGGGCTTAAGAGGTAATTCTTCAAGTTGTGGAACGCCTCTTGGCAGTCATCAGTCCATTGGTACATGACCCCCTTTTTCATTAACCTGGTGAAGGGGAAACATTTTCCTGCGAGGTTGGCTATGAATCGCCTAATATAGGCTAGGTGTCCTTGGAATCCCCTCAAATTAGTGAGGTTACGAGGAGGTGGCAGGCCAAGGATATCCTTTTTCTTTTCAGGGTCGATTTCTATGCCACGATGGCATACGACGAAGCCAAGGAATTTTCCTAAGGTAACCCCGAATGCGCATTTCAAGGGGTTCATCTTCAAGCTATGCTGTCAGAGTTTTTTGAAGATGGTCTGAAGGTCCGATAGGTGATCCGAGTGCTGTCTGGATTTGACCACCGGGTCATCCATGTAACATTCAACGAATTTCCCCAGGAACGGCTTAAAGATCCGATGCATGGCACGCTGATATGTGACGCTAGCATTCTTGAGACCAAAGGGCATGACCCTGTAACAGAATACCCATTGAGGGGCCCTGAAAGCAATGGATTCTTCATCTTCTCAGGCCATCCTGATTTGGTTATAGCTGGAATAGCCGTCCATGAAGGACAGAGCCTCATACCTGGTCGTTGCATCAATTAACAACTCGGTGATTGGAACTGCGAAGTAATCTTTCAGACAATGCTGATTAAGATCTCTGAAGTCAATGCAGACATGAATTTTCCTGTTCTTTTTCTTGACAGGGATGATGTTGGCCAACCAAATGGGATACTGGACCTCTCGAATGAATCCTGATTTAATGATCTTATCGACTTCGGCCTCTATTTTGGAAGCAAGTGAGGGATGCGTCCTTCTGCAGGCATGTTTGTAGCCTCGGTGGTTTTCTGGAAGACCCAGGTGATGCGTCGCTACTTCGAGATCCAGTCCCGGCATCTCCATGTAATTCCAGGAGAAGACGCACCGGTGTTGCCTTAAGAAGGAGGTATATGGCTCGTGCTCCTCGGGAGACATGGCTACACTAATGAGAGTGGGCCTCAAGTCTTCCTCGGTACCTAGGTTTATTTCCCGGAGCTCGTCCACCTTGGTGGAGATAACTTCCTCAAAATCAGGAGGTGCATCCCTAACTTCTTCCCCCTCTTGTTCTTTCAAATCCTCATCTTCTTGGTCCGACGAGGAGAGAGATCCTGACACGAGCTCTTGGGAGTCCGAAGGTAAGGTGTTGTGGGAATCCTTGTTCAAGTTTTCATCCCCATATTAAGGGTTAGTGGACGTTCCCACATTGTCACACTCGGCCGTAATGGATGAAGTCATGGGGAAATCCGAGTGCGTGTCCAGACTTGAACTCCTACCCTCCACGTGGTTGATGGGAAAGACATATTCTCCGCCAAGTTGCCTGAGGGGGTCATCAGGAACCATTTCCAGGCCATTTGGAGCGGGAATCCAGTTGACACCATCGACCAAAGGCTTCTTTTTTCTTCTACTCATAGAATCTGGCGTCAATGTAATGTGACTCGGAGAGCACGAAAGGGTCCTTGTCGGTGTGCAATGTTCCAATTTGTCCATTGACGCGGTACTTGATACATTGGTGGTAGGATGAAGGAACGACCATGTGCTTATGGAGCCACGACCTTCCCAGCAGGGCATTGAATGTTGTGCTCTGCCAAACCACCAAGAATTCTGTGTAGACTACCAGGTCACCAAAATGGGTCCTTAGCTTAATTTTTACCATTGGATTCTATTCATTCCTATCGTAACCCAATAGAGTTGTGGCTGAGGGAATTAGATCGTCCTCACTGTAGCCCAACTTGCGGAGTGTTCGTAGGGGAATGAGGTTAACTCTAGAGCCATTGTCCATAAAGACTTTCCAGATCTTGATACCAATCAGCGTGCCAGACACATATAGTGGTATGATGTGTCTTTGCATAATGGAATCTTCGTCCTGATTGGTGAAGGAAATCACCGCATTGCATTCAGTCAGGCCAGTCTCCATCCGGTAAATCTCGGCGGCAGCTACCTCGGCTTGAAACACCTGGGGGATAATCAAAGCTTCGATAAGCGCCTCCCTAAGGATGGCTGACAAACTCAGGGCATCCAAGATTGAAAACTTGGCTGGTACTGACGCCAGCTGCTTAAGGATGTCGTATTTTTTCTCTAGCGGTCGACGCTCCTCCATTGGCGGGAGAGTCATAGAGGGTGCTTTGGGAGCTGGAGCATTTGACGAGGAGGGACCGGCCGTGGGGATGGATGTCGATGGTGTTCCCGCGTTTTGAGGATTTGGCCCGGCCGGTCTGTTTGTGCGCACTAGGCGGCCATACACTTGTTCGTCCTCTGGTGGGTATCATAGGACAAGAGGGCCAGAGTGGCTGATTGTGGAGGTGGAGGGGCATTCCTTCTCCTGATGAGTCCGTTGAAGGGCTCTCCCATGGGTTTCCGCGATATTAATGGTTTGAGCCGGGGTCCAACCGTAGGGTTGATTTCGGCCATGGTTGCACCTCCCCTGGTATCCCCTACCTATGTGATTCCTCCTCCTGACTCCTCATGCAGGGAACTCGGGTTCTTAACTATACCCTTTGTCAGGGAATGATTCCATAAGATGGATGACGTTAAAGGAACCAAAGATTGGTTCTTTATCCTCTGACAGGTCAACCTGGTCGATCGTCCCTGATGGTGCCGTTTGGTGGGTCAGTGCCCGTGGCACCAAATTCGAGGGCATATTATCTGGCAAGGTCAGGGCTAACTTTGGCCCCGTTGCAGACTGCTCCTCTTGCGATTGTTTCTTTCTTCTACTATGCCCGGATAACCGGATCGTGGAGGACTGTGAGGCCGATACTGTCGGTTGTGCGATGTCAGGGGCTGTTGGCGGAAACACTGGCTGCCATAGCTGAGCTTGGAGTATGCCCTGGGCTTGGCTGATAGTCTTCCGAGTCATCCAGTCATCGAACTTCTGACCCTGCTTTCTGGTGACTTTTTAGCACCCTCCTCTTTGTCAGAGTCGGTGGTAGAGATGTATGCCATATGTGCTGGGGGTGGTCCCAGCTCGACCTGTCCGGAGTCTACCATCCTCTGTAGGAGGTATTTGAAGACGAAGCATTCTTGGATATTGTGCCCCAACATTCTATGGTAGAGGAAGTAATCTGGCATATCGTCGCGGCCGACCTCTTCAGGTTTCCTCGGCTCTGGGAGGTGGAGCAAGTTGCAGTTCATGGTGGCAATGAAGTAGCCGCGGACTTGATCATCTCGGAACGAGTATACTTTTTGTCTTTTTTCCTCAAACTAGTTCCACTTCGATCTTCGCTGATTGTCCCATTTAGGTGGAGGCGGTCGCTGATATGCAGGGGGCCCTTGACGATTTGGTGGAGGTCTGAGTGGTGGAGCGGGCACAGGGGCTGTCTTGAGCGTGACAGCGGACACTTCAGCTCTAGGGTCTCTTTTTGCAGGAGCTTGTGAGGAAATTCAGGACTTCGAATTAGTCCACTGCAGGGAGTCCTTAATTCTCTGGGCAATGGACGAGAGATAGCAGAATCCAGGGGTGCACTCCACTGGTATGAGCGATGTTCACAGCTCATCTCTAATATTATCGATGCATATGGCTAGCATCGCATCTGGAGGCATTGGCCTGTTCAGATAAGAGGTTAGACCTTTCCATTTGGAAATGAAATCTGAGACCCTCTCGTTCTCCCTCTTATTGCAGTTCATGAGGTCACTGACTATTGTTTTGGGAAACGTCAAGCTAAAATGGAACATGAACTACTGTCGAAGGTCCACCCAACTCTTTATTGACTGGGTTGACAGACTCATGTACCAGACGAAGGAGAATCCTTGCAAGGTCCGTACGAAGAACCTGAGTTTCACTGCTTCTTGTTGTTCTGGAGTTCCCATCATAGGGTCGCAATAGGATGCGTAGTGCATCAAATGCTGTTTCGGATCGCCCGACCCATTGAAAATAGGGAATACAGGGCTCCCAAAATTGGGTGGAGGTGGTGTGTTGGTCACCCAATCTGGGTAGGGTTTCTGCTCTGGCTGTATCAGAGCACGTCGACCTTCCATCGCTTCTAATTGAGCTGTTAGTGCCTTGATGGTGTTGGTGAGACCTTGGTTTACATCCTGTTGGGCCCGGTCCTAGGCAGGCGTAGCCCGAGGCATTGCCTGAGGATCCGGATTGGCCGGCACCAAGGGTGCATATTCCGTTCGGGGCACCCTCAGAGGGTTAGGGCATACTTGCTCTGGTTTCTGCCTAAGTGGAGGGAAATCTTGGTATTCATCATCCACATTTAGGTAGTTGGACGAACCAGGAACCTCATTAGGCAGGATCCCTGACCGTGCTTCATTTGCCGGAGCAAGCCTTAACCCTTGAGGTGCACTTGCTAGGAATGCATGATGTGGCTCTTCCTGGGATGCATTTTCAATAATGTGGTTCCTCTGGAGTAGCTCGTCCTTAAGCCGCCTTAATTCTTTCATCTCCTCTTCCTGTCGAGCGAATCTCTCTTCGAGCGTGAGTGGCTCGTCTTTGTCGAGAAAAGGAGGTGAGTTAAGGGTAACCAGTCCCTTATTCTTATCCTTATTGGAAGCTCGCTGGGTAGGAAGAGGAGGGTTTGATGGAAGGACAACCATATTTAGGGCGGCCCTCTGGTTCCGGGTGTGCACCCCTGGGGGTTCGTTGTGAGTCACAACCTGACCGGAACCGTCGTCTCCCGATCCATCTAGATTTTCATTTTCCCCGGTGTCATCCATGGGGTTAGACTCTATGGTGTTGATGAATGCATATCACTGGGTGGAGGGGATGTCGTCTTCCAAATGGGAAGAGGATCTCCCACGTCTTTTGTTGGACTTCCCTTTCATGGCCTGGGATTGCCTTCGGACTTCTTGACGAAGGGTGATGCGGAGTGTTATTTGATGCGACTTTACAGTGCGCCTTCCCCTCAGAGGGGATGATTATTCAAATGATGGGATAGGACGAGAACCTCCTCTTCTGACTGTCCTCCCTGGATGATAGAATACTGATTCTCGTGGGGGAGGTTGTTGTTGAGGGGGTAATAATGCCCCCAGCCCTGAGGACTGGGTTTGGATCTGTTCCCTGGACGTTGAGTCTCCTCCTGTTTTTATTGGTCTTACAGGGGCATTTGTTGTTAAAAATGCCCCCATCCCTACAGGCTGGGGTAGACCCTGGATTGCAGTAGTGGTTGCTACTATCACGACCTGCCTGATCTCATGTGCCCCCATTTGGGGTTGAATAGGATTTGGTGCCGAATTCACCTATGAATCAATCCCTTATAGGGAGGTAGGAAAAGACCACTGATTGGCCTCTCTTAGGCGAGAGGCCTGTTTTATTCTCTCGGTGTCCTGATTCAGGAGTTCTTGAATGGATTGTTCCAGTTAGGCCTGACGCTTCTAGGACTTACTCAAGGCCTGACTCTGTTGGGTGTGTTGCCTTTCCTGAATAGGGGGACCACTCGATTGCAGTCTTGACGTGATGACGTTGCAAGACACCATGTCGAATGGGTTCTTCTGGGAAGGGAGCAGAGTGAAATGCAGAACTATGTGTTCCCCCATCCCCTGATATGGACTCCCGTTGGAGCATCACCGATGAGGTGGCGCAGTCGGTGCGGTGCACGGAGGCAGGCTGTCTCCATGTTTCCTTTACGTCTCTCGGGGCGCTATCGCCGCACCGTAGGAAGGGCCTCCAGGTCGATGTGACGTAGGAGGTCTCCTATCATCTTGACATGGTCTACATACCCTTCATAGGATATGAATCTTGATTTCAGCTGGTGGAGGGTCATCCATATATTATGGAGGATGTCGTACACACATTCTTCCGACAACTCTCTGGGTATATCGAACTGAGAGGTGACCGTAGGCCAAAACATAACTGGTATATCATTTCTGGCCAGTCGTTTCCTCATGTGTAACATGTCGGCATACTCCTTCGCTAGTGATTCCTCTACCTGGTCAGCCCAACTAAGACGCTCACTTTCAATGTGGTCGGCGGCAGTGGGACCGGTAGGTGCTGAATCATTATGTGGGCGATTCCAAGTTGGTTCAAAGGATGAACGCGGCCCTGGACCATCTCCTGATTGAAGAAGGGCATCTTTAGTGACATGTTGGGAATATGACATGCTCGATCCCGTCCTCCTAATTGACTCAGAATAATAGGGCTTTTCTGTGCTTGATTCGGTAGGGGGAGGACCTTCCTGTCGATATGATATGTTATTGCGGGGAGGAACTTCGCAATGGCGGTTGTAATGGCGAGGAATACTACTATTGCTTGATGCTTCACTGCATAGAGTACTTTTGCAGTGCACACCCTAGGGAGGACCTCCAAGGCGTGTCGCAGCAAGGGGAGGACCTTCTGGCTGTGCAACGTTGTTACGGGGAGGACCTTCGCAAAAACCGCCATCATGGTGAGGATGACCATCATGGATTGACGTTCGATGTGCATCCTGGGGAGGACCTTCAGGACACACAGTGACAAGGGGAGGACCTTATTGTCGCTTGGGGCTAATACGAGGAGGGCCTTCGCAATGCCGGTCGTGGTGGCGAGGACTACCATCACAGTTGCGGAAATGGCGAGAACTACCATTACTGCTGCCGCAGGGAGAATATCTGTGGGATACATCCTGGGGAGGGCCTCCATAATGTTCCGGAATGAGGGGAGTGACTTCTCATTGATTGACGTCTCTACGGGGAGGACCCCCGTTATCAGGGTGGTGAGGACTACCACCGTGATCTGGTGCCCGGCTGCGTGGAGTGTCGTTGCAGCATAACCCCTGGGGAGGACCTTCAGGGTAGGCCGCAACAAGGGGAGGGCCTTATTGTCATGATGAGACGTCACTATGGGGAGGGCCTCCATAGTTGCGACTATGATAACGAGGACTACTATCACAATCTGTGGTCCCACTACATGGAGAGTGATTGCAGTGTATACCCCGGGGAGGACCTTCAGGGTGGACCGCAGCAAGTGGAGGACCTTCTTGTTGCTCGATCTTCTAGTCACATGGAGGGTTTATATGACTTACATCAAAAGAGGATTTCTTGTGATCGATCGTTATATGCCCACGGTGGAATCCCCCATGGGTGCTCTGGGGAGGACCTTCAGAGCTGCTGGTTGCGAAATTGCGGGGAGGACCTTCATAACTGCTAATACCACTCCCATAATATGGTAATGGGTGGGTAGGGTTCCGCGCCTGCGATGTGTGTTTAGCGGCATTGGGAACCCCAACTTCCAGCAGAGCGGAGTCATGAACTCCCCCTTTATTTTCCAACTACCTTCAACGTGTTCGGGGAACATTCTTGCGGGTAGCCGGGACCGTCTGCTATTGATAACGACCTTCACCTTTGGGTCCCTGTCTAACTGGGTCCCGTAATGCCGTAGGGATACGCCGATGAACATATTGAATTTTAGCAGGGATATATGCCTGCTCTGGAGCATCCACCATGATGGAAGGGTGTCCTCCAGTTGGAACGAGTGAAGCTGCTCGATCTAGTTGCCCTTGCGTCGCAGAATATGGCTGGTGACCCTCCTGGGTAGAAGTAGGGATGCAGATCTGCTCTGAGGTGGCTATCTCGTCTCTTAGATGAGTTGCCTTAATTGGGGAGATGAGCTCACGGGCCCGAGTCCTTGCTGTTGACACTGATGCAATTACATTCTGGAAATCCAACAAGAGATGATCTGGGATCGATGCATGCTCCTCCATCATTGTCAGGATATGTAGAGAGACATCTTTGGTTGGAATGTGTATGAAGGCCCATTCCGGTATCAGAGTAGGAATATCCTACTCCGGTCCTCCAGTGGTCAGTGGGTACTAAAAATTTTCCTGTGTCGGGGAAGGTGAACAAATCTGCCCCTGTACTGGGATATGCCAGTTTCTCTCTCTGTTCGCCGCCACATCGGGGTGGCGGACTTTACTTGCATTCACAGGGAGATGGCCCTATATATATTGTTTTACCACCGTATCGAGTCAGTGGCCTTTGTTGGTGGGGAGACGTGCCCGCCTATGAGTTGGCGCCACATCTGGGTGGCAGGATTTGTTGATCGCCATCATGCCAGGATGGAGGGCGTCAGAAGAATCTGCTAGGAGCTGGTCCTGTAGGCGCTGGGTCGCCACCACGTCCATTTGGTGGGCTTCACAACCCTAGGCAGGGAGAGGTGCCTGCCAGGTAAGTGTCGTCCTGCGTGAGAGACTGGCTTGATGGAGTTCGGCGAGGATGTGCACCGGCTCATATGATGCCACCATGTCTGGATGGCGGGCTCGGGAGGAGAAAACAGGTGTAGGTTCCTGTTCATGGTACGTCTCTGTGGCTGGGCAGCGGATCTCCTCCTCAGGGCCCAGAGTGATGATCAGTCCCTGATTGTATGTCTACCGCCCTCATTGAGTGGTCCGAGGGTCCGGAGCTCGGGGAGCATGGGCCTGAATCCTCAGGGAAACATCCTCCTCGGCGTGAGGATATCGAGTCGCGTCATGACCGCGATGATGCCTTCTGGCGGGGTCTTGGAGAGGAACCCCCGTTCGACAGGGATGAAGTCCTCAGCGGCGTCCTCATCCGCCTCCCTAAGATAAGGGAGGTACGCATTGTCCTGTTCCAGGGAGAGACTCCCGAAACGGTTTGAGACAGCAACAGGGGCTGTCTGGATCTACCTTTGCGGCCGCTGCTGGGCAGGCGACCGACGAGTTCTGGAAGACTGAAGGGCGCGCATGGCCGCCTCCACTGTTAAGAGAGTACCATTCATGTGGTACTCTCGGATCATTGCGTCCGAGACCCAGTGATGAATACGCTGGGTGGGTGATGGTGTCCTCTGTAGGTGAGGATGTCTGGTCCTTGCGTTGTTGGAAGCACGCGATTGTAAGTTCCTTTATGATGCCGTTGGATCGAAGGGAGTTCTGAAGATGGTACCTGTAAGAAAAAAATTTAACAAGTACACAGAGAAAACCCGTCAAAGCAGCATCTCATGATCCCATGCATAATTAGTGACATTGATTGGCCCTCTTTATGAGTTTAAGTGGACATAGGGTGAGATTAGGTTAAATCCGTCATGTTTGGTTAAATATTCACGTCGGGTTCACCATTTTTGTTTCAGGTTTCGGTCTCGAAACGCTCAATGGTTCCGTATCTGATGACGTGTGGACCAGATTTCCAAAGGCAGGCGTTCGCCGGATGGTCTGGCCAGCGACACTTAAGAACTCACATTGGTCGAGAGGATGGGAAGTCTCTCTGATCACACCTTTTTGGGGGGAAATTATTGCATGTTCCGGGACTCTCTTATAGATTTAAGATGTATTCATATGTTCGCGAATCTTTGGTTTACACCCAAACATAATATCCATGGATTTTTCTAGGTTGGCAATGGTCATCTGAACGCAGGGGCTCAGAATAATTTACTCCCAAGGTTTACCATCCCTCATTGGGTTAATGACCCCAAGGAGTCTGGACTCACTGAGGCGGCACAAGGAGCGGCGCGGTGAGCCGACGTGAGGATAGTCGGATCGACCGGTTGTTGGGCTTGAACCTCAGGGAGGCCTCCTATGTACCCTGATTGTGAGGCAGGGATCAAAGTCCACATAGTTCGCATATACAGTTTAACATCATGCTGGATGAGGGTGTAACTCAACGTGAAGAAACAACTGAGTGGTGGGATTTAACCTTGTGGAGGCTTCCTACGTACCACACCTTGACATGGATCAAAGTCCCCGTAGTTCCCTTGGTGGGGATAACACTCTGAGGAGGCCCATGAGAGGATGTCATGGTTGATGCTTACTCTAAGACCACGTGACTCATGCTCGGTATGAGAAACAAGAGACAACAAGGATCAGACGATCACGTCGTGAAAGGCGTGTCCGTGAGAAGTGGAGTGGGGCTTACGTATGGAGCGGCCCAGGCGACAAAGCACAGTGGGAGAGGGAAAGGGGTTGCTCCTATTCTTATCTCCTCTCTTGAAGTTTTCTAGGGCTTCCTTCTGATGGGTATTTTACTACCCCCGAGGAGCCCTTAACAAACGGAGGGGCCGAAAGGGGATTCCCGAGCTCAGACTCCACATTACCGTGGAAATGTGAACCCAACAATGCTTCAGGAATCTGCTCAAGGGTCAGGGAAACCCCTTCACCTCTACTTACCATGGGCATGAGAACTCAAAGTGGCGCGCTGATGTGTCTGAAGGTTACACCACACGGGTCCGGCGGCTATGGTGGAGTCCTCGGCTCGGGGCTGATGAGCAGGCCAATGAGGGGGTTGTGGAGGATCGGACTGGATTGGAAGGATTTTATCTGGATCGAGGAACGAGAACTCTGAAGGCTCTGAGGGGCCACACATATGAAGGAGTGGTGGTTCCCTTCGCATAGGAAGGTGCTACGCGGCTAGAAAAGCCGTTCGCGAACCATGGTGGTCCGCGGACTGAGGGGCATCCCGCAAACCAGGGTGGTCTGTGGACTGATGAGAATCCCGCGAACCAGGGTGATTCGCGGCTTTGGGTTCAATCCGCGAACCAGGGTGGTTCACGGAGGGTTCCATACGGGCAGCGGCGGCCAAGGGCGGTGCTGGTCGGGGGTTTGTCGGTGGAGGCTTTGCCCACGTAGGAGGGTGCTATGTGGTGCGACAGATGGGAAAATAGCCATAAACTCCCTGGTCTGCGGGGAATTCATCCGTAGAGGGGGTATGTTTTTCATTTTTCCTTCTTTTGTTATTTTAGGTTCACAGTTCACCAAGTTATTATGCGTTTTCCAATTCCTTATTAATTCATATACCTGCTGTGGTTCGCGAATGGGAATTTCACTGTTTGTGAAATCCTAAGCCTTCCTTCAACCGATCTCCTTCTGAATCTCCAATCCCTCTAAATCCGATCTCCATTCCCTTCCCCCTCCGTCTCCTTTTATAGAGTGGGGAAAGAGATGTATCTGTGGCCACGCGACACCTTTTGCAGAGTCCCATGACTGAAAACCCGGTTTATAGCTGACTTAGTCAAACCATAATTCGTTGTGGGTATTGAGTGCTCCCCCCCCCCCCCGCGAACCGAACTCAGGGAGTGCTTCGCGGCCGCGGAGGGTTCCACCTCCATTCCACGAATGACAGCAGATGCGGCTTGAACCGGTCGACGTGGTCCGCGGTGGGGGCGGTTCATGAAAGTGAACTGGATCAGCACCCATCCCGCCTCGTGACCGTGGATGATCTCTTCCTCCATTTCACGAATAACGATGGATCATGGTGGGGGTGCTTCACAGGGCCTGGCCTTCGCATTTTCATGGGACCGGTCTGCGGACCGGTCCTATTTGTGTCCCTTCTTTGAATGTTTTCCATTATTTTCCCCAATTCTTTGGGGGATTTGGGTAGAATCTCCTTTGCAGATTTTTCAGGAACCTACATAGATTTATAATTTTTTTGAAAACCCTCAATAATGAAAACAATCAAACATGGCACTATTGTTGGGGATTTATTTTCTTTTTTGCTACTATGTACTTCTCTAGTGATGAAAAACTGGACCCATAGTGTTCGATCCAAGGAGACTTCACCAACCCCTTATTAATGACTTATTTTTCTCAATTATTTAATTCTATATTGTTTTATTTTACTGTAAATTTTGGATTACCCTAAAGAGTAGGATATTTTATTTTTCTATAAAATTTTCATTAATTTTCCTTTTTCACCTAATTTGAACACACATTCCCCTTGATCTTATTCACTACCCATGAAATGATGGGAAGTAGAGATTGATTTAGGAGTGTTTATTGATATTTGATTACTTGGATGGGAAAGGGAATGTTGTATGGTTGTCATTACACTCCCCTATTTGAACCTAAATTATTGAGGAATGGAAATTGGTTGAAGTTTTAAAAAATTAGTTAGAGATAATGAGGGTTTCATCTTATTGAATCATGATTAACTATTACAAGATTTAGAATATATGATTTTGGACTAATTTTATTAAAATTGACTCCAAATAGACTTTAAATTTCATTAAAAAACACATATCATTACTCACTATGTTCTTTTTACAAACTAAACCAACACATAACCTAAAAAACCATACTGAAAATCTCACATCTTCGAAGAAAACCAGAGTCAAACTTTAATAATTTTTTTATATAGATTCAAAATTATTGGCTGTAAGGCCCACAATAACCACTACATCAGAATCATTAAAAAATATGTGTGTTGGATTATATAACATTACAACTGCATATTTTTTTTTATATAAATTGGTTTGTAATGGGAGTGAAATTAAAATTGATGAATTTGGATTCCTGAAAGTAAATTTAAATAAGGAAGGTTACATGGATGAAACATTCCTAATGAAATCATAGTATTCAAAAGTATTTTACTCCCCATATCCCATAAATATGAATTTTCAGCTGTTTTGCTATCGAGTAAAGAAATTTTAGGGTTAAATTTTATTTCCATTGAGGGAAAACCCTTCATTTGGATTTCATAATAATTTCTTAGTTGAAATAATATTAAATGTGTCTTGAATTTTAGAGGAGTCCACACATAGGGTATTAGGATACTCGAAAAAGGAGAAAAATCATTTTAACCTTTAAAGAAAAAAAGTGTTTTATCAAGTTTTCAAATGTATATGATTAATTTTTTATATAAAATGTATTTATTAATAATATTTTTCATTCAATACAATATTTATTTAATATAAATTAAAATTTTAACTACCTGTGCAGATAAAAGATTTACCACATGTTGATGTTTGTAGTGTGAAATAAAAAAATTGGCGATACATAAATTGAGAAAATATTATAATGTGAACAATACATAGTTGTAAAAAGATAAGAGTAGTGTAATAAGATAATCTTAGTAAAAATTATTAAATCAAGAATTTAAGTTCTAAAATTTTATCTTGGATAGAATGAATATTACTAACCTGTTAACCCTAACAAGTAAATTTTAATTAGTTACAATGGGTTCAATACTTGAATGCCTATTCCATTTGATGTAGATACCTGGAACAATTATGTTCCTTTATTGAAGGCAATAATTTGGAAATAAGTTAGTGTGACATTAAGATATAATTTCTCAATTTTTCAGAAAATAAAATAGTGAAATATTTATTTACTCTTTATTAATATTTATAGTATAGATTTACCATAGATGATTGTCATATTAAATTCATATTAATGTTTATTGGTAGGGATCATAGATCCTACGAGCTATATACAAACACTTAATTAACTAAGAAATATAGGATTATTTCATTGGTTTTTGGAAGGAGGAAGTATTTAAGTTGGATTTTATTTGGTAATTTTTTTTAATTATGTTCCTTAACAAATTTGATTCAAAATTGTAAATTTGTGAAATAATAAATATGTACATAATATAATCAGTGTGAATTACAAACAACATACCTATATTACTAAGATAATACAGGGTGTTCTTATACATTAAAACAGTATTACATATTAATGAATACTTACATAGATAAAAAAACATATAAATTATGGGAATAGTGTTTAATTTTAACATAATAGAATTTTTTTATACATTAAAACAGTATTATATATTAATTAATACTTACATATATATATCCTATCCAGTTTAGACATAAGAATCACCTTCTACTATTCCCAATGAACAACTACTTCAGTGGATTTGACGCATCCAAAATTGTATGGATGTGTTATAGGTGAAGGTTTTGGAGTGTCACCTTGAGAATACTTTGATAATGTAAAGAAAGATGGGGATACGACTGATAAATTAAAAAACATGCACACATAGATATATTCTCTAAATAAAAAAAAGTTAATTTTCAGGACGATGTGATAGACTAATTTCTTTAAAGGTGTAAATGAGAAGAAATAACACATTATAAAACCAAACATAAAGATATACACATCACTAACTTTTAGTTTATCCATTCCTATAAAAGCGATTTCTTTCTAGTGGTAATAGATTTTGTCAAAACATTTTTTGCTAAATTTTAATCAAACAACTACTGATACCTTTCACATGGTTAATTGTTTTGGGTAAAATTGATTGTGATTTTCATTTTTTATCACCCTCTCAGGGAATTTTTGTAACACCCCAAGTTTCTATGTTATGTATCTTTTTAAATTTAATCTCTTTGATATATTACATTGCACACAAGACCAATTTTAAATGAACAATGATATACAATTAAATTTCCTTATTTTAACACAACCCTTATAAAATAGCCATTAAATCGACGAGAATGGATAGTATTAACCAAATTATGATATATATATATATATATATATATATATATTATATTTAATAATTTTTTTTACATTCATCCAAACAATTTTATGGGAATAAGATAAGAATTAATCCAATTTTAAATATTAAAAGGCTATATTTTTCTGAAGGTAATTTTTCCGCCTTTTAATGAAGAACCTATATTAAATATAATTTTTGATACTTTTGTTTATTTTATTTTACAAAATAAATTTATTATTTTAAATAGAAATATTAAAATTTACTTTGACTGAATTTTTGGTATTTTTTTAACAGGTTTCATGTTTTGATGACTAATGAAAAATACTAAATTATAATTGAAAACAACTTTTTTCTTCAACATAATTTATAGTGTTAAATAATATTTATACTGTTTTTAAAGTATATTTAGATCATGTTTTTATCATTTAATCCAATTTAATTCATTTGAATCAATTTAACATTAAAATTGGATATAAAAACCTATTGAACTTTTGAACATTTCTTTAAAACTCGCTTTCTCGCTATGTTTGCAGTGTTAACATTAAACATATTTTACCTACTTTTGTGAATTGAATTTAGAAAAATGGACACACATAGTTGTAATAAGTATTATATTTAGAATCAAATAGGATCAAATTAATTTTTTTATATTATAAATATTAACTTTAGTAAATTTTTATTTACCACGATTAAGGGAAAATTAGGTAATTAAAGGTAAAAATAATATTATAATATTATAAAATTAGCCTAAAATTTTTACAAATTTCGTTGGATAATTTATTTTTGACCAGAATAAACCTTTTAGCGAAATTATAAAGGTTTTAAGTCACTAGGGTACTAATATGATATTTATAATATTTTATTTAAAGATATGTTAAAAATGTTATACTCTGGTTTTTTTAATAAGGATTACATTTTTAATACATGATTATATAGGTGATAAATTAAAATATAAATAGTAATTTGGAATATAATAAATTTATATTCATCATGATAGTTTATTTTTAATTTGTAGAGAATAAATAATTTAATTAAAATCCTTCATAATAAATGTGCAGTAATTGTTTAATTAATGAATTTATCAAATAAATGATTTTGAAAATATTAAATAAATATAATTTTACATAATTAATGACATCAACGAATTTTATAGATAACTTTAATATGTTAGTAATACATTAGAAGTATTTATTCAAAGTTATCATGTTGTTATGATATTTTTAAAAAGACAAATATTGAAAACCATCAAAATTAACATAAATGATACTTGAAAGTAAATAATATATTATTAAATGATATAAAACTCATAAAAATCAAAAACTAAAAAAATAACTATAATAAAGTTAAATATATCATCCATGATCTATTTGGTATTTGTTTTTAATTTTATTGTATCTATATTAATCCTAAATACTAGAAAAGCCAAGTGGTCACGGTAAGAATTGAAGTGTTTAACTAAGGGTTAAATCCAAAATATAAGGTTAATATTTTGACCTAAAAATTTATAAAAACCATTGGTTGAAATTATTTCTACCCATAATCATCTTATATTATAAATAACTCACTTTTTATCCATTTGAATTTAAAAATTAATTTATAATAATTTAATATTTTGAGATTTTTCTAAAGTGTCGTCACCTCAATTATAAAATGGAACATCCTCCCTCACTTCCTTATACCAATTTTAGCCTTCTTTATCGACTAAAACCTACCCATTTACATCATAAAATTCACTTTACACTTTATATATGTTATGGTATTCTCAAAATACCAACTCTATTGTCCCTATGAGGAGATTCAAAGAAGATTCACTTAAGAAGAGGTAATAGTCTTTACCAACCCCTTGAAAATTATTTCTTATTATACTTCCTATTAAAATGTTATTTACATTATAAAAAAATAAATATAGTATAATATATATTATGATATGTTATTATGATTATGAGAAAACAATATTCCTCCTTTTATCCATCCTATGAAAAATAATATCAACATCCATGCGTGCGTATGGCTTATTGTGTCCACGCAATGGTGCAATTTGTTTTTCATAACCACTTTATTTGGATGGTTATAATGATAAATATATTGGATATAAATAATAAATAGTATATGATATTTTTTTATAATTAATATACAATCCAATTTCTTACCACTTTACCATTAAGTGAGTGATACCATCGTGCGTGCATACGTACGACCTACCGTATACACGACACGATGAAATTCATTCCCCACATTAACCATTAGAGAATGATTATGAAAATGTATATGATGATTGAATATAATTTTTTTTAACTTAATATAATTCTGGATATGAAGAAAATATATCTTATTCATAAGAAAAATGTCTTACATAACAAAATAAACAAACAAAATGAGGCATTTAACACCCGAAATAATGCTAATAATGAAACATTATTAACAAAACAATATAAGAGGATCACATAAGATATCATAAATATGGATATGGTTTTGTTATAATTTAGTAACATGATTGAACCACTATACATGAGGTTAAATCACCCACAACTAAAGGAATGTATTAGGTAACGGTTAACTTCACAATCTCATTATTACTCGGGATTGTTTATACTTAAGTATTTGGTGAGGAATATTTATCATACATGTCCATGTTTCTTAAAAATGTTTTCCAAAAATATTTTTACTATTATCCTCAAAATGATTAAAGTCCTTTACAAAAGTTTGAAATTTTATAAACTGGTTTAAAAGGAATCTTTTTGTCTTTTTCCAAACCAGGTACTTTATGGATTTTTCGACAGAATGAATATTTGTTTTTTAACTTATCTAGCGTGAGTGGATTTTTATGAAATTATAATCCCTTAATGTTTTAAACTTCCCTTACATGTTCAAAATTTTATTTTCAAAGTAAATGTTTTCTTTTATAATTGAGTGACTTTTAAATAATTGATTTCAAAGTTAAAGGGGTATTTCTTTCAAGATATTTTTTAATAATTTTATTTGAGTATTTTATTCTATGTAAACATCATTTGCTGAATCTTATGATCGACTGAGGTTGATCTCTTATGATATCATTTACCAAATTTTGTTGAATATTTTATGATTTAGTTTGATTGTGTATGTACTATTTTCATACCATTTATGGTTTATGGTTTAAGTATTCACATTTCGTATGCTATTTTTAATTTGAATGTTTATATTGGTTATATTTAATCCCTCATTTCATATGAGTAATTCATTGAACTTAGTAAGTGACAGGTGGGGCCTTCTATAGCCCCTCGATGAATCAATAGGCCTCATAAGACAAACTAGTTTGGGTTTTACCTATTTATGTATGGTGTCTTGGCTGAAGAATTAATGGTATGTTTATGATGTCCCAAATTACGCATCAGTAATTATGAGACTAGTTATTGATTTTCCATGTGATAATTCAACTAGTATAATATCCATGGTTATGTTTCATTATCATCTGGTTATTTATATGGAATTATTTGATCATATTTAATTTGTTTCATATTATGTTCTGGTTTTTGATTAAATAGAACGTGTTTTAGTTAATCTCCTTTCCATAATTGTTTATACTTGTTTTTGATAGCTTATGCTATGTGTATACCCATACTAAGCATCTGAGCTCACCACTTTATTATGTTTTATTTTTCCCAAGATACCAAGAAATGTTTTAATGCTGATATTCAGGGTTATTCTAGGAAAATAATGATTTTCTCAAATGATTTTATATGTTTTATTTTACATTTTAAGTTATAATGTAAGGTTAACGTAGGTAATATAGCTTCCTAAACTACTAAACTGATCAGTGTTTTGGGATTCAAGTATTTTATCTATGAAAAGGTAATAATGTAATCTACCAGCTCTAGGATTTTGGATTTAGGCTCATTACAATTGTTATCAAAGGAAGTTTATAAAAAACCTTAGAAAATAGATTTAGAAAATATAGATTAGGGAATATAACCCAAAGATAGATTTTGAGGATAAATATAGAAAAAAATCCTAGAATTTTTTTAAGATAGATATTATGTAGGTCTTCCAAAAAATACATCCCGGTCTGGATACTAAAATTAGACATGGTTATGGAACTGATTTACTTAGGGGTAACAACTCTGACAATGTACGTCAGGCATAACTCTGCGTAACCTTGTACATGACAACATGCCTTATTGCGCACCTGGTTTGACACTCTCAGGGGATATACTTAGGATAATTCATATTTTCCATACAAACCTTCATGATGTATTTGAATATATAATTAAAATGAATAACCTTCATTAAATATAAGGTGGTTTAGATTGAAAATAAGGTGTCATGATATTTTATAAATGATTATATGTTTTTATCACTATGACTATTGTTACCCACATTATGATTTCTTGTTTTTGTAAATGGATATAACCAAAAGGAGTCATGTTAACATTGAATATAATGAATAAGGTTGTGGTCATGAGAAACCCAATTGAATGTTTATAGGAGTGAAAGGCATCTTGTTCATGATTAACCAGTTTTATAAAAATATAATTAACAACATATACCTTAAACAACTCCTGAACTCAAAAAAGTAGAAAAGGATAGAACTTGCTAAAAACTCTGGTGGTGGAGACCATAGAGAAAAGAATACTCTATTTCCATCATGAAAGTAATGTTAAATGAGACACGCAAGAAAGTGTCTCAATAGAATGAAGAAATGCTTTATGCATGGAAAAAATGGACATAAAGAAAATAATTACTGGGGAACAATGAAGGGTATGATGGAGGGAAATAAAGCTCATCCTAAGAATCAATTTTTATTTTATTTCCTTAAATTTGGGGAACCTGGTCCTTACTTTAGTCAATGTCTTATTTTATTTGATATACTCTATACCAAGGAAGGACCTATGTGGAAATAAATGGATGAGGTATTTATGTATTGGGGTAGTATGGAAAGCCTTAGTTAAAAGTCTATATAGTGATAAAACTTATTTCATGGATGTCCATCATATTTATTTTGAGAGTTATATTAATAAAATTATAGAAAAATGACAAACCAATGGCTGAGTGACAATCTATTATGTCTGACAAGTCTACAGGGCTTGAAACAACAACTGAATGGGAGACAAGGGTGCAATGACTACAACTAGCCTACATGAAGTCCTAATCAGCATGATATTTTTATTTAGTTAAAATATCTAATGGATAAAGTTATTTTTATTTTAGGGATTTTTTTATCAAATAAATAACCTTGGGATTGGAAAATGATTTGGTGATTAAGTTATTAATGTTATTTCAGAAGATGTTTTCTATTTTTTCAATCCCGTAACATTACTATAAACTTAATATTTTTATTAATAAAGGTTGAATTATATTATGGATTCAAATATGATTTTATTGTGGAAATATGGAGATTCAAGATATTTATGAAAATGGTTTTCATATCATGGAGATTATGTGATTTAGGCAATTAATTTTTGGTATGAGACATTAAGAATTATTGATGTTATTTTGAATAATGTGATCAAATAATTCTGATTTTTGGGTTTCAATATTAGTTTAGAAATTTTTTGAGGAAGGATAGTTATTTTCCGAATTATCTATGTTTAACTTTGGGTATTACTATTCATTTTTTGGAGATTAAAGTTGTTTTTATTCATGTAAAGGTTTATTAGTTTTGGAGAGTTATCATATATTATCCTAAGCATTTTGGTTTTTCTTAATGTGACTAGTTAGGAGAAATAAATATTAAATATTTTATGGATTATGTGATTATCAAGAAATTGATTATAGTGCTTTAGGTGTAACAAATTTAGCATAATTACTCATTGTTTGGAGAAAAGGATGAGTTTGAGGTGGAAATTGATTAAAGGATGAAACTCTACTTGTCAAGTAAGTATGTTTACTTATTTTATTAGTCTATGAAGTAAATTAATTCTTAAAATATAGGGAAAATAAATTAAAACTAAAAAATCCAACCTAGTACCTTCGTTTTCAATGAATAAAATGGTCCCTTAGATCATCACAAATTTATAGCTTTGTGATTGTTAACTTTCTCCTGACCATGTTCTCTATCACTGTCAATCAGAACATAATTGTTAGATTAATATTTCAGGTCCATGTTTTCCTAAATATAACCCTAGTAAGAGTTATCTCTGATGACCTTTTTACTTACCTTGCTTTATTTTAAATTAGAGGTCTCATTAATCCTTTTCTGATGTGGGATTTCATCAAAGATATTTTGAAAAGTTAAACCCCTAACTTTTGATCCTGAGTTTAAATTGAGAGGACAAAATTTAGTAAATTAGGGGAGAATATAAAACCCAAATATTATATGGTATGTATCTTTTTAAATTTAATCTCTTTGATAACCTACATTGCACACAACACCAAGTTTAAACGAACAATGATATACAATTAAATATCATTATTTTAACATGACCGTTATAACCTAGTCATTACATTGGTGGGAATGAATTGTATTAAAAAAATTATAAAAATTATATATTATATTTTTAATCAAATGTTTTTAAATTCATCCAAATGATTTCATAGGAAAAATATAAGAATTAATCCAATTTTACACATTAAAATGCTATATTTTTCTAGAGGCAGTTTTACCACCTTTTAATGGAGAACCTATATTAAATCAAATTTTCGACACATTTATATATTTTATTTTAAAAAAATAATTAATAATTTAAATAGGAATATAAAAATTTTCTTTGATTTTTTTGGTATTTTGATAATAAATTTCATGTTTTGATGAATAGTGAAAAATAAAAAAAATTAATTGAAGAAAAAAATTTTCTTCAAAATAATTTATAGTTTTAAATTATATTTTTGATTGTTTTTAAAGTATAATTAGATCATCTTTTTATCATTTAATCCAATTTAGCTAATTTTAATTAATTTATATTAAAATTACATATAAAAAATTATTAAACTTTTAAATATTTATTTAAAACCAGCTTTCCTACCACGTATACGGGATTAGTAGTAAACATAATTTTGAAAATTATATGAATTGAATTTAGAAAAAGGACATAAATGGTTATAATAATTACAATATTTGGATTCTAATAGGATCAACTTAAATTTTGGATATTATGAATAGTAACTTTATTAAATTGTTATTTACCATAGTAGAGGGTAAATTCGATAATTAAAGGTAAAAATAATATTATAATATTATGAAATTACCCTAAAACTTATCCCAATTTCATTGGATAAGTGGTTCTGACAAAAATAAACATTATTATGAAATTATAAACTTTTTAATAGACTTGGGTATGAATAGGTCATTTATAATATTTTATTTAAAGATAAGTTAAACATTGTTTTTAAAGGTTGGGGCCGAAGCCTCATTTTATTATTTAAATCAAAGACCTATTTAGATTGGGTAGAGGGAGACCCATTACATTTCCCAAAGGACCAAGGCCAAGTGGCCTGAATACAAGTCTTGGAGGCCCATTTTTTTGGCCCAAAGAGCCCCTCGGTGAATAGTACTGCTACAGTGCCTAGGCTGCTACAGTGCCTGCTACAGTACCACCGCCACTATAGTCCCTACTACAGTGCCTCTGCCACTACAGTGTCACTGCCACTACAGTCCGTCGCCGCTATAGTACTGCTACCTGTGCCCTGCTACAGTGCTGCTACAATACCCAGAAATTAGTCCGTGCCCGGATAAGTTAAACATGTCATACTCATGTTTTTTAATAAGTATTACATTTTTAATAAATGGTTATACATAATATAAATTAGAATATAAATAGTCATTTGAAAAATAATAAATTTATCTTCATCATGATAATTTATTTTTAATTTTTAGATAAGAACTAGATTAATTAAAGGCTTTCATAATATTGATGTAATAATTATTTAATTAATGGAAATATCATATAAATGATATTAAAAATATTTAAATTAATACAATTTAAAATAATTAACAACATAAAAGAATTTTACAAATAAATTTTATATTTTAGTTATATATTAGAATTTTTGGTTCGAAGTTATCAGGTTGTTAGGATATTTTTAAAAAGACAAATATTGAATAGTAACAAAATTGACATAAATGATACTTTAAAATGAAGAATATTTTGTTAAATGATATAAAATTAGGCCAACTGGATAGAATAAGGTTACATATTTCATCAATGATTCATTTTGGGTTCATTTGGCATTTTATAGTAACTATATTAACCCTAAAGAGTAAATAAACCAACTTGTCATGGTAAGAGTTAATGAGTTTAACTAAGGGTTAAAGCAAAAAAGATAAGGTTAATATTGTGACATAAACATTTATAAAAATAAAATTTTGAGAGTATTTAGACCCAAAATCATCATATATTATAAATAAATCACTTTGGAGGCATTTTAAATTGAAAATTAATATATATTAATTTAATATTTTGAGAGTTTGCCAATGTGTCCCTCACCTCAATTATAAAAGGGAACCTCCTCCCTCACTTCCTTACACCACTTTGCGCCATATTTCTCAACAAAAACCTGACTATTTAAATTTTAAACTTACCTAGACACATCATAGAGGTTCTGGTATTCTCCAAATACCAACTCTTTTATACCTAAGAGGAGATCCAAAGGAGGTTCACTTAAGAAGAGGTAATCATCTTTTCTGACTCCTTCAAAATTATTTCTTCTTCTACTTACTCTTCACACATTGTTTCCATTATAAAATAATAACTATAGTATCATATATATTAGGATATGTTATTATGATTATGGTATAACCATATTCATCATTTTATTCTTCCTTCAAAAAATAATATCACCATGTGTGCGTAAGTACGACTTATCGTCTCCACGTTGTGGTGTAATTTATTTTTCACGACCACTTTATTTGGATGGGTATAATGATGCATATAATGGATATAAATAATAAATATGAAATGATATTGATTATTTATAATTAATATACCATTCAATTACTTACCACTTTACCATTAATAGAATGATATCGACGCTTGTACGTACGTACGACCTACCATCTCCACAATGTGATGAGATTAATTATACATGTTAAACATTAAATAATGATTATAAAAATTAATTTTATGAGTGAATATATTATTTATGAACTTAATATAATTATTTATATGAATAAAATATATCCTATTCATAATAAATAGGAATTACAGATAAAATAATCATAAGAAAATGAAGCAGTTAACACCCGAAACAATGATAATAATGAAGTATTATTAACAAAATGATATAATAGGTTCACATATGATATCATAAATATGGATGTGGTTTTGGTATAATTTAATAAAATTATTTAACCATGATATAATAGGTTAACTCACCCTCAACTAAATTAAAGTACGAGGTAATGGATAACTTCGCAATCTCATTATTACTCGAGATTATTTATAAGTAAGTATCTACCGGGGAATATTTATCATCTATGTCCATGTTTATTAATAAGGTTTTCCAAAATATTTTTAATATTATCCTACACATGTTTAAATTATTTTAATGGAGTTTTAATTTTTATAAAATTGTTTAAAAGGAATCTTTTTTTTCAAAGGAGGTACTTTATGGATTTTTGGATGAATGGAATGTTTATTTTTTAACTTATGTGGCATGAGAAACGTTTTCTACCGTCATGACAGATTAATGTTTTGAAGCATTCCTTACAAGGTTATTTTCAAATAAATGTTTTTGTTTTATAATTGAAGGACTTTTAAATAATTTATTTCTAAGTAAAATGTGTATTTATCTCAAGAGATTTTTTAATGATTTTATTTGAGTAGTTTCATCTATGTAAACATCCTTTGTTGAATCTTATTATTGAATGAATTTGATCTCTTATGATATCAGTTACCACATTTTTTTGAATGGTTTGTGATTTAGTTTGACTATTGATGTGTTATTTTGATACCATACATGGTTTATGGTTTAAGTATTCACATTTCGTATAATATTTTTAATATGAATGTTTATATTGATTATGTTTCATCACCCCTCTCATATGAGGAATGCATTGGACTTAGTAAGTGATGGGAAGGCCCCTCTATATCCACTAATATAAAACAAACCTTCAACAACACCATAATAGGCCTTTATCAGTGTTAGAAAAGTGCTGACAACCCTAGTATGGTTAAAAGGCCAAGGTTTTTATTAGTGCTTGAAAAGTGCTGATAAAGAGTATCTTTATCAGAACAAATAAAAGCACTGATAAAAGATTTTATTCGTCAGTGATTTTATTTAGTGCTGATAAAGATACCATTTATCGATGATTTAAACAGTTCTGATAATGGAATCCTTTATTGGGGCCTCTACAAGAATAGATTAAGGATATCTTTATCAACACTTCTAGAAGTGATGATAAAGATACCTTTATCAGTGCTTTAGAAAGCACAGATAAAGGCTATCTTTATCAGCACATTTAGTAGCATGGATAAAGGTGCAAACTATAGTGTCAGGTTACATCACACTACAACAGTAGAAATAGGTGTAGTGTGCTATAACAACACACCGGATCACCATAAATAGAACAAAAATGACCAAAATAAGATAAACATAGTGCATTTAAATGAAATAAAATTTATAACACAAATACAAGAAAACACACTATTATAGAGTATGTCAGTTGTTTATTTACTAAAATTAATGTAAATTTTGAATAAAAAGTATCATTTGGAGTCATACAGGTCACACGGCAAGTCTAATTGAGATTTTAATGATTAATATATGTCAAAAATAACTTATGTATCATTTTCTTAAATAACCTAAACAATCAGAATATGTTATCTTGGTTTTGAGTATGTGAGTTTTTTTATTAAAATTAATGTTAGTTTTGATCCCTTGGAATCATACTGGTCACAACATGAATTATATTAAGGTGTGGATAATTCCTAAATGTCACAAATGTATTATGGATCATTTTCCTAAAGTACCAAAATAATTTGAATGTGTTTTCTCAGTTTTAAATATGTTAGTTTTTTTCCACTAAAATTAATGTAAACTTTTTGAATAAAAAGATGAATTTGGAGTTATATTGGTCACACCATACATTGGATTGAGGTGTGTTTGATATATACATATCCTAAATGACTCATGTATCATTTTACAAATGTAGTAAAACAATTATAATCTATTTCCTCTATTTGAGAACTCCACTTGTGCTTTTTTTTTTTACAAAAATGTGATTTCAAACTAGAAACACACACTTTTAGCCATACAGGTGGAATCATATGTGTGTTTGACATGAGAATAATTATAAAACATAAAAAATTAATAAAAAATAATTATCCCAAATTATCAAGACAATCTGAGCACATTTTCTTGGTTTTCAGCGAGGGATAATTTTTTTGTATTAAAATTTCAAATTTAAACTATTAATGGACACTTGGAGTCATAATGGGCACACCGTGCATCAGATTGATATGTGTATGATTACTACATATTAGAAATTACTTATGGATCATTCATTTAAATTAACAAAATAATACTAATGTGTTTTCTCAGTTTTGAGTATGTCATTTGTTTGTTTCACTTAAATTAATTTCAATTTTGAATAAAAAGACGCACTTGGAGTCATACCGGTCACACTATGAATTAAATTGAGGTGAGGATAATTTCTAAACATCCAAAATGACTCATTTATTGTTTTCTTAAACTATAAAAATGATCAAAATGAATTTCACATTTTATGAATATACCACATGTGTTTTTTTATTAAATGTCATTTTAAATTAGAAACACGCACTTTGAGCCATATAGGTGGCATTGTGTGTGGGTTTGACATGATACTGATTAATACAGATCAAAAATGAATTAAGAATCATTTCCCCAAATTATCAAGACAATATGATCATTTTTTCTTAGTTTTCAAGGAGTGGCACTTTTTTATCATCCTCGAAAAATTTTTTATTAGAAGAAAAAGCTCGAGGGCCACAAGAAGCCAAGGCTCACAGGGGCCTGAAGAAGTGCAGACCGAGGGAATTCCCTAAAATCAGGTTGACCCCATCGGGTTTCAAGGACATCACATTGTGAAGAAGAAGGATGTTGGAGCCCATGACATCAATGGATTCAAGGTGATCAACAACTCGATTTCCCTCCCTCCATGAGTGACATTTTTTTTATTAAAATTTCAATTTTAAATAGACAACGGACACTTGGAGTCATATCGGTCACACTGTGCTTCAGATTGTAATGTGACTGATTCATAAACATCAAAAATGACTTATTGGTCATTTTTTTAAAGTACCAAAACTATCCTAATGCATTTTTTCAATTTTGATTTTGTCAGTTTTTTTGTTCACTAAAATTAATATTAATTTTGAATAAAAAGATGCACTCAGAGTCATACTTGTCACATCGTGCATTGGATTGAGGTGGGAATGGCTTATGAACACCCCAAATGACTTGTGGATCATTTTATTAAAGTATCAAAACAATAAAAATGTGTTTCCTCTATTTTGAGAATGCCACTTGTGCTTTTTTACTAAAATGTCATTTTAAACTGGAAACACACACTTTGATCCATACAGGTGGCATCGTGTGTGGGTTTGACATGAAACTGATTCATATGTGTCAAAAATGAATTATAAACCATTGTCCCAAATTATTAATAAAATATTATTATGTTTGTAAAGACCCAGAAATTCCGTCTTTTTTTAATTATATAGAATTTTTATGAGACCCCAAAATCTGACAGCATGTGATTCCGAGGCTCGGAGTGCCCAGAATGATCCGTCGAAAAAGTGTTAAGTTTAAAATAGTGTGCATGAGTAGTTTTCCAGAAAAAGTGGAGGAACTCTTAAACGGGTTCCTGGATCAGAAATCCAAGGGCACTAGTGCATTCAGGATGGCGGGTTTACCCTAGGCGCGACATAAGTTTAGTTAGCACTGACCTCCAGTGAGAAAACCCAAAAATGGAATAACTATACATTAAATAATTAAATAAAATTATTTTATTTCCTAAATGCTTATAACTCACGAACAATGACTCAGATTAAAAATCTGAGACCACAGATGAACTCGTGAGAGTATGCTTTCCTTGGGTTGATCCTAATTTTCGCCGGTGCGGGCCAACATGGGAAGTTAGTTTTTGGTCTCAAATAAAATAATTAAGTAATAATTATATTTTTGTTAAATTCTATAAATCATAAATAGTAACTCATATTGGAAATCCGAGAGTACCGTTGAGCTCATGATGTTGTGTTTCCCTTAGACAGAGCCTAACCTCGAGTGTCGCAGGTTGAGGAGGACTGTTAATAATTTTTGAACTTTTTTTAAGGTATGTTCATTAAACGTGCAGGCGGTGATTTATATCTTTTGAACCGGTGATAAGATTAAAAATCCGAGGGAAACATTGATTTCGTAGCACTGAGATTCGCTTAAGGGAAGCTTAACTTCAACTGACAATGGTCAGATGAAAAAGTTAATTTTTGGACTTTATAAAAAAAAATAACTAAAGGTTATTATATTTTTCTTTTTTCAACTATTGGAGAAAAAATAGTGGGACCGCAGTGCAATGTCAGACCATTAATGGATCTACCCTTAAGTTATGTAACCACACTGTTTGGAGTTTTTAATAGGTTGTGTAACTGCACTGTTGGGAAAAATTAATAGGTTCATTAATTAAACTCATTAATGAACCTCATTAATTTTGTTGTGAGTTGATCCTCTCATCCCCTCTATTTAATTTGAGCTCGGGCTTGGGTTTTGGGAGAGCTACAAGAGGAATCTCTGGCAATGTGCCGATGAACTTCCGCTCTGATGAAGAATGTGATCGAGTGATAGACGTTGGGGGAAATAATGGGCGACGAAAAGCACCGACAAACACCATCAGATGTGTACACTCCATCCTCCTCTGTGGAATATCCAATGAATCTAGGGAAGGGGTTGTCATCTAATTCAAGTATTTTATTGATTCATTTCCTCATTTTTTAAAATCATGACAAACACGGATCAACCAAAAGGAGTTTATCAGCGATTCGAATGAAATTGCGGGTGAATTTTGTGGGAGATTTGAAAGGGGTTTAATCTTTATCTATGTAATGTATTTATTTAATACATGCTTGTTATAATGCTAACACGGAGGGTGCGGGCCAAACGAAAAAGGCTAGACCCTCCACCGCTTTGTTCATGTTGTGTTCTTCAGGGGACAAATTTCCAACCCGGCGGAAAGAGGAAACTGAGAGGCATGAAACAACGTCGACATCCCGAGAATCCCATAGGCACATCCGGAAGATTGAAAGGACCACCAAAGCCCACAGAAGTCCCACCGACACAACATATATGCAGCAGAACCGACGACTAGTGGCGGCGCTCAGCGGCCGCTGAAGGAGGCGGTGCCGCAGCAGACGGACAGACGACCGCATCTCGATCAACCGTGAAGGCGTGATGCGGTGCACCGTTGCACACCATGGTGAGCATGCTGCAACTACAGAGTCATGGTGATGGAAGGAGCCCACTGCCAGTGAGTCACGCGGGTGACGAGGCGGCGCCACCAGGCGCCGCCATTTAAAGAGTCGAACGACTCTATGAGCCTTTCGGTAGGCGGACCGTGCGAACCCCATGCGGGTCGCACCTTTCGACAGGCCTAGCTCGCTCCGGCCCTACCCAACTGGGCTGGTCCAGGAAAGTTCAGGCTAGAACAGGTTGGTTCGAATGTGTTGGACCGGAACTGGACCCCTCTCGGGCCCATATATTATTAAAAGGCTATATCTTGCTAACCAGACGTCCTTTTGACTAACCGTCTACAGAGATGATATCCTTAGATAAATACAGTCCTTTTGAGATAATCCATGAGAGTTTTGGAGAAAGTTGGAGTATTCTTGGGTTGGATTGACCTTGAATCCAACCTGGCACTCGACACTAAAATTCCAATAACGTACAGACCGGGTGTTCGGTTGACGAACCGTCTATTATGTTGGAACCCTTATGAGATGAAAAATCATTGGGTAACTTCTTCACGGGACTTCGTTCTAGATGAAATATGACTGATTTCTTGAGGAGCAGGTTCTCCCAGAAACAAGCATGCTATAGGCTTGAATCATGTGATGGGTTGAGACGTGAAGAATGAAGAGCGATCCTGTGTGGATCAGCACCTAGCGATTCTGTTTGAATTATGACCAAACGATTCTACGTGAATCATCACCGAGCGATTCTATGTGAATCAAAACCCAACTATTCTATGTAAATTAGCACCAAGCGATTCTGTGTGAATCAACACCTAGCGATTCTGTGTGAATCAACACCTAGCAATCCTGTGTGGATCATCACCTTTCAATCCAGTGTGGGTCTTGCGGGGGTTAGTACCTATCGATCCTATGTGGGTATTGTGGGGGTTAGTAACTATCGATCTTGTGTGGGTCAGTAGCAGTGTCTCTTCACAGAATAATATGATCTAGATTTATGACTAGTCATCTTTACTACTACACTCAGTTATACCTGGTTTGAGCGGTGTATTTTACTTTGTGTTTTTTGATTGAGATCATGCTTGTGGTTTTCCTTTGTGTAATTCTGAGAGACCTTGAGGGGTCTCAGGGTCCCTACAAGGTGTTATTATACTCACCCATGCACGGGCTTTGCTCGCACCTTGTTGTGTCTTGTGCAGATGATGGGAATCCTTGACTGAGACTCCGGGAGCTTGGACCTGATAGTGGACGGCAGTGACGGTTGGTGTGGAGAGATATGGAGATGAGATGTACCTACCCTTTAGGTAGGATCCTTGGTGGATGATCCTTGGAGCAGTTTACTATTTTCGATTGTAGTTGTATCTTTCAGTTGGGCTTTTATTTTTACCCCTTTACTTTCAGTACACACTTTTACTACTATAATTTTACCACGTGGTTTGTTCTTGCAGTGTTACTAGTATTTTTTTGTACATTTTTTGAGGAAATTCCTTCCTAATTTAGGGATATTCCATTTAAGTGCTATTTTCCAACCCCTGGCCTATGGAAGGTGGGCTTGGAGTAGTTACGGCACGAGCCCCAGGGGACAGGTCATGACAAAGTGGTATCAGAGGAGTTGGTTCTACCGAAGAACTAGGACTCTGATATTTCCAATGGAGAAATATTGTTAAGTGTTTTGAGTGTGGTTTTTTGTTTGGGGAGTCTAGTGTTGGTGTAATGACCGACGTATCTATACACTAGGGCTGTGAATTCGGTTTTCGGACTCGATACACGTAAACACTAATTGTTTCTGTTTTGAATTTTTTTCTCTTTATCTTTTTTGAGTCATCTCACCAAGTATAACTTAATAATCGTGGTTCATCTTTATACTCTTTCAAGATGCCACCATGTAGACAGACATCCAGGATTCCAATGTGTGACCATGATGATGGTCCACCGTGTGATGAGGTTTCAGTACAAGGAATGTTGCCTAAGATGGTACCTTAGGGCGATGTCCTAACGATACCACTGCCCGTTGGTCAGTAGTTTCTACCATCGCTACTAGTAGAGGACACATATAGGCTCAATGACTTATATGAGATTCAGTTACAGATACCCCTCAGGTTCCGATGCAAGCCCCACTCACAGGCGGCTAAGGACTGGCTTGAGGTGGTGACTGAGTTTCCATCTAGCCAGGGTACCATTAGATTAGATGGTGGTCCTGGTAGTGATCATTCTATGTGTCTCATCAGGGGGATGGATGAGTTTAGATTACCCTGATATTATGATGAGGTGAATTTTTTGTAGACAGATCTTGAGAACCTTCCCAAGAGAAGGGGTCTCTTTCCATAAAAATCTAAGGGGTATGTGTTCCTAAGAGCTTCTACAGCTTCGGCAGGATGACATGTCGGAAGCTAAGTATTATTCAAGGCGTACCGACTGTTCCTGGTACTTGATGAATATGATACAAACCATGCTTCAAGGATCGGACCTCTGAACAAGATGTGTTTAGGGACATCCGAGCCAGAACTATTCCTCTGTGCATTCCTACTTATGTTAGGGTGCTAGAGAGAACCTTTTTGGTTGAATGTTCTTTGGCTGAGCAGATACAACCATGAATGTTACCAGTGGGAAACAAGAAACTAATGCCAGTCTTAGAGACTTGGGCATGTAAAATGTTTCATGAAGAGGAAGTGATAAGAACAGATGAATCTTCAGGGTAGCAGACATGGAAGAGGAGCTAGTTGAGTAGCATGAGGTGGTATACATTTCGACATGTTATAACCACCATCCCAATATGGACCCCACCAGGCATAGGGAGCTGGAGGACAGGGGAATGGAGTAGCTACATGCAGTCAAAGAGTGTGACCATGGGACTCCAGGAATGATTAAAGGTATGGTCTGTGTCTAATACCAGCTGTTGTATTAATAGACATGGTACTAATCATTCCTTATAACAAATCTTGTTCAAAACCTAGCGTTTCTGGTTAAACCGTTGACTTGAACTTTATGTCTAGAGATACCTATGGGAGTATAATCAATAATCACACTTAAGATGATAGTGTGATATGACCCTTGAAGTGATAGTTTTGGTTGTAACCTCTTGGTGGTAGTGTCTATGTCTTACGATGTTAGTTTGGGTATGTACTGGTCATCTGCAGATGATGCTCAGATTAAATATTTTAGGAAAAAATGTTGTGGTATGTCTACAACATTGGAATGAGGTTTTTCTTGGTTGGAGAAAAATAAAACCTAGGCAGCACGAGATAAAATCATCCACAGGAGGGTGCAACTGATCATCCATGAGTCGACCAAACTTACCCTCTTGGCAGCAGGTGTTTTGAGTTTTTAGTTCCCAAAAGTAGTGGCAGAGTGTGAGAACTTCCTTTCAAAGTATGTTTACAAGATTACCTCCCCACAAGGATAGGGACTTCTTCATTGACTTGTACCCAAGTATGGAACAAATATCTACAATTGCATATCAGATGGATTTTGCGGAGCTTCGGGAGCTGAGAGTATAGTTGGGAGAATGGTTTACTATCTACTCCAATCACAAGAGTCTCATGTATATCTTCTCACTGAAGGACCAGAACCTAAGATGGAGTAAATGGCTATAGTTCTTCTAGGACAATGACTTTGAGATACTCTATACTCTTAGAAATGGGGACGTGGTGGCCGACACACTTAGTAGGAGGTCTGGGTTATAGTTGCTGAGTGAGATGATAGAGTAGATAACCCTATTATAGTTATCCTCTGTAAATAGTGATGGAGAATCTTACGTTCATTCTATGACTATCACTCTCCTACTCCTTCAGTGAGTCTGGGAGACAGATCTTGGGAATGTGGACTACGAGGCCCGACATGCTCAGATATCCTCAGGGTAGTTTGCTGAAGGATTTTATGAAGGTGGGGAGAACATCATCCTCTTTAGAGGATACACCATGGTATCAATGATTCTATGAGAGGAGGTGTTGATGGATTTACACACACCCCCTTTGGAGGTACATCTGGGTGTGGCGAAGATGTACCCGGACCTATGGCGTCAGTACTGGTGGATGGGGATAAAGAAAGTCATGGCAGGGTTTATATCATGATGCCTCACTTTTCAACAAGTGAAGGTCAAGAATCAAGTACCAACAGGCTTAGCTCAGACACTCGAGGACATACTTCATGCTTGTTTCCAATATTTTGATCATGGTTGGGAAGACCACCTTCCATAGGAGGAGTTTTCATACAATAATAGTTATCACTCCACCATCGACATGGCTCCATTTGAGGCCCTATACGAGATACCTTTCTGATCACCTCTATGCTGGACAGACCTAGGGGAGTCAGCACTAATGGGTCCAGAGTTGGTACAAGATACCACAGAGAAGGTGTAGATCATCTAGGAGCAGATGAAGACTACACAAATCTAGCAGAAGTCTTATGCAGATAGGAGATGGAGACCCTTGGAGTTTGAGGAGGGAGACCATGTATTCCTTCCGGTCTCACCCTGAAAAGGATTATGGAGGTTTGGCCGCAACAAAAAGCTATCTCCAAGGTTCATCAGACCTTTCCAGATCCTCATCAGAGTAGGTGAGGTAGCGTACCATATAACTCTTCCCCCATAAATGCACCTGGTGTATAATGTTTTCCATGTGTCACAGCTGAGGAGGTACGTGCATGATCCACCACACATTATCGACTGAAGCGAGTTGGACATCGATGATGGAGTGACATTGAGGAGTTATTGATGGAGATAGAGGATTGACAGGAGGAGGTATTTTGTGGGCGGTTGATTCCTCTTGTGTTAGTTCATTGGCAGCACAAGAATCTCTAGGAGAGAACATGGGAGTGGGAGGCTCAGATACATTCTCAGTACCCCCACTTGTTTAATTTTCCATTGTTTTGGATTTCAGGGACATAAATCCCTAAGTTTGGGAGAATTTAAAGACAGAAAAATTATGTATTTTTCTAATTATATGAAATTTTTATGAGACTAAAAAATCTGACAGCACGTGATTCTGAGGCCCGGAGTGCTCGAAATGATCCGTCGAAAAAGTGTTAAGCTTATAATGGTGTGCATGAGTAGTTTTCCTAAAAACATGTAATAACTCTTAAATGGTTGTCTGGAACATAAATCTGAGGGCGCTGTTGCATTAAGGATGGTTTGTTTACCATAGGTGTGACTTAAGTTTAGTTGGAACATGCCTCCAGTGAGAATACCCAAAAATGGCATAACCGTAAACAAAATAATTAAATAAAAATAATTTATTTTTCAAATCATTATAACTCACGAATGGTGACTCGTATTAAAAATATGATACCACTATTGAACTTGTGAGGGCATTCTTTCCTTAGTTAGATCCTAAATTTGGCCGGCGCAGACCAATAGTGGAAGTTAGTTTTTGGCTGCAAATAAAATAATCAAGTAACAATTATTTTATTGTTAAATTCTATAACTCATAGATGGTAACTTGGATTAGAAATCTGAGAGTACCATTGAGCTTGTGAGGGTGTGTTTCCCTTAGGCAGAGCCTAACTGTGACCGACGCTGGTCGAGGATGACTGTTAATAATTTTTGAACTTTTTTCAAGGTACGTTCAGTAAACGTGTGGGTGGCGATTTCTATATTTTGAATAGGTACTCGGATTAAAAATACAAGGGCACCATTGAATTAAAATATTCAAGATTCACTTAAGGGAAGATTAACTTCGACTGGAAAGGGTCGAGTGAAAATGTAAATTTTTGGACTTTATAAAAAAATAATAAAATAAATAATGGTTATTTTATTTTTCTGTTTGCAACCATTGGACAAACAACGGTGGGACCACAGTGTAGCATCAGAACATTAATGTCTTGACCCTTAAGTTCTACAACCACACCATTGAGACTTTTTAATAGGTTGTGTAACCGCATTGTTTGGAAAAATTAATAGGATCATTACTTAAACTCATTAATGAACCTCATTAAATTTGTGGTGCATTGATCCTCTCCTCCCTTCTATTTAATCTGAGCCCGGGTTTGGGTTTTGGGAGAGCTTGGAGAGGAAGCTCTGGAAAAGTTCCAATGAACATCCGCTTCGATGAAGAACATGAGACGGGCGACGACAAGCGCCGACAAAAATCTTCAGACGTGTGCACTCCATCTTACTCTGTGACATATCCTACGAATCGAAGGTAGGGGTTGTTATCAAATTCAATTATTTTATCAATTATTTTACTCGTTATTGAAAAGCATGACTAATTCATATCAACCAAAATGAGTTGATCCTTGATTCGTATGAAATTGCGGGTGAATGTTGCGGGATATTTGAACGCGGATTAATAGTTATCTATGTGATGTAGTTATTTAATACCCACTTTTTATAATGCCAACGTGGAGGGTGTGGGCTAAATGAACAAGGATAGACCCTTAGCTACTTCATTCATGTTGTGTTATTTAGGGGAAATTTTTTTCCACTTGATGGAAAGAGGAAACTGGGAGGCATGCAACGACGGTGGCATCGTGGGAGGCCCGTAGGTGCGTCTGGAAGGAAGAACGGACCATCGGATCCCACCCAGTGGCCCACCGAAGTCCTGCCGGTGTGGTAATGATGAGGCGGAGCTGGCAATCGACACTGGTAGGTGAAGGAAGTGATGACCGACACCAGCAGGCAAAGGTGGCGAATGGCACTCGCCGGCTGCAGAAGGAGGTAGTGCCACCCGGCGCCACGACGAACAGACAAGCGGCTAACTCTTGGCCAGCCACAGTGGCGGGAGGTGGCACGCCATCACGCACTGCAGTGAGTAGGCCACTGCTACAAATCCATAGATAAGGAGGGGAGCCTCTCCCTGTGGGTCCCACGAGTGATGAGGCAACACCACGTAATGCCTCCATTTAAATGGACGAACGACTCTTTGAGCCGTTCGGTGGGCAGATCACACGACCACCGCACGGGTCGCGGAAGCAAGAGGGCTGAGCCCACTGAGGACCCCACCAACTGGGGCCAGTCCAAGCTTGTTCGGGCTTGGCCGGGTCAGACCTGCACTGGGTCAGACTAGACCTAGACCCCTCTTGGGCCGAGATATGCTTAAAATGTTGTATCTTTCGAACCAGACATCTGTTTGATAAACCGTCTATGACAATGGGATCCTTGAAGTGAGAAAGTCCTTTTGGGATACTCCACTAGAGTTTTGGAGAATATTTGAGTATGAACATGTTGGATCGACTCAAATTCAACCAGGCCCTTGGCACTAAAATGCCAATAACATACAGACTGAGCGTCTGGTTGACGTGCTATCTGTTGTGTTGGAACCCTGATGACATGACGAATCATTGGGTAAATTATTTAGGGGAATTCATGCTGGTTAAAATACGATCAATGGCTTGAGGAGAGGTTTCTCTCAGTAACAAGCGTTCTATGAGGCGAAATCCTATGACTGGATGAGACTTGAAGAATGAAGAGTGATTCTGTGTAGATCAGCACCTAGAGATTCTGTTTGAATCAGCACCAAGAGATTCTATGTGAATAATCACTGAGCGATTCTATGTGAATCAGCACCCAAAAATTCTATGTGAATCAGCACCGAGCGATTCTATGTGAATCATCACCCAATGATTCACTGTGAATTTTCACCCAGCGATTCTCTGTGAATCAGCACCCAACGATTCTGTGTGAATCATCACCTAGCGATCTTATGTGGATCAGCACCTATTGATCATGTGTGGGTCTTGCAGGGGGTTAGTACATATCTTTCCTATGTGGTTCTTTTGGGGGTTAGTACCTATCGATCCTATGTGGATCTTGCAGGTGTTAGTACCTATCAATCCTATGAGGTTCAACAGCAGTTTCTCTTGACAAAATAAGACGGTCTAGCTTTAGGACTATTCATCTTTACTACTGCACTCGGTTATACCTGGTTTGTGCTATGTCTTTTTCTTTGTGCTTTGTGATTTAGATTATGCTTGTGGTTTTCCTTTGTGGAATTCTGAGAGACCTTCAGGGGTTTTGGGGTCCCTACTAGGTATTTTTATAATCACCCCTACATGAGATTCTCCCTCACCTTGTTGTATCTTTTGCAGACGATAGGCATCCTTGTCTGAGACTTGGGGAGATAGGACCTGACGGTGGACAGCGATGACGATTGACGTGGAGAGCTGTGGAGACGATTTGTATCAACCCTTTAAGTATGATCCTTGGTGGATGATCCCAAGAGTTGGTTACTATTATCTATTGTAGTTGTATCTTTCAGTGGGGCTTGTATTCTGGCCCCTTTACTTTCAGTACACACTTTTACTACTGCAGTTTTACCATGTGGTTTGTTCTTGTTGTGTTTCTGGTTTGTGTGTGTATAGGTTTTGAGAAAATTTCTTCCCAATTTAGGGATATGCCTTTCTGGTGCTAGTGGCCAACCCCTAGCCTATGAAAGGTGGGATTAGGGTAGTCATGACATGGGCCCCGGGGGGAAGGTTGTGAAAATATTTTCCCACTTTTTATTGGGTGACATTTTTTTGTATTAAAATGTCAATTTTAAACTGATAATGGACACTTAGAGTCATAGTAGTCACACCATGCATCATTTTGAGGTAAATATTATTCATACACATAAAAAATGAGTTATGGATTATTTTCCTAAGGTACTAAAATAATATGAAATAATTTTCTTAGTTTTTAGTATGTTAGTTGTTTTTTTCACTAAAATCCATACTGATTTTGAATAAAAAGATGCACTTGGAGTTATATCGGTTACACTGTACATCAGATTGAGGTATGGATGATTTATACACATCCAAAATGACTCATGGATCATTTTAATAAAGTATCAAAACAATCAGAATGTGTTTCCACTATTTTGAGTATGCCAAAAAAATTTTATACTAAAATGTCATTTTAAATTGGAAACACACACTTTGATACATACATGTGGCATAGTATGTGGGTTTGACATGAGACTGATTCATACATGTCACTAATTAATTTTTAATCATTTTCCCAAATTATCAAGACAGGTGGTGAAAAAAACAATTTCAATAAGTCACCTGAAACACTTGCATAATGGAACTTATGATAAGTGAAAAGTGTTATGTGTACCTTTTAACAATTTTTCTCAAAAAAATCATGGTACGATCCTCAATCTACTTCATTCAAAAAAAAATTATTATTTTCAAGATAGCACTTCTTATCCTCCTCCACCTCAATCTCTACCATAGTATTTACCTCAGTCTCCTCCTCCACATCAGTGTTTGTCTCGGACTCTGCCTCCGCCTTCGCCTCCACCTCCACCTCCACCTCCACCTTCATGATTCCCAAAAAATTTATTGTTTGCAGGCATCACTTCTAAGAAAATTGATTTCCTCCATTATACTTCTCATTGATAAAGAGATCAAAAAATACTATATAAACATTTTGACACTAATGCTTCACACCAAAAATATATTTCGAAGGTCATAAATTATACTAGATCACAAACATTGCAGGTAATCACCTAAATTTGTTGTCTACACACATTTTGATAAAAATTATTCTTCCTACTCATATCTAAAAAAATTGATTTCCTTTTTTTAGTAACTAGGTTGTTGGTAATGTTGATAGTACTAAGAAAATATAGACAAAAAAATGATTATGAAATATATTTAATGAAATCGTAATTACCTTAAAAAATTACCATTGGGGGATGCTTGCCTTTTCATGTTTTGTGGTTTCTCTCATAAATTTGTAAACATTATATCCACAATTGGTGTAATTATATCGTTTCAGACACTGTAGAAACATTGAAAAAAATATGTAAATTGTTTTGAAATGTTTTGATAGTTAAATATTTCTATATATAGCTTAATTTGTTTCCATTTGTAATAATCCACATGATTTATCCCTTAAGACACCAACTTTATGCCATGATCTAGCCTATATTGGTGAATTACTATCATAATTTTTTTGTTAAAACATAGATGGAATATATAATATGAAATTTACCAATAAGATATTGATTCCAGTGTATTAAATATTCACAATACACATCATGTATAGTCAGTTGGTTTCATATCTATGAATTAGATCGAAAATATAAATATTCGGGGTGTCCATATTGACTGCTATCAGCATCCAATGCATCCTAAAAAACAATTAATTAATGAAAAAAATAAAAAACATATATTTGGTTATTTTATAGTAGAGTTTTACCTTTTTATTATAGGCATTAAGAAGAGTTTTTCATCTGATGTTTTTTTATTAAACACTTTGAGTAACTGAAATTTTTTATTATTAATTTCCTCCTCATTCAAAGTAATTTCTAACATAGAAATGATACATGGATTAATGAATCCAAATTGTTCTTTTCATGATATTCCCTTTATATAGTTTTGATATAAACAACTATACAAAAAATGAATAATTATTAGATTTAATAAACATATTAGATCATTATTTGGATAGACGTATTATGAAAATGTACCTTATGTATGTATTCACAACTAAGACTCCCAACCATTCATGCTTGAGAATCTCATTTAGGGTCTTGAGAACAATTACATCTATTAGGAATATCAATATATTTCTTCTTTATATTCAATTTAAGACATAGTTTTATCTTTTAATGTGGTATCTACATGAATTTTTAATAATAATAAATGTTTCCTTGAAACTGGTGTGGAGAAGGTACTTTAGGAAGGTCATTTTGTTTTGTTGGACGATTCACTAGATTTTCTTGATTCAACCTTTTGTTTACCCACCTCTTTATCCATCTGTAATATCATACCTCACATCATACCTTTTATCATAAACTGTTACATGTTCTTCATATGAGAAAAATTTGTTAAAGAAGTACCACATGTATCTTTATAAGATTAGACGACCATGCTATGAATGATCCAATAGAAGATTTGACCATCGTAATATTCATACCATTAAGTGGAACATGAAAATTTGCAGTTGGCTCATAAGATAACTCAACCCCCACACTCATGTGATATTTTGGGAGGTATTGATTGTGCATATGGTCTCTTGAGATATTATTCACTGTACCCATCGCAACCCGGAAGTGTATGGGTGTTTACAAACACAAATTACATACAACTGTACCCCGATTTTTTTGGTAAATCTAGTTAGTGGAAGTTGTCTGATTCACATTTAGGATAAATAGTAATGATAAAATTGATTACCCTGGGTAAGGTATATGGTTTGGGGGGTATGACTAGCCTCAAAGCTAGTGGGATCATTTGGTTTATGTGTGGATGATTCCTCCATCACTGGTTTGATTTGGTCATTTCTTATATATTGGTCTGCCAAACCAGACTAAAAAATAATATCTCATAATGAGTCTATCTATATATGGAATTTTCACATCATATTATATGTATCTTCATGTGGTTTAATATTCTCAAAATTTTTGTTTAGGAGAGACTCAAAAACCTAATCCTATAACATGACCATATTGTTTAGGCCACTTCAAATCTAATAAAAGAAGTTTTTATTCTGGTATGGGTATCTCAAATTCTTATGTATAAACCATATAAAAAAATATGAAAAAATAATTGATATTTATATGTAATATTGTTATAAATCATAATGAATTAAAATTAGGTCACACTTACACATGATTCCCATATTTTTTTGTGTTTTCATCAATTAATTTACCCTCTTTATTTATATGATCCTCATTCTAAAGCACAAGACGTGGGATGAAAGTGGATTTAAATTTTGATTCGTCAATCTGTATATAAAAAAGTAACATATATTGTTTCATATCACATAATTAAACTTTTATTGTTGATTTAAAATACATACCAATTTCTTATCTGATGAAGTATACCCCATTTTTACTTTGTGATAGGGGTACATTGGTTTTGATGCATGTTATTTATTTTTATAAATCTTTTTCTATTTCATAAATTAAATTTTTTGAATCAAGTTAGATAAAATAAATAATATCAAATAATATATTATAGGGTGCAATTCACATGAAATTATTTCTCATTGCGACTATTGATAAAAGTAGTCTATGTTTCCTGCTTTATAATGTGTGCATAACTAAGTGGTGGGTGGGACTTTATTTTTCCCTTAGCATCCATAATATGTAAATTTTTAATAAGTTTCTGGAAGCCTCTATGGGATTTTTTAGTGTCCATTACGATAAATTTATTATGGAAATATCCTAAAATAAATGAGGTCTTCAAGGAATAATGAATATTAAATCAAATTCTAATTATATAATTTTTCTAGAAAATAGAGAATGTATATTGTACATTACCATTATATATTTCCAATGTATTTCCTTAATTACAGGTTGGATGCAGTGCCATGAATCAATATCAATTAGTGCATTCATACTCGTTGTAACCCCAAGATAAATAATGAACATTGAATTATTGGGGTCAATAGGTTGGCCACATAGATTCCAACCAACCTCATATTTTATACCATGAACTCTTAGCTTGTCAATTTTATTCAACACAGTGATGCTACATCATTTTTGTTTTTTTCATCAACATGTTATTGATCCCCTAATAATTTTGTAGTTTCATCATCAAAAGTTTGTTCTTCCTTAGGATTGGTAACATCATCATGTGCAGAAGACATTGCCTACATGAGTAGTCAAACAAGTAATTTTTCTTGAATAAAAATAATACAATACACTCCAGTCATAAAAGTCCACAATTGCACAAATCATGCATGAAAATTGTTATTATCTTATACAGAGATATAATAATTCAATTCTAGCATACGAATAACCTTTAAAACCTTTATTTAATCCATCCTCATATGTTGATTGTCTTACATATCTTGATGATGGATTTGACCCCCTCTTTCAAACTAGCCTTCCTCCTATCATTGTGGTTCCAAAGTTCCTTGATGACTAGCCTCCTGAATAGTTATTATTGCACTTTATTGTTTGATATTTATCTCCCATATTTTCTAGACATACACTTATGTTTCTTGAACTAATCTAATCAAAAGTCATCTCTTGGTCATTTTAGACAACTAATTCTTAGAGTAGTTCAAGTAACATATAAGAGATGGGGGATGCGTCTTAAGAAAATAAATGCAACAACTATTTGGGATATGAAAGTTGAGTTTCCAATGAGGTTAAAAAATAAATTAAATGAAATTTTAATTATGAATTCTAAGATATTACATTACAAAAATAAAAAAATGAAAATTTAAATCCACATGAATTCCACTCGCAATCGTTTACTTCCACTCACCAAAATTTATTATTTTCCAAATCCTCTAAAATGATTCCTTTTTAGTATGTATTAGAGGAGACAAAAACTTGTGGTGGTATTTATTTGAGGCATATGAGAGAGCTTGATAACCATATATTTCTCCAAGATGACAAGAGAAAGTATCCCAGAGATGTTGCTGAAATTTAGGAAGGAGACCTCTACTCATTGTGGGAGGAACACCTTCGATATTCAGATTAGATGACTAATCATAGTAGTATTCTCATCCAATTATGATTAAATACAGAGTTCTAATAGGATCCAATGTGACCTCACTCAAAATAAAAGTAATTTTTCATGAAGTGTTGTCAAAAGTAATTGAGTGAGTCATATAAGAAAATGCATATCAAAAAACCAAACAAATTAATTAATTATGTTTTGATTAATTTTTGGTATCATTTTTTGTGTTCTCAGGAAGTTGTAAATGAGTAGGATGAAAGGATAAAGATTTTAAGAATGAGTTGGGAGATGCGGCATTAAAATACATTGTAGTGGATTTGATGAATATTAATGAATACAATTCGAGTGGGAGGTATGTGGTCAAAGAACCATGGAACCACAATGATGGGAGGAATACTAGCTTGAAAGAGGGAGTCCAATCCATAATCAAGAGATGGAATACGGTCAATCCTCTCAGGATGGATTAAATAACGGTAGAGAAGGTTAGTTGTTCTACAATATTTAATTATTATATGTCTGTTCAAGATAGTAACAATTTTCATGCAAGGTGCATGAAATTGTGGAATTTTATGCATGGAGTGTATTGTATTGTATATTTCTCTTACCCAAATGAATCATTATTTACACAACCTTATTTTTGAAACCCGTGGTATTTTTTTATGAAAATTTATTCATGTTTCTCATGACTATTTTGTATTGTATGATTCTTTTACAATAGTGAATGGATATGTAATTCACAGTGGTCTCTTATGAATTTGGAATGAGTTTAAAAAGTATGGGTGGCATTGTGTAGGTATAGGTAAGGGGGAAGAGAGAGATGAGATACTCATAAATAAAACTGACACTAATTAGTATTTTTCCATATGTTTACTTATATAGAATATTGATGTTAATAACAATATGAATAAGTTATAATATCAATCCCATATGAAATATAAGATACTCATAAATAAATAATAGGACACTTCTATGTCCTAAGACCATAGATAAGAGTATAATATACAAGGATTGTACCCATCACTATAAAAGAACCCTATATAGAATCATCCCTAGACTACTCATCCATAAATAATATACCGACCATATCTAATGAACTTAACTAGAAGGAATAGATAAAAAGGACCATTGGAGGTTCCCCAACTAACCACATCAATAGAAATGTTTCACATCAAAGAGGTAATAAGTAATATAGTGTCCTTGGAACCAAAACTGAGAGAATCACCCTATTGGTCGGAGTGGACACTCAAGAGGGGGGTGAATTGAGTTCCAATTAAAAAATTTTGTTAAAAAGATTTCTCTTAAAGTCCCCCAATTTAAAACCAAAGTTTAACTGTAGTGAATTTATACAGATTGCAAATGTTCAATTGGCTTCTTAAAAATTGATTATATCTCAGTCAATTTAATTACAGGATTAAATTGGCTTTTGAAGCTAATATACTGGTTCACAACAAGCATAAACACTTACTAATTTAACTATCTAAGTAACTTTAAAATGGTTTTGTATTTTAAAGTAATAGCAGCGGAATAAAAGATACATGTATTATACTTTAACTTGTACTGAAAAAGAACATCATATATAACCAAGAGGTTCAGTCTCAAGCATAGACTTAGTCCTCTCAAATTTATATAAATTTCATCCACACCTTGGATCGGGGTTAACAGCAGTTCAATACTGTCGAGGTCACAAGACCTATACCACAGTTCTTCGTTGGAAAACAAATACAACATCACCCAGACTATCCAGGTCACACTTGACCTCTACTACTATCCTCAGTGGGACACAGAATGATGTATGGAGTTTGGAATAAGGATTTAGTATCCTCCAGTTCAGTACAAGAGACAGTGTGTGTGTAGAAGATATACAGAGTGCATACAATTCTCAACAGTAAATAATAATTCACTTAGAGAGAGTATATGAAAGTTTAGAAAGCTCTATTGGTTGGAGGTTCAGCTCTAGACTCGTTGGATTTAGCAGAGAAGCTTTTGAGTCCTTCTGTGGTTTTTCTGTTGAAAAATTGAGTATCAGGTTTTAGCTTGATGTCCTTCACAAGTGAGTGTGTTTTCTTATTTCCAGTGTTCTTTGTGTGTTCTTCAGGAGTGCTGGATTGCATATATGAGAGTTCTTTGACGATCTTGCAATGTCTGCTCAGAGTTCCTCGTGTGTTCTTATTTTCTGTATGAATATTCATGGAAGAATTTACTCTCTATGACTTTTCATGCACACTGCTTTTACTGCTGCTCGATCTTCCTTTTATTCCACACGCTTCAGCAATGGGAATGATTACCTTTTTCATAGGTACGAGGTACGGTCTCCTGACATGCCAAAAACTAAAATTAAATATCATTAATTTCATTAAAAACATCAAATATGACCGTTGGAATTAAATAAAAGTTTATATAAATTCAAACAGTTTTCATGACTATCGGTGAGTCATGAGATCAGTGAGTCATTTTGAATCTGCATCAGTTTCGGTAGCATCAACATCGGTGGCTCATAAATCAATGGTATTGGTGGCTCATGATCATCGGTATCCATTGGTTCGACCGATCGTCATCGATGGGATCAGTCATCATCGGTGTGACCATTCATCATCGGTGCGACCGTTCGTCATTGGTGCGACCGTTCATCATCAGTGACTTGGAGAATAAATAATGGTGAGTCAAGACATGGAGTTTTCATAAAGTGTCCGTTCAATCCAGAATACTTGCAGGTCAACCATAAAACACAGATTAACATAGATAAACACATGTAGACAAGATTTACACATATGTAGAACAATTTTAAAAAATGACTAAATTGAAATAAATAAAACCAAGATTTTTGATTATTAAAATAACCATCTCACAGAGAGTTCAACAATCTCCCCCTTTTTAATAATCACAAATCAATGGCATAAAGGAAGAGAGAATATATTATGTCATTCAGGATGCTCCCCCTATAAAAAATAATATATGCCAAAAGATAAAATAGGGTTGGAATAGCAAACAGAACTTATATAACTGAGTCATTCACCCCATATAATACAAGTCATATAATACAATTCTTTCTAATTATTACTCCCATGGAGATACAGAGGCATCATTTCTCCCCCTGTGTATGCATGCATATGGTAAATAGCCAGCATGGGCTCATATGCACATTCATTTCACCTATTCCTATGCATGATCTCCCTGATTTTTTATATGCATGATCTCCCTGATTTTTCATTTACATGATCTCCCAGATTTTTTATATTCATGATCTCCCGGATTTTTCTCCCCCTTTTGGATTATCAAAAATAAGAGAGAGGGAATATAAGCAAGAATATTCCATATCAACAACGAGTACAAAATTCACAGACATAAGTGAAAAGTAATGGAAATAGACACCCTATAAAAAATTGATAGATACAACTATTTCTTAGGGTGCAAGGGAGATTTTCCTTTAGCAGTGGGAGGAATGGATGGTCCAGAAGGTGGTTGGGTGGAAGTTTGCACTGGAAGAATGGATAAAGGAGGTAGGATGACCCGATATAGAAGAATTGTGGGTTCCAATGTCACCTGATGTGAAGTAGATCTCTCTGAATGAGTCTGTGGAAAGACTGGTCGAATACTGGAGAGATCTTGAGAAATAGATAGCTAACCGCGAGCAATAATCTGATGATTGAAGAGACTCAGAAGTAGGAAAAACAATGGCCTTAGATTTCACATGAAGGTAGGGTTTGAGAAAATTAATGAAGTCCTGAATTACTTCTCCACCGTACTTCATAACCTTTTCAAAATCATCTTTATTCTGCATGAAATTTTCTAAAGTAGGAGTAAAATCCTTCAACTGCTGAACTTGAACCTTAAAATCTTGAGTAACTAGAGGGAGTATCAAATTGTCATCCAGCACTTTAAAATGATGATTTAACTCATGATTGGTGTAAATCTTAGAGAAATAATGATCCACTTTCTCCTTAATCTCTTTTTGAGCCTTGGTAGCATCGGTTGAATACAACTGCACCATCTTATGAATATGATCACTATGATCTTTCATCTTTTTCAAAGAATCTAAATCCAAAATCTTCCCAAGAGCTTCCAGCTCTTCTCTAACAATATCCTTTAAAGTATTAACCTCTTAACCAGTAATCTTGGTTACTATTGAAGAACTAGCCGGAGCAACAACTTGCGTGATCTCAGCTTTAAACTTCCTCAAATATGCCTTCTTCAAATGCTCTATCAGATTTCTTAAAACTTCCATCATACCAGAGATGGTTGTTCTGAACTCTCCAAACAGAGAAACTAGATTGCTGCCTAAATCCGTGAGTGTTTGGTTCAGAGAGGTAATGTGCCTTCCAATCGACTCACTATAATTGCACAGGTCTAGTTTGATAAGGCTTACCACTCTTTGAGCCAAATCATCCATAGTGGCTTTAGATAAAGACATAAGAGTAGGAGCAGGAATATGAGATAACTCATCTTTCACAGTCTCCCAAATAGCTTGAATCAATTCAACCTTAAATATGTCAAAGTCAGATTTAGAAACTACAGGATCTGGTCTAGCTTGAAACACTGAAGGATCAGGTCAGACATCTTCTCTTTGCAAAAACTCTTCAATTAATTGAGCCTTAACTGAAACATCTATACCTATAAGATCCACTTATACTCATTCCTCTTCCTATGGGTAATCTAATCTCAGAACAACAAGACCAAGATGTTCTTCCCATGCGGCGTTGCATGAAGGATAAATAGGTTTCACAAACTGAGCTCGTCCAGAATTTTTAGGAAGGACTTCCTCATCCTCATAACTCACCAACTTTTCTGACCTCTCAGCCTCAGGGACATTTTCTTGCTCAATTGGTTGGGGTTGAGTATCATCTTGGATCACATTCTGACCTTCTATAGGTCGAGCATCAGCATCATCAACATCACCACCATCATCATCACTTCCACCACTACCACCATCACCATCAACATCACCCTCATCACCATCATTACCTTCATCATCATCATCATTATCATCATTGCATTCATCATCATCATCATTATCATCATTGCCTTCATCATTATCATCATTATCATCATTAACTGATTTTTCACTTGAACTGTCTGTACTTTCGGATTCATACTCCTCAGAGGTTGATTCATCAGTCTCATCATCTTCTTCATCATCTAAAAGTGGTTAAATATCTAGAAATTTGAGAGGAGGGCTTGCCGAACCAAATTACATCCTTCTTTTCTTCGGGCTGACAGTATCAGGATAACTCCTCTCATCAGGAGATGATTCAACCACTTCTTCAGCATTCAGATTATCACCATATTCTTCTTCTTCTTCTATTCCCTTCTTACTGGATTCACCATTTTCTTTAAGAACTGTTGCTTCCTCTTCTTCATTTGAATAAACCACTTCCTCACCAGGTTTTAAACTCAGATCTCTTATCCCCTTTCGTCTCCTTGGATGATCAGTAGGATTGAAGGACTCATATAACTTTTCTTCATCAGCAACCCAATCTTTCTTCCATGGGTTCCAATTGATTTTCATCCTCTTACAAATAACTTTGTTGAAACAGAAGCTAATTGATGAGATACACTCATCTCCATCATCCACACAACCTAAGAATTTCAGCATGGCGGAAATATTCTTAGAATAAAACAGATTAGTAGCTTTCTTTGAAGGTTTTATCATCTCAACAATATGCTCAACAAAATATCTACACAGATTGATATTTTCAATATTCAACAATAGGAATAACAGAAACACATCCTGATACTTTATTGAAGAAAATTCACCTTTTCTAGGACATATTTCATGTTGAATAAATTTAAACAGGATTCTATTCTCACCATCCAACTCAGCAGCAGTTATCCTTCACGATTTAGACTTCCTAGTCAATAAATCCAGGGATAGCTCATAAGAAAAGTAATCAGTTGTGGGAGGAATATTACCAGAATAGTCCTCATATCTTCCATTGTGAGGTACTCCAAGACATTCAGACCAATGCTTTGATGAAAAAGTAATCTTTTTTTCCTTTTACTATAGAAGAAAATCTCACAGCCTCTACTCCGTAGAAAACTACATTCAGGTTCAAATAGAACTCATGCACCAGCTTCAGGTAAAAGACCCTATCGTTATCATAGAACCAATTCTTCCAACCTTTCATTTCTAACACTTTCAAGAGAACGAACTTTCTAGATAAAACCCATTCTGAACATATTTATATTTCAGCTATAACTTCCTGTTATTCTAGCTACGGGTTCACAGACCTCTGCGTCGTACTGCTCGACTCACCTCGAGCACGTTTGACAGGTGAAGTTCCTTCATATTCCTTTCCCTGCCTTTTTTTCTTGTCCATTTTGAGGTTTGAGACAATCGAGAGGCTTGGAATGATTCAAAAGGCTCGGGTTATAGAAAAGAGAAGAGAGAGTTCAGTGGGAAATGGAAGGTCAACAGTCTTTAGGAATAAAATAGACACGTGTCATTATTTGTATCATTTAGGGTTAAAAATAATAAAATATCGATTAAGTAAAGAAATCCCATTTTAAACAGACAATAATGAGTTTTAAAAAATAGTACAACCCAATCGGTAGCACTAATCGACTTGACAGATCGGTTTGAAAGATCGGTTTGACAGATCGGTTTGACAGATCGGTTTGACAGATCGGTTTGACAGATCGGATTGACAGATCGGTTTCACAGATCAGTTTCACAGATCAGTTTGATGGATCGGTTTGACAGATCAGTTTGACAAATCAGTTTGATAGATCAGTTTGAGAGATCGGTTTGATAGATCGGTTTGACAGATCGGTTTGACAGATCGGTTTGACAGATCGGTTTGACAGATCGGTTTGATAGATCGGTTTGACAGATCCGTTTGACAGATCCATTTGACAGATCCGTTTGACAGATTAGTTTAACAGATAGGTTTCACAGATCTATCATACCCAACTCTTGTTTAATCGAGTCTATCCTTTCAGAATTTAAGGGCTTGGTGAAAATGTCAGCTAATTGATGTTCAGTACCTATAAACTAAAGAGTAATATCACCTTTTTGGTAGTGATCTCTCAAAAAGTGATGTCTGACATCAATGTGTTTGGTTCTAGAGTGAGACATAGGGTTCTTTGAAATGTTAATTTCACTATTGTTATCATAGTTGATTGAAACATGCTTAAAATCATATCCATATTCCAAGAAGGTGTGTTTCATTAACAGAATTTGTGCACAAAAACTACTAGCAGCTATATACTCTACTTAGAAAGTGGACAAGGCTACAAAAATCTGCTTCTTACTACACCATGATACTAAGGATTTTCCCAACAAATGACATTTTCCAGATGTGCTTTTTCTATCCAACATACAACCAGAAAAGTCAGCATCTGAATAACTCATTAACTCAAAGGGTTTTCCTTTTGGGTAAAACAAACCTAAGTTTATAGTGTGCTTAAGATACTTAAAAATTCGTTTAACAGAAAGTAAATGAGATTCTTTTAGATTATCTTGAAATCTTGCACACATACACACACTAAGCATAATATCTGGTCGACTAGCAGTAAGGTAAAGTAAGCTTCCAATCATACCTCTGTAATTTGTTTTATCCACTGGTTTCCCAGTTTCATCTGCATCCAATTTACAAACTATACTCATAAGAGTATCACTTTCCTTAATACTATCCAAACCAAAACGTTTCAAATGATCCTTTGTATATTTACTTTGATTCAAAATAATACCATTTTCATTTTGGAAAACTTGAAATCCAATAAAATATTTGAGTTCTCCCATTAAACTCATTTCAAATTCATTTTGCATACTCTTTGAAAAATCAGTACATAAAGAATGTTTAGAAGATCCAAAAATAATATCATCAACATATATTTGAACCATTAAAACATATTTAGAAATTCTTGTAATAAAAAGAGTTGGATTAGAAATCCCTTTAGTAAAACATTTTTAAATAAGAAAATTACTAAGTTTATCATACCATGCTCTTGGAGCTTATTTTAAACCATATAAATATTTAGAAAGTTTAAAAACTCGATTTAGAAAATGAGGATTAGAAAATCTAGTTGGTTGTTCAAAAAAAACATCTTCAATTATAAATCCGTTTAGAAAAGCACTTTTGACATCCATTTGATATAACTTGAAATTCGTATGAGCAGCATAGGCAAGTAGAATTCTAATAGCTTCTAGTCTATCTACAGTTGAAAAGGTTTCCTCATAGTCTATACCTTCCTCCTGACTATATCCTTGTGCAACTAGCCTAGCTTTGTTTCTAACTATATTTTCTGATTCATCAACTTTGTTTCTAAAAACCCATCTAGTGCCTATAGTTAAAGTTTCCTTAGGTCTGTCAACTAATTCCCAGACTTTGTTTCTTTCAAATTGATTTAACTCTTCTTGCATAGTCATTACCCAAAATTCATCATTGATAGCATCATTGACATTTTTTGGTTCTAGATGTGAAAGAAAAGCTTGATGTTCAACCTGGTTTCTTAGAGAAGCTCTAGTCTGTGTCCCTCTATCAAGATTACCAACAAAAGCATCTAAAGTATGATTATTTAGAATCCTAGTTGATATAGTAAAGGTTGGGCTAGAAATTTCAGTTTCATCTCTATGTTCGGGTTCAACAGAAGCAGATTCTGAAATATGTCCAGAACTGGATGTTTTTACAACAGGTTCTTTAGATTTATCATTAAGGTCCAGAATAGTCAAATCTTCTTCAAGTTTTCAAGAGAGGTTTTAGGCTCATGTGGATCAGTTTCATCAAACTTTATGTGAATAGATTCTTCCACACATTTGGATCTTTTGTTAAAGACTCTATAGGCTCTTCTAGTTAAATAATAACCAAGAAAAATTCCTTCATCACTCTTGGAAGAAAACTTGTCAAGATTATACTTTTTATTAAGAATAAAAATTTTGTAGCCAAAGACTTTGAAGTAACTAAATTTAGGTTTTCTATTATTACACAATTCGTAAGGGGTATTTTTGAGAACAGGTCTAATTAAGACTCTATTAATAATATAGCAGGCTGTATTCACAGCTTCAGCCCAAAAGTTAATAGGCAGGTCATACTCCTTAAGCATGGTTCTTTCAATTTCTTGAAGGGTTATATTCCTTCTTTCTACTACACCATTCTACTGAGGTGTCCTAGGAGCAGAAAAGTTGTGACTATAGCCATTGTGTGAGAAATAAGATTCATACTCATGATTGTAAAACTCACGTCCATGGTCACTTCTTAGGGTTTTAATCTTAAGTCCACTAAGGTTTTCCACAGACATGGAGTATTTAATAAAGTAAGAACAAGCTTCACTTTTGTGAGCCAAGAATTATACCCAAGTATATCTAGAAGAATCATCTACTAGGACATAGAAATAGTGCTTCCCATTTAAACTAGAAACTCTAGAAGGTCCAAACAAGTCCATGTGAACCAACTCAAGAGGTTGATAAGTTGAGACTTCTTTCTTTGATTTAAAATAAACTTTATGTTGTGTTCCCTTTGGATATGGATTAAAAACTTTGTCATTTGGGAATTCAAGTTTAGGTCGGTCTCTAACCAAGTTCTTCCTAGTCAGCTTTCTGAGTGAATGTATATTGCAGTGTCCTGATCTTTTATTCCAAATCCAAGACTCTTTATTAAAATCATTTAAACAAGTAAAATTTTTCTTAGCTAAAGAATTTAGATCAACATCAAAAACATTTTAATTTCTCAAGGCAGAGAAAACTAAAACATTTATAGAGTTAAAGACGTCACAGGAATCATTTTTAAACTTAACATTAAATCCATCATCACATAATTGAGAAATACATAACAAGTTATGCTTAAGTCCATCAACAAATAAAACTTTAGAAATCAAAACTGAATCAGTGTTACCAATCTGGCCTAGGCCGATGATTTTTCCTTTATAATTATCACCAAAGGTGAAATGGCCTCCATCAACCTTTATTAAGCTTTTAAAGCATGAATAATCTCTAGACATGTGTCTCAAACATCCACTATCTATGTACCATACCTTCTTGTGAGAACTCTTCAAACATGTTTCCTAAAAAATAGATTTAGATGGGAAATGATTTTGGTACCCAGATCTTCTCCGGTCCAGATAGGTTAGCAATCAACGCTTTAGGTACCCCAGATTTATCTTATGGGTATCATATGATTTACAGAACCAATATATTTTGAAAGATAAACTTTATTTGATCTATAACCATACGGATAACTAGTTGAAGCATATGAATTTCCAGAACTGGAACAAACAGAATTTTTTCCAGACTTAGGAATAAATTTAGTTTTAGTAAGATGTCTTTTTCCAGGTTTATAACCTATTCTAGTATCATACTTTGGTGCCACTTTCTTTCCTAGAATTTGAGTTAGAGTGTCCTTTCCATTTGTGAACTTTTCTAATTCCTTTCTAATTTGCTCATTAGACAATTTCAGTTCCATATTTTCCTTTATCAGTTGAGCATTCTTTTCATTTTCTACATCAAGGGAAGATTTAACATTGGTAGTGAGAGCATACTGTTTCTTTAAGGCTTTTTACTTGTTCTTATGTTCAATATAGGTTTCTTCTAGCATGTTACAATATTCGAATAGTTCCCCACTAGACATGTTTTCATATTCAGAATCTGTTCCAGAATAATAATCATTCTACATAGGAGAAACAGGTACCTCAAAGGTATTGTTTATGAAGCACATTTTGGCACGATTCTTTTCGGAATCATAAATTTCAGATTCACTTGTGCTGTCTTCTGAAGCACTCCAAGTAGATTTCATGGATTTCTTGTACTTATTGTCTTTGTAGTCATATTTCTTTTTGAACTTCAATTTTCGATAGTCTGCTTTAATGTGACCTTTCCTTTTTCATTCATAACAGACAACTTCATCATTCTTGTCAGAATTTTTCCAATCCTTTTTCCAATATCCCTTGTTGTCATACTTTCCTTTGTAGTTTTATTTTCTAAAGAAACTCTTCTTCATATAGAATTTCTTGAATCTCCTGGCTATTTGAGCCATCTCTGCATCACTGTCAGAGTCTGAATCTTCACTCATTGAACTTTCAGTAGGTACATGTATTTTCTCCTTGTCTTTGCTCTTTGAAGTAGTAGACTTGAATGCCACAGATTTTCTCTTGGGTTCATCATCTTCTTCCTCATTTACTTTATGTTCTTATTCATACATCATATGCTTACCAATAAGCTCCTTGACTGGTAGTTTGCTTATATCAGATGATTCTCTAATTGAGACAGAAGTGCCTCTCCATCGATCTGGTAAACATCTTAATATCCTCATGATTTGTTCCTTAGTAGGGACATCTCTTCCAAGAGAGATCATTGTATTGACAATCTCATTGAACCTAAGATACATTTCAGAGATAGGTTCATCAGTATTCATTTTGAAATTATCATATTTAATTGTATATGTATTCAATCTCATTTCTTTAACATTAGTTTTTCCTTCATGAGAAACACTCAAAGTATCCCATATTTCATAGATAGTTTTACAAGAATATATTCTATTGAACTCTTCATCTCCTAAAGCACAATACAGGGCATTCATAGCTTTACAATTATTATTGTAAGTTGTCTTAGTAGCTTCATCCCAAGTAGTTATAACAGTAGCTGGAATCTTATATTTAGTTTCTATAGAAGTCCAGATATCAAATCCCATACTTTCTAAATGAAATTTCATTTTCAGTTTCCACTGGGCAGAATTTGTACCATTAAAGAAAGGTGGCCTGTTGGTAGTAGAACCTTCTAGTCTATTGTCCATAACTAGAGTACTAGAGTTTAGAAAATAAATTTAAAGAGATAAAATTTAGAACTAACGAAAATTTAAGATCTTTAAAGATGCAACTAAAATCACAGTTGAAAAACAGAATGGTTTGAAAACTCATATTAATAAAATGCCTCTGATACCAAATGTTGGTCGGAGTGGACACTAAAGACGGGGGTGGATTGAGTTCCAATTAAAAATTACTATTAAAAGGATTTCTCTTAAAATCCCCCAATTTAAACCCAAAGTTAAAATTTAGTGAATTTATAAAGATTGAAAATGTTCAATTGGATTCTTAAAGATTGATTAGATCTCAGTCAATTTAATCACAAGATTAAATTGGCTTTTGAAGCCAATCTACTGGTTCACAACAAGCATAAACACTTGCTAATTCAACTATCAAAGTAACATTAAAATAGTTTTTTATTTCAAAGTAATAGCAGTGGAATAAAAGATACATGTAGTATACTTTAACTTGTACTGAAAAAGCACAGAAGATATAACCAAGAGGTTCAGTCACAAGAAGAGACGTAGTCCTTTCAAATTTATATAAATTTGATCCACACCCTGGATCGGGGTTAACAACAGTTCAATACTGTCCAGGTCACAAGACCTCTACCATAGTTCTTCGTGGGAAAACAAAGACAACATCACACAGACTGTCTAGGCCACACTTGACCGCTACCACTATCCTCAGTGGGACACAAAATGATGTATAGAGTTTGGAATGAGGATTTAGTATCCTCCAGTTCAGCATAGGAGACAGTGTGTGTGTAAAAGATATACAGAGTGCACACACTGCTCAACAATAAATAATAATTCACTTAGAGAGAGTATATGAATTTTTATAAAGCTCTAATGATTGGTGGTGCAGCTCTGGACTCGTTGGATTTAGCAGAGAAGATTTTGAGTCCTTCTGAGGTTTTTCTGTTGAAAAAGAGAGTATCGTGGTTCAACTTGATGTCCTTTACAAGTGAGTGTGTTTTCTGATTTTCAGTGTTCCTTGTGTGTTCTTTAGGAGTGTTGGATTGCATATATGAGAGTTCTTTAAAGATCTTGCAATGTCTGCTCAGAGTTCTTCATGTGTTATCCCTTTCTGTATGTATATTCATGGAAGAATTTACTCTCTATGACTTCTCACACACACTACTTTTACTACCGCTCGATCTTCCTTTTATTCCACACGCTTCAGCAATGGGAATGGTTACCTTTTTCATAGGTACGAGGTACGGTCTCCTGACATGCCAACAACTAAAATTAAATCTCATTAATTGAATTTAAAACATCAAATATGACCGTTAGAATTAAATAAGAGTTTATAGAAATTCAAACAGTTTTCATGACTATTAGTGAGTCATGAGATCGGTGAGTCATTTTAAATTTTCATCGGTTTCGGTAGCATTAGCATCGGTGGCTCATAAATCATTGGTACCGGTGGCTCATGATCATCTGTATCCATAGGTGCGACCGATCGTCATCGGTGGGATCGGTCATCATCGGTGCGACCGTTCATCATCGGTGCGACCGTTCATCATCGGTGCGACCGTTCATCATTGGTGTGACCGTTCATCATCGGTGACTTGGGGAATAACTAACGGTGAGTCAAGACATGGAGTTTTCACAAAGTGTCTATTCAATCCAGAATACTTCCAGGTCAACCATAAAACACAAATTAACATAGATAAACACATGTAGACATGTTTTACACATATTTAGAACAATTTTAACAAAAGACTAAATTGAAATAAATAAAACCACAATTTTTTATTATTAAAATAACCATCTCACAGAGAGTTCAACACACACAACAAATTCCTCAATTGAAGAGGTATTGGAATATATCCACTCTAATGGCCTTGAAGAAATTAATTTCACCCCATCTATATTTGACATCACTTATATCTACTCCAGGATTCCTCACCTTCCAATTTTGAATTTTTTTAATCCCCCATAGTCCCAACAATCAGTACCAATAGTCTTTTTGTGCCATTAATTTTATTTTGAAAACCATCTAAAGATTTGAAACTAAATTACTGGGTATAACAATTGATTCACATCTTGAAGTATGTTAACCAATGCATTCCCAAAATCTAGTCAAAGATATCCATCTTAAGAACTGATAAATTCTAGAAAACTATAGCCTCAATGAAAATTATAGAACATGTTTCACAGTTAAATGCTAGAAAATTTCTTTGTCCAAGAGGTGTTAAAATATTCAACACATGAGTTTTAATTTCAACTTGTAATCCCATATAATCCACAACCAGATAAGCAATAAAATAGTGAGATGTTTTATTATTAAAAAAATATTTCATGAATGTAGAATTTAAGAGAATCATATCACGCACTATCGAAGGACCATATTTATCCTCTTTGAGCATCGGATCAACACTATAATGCTGTTTAATTATTGTGAAAAACAATTCTATATTGGTTTATTGTGGCTGTAATGACTTCCAGGGTATCAATGTTACACGAGATTCACACTGAGCCACTCATTTTATTTCAATGTTAAGGAGATGAGATATAGGGTCCATCATGGTTAAGAACAACACAAAAAGACAAAACATGGAACCCAAGAAATCATACAATGATTGAGGAAAAGTAAAAAATAACATACATTGGGTTCTAGCCTTGATTCGTCCGAGGGAACGTAGAGGAGTTGCGCTAGTAGAAGAGGAGTTCCATGAGAGCTTGAGAGTCATGAGTTACCGAGTCGCCGTTCAAGTTCTTTTAAATAGATCAGAGACACTTTTAACAGTTCTTTCATAAAAGTGCTGATAAAGATCAATTTTACTAGTGCTAAAAAGATAAGTGCTGATAAAAAAGGATATTTATCAGAATTTTTTTAGCATTGATAAAAAACATCTTTATCAGTGCTAACTTTTTTTGCACTTATAAAGATATATTTTAATAGCAATTTTTTAGCGCTGATAAATATTGATCTTTATCATCGCTAAAAAAACACTGATAAATATTCCATTAATCAGCACTAATTTTTTTTCACTGATAAAGGATTTAAAATTGAAATTATTTAAAAAAATTTATTTTTAATTATTTAAATATATATAAATATTTATTTATAATTTTATATATACCAATTTTAAAAATACTAATAATTTTTTATAATAATTATAAATATATATAAATTTATAAACATATAGTAAATATACATTTATAAATATATTTATTTATAAATATTTATTTTCAAATATTTTTTAACCTTATTAGTTGATATATAATCTTAAATACATGTGTTTTAAAAATGAATGAAATTGAATAATTCAAAATGAGTATACTTTAAAAATATTAAAAAATGGAAAAGTTCTTTTTATTAAATATAAATTATTATAAAGATATGGATATATATTGAAAATACTAAAACATAGTAATTAAATGTATATATATAAATAATAGAAATGATCAAATTCAAAAATAAAAAAATATTAAAAATGAATACCCTAACAGTAATAGTATTGAAAATAAATAAAAAATATTTATTGATTAAAAACATAATATAACATGATATAATGAAAATTATAAAATATACTAAAATTTGAATTAATTACATAAATATTAGGTGTATGTGTTTCTATATATTATGTAAATATATTTTTGTGAGTATTTATGTACAAAAATGCATTAATTATATATATATATATATGAAACCAATGTGACACACGACGTTGGATTATGTTAAATTGAAAATTCAAACAACATTAAAAATGAATAAGCCATTAATATGTTTTTAATTAACATTTTATTCATTATATACATATTTATATTTGAAATATATTATTTATTACTATTTATAATTAATATATATATATATATTATACTTATTAATATTTATTAATAATTGTTTCATTAATAAATTTGTAAATAATTTTGTAATTTATTCATTTTTAATTTTTTTATTTTTAAAATATATTAATTATATATATATATTTAATATATACTATTTATTAATATCTACAATATATATATGTATATTAAATTTATTCATTTTTATTTATAATTATTTAATTAATAAAACTTTTAAATTTTTTCTTAATTTACTCATTTTAAAATTTATTTTTTTAATTATTCATTTTATTAATTTTAAATATCTATATATTTAATATATTCTATTTTTTAATTTTTAAAATATATACATATATATATGTATATTCAATTTATTCATTTTTAATAATAATTATTTAATTAATGAAATTGTTAATTTTTTAATTTTTATTTATTTACCCATATCATTTTATTGTGGACCTTTATTAGTAATAAAATAATGCTCTGATAAATATTCCATTTTATCAGTGCTAAAAAAGCACTAATGACAGGTTCCCTTTATTTGTGTTTTTTTAGCATTGATAAAGTCTCCCTTTATATGTGCTTTTTTATCGCCGATGAAGATAGAATTTATTAGCATATTTTACTATTGCTGCTAAATGCCAGTGCTATTTAAGGCATGTTTTGGAGTAGTGATCCCGTCGATGCATCGATAGGTCTCATGAAACAAACTAGTTTTTGTTTTTACCCATTTATTCTAGGTGTCTTGGTCGAATCCTTGATAGTGTGTTTATGATGTCCGATATTATGAATTCTATCATTATGAGATTGGTTATTGATTTCCCATGTGATTATTCCACTAGTAGAATATCCATGGTTAAGTTTCACTATCATATGGTCATTTATCTGAAATTATTTTATTATATTTCATTTGTCCCATATTATGCTCAAGTTATTGATTAGATGGAAAGAGTTCCAGTTAATCCCTTTCTATATTTTTTTATACTTATTTTTTTTAGCTTTACCTATATATATACCCTTATTGAGAATCTAAGCTCACCACTTTCTTATGTTTTACTTTTCTCATGATACCAAGAAGTTCTTTATGACTGATACACAGGGTTATGCTAGGAGAATAATGATGTTATCAAAGGATTTTACATGTTGTATTTTACACTTTAAGTTGTAATATAAGGTTAATGTATGTAAACTATCTTCCAAAACTATGAAATAGATTAGTGCTTTTGGATTCGAGTATTGTATCTATGCTAATGTAAAAAGTAATTCATTGAATCTGGGCTTCTGGGGTTGGGGCCATTACACTTGTTTGGGAGTTTTTGTGTATAATATACAAGGATATATTCTACACAATGAAAAACTTTCAAAAGTTCACATGGGAGTAAGAATTCATGTAGCTCATGAGCCAAGCATTTCACTACCTATCCCCCCCCAATGATCTTGATGTTACATGGTAAAACTTACGATTGAAAATTTCATAGCATGACTGTTTAATCTTATAAATATAGATGATCATAGAAAGATATGTATTTTTTTTAATTTTATATTAAAAATATTTGAAAATTAATGAAAAAATGTGTGAACCAAGGTGTGTTATTATAGAAGTAGAAACAAAAGGGGAAAAAATCTCAACTCAAAAAAATCTATTAGATAAACCAATAGATTAAAAGGACCTTATAAGAGTACCTTTATCCCCACTAATTCCACAATCCCATTTATTAACACTATAAGTTCATGCAGATATAACCTTCGATGATAAAAATTTAACCTACATTGAATTTGAAGAAAAAATATATAGCGTGTCCATTACTGACATTATTGGTCCTGATAATTTTAATGAAATTCTCTAGAATGAATAGTTGGGAGCCTCGGGTGTGAATGCATACATGAGGTAAATTTTCATAATAGTTTTATCCAGTAATTGATTTACCATGTTAATTACATTTTTGTATAAACTATATTTTCTATAGTTTTATATATCACTACAATGTAATGGGAAAACCCTATGATGAAAAATTTGAATTCATAAATCCTCATATATTTCTATACAAGAAACATCAATGGATGAAGATGAAATATTACTAAGATAAAACCAAGTAGATGAAAAATTTGAAAAGAAAATAATAGAAAATAGGCTATTATAAATAACTAAAATTCATTGGTATAACATTGAAATCTAATTATATAAAATATATTTTCATTTTCCCATTTTTTATTCCTTTATTTAGGAATAATTGGATGCTCATTACGATAAATTTGGATACTCTGAAGAAATAAAGTTTTGTGTAAACCATGGATATCCAAATAATTTACCACACATGATATAACTTACGAATCTGTAATATAAAAAATTCAATATTTTAAAAATAATATTTAAATTATAGATTTTATAAAAGAATTATTATATGATAGGGTGGTGTCTATTTATCGTCAAAACCATGGTATGAGGTTGAAAAATTCTTATATAAAGCCTATATATTTATAAAATAGGATTGGTATTAGGGTATATATAATAAAAAATTACTTCTTTTTTAATTGTTTTTTAAGTGTCTATAACAATTTAATGATAATGATTATGGTTATTACATTTGTTAACGTATTAAAGATATCATATTCTTTCTACAACCTTGTGTCCATGGAGAGGTATTTACAAAAGAAATTAAAATTAAATTAAATATATTTATTAACAATTTTTTTTCAATATTCTTATATTATTAATAGGACAATCTATGGTCCAAATATTTAAAATTAGAAATAGTTTTTTAGGAATGAGTGGGATACTTACTTGGTGTTATAATGTTTGCGGACTACATGAAGAGGTGATTTCCTATAACATTTGTCATTTTTTTATTTTGAAAAGATCATGAATATTTTCTTTATCTACTACTTATTTATTAAATTTTATTATTATTTTGTTTTCAATTTATGGATATAGAATTTATAATCGATATTTTTTCATCTTACTCACAATAAGTCAAAATATATGAAGTGTCATTTTTGTTAAAACCACATGTCACATACTCAAAACTAAGAAAAAATGCTTGGATTGTATTGATTTTATAAAAATGACCCATAATTCAATGTTTATGTTTAGGAATTAATCACACATTAATCTGATAAATTTTGTGACTAACATTACTAAAAATGCATATTTTCAGTTTTAAAGTGATATTTTAGTTTGAAATGTGAATTATAAACTAAAAAATGACACACTTAGATTATATTGATATTTTAGGAAAAAGATCAACAACTGTTTTTCACATGGATGAATCAACCATAGATCAATCCTACACACGATGATCCTGAAATGATGGAAATTTCATATTTTCATTTAAAAGCGTCAGTTTAGATAAAAAAACGAGTCACATGCTTAAATATGAAAAAAATCTTGAACTATCAATTTTGACTTATAAAATTATTATTTATTCATTTTTGATGTGTAGGAATTAACCTCACATAAATCTAATACACAGTTTGGGCTTTTATGACTAAAAGTGTGAGTTTTCATTCAAACATGATGTTTTAGATCAAAACGTGTGTCACATACTCAAAATTATTAAGACCCACTAAGATCATCTTGATAATTTAAAAAATTATCCATTATTATTTTTTGTTTTGTAGGAATTATTCTTATGTCAATCCCACAAACCATGTCACTAATATGACCAAAAGTAAATGTTCTCACATTAAAAGTGATTTTTTTGTTGAATCACGCATAACTTACTAAAAAACAAGAAGCCATAATTATTTTTTTTGATATTTTAAGAAACAATATTGATAATTAATTTATTAGATGTATGAATTAACCACACTTAAATCTGACAGATAGTGTTGCTGGTATGATTAAAAGTGTATATTTTTATTTAAAAGTGATTTTTTTCAAAACCCATTCCACAAACATAAAAATATGAAAACCCACTTATATTTTATTAATAAAAATTATTTATAAATTATTCGTTACATTTAGTAATTAATCTCACATAAATTTGACACATGGTGTGGAAAGTATGATTGATAGTTTGTGTTTTTCAGTTTAAAAGTTACATTTTAGTTCAGAACATCCATCACATACTAAAAAACATAGAAAATAGAATATGATTATCTTGATATTTTAGTAAAACAAAAATAATTCATTGATTATGTGTAGGGATTAATCTTAGATCAATATGGTACATGATGTGGTTAGTATGACTAAAATTTATTGTTTTTCATTTGGAAGTGATATTTTAGCTTAAAACACATTTCACATACTCTAAACCAAGAAAAAATGATCAAATTGTATTGGAAATTTATAACCATGATCTATAATTAATTTTTAATGTATAGGAATTAATCTCATGTTAATATGACACACAATCTGGCTCAAATTTTTTAATGTGCATGTTTTAAGTTTAAAAGTGTCATTTTAGTTAAAAACACATTTCACATACTCAAAAACAAGAAAAAACTGTATTATAAATTTATTCTTTATAAAAAACTTGGTTATTAATTTATGGTGTATAATAATTAATTTCAATTTTATCTGTCACACGATGTGGCTGGTTTGACTAGAAATGTATGTTTTCATTTAAAAGTAGAATTTTGGTTCAAAACACATGCCACAAAATTAAAACATAGTGTATAGTTTAGGAATGACTTTATAATTTATAAAAATTATTTGTAATTCATTTTTGAAATTTAGAAATTAATCTCACACTAATCTAACACATGGTGTTGTGGGTATGACTAAAGGCGTGTGTTTTCAGTTTACAAATTACAATTTAGTTCAAAATGCGTATCACATACTCAAAACTATGAAAAAAACTAACATTGTATTTATATTTTTTAAGAAAGATCTATAATTAATTTTGAAATTTATGAATTAACGACACATTAAACAGACACACAGTGTGGAGAGTATGATTGGAAGTGACTATTTTTATTTAAAAGTTATATTTTTTTTCAAAATGCACATCACCTCCTCAAAAATGATAAAATAAACTTGGATTATCCTAATAAATTATAAAAATTACTCATAATATATTTTTTATTTTTTGGAATTAATCTCTCATCAATCCAAAACACAGTGTGGCTGGTATTTCTAGAAATGTATGTTTTGAGTTTAAAAGTGACATTTTAGTTCAGAACATGTATCACATACTAAAAACTAATAAAAACCACTCATATTGTCTTCATTTTTTTGTAAAAATATCAATAATTTGTTTTTTATGTGTATGAATTAATTTTATGTCAATATAACACACAACATGGTTGGTGTGACTGAAAGTATACATTTACATATATATAAGTGATACTTCAGTTCAAAACACCTTTCATATATTTAAACTAATAAAGAACTCTATTTTTGTTTGTATATGTTATAAAAAAAATCCATAATTTATTTTTGATATATAAGAATTAATATTACGTCAATTAGATACATGTTATGACCAGTATGACTGAATTTTTATGTTTATAGTTTAGAAGTGAAATTTTAGCTTAAAGCATGAGTCATATAATAAAAATTAAGCAAACACACTATGATTGTCTTTATATATAGAAAAAAATATTGATATTTCATTTACAATGTATAGTAATTGACCTCATGTCTGTCTAACAAACGTTGTGGCCGGTATCATTGAAAGTGTGTGTTTTCATTTAAAAGTGATATTTTAGTTAAAAAAGTATTACATGATCAAAATTGAGAAAAAATAATGATATTTTCTTGGAAAATTATAAAAAAAATTCATAATTCAATTTTGATTCATATTAATTAATATCACATAAATATGATACACAGAGTGTCCAGTATGACCAAAAGTGCATGTTTTTAGTTTAAAAGTGACATTATAGTTCAAGACACGTGTAATATACTAAAAACTAAGAAAAATCAATTGTATTAACTGAATATTTTAGGAAAAATATTTATAATTATTTTGTGACATATAAAAATTAACTACATAATAATCCAACACATAGTGTGGCTGGTATGACTGAAAATGTATGTTTTAACTTAAAAGTGAAATTTTAGTTCTAAACATGTATCTTCAACTAAAAAATGAGCATACATCCTCATATTTTCTAGATAATTTTAGATAATGATAAATAATTTATTTTTTATGTGTAGGAATTAATATAACAATGATTTGATAGGCAGTGTGGCTGGTATGAATGAATATATTTGTTTTTAGTTTAAAGTGACATTATTGTTCAAAACATGCGCCACATACTCAAAACTGAGAAAATACACACATATTATGTTGATATTTTAGGACAATGGATAATAATTCATTTGTAAAACATAGGAATTAACCACCTGTTAATTTAACACTGGGTGTAGCTGGTATGACTAAATGTGTGTGTTTTCTTTTAAAAGTGACATTTTAGTTCAAAATCCACAACACATACATAAAACCAAGAAAACCCCATTGGATTATAAATTGAAAATTTAGAAAATATCTATAATTAATTTTTGATTTACATAAACTAAGCTCATGTTAGTCTAACAGAAAATGTGGTCATTATGACTTCAAGTGTGTATTTTCATTTAAAAGTGAAAGTATAGTTCAAACATGCATCGCATACTCAAAACTAAGAAAACAAACATAGATTATCATGATGAATTAAAAAACTTATTATTTATTTTTGACTTGTAGGAAGTAACCATAGATCATTCCAATTAAATTTCATCATGGATTATATAACATTTTAATTATAATTTGATTGATTTTTTATATAATATTAGTAAAAAAGTATTTTTTTTATTATAATCACACACTTATTTTGTATGAGGAATGGCTGGTCATTTGAGAAGGCCTTCTATAATAGTTTTTTATCAGTTGTAATTATTGTTTTCAAGTGAAACTTACATTAATATAATTGTATTATACTAAGTTTGTTAACATAATATCTGTATTATATGATATTGAAATGTAAATGAATTTTTTTTTATATTTAATGTAATATTTTTACTAAAATATAAATTATTTTTTATATTTCTTGTCAGATTCTATAAATTACTATATATTTGTATACCAATATTTTACAACAACTATTAGTGTATTGTATCATTGATAGGCACTGATAAATACTCCTTTTATTAGTTCTAAAGTTAGTGTTTACAAAGAGATAAATGATCAGCTTTAAACATACCATTTATAATAGATGTTGTTGGTTCCACTGATAAATTTCAACATACCATTGGAAGTATTACAAGGGAACTTACGTGGAAGATAAAAGTACCAAAATGTGAACTGAGCTATGACTTATGGAACTTGAAAGACACAACACACCCAAATCACTACACATTAAGGGACAATCCTAAAAAAAGAGTTGAAAATAACTATCAAAAGACAATGAATTGAAGAAAAAATGGAACAAGAATAACATAAGTTTAACATGGTTCAGAATTTTAACCTAATTCATGGGGGGAATACTTCAACTATTTTATTATATTAAACATAGAATTATTATAATTACCCAGTGTGTGAAAATAATCAAACATACCATAATTTATTGTAAGTTCCACTTGATGATACTAGTAGTCATTATTATCCCATATTTGTGGGATGAAGTCCACCTAAATTTATATCCATAGATTATTATCCATTTGATCTAGAACTTCCAATGCATCTTCCCGTATTTTTGGTAAAAAATGGTATCCACTATAAATTTTACATTATTACTCTCATAAAATTGTCCTTTTCTCTAAAAACACATTTCCCCCAAGATGAGTGATCAAGGATAATGTTTGTTCACACCATTCACCTCCATCATCCAAATTCATCATCTAATTTCAAGGTCTGGCCATCTAGTCAACATAACATCTAATTGTCCATCATCTAGAGGTCTAGACCTCAACACTACCACTTCCACCATCAATACCTGATCGATCAAAAATTAGATGACTAAATTTACTCATAATGATTAATAAACCTATTGGATGGAAAATAGTTTTAGAAAATGAACCTTGAAATCTCCCATAGTTTTCTTGGATTTACTTTGAAGTACCATATCACCTCCTATAGACCAGATTGCATTAATAAATATTTTGTTTCATTAACATGGGTTTATAACCATGTTTCTCACTATCCCTACTCAAATAATTCATAACATCACTTCAACACATCCCAGACTTTGAAATTTATCAAATTTTCCACCAAATTTAAATCTCCTTTTATCAGCACTCCATCCCCCAAAAATATTGGATAAAATGACCTGTTAGCTGAATATGATTCATTCTAGAATGAAATTCTGAATTTTTGGCTAAGTGAATCACACTTTGTGAATCAGAAAAGGCCATTCAATCTTATTTCCTTTATTGAGATCACACAATATTCATTTCATCTAGATCAGCTTCTTCCCAACTACCATTAATGCAATGTACTCTATTTATATTGTAGAGTGTGAAACTATTGGTTAAAGATTCAATATAAAACAAAGTTACATTCCTTCAAAAGTTAAAACATAATCATTAGATCTATTCCAAGTGTCTTCATCAACTCTAAAATATGAGTCCACAAACCCTTGAAAGGAATCATCCATTCCAAAGAAAAGTGAAAAACCTTCAATAAAATTTCAGCATCAACGAATCCAATTTACTGCCTCTGAATGGTCTCTTACAGGGTTTGACATGAAGTTTCTATCGAGTCCCACTACATGGGAAATGATTAGACGAGTATAAACTATTGTATACATCAAGAGTCTAAATACTTATTAATATAGAACCTTCTCCATGTACTAAACCTCAACGTCTATTTATTTTGCTTACTCCTTAGGTTGAAATTTCGGTCGAAGGGTGTGGTTATCGATGCTGCCCCACCAATTCCAAATCATTCCACTACCTTCAATATGTAATCATCCTAAATAATGTATAATGTATTAAAACTCAATTATCATAGTAAAATCAAACCTAAGATCCATTTATCTAGAGAAATATACTTTATATAAAAATTCTAGATAATTCATCCTTCATCTCATCAATTATTTCCTTCATGGGACCTATAATAAGAATATCATCAATAAATATAAGTATGATGATGAAAATCCCTTAATTGAACACCTTCTAGTAATTTTTTTTGATATTTTATAGATGATATAGTGATCCATTACGAATTCATTATACTTATTAATCTAATTTCATGGTTCCATCCCTTAATTGAACACCTTCTACTATTTTTTTTTTGATATTTTATAGATGATATAGTGATCCATTACGAATTCATTATACTTATTAATCTAATTTCATGGTTCCATATTCAAACCATAAAGGATATAGTTGAGAATATACACAAGGTCATGGTTCTGATTCTCCTTGAAGTAAACCAGATTCTCTACATAAATTTCATCATGTAATTCCCTATAAAATGATGTATTCTTAAATAAATACTCCAGATGAATTATTTCTAGTTTAACCATTCTCAACACTATCTAAATAGTTGTATGTTTAAGTACTAGTGAAATGATTTTTGAGAAATCTAAAGCATCTAATTCTTGAAACCCTTTTTGACTAGCCTATCCATATACCTCAGTGTACCATCAAACTCCCCCTTCAGTTGATACAACCATTTTTCTTTGAATATATTTCTTCTAAAAAATACAACCCATTAGCTCCCATATTCCAGATAAATAGAGGTAATCAATATCATCTATCATGGATAACTCCCATGGGATCCTAGGCTCTCTATTTTCAATTAAAATATTTTATTTTTTATAAAGTTCATATCTTTTCAGTGGATACATCACTTTGGATGATCTACATATTTACCCATATGACTATACTTATTTTGGTACTGTAACTTCTAGAATTATATATTTTATATATTTTACTCAAGAGTCCTCAATCATTAATCTCTCTAGTACTTCAAGTATTAGAAACAACATTAGAACTTGGCTACCTTATGAAACCTCCTTTGGATTGTTTGATGTATTTTTTATTCACATGCTTACTAAAATTTCATGAACATCTATTAATTTTATACATGCATCCACTTAAACATTAACCTCAAATGATAATTTTCACTCATCATATTTTTTTCTAAGTTTTTATCCTTTGAGTGGATATCTTAATTTATAATGAGACTCATACTTATAAACACACTCTAAATGATTTTTTCCATGAGTCAAAAACCAGAATCATCATCACCATAACCAACAAAGTAACAAATTACAGATTTAGAAACCTACATGTCTCATTCTTTGGAATAAACATGGATATATGTTGGTATAATGATACTTTGAGATAAATTAATTAAACCATCCTTCCATAATGATTGAATTTAAGAAGTTCCTACACTAACAGATTTGAAGGACCCATTTTGATCATGTTTTCCATATAATTCATCGCTTCTACCAAAAAAACAATAGAGAACCCCATCTGAATTATTACACACCTTGTTTTTTTTAATGTATAATTAATCCTATTAAAAACTCCATTTTGTTCTAGAGTTCTTGGTATGTTCTTATCAAACCATACACCCTTATACTAATAGAAACTATAGAATTAACAAATTCCACACTACCAAAAATTATTAGATTTTAAGAACTTAAACTTGAAACCTATCTTCTTTTACAGCATGTACCTCTATTAGAGAAAGAATCTGAATGCCTCAGAACTATTCTTGAGAAATAAATGCCACAATTTTTATGTTGAATCATTGATTAAAGATATGTAATAGAGTTATCCTCAATGATAATGAACCAGATTTGGTCCCCATATGTATGTTTAAACCAAATCTAACATTTTTTTCTTTAGGGTGTTTCCTTTCATTTGTAAGGACAACTTCTAACGATTCCCTAGAGTTCATTTATCACATGTTCTCTACTAAATACTTATAGCCTTAAACATCCCTTTAGTAGCTAGGATTCCCATCCCCTTATTACTAGTATGACCTAGATTGTCATGGAATAACTTCACAAAAGTTACTTTTATAACATGAATCACACCTTTTGATAATCTCATTAAGAAAAAAGTTCCAACTTTCACCCCTTTTTTATAACCGTAGAATTGAGTGATATATTCCAAAATCTGTACATAAATGTTATACATAAACCCGTGTTTTCTAAATATCCATTGAAAATTAAATAGAGGATCTAAGTACTTTTTTATTAAGAAATATTCAATATATATTTTATTGATCCTAAAATCCATTCCATAAAAATTCTCCATCCATACATCACCCTATTCAAATTACATCCCACTAGAAATTTTGAACTTCCAAATTCCAACCAATATAACAGAAATATTTGAAAATATTCACCAATATTATCCTATGAGGAAAAGGGAATAACGATGATTCTTAACTGAGCTCCAAAACACCTTGACACTAGGGTTTTATCACTTAGAACACTCCAACCCAAACTCTTATACATATTTTTAGTCCCATATCTAATCTGATATAAACCACTAGAAGTTATCCACTAAAACTTACAAGGTGTAAATGAAGTCCCAAAATACTAACTCACACTACAAAGTTCAGAACATGGAAGACACTTCAAACCCAAATCACCACATTACAATAAAAAACCTATAAATGAGAGAATAAAATTAATACTGGAAGAAAAAAAATGAAATAAAACAAAGTCACCTAAAAATTAGAAAAACATGGTTTATACATGAATCTTTATCCTTGATGGAATAATTAAACTCTATTATTAATTTAAATAAAAGGTGAAAAAAAATTAGTGTGTAAAAAACAAATGATACAACCTAGTATTTTCAGTAGGACCCATCAATTGATTTAAATAGTATCCACTGTCCAATATTTAGAGGATAAATTCCACCTTGTTAGATATTTATAGAAAATCCTCCTTTTGATCAAGACACCCCACTGCCTCAACCCTCCAATTAGGTAAACAGTGAAATATAGAGATAACTTTGAAAGATATCTATTATTATCCTTTACTTTTCTTAAAAATACATTTACCTAAAGCCGAGTGATCAAGGATAACTTCTAGTCACACATTTAAGATGCATCATCCGATTGCACCATCCAACCATACAATCTATATAACTTATTATTTCCCATAAAGTAGATGTATATAACTCATGTGGTTGCTTCTTTCATCACTATAAAATCAAAAACAAATCAGATTCTTGAAGTTCTTACTTCTATTAGGCTAAAGATTTGGAGGTTTTTTTTCACAGATGAGTCTAATATATCCTTTACTAGTGATAAAAAACACACTCGTGAAGCCCTCATTTTTAGTGATTTTTAGTGCTAATAAAGGATACCTTAATCAATGATTTTCATAGTACATATAAAAGTGTAGGGATTTTACTATAAATCTAAACATTAGTACTACTTTAGAACCAATAAAAGTGATTTATAGTAATTTTAAAATCCTTATCTATAGTAGTGATGTTCTACTATAAAATCTAGTAATTTGATTTCATGTAGTGAATATTAATGGTGAAATAGCCCAGACATAACCATTTATAATTTTGTGATTTATAGAAAACGTAACATCACATACATAACAATGACATATTAAATTTATATTTCTAGATAATTAGAGAGAAATAAATATATAAAAAAATCATACTTTTCCACTAAATAAAAAAATTTACCATCAACCTAAGTTATACAATTGACTCATTCAAGGATAAAACCCATATTTGGAATGATGAATTCATAATCCATCCTAAAAATATAAATCCCTATAAAAATAATTTTTAATCATGGGATGAGAATAGAAAGCTTAGTAAAGGGTAAATATAAGAGATAAAAATAAAGTATCATAAGTGAGAATAAGATGAACAAGTGGGCATTAGAACATAATCAATATGCATGAACATAACATAATAAATTAATAATAAAAACCATTGATAAAAATCATGAATCATGATATAAAGCCTTCAACAAAACACATTAAATGAGGCATAGGAATGTGAATCATGAGGTAATTATCATAATCCATAACATAATAATGTGGAATGATATATAGATATTTCATAAGAATGTTTCACAAACATAAGAATAGAAAAAAATTTACTTGGTCAAGTATCACTACTAAAACAAACATCAAATTGTGTATAAATTCACATAGTGGATTATAATAGATTCATCATTTATAATTAACCCGGTTCATTACTGAATGACTGTAATATCTTTATTAGCGTGTATTCACTTGGGATGCACAATTTTCTCCCACCCTGATACTCTTTTTTTTCCCTAAATCTTGGAATAAAAAGTTAATACTGAATTAATTAATGAGATATAAATTCTTTTCCAATTAATTAATGGGATATATAATTCTCGAAACACCCATAAAATAATTTAAAACCACATATTTTATTTCCATATGATCATGAAAACATACATAATTCAATCATATTTTAATTAGCCCGTGAGAAAGAAATATTTTTCAAGGACATTTCCATATGAAATGGTCATAATCTATTTGGAGAAATAAGATAGAAAATATCATTAGAGTATGTCACAAAAAAAATAATAAAATTTAAAAGATCTAGATATAGATAAGAAAATTTGTATGATTTATAAAATTTCTTTAAAATACAAGAACAAATATAATTTACTTTTTTATATATTTTATTTTAAATAGAAATAATTTTTAATGAAATAGATTCATAAAAACATTGAGAAAGTAATTAAAAATTACTCTGAATAACCATGGAAACATGGAAATAATATTTTAAAGAAATCCTAATAAAATAATGGGATAAATAAATCATTAAAAAAATTAAAAAAAAATATATTTTTCTACTTTTCGAATTGTATTTAAATTCAATAGAAAATTACCTTATGAAATAATAGATGCATAGAGAAGAAAATCCATAAAAAAGTATAAATAATATATAAATTTAGGAGAAGTAAATAGATGGGTTTAGGAGATAAATGTCATTAAATATATTCTATGGAAATATAGTCATAAAAATATAGATTACAAAGTGAAATTGGAAAATAATTCCTAAAAAACCCTAATATGTGAGGTAAGAAGCTATTAAAGAATATATTATGTTATAGAAATCTAAATACTCACAAAACAATAGGACATAATATATAGAATAACAAAAGGGAAACAATATACATAATCTTAGAGGAATATAGTCAAATTATATGGATATAAATCATTTGAAAAATTGAGTTGAGAATCCTCTTACTGTGACTCTCAGCAATCTAAGTTAATTATTTATTTCAAGTATAATAAAATTATATTAATTAGTTACTTAATTATGAACATTTTTTATATTTATTTTATTATTGTTATTATTTATTTTCAAGAATTTATTATCATCTATTATTCATTTTTAGATTGTTTTGGTTTTCATTTTCCCTTTTGAGGTTTTCTAGTCCGTAATTATTTTTTTTCGGTATAACAGTAATAATTAAAGATTCTTGTCCAATGGTCCCATATTATCCAAAAGTGTTAAGCAATTGAAGGAAATATTCCCTAAATAATATATATATATATATATGATATATATTAGTTAAATCATATGGTAAAACTTAACTAATAAATATAATATGACATGAATTCCAAATATGATTTGCATACATATTGGGATATATCCCTTTATATGATATAATCTTATCATAAGAATTTGATATGAGGTTGTTTCAATCTTTAAATACAATACATGATGATTCAAATGAAACATTGTCAATGGTTTCATGGGCATATTATTACGTATGGCATAAGCCAATCATAGTTCCTAGTATCAATAAGATCGTTAACTTTTTCATTATCACAACCTATGAATGGAGTTTCTGGAAATCAGTGTTTTTATGTGTTTCCACCAATAGATTAATTGTTAATATATACATAGATTATAATTAGTGTTATGAAAGGAAATTTTAGTTTTCTAATCCATTAAATTCTTTTAGTAATAATATTTTTTTGTAATTGTGTTACATATTGTATTTAAATCATTAAATACGATACATTATTATTTATTACTGGTTCGATATCATGAAATGCGATATATGGTATTCTAATCCATGATATGTTTTGGTATTTAGGTTTTTAATTTTTTAAATCCTACAATTCCAAAATATCATATAATATGATTACTATACTACATTTTAGAACAATAAAGCATCATTTTTGTCTTATAAGATCCCGATTATTTATAAAATATCACATGGATATACAAGGAGACTAAGGGAAATTTTATCATAAAATTCATTTTTAAATCATATTTAATGATATGAATATCTTTCAAAAAATATGATAGATATAATATAATATTATTTTTCATGGTGAAGGCATCAATCATATCCAATGATTCAAAGCACATCGATAAATATAATATATTGTAGAAAGACTATTTTTCATTTTTTTATTTTTTTATTGAATTTTATAATATATAAATTTGTTTATAAATATTATAAAAAGATATTTTATAAATTTTCTTAATTTATAAAAATTGTTTTATAAATAATAAATTATTAAATTTTAATGATTAATGAATTAAATGTTTTGAAATATTTATAAATATTCTATTAAAGTTAAGTGTTAATATTAAATATATAGTTTTATTATTTACATAGAATTCCTTATAATTTTTAAATACATTGTTCTTATGAGCATTAAAAAAGTAATTTATAAAGATTTTATAAATTATTAAAACAAGGGAAAAAATATAAAGTGTTTCTATTTATAGAAATTATGAATTTTACATAATGATTAATTCAAAATGTGTAAATTAAAAGGGCCTTATTTGTAGGTCATTTGAATCTTATGAAAATAATTTTTTATAAATTTACATGGTAAATGGTTTAAATAATATTAATATATGATATTTAGTGTAACACCCCAAAGATTTAAAAATAAATTTAATATTGAATGCAAGAAACACTGAGTCTCTACAAAACACCACTTTGTTATAACCTAGCCAGTAAGCATAATTTTCTACCTCTGTGATTTGAATTTTGAAAAACTAACATACATGGTTGTGTTTAGTAAGATATTTAGAGTCTGAAATGGATTGATTAATTGTTTGGTGAATAATAACACACCCTTATGAATAGTAACATGAAAGTAATATGACCCGTATGAATAGTAAATTGTATTATTATTTTATTGCCTTAAGGTTATAAGATAATGAGATCTTGAATAATTTTTCAAGGTGATATAAAATGAATTACAGTTTTAAAATTGTTATTTTCAAATAAATTATGATTTTATTGAAAAAATAAATTTATAATATTTGGAAAATTATTTTCAAAAAATGGATTTTATTTTTGAATTATACACATCAAAAAATGATTCAAGTGATTTTTTTGGATTTTTTCTAAAATACTCGAATTTTTGATGAATTATAAAATATAATAATTTACCAAATATATACATTATCTGTTAAATTCACTATTACTAGAATCATGGCTGATGTAATCACCCTTGGTTATAAATCTCATGAACTTATTACTATTATGGGTAACATTAATCAACACTATTGGTTTTCTTGTGGGAAATAATAAAATAATGAATAAGATATTCAAACATCACCCCTCTGCTCCACTATAAAACCACCCCTCACTCCCTCTTCTCTTCACTCTTCTCAAGTCTTGTTTCTTGTCTAAATTCTACTCAAATATCCTCCCAATACCCTACCTCATGTAAGGAAGCTATTATTATCATAAAAAGACCAAAAAAATCTCCCCTAAAGAGGCTCTCAAGGAAGATTACATCAAGATATAAATTCCTCTTTTCATTTATTTTATTTCATGTTCTTTTATTTTCTTTTTCTTTCATCACCTCCTTTCATAAAAATGTTATGATAACTCTAGTACCATACATGTAATGGAAGTTTATTATGATAATGGAATAATTCAACATCATCTCTCATTTCCCATGCTTTTATACTAGAAATGAAAACACCATCCAAGATGTGTTAATTTATCACATTCAAGGATGGTGGATATTTAATTTCTATTAACATATTCAATTCTGGTCCTGAAACCATATTTTTGGTCGAACCAGATTATTATATAGGTAATAAATCCTATTTAAGGTTCTTTAATCTTTTTTTTGTACAAATGGTATTAATTTATAGATCAAAATGAGTTCTTTGTGATAAAAAATCATAAAATTTCCCAAAACAATTAATATTGAAGTTTTATATAATGATCAATCTTCACTATAAATAACCAAATGAATCTTATAACTATATAATATTATAAATATTAACTAATCATATATAATTTCAATTCATAACAACCATTCTCAAAACCAATCATGAAAACCAATCATAACCAATCATGAAAACCAATGAATAAAATGATACCAAAAAATGAAAATGAATCTCTAAAAAATGAAATTGAATCTCTTACATGTTTATCAATACATGAATATAAGTAAACCAATCATGAAAACCAAGGAATAAAATGCTCCCAAACAATGAAATTGAATCTCTTAACCCATAAAAGGGCCATGAATGAACCTAATAAAGTTATAATAAATCAATTAATTGTTGAGGAGGTTCTGTAATCATTATTTTTTGAACCAAAATTTGATAATTTAGGTCTTTAAGATCAATTGAGGAACAACTTCGGACTTAAGGTAATGATTTTTCTACCCGAAACTCCATTTTCATTCGGGTTACTCTTTTTCTCTACTTAACTCAATGATATTATTATTTATTCTTATTTACTACTCATTAATTATATTTGAATGTTCTATATAGGTTTACCAACCATAATACTTATTTATTTTAAGGGGAGTTACATGTTTTAAAAGGATCTTTCAAAAATTCTTTCCAAAATACAAGCCCATTTCAATGGAACTTCCTAAATTATTATCTATTTTCAAGGGAACTCTATAATATGTTTTAAAAACCATTATTTTTCTAAAACAAGAATTTTATTATTAAAAAACTATATTTTTCACTTCTAGTTTTAGATAAATATTTTTCCAAAAGAACGCTTCTTTTCAAAGTAAAAGAGTATTTATCTCAAGAACAACTCAATGATTTTATAAGAGTATTTTAATTTGTTTCCATACTCTTACTTATTCTTATGTATAATTGAGAATAATATTATATGATATCATCTATCATTTTTTTAATGGTTTATGTTTAGTTTGACTATGGATGTCCTATCATGAAACCATTCACCATATTACCATGAATGGATAGTGTTTATATTTAATGATTGGGGAAAGTTAGTTACATTTCATATGTTAATTTATAAATGAATGTATATGTTGTTTATGTTTATCCCCATTCATATTAGAAATGCATTAGACTTATTATGTGATGGTTTGGGCCCGCTATAGCCCCTCAATGAATCGGTAGGTCTCATAAGACAAATAGATAAGGACTTGGCTGAGGCCTTGCCCATTTTTAGATACTGTTTTGGCCAAGGCCTTAATAATTTTTAGATCTCTTGGACGAGGCCTCGATGGTATGTTTTAGAATGTACAACATATGAATTTACCTCATTATGAATCTATAAATTCATATTTCATGTGGTTATTTGACTACTAGAATACGCATGATTATGTTTTATTATGGAAATGTTTACTCAACTCATATTCCTGCCATAATGTGTTCAAGTTTATTATTTTTAAAGGCATGTGTTTTTAATTATTCACCATGCCTAATGTTTATGTTTATGATATATTCCACTATATTGTTTAATCTTATTAAGGATATGATCTCACCCCTTCCAATGTTTCATTTTTCCCAAGACATGTAGAGGTATATTATGATTGAATTTTAGGGATAGTCTTAGAGTGGTGGATATTCCCAGTGGAACTTTTATATTGCTTTTTCATTTCAAGTTGTAATGTTAAACTTATGTATTTATCTGGATTTCCAAATCTACTTAACTATTCATTTATTCAGGATACAATTTTCTATTAATCATGCTAAAGTAATGTAATAAGGAATCAGATTTGGGCAACTGGGGTTAGGTCTTTATAGTTGGTATCAAAGGAATTTTAGTAAAAAAATTGGAAATTAGATTTAGAAAATGTAGATTAGAGAAAAAACTCTAAGATAGTCTTAAAGGATAAGTATACAATAATATATATAATTTTGTTAATGAATAGATTATGTGGATATTTCTAGAAAATATATCCCTCTATGGATACTACATGTGGACATGGTTCTTCCATAAATTTAACTAGGAGTGAAACCTCTGACAAGAAATTTTTGGCTTGACCCAGGATATCCTAGAACATGAAAACATGCCTTAATGCACACCTAGTTTGACACTCTATGGGGATATGCATAGGATAATTCAAATTTTATTTACAATCCATTGGAAGGATTTAAATATAAATTTTTCATTAATAAAAACATGTTTATAATTATGGGATTATCTATGTATAGGATTTGAATTTATGCTAAGTGTTTTTCAACATTAAGATTATACATTATGATACATAACCTAATATACTATATTCCATTATTTATAAATGGAACCTGGTGGAAGGAATGGAAACCACATGAACATGTGTGTCCCGTGTAGGGATTTACCTCCAATAAAAGATAATTATGTTGGCTATGGTGTTGCGATTGGTGCTGACAAACTTATAACTATACTGGGATAATTGATGTAGGTTATGAACAATAACCTTACCTATATGGAAAATCTAGATCCACAATGTTGATGAGCAATGTTAGATTGCTTTTATGTGATAAAAACCTCCATAATTTAATGGGACTACCCCATTTGTAGAAGAACAGTGGATAAGTTCCTTAGAGAAGATATTTCATACCTTGGGAAGTAACGAAAGGGAGAAGGTTGTTATGACAGATTATCATATGTTGGGAGATACTGATCAGTGGTGGTCACTAATTCAAAACACAAAGGAGGAGGAAAAAATATAAAATATGGAATGGAGTGAATTTAAAGAGCTTTTCATAGAGAAATACTTTCCTCATGAATAACAAGTAGATATGGAAAGGCATTTTATGAATTTGAGTCAAAATAAAGATGAGAATTTTAAAAATTATGAAGCTAACTTCACAAGGTTAGTAAGGCATGTTGTGGAATATATACGCAATCCAAGGATAAATATTGATCAATTCTTTGATGACCTAAATCAATTCCTTTGACGGGCACTAGTCTGTCAAACTTTCTAATCATATGAAGACATAGTCTCATGTTCTATCAAGATAGAAAATGAGTTCTCTAATTCTTATGATTTTAAGGGAAATCAAGAGAAGAATAGGTCTATTGAAAACTCTATAAAAAATACAAAAATGGGGAATAATAGAAGAGTTTACCTTTCAACCTATGATAATTGTTGTAAGATACACCATGGTACTTGCCTGAAGGGTTTGGGAATTTGTTACAAGCGTGGAAAAAAAGGCCACCTATCCTGGGATTATATTAGGAAGAAAGAAGATACCAATATTAAATGATATAATTGAAAGGATAAGGGACATTACTCAATTTATTGTCCAAGGAATCAAGTAAATGTTTCCCAAATAAGGCTAAGGGAGAAAATCCAAGATTATGCGATCATAATTTCTGATATTGAAGTCCCTAATGATGTGGTGGCTGGTACTTTAATTGTTTCCTCAGACATAGACAATACTTTATTTGATTCTGGATCATAGAATTATTTCATATCTTCCATGTTTTCCATGAAAATTAGATATTTCTAACTTTATTTAATAAGTGTGTTGTCAGTCAAAACTTATAAGGGAAGTATCATTGCAAAAAAGATGTGTTTGGAAATCCCCATTATGGAATATGAACGTACTCTATCAGTCGATTTTATAATCATAACCATGATCAACTATTATATAACCCTCAGTATGGATTGTATTTCAAATTATGATGCGTAAATATATTTTAAGAAGAAGGAAGTTACAATTTTTGAGGATAATGTGGAATCCCTATTCTTTAGGGTAGAAACATCACCGTCCGATTATCATCTAGTTCCACACTCAGTAGCTCTACAAAATTAAATTCTTGGGGAGGATGGGAACTGAATATATATGAATGAGGAAAGGAATATTGAAATTGAGTATGTACCTATTGTGAAAGAATATATTGATGTTTTTCTGGAGGATTTTCTGAGACATCCTCTAGAGCAGGAATTTGAGTTCTCTATTGATTTAATTCCTGGTTTAAGGCCTATATGAAATAATTTTTATAGAATATCCACTATGGAATTAGTGGAACTGAAGAAAAAACTAAATGAATCGAGTGATAAAGTATTTATTCTCCCTAGTGTTTCTCTATGGGGATCCCCTATTCTTTTTATTAAGAAGAAAGATGGATCTATGGGGTTGTGCATTGGCTACAGAGAGATAAATGCTATAAAAATAAATAACAAGTATCCCCAACCTCACATTGATGATTTATTTGAACAAATTCATGGAGCCCAATATTTTTTTAAGATTGACCTTTGATCTGGATATCATATGTTGCATGTGAGGAAGGAAGATATTCCAAAGACATCATTTCAAACTAGGTATGGGCATTACGAGTTTACAATAATGCCTTTTGGACTAACAAATGCACCCTTTTTCTTCATGGATCTAATGAATATGTTTTTCAAGGAATATCTTGATGAATTTTTCATTGCATTTATTGATTATATCTTGGTATAATCCAAAATCTACAAAGATCATGAATATCATTTGAGAATATTCTGAAGACTCTAAGAAGAAATGAATTATGGGAAGTCTAGAAAGTGTGAATTTTGGATTCAATTAGTTTCTTTTCTTGGCCATATTGTCTCTATGGTGGAATATCCATTGATCTTGTAATGATAAAGGCTGTTCAATAATGTCCTACTCCAACAAAAATAATTGATGTATGTCGTTTTATTGGTTTAGTAGGTTATTATCTGCGTTTTATTCAGAAATTTTCCCATTTATCCAACCCAATGACCATACTTACACATAAAGGGTTTAACTTCGTATGGAAAAAAAGTGAGGAATGTTTTGAAGAATTAAAGAGGAAATTAGTGAATTCCCCAATCTGGAATCTACCATCGGGGAATATTGGATTTGTGATCTATAACAATGCATCAATGAAGGGACTTGGTTGTGTACTTATGTAGAATGATAGAGTTATTGACTATGCATCAAGGCTGTTAAAAATTAATGAACAAAACTATACTACTCAGGACATTGAGTTAGCAGCTGTAATCCTTTTTCTGAAGATATGGAGACAATATCTCTATGGAGAAAGATATGAGATATATATGGATCAAAATAGATTTAAATATATCTTCTCACAAAAAGAACTCAACATGAAGAAAAGATGATGGTTTTAACTACTCAAGGATTATGACTGTTCCATACACTACCACCCAGGAAAGGCATATATGGTAGTTGATGCATTGAGCAGGAAGGAACAACACGAATTTTTCAAAAGGGCGTTCCATCCAGGGGTGATCGGTTAGGCATAAGAAATGATTAGGGATCTTTGTATTAAAACTCGTGGCTCTAACATGGCTATTAAATTGGATATGATCAATTCCTATAATTGTGTGGAGTGGAGATTCATCATTTATGTTTTTTCAGGTATGGGCCTATCTCCTTGGAACATAAATATCATCTTTCGTTGCTTTAGTTCATCTTGGATGTCGATCTTGTTCATGGAAAAATGTTCAGTTTATTCAAAGCAACATGTGGGCTTCATTAAGGAGATCCAATCTCACTGAGTATCTTCATTATCACTTTGGAAGTTTTCAGCCCGATCATTCAATACAACCTTTCCAGTGGAACAATAATTCCCTTTAATAGAAGGATGCATTTACCCCTATTTCCCACCTTATATTCATAGATGACTCCATCATTTTCATCAATGCATCTAGCAGGTCTGTTCGCAGCCTGAACATAGCATTGGAGGCGTATTTCCTTTTAATTGGTCAGATCATCAATACGAGTATGAGTAATCTCTATATCTCTAACACTTTCTCTGATAGGAGTATCCTTAATGCGAGTCTTATTCTGGGCATGCACAATGGTAATCTTCCCATGTGGTATCTGGGATCCCCTATCTCATCGAGGCCTTTTTGAATTCATGATTTTGATTCCTTAGTTTGTAGAATCATGGAGACGGTTCTTAATTGGAGGAGTCATTACTTGTCATTTGGAGGAAATATTGCCTTGGTGAACATCATTGTTCTAGCTACCCCTATTCACGCTCTCTCTGGTATTAAGGTCCTTAAGGGGGTTATTCTAAACAAGGACAAGATCTTTGCTAATTTCATTTGGGACCCCATGAACGAGGAAACAATGAACTGGGAATATAGGACGCCTCTGTCTAGAATGACAACTAGTGCGGGGAGGCCATTAGTTACTCAGGATTCCCTATCACCAATATTTCATTCAAGGAGGATATCAATCATCTACCTTTTATCAATGCTATTCTTGACATGAACCAAAAGGATATGTTCCACCTCATTGAGATAACTATGGAATCTGATTGTTTCATGTTCACCGTGTCTTCTTCAGGCTTCTTCACGCCCAAAGATTACCATCGTGTGTCTATCATGAAACTATCTATAGACGTATGGAGTGAATTTCTGTGGGATAGTTCTATCCCTACAAAGTTAAAATTCATCACTTGGAGAATCCCTCATAGAGAAATTCCTAAAGATAAGAATATCAAGTGGTGTGGTATGGGCATGGCCTCCAAATGCATTTGTTGTAATAGGCAGAAGGGGGAAACCTCAGATCATTTTTTCTTCATGAGCGATTGGGATAAGGTGGTTTTAATGTTTTTGGTGATTTCAATGGAATTTCTATTATAGTCGTGGCAGACCAATCCTTTCATGACTGCTGGTTTCATGGCTCTGGCGCTGAGGACCCAAAGAGAAGAGAACACTCTCTGGTGTTGCACACAGGGTTCTGGTGCACATGGCTAGAACATAATGGGTATCCTCATGAAGGTGTGGACTCATCTAAATGCATGACCATTATTCTAAAAAAAGGCCTACTCCTTGATATGGTATGGGTTCTTAGCACCTGGAGGGAGGCTCCTACCCTTCAACAACTTCTTGTTACCTTGCATAATCCCCCTCATTTCACTAGCTCTTCCATTGGTAACTGGGTTTGATGAAACCACCCCCCCCTAACGACTTCATACATAACCCCAACAGTTCTTGTGTTGTGGGTATCATGAGTGGTGGGGTCTCATTCGCAATTACAACGACTTGGTTATCCTAGACTTTTCTACACGGTTGGGTCACAGTACCTTACTCCTCGAAGAGGAAAAAACCGTGCTGGATGGTCTCCATATGTGCAGCCAAAGGGGTTTGGAACCCATGGAGGTTGAAACCAATTCCATGCTCGTTTCTAACGCTCTTCAGGGCCTTGGAATTGCACCTTGTTCTATTGAGTATGTCATTAGAAAGTGATTTGGTATCCTTGGAATCAACACCAATGTGTCCCATACCCGGGGAGAGGGAAATAAAGCTTCAAATTATCAAGCCTCACTTGATAGTTCTGGATTAGAGGTCCTTATTTTTCACACCCCTAAAAGTATGATACCAATGGGGTCTATATTCTTAGAGGGTATGACCTTAGTCTCCACCATTTTAGACCACCACAGTTATGTTTCCCTCAGCCTGATTTTGTGACACCTTATGTTCCCCATTTCTTCTCTTTGAATAAACAAATTTTCATGATGATGCTGACGAAACATCACTACTTTTTCATTTGGTCTCATGACCATATTTTTTGGAAAGGATTAAAAATTCTCAGTTTGCTGATGAGAATCTTCAAAAGAAAATTAAAGTGGTGAATGATGAGAAGTTGGATGACTTCATGTATAAAGATGGAATTATAAATTTTAGGAAGAGGATATGTGTTCCATCTATACCCAAGATCAAAATGGAGTTATTGGATGACTATCATAGCTCAGATGTCTCTATACACTATGGTAGCACTAAAATGTATAGAGATTTGAAGGAACATTTTTGGTGGGACAACATGAAGAGGGAAATTACTGATTTTGTATCAAGATGTTTAGTTTATAAACAAGTGAAGGGAAAAGACAAAATCCAAGAGGGGTCATGCAACCCATACCAATTCCAACATGGAAATGGGAACACATCACCATGTATTTTGTCACTATATTACCCAAAACTCCAAGTAAGAATGATGTGATATGGGTAATTATTGATCGACTTACGAAATCTGCACATTTCTTTGATAATAGAGGATTTTCAAAAATAGAACCTAGCACAACTCTATATCAATGAAGTTGTGAAACTTCATGGGGAACCTCTCTCAATTGTTTCTGATTGTGATCCACGATTTACATCGAAATTCTGGAAAAGTATTTAAAATGATTCAGATACCAAGCTTCGATTGAGTACTGGTTATCACCCTCAAACTGATGGGAAATCATAGAGGACGATCCAAACCTTAGAGGAAATGTCGAGATCATGCTCACTTTATTTTCAAGTTATGTGGGATCATTATTTACCTTTGGTTGAGTTTTTCTTCAAATATAGTTTCCATTCAGGAATTCAAATGGCACTATATGAAGTATTGTATGGAAAGAGATTTCGTACACCAACATGTTGGGATGAATTTGGTGAAAGTAATCTTGTGGGGTCTAGAGATTGTGTAGGAAACAACAGTAAAGGTAAAGACTATTCAAACCCATATCAAAGTAGCGCAAAACACACAAAAGAGATATGCTGATAATTGAAGGAAGGATTTGTAATTTTATGTGGGGGTTCTTGTTTTCTTAAATGTATCTCTATGGAAGGTTGTTTTAATATTTAGGAAGAAATGGAAACTGAGACCTAGGTAGATTGACCATTTTGAAATTTTGTAGAGAGTTGGAGTTGTGGCCTATTGTTTTGAAATGCCGCCTAGCTTGTCTAAAGTACAAAATGTGTTCCATGTCTCATTACTGAGAATGTACATGTCAGACCCAAAACATATCCTCACTTCTAAAGGTATAGAATTGAAACTAGACTTATCTTATTATGAAGAGACTATCTAGATTCTAGACACTAAGGAATAGGTGCTAAGAAATCAGAAAAATTGACTGGTAAAGATACTTTGGAAAAATCATAAGATCAGAGAGGAAACATGGGGGCCTAAGGAACTTATGATGAATACCTACCCAAATTTTTTTATTAGGTAACATTTTGTGAATTTTTAGGGTGATTTTTTTAAGGAGGGGAGAATGTAACACCCCAAATATTTGAAAATAAATTTAATATTAAATGCATGAAACATTTAGTCTCTACAAAACACCATTTTGTTATAACCTAGTAAGTAAATATAATTTCCACCTCTGTGATTTGAATTTTGAAAAATTGACAAACACAATTGCGTTTAGTAAGATATTTAGAGTCTAATAAGATTAACTTATTTTTTTGGTGAATAGTAACATACCCTTATGAATAGTAATATGAATAGTAATATGACCCTTATAAATAGTAAATCATATTATTAATTTATTGTCTTAAGGTTATAAGATAATGAGATCTTGATTAATTTTTCAAGGTGATATAAAAAGAATTATAGTTTTAAAATTTTTATCTTTAAAATAAATTATGATTTTATATAGAAATTAAATTAATAATATTTAGAATATTATTTTTGAAAAAGGGATTTCATTTTTGACTTCTATACATCGAAAAATGGTTAGGGTTATTTTTTTGGGATCTTACTGAAATAGTCAAATTTTTTATAAATAGTAAAATACAGTAATTTACTATATATATACATTATCAGGTAAATTCACTATTCCCAACATCATTTATTATGTAAGAACACTTGGTTTGAACTCACATGCACTTATTTCTATTATGTTTCATATTAATCAATACTATTAGGTGTCTTGAGAGAAATATTAAATTAATGAATAAGATATTCAAAAATAACCCCTCCTCCACTATAAAGCCCCCCACCCACTACCTATTCTCTTCACTCCTCCCATGCCTTATTCCCTATCTAAATTCTGATAAAATATACTCCCAAGATACTACCCCACTTCCAGCAGCCCTTAGTCTCATAAAATGACCAAAACATCTCCCTTAAAGAGGCTCTCAAGGAATATTACTTCAAGAGGTAAATTCCACTTTTAATTTCTTTTATTTCAAGTTCCTTTATTTTCCTTTTATTTCCTAACATACATTAATCCAAATGTTTTAATAATTATAGTACCATATATCTACTATAATGGTTTTATGATAATGTAATAATTCACCATCATATCTCCTTTCTACTTCTTTTATAATAGAAATGAAAACACCATCCCAGATGTGTCAATTTGTCACATTCAAGGACGATGGGTTTTCAATTTCTATTAACATCTTCAATTCTGGTCATGAAACCATTTTCATGGTTGAACCAGATTATTATATTGGTAATATATCTTATGTAAGGTTCTTTAATCTTTTTTTTACAAATGGTATTAATTTATAGATCAAAATGAGTTCATTGTTATAAAAAATCTCTAAATAACCCAAATAATTATCATTAAAGTTTTATATAATGATTCATATTCACTAAAAATTACCAAATGAATTTTATGACTATGTAATATTATCAATGTTTAATAATCACACATAACTTAAACTCTAGAAAACCATTCTCATTCTACATGATTATCTATAAATGAATATAAGTAAACCAGTCCTGAAAACCAAGGAAGAAAACACTCCCAAACAATAAAATTGAATATCTTAACCCATCAGAAGCATGAGGTTATTCTAAATAAAATAAATGTTGAGGAGGTTATTAAATGATTAATTTATGAACCTAAATTTTATTATTCATTTCATTAATATCAAATGGGGAACACCTTTGGACTTAAGGTAATGGTTTTCTACCCGAACCTACATTTTCATTCAGGTTACTCTTTTTCTCTACTTACCTCAATGAAATTCTTATGTATTATTATGTAATCATAAAATTTTTTTAATTCTATATATAGTTTTACCAACTAGAACACTTCTTTATTTTAGTGGGAGTTACATGTTTTAAAAGGATCTTTCAAAAATTCTTCCTGAAATACAAGCCCATTTCAAAGGAACTTCCCAAATTCTTATCTATTTTCAAGGGAACTCTATAATATGTTTTAAACAAAAATTATTTTTATAAAATCACTAATGTTATTATAAAAAAACTATATTATTTAACTTCTGGTTTTATACAAAAAATTTTCCAAAAGAACTTTTCTTTTGAAAGTAAAAGAGTATTTATCTCAATAATTACTGGATGATTTTATAAGATTATTTTCATTTACTTCAACACACTTATTGATTCTTATGTATAATTAGGACTAATATTTTTTTATATCGTATACCATAATTTTTTAATGGTTTATGATTATATTTACTATTGATGTGCTATCTTGAAACCATTCACCAAATTACTCTAAATGGTTAGTGTTTATGTTTAATGATTGGGGAAAGTTAGTTACATTTAATATGTTAGTTTATATATGAATGTATATGATATTTATATTTATCCATATTCTTATGAGGAGTGAATTGAACTTATTATATGATGGGTGTGGCCCTCTATATCCCCTCGATGCATCGATAGGTCTCATGAGACAAATAGATTTGGACTTGGCTGAGACCTTGCCCATTTTTAGATATGGTTTTGGCCAAGTCATTAATAATTTTTAGATGTCTTGGAAGATATCTTGATGGTATGTTTTAGAATGTGTGAAATATGAATTTCCCTCATTATGAAGCTATAAATTCATAGTTCATGTGGTTATTCGACTAATAGAATACCCATGATTATGTTTTATTATGGAAATGTTTACTCAACTCATATTCCTGCCATAATGTGTTCCAGTTTATTATTTTTAAAGTCATGTGTTTTAAATTATTCACCATACCTAATGTTTATGTTTAGGATATCTTACACTTTATTGTTTACCCTTATTGATCATATGAGCTCACCCCTTATTATGTTTCATTTTTCCCAGGACATGAATAAGTATATTATGATTGACTTGCATGGATAAAATTAGAGTGGTGGATTCCCCAATGGAACTTTTAGGTTGTTTTTTATTTAAATTTGTAATGTAGAACTTATACATGCATATGGATTTCTAAATATATTAACGGTTTTATTCCTTTAGGAAACAAATTTCTTGTAATCATGAAAATGTAATGTAATAAGGCATCTGCTCCAGGAAACTAGGGTCAGGTCTTTACATTTTTTATTATTAAAAAGTTCACGTAATAGAAAATTTAAATATAAAATGTATATATTTCACAATAAATCATATATCATAATAAAATTACATATAATTAATATTAAAGAGTTCATAATGAAAATAGTTTCATGAAGTTTATATTTATTATGGAATTAATTATAAAATATTTATAATAACTGTTTTTTAAAATTTTCTATAATTTTGGTCTCATTTTATATTCATGAATTGTTCATATATTTATTATTCCATATTTTGATGTATATGATTGGTATATTATTCATTTATATGTATAATTTAATTTATGAGATAAACTGCTCCTTATAAATTATCATACCACACTCTCCATGACAATATAAGATTTAGTTTGTATCCACCTTGACTTCAGTTTGTAATTAATGTTATAAACATGAAATTAGTTGTTGGGAATGGTTTGTGCATATTATATTTGAGAGTTATTATGAATTGAATCATTGTTAGGCAATGTATCCCTAGGGAGTTAGACTTAGTGATAAAGTTATAACTAACATGGAGGCTATGGATTATTCTAGAAAGGGGTAGGTTGGTTATCTTTCAATTTTGGATTACTCTTTGGGGTCTTACAATTTCATATAGTTATAAACCTTTACAATAATATTTCACATATATTATGTATGAGATTCATTTAGATTTTTATGAACATGTTTGTATTTAACTTTTGGGTGATTAACACAAACTTGTGTGTTTTTTAAAGAGTTATAGGTCAATATGATGTGAAATTATTTATTTCATAATAGGAATATTAATTCCAAAAAATAATTTGTTAAAATAATATATACATAAAGGTAATAACATGCGATATGATGGTAAAGGAACATGAGCCTCCAAATATTAAGTGTTAGAATCCTTTTAAAGATACAATTATCAATATATTAATAATTCTCTATGTGATAACCTAAATTTTATTTTCCTATGTATTATCTTATTGAAAACAAGTAAGTGATAAGGTAATCCTATTCATTAGGTGACTTGTTCTTGATGCTATCATTGGATAACACTTTTCCGAGGAACCCTAACCATTAGGATACCAAAGGAATAGAGTTGATTGAATTGATATGATAAATTTTGGATAATTATTTATCCACATAGATATCTAATTATCATATATGATATTGTTGAAAATAGTTGTTTACCATAAATAGTAAAAGATTATCTTTGTACGCAGCCCGATGCAAGATATGATGAAGTATGAATCTAGCATTGAAAAATATATGTGATGTATAGGGACATACTTCTAGTAGAAAACTTTTAATAAAATTCCTTATTAAATTAATATAAATCATGATTCTCATCTGATAAAAGATTACATTATAGATAATTACATCATCATCATCATATATCTTAACTCTGAGATTAATTTTGGATATAGAAAACTAAGTAGCAGTAATTTATTTGATTGGTATCAGACATAGATGCTTATGATTAGAAAATAAAGGATTCACTAGAAGTATTTATTCTTTGGATTTTAACCCTAAAATATAAATTATAAAAGAGACGTGATACAATGTATTCCTATAAGATAATAGATAACATGAAAAGTATATTTCTTGAATAATCAAGGCATGAGAGGTATGAGGTGTTACATGCCCTCTTTCGATGTAAAATGAGGAAAGGAAACTCAGTCACAACTTATGTAATCAATATTATTGGGAATGTAATTGATTTGTAGAGGCTAGATTCACCTATTAAGATTTTTTTTGTGGATTTCATTTAACAATCACTGTTGGAATAGAAGAAAATAGATCATGATGATTCCACAACACCACCTAAACCAAAGAGGAGGAATTAAGGGTAGTGTTTTTACTCTATCAAGACTAGCCATTGGAAGGGGAACTTCTTCGAATACTTGAATATTTAAATAAAACTTATATTAATATTATATAATTCAACTATTATATTATGAAGTGTATATGATACACAAAATATGTTATAAATATGTTGAAAATATATAGAAGTCTAGAAATAAAAAAATAATTGAATGTAAATGCTTGAACTTTTTTTTTCAAGTAATTGAGTAAGGAGTTAAAAAAATATGGACATTGATATAAGGATCACTTCAATATTATATAAATTTTTAAAGGATTTATATTTTTTTATCTCATTATCTCTCTATTTTGTATATATTTTAAATAATCAATTTTAAAATATATGAGTTAATTTTTTTGATACACATGGTTTATGTTTTTTATAAATTACATAACATATTTTAATCAAATATATGGATAAAAGGATTTTAGTAGGGGTAATGTATTTATAAAATATTATGAGGGAATTAGATTCTACCACTATATATAGAATATTCAACAAAGTCTTACTTTAGTATTATTTATAAACATATATAATACAATATGTGATTTTGAAATAATGGATATTATTTAAATATTTTTACTGGAAGGAAATAAAAGTTATTACTTGAAAATAGAGTAGTTTTTTTATCTTTACATGATATTATGAAAAGTATATAGTGACTAAGAGTCAAATGAGAGTATGATTGAACTTAGATAAGTTAAATGTTAACAAATAAAAAATTAAACTAGGAAAATTCATAGTGAATTTCACTCGATATCACAAATTGTTTATAACATGATGATAATGAAATACTATAATATTTTCATTACATACCAACATAGAATTAATCCCACTTCCAATACTAATAGAGTTTTAGATGTTTTGGTAGAAATATTATGTAAAGAGTTATATTAGTTAATAGTACATTTCAGGTGAAATGTTTTATGGAAAGGGTTCCAAGGATGGTAATGATTCAAGTAGACAACTCTAAATATATAATGAAATTTATTAAAATCATTATATTTTTTTTGTTCATTTAAGGAGTTTGAATATGTTTAAGGAGTTTAAATATATGCATATGATTCCTATGACTCACTATTATTAAAACTAGATATCTTCATAAATATTACCCACTAAAGAGTTTAGTGGGAGAATTTATTAGATCGTCACATATAGATGTTATGGGAATTAATTATGGTTGTAATGACAAAACAAACTATAGAAGATACAAAAAACATATTTATAAAATGGGTTTTTATCATATATGATTTGATTTGTAGATACTTATATTGTTTTTTGTTAATAATTCTTAAGAAAATTTATGAATATTAAATATAACATACAAAATTCATTCTCTAATTTATCATTAATTCACATTGGATTTAGATATGCATATATAGATATACCTATCATTAAGTGTAATAATTATTGAACTCTATAAATATGAATTTGATTTTTCTAAAACCAATGTAGATCATGTGTTTTTATAGGTTATGATGAGAGTTTATGATTAGTTTGATTATGATTTTTGTATGAGATAAAAAATGTTCTCATGAGGCACAAAAAGTTCTTATTAACTAGATGACCTACTAAGTATACCACATGAAGTGTCATACACTATTTATTTGGTATATTGGGGATAAATATTTCATATATAAGTCCATAATAGTTGAATTCATAGATATAACTCATGTGAGAACCTTTATACTTTGATACCTTTCTTACACAATCCATTGAGGATAATCTAATCTGGGGTGATTGGGTATGTTTTTGTTCATTGCATTAGTTGGATCTCAACCAAGGTGTTATTTTTCCTATTTTAGAATGAGCATGACATATAAGACCTCAATTGAGATAGACTTAGAAAAAGTATGATCATACTTAGTGAGTCAATAGTATGAAACTTATCTACTTGGATAATGGGAATATGATGTACTCATATAATAGTTAAATGGAATGTGAGGTATTTACTGGCTTGGTTAGTCTATACTTGGAGAATTGAGAATTTTTAGGAGGCTATATGAGATTAAAAAGCACTACATTACATGGTAACTCTATGTCTTGGACAAAAGGGAATATATGGAAATGTATTCAAACCTGTGATGTTGCTGGTGGATATAGGTATAATTATACATTTGTTTGATGGAGATCAGGCTAGATCCCTTTGTATATTGAGTATCATTGATTATTTATTAGAGGACACTATTTTCTTACATTTATAGGTCTCATGATTCGTATTTATTTTCAATGTTATAAAGATCCATAGGGTCACAGTTTAGGGTTTACTTAATAGGGTTTTAGTTTGAATCAAATGGAAACTCTAAAAGTGTTTTAGGGTTATATATAAAATGTTTTTTGGATGGGGTTTATCATAGGGTATTACATATGATATAAAATAGGGTGTGGTTATTGAAAACTTTTTAATTTTTTTTCTATGACATCCAAAAGAGTTTCAGATATGATTTCATAACTTTTAGTATTTGATATGATATAGTGGAAAAAAGGATTGGAATGTATATAAGTTTTAGTGAAAGTGGAAGATTAAGGGAAATACTACCCAAATCCATTATATATATTTATATGAGTTATATGAGTTATGCTATATGGAATGATATAACTGAGTTATAGAATATGAAATGTTTGAAAAATATGATTTTCATTCATATTGGGATTAATCATTTTATATAATATAATCTCATCATAAGGCTTTATTACGAGTATGTTTCAATCATCAGATACAATACAACATAAATCATATAGAACATTTTCATGGGCTGCATGGGCTTATCATAGAGTAAAATATAAGCTAATAATAGTAAAAAGTATTAATATGATCGATAATTTTGGGACTGTCACAACCCACAGAGCCTCCAAAATGTTAACATGTTAATATTCAAATATTTTTATTCATTAAAGCTATCATTTACATGAGATTTATGTCTATTTGTAACTTTTTATGTAATTGATTCCATTAATGGTTATTTTATGAAACACATGAGTAGTGGTATGACAAAGAAGTGTGGATTAGAGAGAATCCCCATATCCTATTAAAATGGATCCTACAACCTATACATTGTGTCTCTATCCTTATGATCCTCCCTGATAAATATCTACCATCTTTAAAGCTCTTTACCCCTTCCTTATCTATTACTTTGATACTACCATGTCCTATAAAGGAATTAGAAATCCCACCCAAAAGGTATGGATTATTTATAGAAAAATATTGATACACCTATGAGAGAATATCCATTTGGTCTTTCCAAGGATATCATTATTAATAACAGTGGTAGAAATAACAGTCGATGGAGAAAAGGTATATGTGTTCTTCACTTTCAATTTATAGTATTTTTAGTTTTAAACGCATGTAATTTTTTAATATTAATGTTTTCTATGTGTTTCTATAATTATATTAAGTGTTAATATATGCATATATTACTATTATGAATTTTTTTTATGTAATTGCAGAAGTGATGGAATTCAGTATATCAATACATAGTTGTCATTCATTGAATCTTCCTTGATAATCATTCTTTAGAATCATATAATTTACAATGATTTTTTACACTTAACGTAATAATAATCAGGAATATTTTATCATGAAAAATTTATAAAAAATGTTATTACTTAATTATTATTTTATATTAAATCATTAAATAAAATTTTAGTAATAGTCTTAAAATGAATCATTGAAACAAATGGCATCCTTCATTTTGGTAGCTTTAAACCACCATGTGTAGAATGATATTTTAAGAGTTTTAAAAAGAATAGGTTAATTATTTGATATTAGAGTTTTATAAAAATATTATATTATACTAAAAAATCTATGTTAAAGTTAGTTTTATTGATCATTTCATTTTATAAAATGTTTCAAAGGATAATTAAAATGAAAAAACATGCTTTTTTAAACATGAATATTTTTGACATTGTAACAGCCTATTAAAAAAGGTTTGGTGAGAGGTATTGGGTGATCTATAATCCTTTATGGATTAGAAGGATTATATTATCATGATAATGGAAATATTTTAGAAAAATATTAATTTTTTAAAATATTTTTTTCGTAAAAATAGAAGAAGTAATAAAGGAGAAAGTGGGTTAGAATGTTAACCTCGATATTTCAGTGGGCTCCATTGGATTAGCTTAAAGTATTCATAGGAGGAATTTTGGATAAAATATAGTTTTATGAATATATACATAAAAGTTTATAGGGGTATTTAATTATAATATGTAGATAAAACCCAACTTTAGATATGGTTTTGGAAGGATTATAATGTGTCTCCTTTTATAAGTAAAATTTGATGTCATTTGTTTTGTAAATTTTTAATATTTAAAGGCCAGGGATATAATTTTAAAAAATATAAAATGGATTTTATATGAAATATATATGATTTTTTAGACTATTAATCATCCCCAACCAATTCAAGATAATTTATTATTATTTTTTATTAATTTATAACTCATTTTTAACATTAAATACCCTTTAAAGTTATATTCAGGGTTATTCTTGAAATTTTAATTTAAGAATATCTATATAGTTTTTGAATTCAGACTTAAATATTTAAATCACTAAAAAATATCATATACATACCCCAAAACCTTCAAATCCTATAATTCATGTAAATTTCTTTAATTATTTTAAATATACCATCTTTGACTGTTTACCTCCTTGCACAAGCACCGCATCGACTCTGTGTAATAGTGTTGGATAATTATCCTATTATATAACAATGAAAATAAATCAAAATCATAAATAAATCTTATTGTTAAGATTGTTTTATAAAATAGATTATAATATTATTTATTATCACTTATATCATAACAACATATTTAAAATAATATCTTGAACTTTATCACCTTGTGAGAGTATTGGATAAGTATATGGATAAATAATGTGTTTTATAATTTAAAATTACATAAATAGACTTAAATTTTTTTAGTTATCATATTTATCATTCAAGTCAATTTAAACCTCAGTTATTCTTAAATATTATCTCAAGGACATAAATTTTGACTTTTCTGATTCAATGCAAGTACTCCATCGACGCCAAAAAATGTTTTCATATTTATCTTAAAAAAATTATTTTATATTAATTGGATAATTTTTATATGATATTTTGTGTAAATAATCATTTAATACATGTTATTTTTTATTCTATATTGTTAAATTTTATTTTAGATAAAAATATATTTAATAGGAAGTGAAGTTCCACTTGTATTTAAACTATTATTTTAAAAGGAATTTAAATTACAATATATCTCTTGACTTATAATCACATTAAATTTTAATAATTAATTTAAAAAAATACTTCCAAAAATATTTAATGGAATTAAAAATATCATTTATAAATTTCACAGAATATTTTAATAAAAAACCATGAATACCCACCAAATTTACTATTTACTATCATATCATGTTTTTATTAATTTTTGTAAGAAAAATATTTCTACGTAATTTTGAAATTAAGATTCAAAATATATTATTCATTCTATTAAAATAAATCGAAAATTATTTTAAAAAATAAATTTTGTAACAAAAACTCAATATATATTAAAATAATTTATTTTTTTCGAACAAAAAATATTTACTTTTCAAATAAAAAAATCCTTAGATATATTTATTTCTAGGACTATCAGAATAATAAATATCAATATAAATCCTTAGAATTAACATAAACATACATTTATAAATAACCCAATAATTAAATAATTCATTAAATAGGCCGTAATAAAAAACCATTTTAAGAAGAAATATTTAACCTTTAAATAAAAAATCTTGTTTATCATAAAGTAAAATTATAATTTTAAAATCATTATGTGAATATAATTTTATTATATATTATCATCTGTGACATAAAATAAATATAAAATTTAAAATAAATATTTCTTGAACGAATTATATATTCATAACATGAATATTACTTAAATATAAAATTAATATATTATTTAGAGATATAATTGGTTTGTCACTTTATCCACTTCTTAAAGAAATTTCTTTCTCACAATTATAATTTTATAGATGAAAAAAAATTATTTTCATACATAACCTTTAAAATAAATATCACCAGATACTCTAATTTCATTTCTTGTTTTAGAGGACCAAATGTGCATCAGATCTAGTCGACGACTTGACACAATGCATCATAAGGATTATAAATTCTCTAAATTATTTATACCATGCAAAAAAGTGACATATTGATTGAAATGATCTTGATCAATGATAATTAGTTATGAATTATATTTAAATTTTGACATACAATTTTGAAATATTATTTCGGTCTAGTTTTCCATAAAATATTTTTGCATGATCCGAGTGGAATTCTTGAAAACATGGTTGGTTACAAAAATTTGTAAAACATACTCTAATTTTTAAAATATTACAGATATATTATTATAAAATATCACCCTTCACCACAACTATATAAATAATTTCAATACATGTTGTTCCCTGTGACCTTTTGAAAAAAAATGATAATGTCCCATTGGGTAATTCCCAAACTTAGTGGCATGAGAATGTTTTGTCTTTAAAATATGACCTAAATATTTGAAATATCCATAATAATATATAATAATAGGAGTATAATTTATTGTTTTGTAAAGTAACTTGTAAGTGAGTTCAATTTTATTGAATTTGTCAGGATAACTTGAACCAGATTTTGAAATAATGAATGTAATTAAATTACCCATGTGGGATGGGAGAGTCGTGTGGGTTTCCTTCATTTAGAATTGATAAAAAATGTTTAATATATTAAAAAAATTAAGACATGAAATTTATTATCTATTATAAAATTATAACATACTTAATTACCTCCAAATTGTATATAACAAAAATGCAACAAAAACATATAGAATTTTCCTAATTATGCTTGTTTTTCTCTCTATTTTCATCCATCATTTAATACAAAAATATTCAGTAAAAAATATATAAATAAATAATTGGAAACCATCCTATTCAAGATAAATACTTTAAATTTAAAAACCTTCAATATAAATAATAGAATAACCATCCTAACCTATGTTTCATTGAAAGTGTCTCTTTATACAAACCAAAAAATAACGAAACCCTATAAATTCTATGAAGTTTTCCTTACCCAATTTGAAACCTAAAAAAATTGGTCATATTTTCAACCAAAAATCGACTTAACCTGTATCCAAAAAATTATTAATCCTAAAAAATCATAATACTCTTCCTTGCTATATTTCTGAACACAAAATTCATTATCATATTAATTGGATATGCTCTAAAAAATTAACTCAATCTTTATACTAAAAATAAAATTAACCATTTTGACATAAAATCATATATTATATAAGAAATTATTAGACACACACACACACACACACACACACAGTATATTCATGTATGTTCCCATAAATATAACAAACTTATTACCAAACATCTTCAATCAACTTGTCACCAAATCACTTTTCAACCTCTAAAGTCGTCTATTATTATTATCATATGTTCGCAAAAATATAATATCCATTTTTACAAATAGACAAAATTACCATGACATAAAATTAAATAATATCTATTAAGGTTATATATACTTCATCTATGTATTCTTTCCAAAACCTAATAAATGTCTCCCAAAATATAACTATACACCGTTAAATCCAATCACACAATACCTAAAAATGGAAATGGGGCCTTTGAATTTATTCAAACCCTAAAAATTATTAACCCAAGATTTTACATGAAACTCTTAAATTATCCTCAACTAATAACATCCTAACCTATAAAGTTATCTGAAACTATATCTAAAACCAACTATAATAGGGTGAAATTTTACATCCATAGTTTCATGATTTATAGAAAATATAGTATCACTAACATGTTGAATACCTTTTAGGATTATAATTTAATAAAATTGGAAATATATTTATATAACAAAACTTGTACTTTTCCATTGAATGTGAATTTTACCCCCAAATAAATGTCATTAATAGAAACACTTTATTTATTTAAGGATAAAACCCAATATATAAAACTTTGGCTTCATTATCATTCATATCCATCCTTAATCATTTTAAAAAATCATTTTTAAAAATGGGCTGATCATAAAACGTTTAGTAAATTGTGAACATAAGAGATAAAAATACATAATCATTAGTGTGAATAATATGAACAAGTGGGTATGATAACATAGTCATGGTGCTTCAAAATAAAATAGGTAAATCATTTCTAATAAAATCATAGATCATAAAACATCAATGATCACATATGAATTTTGATATAACATGTTAAGTGAAGAATATGATTGTTGAATCATGAGGAAATTATCATAATTCATAAAATAGGAGTGTGGAATAACATATAAATATAGAATAAGAATGTGGAACATACATAATAATAAAAAAATCATTTCCTTCATCAAGTCTTGTCACAAAGACCTTCATCACATAGTGGATAAAATCCCATTGTGTATTGGGGTTTCTCAATATTCCCATTACACTTTAGTAGATTGGGTTCACTCCTTAGTAATTTTCATGTCATATTTAGAGATATAAATCATTACCCAATGAATTAGATGGATATATAAATCCATTATCATCATCCATATATTGGAATACTATATATATGTGTGCACATGAACATGAAAAGATTTGTAATTCCATCATATCTTAATTAAACAAGGAGAAAGTAAAATGTTTCATAAAAGTTTTAACAAGACATGAAAATAAGACATATAGAGAAAGAAGGTTGATGGTATTATTAAATAATATATATATTGAAGTATAATAAATATTGAGATACCCTCACATAGGTGAACAAATGTTATATGAGAATGATAAAATCTCTTTTAAATATAATAAAAAGTGTTATTTACTTTTTTATAACTTAAAATAATCTATAAAATAATAGTTTTATAAAAAGAATAATAAATTAATTATAATTTACTTTCTAAAACCATAAAAATATAAGATGTAATTTTTATAAAAAACCAAATAAAACAATAGGATAAATAAACTGTGTAGAAAAAATTAAAAAATACTACTTTCACACTTTTATAAAAGAAAGTCAAAGTGAGTAGAAAATTACATTAAGCAATAATATAAGTAAAGAGAAGTATATTCATAAAAATAGTTTGAATAATATGGATATATTAGAAAATAAAATTTATGGAGTTTTAGATAGAAAGAAAATAAAATTCCAGTGATGAAAATCTAGTGATAAACAATCTCAACTGCAAAGTTAGATTTGAAAATAAATCCTTACAAAGATCGTAACATGTGAGGTAAGAAGCTATTAAGAAATTAATTATGTGATATAAATTTAAATCTTTATAAAATAAGAGGAAATACCATAAAAATAAATAAAATGGATAAATATACAAAATATTAGAGGAATATAGTCAAATAAGAAAGGATATAACTTAGTGAAATAAAATTAAGTTAAGAATTCCCTCACCATGAGCCATGACTCACCTAGTTAATTTTTTTACATATTGAGTAATAAAATAATTTTAATTACTTATTTGATTCATAAAATTTTTAATTTTTAATTAATTATTAAAATTATTAATTTTAATTATTTTACTATTTTTTATTATGTAATTATTTAATCAATTTTTCTTCCATCAACCGTTTTAATGTTGTCTGATCCATAGTTCCAAAACAGATTCATAATAACAATAAATTTTAAAGATATTTGTATAAAGATTATATAATCAACATAAGTTTAAATATATGTGTTTCTTCTCATTATATTAGTGAAAAAATTTAGTAGATTAGTACATAGTTACCATTCATTGAATCTTCCTCAATAAGAATGTTTGAGACACTTATAAATTACATTCAATGTTATACTTATTGTCATAATTATCATGACTATTTTATCATTCTGGAATTGTTTAAATTTTATTAATTAATTATTATGTTATATTAAATCTTTAAATAAAATTTTAGTAACAATACCAAAAGGAATAATTTAAAAATAAAACATCCTCATTTGTTTAGGTAGCATTAAACTATAGTGTATAAAATGATATCTTGAGAAGAATTTTATAAAAAGTGGGAAAATATTTTATATTAAAGGCTTAAAAAATATTATATTTTGTTAAAAAATATATGATAAAGATACTTTTATTGTTCATTTCAGTTTATAAAATGTTTATGATGATAATTGAAATAAAAAACATGTGTTTTTAAACCCAAGTTTTTTATGTAGTAAGAGCTTATTAAAACAATTTGGGTGAGTGGTATTGGGTGATATATCATCCTTTATAAATAAAAAAATAATATATTACCATGATAATTGGATCATGAAAAAAATATGCGTTTTAAAGAAGTATTTAGGTATAAGAGAAAAATGTAGGAAATAAAAAAGTCGTTTGGGAACCTCACCTTGATCTTTGAGCTTCCTTCCATGGATTTTGGTTAAACCAATAAAATGAGAGATTTTTAATATAAAATAGACTTATAAATGTTTAAATTTAACTTTAGATATGTATTTGGGAATAATTCGGAGATAAACTTGAACATTAGTAGTGTTTTTGTAAGGGTATAATCAGTCTCCTTATAGGGAAAATATAATGGTTTTTTATAAATATTCAATCTTTAAAGGCCGAGAATGTAATTTTAAAAATGGAAAATGGTTCATAAATAGAACATATATGATATGATCGGTCATTGTTAATTCAAAATCAACTCAAGATAAATTTTTAGTAATTTTTATTAATTTATAAATCATTTTTAACATTAAATACCATTTAAAGTTATTTTCATGTTTATTCTTGTAATTTGACTTTAAAAATATCTAGATAACTATGGAATTAAACTTTAAATATTTAAATAATTATATAAATATCATATAAATCCCCTAACTACATCCAATTCTCTAATTAATATAAAGTTTTTCAATTTAAATATTTTAAATTTACCATCTTTGACTTTTCACCTGTTTGCACAAGCAATGCATTGACACCATGTTAGCATTTTGGACAATTATACTATTATATAATATTAAAAATGTATTGATAGCATAAATATTATTCAATATTCCCCAATAATATCATCTAAAACTATTAATATTTTTATTTATTCATATTTATATCATGATAATATTTTTAAGATAAGAATTTTGACATTTCTTACCTTTAGCAAGAACTCAATAAGAATTTGGATAATTAAATTGTATTAGAATTTTGTAATTCATTAATATATATTTAAATTATTTATAAATAATCATATTTATTATTAAATTCAAGCACAAAATCATACTTTCTTAAACATTCTCTCAAAGATACCAATTTTGACTTTTCCAATATTGCACAAGCACTCTGTCAATGCAAACAAATGTATTTAGACATATCTTGATATAAAAATTAATTTATGTGAGTTAGAAATTATTTATGTGATATTTTTAGTATATTATAATTTGATACCCATTCCATAGGTATATATATTATTATTTAGCATTTTAAATAAAAATTAGTTTAATAGAAAGTAAAATTGCACATGAATTTAATCTATTATTTAAAAACAATTTGAATTCTATTGCATCACTCAAAATATAACCAAATTAAATTAGAATAATGTTTATTTAAAATAAATCATTAATATTTTTTACATCAATTGTTAACCAAGAATTGTGAATATACATCACATTCATGATTTACTATCATATTTCTTTCATAATTTTTGATAAAAATATCCTCCCCCTAATTTTAAAGATGTTTTTTATTTTGGAAAAATATATTTTCTATTTGAAAAAAATATATTTTAATATAAAACTCATTTTTTACATTAAAATATTATTTTTGATTATATAATATATTTTTTAACTTGAAATAAATATAAATTTACAACAAGAATATTAATTAATCATAAAACTAGCATATTATTAAAAAATACTCAGTCTGTCACATTTAGAGGTCGAAGTCAATTGATTAATACATAGAGTTCCCAATTAACCTCTTTGTTATGGAAGATGTTAAATAGATAATGGGGCACATGATATTTATTTTATCATTTAATATTATTTTTTATATTCATAGAACATATTTTGGATTATTTTTGGGTTTGTTTCATAATTCGGTCATTGGGATGTCCTAAAATACCCATCACCAGTATTAAGATCATAAAATAAATTTTCTATACCATTGTTTTGACTGAAAATAGTTGTGGTTCATGAGAATTTTATTTCCATAAAAAAAATCACAACATAAAAATTAATAATAATCCATAATTCAATGTGTGATCTTTTCAAACCCACCACTAAATATATAAGTTAGTTTATTAAAAAAATAAATAGGTCATTAAAAACTACCGTTAATTGTTTATATTTGCGACAGTTGATAACCCCCTCTTACTTTTTTTTAAAATTTAGATATAAAAATAATAATAAGTAAATACATTATATAATTATATATATATAAATATATAAATACTGACACATATGAATTTATATAAAATTATGTATACATATATTTATATACACTTAAACACTCACACACAATTGCGGATATATATATATGTGTGTGTGTGTGTGTGTGTAAAAATATATGTGTATAAGTACCATCTAATTATTGTGATTAATTTTATTTAATAAAAATAATAGAAATATAAAAATAATAAGTGATTTATTGTAAAATTATATATATTATTATAATCACAGGTAAAGGGGATTATACATCACAAATAACCCACACACCCTCACACTCGAGTGGTACAAGCCTTATCCCTATCTAAAAAGAATAACAAGCATCCACTTGACCTATTATATTAGATATAAATGGCCTAAAGTCCCATGTTTTTGATGGTCCAAAGGCCCAACAGAATGTGGCCTAAAGTCCTCTAAAGGATATGTCCTGAGGCCTAGTTGAGCAGTCATGCCTCACTTTGAGTCATAGGCCTTTTAACATCATTTCACGCCTCCGACCATTAGCATTGCTCTATGATTCTTTATTTCACCATGGAAGGTCATCGATCTGTTCAACATAAAAATTACAATTGTTTATAGGGAAATTTGATGGGTGTTAATACAAACATAACAATTTCAAGACACTCTCCTAGAGACCCCTATAATTCTTCACATACACTACTTGCCAATCACAGTTTATCATCAGCTTGGTCACATGGGAAGTTGTGTCCCTAGTCAGTATTTCATATTGTCCCCTGCCTATAACTATTTTGTTGTGCTTTCCACCATCGTGCAATGACAGGGAACCCCTTTATATTATATCAGAAATTTGAGTTGGTAGAGTGTTGGATAATATGTTCCAACACACTTATCTCTCTTTCGAGCCACCCCCGATGAATCTTGTGAGTTTTCATGTCATGTCACCTCTATAGTCACATTCCACCATCCTACTTGGTCCAAATGTATCACCTAGAAGCCTGAAACTGGTGGCCCATAAGCCTAGCATCCTGAAAGCCAAGCACATGGACCAAATTCCCAAATCAGGTGAATTGTACCGTTTCTACAATACCCCTTACAATACCTATTGTAGTAATGCAATTGCACTTATAGAAATCCTTCCCATTCCTGGATTTCAACTATAATTTTTCATATAGGATTATAGAGTGATAACCACTAATTCAAACACCAAGTGCTTATTAATTTAAATGTATAATAATAATAATATTATGCAAAAATATATTATATAGATACTTATATTATATTATATAAATAAAAATTTATATGTGAATATTTAAATATATAAATACTTTAAAAAATTGTATTTATAAATATATTATATATTATAATAACCATTATATATGTGTATATATATAAATGTAATTATAATCTAATTATATAAATATATTAATAAACTGTTATATAAATATCGTGTTATATAAATGTTTACAAATATACAGTAAAATTCTATTAAAATTTATGGTATAAATACATTATATAGGTTCATTTAAATATACTATACACACATATTATATAAATATATTAATAAAAAATATATTTTATTATTTTATTTTTATAAATTATAAAACAGGATGGGGTCAAGAACCTTTTTTAAAAATAGAGAAAAACGGTGAAAGGAAGGGGTCCGAAAAGCAATTACCCTCAATCCAGTTGAAATAAAAAAATTCCTAGGAAATATCCTAAAGATATATCTAAATAGAATGGACCTGAAATTCTATATGAATTCCAATGATTTTAAAATACTAGATCTGAGAAGGTATATGATCTATATTGTGATAATCCCCCCACCTCAATGTGGGTTACGTCCACACCTCCACATTTTAGGCCACTATCATAGATTCTCACTATCCCCAGACTCTTCCTCTTTGATGAAAAAATGATCAATAAAGATCTCCCCATACTACCTATCATCAACATCACTCCCAGAATATATGCCCTCTCCATTTAAAAATTCCCCGATTCCAGAATATCAAAGGATTTTTTTAGTTTCAAATATGTTTTTCACCAGTAGAGATAATCCCATGTCTTACCTTCTAGAACTGGATCCCTTCCTAGATAAAAAAGCATTATCCTATTCTGATACACACACGTAAACACACACACACACACACACACACACATATATATATAAACCCTTTACATAAATGTATTTATAAATAGAGTGTATATTATAATAATCATTATATATGCATGTACACACACATAACTGTATTTAAAATTTAATCATATAAATATATTAAAACCACATTATATAAATATAACATTATATAAATTTATCAAAAAATAAAATAAAAAATGTATTTAAATATTTTATATAAATATATCATATTAGTGCATGTATATACAATATATTGGTAAATTATATAAATATATATATAATAAATAAATTTTATAAATTTATTTATAATAAAATTATTATATAAATATTTATACATATATTATATAAATAAACATATATATATATATAATTACTTAAATATATAAATAATAATGGAAATATATTTATAATTTTATTACATATTATAATAACAATCACACACACACATGAAAATTTAGGTGAAATAACTTTTCCAAGAGATGAATAATTTGACTTAGAGCTATTGCTTTCCGAATTAATGTGATACTTGTAGTTGTGCAATGTAGGCTTCGATTTGGAATGCGAACATAAGATAATTGAGGATGAAGGGGAAACCCTTGTTTTTGGGGTGGGTCATTTTATTCTTTCAAGGATTGGGCTTCTTAAGGAATTTTCAATAAATGTTGTATTTCTTATGTTTTGTCATGTAATGATGCAATCAATTATTGACTTTATCTCTATAAGTTTTCAATTATTTCCTAGATTTCTCTTTAGAAATGGATAATATCATGGAAGGATTTTGAAATAGTCAATTTTTTATCCTTGGTTATGGGATTTTCAAACTAGAAGTCTATATCTCTTGGACAAGTTTTCTTTCATATACTCTTTCCTTTGGAGGAGTTGAAAGGTAAGGTGTGGAGTTTTGAAATAATCAATCTCAAACCTGGTGTGTTGAGGATTCATGAATGGATCCCCAATTTTAAATTAAATGAGTATAATGATACTTGTGTGAATGTATGGATTGAAAGCTGTGGTTTGAGTTGGTTATTATAGAACCTTGAAATTCTACATGAAATCACATCCTCCATTAGGGTTCTGATAAATATGGACAATGCTACTGAATTTTTCAATATTTGGTATTTTTCAAGCATGATAATTGGAGTGGACCTCAGCTCCACTCTAACTGATAAATTCATCCTACCAAATCCACATGACGAAGTTTATCTTAATATTGAATATGAAAAAACACTACCATTTTTTAAACCAATGGAATTATTGGGCACTTTATTTTAGATTGTAGAAATAACTACCTATGCTTTAAGTGTTATCAATCTGGTCATGACCAGCAGCATTGCAAGAAGAGAAGAGAAGATGAGATTTGTGCTCTGTCCTATGATGCAAAGAATCATTCTCTTATGGGGATGGTTTCATCTATCGCTGAAAATTTCCAAGTGGAGAGGCAACCTGAAAATGTTTTTTTTGGGAAGATGAATGCATAGAATCTTGCTGCAGTAGCTATAACACAGACCGATAAAGTTTCTAATATAAGGGAGCCAGGCCAAACCCTTCTAAAATACATGTTTTAGGCTCACTACCTACTAAAATTGATGTTTCAAGTATGCTCAATGATTCACACCTTATTAGATAGGATATATATGATGTTCCTGTTACTTTAATTTTTTTTAGTCCTCTATCCTAGGATACCATTATTGATGAAGAGGAGGTTAGGTGGAGGATCTATATAGTAACTTCATTTAATGAATCTTTCCACCTTGAAGTTGAATCTGAATCTAGTAATTATAACCACGATCAATCTGACCATGAGCTTGCTATGAACGATGATGTGGAAATGTAATTGTGGTGAGAAAAATCATTAGAGACTATAAAGGTTAAAAGTAAATATAAAATTTTTGTTTCTTCCTCAAATAATGTTAAGAGGTTCACTATCCCTACTAAGTCTAGTGGATTTTTTTACATTGATAAACCTAGTTTTCAATAGGGAAGTTCAATTCTTGTTTCCATGAAAGCTAATGGTGTCAGTCCTATATGATCTCCTACTCACACTGATTCTATATAGGATTCTAGGTGTTGTTTAGGGTAGGTCTGTGTCATGTCTTTAACTCTAGAAGAGGTTAATCTAGTTACCAAAACCATGGTAAATGATGTTGAAGAGGACAATATCCCTATTGAGGCCATCAATCTAAGTGTCTTGAAGTTTAGAGATTGTAATACCAATCTTCTTAAGGTTGTGATTGTGGAGAAGTATGGGGTGGTTTTGGATTCCAATTCTAATACAATATAACTGTGGGATTCTTAAAGGAATCCACCTAGTAAAGTAACAAATGAAGTTAATTTTGTAAAATATGTAGAAGTAGGAATGTGCCCTCTTTTACATGTGAGAAGGAGGGTACATAACCCTTTTGAAGGTCTTTTCTTTGAAAGCATTGAGGGGTAAGGGAAAGAAGGTGTTGATTCTTCTTAAGTTGTATTACTGAAGACAATTTTTTTATGAGCTATCTAATGATGGAGGTGGGCATTGGAAGATGATCAAGACTTAGAGGAGGGGTTTTATTCCCCATTTTAGGGATGGATGAACCTCTAACCTCAATATGACCACTCGTTCCCAAGCTGGTTGAGTCCCTGAGATTGTTTAGGGTACCTTCTATCATTTTCCCCTCTTCTTTTTTTTCTTGCATTTACTCACATTAATAAAGAGGGAATGAACCTCATCATTTCAAAAACAAAAACACAAATTTAATTACAATTTAATTATATAAATAAATTAAAAATAGACTATATAAATATAAATTTATATAAATGTATACAAATATACATTAAAAATGTAGTTAAATATATTATATTAATACATTATTTAACTATATTTAAATACATTATATAAACATGTAAGATAAATATCTTTGTAATAAATAAAGTTTATAAATGTATTTATAATAAATAAATTTTATAACTGTATTTAGAATAAATTTATTATATAAATGCTTACATATACATTATATAAATAAACATGTATATATATAAATATCTATTTAAATATATAAATACTTTAAATAAATGTATCAATAAACAAATTATATATTTTATTAACCATTATATACATATGAAAAAACATATATAAGTGCATTTATAATATAATTATATAAATATATTAGAAATAAATTAAATAAATATAGTACTTTATATAAATGTGTATAAATATAAATTGAAAGGTATTTAAATTTATTATGTATATACGTTATGTAATTGTATTTAAATAAATTATACAAACATATTATATAAATATAATTATAAAAATATATTTTATAAAGTTATGTATAATAAATACCTTATATAAATAGAAATGTATTTAAATATATATTACATAAACATAAAATATATTGAGTTTCAAGTGATTAAAAAATTATCGTTAAACACAATGGAATAAATAAGAAACCCATTCCTAAGATCTCTATTCAAGAATACATTGTAACACCCCGACCCCAGTTACCCAATGTCAGTGTATTATTACATAACATTGGCATGATCACAAAAGATCAAGTCCCGAAGGACCGATTAGTTTAGTAGCCTTGGAATCACTAGATACATTCATCAGTCTTACATTACATCATAAAATGAAAACTACAACAACATAGTCTCCATAGTCCACACTCATATCCACTCATACTATCCCTACAGTTCATTCATAAATTACTTCTTCACATCCTCAGAAAAATAATACATAGAAAGGGGTGAGCTCAGATGCCCAGTAAGGATAACAATATAGCCTAAAATTTCACAAATAAGCATAAACATTTAAGGCAATGTATAACTAAAACAAAAGACTTTTAAACTTGAACTTCAGCATAATATGGAAAAGATAAAATGAAATAATTCCATTTACTCATTCACATGGATATTCTACTAATCGAATAATCACATGCAATATCAATAACCAATTTCATAATGATGGAATGCATAATGCGAGACTATCATAACCATATAGTCAAGGCCTTGTGCCAAGACTAAAAATATGATTTTGTCAAGGCCTCGTGCCAAGACACTAGTTTGTCACATGAGACCTACCGATGCATCGAGGAGCTACAACGGGCTCCACCCATCACATATTAATTCCAATGTATTCCTCATATGAACAGGTTTAAATATAACATAAACATTCATATTAAAACTAGCATATGAAATGTCAATAATTTCTCCATAAACCATGAATTGTATAAAAATAACACATCCACAGTAAAACATATCACAAAACCTTCAATACTGTATGAATTTTTTTTATCATAATAAATCAACTTCAAATAATCTTAAAATCCATCAAAGGATGTTGACATAGAGGAAATCAAAACTATTTGAGAGAAATACCTCTTTTTTTGAAATCATTTAAAAGTCACATAATTATAAAATAAAAGATTTAATTTGAAAATATCCTTATAAGCTTATAAGGTAAGATTTTACTATTTTATAATGGTGGAAAATAGCCACACCCTCCATATAAGTTAAAAAAGACATTCTTACCTTAATTCTGTCAAAAAGGTTAAAAAGGACCTTGTTTGGAAAAAGATGGAAAGATTACTTTATAAACATCTTATAAAAAGTCAAAAATGGTATAAACGACTTTAACCCATAGTAATAATGTTTTGAAATACATTTTTAAGAAACATGTATGTGGATGATAAAGAGGTCCCAGTAGATAATTACGTATAACAACCTCGGAAAATGAAGAGATTGTGAAATAAACCCTTACCTTGTACTTTTCCTTGGTCAAGGGTAGGTTAAACTCCTGTATAATAGTTAAATCATTGTTATTAAATTATACAAGAATCATATAAATATGATATCATATATGATCTTTTAATATTTCTTTGTTAATAATATTTTAGTATTATCTTCGTTTTAGGTGTTAACTGATTCGTTTTCTTTTATATGCTTTGTTACGTAAGTCGTGTTTGTTATGGATAGGTTGTATATTATTCATATCCCAAATGATATCAAGTCCTTAAACATTACTTTTAATCATCAAATGAGAATTATTCCTGAATGGATATGATGGGGAAATTAATTTCATCGTGTTCATGGAGATGGTAATCCGTACGTACGCATGAACGCTACTTCCATTTAATTTTTCATTTTAAAATGAATAAAAACCAAATGATACACAGGTATTTTATTATTATAGTATAATATAATATCTTATACATGTTACTTAATTTCATTAACACCATCCTTTATACATTCCATATATGGTATAAAAGAGTCATATCACTTTGAGGGGGTGGTAGTCCATACTTCCTCAAATGAAATTATCGTATATATATAAAACATGAAAATAGTAGTTGTATGATATAATATGGAATTAAAGAATCTTATATATAAAATAAATATCATAAATATCATTTTTAATTACATTTCCATCATAATGTCCACTATGATAGGTGGTAGGAGATAATTGAACAATCATCGTTTCGTGAGGCGTTTGGTTGCAATCCACAGAAACATTATGTTCTTCACCCATTAGATGGAGGTGTGTGTAAGTGTAGTTCGAATACTTCTCGTAAAAATATCCTGTTAGATTTAGGATACTGGTTTTGTTACAAAATAAAAGAATAAGAAGATTTTAGGGGTTGTAGAAGTAAAATAAAAGAAAAGAAGCTAAGAGAAATCGTTACCCTTACTTTAGGTATCTCCCTTTGGTTTGAACCAAAAAGAACTATTGAAGTGCCTTCTGCCTAAGGTAAGTCTTCTAGGAGAAGTAAAGGGGTGTAGGGAGATTAATTGGGTAGAGGTTGGATTATCCAAAAGGCTTGAGAGGTGTGCGGAGTTGGTTATAAGTGGTGTCCTTTTATAAGGGGGAGGAGGGGCTCTTTAGGAAATATTGAAAATATTATTTTATTATATAATTATATTCGGTTTCTAAAAGTCCAAAAATCATTAAGGAAGAAGATAAAATGACTCATGATCGAAATTAAATCATAAATAAGAATTGGACAGGTTTTGGGTATTATTTTAGTCTTTATAATCTTATTTATTTAAATCATATATTAATGAGGTAAACACTACATCATTATTGTGTCATAAATAAATTAGTTTATTAGATGTCTAAAAATTATAAAAAAATACCATAATGTAGGAAATCGTTTTATATTTATAATGAATATTTATAGTCTAAAAGATAACATATATAACCTTATGTAAAAATTGTTTTTCTAAAAGATATATGCTTATGTCATTTTTGTGTTTACTTTAACTTAATTAATATAAAGTGTCGTTATCACTTACAAGTGGCTCCATGGGGTCCCAAAATTGACCCAAAGATGCCCATGGTTGGAAATGTATCAACCAATAGGGTTAGGACACGTTTTATGATAATTTATCATTATTATAATATTATTTTGTACCTTTTTTTACCGAATTTACTCTTTAACCACGGTAAACAAAATATTTACCGAAGTAATTATTCAAAATGTCTAAAAATAAAAGTTACCTATTTATGCAATTTGGTCCTCCTGGTTCTAAATATGGAATCCATTTTTATAAATTCAAAACAGATAAGTGGTAGAAATTAATTTAAAATTAATTCCCGCTGTCAAAACAAAAAGTGTGTTTTTAAGAAATAATAACTATCAAAAGAGTGACACTTGTTTATATCCAGTTTAAATGTGAAATTATGTCCAATGACCAAAATTGTATATAATGGAAAAAATATATTCTAAATATACTTTAAAATCAATCAAATTCATAATTTATCACTATTATTTATTTTGATTAAAAAAGTTGTTTTTAATTAAAATTTAGTAATTTTCACTATTCATCAAAATATGAAAGTTTTCAGAAAAATATCAAAATTTTACCCTAGGATAATTTGGATATTATGAATTCAAAAATGAAGTCTATTTTGAGAGATAAAATTTATAAAATTTCAAAAAGTGGGTATTACTATTCATAATGACTAGTTTGATTGGTCACGGTGTGTTAGAATCTGGAAGTTGCGTACAATGCAAGCTATTGCATTATTCAAAGGGAAACGTACCATGGAAGCTTAGGGTGTTACATTCTACCCTCTAAATAATTTCATCCTCGAAATTTCTAGAATATTACTACATAAATGACTCAGGTGGTTCTTCATCATAAGTTTCTCGGGTTCCCACGTTGCCTCTTCCATCTTATGGTTTCTCCGTAGAACTTTCACCTGATGAGTTGTCCGGTTTCTCAGCACTTATTCTCTTATATCAAGAATCCTGATGGGCTCTTCTCAATATGATAGATCAGGTTCTAGTTCTAATTCCTCATAGGTGAGTACATGCGTTGGGCCAGACATGTATTTTCTCAACAATGATACATGGAACACATCGTGAACTTTGGAGAGATTTGGCGGCATTGCCAAATGATAAGCTACAACCCCAATTCGTTATATAATTTCAAAAGGTCCTATGTACCTGGGACTCAATTGACCCTTCTTACTGAAACATATATCTCCCTTCCATATAGATACCTTCAAGAAAACATGATCTCTTACCTGAAATTCGAAATCCTTCCTTCGGTTATCTGCATAGCTCTTCTTCCTACTTTGAGCTGATTTGATGTGGTTTTGGATTAACTTCACCTTTTCCATCGTTTCATCCACCAGTTCAGGGCCTACAAGTTTTCTTTCACCAATATCATCCAAACAGGTTGGTGTGCGGCATCCCTTTCCCTATAACGCTTCATACGGTGCCATCCGAATACTTGAATAGAAGCTATTGTTATAGGAAAATTCTACCAGAGGTAAATATTAATCCCACATACCCTGAAAGTCAAGTGATCATGATCTCAACATGTCTTCTAAGGTTTGAATAGCCCGTTCTGATTGTTCATATATTTCAGGGTGGTAGGAAGTGCTCAAATTAAGTTCAGTATCCAGGTCTTTCTGAAGACTTTTCCAGAATCTTGATGTGAAACGTGGATCACAGTCAGAAACAATCGATATGGGTACTCCATGAAGTCTCACAACTTCATTAATATATAGTCTTGCTAGACGTTCAAGTGTTAAATCCTCCCTTATATCAAGAAAATGTGCTGACTTGGTAAGATGATCAATAATGACCCATATTGCATCATTCCTTCTAGGATTCTTTGGTAGTCCCATGGAAAAGTCCATCTTGATATTATCCCATTTCTACTCAGGTATGGGAAGAGGTTTCATGACTCCTCCAGGCTGTTGCCTTCCAACTTTCACTTGTTGAAAAATAGTACATCTTGACACAAATTCAGCAATATCCCTCTAAATGTTGTCCCACCAAAAATGTTCCTTCAAATCTATATACATCTTGGTGCTCCCAGAGTGTATAGATAAATTGGAACTATGATCATCGTCTAACAATTCCCTTTTTAGATCAGGTATATCAGGAACACAAATTCACTTCCCAAATTTCAAAATTCCATCTTCATAAATATAGTCATTCAATCTCCCATCATTCACAGCTTTAATCTTATTTTAAAATTCTTTATCATTGGTCTGAGAACTCTTTATCCTTTGTAGTAAATATTTTTTGGCAATCATTTGAAAAAGTATCGACATTTCACCTTCCATGGTTATTCCCATATCCAACATTACTAGATCCATGAAAATAGGATCCCTCTCAACTCTCATCTTGTTCAAAACTCCATGATCCTTTCTGATCAAAGCATCTTCCACCTTATTTTCCTTCCCCAGGTGGTAGTGTATCACGAAATCATAATCCATGAGTAGTTCAAGCCATCTACTTTTCCTCATGTTGAGTTCTTTTTGTGAGAAAATATACTTCAAAATCTTGTGATCAGTATAAATATCACATTTTTCACCATAGAGATAGTGTCTCCAAATCGTAAAAGGAAAGATTATAGCTGCTAACTCAAGATCATGAGTAGGATAGTTTTTCTCATGAATTTTTAGCTATTGTGATTCATAGGCAATAACCCTATCATTCTGTATAAGGACACAACCAAATCCTTTCTTCGATGCATCACTATAAATAACGAACCCATCATTCCCCGATGGTAGAGTCAATATAGGAGCATTGTCTAATATTATCTCCAGTTCATCAAAAAATTATTCACACTCTTTTTTCCAAACAAATTTAACCCCTTTTTATGTGAGCTTCATTAATGTGTTAGCTAATCGGGCAAAATTCTGGACGAATCATCGATAATAACCTGCTAATCCAATAAAATTGTGTACCATGGTTATACTCGTTGGTGTTGTCCATTATTTGATTTCCTTGGTCTTAGAAGGATCAACAGAGATTCCATCCTTAGAGACAATATTTCCAAGAAAAGAAATATCTTGAAGACAGAATTCGCATTTGCGAAACTTCCCATATAATTCATGTCTTCTCAGAGTCTTTAGGATAATGCGCAAGTGATTTTCATTATCTTTGTACCTTTTAGAGTATACCAAGATATAATCAATAAATACCACTACAAAATCATTGAGATATTAGTTGAAAACTCTATTCATTAGATCCATGAAAACAGAGGGTGCATTAGTCAACCCAAAAGGCATTATTGTAAACTCATAATGCCCGTACCTGGTTCGAAATTCTGTCTTCGGAATGCATTCCTTCTTCACACACAACTGATGGTATCCAGATCGAAGTTCAATCTTTGAAAATTATTTAGCTCCATGCAGTTGGTCAAATAAATCATCAATGCAAGGTAGGGGATACTTGTTCTTTATTGTTATAGCATTGATCTCCCTGTAGTCGATACATAACCTCATAGATCCATCTTTCTTCTTAACAAAAAGGACAGCGGCTCCCCATGGAGAAACACTAGGGAGAATAAATCCCTTATTACTCAATTACTCTAGTTGTTTCTTTAGTTCCACTAATTCCACAGTTGCCATTCTATAAGGGGTCTTCGATATGGGCCTTGATCTAGGAATTAAATCAATGGAAAACTCAATTTCTTGTTCTAGAGGATGTACTGGTAAATCCTATGGAAAAACATCAATGTATTCTCTCACAATAGTTACATATTCTATTTGAATATTACCTCCCTTAATCATAATCATTTCCTTCTCTTCCTCCCCAATAATTGAATTTAGTTGAGATACTGGGGTGGATCTAGGTAAGAATCGGGCGGTGATGATTCTGCTCTAAAGATAAGGTGTTCATGATCATCATCCAAAAAAATTGTAACCTCCTTCTTATTACAATAAATTCTTGCATCATGGTCCGAAATCTAATCCATACCAAGGATTATATCAAATTCAATCATGGGTATGATGATGAGATCAGCAGATAAAAAACATTTATATGACCTAATGGGAACGGACCCACAGAACATTGTAGGAATGATACTTACCTTAGGAGTTTTAACTGACAACTCTCTTGTTAAATCAAATTGGAAATATCTAATTTTTGTAGAAAACTGGGAAGATATGGAACAATGCGATGATCCAGAATCAAATAATTCATTTTCTAAACTCGAGGAAACCATTAAATTACCTGCCACCACGTCTTTCAGAGCTTCTACCTCAGTAGTAGTGATAGCATAAGCTTGGCCTTTATCCCTTGGACTTTTATAAGGTATGTTCCCCTGAATATTAGGAAATTCATTTGTATAATGTTCCATATCCCTGTAGTTGTAGCATTGAACATCATTATCTTCCTTCTTCTCCTTGCAATCACGAGCTTGTTGGCCTTTTTCACCACATTTTTAACAGACTCCCATTCCTTTCGAGCAAGTATCGGGGAGTTTATTCCCACATTTACTATAGTATGGATAATACACTTTTCCCTTCTTCCCTTTATTTCCATTTCCAAAGTGATCAGAAGATCTCTTCTTCTATTACTTTGCTTTAAAGTCGTATGACTTCAAGAATTCTTTTTCTATCTTGATAGCACATGAGACAATATCTTCGTACGATGAGAAGGATTGGGACACTAATTCTTGACGAAAAAATGGTTTTAACCCATCAAAGAAATGATCAATCTTTCTTCTTGGGTTGCATATATAATCTCCATCATACCTTGTTAACCTTGTACAGTTAGCCTCATACTTTGCGACATTCTCATCCTCTTTTTATCTCAGACTCAGAAATTTCCTTTCCATATCCGCTCGATGGTCATGAGAAAAGTAGTTTTCTAAGAAAATATCTTTGAACTCCCTCCATTCCATATTTGATACTTCATCATCTTACTTTGTGTTTTGAATAAATGACCACCATTGTTCAGCATCTCCAGTGAGGCGGTAAACTGCCATGATAACTTTTTCCCTTTCACTACTCCCCAAGGCATGGAATATTTTCTCTAAGGAATTTATCCATTTCTCAGCTAATAAAGGATTTTTAATCCCATTTAATGTTGTTGTTTGTTTCCTCATTAAGCGATCTAACATTGATCTTCCAGGTTGCGGATCAGGGTGCTCCATACGGGTAAAGTTATTATTCATAACCTAAGTGAGTTGTCTCAGTATGGTGATAAGCTGATCAACACCAGTTTTATCACCAGCTCCACTATAATTATCTTGATCAGGTGGGAAATCCCTACATGGATTTCGTGCATTGATACAGTTCCATTCTTTCAACTAGGCGCCATTTCTAAACAATGGCATAAAATAGATCAGTTTATGAATCAAATTACATAATTATATACTTGTAAAACACTTAACATAAATTAAACTATTTATGGATATAATCCATAATCATAAAAAAAATTCTTTGAGGAAGTATATACTCATAAACCATTTATAATTGTTTTTAAAGAAAATGAGAATTATCCTAAGCATATCCCCTGGGAGTGTCGTAACCAAGAGTGCAACAAGGCCTATTGTTGTGCACATGTTCCTGTTTGAGTTTAGCTCAAAGCGGTGTTTTTAGGGTTTACCCCTAGGTACATCTGTGCTAGATCTTCCACTACCTGCTCGTATCTAGACAGGTATTTATTTCTAGGAAAACTCACAAAATCTCTATAATACCAAAATTCTAGGAAGTTCTTCTATACAAATCCTCAAAGTCCATCATAGTTCTATGTGTTCTAATCAGAGTTTATCTAAATCTAGCTTCCAAGGTTTGTACTAAACTTTCTCTGATACCAACTGTAATGCCCTGACCCCAATTATCCAGAGTTGGTGCATTTTTACATAACATTGGCATGATCACAAAAGTTCAAGTCCCAAAGGACTGATTAGTTTAGTAGCCTTGGAATAACTAGATACATTCATCAGTCTTAAATTACATCATAAAATGAAAACTACAACAACATATTATCCATAGTCCACACTAATATCCCCTCATACTATCCCTTCATGTAATTCATAAATTACTTCTTCACATCCTGGAAAAAATAAAACATAGAAAGGGGTGAGATCAAATGCCCTGTAAGGATAACAATATCACGAAAACTTTCATAAATAATCATTAACATTGAAGACAATGTATAACTAAAACAAAAGCCTTTTAAACTAGAACTTCAGCATAATATGGGAAATATAAAATGAAATAATTCCATTTACTTATTCACATGGATATTCTACTAATCGAATAATCACATGAAATATCAATAACCACTTTCATAATGATGGAATACATAATGCCAGACTATCATAACCACATAGTCAAGGCCTTGTGCCAAGACTAAAAATAAGATTTTGTCAAGGCCTTGTTCCAAGACACTAGTTTGTCTCATGAGACCTTCTGATGCATCAAGGAGCTATAGCGGTCTCCACCCATCACTTATTAATTCCAATGCATTCCTCATATGAACAGGTTTAAGCATAACATAAAGATTCGTATAAAAACTAGCATACGAAATGTCAATAAATTCTCCATAAACCATGAATTGTATAAAAATAACACATCCATAGTAAAACATATCACAAAACATTAAATACTATATGAATGTTTTTATCATAATAAATGAACTAAAAATAAGCTTAAAATCCATCAAAGGATGTTGACATAGATGAAATCAACACTATTTGAGAGAAATATCTCCTTTTTTTAAATCATTTAAAAGTCACATAATTATAAAACAAAAAATTTACTTTGAAAATATCCTTATAATATTGTAAGGGAAGCTTCAACGATTTTATAATGGTGGAAAATAGCCGCACCCTCCGTATAAGATAAAAAATACATTCCTACCTTAATTCTGTCAAAAAGGTTAAAAAGGAACTTGTTTGGAAAAAGACGGAAAGATTCCTTTATAAACATCTTATAAAAAGTCAACAAGGGTATAAATGACTTTAACCCATAGTAATAATGATTTGAAATTAATTTTTAAGAAACATGGATGTGGATGATAAAGAGGTCCCAGTAGATAATTACGTATAAACAACCTCGGCTAATGAAGAGAATGTGAAATAAACCCTTACCTTGTACTTTTCCTTGGTCGAGGGTAGGTTAACCTCCTATATAATAGTTAAATCATTATTATTAAATTATACAATAATCATATAAATATGATATCATATATGAACTTTTAATATTGCTTTGTTAATAATATTTTAGTATTATCATCATTTCAGGTGTTAACAGATTCTTTTTCTTCTATAAGCTTTGTTACGTAAGTCGTGTTTGTTATGGATAGGTTTTATCCTATTCATATCTATAATTATATAAAGTACTTAAAAATTAATTTTAATCATCAAATGAGAATTATTCTTTAATGGATATGATGGGGAAATGAATCTCATCGTGTTCGTGGAGATGGTAATCTGTAGGTACGCACGAACGCTACTTCCATTTCATTTTTCAATTTAAAAGGAATAAAAACCAAATAATAAATAGGTATATTATTATTCCATTATAATATAATATCTTATATATGTTACTTATGTTCATTAACACCATCCTTTATACATTACATGTATGGTCTAAACGAGTCATGTCACTTTGAGGGGGCTGTAATCCACACTTCCTCAAATGAAATTATCGTATATTTATACAATAGGAAATAAATAATGGTATGATATAAAATGGAATTACAGAAGATTATATATAAAATAAATATCATATTTAATTACATTTCCATCATAATGTCTACCATGAGAGGTAGTAGGAGATAATTGAACAATCATCGTTTTGTGAGGTGTTTGGTTGCCATCTAGAGAAACATTATGTTCTTCACCCATTAGATGGAGGTGTGTGTAAGTGTATTTAGAATAATTATAATAAAAATATTCAAGTATATTTAGGATACTTTATTTGTTACAAAATAAAAGAATAAGAAGAGTTTAGGTGTTGGAGAATTAAAATAAAAGAAAATAAGCTAAGAGAAATCGTTACCTTTAATTTGGGCAACTCCCTTTGGTTTGAACCAAAACGGACTCTTGAAGTGCCTTCTGCCTAAGGTAATGCTTCTAGGAGGAGGATAGGGATTTAGGGAGCTTAATTGGTCAGAGTTTGGATGATCAAAAATGCTTTAGAGGTGTTAATAATTAGTTATAAGTGATGTCCTTTTATAATGGGGAGGAGGGGCTCTTTAAGAAATATTGAAAATATTATTTTATTATATAATGATATTCGGTTTATAAAGGTCCAAAACTCATTAAAAATGAAACTAAGATGACTCATGATCTAAATTAAATCATCAATAAGAATTGGACAGGTTTTGGGTATTATTTTAGTCTTTAAAATCTTATTTTTTTAAACATTTATTAATGAGGTAAACACTACATCATTATTTTGTCATAAATAATTTATTTTATTAGATGTCTAAAAATTATAAACAAAATACCATGATGTAGGAAATCATTTTAGATTTCTAATGAATATTTATATTCTAAATGATAACATATATAACTTTATGTAAAAATTGTTTTTCTAAAAGATATATGCTTATGTCATTTTTGTGTTTACTTTAACTTAATTAATGTAAAGTGTCATTATCACTTACAAGTGGCTACATGGGGTCCCCAAATCAACCCAAATATGCCAATTGTCGGATATTTATCAACCAATAGGGTTAGTAAACGTTTTAGGATAATTTAATATTATAATAATATTATTTTATTTACCCTTATTTACCGAATTTAACTTTTAACCACGGTAAATAAAATATTTACCGAAGTAATTATTCAAAATGCCTAAAAATAAAAGTTTCTATTTACACAATTTGGACCTTCTGATTATAAATATGGAATCCATTTTTATAAATTCAAAATACATAAGTGACAAAAATTAATTTAAAATTAATTCCCACTGTCAAAACGAAAAGCGTGTTTTTAAGAAATAATAACTATCAAACGATTGACACTTGTTTATGTCCGGTTTAAATGTGAAATTATGTCCAAAGAAAAAAATTGTACTAATAGGTAAAAATATATTCTAAATATACTTTAAAATCACTCAAATTCATAATTTATCACTATTAATTATTTTAATTAAAAAAGTTTTTAATTAAAACTTAGTAATTTTCATTATTCATCAAAATATGAAAGTTTTCAGAAAAATACCGAAATTTCATCCTAGGATAATTTCGATATTACAAATCCAAAAATGAAGTCCATTTTGAAAGATAAAATTTATAAAATTTTGAAAAGTGGGTATTACTATTCATAACGGCTAGTTTGATTGGTCACGGTGTGTTATAATCTCGAAGTTGCGTACAATGCAAGCTATTGCATTATTCAAAGGAAAACGTACCATGGAAGCTTGGGGTGTTACATACATAAAACTAAAATATAAATAAAATAAAGAAAGCGATCGTCCATACCATTCACCAATGAATACAACTACATTTGTATTTTTCATGCTTCGTAAAGATCATGAAGCAATAACCAAAATACATCCCTCCTCTTTGGCGTATCCATGGATTGTACCAAATCACATGTAAAATTGGTTGGACCATTCTCTCTCACTCTTAGGATATGTAATGTCTAATGATGTAAATTGAGAATAATAATAGATATTATAGGGAGGGAGAAATGACTAGGTCTTGGGAGATTCTTGGTGATCCAATATCATGAAGAACATATCCTTTTATAGAATTTCAAGAAAATCTGATGTGAACAAGAATTATCTTCTATGTGACCTATTAATGCATGCAGTTATATTGGTTGTAGCCCTTTGACCATGAAATATCCCACGATTTCATCATATAAAATTATTTATTAATGATAACCTACATAGTAATATTTTAACATTAACCTTTAAAATTTCACTATCATGAAATATGTTATTCTATAAAAGATTTATACAATATATCCATATCATATTGAGAGATATGGCCAAACCAAATAGTATCAAATGACTTTTGAAAAACGAACCTCATGATTAGTGGGGAATCACTTAGAGTGGGGGTGAATCAATGATTTCAATTCCTTTTTAAGTTTCTTTTTAAACCATCCTTTGGAAACTATTAAAGAGAATATTATATTTCTGTCTTACAAACTCTAATGAACACACATATAAGGTTCAATAGATTCACAAGGTGCACTACTAAAAATAAGAACCATCCCTTTAGAATGATCCAAAATCAATTGATATTATACAGTCCACTTATTTCATTATATGGAATACAAATGGCTAGGGTTAATTATTTAAATCATGTTACAAAAAGGTCTTATAATTGTATAAATTTATTCTACAGTGATGCAAAGAAATATAAATTGATTTAAAAATCAAGAGATTCTTTATATAAACAAGACTTACAATAAGTTATATTGGTGTTCTTTCTTCATAATCATCATCCACTTTCATATAAGCATTTATCTTCATCCTATTCTTTTATTTTTTCTGAATAATCTCCATAATTTTCATTTTAACACATATTAATATTTTCACACAACACTATTCAATATATTTTTATTCCATTATTAGTAATAATATTCATGATCAAGTCTAATTTTTAAGTTAAAATTATAATTTGCATCTTACTACAATCAAAATAAAATTCTTCTCTATTAAATCAGTAAATGTCATTGTATAAAAATATAAATTTTGAATTCAAATTCAAATGCTAGGATATTAACTATTTCTAACTTCTTATAAACTTATTCTCAAATTATTTTGATTCATATTTGAGCCTTTTGATAATCGCAACCATTTATGTAACCATATATTTTGTATCATCCCGAATTGAATCATTGAATAATAGTAGCCAAACTAGTTATCCACATGGTCTCAAGTACGGCTCCCTATATGCCAGAGGTTGATGACTAGAACTGAGGGTCTAATTGTTTTATAATAGAGATAATATAACCTTTGTATTAGTAATAAACATAGAGGAACCATAAACAAAGTAAATAAAATAAAAGATAATAATAACTTAAAAATTATAATAAATATATAACCTTGATTGAGCTAACTAATACCACCATACATGAACATACATATTCATAATAAAGCAGTCAACATACAATGGGTTCAAACTACAAGTCTAGATAGATAAAAAATTAAATAAATAACAAAATATGCAACTTCTATAGGAATATTGGGTACAATTTTGGCCCCCAACTCCATTTCAATCCCTAGTACATAGTAGGCAATAATAAGAAGCAAAATCTGAGTCCAAACATGTAGTTAGAAGATCATTATGGGTGCTAAACGACATCCTGAACAAGGTGTGAGTAAAATTTAGCAAGCCATGAAAAAGGTGACTAATGTATAATCTATCCAGTGTATATAAAATAAATAATTATCTAGATATAAAGATAAGAAACATAATGATTAAAAAAAACATGTACCCACTCGAGTATCCCATAGAACACCCAAAAGAACATAATTTTTTTTTTCTGAATCCAAAATATCTCTAGAAATCCAATCATATATATATATACATGAAGATTCATAAAAAACATTAATATACATAATTGAGGACCTGAGGCTTCATACCCATGAATCCTCATAAGGATATCGTAAAAGTATCATACTTTAAACAAGGGAATCCATGCCCAATGATCTAATTGAACGATAAGGGATGCCATGCCCAATGTATCAATAAACGATAAGGGACTCCATAAAAAAATTCCAATAAATGATTCGATATTCCCTTCCCAATTTCCTAATAAAGGATAAGGGATGCAATTACCAATGTCTCAACAAATGTTAAGTGATGGAATTCCCAATTTCTCGATAAATGATAAGGGAATATATGACCAATGTCTCAATTAATGATAAGGGACTCCATGCCCAATGTCTTGATAAATGATAATGGACACAACACCAAATGTCTCAATAAATGATAAGGGATGTCATTCCAAATGTCTCATGTTGAGGGAGAAAGAAGTGTCATGTCCAACACTTCCCTTAACCATAAAAAACATCCAATTTATATGAAATAATAATAATAATAATAAGGCATTACCTTCAATAATTTAATTTAATCCAAGGGATGCTTCTACAACCGTTAAATATTTTTGATAAAGACAAGGTCCTAAGGAAATTTCATGCCAACAATATGATTCATCAAGGTCATTTAATTTATTAACTCATTTAAAAGTAATAAAGAGGCCTTGTTAATATATATTCCATATATCCATTAAGTAAATAAAATAGAAAATTGTAATCTACTTGCCATATCGTAAGATTTTTTATTAGATTTTTTTAGTCTAATTCAAGGGTGGAATTGTTCTCATTGCATGTATATGATGTTATGGAACTTTTCACCACCTAGAGGTGATCGGTAATGCACCTTAGGGTAGTTGAGTGCTAGTTCAGGAATCTAATGGATTGATGGTTTATGATGGTTTGTAACATAATTCTTCTAGGGATGAGCATAATACTTCTTTCATTGTGCATAATTATTTGAATTTAAGCCTTGATAAACATAATAATTTTAAGTCCTCAATATAAGGCTTCAACACTTTGTGAAAACCAAAAGTTTCTACTAGATAAAAAATTGAGTTTTCAGATTTTTAATATGATAAATATGAGATTATTTGTGATGATTAAAGAACTAATCATTCATGGTATAATGTAACGACCCAAACTTTTATCAATGAAAATTAATCTTTATATAATTAAATGTATTATTACGTAAAATGGTTATATAAATCATATTAACTTCCTTAGTTTTATGTTTTTGGATTTTAAAATACCGTTAATAATTGTTACCATTGCTAATATATTCATTGAACAGTGACCACATGATAAGTATAAATATAGGGCTCTAACAAATCCAATTTACTCAAACAAAGGAAGTGATGGCCTCATCCAGTAGAATTGATCCATATGAATCCCATTTGATGGAGTTTGTAAAGAAGTTCGCGTCACTTGGATTCTCTTTTGACCAAGCCCAAGCCTAGTTTAAACCTGTTAAGCTTGAATAAAACCAACTACGAGATAAGTGGAAGTTAATAGAGATTACCACCCGAGCAATGTTATCTGAGCCTCCCGAAGAGTACCACCATGCACCTTACCCTTAGGTATTATGAGGGTGTTATAAGGGGTTATGTAACAAGACCCTATCACTATGATTATGTACATTAGTTTTTTATAGAATAAAGAATATACATTCATTTTATTATTGTTACTTTGTAAATGGGTTTTAAAGGACAAATTGTATTTTTAGTTAATATTCAATTAAGGAATATATTTTGATGAATTAATGGATTTTTGAATTAAATAATATTTTAATAAAATATTATTACTAAATTACTTTTTATTAAATATAAATGGTTATATAATTTTTATAAATACAATTGAAATTTTAATTATAGTTTGAAAGCTGTTTTTGTCAAAACCCATGAATTTTCAATAAATATCAGTTTTTATTTTAAAAGTAGAAATTTACATAATTAGAAAATTATTTAGATAAAATTAATATCATTTTTAAAATCAGGACATCAAAATTATCCAACAGTTAATGTTTCATAATTTTATGAGACAATCAATTTCTTGAGTAAAAATTAAATACCGTTTAAATATATAATGTGTTTTATGACTTCATAATGACCCAATAGTGACGTAATAAAATAATATAAGTGGGTTTTTCAGAAAATATATGTTTTAACTTTAAAATAATGTGATTTTAGGTTTGTTTGATTTATTTTACAGAGATTTAGTGGACCCTCCAAGACTTGTAAAATATTTTAACATTTAAAATGATTTCCTTGGGAGTGTGACTCACCTCCACATGAGAAAGCCGAATATTTTAATAAGTTCATACCATGGCCATATAAAATAATAATTCCACTCCAATTTGGAAAAAACCATGGTCAATAACCATGGGATGGTTTGTGGTTTTGATTATTTTAATGTGTAGTGTCCTAAACCTAAATAATAAAGAATTCTCTACCTTTTCCTATATAAACCCACCCAAGATCCCACTTCCCTTCACTAAAAACCTTTTTATCTAGACCAAACCCTACCCACATATCTCTATAATCCTACAAGGGTTCCCCAGGCTCCTAATAAGCCTCTCTCAATCCACTCCTAAGCCTTTGGGATCACACTTCCATGTAAGGGATTTCTTCCTTTCTCACTTTTTTCCAAATTTGTTTATATTGTTATACCATTTTTTTTCAATTAGAAATGTTGGTGTATGATTTATAACCTCCACCATACTTACCTACTGAAGTTTTAATGATGATATACCTCTTTATATCTTATTAATGTATCTCATTCACACCCGTTACCATGCTGAAATTCTGTAAGGAATTTCTCTATTCTCATTTGCATTCAAGAAATTATTTTATTTTATGCATATAAATTCCATTAGGTATGTTGGAACATGTATATTTATAACCCCCTTACGGTCCATTTAAAGTAAATATAATGATATAACCCTTTATCTCTCATCAACCATTTATATGACTTCTCATGTCACACTGTTATGCTACCGAAATTGCTCCGCAATTCTCCAAGCCAAAGTCATTATGTAGTGAATACCATGCCCATTTATCTATTAAGGGTATTAACCTTTATGCACATTTTATTATTTATTATAGAGTTTCATTTATTAATTATACATTACTTTATCATGTAATAAATAATAATGTCTAATGAATCCATGTTGTATGATCTTTGTGGCACACTAATACATGGAATGAGATAATTAAGAAGGGCGCGCCCTGATAGCACTCCAATGCATTAGGTAAAGAATAGTATCATGATAAATCATGTGAAATGAGATTATATTCATGATAATTCATGTGCACTTGGGTTTTACTCTTGCTAATTAATGTTCAATGAGGATTTTGTCATGCTCCATGTGCAATTAGCCTTGTCTCATGCTAATATCATGTTAAATGTTGTTGCCACATATCCATGTTATGATAATCATGCTATATCATGCCTTTATGTTCATGTTTCCTTTGCACTCCATTGATATTCATATTTCCTAAAATGTGATGTATTATTCATGTTATGAATTGCTTACTCCCTTACTAGGATTTATAGATCACCCTTTTCACATGTATGTCCACAGGTAATCCCATGCATTGCTAAGTACGAGGGAATATTGTGGTCATGTAATGGAAGTTTTCAATAAATATGTTATAATTTTATGTTATATGTTGTTATGTAATGTTCCTAATTTCTAAATACACAAGACCTATCAATTTCCAGAGTCGTCTTAAGTTCATGTTTATGTAATAAATCATGTTTAAGGGTGTAATAAAGAGCATGGTTGTTATAGTTGGTATCAAAGGATGGGTTTAGTTATTTTTGGGATTAGGATTAGAAAAAACTACTGAAATTCTTAGGGATAAGAGTTTGAATAATAAAAACATCCCTAAATTTTTGTGAGTATTGATTAAGTGGTTTATCAGTAAAATACATCCATGTCTGGATACGAGCAGGTAGAGGCCGCTCTGGCACATATGTATCTAGGGGTAAAACCAAAAAACATCACTTTGAGATAGACTCAAACAGAAACTGGTGCATAACAACTAGCTTTTCTGCACTCTTTCTTATGAAAATCACAGGGGATAATCTTTGGTAAATCCATAAGATTAGTATGAACCATTATTAAGGGAACATAAAAAATTCCCCTAAAAATATATATTGGGAAGTAGATCATGGATAACATAGATTGAAGCCTACAAATTTATAAGTTAAGGAAATAAATGTAATTTATAAGTTATCCCTTTTTGTCTTTGGATTCCCCTTTATGTGTTACCCCTAACTTTACTTTTATTCCATCCAATAACCGATAATAGGAGGACTCAGGATAACAACCGATGTGAAGATCAATGTGATGACCATTCTAATGAGATGTACTATCTGATGGGAGGAGGAATTACAGAAGTTGTCATGATACTCTCTTAGTTAACTAAAGTTTTGAATAGAAACATGGGTCAAGAGGAACTTCCAACCCCCCTAAGAAAGAAGAAGTTGCAATCGAGATCTTTACAAGACAATGGCCTCCAACTTTTAGTGGATAATCTAATCCCACAATTGTCGAAAAATGGATCAACTCCATTGAAAACATCTTCTCCATCCTTCAATGTTCTGAATAAGATGATGTTCTTATGGCTACTTATCATATGGAGGGTGAAGATGATTAATGGTGGACATTGATCAAAAATGAAAATCCTAAGTAAGACATCAAGGTGTTAGAATGGAAGGATTTCAAGAAAATGTTTTTCGATAAATATTTTCCTTGCACCCTTTCTCTTAAGATGGAAAGGGACATTCTTTCCCTCAAGTAAAAAGACAAAGAATCCATCAGATCGTACGAGGCAAACTTCATAAGGCTTGCACGATATACATCTAGCTTTGTTGTTACCCCTGAATGCAAGTTTGACAGCTTCTTTGGTGGTATAAGACCTATACTATGGAAATCCCTAATGATCCATGACTTTTATAGCTATGAATAAATTGTCCGATGTGACCTCAAAATCGAAATGAAGATCGGTGAATCTTAGGGGTATCATGGGGATAAGAATCATAAGGTGGAATTTAATTCTAGCAGTTCGATGGATAAATCCAACGGTGTGAAGAAATTCTAGAACTCCAATTTCCAAAGGCATGGAAAGAAGAACCCCAGAAATTGCCTGAAGGGGACAAGGAAATTCTTTTGGTGTGGAAGAGAAGGACACCTGGCTATTAACTGTCAACAAGAAAAACCCTCTACTGCGACAGAGGATAGGAATTCTCTGTTTGACCTGCAACGCACTATTCATTGGTTCAACTACAAAGAACCAGAGAAATTTGAAAACCAATTCCGTAAGAAAAGGGTTTTTGGAGGCCACCAACAACCTAAAAGGAATAAAGGGAGAGATGTTTTCATCTTTACCACCGAAGAGAATCCCGAAAATGAAATGGTGACAGGTAGGATATTTATTCATTCAAGAATAGAGGATATAATTTTTTATTCTGGTTCTACGCATTTTTTTATATCCTGAAAGTTTAGGAGAACAATCCCAACACCACCAAAAATCATGGAAGGAAAGATGTCTATGAGAACAAAAAATGGGGTAATCATTGCATCCCATGAATATAAATCCTATCATATCATAATTTGTGGATTGAAAATCCTAGATAAACTCATTATAATCCCTCTAGTGGAATTTGATTCAATCCTTAGCATGGATTAAGATTCCCTATATAGAGCCTATATAAATTGTTGTGAGAGGGAAATAACTCTCCGGATGGAGAATCGACCCCCGATTCTATTCCGGTGCAAGGAGGAGGATGAATGTTCTTTAGAACCATCATCTCAAGCAAGGATACTACTGCCCTATGAGAATGCGTATCTTTCTCAGATGATTGAGTCTAAGTAAGAAACCATCATTGAAGGCATTCCTATTGTGAGGGTATTCATTGAAGTGGTTTTTAAATAATTTCCTATTCTTCCTCCTAGAAGAGATATTGAATTCTCAATTGATCTTATACCTAGGGGATTTACAATATCCCAGACTCTATATAAAATATCTTTTATAGAGCTTGATGAGATGAAGAAACAACTACAAGAGAATCTAGATAAAGAGTTTATACACCCAAGTGCTTCACCATGGGGTGCACCAGTCATCTTCGTCAAGAAGAAGGATGGGTCAATGCGCCTTTTCATTGATTATCATGAGCTCAAAAAAAATCATGATAAAGAAAAAGTATCCTCTTCCAAGAATTGATAACTTGTTTGATCAACTACAAGGAGAACAATACTTCTCCATGTTGGATCTGTGGTTAGGATATTATCAAGTAAGGTGGAAGAAAGAGGATATCCCCAAGACTATTTTTGTACAAGATACGGGCACTAAGAATTCATATAAATTCCTTTAAGACTCACTAATTCTCTAAAAAAAATCATAGACTTAATGAATATATTATTTAGAGATTACCTTGAAATTGTTTTGGTAGTCTTTATAGATTATATTATAATATACTCCAAAACCAAGGAGGATCATTAGGAGCATCTAAGAACTGTACTAGAGTCCTTGCGAATGGAGAAACTATATGAAAAGAATAGAAAGTGTGAGTTTTGGTTGAATGAGGTATCATTATTGGATCATATCATCATAGGCAATGATATTTCTATGGATTCCTCCAAGAAAACTATAATTGAGGGATGGCCGACGCCAATATTGATAGCGAATATCCATAGTGTCCTGGGGTTAGCTGGATATTGTCACCGATTTGTTAAAAACTTCTCACGATTGTCCAATCCTCTTACTAAGCTAATTTAGAAGGGCGTAAAGTTTTATTGGAGTGATGAATATGAAGATATCTTCAAGGAGTTGAAAAGGGGGCTTATCCCAGCACCCATTCTCATACTACCAACAAGTGGATAATGTCTTGTGGTATTCAATGATTCTTTAAAGAAGGGAAGGGAATGTGTGTTGATGAAAAATGACAAAGTCATTGCCTATGCTTCAAGGAAATTTAAAGTTCATGAGAATAACTATCCAACACATGATCTAGAGTTGTCTGCGCTAATCTTCAATTTAAACATTCGTTGACATTACCTCTTTGGAGAGAAGTGTGGAATATATACGGACCACAAAATCCTCATGTATATATTCACACATAAAGAGTTGAATATGTGCCAACGAAGATAGTTAGAACTGATAAAAAACTAAGATTTCTCAATCCATTACCACCCTAGGAAAGCGAACAAGGTGGCAGATTCTCTAAGTAAAAAGGACCCAACAATTCTATCATTGATGATAATTGAAAAGGATCCAATCTTCTTATATTTTATGAATATAGACATGATAATCATAAATAAGGGAATATCATCAATAATTTCACAAATGGTCTCTCAATCATATCTTTTGGAAAGGTTAAAGGATGCTTAAAAAGATGATGTGGGAATTTAGAAGAAAGTGGAAACTATTAAAAAAATAAAATCCTCAAATTTCAATATTAATGAAGAAGGAATTGTGATATTTGAGACAAGAATATGTTTTCAATAAGATCCAGAGTTAAAGAATGGAATTTTGGATGATGCACATAATTAAAATTTCTCCATTCACCCAGGAAACACAAAGATGTATCGAGATCTCTGAGAGAATTATTGGTGGGATAACATGAAAATGGAGACCGCGGAGTATACATCAAAGTGTCTAGTATGTTATAAAATGAATTATGAGAGGTAGAAGTCTAAGGGGATGATGAAACCATTACCCATACAAATGTGGAAATGGGATAACATCACCATGGAATTTGTCACCAGTTTTCCTAAGACATCCAAAGGAAACAACACTATTTTTCTATTGAGGATCTTCTTACAAAGACTGCACACTTCATTGAAATCTGAGAGTATTTCTCATTAGATCAACTGGAATAGATATATATCAGAGAAGTGGTAGGGTTTCATGGAGTTCCACTATCAATTGTATCCAATCGAAATCCAAGATTTACCTCTAAGTTTTAGAAGATTCTCGAAAAAGCTCTGAATACTGAGATGAAATTCAGTATAACATATCATCCTCAAACTGATGTCCTATCTGAGTGGACTATCCAAACACTTATGGACATATTGAGAGCATTCTCGATGGACTTCAAAGGATGATGGGTTCAACATCTTCCTCTGGTTGAGTTATCTAAAAACAAATGTTTCCACTCAAGCATCCAAATGGATCCTTATGAAGCCCTGTATGGGAAGTGGTGAAGAACATCGACATGTAGGGATGAAGTTGGGGAGAGAAAACTCCAAGATCCAAAAATGGTTGAAGAAATGGTGAAGAAGGTTAAGACCATTCAGCAGCACATTAAAGCTGCTCAGAGTTGAAAAAAGAGATATGTTGATAATCATCGACGAGACCTAGAGTTTGACGTTGGAGGCATGGTATTCTTACACATATCACTATGGAAGAGAGTTATGAGATTTGAGAACAAGGGAAATCTTAGTCCAAGTTACATCAGCCTTTTTGAGATATTTGATCACATTAGAGCAGTGGCCTATCAAATATCAATTCCATAGAACCTATATCAAGTACATGATATATTCCATGTATCACTATTAGGGTAGTACATACATGACCCATCACATGTATTCAATACAAATGTGGTACCATTGGAGAATGAACTCTCATATGAAGAGAAGCTAGTTAAGATCTTAGATCATAGAGGAAAATTTCTAACAAATAATACAATGCCCCTCCTTAAGGTGTTGTGGCGAAACCACAAGTTTGAAGAGGCAATGTGGGAATCATAGGAAGTGATGAAGAAGAGTTACCCTCATCTGTTTTTGTGTGGGAAAAGCAAATTTTGAGGGTAAATTTATTAAGGGGGGAAGATTGTAACGACCCAAACATTTATTAATGAAAATTCCTCTTGTTCTAATTAAATGTATTATTATATAAAATGGTTATATAAAACATATTCAATTCCTTGGTTTTATGTTTTTGAATTTTAAAATATCATTATGAATTATTATAGTTGCTAATATATCCATTTAATAGTGACCACATGATTAGTATAAATATAGGGCTTTAAAAAATCTAATTTACTCAGACAAAAGAAGCGATGGACTCATCCAATATAATTTTTCTATACGAAGTACATTTTTTAGGAGCCTGGAAAGGAGGCAGCATCACTGGGCTTCGCTCTTGACCTACCCCAATCCAATTTTCAATATGTTAAGCTCTAATGGAACAGCCTATAGGAGAAGTAGAAGTTAAGAGAGGTTACCACCCGAGCAATGTTATCTGAGCTTCCTGAAGAGTCTGCCACCATTGTGTACCTTACCCATAGTTCTTATGCGGGTGTTATAAGGGGTTATATAACAAGACCCTAGAACTATGATTATGTGCATTAGTTTTTCATAGAATAAATTATATAAAATCATTTTATTATTTTTACATTGTAAATGGGGTTTAAATCATAAATAGTATTTTTAGTTAATATTCAATTAAGAAATATATTTTGATGAATTAATTGATTTTTTAATTAAATAATAGTTTAATAAAATATTATTACTAAATTAATTTTTATTAAATATAAATGATCGTATAATTTTTATGAATACAATTTTAATTTTTATTAAGGTTTGAAAGCTCTTTTTCTCAAAACCCAAGATTTTTTTATAAATGGTGATTTTTATTATACAAGTAAAAATTAACATATTTAGAAAATTATTTAGATAAAATAAATATCATTTTTTGAATTAGGACATCAAAATTATCCAAGAATTAATTTTTCATAATTTTTTGAGACAATCAAATTTTTGGACAAAAATTAAATACCATTTAAATATATAATGTGTTTTATGAGATTATAATGACCCAATAGTGATGTAATAAAATACTATAAATGTTTTTTTGAGAAAATATATGTTTTGAATTTTATATAATGTGATTTCAGGTTTGTTTGATTTATTTTACAATGCTTTAGTGAAACCTACAAGACTTATAAAACATTTTAATATTTTAAAATGATTTCCTTGAGAGTATGACTCACATTAACATAAGAAAGCCTAATATTTTAATAATTTAGGCCATTTTCTTTATAAAATAATTTTTTCCACTCTAGTTTGGAGAAAACCATGGGAAAAACTATGGGATGGTTTGTGGTTTTGATTAGTTTAATGTGTAGTGTCCAAAACCTAAAAAATAAATAATTCCCTCCCTTTTCCTATATAAATCCACCCAAGATCCCACTTCTCTTCACTAAAAACCTTTATAGAACCAAAAAATATGACCTACTCTCTATAGAATACTATAAAGGCTCCCTAAACTCCCAAGAATCCTCTCTCAAGCCTCTACCAAGCCTTTGGGATCACACTTCCAAGTAAGGGATTTATTCCTTTCTCATTTTTGTCCAAATTTATTTATATTTTTATGCCCTTTTTTCAATTAAAAATATTTGGGTATGATTTCTCACATCCCCCAGAGATCCCTAATAATTTTTGAATTTTGAGATACCTCTTTCTATCTCATTAATTCCACCCATGCAGACCTGTTACCATGCCCAAATTCCGTAAATAATTTCTCTCTTCTCATTTTCATTCAAACAATTATTTTATTTTAAGCATCTAAATTCCATTACATATTTTTGAACATGATATATATGACCTCATTTATGAAAATTTCATGTAAATATTATTATATACCCCTTTCTCTCTCATAAACCATTTTTATGAATTCTTACGTCACACCGTTATACTGCCGAAATTCAACTGCGATTCTCCAAACCAAAGCCATTGTGTAGTGAATACAATGACCATTTATCTATCAAGGGTATTCAAATTTATGAACATTTTCTTATTTATTATAGGTTTTCATGTATAAATTCCACATTCCTTTATCAAGGAATAAATTATGATGTTTAATGAATACATGTTGTGTGATCTTTGTGGCACACTTATGCATGAAATGAAATGATTAAGAAGGGTGAACCCTAATAGAGCTCCAATGCATTGGGTAAAGAATAGTAACATGATATGTTATGTGCAATGAGTTTTGATTCATTATAATTCAAGTGAAATGAGGGTTTACTCATTATAATTCATGTGCAATGAGGGTTCACTCATGATCCATGTGCAATGAGCTTTGGCTCATGCTAATATCATGTTTAATGTTGTTGACACATCTCCATGTTATGATAATCATGATATATAATTACTTTATGTTAATATTTCTATTTCACTCTATTGATATTCCTATTGACTAACATGTACTATATTATTAATTTTATTCCTTGCTTACTCCCTTACTGGGCTTTATAGCTCACACTTTTCACATGTATGTCCTCAGGTTATCCCATACAATGCTACATATGAGGGAATGTTGTGGTCATGTAAAAGAAGTTTTCTATAAATATGTTGTATTTTTATGATCTAATTTGTTATGTAAGGTTCTAATTTCCCAAGACACTAGACCTATTGATCCTAGGAGTCATATTAAATGCAATTTTATGTAATAAATCATGTTTAAGTGTGTAATAAAGAGCATGGTTGTTATATATAAACATCACAATCTCATTTATTGTGAGAGATCCAAGCATGAGGTGAAATAAAATTTGATCTTCATCCCTAGAAAGGGAAGATCAATGATTTATAAAAAATGGAGATTCTATAATTATTTAATTTTGAGGAAATAAATATATAATGATGCTGAAATTATGATTTCGACTTCAAAACACCATAATGATTAGAGAATCCATGATTCCAGCTTGTTATACGTAAGATAAAATGAGAGAATACCACTATATGTATTATTTGATGTAGAAAATGAAATTATCGGGTTTTAAAAAATAATGAAGAAAAATAAACATCAAATACTGATATACTATTTATAAAATCCTACATCATTTTGGTATGAGGCTATTTGAGTGTTTGATTTGAACTGGGATGAAATTCAAAGAATTTTACCAAGATTTGATAAATTATATGAATTCTAGATTTCATTAATGTGATAAAATAAATATGACTTCCACATTCCAAATATGTTATATATATATTTTTGATACAGTTGAAATATTTGATGTGTGGATTTTGTTAGAAGATTTTGAGAATAAATATTCAAGCCTGATATATATATTTTATGTGGATATTTTTTCTCTATTTCAAAATATGAAGAAATTAAGGAGGGGTATTTTTGGAATACTCCTTGAGAAGAAAAAGGTGTGTACATGAATATATGGAAACCTATAAAAAGGTTTGCACAAGAATACATGGAAACCTGTAATGGGTATTCAATAATGGTGATTTTTCACTAGAATCCATTTTTTCTTCTCAATATACCATTTAGGTTATTTAAAAAGTGTTAAAAAATTAATTTATCCACCTATGTGTGTAAAGATTTGAGAATATCTAGGATAACAAAAGATAAAAGCAAGATAATGATGTGTATGCGTGCGTTATTTGTGAGTATCTGAAAGAATAAAATATCTAAAATAAGAAAAAGAGGAATCCATGATATATTGTACAAAATAAAATAAAGAGAATATTCCCATCATTTTAAGATTATTTTGAGGGAGCTTAAGTTTTAAGAAAACTAGGTGAACATATTCTATTTAAGAATAGTGAAGCTGAGATGAAAGTGGAGATAGAGTTTCATATAGTTGATAATGGTGATTGGATGAAATTATAAGGATATACTATGAGTTTAAGGAGATATATAAACATGATACAATGTTATCCTGTATAGAACTAGAGATCTATGTCCAAAAGGAGCTTCAAAGAAATCATTTTCATATATATGATGGGTATGACAACCCATATTTATTTCACATTAATTAATGAATTATTACTTAAAGGTTCACATAAAAAATACTAGAATATTGCATAGCCTAGTATATTTGGGAAATAAGGTATATAGAACTTAAAATTAAAACATATATATAAAAATATTTCTAAAAACTTCCTCAACATGATCCTAAAATTCCATAATTTTTCTAAAACTACATAGGATAGCCTAGGGACATAAATAAGAAAGGAGTGAGCTATAATGCCTAGTAAGGGAATAAAAAATCATAGAATAATTTAAATTAGTACTTGAGATCCTAGAGGCATTTCAATTTAACATAATAAGTTTGAGAACTATAATCTTTAACAATGAAACATGATATAACATGATATCATAAAGAAACATGAGAATGTTATAACAATATAAATCATGTCATAAACAGAATCAAGTATAGCTTCTAAAGAAAAATAATATGGTGGAAAGAGTCCCATAATGTATTATTCTTACTCCCTATTCCCATAAGTTTCCTCTCATGAGACTAAAACATTACCCAGTGCAATGAAGCATTATCTAGGTGCACCCATCATAATATGTACATTCTCATGTGTTCCAAATAGATCATTCAAACTAAAGACATATTTCATCACATTTAATCCCACAATTAAAGATTCTAGGTTAAATACTTGTAAGTACCCAATAAATTAATTATAGGTAAATATATGTGAATACCCTTGAGTGGAAATGGGGATGAGTATTTACAACACAAATGTTTGGCATGGAAAATTGTAGGATAATTTTGGTAGTATAATAGGGGTACTAAAAGATTCATGGGAGGGATTAATAAGATGAAAATGGGTATATAATAACTTGGAAATAATAAGGTAAGTAAGAGGGAAAATTTAAAACATAATATATCCAGAAAGTTTTGGAATTAAACGGCCTAAGACCAATATGGTTCTTGAATAAAGAAGAGAAGGAGAGGATCCCATACCTTGAAAAGACGCTTCTAAAATCTTGGGATATGATTTTTAAGAGCTTGGGGGAACCTTGGGAGGAATCTATAGAGGTAATGAAAGTGTAATTTTGTGATCAAAGGGTTTTTACTGAATATTAATGGGATTTTGGGTGAGTTTAAATAGAAAAAGATAGGTTAATTATTTATTAATTTACAATCTTAGGTTTTGAAATCTATATGATAAATTAATAAAAACCCAAAAAATTACCATGGATTATGAAAAATTAAAGTGGTTTTAATTATTTTACCTATTTTGAGAACCAATATCATGAAAATAGAACCCTTGGAGTTGTGTAAGTGAGTCATGTTTATAAATTATTGATTTCAAAACCTTAAAATATAGTATAGATTTTGGAAGAATCATTAAGGATTTATAAAATTAATAAAATAACCTAAAAAATTATTTTAAAGGGGAAATATATATTTGTTTATGGGTACATTTTAAGGTATATATTATATCACCTTTGGATCATTATGATGTAATAATACACACCATATATTTATACTGTATTTAATATTTACCCCAAAATTTGAATACCTATGAAAATTATGAAAGATTCAATGTTGGATAATTTCAACATGAATAATTCAAAAAAAATATTTATTTTATCCAAATACTTATATATGCATGTGAATTTAAAATTTTAAGTAAAAAACCCTCATTTGTGGAAAAATACTAGTTTTTTGAGAAAAATGATTTTCTGACCCCTATAAAAATTATTTTAGGCTTCATAAAATTATATTATAATTTATATTTACTAAATATTACTTAATAATAATATTTTATTAAAATATTATTTTTTAAAAAAATTCTTTAATTCATTTAAAAGGGTGTCTTTATGGAAACTATATATTTCGTAGAAATACAATTTATGTTTCATCGCATGGAAATAGAATTTTGTCAAATCAATTATTTAATAATTTTAAAGTAATAATAAAAGTGAAAATATAATAATTACTTTATTTGAAAATAATAAAAATATAAAAATTCTCACTATTAGGGTCTAGATATATAAACATTTATTACACTAGTGAACACCCTAAGGGTAAGGTGCACAATGGTGAGATTTTCTTGGGATGGTTCAGTGTACATGGTTTGGGCTATGATCTTGATGAGCATCAACATATCCCGTAAAAGGTTTCATTCATAATTTAGTTATTAAATATTGGATTGGTCTTGGTCAAGACTAAATCCCAATGATGTTATATACCTCAGAAGCTCTGATTAATGGGCTTAATAGGGTACGATCCTATTTTTCAAGACAATTGCTTTTTTCATTTGTGTCAATTAGACTTTATCCTAACCATTTATAAATAATAGTAACATGATCACTATTCAATGGATATATTATCGTCTATTACGATGAATAAATGTATATTAAATTTGATAGACCATATAACTATTCAAAATAGCCAAATTAGTGCATGAATTTTCTATAACTTCCTTTATTAATCAGAAATTTACTCATTTAAAAATGGAATTTAATTTATAAAAGTTTGGTTTATTATAGTGGGACTCCATAGAATCTATGAGACTTCATGTATGCAGAAATATCACCATGAAACTCCATGACAATAGTGTGAAGCAACTGAGATACGTCCAGTATGACTCTGGAAAAAAGAAGTCCTATGAGATACTGGTAGCTATAGGTATGGGAATCATCAAAACCATTGTGATATATGATTAATTATAGTGGAGAATCCTTGGTTAGGGTGAACAACCCATCAAAGAAAGGAGTAAGACATTATAACAAATCGTGTAAAAAAGAAACTTTCCTTTTATTTTCTTTACTTGAAATCATGTGGTGGGTATTTTCTTGGTAAAACATCAAAAAAATACAATTTCACTAACCGACAACAAAGGTTGAATTACAAAGGGGGTAAAGGAATAAAAGAAGAATTTAAAATTGGTAACAATTAGTCAACACCTAATTCACCCCTCTCATATGTCTTCATAGATACTATAGGGCATCTTAATGGGCACTTATTACACACTAAAATACCAAATCATCTTACCTTACAATACACTCAATTTTTTAATCAATTATCAAATAAAAATATATAAAGAAATTTGGAATAGGATCTGAATACAAAATTCATTTATTGAAATTGTATTTTTTAAGATTTTTTATATAAAGGACCGATGAACTAGTACTAGCTCATTATTGATATTTCAAATTTTTTTACATATTAATTACATATATGTTGTAATATATATTTAATATGTGTTTAATAAATGCCCCTGTTGCTCTGTTTTTTAGATGATACAGGCTATTATTTATTATTATTATTATTATATATATTCATAAATGTATATAAATATACATATATATATACATATATAATATATATAATATATATTTATATAATATATATATATATATATTATTTTTTATATTCATTATTTTTCTCGAATAATACAAGTATATTTTTAATATTAATTGTGTTGCTTATTATATATATATTTTTTAAATGATATATATATATATATATATATATATATATTGTATGTAAAATCTTAATATACATATTCATTTTTTTTATGTATAAATTTGTGTGTATTTTTTTCTGTATGTATAAATATATTTAATAGTTTACAATTCTATTTTAATTTTCAATGAAATTTTATAGTGATAATTTCCAATTACTAATATAAATTTATGCTCAATATTTATTTTCTAGTGGAAAATTCCATAATTTCAATGATAATTTCCAATGAAATTGTATAGTAAATATTTTAATTTATCAATTAAAATTTATACACAAAATATACATTGAAAATTTTCAACTACTAATAAAAAATTTCACTTTTAAATTTGCATTGAAATTTTACATAAAAAATTTTTAGTGCATACATACTCTGTAAATATTTAGTGCATACCTACATATATACATGTAAATTTATATTAAAATTTTCAAAAAAAATTATAGTGATAATTTCTAATAGAAAATAAAATAATTTCTATTTTAATTTTCAATAAAAAGTCACTCTAAAGATTTCCAATTATCATTGAAAATATATACTCAGAATTTAATTTTCATTGGAAACCCCCACAATTTGAAAAGCAATTTTCTCTCGAAATTTTTAATGAAAAATAATAGTAAGAATGTACTTTTATCAATGGGAGATTATTCTCAAAATTAATAAACGTATATACATTCGTATCAATATAATTATGCACATACATAGATAAATGAATACTAAATTTTCACATGAATTTTAAATTCATTAGTGGTAATTTATACTCAGAACTTGCAATGAAATTTTACACTGAATTTTTATTAGAAATTTGATTACAAAAATTCTAAAATATATGTATGTTTAAATTTTTAGTGTAAATATATTAATGCATAAATAAACAATGCACTAAAAATTTTAGAATATAAAATTATACCATAAATTTCTAGTAAAAATATCCATAGGAAATTTACATTCAAATTTCCACTCAAAATTAAAATGTAAATATATTAATACATAAATAAAAAATAAAAATTTCATTAAAAAATTTAAAATCTCAACTGAATTTTTTTTATTCAACTCTCAACTTTAATTTAAAATGAAAATGTTTACTTTGTTTTTTTTATAATTTTACAAGAAATTCAAATATAAAAATTATAAAATATAAACATTTTTATATGTTTAGTGAAACTATATTAATACATATATAAATAATGTAATTTTTTATTAAAAATGTTCAATGAAAATTTCCAAAGGAAATTTCTTATATCAAATTTTCACTAAAAATTACAATGAAAATATACCTACCTTGAGAAATTGGAAATTGAGTTGAAACATGTCGACTTCGATGGAGAATGCTCAACCAAGAAAGAACACACCCTATGGAAGATCTATAAACCAAAAGCTCGAATTAAAACCCATATTGAACCACTATACTTAATTTAATGGACCTAGGGATCATGGGTGGTGGTGAGACTAAGAGAAAATTAGAGAAGGAGGAAAGAATCAGGGAAAAGAAGAGAAGTGGTGGGGTTTACCTCAAGAAATCCAATGAACAAAGGCCTAAAATCAATAGTAGAAGAGGGTAAAAATCCATATCACGTTCCATATCTTGAAAAAATTATAATAGGTGATAACATGGGGTGAAATCCCTATAAATTTAACCAATGTAAAAATTAGAATACAAAATTTAAAACATTTGGCAGCTCGCATGTTTTGGCCACATGGTTTTGTAAACTATGAAGGAACTATATGAGACTCACTCCACACATACATAATTAGGACACCTTGTTAGTAAACAATGATCCAAACATATAATATCCATTTATAACCATATTCATCACTATCACATGGTTATTACTAACTATGTTCTAGACCACCCACACATAAAGGTAAGTCATATTGTCTACACTAGCCATGCATAACCCATGAAAAGTAACTATGAATGTTAAAAATGAACTAATAAGTTCTTTAATAAGGTTGGAACACATGGTTTTTTTCTAAATTGTGCACCCCAAAACATGAACTCCAAACCATGTACCCTATTTGTTCTATGTAAGGGTCATTTTTTAACTATTCTAACTAGGATAAGTCTGTTCACAAAAAAACTCTAAAAATTTAAAATCTATGTCCCCAAACATATAAAAATTTAAATTAAACTTTAATTAATTAATATAAACATAAATTCTGTGACACTTAGAGATTCAAAAACCATGCATACTAACCATGCTCAAAAGAAATATCAAGTAAGGTTCATCCACATAGATTTCCAAACCATGCAATGACTATGAGCAAACCATGCACAAGGATTGTTTTTGAAAAAAAAATTAAAATTCAATCCCATATCTTATAAAATTTAAAATTATACCAAAATAACATCAAATAAATTAAATAATAGTAAAATGAGGTGTTATAAGGATTCTGAGGACAATTTATCTATGTTATTTATATTTTTATATAGAGAAAAATATCGTTAGGTGTGAGATAATTATCTAGAAGGGATTTATTGTCCACAACAAATCCTTTACCTTAGAAATTTTATTATTAGGTTTAATTAATTCGGTCACATAATAAGTTATTTCATAAAACCCATAACAATTCTTTTGATTATAATAATTTCTCACATCAATCAATAATAATAGTAATTATATTATTATTTTCTTGAGAGGTATCATTTCTTTAGGATCCTAAACCCATTCCATAAAAAATCCTTATAATTTATCGAACCATGAATAATAAGTATTTATATTGATAAATTAATAACTTTATATTATTCATTAAATAAATATTTTTAAAATCAATATAACCTGAATATTTATTATTCATGAAAATTTGAGAATAATATTTATTCTAATATTAGATTATAATATAATTTAATCAAGGTTAGGGATATAGTTAGCGTGTTTATCTGTTGGCTCCATTTTAGTGGTATTAGGCTATCTCATCTAAAGTCCAAGATCAACATCTATACATTTGTTAATGAACCCATAGAGAAATACATCAATGTCTTAATGAAAAATTACTCCTTCAAATACATCATATATGATATACTCTCTTTATCATAATATGTCATCAGGAAGTTTTCATTACTAGTTTTATCAAACAATATTCTTTATATATCATTCTTTGAGTTTCCTTAAATGAACATTTTAATAAAACCACCATGGTTATGGACTTATTTTGATAGATCCATTCCAATCAAAGGGCCTGAGATTTTTAATTCCATTAACTTAGATAGGAAAAATTATTTCTTAGCTTATTCTTTAATTCCATATCACTCATGACAAACCCAACATATCCTAAATCTCCATGAGCATATGGATTCATAGTTTTCAATAATATATATAAGTACATGACTCATGATATAAATTAATAAAAAAATTATAAGGATCAATAAAAATGTGTGTAGATAGGAATATCCAATGACACATATAACTTATGGAACTCCTATGTGTGGATCTGTTCTCATAACCTCTTCTCTCAGAGATTACCAAGTGAGAACTTCAATAGATGAAGTCTCAATGTGTTGTGGGCCTCTATCACCTAATAGACTACATAATTTTTCTCTCTTCAGATATATTTCATCCAACCATAGAATACATATTTAATAATATCAACATAACACATCAAGGTTCTCATTATAGTTTGGAATTTCTATGACATTTTGATGTGATAGACACTCTATGGACATTATCACATTATTATTATATAAAATAATACTCACCATGTCATAACATAATTAATAATATTCAAGAATATTAATATAGAGGTAATTGAAGAGAACCAACTTAAAAACACATGTCATGTGAATAGTTGAATTTATCATGTAGTTTCAAACCACATAGATCAAAGTTTTAATGGTACACATAGACCAACCCATTAGATTCACATGCCATGTATGATTAGTTAGGAAACCACGTACTAGTAAATAATGAATCGGGATGTACTAGTAGTACCTGTCTGGATATACTAGAGAGTTCCACATTTCATTCTTTCCAATGAGACACATCGTATAGACTGGACCTACATGACAGAATAATGGTAGTACATTCCTAGAATATTCCCAAGTCTCACATGTCATGTTTAATGAAGTACAAGTCACATACTTGAGTTCTTTATCATTTTCCATATCTTCTGACTTAGCTATCATAATCAAATACAAAATAGTCTATTTTAAGTATTTTTTAATGTACTACATGATATTTTGAACCTCTTAATCTTAAAGGTATGTTTTTAAGGGTTTATTTTATGGTTAGGTTTTCAGTTTCATATAGGTTGTGATGTAGGGTGGATAAGATTTTGGGAGAATAAATGAGGGTGATAACCCCTTGGTGGCACAACAATACTATGAAATGTGTCCTATATACAGTTAGTGGAGTTAGTAACCCCACTTTATGACATTTCATGGGTCCTCCACCTATATAGTAGGTAACCCATTTGAATGATGCACATTATATATAATGAGGTATGGGTCCACCATAGGGGTTGATACCCCCTTAATTTACATGCACACCCCAAAAAGGTGTAAGTACCCTATTATGATTCTAGTGAGATTATGTAAGTTAAAATATTTGGGTGATGTAGTTACTTTAGTTATTTTTGTGTTATGAGTATTACAAGTTCCCTTTGGTCTATGATCTCTTTGGAGTTAAGTTTTAAAGACTAAGAATCACCTCTACACTCAGTGGAATTATTCCCTAATTTTTTAAAAGTGTGTACCCTAGAACCAACGTGTCTAGTACATTTTGATTACTATATCATCTGTTAATAATTTTATGCATGATTTGATCTTATTATAATAGAGTTATTATTTTTTCATATACTATTTATGGATCATAATGTTTGAGGCCAATCATTAAAACCACGAGCCCAATTCAACATAATTTGTGGGGGTGGGGGTGAATTTGGGAGTCCAATTATTACTATCTCTCTATGTAATTACTTGAGAAAATGAATACAATAAAATGTAACAAAATGTTCAGTAATTGAAACTATTTACAAAATTCAAACAACAAACCCACAGAGATGTCATCACTGGGCTTCTATTCCTCCTTCAATTCTTGATCTCACTGAAATTATTATCACAATAATATCCACTATTTAATCTTCTAGATCAATTATGTATATTTTATGTACTTCATTTTATTCATCCTACTCTAAATCAAGGATTTATATCACCAAAATGAGATGTATAAATTAAAAACTTTTTACCTACTGTTCCAGTCATTAAACCACCCATCAATCAACCATTAAGTCAATCAAGCCATGAAATCTGGGATGGATTTGAACTTTTAAAATTTCATGGATTTACCTTATTTTCGACATGAACTAATTCATTATGGAATGAATCATATTAGAAACTCCTAGATTGTGGTATTATGTCCTTGACTACAACATTATCCAAGTTAACAACCAGATCCAAAATCTTTGTCTAAAACTCATATTTAAATCTCCAAAACATCATAGTGTGAATTACATAAATATTATCAAGATTGAAACCAATTTTATCATGACCCTCATGATTGACTCATGATGTACTCCTTCTCATAAAATATCTCCTCAAATTTTTTTTCCCAAAACACTCCTCAAATGAAATTACCATTATGTTAACTGTTGGTATAGGCCTCCAAACCGTTGGTATAGGCCTCCAAACCATTGGTATAGGCTATACCAACGGTTTGGAAAACCATTTCCATTTAAGTTGTGAGGATAGTTCTATACCAACGGTTTTGAGAAAAATGTTGGTATAGACCTATACCAACGGTTTTGAAAACCGTTGGTATAAGTAATATGAAAATCTATACCAACGGTTCCATAAACCGTTGGTATATGTAATTCAAAAAATAATCATCCGGTTGGTTTTGATCCCAGCACCTCCTGTTTGTGATTCAACTACCAAACAACTAACCTAACATAATTTTTTGAACATAATTTCATAAATATATATATTTATTATCATGAGTATTTTAAATTTCGATTTATTTAATGTTTGTTGTAAGAAGATTCCATTAAAAATACATGGACCTATACCAATGGTTCTCAAAACCGTTGGTACAGGTTATTTGATTTAGGGACCTATACCAAAGGTTTTGGACAAACCATTGGTATAGGGGGTACCTATACCAACAGTTTTTCCCAAACCGTTGGTATTGGTCCAAATTAGTGAAATATATCAACGGTTTGTCCAAAACTGTTGGTATAGATCGTATTTCCAGTAGCGTTGTGTGTTCCTCCTTTACTCTTGCTATTTTTGGTGTAAATATTCTTCCATAGTTTGGGAATATCCAAGTATAAAATAACCTATAAAATCTATATATGTCTCCTCATAGTGTGGTTTAAATGTTATATTGTGACAGATTGCTTCAAATTTTGGAATATTAAGAAACTTTTGGTATCATAGATTACCCTAATATAGTATAATGGTGACCCTTACGTATCATGAATTATTGAGAGCACCATTGTGATTTTGTTGTAACTCATCCAAATGACCCTTACATATTAGGAAATGGTGTATCTCCCATGGCATCAAAACCTGTAATGTTGTTTGTACTTCAGTCTTTGAATGTTTTTTCCTTAAGAAATGACTTCTAGTGGATGTTAATTGGATGCTAATCATTATGGGTGGCATCTTCGATGGATGGGGATGGTTTGGTGGTCATCAGCATTTACACCACAATAGTGATAATATAATCTTAGGGTTTTAGTTTATTTATGTACCTTTGGTTCTGAATATAATAACCAATTCCTAGTAATTTTCCATTTATTATTTGTCTTTTGTTGTAGGGCATGAATTTTGGATGGCCCATTTTTGTTTTTGTTCCCTCTTGATTGGGATGGGATTAGGGTGGCCTATGGGTCATCCGTTCTATACTCGATGTGTCATGACCTAAAAGTGACTAATTTTAAAACATATAAAAAGTGGTTTTAAAGGGACATTAATTGGAATTTGTGACGAAAAAGATGAATAACATTATTTCAAAATGATGAAATTGTTTTTTGAAAATGATATTTTTTATCTTAAATTGGATTTTAATTTGAAATATATTGATCATGCGAATTTGACCTGGAAAATAATTTTGGAATGAAAATTATTTTATTTCAAAACTGGTTTAAAGGAATGAGCATTGGAGTCTCATATGTTGGTTGGAACTATGGAAACATAGTCAGATGCACCATGGTCAGTATAAATAGATCCATAAAAACTAATCTGAGTGACTAAATATTCACCATGGGATGCACTATGATCATTGTTGGTTTGTCTTATGCTTGGTTTCATGGTTTCTATTTTATATTTTCATGGTTCATTAAAATTATGAAAAATGTTCATTATTTTTTAAAACATGAATTCATTGGTATTATTAGTACACACTACTTGAAAAATAGTCTATCACTATTTCAAAACCATTATAATTGGATCCAAAACCATAATAATAGTATATTTCTATGGTTTTCCTATTTTTGGATGTAAGTTTCATGAAGGTTGGATTATTTTCACTATAGTGACCTGAATGTTTTGTTTTAGATCCTTTGAATATTTTTAATTATATTTATTAAGGTGTTCATATAACCGGGTCATTTTTAGAGGTGTTTTAGGCCATAAAAAAAATGGTTATATTTTAAAAATATTTTTTTAGTTTTTATGTGTGTAAATAGTTAATATGGACTAAACATAACCCTAATTCTTTTACACCATGGTATTATCTATAATGGGATGTGTTACATAATATAGGTATAAATTTTATTATATTTTTAGATTTGGTTTAGAACTATTTTTAAAATTTAAGGAATTTTTAATGGAAAAGATAATTATTTCATCTCCCTTTAGAAGCCAACCTTTTTATTCATGTTGGGGGGGGGGGTACAACATTTATTTAGACCATAAAGGAAGTTATAATTAATGAAACACATATTCTTTGGGTATTTACTATGGATCTGAAGTTAGGTATGGATTTTTAGGTGAAAATGTTTATAGATGAATTTTTGAAGCATCGATGATTCTCTCCTCAATGTTGGAATTTGTTATTTTGATTTCTATGATATTTATTTATACTAATTTCAGTTATATTTCTTATAATTTAAATAGTTTTTTGGTTATTTTTAATTGGTTGTGTCATGATTCGTAAGGAAACGGGTGGTCCAAATATGTTTCTAGGGCTTTGGATATGGAAATTCTAATCACTCGGGGTGTGGCTTTTGAAACAAAAACAATTTATTTCATCATTATGGGTAGGTTTTGTGATCTAGATTTAATATAACATAGTGTGTAACTAGAATACACAAATCATATTTCACAATAGGGTAAATTACCTAGTGTGAGGTAGGGTACATGACTAGTCATCTTTTAGGTCTTACATGGTGTTAGTTATAAGCACATACCATGCATATTTACATGAAATGGAATGGTATGTGGTGAATTATTGGGAAATATTTTGATTCTAAACATCATGTGAATAATTAAAAATGTCATGTAGTTTTGGACCGCATGACTCAGAGTCTCCTTAATACACAATGAACAACCCTCTATCTTCACTTTCCATGTATATTTAGTTAATTCACCCTGCATTAATAAATAATATTACTTTTGGTGTATTAGAAGAACATGATTCAAGGGAATAGAGAGTCCCATACCCAATCTACTAATATAGGACCAATCATATAGGTTTAGCCTCTATGAAAAATGATGGAAATATATACCCAAAATATACCTGGGGCTCACAGGTCATGTTTAGTGAAGTATGTGTCATGTACTATGAATTATTTAATGTTTTGTATATTATTTTTTAGATGTCAGAATTAGATATACGAGTCATCTATTAAAATTATTTTTCAATGAAAATCCTTATTATGCATGACTCTTCTTCCTCAAAACATTGATACCTGGGTGGGGGTCCTCCATACACTTAGTGGAGTTAGTAACCCCCATTTATGACACGACAAAATTCCTCAAATCATAGAGATGGTAACCCCTTAACCAAGGAACAATCCACATTATGAGGAATGGGTCCTCCATAGGGGTTGGTACCCCCTCGATTGATGTTCACACCTCAATGATGTGTATATCCACCATTATTTTTCTGGATAGGTGATGTAGAGGTTATCGATGTTGGGTAATTCAGTTACTTTGGTTCTTGTTATTTTATGGGTATTCTAGGTTTCCATTGTTCTATGATATCTATGGACTTGAGTTGTGAATACTAGGATTCGCCTTTACACTCAGCGGGTCTGTTTCATAAGGTTGTAAAAGTGGGTTCCCTAGACCGTATTTGAGAAGTACTTTTCAATTACCATATCATATAAATAGAGAGTCATGCATGGTTGTTTCTTACCATAATAGAGCTATTAATTCTGAAAACACTATATATATTTTCATGATCCATCCCACTAAAGGTACCCCTCCTGGGTTGAAAATAAGAGAAGGGATATAGTGATCACTTGAAGTATGCTTCTAATAGGCCATGGGTTGTTGAAATACATCAAGGGTATATCATATATATAAATTGAAGGATTTACCCTTTAAAATAAAGCAAGGAAAGAGATATAAGACATGTTTACCAATCAACAATTTTTGAGAAGGGTAAATAAAACCCAAGTACTTACATGTAATGTCATACAAGAACTAATACAATTTAAAATGAATTAAAAGTACCCCAAAGATAAACGTGGTAGTGATCATGAATCCCAAATAGCTCTTAACAACCACGATCTTTTAATATCCATTCGGATCTTCAACATATTCTCGCTAACCTGAAAAATAGTTTACATATATGTAGGGTCATCATTACAAGTATACTCAGTAGGTTCTTCCCTAGATCCTATCATGTGAAAGATAAATAAAAAAAGACAAATCATGGAGAAAAACAACTGAAACTAACTCGTTACAAAAATAAGAATACTAAGTTCTCATCCTCACCTTCTGTATGTCTCAACAAATAATACATACAAGAGAACATAATATAATAAAAATAATATGGGTACCCCACTACCACTTCCATAGTGTATTTTCACCCTTAAACATTTTCATATGTATTGATCCATCTCTCTCTAAAAGAATCACGCCTAAAGACACATGGTCTAAGTATCGTGACATGCATCTCATGCTTCACATCATCTCATAATCATATTACACATCTCTATATTACAAATGAGTAGTTTTGGGGAGCCACCATAGTTCATATGTCTTGTTTCATACATAGTTTATTATACCTCAATCCATCACAACCTATATACAAAGTAATTTACCTTGAGCCATCACATCCAATTCACATCATACCTATAATAATCCTTGGGATACTATATCCAGATACACATGTGTGTGAAATAACCACAAGACATTAAAACCCTCTACCCACATATATATAGGGAAAATAACCACCATGAATATCATCTCATAATACGACTTAGAGAAGAGAGTAGGGCTAGAGGGGGAAGTCATCCATTCATACCTCACCAACTTAGACGTTGGAAAAAACACCCACCTAAAGTCCACGAGGTGTCTGTATCCTTATCGATATGGGTGAGGTAGCATATGAAATCACAAAAATTATTGGATATAATATATCTTACAACCACACTATGAGCATTACCCTAGCCTCAATCTTAACTAAAATTATCATTTCTTGGACACCTGACTGCTACAGCTAAGAGATAAATATCCTATAATCACACAAGCATTTAAGAATACATACATTGAATTCAATTTTTTTTCTTATTACAATTAACCCTTTAATTTATTTATTCATTATACAATAGGTAAAATTATTCTAAATTATATTTAATTAACCAATAGAGTGAAGACCTTTCCTTCTAGTTATAATCCAATTGAGTCCATAGTTTCTCAAGATTAACATCTTTCACCTTCCAACAAGAACCAAACCCATGGGTTAAAATATGATTAAAAAATATCATCATTATATAATTCTAGGTACTCTTGGAAACATACTAAGATACCATAATGAGATAAATAACCAATAAAAAACTACATCAAGATGTGGGGAAAAGAATGCAGATAAATAAGAAACTTATCCATCTAACCTTTAAATATATTACTTAACCAACACTAGGAAAACCCAACTTTAACCTATTGTATCAATAATAGTGATATTACCAATACCATCATGCATATCACTATGCATCTCACTGTCATAGGAGTCAACTAATTCCAAAAACCCTAGGCCTCCACACCAATATCTCATTATCCAATAGCCATCCCTATCTGACATCACATATTATAGCAAGGCTCACATCGATAGAAACAAAAAATGAAGAAAACATCAAACAAGGTTAATAAGGAAACCAGACCCTAAAAACGACATGTATCCTTTACATGAAAATCGACTCACTCATCCCTAATCACAAGGTATTCATACTTTATAACCAAATAGGATCACTCAGACCTAATCATTTATCTTTATCAATCAACTAGTTTTATTCCATTTTTAATTAACCAATTATTTTATCATGTGCTATAACCATAGGCAACCTACGATGTACACTATTAAAAACTAAAAATTATTAGTAATTATATACAGTATATATTCTAGGTTCATTAAATTTTAGGGAAGAACATCTCATTAACATTTATTTAATTATTATCATCAATAATTATTACCAGCTTTCCGTTCTTTAGCCAATTCCATTAACACATGAAATAAAAAAAATCAATAAAACATGCATTTAGCATCAACTTGATTACTGTTAACTTAGAATAATATGAAGATTAATTAAACATGATATGGAGGCCCAAGTATTTTATACATATTATTACATTATTCTTAAATATAAATATCCAATCACAAAACTCAAGGATTATAAAGTTGTAGTGTCTTTAGAAATAAGTTTTATATCACATCAAAAGTATCTAAAAACACGAAATCCTTATTTTATAAAACATAGGGAGACCCTAAAATCCATTTGAGATCCTAAACCTTCATTGGATAACATGGTGAATACATAAATAATGTGATAATATAAAAATCTCATTAAGGGGATAAACATGATAATGAAACACAACATGAGAGATAAAGGTATAACATGATATCATAAAAGAGATGGCTCATGACTAATTGCGTGAGAGAATATCATAAAGAATATGGTATCATAAGATCATGGAATCATAGGAAATGTGACAAAGATATATGACATGACACAAACATGAGTCAAGGATTACTACCTAGATAATATCACATGATTGACAAATTCCCATGATAGATTAGGTTTACTCCTCAATCCCATGCCTCTTGAGAATAAAACTTTACCTAATAAATTGAAGCACTATCTAGGAGAACCCATAAAAATATGTTCATTATATCTATGTACCACATAAATGAATCAATCATAAGTAATAACATAATAATTACTGATGGAAATAAAATGGTTTTCATAATCTTACTTCATATCATAAACAAAATAAATTTTGTAATGAAGGCATTTGGGAAATGATCATAAGGCATGTATTACCCCATAAAAGGAAGAGAGAATAAATAGGTATATATGAGAGAAATATATACACAATTTTAAATAATTAAATAACATTAAGATATAGACAAAGTGAGTTAAATAGAGAAAGTTAATATCCCAAAGGAAAGGGTGGTTTAGAGATATCCCCCACTTCAAGCCCAATTTTTCACGTGCGTTATTTATCTTCCTGAATAATATAATTATGTTTATTATTTACATTATAAAGAAAATTTTCAAGTTTATTATTACTTTTATTTTAATTTTTACCATTTTATATTCAATTACATAAGCAATTAATTTCATATTGGATTCTTTCATAAAAAACGAATCATATGTCCAAAATCACTTTGGAAAGTTGAATAAGGTCAAAGATATTATTAATTCATCATCTTTAGAATGGTAACAATGAAATATTTATAATTTATATATATAAATTATAATTTTTAAACCAAAAATGATATATGTTTATGAAAAAGTTTCTACATTACAATCACAGAGACTGTAGGTCATACATACACATGAGAAACATTTACATTTTTATCATGTTGGAAGGAAAGTAAGTTTAATTTTATATTTACAGGATGATAATTGTATCATATATATCATATTAATTCTATAAATACCCTTACACATACCATCCATGTAATGAAGAAATAAAAAATAATTACATTGCTTCGTGAGGTGGTAGTCCGCCATACACACAAACGACGCTAACATTTATTCAATGGATGATAAGGTTAGAAATTATATGATAAATTAATTTTCAATAATTTTTAATATGTAATTAATATCATGTATAAACATAAAATTATTTCAATCACCCTGAACTTAAATCTTAAGAAAGAAACAAAATATCTTGCGTCTCGGTGTAGTAGTTCACCGTACACACGAACGATGTTATCATATTCTCTATATAATTGAAAGTAAGAGGTTATTTATAATATTATAATTCCAGAAGTATAGTTATATCATAAATATAATATTTAAAAAATTTATACATCATTATATCAATCCATGATAATTCGTGATGGAGAACGAATTACAACGATCCATAAGGCAGTAGTCCGCCATTTACATGATCAATGATTTATTTTCGCATTTGAGGGAGGAGGAGATGGTTTTAGGTAATTAAATTAATGTAAAAACATATAATTATATGTAAGATACTGATTTTATTATATAATAATGTTTTAATAATATTTTTAGGAGTTTGAATAAGAAATAAAATAAAATTCTTAGTAAAGGATGTTACCTCTTCTTCAGAAAACATTTTTTATTTAAACTAAAATCCTTTCTAGGTTAGATTTATGACAAATCCTAGGATTCAAGGATTGGAGGAGTCAAGTAGGAAAGTTATTGGTGTTGTTATTTTCTTAAATAACTGTTTTTAAGTGTGTAAATTATAGGAGCTGGTGTGGCCTTTTATAAGTGGGGAAGAAGACACACATAGAATTTTTGAAAAGAAAGAATTACACCCACATTTTTTTCACGTTAAAAGGCTAAAAAATAGACCATTTTAAAACATTATAAGAGATAAGGTGTAAAAAGTAGCATAAAATAGAAATTATACAAGTTTTGGTTCATTTTAAAAACTTATCGTTTTAGTTGAACCCATGGTAAACCCATTTTACCTTAACCATGATAAATATTTTTTACTATTTTCACTATTAATTATAGAAAAAAATTAATTTTACCTTATTAGATAATATAAATTATGATGATTACAAATATGTAATAATTTTTTTCAAATAAAACCTACATAATCAACATAATTTTATTTAATATTAAACGCACAGACGTGTCGAAAAAATTGTTTTCTAAAATAAATACTTTTAAAACTAGTTTTTTATATCCAAATTTAATAATAAATTGATTATAATGAATGATTTTGGATTAATTAATATATAATTGAACTAATTTTACTTTTAAAATAACATTTTAATAAAATAGGTCTTCCAAATTTTTTAAATGAAAATATAGTTTTTAATAACAATAATTATTTTCACTATTCATCAAAAAGTGAAACTCTCTAGAAAAAAAACAATAAAATTATACCTAATATAATTTTGACAAGTAAATTTAAAAAATAATTTTTTTGGTAATTTGTTTCTAAAAGTGGTCAAAATTAATTTTAAATTATGCACACATAGCATGACCAAACCTCCTTTTAGAAAAAATATAGTTTAAAAAAATTATTTTACTTTCAAATCATTTTTATTTTATATATAATCAATAGATAACCATTGAATTAATTTTATACGTGTTTAAATAATAACTTTCATAATTAGTTGGTTCAATTCATACCTACTAATTTAACAGTTATGTTATAATGGTCATGTTTAAATATAAATATTTTAATAGAGTATTGTGTTTCATTTAAACCTAATGTTATGTACATATCAAGGTATTGAAGAGATTTAATTTATTTTAAAAAATATATTATGAAGTCTTAGGGTGTTACATTATTCCCCCCTTAAGTAAAATTTCCATTAAAATCTCAAATGACATATTAAGGTGAGAACAGGTGATGGTAATTTTTGTTTATCACCATTTATAGTTCCAAAGTTGCTTCGTAAAACTTATGGTTTTACCATTAAACATTGACCAGGTGTTTTGTCTTATTTCATATAACTTCATCACTATAATCCAAGAACTTCAACGGATGATCCTTGTATAAAAGGTATTTCTTCAATGGTACCTCCTCCAGATTCAATACATGTGAGTGGTCTGGTATTAACATTATCAAGAAGGATAAATGGAACACAAAATGTAATTAGGGTATATTGGGGGGGTTAGTTGGTAGGACACCACTATGATGAGATCTAGGATCTCAAAGGGGCTGATGTATCTAGGACTAAGATTTTTATTCTTCCAGAACCTCATGAATTTCTTCCATGGTGAAATATTTAGGAACATATAATCTCTGATCTTGAACTCCTGGTCTCATTGATGATTTTATGCATATCTCTTCTATAAATTTTTTGGGGATTTCATGTGACACTGAATGATTCAGACTTTCTCTGTCACATCTTGTGAAATATTGGGTTCCATCAGCTTCTTCTCTCCAACATCATCCCTATTGACATTGTGGGTTCCCTATACCCAACTATTCAGTGCTTTTGATTACCATATCGTGTATACTGTTAGCTATATATGATGTCGTCTTACCCTTATAGTGTATATTTTTCTGCATCCACTATTGAAATGGAAATTTTCAAATATTATTTATCGTATCGAAAGGTTATTGCAAATCCCATGATATAATGAAAACCTCTATATACTATGACATTAATCTTAAATATATGTTCTATGGTCTAGATACATCTTACTGATTGGACACATTAAATGTATGACTATCATATGATGGGGGATCATAAGCATTGAGACTTCTTCTCATGAAGTTCTCACTTGGTGATCTCTAGTAGTGAGATCATGAGGACTGACTCACCAATAGGAACACCACATATTTCGGGTGTCATTGGATGTTCCTATCTAAGATCATGTGTAACGGTCTCCTGACTTGAGATCATTACTAATGTATGTCATTTGATTATGTACTTTGATGAAAGAAGAAAACTATGGTAATGAATTCGTGGGGAGGTAGTTTGTGTTGGGTGCGTCGTTGGTGGCATGGCATTAGTTGAATGGTCAAGAAAGGATTTTTCGATTTAGGGTTATAGAAGTAACATATCTCAGGCCATATTGATATGGATGGCATTACCTATATAAGACCATGGGCATGGCAGTCAATGGTATGTACATCCATTTAAATTAACAAACAGTAGAGAAAGAAAAGGGTGATGACACGAGAGTTCGTCCTGATTTATATGATATTACAAACAATGAGATTATATTACACAGTGCAGGTTCGTAGGTTTTTTGTCGCTGCTATGACAATACTTATCTTTTTAGGGGCCATGATGGGTTTCTAGATCCTGCTCTTAGTCTGTGAGTGCTATTCACTACCGTCGAGATAAGTGCCTAGAGGGTCACACACAATAGCATATTCAAGAATCTTCCCTATTCCGTTGAATATGATTTTTAGACATAGAGGGCCCCACCACTGGGTTTCGAGATTTTTCCAAGAAAAAAACGATAACCAATACAACAAATAAATTCATATTATTCAAGTTTAGAATAATGAGTATTGAATTTATTTATTAAATGTATTTACGAGTTTTTAGTAAATACATGAAAATATTAATTGAGAAATATTAAATTATTCAAGGTTCAATTAATATTTTTGGGAACGATGAGTCGATATAATGACTGATTTGTTATCACATAATATTTTAATATAATACAAGTGAGTGATAATAATACTTATAACTCAGATTAATAGACATAAAATGTCGTCAATTGTGCGTTGATATTTCGGGCGGGGGGGGGGGGGGTGGCATTTCTAGGTAATTACATGACACTATAAAAATAAGAGGATATGAGATTTCCAATAACTATTCATGGTGATTCTCTCTACTATCCTCTCTACCATGTTCTAGAGAGAGAGGATCTGGATCTAAGGTGCTCGGATCGAGCACTCTCTCAGGCATCACTAGTGAAGGGATGAAGTGATCATTAGAGTGTTGAAGGCGTCATCGTAATTCCGTGCTATCACCCAGATTATGAAGAACGACACTCCTAAAGATTACTTGAAGCAAGTGTGGAGGATCTAGAGGAATTCAACTTCAGATTTTTTGAGCAGCGATCACCAACTATGAGAAGACTATGTACACGACTTCAGATTTAACCAGGTAATTTTTATGGTTTATTTTGTGCTTAAAACCCTTCACGCGTGGTCCTCGGCTAAGACCAGGCTTCTATTCGTTGACGTTGACAAGTTTATGTCGATCGTCAGTGATTTTGTTTTAAAATTACACATGTTTTGGGCTTCCTAGCCATGATAGGTTCCAAAAAGTGGTATTAGAGGGATGCATGTTGATGTTAAGCCAAGTGTAAAATAAATTTGAATTAAATTTAATGAAGGGGGTCAATTTGGTCCCAACACCGCAGACAGAATCAAAATTGGACATCAGATGGCATGTCTGCATCCATCTGAAGTTTTTGAATTCGGATTCAAGATTGAATTCTAGTGGGGTTTCGTATTTTGACCAGATATCCTGTGGTAGAAATACAAACCAGAAAATCAATTTTGTTTTAATATTAATTTCTTAAAATTAATTGAATTATTTTTTATAATAATAAAATTATATGGTTTTATTATAATAATAGTAATATTAATTTTATTATAATAATAATAATATTTTTTTTCCAATGCCTAATATAGGCATTAGAAAAATTTTAAAGGAGAGATGACATGCTTTTGATGGTCAAGTTTTTTTAAAAAAAAAGGGTGGGGGGGAGGAAAGGGATGACCTGAAAAAGAAGGTCTTTCCAACATTTAAAAAAGGGAAGTCAAAGTATGACCTAAAACAAGTCAAGGATAAAAAAACTAAAAAACGTTTTCATGGGGGCCGAGCGGCCCCCCATCCCGCTGGTCTCCCTCCTACGGAGACCTGCTACTGCATGAGGTGCATGCCACACCTAGGCAATCCCACACCCGGTAGTAGCTCCACACTGGAATTGATAAGGCCAGAGAGGGTTATTTTTTTTTTTACATTTTTTCAAAAAAAAAATTATTAAAAATACCACCAGGTTTAAAATAATTTTTTTTTACATCCTAAAGGCGGCACCTGGTGTGCCGCCTTTGGGGAATTTTCCGGCCAGGGCAAGGCGGCACCGGGTGTGCCGCCTTTGCCCAAAAAATAACCGCAAAGGCGGCACACCAAGTGCCGCCTTTGCCTAAATAATTTTTTTTAAAATTTTTATTTTTATTTTTTGTTTTGTTTTGTTATATATATATATATATATATATATATATAAAACAAAACTTTTCAGCAGAATTTTTCTGCTATTTAATATCCAGCGGTTCTGCCATTACAGTAGTCTGGATTCTGACTGATACCCTCACCCAGGACTCCCTTTTATAAGGGGGTTTGCCCTGAAAACAATACTGCATTTTCGATGTGGGATTCTGGTTCTCCTTTTCCTGCACAGTACATTCTGCGTTTCCGATGTGTAATTCTGTTTCAAGTACGCGACTTTGAAAGACTATAAAAGTTAAACTATAAGACCAATACAAATGAAACTTTAAACACTTATTAAACATATAAGAAATAGTTGAAAACAAAAATAATTTCATAAAAAATGTTGATACAGATTAATTTATAAGCTTTCAAAACCACCTACTTGAAACTTAAACATATTTGAAGTACGTGACTTTGAAAGCTTATAAAAGATAAATTATAAGACCAATACAAATGAAACTTTAAACATTGATTAAACATATAATAAATAGTTGAAAACAAAAATAATTTCATAAAAAATGTTCACCAAAAACAATTTATAAGCTTTCAAAACCATCAACATGAAACTTAAAAATGTTTCAAGTTCCCGACTTTGAAAGACTATAAAACATAAACTATAAGACCAATAGAAATGAAACATTAAACATTGATTAAAAATATAAGAAATAGTTTAAAACAACAAAAACTTCCTAAAAAATTTCCATAAAAATTAATTTATAATATTTCAGAACAATTTACTTGAATAGGGAATCTGATCCATCAGTTTGAGGGATACCAGGGCTAGGTAGATAGATAATCGGATCATTGTATCTATGGATTTTTTGGATAGGAAGATAGATTCATTTCATTCATTATATCGAGGTATTTCTTTTTTAAGAGAATATAGACTTTCTTATAATTATAAAATAAGGGACACCTTTATTTTTTGGTTATAGAATACGATTCTCTTAAGGTTAAAAGACATTATTCTTTTAATGGCTTTGAAAGTCATTATTTGTTTTGTATGAAATTGTATTTCTTTTTTGTAAAAAGTTTTTATATTTCCACCACACATATAATTGAATTCAAAACATCATATTAGTATTTTTATTATGATTTTATCCATATTAATATGATTTTGATAATAACAAAACTTTTGAATTAATAAAATCTATCATGATTATGATTCTTGTACTCTGATTACTCGGATTCATATAGACTCTGATCTTTTACATTCTGATTTAATCAAATTGTTTCTATTTATGATTATTTGATTGGACTGAGAACCATGTCCAATAAAAAATGTAAGAGTTTTTTATTTTTTAGTTTATTTCTTTTAAACTACATTTTTTAATACTAAAATATTCCCACTTTTAACTTATCTATTAGAATAATATTCTTATGATCCTAATAAAAATTATAGGCATAATGATACAACATTGTGTGGTTTTCTCAAGAGAATATTCCAACTCATCTTTTAATATCCATTTATTGTATTTTCTAGCTTTACCATTATCATTACTATATGAATAAATTGAAAATTTCTCAACTTGATTAATGAAACTAAATTCATATTTTTAAGAACTACTAGTTGATGAATTATCTTTTAAATAATTTCTTATCAAATTATTATGTCTATTACTAGAATGATACGTTTTCTTCATATCGTTTTTCTATTTTAGAGGATTCTCACTTTTTTATCAAATTATAAATTATCCATTTTCATTATAAAATTCATGGAAAAGATTCCAATGAAATTATAGATTCATCACCATAGTGGTTTATTTAGTTTTAAAATCATTTACCCTATATAATCCATCTTTAAATAGGTGAATAAATTTCATTAATGTATTCATCAAATTCATCATCATCAGAATCAATTGATTCCCCAATTTCCAATTATTTGAACTTATTTTTTCTTATAGCCTCAAAGGATATATAATCTATATCTTCTTTTTGAAACTCATTTCCTTTATCATTTCATAATCTATGAGAATAAAATATAACTCCTCTAATGAAATATATTCCCTATCTTCCATGTCTAAAACCATGGCATCAAATCATATAGGGAAATTTATCAAAAGTGTTTTCAAAATTTTTGAATCTTATATCTTCTAACCAAATCCATAGATATTACATACCATCTCATTGAACCTAATGAAATAGTCATCAATGATTTCATCATCAACCATTTTAATATTCTCAAACTTTATTCTTAGTATTTTCATATTATCTCTCTTAACATTAATATTTCCTTCATAAGTACTTCCTAGTTTGTCTAAAATATCGTTGGTAGTTTCAACACCCATCGCTTTCGTGTATAACATTTTTGATAAATCCATTAGGGTATAATTATGATATTTTCCATCAACTTCAAGATTTATCATTTTAGATTTAGTACAATAATAATACTTAATAATAGGTGGTAATCTAATGGTTGATACGTCTTTCATTTATAAGAAAAGCGATTGAAGGAAAAGAGTATAATATTCCTCTATGTATGGTAGTTATTTCCCTAAAATTAGGCATTCCATGGTTTCTCACTGAATTATGATCCTTCATTTCTCATAATGTTTTCTTATCATGAGAGGGGATCTTTTTATGATACCATTTGATTTAACCAAGGATCAGTTGGGTTCTAATGAGGGGGGGGGGGTGAATCCATAGTACATTGTTTTAAAAATTCACTATTCTGTAATCTAAAATCTATGACTGATTAAACTATCTATCCCTTATCTTAAATTCTGAAAATCCGCCTGAATGAAAAAATAAAATCAATGAAAAACACAGGGATTCTATTAGGTTCATTACAAAGGCCTACTCCTTACTATAACCATTTATTACACCTTGATAAAGGTTATTCACTTTTTTTAGTCGGTTACAACATGGGAAAGTTGTATTCCCATAAAAAATAAGTCCAATAGTGCTTCATATCTAGAGTCCCACTATAAATTACAAGCTCCCACCTTCACTAACAACTCTTAACTCCCATAGGTGGATCTTTATAATATATCCATGGTGATTCTAAAATCTCATAAGCCTACTCGAGAGTCCCACTGGTGACCTCTTCTACATCTGAGTCCCAAAAAAGACTTCAAAATTCCTAAATCACACAATATATGAACTTTTTCCTAAATATATCTATCAAATTTTTATATTTCTGGAAAACCTTCGTATATAGTCTTTCTCAAAAAACAAACCAAAGCACCTGATCTACCCATGTACAATATTAATGAAATTAGGCAACTGTTTTTCAATGACCTTATCTTTATCACTATCCATTGAACATAAAATTTCCTGGACTAATCTCAAAAAACTCATAACATGGTTATATATCTTCTGAAACACTACCTAGATCGGTCTCAATATTTATGTATATAAAATTAATGGAATATCAATTCAATTTTATTTAAAAAAGACAAATATAAAATATTCCATGATAATTTTATGTAAGTGTTATTTAATTTTCATGAAAATATTTTATAATTCATGCACACCTACAATGCCTCTTTCCTTCTCACTTTAGTGCTTCCACTGAAGGACTTTCCTAACCGAGTCACTGGTTTTATGGCACCCAGGATATGATGTTACACTAACTCCTCCTAATCAACTCTAATTTGAACCTTTGGTTTTTTTAGGCTCTCAGTAGATTATTTTGACCACTCTAACCCGTAATATTCTTAGACCAAAGTAACAATGGATGTTATTATTCTTCCTTCGATGTGGATATCTCTTATTGTTGTGGAATCCACCATTATTCTCTACTCTCTATATTTGAGAGTGAAAAATTCATATGCTGCTGATGGATTGGATCCTTGTTTCGATGGATTGAAATTATAGGGATTTCTCATTGATCTACCTCAACTTTGACTCTCATTGGCATTTATCAACACATGTGATTGATTAATCGTGTGAATAATGGTTTGTGGATACACTATTTTCTTTTTTGGGAAATTCAATTTAGAGTAGATATGGGTGTGGATTTTTAGTTTTTTGGATACCCTATGTGGGGGAATATTGACATGTAAGTAACATCACCATATCCCATTTATTATATGTAGAAAGTAGTTATATGTGTTACATGGAAAGATTCCATGTTGGAATATGGAAAGATTCCATGTTGGAACATTGAAAGATTCCATGTTGGAACATGGAAGGATTCCATGTTGGAACATGGAAAGATTAAATTTTGGTACATGGTAAGGTACCCCATTTGATATGCACGCTATGTATAAGGGAGACATTCCATATAATTTGGATGTACATGTTAGGTTGGGAAGAGTTTTATGAGAAGGTAAGGATTGAGGAGGAACATTCTATATACATGATGAACACACCATTTACTTCTTATGAATTTTAGGTGTGAGGATGAAGTGGTGATATGAGGAAATTATTGATATATTATATATTATATATTTGGTTTTTACAATGGTTTTTGGAGGACCCCTTCATGGTTTTTATTTTAGAATCCTATTAAAGGAAGTGTGGTGTGAGGTCCAAGTGGGGGCTGTAGGATTTCTTCTTGGAATGACTTAGAATTACCATGGTGTATTTTTTTATGCTCTTTTTGATTTTTTCTATAATTAAGGATAGTGTAGTCTCATGGTTGTGTTTTATTAGTCAGTTTCTCAAAGTTTAGTTTTTTTATAGACATTATGATATGGTGACCCTATGGGGATGTCAAGAACAAATGAGTTCTATTAAGTAAAGTTTTAATTAGGTCTGATGGACCTTTTAGTATATTATAATGTGTGAGGTATTGATTGGATATAGGTTTTATTCCAAGAGGATGGATGAGGTCCTATTTATATGGTCTTGAATTAAGGATTTTTACATGTGGTAGAGTAGAACTGTATTGGTTTTTATGTTATTTATGTGGTTCTGAAAACTATTTTGGGTGCCCTATTATTTTCACCCCTATAGGGATAGTACTGGTTTCAATTAAAATGGTGATGGGTTTTAGTTTTCTCAAATCATGTCTTTGTGGCCTCTGAATTGGATTTTATTGGTCATTTCTATTCACGTTCTAGATGTGAGAGGAGTCATTTGGGATATTATTAGATTTGGCATCAATTCTGAGAATTATATAATGAAATCTTCTATTAGTTGGATAGTGTTTTTTAGGTCTGGGGAGCTTATAGTCTACCTATATTAGTGAAAAATTTCTTTCTAGTTTAGTATTATATCCTATCTATGGTTTGGGGATTTATGGATTTTTTTCTTCTCTATGAACTTACATGGAAGTGGACATGTACATGAATAAAGTTCCAACCTAGTTAGGTAGAACATACTGAATATTATGATTAGATTTCCTGGTTGAATCTTCCCAACCATGGGAACATTTATGGGTTCTCTAGTGTCATCCAATATGTTCTTCTTGCCAATTTATAGTCTTTGAAATTCGCGTACTTGAAACATTTTTAAGTTTCAAGTAGACTGTTTTGAAAGATTATAAATTAATTTTTATGGACATTTTTTAGGATGTTTTTGTTGTTTTCAACTATTTCTTATATGTTTAATCAATGTTTAAGGTTTCATTTATATTGGTCTTATATTTTATGTTTTATAGTCTTTCAAAGTCGGGAACTTGAAACATTTTTAAGTTTCATGTTGATGGTTTTGAAAGCTTATAAATTGTTTTTGGTGAACATTTTTTATGAAATTATTTTTGTTTTCAACTATTTATTATATGTTTAATCAATGTTTAAAGTTTCATTTGTATTGGTCTTACAATTTATCTTTTATAAGCTTTCAAAGTCACGTACTTCAAATATGTTTAAGTTTCAAGTAGGTGGTTTTGAAAGCTTATAAATTAATCTGTATCAACATTTTTTATGAAATTATTTTTGTTTTCAACTATTTATTATATGTTTACTCAGTGTTTAAAGTTTCATTTGTATTGGTCTTATAGTTTAACTTTTATAGTCTTTCAAAGTCGCGTACTTGAAACAGAATCACACATCGGAAACGCAGAATGTACTGTGCAGGAAAAGGAGAACCAGAATCCCACATCGGAAATGCAGTATTGTTTTCAGGGCAAACCCCCTTATAAAAGGGAGTCCTGGGTGAGGGTATCAGTCAGAATCCAGACTGCTGTAATGGCAGAACCGCTGGATATTAAATAGCAAAAAAATTCTGCTAAAAAGTTTTGTTATATATATATATATATAACAAAACAAAACAAAAAATAAAAACAAAAATAAAAATTTAAAAAAATATATTTAGGCAAAGGCGGCACCTGGTGTGCCGCCTTTGCGGTTATTTTTGGGCAAAGGCGGCACACCATGTGCCGCCTTGCCCTGGGCGGAAAATTCCCCAAAGGCGGCACACCAGGTGCCGCCTTTGGGGGGTAAAAAAATAAATTTTTTTAACCTAGATGTATTTTCAAATTTTTTTTTTTGAAAAAATGTATATTAAAAAAAAACTCGGCCAGAGACTCTACCAGCCTCAAGCAAACCCGTAGGCGTCTCCACCTATTCCAGGACGCACACCCATAGCGGCTGGGAGGCGCCTCCTCCTATACCCGCCTTTCCATTCTCCTTCAGTGCCCAACAGAACCACAAACCAGGCTGGCACCATCCTTCGGCCTCCACCCCGTGGAGTAGCACCACTCTGCACCAGGCACCTCCCTCTTGACCCGTAGCCGGCGCTGCCTTGTGGTGAGCCCCCTTTACCTAGTATGACACCACCCCTTCCACAGGCAGCACATTGCCAGCCGAACACTGCCACCTCTTGCCTCCTGCAACCGGACTGAGAAGTGCTTGGCCAGATCTAGCATTCCACACCCATCCAGTCTGTCGTCAACCCTGCACATCAGTGCACTGCTCTACCTTGCACCATGCGCAGTGGCCTGCGGCCTCCATTATCCATCGCTCTACCGCGTCGACACCTCCCTATGCAGTATGTGGTGAAACCTCCTAGCCACATTGGGTTCTTGTCGTTGTGGCCAACCTGGTCGATCTCGGCTAGCTCACTTCACCACGAACCTACCCCGTTCCAGCCGCCGCCCAATCCTCTTAGACGGAAGGTAACTCGCTCTGCCCTGAAAATAAGTTCAGGGGTCGGCCTAGCCCAGAACGATCTTGGGCATACTGGACTAGCCTAGAATTCCCCTACACGGGGTCAGTACCTCCCAGATTGGGCCTGTACAGGTTCTCCCCAACCCGCACAAACCCTGCCTGAAGTCATATGGGTCTGGGTGATTTAATTAAAGCAAAAATTAATTAAAATAATTAATTTAATTACAGTTGATAAATAAGTAATTTAATATTAATTTTTGGTTATTAAAAATTTAATGTGGAATAATTAATTTAAATGTGAGATTAATTAAATTAATTAATTAATTTTATTTTATTTTTAAAATTAAAGTAATTAATCGGGACCAAACAACTATATTCTTTGAATTAAAATTAAAGTGAAATTTTAATTCAATAAATAATTCCCTCAGTATTTATATTTAAATAAAGTTTAATTTTTATTCTACATTTATTTAATATACGTATGTTTAATGCGTATATGACTGATCATGAGCCTTAGACCGACCAATGTATGGCTTGTGCCTTTTATTTAACTGTTTATTTACTTATTAAATGCTATTTTTGTAATAATTGTTTTAATTAAATAAAATATGATATTTCTGTCTTCTCCAGCGTCATTATATGTATAAGGGAATGCACACTCATTCTTAGAGTTGTATTTTATACCCCGAGACACCCTCTCTTGCATGCGAGTACTATTGTATAATGATGAGATGAGGTATGAGGCATTTCACACCAAGTGACTACAATGAACCAGACAAGAGTTGGATGCATTGGATGAGAAGATTGTTCTATTTGAGTCGCAAGTGACGCGACTCAAGGTAACACCCCTAGGGTTTTAGGTTGGTCCGTTATTCACTCAACGGATAAACCATTAGTACCAGATTATGACCAGGTTTTCATTTTATTTATGCATGGTTTATTATTTTTTTGAATCTGTAGTTAGAGCACAATCACATAGAAAAAAAATAAACAAGCATGCAAGATAAAAGGAACATGTGACATGTTGAATTTTTCTATTTCATGCATGGTCAGTTGCAAGTGCGATCACATAATACGTTATTATGAAAGTAAAAAATGATTTATTTCTTCACGCTAAAAATAATAAAATTCTCAAAGATATATTAAGTCAAAACATCCTTCTGTTATTCAAATTTGGACAAAACCAACTATTTGAGGTGTCGGTTATACCATAGATGAGGGTGACTATTACTACAGGGGAGTTATTATAAGAATGATGAGTTGACTTAATTGAAATTGTAGAAATGAAATTGCCATAGTTATCTTGTTATAATTTTAGAGGCAAGAATTGAGTAAATCATGTTCTGATTTTAGAAGTTGGGACTTCACTTAACAGATCAAGGAACCGCAAGTTAAAGTAGTCAGCTAGAAAAAAATCCTACCTCAGACCCTCCAAGTAGTTTCATATATATATCTTGTAGACTATGAGGGGTGGTTTCAGGATTATTGCCACTAGAATACTCAAGTGAAAGAGTATTCTGATTCTAGCATAGAGGGTTCCTAAAATCTGATAAAATAGTAAGAGACATTAAATGATTTAAGTAATTAATCAAAATTTATAAACCGGTAATCCATTTAAAAGTCACTAATTTGCTAAAATTATTTTTATAGTAAATTGGAAAATTATACCACGTATGAACTATGATAAATATTGGACAAAAGTGAATTTCCTCACTGACACAAGTATCCATAAATAGTACATCAGTATGTTTATAGTACTATGACATAAAAAACTCAAGGTTCCAGTGACCCCAAAACTATTAAACTATCTCAAGAAGCGAGGGTAAAAATAGCTTATAGGATACTAATGTACAAAGCATATGATAGTTATATCATTATGCTTTCATAAACATTCGGTGTTAGTTGCAGTCGGTACCCCATTATAGGGATGATATAAACATGAAGTATCATCTCTGAGATGTTTTCAAGGAGAAAGCAAATCAATTATTTGAATAAGGAAATGGTTACAACTGAATGTGTAAATTGGAATATTGATCATGATCTTTAAATGGATGCTTTTCTCATATCATTTTTACCAATTTACTCATGTTTATTTTTACCTTACAAAATGAACAAGTATTGAGTAAATGCTTCATTACCTATCCAAGTAAGGTTCTCCAAGTAAATAAGAATAAAAGGCAGTTAAGTTTTAATTATTATGGTGAATAAATTGAAACAAATGTAAAAATGTAAAATGCATTCAATGCCAATGGAATATTCAAAACATCATTTAATTAACGAGGTATTAAAAAAGGTTATTTTAATTTCATATTATAAAATAAAATAATGGGTGTTTAAAAGAGATAAACTAATCTAAATAAGCAAGTTTCTGCTTCAACATCAGGCATATTCATCAAAGTAATGTTTTCTTTTTACTAATTGGGTATTTAATTCTATATGCTTTTACATATGTGTATTCTAATATGGTAACCAAGTTAGTATAAAAATATTACTAGAAGTCAGGTGTATTCTCAATGTGGCTGTAAAAGGGTGATACCTAAGTCAGTGGTGAGAAATACATGACTTCTTAATTTCCAAGTGAAATATTCATGTGGAACTAATATTGATTATAACCATAAATTTTAAGAACCAAGTTTTTGCTTTGAAAGACTTTGGAATATTCTTGATGATATTCCAGAGCAGCGCCTTCAGACGACGTGCGATTCCGAGCCCCGGAGTGGCCGGAATTAAATTTTCAGTGCGTTCACACTAGAAATACTAAATAAATGCAATAACTCTAAACGGTGCACCAGATCAGGGATCCGAGTCTACGGATGGGTCCGGAATGAGGTTTTTACCCTAGGAACGACATAAAACATGTCGACGTGGGATGTTTGGACCCCTCGCTCGCTTTCGGAAGGTTAAACGGATAAATTAATTAATTAATTAATTCGTTTAATGTTGAAACTCAAGTATATTTTAAATGGTAGCTCGGATTGGAAAACCGAAGGCACCGTTGAGTTCGAAGCGTGCCGTTTACTTTATGAGGGGTATAAGTTTTGCGAGCGCGGCCCACCTGTGAAAAATGGCCCCAGGGGCGTTTTCGTAATTTAGCAGCTTCAGACGTTAAATTTTATAACTTTAAAACGGAAGCTCAGAATCAAATTCCGAGACCACCATTGTGCTCGGAAGGTGGTGTTTACCCTAGGGGAGGCTTAACCCCGACCCCGTCGAGCGTTTCGGGTGCGGGTCGAAATTTAAGATTCAATTAATTAAAATTTAATTAATTTAATTCTTCTTTTTAAACCCTAACCCCACCCCTCTCCTTCCCCTTTCCCCTGGAAGCCCCTCCTCTCCCTCTCCTCCTCCTCCTCCGGCAAGGCAGCTCTGGCAAGGCGGTGGCTCGGCGGCGAAGCTCCGGGCAACGCCCGCGAGGTAGGATTGTGCGTTTTGCGTTTTTAATTTCCGCACTTTTTTTGAACCCATTTAAATGTGTCAAATTTAAATTTAATTTCTGAGAAAATCCCACGTTTGCGTATTACTCATCCCGATATACCCAACGAAATTCTCGGATTTAAAATCCAAGTCCCGATGTGTTTGCAAACTTCCAGCGAAGTACGCGGGTTTTTGGTTTTTCAGGCAGTCGAACGCGGCGGTCCGTCGAGCTGGGCGGCGGCGGTTCCTTCAAAGGGTTCGGCGGAGCGGCGGTCGTCGGCGGTTGCAGCGGGGCGGTCAGCCGCAGGCTCCTGGCGCGGCGGTAGGGCTCTCGGACGGCGGCGCGGCAAGGCACCGGGCGGCGGCTTCAGCGCGGGTGAACGAGGGCGGCCGGTGGGGCGTGCGGCTCTGGCGGTGATGCGGGGATGTCGGTCGCAGGCGCCGGGGCGCGGAGCAGGAGCACCGGCCGGCTGTACCGGCCGGTTGGCTGGACAGATAGGGTCACTGCGCGCGACCCTGATCGGGAGACAGAGACCCGCCAGCGGCGGGTCTCCGCGGGGAAAGCGGCTGACCGGCACTGGCCGGTCGGTGGTTCTTTTTTAAAAAAAAAGAAAAAAGAAAAAAAGAGAAAAAAAGGTTTAAACTAATAATAATAATAATAATATTATTATTATTATTATTATTGAAATGATTTATAAATCATAGACCGGGCGTCGGATTTGGGCGCCGTCTGCGACGACGCGTCCCTTAAGTAGAGACGAACTTTTTGAGATGGTTTCGAGAATATTTAATTCTCGAAACAAGGGGCCTCGAAGGCGCGACGTGTCTTTAAGTGGACGAGCATTTTTCCCGAGATCCTTGTTTTGGACGGCGCGGACGCGTCCGACGTCCGTTTTGAGCGTCGTCAGTGGCGTTGCGACCCTGGTGCCAGGGCGAAGGTTTCCAGGGCGGTTTTGGGCGTTGAGACTGGATTTGAGTTGTGTGACCCATGGCCCGTCCTTTCGAGCTGCGTGCAACGTTTCATGACTTTTTCATCGAACGTCCGTTCGGGGCGTTCGGGCAGTCGTTTCTGGATGTTTTTCCGAGGGGATTGCAATGGTAGAATCCGCCCGCTCTAATTCAGCACGAGGGTGCGGGGCCCACGAGGGCCGTTTTAGGTTTTGACGGTGATTTCCAGCTTTATCACCGGGTGTCCGTTTTGGACAAGTGAATAGTCCATTTTGTGTGCTTTTTCGAGAAGATTGCAATGGTGCGATTCGTTCATTGAGTTTTGGGACCGGGTTGTGGGTCCCACGAAGCACCGCTCGTGTGCGGTGCGCCGAAACATATCTTTTTCTCCGGATATCCATTGCACTCAAGTGAGTAGTGCTTTTGACGTGTTTTCCCGAGGGGATCGCAATAGTGCGATGCGCCCGACTGTTTTCGGGGCCGAGGGTCGGGATCACGGGACGTCATTCGGGCGTGAGACGGTGTTGGTGACTTTTCCATCAGATATCCTTTGGAGGCGAGTAAGTAGTCAATCTCGCGTATTTTTCCGCGAGGATTACAACGGTGCGATCCGTTTGGTTGTGCGGATCCTCTTGCTAGATCTTGCTAAATGTGGAAGCATGGAAGGTGCTCCAGTGGTGGTTTGCCCTACCTTGTTTGTAGCGGACCCTTGGCGTGTGATCGCGCACTCTTGGGAGAATGATATAATTGGTTCACAAGATGTTGTCGGCCATTCCAGGGCCTTTGATGTGGAATTGTTACATCACTCCTTCGCGTTGACGTTGGGTGCCGTGTGCACGATAGCCCTTGGGCTGGAGACGTGGTATACTCTGGGAGTATACGAGAGCACTTGGAGGTACGTGTGGTTTGTACCTGAGACGCTCGTGCACTTGGTTGGGGTTGACTTGGGGCCACACGTTGTGTGGGCCCCATGTGCGCGCCGTGTTCTGCTTTGCGTACTTTGACCTCTCGTGACGTAGAGGGTCCCTCTATGCATTTGTTTGACCAGTAGGGTTGAGTGATCTCCCCCTGGTTTTGTTCTCGAGGGATCGGTCGGTAGCGGTGCTAGTGACACCTTGTGATGGAACAGGCGCTGAACCCCCTTTGGGTGAGTTGTTCTGGAGTTAGGTGGATGCGCGATACCCACTACATGTTCGGTTGGCCAGTGGTGTACCCTCCAATAGAGATGGCCAGAGAAGTTCTGAGTTTTAGCCTCCAGTGGGGCTGGGCAGTGGGTTACTCATTGGCTTCTTTGGGTTTACCCTCCAGCAGGGTTGGGTAGTGGGTTGCTCACTGACTTCTAGGGTTTACCCTCCAGTAGAGACTGGGCAGTGGGTCACTCGACGCTCTTAGGGTCTACCCTCCAGTAGAGACTGGGCAGTGGGTCGCCCGACTCACTTAGGGTCTACCCTCCAGCAGAGACTGGGCAGTGGGTCACCTGACGCCCTCTTAGGGTCTACCCTCCAGCAGGACTGGGCAGTGGGTTGCCCGTCATCAAGTTCCAGGTCTACCCTCTAGCACGGCTGGGCAGTGGGTCACCTGTCGACTTATTCCAGGTCAACCCTCCAGCAGGGCTGGGCAGTGGGTCTCCTGATTATGTATTAAGGTCTAACCTCCAGCGGGGCAGGGCAGTGGGTCGCCTGATTATATATTAAGGTTTACCCTCTAGCGGGGCTGGGCAGTGGGTCGCCTGATGATGTATTAAGGTCTACCCTCCAGCTGGGCTGGGCAGTGGGTCGCCTGATTGTGTATTAAGGTCTACCCTCCAGCGGTGTTGGGCAGTGGGTCGCCCGATGATGTATTATGGTTTTCCCTCCAGCAGGGCTGGGCAGTGGGTCACCCGATATCATATTATGAATTACCCTCCAGCAGGGCTGGGCAGTGGGACACCCATTGGCATTCCAGACTCAGTCCTTTCTATAAGTCTAGTATGTGGCTTTCTGCTGTGACCACCGGAGCGGGACACTTGGTTGTACGGGTCAGTGAAGGAACGACTTTGACTTTGAGGAGACCTCTCGACTGCAGGGCAGTGACGAGGTGTGGTTTGACTTTCCCTAGAACTCTCAAGTATGAGGGGAACTTTCCCCACTGAGACACGTTCTTGTAACGCGATCTAAAACCGTGTAGGCGAGTCAGTGCCTCCCAAAGCGGATAGTGTCAAGGTGCGGTGATTGAGCCCCTTGGTTTGCGGTTCAGGGCAGACAAGCAGGATGCTGGGTATCGATGGTGTTTACCTCTGGGACTGTTGGCTACTCTTTCTTGGGCTGAGATACGTGATGGAGATGCCCTTACGATCTTGTTTGGGCTTCTTGTTTGAGAATATGGACTTGTATATACCTTGTTCTAGTACCCACTTCTTGGGTTTGGTTACTCTGCTTTCAGGAGAGGCGAAGACGCGTGAGGTATGCCACGTGATTTCCGTGTCTAGCTTCTCGTGGTTGGACGAGTCTACTCTCCTAATATAGGTAGCGAAGACTCGACGGGAAGTTCGTCTTCTCACCGTTTCCATCTCCTTGTGTCTAGATGAGTCTATCTTCTTTCCTCTTGTTGGGTTGAGATGGACTCTTACTGCACTCTGTTGTACTTCTGTTCTACTCCCTGTTCGATCTACTGGTCATGCTTCGGTACCTCCTTTGTTGCTCCCTCAAGCCTTCGGGGTATCCTACTGAATATTTCTGTACTCACCCCTGCTTGGGTTTTTCCCGCACTTGGTGTGCCCTTGCAGACAACGGACTGGTGGAGCATGGCTTCAGTGGAGCGTAGGAGCTTGGGAGCTTGGACCGCGTGCGGTGGTCGTGGCCGGGTTCCAGGTGGGAGACCCGTCAGCTGTTTCATTTCATTTACCTGTTTCCGGGTTGTGGAAAATTTTGGTTGGGCGTGTGTTTTTTCCCTTTTCTTTTCAGTTTGTACTTTGTACTATTTAGAGGTCGATGCACATCTTTGGTTTATACATATAGCAGTTTCCCTTTTCATTGCTTGTCTTTTCTTTTACTCTGCACTGTTGCATTGAGTGTGCTGTGTGTGTGTACAGGTACTTAGGCAAAGGCCTCCCCGAGTTTTTGTGCCTTCGGCGCTAGTCGCCATCCCCTAGCCTATGGAGGCGAGCTTGGGGTAGTTGCGACTTGAGCCTGGGTAGGGTCGGGTCGTGATAAAGTGGTATCAGAGGTGGTTCGTTCCTTGGGATGCTGTTCAGATGTCCCTAAAAGAGGAATTGGTTGGGATTTAGGGCAACAGTGTTAACGTGTCTCGAGAGCGGCTCTTAGCCCAGAGAGTCCAATGATGATGCGGCGGCCGACATATCCATTCACCAGGACCCTAATAACCCGCTTGTCGACTCTGCATGTTGAGACACTTGCTGTAGAGAAAATGTTGTTTGTGCATCGCATATGACTGAGTCTTGACTGTCCTTCTTGAGTCAGCTCCCCATCTTTGATGTTTTTGGTATATACATATATGCTCATCTGACCTTGGCACTCCTTGATGATATTCAGGATGTCTCCGCAAGGACAGCCATCTAGGACTTCAGCTTTGGTTTGTGACGATGACCCTGTGAGCAACGAGGCCACAGTCCAGGACCCATCATGCGAGCCCCTTACTCCAGGTGGGCCGGTAGCAGCACCCCCACTTGTTGAGCAGCAGACAGTTTCAGCAGAGCCGGCTGAGCTTGAGCACAGGTTGAGCGCGCTCCGTGAGTTCTAGCGGCAGAGACCGCTGAGGTTCAGTGGTGAGCCAGACCCTCAGGCAGCAGAGGTTTGGCTCGAGGAAGTGGTTAGCCTCTTCAGACTTGTGCAGACGCCGACAGATTAGAGAGTGGCTTTGGCAGCCACCCCTTTTGGTGGAGAAGCTTGGCGTTAGTGGAGTTTGGTGACTCAGTTTCTTGATGAGTCATCTCTTTCATGGGGCGACTTTCAGTTGTTGTTCCGTGAGGAGTTTTCCCCTCCTGATTGCACTTCGTTCAGATTCAGGAGCTCCTACAGTTTCAGCAAGGAGGGATGACGGTGGCCGATTATGCGGCTAGTTTTGCAGACCGTGCACTCTTTTACCCGGACTTGGTCCGTGACGACAAAATCCGAGCTTAGAATTTTGAGCAGGATCTCTGCCAAGAGATTCGTGCTGTCATAGAACCCATGGGCATTTCTACATATGTCGGGGTGCCAGAGAAGGCGTTGGTGACAGAGAGCTTCCTGTCATGTTTTTCGGTTAGTAGTGGTAGTGGGCATGATGGATCTGAGACGTCTGCCGTAGTTATCATGCGCCGGAAGACAGGACCTCGATGTCGGTGGCCTTCCCACTGCCAGTTTCAGAGACGTGGTCGTATACCACTGTGGCGGAAAAGTGCATAGACTATAGAATCTTGCGTGGCCAGATATCCTTGGGTGCTCCACCATATAGAGCTTCTGAAGGAGGGAATCACCAGGACTTGTTCCAAGTGCGGGCGGTGATTCCAGTTGCGGCGTGTGACGTAGAGGTTCGACCGGGGAGATGAGCTACCTCTGAGGGCCTTCGGGCCGTTTGAGACCGTGCAAAGGGATGGCGAGGTACCCTACCGCCTTTCCCTAACCCCAAAGTCTTGAGTGGGTGCACGACATCGGTAAGGGCCGAACTCGCGTGAACGGATCAATCCTTTGGTCTGTGTGTGGTGACACAGAGTTGTGCGTGGGTTCTTCTGGGTATGGAAATCCAGGTGTGGGCTTAGTACCCTGTGTTGATCCCTAGTTTTGCTTTTCGGGGATGAAAATCTTGAAGGAGGGAATGATGTAAGAACCTGGTTTTTTCTCTGAAAGACTTTGGAATATTCTTGACGTTATTCCAGAGTAGCACCTTCAGACGGCGTACGATTCTGAGCCCCGGAGTGGCCGGAAATAAATTTTTAGTGCGTTCACACTGGAAACGCTAAATAAATGCAATAACTCCAAATGGTGCACCGGATCAGGGATCCGGGTGTACGGATGGGTCCGGAATGGGGTGTTTACCCTAGGAACGACATAAAACATGTCGACGCGGGTTGTTTGGACCCCTCGCTCGCTTTCGAAAGGTTAAACAGATTAATTAATTAATTAATTTATTTGTTTAATGTTGAAACTCAAGTATCTTTTAAACGATGGCTCAGATTGGAAAACCAAGGGCACCGTTGATTTCAAAGCGTGCCGTTTACATTAGGAGGGGTATAAGTTTTGCGGGTGCGGCCCGCCTGTGAAAAATGGCCCCAGGGGCGTTTTCGTAATTTAGCGGCTTCAGCCGTTAAATTTTATAACTTTAAAACGGAAGCTCAGAATAAAATTCCAAGACCAACTTTGTGCTCGGAAGGTGGTGTTTACCCTAGGGGAGGCTTAACCTCGACCCCGTCGGGTGTTTCGGGTGCGGGTCAAAATTTAAGATTAAATTAATTAAAATTTAATTAATTTAATTCTTCTTTTTAAACCATAACCCCACCCCTCTCCTTCCCCTTTCCCCTGGAAGCCCCTCCTCTCCCTCTACTCCTCCTCCTCTGGTGAGGCAGCTCCGACAAGGCGGCGGTTCGGCGGCGAAGCTCCAGGAAACGCCCGCGTGGTAGGATTGTGCGTTTTGCGTTTTTAATTTCCGCACCTTTTTTGAACCCATTTAAATGTGTCAAATTGAAATTTAATTTCCGAGAAAATCCCATGTTTGCGTAGTACTCATCCTGATCTCCCCTATGAAATTCTTAGATTTAAAATCTGAGTCCCGACGTGTTCGCAAACTTCCGGCGAAGTACACGGGTTTTTGGTTTTTCCGGCAGTCGAATGTGGCGGTCCGGTGAGCTGGGCGGCGGCAGTTCCTTCAGAAGGTTCGGCGGAGCGGCGGTCGTCGGCGGTTGCAGCGGGGCGGTCAGCCGCGGGCTCCTGGCGCGGCGGTGGGGCTCTCAGATGGCGGCGCGGTAAGGCACCGAGCGACGGCTTCAGCGCGGGTGAACGAGGGCGGCCGGTGGGCCGTGTGGCTCTGGCGGTGTCGCGGGGACGTCGGCCGCAGGCGCTGGGGCGCAGAGCGGGAGCACCGGCCGACTGTACCGGCCGGTTGACGCGACAGATAGGGTCGCAGCGCGCTACCTTGATCAGGAGATTGAGACCCTCCAGCGGTGGATCTCCGCTGGGAAAGCGGCCGACCGGCGCTGGCCGGTCGGTGGTTCTTTTAAAAGAAAAAGAAAAAAAAAAGAAAAAAAGTTTTAAAATAATAATAACAATATTATTATTATTATTATTCAAATGATTTATAAATCATAGACCGGACGTCGGATTTGGGCGCCGTCTATGACGACGCGTCCCTTAAGTAGAGACAAACTTTTTGAGATGGTTTCGGGAATTTTTAATTCCCAAAACAAGGGGCCTCGAAGGCGCGACGCGTCTTTAAGTGGACGAGCGTTTTTCCCGAGATCCTTGTTTTGGACGGCGTGGATGCGTCCGACGTCTGTTTTGAGCGCCGTCAGTGGCGTTGCAACCCTGGAGCCGGGGCAAAGGTTTCCAGGGCAGTTTCAGGCGTTGAGACTGGATTTGAGTTGTGGGCCCCACGACCCATCCTTTCGAGCTGCGTGTAGTGTTTCACGACTTTTTCATCGGATGCCCGTTCGGGGCGTGCGAGTAGTCCTTTCTGGATGTTTTTCCGAGCGGATTGGAATGGTGCAATCCGGCCACTCTAATTCGGCATGAGGGTGCGGGGCCCGCGAGGGCCGTTTCGGGTTTTGAACGGTGATTTCCAACTTTATCACCAGGTGTCCGTTTTGGACAAGTGGATAGTCCATTTCGTGTGATTTTTCGAGAAGATCGCAATGGTGCGATTTGTTCATTGAGTTTCTGGACCGGTTTGTGGGTCCCACGAAGCACCGCTCGTGTGCAGTGCGCTGGAACGTATCGTTTTCTCCGGATATCCATTGCACTCAAGTGAGTAGTGCTTTTGAACTGTTTTCCCGAGGGGATCGCAATGGTGCGATGCGCCCGACTGTTTTCAGGGCCGAGGCTCGGGATCACGGGATGTCGTTCGGGCGTGAGACGGTGTTGGTGACTTTTCCGTCGGATATCCGTTGGAGGCGAGTTAGTAGTCGATCTCGCGTGTTTTTCGGCGAGGATTACAACAGTGCAATCCGTTTGGTTGTGTGGAGCCTCTTGCGTGATCTTGCTAAATGTGGAAGCATGGAAGGTGCTCCAGTGGTGGTTCGCTCTACCTTGTTTGTAGCGGACCCTTGGCGTGTGATTGCGCACTCTTGGGAGAGTGATATAATTGGTTCACAAGATGTTGTTGGCCGTTTATGGGCCTTTGAGGTGGAATTGTTACGTCACGCCTTCACGTTGACGTTGGGTGCCGTGTGCACGATAGCCCTTGGGCTGGAGACGTGGTATACTCTCGGAGTATACGAGAGCACTTGGAGCTACGTGTGGTTTGTACCTGAGATGTTCGTGTGCTTGGTTGGGGTTGACTTGGGGCCACACATCATGTGGGCCCCATGTGCATGCCGTGTTCTTCTTTGTGTACTTTGACCTCTCGCGACGTAGAGGGTCCCTCTATGCGTTTGTTTGACCAGCAGGGTTGAGTGATCTCCCACTGGTTTTGTTCTCGATGGATCGGTCGGTAGCGGTGCTAGTGACACCAAGTGATGGAACAGGCGCTGAACCCCCTTTGGGTGAGTTGTGCTGGAGTTAGGTGGATGCGCGATACCAACTACATGTTCGGTTGGCCAGTGGTGTACCCTCCAGTAGAGATGGACAGAGCAGTTCTGAGTTTTACCCTCCAGCGGGGCTGGGCAGTGTGTTATTCATCGAATTCTTCGGGTTTAACCTCCAGCAGGGCTGGGTAGTGGTTTGCTCACTGACTTCTAGGGTTTACCCTCCAGTAGAGACTGGGCAGTGGGTCACCCGACGCTCTTAGGGTCTACCCTCCAGCAGAGACTGGGCAGTGGGTCGCCCAACTCACTTAGGGTCTACCCTCCAACAGAGACTGGGCAGTGGGTCACCCGAAGACCTCTTAGGGTCTACCCTCCAGCAGGACTGGGCAGTGGGTCACCCGTCGTATAGTCCCAGGTCTACCCTCTAGCACGGCTGGGCAGTGGGTCGCCTGTCGACTTATTCCAGGTCTACCCTCCAGCGGGGCTGGGCAGTGGGTCGCCTGATTATATATTATGGTCTACCCTCCGTCGGGGCTGGGCAGTGGGTCTCCTGATGATATATTAAGGTCTACCCTCTAGCGGGGCTGGGTAGTGGGTCACCTGATGATGTATTAAGGTCTACCCTCCAGCGGGGCTGGGCAGTGGGTCGCCTGATTATTTATTAAGGTCTACCCTCCAGCGGGGCTGGGTAGTGGGTCGCCTGATGATGTATTATGGTTTACCTTCCAGCAGGGCTTGGCATTGGGTCACCCAATATCATATTATGAATTGACCTCCAGAAGGGCTGGGCAATGGGACACCCGTTGGCATTCCAGACTTAGTCCTTTCTATAAGGCTAGTCTGTGGATTTCCTCCATGACCACCAGAGCGGGACCCTTGGTTGTATGGGTCGGTGATGGAACGACTTTGACTTTGAGGAGACCTCTCGACTGCATGGTAGTGACTAGGTGTGGTTTGAATTTCCCTAGAACTCTCAAGTACGAGGGGAACTTTCCCCACCGAGACGCGTTCCTGTGATGCGATCTAAAACCGTTCGGGCGAGTCAGTGCCGCCCAAAGCGGATAGTGTCAAGGTGCGGTGATTGAGCCCCTTGGCTTGCGGTTCAGGGAAGATGTGCGGGATTCTGGGTATCGATGGTGTTTACCTCTGGGACTGTTGGATACTCTTTCTTGGGCTGAGCTACGGGATGGAGATCTTCTTACGATCTTGTTTGAGATTCTTGTTTGAGAATATGGACTTGTATATACCTTATTCTAGTACCCACTTCTTGGGTTTGTTTACTCTCCTTCCAGGAGAGGCAAATATGCGCGGGGTATGCCACGTGCTTTCCGTGTCTAGCTTGTCGTGGTTGGACGAGTCTACTCTCCTGCTATAGGTAGCGAAGACTCAATGGGAAGTTCGCCTTCTAACCGTTTCTAGCTCCTTGTGTCTGGATGAGTCTTTCTTCTTTCCTCTTATTGGGTTGAGCTGGACTCTTACTGCACTCTATTGTAATTCTGTTCTAATCCCTGTTCGATCTACTGCTCACCCTTCGGTACCTCCTTTGTTTCTCCCTCGAGCCTTCGGGGGTATCCTACTGAGTATTTTTGTACTCACCCATGCTTGGGCTTTGCCCGCACTTGGTGTGCCCTTGCAGACGACGGACAGGTGGAGCGTAGGAGCTTGGGATCTTGGACCGCGTGCGGTGGTCGTGGCCGGGTTCCAGGTGGGAGACCCATAAACTGTTTCTTTTCATTTACCTGTTTCCGGGTTTTGGCACTTTTTGGTTGGGCGTGTGTTTTTTCCCTTTTCTTTTCAGCTTGTACTTTGTACTGTTTAGAGGTCGATGCATATCTGTGGTTTATACATATAGCAGTTTCCCTTTTCTTTGCTTGTCTTTTCTTTTACTCTACACTTTTGCATTGAGTGTGCTGCGCGTGTGTGTACAGGTACTTAGGCAAAGGCCTCCCCGAGTTTTTGTGCCTTCGGCGCTAGTCTCTAGCCCCTGGCCTTTGGAGGGGGGCTTGGGGTAGTTGCGGCTCGACCCCGGGTAGGGTCGGGACGTGACATAAATATTAATCTCATGTGTCCTTGGATGCAAGGAGACATTCTTCTAGGTTCTAGAGTGAATGTTGTTTTTGGTATTTAAAAGTCAATCACTAGATCAGTAATACATTAATCATAGGCAATTAGTGATAAATATAATTGTAAGACTTACACCCCATTGTGACAAGATAATTCTTTGTCAAGTAATACTAAAAGTGGAAATCATGAATATACCAAGAATGGTATTTAGGCTCGGCACAACTAAATACTTTTTGTATGATCAACGTCTATAGTTTGGACAAAGGAGCCTTTAGTAATAAAGGTCTGTCACAAAGATTATGGAAATAGTTCAACAAGTAAGCATGAACTATTCCAGGTATAATCTTGAGGTATATATACTTCATAATATTCCTTTAAGTAATTAAGGAATAATAAAGTGATGTATATGCATGGTACAGAGATATGAGTTGTTTCGGGTTGGGATACCGAAGAATATCTTGACCAAGCATTCATCAATCATGATAATGTAGTGTGGAATAATTTCTAAATGCACAATACCTTATCGACATCATGACATTGATGTTAATAAAGAGGATAGATGATAATGTCTTACATATCAACATTAATTAACAAATATGTTGTGTGGAGAAATTCCTAAACGCATATGTTATACATTAAAATTTTGATATAAGTAGTATTAATGTTGTAACTTAAAGAAACTTCCATTATATTTCATGAAATTATTTGCAGATAACAGTGATATCCCACAACCATATGCCAAATATAATGAAAAATGGATATCATACGAGTCATTGTATGATGTAAACCCATTATTTCATAAGGACATGTGTTTGGATGCAAAGAGTTTGTTAGGATATAAATAAACTTGCATAAAGACAAACACATTGTGAGTTTAGCGTAAAAATCCTAATAGTTGTTTAGGATGTTACATAAGTCCCCAAGATAGAAAAGTGTGTAGTCAAGAAATAGACTACACTTCTATATAAGGGTGCACATCTCCATTAGAGACAGTGGGAGCTATGTGGACTTATGTTTATTCAATGCTCAAATTTCCCAAATAGTTGGCATAGAAATTTGTTCCACAAGTGCATGTGGAATAGAGTATGTTCCAGAGACACATATTGCATAGGAAGGATAAACCCACAGTGACAGTTTTTATATTCCCCACGGTCGGTGATCTATTATTCAATGTGAATAATATTTCCTACAAGTAAGAAATGTATGGAAATTAGCTAAAATTTATGAAACCAACTAAAAGTCAATTAATTGATTCCATACATCAAAGTGAAAAGGGGGATTATTATTTTTAATATTGCGGTGGGTATTCAAGTGAGTTGATACATGGGTTGTACAAGTGCAGTACCAGTAAGGTTTGATTGGTTTCACCATGTTTTTATGCCTAAATCCATTAGAATTTTACTTATCATAGAAAATATCTGTGATCAAGTTATTTATCATTGGATTTCATGACCACCAATCATGGATGGTGTATATACGATGCAACCAGAAAGGATGGACACATCACAAAATGCTAAGAAAGGTTGAAAGTTACTGAAACCACGTTTACAATTGAAGTAATAAAAAACATCATAGAAAATTCATTAGAAACAAATGATTTCCATGTGTCTGTGAGAGTTTAGTGGGAGTGACAATGGTTTTCCAAGTGAAATATGTAAGGAAACATATGGAAAACACATTGGTCTTCAAGTTAGTAAAGACTAAGATGAAATTTATTCTCCAATGATTGAATTAAAGTGCAACCTATATTTTAGGGAACGAGATATAATGAGGTATATCTATAGGTTGCTTGGTCATGGTCAATCATACACATAGTGACATTTTATTAAAAAATACAAGTTGAAAAAATTCAAGAGATGAATTGTTGCCTATGTCACAAGGAAGAATCTCTTCAAGTTGACATGTTCGGGACATGGAAAGAGATAAACATGGTGAGTTGAAATCCATACATTGAAGATATGGTTCCATAACACATTCCATGATATGTACAAGAATTGATATTGCTAGGATATGCTATATAATAAGAAAATATCAGTTATATCCCAGAGCACTGCAAGGGATGCAGTCAGAACCGTGTAATTGTACTTTGGAAAGTACAAAATATATGTACCTGGTAAATGGAGAAGAATGATAATAGTTTTCTTTGATACAAACTAGTTTTTTGATACATTAATGTGATTTACTATCGCACTTAGGCTAAAGACGATGAGAGATTCAATATCATATGAAATAATCAGTTCGAGTTCTTGGAATCGCACCTAGTAAGAAAAGTATTATCATAATGAAAATTATGATATTTTTACTAGCCAAGATGCTAAGTTATGACAGTAGAAGAAAGGGATATACTCAGGATACTATCTCTTGAGAAGTTTTACTCAATAAGATGAGGTTTCAATTGCATTATTACCACACCGAGGAACTGTGGAAGACCCAATAGCTAAATCTATCACTCAGTAGAAACATGATGTTCATCATGTGCGTTGCTAATAATTTTGGTTAGAAAGTTGGCCCTAGTTCTAGTGGAAGTGTTGAAATAGTGGGTTTCCTAAACCCAACTATTCACTACATTTTATTACCATATCTTTTATATAGTTAGCTATATATGATGTCGTATTACCCTTATAGTGTAGATATTTCTACATCCACTGTTGAAATGGTAATGTCCAAAGATTAGTTGTCATATCAAAAGGTTATAGAAGATCTCAGGATATAACGAGAACCTCTAGATACTATGAAATTAATCTTAAATATATGTTCCATGGTATAGATACTTATTACTGATTGGACACAGTAGATTTATAACTATTAGGTGCTGGGGGATCATAATCATTGAGATTTTTTCTCATGAAGTTCATATTTGGTGATCTCTAGTAGTGAGACCATGAGGACAGACCCGCCAATAGGAACACCACATGTTTCAGGTGTCATTGGATGTTCCTATATATGATCATGTGTAATGGTCTCCTATCTTGAGATTATTACTAATTTATGTCATTTGATTGTGTACTTTGATGCAAGAAGAAAACTATGGAAATGAAGTTGTGGTGAGGTAGTTTGTGTTGGGTGCATCGTTGGTGCAATGACATTGGTTGAATGGTCAAGAAATGATTTTTCTCTTTCGGGATATGGAAGTAATATATCTTAGGCCATATTGATATGTATGGGACTTCAAATATAAGACCATGGCCATGGCGGCTGAGGGTAAATCCATCCAATTAAATCAATAAACAGTATTGCAAGAATTGGGCGATGAAACGTGAGTGCATCCTTCTTTTTGAGATATTAAAGACAAATTGATTATATTACACAGTGCACATTCATAGGTTGGTTGTCACTACTGTGACGATCTTTATCTCTTAAGGGGCCATGATGGGTTTCTAGTTCCCTCTCCTGGTCTTTGAATACTATTCATTGCTGTCGAGATAAGGTCCTAGAGGGTCACACACAATTGTGTATTCAAGAATCTTCCCTATTCAGTTGAATATGAGTTTTGGACATGGTGGGCCCCACCACTGGGGTCCAAGATTTTTCCAAGGAAAAACGATCACCAATGAAATAAATAAATTTATATTTTTCATGTTTATAATAATTAGTATTGAATTTATTTATTAAATGTTTTTATGAGTTTTTAGTAAATAAATGAAAATATTAATTAAAGAATATTAAATTATTCAAGGTTATATTAATATTTATGGGAATGAAGAGTCAAGTTAATGACTCATTTATTATCACATAATATTTTAATATATTATAAGTGAGTGATAATAATATTTATGACTCATATTAATAGTCATAAAATGTTATTAATAGTGCGTTGATAATTTGGGGGGCCGAGTTGGCATTTCTGGATAATTACATGACACTATAAATATAAGTGGAGAGGAGATATACAATTAAAATTCATGGGGCTTCTCTCTCCTCTCTTCTCTACCATGTTATATAGAGAGAGGCTCTGGACCCAAGGTGCTCAGATCAAGTACTCTCTCAGGAATCACCAAAAAAGTGATGCGGTGATCATTGGAGCATCTAAGACATCATCATAATTCCGTTCTAGCACCTGAGTTATGACGAATTACACTTCCCCAGATTCCTTGAAGCCTGTTTGGATGATCTAGATGAATTTGACATCAGATTCTTCGACCAGTGATCACCAATGATCAGCAGACATCATGTGAAGCTTCAGATTAAACTAGGTATTTTTATGGTATATTTTGTGCTTAAAACCCTTCACATGTCGTCCTCGGTTAAGACAGAGCTTCTATTCAACGACGTTGACAAGTTTACGTTGATCGTCGATGATTTTTTTTTAAATCCCACCTATTTTGGGCTTCTGCTACACACCTGATTCCAACAATCCCAACAAGTTAGAGTCCAACACCACTTCTCATACAGATCCTCATAAGTTTCCATTTGAATTCTAGAATGAAAACTATTGATATATGTGAACTATACTAAAGTACTGTGCTGATCCCAACGTCATTTAAAATACATTGAACAAGAACTCAATATATCCTCTAGATTTTGGATAGTTCTCTGAGACTGAACATATGTATGAGGGTGATATGAAGTGATGAAACTAAGTTTCATATCCAATTCTTACTGAGGGCTTCTTAAGAACCTTGAGGTAAACCTTGAATCTTAATTAGATACAATAAGGAGTGGAACCCCATGAAATATTAACACTTCGATTTTTTACATCTTATAGAGTTTTTCAAGAGATAAATCCTCATTAATATCAATGAAATGTGATGAATTTTTAAGATCAACAAATACCAAAAAGATGGTATTATTACCTTTAGGTGTCTTGGGGATTCCTATGATAAAGTCCATAGTTATGAATTCCCATTCCTATAATAGTATGGGAAATGGTTTCATCATACCCTTAGACTTCTGTTGTTCATCATAAAGTTATTGGAATAGCAATCAATAAGATAAAAATTCCACAATCTTTCTCTTTATGTTATCCCACTAGAAGTCTTGATTTAAATCTCTATACATTTTAGTGATTCCTGAATGAATAGAAATTGAAGATCTATGAATTTCAGCTCGAATATTCCTTTTTAGAATTGGTTTTAATGGGATGTATAATAGGGTTCCAGACCTTATAACTCCTTCTTCACCAAAGTTGAACTTCAGAATATTCACTACTTTTTTATGTAGAACCTCATCATCTTTATGGCCCTCCATGATCCTATCAATATGGTTGAGCACTTATTTGATAAAGTTAATATGAAGATCCTTTTTCTATTAACACTTTCATCCTTTTCAAATATTTGATGATTGGATCCTTTTAAATTACCATTATTTATAAAAATCACCATATCATTTCAACATAGGGAATATACAACTTTTTTTGTTTCTTAGGATGATAATGGATTGAGCATTCATAGTCCTTGATCAGATCTCACCATCTTTAATGGTTCATGTTACGCTTATTCTATGTGAATATGTATTTGAGGTTCTTATAATCCATATATATTTCACACTTTTAACTATAGAGATAATATATCTATATCTTTAATGCAAAGATCAATGTATCCATTTACATATCATATTTTGGATTGTTCTTCTCATGAACTTTCAACTTCCTTGATGGATAAGCTATCACTTTAACATTCTTCATTAGTAAACAACCCAAACCCTTCTTTGAATCATCCCTATAAAGCAAAAAATCTTCCCCACTTGAGGGAAGTGTAATTATTAGTATAGTGATAATCCTCTTTCTCAACTCCATAAAAATATATTCAAATTCACTGGGAAGCATGGCACTGGTTGGAAGGACCTATTGAAGAGGGATGAATCAAACTTTACAGTATTGAGGAAACAATACACTCCTTGTAGGTTCTTATGATGTGGGAGATCATAAAGGGTGATTCCGTTTGGAAAAAATTCATGAAACATGGATATAAGGGAAACTAGGAATAATGGTCTGAATGACGTAGGGGTTATCTTGACATTCTCAGTGCATGTTGGGATATCTTGAGGAGCTGTAGGACAAGGGCCACTGGGTGGTGGGAAGCAGTGACATCAATGTTTATAACTTCAACTGGTCTAGGGAGAAGCTATTTTTTCGGTATTTCTAGTTCCCAATATATACTTAAAGGATGCATGCTTAAATATGGGTTTCATTGATGTCATCTTGATTCAGTATTAGATGGAAATGAAAAGGAATATTCAAAAGGTTGATGAACTAGATAGGTGGGTATTCTCCAGCTCATCCTCTAGGGATTTCCACATCATGGATTTCAAATATTTGGTACATGAGAGAAGTGGAACCAATGAATGAGCTCCCAAAAATCTGTGAAAGGAGATACATGGTAAGTGAAATTTTCATGTTTAGAGATTAAGGAATAATATGCTTCCATATAAAGAGAACATCCAAAGGAAATGTGTGGTTCTGGTGTCCTGATGTCACTACTGTATTTCACCCAAACATGAATATGTGTGGCATGTTTTCTTTAAGGGAGAACTGGGTATGGGAATCTAGAACTTCTAGGGTAACAGGTTGGGTCTCTAGTGGAATGGGTATTCATTTCTGAAGTTTCTGGAGAACTGGTTCTGGGGATCGGTACAACCAAGAGTAGAAACATGGGCCCGAGTGAAGATTTTTGTAGTGAGTTGTTGGTTCATTTGGGAAGTTAGAAATAATATCAGAGAAGGAAGATGATAATCGGTCTCTCTCTTACAGGTTCATACCTTATCCATCATTTCCAAATTGGGAGCACTTTCTAAAGGAAGGGTTTCAACTATTTTCTTACATTGACTACTATTGTGAATCTTCTACACCTAGGAAAGGAGTATAAGAGGTCATGGGATTTAGGTTAAATGGATATCTCTGGATTTCGGTTTGTATCTTAACATGGATCACTCCTACAACTTTTGTGTGATGAGGGGTGGATACCTAGTAAGGAACTATTGGGGATATTTCCTTATGGGTTTTAGCACATCCTATGGTTCAAGTTTTTTATTCAGATAAGAGAAAATATACATGGATACTAGTTTTATGCTGTGTAGAACAATAAACTTACAAATTTCATAATTTGAATCTGACTTGGACTTGCTAGTCTTCCTGATCCAGGGCCAAGGCAGGGCCCCTTGGGAATTGTCATACTTTGTTAGAAATTACAGAAGCTACATCAACCAGGGCATCAACTTCAATCACACGTATAGGGAAGGGAACTTCACCGCAAATTCTCTTTCCAAAAAATCACCTCTGGAAGTAATCATTATTTGTATATTCTTTCATAGTATTTCTTCTTTATGATTGTAGAGTTTTTGTAATTGGGGGTGGACTCAATCTTCATCATTTCCATCCTCCATGATTTTGAGTGGACTTATTTTCTCGATTTATTTTTTAATTAAAATGGTCAATTTTTAGTCAGTCAGTTGGTAATACCAAGCTAATAAAAGGAAACTATGGATATTCAATAATGATGCTGGTCTAGGCTAGTCCTCAGTTGCATTTTTCTTAGAAGGGTTTAAAAACATCCCTTTTCTAGTGATAATATTCCCCAATAATGATACTTACTTTATCTAGAACTTATATTTACTGTACTTTTTATATATATTCTCCTTTATCATATCCCATTGCATTGTATTCAAATTCTCCTCCTACTCCTCCTTCCTCTTGGAGTATATCAGAATATCATATATAAGTAAAACCACAAATTTGTCAAGGTAATATCTAAATACACTATTCATTATGTCCATAAATATTTCAATTGCAATAGTGAGTCGAGAAGGAAACACTATAAACTCAGAGTGTCCACACCTTTTTCAAAATATATTTTTTGGAATATCTTTCTACTTCACCCTTAGTTAGTGATATCTCGAATGAAGGCCCACCATATAGAAATATTGAGCTCCACATAGTTTATCAAAGAAGTCATGCAACACCCTCAGTTTTTATGGAACTATTTTTTTTGAATAAATTTAAATTTTCATTTATATCTTTTAATGCACTAAGTCAAAAATTTATTTCTCATGCAAAACTGACTTGGCATACGATGCACGCAATAGAGAGTTGGCGTACGATACACGCAACACCGAGTTTCTATAAAACTTATATTTTTATTGTTTTAATTTTTAAAATAAGATAATTAAATCCTATCCAATCTAAATTTTAATAACTAATTTTCAAATATTTTTTATAATCATTTTATATAAATAAGACATATTGTTAATGAAAGATATCATTTTTGGTAAAGTCCTTTAATGTTAAAAATACCATTTTCTTGAATGAACCATTTTTAAGAATGAAATTAATTTTAGACACGTTTAGAAATTTAATTTTATAAAATAAAATACTTTTTTTAATTTATAATGTTGAGATTATCTTAGGGTGTTTTTTGGGATTTTTCTGAGAAACATCATTTTTTTATGAATAGTGAAAATGCTACTTTTATTTAAAAAATGAAATTTGTCTAATTAATTATTAATTATAAATGTTATTTAAAATATTTTTTAAGGTAACATTAGATAAATATTACATCTATTAATACAAATCATTTCATTAGAATCTATTACACTTTGAATCTAAATTTAAAATCATTACAAGCTTTTAAACTTTTCCTACTTCAAAACCCCATTATGTGATCCCATCTACAGGATTAACACTAATCTTATTTTTCCACTTATGTGATTTTAATCTCAAAAATCTGAAATACACCATTTTATTTAGTCTAATATTTCATTTTAAAAATATCACGTTAATTTTTTACCAAAATGATTAGTAAAAGTGATTAAAATTAATCACAATGGTTAAGACCAAAATAAGATTAATTAGGGACTAAACGTTATAATTAAGGCCCCAAATGACCTATACACTTGTAAAACACCCATATCATGGATTTAGTTCATCCATAAAACTTCAATTATTTAGTTGGGTCGGTTTTTATGAATTCTTTTAGGTAAGAACATGTGCAAACCTAGTTTGTTTAGAAAAATTCCATGTGAGTCCTTTTCTTTCCCTATAAAAGGCAACAAACTCTACCCATTCCTCACACATCTCAAAACTTTTAAGTTTGTAAAATCATTTACCAATACTTTTCCCAATAATCCTTTCTTCTACCTTGAATCCTACCTTTGGGCAGAAACCTTCTCAAGGAAGCCTCTCAACACAAACCACAAGGAGTTACCTGATTAAGAGGTAACATCTTCTCTCAAGTTCCTTTCGTTTATTTTCCTTCTCCACCCATCCACTCTATTTATTCAAATATTTTATGAAAACAAAAGTATAATCCATATAATAGGATTTTTTTTCAAAGTGTCTAACCTACACTTACACACACCTCCATCTAATGGATATTGAACATACACTTTGTATGTAGGACAAAATACTACCTCACAAAATGATGATTGTTCATTTATCCTTTACCACCAATCGTGGTGGCCATTATTATGGAAAAATTATTTTTATATGTAATATATTATTTATATTATATGTTTAATATTCTGTATTAATTTTACAACAAACATATTTTTACCTTCCATTTGGTGTTAATACGCTAATCTCGTTTGAGGATGAGTGGACTACCGCCCCCTCAAAACGGTGTGATTCATTCACACACCACATAGAATGGGATTAATGATTTTAGATGTTATATATTATAAATTAATTATACTATAATAATTATATATATATATAAACACACACATATATATATATATACATATGTCATTTACATACTTTCTTTCAATACGACAATAAAAACAGAGAACAATGTTCATGCGTACGTACGACTTACCGTCTCCATGAATAGTGTATTCCATTAAGTTATTCATTATGATATAGATTATTATAATATAATTACACTAAATATAACTGATATTTATATATTTTTATACATTCTTTAATCATGATATAAGTACAAGGATGAACTATATAATAAAATAAGACACATGTGAAGAACAAAGAAAATATTACCTGAAGTGAAACTTTAATATAGGATCATTAACAAGAAGGTAATTGATAGAGCGCTGTCACGGGCGCCCTCAAATGATTAGTGGGATTTGGGGTACTTAAGTGCAGCAGAGTGGCTGACCAAGGTCGTCTCTCAAAGGAGGAAGTGAATTTAACAACTTATTAGAGGTATTCTAAAAAAAATAAAATAAAATAGAATAGAATAAAAACACTACTTTAAAGGATTGGGGTTTGTTGTAGTTTATAAATCTAGAATAAGTTTGCTGGAAGAATATTGTATAATTTTTTTTTTTTTAGTTTTGAAATGAATTTCAATTTAAATGACACAACAAGAAGATGTTTTTTTAGAAATCTATTTAAAAAGCGTAATCGATCTAACTCTACCTCTTCACTTTATTATTAATCATTATCATTTATATGAACATTCACTTAATTATTATCCCTTAATTTGTTAAATCCCAAACCCTACGAGAATTAACTTTACCACGAAGATTGAAGTGAATTTTAACCTTAGGCTAACTTCGGAACATGCAATCGCAGCACCCTGCTTTGATTGATGTTCTAAGATTAGCTTATGATCAGTGGTAAATTAAGGCACATATCCATTCTGGAAATGAGGATGAATTGTGTTTAGGGATTATATTTTAACTCTCCAAATTTATCCCGTGTGGTCTTGTATTACCGATTAAGATCGCGCTCTCACAATTTACACAAAATCCCGACCTCGCGTGTTTTTATGTTAATTGTTCAATTGCTTGCTTAGTTTCTTACAATTTAAAAACACAATTCATGGATCATATTAAGTGAATTACAGTAGCTCATTGATTCAAAATAATTAAATGAAGAGGGTAGAAGATAGATCGATTACTAAAAGACTACTCTTCCATGGGTGGCGTAATCATCGTAGAAGCGTTTTGCATGTGCAAAGGTTTAAAATGGGTATAACCCAATAACGCTTCTACTCAAGAATTCCAGCCCAATTAGGAAGATTAAGATAAGAAGAAATTTAAACAAAACATAAGAAAAGAGAAGAAATATAAGAAGAGCAATGAAGTTTATTACACAAATGAAAACATTACAAAATGAAGAAGAGAAGGAGGCTTCGATGAGGGGATCCTTGCTTCAAGAGCTACCCCTCTTACAATGGTTGGAGAATTTGGGTGAAACAAATTCTCCTCTGCCTCCAATCTCCCAATGCACGTCCCAACCCCTCCAAATGAGAAAAACTCCAATTTATAGAGGGGATGGGAGGAGAGGTTACAAGTGGTTTTAAGTGTGAATGTGGAAATTCGGCCAAATATTTTATGCCAACTTGCACCGCCCATTTGACCACAAAAAGCGTGAATTGGCCGGCCTTCCAGAAGGATGATTTGTGCCACATCATGTCCCCGAGCTTTCATCAAACGTTGGGCTCAATCCAAGCCCGTATGTAGAATATATGGCCCAAATACAGAACCTTCTCCATTCTGGCGAGCCCAGCCCAACTTTGACTTCATGGCCCAATTTCAACAACCAAATGAACTCTTTAGCTTTAGTGTCCTGAATACAAGTTGTAGATAATTAAGTTAGTAACACTGTTACAAAATTTCAAATTCAAATAATAAACATAAAAATATTTAGCTTCGAAATACTACAGTGAACTATTAAGGGCAAAACTGGAATTTTCACCAAATTTTCAAATGAATGATTAAATCCCAAATATTTTATAAATAAACATATTTAACACAATGTGAGGAAATTATATCATTTATTATCAATAAAATATTCAATAAAATAGTGTTTTATCAACTCCCCCACACTTACCCTTTTGCACACCTGGGCAAAACCTCATATCAAGTAAACATCAATATCAAATCAAAACCAATTTTAAAACACATATCTTTAAGATCAATCAATTTCACACCAAGAATAAAAAAGATATCATGCCTCATAAAAAACCTTATTTCAAGTTCTCCATTTATATCATTCAATATATTTCCACTTCATTTATCCACCCATGCACAAAACACTTACCTCGCTTGAATTTTCTCTCATCACTCAAATATCAATTTTTTTTTGCAATGTCTTTCTCATCCAAACTCATACAAGGGTCACCATAGGCTTGATAGATTCCTACATCGCTACCCGATGTGAGTCAAGGACATATGTTTATCATGAGGACTTTTCAGGGTTGTTCTGTGGCTTTCGGTTGGTAGGATTAAGATGTGAAAAACTCTGAGGCTGAATGAGGAGGGCTTGACTCTTTTGAAGCAAAATTGCATTAATCTAATTTTCACTTAAATATGGTCTTCTCTTCAATCCCCATAGTATCAATTCAGCTCCATCATCATGAAAAGTCATGAAAGGTTTACACCATTCATCATTTCAGCATAAAAAGTGTCAATCTTCTCAAACATGATTTTCTTGAAAGCTCTAGAAAAGGCACAGCTTCACTTGTCATGAAAGCTCCAGAAAAGGCACAGCTTTCAATAAAATGACTTTCTTTAGCAGAAAACACATCTCTTCAGAATTTAATTTTCCACCCAAAGTATCACAGAATGTGGTGGCAAAACCCAAGACAACTTCCCCCACACTTAAGCTCAACTAGATTATGCAATTTCACTTCAAGAGTTGGTTGGATAGGGAAAATTGGCTTGTAATATGGCTTAACCTAACAGGCTGTGCATGGATTCTAAGGGCTAAAAGGATTAAATATTCAAGGTATGCCATTATAAAAAAGTATTCTTTTAAATAGGGGCTTTAATACCAAACAAATGCCTCAATCATTTAAACATAAGTACCTCAAACCCTCAAGTTTTGACAGGAATAGATCAAATTCTGGTTAAATCAAGTATGGTTTGGTTCTCTCAAGAAGTGAGGTGAATGTAAAGAATATGAAAATAATGGTTTAGAAGCCTCACAGGAAAGTGATTTCAAATATAAAGACAGTGAGATTGGCATGGGATTCAAAATTCAGCGTACTTTTCATGAAATTACTAAATGTTTGAACTTGAAACAAAGTCATTTCAGCATTCATTTAAGCTTAGTTTCAAGGGGTAAATTGTTTCACTTATTGATATGGATTTAAAAATGGTGATGAGAATCATTTCAGCTCAAAAGTTTCAAAAACACACAGAAAATTGTAAAATAAACACACAAATTTTAAAAAACACACAATTTTTTTTTTGGGTTTTTTTTAAACAGGAAAACAATTGAAATTACTAAACTAAAAGGTTCCCTCCCCCACACTTAAAATATTGCATTGTCCTCAATGTGAACCTATGAGATGATATATGCACATGAAATGCAGAATTTTTAAATAGGACAAATAATATAAAAGTGAAAGGGTTAGGAACAGCCTGATGTGATCAAGTGATGATGGGGTCATGCAGTGTGATAAAATCCACTACATCAGTAGGATGGCCCTCAAGGTATCTCTTCAAACGTTGCCCATTGACTGTAAAGCTCCTTCCAGTGTCCTCTTGTGTGATCTCCACTGCACCATAAGGAAAAACATTAGACACAATATAAGGACCTAACCATCTGGAACACAACTTACCAGACATCAACTTCAGTCGTGAACTATAGAGAAGGACTTTCTCTCCAACATGAAACTCCCTTTTTTGGATCATTTTGTCATGAGCTGCTTTTGATCTTTCCTTGTAGATCCTTGAGTTCTCATATGATGACAGTCGAATCTCCTCAAGCTCTTGAATTTGCAACTTCCTTTGAATTCCAGCTTGGGCCAAATCCATGTTACATTTCTTTATAGCCCAATATGCCCGATGCTCGACTTCCACGGGGAGATGACACGCTTTCCCAAAAACAATCCGAAATGGGGACATACCAATGGGGGTCTTGTATGCTGTCCTATAAGCCCACAATGCATCATCCAAGCACTTACTCCAATCCTTCCTATTTGGCTGCACGGTTTTCTCCAAGATTTGTTTCAACTCACGATTTGAAACCTCAACCTGGCCATTTGTTTGGGGGTGGTATGGTGTTGATGTTTTGTGTGTCACCCCATACTTTCGAAGGAGGGAAGCAAAATTCCTATTGCAAAAGTGTGTCCCTTGGTCACTGATGATGGCCTTTGGTACTCCAAACCTGCAAAAAATTTGTGCTTTGACAAAGTCCACAACAACATGAGAATCGTCAGTCCTGGTGGCCTTGGCCTCCACCCATTTACTCACATAATCAACAGCAACCAAAATGTACAAAAAAACAAATGAACTAGGAAAAGGACCCATAAAGTCGATGCCCCATACATCAAAAATCTCACAAAATAGTATGGGTTGTTGGGGCATCTCATGTATCCTAGAAATGTTCCCAGTGTGTTGGCAACGAGAGCATGACTTACAAAACAAATGGGCATCATGGAACAAGCTAGGCCAATATAATCCAGAGTCTAAAACCTTCCTAGCTGTCCGTTGGGGTCCAAAGTGTCCACCACATGCAAGTGTATGACAGAAATACAAAACAGACTCAAACTCATGATCGGGAACACACCTCCTAATGACTTGGTCACTACACATGCGCCATAAGTATGGATCATCCCAAACATAAAATCTTCACTCACTCTTTAATTTTTGGACTTGATGTTTCTTCAAATTTACTGGGATTTCAGAGCCAACAATGTAATTAACTAAATCAGCATACCAAGGATGCTTACCTGAGATGGTATAGAGATGCTCATCGGGGAAAGTGTCCCGAAGTGGTACCTGGTCCAAGGTGTCATCCTCTAGTGTGCGAGTAAGCCTACTCATGTGGTCCGCCACCAAATTCTCTGATCCCTTCTTGTCCTTTATCTCAATATCAAATTCTTGAAGAAGGAGCATCCAACGGATAAGTCGTGGCTTTGCATCTGGCTTCTTTAGGAGGTACCTCAAAGCTGCATGGTCAGAAAAAACAACTACTTTAGAGCCCAATAAATATGAACGGAATTTATCTAAAGCAAATATGACAGCAATAAACTCCTTTTCTGTGGTAGTGTAGTTTGATTGGGCTGAATCTAGCGTCCTCGATGCATAGGTGATCACATGTGAACGTCCCTCCACCCTCTGAGATAAGACAGCTCCAACCGCGAAGTTGGAGGCGTCACACATAAGCTCAAATGGAAGGTCCCACCGTGGGGGCTGTATGATAGGTGGAGTGGTCAGAAACTTCTTTAGCTCATCAAAGGAAGTCCTACAAGAATCATCAAACACAAAATCAGAATCTTTTTGAAGTAATCGTGACATAGGAAGAGCGATCTTACTAAAATCTTTGATGAAGCGCCGATAAAATCCTGCATGCCCTAGGAAAGATCTAACAACACGCACACATGAAGGATATGGTAAGGATGAAATAATTTCTACTTTAGATCTATCAACCTCTATCCCATGTTTTGACACCACATGCCCTAAGACAATGCCATGCTCTACCATAAAATGACACTTTTCAAAGTTCAGGACCAGATTCTTCTCAATACAACGATTCAAAACATTTCCCAAACTACTTAGACATTCATCAAATGAAGACCCATACACTGTAAAATCATCCATAAATACCTCCATGCAGGTCTCAATAAAATCAGAAAAAATACTCACCATACATCTCTGGAAGGTACCTGGGGCGTTGCAAAGTCCAAATGGCATCCTCCGGTAGGCAAATGTGCCAAAGGGACAGGTGAATGTAGTCTTCTCCTGATCCTCTGGAGCTATAGGAACCTGAAAATATCCAGAAAATCCATCCAAGAAGCAATAGTGTGTTTTCCCAGCTAGTCTCTCGAGCATTTGATCAATAAATGGGAGGGGGAAATGGTCCTTGCGAGTGGTCTGATTTAGTTTCCTATAATCAATACACACACGCCAACTGTTTTTCACCCTCATTGGAACTAAATCATCTTTCTCATTTTTAACAACAGTAAAACCAGTTTTCTTAGGCACAACCTGAATTGGACTTACCCACTGTGAATCTGAAATGGGAAAGATTATACCTGCCTCGAGCAATTTCTCAACTTCCTTTTTAACAACTTCCAGGAGGGTGGGATTGAGTCTCCTTTGTGGTTGTCTCACCGGTTTAGCCCCATCCTCCAAGAGAATCCTATGCATGCAAATGGAGGGGCTAATACCTGATATGTCAGCCAAGGTCCACCCAATCGCCCTGATGTTCTCCCTAAAAATATTCAAAAGCCTTTCTTCATGTTCAAAAGGGAGATTGTTAGCAATGATAACAGGTAATCTCTCACCACTCAACAAGTATGAGTATTTCAGATTTGGTGGCAATGGCTTGAGTTCTAATGAAGGAGGGTGTAGTATGGATGGAGACATTGAAGGAACTGAAATATGTGCACAAAGAGCATCAGTATCAGAATAGACATCATCAAAATCATAGAATAAAGCATCAAATCCATCAGCATACTCAACAGCCATTTCATAATCAGAGTGAACATGATCAAAATCAGAATATGAATCCACATCAAAATCAAATTTTAGAGAGTCTTGTTCATTAGAAACAGGCGTGGAAGTTCTCTTAGTCATTAAACCAGAACCAATACTCATAATCTCCCTAAGCATAGGACAATCCAATTCCATGATGTTTTTACTTGGTGGTTCAAAATGGGAGATAACAAAAGCAGAATGGTCCTCTGAGGGGTACTTCATGGAATCCATAACATTAAATATCACAACTTCATCTCCAAACTCCATGGAAAGTGTACCCTCATTGACATTTATGATAGTTTTTGCAGTTTTTAGGAAGGGTCTACCTAAGATAATGGGGGCATGAGGACTTACCTGATCATCCTCCATGTTAAGAACATAGAAATCCGCTGGAAAGATCATGTCTCTTACCCGGACAAATACATCCTCAAGGACTCCCGCTGGATATGCCGTAGCTCTATTCGCCAATTGCACCACTACTCTTGTTGGCTTCAACTCACCAACCTGCAAGGAAGAGAATACAGAGTGAGGCATCACATTTATTGAAGCTCCTAAATCACAAAGAGCATCAGAGAAGTGAAACTCCCCTATGGTACATGGGATGGTGAATGTCCCGGGATCCTTGAACTTTGTTGGCATTGCTAGAGTTGGTGTAATGAGTGCCAACACATTCCTTCCAAGGTTGATCCTCTCATTTCCCTTGAGCCCTCTTCGATTGGTACAAAGTTCTTTTAAGAATTTAGCATACCTTGGAATTTGCTTAATGGCTTCAAGTAGAGGAATGTTGATCTCCACACGCTTGAATGTGTCCAAAACCTCCTTTTGCATTGCTTCTTCAGCCATCTTCTTGGTTTGAACAACCCTGTTTGGAAAAGGAAGGGGTTTAGGAGGAACATCATCAATCTTTTTCTTACCTTTATCGTTCTCCTTGGATTGCTCATCAGTTGGTATGGAATGCGGCTTCTCTGAAGTTGAGGTGAATCCCGGTGGAATGGTAGGTGCAGATGTATCGTTCATTTGCTTCCCACTTCTCAATGTGATGGCACTAACATTCCCCTTTGGATTTGGAGTGGGTTGGGAAGGTAGATTTCCATAATTCTTACTCACAAGTTCATGGAGGGCGGTGGCAATCTGACTCATTTGAGTCTTCAACTCCCTCAGCTCCGAACTTTGACTCTTCAGCTCATTCTGTTGATTAAGAACAATTTGCTTCAAAAGATCATCAGTATTAGAATCTACCTCTGGTGGATGATTCCCTTGTTGCTGACTTGTTGATGTTTGAGCTTCAAATCTCCTTTGGGGTTGTTGGAAACCCTGCTGGTAAGGCGGAGGTTGCTGGAAGTTTTGTTGAAAGGGTGGCCTTTGTTGTTGTCCAGAGCCATACCTCATGTCTGACTGATCTTTCCACCCTTGGTTGTATGTTGGATCAAACTTATTTTGGGGATATGGTTGTTGTTGTTGCTGCTGAAATGGTCTCCCAGGGAACACTGCTGCACAATCTTCTGTTTCTTAGAGTTGTGGGAAACAGTCAGTTGGGTGGCTTGTCTCAGTGCAAATACCACAAGGCCTTGAAGGAGGGGGTAGAGATGTCTTTTGTGCCAATGCAATCTGCCTCACCATAGTTGTCAATTCTTCTAACTTAGTATCAATCAAATGACTTTCAAGAGAAGAATGACTTACTTGATGTACTCCTCGAACATGTGGTGTACCTCTATCACCAAATTGTTGGGATTTTTGGGCCATCTTGTCGATCAACGCACGTGCAGCTACATGTGTCTTGTCCACCAATGCTCCTCCAGCCGCAGCATCTACCATGCTTCTCTCCATAGGTGTGAGTCCTTCATAGAAGTACTGAATGAGTAGTTGCTCACTGATTTGGTGATGTGGGCAGCTTGCACACCTCTTCTTGAATCTCTCCCAATACTCATACATTGACTCCCCTTGGGCTTGCTTGATCCCCGATATCTCCTTTCGAATGGATGTGGTCCTTGATGCTGGAAAAAATCTCTGCAAGAAAAGACGTTTCAAATCGTTCCAACAAGTTACATCTTCGGGTTGTAAATAATACATCCAATCTTTTCCAGCTCCATCAAGTGAGAATGAGAATGCTCTTAGTTTGATTTGATCTTCAGAGACATTTCTAGGTTTTAGGGTTGAGAAAACCACATTAAATTCTTTCAAATGTTTATTGGGATCCTCACCAGAGAGGCCATGAAACTTTAAAAGAAGGTGAATTAATCCAGATTTCAATTCAAAGTCCGAGTCGAGATTTGGGTATGCAATACAATTTGGTTGATAGTTAATATCAGGTGCAGCCAATTCTCGAATGGTTCTATTAAGTTCATTTCCATTGTTTCCAGCCATTGGTTCTTGTTTTATGGTTGAATTTGAATTGCTTCCAATTTCAATGTTCTGATATTGGAGTAATTCTCCAACTGATTGAATGTTGAAACTTCCCGTAGACTGAGAATGTCTGATTCGTGCCCTAAGGCTACGTTCAATCTCAGGGTCAAGATCTAAGAGATCTTCGGGATTAGTTCGTGTCATCAATCAATGAAAGATGAAAAGAAGGAATGTGGACCATAGTAAAATAAAAATTTGAAGTTTGAGTTTATGGTCCAAAAAGAAGTAGAAAGAGATAAAAGAAGAAGAAGAAAAAAAAATCAGATTGGGTAAAGATGGAAGAAAGAAGAGAGGAAGAGAATTAAAATGTAAAATAAAATAAATACCTCTAATTGGTTGAAATAATTACTTGCCTCCCCGGCAACGGCGCCAATTTGATAGAGCGCTGTCGTGGGCGCCCTCAAATGATTAGTGTGATTTGGGGTACTTAAGTGCAGCAGAGTGGCTGACCAAGGTCGTCTCTCAAAGGAGGAAGTGAATTTAACAACTTATTAGAGGTATTCTAAAAAAATAAAATAAAATAGAATAGAATAAAAACACTACTTTAAAGGATTGGGGTTTGTTGTAGTTTATGAATCTAGAATAATTTTGCTGGAAGAAGATTGTATAATTTTTTTTTGTTTTTAGTTTAGAAATGAATTTCAATTTAATTGACACAACAAGAAGATGTTTTTTTAGAAACCTATTTAAAAAGCGTAATCGATCTAACTCTACCTCTTCACTTTATTATTAATAATTATCATTTATATTAACATTCACTTAATTATGATCCCTTAATTTGTTAAATCTCGAACCCTACGAGAATTAACTTTACCACGAAGATTGAAGTGAATTTTAACCTTAGGCTAACTTCGGAACATGCAATCGCAGCACCCTGCTTTGATTGATGTTCTAAGATTAGCTTATGATCAGTGGTAAATTAAGGAACATATCCATTCTGGAAATGAGGATGAATTGTGTTTAGGGATTATATTTGAACTCTACAAATTTATCCCGTGTGGTCTTGTATTACCGATTAAGATCGCGCTCTCACAATTTACACAAAATCCCGACCTCGCGTGTTTTTATGTTAATTGTTCAATTGCTTGATTAGTTTCTTACAATTTAAAAACACAATTCATGGATCATATTAAGTGAATTAAAGTAGCTCATTGATTCAAAATAATTAAATTAAGAGGGTAGAAGATAGATTGATTACTAAAAGACTACTCTTCCATAGGTGGCGTAATCATCGTAGAAGCGTTTTGCATGTGCAAAGGTTTAAAATGGGTATAACCCAATAACGCTTCTACTCAAGAATTCCAGCCCAATTAGGAAGATTAAGATAAGAAGAAATTTAAACAAAACAGAAGAAAAGAGAAGAAATATAAGAAGAGCAATGAAGTTTATTACACAAATGAAAACATTACAAAATGAAGAAGAGAAGGAGGCTTCGATGAGGGGATCCTTGCTTCAAGAGCTACCCCTCTTAAAATGGTTGGAGAATTTGGGTGAAACAAATTCTCCTCTGCCTCCAATCTCCCAATGCACGTCCCAACCCCTCCAAATGAGAAAAACTCCAATTTATAGAGGGGATGAGAGTAGAGGTTACAAGTGGTTTTAAGTGTGAATGTGGAAATTCGGCCAAATATTTTATGCCAACTTGCACCGCCGATTTGACCACCAAAACGCGTGAATTGGCCGGCCTTACAGAAGGATTATTTATTCCACATCATGTCCCCGAGCTTTCATCAAAATTTGGGCTCAATCCAAGCCCGTATGTAGACTATATGGCCCAAATACAGAACCTTCTCCATTCTGGCGAGCCCAGCCCAACTTTGACTTCATGGCCCAATTTCAACAACCAAATGAACTCTTTAGCTTTAGTGTCCTGAATAAAAGTTGTAGATACTTAAGTTAGTAACACTGTTACAAAATTTCAAATTCAAATAATAAACATAAAAATATTTAGCTTCGAAATACTACAGTGCACTATTAAGGGTAAAACTGGAATTTTCACCAAATTTTCAAATGAATGATCAAATCCCAAATATTTTATAAATAAACATATTTAACACAATGTGAGGAAATTATATCATTTATTATCAATAAAATATTCAATAAAATAGTGTTTTATCAGTAATATATGGTCATAATAAAAAAATATATAGTATTGTATATAATAATATGATTCTTAAAAATATTTTTAATAAAATTATATTTATTATAAAGGAATCTTGTATGGGAACGGAGAGAGTCAAGACACAAGGTAAAAGGATTTTCATCTCACTATTAATTTTAGTGAGATACAAGATATGTTCGCCAATCATTCCTTTTGTGTGGTGTATATAGTTAACATGATTGTATTATATGTATCATGTAATTAATTTTTTGGGTATTCACATATCCATTCTATTATCATTCTTTCATGGGGTTTAACATTCAAAATTTACCAAATCGGTAAAAAAAAATTTCCTCAATTTTCCTTCTTTGAGACTCATGTTTTGTTATGAAACTAATTTTTTTTAAGGAATATATACTTACGTTTTAAATGTTATATGATGAATCTAATTATTTTCATGATATCTTAAGCTTCATGTAATTTTATTTTATTACATGGATAATATGATCCCAAGTCACCAAGTTATAAGAGTTTATTGAGACAATCTCCTCTTTTTTTAGAAATTGTTTATGTTTATGCTTCCTTTGATGAAATATTATTTTCCATAATTCCAGAATATTCCTAATTTTACTTATCCTCTGTTTATTCAAGATATCAACATTTTTTATTACCATTTCCACTCTTCATTAATTAATATAACGTTTTTAGTAAAATCTTACAACCTCTCTATTTGTTTAGAATCTATTGTATTCAAAAACCACGTTTTCAAAAATGTTTTCAAAAGATCCTTAAAGATAATTATCATGAAAAAAAGGATTTTAAAAATGTTTTATTGTTTTAAAATATTCCATTATAAATTTTCAAATCTATTTTAAATTGAAAAATGTTTTCAAAATTTTTTATGTAATAAAAACCATTTTTCAAAGTAGAAAGGATGTTTTCCTCAAGAATTATGTTTAAAAGATATCTCAAAATTATTTCTCATCTAAGAAAACATTAATTGGTGTTACCCATGGATTTATGGTGAAATTATTCAATTTTTTCAATCATATAATTTCTCTGAATGGATTATGTTTGGATGGCATGATGTTATGAATCCCATTTCTCTTTGATGGGTTATATACTTTTGAAACCCACTTATTTTCATGGGTTACATTTACAATGAAATGCTTATGAAACTTATTTCTTTATATAGGTTATGAAATGTTTACATGTTTATTATACCCATTCCTTTTCATGGGTTATGATATGTCTATTTAAGATATTTTGGCACTTGTATGTATGATTTCATTATGTGATGGGTGAGACCAATATCTCTCTTCAATGCATTGAGTAATGTTTTATATCTCATGAGATAGACTATGATGGTATGAGGAGTGAACTCATGCTAGTAAGATGGACTCACGAGTGAACATTGACTACAAATATGGCCATCAAAGTGAACCATGACTACTGTGATGGTATGAGGAGTGAACTCATGCTACTATGATGACCATGGAAATGAACCATGACTACTAAGATGGTCTTGGAAGCAATTCCTTGAATTCTATAGAAATAACTATATGCTTATGTGTTACTACAATTCAATGTCTTACTCATATGTTATGATTTCATGGAATTTATCCTTTACTTCCTTTTTATTTATGTCTTATGAATTTCCTATCTTTTTTACATGATTCATGTGTATAATCTTTGATAAGCAGGGCATGATATTATATTTTCATGATAAATTTATCATACCCTTATTATCATGTTTATGCTTACATGTCTCCCTTGTTTACCATTACTAATCATTTGAGTTCACCCCTTTTTTATGTTTCCTTCCCCAGGTTATGAAGATATGTATTATGTTAGATGTGTCTAAGTAGTGTACTAGTAAAGAAGAACCTAGTGGGTGGTAATGTAGATCATTTATGTAACATTGTTTATGTTACCATGTTTCCAAAGGTACTATACTAGTACATTCTTCTTGCATATATTTGTATAATGTTTATGTATTCCGCAAAAGTTATTTAATGTTAATGTTGGTAAAGATAGGGTCTCTATAAGTCATCTATCCATTATAGGGGATAATTTTTCTTTATAGTGATTTTATTGAGGTCATGATAATTTATATATAGGTTCATTTACTCATCCTTCTTCTTGTTGAAGAGGAATGACACACACCATGGAGAAACACTCAAGTGTATAAAACCATTTTACAAATTATCTTGTTACGGATTATTTAGTTCTTCCTAATCAACAATTGTTATTATATAAGGACTGTTGGATAGGGGTGGAGATCCAATTATATGTTTGATTTAGAACTCAACCTATTGTCTAGGAGGAAGACTGGGAAACTCTTCAAGGAATACATCTATATAATTAATCATATTGGGTATGTATTCAAGAATTATTCTCTTCTTCGTCTCAATCATTTAGGTTAGATATTTTTTTATCATAAGGTAAAAATATCCATGATTATAAAGAATATTCTAGGGGATACTCATCCTTCTCCTTACACTTGTATAGAATTAGAGGAAGAAATGGGATGTGATGAGTTATCTCCCTCTGCCAACAACTGGTGTGAGATTTATTTAAGGATAGCCAATCCATTCCCAAAATAGAATCTAAATCCAATAAAGTGCGTGTGATGTGATTTTCTGGAATATTAAGTCTACAATCCTTGATTGGAGAGGAGTTATATACTTGGGATACAACCATCGCTCCATTTTTTATTCTCCCAAATAGCTCAACCAATGTGTTTTGAGGTGGTGTTTGAGAAATTATACCAAATTTTCAGGATATAAAATAATTTGTAGGACCCGAATCAAAATGTTCGTCCACTATTCTTGAATTAGCAACTATCATACCTATCTGGTCAAACCCACATCAAAGGAATACAACTCACTACAAACAAAAAAACCAATAAACCTGAAGAGGGATTATAGTGATTTCTATACCACCACAATGTATTGTCTATTATCTAGTAAGTTATTTCATTCCATCTCCTACATCTACAATACAGTTGCCCTGGAAAGAGAAGAACACCCCTCAAACCCATATACTATACCATGCCTCTCCATGATGCATTGCTTAACTAGACTATGACACATACTTTGTCAATACCATAGCTATTAAAACAATGATAATATCTCTAAAAGACTCCTTATAGGGCCCTAACCCGCAGTTGAGATCTCCATTCCATAGAGACCATACTTATGATGTAGCCTAAGTATCCACAATTAAGCCATGCAAAAAATGGTAGTAGCTCCCTATAATCCCACATATCCGCCTGAAGCAATATTTCAAAAAATAAACTCCCAAAACTAACAAAGTTAAGGGATACTAGGATCTGTAATGTTATATTAGATACCTCTAAAATTACTATCATCCTCAAAAATTTAAAACCACATGTAAAAGGAAATAAGTAAAAAGGGTTGTCTAGACAACCACCCTGGATATACCTCTCAAGAAAACATTTAACACAAGAGATGAACCACCAGTCTTAGAGGAATTGAGAATAAAACCACACAAAACAACTAGCTCATAAGAATACTCATGGGGAAGATACATCTCAAAGAAGAGTAATTCCACACAAAAAACATCAAGGAAGTGGAAACCATCCCATAAATTAGAAAATGGGTCAACATCCACAAATGAGAAATGCTACAATAGAATAACCAAATAAAAAAATTGGGGTAGTAATCATGTATTTGTGACTGATGTTCCCAAGATTTATCCTCTATCCACCTTATCACCATAAGGCCTAAACCGAGGGAATACCATAGCCACACAATACCTTCTCTTGGAGGTCCTAGATCTCAATAGCCCGCCCCTCAAAGTTCACATAATCATCAATGTATATATTATCCCAATCATAGAAATGGGAATAATTATGAAGATAACATAATAGATATGAAACATGGAAGACACCGTGCATGAAACTTATATATGGGGGAAGTGTTATCCGATATTCCATAGCTGCAACATAAGACAACACCTCAAAAGGCCCAAAAACCAGGGAGAAAACATAGTCCCACAAAAAAAACATTTCTACCTGTGATGTGGATTCACCTCCAGGAACACATGATCTCTAATGAAAAATTAATAATGTATCCTCTTAGGATAGGAATATGAATTCCAATGAACATGTGTTGTCTTCATTATCTTGAAAATCATCTGAACCATCTGTGTCATGCTTTTCACTAGTTCTGGGTTAAAAATTTATGATTCTATGAATCCTTATAACATAAAGAAGAGTAAAAATATTTTCTATACAAATCTTCCAATGAAACTATACCAATGGTGGAGTGAAAAATGTATTTTTAAGAAAACTCATCCAAAGGTAGGTGCCTTATCCACGAAGATCCAAAATATAGGACATAATAAAGAAACATATCATCAAGGGTCTGGATAGTCCACTTTATCTAACCATCCATCAATGGATTAAAATTAGTGTTATGGTATAACTTAGAGCTAAAATGACGATGGATACCTATCCATAACATTTAGGAAAAATGAAGATAATGATATGAGATGATCATCTTTGAGACTCCACAGCTAGCGACTTGATGAAATCTCAATCGATCTCTACTCCTAAACCACTATAAAGTTGGATGATTTCATTAAATGATCCACTATCTCCCATATGGAATTAAATCCTTTATGATCTTAATGTAAATCATTAAAAAATCACATATATATTTCCTACCACTTCTAATGAATAATGTACAAGGGCTAGAGAAAATCACTGGGAACATGGTTCTCGACCTTCAAATTTTGTAGACTAAACATCGCGTCACAATGTATGAAACTGCGCAACTCAACCAAAGACACCAAAACGTTCCTCCCGAATATCAGTACATATTTTTATTTCTAGGATATACCACTAAGGGTGATATATGGAACTCATTGGGAAAAATATCATGAATCACTAAAGGAATGAAAATCCTCCTCTAGAATACCACCCGATGTTTTTCATCTTTAGACCAGCCATCAGGTGAATCACCAAGCAAAACTCAGTCTCTCCGGACCTCCACCTTTTAATCCCCTAACCATGAATCCATCACCTAATATACCAAATATGACTATGATATCATTTAGAAAAGAAAATATTATCCACCAACCTCTCCCATATAAATATTTATATCAGATAGATCTTCCATCACTCTCCATAAATATATAGATTCAAACATATAATCACATTATGGTTTTCTGATCAATAAATAATCCATGAAATCACCGTTTCTAGGTGTATATAAAATCATAAAATCACAATATTTCAAGAATTCATTCCACCATAATTGCGGTAAGTTCAAGTCACATTAGAAGAAGAATTACCTTAGGCTCTTATGATCTGTAAAAACAAAAAATAAATCAGTAATAAGGTATTATTAGAAAAAAGTAAATGAAAATATGACTATTATAAAATCAATATCATTGATGAAATATTTAAAATCATAGGGGAATAAATTTTGAGAAACATAAGAAATGAAAAATCACTTATTCATCAGAACAAAATCCAAACTAAGAGGCTATGTTTTATAGAAAACCTAAAACCAAACTCCCTCTTTTGGTAGAAAAATAATTGGAGCACCGACCAACTTCTCTTTCAGATACTAGGAGGATTATTGACACTAGTAAGTATAGAATAATGCCATATAATTTCTCTTCAAAGATGTTTGATATGTCAAAACCTAAGATAAATCATCCATGAACATCCTATAGTTCCTTGCTAGACCAGGTAAACTTTTAACCCAAATAATAATCTTGGGGGTTTTCTAAGAACCAACTACCTCAATATTCATAGGATCCACAACTAGTCCATAGAAGGAAATGACATTACACAAGAAACAAACTTCATGTATAGTGACCCTCAATTTACCATCAGTAAATAAGTTTTTCGAAATACATAAAAATTATAAAAATAGATGGGAGAAGAATGTACTAATATTGTGACTTTAGAAAAATATAATGTATAATCACTGATACATACGTGAGATAAATTATCTCCCACTATGTTCTTTTTGATTAACACCCTTTATAGACACCTCAAATATCCTAAATATCTTCCCCGCTTGGGGAAGGGAAAAAAAGGGGTGAGAACAAATGCTCAGTAAGGGTAAACAAGGGAGACATGTAAGAATAATCATGAGTATAAGTGTATGAGAACATCATCATGAAGAAATAAGATCATACCCTTCAAATCAAAGATCATAACATTGATAATGACATAATGACTAGTAGTTCATAAGACATGAATCATATTGAAATAAAGATAATTGGCCATGAAATCATAACATAGGAATACGATCTGGAATTGTGAAAAACACATAAGCATATAATGATTTTCATAGTAGAAAAGGCATTTCTTCCAAGATCATATTAGTAGTCATGGTTCATTTAAATGGACAACATAGTAGAAAGATTTCACTCCTCATACAATCATAATAGTCATGATTTAATCCCATGGCCATATTAGTAGTCAAGGTTCACTCACAAGACCATATTATTAGCATTAGTTCACTGCTCATACCGTCATAGTCAATGTCATTAGATATAAAACCTTACCCAATGCATTGGAGGGAAATATAGGCCCCACCAATCACATAATGAAATCATACATACATATGCCACAAGGTCATAAATAAACATATCATAACTGCAGAAATTAAATGGGTATCATAAACATGTAAACATATCATAACCCGTGGAAAGAGATAGTTTTAATAATCATTTCATCATAAATATTACTCATGAAAAGAAGTGGGTTTCATAAAAAAATAACCCATGAAAGAGAAACATATTTCATAAACACCACGACATTAATCAGAACCCATTCATACAAAGGATATGAATGAAACCCTTAGATAATTTTCTAAAAAGGCTTGAGTAACATCAATATATGTCATCTTAGATGGAAAATAATTTGGAAATATACTTTAAAAATAATTCTTGCAGAAAATCATATTTCTAGTTTGAAAAAAGCTTTTTAAAACATAAAACCATTTGAAAATCATTTTCCTATAAAATACCTTGAAAACTTATGAAATCATTTTAACAACCTTTTTCCTTGAAAACGATTAAAATAAGCTTAAAAACATTTTAAAAACCTTTCAATTCAAAAAAAAATTGAAAAAATATAAAGAAATCATTGAAACATTTTGAAAATAATTTTTCTTGAAAAATTATAAAAGAAGATTGAAAATGTTTTTAAAACTATTTCTTTGAAATCACTTTTAAAACTTTTAAGTTTGAATTGAAAACATTTTGAAAATTATTTTCCCTAAAAACATATAAAATAAATTTAAAACCATTTTGAAAATATTTTTCCTTTAAAATTACTTTTATAATTTTTTTTAAAGATTAACCTTTTTAACATTGAAAAGGGAGACTCAAAGAAATGACTGCATGTAAGACTATTCGAGGTCAAAAGAACATTCCTTTTGCATGGTAAAAAGAATAGAAAATTGGATTGTTTGGAAATTGACTATAATATTCCCCTGAAGAGATTGGTAAAATAAAAAAAGGGTAAAAATTTAGTTTAGATATTATAGGTAATGGTATAATATTCTTGGAAAGTCTTTTTAGAAAATATATATTTCCAACTAAAGAGAGGGTAAAGTTGGGATTTCTTAAAATCTTTTTCAAAAATATATTATGTACTGACTGAATTTGTTTTTGTTATAATGAAAATAATTCGAGGAAAAAGTGATAAACCATACCTGACTTCTCCATTTCACCACTTCACTATATCCTTTCTACCCTACTTCCCCACTAAAAACAATACAATGCTTCACAACACACAACAAACAAGCACAATGGATGGACAATCCAATTAAGAATTAAAACTGACATACCTTCATAGATGGAGTCAAAATATACAAGAGAAGGCTGAGGTATCATGAATAAATGAAAAATAACATCAGAGGATAAGGAAATTCATGAATATTATTGATATATGGATGGTAAGATTTCATCCAATGAAGCATAAACATAACAAATGTCGAAAAACAAAGAGATTGTCTCAATAATCTGTTATAACTTGGTATTTTAGGATACTGCTCTCCATTTAATGTAAGGAAATTACATGAAGCATATAATATCAATAAAATATTTAGATTCATGTTATTTTATGTAAAGTGGAAGTATATGTACCCTAGAAAAGAGCTTAAGTGCATAACAAAAGATGAGTCTCAAAGAAGGTAAATTGAGACAAAACTATTTTACCGATTTGGTACCTTTTGAAAGTGAAACCTCATGAAAGAAGGATCATAAAATTGAAATACTAATACCCATAAATTTAAGAATAAGATACATAGAATAAATTCATATGAATTACATACCCCACAAAAATGGAATGAGTAGTGAACAAAACATGTATCTCATAGAAATTAAAAGTGAGATGAAATCCCCTTACCATGTGTACTCACTCTCTCCATTACTGTACAAGATATCTGTATAATAAATATAAATTTATTATACATATTTTAGAGAATATTATTCTTATATATATTAAATTATATTGTTTTATCGTAACATTTTATTACCCTCTTGTTAATGATCTTACGTTAAGGTTTCACTTTGGGTAATATTCACTTTGTTCTTCTCATATGCCTTAATTTGTTACATCTTTGGTCCTTATACTTATATAATGATTAGAGAATGTATAAAATGATATAAATATAATTTATACCCATTATATTTATATTATAATAATTTATATCATAAATAAGAATGAAATGGAAGACACCGTTCATGGAGACAGTAATCCATACGTACACATAAACGTTGTTTCCATTTTTATTTTCGTATTGAAATAAATTATATAAATGACCGATGTATATATATATGTATATATATATAATTATTCTAGTATAATGAATATATTATATATATGATATAATTTCACTAAATCTAGCCTTAATATGTTCTATGTGGTGTGTGAACGAATCACATTGCTTTGTGGGGGTGGTAGTCCACATTTCCTCAAATGCGATTGTCATATTAACACCAAATGGATGGTAAAAATATGTGTTTTGTAAAACGAATACAGAAAATAATAATAATATATATAATATATTACATATATAAATACAGTGTCCATAATAATGGCCACCAATATTTGTGGTGAAGGAAAAATGAACAATCATCGTTTCTTAATGCAGTAGTTTGTCGTATAGAGAAATAGTATGTTCAACATATATTAGATGGAGGTTTGTGTAGGTTTAGGTTAGACCCTTTTCATAAAAAAATACTAGAATATTTAGGATAATATTTTTTTTCACACAATAGTGGAATATAGAGAGTCAAATGGGTGAATAAGGGAAATTAAGGAAATGAGTTTGAGAGAAAATGTTACTTCTAAATTAGGTAACTCCTTTTGGTTTGTTCCAAAAGGATTCCTTGAGATGCTTTATGCCCAAAGAAATGATTCAACTTATAAATTATTATTTTTGTGAGGATACTTGGGAAGATATTGGATTAACTATAAAGGTGTTAGAGGTGGTATAAATGGGTAGAGGTTGTGGCCTTTTATTGGGAAGGAAAAGGATTTACATGGAATTTTTAAAAACAAATTAGGTGTGAACATGATCTTACCTAAAAAAAGTCATAAAAAGCCAATCAAAACTCAATAAAAGAAGTTTTAGGGATGAAATATGGATTTAAAATTGGTTTTGGACAAGTTTATATGTTATTTGGGCCCTTAATTATAAGGTTTAGTCCCAAATTAAGCCTAATTTGGCCTTAATAGCTGTGAATAAATTTAATCACGTTTACAAATAATTTTGTTCAAACATTAATATGGTATTATTATAATTCTAATATTATATTGAGAACTCAACCTATTGTCCAGGAGGAAGACTGGGAAACACTTCAAGGAATACATCTATATAATTCCTCATAATGGGTATGTATTCAAGAATGATTCTCTCCTTTGTCTCAATCATTTTGGTTAGATATTTTTTATCATAAGGTAAAAATATCCATGCTTATAAAGAATATTCTAGGGGAGATTCATCCTTATCCTTACACTTGTATAGAATTAGAGGATGAAATTGGATGTGATGTGTTATCTCCCTCTCTCAACAGCTGGCGTTAGATTTATTTAAGGATAGCCAATCCATTCCCAAAATAGAATCTAAATCCAATAAAGTATGTGTGATGTGATTTTATGGAATATTAAGTCTACAACCCTTGATTGGAGAGGAGTTATATACTTGGGATGCAACCATCGCTCCATTTTTTATTCTCCCAAATAGCTAAACCAACGTGTTTTGAGGTGGTGTTTGAAAAATTCTATTAAAGTTTCATGATATAAAATAATTTTTAGAACCCGAATAAAAAATATACATCCACTATTCTTGAATTAGAAACTATCATACCTATCACTACATCATTGTCATCATCCACCACAAACTTAGTGATAACATACACCTTTGCTTGTTACCTTGGAGTTTATTATCATTGATTGTATCTGAAAACCCTTGGTTTATGGAATTTTATTACCTAATGACCCTGCTTATTATATTTAAAACACTATACATCGTGCATAGTTTTGATATGATCCTTATTTTATTCTTCCTAATTATCAGGTTCTTTATTTCTCTACGGAATAAATTAGCCTGGTTCCTCTCTTTTACACACTTGAAGAATCTTTCGGTTCCCCATAGTTACTTTCTAGGATGATTATTCCTACAATTTTGACATGTGAGATATTGGGTTTTTATTCCTACATGGTATTTATCTATATATGTTCTTGAAAGAAACTATATTTTATATTTTTTATCTCCAGTCCCATGGTACCACTGAGATTCACTATCTGTATCTCAACTTTAAGGAAAAAATGGAAAATATCTTCATAACTATTAATGTATTGAATCACCAAAGCTTTTTGTAGGATTAAATTTATCCTAATAATGAAATAGTCAACCATAATATCTATGTTAATAACAAAGTAAAAGGCATACCATGTGAGCCTTTTGAATTTTTCCTCATACGACTTGATATAATCTTTTTCTTTTTTAGTTCAGACTGAGGAAATCTCTATCCATTTTAAGATTGAGAGTTTTGGGAAAATATTTGTTGGAAAATATTTTCATAAAGTTTTACTACTCCATGGAATCTAAATCGTCTTTGTTTTTTATGCTCATGATCACTATCCACCACTGATCAGTTTCTCCCTCAATGTGATAAACAACCATCACAACTTTCACTTGTTGTATTCATTAGACGATAGAGAATAACTTCTCAATGTAGTTAATACATTATTTATCAATTATGGTATTATAAGATCCACTAAAGGTAGGGGGAATTTGTCACCAAAATAATCATTTGAAACTTAATCATTATTAGGAGGATTAGGGAATTCTGCATGATTCATGTCATCATTCATATCTTGAGCTAGTTGAGTAAGTAATTCTATGAATATCTCATCTCCTTCTCCCATAAGGTTAGGCATATCATATGATAAATCATCAAATTTCTTATAATGTTGGTCTTTAGAACAATTTCTACCATTTTATAACATTACCTAAAAGAAATTAAAGCATAGGATAACATACTTTAACTTACTAAAGGGAAACTTAAACACATAAAAGGAATAACTCATGAATGATAAGTATATATTGACTTATTGGCCTATTTGTTTCAAAATAAATTATCCATGGTAATGTTTCATGTGAGGTTTTCTAATCTAAAAATTCACTCACATCCTTCAAAATGGGGTTTTAATGAGTTTTTCTATTTTCCAAGCATGTCCTTCAGACGTATCAAACCAGGTGTGAAACAAGGCCAGTTGTCATGTATCGGGTGACAATTGAGTTTAGATCAATGCACCATTGTTGGTTTTATTACCCCTAAGTACCTTTTTGGTAGAGCCACATCCACTTGTAGTACCTAGATTGGGATGTATTTTCTTTAAAAACACTATCTCAATTCGTTATCAATATTCTAGTAGTTTTTCATACACATAGAATTATTCTTGGAGTTATCATTTTACTTGTTCCGAGGGTTATCACTAAAGTTTTCTCATCATAGTTCCAAAGGTTAAATAAACCTCCATTTGGTAAAACCTATAGATACCCAATTATTTTTCACATATTATTACATTATTCTTAAACATAAATACCCATTAATAAAACAAAAAGATCATAAAGGCCTAAAATATTCGGAAAACTAGGTTCATATTACATAAAAAAACATAAAACATGGTATAATTATTTAATTCAACATAGAGAGATTATAAAATAAAAGTGATCTCCTAAAATTTCCTGGGATATCTTGGGGAATACATAAATAAATGGGTAAGCTAATAATCCCTATAATGGTTAAACATGATAATGAAACATAACATGAGAGTCAATGGTATAACAAGGTATCATAAAAAGAGAAGGATCATGAGTAATTACAAGGAATCATATCATAAATAACATGATATCATAAGATCATGGCATCATAGGAAATCTGGACACAACATATACCATGACATAAACAAAAATCAATGATAACTTCATAGACAATATCACATGGTGGAAAAAGTCCCATAACAGATTAGTTTTACTCCCTAACCACATACATGATACATCATGAGACTAAAACTTTAACCAATGTATTGGAGAACTATCTAGGAACACCCATAATAACATGTTCATGATCTATGTTATCCTCATAAAGAAATCAATAATAAGGCATAATATAAGAATTTCCCATTGAAATAAAATGGGCTGCATACCCTTTCTTCATATTATAAATAAAGAAAATTTCATAATTAAGGAATTTGAGAAATGATAATAAGGAATGTATTACCACATAAAAGGAAGGGATAATAATGTATGTATATATGAGATATATATACACATAATTTATAGGAATTTCATAACATTAAGGTAGAGATAAAGGGATCTATAGAGAGAAAGTTCATAGCTTGAAGGAAAGGGTGTTTATAGAGATCCATTGCCTCGAACCCGATTTGTCACATGCATTATTTATCATCAGAAATAATAAAAATATGTTAATTATTTACTTTATTAAGAAAAAAATTTATGTCTATTATTCCTTTTATTTTATTTTTTACCTTGTCATATTTAATTACTTAACCAATTAATTTCATATCGGATGTTTTAATGATAAACATATCATATGTCCAAAATCACTTTAGTAATTTGAACAAGGTAAATGAGATTATTAGTTAATAATATATATAATGGTAACCATAAATTAATTATTATTTTTATTCATAAATTATACTTTCTAAACCAACCATGAAATATTGTTATGAAAAATGAAGTATGTTAGAATCCTAAACACGGTAGGTCGTATGTATGCATGAGTGACATTCCATTTTTCAAAGATCATAATGTAAGGGAGGTAAGTGTTATTATATATTTAAATTATTACAATTATATCATAAATATAATATTATTTATTTTAATACAATTACACATACCATCCATGTGATGCATTAAGAAAAATGAATCACATCGCTTCATGAGGTGATAGTCCTCCGTACACATGAACAACTTTATCATTTATTCAATGAATGATAAAGTAATAAATTATACGATATATTAATTTTATATAATGGTTAATATTTCAATAATGTCATATATTGACATAAAATTATTCCTTATTAGCTTCCATGAAAAGTGTAGGTGAAAACAAGTCACATCACTTCACAAGGCGCTAATCCGCCGTACAGACATGAAAAATTATCATATTCTCTACTAAATGGAAAGTAAGACGGTATATAAGATATTATAGTTAAATATGTATATTTATATCATAAATATAATTTATAAACATTATAAACATCATTATATCTAGTTGTGATAATATGTGATAGAAAACAAGTAATTTCGGTTTGTGAGGCCGCAATCCACCGTACACACAATCAAAAGTTTTATTTCCCATTTTAGGAAGGTGGAGATAGTTCTAGGACATTAAATTAACATAGAAACATCTTATTATATATAATATTGTGATGTCATTAAATCAACATGGTTTTATATGGTTTTTTGGAGGTGGAAGAAAAAAATAAAATAAAAGGCTCGGTTAGGGACGATACCTCTTCTTTGGATAACTTTTTCTAGATTAAACCATAAGCTTTCCTAGGTTTTATTTTTCACAAAAAAGGATCACATGATGATTTTAGGGAATTGGGAAAGTTATTTTGGTTGGTATTGGATGAAATAAAGGTTTTTGGATGTGTGTAAAGGAGAGGAGAGGGTGTGGCCTTTTATAAGTGGGGGTGAGGACATACTTGGGATTTTTGAGAAAAAATAATTTCAACAACATTTTTTTCATTAAAAAAGGATAAAAATAGATAATTTTAAAACATTATGTGTGATTGTTTCCAAATATTACCACAAGATTTTAATTAGAAAATTTTTCGGATATTTTTAACCCATATCATTTTAGTTTATCCCATGGTAAACCCATTTTTACCTTAACAATAATATATAATTTTTACTATTTTTGATTATGGTAAAAAATTAAATTGAGATTATTAGATAATATAAATTATTCTAATTCCAAATATGAAAACCATTTTTCCAAATTCAACTCATAGAAGTGGTAGAATTTAATTTAATTTAAACCTAATGGTGTGTCGAAAAAACAATTTTCCAAAAGAGAAACATTCAAAAGTTGAAAAACAATTTATTAAAAAATTTAATAAGAAAATTATTCCATTAAAATAATTTTAATTAAATAATAAAAAATTGAACCAATATTAATTATAAAGCCCAATTAAAATAAAACAGGTCTCAAATATGTTTTAAATGAAAATACAATTTTTAATATCAATTAGTATTTTCCACTAGTCATCAAAAAATGAAACAATTCAGAAAAATACAAAAAAATTACCCCGAGATAATTTAGAAATGTTTATTTAAAAAATTAATTTATTTTTCATAAAAATATTATAAAAGTGGTTGAAATTAATTTAAAATTATGGATGCAAAGCGTGATTAAACTGCCTTTTATAAAAAATACAGTTTTTCAGAAATCATTTTTTTCTTTTAAATGGTTATTATTTTATTTTAAATAAATAGATAATAATTTATTTTTTATAAACATGTAAGTCAAAATTTAGAAAATTTAATTAGTCCTATTCATACCCACAAATTTAACAACTAGGTTATTATTATCATGTTTAAATAATAATATTTTTCTAAAGTGCCACGATTCATTTAAACATAGTACTACGTGCATAGAAAGATATAAAAGGGATTTAATTTATTTAGTAATAAATATATCATAAAGTCTTGAGGTGTTACACATGTCTCTTTAAGTTCATTTGGTTTCAAAAAATTTATGGATTTAGGTTCTTTATGATTTTCATAAAAACATCATACTAACCTAAGCATAAAAAAAATTCTAAATAGAACATTGATATAGATAGAACATTGTCTAGAAAATTAAGAGGAAAAACATTACCATAGTGTAAAATACATGTGATCACAAACTATAAATCATTACTTCATTAATCTGGTTTATCCTTTATTAAGGTTAATTTCACCACCACCCAAAAAGCTAATGCATGGTCAGTTTACTATTACAAATAAATTGGAATAGAAATTAAAACTAACCTACTAAAATATGTCCATTTTATTTAAATGATAATAGAACCACAACACAGATCCCCAATCACATATCATGCAAGAAAATCTACATCCATCCAACACAACCAAACTTAAAAAATCAAAATAATCTCCGTTAGAATGATGGAGATCAAAGACCATAATATGGAAGGATTGCATATGATGGAGAAACATAAAATAGAGTATAAAATGATATAAAAGAGCAATAACATACATAGGATCACCAAGTATCCAATATGGGAATCCGTGATCAAATCCGATCAAAATGGTTTTCAAATGTCTTCATAAAGAACTGTTGGGAACCTAGGGTTTTGAGAGAGAAACATGGGAGAAATATTATTTTAGAGGGGGTTTGGATATTTATAGGAATTATATAAAACATAACACTATAACACAACACCACATTATACACAAAAAAAGTGGCTAAAATAAGAAAAAACAAAGTGAAATGGAAGGGACCATGCGATACCCTAGCTGGTCAAACCCACATCCAAGGAATACAACTCCCTACACACCAAAAAAGCTATAAACCTGAGGAGGGACTATAGTGATTTCTATACCACCATAATGTAGAGTCTATTATCTAATAAGTGATTTCATTCCATTTCCTACATCTACAATACAGTTTCCCTGGAAAGAGAAGAACACCCGTCAAACCCATATGCTATAGTAGGCCTCTTTATGCCGCATTTCTTAACTAGACTATGACACATCCTTTGTCAATTCCATAGCTATTAAAATAAAGATAATAGCTCTAAAAGGCTACTCATAGGACCCTAACCCACAGTTGAGATCTCCGTTCCATAGAGACCATACTTATGATGTAGCCTAAGTATCCACAATTAAGCCATGATAAAAATGGTAGTAGATCTCTATAAGCCCACATATCCTCCTAAAGAAATATTTCAAAAAATAAACTCCCAAAACTAACAAAGGAAAGGGATATAGGATCTATAATGTTATATTAGATACCTCTAAAATTATTAGCATCCTCAAAAATTTAAAACCAAATGTAAAATGAAATAAGTAAAAAGCGTTGTCTAGAAAACCATCCAATGATATACCTCTCAAGAAAACATTCAACACAAGAGATGAACCACCAGTCTTGGAGGAATTGAGAATAAAACCACACAAAACAACTAGCTCATAAGAACACTCATGGGGAAGATACATCTCAAAGAAGAGTAATGCCACAAAAAAACATCAAGGAAGAGGAAACCATCCCATAAATTAGAAAATGGGTCAACATCCACAAATGGGAAATGATACAATATAATAACCAAATAAAAAAAATTGGGGTATTAATAATGTATCTGTGACTGATGTTCCCAAGATTTATCCTCTATCCACCTTATCACCACAAGGCCTAAACCGAGGGAATACCATAACCACAAAATACCTTCTCTTGGAGATCCTAGATCTCCATAGCTCTCCCCTCGAAGTTCTCATAATCATCAATGTATATCTAATCCCAATCATAAAAATGGGAATCATTATGAAGATAACGTAAGAGATATGAAACATGGAAGACACCATGCATGAAACTTATATATGGGGGAACTGTTATCCGATATGCCATAACTGCAACACAAGACAACACCTCAAAAGGCCCAAAAAACAAGGGTGAAAACTTAGTCCCACGAAAAAACCATTTCTACATGTGATGTGGATTCACCTTCAGGAACACATGACCTCTAATGAAAAATTAATAATGTCTCATATTCTGATAGGAATATGAATTATAATGAACATGTGTTGTCTTCATTCTCTTGCAAATCATCTGAACCATCGGTGTCATGCTTTTCACTAGTTCTGGCTTAAGAATTTATGATTCTATGAATCTATTACAACACAAATAAGAGTAAAAAAATTGTCCATTCAAATATTCCAATGAAACTGTACCAATGGTGGAGTGAAAAATATATTTTTAAGAAAACTCGTCAAAAGGTAGGTGCCTTATCCATGAAGATCCAAAATATAAGACATAAGAAAGCAACATGTCTTCAAGGGTCGGGATAGTCCACTTTATCTAACCATCCCTAAATGGATTAAAATTAGTGCTATGGTATAACATAGATATAAAATAATGATGGATACCTATCCATAACCTTAAGGAAAAATGAAGATAATGATATGAGATGATCATCTTTGAGACTCCATAGTTAGCGACTTGATGAAATCTCCATCGATCTCAACTCCTAAACCACTATAAAGTTGGATGATTTCATTAAATGATCCACTATCTCCCATATGGAATTAAATCCTTTATGATATTAATGTAAATCATTAAAAAATAACATATATATTTCCTACCACTTCTAATGAATAATGTACAAGGGATAGAGAAAATCACTGGGAACATGGTGCTCGACCTTCAAATTATGTAGACTAAACATCGCGACACAAAGTCTGAAACTGTGCAACTCAACCAAAGACACCAAAACGCTCCTCTCGAATATCAGTACATCTTTTTATTTCTAGGATATACCACCAATGGTGATATATGGAACTCATTGGGAACCATATCATGAATCACTAAAGGTATGAAAATCATTCTCTAGAATACCACCCGATTTTTTTCATCTTTAGACCAACCATCAGGTGAATCACCAAACAAAACTCAGTCTCTCGGGACATCCACCTTTGAATCCCCTAAATAAGACTCCTTCACCTAATATACCAAATATGACTGTGACATCATTTGAAAAATAAAATATTATCCACCAACCTCTCCCATATAAATATGTATATCAGTGAGATCTTCCACCACTCTCCATAAATATATAGATTCCAACATATAATCACATTATGGTTTTCTGATAAATAAATAATCCATGAAATCACCATTTCTTGGTGTATATGAAATAATAAAATCACAATATTTCAAGAATTCCTTACACCATCATTGTGGTAAGTTCAAGTCACATTTGAAGAAGAATTACCTTAGGCTTTTATGATCAGTAAAAAAATATATCAGTAATAAGATATTATTAGCACAAATTAAAGGAAAATATGACTATTATAAAATCAATATCATGGATGACATATTTAAACACATAGGGGAATAAATTTTGAGAAACATAAGAAATGAAAAATCACATATTCATCAGAACACAATCCAAACTAAGAGGATATGCTTTATAGATAACCTAAAACCAAACACTCTCTTTTGGAAGAAAAAGAATTGGAGCACCGACCAACTTCTCTTTCATATACTAGAAGGATTATTGAAACTAGTATGTATAGAATAATTCCATATAATTTCTCTTAAAAGATGTTAGATGTGTCACAACCTAATATAAATCATCCATCAACATCCTATAGTCGCTTGCTAGACCAGGTAAACTTTTAACCCCCATAATAATCTTGGGGGTTTTCTAATAACGAACTACCTCAACATTCATAGGACCCACAACTTTTCCTTATAAGGAAATGAAATTCCACAAGAAAAAAACTTCACATATTGTGACCCTCACTTTACCAGCATTAAATAAGTTTTTCGAAATACATAAACATTATAAAAATAGATGGAAGAAGAACGTACTAATATAGTGACTTTGGAAAAATAGAATGTATAATCACTGATACATAAGTGAGATAAATTATCTCCAAATTTGTTCTTCTTGATTAACATCCTTTGTAGACACCTCAAATATAATACATATCTTCCCCGCTTGGGGAAGGAAAAATAAAAAGGGGTGAGCACAAATGCTCAGTAAGGGTAAACAAGGGAGACATGTAAGCATAATCATGAGTATAAGTGTATGAGAACATGATCATGAAGAAAGAAGATCATAGCCTTCAAATCAAATATCATAACATTGATAATGAAATAATGACTAGTAGTTCATAAGACATTAATCATATTGAAATAAAGAGAATAGGCCATGAAATCATAACATAGGAATACGATCTGGAATTTTGAAAAACACGTAAGCATATAATGATTTTCATATTAGAAAAGGCATTGCTTACAAGAACATATGAGTAGCCATGGTTCATTTACATGGCCATCATAGTAGAATTATTTCACTCCTCATATGATCATAATAGTCATGATTTACTCCCATGGACATCTTAGTAGTCAAGGTTCACTCCCAAGACCATCTTAGTAGCATTAGTTCACTGCTCATACCATCATAGTCTATGTCTTTATATATAAAACTTTACCCAATGCATTAGAGGGAAATATAGGCCCCACCAATCACATAATGAAATCATACATACATATTCCACAAGGCCATAAATAAACATATCATAACTCATGAAATTAGATGGGTATCATAAACATGTAAACATATCATAACCTGTGGAAAGAGATAGTTTTCATAATCATTTCATCATAAATATAACTCATGAAAAGAAGTGGGTTTCGTAAACAAATAACCCATAAAAGAGAAACAAATTTCATAAACACCATGACATTAATCATAACCCATTCATAGAAATGATATGAATGAAACCCTTAGATAATTTCCTAAAAATTCTTGAGTAACATCAATATATGTCATCTTAGATGGAAAATAATTTGGAAATATCCTTTAAAACAATTTCTTGCAGAAAATACAATTTCTTGTTTGAAAAAACCTTTTCAAAACATAAAACCATTTGAAAATAATTTTCTTAGAAAATACCATGAAAACTTATGAAATCATTTTAACAACCCTTTTCCTTGAAAACTATTAAAATAAGCTTAAAAACATTTTAAAAACCTTTCACTTCAAAAAAAAAACATTGAAAAAATATTAAGAAATAATTGAAACATTTTGAAAATAATTTTTCTTGGAAAATTATAAAAGAAGATTGAAAATGTTTTGAAAAACATTTCTTTGAAACCACTTTTAAAACTTGTAAGTTAGAATGGAAAACATTTTGAAAATTGTTTTCCCTAAAAACATATAAAATAAATTTAAAACCATTTTGAAAAAAGTTTTCATTTAAAATTACTTTTAAAAATAATTTTCTTAAAGATTAAACTTTTTAACATTGAAAATGGAGATTCAATGAAATGACTATATTTAAGACTATTCGAGGTCAAAAGAACATTCCTTTTACATGGTAAATAGGATAGAAAAGTGTCTTCTTTGGAAATTGACTATAATATTCCCCTGAATATATTGGTAAAATAAAAAAAGGGTAAAAATATAGTTTAGATATTATAGGTAGTGGTATAATATTATTGGAAATTATTTTTAGAAAACATATATTTACAACTAAAGAGAGGGTAAAGTTGGGATTTCTTAAAATCTATTTCCTAACTATCTTATGTACTGACTAAAAATTATTTTCTTGTTATAATGAAAATAATTTGAGGAAAACATGAGAAACCATACTTGAGTTCTCAATTTCACCACTTCAATATATCATTTCTACCCCACTTACCCACTAAAAACAATACAATGCTTCACAACACACAATAAACAAGCACAATGGATGTACAATCCAATTAAGCATTGAAACTGACATACCTTCATAGTTAGAGCCAAATATACAAGAGAAGGCTGAGGTATCATGAATTAATGAACAATAACATCATAAGATAAGTAAATTCATGAATATTCTTGATTTATGGATAGTAATATTTCATCCAATGAAGCATAAACATAACAAATGTTGAAAAACAAAGATATTGTCTCAATAATCTGTTATAACTTGGTATTTTAGGATACTACTATCCATTTAATGAAAGTAAATTACATGAAGCATATAATATCAAGAAAATATTTAGATTCATGATATTTTATGTAAAGTGGAAGTATATAAACCCTAGAAAATAGTTTAAGTGCATAACAAAACATGAGTCTCAAAGAAGGTAAATTTAGAAAAAAACTATTTTACCGATTTGGTACCTTTTAAAAGTTAAACCCCATGAAAGAGGGATCAAAAAATTGAAATACAAATACCCATAAATTTAAGAATAAGATACATAGAATAAAGTCATATGAATTACATACACCACAAAAATGGAAAGAGTAGTGAAGATAACATGTATCTCATAGAAATTAAAAGTGAGATGAAATCCCCTTATCTTATGTACTCACTCTCTCCATTACTGTACAAGATATCTATATAATAAATATAAATTTATTATACATATTTTATTGAATAATATTCATATATATATTAAATTATATGGTTTTATTGTAACCTTTTATTACCCTCTTGTTAATGATCTTATTTTAAGGTTTCACTTTGGGTAATATTCACATTGTTCTTCTCATATGCCTTAATTTGTTACATCTTTGGTCCTTATACTTATATCATGATTAGAGAATGTATAAAATGATATAAATATAATTTATACCCAGTATGTTTATATTATAATAATTTATATCATAAATAACAATGAAATGGAAGACACTGTTCATGGAGACAGTAAGCCATACGTATGCTTAAACGATGTTTCGATTTTTTTCGTATTGAAATAAATTATGTAAATTAACTATGTATATATATATATATGTATATATATATAATTATTATAGTATAATGAATATATTATATATATGATATAATTTCACTAAATCCAGCCTTAATATGTTCCATGTGGTGTGTGAACGAATCACATTGCTTTGAAGGGGCGATAGTCCACATTTCCTCAAATGAGATTCTCATATTAACACCAAATGGATGGTGAAAATATGTGTTTTGTAAAAGGAATACAGAAACTTAAATAAATAATATATATAATATATTACATATATAAATACAGTGTCCATAATAATGGCCACCAATATTTGTGGTGAAGGAAGAATGAACAATCATCGTTTCGTGAGGCAGTAGTTTGTCATATATAGAAACAGTATGTTCAACATATATTAGATGGAGGTGTGTGTAGGTTTTGGTTAGACCTTTTACATAAAAAATACTAGTATATTGAGGATCAAATTTTTTCACACAATAATGGAATAAAGAGAGTCAAATGGGTGAATAAGGGAAATGAAGGAAATGAGTTTGAGAGAAGATGTTACCTCTAAATTTGGTAACTCCTTTTGGTTTATGCCAAAAGGCTTCCTTGAGAAGCTTTATGACCAAATTAATGCTTTAACATATAAGGTAGTATTTTTGTGAGGATACTTGGGAAGATATTGGATTAACTTTAAAGGTTTTAGAGGTGGTATAAATTGGTAGAGGTTGTGGCCTTTTATTGGGAAGGAAAAGGATTCACGTGGAATTATTTAAAAAAAATAAAATGTACACATGTTATTGCCTAAAAAAACTCATAAAAAACCAAACAAAACTCAATAATAGAAGTTTTATCGATGAAATATGGATTTAAAATTGGTTTTGGACAAGTGTATATGTTATTAGGGCCCTTAATTATAAGGTTTAGTCACAAATTACCCCTAATTTGGCCTTAACTGTTGTGAATAAATTTAATTATGTTTACAAATAATTTTGGTCAAACAATAACATGGTATTATTATAATTATAATATTATACTGAATAAAATGGTATATTTATGAATTTTTAAATTCACTTCACAGAAGTGGAAAAGTTAAGATTAGTGCTAATCCCGCAGATGGGATGACATTACGGGGTTTTAATTATGTATAAAAAGTTGTTTCATAGAAATGCAGTGTTGTGTGTATTGTATACCAAGTTGACATTGCTTTATTGAAAGATATGTTGGTATTGCGTGTAGAGGAAGAACATTGGGTATTGCGTATAATAGAAGAAAAGTTGGTATTATCTGTGAAAGGAATTTTTGACTTATTGTTTTAATATATATATATATATATATATATCTATTTATAGTGTCATGTGAAATGAAAAATATTGAAAAGATAAATTAATTAAAAAATAATAATTTTAAAAATCATGGGGTAATACATCAAAAGCCTAAAAATCACACTTTGAAATCTTACCAAATAGATTCTGATGATGAAGAAGTCCCAAAGTCTCTCACATATGCTCTACATGCTCTTCGTCAATTATAATGTTTATAAAGGTATCACCAATGAAACCACCATGAACTGATCCAGAAACAACATGAAAATTTCATTCATCAAACCCATAAATATGAATATATCATTACTTCCACCAAATGAAATCACATTGAACTCATAATGCCCATAATGACATCTAGAAGTGTTCAAAACATCCAATTCATTTTCTCACATATGATGATATCTCTATTATTGATCAATTTTTATGAACATACTAGATCATTACAGTTGATTAAATAAATAATCAATCCCTTGATTAAGATAATAGTTCTTTACTATCACATGATTAAAGTGATGATAATCAATTTAGAGAAACAAACTACCATCGAACTTCATGAAAATATTGGTGCACCCTAAGGTGACATGCTTGGACTAAAAAATCCTTACTGTAATAGATCAATATGCTATACCCATAGCTCTTGTAACTCAGAAGTAACCATCCAACAAAGATAAATTGATGTTAGAGAAACACATGGTAATTTCTATATCCCAAATTTAATATCTCATTGAGGGGGTGATGCCAAAAACCCCTCTGAAAAAACATCAGGTTACAATACCAAAACATTTGGAAACACCGATGGATGGACCTTTAATGAACTCAGAATCAACTCATACATCAAGAAGAAAAAGGTTGGAACACACCTCCAACCCACATGAGGTTATCTCTCTCGAATGAGCACTGTAGGTTCTCCATTAGCCTTACAAAAAAATGCCACCTAAAATAGTCTATAATAACCTGTGTTGAATAAATGCATTCCATACTAAGGATGTTGTTGTAGGCCTATATCTATAATCATAGGAATTATCCCAAATAGTGGTTCTTCCCTAGCACTATCTCATAGTATCTATATAGTCCATATATAGAATCTAAACCTCCAACTAGAATAGTAAATTACGAAGGCACTGGAAGCCTTTTCACCTCAAGTACCAAATCTCAAACTCAGGAAAGTGATATGAAGGATTGTGTAACTCATGAATCTAACAAATAATATACCATGTAGAAAATAAGAAACAAGTGCCTCAAATGTTATCTAACTCGCTCAGTGCTGGAAACACAAGGGAATACCACTATCCATGATCTTTTTAACCCTGATGAAAACCACCACCATGGATATGCTCTGATCCCTAATGGAAAGTATCATCTAAGGGTTTTCCTCTACCTGCCATGTCTCCTCTCTACTAATCCTAAGCCAGAGCATCCTTCTACTACTACCTTAAAACAAATTACCTCAATGGAGGAACTTTAAGGGGAATACAAAGTGAAAATTAACTGCTTAGAAATGTTGAGTATCCTTTTCACTGATGACCTATACCTCTACATAGAAAATAGGCATATAATCACTTAGAAAGGACCTGAGAGCTTACACCCTCAAAAAAACGATATGATGAGGTATGTGAACAACCCCAAACTATTTGAAAGATATTTTATTCAGAAAAATAGAAACCACAAACTATATCTCTACATCATGAGGAATCATTAAAACTCCCTTCTTATGCAGACTTAGTTTTGGACATCATCCTCTCAACAACCTCTACTCTCACGAACACCTCAAGACACATCTCGTCTATAAATGGGACAACCGAGTGGAAGATCTATGTATGGAAAGCCTCCTCTAAATTCCATTACCTAACTTACTCATATTGAAATAGGTCTAAAGAGTAATGGGGAATGGTTTGGAAATGGATCCCAAACTCTTGTATGTCGTAACTCCTCTATAGAAGGGTAAGAAGCTCCTGGACACTGACTGCCTTATTGGTAAAAGAAAGAAACTTTTCCCAAAACTATTCTATGAACTTATCCAATAATACCTTTGAATCCTCACGACCCCCTATAAAAAAGATCCACCATAGCCTCATTTATCCATGAAACATTATTACGGACCAAAAAAATGAATTTTCTTTCCGAGAAAGGATAAAAGTGAAGTATATCTCAAGCTATACCAATAATTATTCTATAATTAATCTTTAAATGGATCCCTTATACTTCTACAAGATTTTTCACTAAAACTTTGAGGGTTTACTCCTCCAAGGTTCTTATTCATTGACCTCCACTCTTTAGTGATCTATTGGCACATCCCACAGAACATATTCAGTGTAAATTGGATGAGGATATCGACTTGGAGCCATACTTGTAAAATAAAAAACGGTCTAGAATATATAAACCCAGAATATAGAATACCTAAGATTAATTAATAATTTTTTTATTTAATTAAGGTTTAACCTAATCCCAAGGTCATCCCATTTCAAACATAGATGCAAATAAGAATGATGCATGATATTTCCCAAGGTCTCTAGACTAAAACATGTATCAATTTACATAGTAGGTTCAATAATTTTAAATTTGTAACATCATGAGTTTTTAAAATGAAACACAATGTTCGATAGCATACATGCTATTCCATATTGAGCTTAAACGAAAAACTAAATATTTAAATGTTATTGTTATAACCTAGCCATTGGAATGGAGGATATGAAAAAAATTAAATTAATTATTAAAATATGGATGAAAAATGTATATATTATTAATTATTTGACCGATTAATTATAAATGGATATAAAACCCTTTTTTAAATAAAAGGAAATGTTTTTCTAAAAAAAATTTAAATGTGAACAAGTGTATTTTATACTAATAAATAAAAAACATCTCTTTTTGGATTATATTAAAAAAATTTATATATTATATATTTAATCTAATATTTAACACTCATCTTATGTATTTTTAGACATAAAAAAGGAACAATTCCAAATTTTATGCAAAAAAGATATATTTTTTCTAAAAAGAATGTTTTTTACCTTTTGAGGGAGAACATGTTTTAAATATAGTTTTTGATATTTTTATAAATTAATTTTAAAAAATAAAATCCTTCATAAAAAAGTTTAAAAATTAACTTTGGTTGAATTTTTTTTGATAAGTTTCACATTTTGATGAATAGTGAAACAATGTTGAATTTTAATTGAATCCAACTTTTCATCTAAATTATTTATAGTGTTTCATTATTTTTTTGATTAGTTTTAATATATAATTAGATAGATTTAATATCATTTAATTTAATTTAGGTCATTTTAATCAATTACACATTGAATTTTTATATTAAAACTTTTCAATCATCTGATCATTTTCACTTTAATAACACGTTTTCTTACCCCGTCAACAAGATTAATTTTAAGTTGATTTTAGAAAATTATGTGTTTTAATTTTTAATAATGGATTCCATATTTTTAATCATAAGTCATAAATTTAGTAAATAGTCCCATTTTATTTTTGGATAGTCTGAATAGTAACTTTAAAACATTTTGTTACTACAATTAAGGGTAAATTATGTAATGAAGGGTAAAAATAATATAATAAATATTATAAAATTACCCTTAAAATTATATTAATATTATTTAATGAGTTATTTTAGACCAAAAAATACTTGGGTCAATTTTATGACCTCTTTCAGCCACTTGGATAATCGCTTTATAGTATTTTATTTTAATGAAAATAAAAGATATCATAATTATGTATTAATAACTATAAAAATTTTTAATATAGGGTTACATGTAAGATATATTTGAATATAATTATTCATATTAAATATAAAATATATATATACATGATGGTTATTTGTTTATAAATTTTAAGTTATAAAATAATTATTTAAATGATGATATAATGATGATGGATTAATTGTTAAATTAACAGACATATCAAATAATTTATATTAAAAAAATTAAAATAAATATAATTTGAAATAATTAATGCCATATATGAATTTTATAGATTACTTTGACATGTTTGTGATCTGTTGTGATATTTTTTTAATTTATCTTGTTGTTTTGATATTTTTAAAAAGTCAAGTAATGAATAGAGTTAAAATTGACATTAATGATATTTTAAAATAAATAATAATTTATTTAATGATATAAAATTAATAAAAATATAAAAATCGGTCAAAAGATTTTTTATAAGTCTTAAATTTTCATCAATGAACCATTTTTGGTTATTTTTTCAGTTTATAGTGTCTATATTAACCCTTAAATAGTGAAACTCCATGTTTTAATGTTAAGAGTTAAAGGGGTTTAAAAATGGTAAAATTCAAAAGATAAGGATTAAAAAATAATAAAAACCTGTAAAAATTAAATTTTATTAATTTATTTAGACCCATAATCATCCTAAATTCGAAATAAATCAGTTTTGATCCATTTGTAAAGTTAAATTAAATTATTTTAATTTAATATTTTGAATAATTTCAAGAGTGCCTCTCCTCTCTCTTATAAAAGGGAACATCTTATTCTATTTTTTTCACACAAAAAAGCCTTTTTGGTTTATCCAATATCTACCCAAATCCATAATAAAATCCCTACCCATATTATTTATCTCTTTGTTTTGGAAGAAATCCACTCTTAGTGGTCTTAAGGTGTTAAGAAAAAACGAGTGTCTGAAGAAAATGTACCATTTTTAATTAAGTGTTTCTGTTTTGTTTCTTCTTCCAAATACTTTAAATCTTTTTAAAACCTAATTAAACAATAATTATAGTATCCTAAATATAATTATATTTTATTATGTTAATATAATCACTTAAATCCATCTTAACTTCCATCAAATAGGAAAATAATTTATCATTCGGGTGTATGGAGGACTACCACCTAGTGAACCGATATAAATCATTTTCCATAAAAATCTGTAAATATTGGTTATAATGCTGGAATTAGTTTCAATATATTTTATTTATGAAATATTTATTAATATTAAAATATAATATATAATTTTTCTCTTACCTTTCTATGGACATTCAAATGATAACGCCATTCATGCATACGTGTGAATTATCAGTTGCCCGAAGTAATGTGATTTTTTTCATCACAACAAAACATGAATGACATATATAAGTATACATAAATTATTAATATGATGTCAATGATATTATTATCATTATGGTAATATAAAATTATACATAACATCTTTCCATAATGATCACTGGAAAATGAAAATTGTACTCAAGCATATGTACGACTTACCGTCTCCATGATTATAATGTAGATCATTTTCATATCCATATGTAATGGATAGATTTAAAAGTATTAATGATGTATAAATGTGATTATTTTTTATGAATATTAATTTTGAGATTATGGACCAATGACCACTTTGACTATAGACATCATACCAAAGTCATTTTGGACTCAAGTACCAAATATCATTAAAGCATCTAATGCGAACTTAAATAAGTAAGTAATTTTTATTAAATGGTAATAAGTGATATAAAATTAATAATAGACATTAAAAATGTTCTAAATAAAGTTAATAATTAATATAAGTTTATTATTCAAGAATATAAAGAATGTACGTGACGTTTTAGAATCAATGTAATGGATTTTGTTTCAATTTCCTTTCATTGAGGAAATTCTTTATGTTATGCACCTTTATTATTTTATTCAGTGTATATATATACAATTTTACATTATATATAGATAATTTATACTTTATCATGATATTTTTTTAATGACTTTATTTAATGGGTTTTGCGATTCAAGTGGTTCTAAAGTGGTAATGTGTGTTTCTTTGAAAAATCCTATTTTATAGTTTCCCATAAACTCTATTTATATTACATTTACATTTTTTTTAAAATGATATTTGAAATTTTTTATTCATTTTTTGGTTGTTGGACTTTATAAATTATGGGAACACCCATATAGTGTTGGGTGAGATCATCATAACTTAAATGATGGGTGTGCCTAGATAGAAATCTAATGCATTGGGTGATGAATTTTTTCTTCAAAGAATTATATTATAAGTTGGAAGTATGGTTATTAAAATATATAAGGGTTATATAAGGGTTCCATAAGGGTTTTATGTGATTATTTCCCAAGGTACCTACATGAATTTCCATTATTTCTAATGAATTTTATGAGCATCATTTTTTTTGAAATGGTAAAATTAGTGAGGTTTTTAAAGGAATATTATTTACATTTGTGGGTAAAATTTTATGTTTTCAAGAAACAGTTATCCATTGGTTTTAATTTTATTAATTAAATAAATGTTTCCTTTCTTTTTATATCCCTTATTGAGCTTTTATGCTCATCCCAAGTTTTAAAATGTTTTTCATAGGATTTGAGGAAGTGTAGGGAGAGGGATGGGATCAAGGATAAAATTGTGAAGATTTATCATCATAAGAAATAATGTTTTATTTTTAAATTTTTTTATGAAAAATGGATACTGTATATAATTGTCAACTTTTAATGTATGGGTTTAATTTTTAAAAGTTTTTCCTAATTCTATAATACCAAAAAAAAAGATCTTCAAAATTTTATGAATATGAATTCTAGTTCAAAAATACAAGAATATGTAATTATTAAGGCTGGGTACTTACAATTAGTATCTAGGTATGGTTTAGATACATTTTTTGATTGGGATTCTTTCTTATCATTTATGAACATTATTATGGGTTTATACTTTTAAGGTTGATCAAAATTTTAATTTTCTTGAAACACTTTTGAGGCTTTAAGGTATGAACTTTTATGGTGATTAACAATATTTTTTTGAGGAAAATGATCTGTTTATATATTGAAAAATTATATAGTGGTATTTCATCAATAGTTTGGGTGAAAATATTTGGGTTTTGATAAAATTTTAAGGTATTTGTAACACTTATGTTTATGGTATAAAAAAGGTTAATTGAGGAAGAATTCGTTTAATTTTAGTGGACATAGTGTTAAAGGTATAGGACACCTTTGTAGTTTATATGATCTCTAATTTTGAGGTAATGGTGGATTATTAAATTTTGGGATATAAAATATAAGGTATGAGATAAATTGGAGGTTAAAAAATTTTATGGATGTTTCTGAGGTTTTTAATCTCAAATTTAAAGAAATTTATATAGATTATAATAATATAATTTTAGAAAGACAACACGAAGACTGTGTGACAACCCATCACTTTTGGAAAGTCCATGAGTTTTAAGCCCACAACCAAAGGGTGAAAAGGGTTCATCAACTACCACGAGCCTATGTGAAATCCTGGTTAGCATTAATTTTTATTTTTAGTTTAATGATTTTATGGATGAATAATAAGTTAATTTTTGGGAATATATGTTTTTTCAATTATATAACCATGGTATTGAAAAATTATTTAGTGATTAAGTGATTAATGTTATTGAAAAATATGTTCACTATTTTGGGAATCCTATATGATTAATGAAAATAAAATACTATATGATTTTTTATAACTAAAGGCTGAATTATATTTTGGAATAATATATTATTTTGTTGTGGACTTATGGTGATTTAATTTATTTAAGTAAATGATTAACATATCTTAGATATTATGTGATTTAGGAAATATAATTTTTGGAGTGAGACTTTTATAGAAATTTATTTTATTAGGTGATTAAGTATTTTCTTGGAAGTATATGTAATCAAATCCATCTGATTTTTGGGTTTCAATCTTAGTCTATAATATTTTTTGAGTAATATTAAGGGTATTTATTTATTGAATGGTCTATTTTGACCTTTGGGTAATACTATTTAATTTTGGAGATTAAAATTTGTTTTTATTCAAATTAAGGTTTATTATTTTTGGATAATTATCTTATATTATCCCAACCATTTTGGGGTTTTTAAACATTTCAGGATATGATAAATAGAAAGATAATATTTTATAGATTATTTTATTTTCTAAAGTTGATTCTAGTGCTTTAGGCATGCAAAAGTCATATTAGATAGTCATCATTTAGAGAAAAAGATGAGTTTGCGATGAAAATATATTGAAGGATGAATCTCTACTGGTCAAGTAAGTATATTTTATCATGTTCTTAGACAAGGTAGTAATAAAATTACTCAACTCTAGGAAAAGGATCTTAAAACAAAAAAAAATTATCGGTTCAATTTTCTTAATGAGAAATCGATGAATTTTTGATCCATCACAGATTTATGGTTTTGTAATTATTCACTTTCCCAAGACCATGTTTTTTATAACTCTATTAGAAATTGATATTTATTTTCCACTTTTATGTCAATTTTTTCCTACATGGAAACCTAATATGTGTTATCTCTGGTGACCTTTGTACTAACCTTTCATTATTTTAAAGTTTATGTTTTGTTGACCCTTGTTTCGATGATTGATTTTAACAAAGATATTTTTAAAAGTCAAACCCCTAGTCTTCAATAAAAAGTTAAAATTTTGAATATGCAATTTATTGTATGGGGAATAATATAATATCTCAATATTTTAAAAGTAAACACCACATTTGATGTGGTTCATGATTTTCCACATCGAGTTCAAATAAAACACTAAATATTTAAATATTACCATTATAACCTTGACATTATAATATAGGGTATAAAAAAGATTAACTAAATTATGAAAATATAATTTACACATGTCTATATAATTAATTATTGTAAAAATTAATTAAAAATTGAAATAAAACCTTTCTTAAATAAAATGAAATGTTTTTATGTAAAACTATTTAAATGTAAACAGGTGTGTTTTGTACCAATAAATAAGAAAATAAGTCTTGTTGGATTATATTAAGAAAATTTATATATGATATATCAAATATAACTTTTATCCTTCATGTTATGTTTTCTCTAGACATGATATAAGAACAAATCTAATTTTATGCATAAAAGATGTATTTTTCTAAAAAGATAATTTTTCCTCTTTTTGGTGGTGCGGTTGTCTTAAATCTGGATTTTGATACTTTTATAAATTATAATTTATAATATAAAATTATTATTTTAAATTGGATTATAGAAATTTACTTTGGTTTATTTTTTGGTATTTTTTGGATAAGTTTCATGTTTTGATGAATTGTGAAAATATACTGAATTTTACTTAAAAGAAAATTTTTCATCTAAATAATTTATCACGTTACAATATATTTTTGATTGGTTTTAAAGTATAATTAGTTAAATTTTTAAAAATTAATTCCATTTAGGTCATTTTAATCAATTTTACATTGAATTTTCTTATAACAATTTTTCAATCTTTTGAACGTTTTCACTTTAATAACCCATTTTCTCACCTCATCAACGAGATTAATTTTAAATTAATTTTATCCTATTCAGTAATTTGAATTTTAAAATATGGATTCTATGTTTGTAAAAATATTTTTAAAATTGACTAAATATGCCCTTTTTTTGGACAATATGAATTGTGACTTTAGAAATTTTTATTACCATGATTAATGGTAAATCAGGTAATTAATGGTAAAAATAATATTTTAAATATTATAAAATTATCCTAACACTTTTCTTAATTTTATTTGATTATTTATTTTCAACTAAAACCATATATGGGACAATTTTATGACTTCTTGGGGCCACTTAGATGACTTTAATCCCTTTATATTATTTTATTTCAAAGAAAAGTCAAAGATGTCATACTTATTTTTTAATAACTATAAAATTTTTAATATTGGGTTGTTTAGAAGATATATTCGACTATAATTATTTATTTGAAAGATAAAATAATTATCTATATCAAGCTAATTTATTTATAATTTTTAAGTGTTAAAATAATTTTCTTAAATGTAGACACAATGATGATGTAGTAATTGTCCAATTAATGGAAATATCAAATAAATGTTATTAAAAATAATAAAATAAAAATAATTTAAATAATTAATGTCATCCAAGAATTGTATAGATTACTTTAACATGTTAGTGATTTTTTAGAGGAATGTTTTCGAATTTATCTTATTGTTATGATTTTTTAAAAATTTAAAGTAATGAATAATGTTAAAATTTACATTAATGATATTTTAGAATAAATAATATTTTATTAAATGATATAAAAATCATAAAATCTAAAATTCTACTGGAAAGTATTCTTATGTCTTATTCAAACTTCAAAACCCTTTTGGTTTGTCCACGATTTTCCCATATACCTTCTGAGAGTCCCCAAACATTGTAGAGATCTTATTTTCAGAATAAAACCATGCTTAGTGATCTTAAGGTGTTAAGGAAAAAAGACTATTTGATGAAAGGGTATCATTATTAATTTAGTGCTTCAATTTTTTTTTCTTTTTATAGCACATTAAACTCTTCTTAAAGCATGATTAGATAATCAATCGAGTATCCTAAAAATAAAAAAAATATTATTATGTTAATATCATCACTTAAATCTATCTCCATTTCCATCAAATGGGAAAAGAAATTATCATTCATGTGTACGACGAACTACCACCTCACGAACTGATATAATTCATTTTCCATCGACATATATCAATACTGGTTATAATTATGGAATTAATGTTTATATATGATACATATGGAATATTTATCATTATTAATAGATAATATATCATTTTTTTCTTACCTTTCCATGCACATTAAAAATGATAACATTGTTCGTGGGTAGGTGTGAATTATTACCGCCATGAAGTGATGTGATTTGTTTTCATCACCACATCAAATTAATGATATATATAAGTATATTTAAATTCTTAATATGATATTAATGATATTATTTTCTTTATTTTAATATAAAATGATATTTACCTTCTTTTTTTATTGATCAATGAAAAATTGAAATGTTACTCATGCATACGTAAGACTTACCATATCCATGATTGTAAAAGAGTTTATTTTTCATATTCATATGTAGTGGATGGATTTAAAAGTAAAATTTATGTATAAAAGTAATTATTATATCATTAATATTATTAGGGAGATGATTAACTAATGATCAATTTGAATATAGACATCATACCAACGTCATTGTGGACTCATGTACCAAATATCATCAATGTGACTAACATAAACTTAAATAAATAAGTAATTGTTATTAGATTGTAATAAGTGATATAAAGTGAATAATAAAATTTAAAAATTTTCTCAAGCAAGTAAATAATTAAACTAAGTTTATTATTTAGGAATATAAAGAATGCACGTTAATTTTTGGACTTAAGGTAAGGGATTTATTCTCAACTTCTTTTGATTGATGAAATTCTTGATGTTATAAACCTTTATTATTTTATACATTGTATATAAAAAACACCTTTGAAAATTTATATATAGATTTTATTTTTTCTCATGATATTTGGTGTTTCTTAATTTTATTCTTTAATGGAGTTTATGATTCATGTTTTTCTCAAGTGGTAAGTGGTTTTTTTTGAAAAATAATCTTTTATGGTTTTAATTTAAACTCCCTTTCTCTTACATGTCCATGTTTTTTAAATTATATTTTAAATGTTTTATTCATTTTTTTGTTCTTAGACATTATAAATTATGGGTGCACCTAGATAGCGATGGGGGAGCACGTTACACTTAATCAATGGGTGCACCAAAATTGTGGTCTAAAAAATTGGGTAATGATTTTGTTATCCGAAGAATTATTTTGGATGTTAGAAATATGGTTATTCCAATATATAAGGGTTCTGTAAGGATTCAGTAAGGGTTCAATGTGATGATGTCCCAAGGTTCCTATATGAACTTCTATTTTTTAATGAGTTTTAATGGGAATAAATTGCCTTTAAATGGAATAATAAATGATATTTTTGAAGTAATGTTATTTACCTTTATTGGTAAAATGTTTTGTTTTAATGAAAAGTGTTTTCCATGGGTTTTCATGTTTTTAATGAATTAAAGGTTTCCTTTATTTTTATATCCCATACTTATATTCTATTCTTATCCAAAGTTTAAATTTTTTTTCACAGGATATAAGAAATATTAGGGATAAGGATAAGATCAAGGGGAGAATTTTAAATATTTATCATCATAATAAATTATGTTTTATTTTTAGGATATTTGTTTTATGAAAAAAGTTGATACTGTATAGAGGTTTCCACTTGTAATGTATGAGTTTAATTTGCAAGAGTTTGTCCTAATTATCTAAAAAAATTAAACCGAAAATATCCTTATAATTTTATGGATGTTAATTATATTTAAAAAACAATATAATATGTAACGTTTAAGGATTATTCCTTACAAAAAATCTATATATAAGATCATAGGGGGCCTCAAATACCCATGTCTTATCCAATCTCCCTTGTTTACATTTATTACTAAACGTAGTTGACATTTGTTCACTACCAACCCTTGTAGTCATTACCTATGTATAACTCTAAAATCCAACTTATCCCGCCACCTAAACCTCCCTTTGATACCACTCAGTCATGACGCCCTTACCCCAAAGGTGACTCTCATGAGATGAAAAATAGTGAAGGGAGATAATGAATGCCCAAATCTCTCCTCCAATAGGCCACATGTTGATGAAAATCACCAATGGTATATCCTATATACAAATGGGAGGCATTACCATTTAAAATATAGTGTGGAAAGATAGATAAGAAAATAAACCAAACAAATATCACTTAGATAGGCTAAGAAAACCCAATTACATACATGTAGTTTCACAAAAGAACTAATAAAACTGAAAATGAGCTACAAGTACCCAATAGATGAACTTAGAAGTGATAAAAAAATCCCATATATATCTAAACAACCACAAGTAAGAAATATATGGACCAATTATCAACCTACTCATACAGAATATAATTTTTTTATATATATACGTCGGGTGAGCATAACAGGTTTACTTGGTAGGATCCTACCAAGAACCTCTTAAGAAAAAAAATAAAGTATTCTAAATTTAGATGAACAATAAGTGAAAAATACTTGTCACCTAAAAAATTATACTAAGTTACCTACCTCACCATGATTATCTCTCCCCAAGTAATGCATACAAGAGAAAATAATATAATAACAAAAACATGGGTACCCTGCCACCACTTCCTCACTAGTTTGTTGATCCTCCCCAACATCATATATATTTATCCATACCTCTCAAAATAATCTTGCCCAAAGACACTTGTACTAAGTATAATAACATGAATGTAATGCATCACATTATCTCATCATCTCATTTCACATCTGTATATAGTAACTGAGTGGTTTTTGGAATCCACTACAACTTGTATGTCATGTATCATACATTGTGTATTATTCATCATGTCATCATAGACCATACACTGAGTAATGTATGTCAATCCATCACATCCCATACACATTATACCTCTTATAATCCATAGGATATTGTATTTATATATACATGTGTGTGAAATAACCACAATCCATTAACGCTGTTTACACACATATATGAGGAAACTAACCACTGTGCATAACATCACAAAATACTACTAGGAGAAGAGAGTGGGTCCAAAGGAGTAAGTAAGCCATATGGCTCTTTCCGACCTAGATGTTGGGTAAAACACCTTCCTAAATATCACTATGTTTCAGTCACCCTACTGATATGGGTGGGGTATCATATTAAATAAAAAATATATATGATATAGTATATATCACAACCAAACTCTTGGAATTAACCTAATCTCAGGTTCAATTTCAACTATAATCTATTATAAACCTAACTTCGACCATTAATAGATAAATATCTTATAAGCACAAAAGTATTTAAGAATAATACCCTCAATTTAATTCATTACTTCTTACAATTAAACCTTAAATTAATAAGTTCATCATCCATTAATTATAATTATGCTAAATTACATTTCATTAACCAATAGAGTGAAGTCCTTACTCTCCAGTCATAATCCAATCAAGTCCTCGATTTCTCAAGATTAACGTCTTTCACATTCCAAAAAGTACCAAACCCCATGGGTTAAAACATGATTAAAAATTATAATACTTCCATAATTATAGTTACTTTAAGAAATATCCTAAGATATCATAATGATATACATAACCAAGACTAACCTGCTGCTCTACGTATTGGGAAAAGGAATGAAAATAAAAAAGTAACCCAACCATCCAGTCTTTAAACATATTTATTCACCAACAATGGAAATGACCATCTTTATTCTGTTATATAAATTCCAATACCATCCTTGACTCTATCATGCATATCACCCTGCCTATCACCATCACAAGCATCAACTGCTACTACAAATCCCAGGCCTCCCTACCCGTATCTCATCAACCAATAGACATCGCAGGCTCACATAACATCACATAGAAAGGATCCCATATAGAAAAACATATAAGGTATATTACACCCCAAAAATTTTATAGTATTATTCTATTAAATACATTCTATTCATAGCCTATATTGCATGAAGCACCATGTTTTTTGTGAATCCAAACATTATAGGATAAACTTATAATCTATTCATTAAACAAAAATTTCCACTTTTATGTTTTAAATTTCAAAAAACAGTCATCTAGAGTTGTGACCAGTAAGTCATTTGGAGTCTGATAGAACCAACTTGATTTTTTTGATGAATAGTAACATACCCTTATGAATAGTAATATGACCCCTATAAATAGTAAATAATAATAATATTTTATTTTCTTAAGGTAATAAGATAATGAGATCTTAATTGATTTTTCAATGTGGTGTAGAACTAATTATACCTTTAAAATTGTTATTTTTTGAATTAATTATAATTTTAATTAAAAATTAATTTAAAAATACATATAAAATTATTTTCAAAAAATGGATTTCATTTTTTGAATTCTACACGTCAAAAAATGGTTAGGGTGAATTTTTGGGATTTTTTTAAAATATAAGATTTAAATACAATTTTGAGTTCTCGGTAATTTAATGACATCATAATGATGTAATAATTAAATATAAAACTATGGTAGACTTTTGTACAGTAAATTATGACATGAGGTGTACCATGTGGCTAAAACCATGGGAAAATACCATGGGAAAGCCCATGGTTTGGAAAAAACCACCAATGAGGTGTCAATTTGAAATTATTAAAACAATTTCCTCTCGTTTTCTATACATACCCACTCATACATTCGTTTTATTTCATTAAAAATCCCTCATCCTTGAAGATATTGTGTTTTTATATCTATAGGAGTCCTCCCAAGGTGTCCCTAAGCCCCCAAGGTCTCATCCTTCAAGATCTAGGAGTTACTCTATAAGGTAATGGAATCCTTCATTCTCTTATTTAAGTCGACACATCTTTTATGTTAGATACTTGAAATTAATTTCTCATACATTGGGGTTTGGTTTTATTTTTTATTCTTATGGTCCCTTTGATTTCAATATTATGAGATACCCTTTTTTTCTCATCATTTGATTTTATGAAATTTTATGTGACAATGTTAGGCTGCCGGATTTTCATAAGGGATCTCTCAAATTTTCTTTTATTTTCAGGATCATCTCTTTTCTTTTTTTATCCTCTCACCTCCTGTGTCCAAATGACCATGATAAAATATAGTATCATATATATTATATAATGATATCATATTAATGGAATAAACATCATCAATATTCTTACTCACCCCTTTTTATTTTTATAAGAGAAATCAACGTCCATGAGGTTCTAATTTATAACATTTGTGGACGACAAAGTTTTGTTCTTCACTTTATCCTTAATAACTGGTCATGAAACCATTTTAATGGATGAAACAAATCCTAATATATGTATTTTATCTTATTAATGTTCTTTAATCTTTACATACTCATAATATGGAATAATAATACAAAACAAGTTCATTGTATATAAAACTGCCAAGCTAAATCCAAGAATTTATCAAAAACTTTTAACTAATGATTCATCCTCAAGTATATAACCTATAATCATTATAAGATCATTTATATCTCTTTAATTACACTAATAATATATATTAAAAACTTTTTATATTTATCCACATTTCAAATGAACTTCCATTCATGAAAGTAAGTAAACGAATCATTAAAACCAAGGAAGAAAATGTTTCCAAAACCATAAAATTGAACCTCTTAAACCCATTAAAAGCGCCATTAATGAACCTAATAAGGTTATAATAAATTAATTACATGTATAGGATGTTCTTTAATTATTAATTAATGAATCTGAATTTGATTATTCAGGTCATTAAAACAAATGAAGAACACACTCGAGCAAAAGGTAAGGGGTTTCTCATCTCACTTTCATTTCTGTGAGATTTTCATTGTTCGCCACTTATTTCATATATGTGTTATAAGTGTACTTCCATTTGATATAAAATAACATTATTATATTTATATTAATGTTATTAAATCATTCATTTGATGTTCATTACGTTCTGGTCCTATGATTTGACTGATTACATTGTGGTAAGAGATTTTGTCTCAACTTCTATTTGGTTGTGACTAACATTGTATGGTTCACCTAATAATACTTATGTGGTATACCTACTTCCCTTTTGATATAAATTTTTATTTGAAATTATACTTATATTAAATATCCATAATATCATATCATTGATATGTTTTTTTGTCTAAACTGTATACCATTTTACATACGGTGTTTATTTGGAATGTTATTTTAGTTAAGGAAATATTGATGAATATGTATACTCTACTCTATACGGATATTGAAAAGTCATATTTCTCTTATATTTAATCAATGTATAAAATGGATTTGGACATGTAGTGGAGGGTGGGGCCCGATATTGCCCCTCGATGCATCATTAGGTCTAATGGGACAAATCAGTTGGTGACAAACCCGTTGAGTTTGTTTCCAAAAAATCAGACGGGTTTCTACCCATATAACTAAACCGTTTTTACTGTATTATGGTTTCATGTTTTAGATACATGAAGTCCAATTAATAATAATTGTCTTTATTCCTTATCAGTTATTATTATTATCCATGAGGTTTTCACTATTACAAAATCTATGGATGCTCTTTCATTCTCAGTTTATTAATGGAATTAGTTATTCATTTATTCACTAGGCCATATTGATTATGTTAGATTGATTGCGATTCACTTATTATTGCACTAATTCTTCCACTATTTGTAACCCTTGATGAGCATTTTGTATCACCCCTTTCATTTTTTACTTTCAACAGGTAAAAAAGAGGAGATCGTTTATTAAGTTCCTGTGGATGTAGTTTTTAGTTTCGTAATGTATTGAATTTTGTAATCTTTTCAATGTAATTTGAGTAACATCTATGCATCTAGTTTCTTCAAACTACTAAAATGATCGTTCCTTCGGGATTTTCATTCCTTCTAACCATGCCAATATCACAAGTAATGCAACGACTCCATCCTAGAGGGGTCGGGGTGTTATAAGGAAGAAAACCATAAACAATTTCAATAAAGTAACTTTTCCCTAAAATATGGATTTCAAACTTTACATGAAAATTGGCACACTTAGACCTAATTATAAGGCAGTCGACCGTCATAATAAAATGGGGTCACTCGGCCCCAAAAATTTATCTTTATCAAACTATAAGTTTTTTTGTATCTGGAATTAACCGATTTATTTAACATGGGTTACAACCACATACAATATAAGGAATATGATATTAAAATCTATAAATTATTAAACATTTTATTTATAAAATATTCCAGATTCATTAAAATTTAGAAAAAAACATCTCATTAACAAGAAATTAATTATTATCATCAATATCATTACCAAATTCATGTTATTTAGAGAGTTCTATTAAAACATGGAATAAAAAATCAAATTAAACATGAATTTAACATAAATTGGAATAAAATAAAATTAATACAATAAAAGGATTTTTAAAAATTTCCTCTTTAAGTTATTTATCCAAAAAAAAAATTCTGTATTTTTTTTCATTACTATTTTCATCCAAAACATCTTGATAACATATGAATAATAGACATGTTAAAGAGATCATAGTTATAGATAACACACTATCTATAACTCTTTACCAAAATTTTAAAATACATGTGATCACTAACTATAAAAAATTATTTCAGTAATCTATTTTATCATTTATTAGTGTTAATTCTGTAACACCTCAAGTTTTTATGAATACATTTATTTTGGAATAAAATAAATTTCCTTGATAGCTTATGCTACACATAACACCTTGTTAGGCTTATACTATATGAAACACAAAGTTAATATTTTCTACATGTAATGATGGGTTTTCTTGGGTAACACATGATACTGAGTCATAACAAAACCATGTAATACTATTATTAATATTATTAAAAAATGAACATTATAAAATAGTCATTAAACCTTGTGGTATGAATATTAATAAATAATTTGTAAATATTATGTAAAATAATTTTATATAAATAATAAATATTGACAAAAATACATAATTATCGGTAAATTGTTTATATGTTTCAAAAATAGTATTTCCTAAAAAAATGATTTTAATTTCCTTTTTTGAATAATAATAAAATTATTTTTTGAAAATTTTAGAAAATTAATTAAAAAAAAAATCTTTTTGAAAACATCATTTCAAAATTATCTTGTGGTGATTTTTTTTGGTTTTTTATAAAAATTTTCATTTTTTGATGATTACTGAAAAAATATCAAATTTTAATTGAAAATTTGCTTTTCATTTAATTTATTTATAAAATTAAATAATATTTTAATTGGTTTTAAAGTTAAATTAGTTAAATTATAAATTAATTTATCCAATTTAGGTAATTGAGATCAATTTCATATTGAAATTTTATATAAAAACTTTGTAAAATTTTTAACATTTTTTCTTTAAAAACCTACCTTCGTGTAGCGTATGTGGGATTAATTTTAAATTACCATTTTACATATGTATGAATGGAATTTTGAAAAATGGATTCCATATTTGGAATAATTTAGTTCTACTTAATTCTTTACCAAAATTAATATTGAATGAAGTAAAAATTAATTTCCACAATTAAGATAAAAATGGGTTTTCTGTGGGGTTAAACTAAGAAGATAAGAGTTAAACTGAATTAAAAACTTGTAAAAAATATTATTGTAAACCCATATTTCCACTTTTTGCTTTCCAATTTTAATACTAGTTCCATTTTAAAACTTTTTTATTTGAAAGGACTTTATAATTTTGGTGTCTTTGGGGAAATTTACAAGTAGTTTCCAAGTGGGTTCTTTCCCTCCTTATAAAAGGCCACCACCATCTTTAACTTATTAAATATCCCAAGACCTTTTTCTAGACCATAACCTACCCAATTATCTCTCCATCTTCTTTATTCACATTCTAGAGATTTTTGTCCTCTGAAAAGACCATCCTTAGGGTCCTTAAGTGGAGATACAAAGGGGGGTTCTCTTAGAGATGGTAATTATCTCAACAAAGGGCTTTTTATTTCTTATTTTTTACACATTAAATTATGTCTTAACACATATGATTTAATAATACCCATATCTATAATAAAATTAGATTCTATTATATTTATGTTGTAATATTTATCCATCTCCACTTCCATCAAATGTGTTATGAAATCATCATTCATGTGTTTGGTGGGCCACCACCTCGCAAATCGATGCCATTGATTTTTACATTACCAACTCTCAGGGATGGTTATAATGATTTGTTTATTATTTATATATTATAATTATTATTCTATTTTTATTTTGTATTTATTATATTATGTATACCTTCATACTTTTCATTTTTAGGGAATAAGATAACATCGCTCGTTTGTATGATAAACTACCACCTTGCGAAGTGATGTGATTTGTTCACGCTTTACCAAAAATGTTTTAACTGTGATTTTAATGAAATGTTTTGATATATATGACATTAATGGGTTATAGAATTATAATATATCATTTATCTTTCTTTAATTCTGTTTGATAAGAAAATTAAAACATCATCTGTGTGTATGTATGACATACCATCCCCATTAATGATGAATTTAATTTTTTATCTACAAATATTATAGATTACTATAAAAAAGTATATAATAAACATATATGATATATATAATGGTTTAAATTATGGATATTTTTAAACTAAGATTTATGTAATAGGACCATAAATAACATTCCAAAACATAAATGAAAAACAAATTAGTTATTGCCCAAAATGAGACTTTAACGTGCAATTATGAATAAACGTGTAATAAAAGGTCATAAAAAACCATATGTGTTATGATATATATGAATATGGTTCTGTAATATATTTATAATAAAATTGTATTTATTATATATGAAGTTTTAATGTGTATGAAGGAAGTCATGACTCAAGGTAGGGGGATTTCAAATCTCTCTTTTATTTCTCAAAGGCATATAAAAATTCACCACTCGTTTATTTTGTGTGTTGAATATAATGACCCTTTTAAATTTTATTTCATGAATACCATTATTTTAATAATATTTAAAGTCTCATTTGATGTTATTATTTACTTGATATTATGATGCAAAATATTACTAAAGAGGTAAGGTATTTGTGTCTCAATTTTCCTTCTTTGAGACATATATCATGTTGTGAACCTATATTCTTTCACGAGATGTATATAAAACCCCTTTAACATGTAATATCATGAAATAATTTTAACTCATGATATTTTATGTTTAATTATATGTTATTAATTCATGGGTATTATGATTTAATGTTACCAATGTGGTAAAGATTTTATGTTACAATCCCATCATTTATTGGGATTTTTTTTATTATTTTTTGAATGAAAAAATATTATGATTCATACATAAATAAACTCATGAATGTTTTTATAATTTCTTTATTCAGGATGTTTTCCTGTAATTGTACCATTTTATCACATTTTGGTACTTAAAATAATTGAGTCTTTTTAAAGAAAATTCAAATTTATTTCTCTTTTCTTTCAAAAATCCATGTTCTTCCCAAAAAATATTTTTTAAAAAGGTTTTATTATTCTCAAAATTATTTACTAAAGAAAATTTTACCCATAATTTATTTTTTAACAAAATATTTTTATTGGAAGATTCATGTCATTTTCCTAAATAGATCATGTTTATATTTTACAGAAAATATGAATGGAATTTTAAATTTTATATGTACGACATGAATGGAATTTTATGACATCATGAACAATTTTTGATATAATGATTAATTTGTATGTTTTCAAGGTTATTTGAAAAAACATTTTCCAAATGTTTTACATTTTAAAAAGTGTTTTTAAAGAGTTAAGGATACTTTCCACATGAAATGTATTAAATGATAGATAAAAATCATTTTTTATCTAAAATTTCATCTGTTGATGCTACCTAGGCCCTACTGGGGATACGATCTAAGGATAATATTTTTATTATTAGTCTAAATGGTTTAGGTTTATGATGGAATGATTTTTAAGAAACACCTATCTCTTTCCATGTTTATACCATGAGTATACTCTTATGAAACCTACTTATTTTCATGGGTTTTGAAGTGATTAATTTATTCTGAAACCTGTCTCGTTTCCATAGGTTATGATAAGATGAAATATTTATGATAACCATTTAATTTAAAGGTTTATGATATGTTGAAATTTTATAATCTTATGGTATATATAAATTTGGTTTTAATTAGGATATGAGTGATACCTATGTCTCCCACCAAATCATTGGATAAAGATTTATATCTCTTGAGATAGACAGGAGCGGAATATTTAGTGAACTCGGTTTAGCATGGGACTTTTTCCACTATGTTGGTATTGGGAGTAAACCATGACAACTATTATGGTTTTGGGATTAAACCCATTCCAATATGGTATGAGTTGAAGTGATACTTGACTAATATGGAAATTATTTTCTATGCTTATGTGTATGCCACAAATATTGGACTTATGAAAATGTTATGCTCTTAACTATAATGTTATTTGATTATATTATTATTTATATCGTATGAACTACCAATATTTGTTCCATGATTCATGATTATGATATTTTATATGTAGGTTATGGTTTTGAAATGTTATGATTGGGTTCTCATACCCTTGTGATCATTTTAGTCTTATGAACCTCTCTTTTTTACCCTTACTGAGCATATAAGATCACCTTTATTATGTTACCCTTCCCAGGTTATGAAGAAATAAATTATACATGATATGCATAATAAGGTTTAAAGTTATAATTAATGTAGTGGGTGATGATGTAGCTCACTTATGGACTAGTGTATATGTTTCCAAGTTCCAATGTCACTATACTATTCTGGTCCTCTAGAATATGTTTGTGTAATGTAATGAATATTTATAAAAAAATGATGTGGTATGTATGTATGATAATACTAGGTTTCTATAATTGGTATTATAAGATATGTTTATTTAACCTTTGGAAACTTTTATGAGAAAAAATTAGTGATATCCGTAATAAAATTGATAAGGATAAGTCTAATAATGATAAAATGTATAGGAAAATGTCCCTAATTTTTGTAAAGGATATGTGTAGTGATTTATAAGAAATTATATACATGTATGGATACTAGAAGTTGATTAGGCTTTGTAATTGAGGTACGTAGTGGTAGTAATTCTAAAATGGGTGAACATGTCTATAGTCGATCGTCACATGGTGCACGACAATATGCCTGTCCACAAACCTGGTTTGACACTCCCGTGGGATCTGCTTTATAAATTCAAAAAAATCGTTATAAACCATCATTAATTATTTAAAAATAATGTAACTTTTAATGACCTAGGATAAAAATAAGGTGTCATATATTATAGAAGAATGTGTAATTATTTAGCCATCATATAAGTAAATTCTCATGATCATGTGGTTCCCTACTATGATAATTATTTCTTGCACTATGATTTTTTTTGTTTTTGTCAGTGAATAGAACCTAAAGGAATCATGTTAACTCTAAGTTTAATGGATAATTCAATGATTGTACTCTTGAGCATGAAAATGTTATAGTTGATGAATGCAAAATATCTTTTTTATGCTCACAAAACTTTATCAAGCTATGAATCATGTTGTAATTCCAAAAAATATAAATGAGGGAACCACACTATTTTGAGTCCTTTATGGGGGTATTTCCACTTTCATTTAGTGGAGTTTCTAATCCACTAGTTTCTAAGAAATAGATTAGTACCACTAAAAATATATTTTCTCTTCTCTAGTGTTTATAACATGAAAATATCATTTTGGATTTCTACCATTTGGAAGGTGAAGCAGATCAATAGTGGAATCTTATTAAGAATACAATGAAACATGATGAAATTGAGTCCATAGATTAGGACACATTCACAATTTTTTTAATAATTAATTTCCTCATATTCTTCATATGAATATAGAAAAAGAGTTTGTTGACTTAAACGAAATGGATGATGAATTTTTTGGTACTTGTGAGGAACATTTTACAATAATTGTGAGGTATTATTTGGTATTATCATCCAACCTAAAAATTAAGGTTGATAGATTCTTTAGTGGCTTAAAACCAAGTCTTAGAAGGTTTATATCCATAAAATATTTTTGTATCTATAAATAAATCATTTGATGTGTAAAAAAGTAGGAAATGATGGTAGTATTTACATATCAATCTCATGGTTTTGACAAGAAAAGGAAGATGAAGTTCAAAGAAAAATCTACAAACCATAAAGAGAATAAGATGAGATTTATTTTATTCTCAAAGTTTGGGAAGAAGCATATAGGAAATTATATTAATGGGGCCAATAAATTTTTTATGTTTTTAAGGGTAGGTCATAGGGTAATTGATATCTAAAGTGATGGGAATAATTTTGATTATGATTCGAATAGAGATAAATCTACATAGAATGCACCAACCGCACTCCTTAATGATGATGATCATATTTTTCAACCTCTTAAGTTGAGAGATAAAAGGAAATATCATATTATCACATTTTTTAATAGGGTGTACTATAACTTAATGGTTAAAGGTATAATTACCATCCACTCTAAAACTACTAATGTATTATTTAACAAAGTATAATCCTATTTTTTTTTTATCTAAAGAGTTTTCTAAGGCTATAAATATTCCACCCAAACGATTACATGTGGAATTTTTAGTGAAAACCCCTAATGGTATAATGATTTTATATTAAGTTTATGATGCCTCTACCATTGAAATTGGTGGGAATTCGCTTCAATAAGTAGGATATAACCTAGACAACATTCTGAATATGGTATGTAAACTATGAATATAGAGTGACGACTTTCGGTCTTAATAATTCCCCCACTATATTGATGGATTTAAAGAATAAAGTCTTTTGAGATTACCTTGATCAGTTTGTGGTAGTCTTTATAGATGATATTCATATTTACTCAAAGATATAGTAAGAGCTTTAAGAACAATAGATAATTTTACTAAGGACCCTAAGGAAGGATAAAATTTATGAAAAATTTACCAAGTGTGAATTTTGACTTCTAAAGGTTTCATTTTTGGGTCATATAATCTCAAGAGTGGGTATATTAGTATATCCATCAAAGATAGAGGCTATTGGATATTGGCCCTGACCAACCACAGTGACTAAGATCTAAAGTTTTCTTGGTTTATCTAGCATTATCGACGGTTTGTGGAGAATTTATCATGAAATTATAATACTATTAGAAAAATTAATTGGAAGTGATCCATGTTCTTATGGATAGATGAGTGCGAGGAAAATTTAAATGAATTTAAGAGAATATTAATTAGCACACCGGTGTTTACATTACCCTATAGCGAAGAATGTTTTTAATATATAGTAACGAATCTAAGAATTTATTGGGATGTTTTCTTATGAAAATAAAATGTTTATATCTTTTTAATCATGAAAATTGAATATTCAGGATTAAAATTACCCAACTAATGATTTTGAGTTAGTTGCGTTCATTTTCACATAAAAAATATAAATGTATTACCTTTATAGAGAAAAGTGTGATATATGTACTAATCCCAAAAATTTAAAGTATATATTAACACACAAGGAGTTGAACATGTTTTCGATAATGTAGTTAGAGATAATTAAATATTATAACTTTTAAATACATTACCACCCTAGGAAAGGGAACAAGGTAGAAACTAATTTGAGCCAAAAGGATCATGCTATATTATCCCTGATGATGATTACAAAAGATCCAATATTTTTTTATATGAAAAGGTTGAATCTAGAAATCCTAAAGGAAGGGGAAAATACTATCTTTCTAAATTTAATTTTCAACCATCTATCTAAGTGAAGATTAATGAGATGAAGAAGAAATATGTTGTGATAAAAAAGAAGGTTAAAAATGTTCATGATTTTAACCTTTATCGCGATGGATTGATAAGGTTCAAGAATGGTGTATAAATTACTTCAATACTAGATTTGAAGAAGGATTTTTTATAGGAATCTCATAGTTATTCATTATCTATTCATTTTAGAAGTACGATATGTTTAGAGATTTGAATGATTAATTTTGGTGGGATAGCATGAAGAGAGATATCACCGAGTTTGTATCTTAATGCTTGGTATATCAACAAGTCAGGTCTAAGAGATAAAATTATAAGGGGATATTAAATCCAATACCCACACTATAATGGAAATGGGAAAACATCACCATATTTTTTGTTGTTGGAATCCCCAAAATGTCTAAAGGGAATAATTATATATGGGTTATAGTTGAACACCTTAATATTTCGACATAATTCATCACAATTAGAGAAGACTTCTCTCTGGATCAGATTTTCGGGATATACATTAAAGAAGTTGTAAGGTTTCATGGAGTACCACATTACATTGTATCTGATTGGGACATAAGAATTACATCAAAGTTTTGATGAAGTCTCCAGAAAGATCATGATATGGAGTTGAGTTTCAGTATTTATATCATCCTTAAAAATATTGTAATTCTGAAAGAATAATTCAAACCATAGAGGATATGTTGAGATCTTATTATTTAGACTTAAAAGGTGGTAGGGGCCAACACCTTCCTCTAGTAGATTTTTCATACAATAATATATTTCTATCAATAATTTAGATATATCCTTTTGAAGACCTCTATGGATGGAAATGTTGAGCTCGAACATACTGGAATAAAGTTAAAGAAAGACATCTATTAGGACCTATGATAACTGAAGAAAGGGAAGAGACGATTAGATCCATTCAACAACACATCATGAAATCTCAGTGTTGGTAGAAAATTTATACTAATAATCACCAATGTGGTCTATAATTTTATGTTGGTGAAAAGGTTTTTCTAATAATTTCTCCTTGGAATATGGTTATGAGAATCGCAACAAAAGGGAAACAGAGCCCTAGGTATATCGGTCCCTTTTGAATTATTGATAATATGACGACGGTAGCTTATAAGTTGTAACTTTTACTGAACCCCTATCAAGTCAATTATGTATTCCATTAATCTCTCCCAAATAATTATATACCAAAACCTTCACATGTACTAAGCTTAGAAGTCATACCACTAGAGAAAGACCTTTCTTATAAAGAAAAACTGGTGGGGATTCAAGATCGTACAAAGAAAGTTCTACGAAACTAAACCCCATTACATGGTTAACGTTTTGTGGAGAAAACACATGTTTGAGGAATATTCATGGAAACTTGAGTATATTATAAGGTATAATTATCCTCATTTTTTTGTATTAGAGTGATAAATTTCTATAGTGAAATTCACTTTAAGGGGGGTAGAATGTAACACCCTGTGTTTTTACGATTTTTTTCAAATAAATTAAATTTATTTGATATATTGTCATATAAGAAACTAAAATATAATATTAATCTACATATAACAACAAGTTAAGATAGTTCTACCCTCAATACTTGGTCAACTTGCGTTACACATGATACCGTGTCTTAACAAAACCATAAAACACTATTATTAATATTATTCAAACATGAACATTATAACATAACCATTAAACCTAGAGGTATGAATATAAACAAACAATTTTAAAATATAATTTATAAAGGTTTTATATAAATAAAACATATTGATAAAAAATACACATTTCTAGTATATTCTTTATATGTTTCGAAAAAACTATTTTCTCAAAAAAATACATTTAATTTATTTTTGGGAACAATAAAAAAAATTATTTCTAAAACTTTTAGAAAATTAATTTTATAAAAAAACATAATTTTTAAAATAATCATGTCAAACTTATCTTGGGAAGAAGTTTTGTGTTTTTTCTAAAAAGTTTCATTTTTTTATGAATATTGAAAAAAGAGAATTTTTATTAAAAATGAATTTTTCATTTAATTTATTGATAATGCTAAATTATATTTTAAATTTGTTTAATTTTAAATTATATCAATTATACATCCATTAATAAAATTTAGGTCATTGAAATAAATTTCAGATTGAATTTTTATATTAAAACTTTGTAAACGTTTAAACATTTTGTCTTTAAAAACCAAGTTTCTCATCGCATCTGCGAGAAAAATATTAAATTAGATTTTTTCAATTTTTGTAATTGAATTTTAAAAAATTGGATTAAATATTTTTAATCAAAATAATTTATATCATATAATAATTTCAACTTAATTTTTTACCAAAATGAAAAAATGAATGTAGTAAAAAATAATTATCATAGTTGAGGTAAAAATAGGTTTACTGTGGGGTTAAACTAAGAAGATAAAGTTTAAATGACTTACCAACTTATGAAAATATTATTGTATGGAAATATTAAACCTTATACTTACCAATTATTAACCTAGTATCATTTGGAATATCTTTTATTTTGAATGACTTCATTATTTTAGAGTCTTTTAAGAAATTTCCAGGTTGTTTCCAAGTGGGTTCCTTTCCCATACTTATAAAAGGCCACCACAGAAATTCACCTAATCACACATATCAAAAAATTGTGATTGACCAAACCCCGAACAATTATCTCCCCTAAATCCTTAATAAAATTCTATGACTACTAGTCCTCCTAAAAGACCATCCCTATGGCTCTTAAGAGGAGATCCGAATGAGGTTTCTCTTAGACAATGCATTTTTCTCAACAAAGATCTTTAATTTATTTATACATTATACACTTTCAATTATGTATTTAACAATTAAAGTATAATAAAACTAGTATATCCCATATAATTATATGTTATTATGTTTGTTTCATAATATTTATCCGTCTCCACTTTGATAAAATGGGTTAAGAAATCATTATTTGTGTGTACAGTGAACTACCACCTTGCAAGCTGATGTCATTCATTTTTACCACTAAAACATATCAAGGATAGGTTTAATGATGTAATTATTTTTTATATATGATATTTATTATGTTTTTATGATTTTAGAAAAATTACATTTCACATACCTTCATACTCTTCATTTTTTGGGAATAAGATAATGTTGCTCATATGTACGACAGACTATCACCTTGTGAAGCGATGAAATTCGTTTGTGATTTACATGGAATATATAAGGGTGATTTTAATAAAATTATGTGATATATATTAAAAACAATAATTCTTTAATTATAATATATCATTTACTTTTCTTTATTTTAATTTGAAAGAAGTATGGAAACAATGTTCATGCGTATGTATGACCTACTGTCACTAAGAACAATGCATTTCATTTTTATCTACAAAAATTATAGATTAATATAAAAATGTATAAAATAAATATATATTATATTAATATCATTTTTAAATTTCTTAATATTAGGATACCATGATTTAAGTAAGATTACCATAAATTAAAAGTCCAAATACACACGAAAAACAAAGTAGTTATTGCCCAAAATGTGACACTAACATGAAATTGTTAGTAAACAGAAATAAAAGGTCATAATAAAACCATATATGGTATGATATATATAAATATAGTTCTTAAATTTAATAATAATAAAAATATATTTATTATACATTAGTTTTTAACATGTTTTAAGGAAGTCGAGACTTAAGGCAATAGTATTTCAAGTCTCTCTTTTATTTCTGAGAGACATATAAAAATTCACCCATAATTTATTTTTTATTGTGTATATAGTGACTCTTTGACATGTTATATAATGAATCCAATTATTTTAATTATTTAAAAGTTTAATTTTATGTTATTATTTATTGGAGATTATGATTCAAAAGATTACTAAAGTGGTAAGGCATTTTTGTCTCAATTTGACTTATTTTAGACATACATAATGTTATGCACCTATATTATTTCAAAAGGTTTATATAAAACTCATTTGACATGTAATATAGTGAACTTATTTATCCTCATTATATTTTAAGTTTCATTTTATGTTATTCATTCATTAGGATTCTGAATCAAGGCATCCAAAGTGGTAAAGATTTTATGTAACAATCCCATCGTTTTTCAGGGTTGTTTTTTTATGTTTTAGATGATAAAATATTATGATACATATCTAAATAAACTAATTATATTTATTATAATATGTTTATTCATTATATTTTTATATAATAGTAACAAATTTCCACTCTTTAAAATTAAATAATTGAGAAAATGTTTTTAATAAAATCTGACTTTATTTCTCTCTTCGGATGGAAATCCAATTTCTTCAAAAACGTTTTTTCTAAAAATGTTTTGAAAAATGTTTTATTACTATAAAAATCATTTATTGTATACGGTTTTACCCATTTTTTATTTTTTTTGGATTTTTTAAAATAATATTCGTGTTTTTTTCGAAATAAATCCTGTTTTTATTTTACCAAAAATTTGAAAGGAATATTCATTTTAACATGTATGACATGAAAAACAAATTATGAAAAAAATGAAAAATCATTAATTTGAAGCTTGATATATAAAGTTTCAATGATATTTTAAAATAAAATTAATTTCAAAATATTTTATGTTTTTGAAAGTTTTGTTGAAGTAAAAAAAGGTATTTTCTTTAGAAAATGTATTAAATGGTTAATAAAAATTATTTTCCATAAAAGAATTAATCCATTTATGTTACCACTTCTTTACCAGGAATACGATCAAATGATAGCTTTCTTATTATTCATATTAATAATTTATATTTATGATGTCATGATTTTTAGGATACATATTTCTCTTTCATGGCTTATACCAAGAGTAAATACTTATGAAACCCTATTCTTTTCCTAAGTTATGCTACGATCAAATGATTATGAAACATTTCTCTTTTATATAGGCTATGATATGATGAAATATTTATGATACCCATTTAATTTAATGGGTCATTATATCTTGGGTTTTTATTATATTGTGGCACATATATATATAATTTTATTTATGAGATGGGTTGGACCTATATTTCCCTCTAATACATTAGGTAAATATTTATATCCGATGAGATAAATAAGATTGAAATGGGGGGTGAACTTAGTTCAATAAGGTAATTTTTCCACTATTATGGTATTTGGAGTGAACCTTGACTGTTATGATGGTTTGGGGGGTGAACCCATTTTAATATGATAACCTTGTCAGTTAAACTTGAATAATATGGAAATTATTTTCTTTTCTCATGTGTATTCCACAAAGGAATGTCTTATTCCAATGTAATTCTCTTATGGATCATATTATTTGACTACCTTAGGATTTATTACTTATGAACTATCAATATTTTTCCATGATTTATGATTATGATAATTTAAATGAAGGGTATGGTTTTTAAATGTTATACTCATGTTAAGCATACATATCTCCCTTGTTTACCCTTTTTGAGAATCTAGGCTTACCCTTTATTGTGATTACTTTTCCAAGGTAATTAAGAAATTTATTATGTAATATATGTATAAGGAGGGTTTTATTTATGAACAACATAGTGGGAGATGACATATATCACTTATAGAATAGTTTTTATGTTTCAATGTTTCCATAGTAAATAAACTATTATGGTCCTAAGGCATGTGTTTGTGTAATTAAAAGAATATTTTTGAAATATGATTTATTATATATGTATGAAAATCTAGGGTAACAATATTTGGTATCAAGAGACTAGTTTAGTTAAAATTTTGAAACTTAGATGAGAAAAAATTAGTGATATCCCTAAATAAAATTATAAGGATAAGTTTAAAGATGACATAATGTATAGAAAAATATATTGGAATTTTGGTAAAGGATAGGGTGAGTGATTTACAAGAAACAAAATCAATGTATGGATACTATAAGTGTTTGTGGATTTGAAACACTCTAACCTAGTTGTAATTACACTGAAAAGGGTGCATTGAGCTGGACTCGATCCTCACCTGGTGAATGAAAACTAGGCTTGATAGATAGTTGGTTTTACATCCCCAAGAGATGTGATTTGGAAATTCACAGACTCTTTATGAACCATCATAAATGATTTTAATATAAGATGACTATGAATGAACTTGGATAGAAATAATGTGTCTTACAGTTGCTGTTGTGGGAACTATCAAATGATGTTTTGTTTAAGGTTATTTTGGTGCAGTAGGGTGGATGACCAAGGTTGCATCCTAAAAGAGGAAGTAATTAAAACAACATATTAAAGGTATTTTTAAAATAAATAAAATAAGATAAAATAAAATAAAATAAAATAAAATAAAATATAATAAATCCATTATAAGAAGGATACGGGGAGGGGTTTTATTATTTTTTATAAAATTAAAATAATTATACTGGAAGAAGATTGTATTTTTTTGTTATTGTTTTTGAAATGATATTGAGAAAATGCAATGAGAATATATTTTTTAGAAAAATATTTTATATAGAATAATCTATCTAAATATACCTGTTCACTTACTTTTTAATAATTATATTTTAAATTAAACTCCACTTAATTATTATCCCATAATTTGTTAAACCTAGAACCATATGAGGGTAAACTTAACAATAATGATAAAATGAATAAAAACCAAGGCTAGCTTCAGAACATGCAATCGAAGTACCCTGATTTGATTGATGTTAGAAGGATATATTATAGAAAATTTTAAATTAGGGTACATATCCATTTGGTAAATGATGATAAATTGAGTTTATGGATAGTATTTTAACTCAATAAATTGATCTTGTGTTGTTATGTTTTACTTATTAATATTGCGCTCTCATAATTCTCAAAATTCTCGCCCTTGCGTGTTTTGTGGTAATTGTTCAATTTATTGATTAGTTTAATTTAAATTAAAAAATCAACTCATAGATCATATTATGTGAACTATAATATCTTATTTATTGAAAATAAATAAATTAAATAGGCAATAGGTAGATCAATTACAAAAAAACAACTCTTCTATAGAAGGTGTAGTCATCGTAGAAACGTCTTTCATATGAAAAGGTTTCGAGTGGGTATAATAAAATAATGTCACTAAGCTTGAGTTCTAGACCAAATAAGTAAATAAAATAATATCTAAATTGAAAATAAAAGAACAAATATAATATAAATAGATATTTTATTAAAAGAACAATAATGTTACAATAAAGAAGAATAAAAAAGTGCATTTTGGAGAAGATCCAAGCTAGATAGATTCCCTACCCTAATGTTGAAATAAAATTCAATGAAACCTCTTACCCTATACTAAAAATCTTATAAGTCATGTACCGACCCATAAAAAGGATAAAAATAAATTTTTATAGAGTGGAGGGGAGGGTTGGGTTAAAAGTTTATTCCAGTGTGAACGGGGAAATTCATCCAAATATTTTAATCCATATTTATATGCCTTGTTAGCCTCAAAAATGAATAAAACAACTATCATTCCATAAGGATTATTTGTGATAAATTTATTATTCTATATTTTTCCAAAATTTAGAAACAATCAATGTACATATAAATATGTTATGGTATTAACACTGAAGTAGTGTCCAATCTAGTGTGCTTAGTTCATCTTTGATTTCATAGCCAATTAACACTAATAAAATTCTTGATATGGATCATATTTCCTGAATTAAAGTTATATCCCATTAAATTAGGAACATTTTTATAAATATTAGTGTTAAAATAAGTAACAAAAAAATATTTATGGTCTAAATACTACAGTGCACTCTAATGGGTATAAATTGGAATTTTCATGAAAATTTAAAATGAATAGTCTAATCCCAAATATTTCATAAATGAAAATATTTAACACAATGTGAGGAAATTAATTAATTTAGAATAAATAAAATATTAAATAAATTTTTTTATTAACTCCTCCACACATACCCTTTTTCACTCCTTGAAAAAACCTCATATCATGTAATTCGAATTTTTTTGACAAGATATGCATGTTAATATTTCCCAATCCATATTGAATATATAGAAGAATAAAGAATCCCATTAAGTTCCAATATCAATAAATTAGGAATTAATTTTCTTATAAATTATATTAGAACAAAATCTAGTGAGATTAATGAAATTGATCGTATTGAAACAAGTTATGGGTCTACCATTCCCTTAATTCCCCACGCGTGTGTGTGCCTACCATTTGAAGCTCATTTCTCCAACCTTTATTTAATATTATTAGGTTATGTAAAACAATTTTTCTTGCCTGGTTTAATTCACCAAACCTGTTTTATAATCCTTTGTACTTAAATTTTGAGACCCACTCACTTAAGCATTCCCAAAAGTTAAACATTATGCTCTCAACCAAGATATCTCCATGTGGTGTATTTTTCTGTAATCCCATCTTTATTAATATTATTTATATTTATATTGTTTTGTTCTTGTTTTTAGGGCATAAAAATATATGATATTTATAGCAAAAATATAGTTCAATTAGGTATTGTAATGATACTTATCAGAAGAGAAACAAACATATGGATCAACCATTGATATACGTATATTTTTAACCTAACTTGGCTATACCATCGGTTGAGTATGAAAAATTTCACAAGTCATGGTTGTTTGAAAAGGTGTATGGGGAAATTAATGACATAATTTTCTATGAAAAAATATCACAAATAATTGTTTAAACATCTAAATGGTTTTATAAAGTCATAACTAATAATATCATTGATGAATCCTATTTTTATAAAAACCAACACTTGATGATGTAATATTTCTCAAGATAATCATGCTACCAATGATTTTTAAAAACAATAACTTTACTTATATCCCATATGTAAATTATTATTTTACATGAGGTGTTATATTATTGTTTATTTATTTATTTTTTGTGTTTTTTTAGAATTTCACCAAAAACATAAGAAAACTCATACAAAACACCCAAATGAAAATCCTAAATAACTACCACAACTTTTTTCTCCTACATGACACTTAAAAAATTTAATTTTCATAAATTTGAACATATCAGATGATATGTACACATGAAATGTATAATTTTAATTTGAAACAATAATATAAAAGTGAAAGGGTTAGAAACAACCTAATATTCTCAAGTGATGATGGGGTTATGTAGTGTGATGAAATAAACAGCATGGGTAGGGAGACCCTCAATATATTTATTCAATAATTTCCCATTGACTATAATTCTCATTATTATGTCCTCTTTTGTGATCTACACTGCACTATAAAGAAAAACATTAGATACAACATAAGGACCTAACCATATGGAGTGCGACTTACAGGGAATCAGCTTCAGTCGTGAATTGTAGAAAAGAAGTTTATCTCTAATATAAAACTCCATTTTTTGGATCATTATATCATGAGATTATTTTTTCTTTCCTAGTAGAGGCATGAGTAATCATATTATATCAATCAAATCTCCTCTTGCTATTGAATTTGTAGCTTCCTCTTAATTTAAACTTCGTCTAAATCCATGTTACATTTCATTATAGCCCAATATGCTCGATGCTTAACCCCCATGAGGAGTTATAATGCTTTCTAGAAAACAATACAAAATGGGGGAATAATAATGGGAGTTTTAAATCCCATCATGTAAGCCTATAGAGCATCCTCCAAGTGCTTTCTCTAATCCTTCATATTCAGCTACACATTTTTCCCCAATTTTTTTCAACTTAGGATTTGAAACCTGACCTAGACATTTTGTTGGGGGTAGTATATCGTAGATATCTTATACGTATCCCCATACTTCCTAAGGAGGGAATCCAAAATATTATTGTAAAAGTGTTCCCATATCACTGATGAAAGCCTTTGCAACTCCAAACCTGCAAAAACATCCTTTCTATGAAACAATTGACTACAATATGAGAATCATCTGCCCTGGTGGCCTTGGAATCCCCCCATTTTCTAACATAATCAACGAAAAATAAAATATAAAAAAACAAAATAAACTCAGAAAAGTACCAATAAAATCAATGCTCCATACATCAAAAATATCACAAGATAATATGGGTTGTTGGGGCATCTCATGTATCCTCAAATATTTTCTAGTGGGTTGGCAACACAAGCATGACTTAAAAAACACATGAATATCTAGGCATAATCTTAGCCAATATAATCTAGTGTCTAATACTTTAGAAGCTATCTATTTGGGTCTAAAGTGTCCAACATGATTATGGGTATGAAAAAAATGTAAAATAGACTCAAAATCATGATTTGGAACCCATATCCTAATGGATTGGTCAATACACATGCGCTAGAGGGAGGGATCATCCCACACATAAAACCTACACTAAATATTTAATTTTTAGATCTGATTTTTCTTTAAGTTTATAGTAATTTTACTGAAAACAAGGTATTTCACTAAAACTACATACCGAGGATGCGTACCTGAGATGACATAGAGATGCTCGTCGGGGAAAGTATCATGATGTGGTACCTCGTCCAAGGTGTCAGCCTCTTCTGTCTGAGTAATCCTAATCATGTGTTCTACCACCAAGTTTTTTGACTAATTATTATCCTTTATCTCAATATAGAATTATTGAATAAGGATAATCCCTCAGATAAGCCTGGGCTTCTCCTTTAGGTTCTTTAATACGCACCTCAGAGTTACATGGTCATAAAAAAGAACTGCTTTAGAGCCCAATAAATAAGAACAAAAGTTATCTAAGGAAATTTTAATATCAATTAAATCATTATCTATTGTGGTTTTATTTTATTATAATGAATCTAATATCCTTGACGCATAAGCAATTACATGGGACCACCCTTCCACACTCTATGATAAAACAGATCCAACTGTGACATTAGATTCATAACACATAAGGTCTAAATGAATCTCCCACCATTGAGATATTTTAATTGGTGGAGTTTTCAAATGATTATTTATCTCAATAAAAGATACCCTACAGGAATCATCAAAAATTAAGTCAACATCTTTTTTAAGCTACTGAGATAAGGGTTGATCAATCTAATTGAAATCTCTGATGAAGCATCGATAAAAACCAACATCTCCAAGGAATGATTGAACATCACACGCACATGTAGGAAAAAAAGGATGGAATAATTCATAACTAATATTTATCAACATAAATCCCTTGTCGTGACAATACATTCCATAATAAAATGCCTTTATCTACCATGAAATTACATTGTTCAAAGTTCAAAACCAGATTCTTCTCAATAAAATGACTCAACACCTTCCCAAACTAAAGATACATTCATCAAATGAAGATCTTAACACTGTAAAAACATCCATAAATACCTCTATGTAAGTCTTAATGAAATATGAAAAATACTCACCATGCATCTCTAGAAGGTATCTAGGGCATTATAGAGTCCAAATGGAATCCTTCGGTAGGAAAATGTTCTATATGGAAAAGTGAATGATGTATTCAATTGATCCTCCAGAGCTATAGGAAGCTAACAATATCCAGAAAATCCATCCAAGAAATAATATCATTTCTTCCAAGCTAATCTCTCAAGAATTTGATCAGTAAATGGGAGGGGGGAATGGTCCTTACGAGTGGATTGATTTAATTTTCTATAATCAATACATAGACATGAACTTTTTTTTACCGTCATTGGAACTTTCTCCTCTCTTTCATTTCTAATAACTGTAAAAAAACCTTTCTTTTACACAACCTAAATAGGACTCATCCACAATGAATATGAAATACGATAAATGATACCTACCTCAATCAATTTTTCAACTTATTTTTTAATAACTTTTTGAAGAGCAGGATTAAGTCTCCTTTGTGGCTACCTAACATGCTGAGCCCCATCCTCTGAAATAATCATATGCATGAAAATGTATGGGCTAATACTAGATATGTTAGCTAAGGTCCAATTTATTTCCCTAATGTTATCCCCTAGAAGATTCAAAGAAATATCTGCATGATCAAAAGGGAGATAATTAACAATGATAACAAGCAATCTATCCCAACTCAACAATCATGGGTATTTGAGATTTGGCGGAAATAGATTTATTTATAATGAAGAGTGGTGATGTGTGGATGGATACATTGAAGGATCTAAAATATGTTCACAATAAACATCAGTATCAGAATAGAAATCATCAAAATTAGAGAATAATTCATTAAATACATCAGTATCCTCAACAACCATGCCATAATCAGATTTAACATGATGAAAACTAGAATATGAATCCACCTAAAAATCAATTCCAAGAGATATTTGTGCATTACAAATAGGTGTGGTAGTTCTCTTAGTCATCAAACTATAACCAATGGTCATAATATCTTCAAGAATAGTAAAGTCAAAATCCAAGGGATTTTTACTTGGTGGTTTAAAATGAGAGATAACAAAACCAGAATAGTCCTTTGAGGGGTACTTTATAGGGTCCATAACATTAAATATCACAAATTAAACTCCAAATTCCATGAAGAGTGTACCCTCTTGGAAATATTTGATCTTTTTGTAGTTTTAAGGAAGGGAAAACCTAAGATAATGGGATAATGAGAATTTACCTGATCATCCTCCATGTTACGCATATAAAATTATACTATAAAATCATGTATCTTACCTAAAAAAGGATATAGTCAAGGAATACTATTGGATATATTATATCTCTATTCCCTAAATTCATCCACACTCTCATTAGATATCACTAACCAATCTATATAGAAGAGAACAAAAAAATCAACGCATCACATTTATGGAAGATCCCAAATCACATAAAGAATTATAAATGCATAACTCCCCTTTGGTGCAAGGGATGTTGAATGTCTCTATATCCTTTTAGTTTGTTGGAATTTCTTGAGTTTGTGTAATGAGTGCTCAAAAATTCCTTTAATTATTGATCCTCTCATTTATCTTGAGACCTCTGTGATTGGTACAAAGTTATTTTAAGAATTTGGCAGATCATGGGATTTTTAATTGCTTCTAGTAGAGGCCTATTGATATCAACATGCTTGAATGTATACAAAACCTCTTTTTTGTGTTTAATATTCAACCCTATTTATTGGAACCATTGTTTTAATGATCAAAAAATCCTATCACTTATGATAATAACGAATTTTGAGTTTTATGACAACATTTTATCCTCTATGGAAGATTAGTGAGAATTTGGTTAAGTGTTGGAAAAACCCATCACGAGACTTGATTCCTGCCTGAATGAAAATTTGGACAAGTATGGGAAAGTACCACAGTCATAAATATGTTACCATTAGAACACATTTTTGGCTAAGTATGGGAAAGACCCACCATCATATATGAGTCAATGTTGAACCAAGAAATTTGGCTAAGTGTTGAAAACCCGTATCGTTGGAGACACGTCACCACCATGTTAAAAATATGGATATGTATAGAAAGTTCCTACTTCCATAGAGAAGTTACCATTGAAGATGAACTACTATCAGAATTTTCCTTCTGTTAAGAAATTTGGAAAAGTGGTGAGATGAATCACCATTGAGATAAGTCACCGTTGGCCTGACCCACCTCCAGCCTATGTTACCACCATTGTTGTCTCACCATTCACAAGATTCACTGCCACTATTTTTGATTAATTTCAATTAACAATTTATAATGGATGTATTTATAAATTTAATGTTGAGACTTATTTTAATGATTATTATTAAACTATTTAGAAGATGAATTAATGTTTTTTTAGTCACCCAGTAAGAGGAGTAGAGGATCCAGATGATTCTTCTTGCATGTTGTTGATATATTTGGAAGAAAATTTCCGTCTGTGGAGATACATAAAATTTACACATCAAGATATAAATGTACATGAGATGATAGATGAAACCAGAGTGAAATAATGAGTGGGACACTATCTAAGAGTTTTCATGAATCATCCTCAACTTCAATTCATTGTAAATGAGTGGATCTTATAGAACATCTAGTTCTTTTTCCTAAAGTCAGAACAAAAGTGTTGATGAAACTCGGTTCTATTGTGATTTTTAGAAACATGGCTCGATCTCCTATTTAGGATATATCTAAGGATTCACAGGCTTCAGAGAACATCAGACTAAGAAACAATATATTATTTCCATCTTTATTTTTCCTCTTAGTTTATTGTTTTTACATTACTTATAGTGTGTGTTTAATCTGTATATTTAACACACACACTTTCACACACAATATCTCCTATTATTTAACTATAAGATAGTATATATCTTCTAAACTTCCTTTAAACATGTTTTCCTACATGTTTTTGAAGATGTCCATGTGTGGATTGTGTTTATTTTATTCCCACAGTAGTTGTGAAAGTGGTCATGTGTGGCCTAGATAGCTAGTTTAGTGTTTTATACCAAATCTAGGTTGTGGATAAAGATTATTTTATATAATCTTCTTGGTAAAAGGTTATTTTTAAGTGGAGAGGATCAAGGATTGAATTGAGATTGAACCTCTTGTATTTATTCTGCTGTGTGTTTTATTTTGTTTTTTATACAAGCTTTAAACTAAATTTGTTTTAAACCATAAACAAAAACAATAATGTGATATTTAATATTAATTAATGTTTATATATGGTTTGGATTAATTAAATTGATTTTAAAATTTAAAGTATTTTTCATAATTATTTTTTCTTAGACTTAATAAATCTTTGATAAATATTTTAAAAGATTAAAACTTATATCGATCTTTTATTTTGATTAACTGTATTATTTTATTTATTTGGGAGATTTTATTTAAACCCCTTTTAAAAAAAATTGTATTGGGTAAAAAATTCACCCTCTCTTGAGATACTCACTTCGATAAACATTTAGTATCAAAGGTGTTTGAAATCTTTTCAGTTGTGATTTTATTTATGGTTTAAATATCTTATGTTTATGTCAATTCCAAGTTTATTTATTTAATTGGATTGTAGACAGGAGGTTTCTTCTACAAACAGAACTCATTTCCTCAATTTAAATAACCATGCAAAATGGAATATAAAAAATGAAAATTCATATCAAAAGTATGATTTTTGAAATTTTTTCTTCTATAGAGGATAAAAATGAGTTACCTAATACTTATAGGAATACCCGTGATGATGCAACTAAACTTGATTATAATAATAATGGCAAAGATATGCATACTATTTTCCATGATTTAGGAGATGAATAATATAATTGGATATCTTCTAGTAAAACTGATTGTGAAATAATTGATTCATTTGTTATTCATCAAGAAAGAACCACTAATGTTAATGTAATGAGATCGAACAATTATACAATTATGTATGATACATTCAAGATAAACCCCAATGATAATATTTTTGATATATATCTCAATTTTAATGAGATAGTGAACATAATAAGCTCGTTGGGGAATCCAGTGTTAGATAAAGATCAAATTATGTGACTACTAAGATGTATTCCAGAGATATGTACAGGGATATATGTGTGAGTTTTATACATGTAACTACCAAATAAATAAATTATGTTAAATCTAGGTGAATAACCATTGGTAAGGAAGAGGTTTGGGTATTTTAAATATAAAATATTTCATATTAAAGTGATAAATTCATGAAATATTTCGACAACATTATGGGTATACAACATGGATTAAATATATGTAATAATGAAGGAATCATGGTTTCCCATTCATAAAAAACTATTTTTGAAATAATTGGATAATAAAAATTTATGAAAATATTATAATTCAACATTTAGAATATATACAAAAAAAGTGGTACTTTAATGGAAAATAAGAGGAGATTTCCCTTACATTGGGAAGTAACTTCCTAATATTTGAATAGGGAAACATTAGTACCATTGAGACACCTTGTAGGGACTTTATAGTAGGGAAATAAGAAAGATTTAATGATTAAGTGATTTTACTGGAAATTAATTCTGTAGTGAGTGATTATTTGTATTAACAGAAAAGGTATTTTGTAGGAATTAATAAATACAGATCTTGGAATTATAGGTTTTGGAAAATGAAAAAGCATTTTCAAACCCATGTTTTTTTCTCACGGTTTTAGACATTTAAGTCATGTTTTATACTAATTTAATATATTAGAACCAAAATACATTTTTTTAAAATTACATTGGAGTTGGAAAAGTAAATATTCCACAAAATATAGTTTTTAAAATCATAATTTCTATTTTTGACTTTGGAAAATCATTTATTGATTTGTAAATTGATTTAAGTACATTAAAATAAATAATATTTATAAAAATTTTTTTAGTGTATTATTTTTAATTAATTATTACATCATTATTAAAAATAAATGAATTCATAAAAAATATAAAAAATAGAAAACACTATTTTACACATGCATACACCCTATGGGTAAGGTGTGTGTTTGTGGTGGAATGATAGTGTGGCTAAGCTAACATTTACATAAAGATGATCTCCACTAACTTGAAATTCTCCCATAGTATATTCCACTCGATCCATTCTTGTTGAATCTTGGATTGTACTTGATGAAGGGTGAAACCTAGGTACTCTACCTCCCTACCATGTTATGATAAATGGGAATCAAAGGGTATGATGTTAATGGTTAGGGCCATTGATTTTCCTTATTCATTAAATTAACTCTTTTTATTACCATTAATATAACCTAATCCTAATGGACACTTTAAAATGGCTACATTACGAATAATTATAATTTCCAATGGTCATATTGACCACTGGTTTGTTAAAATCAATGTAACCATAAAATTTTAATGGTCATATTTTTGATCAAATCATGTTTATTTAACCAAACATCACCATTTAATACTTCATTTACAATGTTTTTTTACAATACCATTGATAATGTTAATTATATTTATAACATTTATTTTTTCTTTTAATATTTTTTGTTGTAGGTTTAATATTCATGGTAGAGTATAATCCTATAGAATATACTATTCCATGGTTACTATTCTTTGGTTTTTATTTCATGGTACTCTTATTAGCTGTAGTAATCAATTTTATTACATGACATTTAAAATTATTTTCATAATATTAATTCTATATACTTCCATTGTGTAAATTAATAAAATAACTATTTTAAAAAATTAATTTTATTAATTATAAAAAAATATTCATTCTATTACATTCGAATCCCCATTAATAAATATCATCCTTGATATTTGACTATTTCCTAAAAATATGAGGGTATTTTTCTTTCATCACTTATTCTATTTCTTAGGAAACCTCTGCTAACTTATTATTTCTCCGCAAGATTTTTACAAGTTATGTTGTTTTGTTCTTCAATTTGTTTCCCATATTTGAACAATTTAGACCAGTTTCTCTTCATATGATGTCAGGTTTCACTTATACACCATTAATATAATGTTTTTGTATTGGTCTAGGAGTATAGTTTCTTAGTAGAGACACATTGATGAAATTTTGGAAAATGGATAGACTTGATGGAATTTCAAGTTGATAATCCACCACTCCGACACACTCTACAGTCTCAAACAGTTTAATATACCTTTGACTTAGTTTCAAATTCTTTCTAAATATAATAAATATTTTCCACAATGATATCATGATAAATACATTTTCCCCTACATGAAATTCTATGTCTTTACTTTGATTGTTTGGATAACGTTTCTATCGAATATGAGAAACCTTGATGTGTTTCTGAATCACTTGTATATTTTTTGTAGCATCCTTCACAACATCAACATATTAGAGTTCTAAACATTTTTCTATAGAGAGATTCAAAAGGTACCATTTCAATACTTGAGTTGAAATAATTATTACATGAGAATTTATCAAGTGGAAGATATTGGTCTCAAATCCCATGATAATCAAGGGACCAATCCCTTAGAATGCCTTCTAATGTATTAATTGTCCTCTTAGACTAGCCATTAGTTTGAGGATGATAGGATATGTTTAGGTTTTCTTCTATATTCATATCATTTTGAGTGATCCTCCATAATATAGAAGTAAATCATGGAACCTAGTCAGAAATTGTTGAAAATGGAACTCAATGGAGTCTCAATACTTCTTGAATATAGAGGTGAGTTGAGAAAACTACGCAAAAATTATCTCTTATTTTAATAAAAATTTAAAAAATAATCTATCTATTATTACCAATATAGAAGTATTTCCCTTGGATATATTTAGAAGGCTAATGACACGATCTATAGTTACATTATCCCACTGCCATACAGACATGGGTAGTGGTTGTAATACTCCTTTATGAATTTCTCACCCACCTTCATTTGTTGACACACTAAGAACCATATAGTGTAATAAAAAAATCCCCATTTCATATTATCCCACCAATAATGATCATGAAGGTCCCTATACATTTTTGTGCTTTTGGGATGTATAAAGAATATAGAGATATGAGATTACTCCATCAGATGCTTCTTTATATTTGTAATAGATAGAATACATAGACTTGTACTGAACTTTAGTACACTATCTTGATCAATATTGAATCCAAGAAACATACCATTTTTACGAGCCTTTATCTTATTAAGAATCAAAGTATCATCTATTTAATCTTTCTTGATCTTCACCACTGATGATGAAAGATAAATATTTTGGATATGATTGATGATATACCTTCCTTTATGATTATCATTTCTAATATTACTAAGACCTTGATCAATGGATCTATATAAATCCTCATCATTATAAGAAACCCATGATATTTCTTACTCAATGCATTTGTGAGTTTGTTTTCTCTTATGAGGTGATAATGAATTGAACAGTCATGGTGTTTGAGTAGCTCCAACCATATTTTTTTGTGCCATTCATAGTTAGTTTTGTTTGAATATATACTTTAAACTTTGGTGATCTGTGTATATATGACTCTTTTCCCCATAATGACAGTGCCTCCATATCTTCAGAGAAAAATGACTGTATTTAACTTCAGATCATGGCTAATATAATTCTTCTCATTATGCTTTAACTATTGAGATAGAGAGGATATTAAATTTTTATTTTTCGTGAGAACACATCCAATAACTTTTAGATATGCATCAATATAAATAATAAATACATCTCTGATAGAGGGTTGAGGTTTCATAGGTTCATTGACCAACATCTTCTTAAATTCTTGGAAACATTCTTCACATTCTTTATTATAGACAAACTTAACTGATTTTTGAGTTAACTTGGTTAGTGTATTATAAATAAATGAAAATAATTTTATAAAACTTCTATAAGATCCCAAAAAACTAAGTAAACTAAAAATATTAGTTATTATTATAGGATTAGGCCACTATTCTATAACTTTTGTCTTGGAAGGATCAACTGATATTCCTTATCTAGTTACAATTTTTCCCAAGAATGTAACTTATTGTATCCAGAACTCACATTTTTTAAATTTACAAAATATCTTCTCCGACCTCAAGGGTATTTATATGACACTTATATGATCCTCATTCACCTTATAAATTTTCAAATATTTTAGAATACCATCAAGAAATTCCACAACAAATTTATTAATTCAATCCTTGAAGAATATTCATAACATCTATAAATATGGTAGGCGAATTAGTCAATTAAAATGGTATAAAAAATCATAACTCCTATATGTTGTTTTGAAGGATGTTTTTGGGATATATTAGTTCTTTACACTCAAATAATGACACCTTATTAAAGTTTTATATTTGAGAATAATTGAGCCCCTCAAATTTGTTTAACCAAATCATCAATCCTTAGGAGATGATATTTTTTCTTTACTATGAACCCATTAAACCCTCTATTGTCAATTCTTAGCTGCATTTATCCATATTTATTTTTTATAAAGAGAATAAGTACTCTCTAAGGAGACACACATAGCCGAATAAAACCTTTTCCCAAGAGGTCTTATAATTACTTCTTTAATCCCTTCAACTCCACATATTCCATTCTATATAGGGTATTTGATGTTGTCCTAGTTCTAGGTATGATTTCAATTGAAAAATTTGCCTCTCTTTATGGGGGAGATCTAGGTAACTCTTTAGTAAATGAATCAATGCAATCCTAAATAATGGTAACATCTCCAATCCTTATACATTTTTTATTCTCCTTATTCACCAGTTATTCTAATAAAGAAGGCAATGGAATGTAGTTATTAGTATGATTCGAGATGGTATATCTCTCCTTTAAATATAAATATGGGGTTTACCTACAATATAATATAAATATTCATGTTTCAATACTTGATCATGGCATTATAATTTTTCAACCAATCCATCCCAAGTATTATGTCAAATTCTACCATTGTAATAACTACTAGGTGTACGATCGAAATAATGATGTAGGTGCTCAATATAAAAGAGGGGGGGGGGTGAATTTTATACTTTAAAAAATTACTTTGGGACTATTAAAGATGCTAATGTTTAAAAAAGTAAAACTAGGTATATTCACAAGACCTCTTAGTTCTACAAACATTCTTGATTCTAGAAATATGGTTCTAGAAATGAAACTTAAGAAAAGTTTACAAGGACAAAGATTTTACCTCATAGTGTATAGAATATTACTAATCAGAGTACAAGAACAAGAAAGTAAAAAATAGTTAAACATTCTTTGATGATGAAAATGCAATAGAAAACAAACTTGAAACAATACAACTAACAAGTATGAAATATTTTAACCCAAATAGTAGGGTATCCAACAACCTTGGATAAAGGTTCCTTGATTTATACTTTCAAGAAAGTCTATCTTACCCACACCAGGGTAAGCCCTCGATACGAATATCAGATTCTGTCTTGCTATCCCCACAAGCCCTCAAACTTCAAGGTAGTCAGCACCTCTATCTTCCTATCCCCGGAAGCCCTTGAAGGTACTTAGCAATATTTAGAGTCACACGAGATGATTCTAAACAAGATGTTTAGTACGCACAAAGCATGAGAGTCACTCTCTAGAAATCACTCCAGCATGTAATCTCTAGAGTTGTTGAACAATTTTTCTCCTTTTTCTAAGTTATGAGCTCGTACAAATGAGATCTAATTTATAAGGGCATTTCCAACGGTTGGCTCCCTCCTCAAATGGTCATATTTTTCCTTGAATTTCGGAGGGACATATACATGTGTCACTGAAATAGTGGTTATTTAGTAATAGAATGCATGAAATAGTTTTACAACTCATACAAGAGTAAGTAAATTATAGTTACTCAAACAAATTATTTTTTTTTCGGTCGAAGGAAAAATAGAATTCAGAGTCTAATCATGTTAAACTTAGAGTCTATATTACATGTATATTTAGATTCTGTTTTTCAAGGAATTTGGAATCAGAATTCTATAGACTATAGAATATGAATTCTGTGGAATTCGCTCTATGAATTCTAAGGAATTTAGAGTGTGAATTATAAGGAATTAGGAACCTGAATTCTAATGAATTTGGAGACTGAATTCTAAGAAATTCCAAGTATGAATTCTAAGGAATTCGGAGTTTGAATTCTAAGGAATTCGGAACCTGAATTCTAAGGAGTTCAGAGTCTAAATTCTAAGAAATTCAGAACCTAAATTCTAAGGAATTCAGAGCCTGCAAGTCAGAGAATTTGGATTCTGAATTTCAGAGAATTCAGAGTTTAAATTTGAGAGAATTCAGACTCTGAATTTCAGAGAATTCAGAGTCTGAATTTTAGAGAATTCAGAATCTGAATTTCAGAGAATCTGGAGTCTGAATTTTAGAGAATTTAGAGTCTGAATTCAGATCCTAAAAACAAAATACTCTATATCTAAGTATTTATATAATTATTAGGTTTTATATGTGAAATTTATTTTTTAACTTAGGAATAAAAAGAGTTATATTTAGAGAGACTAAAAATAAACAATGAAATACATGATATGGATAAATTTCCTTGGGGAAGGAAAATTTTCTTTATCAATATAAAACTTATGGAAAATGAAATTTTCCTTAAGATAGGGTGTTTGTGATTTTCAAAACAAGAAGGAATGGAAAATTCATAAGGCAACCTTATTAACTCTACAATCCCCCCCTTTTTGGAAAGCACAAACATCCTTACAAAAAAGAGTATAAAGGCTTATAAATTTTTATGGGCTTGTAAATAAAAACTTATCACCCTTTACTTATGGATCAATGTGAATGCGACTGACTCCCCCTTAGTCTTTGGAAACACTAAGGACTGTATTCTGAATTTCCTGAATGAGATTTTTCATTTTATTGCTTACAAAAATCTTCATGATGAAAACTCCCCCTTAGATGAACTCTCCCTTGCTTAAGGAAATTACTTATTTACTAAGTATTATATTTTTTACCTTCCTTTCTTACCCTTTGTGATTTTCAAAAAGAAATACAGTGAATGTTAAGGAAAATATGGTACCTTAAATATTAGTAATAAATAACCAAAAAATATGAAAAGAAAAAAGAATTTCCTTAGGATTGAAAGAATTTTTACAACCGGAAAATACAACAAAAGACTGGATTTGAAAAGGATTATCCTTCCTTCTCTTTTGGCATCTGCTTCTTCACAATAGACCCTAGCTTCTTTAGCTCCTTGGGATCCTCTTTTGTATACTTGAGAAACTGATCCTGATCTTCTGTTTTGTTCTTTAAGGCTATAATTTTCTCTTCCTGAACCTTGAGAGATTCTACATGAGCCTTCAAGACTTCTTCCTGCTTAACAAGCTTCTCTTAAATCTCAATTCTAATATCCCTTTCCCTTTTACAACTCTGAGCAACTTAATTTAGATTCCCATTCAAATCCTTAACTTCTAGGTTCCGTGAAGTCTGTTCAAGGGTTAGATTTTCCTCAAAACTATTAGTGAGATCCTTGATCTTCACATCTTCAATGTCAAAAGAATCCTTGACACTATCTTGAAATTCATCAAAGATTCTCATCTCTTATATTTTTTTCCTTTACCAGCTTGTTATCTTATTTCATGATCTTTTATGAGCCTCATACCTAATGAGAAAATTATTTAAGTCAGCCTCAAGTTTGACACTTATCCATCACCATGGATACTGAATCCAATTTTTGATTTAATGAATGCTAAAGCATCTGGAATATTGATTATTTACTGGGGAATATTGGAATTGCCCCAACATGCTTTTTCAAAGACTGAACTTAGAAGTCATGTCCAAGAGAGGACGATTCAGAATCTGAGACTTTGGTTGGTGAGGATTCCTATTCTAATTCAACGACCTTCCTCTTCGATGAACCAAAAAATTCCTTCTTATTTACCACATCTTTTATAGGTGTATCCACAACCACCTATTTTACCTTATCATACTTCGTAATGACTTCTTATTAATTAGGAGATTCATGTTCACTATCTGATAGCTGATTTTTTTTTCTTCACCAACTTCTTCCTTCTCATCTCCTGCCTCAACATCCTCTGGGTGAATGAAATATTTATTGATGATTTCTTCACTATGTAGCTTATTTATTTCATCTTCACCCTTCTATTCATCCTTTCCAGGCGTATCAAGCTTTGATGATTCATCTTGAGAGGTTTGAAATGATAATTTTTCAGATGGGCATTCCTTCTCATGACATTCCTCTATCTTCTTTAACACATCTTCAATGTCACCGCTGCCTTCTTCTTCTTCTTCTACTTATTGTTCTTTTTGTTTATTCAAAATTAAAAACTTCTTTCTAGGAGTCTCAGGAAGTGATTCTTGAAGAAACCACTCTAGTACCTGAACTTGTTCCGAAGCTTTCTCGGTTTCATTGAGAAGGGATTGGACTATCTTATATTCTGACATCGTCTTCTTATGCTTTTTTTCTCTCTGGTGATTCTTAAGATCTTCTGAAACCTTTTATTTCAAAGCCTTTTCCTTAGCATGATACAAGCCAAAACAAGGGTCACCTGCTTTCATTTTCTTCTTATCTTCTCTCCACTTTGCAGCCACTTCATAAGTATACATCTTTTGCTTCTTAGTCTTCGGTGGTGCTAACTGAATTTCTATATCCACATGGGTTTTTTGTTTCTCTTCTAGCTCCTTGGCATTCGTCTTCCTTACACCCTTCTTATATGTCTCAGCTGCTTCCTATTTCTTTGTTAAGGCTTCAACTTCATTTTCTGATAGATCATAAAATTCTCCGGATTGACTACTAAAGCGAATCTTGAACCTCTTAAGAGTATCATCACTTATCATCATCACCTTGGTGTTCCTCATCTTGGAACTTCATGAAACCTTGAAGGACTGAAGACAAAGAACAATGACCTTTGAAGTAATGAACGGATACAAGATAATACTGGACTTCAAATTTGTAACATCCCGGACCCGGGTGCCACGCAATGGGTGCCCCGAACCCGGTTCGTCACGTGACCTCAAGTGAATTTCCCCAAATGTCAGAGGCTGCCGACTAGAAGTGTGGGCCCAGGTCTGATAGTGGGGAAACTATGCCCTAATTTGTCAAAGTGTAGCACAGCGGAAATACAAAATAAATCATACAACGACAGCGGAAGAAATAATACATGCACATTTATCGTAAATAAGTGCAGTAAAAGGTAACCAACCAGATATAAATAATGATGCAACATGCCTCAAGTTCTAACAAAACAGCTAGAACATGTTATACATCAATACAATACAACAAAATGCAGAGTACAACAAAACAAAGAAAAACAACTGGCAGCGGCATCGCGAGCCTAGGCTCGGTCCCATGCCCTCCTACTCCTAAGCAATAGTCAGGTACCTGTAGAGGGACCCTTTCCCCTATCCACTCCTACAGAAACGTAATCTATTTGGGATGAAATGCATGACCCGAATAGGGTGTGAGAAATATATCTCAATAGGCACCCACCAAAGGCCCGTGCCCAACTACGTGTAAGCATGAAACAATAGTGTGCAGTAGTAAAATGCAATAAAGTAAGCAGCACAAATAAGTAACTAACTTAACTAGTTATATTTCCATTTTAATATTCTTTTTAATCATTTAATTTAAAATATCACCAAAGTGAATATTCTAAGCAACCAACTAATGTCCTCAGACACGTAAAACCCTACCCCTAGGTAAAGAGTATCCAACACAAGAATCTTCCCTCAAGCCTAACAGAGTTTTCCCTCATTCATAGGTAGTGTCGCCCACAGGCACAAAATCAGCTACCCACAAGCATAGAAGAAGTTTCTCTCAGGCCGAAATAACTACGACCCACAGGGTAAATAGTGCAGTGCCCGCAGGCTAATCTCAACAATGACCTCAGGCTAAACAGGTAACCGGGCCATGCCTAACATGTAAATAAAGAGTAAACTAGAAATTCCTCTCAAGGAAATTATACGATTACTACTGTAAAGGTATACGCTCGGGTATCCTGGCCAAACAGCTAAACAGTGGAACACACCCCCGGGGTGGTTCCAAGTCCATGAAACGATCCCAAACAGCATTTTAATATCACAATTAATTACCCATTCAATTATAGGGGTTTAATATAGAAATGGCCTCAGCCAAATGACACCCCAACATGGGTTCGTGGCACAAAAAATGCACAAAACATACGACAGTTTGAAAAACAAACACCAAGACACCTACCTTATACATCACGAGCGGTATAAACGATCGTCAATCCCAGAAACTCCCAAGAACGGCGTAGATCTGAGGTAAGAAAACTTTCATTAAATTTTAAATAACTCCCGTTAGGAGAATAATTGGTCAGCAACACGCTAGGAGAAGAGAGGGCTTACCCGCACGGTTCCAACAAGATCATCCGAGGCAGAAATGGATTCCCGACGCTCGATCAGTTGATCCACTAAGATCCGGCCTTCCTCCCGAGCTCCTTCCTCCGGTTCTAAACCTTCCCTATGAACAGGGGAGGCTACTACTGATTTAGACGAAAAAACAGTACACGGCGTGTACTTCCAAGTACACGGCGTGTACTTCCAAGTACACGACGTGTACTTCTTTCATTTAACTGTTCCTCTGGCGGCACCGCCATACTATTCATCCATCGACTTGAGTACACGAAATGTACTCTTGAGTACACGGCGTGTACTGTCGCCCATCTAGCGGCTGCTCCACCACCTTACTGTTTCGGCCTCCCGACTGACTACACAGTGTGTAAAGTACCACTACACGACGTGTAGTCGGTTCCTACACTATTCGTCGCCGACATGGCTACACACCCCGTGTACCCATTCCACACAGCCAAAAGTACATGGCGTGTGGGAAAGTACACAGTGTGTAGTTCCAAAATTTAGGAGTTTTCCCCATTTTCCATATTTTCTCAAAAACACTTAAGGAAAAGAGAAAAGAAGAAGCCCTTACCTCAGAATAAGAACTAGGTTCTTACAAACTTCCCCCCTTATAGAAATTTTTCCCCGAATTGCCCTTCCAAGGGTTGAAAAGATATAGCCGTGATCAACGCTAGAAACTGAGCACGTACATCGGTCTCCCGCACCCAGGTTTCGTCCTGCACTCAGCCATGCTGCCATAGAACCTGCATGAGAGGAACTGACCGACCTCGGAGAACCTTCATGATCCTGTCAACGATATGAATCAGATGCTCCTCAAAGGATACATCTCCCTCCAGCTCAACCTCCTCAGGATGAAAGATGTGAGACAGATCTGAATGATAGTGGCACAAATTAGATACATGGAAGATGTCGTTCATGGCTTGGTACCGCTGCTGTAACCACAACCGATAAGCAACCAGCCTGACTCTCTCCATAATCTCTAATCACCCCACATACCTTGGTGAAAGCTTACCCTGTCTCCAGATCCTCTTGTGTACCAGCCTCAGAGAAACATGCAAGAAAACCTTATCCCCGACCACGAACTCCAAAGGTCATCTATGGCGATCAACATATGACTTCTGTCGAGACTGTGCGGTAGCCATCCGCTTCTGAATCAACTGGACCTACTCAGAAGTCTCCTACACGAGTTGTGGTCCTAGTGAAGCTTCCTCACCTGTATCTAACCATCACAAAGGTGAACGAAATGACCTACCATATAAAGCCTCGTATGGTGAAATCTCAATAGTCGCCTAAAAACTATTGTTATAGGCAAACTCGAATCGGGGTATATGCTTCTCCCAAGAGCCCCGAAAGTCCAGGACGCATGCAAGAATCATGTCCTATAACACCTGTATCGTACGCTCTGACTGACCATCGGTCTGAGGGTGGTATGTTGTGCTCAGAATCACCTGTGTACCCAGTTCCCACTGAAAACTCTGCCAGAAACGAGACATAAAGTGGGCATCCCTATCTAAAATGATAGAACGAGGGACCCCATGAAGATGACCGATCTATTGAATATACAACTTTCCGAGCTGGTCAACCCTGAAGGTCTCCTAGATCGGCAAAAAGTGAGATACCTTCGTGAGTCTATCCACAAAAACCCACACAATGTCATTGCCTCGAGGTGACCTCGACAATACCGTCATGAAATCCATCGCGAATCATCTCATTTCTAGTCTGGAATGGGTAACTGCTGTTACAGCCCAGCTGGCCTCTGGTGCTCCACCTTCACCTGCTGACAGGTGGAACACCTCGTAACAAAAACAGCTCTCTCTCTCTTCATACCCGACCACCAGTACTGACTCCTCAAGTCACGGTACATCATGGTAACCCCAGGATAAACTGCCCAAGCTGAAGCAGGAAACTCCAGCATCGCTCCTCGCGTATACCCACTGGAACCCACACGCGTCCATGGAAATGCAAAAAATTGTCACTGCCTATCGTCCAACCAGGAGGAGGGTCCTCACTTTCCACGGACTCCCGTAGAACAAGGTCTTCAGGATCATATAGTTGTCTCATCCTCACTCTATCCAGGAGGGTATAAGTCACAGTTATAGATGAAAGATAAGACTGCCCCTATCTGTCGTGCACCTCCAGATGCATCTCAGAGAACAAGGCCATAAGCTGACACTCACCACTGGCCTCTTGCACTGTCTGTATCTGAGTCTTCCTGCTCAGTGAATCAGCTATTGCATTACCCTTACCAGGTATATAGGCAAACTCAAAATCGAAGCACTGTAGGTAATCGACCCACCTCCTCTTTCTCAGATCCAGGTCACGCTGAGTAAAGATATACTTGAGGCTTTTGTGGTCAGTGGAAACCACAAAATACTCTCCCAGCAGATAATGTCTCCAACATCGTAACACATGAACAACTGCAGCTAACTCGAGATCATGCGTCGGGTAATTCCTCTCATGTGGCCTCAACTGCCGAGACCCGTACGCAACGACTCGATCACCCTACATCAACACTGCCTCCATCCCAATACCTAATGTATCATAGTAAACTGTATAGCTCTTCCCTTGCTATGGGAGTATCAGAATTGGTGCTGAAGTCAACCTTTCCTTCAGGTCCTGAAAAGCTGTCTCTCAAGCATATTACCAAACGAACTTCACACCCTTCTTAGTCAGACCTGTCAACGATGATGCTAAGTGGGAGAAGTCCCGTATGAAGCATCTGTAGTAACCAACCTGCCCTAAGAAACTCCGTATCTTGAACCCGTTCTTAGGCTGCTCCCAGAAAACTACTGCCCTCACCTTCTTTGGGTCTACTGCAACTCCTGCCTCTGAGATAATGTGACCCAGGAAGTGAATCTGGTCCATCAAAAAGTGTCACTTCGAGATATTAGCATATAGTCGATGCTCTCTCAGTGTACACAATACGATCTCAAGATGGGTGGCATGGTTATGTCGAGTGTGAGAGTACACCAAGATGTTGTCCACAAATACTACCACAAAATAATCAAGATACATATGGATCACACGATTCATCAGAGCCATGAAAACTGATGGCACATTCATGAGTCCGAACGGCATAACCAAGTACTCGTACAAACCATATCTGCTCTGAAAAGCCATAAGTGGTATATACGATGGTCTCACGCGTAGCTGATGAAATCCGGATCTCAAGTCAATCTTCAAGAACACTCATGCTCCTCCAAGATAATCAAACAGATCATCAATGCTCGACAAGGGATATCAGTTCTTAACCATCAACTAGTTCAGCTTCCGATTATCCATGCAAAGTCTGAGGGTACCGTCCGCCTTCTTTGCAAAAAGGACCGGCGAACCCCATGGTGAAGTACTGGATCAGATAAAACCTTTCGACTGTAATTCCTCTAACTACCTCTTGAGCTCTTGCAACTCAGGCGTCGCCATTTTATAAGGAGGAATGGACACCGGTGTTTCCCCTGGCACAAGCTCAATAGAGAAATCCACCTCTCGCTCTGAAGGTATACCTAAAAATTCGTCTGGAAAGACATCCCTTAAATGATCAAAAACTGGAGGGAAATCCATCTGACAAGTCCCCTGATCATCCAGATACAAACTCGCAATCTGGGCTATGACTCCACCTCGCCCATGATGCTCTGGTCCAGCTAGACTCGCCTGAACATCCCATTCTCCATTGTATAGAAAATCTCCGCCCTCTGGTGACGTGAAACGCACCCTACGATGATAGCAGTCTACAAAGGCTCGGAAGGGAACCAACCAGTCCATCCCGGGAATGACATCTTAAGATGTCATCTCTAAGACATAGAGGTCCCATAAAAGTGACACCCACCAACCTCAAGGGGGCACTCCTTGCACTGACTCACACCAGCCGTTCTAGTCCCCAACAGAGTGTCTAACGTCATGATATCAGATGAAGTAGAAACACAGAGCCCAAGGCTCTCCACAATGGGTACAGATATGTAACTATGTGTAGCACCCGTATCAGAAAGTACAGAAGATAAGACAAAAGATACTCGAATAGTACCTCTGACTATAGATGGTTCGGGATCCTGCTCCTGCTGGGTCTGTTGCACTGTATATGTATGCCCAGTGCCGCGGCCCTGCGACACAGCCTGACTACCCTGAGCTATCCCGCCCTACTACCTCTGAGATCCTAGTGTCTGGATACCACGACCACGACCACCATCTCTCACTGCATGCCCTAACGTATTCCAGTTCCCCGACTGGTAAGATTACACCGGTCCTACTCCCGCACGCGGAGTCTGCACAGAACCCCTCTCACTAGCCACTGGTGGAAACACCCTACAAAAGCGCTGCAGATGACCCATCTTTCCGCAAGCTCGACACTCCACTGGGTCTCGTGGACACTGTGGCCTCTTGTTCCCCTCTCTACCAGACTGGTAGCACATGACCTGGCCACCTGAAGCATTCTTCTGACTCGTACTGCCACCCTGAGAGAAGTCCATCTATCTCTTCCTCTTGCCAGCAGAAATAATACCAGTAACTGGTGCTGAACCGCACTGGCCCACACCCCTAGATTCCCACAGGTTCCTCTCTGTAATCAGCGCCTGGTTCACAATAGCATGTACAGTAGGCAACCTAAAAACATTTACCAGTGCTCGGATGTCATAACAGAGACCATCCTCAAAACTTCTGGCTCTCAACATCTCATCACCCACCAGCATGGGTGCAAAGCATTGAAGCTCGGTGAAACAAGCAGAATAGTCCATCACCGATATAGCGCCCTGCTACAGATTCATGAACTCTCGAGCTCTATCTTCCCTCAGCATCTCTGGGAAAAAGAAGTCAAAGAAGACTGCCTGAAAATCTTCCCATTCCATGTCTCTGTGATGCTCTGACTAGGTGGTAACATCCCACCACCTCTTAGTAGAATCACGCAGCATATATGTCGCGAGCTTGACCCTCCTCCCTGGAGGTATTTCAAGATGCTCGAAAATAGTCTGCATCGACCCCAGCCAAGAACCCATAGCCTGGGGTCCGCCATCCCCTGAAAATGTAGGTGGATGCTTTTGCTGGAAAATATGAGTCAGCTCGGCCATAGATGTGGCAGCTTGCGGTGCTCCCTGAAAGGTCTCCATGAACTGCATAAAGCCTTCACAGAACTGCGCCTCCGTGCCTGTGTCCGGTATAACAGCTGGCGCCGCATCTGGATCTGCTGGAGGATCCACTAGTAGCCCATGGCCCACCATTTCTGGAGTATAGTCTTCACTTCTCTCCTGGCGAATGACGCGCGGTCGTCTAGCTGGCATGAAACTACAAGGTCAAAAGAACGCATTAGATTCAAGATTATTAAGACCAAAAAGCGAAGGAACCAAAAAGGAAACAATAGGAAGAAGGAATTTCAAGATTTTCAAAATAAGACTACACGGCGTGTATACTGACTACACGACTTGTACTTGACTTATCCTCCTCTGCCCGGGTCCTTCTACACGGCTAAGCCACACGGGTCCTGTTGAAAAAAACTACACGGCATGTACATAATCTACACAGCGTGTACGGTGTTATTTTCCAACTGCCCGTGTCATTTGTGACATGGCCGACTACTCGGCTTGCAACTACATGGCATGTTACACTCTCACACGGCGTGTACACTACCCCATCTCCCCAGCCACACAGCTAACACCACACGGTCTGTCCTCGGACAAGGCTACACAGCGTGTCCCACAGGTACACGGTGTGTTCAAGGAGAGGTGACACTAGCCCGTGTTGTTAGTTACACGGCCGAGTCCCCAGGTCACACTACACGACATGTGCATCAATGAGACGGCGTGTTCTGTGAAGGAGTTCACCAACCTGTGTTGTTAGTTACACGGCCAGACTCCGGGTCAACACTACCCGACGTGTTCTCCCGAAGCTCTTCCCTTCCCCGTGTCACTGCCCACACAGTTTGTGACACAGGAAGAGACTACACGGCGTGTACTTAGGGTACACGACGTGTACTCAAAAATTTTATTTTTCTTCCCGAACAGAAGAACATACACGGCGTGTATAAAGTAGTACACGGCGTGTATACTGGGTTTCCGAACAGTATGCCTCAGAAACTTCCCCGGAACCCAGAAAATACTGAAAAACAACACCTAAGTGTCAAATTCGGACCAATGAGGGCCCATACTCCCCATGAATCAAAGTTTGAAATCTTATCTGTGCTATAACAAATAAACAAATAATGATCCACAAATTTCTGGTCAATGAGGGCCCATACTCTCCAAAGACCAAAGTTTAGAGTTCATTCTATAAACAGGCTCAAATAAAAGTACCCTATCACACCGCATGTATTATATCAGAGCAGCAATCACAACAGCATGCTTTACTAGCACAACAAATATCACAACAACATGCTAAATTATAATGCACATACATGGCATGGAAACTATGAATGGAATGTGATATCTAGCATGTACCTATATGATGCATGAGATGGCATACCCTCATCTCATCAGGCTGCAACTAAATAGAACCCACAGATAAAATATAACCAGAACAATCTCAAGTGCGTCACCCAACGGTGAAATCAAATCAACTGTAAATTGCAAAATCAATAAAATTGCAATCACAAGGTAAAATGGATTTTCTCTGTACGCGGGTTAGCTACGCCCGGGCACAGCTTATTACTAACTATCGTTCATCCTATCCCTGAATATAGATCCAAATAGTAAGTCAAAGAAAAGAAACCCTTTGATACCACTTTGTAACGTCCCGAACCCGGGTGCCACGCAACGGGTGCCCCGAACCCGGTTCACCACATGACCTCAAGCGCATTTTACCAAATGCTAGAGGCTTCCGACTAGCATGGAGGGCCCAGGTCTGATAGTGGGGAAACTATTCCCTCATTTTTCAAAGTGTAGCGCAGTGGAAACACGAAATAAATCATACAACGATAGGGGAAGCAATAATCCATGCAAATTTAAAGTAAACATGTGCAGTAAAAGGTAACCAACCAGATATAAATAATGATGCAACATGTCTCAAGTTCTAAGAAAATAGCCAAAACATGTTATACATCAATACAGTACAACAAAATGCAGAGTATAGCATAACAAAGAAAAACAACTAGCAGCGGCATCGCGAGCCTAGGCTCAGTCCCATGCCCTCCTACTCCTCACCAACAGTCAAGTACCTGTATAGGGACCCCTACCCCTATCCACTCCTGCGAAAACGTAATCTCGTTGGGCTGAAAAGAATGACCCAAACAGGGTGTGAGAAATATATCTCATTAGGCACCCACCGAAGGCCTGTGCCCAACTACGTGTAAGCATGCAACAATAGTGTGCATTAGTAAAATGAAATAAAGTAATCAGTACTAAGAAGTAACTAACTTAACCAGTTATATTGCCATTTTAATATTCTTTTTAATCATTTAATTTAAAATATCACCATAATGAATATTCTAAGCAACCAACTAGTGTCCTCAGACACGTAAACCCATACCCTTAGGTAAAGAGTATCCAACATAAGAATCTTCCCTCATGCATAACAGAGTTTTCCCTCAGGCATATGCAGTGTCACCCACAGGCACAAAATCAGCTACCCACAGGCATGGAAGAAGTTTTCCTCAGGCCGAAATAACTACTGCCCACAGGCTAAATAGTGCAGTGCCCACAGACTAATCTCAACAATTCCCTCAGGCTAAACAGGTAACCGGGCCATGCCCAACATTTAAATAAGCAGTAAACAATAAATTCCTCTCAAGGAAAATCTACGATTACTACTGTAAAGGTATACCCTCGGGTATCCTGGCCAAACGGCTAAAGAGTGGAACACACCCCCGGGGTGGTTCCATATCCAAGAAATGATCGCAACCATCATTTTAAAATCAAAATTAAATACCCATTCAATTATAGGTGTTTAATATAGCAGCAGACTCAGCCACACGACACCCCAACAAGGGTTTGTGGCACAAAAAACACACAAAAAACATGACAGTTGGAAAAACCAACAACAAGACACCTACCTTATACGTCACGAGCAGTATACACGATCGTCGATCCCAGAAACGTCCAAGAACTGCGTAGATATGAGGTAATAAAAAGTTCATTCAACCTTAAATAACTCTCATTAGGAGAAGAATTGGTCAGCAACACGCTAGGAGAAGAGAGGGCATACCCACGTGGTTCCAATAAGATCGTCCTAGGTGGAAACGGATTCCCGAAGCTCGATCAGTTGATCCACGAAGATCCAGCCTTCCTCCCGAGCTCCTTCCTCCGGTTCTAAACCTTCCCTATGAATAGGGGAGGCTACTACCGATTTTAGAGAAAAAAACAAAGTACACAATGTGTACTTCCAAGTACACGACGTGTACTTCCTTCATTTAACTATTCCTCTGGAGGCACTGCCATACTATTCATCCGTCGACTTGAGTACACGACATATACTTATGAGTACACGGCGTGTACTATCGCCCAGCTCGCGGCTGCTCCACCACCTTACTGTTTCAGCCTGCCGACTGATTACATGTCATGTAAAGTACCACTACACGGTGTGTAGTCGGTTCCTACACCCTTCATCACCGACATGGCTACACGCCCTGTGTACCCATTCCACACGGCCAAAAGTACACAGCGTGTGGGAAAGTACATGGCGTGTAGTTCCAAAATTTATGATTTTTCCCCATTTTCCATATTTTCTCAAAAACACTTAAGGAAAAGAGAAAAGAAGAAGCCCTTACCTCAAAATAAGAACTGGGTTCTTACAAAATTCCCATTCTTGATATGTTGAATCATAACCAATATATACTCGACCAGGTTAATATTTTCGAGGTTCACCAAAAAATCTAATATATACATATCACTCTTCTTTAGAGTATCCTTATATCTTTTTCTTAGTATGACAAACCCTTGAACCCACAATTCAAGAATCCTAATGTTTATAGATAGATGTACTATCTTTGAAGTCTTCACCTCTAAAAGACCAAGGCAAGATAGATCTTTTTCCTTATCAGAGGAACCTGATACGTTGGGTATTTTGTGAGTACAGAGCTCAGCTTCCCCTTCATAAGGAATACCAATCAGACTGGATGTCGTGATATAAGAAAGAGAACATGTCTTCTCATCACTCTTGAATGAAAATGTATCTCTTCCTCCTTCATTGAAAAATCTTACTGTCTCGTAGAATTCAACCAGTAACTCCAGATACATCAGATCTAGTGCTTTCAGTTTCGATATGAAAACACTCTCCCACCCATTTAGATTGATATTCTTAGAGATAATGGAATCATACTTAGCAAAGAAATTCTGATGAACTAACATTTCTCTGTAAATATTCCATTTAGAGATTTCCATTACAGATGGAATTTCTTTTTAAAATCAATCTTTAACAGAAATTCAGAACTGAGGAAACCTTGAAGATCTGGAATGACCTTAAGTAGGAAGGGAAGAGATTCAGCATGCAAGAGCTTGAGTTCGATGTGGTACAAGATATCTGGGGTCATTTATATAGTCAATCGAAGTGACGGTTAAACTTCAATGATTGATCCAATGGTTTAACACTTTCTGATCTGATCTGATGGTTGAAAAGATAACCGCAGAAGTAAATTTGGTCCAATCTGAACTTTTGAGGTTTTTAGAAAAAAAAAATCGTATTTAAGAAAAATTAAAATGAATACAATTTTTTTTCTTAAAACAGAATAAAATACCAGCAAGTAAAAAGGTTGATTACGAAAACTTAGTCAAAGAAATCATACCTTTTGTATTTCTTAGAGAAATTATTCCTAATGAGGAAAATTATTCTTGAAGAATAATTAAATATGAATATTTTAAACAACAAAAATTTTCACTACAAAAAATTTTAACTACAAAAAAGCTTGACTATGAAAAATTTTAGACTATAAAAATTTAAATCTACGAAATATTTCTATAACAAAAAAATTTCATTCTGAAAAATTTACATTGTGAAAAAATTTCATTCCAAAAAATTTTAATTCTAACTTACAAGAATATGTACTCCCCCTCTCAAAAGGAGTTTCTTACTGTAAGGAGATTGGTTTCAACACGATGTTAATATGGAAGATTAAATTATGGTTGCCACTCTTAACTTCTATTTAATGTATTCAAATCTATCAGATGGTAAATATTTGGTGAAAATACCAGCAAGTTGATCTTGTGTTTCGATAAATTGAATAATGATATCTCCTTTTTGTGTGTGATACCTAAGAAAGTGATGCTTAATATCTATGTGTTTTTCATGAGTGTGATGTACATGGTTTTTACTTAATTCATGACACTAGTATTATCACACAATATTTGTGTTTTGGTAAAACTCATACCATAGTCTGTGAGTGTGTGTTGCATCTATAATACTTGGGCACAACAACTTCCGGCTACTACATATTCTTCTTTAGGAGTGGAAAGTGCTACTGAGTGTTGCTTTTTGCATGACCAAGAATCTAATGAATCTCCAAAAAATGAGATGTTTTGGATGTACGTTTCCTATCCATTCTAAATCCACCAAATTCAGTATCCGGATTTTTTTTTAAAATAAAATCATTTCTAGAGGTATAAAAGATCCCAAATCCATGGTTCCCTTTAAGTAGTGAAAAATTATTTTCACTTCCTTTAAATGAGATTCCTTAGGATTGGATTGATATCTCGCACATAAGCATATTGAAAACATTAAGTCTGGACGACTAGCTATCAAATAAATTAGACTTCCTATCATACCTCTAAAAGATGTTTAATCTACTGGTTTACCAGCTTCATTAGGATCATATGAATTTGAGGTACCAATGGGAGTACTTATACTCTTAGTGTTGTCATTTCTATACTTTTTAAGAAGATATTTAATATAATTATGCTGGAATATATAGATTCCTTCTGGTTTTTGAGAAATTTAAAAACCAAGGAAAAATATTAACTCACCCATCATACTCATTTCAAACTCATATTTCATTAGATCCACAAAGGAATCAGTTAAATATTGCTGAGTTGAACCAAATATACTGTCATCAACGTAAATTTGAACAATCAAAACATTTTTCTTATCTTTCTTTATAAGAAGGGTTGGATCATCATTTCACTTAAAAAAATTATTTGGAAGCAAAAATACAGTAAGTCTATCATACTAGGCTCTTAGGGCTTGCTTGAGTCCATACAAAGATTTGGTAAGTTTAAAAACGTGTTCAGGATGTTTTGTATTTTCATAACCCGAAGGTTGTTCAAAAAAAACTTCTCTTGAACATAACCATTAAGGAAATTTCATTTAACATCCATTTGAAAAGGTTTGAAATTAAAGAACACTGCAAAGGCATGTAGAATATGAATAGATTCAATTCTAGCTACTGGAGTATAGGTTTCTTAATAGTCTATTCCTTCTTGTTGATTATATCCTTTAACAACCAATCTAGCTTTACTTCTTACAATGATTCCATTTTCATTGAATTTATTTCTGAATACCCATTTTACTCCATTAATAGATTTTTTCTTAGTTCTTTCAACCAAGGTCCAGACTTTATTCATTTCAAATTAATTTATCTCATCATGCATAGTTTTTATCCAATCATCATCACCTAAAGCTTCATCAGTGCCTTTTGGTTCTAATTGAGAATGGAATGATAGATGTCCTACTTCATTTCGTAAGGAAATTCTAGTCCTTAAATGTTGATTTACATCACCAATGATATTATCACTGCGATGATTCTTAAGAAATAGCTAATTTGGGTTTTGTAAAACCTAATCATCAATATAGGGTAGGAAATCCTTGGGGGTAAATGCTTCAGAAACATTTTCTCGAACATTTTCTTTATTAGAAGGATCTTCTATCAAGGGTTGATAATCATTTTTTAAAAACACATATGAGGATGTAAGTTGTGGTTGTTATAAAACAAAAGGATTGGTGTCATCAAATCTGACATGTACTATTTCTTCAATAGTACTAGTATTTTTATTGAAAACTCTATAAGCCTTAGAAGTTATGGAGTTTCCTAAGAAAATTCCTTCATCAGATTTTGGTGCGAATTTGTGTAGATTATCTTTAGTATTCAGAATGAATACCTTACAATCATAAACCTAGAAGTAGGAAAGTATAGGTTTTCTACCATTCCATAACTCATAAAGAGTTTTATTAAGAAAATGTCAAATCAAAACAAGATTTATAGTATAACAAGAAATACTTACAGATTCAGCCAAAAAATGTTTGGCTACCACATATTCACTCAACATGGTTCTTGTTATCTCTTGAAAAGTTCTATTTCTTCTTTCGACAGCAACATTTTGTTGAGGTGTTCTGGGTGCTGAGAAGTTATGAGTAATTCCTTTTCAAATACAAAAGGTTTCAAAATCATAATTTTGAAATTCTCTTCCATGATCACTATGGATAGTTATAAAAGGAAGGATTTTATCATTTTCAACTTGGGATATAAAACTTTTGAAATAATAAAAAGCTTCATATTTATTTGTTAGAAAATAGACCCATGTAAATATAGTGTAATCTCCAACTAAAAAAAATACCTAATATTTGCCTCTAATGCTTCTAGTTTGTGTTGGGCCCAAAAGATCTATATTCACCAAATGTAGTTCATCAGTAGTTGAGACTTAACCAGTTGATTTAATACTGGATTTATGTTTCTTTCCATATTGACAAGGATCACAAACTTTTGAAGAATCAAATATAAGATCTGGTAGATCCTTAAATAGTATTTTCTTAGAGAGTTTGTATAGGTTCCTATGGTTATAGTTTCATATCCTTCTATTCCATAACCAATAATTATCATCCATTGCACTAAGCCAAGGTAAGTCTTGGATCCTAAGGTCTTCAAAGTTTAGTGTGTAAACATTCTCTTACCTGTTGGAAGAAAGAATAATCTCTTCCTTGGAATTGTGCACTAAGCACTTGTCATTCCTAAAATTCACAAGGTAACCTATATCACATAATTGACATGTGCTAATGAGGTTTTTCTTAAGACCCTTAACAAACAAAACATTCGAAATCAAACTTTTTCCAAGAAATACAATATTACCTATAATAAAAATTTCTCCCTTAGCATTATCTCCAAATGTTACTTTTTCTCCATTCATATTGATAATATTTTCAAAGAAGTTTTTGTTACCAGTCATGTACCAGGAACATCCACTATCCATGGACCAAGTATTCCTATTTGTACTCTCTTTACTTTCTTGAAAACAAGAGTGTTAGACTTAATGAACCCAAACTTTCTTGGATCCGGAATCTTCAGAAATAAAAATTTTAGAAATCCACATTTTCTTAGAAAAATATGCTTTATGAGAACCAAAAGACTAAGTTTTGGTTAAGGAATTTTTTTCCCATTTCCCACCACACAGACACAAAGTGCAGAATGGAACACTTTGAGGAACAAAATAATTGTTACTAAAAAGGGCTTTTTAACTAGTATAACCTAAACCAGAATTATTCCTTAGAGGTTCAATTTTGGAATACATCTTCTCAAAATTTTCCTTACCAAAGGTAAAGTTTGAAAAACACTTCCTCAAAGAAAATATTTATTAATTTAGCTCAATAAATAAGTTCTTATCCTCAAAAACATTAGTTTTAGTACTAAAGTTAGGCTTAAAAACATTTTTCTTAGAAATTATTTTTTCTAGATCCTTAAAATGTTTATCCTTCTCAGAATTAACTTCCTCAAGATTATTTTTAAATACTTTAAAAATCAAGGGTTTTCTTGTCAATATCTTTAGAAAGACCTGATATTTTTATAGTATGAATAGAAATCCTACAATTTTACTTATCAATTATTTCTTGGACTTTAGAATTTTCATCCTCAAGAAACTTAGAAAACCTAGAAACTTATTCATAGGTTGGTAAAGTATTATCTTCATCAGAGGAAGATTCATCATCTGAAGATTTATAATATTTTCTATCACTCTAACTAGCATTCAAGGATACATTGGTGATAGATTCATCATTGTGCACCTTATCCATTAGAGAATGATTTTCAATTGGTATCTTGGAATGTAAACTAAGATTCTTCTGACCAGAAGATTCGTAATCTGAGGATTCATTAGAAGAGTCTCCACCACTGGCACTTTAGGTGTCATTGGATTTCAAAACATTCTTAGCTTTATCCTTGTAGTATATCTTTCTATTCCTCTGAAAATTCATTTCCTTTATATCTTTTCTCTTAAGCATATAACAATCTGGCCTTATATGCCCTGCTCTTTTGCATTCATAACAAGTGACTTCAGAGACTTTCTTGTCCTTTCTTTAATTCTTCTTATATCTATATTGAAAGTCTTTCTTCCCAGCTATCTTGTTCATCCTTCGAGAGAGATTGGCTAGTTTATTCTCAGAATGTTCACTTTCACTTGATTCAGATAAAATTGTGACCTTCTTCTATTTAGATCTTGTAACTCTCTTTGGAGTCTTGGATTTCATATGATTAGAGGTGGTTGTAAAATCAACCCTTTCGTTCCCATTATTCTTCTTAACATTGTTAGCATCTATTTTCATTATAGTATCATGTTGAAGAAGAGTTCCAAAAATATCATTAATATTAATCTGTGAGAATTTCCTATTCTCATAAATAACTGTTCTCTTTGATTCCCACTCATTAGGCATGATGTCTTTAATCTTTTCCACAATTGACTCATCATCTAAACCTTTTTCACCGATAGATTGTAAGCTGTTAAAAATAGTCATGAATATCTATTATACCTTATATATAGGTTCTGCATAAGGAAAGAAAAAACTATGATACTCATCTCTAAGCATATCTCTTCTAGTTTCAATAACTTTCGAAGTACCAAAATGAGTAACTTTAATTGTCTTCCAAATACAATTTGCAGCTTCACAAGAAGAAATATAGCTATATATATTTCTGGTCCTAGGACACAACAAAGTGTTGTGTACCTTGTAGTTTAGTTGATATTCTGACTTTTCTTGATTAGTAAAACTTCTGACTTCCATATAAGGAATCTTTTAATCTCCAGTAATCATTACAAAGTTCACTACTAGAAATACAGTTTTTCCCAATGGTTTTGAACCGTTGGGAAAGGATGTAGAAATATTGGTATATATTGTACCAATGTTTCCGCAAACCATAGGGAAGTAAGCCGTTGGTAATTCTTTTCCCAATGGTTTACACTGAACAGTTGGGATAGGTTAGAAAAAATGAACCTATCCCAACGATTGTGCCAAACCGTTGGGATAGCTTTTCCTAACGGGGCTTCTTTCCCAACGGTTTCTAAACCATTGAGAAAGGGGTTTTACCAACGGTTCATAGAACCGTTGGTAAAACAATACTCATAGAGGCTATACCAATGGTTTGAAACCGTTGGCATAGCCTATGCTGTGAAAATTGCATAGCAGCTCTCATTTTTGTGGAATTTGCACAGTAGAATTCCATCTCATTTTCAATCATTTCCAATTATTGTACCTGCAATAAACTAACACTTAAATATACAATTATTGTACCTGAAATAACCAACAAACACATACATATATAGAACAAATTCATACACATTAAACATATAATGAATCCTGGAGCTATACACATCCATAATTAAATCACAATTCATAATGTAATTATAAAGATACATAATTCATTTAGAATTCAATTTAAAATTTAAATGAAAATTATATGTGGAATCCAGAATTCAATTCATAATTTGATCGGTTTTTCGTATACCATATGTTTTTACTAGAAATGATGTCCATTTTAAACAAAATACATTCAACTGGAGTGATACCGGCCACACCGTGCCTCAGATTGAGGCGAGGTTAACTCGTACACGTCACAAATGTCCCATGGATCATTGTACTAAATTATCAACATATTCTGAAAGTGTTTGGTCGGTTTTTTGTATGTCAGTTGTTGTTTTCACTTAAAATGAAGGTTTTTTTAAATAAATGAGATACACTTTGAATGGTGCCGGCCACACCGCACCTCGGATTGAGGCGGGGTTGACTTGTACACGTCACAAATGACCAATGTATTGTTGTGCTAATATATCAACATAATCAGAATCCGTTTGGTCGGTTTTCCGTATGTACTTAAAATGTTGTCCATTTTAAACATAAGAGAGACACTTTGGGTGGTCCTAACCACACCACGACTTGGATTGAGGCGCGATTGACTCATACACGTAACATATGACCCATGGATAATTTTTCTTAAATTTTCAATATATTCCGAATGCGTTTGGTCGGTTTTTCATATGCGAGTTGTTCTTTTCACTTATAATCCTGTCCATTTTAAAAAAAAGAGAAACAGTTAGAGTGGTACCGGCCACATCGTGGCTTGGATTTAGACGTGGTTGACTCATACACGTCTCCAATGACCCATGGATCATTTTCCTAATGTATCAACACAATACAAATGCATTTGGTTGGTTTTCCATATGCCAGTTGATGTTTTCACATAAAATGATGTCCTTTTGAAAGAAAAGACATACAATTTGAGTGGTGTCGGCCACACCGCATCTTATATTGAGGCGGGGTTGATTCGTACACGTCACATATGACCCATGTATCGTTTTTCTAAAGTATCAACACAATCAGAATCCATTTGGTCAGTTTTCCATATGTACTTAAAATGTTGTCCATTTTAAACAAAAGAGAGATAGTTAGAGTGATCTCGTCCACACCGTGCCTCAGATTGAGGTGAGGTTGACTCATACATGTCACATATGACCCATGGATCATTTTCCGAAAGCATCAAAACATTTCTAATGCGTTTGGTAAGTTTTTCGTAAGTCAGTTGTTGTTTTCACATAAAATGATGTCCATTTTAAAAAAAAGAGAGAAACTACGAATTGTATCGACCACACCGTCCCTCATATTGAGGAAGGGTTGACTTGTACATGTCACATATGACCCATGGATCGTTGTGCTAAATTATCAACACAATCAGAATCCATTTGGTCAGTTTTCCGTATGCTAGTTGTTGTTTTCACTTAAAATGAAGTCCATTTTAAAAAAAAGGGAGACACTTTGAGTGGTGTTGGCCACACCGTGCCTCATATTGAGGCGACATTGACTCATACACGTCACATATGACCCAAGGATCATTATCCTAAAGTTTCAATGGAAACTGAATGAGTTTTTTTGGTTTTACATATGTACTTAAAATGTTGTCCATTTTAAACAAAAGATAGACACTTAGAGTGATCCCGGCCACACCGCGACTCGGATTGTGCCTGGGTTGGCTCGTACACGTAACATATGACCCATGGATCGTTGGGATAAATTATCAAAATATTATGAATGTGTTTGGTCAGTTTTTCATATGCCAATTGTTTTTTTCACTTATAATCTTGTCCATTTTAAACATAAGAGATACAATTATAGTGGTGATGACCACACTACATCTCAGATTTAGACGAGTTTGACTCGTACACATCTCAAATGACCCATGGATCATTTTACTAAAGTATCAACACAATCCAAATGCGTTTGGTCAGTTTTCTATATGCCAGTTGATGTTTTCATTTAAAATGATATCCTTTTGAAACAAAAGACAGACACTTTGAGTGTTTCTGGCCACACCACATCTCATATTGAGGAGGTGTGGATTCATACACGTCACATATGACCCATGTATCATTTTTCAAAAGTATCAACACAATCAAAATTTGTTTGGTCGGTTTTTTGTTTGTACTTAAAATGTTGTCCATTTTAAACAATAGAGAGGCACTTAGAGTGATCCCAACCACACTGTGCCTCATATTGAGGCGGGGTTGACTCGTACAAGTCACAAATGACCCATGGATTGTTCTCCTAAAGTATCAACACATTTAGAATGCGTTTGGTCAGTTTTTCATCTGTCAGTTGTTGTTTTCACTTAAAATGATGTCCATTTTAATCAAAAGAGAGACACTATGAAGGGTGTCGGCCACACCGAGCCTCGGATTGAGGCGGGGTTGACTCGTACAAGTCACATATGACCAATGGATCATTTTGATAAAGTATTGACACAATAAGAATCCTTTCGGTCGGTTTTCCGTATGCTATATGTTGTTTTCACTTAAAATGAAGTCCATTTTAAAAGAAAAGAGAGACACTTTGAGTGGTTTTGGCCACATCGTGCCTCGGATTCAGGCGAGGTTGACTTGTACACATCACATATGACCCATGGATTGTTCTCCTAAAGTTTCAACAGATAACAAATGCGTTTGTTCAGTTTTCCATATGTACTTAAAATGTTGTCCATTTTAAACAAAAGAGAGACACTTTGGGTGGTCTCAGCCACACCGTGACTTGGATTGAGGCGCGGTTGACTCTTACATGTAAAATATGACCCATGGATCGTTGTCCTAAAATTTCAACAGATTCCTAATGCGTTTGGTTAGTTTTTTGTATGCCAGTTGTTATTTTCACTTATAAACCTGTCCATTTTAAACAAAATGGACACAGTTAGAGTGGTACTAGCCACACCGCATCTCAGATTTAGATGGGGTTGACTCTTACACATCTCAAATGACCCATGGACCATTTTACTAAAGTATCAACACAATCCGAATCCGTTTGGTTGGTTTTCTGTATGCCAGTTGATGTTTTCACTTAAAATGATATCCTTTTGAAACAAAAGAAAAACACTTTGAGTGGTGTCGGCCATACCGTGTCTCAGATTGAGGCGAGGTTGATTCCTACACATCACATATGACCCATGGATCATTGTTCTAATGTATCAACACAATAAGAATCTGTTTGGTCGGTTTTCTGTATGTACATAAAATGTCATCCATTTTAAACAAAAGAGAGGCACTTAGAGTGATCCCGGTCACACCATGCCTCGTATTGAGGTGGGGTTGACTCGTACACATCACATATTACCCATGGATCGTTATCCTAAATAATCAACACATTTCGAATGCGTTTGGTCAGTTTTTCGTATGTCAGTTGTTGTTTTCACTTAAAATGATGTTCATTTTAAACAAAATACACACTATGAATGGTTTCGACCACACCGCGCCTCATATTGAGGTGGGGTGGACTCGTACATCTCACATATGACATGTGGATCTTTGTGCTAATGTATCGACCCAATCAGAATCCGTTTGTTCGGTTTTCCATATGCTAGTTTTTGTTTTCACTTAAAATAAAGTCCATTTTAAACAAAAGAGAGACACTTTGAGTGGTGTTGGCCACACCGTGCCTCGGATTGAGGAGAGGTTGACTCTTACACGTCACATATGACTCATGGATCATTATCCTAATGTTTCAACGGAAACCAAATGCGGTTGGTTGGTTTTCCATATATACTTAAAATATTGTCCATTTTAAACAAAAGAGAGACACTTAGAGTGATCCCAGCTACACCACGACTCGGATTGAGCCCGGGTTGGCTCATACACGTCACATATGACCCGTGGATCTTTGTGATAAATTATCAATAGAATACGAATGCGTTTGGTCAGTTTTCCATATGCCAGTTGTTCTTTTCACTTATAATCTTGTCCATTTTAAATAAAAGAGACGCAGTTAGAGTGGTACCAGCCACACCGCGCCTCAGATTTAGACGGGTTTTACTCGTACACATCTCAAATGAACCATGGATAATTTTACTAAAGTATCAACACAATCCGAATGCATTTGGTCAGTTTTCCGTATGACAGTTGATGTTTTCACTTAAAATGTTGTCCATTTTAAACAAAAGAGAGACCCTTAGAGTGGTGCCGGCCACACCGTGCCTCGGATTGAGGCGAGGTTGACTCATACACGTCACATATGACCCATGGATCGTTTTCCTAAAGCATCAACACATTTTGAATGCGTTTGGTCAGTTTTTCATATGTCACTTGTTGTTTTCACTTAAAATGATGTCCATTTTAAACAAAAGAGAGACACCATGACTGGTGTCGGCCACACCGCACCTCGTAATGCAGCAGGGTTGACTCGTACACCTCACATATGACCCATGGATTTTTTCCTAAAGCATCAACACATTTAGAATGTGTTTGGTCAGTTTTTCATATGTCAGTTGTTGTTTTCACTTAAAATGATATCCATATTAAACAAAAGAGAGACACTATGAATGGTGTCGGCCACACTGCACCTCAGATAGAGGCAGGGTTGACTCGTACACATCACATATGACCCATGGATCATTGTGCTAAAGTTTCAACGGAAACCAAATGAGTTTGGTTGGTTTTCTATTTGTACTTAAAATGTTGTCCATTTTAAACAAATGATAGACACTTAGAGTGATCCCGACCACACTGCGACTCGGATTGAGTTTGGGTTGGCTCGTACACATCACATATGACCCATGGGTCATTGTGATAAATTATCAACAGAATCCGAATGCGTTTGGTCATTTTTTCGTATGCCAGTTGTTCTTTTCACTTATAATCCTGTCCATTTTAATCAAAAGAGACACAGTTAGAGTGGAACCGGCCACACTGCACCTCATATTTAGACGAGGTTGACTCGTAAACATCTTAAATGACCTATGGATTATTTTCTGAAAGTATCAACACAATCCGAATGTGTTTGGTTGGTTTTTCGTATGCCAGTTGATGTTTTCACTTAAAATGATGTCCTTTAGAAACAAAAGAGAGACACATTGAGTGGTGACGACCACACCACACCTCGGATTGAGGTAGGGTTGACTCGTACACGTCACATCTGAACCATGGATCATTCTTGTAAAGAATCAACACATTTCGAATGCGTTTGGTCAGTTTTTCATATGTCACTTGTTCTTTTCGCTTAAAATGATGTCCATTTTAAACAAAAGAGAGACACTATGAATGGTGTCAGCCACACCACGCCACGGATTGAGGCGGGTTTGACTTGTATGTTTTACATATGACCCGTAGATCATTGTGCTGATGTATCAACACAATCAGAATCTGTTTGGTCAATTTTCCGTATGCTAGTTGTTGTTTTCACTTAAAATGAAGTCCATTTTAAAAAAAAGAGCGAAACTTTGAGTGGTTTCGGCCACACCCTGACTCGGATTGAGGCGAGGTTGACTTTTAAACGTCACATATGATTCCTGGATCGTTCTACAAATGTTTAAATGGAAACCGAAAGAGTTTGGTCAGTTTTTCGTATGTACTTAAAATGTTGTCCATCTTAATCAAAAGAGAGACACTTAGAGTGATCCCGGCTACACCGCGACTTGGATTGAGCCCATGTTGGCTCATACACATCACATATAACCAATGGATCGTTGTGATAAATTATAAATAGAATCTGAATGTTTTTGGTTAGTTTTCCGTATGCCAGTTGTTCTTTTCACTTATAATCTTGTCCATTTTGAACAAAAGATACACAATTAGAGTGGTATTGGCCACACCACACTTTGGATTTCGACAGGGTTGACTCGTACATGTCTCAAATGACCCATGGATCATTTTACTTAAGTATCAGCACAATCCGAATACGTTTGGTCGATTTTCCGTAGGCCATTTGACGTTTTCACTTAAAATGTTGTCAATTTTAAACAAAAGAGAGACACTTAGAGTGGTGTCGGCCACACCGCACCTCGGATTGATGCGGAGTTGACTCGTACATGTCACATATGACCCATGGATCATTTTCACAAAGTATCAACACATTTTGAATGCGTTTGGTCAGTTTTCCATATGTCACTTATTGTTTTCAGTTAAAATGATGTCCATTTTAAACAAAAGAGAGATACTATGAATGGTATTGGCCACACCACACCTCGGATTGAGGCGGGGTTGACTCGTACATGTCACATATGACCCATGGATCGTTTTCCTAAAGCATAAACACATTTAGAATGCGTTTGGTTAGTTTTTCATATGTTAGTAGTTTTTTTCACTTAAAATGATGTCCATTTTAAACAAAAGAGAGACACTATGAATGGTGTTGGCCACACCACACTTTGGATTGAGTCAGTGTTGAATCGTACACATCACATATGACCCATGTATCATTGTGCTAATGTTTCAATGGAAACCGAATACTTTTGGTTGGTTTTCCTTATGTACTTAAAATGTTGTCCATTTTAAACAAAAGAGAGACACATAGAGTGATCCCGACCAAACCGTGACTCAGATTGAGCCCGGGTTGGATCGTACATGTCACATATGACCCATGGATAGTTGGGATAAATTATTAACATAATCCGAAAGCATTTGGTCAGTTTTCCATATTCCAGTTGTTCTTTTCACTTATAATCCTATCCATTTTAAACAAAAGAGACACAGTTAGAGTGGTACCAGCCACACCGCGCCTTGGATTTATATAGGGTTGACTCATACACGTCTCAAATGACCGATGTATCATTTTCCTAAAGTATCAACACAATTATAATGCGTTTGGTCAATTTTCCACATGCCAGTTGATGTTTTAACTTAAAATGATGTCCTTTTGAAATAGAAGAGAGACACTTTGAGTGGTGTTGGCCACACCATGCCTCAGATTGAGGTGGGGTTGAATAATACATGTCCCATATGACCCATGGATCGTTTTCGTAAAACATCAACACATTTAGAATTCGTTTGGTCAGTTTTTTGTATATCACTTGTTGTTTTCGCTTAAAATGGTGTCCATTTTAAACAAAAGAGAGACACTATGAATGGTGTCAGCCACTCCACACCTCCAATTGAGGCGGGATTGACTCGTAAACATCACATATGACCCATGGATTGTTTTTCTAAAGTATCGACTCAATCAGAATCCGTTTGGTCGATTTTCCGTATGCTAGTTGTTGTTTTCACTTAAAATGAAGTCCATTTTAAACAAAAGAGAGACAATTTGAGTGGTTTCGGCCACACCATGACTTTTATTGAGGTGGGGTTGACTTTTACAGGTCACATATGAATAATGGATCATTATCCTAAAGTTTCAATGGAAACCGAATGCGTTTGGTCAGTTTTCCGTGTGTACTTAAAATGTTTTACATTTTAAACAAAACAGAGACACTTAGAGTGATCCCGGCCACACCATGACTCAGATTGAGCCCGGGTTGGCTCATACACGTCACATATGACCCATGGATCATTGTGATAAATTATTAATAGAATCCGAATGCATTTGGTCAGTTTTCCATACGCCAGTAGTTCTTTTCACTTATAATCCTATCCATTTTAAACAAAAGAGACACAATTAGAGTGGTACCGGCCACACCGCACCTCATATTTAGATGGGGTTGACTCTTACATGTCTCAAATGAACCACATATCATTTTTCTATAGTATAAACACAATTCTAATGCGTTTGGTTAGTTTTCCGTATGCTAGTTGATGTCTTCACTTAAAATGTTGTCCATTTTAAACAAAAGAGAGACACATAGAGTGGTGCCAGCCACACTGTGCCACGGATTGAGGTGGGGTTGACTCATAAACGTCACATATGACCCATGGATCATTTTCCTAAATAATCAACACATTTAGAATGCGTTTGGTCAGTTTTTCATATGTCACTTGTTGTTTTAACTTAAAATGATGTCAATTTTAAACAAAAGAGAGACACTATGAATGGTGTCGGCCACACCGTGCCTCGGATTGAGGCAGGGTTGACTGGTACACATCACATATGATCCATGGATCTTTTTCCTAAAGCATCAATGCATTTCGAATGCGTTTGGTCAGTTCTTCGTATGTCAGTTGTTGTTTTCACTTAAAATCATGTCCATTTTAAACAAAAGAGAGACACTATGAATGGTGTCAGCCACACCATGCCTCGGATTGAGGCTAGGTTGAATCGTACAAATCGCATATCTCCCATGGATTTTTGTGCTAAAGTTTCAATGGAAAACAAATTCGTTTGGTCGGTTTTCCATATGTACTTAGCAAATCATTTTTTTTCATTTTCTAAAGTCCAGTTCAAGGGTTGCCGGTACCCATTACAAGCGTTCGACACATCCAATTCACCACATAACAACATCCAGATCAAATTGAAATTTTAAATATCAACAAAAAAAGTCTACCAGACAGCTGCGAACCAAGCACCCAGCCATCGGCACCTCCACCGAAGTAGAGCGCTGGAGAAAATCCACCGAAACAGCAACGAAATCTCCGCACATTCAACCCATTCATAATCATCCCACAGAAATTAACAACCAAAAACAAAATTCATCACAGAAGACTTGCAGAAATTCATCAGGCCAGAATCTACACGGAAAACAACAAACGAAAAACCAGCAACCAGTAAGAAGATCAACAGCAAACCAGAGAAAAAATCCAAAGCAGTAAGCATCAACCAGAGATGAGATACCAGATCTAGAAACCCTTGTGAACCACAAAATTAAACATAAAACAATCGAATTCATACCGTGAGGGATTTTCCAAACCCTATCCTCCAAAAACATTGGGAATCCTCCAATTAAGTAGAAATTGAGAGCCAATCTTGCAAGAATGAAATCCACCATCACTCTTCCCGCCATCGACCACCATCCATACATCCAGAGACCAAAGCTTCCTCAAACAAAAAAAACATCCCTACGCCGCCATCCATAGGATCCACGAAGACAACGCTCAACCTTTATAGCCTAGGTTTAACGAGGGGTGGATCTTGAGCTGCGAAGTCAGAGCTCTAGCACAGAATCAACACCGTGCCACCTTGAAGAGACAGACCCCAGTGCGTGCAAGGTGAGCTGAAAAGAAACCTCCGCAGCAAGGAAGCCGCTGCCTCAAACCGCCGAGAAAGGGAGAGAACCACTGCCGATCCGGGATGAGGAAAGGTGGCGTGAGAGAGAAAAACCCTAGCAGTGCTAAGCCCCTTACAGGCTTATACTCCTGTATCTTTCCATATGTACTTAAAATGTTGTCCATTTTAAACAAAGGAGAGACACTTAGAGTGATCCCGACCACACCGCGACTCAGATTGACCCTGGGTTTTCTCATACACGTCACATATGATCCATGGATCTTTTTGATAAATTATCAATAGAATCCAAATACGTTTGGTTGGTTTTATGTATGCCAGTTGTTCTTTTCACTTATAATCCTGTATATTTTAAACAAAAGAGACACAGTTAGAGTGGTACCAGCCACACCGCGCCTCGTATTTAGACGGGGTTGACTCGTACATGTGTCAAATGACCCATGGATCATTTTCCTAAAGTATCAACACAATCCGAATGTGTTTGTTCTATTTTCCGTATGCCAGTTGATGTTTTCACTTAAAATGATGTCCTTTTGAAACAAAAGAGAGACACTTTGAGTGGTGCCGACCACACCGCGCCTCATATTGAGGCGGGGTTGACTGGTAAACATCACATATGACCCATGGATCATTTTTGTAGATCATCAACACATTTGATATGCGTTTGGTCAGTTTTTCGTATGTCACTTGTTGTTTTTGCTTAAAATGATGTCCATTTTAAACAAAAGAGAGACACTATGAATGGTGTCGGCCACACCACGCCTTGGATTGAGGCAGGGTTGACTTGTACACATCACATATGAACTATGGATCATTGTTCTATTGTATCAACACAATCATATTCTGTTTGGTCGGTTTTTCGTATGCTAGTTGTTGTTTTCACTTAAAATAAAGTCCATTTTAAACAAAAGAGAGACACTTTGAGTGGTGTCAGCCACACCGTGCCTCAGATTGCAGCGAGGTTGACTCATACATGTGACAACCGGGTCCCGGTGACAGCACAACCACCCCGCCTTAACATGGCCATCGGGTCCTGGCCCACCAGGTACCCCCAGTTGCCCCCGCAGACACGTGGGGCCCACCCCAGGGTCCACCCACGTGCCCGAACGGGTCATATGACTAATGACATTCCCCACAGGCCAACACATGTCCTTTCCAGTGTGCTTTGTCCTCACTCACACACACCCTGAGAAACTTCCCAGAAGGTCACCCATCCTGATCACTACTCCAGGCCAAGCACACTTAACTGTGGAGTTCTAATCAGGTAGGCTCCCGAAAAGGAAGGTGCACCTTGTTGACATGAGTCATATCATTTAGTCATTTAACCCTTTATCATTTGGGGATGTTACAATCACCCCCCCTTTAGAGCACAACGCCCTCGTTGTGGGCCCTACATCTCAACCCAGCCAGTGCACCGCGCACTTAAGGCTGAGTTCCTCCTCTGATACCAAATGTGACAACCGGGTCCCGGTGACAGCACAACCACCCCGCCTTAACATGGCCGTCGGGTCCTGGCCCACCAGGTACCCCCAGTTGCCCCCGCAGACACGTGGGGCCCACCCCAGGGTCCACCCACGTGCCCGAACGGGTCATATGACTAATGACATTCCCCACAGGCCAACACATGTCCTTTCCAGTGTGCTTTGTCCTCACTCACACACACCCTGGGAAACTTCCCAGAAGGTCACCCATCCTGATCACTACTCCAGGCCAAGCACGCTTAACTGTGGAGTTCTAATCAGGTAGGCTCCCGAAAAGGAAGGTGCACCTTGTTGACATGAGTCATATCATTTAGTCATTTAACCCTTTATCATTTGGGGATGTTACATTACACATCACATATGACTCATGTATTGTTCTCCTAAAGTTTTAATAGAAACTGAATGAGTTTGGTTGGTTTTCCATATGTACTTAAAGTGTTGTCCATTTTAAACAAAAAAGAGACACTTAGAGTGATCCCGGCCACACCGTGACTCAGATTGAGCCCGAGTTGTCTCATACACGTCACATATGACCCATGCATAATTATGATAAATTATCAACAGAATCCGAAAGCATTTGGTCTTTTTTCCGTATGTCAGTTGTTCTTTTCACTTATAATCATGTCCATTTTAACCAAAAGAGACACAGTTAGAGTGGTACCGGCCACACCGCGCCACATATTTAGACGGGGTTGACTCTTACATGTCTCAAATGACCCATAGATCATTTTCCTAAAGTATCAACACAATCTTAATGCATTTGGTCGGTTTTCTGTATGCCAGTTGATGTTTTCACATAAAATGTTGTCCATTTTAAACAAAAGAGAGACACATAGAGTGGTGCTGGCTGCACCGCACCTCGGATTGAGGTGGGATTGACTTGTAAACTTCACATATGACCCATGGATTGTTGTCCTAATGAATCAACATATTTTGAATGCGTTTGGTCAGTTTTTCGTATGTCACTTGTTGTTTTCACTTAAAATGTTGTCCATTTTAAACAAAAGAGAGAAACTATGAATGGTGTCGGCCACACCATGCCTCATATTGAGGAGAGGTTGACTCGTACACGTCACATATAACCCATGGATCGTTTTCCTAAAGAATCAACACATTTCGAATCCGTTTGGTCTGTTTTTCGTATGTCAGTTGTTGTTTTCACATAAAATGATGTCCATTTTAAACTAAAGAGAGACACTATGATGGTGTCGGCCTCACTGCACCTCGGATTGAGGTGGGGTTGACTCATACACATCACATATGACCCATGGATCGTTTTGTTAATGTTTCAATGGAAACCGAATGCGCTTGGTCTGTTTTCCGTATGTACTTAAAATATTTTCCATTTTAAACAAAAGAGATACACTTAGAGTGATATAGACCACACCGCGACTCGGATTGAGCCTGGGTTTGCTCGTACACGTCACATATGACCCATGGATTGTTGTGATAAATTATCAGCAGAATCCGAATGCGTTTGTTCGGTTTTCCATATGCCAGTTGTTCTTTTCACTTAAAATCCTCTCCATTTTAAACAAAAGAGACATAGTTAGAGTGGTATGTTAGTTGTTTATTCACATTATTGAAATACACTATTTGACTATGGGTCTTTAAATTAATTTATTTTTGAAAAATATACATTTAAAATGAGAATATCAGAAAATTAATAGAAGATAAAACATTTTCTAAAAATTCTTGTGGAAATATTATGGTAAACATGATTTATGAGATTCCTCATGTTTTTATTAGTGGATTGGTATTTACTTAAAATATTGTGGAAATTTATATAGAAATTTTTTATATAATTCTTATTATGGATTAGATTTTAGTTTATCATGATATGAAACATTTCTAGAGCTAACAATGCCATGCCCAATGAATACATCTAATTTATAACATACCAAAAATCTATGATATTAATTAGATGTGTAAATGTGATTTACATTGATTATCATGATGAAAATAAATAAAATATATATTATAGAGTTTCTAGTAGTATATGAAATCAACGAGGGTGAGGGGGATGTCCGGGGGCCGTCCTGTGGGTGTCCGGAGACTAAAGAGGAGGGTGGGTGGGGGGGGGGGGGGGGGGGGCTGTGCGGGGGGCTATCTGGGGGGTGTTCGGGGGGTTTTCCGGGGTCCAAGGAGGAGGGTGGGGGGGGGGGCTGTCTAGGGTCTAGGGATTATGGTGGGGGGGCTGTCCGGGGGACTCTCCGGAGGGCTGTCTAGGGGGCTATCCGGGGTCCAAGGAGGATGGTGGGGAGTTGTCCAAGGTCATGGAAAGAGGGGTGTTGTCTAGGGAGTTCACAAACACACAACCACTAAAAGACAACAACATCCATAAAAACAGACAATATGTAAAAATAACTCAACTCCAATACTATACTACGGTTCTAGATAAAACCAACAACTAGAATAGATTAAACATCAAATCTCTATAATATTAGTATAAAATGTAACAGATCAATTTGTCCCACATCACCATCACCATCATCATCACCCCCGTCCTTGTCCCCATCATTGTCCTCTCCCTCCTCAGCGCCCTCCTCCTCGCCCTCGCCCTCCCCATCCGCCTCACCCTCCTCTTCCGCATTAGACTCCTCACCATCATCATCGTCAAGCTGGACATCGTCATGAACACCACTATAACTACCACTTATTGCACCATATATTTAACGTATCGATGAAATATATTCATCAAAAGCTGGGCTGGCCTCTGCTAGAAGTGTTGGACGTAGAACTGCAATAAATTTCATAAATTCACTGTTTTCCCTAACAGACTATTCTGCCATCTCTGTGTCCCTTTTCATAGCCTGTTCTACCTGTTCCCTAACTTTCTGCAACTTGGTGGAACCACAACTCATACCTGAGGAGGGCCAATACCTTGTCGGGGCTATCCTAGGTTGGCAGCGTACTATGCCAGGATGCTCCTCTCCAAACACCTGATGTAAGTGATCAGTTGGCCCAAAATTGTCTGGTTCTTGGGCATCGATGGCCTCTAAAGTAGCCTGTTACAAATATAAATATACTATTAAGTTTAAAAAATAGATATTAAAATATAAAATCAATAGATTAAAACTTACAATCTGCTACTGACTCGCTTCGTTGACGACACTTCCATCCTTTTTCCGTCTACTCGAGCAAAACAGTTTTGCTCGAGGAACACATCCTTCAATATTCTGTATTTGCCTCTACAATGACATTGAAAACTAAAGTTGTATGAAAACATTAGAAAATAATTAAATAATTGAGGAAACAAAAGAAAATTTAAGTCGTAAAGAAAACTTATAAACATTTTTCATACCTACTTCCTCTCATGATCCGGCATCGTAGTACGTCCTAGTGTGTGGAGGTATTTTTTTGCATCAATGTTTTTTTTATTTTTTCTAGATGATTCCTAAATAAAATTAGATAATGCAAAGGATAATATTAATGAAAAACATGAAAGTTATTATTTAAATACCTCAAATGTAATTCATACCTTAAACTGGGTACTCATCTAATGAGTAATCATCTGACGATACTGATCTATAGGACAATCATCCATGACTGGTACCGCCTCTAAATTAGTTCCATCTCTAGAATGCCATCCAATATACAACTCATTCTTGTATGCTCTCAAAATATCGCCTAAATCCTTTAGACGTTCTAGTCGTGCACCCTCACCATCGGGAAAATTAAATCGATGTTGACATCAAAATCGTAATTCATATAACTACATAAATAATTAATGGCATTAAATACAACAGATTTTTTTACCCATATCTCTGCCCAAGCTCTATCCTTGAACTCATGTGGAAAATGTCTCCATGATAGCGTGGTTATGGGAATGATGTTGGATTATTTGGAAAGAATTGCCAAAAAACACCGACATTGCTGCCCTGTTTTCTCAACCATTTGGTTGTCTTTATTATAATCCACCATATCCTGTGTGCGGCAGTTCCACACCGAACGCATGTGTGTACGCCCCCAACCCCACCTCCTGTCAGTAGATGCATCTTTCATGAAAGAAAAACAAATATTTTATCAAAACATGTTATAATTAAAATAAATATTGATATAAATTTTTTAGGGTTCTACAAATATACCTGCGCCAGTCTGATCGTTGAGAGCCGCTGGATCCACAGAAACTGATGGAACACCCTGTGGTGGAACAGGAGTCGATGATGATGGAATATAGAATCTCGGAGAGATAGAAGTAGAAGGAAAAGAAGATGGGACAACTGTATGACCAGATTCTAAATGGGGAGTGGGAATCATCATGGGATGTGAAAATGATAGGCTAGAAGATGCAAAAGGTGGCGAAAACATGGGAGGCATAAATATCCCATGTCTACCTAATGAAACACCGGGATCAGAATGTGGGAAGGATGACATGTCAGTGGGAGGGGCAGGGTCTAGTCGGGTACGCGCAGCTGTTTGTCCACCACTGGTACGAACCCTCCTCATACCACCTGCCTGAGTAGTAGGACCAGTTCTAGGCTCCTCGTTGAATAACTGTCGACGTATATGTGGATCCTACAAAAATGTTTACAAAAAAATTATTCACATGACATTATATATTATTTAAATATATATATTTGAAATAAATTACTCACTATAGGAACTAATGGTGGAACTCCCATCTCTTCCATTCGACAATTGTTCTCCATCAATTTTTTCCTTCGTCTCTCTTCAATTGTCTGAATTTCCTGCTTTTGAAAACAAATATGTAATTAATTAGAAAAAGGAAACTAATGTGTAAACCAAAAAACTAAATATATGAGGGAATAAGGGGATTCATTGGTAATTTATCTATCAATTGTTTTAGAATATCTTGAATGGATTTAATAAATCATAAAAGTTGTAATGTACACCAAGTTAGAAATATTGTTTGACCAGGTTTGAATACATTTCAATTCCAAATTAGAAAATGCAATTAAAATAAAACTGCAACCAATAAACATTAAAAATTCACATAACGATCAAGTCAGCTAAAACATATTTGTGATCAATACTAAATAAATTTGAATATTACCAACCTTAACAGCCCAACTTGAGGTAAACCAAAATAATTGAGAACATGGATGAATGATTATAGATATTTTCAACCACAACTTCAGGTTCACAATCAACTCTGACAATTGAGCTATTTGAGTCATCAAAAGAAATAAATGGATTGGTTATAATGGAACTAGGGATAGTATCAATTCCATCATCACCATCATCAAAAATATGTCTTGGAATTACTTCAACTATGACACCAAATTCAGGTCGAAGTTGGTCTTTGACATAAAAAAATTGTTTAGCCATTGATTCCAACACATATGGTTCTTCGGTAGAAAGAGTGCGAGTCATATTAATTACTCAAAATCTACAATCATCAATAAATGTGACCTGTCTCGTCATCTAATCAAACCAATGGAATTTCATCATTGTGAATCATCCATGAGAGTAATAATAAAATATTATTATTTTCTCAACGACTCCATAATAACCAACATTTTCAAATCACGGTCTACTATCTGATGCACTGGCATAACACTCTGTTGTGGCAGTAACCATAACACCATCATGTTGTGTTCTCATGTTCTTTTCTCATTAAGTGACAATAAATTGGTACCGATTGATAACAATTGATTTACAGTAATATTTTTACCTTCAATTTTAACAAAGCAGAAAACTCTTTTCTATGCAAAGTTTCTCTCCTTCTCAAAGATAAAGAATGATTCTTCCTATTTATCATTGTTTTATGTTCCCTGTAGATAAAAAATATGAATAGTTTGACAAATATATATGTAAGATATATATATATTCAATTTAGTTACCTGAGATAGTCATCGAACAAATCACAGTTGAACAAAACTGTGCGATTTACCATCTCCCGCTCTTCATGGATTAATGTATTCAATGTATATGATCCAGGAATTCCTCCTCTATGAGGAAGTGATTGAAAACTGGGTTCAATTTTCTCATACTGTTCTTCTTCATTTCTCATTGGTCTGTTCATTCTTGTAGTAAGATCAGACAAATACATTGACCAGAAATCCATACATTCTTGAGCCAAGTAACCATTCATGATAGAACCTTCAGGATGATTCCTGTTTAGGACATAAGAATTTAATGTGTACATATTTCTTTCAGTTGGATACATATAACGTAAAGAAACAGGTCCTCCGAGAAGCATTTCAGTGGGAATATGGAGAGTGAGATGCAGCATGCATGTCAAAAATGATGGAGGAAATATTTTCTCAAACTCACACAAAATTAATGGGGCATCTGTCAACATTTTTTGCAAGAAAGACTTCGAAAACTTCTTAGCACAAAGATCTCTAAACAAATGGGACTACCGAATAACAGTCACACTTACATTATTGGACAAAAGATGACAGATTGCTATTGGAAGCAACTCATGTAGTAGAACGTGATAATCATGAGTCTTCAAAGATATTAGATTCAACTCTCTTCTATTGACCCGTTTAGATATGTTGTTTGAATAGCCATCAGGAACTCTAATAGTCTCTAATACTTCCAGAAATTGTTTTTTTCGTAGGTGTCATAATATAAGAATCACATGGAAGTTTCCATTTATTTCCACTGATACTCATAGGATGCAATTCTGGTCTGATGCCCCAATCCACCAAGTCACACCGAGATCGTAAATCATCTTTTGTCTTCCCCTTGACATTTAGAATAACCGAAAGCAACTTTTTTCATATATTATTTTCAATATGCATTACGTTTAATCAATAACATAACAAATTGGTTGAACAATAAGAAAAATCAAAAAAGATACTCCTCTTCCTCCAATTGTAACAGGTTTCAATGGAAACATTCTTTCTCTTTCTAAATTTCATTTGACCCATCCCGAATGAAAAACTGAAATCTTTCAATTCATTAAGCACATCAGTTCTAGACATAAGCTAAGGTGGATCATCGGTCTCTATGGTATTATAAAATCTTCGATGATTCATTCTATATGGATGATCATTTGGCAAGAATCGTCGATGTCCCATAAAACTGAAACTACATCAATGTTTCAGTCTTCTCGATCGTGTATTCTTCATACAAACTAGGCATGACAGTTTTCCCTTCATGCTCCATCCAGACATCATTGCATAAGCCATAAAATCATTGATCGTCCACATAAGTGCATCACGCATCTGAAATATATCTTTCGAACGTGCATCGTATGTGAGCATACCCACATCCCAAATAAGATTGAACTCTTTTATTAAAGGTTGCATGTATATATCAATATCTATGTCGAGATCAGAAGGACCATATATGAGTATACTCATGAAATTGAAATGTTTTTTCATACACAACCATGGGGGAAGATTATAAATGTGTATAAAAAATGGCCATGTGCTGTGCGAAGTAAGAATATGCCCAAACAGATTGAAACCGTCACATGAAAGACCCATCCTCACATTACATACATTAGCTGCAAAATCAGGATGTCGAGCATCAAATATCTGCCATGAAAATCCATCTGCAGAATAAACCAACTCATCATTAGTCTTTATTCTCTCGGTATCATTCCATATTATTTTTATTGATATGTCATTAGACATAAAAAGATTCTGGACTCTGGGGATCAATGGAAAGTACCACATTACTTTCTGTGGAATGAGGGATGGTGTTCCATCAGATTTTGACTTCCAGCGGGATGTGCCACATTTTATACAATCATTTTGTTCAGCGGTTTCCTCCCAGAATAAACTGTAATCTTTCAGGAAAGCATGAATTTTGTTTCTTGAAAATCCAAGTTCCTCAACTAACTTCCATGCCATATAGTGGTTTGAAAGAATATCTACATCATTTGGAAGTAAATCCTTCAAGAGGGTAAGAATGTAATTGATTGCTGTATTAGAAATCCTATACATAGTTTTCCCATGGAACAATCGGATTAAAAAATCCATCTTTTTCATTTTATCACATTGTCTATATACTGGAGTCGTGGCAGCATCATTCAATTTTTTTACCCTATTAATATCATCATTTTCACTAGATGCATCAGCTGTCTTCATATCGAAGTATTATTGAGTCAAAATCCTTTATTTTTCATGATGATGAATAAACGGAAACCGATCATCTAATAAATTCTCCATTCCAGTCCTTTCATTTCGATCATCACCAATTTTAGATTTCATTTTCTCCCCATTGCGGTACCACACAGAGTAGCTTTCTTGAAAACCATTTTTGGTTATGTGGTAGATGACTTCTTCATGGATCAATCAAGGTCTACCAACACAATTGGAACTTGCGCAGTGTATGCGACCACTATCTAAAGCATTGTGAAATGAAAAATCTATAAAGCTCTCCAAATTGTTTTGAAAATCACTTGAGATCCGATCGATTTCATACATCAAACTTTTGTCCATTCTGTAAAGATAATTTATTTAAGTCATTTTGTCATAAACAATTCAATAGGATTGAACTTTAATAGAAAATACATTTAAGTAAACGATAAAGGAAGAAGTTTCTAGTCAATTTAGTGAACTATTAAAATAATGTAAAGAACAAGTACTCATAAATTAAATTAAAATTTATTTATATTCATTTTCATTAGGTCTATAAGAGGCACATGCCTCGGGTCCCATAATGTGTCATAGACATCCCAAATCATTCACTCATGTTAAATTACTCATTATTGGTACCGCTATGGCCATACCTTTCATTACCCAATTAATTCCCCAAGTCAAGTGCACCCCATGGGTGAATAAATTGTTGGCTTCTACACTAATAGGTTGTTCATGGCATGTAAAAAGATTTGATTTCATTAAGTATAGGCAAAAGAATTTATTTTTAAATTTGAGATTAATAATAAAGTATGTCAAAGATAAAAAAATTACTAAATTAAATTTGTGACTTATCTAACATTTTTATGGATGTCTACACATGCCAGCATGGGTAATGAAAAGTACCCAACCCTCATAATCCCATGGTCCTCATGATATTTGAACCACGCAGTCATGATTTTCGAGATGAACATGTATCCATGAAACCATATGAGAAACACGATTCAATACATGTGTTTTTCTGATTTTCCCAAGCATTTTGAGGAACCCCGAATCAGAGAAAATGGTCATTGTGTTTTAAAAAGGTTATTGAATGACTCATGTATGTTGTTTAAGGTAGAATGATTAATGGTTATATTAGGTAAACTAATATTCACTAATATTGTGAATTTGAAATTCTGTGAATTAGTTTCACGAAGAAGGAAAAAGTACTAATTAGGGACCACATACTATTTTGCAAATTTCAAGAAGATACTCCATATGTTATATTGTGCAAAGGATAAGTGAACAATGTTTCATTTTATATATATATATAGATTTTGATAGAAACATGATATATACTTATTATGTAATACACATAGTGTACGAAAATTAAGATGAACAAGATCTTCATGTTTGACATGATCTTAATGAAAGGATTTATTTTCATGAAATACTATGAATAAATATTACAAACAATTTCTTATGAGTTCATATACATGAAGCTGTAATATTTGAAGAATTGAGATTAAAAAAAATTATGAATCTTTAAAATTAGAACACAATAAAGAGACACCATGCCCTTATAAATGTATATGTGTAATGAAACCATTAATTGGACAATGTGTACACCGATGTAGTGATTTGAGTACACAATTCGTGGAGTAGTGAATCATAAATGTTTTCCAAAAACCCTAAAAATTGGGAATAACGATATCCTTGAGAATATAAGGATATCCTTGATAAGAGGTGGAAAGATATACATGAAAAAGTGAGGAAGGATTCTAACCTGGCAGCTGATCCAATGGAAGAGGTGCACCTGTACTGGGGGTTCTGAAGGGATTCTATGAGTTGGAATCGTTTCTGGGAGAGCCACGCACTGGTTCTGGAATCGGGGTGGGGGTTGCCTGGTTTATGTGAATTTGGGGCTTCTTTTTCCCAATGGTTTTTAAAAACTATTGGGAAAACTCCATCTTTCCCAATGGTTTAATGAAACAATTGGGAAAACTCTTATTTTTCCCATATTTCCCAACGGTTTGATGAAACCATTGGGAAAACTCTTTTTTTCCCATCTTTCCCAACGGTTTCATCAAACCGTTGGGGAAACTATTTTTTACACATATTTACCAAAGTTTTATGCAAACCTTTTGTAAATATCACCTATACCAATGGTTCAATTAAACCGTTGGTATACAAGTGTTGGGAAAAGTATGATTTCCTGTAGTGGTTGTCCACTCAAGTGTTAATGACAAAAGTATTCATACAATCTCTCCAATATTCATAATCATTCCCATCAAATATAAGAAGTATAGTAAGATTAATATTTTCAATAAAACCAACATTCATTCATGCCATCTCAAATAAAAAATCTTCCCACACAAACTTGTTAGTAATAAAAGATTGTAAACATGGATAAAAATATCCTAGGCAAGGAAAATATAGAACAAAAAAAAACTTGAGAAAGAAAACTTATATGTGAATATAAGTATTTCAGATACCTCCTCTGATACCAATTGTAGGATCGAAATAATGATATAGGTCCTAAATATACAACAGGGGGCTGAATTGTATAGTTTAAAAATTTCCTTTGTAACTTTTAAAGATGGTAATGTTTTACAAAATTAAACAAGGTAAATTCACAAGACCTCTTAGTTCTACAAATTTTCTTGATTCCAGAAATATGGTTCCAGAAATGAAACTTAAGAAATGTTTACAAGGACAAATATTCTACCCCAAAGCGTATAGAATCTTACTAATCAGAGTACAAGGACAAGAAAGTATATAATAGTTATACTTTCCATGATAATCAAAATGCAGTGGAAAAAACTTGAAACAATAAGTGTAACAAGTATTAAATCCTTTAAACCAAAGATTTGGGCATCCAACAACCTTGGATAAAGGTCCCTAGATTTATACTTTTGAGAAGGTATATCTTACCCACACCAGGGTAAGCCATTGATACAAATATCAAATTCTATCTTGCTATCCCTGCAACCCCTCAAACTTCAAGGTAGTCTGCACCTCTGTCTTCCTATCCCCGGAATCCCTCGAATGTACTCAGCAACATTCAGAGTCCCACAAAGTAATTCAGAACAAGATTTTCATTACACACAAAGCTTGAGAGTCTCTTTCTAGAAATAACTTCAGCATGTAATGTATAGAGTGTTTGAAAAGTTGTTGTTCTTGTTGTAAGTTGTGAGCTCGTTCAAATGAACTCCTATTTATAGGCGCATTTCCAACGATCAACTCCCTCCTCCAACTGTCATATATTTCCTTGAATTTTGAAGGGACCTGTACATGTGTCACTCATTTAATGGTAAGTTAGTAATAGAAAGCACATCATCGTTTTATAACTGAAACAAGAGTAAGTAAAATATGGTTGCTCAACCAAATTCATTTTTTGGAGTCTAAGGAAAAATTGAATTCAGATTCTAATCAAGTAAACCTTCAGAGTCTATATTACAATGATATTCGGATTATGTTTTTCAAGGAATTCAGAATCCAAATTCTATTGAAGTTTGAATCTGAATTCTGAGGAATTCAGTGTCTTAATTATGAGGAATTTAGAGACTGAATTTTGGAGAATTCGGAGTCATAATTATAAGGAATTCAGAGTCTGAATTATAAGGAATTCGGAGTTCAAATTCTAAGGAATTTAGAGTCTTAATTCTAATAAATTCGAAGTCTAAATTCTAAAGAATTCGGAGTCTGAATTTTAATGAATTCAGAACCTGAATTCTAAGGAATTCAGAGTCTGAATTCTAAGGAATTCAGAATCGGAATTTTAAGGAATTCAGAGCCTGAATTTCAGAGAATTCGGGTTCTGAATTTTAGAGAATTCGGAGTCTGAATTTTAGATAATTTAGAGTCTGAATTTCAGAGAATTTGGAGTCTGAATTTCAGAGAATTTGGGGTTTGAATTTCAGAGAATTCAGAATCTGAATTTTAGGGAATTCAGAGTCTGAATTCAGATCCTGAAAACTGAATACTCTATATCTATGTATTTATAGAATTCCGAGGTTTTAGATATGAAACCAAATTTTTTTACTTTGGAACAAAAAGAGTTAGATTTATAGATACTAAAAATAAACAATGAAAAACATGGTAAGGATAAATTTCTTTAGGGAAGGAAAATTTTCCTTATCAAGATAGAATATAGGGAAAATGAAATTTTCCTTAAGATAGGGTGTTTATGATTTTCAATACATAAAGGAATGGAAAAGTCATAAGGAAACATCATTGACTCAACACTATGTTTAAAAATATATTGCATTGAACATAGTTAATAGGGTAATCCCTATATTTCTTTGATGATTGAATAGTTCCTCTATGATTTTTTACTAAAAATTATAACATTATAAGTTCAAGGCTTAACTTGAGGTTCTTCGTAAACATGAATGAAATAAATTAATACAATGAACTAGAATCAAACAATGTACTTTCTATCTTAGAGTGTATGATGAATTTATATGCTACAGTATCATTTGGAGCCTCTACTTGAAACATTGTGATTGAAAAATCAAGATCTTTCTCCCAAGGGGTTTTATGTGGTTGTTGGAGGTTTCCCTCAATCACCTTTTGATTTGGACATTGATTAGTGAAATTTACCTGATCCTGGCACATGAAGCATTTTATAATAGGTAGTTCTTGCACCATATTCCCTTTTTTATTGGTTTTAGATGTTTAGGATAAATATATTCATAATATTTTTGATTTATATGGATATCTATTCCACACATGTATCACCTTCCACTTATTTGCAGATAATTCCCTAAATGATTCATCCCACATTTGTTGCACATGGGATGCTCTACATTTTCTTAGTTCGAATTAATTCCAAAATTTTGACCCATCCTTCTCTTCTTTTCAATCTATTGATAATTCCACTTGACATCTATGAACTCTATTTAAAAATTGATATCACATCATACCTTATATATTTTTAACTTCCAATGTATGATTTTAATAATTCTTTCCATATATGGGGTCTTAGTCCACCAAATAATCGGTCAATATTATTTTTAGAAACAATGAAAAAAGTTAAAGCATGCCATGAAAACCTTGTGAAGTTCATCTTATAATTTCATACAAATTAAATTTCTATTTGTTTTAACTAATGTAATTACCTCCCTATATTGTATTAGACGGTATGAGGAAAATAATGGTTGAAAAAACTTTTTTTAATTATTCCATTCCATGGCTTCAACCTCCTCCTTGGCATTATGTTCATTATTGATGTCCACTCCTAAACAATTTCTTTCACTAAGTAATAAAATTACAAAATAACTTTCACTGGGTTAGAACAATGTTTTTAGAAAATATCTCTCTATAGTGTTGATACATTATTCAACAATTAGTGTAACAAAGGATCTAATAAAAATTGGTGGTCCTTGATGCATGAAGGTTTAAACTTAAAGTTGTTCCTTCCTTGGTGAGTACAATCACACCAAATGGTTTAATTTGTTATTCATGGCATGATTTAACTAATTTATCATCATAATGAAGTTTTTGACACCATCTTGCATCACATTAGAATGATTATAATTTCACAATCAATTTCATTCGTTAATTCTTAAAAAAACATTATTCAAAGAAATTATTATTTAATATCCTTTAATAATTATATATTTTATATATGTCATTCAAAAGGGTTCATTAAAAGGATGTTATTAACAAAATATACCCCATTGGGGTGTAAAAACATGTGTACAGTGTGACATCTTTATTGTAGACTAGGAAATAATTGAGTTAATAATAAATAAACCCTTTTGGGGTTTATTACCTATAGTTATAACTGTTCTATATCCACATACACTTTTATTATCCAGGCTAATATTTAATTTCATGGAAACAAGTCACTTTAACATCACAAAAATGTTTGGAAATTTTCCAATATACCAACTTATCCCTATGATTCTTATTAATATTTTTATATTACTAATTTCCCAAAATAATTTAACCTTTCCTGTGATACCAAATATGGAATCCTTAATTTTTAATACAAATATATTCAATTACATGGAATAAGATTTAATAACATAGAGGATCTTATTAGGTTCAGATTCCTTGAAATTAGAAATTTAATACATGAAACAAAATCTTTCTTAAAATCAAATTAAATGGTTTATTTATAAATTCATCCTATATTACATTTACTATATATCATATCCAGGGTATATACATTAAAATAAAGGGTTTATCATAAATAATTTTTACATCTAGGTGAATAAACATGGATATGATATAATTTTGGGTATTCAAAATATAAAATGATTCATGTAAAAACATATAAATACATGAAATATTTCATCATCATGATAGGTATACAACATGGATTAAAAAAAGATAATAATGATATGGAAAAAAGGTCTCCCATTTATAAAAAAATAGTTGGTAGGAATGGGACAATAAATTGGAAATAAAAATAATTTAATTCAATATTTATAAGACATACAAAAAAGTGTCACTTGATTATAAAAGAAGAGGAGGATATTTCAGTTAACATATTAAGTAAGTTACAAAAGTAAGGAGAGGGAAACCTTAAGATCCTGGAGACACCTTGTATGGACTTTATAGTGGATAAATTATCAATATTTTTTTATTAACTTATTTTTAATGGATAGGAATGGGGGTAATGGATGGGTATTTTTAGTAAATGTGGAGGAATTGTTTAATAATTTCTAAATATAGGTATTTGAATTCTAAGTTGCGGAAAATGAAAAAACATTAGTTTACCCATGATTGTTTCAGATGTTTTTAGACATTTAAGTCATTTTTATAATATTTTGATACATTATAATTGAAATAAAATTTTTATATTAATTTTAGACATCGAAAAATAAATTCTCCACAAAATATATTTTCAAAAATCATAATTTTCATTTAAGAACATGGAATGTCATTTATAGGATTAGAAATTGATTTCAGTCAATTAAAGTACATTATATTAATAATATAATTATAAAAACCTAGATAAAGACATAATCAATCACTATTATGTTTATTAATATAGTTAAATTCATTTTAAAATTATTAAGTAATTTTCTTAAATAAATAAGGAATTAGTTTTAATTAAAAAAATTTATTATAAGGTTTTATTTAAAAGTTATGTTTCTAAATTTTAGAAAATTAATTTTATAAAATATTTTTTTTTGAAATAATAATGTAAAAAATATCTTTTAGTAAATTTTTTATATTTTTCTAAAACGTTTCATTTCTTGATGAATAGTGAAAAATAAAGAATTTTAATTTCAAATTATATTTTCATTTGATTTATTAACAAAGTTAAATTATATTTTAAATTTTATATAAAGTAAAATTAAATAAATTATAAATCCATTAATCCAATTAATTTCATTGTAATTAGTTTCATATAGTATTTTAATATAAAAACTTTATAAACTTTTTAACATTTTCTCTTAAAAAATATTATGTCTCATTACATCCACAAGATTTATTTTGACATTAAATATTACCCTTGTATTAATAGAATTTGGAAAAATGAATTCCATATTTATAATCATTATAATTTATATTATCTAATAATTTCTTCATAATTCTTGCACAAAATGAATAGTGAGTGCAGTAAAAAGTAATTACCACGGTTAAGGTAAAAATGGGTTTAATGGGGGTTAAACTAAATTAATAAGTGTAAAAATGATCTATGAACTTGTCAAAAAAATATTTTCTGGAAATATTTCACCCATTCCTCTAAAGTTCTATAGTATCCCATTTTTACCCATTTGACATTTGTAAAATATGTGAGCACTCAATTCGTTTCAAATATACTAAGTGTGTTCTCTCCCATACTTATAAAAGGCTATCCATTATACTCCTCTATTCACACATTAAAAACATGTCATTTCATCAAATACCTACAATAATGACTTCTATAATTCCATCCTCTCATAATATAAGCCCTATTTGTGGAATAAAGAAAACTGATCAAGGACTTTGGTGCAAACCAATAGAACTTCCCCGAAGAAGCAGTAACATTTTTTCAAGAAGTGTTTTTATTTTATTTCTTCCACCAACTCCTCAAATTATTCATAAACCATTATTTTATAATTATCTTAGTATATTATATATATTTATATTTTATTATTTTCATTGAATAATCTAAATAATTTCCCTCTCCCATCAAACGGGTTATGAAATCATCCTTCGTGTGTTGACCATTACTATAAAACTGGGTTTATCTAGTACTAGGATTTATTAGTTCTATCTAAAAGTGATGATAAATGGGGGTAATTTATTATTGATACTAAAAAATAAACTATAAATTGGGGCCTTTATTAGTGCTAGGCAAATAACATTAATAAAGATCCTCGTTTATCAGTGATTGTTTTCTAGCGCTGATTAAGGGTATATTTCATTAAAAAATATATTTCATTAAAAATAATATATTAATATATAAATATATAAATATATATATAATATATATTTTAAATGTCTTTTTGAAAAGCCTAAATAGGCATTGGCACTTAATATATATGATATTTAGTAAAAATGGCTTATAAAATAAATAAAAAATAATATTATCTAACAATTTGATAATTATTATCTAGTAATATTCATTTAATAAATGTTTTATTACAAAAAACTAAATTAATTATCGAACAGTCTATAATATTTTGAAAACATGACTTGAACTTTGAACGACCAAATCTTTTGATCTGGGTGTCTGTTTAGGCTCTACCACATATGAAATAGAATCCTGTGGTGATCCGTATTCACTAGTGACTTTATGAAACCCCATGTCACATTTTTTGTGGCCAATGAAGGTTCATATGGCCTCTAAAAATGAGTTTTTTAGCAAGGGTATGTAGACTTTTTAACATTTGATAGAATTTTAGCCTCGTTTAAGGGGGCCTTATTGTCTTATTTTTTGATAGGGGAAGAATTTATTCCAAGGGATTACATTTATATAGATATTATGGTTTTAAAATTTTTTCATTTTTCACAATATAGTTTAATTTTTAATTAAATATATTCATATATTCATTTATTTACTTATAATAAATCAATTTTATAGAAACACATTTAAACATATTTACAAAAAAAAGAAATATATTTTAAAATACTAAAAATAAATTTTCATTATTCATTTTATTTAAAATAAAAAATTATCCATTTTATTTACATTATAAGATTCATTAATATGTATATGTATATACTTATAAGGGTAATGATTATATGTAATCATGTGGGTGTCAATAAACTAATATATATTTATATTTATATTTTAATATATGTAAATAAATATATATTTAAATAATTTTTTTTGTGTATCTGAGAAATATAAACATATAATTTTTTTTAACATATGTGTGTGTGTATATTATGAATATATATTATATATAAATGTATTTTAATAAACAAATCATTATCATTAAATATATTATATAAACTTATTTTACTGTAAATATTTATAAATACATTATAAAATATTTATATGTAAATATATGATTTTGTGTAAATATGTAATTATAAATATAAAAAAAACAAAACATTCATTAAATAGACAATAAAACAACATAATTCATTGTTAAAGGCATTCAAGTTACAAATGAGTGCTATGAGGATCAAATCTACGTTTGTGGAGGATACTGAAATTATGTAAAGTGCTGATAATGGGGGGGGGGGGCGCTCGGGTGAGTGGGTGAAAAGAAATGATAAATGGTTGTGAGAATAATTGGTAAATGGAGAGGATGGAGGAGTTATTAAAAGAAAAATTACACCTTTATCAGTGCTAAAAAACACTAATAAAGGGGGCCTTTAACATCGCCAAAAAATCCCTGATTAAGGCCCGATTTATTAGTGTTTTTAGCACTGTTAACAGGGGTTTTATCAGTGAATTTTGAGAGTGATGTTAAATTAAACCCTTGAACATATATTAAATTATAAGTGCTTCTATTGAGGTGATAAATCCCTTTACTAGTGATGTTAAAGGCCAAAATTATACTAGTGGGCGGACTACCGCTTTAGGAATCGATGTCATTTGTTTTTCCATTACCACCTCTCACAGTTGGGTAAGATGATGGATATAAAGTATATATATGATATTTGTGACATAATTATATATCTTAATTCATTATACGTTATATAATGTTTTTTACATTCTATTATGTAGGGGATACAATAATGTCGCTTCTGGGTACGACAAACTATCGCCCCATAAAGCGATGTGATTAGTTTTTCACTAAACCCTTTACATGGAAGGTAATAAGGGTAAAGATAATAATATATATGATATAATTGGAATAATTATGATATCTGTGACATATTTATCACTCTGAAAATATAAAATATCAGTTTCTTTCTTACCTTTTAACCCACCAAAAATTTGATAACGCAGTTCATGTATATGTAGACTACCACCTTTTCCAGTGACATGACTCTCTTTTCATCACAAAAAACATAGATGATATATATAAGTATATTTAATGAAAAAGTATGGAATATATTATATTATGATAATTTAGTAAAAGTCAAATATTACTTACCTCATTTCCATAATGATTTTTTAGAAATTGAAACGGTACTCATGCATACGTATAGCCAATCGTCTCCATGATCTTAACATACTCCGTTTCTCAAAAAAAATTAATTACTTTTAAGAAAAAAATAACTCATGTAAAAATATGATAATTATTTCATAATTATTCTTTTTTAGATTTTTAAATATCGACCTCTTCGATAATAGTCAACCTACAAAAGTCATTTGAGACACATAATCCAAATATGATCAAAACATCTAACATAAATTTAATCGATTAAGTAATTGTATACAACTCGATAATAAGTGAAAATAAAGTAATAATAAACTCCAAAATGGTTATCAATCATTTAAATAATCAAAATATTTTTTTTATTCAATTATATAAAGACACATGTAATAAGTCACATTTCAAGGTAAGGGACTTCAACTGAATTTTCTTTCATTAAGGAATATTTTGATGTTATTCGCCTATATTATTTTAAAAGGAATATATATATATACTCTTTGAATTGTTATATCATGGTTTTATTTATTATAATGGTATTTAAATATTTTTGTAATATTATTCATTCATGGTTCTTATGATTCAAATATTTTTAAGACAATAAGAGAGTTTTCTTTAAAAAAACATCTTTTATAGTTTTCTATCAAACTCACTTTCTCTTCTATGTCCATGTTTTTAAAATTATTTGATGAAAATTTTTATATGGACATGGAAGTTTTATAATGTACATTTTATGTATCTTTTTAAAATATTTTCAATTGTTTTCAAAATGAATATTTTTATGTGTTTTATACAGAACATTTTAAAAAAGGAAAAAATGTTCTATTCTTAATGTACATGACGAAAATGACTTTTTTTCCACCATGAAAATTATTTTATTTATATATTTCTCTGTAATATTTCATTTTTTAATTATTTTAAAACAACCTTTTCAATTTTGTATTATTTTATTGAATATAGATTTTCAAAAGAAATTGTTGTTTTTATATTGAAAATGCATTTTTAAAGAAAAATGGTATTTTGATATCCAAAAAGTGATTTGATTATGAGTATAAAAGAGTTTTTAATTTTTTTATGATGGAAAAGTGAAAGAATAAATTATTTTATTCATTATATTGTACTTTATCATTTTACTTGAGAAATTAGTGTGCCAAGACAGCATCGAGTGATCCCATTACCACTTATATGATGGGGAGGCCCAAATTACACTGAGTGAGCCCATTATAGCTTAAATATTGGGTTGAACTGGATAACACTCTAATGAATTAGAAAATGTTCCTTTTCATAATAAGAAAGAAGGAGGGTTTTAGAAATGTATTTCTCCTATGGATTTAGCTAGGCTTTTTCACTTCTAACATGGGTTTAAAATTAGTTTTGAATGTCATTCTATAAGTTACTGAGAAGGTTTTTAATTGCTTGATATGTTTTTTAAAGGATTTATTTGATAAAAACATATGTCTATTTTTTATATTAAATTATTTTATTTATTTATCTCAAATAAAAATTTTGTAAAGTTAACTATATATATTTTTTTTCATGTTTTTACTGAACTAACAATTTATTTTCTTTTTATATCCCTTACTGATATTTTTATGCTCATACCAATTTTTAAAATGTTTTTCATAGGATGGGTAAGGGAAATGATAATGTCAAATTAAAAATCATGGAGATTATTCTTGTAAATAAATAAAGTTTTTTTTAATGTTTTATATGGTGGAAAATTGGATACAAATATAAAGTCTTTGCTTTGTATTGTATTGTTTAGTAATGTGTGAGTTATGACCTTATTCTAGAAAAATATATACATAAAATGATACTCAATGTGAAAGAAAGTAATTTAATGACTAAAACCTAATAATGTTCATGGTTTTAGGTTGGGTCCTTATAGTTCGCATCATAAGATGGTTTAGGTAACTTATGAGTTTAGGATAATGTTAATATCATACCCTGGAAGGATTTTACCTTATTGTTAAGCTAAAATGATATACAATTTAAAGATAACCATATTGATTTATCTAAAATTATTCTATTTATAATGGTTTTCCATATAGGGAATAATGAATATATTGCAGGCAGGAACTAGGAAAAATATATCCTTCCAAATCTACATCCCAAGATAGTTGGAATCTGAATAGAATAATTTTTCGCAGTGATAGATCAGTTTATATAATCTATAAATAGTGTTGGTATCTATTCTAGTTATGAACCAAATATACCATGAATGAACAGGTCTATTATAGATAATTTCATGATGAAACTTCCCTCACAATTTAGTGGATCATCTAACCCTTTTGTATCTGAAGGATGGATTAATTATCCAGAAAAGATATTTTATGTTCAGAACATCAAAAGGTAACTTTTTCCATTTATTTTTTTGAAGTTGAATCTGATTGATAGTGGTATTTGGTTATGAATTTCATATAGAAATATGATCTTGATTGCATTGAATTAGAAATATATAAGGATGATTTCTTTGAGAAAAACTTTACTGTGGTTGTTGATTCCAGATGGAAAAAAAGTTCCTGGAACTAAGGAAAAAAATAAAGAATATTCTATACCTGTATATGAAGAATACTACACAAGATTATCTAGGCATGTGCTGGATTTTATTTAGGAAATTTATATAAAAATTAATATTTTTTACTCAAGGTTAAAACCATATTTATTAAAAGCATTGGATGAATTTGAATTTAAAATTTATGAGAAATAAGTTCATTGTAATGAGATATGTGAGTTGGATTTTGATGAAACGTATGTTCATATAGATGAAAATAGTAAGAAAATATCAAGGAGGTACGAAAAAGAGAAAAAACCATCTAATAATTCAGGAGGTAAGCCCCCAAAATGTTCCATGTTTGGAAAATGACATTTCAAGGAATGTTTGATGGGATATAGGAAGTGTTTTTGGTATGTTCAGTTTTACTATAGGCCTCTTGACTATAAATAAAAGTGTCCTAAACAACCATAGAATGTAGTTATTAATATAAATCCAATGGTGTGGTTTTTTAGTTACAATGAGTTGGGTCATTATTCTAACATGTGTCCAAATTTAGTTGCATAGGATCCAAATCATCATGATTGTAAATAAAAAGGTGTAGAAAAGTCATTTTCTACAACTACAATTGATGTTGGGCCATCAAATAAAGTGATGATAGGCATGTTACTTATGTATTTTTATTATAAAAATTCCATGTTTGACTATAGATCTTCACATTATTTCATTTATAGTAAATCCTCAAGTAAATCTGAAATATATCCTCATGATAGTATGATATAACTACTGGTGAAGACTCTAGGTGGAAGTACTAAAGAAACCATGATTTATATGAATCTTCATAATCTTTATAATGAGATGGTATTTTCTATATGTGACGTCACACACATGGATTCCACTAAATAGGTTCCCAGATACTAGTGGGCCACATGTCCTCAAGCGCATCTCCCAGAATTCTAGAGGCTGCTGACTAGTAGAAAGGGCCTAGGTGTGTCCGTGGGGAGACTATATCCTAATTACTAGAGTGTAGCACATCAGATGAATAATAATTGAGGTAAATAGCAGATGAAATAAAAGTAAAATGCAGAAGTAGACTAAATTGATAAATGGGAAAGGATAATAATAATTGAATCTACTAGAATAATTTTTGATGATATGTCATGTCACTAGAAAACTGGAAAACATGGATACATGACAACAAACATAACATGTTACTCAAAATAATAAAGTCAAAAGACTATCCTCACACCCTGAGCTCTGTCTTCGTCATTTCCTATCAATATCCATCCTAAACAGCAATAAATCTAGTTTTTGAATCGTTATGCTTCCCTTTATCAAAACCTTTATTAAAAAAATATGCCTTGGGTACCAAACGGTGCCCGGAGAGGGTTTGAGATAAATTTCTGTGGGCCACCACCATCGGTGTGTATAACATCCGTCCCATGTAATGGAAATGTAACAGTGTATAAGAATTCATATACAAGTAAAGAAGAACAATGTAACTAAATCCCCAAGTACCTAATTCAGCCTTCAGATCGTTTTTGAACATGTAACCAATTCATTATTTAAATATTACTAGTTTTTAAATAAGTCACATGTTATCAATAGTGAAGGTTAAAAGATGAAACATGCCCACCTGTAATGATATTTAATAATGAAGTTCCAAGGTGACAACAAAGGAAGTTGTAGACCTCAAGGGTTGCTGAATCAGTAATGAATGAAGCCTATCTAAGGGTAAGAGTGTAATTGATATTGTTAATATTTTCATGTCTTATTATATACTCCCTTTACTGATTTTATATGAAATGTGCATAATTTGTGTGAAATATTAATGTTTTAATATTAATTATAATTTTTGAGCATTTTTAGAAGTAGTCCAATTGAGTTAGTTTAATGTTTTAATAATACCTATCCCTATAATGATCCAAATTGTGTGGTTCTTCTTTTTTAGGATTTTCCCTTCAATATAAAACATATCATTAGAAGGTACCGTGAGCCAATTCTGCCATTTGAAGGGTCATATGGTCCTCACAAACAAGACCAAAGAATCTGTGAACAAACTGGACCAGCCTTGAAGATTGATTTACTGGGATCAATCCAGAAGTCCAAAAACATTAACTCTCCACAATAATTCTGGGGCTACTACATTTCATCTTGTATAAAAATTTCAAGGTCCCAAACCAATTACAAGGGTCCCAAATGAAGCTTTGAAGTCCAGCCCACCATTCTGGACGAGAATTAAAATCAGTACAGTATTCATGACATATCTCATAATGTAAGCATCAAATCGAGCTGAGAGTTTTCATTGTGAAAGATGAGATATAGGCGGCCGATTGTTTTGAAGAACCCATTCGTATTTGAAGGCATCCTCATATTCAAAAACCCTTTCACATTATGGACTTCAAAAAGACTGGATTGAAATGGACAGTTTTACTTTGTTTAATCAACCGGACATAACGTTTGCTCCTTAAGTCCACATGACTCCAAATTTTGAGATTAGTCGTACAACGTTATTATCTACAACTTTTAAGAAGGATCTTTCTCGAGATTCGGCTGTCATGATGTCTCTATCTGCGAGGCAAGTGGAGGGGTATTGCTGGAATGTAAACAGTCCACTCCTTGGGCTATAAATACTCTCCCCTTCTCTCCTTGGGAGGGGTTGGAATTTAAGAAGAGAGGAGAACATATTGGCACGACCAAGGCCTTTCAAAAGGCTTGGGAGTATCTTTCATACTCAAGTTTTTACTTGAGAGACCTTTCCTCATCTCTTTTTTTTCACTTACTTTTGTGTTATTCATTTTTGTAATTTTGTAAGTCCTTTCTTTTGTAATTCTGTTTTAATGCAAGTTTTTTCTTCAATATCTCTTATTCTCCTCCACCTTCTGTATTTGAATATTAATGTTATTAAAATAGTTTAAATTCAGTTAAATATCCTTCCCTTATTTTTCTTCCACATTCAATCAAAAATCTATTTTTAATTAGCATCATTGTTCGTGTGTGTGTGTTCGACGTACCACTCTTTTCTAATCCCATTATTTTTCTTCTCTTATTAATTTATAATCATAATAATTATAACCAGATTATTAAACACCCAAATTTATGAGTAAATATCTCATTGGGGTGAGTTATAATTTAGGTATGTTAAGTGATTGAGAGCTTCTGCTCGATGAATTTTCTTTGAATTAACATTGTGTATGTTGGACTTAACATGTCATGGATTAATGACTTGTTTTGTTTAACATGTGGTTTCCATTGATTATTGGAACAATAAATACACCACCATAAATAAGATCTGATTGAGATTATTACCTTAAGTTAAGTTAAGGCTTGGTTTAAATCCTTAACACTTAGGAATTCTAATCAACATCATCTTGTGACATGGGTGTTAATTTAAATGCAATGTAAAGAAAAGCTCAAGGATATCACAAGCTTAACTAACCTAATGAAGAACTCACCCAATCATTATAAATTTTTTAAATCAATCATAATAAATTAGTCATTTCAATTAAGTTCTGCAAACAAACCCCCCCAATCAGAATACAATTAACTAAAAACAATCGACTATTACGAAGTACCATCGCTGAGGATTCGACCCGAGTGCTGCTATACACATTAGCAGAGCACTAGAACTTTGACCAGTCGATAGGCGACAATCGGCCGTGCGTTTCAGTAATACAACGAGCATAGTTTAAGGCATTTCACAATAAGATGCCTACAAAGTCCAAAGAGTTCATCCAAGGTAAAAAGAGGATAAGAAACAACTGGTCCTGATAGGATTTGACCATGGAACCTACTTGTTGATGATGGATCCAAGGATTATATACACGGAATCCTATAATACTATTGAAGGTATCCTATGTTTCCATACCATGAATCAGTGAACATACAAGAGTTGGGTTCCAGGTGGGTCTTAACCAAAGCAAACTGCATCCTTGAATCAAAAATTGGTTCCCATGTTCTCAAGCCATTCCCTATAAAATTTAAGGTTATCTCAAGTCATGACACTCATATTTGATAATGATATCATGTAATATTTTCTACGTTTCATTCCATTAACTTTCATTAGTGTGACGAGGCTAATTGATCATGCAACCATTAAATCAAGTCTTAATAAACGTATAAGTATTTTTTGTTCAATACTTTCCTTTAATTAGTGTAACAAGGCCAAGTAGCAAGAAACCATTTATTTAATACATTTAAGTCATTTTTAAGAGTCAAGGTCCACTTTACTAACTTCCATTAACATGGAAATTGGTTATATGGACATGAAACCTATTAATCAATTACATTTAAAAAGGCTAAGTCATGTACTTAGTATAATTACCAATTTCCATTTCACATTTAATTACCAAATAGAAGCACTTACCATAGGTGGTTAAAGTGGTGAGAAGACATGGTACTTTCCTTTATGCAATTCAAAATTTAAATCAATCCATTTAACATAGAAAAGCTTAACCATATAATGGTCAATCCAAGGCACACATGAACAATGACTCAAATGTGTCAAACAAATAAAACGAAAATTATGGAAAAACATCCTACATGGGTTGGATGGAGTTGTAGGTGTAACACTAACAACTAATCACATGTCAGGAAATATCATAACCATACGTCTCTATTGATTATAAGCATGCTAAATAAATTCAATAAATGACACCCAATGATATCAGAGGGCCCCACACGATAACTCCAAAATAAACTTACATGATGGATGAGTTATAGACCATCCAACTTAGGGTTGAAAAATTATCCTCGTCTAGTATTAACCCCTAATTTGGCTTGGAAAAGATTAGATCTGATAAAAAGGTAAAAACACTTACTCCTTGATAACTAGGTTGAGAGTAAGAGATAAGAAGAGCAGATAAAAAGTACTCAAGTACTTACCGTTTCACATCTAATGTAATGAAAAAAATCTAGAACAGGTCCCATATGAAGGTGATCTCTAGATTCCTAGCATAGGCCATAAAAGATGTCCAAAATAAGAGAAAATGGAATTCAAGTTGCTGGAAAATCATATAGGAGGAAAGAGGATGTCAAATTAGATAATTAAGTGTAAAAATATAAAATTAACCCAAATTTTTCCTATGTACAGTTTTTTCACATGCTTTTCCAAATCATCCCCTAACCATGCATCAGAACCTGTAGGAAGGGGTGTACCATGTAGTTATTCCACAATATTTGGGAAACCGTGTGCCAACCGTGCAAGGTGGATCTACTCGAAAATGAAGACTATTAACATGGTTAGGTCTAACCATGATCCCTACCCACACAGTTTACTATAACCATGTGACTTGGCCATTTTCCCTAAGAAATTGGGTTCTGGGATATGACCAATCCCCAGACACCCTTGGGACCATCGCTATCTTAAAAGGTATCCATTTTGTGTCCAAAATAAATAATTAGACCAAGATTTAAAGGATCCATACCAAGGGGAAAAATCGGGTTCTCACTATCTTCCCCCCTTAAAATAACTCATCCCCATGTTAACCTTCCAAGGGCAGTGAAACATTTTCTAAGAACAACACTAGAATCTTGGCAAATACGTCGTCCTCCCACTCCAAAGTCTCATCCTGCACATAGATGTGAAGCCATAACACCCTTACAAGAGGGACAAACCAGGCTTAGAGAGACTTCATGCTATGGTTAGTGATGTGTACTACTCTTAAAGTTAGAATCAACATCTAACTCAACTTCCTTAGGATCAAAGGTGTGAGATGGGTCAACCTGATATTGGAGAAGATGTAAAACATGGAAGATGTCGCGCATGGAACAATACCTCTGAGGTAGTATCATCTGAAAAGATATCATCACGAATCTCTATAGAATCTCAAATGGACCTACATAATGATTAAATTACTTCCCTTGCTTATTTAACCATCCATTACCTAGCCTAGGGGATACCCAAAGGAAAACATGATCCCTAACCTCAAACTCGAGAGGTCGTCTGCAGTGATCGATATAAGACTTCGGTCTAGATGGAGTAGTAGTCATACACTTCATGAGAAGCTTATCCTACTCCAAAGTCTCCTGACTGAGATGAGGACCAAGTAAGGATACCCCACCTACCTCTATCCAGCATAGTGGCGTACGACATGGCCTACCATATGGGTTCTGAGAAGGATCCACATTAATTATTTCCTAAAGGCAATTTTTATATAAGATCTAAAACGAGAGGGATATGATTCTCCCAAGAACTACCAAAATCATGGACACAAGCTCGGAAAATGTCCTCTAAAACCCATATCATCCATTCTGATTGTCCATCAATCTGAGGGTGAAAGGATTTGATAAGATGAACCTATGTACCCATAGATTACTTTAAAACCTTCCAGAACTGTGATGTGAAATGAGCATCCCTATCCAAAATAATATTATGAGGGGCCATGTGTAGTCAAATGATCTCTTGAACATAATTTATTCCCAGCTCATCAACTGGGAAATTTTCCTGAATAGTAATGAAGCAATCCACTTTTTTTAGTCTATCAATGACAACCCATACAATGTCGCTACCTCTAGGTGACCAAGGTAACCCAATTTCAAATTACATGGAAATGTATTCCCATTTACATTCTGGGATTGTAAGAGGATGTAACAAGGCTATAGGTATCTACTGCTCCACCTTCACCTACTGATAGGTAGAAAACCTAGTGATGAAGCCTGATATCCGACATTTCATTCCAGGAACCCAATATTAGAGTTTAATATCTTGATACATCATGGAGATACCTGGATGAACTTACCACTAAAAAGCATTGGAATCATGCATCAATTCACCTCATTCATATGTAGAAACCCAGACACATCCACATATGTGTAGGGTGCCATCTCTATCCACAGAAAAATGTGGAGGTGGGCCCGCTCCTGATATAATCTCATAGAGAACCAATCCCCCAAGATCTGAAAATTATCTACCCATTAACTTCTCATAGAGAGAATAGGTGATTGTCAAAGATGAGAGGTAAGATATCTCATGACTATCATGAAACTATAGATGCATCTCAGAGAAGAGGGACATTAACTTCCATTCATGACCGGCTTCCGATACTTCATGTGCATGAGTTTTTTAAAATTAGTACATTCACAACTACATTTTCCTTTCCTGGCATATAGGAAAACTCAAAATCAAAGGATTTTAGATATTAGACCCATCTCCTCAGTGTGATGTTCAAGTCACACTGTAAAAAGATATATTTGTGGCTCTTGTTGTAACACCCCAAGATTCCACGATACGCTTCTCTATGAATAATACAATAGCGTGTGTTGTACACAACTTCGAGGTCTAACACACACCACAACCAATAAAACTAGCCGTTATGAATTCTAATACCCACTTTTTGAAATTTTATAAATTTTATATTTCAAAATGGACTTCATTTTAGGATTCGGAATATCAAAATTATCCTAGAGTGAATTTTTTGGAATTTTTTCTGAAAACTTTCAATTTTTGATGAATAGTGAAAAAACACTAAGTTATAGTATAAAACAGAATTTTTATTTAAATAATTATTTATTTCATTCAAATTTATTTTAGGTAAAAATAAATACATAATATCTATATAATTTTAATGTAATTCACTGGATTCAGTTTATAATAGTTTTAGATATATAAAACTTTTATTGAACTTTTCATCGTCTTTTACCCATCTCTTAGGAGAATTTGCAAATTCACATAAAACTTAATTTTACCACTTCTGTGAGTGGAATTTCTAAAATCTAAGAGACACGGTTAATATCAAGGAGTAAAATGTGGTTCAATAAGATAAAAATAATTTTTGACGAATAGTAACTTTTTACTTTTATTTACCATGGTTGAAAGTAAATAGTGTAATTAAGGGTAAAAATGATATTATTATTAGCCTAACACATGTCCTAATTCCATTGGATAAGTATAATTCGACCAAAAACAACCTTAGGAATAAAATATGAACCTCTTTGGTCCACTTGGATTAGATTAGGACATTTATTATTATTTAATTCAAAGAAGAGTTTAAAGAGATAAAATCAAAGTTAAATAACTAAAAAAATTTTAATATAGGGTTATACACAAGATAAATTTTATTATAAAAATTCATTATAAATATAAAGAGATTTTCTACATAAATATATTTTATTTATAATTTTTAGACATTAAATAATTTAATTTATTTATGACACAATGGTGATTCGGTAATTACCTAATTAATGAAATATTAAAATAATTGATATTATAAATATCCAAATAAATGTAATTTGAGACTTTTTATGAATTACTATAATTTTATAGGTTAATATGACATGTTAGGATTGATTAAAGAAATGTATTTTTAATTAATAAAGTTGGTAGAACCTTAACAAAAATCAATTATTAAATAGTGTCAAAATTGACATAATGGAGTATTTAAAAAAAATATTATATTATTAATTGATATTCTATTCCTAAAAATATAAGGTTCGGACATAGGACTTATGTAATGATATGTGTATCATTAATGAACCACTTGGGGTTCTCTTGGATGTATATAGTAAGTTTATTAACTATATAATATAAAAATACAAATTGACATGGTGAATGTCAAACTATTTAACTAAGAGTTAAATATAAATGATAAGGTTAATATAGTGACCCAAACCTGTCTAAAATCTATTGGTTGAAATTATTTCGAGCCATACCAACCTTATCCTCGAAATAAGTCACTTTTGATCCATTATAAACTGAATATGAATTTATTATAAAATAATATTTTAAGTTTTTCCTAAGGTGCCCCTCACCCCTCTTATAAAAGGGAACTCCCCCTTCTCTCAAATTTACACCTTAAAAGACTTTTGCCTCGGACAAACCCTTCCAAAATAGTCTCTCAACATCCCTAAATTCAACATAGAGGCCTTAGTTTTATCAGAAAGCCAACCTAAGGAGCCCTTTTGATCAAATCAAAAGGAAGAACCCGAAGAAGAGGTAAAAATCTCACCACCTCTTTCATGTTCCTTTCTTCTTCCACTTCATTGTTATTTGTTGTTTCCATTATAAGATAATAACTCCAGTATCTTATATAGAATTTAATGTTATTATAAATATGGTACAACCAAATTCGTTATTCTATCCATCCCTTGAATGACATGTCACCATACGTGTGAACGTACGGCTTACCGTCTCCACGTCATGGTGTAATTGTTATTCAATACATTATTATTTGGAAGGGTATAATAATGATGTGTAATTCATGTAAATAATAAATATAACATGATAATTATTCTGTATATATGACACACTATCTAATAATATATTATTTTAATATCAAAATAACGATATTGTCGCTCGTGCGTACGTACATACTGCCGTCTCCACGATGTGATAAGATTCATTCCCCAACGTATCCATTCAAGACTAATTTTCATTTGATGATTAAAAATAATTTTTAAGGACTTGATATCATTTTGGATATGAATAAGATACAACCTATGGATAAAAACACGTCTTATGTAACAAAACATATAAAAGAAAATGATTAAGTGAACTCCCGAAATGATGATAATGCTAAAATATTATTAACAAAGAAATATTAAAAGATTATATATGATATCATATTTATGTATATGTTTTTTGTATAATTTAATTACAATTATTTAACTATTATACCAGAGTTTAACCTACCCTTGACCAAGGAAAAGTACAAGGTAAGGGTTTATTTCACAATCTCTTCATTATCCGAGGTTGTTTATACGTAATTATCTACTGGGACCTCTTTATCATCCACATCCATGTTTCCTAAAAATATATGTCAAAACATTTATACTATTTACTAGAAAATGGGTTAAAGTTATTTATACCCTTATGTGTTTTGAGAGGAATATTTTCTTCATTTTCCAAACAAGGTACTTTTTGACCTTTTCCAATAATTTAAGGTAAGAATGTTTTTTTAACTTATACGATGGGTGCAGCTATTTTCCGCCGTTATAACATCATCTAAGCTTCCAGTACAAGCTTATAAGAATATTTTCAAAATAAATTTTTTCTTTATAATTATGTGACTCTTAAATGATTTCAAAATATAAAGTGATATTTCTTTAAAAAGGGTTTTGATTTAATCTATGTCAACATCCTTTGATGGATTTTAAGTTTATTTTAAGTGGATTTATTATGATACAAAACTTCCATATTGTATTGAAAGTTTTGTGATATGTTTGACTATGGATGTGCTATTTTTATACCATTCATGGTTTATGGTTAAAATATTGACATTTTGTATGCTATTTTTAATACGAACGTTTATGATATGTTTAAACTTTTTCATATGAGGAATGTATTGGACTTAGTAAGTGACAGGTGGAGCCCGCTACAGCTCCTTGATGCATTGGTAGGTCTCATGAGACAACTAGATGTGGAAATGGCCGAGGCCCTTTCCCAATTTGATTTGTGGTTTTGGCCGAGGCCTTAATCATTTTTAGACATCTTGGCCGAGGCTATGAAAAAATGTTTCAGAATGTACGACATTATACATTTACTCATTATCAAAATAATATTAATGGTTCATGTGGTCATTCGACTAGTAGAATACCAATGATTATGTTTTATGATGGAATTATTTACTCATCTCATATTACTTCCATAAAAGTATTCTTGTTTATTATTGGTAAAGGCATGTGGTTTCAATTATACCCCATGCTTAATATTTATGTTATCTTCCTCTATATTTCTTACCCTTACTGAGCATTTGAGCTCACCCCTTTCTTATGTTCAATTTTCCTAGGATGTGAAGAATTTAGTTATGAGGGACTTGCAGGCATTATTTAGGAGGCTTGGATGTTTCCAATGGAATAAATTCGTGGGGTATTTCTTTTCAAGTTGTAAAGTTAAACTTATGTATGAATATTTTTTTCCAATAATACTAAACTGATCGGTCTTTTGAGACATGATTTCCATGTGATCATGCCAATGATATGTAATAATGCACTCACTCTGGGTAATTGGGGTCGGGGTGTTACACTTGTGGTCCATGTACACCACAAATCACTCTCCAAAAAGATAGTATCTCGAGAAACATAAGGCATGAAAACTGCTATTAGATTGAGGCTATGTGTTGGGTAATTTCCCAAATGAGCCTCAACTATTGAGATCCATGTGAAATGACTCTATCCTCTTGCATCATCACAGCTCCTAAGATGATGCCTGATGAATCAAAGAAGATAATATAACCTCTTCTAGACTCTGGCAGAATCAAAATAGGTGCCAAGACAAGAATCCCTTTCATCTTCTCAAAGGATTTATCACATTCTTCGGATCATAGGAACCCAAAAAACCTTATTTATATGGACATTAAAAGGTGAATTAAGACATGATATGTCATGTATGAAACACATGCGATATTTACCCTACAACAAGAAACTTTGTATATCAAACACGTTCTCGGTATGCTCCTAGGAAACTATAGAACTAACATTTTATGGGTCAACAGACACTTCTAATCGCAATATGATATGAACCAAGAAGTGAACATTATCGATCTAGGAGTAGAACATAGAAGTATTATCATAAATTTGATTCTCTTTTAGTGTACTTAGAACAATGTCAAGGTTCTTTTCATGGTCTCTACGAGTATGAGAATACAACAAGATGTCACCCAAAAAAACCCTGAAAAAAAAATCCAAATAGGTATGAAAATATGTATTCATTGGATCAATGAAATTGGAGATCACATTCATAAGACTGAATGACATAACAAGGTACTCATCCAGACCATACCTTCTATGAAAGGCTCTACAAGTTTTTTTGATGACCTTAATCGCACTTGGTGATATCCCAACCTTAATTCGATATTAGAGAAGATCATCTCTCCTTGGAGATGGTTGAATAGACCATCTATTTGATTTCGTGGATACCGTTTCTTGACCATAAGTTGGTTCCACCTTCTGTAATCCACACATAGATGTACGGTTCCATCCACCTTCTTAGCGAAAGCACAGAAAGACGCTAGTGGATGTATTGTGATATATAAAACATTTGACATCTAGATCCTCTAAATTCTATTTGATTTCCTAGAGAACAGTAGACTCCATCCTATATGGAGGAATGGACACTAGATATCCACCCTTAATAAGCACAATTGTAAACTATACCTTTATATTAGGATGTAAGCTAGAAAAATAATCAAGAAAGGCATCCCTAAAATGATCCACTCCTAGAGGGAAATTATCTTGAATTAAATCCTGATCCTCCATGAATATATTTTCAATTTTGGAGGTCACACAACTATTCCCTTGATGCTTTGGTCTTGATCTACTGTCCTGGACATCCCACTCACCCATATGTAGATAATTTCTACCATCTTGTGATGTAAAAGATACCTTTTAGCAAAATTAGTCTACCAAATCATGATGTTCAACCAACCAATCCATCCCAAGAATGACATCGAAGCCCGTAATCTTGAGAACGAGGAGGTTACATAATAAAGGGTAACTGTCTACCTCAAGGGGACAATCCGTACATTGGCGTATACCCTCTGATTACAATCATAACGATGTATCTATGGACATTACACCATAGTAATATTGTATCTCCAGTATAAACCATTCTATAATATATATAGAGATAAAGGATTTCTAAGAACCTATATCAAATAAAACATATACTATAGTAGATACAAATAGAATAGTACCTCGTATTGTAGATGGTCCCACAACCTGATCCTCGAGTATCGCCTGTAGTGCATGCAACTAGCCTAATCCATGAACCTACACAATAGCTAGAATAACATGATTATACTACTCAATTGTCACTGCTAGTGATTAGGGGTCTAGATACCATGACCATGACCTTATCCTCAGCTAGTCTTGTTGATTCTATTCCAACTCCCCGCCTAACATGACACAAAAGAACCCACTTCTGAAGGTGGAGATGGTTCTGATCATTTTCTACTCGAAGATGGTGGAAAGGCGCCGAATAATCCTTGAAGGTCCCCAATTTGGCCACAGGACCAAAATTCCATTGGGTCTCTATAATAATGAGGCTTTATGTTCCCCTATCGTCCACACTATCGACACACCATGGAGTTATCAACACTGGTTCTCTGGTTGTCACTTCCTTGAAGAGTATCCTTAAGGGAACATTTCCTGACACTAAAAAAATAATAAATTTACAAAAAATTAATCCTATATTCCTGATGCTATTTCCATCCCTCAGCTTGTGCTCAGTGGTAAGATCCTAATTGAATATTTCAGAAAAAGTAGGTAGTCGAAAAATAATCACCTAATTACGAATGTCATATTGAATCCCATTCTCAAGATATTTAGCATATAAAATATCATCACCAGCTAGAAGTGGGGAAACCATTATAACTTATGGAAATATGCTGAATACTCCATAATTGACATATAAACCTACTAAATATGCAAGAAGTCTCTAGATCTTTCAACTTGCAGTGTTTGAGGAAAGAACTAGTCATAGAAGGTAGAATGAAAATAAACCCATAACATACCCTGATGATGACTATCCTGGGTAACCACATCCCAACAGTGCTTGGATAAATCTCATATCATGTATGTGGAAAGTTTTACCCTCCACTCTATAGGCATCTCCAGATGATCAAAGATAGGAAAGGTAGCCTCTATCCAAGACTCAACAGCCTATGGACCACTTTTCCCTTTGAAAGAAGGAGGATATTGTTGTTGGAACTCGCAAGGTAGATCATCCATCATAGGTGAAACTCATGGAGCACCATGCATGGACTTCATTAGACGTAGGAAACTATCACAAACATGGGAATAAGTTCCACAATCAGGTATAGAATGCGGTACCTCATGTTTCACTCTTGGTGGTAAGACTGGTACCTTAAGGACCACTATGTCTAGAGCATGATCGTCTCCACCTTCCTGGAGTACAATATAAGGACATCATGGTGACATTGGTGTATATATTCCAGGAACACGCCTCAGAAAAAGCTTAAATTTGATAGATATAAACACTTATAGAAGCTAAAAAGGAAGGTATCACTACCCAAGATATACTAACCCAACTACCCGCTTAGATGACCATGTACTGGTAAGTGTTCAATTATAAGTTTCATTTAATTTTACATTTAATTATGAGGTCCACTCCTTTACCTTTCATAAACATGGCAAGGGGGATATGGATGTGTAACCATTTCATTTTAGATGTCAAATTTCTCTTTATAATGGATATTCATTCCCATTGAATTTTTTCTCTTACACCTTTTCACTTAAAATGAAACCCATTTATTTTTCTCATAATGGATATACTATATAAATTACTCATCCTAACCCATGAGGGCCCATACTCCTCCTAACCTGAGATGTGCAATCACTCAATCGCAACCAAGAAATATCGCAGGCATTAGTTAACTATCACAACATCACTCAACAATAACAGGCATATCAAGAAAATCAAGTAGTGAAATACAACTATATGGAAGAGAAATATGCATGACATGTGAAATTTAGGTACCTATATGATGCATGTAAAAATGCTTCTTGACCTTATCTCATCAGGACAAGGATAAAATAAAATATCAATAATAATAATAAAAAAACACCACATATCATGTGTGTCACCAAATGGTAAAATGATAACAACTATAATAGAAAAAAAAAGAACAACAATGGTATTTCAGGCAACTCAGATTTTACCCTGAACATTGGTTCATGACGCCCAAGAATGGCTTATGACCAATTAATAATAATTCATATTCTCAAATATGTTGTCTCCAAATATCAAATCCAGAAAAGAACCCCTTTAATACCACATTGTGATGTCCTAGACCCAGATGCCACATAATAGGTTCCTCGAGCCTGGTGGGCCACATGGCCTCAAGCGAATCTCCCTGAATGCTAGAGGCTGCCGACTAGTAGTGAGGGCATAGGGTGTGTCTGTGGGGAAACTATACCCTCATTAATAGAGTGTATCATAATTTATATATAATAAAAAATGTAAATAGAGGAAGAAATATAAGTAAACAATGAAAGAAAACTATAGTAATAAATGGACATGGATAAAAATAATTGAATCAATAGAAATAACTGATGATGATATGTCATGTCATTAGAAAACTGGAAGACATGGATACCAGATAGCATGCATAACATGTCCCATAAAACTATAAATGAAATTAAAATATTACCCTAAGAATACCAAGCTTTGGATTGGTCATCTGTTATCAAGATCCATCCTAAACAGAAAGTATTCAAGTGTTCGAAGCTATAAGCTTCCCTTTATCAACACCTACATTCACATAATCTACAGTGGGAACAAAAGGTTTCTTGTAGAGGGTGTGAGATAAATCTCAGTGGACCACCACCAATAGTGTCTATAACATATTTCTCATGTACTGAAAATGTAACAGTGTGCACACATGCATATATAAGTAAAGCAGTACAATGTAACTAAATAACCAAGTACCTGATTCAATCCTCTAATGGGGTCCGAACATGTAACCAATTAATTATTTGATTATTATCAGTTTATAAATAAGTCACTTGTTATAAATAGTGAAGGTATCAAGATGTAATAAGGAACCCTATAGTGATATTTAATAATGAAGTTCCAAGGTAACAACCTAGGTAACGTAGACCTCAAGGGTCACTAACATAGTAATGACTGTAGCCTAGAAAAGTGTAAGAGTGTAATCCAAGGAGAATAGTCCATGTTATTCCACAATAATATGCCTACCGATTCCAAGGATTTTATCCAAGGTAAAACGAGGATAATCAATAAGTAGGCCTGATGGGATTTAACCATGGAACCTAATTTTCAATGCTGGATCCAAGTTGTGTATCTAAGGCATCCTGTAATATTATTGAAGAGATCCTATGGTGTCATACCAGGAATCCAAAAAAATACAATAATTTGGTTCCAGGTGGGTCTCAACAAAAAAAGTTGCATCCTCGATTCAGAATGGGGTTCCTGAGTGCTCAAGGCATTACCTATAGAATACAAGGTGTGCTAGAGTTAGGCCAATTCTATTTTATAATGATGTCATGTAATATTTTTTATGGTTTAATCCATTAACTTTAATTAGTTTAATTAGGATAATTGAGCATGAAACCATTAAATCAAACCTTAATTAATCAATAATACCATTTGGTTTAAACCTTTCCTTTCATTAGAATGACAAGGGAAAGTAGCATTTAACCATTAATTTAATCCATTTAAGGATTTTCAAGAGTCAAGGTCCACTCTACTACCATCCATTAACTTAGTAAGGGGTTTTACAAATATACAACCTATTTTTCAATTACATTTAAAAGTCTAAGTCGTATACTTATTATACTTTACAATTTCCATTTTACATTTAATTATCAAATTGAACCACTTATATTACGTGGGTGAAGTGGTAAGCACACAAGGTACATTCCATTATGAAATTCAAAATTTAAATTAATCCCTTTAATATATAAAATATTACCCTTAAAAGGTTCAAGCCAAGTCACACAGGAACGATGGCTCAAATGTATCGAAACAATGAAATGAAAATTATAGAAAAACATCTTACATGTTATGGGTAGAGTTATGGATGTATCCAATAAGAACTAATAATATATTTGGAAATAGAATAATCATATAGTTCTAATAATTATAATATTTGAATATAAATTCAATAAATGACACATGATAAAATCGGTGGGCCCCACATGATAAAATCGGCGGGCCCCACATGACTATTCCAAAATCAACGAACTTAAAGGATGAGTTATAGATCACCCACCTTAGGATTTTATAACTTTCCTCATATAGTATTATCCTATAATTCATCTTGGAATAGAGTATATCTGAGAAAAGGGTAAAAATGATCACACCTCGATAACTAGGTTAAGAGTAATAGAGATGAATAAAATCATAAAATGATTCGAGTACTCACTATTGCACATCCAACGCGATGAAAAAAATATCGAATGGATCCTGGATGAAGTATAACTCTTGATCCCTAACTCAGGCCTTCAAAAATATCCAAAATGATATAAAATGGAGTTCGTCCCACTAGAAAATCGTATAGGAGGAAGGAGGAGGTTAAATAAAATCCTTAAGGGTAAAAATGTAAAATTTACCAAAATTTAGCCTATGCATGGTTTGTCTACACGTTTTCCAAACTGTGCACCAACCATGCATGGGGAACTATAGGAAGGGGAATACCACATGTTTATTACACACTGTTAGGGAAACTGTGCGCCAACTGTGCGAGATGGCTCTGCGGGAAAATGCATACCATTGCATAGTTAGATCTAAACCTGTGCCCTACCCTCACGGTTTAGTCTAACCATATGAAAAGGAAACTTTTCCTAAGAAGTTGGGTTTTGAGCTCTAAAAAATCCTTATAAACCCTTAGGACCTTCGTTAACTCAAAAGGAATCCATATTGGGTCCAAATAATAAATTAATTTAAAGGATCCATACCTAAGTGAAAACCCAACTTATTACACTCTAAAATTTTTTGAACTCACCATAATAGAGTTTTATATCATTATTAGTATAGATTGGATATTATTTTATCATGATAAGATAGATTTCAGAGCTATGAAATTTGTGTTCAATGATTTCATTCCTTTGATGACTTACCAAGAAGATGAGAAATTCATTAGAGATGGGAGTGAAATTTAACTAGCGCATATTGTCTAAAATAAAGAAACTATTCAAATTAGTGATTTTCTAGTAGAAAATTAGTAGATGGATGTATTTCATCATGATTTTACCGGTGTTTTTCCTGACTGAGAGGTTGAGTTAATGATTGACTCAATACACGAGGATATGACTATTTATAAACTACCACCTAAAATGGATCAAGGGAAACTTTTAAAATTGAAAAATAAATTAAAGGAGTTATTAGATAAATGTTTCATCTGACCTAGTACTTCTCCATGGGGTGCTCCTATTTTTTTTAAAAAATAATTATGGGTTGATAAGATTTTTCATTCACTATATATCCTCGAATAACATCATTTTTAGAAATATGTATTCTTTACCTCAAATAGATGATTTGTTTGAACATGGACAAGGGGATTAGTATTTTTTGAAGGTAAACTAGAGGTTCAGGTACCATCAGTGGAAATTGAAGAAATCAAATATTCTGAAGACCGCATTTCAGATTAGATGCGGGAACTATTAGCATATATTTATACAATTTGAGTTTCCTAATTCACCTTATCTATTTTTGACCTTATGAATATATTTTTCATGTGTTCTTGGAAAAGTTTATGGTTGTGAATATTGCTGAAATTTTGGTGTATAATAAAATTGAAGATGAACATGAGATACATCTAAGGATTTTTTTGAAAACCTTAAAAGAAATAAACTGTATGAGAAATTTAGTATGTTTTAATTTTAGTAGAAACAATTTTATTTCCTTGGATGTACTGTTTTTAAATATGGAACTACTATTGAACCCGCTAAAACATTAGTTATCAAAGAATGGATAATAACCAAAAAAATCATAGAGATTCATATTTTTCTTATATTATTGGGTCACTATAGTTATTTTTTGAAACCATTTCACGTTTTTCTAGCCCACTAACTAAGTTAACTTGAAAAGGAGTTAATTTTATCTAGAAAAAACAATGTTATGATTATCTTTAGGAACTAAAAAGATTATTGGTGAATTCTCTAGTTTTGGTCCTACCTTCCAGAAATGGGGAATTTTCATCTACAATGATGCTTCATTTAAAATAATTGGATGTGTCTTATTATATAATAATTAGGTAATTTCTTTTTCTTCACATCAGTTGTAACCTCGTGACAAAAATTACCCTACACATGATTTGGAATTAGTTATTGTGTTTTTTTATTTAAATATTTAGAGGCCTTATTTGTATAGATTAAAGTGTGAAATATATGATGATCACAAATGTTTGAAATATATATTAACTCAAAATAAATTGAGCATGAGATATAGAAGGTGGACGAAGCCAATCAAGGATTATGATTTCATAATTCATTATCATTCTTGAAAATCAAAAAAAGTGGCCGATTCTTTGATTCAAAAAAAAAAATTATTCATTAACCACGTTATATTTGGAATCTAACCATTTAGTTAATGGATTGATTAATTTAGGCCTAAATGTTGTGGATATAGGAACATACTCTTTTTTGTTTTATATTTTAGTGTAGTAAACTTTGTTGGAAAGAATTAGGAAAGATCCAAATGAGGGTAAATCGTTATAGGAAAAGGTAGAATCCATTAAGAAGGGTAAGTTACCTCAATTTAATACTTATGAAGAAGGTGGTTTAAGATTTAGAAAAAATTATATGTGTCTTGTGTTTCCAAGTTGAGGAAATAGTTTTTGAGTGAAGCTCATAGTTCTCTATTTTCTCTTCATCCAATTAGCACTATGATGTACAAAGACCTATAAGAGTATTACTGGAGGGATTAAATGCAAATAGATATTAATTACTATAAAATCAAGTGTTTTTATTGTTATTATGTTAAAAAATAATTAAAATTACTAAAGGGTATGCTTTATCCTTTTATAGTTTTGGAGTGGAAATGGGAAAAATATATTAATGGATTTCATGGTAGTATTGAGAAATACTTGTCAAGGTAATAATATGATTTGAGACATTATTGGTTGATTAACTAAATCTTCACATTTCCTTCAAAATTGAGTTAAAATATATTTAGATAAACTTTCTTGAATGTATCTAAATTAGATAATTAGGTTGCATGGAGTTCCTATATCCATTGGATTAGACAATTCTTCTAAGTTCGCATCTAATTTTTTTAAAGGTCTTCATAATTCATTGGGTATTGAATTATATTTTATTAAAAGTTTATATACTTAATAAAATGGATAGTATAAGTGGTCCATTAACACCATGGAATATATGATTCATTCATGTCTAATGGATAACTAGGTATTTTGGGATTAACATATTTCTTTGGTTGAGTTTTCTTAGAGCAATATATTTAATTCTAATATACAAATGGATCCATTAGAGAAATTATATGGAATGTAGCGTCATGAACCAGAATTTTGATATTATATCGGAGAAACGATGTTTATGGGACTAGAGTTGGTATAAGAAATAGTGGAATAGTTTTTCTTGATTCATCAACATATGAGAAAAACTCAGAGTAAGCGGAAAATATAAGTAGATAACTGGAGGAAAGATCTTCCCATCAAAGTAGGTGATCATGTGTTTCTAAAATTTTATACATGGAAATGTATTATTCATATTGGTAATAAGGGGACCTAAGTCCATGGTTAATTGGACCATATAAAATCCTAAATATAGTGGGATCAATTTATAGTAGTTTGGACTTACCTCCATGTTTATCCCTATAACAAAACATATTTCAAGTCTCAATTCTAAGGAAGTATGTGCTAGATTTATCTCATGTTTTGATCTAGGAAGAAGTTAATTTTGAAGATAATATTTCTTATGAGGAATATCCAGTTCAGATTATTGAACACAAAGAACATGTTTTTGAGAATAAGGTGATTCACTAGGTTAAGGTTTTATGGAAAACCCATATGGTAGAAGAGGAAACATTGAAATCCGAAAATGCTATAAGGAAAAAATATCCCTATTTGCTCAATAAGGGAATAAAATTATGAGGATGAAATTTATAAAAGGATGGAAGAATGCAAGAAACTTGGTAAAGATGTAATAAATCACTCTATTGTTTATTTATATAATTATATTCATTATAAAAATATTAATTATTATTTTTTAAATAAAAGGAATTTTTTTAATTAAACTCTTTTTGATAAGGTTTTTTAAAGTTTAATTCATAAATTAAAAAAATAATAATTTGATAAAATAAATATAATTTTTCAAATCAACACTTAGAAATTTTCTTAAGCTGAATATTTGGGATTTTTTTGAAAAGTTTCTTTTTTTTGATAAGTAGCGAAAATTAACAAATTTTTATTTAAAACTGACTTTTCATTTAATTTATTTATCAATTTTGATTATATTTTAAATTTATTTTAATGTAAAACTAGTTAAATTATATATCTATTAATTAAATAAAGGTCATTGGAATAAATATTATATTTAATTTTTAAATTAAATGTTTATAAAATTTTGAATACTTTCTCTTTAAAAACATGTTTTCTCGTCATGTATGTTAATTGATTTTTTAAAAATTTATTCCATATTTGGAATAAAATTAATTTATGTTATCTAATAATTTCAACTTATTTTTTGACCAAAATGAATAGTGAATGCTTTAAAAATTAATAATCTCAGTTATGGTAAAAATGGGTTCCATAAGGGGTTAAATTAAAACGATAAGGGTAATAATGGCCTATAAATTTGAATAAAAACTATTTTATTTCCATATTTGGACCACTATGGTTCCAAGTTTCTATAATTTCCCATTTTGGACCCTTATGACATATGAAAAATGGGGTTTAAATCAATTCTTTTCAAAAATACCAATTGTGTCCTCTCCCTGGCTTATAAAAGTCCTCCCTATCTCCTCAACTCATTACACATTAAGAAACCAATAGTTTGGAAAATAACTACAAAAATCACTTTAGTAATTCACTCTTATCAATTTTAAATACTTATTTTGTATATAAATATAACCAATCAAGGCCTTTAGTATAAAAAAATAAGTTACCTGAAGAAGAGATAGTGTTCTTCAATGAGCATTTTTATTTTATTTATTCCCCCAAATCCTCAAATTATTCTTAAACCATGCTTATATAATAAAATAATTATCTTACATATACCAGTATGTTATGTTGTTAATGGAATAACTTAAATAATTTCCATCTTCTATAAAATGGGCTATAAAATCACCATTCGTGTGTTTGGGGGATTACCACCTCTCAAACTGATGTCATTAATATTTTACATAACCACCTCTCAGGATTTGGTATGATGATTGATATATATATATATATATGATTCTTATAAAATAAATTTACCTCTTGATTCATTATACCACATATATATATAATAGTTGTTGTGCACTAAATACGACATAGTACCTTGATTGATTTATAGAATTGGGATTCATGATGAATCATGTATGGGATTTGGTGCCCTTGAACCAAATTCTATGTATTTTATGATAACCTGTATTCAAAGTTTTTAATATTAATAAACTACTTATCACAACATTATTATTATTTTTTTGTATCAAAGTATGTGATAATATCCAAAGAGTAGTTGTCGCACGAAAAGATCATACCAGATTCCTGCTATGATGTGAACCTAAAAGTTCCATGAAAGTATTATTAAATATATATTCTATAGCTAGATGATATTATTTGAGGGATAAATTGATACTGGCTATTAGGGTTGTATATTCATAGTTCTTTGAGGCACCTTCTCATAGTGTATACCATAGGTAATATCTAGTATAGGATATTATGAGAACGAGAACCGCTAGTTGGAAATCCTAATTTATATTTGTCATAGGATGTTCCTATTTGTGGACCTGTGTATTTGTACTTATACATTAATAATATTATTAATGAGTTTTATAAGTTTCATACATTGATATATTAATGAAAACCTTGATGGTATATGTTTACACTAAGGTAAGATACATTGGGCACATCACTATTATAATTGCATTAATGAATAATGAAGGAAATGATTTGTCCCTTTTGATCTTTAATGGAAGTTGATATCTGAATATCTTTAATGGAAATGATATAGCCTAAATAAATCCATGGCCATGGTTTTTATTTGGTTAGTTCTATTTTTGGAAAATTCAAAGAAAGTTAAATCGAGAACATATATTGATGGCACCATCATTCAACCCCCTTGATTAAAGATATCATAATAAAGGTATTAAATTATACAGTAAGCATCTGTCTGATGTATTATATCATTTTGACATTAAATTATTTATCTATGGGTTCCTTGGTTTGTTTCTAGACCCTAACCTATTATTTTAGGCTACATAGCCTAATTCCACAGAGATAGCGACCTAGAGGGTCACACACTATGTTTATCCAAAAGCTGAGTTAAATAATATATTAATATTTATTATTTATCAAGTTGAATAAATATTATTTCCACATGTGGGTTAATAATTATTCATTATTTATTGACTTCATATATTCTATAACCAGTTATTTAAGAGAGTATTATGTGCGAAAAATATTTAATTTATATTTATTGAATATAATATATATTTATTATTAGAGAATAATGTAGTGATATTTATGTATTAAATAAATATTAATTATACATGTCTTGATAAATACTATGGAGGAATGATAGAACATGTTTTTTGGTCCAGTGAAAAATAATATATATTGAATATTACTTGATTATATAATATTAAATTTAATTCCCAAGTTAAACACATGTCGAGAAAATAAGAATAATATTGTTATTTTATACACGGGGTTTTACATGGGATTAAATAAATAATAAAGTAAATTTGTGAAATTTTTTATGTCTAACCCTACATAAACCCAATTATATTATTTTTCAAGTTATCCAATTCATTTTGTTGTTCACAACAAATCCAGATAATCCTATCAAATACCAAGAGAGCTCCCTTCTCTAAGAATGCTTCCAAGAACATTGAGTGATTTTCTATAACGACCCATACTTTACATACATTGTTAATACTTCAAAATTGATGCATACTTATTACGACATATAACAAAACCATGTAAGGACCGTATAGGTATAGAGTCTTTAGAAACTAGGAAACATAAACAACTGGTTCATAAAGCATCTACTTTGCCTCCCATTTATTTCATCATATCTAGAGTCCTTTTTGGCATATCCTACTTAATAACCTTCTTCCTGACCTGGGGAAATAAAACATACAAAAGGGTGAGCTCAAATGATCAGTAAGTGTAAACAAAAGAAATATCAATCACATCCTAAGAACATAACTTTTGGAAATCTTAAAATGCAAAAGAAATCATAATTTCATAACATGGGATAAATCATAATAGTGAAATGTAATCCCAATAATCATAACTTAAAACATGAAACTTTTTGTCATACACACATAATCATAGAGAATCATTTCTTATTAGTCAAGACTCAATTTCAAGACTATCTTAGTGGACAAAGTCCATTTCTGAACCCAGTTCACTCCTCGTTTCAGTCCTGTTTCACTGAACCAGTTTAACCTGCCATTCCAGCCATGTCTATCTCATGAGATATAAAATCTTTACCCAATGCGTTGGAGGGAGATATAGGTCCCACCCATCTCATAATGATACCATTCTTATGTGTGCCACAAAATCATAAATCATACATCATTGCATAACCCATGTAATAAAAATGGGATTCTTAAACAACCTGACATAATAAACCAATTCATATAAGATAAAGGAATTCATAAAAATAATTCCATCACAACATATTGAAATCAATGTAATAATAGGGATATAAACTGAACCCTATATTATCTTATATGGAAAATAATTTTGATAAAACGCTTGAACTCCATTCTTGAGGAAAATATACTTTCTACTCCAAAAACATTTTCCTTTCTTAACATGTCATACAATTCTAAAATAAAATAAGTTGATTAAAAATAAACTTGAAAACTTGTAGAGGAAGATTCTTGGAAATAATGTTTTAAAAATCCATTCATGCCGTATAAGTTAAAAAAACATTCTTCTCGTACTTTTTTCGGAAAAGTCAAAAAGTACCTCGTACGAAAAACAACAAAAGATTCCTTTCATATCTTTTACTATAAACTCACCAAAGGGTAAAAATGGATTTAAACAATTTTAGGTGGATGGAAATAATATTACATATTGAGGAAACATTTATGTGGATGATAAAATACACCCCAATAAATTTCAAAGTATAAACAATCTCGGATAAAAATGAGATTGTGATATTTCCCTTACCTTAGGTCCGATTTGCTTCGTAAGTGTCCGAACCTCCTATATAATGGTTTAAATAATGTTATTGACTTATTACAGAATCATAATTATTGTTATGATATCATATATGGTCATATTCTTAACTTCTTAGTAGTAATATTTCATTGCTACTTGTTATTTGGGTGTTTATAACCTTTTGTTCTTATGCGTGTTTTGTCGAATAAATTCTTATTCTTCTCCTTTGGTTATAGATACATCATTTCCAGAATGGTATTAATGTACTATATATCATATTTATTCATTCAATTCATTTATATAATTATTATGCAATGAAGATCATGTAGAACGAATCACATCACATTGTGGAGATGGTATTCCGTACGTACGCACGAGCAATGATATCGTTCCCATGATCGTGGAATTGTATTGGAGTGTATGTATACTATTTCAGAATCAATATCACTTTAAAATAATCATATATAGTAATTATTTACACCATTATACCCATCCAAGTAAGGTGGTGGGGAAAAATAGATTACACCATGGCGTGGAGACAGTATTCCGTACGTACGCACGCGCGGTGATTTCGTTTTCCGTAGGATGGATAGATGGTGAAATAGGGTTGTTTCATACTTATAATTAAATATCAGTATATGAGTGATACTTATGTTATTACTTTATAATTAAACAAATAAACAATAAGAAGTTGAAGAAGAAAGAATTTTGAAAGGATCAGTAATGGATATTACCTCTTTTTCAACGCGCCTCTTCTTATCCTCCTCTTAGGGCACTAGGGTTGGTCTTTGAAGAAGACCAGAACCTCTAGGATGATTCTAGGTAAGTGGGGAAGTGAAATGTGTAGGGTTTGGCCGAGCATGAAGGCTCAAATTGGTGTGAGGAGGAGAGGGAGGGGGTTCCCTTTTATAAGGGAGAGAGGGGCACCTTTGGAAATATAAGAAATATTAGTTTATATTAAATCCCAACCCCACTTAAAAACATCCAAAATGACTCATATCTGAAGATTAGATGAGATAGAGTTTTAATACCATCAACCAATAAAATTTATACATGTTAGGAATTTATTTTAAACATTATCAACTTGATTTATCCTTATTTATCAATTTAATTTTATTTGTGGAAATAATATTCTAAATTTTAAATTATTATTAATAATTACATATGTGTTGTGAATTTTCCATAATTTGACACTTTATGACATTTTCGACCATATAAAAGTTAATTTATAATTTTTAAATATTTTTCTGATTTTTAAACAATTTTATAATATGTTATTTTTATAAAATAACAATAGTGTCAATTTTGACAATATTCATTTATTTGAATTTAAATAAAATATATACAGAGGATATGTTCAAAATAAAAGCTTTAATAGTTTAATAAAATGTCATATGTATCTAGAAAATTAGTGTAGCACATTACATAGTTCATATAATATTTATTTTAATATTTTTAAAACCATTTATTTGATATTTTAATTAATAAAATAATTTCAACATCACTATTGTGTCATAATTAATGATAATTATTTAATCCCTAAAAATTATAAATAAATTCCTATGTTGTATATAATTGTATTAGATTTTTGGAGATTATTCATTTTCTAAGTTTCATTAAGATTATCACTAAATTAAAATTATTATACTTATAAGATTTAAGAAAGTGAAATGTTGTCACATTCTTTGGTTTTAATAATAATTAAATTATTTTCATGGAAAAAAGTACATTAAATGAATCTAATCCGACTATTAGGTGATATGGGTCGACTTTTAGTCATCCAATAGGATTTTGGCAGGTGTTAGGGTAATTTTATAATCTTATATTTACCCTCAATTACCCGATTTACCTTTGACTATAGTAAATAAAATTTACCGTAGTTACTATTCATAATGCCCAAATTTAAAAAGTATCCTATTAAAATAATTTGGACCCACTGATTACAAATATGGAATCCATTTTTCAAAATTAAAAACACATAAGTCGCAGTAATTAATTTAAAAAAATCCCGTTGTTAAGAAAACAGGTTTTAGAAGTTAAAACATTGCCAAAGATTGAAATGTTTTTACCTATGAATTCAATGTGAACTTAATGGTAATGACATACATTATATTAAATGGTAAAAATATATTCTATATATACATTAAAACCATTCAATATTATAATTTAAAAATATATTTTAACAATATAAATTATCTCAACGAAAAAAGTTGTTTTTAATTAAAAATTAGCGTGTTTTTACTATCCATCAAAATATGAAAGTTATCAGAAAAATATCAAAAATTTAACAAAAGTAATTTTTTATATCCTGATTCAAAAGAAGAATTTTATTTTGTCAAATTGAACTTATAAACGTGTCAAAAAATAGATTTAATGTGGGTGTGCCATCAAAAGGCGGCAAAACTGCATTTTTTGATAAATACTTATTTTACCCAAAAAATATTTGTTTTGTTCTCTTAACATGTTATAGAAAATGTGTAAGATGAATAATAATGTTGTAAAATTTAAAATTCAATTAATACTATTCATAACGGCTAGTTTATAATATTATAATAATATATCGTTGTTTAGTGGAACTCGGTATTGCGTACTACACACGCTATCGAGGAATGTCGTGATTGCATGTAGAGAAAGATTCCTTTGATGATTTATATAACATAAAAACAAAATATTTCTCATAAAAGTCTCAGGTGTTACATTCTACCCCCCTTAAAATGAATTTCTCCCTTGAAATTCGTCAATTTGTAACAAACAGATGAGGATACCTCTCCCTCATCATATCCTCAAGCTCCCATGTAGCTTCTTCTAATTGGTGGTTCCTCCATAAAACTTTCACCAACCGATTGGTCTTGTTTCATAGAAATTTTTCACTACGATCCAAGATCTCTATCGGCTGTTCTTCATGAGAATGATCTTGCTCCAGCGGTACAACTTATGAGCTGAGTACATGTGAAGGATCAGTTATGTAGTTTCTCAGGAGAGATACATGGAACACATCGTGAACTTGAGAGAGATTCGGTGGAAGCACCAATCGGTAAGCTACTTTTCCAACATGATCTAGTATTTCGAAAGGACCGATATATCTAGGGCGCAACTTCCCCTTCTTTCCAAATCTCATGACCCTCTTTCAGGGAGATATTCGTAAGAACACTTTTTCACCCACTTCAAACTCTAGGTCTTTTCTTCGGTTGTCGGCATAAATTTTCTATTGACTCTGAGCTGCTCTTATGAGTTGTTGAATAGATCAGACCTTTTTTGCCATCTCATCAACAAGATCAGGTCCTAATATCTTTCTTTCCCCAACTTCATCCCAACAAGTTGGAGTCCTGCATTTCTTTCCATAGAGAGCTTCATAAGGAGCCATCTGAATACTAGAGTGAAAGCTATTATTATAAGAAAATTCCACCAAAGGTAGGTGTTGATCCCAACCACCTTTGAAATATATAGAGCAAGATCTGAACATATCTTCTAGAGTTTGAATTGTCCTCTTAGAATGACCGTCTGTTTGAGGATGATAAGCAGTGTTGAAACTCAACTCTGTATCCAGAGTATGCTAAAGACTTTTCCATAACTTTGAGGTAAACCTCGGATCCCGATTAGATATAATAGAAAGTGGTACTCCATGCAATCTTACAACTTCCTTTACATATATCCTGGCAATCTGATCCAGAGAGAAATCCTCTCTAATAGCGATGAAGTGTGCCGACTTTGTAAGACGATCAAGTATGACCCAGATAACATTATTGCCTTTGGATGTTTTAGGAAGTCCGGTGACAAAATCCATAGTGATGTTTTTCCATTTCTATTCTGGTATGGGTAATGGTTGTAACATCCCCTTATAATTCTGTCTCTCAGATTTAACTTGCTGAAAAACCAAGCATCGAGAGACATATTCAGCAAAATCTCTTTTCATTCCATCCCACCAGAAGTTCTCTTTCAGGTCCCTATACATCTTCATGCTTCTAGGATGAATAGAGAATGAAGAACTATGAGCCTCATCCAGCAGCTCCATCTTCAATTCGGGGAGGGGAGGAATACAAACCCGATTCCTGAACTTTATTATCCCATCACAATTAAGGTTGAATTCAGGAACATTTCTCACCTTCTTTTGTAACTCAACATCTTCTTTCTGTGCCTCTTTAATCTTCACATGTATAGATGGTTAAACATTCATTCCAGAAATATACGATTTTCCCCTTCCATTATAATTCCAAGATCCATCCTTTGTAAATCCATAAATCTTGGATCTTTTGTGATCCTCATCATGGATAAACTAGCATGGTCTTGTCGACTTAATGCATCTTCCACCTTGTTTGCTTTCCCAGGGTGGTAATGGATTGAGCAGTCGTAATCCTTAATCATCTCTAACCATCTTCTTTGGTGCATTTTCATCTCCATTTGTGTGAAAATATACTTTAAACTTTTATGATTAGTATAAATATCAGACCTTTCACCATAAAGGTAATACCTCCAAATCTTTAATGCAAAGATTACCACAACTAACTCCAAATCAAGAGTTGGGTAATTTTGCTCATGGATTTTCAACTATCGTGAGGCATAAGATATCACCATATCATTTTGCATAAGAACACACCCCAATCCCTTATTGGATGAATCACTATAGATCACAAACCTTTCTCCACTACAAGGCAGTGTGAGCTCAGGTGCACTGGATAACCTTCTTTTCAGCTCCTTGAATTTCTATTCACATTCCTCCGTCCAAACAAACTTAACTACTTTCCGAGTCAACTTGGTGAGTGGATTAGATAATCGTGAAAAATCTTTCACAAAACATCGATAATATCCAGCCAAACCAAGAAAACTTCAGATCTCAGTTACTGTTGTTGGTATTGACCATCTTTCGATAACCTCTGTTTTTGCTGGATCCACAGATATCCCCTCTTTTGAGATTATGTGACCCAAAAATGAAACTCTTTGAAGCCAAAATTCACACTTGGTAAATTTGGCATAAAGCTTCTCCTTTATCAGGGTCTTCAATATAATTCTCAAGTTATCTTAATGTTCTTCCTTGCTCTTTGAATATACAAGAATATCGTCTATAAATACTACCACAAACTGATCAAGATAGTCTCTAAAGACTCTATTCATCAGATCCATGAAGATAGCAGGGGCATTAGTAAGACCAAAAGGCATGACTATAAATTCATAGTGTCTATACCTTGTACGGAAAGACGTCTTTGGTATATCCTCCCTTTTGACCCTTAATTGGTGATACCCTGAACGAAGATCAATCTTGGAAAAGTATTGAGCTCCTCGTAGTTGGTTAAATAAGTCATCAATGCGTGGGAGAGGATATTTGTTCTTGATAGTGATCTTGTTAAGTTCTCGATAATCAATGCAGAGTCTCATTGATCCATCTTTCTTCTTAACAAACAGAACAGGTGCTCCCCAAGGTGACGCACTAGGGCGTATGAATCCTTTATCAAGATTCTCTTGGAGTTGCTTCTTCAATTCCTGCAACTCAATTGGGGCCATTCTATAAGGTGTCTTTGAAATAGGCAAAGCACCCGGTACGAGTTCTATTGAAAACTCAACTTCATGATTTGGTGGAAGACCCGGTAATTCCTCTGGAAAGACATCGTCAAACTCCCGTACAATGGGCATATTCTTAATCGTGAGTTTCTCACTAACCATTTGAGATAAATAACCTTCATTTAGTGGAATGAAGACCCATAAGATGGAAGAAATTTCCACTGAAAGGTTATATTCATCCTTGCATTGATAGGCAATCATAGATTGATCTGGAATATGAAATGTGACTTCCCTTATTTTGGAATTGATATGAGCTCCATATAAAGAAAGCCAATCCATGCCAAGAATCACATCAAATTCCCCTATAGGAAGGATCACAAGATTTGGAGGAAGCACTTTCCCACAAACTTCAATCGGAGAAGAATTATAAACTTTTGATGCGACTGTTGTGCCATTAGGGGTTGTCACAGCTAACTAAACATCTAATTGTTGAGGTAATACGGTGATATCCTTAGAAAATTCTTCAAAAATAAAGGAGTGGGTAGATCCAGAATCAAATAAAACATTTTCTACTTTAGAGTGGATGGTAAGTGTACCTTTCACCACATCGTTATCGTACTCTACATCACTGATAGAAATTGCATGTGACTTTAATTTGACTTTAGCCTTAAGAGTTTGTTGACTTCGACCATCATCATCAACCCTTGGATTTGGGCATTGATTGGAATAATGCCCCATCTCCTTGCACTTGAAACATTGAAGTGTAGTAGGTTCGTTCTGTGTTTCCCTTCCTTTGTTTGCATCATTAGACATCTTCTTCCCATCATTGCGGCATTCAAATGCCCGATGACCTTCCTTTCCACATTTGAAACATTTACTTGTCCCTTTAAGACAACTCCCTCCATGTTTCTTTCCACACTTTGAGCATAAGGGAAAGATCATCTTTTTTTCAGTGTTCTCTTTAGATTTTCCTTTGAATTCCATTTTCCTCTACTTATCAGACCCATATGACTGATGGGTTACTCCAATCTCTATCTCAACTTTGAGAGCACATCGAATGATTTCCTCGTAGCTATTGAAGTCCCTTATGGCTAACGCCCTTCGAAGACTTGGTTTTAAGCCACTAAAGAATCGATCGATCTTACTCTCAGGTTGGATAATAATACCAGAAGCGTACCTTGCAAGTCTTGTAAAATTTTCTTCTTAGGTACCAATGGATTCATCATCCTTTTGCTTCAGTTCAAGAAACTCATTCTCCGTCTTTGTTCTAAGAATACGAGGGAAATACTTATTCAAAAATAAGTTCTTGAACTCATCCCATTCCATGGACTCAATTTCATCTCTTTGCCTCGTATTCTTGATAAGATTCCACCATTGATCAACATCACGTTCCAAACGATACACTGCTAGGATGACTTTATCATGTTCAGAACATTGAAGAACTGAAAATATCTTTTCATTAGTACTAATCCATTGTTCAGCAACTAATGGATCAGTAGACCCGCTGAATGAAGGTGGACGCTGCCTCATGAAGGATTCAACAGAATGTTGCACCTTACTTTTCTCGTTTGGAAGTCCTGCATGATTCATAACTTGAGAAAGTTGTGTGAGCATAGCTACAAGATTTTTCATTCTAGCTCCCATTACGTTTGGTTGCTCTGGGGGACAATCATTGCATTTCCCATCGCATTCCGCATTAACACGGTTCCTTCGGGTTCCGGCCATTGACTTAAAAAAAGAAGAATAGTGTGAGCAACACTAATTATAATAGGAAAACAACATAATCAAGAATAACATTTCACACTTAAGGTCTTATCATAGGTTGTTCATGGCCATTTCTAAAACACTAATATTGTGTTATATTCTTAGACTTATCCTTAGGATTCTTACTAAGGCTTTCACATCCTAGTTTCCAAAGGTTGACTATACCTTTCCTCTGATACTAACTATAACGACCCATACTTTACATACATTGTTAATACTTCAAAATTGAAGCATACTTATTACAACATATAACAAAACAATGGAAGGACCGTATAGGTATAGAGTTTTTAGAAACTGGGAAACATAAACAACTGGTTCATAAAGCATCTACTTTGCCTCCAATTTATTTCATCATATCTAGAGTCCTTTTTGGCATATCCTACTTAATAACCTTCTTCCTGAACTGAGGAAATAAAACATACAAAAGGGTGAGCTCAAATGCTCAGTAAGGGTAAACAAAATAAATATCAATCACATAATAAGAACATAACTTTTGGAAATATTAACCTTCAAAAGAAATCATAATTTCATAGCATGGGATAAATCATAATAGTGAAATGTAATCCCAATAATCATAACTTAAAACATGAAACTTTGTGGCATACACACATAATCATATAGAATCATTTCTTATTAATCAAGACTCATTTCCAAGACTATCTTAGTGGACAAAGTCCATTTATGAACCGAGTTCACTCCTCGTTTCAGTCCTGTTTCACTGAACCGGTTTAACCTGCTGTTCCAGCCATGTATATCTCATGAGATATAAAATCTTTACCCAATGCATTGGAGGGAGATATAGGTCCCACCCATCTCATAATGATACCATTCTTATGTGTGCCAAAAATCATAAATCATACATCATTGCATAACCCATGTAATAAAAATGGGATTCTTAAACAACATGACATCATAAAACAATTCATATAAGATAAAGGAATTCATAAAAATAATTCCATCACAACATAATAAAATAAATTTAATAATAGGGATAGAAACCGAACCCTATATTATCTTAGATGGAAAATTATTTTGATAAAATACTTGAACTCTATTCTTGAGGAAAATATCCTTTCTACTCCAAAAACATTTTCCTTTCTTAACATGTCATACAATTCTAAACTAAAAGAAGTTGATTAAAAATAAACTTGAAAACTTATACAGGAAGTTTCTTGGAAATAATGTTTTAAAAATCTATTCATGCCGTATAAGTTAAAAAACATTCTTCTCATACTTTTGTCGGAATAGTCAAAAAGTACCTCGTACGAAAAACGACAAAAGATTCCTTTCATATCTTTTACTATAAACTCACCAAAGGGTAAAAATGGATTTAAACAATTTTAGGTGGATGGAAATAATATTACATATTGAGGAAACATGGATGTGGATGATAAAATACACCCCAGTAAATTTCAAGTATAAACAATCTCGGATAATAATGAGATTGTGATATTTCCCTTACCTTAGGTCCGATTTGCTTCGTAAGTGTCTGAACCTCCTGTATAATGATTTAAATAATGTTATTGACTTATTCCAGAATCCTAATTATTGTTATGATATCATTTATGGTCATATTATTAACTTCTTAGTAGTAATATTTCATTGCTACTTGTTATTCGGGTGTTTATAACCTTTTGTTCTTATGCGTGTTTTGTCGAATAAATTCTTATTCTTCTCTTTATGTTATAGATACATCATTTCAAGAATGGTATTAATGTACTATATATCATATTTATTCATTCAATTCATTTATATAATCATTATGCAATGATAATCATGTAGAACGAATCACATCACATCGTGGAGACGGTATTCCGTACGTACGCACGAGCGATGATATCGTTCCCCTGATCGTGGAATTGTATTGGAGTGTATGTATACTATTTCAGAATCAATATCAATTTACAATAATCATATATAGTAATTATTTACACCATTATACCCATTCAAGTAAGGTGGTGGGGGAAAATAGATTACACCACGGCGTGGAGACGGTATTCCGTACGTACGCACGCGCGGTGATTTCGTTTTCCGTAGGATGGATAGATGGTGAAATAGGGTTGTTTCATACTTATAATAACATATCCATATATGAGTGATACTGATGTTATTACTTCATAATGAAACAACTAAATAAGAATAAGTTGAATAAGAAAGAATTTGGAAAGGATTGGTAATTGATATTACCTCTTTTTTGACGCGCCTCTTCTTAACCCCCTCTTAGGGCACTAGGGTTGGTCTTTGAAGAAGACCAGAACCTCTAGGATGATTCTAGGGAAGTGGGGAAGTAAACTGGTCAGGGTTTGACCGAGCTATAAGGCTCAAATTGGTGTGAGGAGGAGAGGGAGGAGGTGCCCTTTTATAAGGGAGGAGAGGGGCACCTTTGGAAATATAAGAAATATTAGTTTATATTAAATCCCAACCCCGCATAAAAACTTCCAAAATGACTCATATACGAAGATTAGATGATATAGGGTTGTAATCTAATCAACCAATAAAATTTAGACATGTTAAGAATTTATTTTAAACATTATCAACTTGATTTATCCTTATTTATCAATTTAATTTTATTTGTGGAAATAATATTCTATATTTTAAATTATTATTAATAATTACATATGTGTTGTGAATTTTCCATAATTTGACACTTTATGACATTGTTTACCATATAAAATTTAATTTATAATTTTTATATTTTTTTTTATTTTTAAACAATCTTATAATATGTTATTTTTATAAAATAACAATAGTGTCAATTTTGACACTATTAATTTATTTGAATTTAAATAAAATATATACAGAGGATATGTTCAAACTAAAAGCTTTAATAGATTAATAAAAAGTAATATGTGTCTATAAAATTAGTGGAGCACATTACATAGTTCATATAATACTTATTTTAATATTTTTAAAACCATTTATTTGATATTTTAATTAATAAAATAATTTCAACATCACTATTGTGTCATAATTAATGATAATTATTTAATCCATAAAAATTCTAAATAAATTCCTATGTTGTAGAAAATTGTATTAGCGTTTTTTAGATTATTCATGTTCGAAGTTTCATTAATATTATTACTAAATTAAAATTATTATACTTATAAGATTTAAGAAAGTGACATGTTGTCGCATTCTTTGGTTTTAATAATAATTAAATTATTTTCATGGAACAAAGTCCATTAAATGAATCTAATATGACCCTTAGGTGATATGGGTCTACTTTTAGTCATACAATAGGATTTTTTCAGGTGTTAGGGTAATTTTATAATCTTATATTTACCCTTAATTACTCGATTTACCTTTAACTATGGAAAATAAAATTACCATAGTTACTATTCATAATGACCAAATTTAAAAAGTAGCCTATTAACATAATTTGGACCCACTGATTAAAAATATGGAATCCATTTTTCAAAATTCGAAACAAATAAGTCGTATTAATTAATTTAAAAAAATCCTGTTGTTAAGAAAACATGTTTTAGAAGTTAAAACATTGCCAAAGATTAAAATGTTTTTACCTATGAATTCAATGTGAAATTAATCGTAATGACATAAATTATATTAAATGGTAAAAATATATTCTATATATACTTTAAAACCATTCAATATTATAATTTAACCATATAACTTATCTCAATGAAAAAAGTTGTTTTTAATTACAAATTAGCGTATTTTTACTATTCATCAAAATATGAAAGTTATCAGAAAAATATCAAAAATTTAACCAATGTAAATTTTTATATCCTGATTCAAAAGAATAATTTTATTTTGTCAAATTGAACTTATAAACGTGTCAAAAACTAGATTTAATGTTGGTGCACCATCAAAAGGCTGCAAAACTGCATTTTTTGATAAATACTTATTTTACCCAAAAAAATTTATTTTGATCTCTTACCATGTTCTAGAAAATGTGTAAGATGAATAATAATGTTGTAAAATTTAAAATTCAGTTAATACTATTCATAAAGGCTAGTTTATAATATTATATTAATATATCGTTGTTTAGAGGAACTCGGTATTGCGTACTACACATGCTATCGAGGAAGGTCGCGATTGCGTGTAGCGAAAGATTCCTTTGATGATTTATATAACATAAAAACAAAATATTTCTCATAAAAGTCTCGGGTGTTACATTTTCATCCATATTCCACTCTTAATTATTGAGAGATTAAGGGGAATTCTTTAGAAGAAATTCTCAATGAGATTAAACGAGAACATTGCAAGTGATGTTATCTGTCGTGCTAGAACCTAGAGATTATTACTGTATCATTCCGAGATTTAGGGAACTTGTGTGGATCAATGCTAGAGGGAATGTAATCTTGATTCCTACAATGTAACTATAACACAATATAGATCCATTATATGATCCATCAATGATAAAAGAATTTATCACAAGGTAATTCTTTATTTTTTAAAATTAATTATAAATTAAATGTGACGATCCTATGCTTGGTTCTAATGTTTTATCTTTTTTCTATTTTCATTGATTCAATTCTGTTGATCACTTTATTCATCATCATGTAAATATCAGATTGAGGATAAATTATGATTAAAAAGAAATGTTGGTATGAACCATCACACACTTCTACCATGCCTGAAACATACAATTGGTATCAGAGCGATCAAATAATTATTTATAATTATTTAAAGATAACTGATTGATTTATAAATTTTTCATTTAGTTCTCAATTAAAGATTAGTATTTACTTAATCTTAATTGATATATATTATTCTTCTAATTTTTTCTCATAAATATAATCAAATCGATTAATATTATGAATAAAATAAAATCGAACATCTCATCTTGAGGTTATAAAGAATGTGGACGGATAACACAAGAGTTATCGTCGTGTAATTTGGAGGTACACGACGTGTACTAGTGTTAAATGCACTAAGAATTAAAAAAAATTAATTCAATGTGTGTTCATTTATTAAAAATTGTGTATTTAATTATATACCATGTGTTGACCGTTCTAACCTCATGCACAGTTAAATAGAATACAAACTATGTAACTTCTGTACATGATTTCTAGTTTTTTAGTCATTGATAGGAAGTTATTTTCTAACACAACCTACTTGACTGGTGACCATGTAACTCATAGACCACATGATGTGTAGCCCATGTACACACCCTTAACTCCAAAATTTCCATTTCTAGGTTACACACTGATTTCCTAAGAGTGTTCCATAGATAGATGGTGGGGAAGCATATACATCATGTAGCTACAATGTACATGCCATGCAATTTAAGAAAATTACTCCGAATAAAAATAAATTTATTATACTTCACGAACATTACCAACAGGTATTTGTGTGTGGTCATTAAATTGATAGGTGACACCATGTGATGGGTTTTAATATATATATATATATATATGTTTAATTGATTTCTACATAATATTCGAATCTGTATATCATGCACGTGTCATATTAAAATTATTAAATTACATGCATTTAAGCATAAAAAATGACAGAAAAAACATGTAATATGTGTTATGATTATGTTGATATCACACTTCATAAAAGTACATGATAAGTAATACATTTCATATTTATTAAGAGTAAATAGTACATGAGAATAATATATACTGGGTAGATTCGGATGGGTACTCCCCATATTGCCTTCAAGGTATATTTTTGTACATAATTAATTTTAAATAAATTTATTTATTTCTTTAAAAATTATAATGAATGTCAATCTCTAGGAAAATATGATGATAATTAAGATTAAATAATTTATAAATTAAAGGAGAAAATTAATTTATTAGAGAATGATTTATCTAAAATAATAACATTTTAAATTGAATGATAATTTTATTAAATGGATAATTCATTTCATTTGAATGATCATGATCTTAGAATAGACATTTTTATGTAAATGGTTTCTTTTAATTTATTATTAAATAATTTTTTTGGCTTGCATTCCATCTCTCATCTTATTATGTAAGGTCATGAATACCCATGGCTTATTTTATGTAAATCCCTTCCCCTCACCTGCATGAGAGTACAACAATTTGTAATGGATGGAACTTCAAATCTAGTGGAGGTGATTCAAGTTTTAATCTAAGATGAAAACAATCCAAGAGAGATACATTGGTGGACACGTGGAAAGCTATAACATTAACCTTGGATGGTTCATGATTTTCCCCCTAGGTCAATAGTTAGTTTATCAACTGCTAGATAAACTAACCACTGGTAAAAACTAATGATCAGAAAAATTTATTATTTAATTTTTTTCATGTTCCATGGTAATTTAATTATGTATGTTTAATCATGATCACTTGAATTAATGAATTAACAATCATGCAAGATAAAATTAAAACAAATTTTCTTATGTGTAAATATTATCTAATTCATGGTTAATCACTTTATTAAATCCTCTTAATGTTAAAAATCTTGTAATAAAGATAATAATTGAAAACTTATGAATAAAATGGAAAATCATTCTATATATAATAAGTCGCTATAGCCTTCCACAACTTTAGTTAAAATCAAACCATAGTTCAAATTACTTGACTAGCCAAAGTCAGGGTGCTTTCAATTATTGGAGAATTTTAGAATGATTTTTTTGGTTGAATTAACTTAGTTCACATAAAGGGTTGATTGGTAAAGTAGGACATGGTGTAACAAGGAGGATATGGGTGAGGAAATCCAATATATGGATTTCAGGATCAGGGATTCCACTGCACAAATCAAGGAACTGTGAGTTAATGAAGTTAGAATTTGGAATGCCTACCTAAAACCCTTTTCATTTCTTGACCAACTAGATTTGGGGTAAAGATAAATGGAATATGGATCCTTTCCACTAGAATATCCAAGAAATAACATATTCCAAAGACAATGGTGAGGTCTATTGGGTTTCCATAAAATAGTGGGAGATTAATAAATATAATATTTATTTATTTCTATAAATTTTAATAGATAAAGTACTATACATCTACACATATTATTTTAAAAAAAAATAATAAAATTAAATAAAAAACATCACTACAATCCTTACTTGAGAAGAATAACCTTCTCACTTATACAAAATTTCTATAGTGTCAAAGGTGCTTTTGTATTATCATACGCCATGAAAGGAAATTATATGTACTGGAAGAACCTATAACCAATTCACCGAGTAATGAGGCTATTGATGAATAGTTAACTCTCTATAAGAAACATTTGAACGATTCTGTATATGTTTGATGTTTCATTCTATCATCCATGACCAATGATATTTTGAAGAAACCAAAGGACATGGATGCTCATAGCATGATGTATCACCTTTGGGATCTCTGTCAAGAGAATGAGAGACAAGAGTGATATGATATCTCTAATTATTTTTTCACAACTAATATTGGAGATTTTGTGCCACTTGGGCCTCATGTAGTCAAGATTATTAGATATGTTTAATAATTATACATATTAGGGATTAATTTTTAAGACGAGTTTCGCGGAGATCTCATACTTTCATCACTACTCAATACCTTATCAATTTTTATTGATAATTATAATATGATAAATAATGAGAAGAGTCTTTCAAAATGTGTTACTCCAATTCTCTAAGTGAATATGGATGTGGGGTGTGAAATAACCTATGGACTTTATGAAGAATATGGACAGTAAGAACAAGGTGATGGGGCCCAAGACTCATAAAAAATTTAAGATCTTGAACACCATCCTTACAATAAGTGGAAGATCCAGAGGCAGGGTACTGAAAAGAGGTAGTATGTTAAGAATTTGGTAAGCAAGGCCACGAGAAGAATAACTCTACCCAAAAGAAATTGAAAAATAAACATATGTTCATTGTCAAGTGTAATATTTCAATATCTACACATTAAGTATTAGATATATCTTTTGGTGATAACTTATGTATCCAAATGCGAGAACCAAGTAGATTCTAAAATATTTCTAGAGGAGAGGATGATTTCTAAGATTCCAATGGTGTAAGGATGGCTAGCATAAACATTATTTACTAACACCATTCCTTGAGAAAGTGAATGATACTAGTTTTGAAAAAAAAATATGCATCAAATGTTACCAAGAACATAATTTCTATATCATTCCTAGAAGAAGATGGGTTTGTTTACTAATTTGAAAATAAAATTTGTTTCTTTTAGAAATGAAACATATGTTATGGAATGTCAATTTTAAATAATGGTCTTTATGTATTAAATTATCAAAACCAATTATTGGAAATAGATAATTAATCATGTTCACCCAACTCATACAACACCAAGATATGGAATCATATTCATTATCATGTAATTGAGAATCATTTGAAAAATATCACTCAGAGTTATTATTTATACTCCTCTAAGATAAATCCACCTGGAATATGTCAGGCCTATTTACAAGAAACAATTTCCAAACTTTCATTAGTTGGATAGGGTGAAAGGGCCATCGATTTTCATGGATTAGTAAACACCAATGTGTGTGAGATATTTCTAGTAGAATTTAGATATATGTATTCTTCATAACTGTTACTAATGAATTGATTATATGTGGATATTTCTTCTTGATTGTCCTTTTAGAAATTACAGGAATTACAGAACAATTTTGAGAATCAACTTTGACCAAATATAAAGAAACTCCAATCGGATCGAGGTGGTGAGTATTTTAACCAAGAGTTTATCGACTTTTTATAGGAGTTTGGTATTATACCTTTACCAACTACACCTTACACACCACCGAGAAATATTGTTAGTGAAATGAGGAACCACACATTCTTAGACATGGTAAGGTTGATGTTGAGACATGCAGGTATTCCATTTTCCTTTTTAGGATATGCATTTCAAACTGTGGAATAAACACTCAACTGAGTACCAGCTAAAGTTGAAAACAAAATTCCATTCAAGTTATAGAGTGGAATGATACCTATTTTTTCCAATACACATGTATAGGGTTTTGAGGAATTTATTAAGGCCTTATCAAGTAATAGACTATCACCCCATGTCACAAAGTGTATCTTTATAGGGTATCCCAAGGAAACAAAGTGATACTACCTATAAAACCCCTCATATATGAAATTTAATATTGCTAAAAACCCACCTTTCTTGAGAGGGAGTATATCCTCTAAAATTATAGTGGGAAAAATATTTAATTTTTTGAATTTGATGCTCAATATATATAAGAGCTGGTACATGAAAACATTCCATAGGTCCCTCTAGAAGAAGTATTTCTTGAAATAGAAGTACTTTGTAAGAGAAATAGAGAGGTAAGAGAACCAGATAGATATGGTTTTCTAGTCACCAAAAATGGCGACTCATTATTGGTTGACAATGATCAACCTATCTACTATAAAGTTTATGTACATAGCTTAGAATCTATAATATGGAAATAATACATGAATTCTAAAATGGACACCATGTAACAATATTAAGTTTGAGATCTATTTGATGTGCTGATTGATGTAAATACCATAGGGTGTAAATGTGTATTCAAGAGAAAAATGGACATTTAAGGTAAATAAGATATCTATAAATCATGTCTAGTGGATAAAAGGTTGAAAATTCATTAAGTAATTTACAATAATGACACCTTTTCACTAGTTTCCATGTTTAAATCCATTATAACTCTACTTTATATAACAGGTTACCATGAATATAAAATTTAGAAAATAGAGTCAAAACTTCTTATATTAATGGGATCATTCATGATGATGTCTATAATTGTGTGGAATGTATTTAAAAGAGGTTTAGGGATAATTCATTCATTATCAAATTTGTATATATTGATGGCATATTACTTATTCAAAATGACATACCAAACTTATAGTTCATTAAGGGATTGTAAAAAAATTGTTTCTCTATGAAGGACTTAGCTGAAGAAACTTATATTCTAAGTATCAAGGTCATTCCTAATAAATACAAGTCAATTTTATCCCAATATCATTGAAAAAATTCCTATCTAAGTAGTGTCATGAGTATCATGTGACAGTTAGCGGACTTCATGTCGTTAGCATTTGGCTCTTGTGAAAGTGGGAGTCTGTTGGAGTTGGTTCTCTAAAACCAACTTCTATGTAATTTATGACAACATATATTCATAGTTTTGAATATTGATAAACTAATTATCACATCATGGTTTTTCTTATTCTTAACATAGTTTGTGATAATGTCCTACGAGTAGCTATCACACTAAAAGCTCATAGAAGTTCCACGCTATGATGAAAACCTAAAAGTGTCACGAAAGTATTCTTAAATACATTTTCTATAGCCTAATGATATCATTTGAGATACATAGATAATATAGTCTATCTGGGGTGGATATTCATAGGAATTTGAGGCACCTTATCATTGTGTATGTTCTTGGTAATATCTAGTATATGCTATTATGAGGATGAGACCCACTAGTAGAAAATCCCTATTTGAATATGTTATTTGTATTTTTATGTCTACATATGTGTGTATTGATACTTATACTTATATAATCATTATTAAGGAGTATTATGAGTCACATACTTTGATGTATTGATGGAAACTGTGTCGATATATGCTTGCAGGGACGTATGGTATGTTCAGTGCTTCACGAGTAATATTTCATTAATGAATAATGCGAGAAAGGATTTCTAACTTCTATTCTTTAACAAAAGTTGATATCTCATACCCTTCGATGGAAACGATATAGCCTAAATAAATCCATGTATATGGTCTTCAATAGGGAAGTTTTATTACCAAAAATTCAAAGAATCTAACAACAAGCACATAGGTTGATGGCACCAGAATGCAGCTGGCTTAATCAAAGATATCATGATAAAGGGATTCTATTGCACAGTAATCATTCTTGTGATGTATTATGTAATCATTGAATTAAATTACTTCTCTATGGGTGCCTTAGTGTTTTTCGAGACCATAACTATGTACTTTAGGATATTTCACCTAATTCCACTAAGAATGATCCCTAGAGTGTCACACATTAAGTTTATCCATAATCCCACATAAATAATATATTAATATTCATTATTTATAAATTTGAATAAATTTTATTCCTACTCATGGTTTAATAATTATTCATGTTTTATTGATCACATATATTCCTTCACCAATTATTAAAGGGAATATTATTTAAGAAGAAAATTTAAAAAATATATATTTACTATTTAGTGAATATAATATCTATTTATTTTTTGTAGAATAATGTAGTGATATTTATTTATTAAATAAATAGCTATTATTCAAGGAATGGTAAATATTGTGGAGGAATATATGACCAATTTTTTAGGTCCATTGAGAAATAATATTTCTTTAATATTATTCGATTAAATAATTTTTAATTAAATTTTCAAGTTAAGCATCTGTCGAGAAGTTAATAATAATATTATTATTTCAGACATGGGGTTCTATACGGGATTTAATAAATAATAAAGGGAACTTGTGAAATTATTTATAACTCTTGTGGTATATAAACACAATTATATTATTTTTCATGCGATCCAATTCATTTTGTTGTGCACAGCGAATCTCAATAATCCTCTCAAAGTCCAAGAGAGCTCCCTTATCCAAGAACACTCCCAATAATGGAAAGAGATCTTGCTCACTCTTGGGTCTAGAGAGATCAAGGTCAATTATTTGGATGTGATGATCATGGCTATCAATGTAGAATTAAACAAGTGATAGGATTTATCATGATATCACCCATATATTCTAACGGTGACGTTCATAGATTTTTTAAACATGTGTGGACCACCTCTAGATGGAATCTAACCTTGATTCCTACAAAATAATGACTATACAACGTAGATTTTTTATCGAATAGATCTAATAAGAAATAATTTCTCACAAGGTAATTATTTATTTTCATAAATTAGTTACAAATTATACGTGATGGTCATATTATTTGTTCCATCATTTTTCCCTTTCCTGATTTCATTGATTCAATTATTTTCATCACCATGTTAATCATCATGTAAATATCCGATTGATCATAGATCATGTAAAAAATAAATGTTTAGACTAACCCATCACATGCTTCCTCATTTCTCACAACCAACATCATATACTTTTAATATATCTCATTCTATTATCCTTTTCATCTAGAAATTCTAATTTCATTGAGAATTATAAATTATATAGTATGAAAAAACTACTTCTATATCTTTTGGTTGAAGTTTTATGGGTTTATAATAATTTAGAGAAAGATAAATCTATAGTTTTTCTAGTGAAAAAAGTAATGTGAAGAAAATAAGGCCAATACCAAGTCTAGTGACAAAGGTACCTTCATAACTCCCTTCTTAGAAACCAAATATAAATAGAGAAGACATAGAATAAGAGTATATTTGATTAATATATGGAAAAAAATTCAATAAATGGGTAATTTTAATGAATTGAAGAAGAAGAAAGAAGAAGATTCTACTTCCGGAATATTCATCATTGAGTAAAATATTCTATTCTACTTCTTGGGTATTAGATAGAATATTTGATTTATATATTTCTACCCCAATACTGGGACCAAGTAATATTAGAAATATTATAATAATTAAGCGGATCATCAAGTAGTTGATGGATCATGACTACTATATCAGTTAAAGAATATCATAACCTAATGTTTCTAAGTGAATTATTCTTATATTTGAAAAACTATTTTTATGTAATTACTGTTACAAAAAAAAATCACCTCGGTGTCTAATTGCAAAACAACGACATTTTATTTAATGTTTGGAATAAATTTTTCATGGAATACCATACTTAATCAATAATTTATTTATACCTTAATTATAGATATCCTATATCGATAATTAATGATGAATATAAAATAACATACTTAATTAATACCTATTTGTGGAAAGTTAATTCCTTGTTAATAAAGTGAAAGGATAATTTGGAAGTGTATGATCATTAAGAGGTAGACTGGGTGAATTAATGATATTTTAATATTATGTTTTATTATGAAAGAAAAAACCATCAGCTTTGGTTAGTGAGAAATGAACATATTATAAAACATCAAACAATAAGAACCACAAGAACATGGTAATTTACAAAGTTCACTACTCAATAAGAGTATTAATTCCATGAAATTGTTGGGAAGTAATCTGATAGCATTCAATACTTAAGATAAATAATACCTTTGTGGGTCACAATAAGTAGGGAATATCTTTTTCCTTGTGTAGCACTATAGTAAATCATTAATTCATGTGAAACTATCGTAGATAAGAGATATAATAATGTTTTGTAACAAATATAAGAACCTTCACCAATAGGATTTGATAAATTTTCACTATGAATATTAAAAATTCTTTATACTTTTCATTCTTTCAAGAAATTATTATTCCTCCTCAATTTCTTGAGAATAAGTGAGAAAAAAACTTATTTTTTCAGGTATAAAATTGTCTAGAATACTCCATATGTTTCCTTCGTATGGTATACTATATCTGGTTCCCTCTATAGACTGCTTCCAATCTGATTACTTTTTTCCTATGATCAATTATACACACTTTTCTTTTGATTCTTCTTCATTATATTCACCTAATTCCCATTTTACATCGATTGTTAAATACCAACTGATAGGAATATTTTTCTAGTACTAATTATACAGATTCTTATTCATAATATTTTTCTTAATATCTCTTTAATTATGCCTTGCTTCATCATCCAAAAAACATCTACACATTCATATCAGTAAACCAACCCCCTTTATGTAGACATCACTTCTCTGAAATCTCAGTGAGTAGTGTTACTATTAGATTAAAATTTCCTACACATAAATTTGATGATCCCACTTATAAACTTCCTTTGTTTGAAAAATTAAAACCTCCTAAAATTTGGGAAATTTATTTAAGTCCCAACATCAATAAAAGTGGTCAAACCTTCCTAAAAACTAAGAGATAATCTCAGTATTTTCATTATGATTATTGATGTGTTGATCAACCATCTCAATATCATAACATTTAATATATTTAAAAAATATATATAAAGACCTTTGAACCTAATATCTTATACACCTATATAAAATTCTTATAATTGATAAAACTCTTACTGATATTCCTTCACAACTTCATAGAATCATATTATAAGTCTTTTACCAGACACTTCCTTAATTTAATATATTTATTTTGAAATATTCGAACATTTACTTCAAAAGGAAGCCTCTTTTAAATGAACTTACTTAAGAAGAATTCATCAAATGACATAATAGATCCCCATTGAACTCCCTTCCATCCAGATCTTCTAGTATCGTCCCTATGTCTAGTGACTTTACAAAAGGTTTATCTAGTGAACTTTATCCAATAACTTTAAGATCCCACATTGTTGAAACTTTGAAAAATGTTCTATCTAATGAACACATTCTAGTTAGATTGGCTTACATTAATACACTATAAATTAAATTCTTTATGCTGTGATATTTTTACAATTCTATCCATTAAACTTCATATGTATAGTTTTCTAATCCAATGATTATTATTATAAAACTCAAAACATGCAATATTCTCCCTATGATAAAAAACATCACAAAATTCAAACTGATAAATCATTATACCAACACAGCATCATATATTTATAAACTTTGAACATTGAACTTTTCTCATCTATACTTTTAGATGATAACATATATCTAGAGATTTTAAAAAAACATTATTATAAGAACATTATAAACACAATATTCATTCTCCTCTTTTCGACTAAATCTTGGAAAATGAGTACTTTTAATACTCATGATGCTTGGAACTTCAGAAAAAGAAAAGAACAATATTATGTTTTTATTGTACATTATGTCTGATGGAACTTTTAATAAAAAATTTTGAAAAAAATATTCCACACCCAATCTATTGTCCTCTATCTGACGGACTCAATCTATTGATGTCAGTCCAATGGACACTCCATCTGATCACATTTTTAACTCATCAATTGTTCGCAAAACTATTTTAAATACCTTGAGAGAGGGTGGGGTGAATCAGAATATGATAGTTTAAAAACAATTCCCCTTTCGATCTTATTTCATCATTAAAAAATTCTCTTCTCTCTCTTTCCCATCTAAATGTATGAATAGAAATAAAATCATGTGTGAGACACAAAGATTTTACTTGGTTCACCCTCATTGAGATCTCTCCAAGGAGTATAAAATGGCAGTGTGCTAATGTACCGAATACACTAAGGTTCACATCCAAATTATAGGGTTTGGGCCAGATCACTTTTAGGATCATGTTCACTGCCTTTACAATGTTTAGGGTATGCTCACTACTTTCCCAAGGGTCACTCCCTGACTCTCTTTTGATGGATCACTGTCAGTTGAAAGATTCAACTTCTTCCTTTTCCTTTTCTCACTTCTATGGAAATGATACACACATAGTTTAAGGATACATAATTCTCTTTATTATTAATAATGAATAAATCCTTTTTTGTATATAGATGCTCTATTGAAGTCCCTATTTTCTGTGTTTTGCCTAATGGAAAGAGTGCTTTGAGGTTTCCTTTTTCTTTACAGACCACCCCTACTTTGCAGATGAGTTATTCCTCACAGACCACATCTACTATGTGGTCCCTTTTCCATTACAGGCTATAGAGCCCTGAAAAATTCTTTCAAAAAATTTCCTTGTGAAATACTTACTCCTTCATAGAATCCTCCCTCACAAACTTCTTCTCCTTAGTAGAATTATCCCTCTCGAAATACTCCATGATTCACTAAATTTTTCCCGAAGTGATGATATTTTCTAATGAAATTATCTATTATTAATTATCTTATTAACAATATTTATATAGGAAAATAGATCCCCAAAACCCACTATTTAAAATTACCCAAATTTTCAATGTGATACAACTTTCACCACATAATTCTATGAGGTCCTTATAACACCTTAGACATTTGCAGCGGCTGATGTACTCCAATTCGCATACATCCTTTGTGGTAAAGGAACTATTATTTTTGGTCCAAAAACTGTTCTTTTCTTTCACAAACTATTTTAGTCCCTCTACAAACTTCCTCTCTTCCTCTATGAATTACCTTGAATCATCTGTGATCTGCTTTGCACCGCATGGCCTAAGTGATTCACAGTCACTTTTTTCTTCATAGACAACCCCATCTTCATGGAAAACCCTTGCTTCAGGGGAATCCTTTTCTTAATGGTCCCATTTCAATTGTGGGATACTAATACCTTCATTCCCCTTTCATGAAAAATATATTTTGGGGAATTGATAACTATGAACTACTTCCTCCTTCGTGGAGTCCTCCCTCCCGAACTACTTTGGACATCCATGAATTCTTCCAGTGATGATCCTATATGATGATATTTTCTCTACTAGATGATTTTATTAGGGTCCTTTATGTTGGAAAATAAATCCCACTAAAAAATATAATCATAAATACTCAAAACATTGATGTAGTACAGTCTTCATCATAAAATGTTATGCGGTCCACATTGCATCATAATCCTTTACGGTGGCTGATGACATCCAAAAATAAAAACCCTTTTCAGATTCTTAAATAACCACCTAAATTATGAAAATGATGAGCCTCCCAAAAATGAAAAGCCTCCCATAAAGTTATTTTCTATGTGGTTTTCATAGCGTGCTTCATGATCTACATAGCACTTCTATGTGGAAACTCTTACTTTGCATATTTCCCTTCTCCATTCCATGTACCTCCTTTGTTGTCCGTATAGTGCTATTACACTCTATGCATTCCATAAACAGTACACTTCATGTTCCATGAACTGTGATCTGTGAACTCCATGCTTCATAGTCTTAAAACTATGGTCCAAAAACTCCTCTGCGAAAAAACATTTCCATAAAATAGACTCCGAATTTTGAGGCCCAAAAATTTGGAAAACATAGGGAAATTACACCACCTTAAATATCTGCTTGGAAAACACCAACCATATGGATTAATGGTCACCTATCTTTTTCAAATAACACAATCACCCAAAAAATGCTAAAATAACACCTTGATGGATTTTTGGCCAACAATCTCACCCCTTTGCATTTGTTGATATCTATTCTCATTTTGATACCTCATTGAATTTTCTTCCCTCTTCTACCAATATTATCTTCTCATAATTAATATATAAATGAAGGATTTAATCCCGACACACTCTAATCCCACATGAGCGATGATTTTCATGAGAAACAATAGTAGTTACAAAAGTTCTTCAATGAATCACTTCATTCCAAAACCACTTTTTTTATCTCATCACGAACTCCATCTATCATGATATATATTCTTTGATTGACCACTTTTTACAACATCAAATTTTGAAATCCTTATACTTCTATGCTCCCCTATTAGCTTCTCTTATATCATTATTAATAAATTTAGCCATATTTTATATTAAGAACTTCTCCCCCTTTGTCAATGAACCTAAAAGTCACTTCATTGTTGTCTACAATAGGGTAAAGAACACAGATCTGTACATTTGGAAAAAACACAACATTCCCTAGGGTGAGGGGGTCCCACACCCATACGTTTTCAAGTATGGGTATTTGACTAAAATATGAAATCTTATTGATTCAAATTGAATGATTCCTTGGGTAAGAAATTCTTCAGAATGTCTGTAACATATAGTTTTGTAGGCACATAATCCAACTTCACAAGCCCTTGCTCCAACTTATGCTTGATAAAATTATACTTTATTTCAATGTACTTTATCCTTGAGTTATGATCTATATTTTTGAAGAAATATATAGAACTTCAATTATCACAATGTATTATGATCAGAGACTTTACTTCAACTCCCATATCATCAAGCTACTGCCTCATCCACAATAACTATATGCATGTTTGAGTAGCCACAATATATTTAGCATCTACAATGCATAATTAAATACAATTCTATTTATTAATTATCCATGAAATACACAATCTTCCAAGATCTAATTCACTACTTGATTTCAATTTTTTTTCAACTGCTAAACCAGACCAATCTATATTAATATAGCCCAATAACTCTTGCTATGATTTTCTATTATACCACAAACTGTAATCCACCATTACCTTGATATATAGAAGCATTATTTTTACTGAAATTAGGTGAATTTATTTGGGATTTATCAATTATCTTTCTTCTCAACATGTTTAAAAAACAATATCATGTTTTATTTCTATCAAGTACAATAAAATTCCTTTTATTTAACTATATTCAGTTACATTAACTGCATTTTCATCATCATCTCATTATAGTTTCATCTGGGTAGCCACCAAAGTCATCAACACTTTAGAATTATCCATTCCAAATCCTCTATAAACCTATTCAGAATATTTATATTGATAAATAAATTTCCCATGCTTTCCTTTTGTCATCTTTAAACCAAGTAAATATGTTAGTTCACTAATCATTAACATCTTGAATTCAATATTCTTGAATTCTAAAAACCGTATGCATTGTTCTTCGTCTAACCCACCAAATATTATGTCATCCACATATATCAAAACCATCATCCTTTGATTATTGTCACTATAAACATATATATTTGAATCAACACTACCACATTGAAATACGAGTTTCTTCAAAAAATGATTGATCCTCGAATACCATTCTCTCAGTGCTTGTTCCATCCCATATAGTGCCTCCCCCAATCGAAAAACACTATTCTCATCTTGATGAATGAGAAATCTATATGGATGCTCCATATAAACTTCTTCGTCTAGAACTCCATTTGAAATTGTTGACTTGACATCCATATGGAAAACTGTGATTTTTTTTCACTACAATGTCCAACAATAATTTGATTGCTTCTAGCCATGAAATAGTTGATTTTTTTTCATCAACATCAATATTCTCTATCTAGGATTACACTTTGCACACAAGTCATTCTTTGTTTCAAATCACAACACCATCTTCATTCATATTATTGTGAAAGACCCATTTAACCCCTATGAAATTCTTATCTGTAAGTCTCAAAACAACCTCGCATGTCTGATTCTTCTCCATTTGGTCGAGGTCTTCATTCATACCATAGACCCATTTGTCATCCCCAGATTCTTCTTGAAAACATTTCAGATCTACTTGTGATAATAAAAATTATTTTTTAGAGTATTCACCATATTTTTTTTCAATGGAACTTTCTAATCACCAATTATGTTTTGACTATCAATTTCGGCTCTTCTCATCGATCATTGTATAGATACCGATTTGTGATCATCCTTTTCATTATCTGAATCATATTCTAGGTCATCCTATGAAACTAGAATATCCCCTCATCTTCTTATATTTTCATCACTATCCTCCTGATACTGATTATGTATTTGATGAATATTATGCTCATTATCTACTATAGTAACATAATTGCTTTTGATTACCTTTCATATTCGTTTATTGAATAATTTGTATTCTTTTATTTTATTTAAGTAGCCAATAAATATCCCTTCATCTCTACATCATTCAAAATTCATGTGTTTCTCCTTTATGAGAATAAAACACTCACTTCCAAAGACTCTAATGTACTTCAACATTGGATTTTTTCTATACCATATTTCATATGGAGTCTTCCCATATTTCAGATATAATAAATCTTTATTTGATGATTAGAATGATTCCATCAGTGATTCTTTCCAAAAACTCTCTAGAAGGCCTTTCTCGATGAGAGTTGTTCTTTCCATGTTTTTGATAATTCTCTTTCTTCTCTCAACTACTATATTTTTCTATGGAGTTCTTACTATTGAAACATGGTGACTTATCCCATGTTTCTTAAGATAAACCTCAATATGGTTCGTTATAAACTATATTACATTATCTATTAAAATATTATTTATTATTTTAGCTAGCATCTTTTCAACATACCTTCAATAATTTTTTGATACAATTGGAAACACCTCAGATTTTTGGGTTATGATTGAAACCCATTCCATTTGGCTAAATTCATAAACAAAGTGAAAATAATATCTCCTTCAATTAATAGATATCGTTGAAATAGGTCTGAAAACATCCATATGTACCAAATCAAGAATTTTTTTTGACCTTTTCTCTTTTTCTTTATATGTATTTCAGACGATCTTCCCTTGTTGAAAAGAATCAAATGTATGAGTTTGATCCTGTGAAAACAAAGAGATGACTTGAGTAACATCACATTTCACAAGATCCTTCAAGGAAATTTGTCTTAGGTAACCAACATTATTATGCCATACATTATTTTCTTCTTCCATAGATAAAAAGAAAATATCTTCTTCTCAAATGACAAGGTAGAGATCCCCTTTCATACACAATCCCTCCAAAATAAAAACTACACCATCTTTTTCCTTGGTGATACATAATTTCTTGGAAGAGAATATGGAATTTCCAAAATGACCTAACTGGATGACACTTTGTAAGTTGTTTATTAAGACATTAAATAACCAATACATCTACTCATCCCATTTATTTCCCCCATACTTTGATTTTCCCGATCCAATATTTTTCAGGCTCTCATTATTACCAAATCTAATAATACCTTCCTTGTCTTATATGATTTCTATTACTAGTTCCTTATTTAATGTTTTATTATTGGTGCATCCACTATCAATGATCCATATTACAATGTAATATGATGCTTTGAAATCAATCTATGCAACCAATACCTATTCAACTATATTATTTTTAGTCTATGTTTTTTAATTCATACCAGATACAGATAGAAAATGTTGATATTTTTTAAGGTATGATGGACCATATTCATCTTGAAATGCTATAAACTAATTTTTCATTTTCATCTCATTTGAGTTTACATTTAATCTCATATTATTATGACATTCATTGTGTTTCAAAAAATTTCTTTTCAATTAATAAGAGAAATATCTTTCCATGTGCGTAAATTCTCCACACCTGAAATAGTGACCATAAAATGATGTTCTATAATCATGAGTTTTCTGTGGCTTTCTTCATTGATATTATTCTCATCGATAACTATTGTATATGGGATAAACGTTTTGTGAGTGTCCCTTCTTTCCATAATAATAACATCACATATGACGTTTATTCTTGTGTGGAAATACTGCACTATTGATTCTCCCTGGGGTTCTCTAAATATTTTGGTTCAGATTCATAGCAAAATAAAGCTTCAACCTCGGAGTGGGAGCTTGAAGGATATCTTCATACATTACTACTTTCATTTTGCGTTCAAGATTTATACCATCTATATAATTTAGATCAATCATTTTCCTTTCCTAAATATCATTTTAATATTTCACTAGAACTCTTAATTCTTATTTTACTTTTTCTACTTACTTTGTATCTATATTTTCTAGAATTAAAAGTCCCCCCCCAATACTTCACTTTCCGTCACACAATGACAACTTTCTCTTCAATTTATTCGATACATTTGACTTAATATTTTTTAGTATTTTTCAAAATATCAATCTCTCTTTTATATTATTCAATTTTGAGTTTGTACCCAACAAACATTTCTATGTTCTCTAGAATTGAATATTTAATCCTTTCAATTTTAGCCTCTATCACAAACTTCTCTTATTACTATTGTTTTATATAGAATTTTTAATCATTAACCACCATGTTGGATTTTTTTTTGATTTCCAAACTACCATCTCTTGATGAAAAACATCTAATTCGATCTGAATGTCAACTCTTCCATTGAATTATCCTTCATCATTGTGACTATCTTCCCCTTTTTGAGAATTTTTGATAACTGCTACCATAGAATATGCTTTATGATCCTTATATTCCTCTAATTATTTTTCCTCACATTCCTTCAAACTATCATGTTGTTTTTAAAAAATATTATTCTTTTTTAAAAAATTTCTCTTGGTACTCTCCGTACCTTCCACATTATATGAATAATTCTTCCCAGGTAATTCATCATTATCTTCATCATCATCTTCAATCTTCTTAGGACAATTTTCATAAATATGTCCAATATTTCCACATTAAAAGCATACTAATGCAAGTTTCCCTTTTGATGTTTTCTCTTCCTCTTTACAAATTTTAGGAGATAAATGTCATGAAATCATCCCCATTATATTTTTCCTGACTGTCTTCAACAGAGAGCTTCCATGTGGCTTTGAATGCCACTTCATTGGACTTCACCCTCTCCACGACATTGTTATCATCATTTCTCCTCTCCTATGCAACAAGGTTTTTGTAAAATATATCCAATTTCAGATCCTTTCGATCTATATCTACTAAAATAGAAAATTTCAGATTAAATTGAGGTGGTGGTTTTCTCAAGATCCACTAAACAATATTTATATCTTCAATAATTTCTTTGATACAATGCATGTCTTGTACAATATTATTCACCCAGTCAAATAATGTATCAACAGATTTATAAGGGTGCATTCTCAGATCCTCATACTTATTCCACATGGCCTATAGTTTTTTTCTCTCACTTTTGTGTCACCCTCATAAATGCTTAGAAACGTTTCCTACATATCATGCGATGAATTACATGACATCAATTTTGTATAGATGTCATTGATTAGGGCTCCCCCTAAACAATTGATTCCTTTTGAATCAAATTAAAATTACCTATTTTATTCTTCTAATAAAAAATTATCATCTATACTGGTAAAAATACCATCCATTTCATCTACAAATACATACATATCCAATGATCTAAAGTATTTTTTCATTCAATTATTCCATAGCTAAAAATTATTTATATCAAAGATTAGAATCACATTGTGATTGATAGATTCAATTTATTCAACTCCAAGAAAACAACCAACTCCAATCAATTCTCTCTAATACCACATTGAAAGCCAAAATAGGGTAAATAACCTAGGGGGTGAATCAGGTTATGACCGATTAAAATAACTTCCCCTATGAATCTTGTTTTTTCAGGAAGAAAAACACTATTCTCTCCATTTTCAATAGAAATTTATAAACATAAATGAAATTTTTCATGAGGAACATTGATGTTACTTGGTTCACCCTCCCTAGGTTAATTACAAGGATAATACAATAGAAATGTTTTGATATAATGAATCTAGAAGGGCTCATTGCAAAATTACATAGTTCGGGCTAGATCACTTGTATGCCCAAGCCCACTTCTTTTATAATGTTTAGTGTTAGCTCACTACTTTCCCATGGGTAACTACCTAACTCTATTTCAATGGCTCACTACTGGTGGAATGGATCACCTTATTCCTATTAATTTTCTCACTACCATGGAAAGGATCCACACCTAGATTATGGATGATTATGTTCCTTCATTATCAACATTGTTACATCCCCAGTTGCAGATATATTCTCTATTGAAGGCCCTCTTCTCCGTAGACAATTAGTTTGTAGAAATTTCTATTGCAAATTATTTTAGTCCCTTTGAAAGCTATCATTTATCCACAGAGAACTACTTTTAATCCTTTTTGAACCGTGTTTCACTGCGTGGAATGAGTGCTTTTCAATCGCCTTTTTGTTTGCGGACCATTCCGTATTTCATAGATTTCTAATTCATTTCAGTCTGCCTCTGCTATGTGGTCCCTTTTTCTTTACGAGCTATGGATCCTTGTAAAACCATTTCAAAAAATATCGTAGTGAGCCACTTCCTCCACCATGGAATCCTCCACCGTGGACTACTTCATACTTCTCCAAATTCTACCTAAAGCGATAAAATATTCTAATGAAATTCACCCTTATTAATTATTTGATTAAGGGTATTTATATTGGAAAATAGACCCACAATACCCACAATTATGAATTACCTAAAACATCGATGCGGTATAACCTTCACCACATAAGGCTATACAGTTCACATAGAACCTTTCACTATTATGGCAGTTGATGTCACCCACAAATGAAAAATCCCTTACGGATCCCGAAATCACAACCTCTCAACCAAAACTTATGAGCCTATTATGAATGATGATACTCCTATGAACTACAAGCCTCTCTTGAACTAGGAACCTCTTGAAAACAATTTTTTTCTATGCAATCCGTGTAGTTCACCTCACGGTCCGCAAAACAGTACTATGAAAAAACACTCCCTTTGATGATTTTACCTTTCCATTATGTGTACCTTCTTTATAGTTTATGAAATGTGCTTCATGGACTATGAACTTTTCTTCATGTTCTACTCCAGCAACACCGTGATACTGATTCACTGTCATCTGGCTTTGTCAACTAAAACAATCATTAAAAAAACACGAAGATGACTCCTTTAGGTATTTTTTACCAATAACAATGTTAATTGATTTATATTCTCAATAGTTTAAGAGATTTATATTGAACAAATAAATAAAAGACTTAAAGAAAAATGACTTAGAAACACCTTAAAACCCTCTTGGGCACAACAATATCAGGCTTTATATGTTTTTACACACAAGGAATATAAATCACTAAAACTTTTAAACATAAGAAATAAATAAATTATCAATATTTTTAGACCCTACATAAGAAAATATATTGTGGGAAACAAGAATCATTGAACAAAAATCCCATGATTTACATAAGAAATGACTTATTAAACATTTCTAAAAAAATATTCCATAAAAAATATTCATAAGAAACTTCTAAAATATATCTTCTTCAATTAGAGCTATCAAACTATAATATCAGCTTCCTAAATCCACTTTGAAAAATAGTTTAAATTTTTGAGACAAGATGGAATCATAGCTCACCCCTTTAAAACCCCCCTATATATATGACCTTCTTGAAAAACTAAAGCACATACCAATGTGAAATGAACCGATTTTTTTTTGTAGGTAAGAAATATTTTTATCTTAAATACATTTTTATATTGGTAAACATTAAATATGGTCTATGGAATGTCTCAAGAGTGTTCGAAGATTGTTTGAAACCTAGATCTCTGAGTTTTGGAGGAAACAAGCCATGCACATTATTTGACCAAACTGTGCACCTGACCCCACACAGTTTGGCTAAACTGTGAGGGGTGTTTTAGGGGGATAGAGCGGTCCATATGGTTAGGATAAAACATTAAACCCTAGATTCATGATTTTTAACCTTGTCTTATACATTGGAAAAAGGAAAATCACATGGGCTATGCACTGTTAGTCTAATCGTGTGCTAGCCATGCAAGGGGTGGCTCCCTTCGATAGTGCTAGTGCATGGTTGGTTTAATATTGATCCAACCATGTGAAAAAACCATATTACTCATAAAAAGTGGGAAAAAGTTTCTTTCACCCCTTAAGTGTTTTGAAACACTCACCCCTCATTTCTTCTCCAAGGAATGAAAAAACCTCTCTATTCACATTGGGAGCACTCCCTTCTCTATTTCATTGGGATTTTGATCAATCCATCATCCATAATTTGATCGGACCACCATCCAATGTATTGGATAGATAATTGTAAAGTATTAAATCTATTTTATTTCTCCCTTAGTTTCACTTAAAATCTCTTAATCAGTTTTGGTATGATCTCATATGCCCTATTTTATGAGAATTGTTCTTTTATTGTAAATTCTTCCATTCTATTTCGAACCTAAAGTCAACATTAGTTGAGAAGTCATAAATTATGCTAGGTATGTGGTATAAAAATTTCCCCTAAATGTTTTGGTGTTTCATATAATTTTTAAATTATGCATAATGTTGGGAAAATATCAACCCTAGCTTTTTACACACATTATTACATGATTTTAAGCACAATTAAACAACAAAAACAACCAAGGATCTGAAATTCTAGTGTCTTTGGGAGATTAGGTACGTAATTAAACATAATGAAAACAATATAAAAACATATTTTCCTTAATATTCATAATGATCTCATAAATTATTTTTATCCCTTATATATTCATTGGATAACCTAGGGAATACATCAACAAAAGGGATGATCTAAAAAGACCAGTAAGGGGGTAAGCATAGAAATAAACATAACACATGGTTTGGAATGAATAACATGATGAAGTAAAAGGAATTGAATAGGAATAAACAAAAGGAAGAATAAAATTTGTGACATGGACACATATAACCATATCATCATAAGAATATGGAAAAACACATAACATAACATAAACATGAGTCAAGGCTAACTACCAAGACTATATCACATGGTGGACAAGGTCCCATAAAGGAATCTGGTTCTCTCTCTATCGTAACATGATGTATCATGAGACTAAAAATTAACCAATGAATTTTATTGCTATCTAGGTCGACAAATAATAACAATTTCAAGCATATGTGACCCATATGAATATTCATGCATTGTGTTACCCGTGGAAAAAATTTGGTATCATAATCATGTCGTAAGGCATAAAAAGGGAATATCAAAATTTTGTCCATGAAAAAAATTATTTAAATAATTAATGGAAATTCATATTTTAAAATAGTAATATATCATGATAAATTATGTTTTATTGAAGTGGAAACTTGTAAAATAGTGTTTAAGATGCATTAGAAATGAAACATTTTAGTGGAGTTTAAGGAAAATGTTACAGAGCATTTAAAGTCTAAAAGGAATATCTTTTTTCATAAAAAAATCAACCAAGGTAGTTTTTCATGATTAAATGAGTGATTTTAGAAAAAATAATTGTGTGTTGAAGAATATTATGGATCATTCTTGAAAATGGGTAAGAAATCAAGACATTCCCTTTAATTGGTCTTGCTTATTTGGAATTTTCGATAAGGTAACCTTTTTAAAACTTTTATTTCACCATGAATGAAGGTTGATATGATATGAATACATTATCCTGGAACATATAAAAAAAATAGAATAATTTTACAATAATAAAGAATAATTACATTGTGGTAAAGATTGATAAAGAGTAACCCAAACGAAAAATGGATGTTCGGGTAGAATCCCATACCTTATGTCTGAAATAGTTCTCCACTTGTACTTAATGTCATGAATAATAAACTTTTATTCATTAATTAATAATTAAAGAACCTATTATACTTTTAATTGATTTTTTAAAGTTTATAAAGTTCATTTATGGCCTTTTTGATGGGTTATAGTGTTCAATTTCATCGTTTGAGAGTGTTCATTTTCTTGGGTTTCATGATCGGCTCGCTCGTATAAGAATATAGATGTTCATGTGAAATAGGTACAGATATCCCGAATTGAAGTTATATGTTAATAATAAAAATACAGAATATTAAATGGTTAAATATTTCATTTCGTTATTTGGGGTGAGGATGAATCATTAGATAAGATGTTAGTGATAATCATTTGGATTATTTTGGGTTATTATCACTCACAATGAACTCATTTTGTTTTATTATTTAATTTTATGTGTATATGTTAGATTCAGAACACAAAAAAGGTTATATAATGCTTCTTATAATCTTTTTCAACCATTATATTGGTTTTACAACTCACCTTGATGGTGATAAAGGAAAATAAAAAAAAACTTCATTCTTGACGGTGTTAAATTAACACATGATGGATGACATTTTCATTTTTAGAAAAAATGGGATAGGAGAAGAGAATTGATGGTGGATTTTATATTAAAATAATAAAATTAAAGTATTTATAATATAATGTATTTATCATTCATGTTTTAAAATAGGAGGTGAGAAGATAGTGTGAAAATAAAGGAAATTGAAAATTAATTAAAAGAAAAAGAAAGAGGGTTTTACCTCTTGAATTTATCCTTCTTGAGAACCTCCTTATGGAAATTGGACATTGTAATTCATTGAGATAAAGGGCTCCTTGACATGGGGCATATGCTTGTAAAGAGTATTGGTCCTATTTTGGATAGTAATCAAAGCTTGAAAGGTGTGAGGATAAGAGGTGGTGAAGGGTGATATTTATAGTGGAGGCGAAGGGTGTCTTCTCATTATTTTATACATTTGTTTATTATTTTGGCTCAAGACTAATTTGTTTTTCTGAATTATCATTAAATCTATTAAAATAAGTAATTATGGTTTCAGATTATGGGCTTAAATCATATATACATCATCTATGACTCAATAATTCAAGCATTTATATAATATCATACATTATCATTTTTGACAATTCACAAAAAAAATCTACCATTTTATAAAAATACCCAAAAAAAACTACCCTAACAATTTTTTGATGTGCATAATTCAATAATAATCTCCATTTTATGAAAATAAGATTCAAATTATGAGAAATCTAATTTTTAATTAAAATCATCTTTTCCTTGGAAAATAAAGTTTTTAAAATTATAACTGATTTTATAACACGTTATAAATGTAATACCCCAAGCTTCCACGGTACGTTTCCCTTCAAATAATGCGATAGCGTGTGTTGTACGCAACCTCGAGTTCTAACACACACCACAACTAATTAAACTAGCCGTTGTGAATAGTAATACCTACTTTTTGAAATCATATATATTTTATATTTCAAAATGGACTTCATTTTTGGATTCAGAATATTGAAATTAGCCAAGGGTTAAATTTTGGTACTTTTCGGATAACTTTTATATTTTGATGAATAGTGAAAATTACTAAATTTTAATTAGAATCAACTTTTTTAATAAAAATAATTAATATTGATAAATTATGAATTTGAGTGGTTTTAAAGTATATTTAGAATATATTTTTACCATTTAATTTAATTTTTTTCATTGGACATAATTTCACAATTAAACTAGACATAAACAAGTGTCAATCTTTTGATAGTTATTATCTCTTAAAAACACGCTTTTTATTTTAACAACGGGAATTAATTTTAAATTAATTTATTCCACTTCTGTGTTTTGAATTTGGAAAAATGGATTACATATTTGGAATCAGGATGTCCAAATTATGTAAATAGGTAACTTTTATTTTTACACATTTTGAATAATTACTGCAGTAAATATTTTATTTACCATGGTTAAAGGGTAAATCCGGTAAATAAGGGTTAAACAAATAATATTATAATAATACAAAATTACCCTAAAACATGTCCTAACCTTATTGGTGGAAACATACCCGACCATGGGCATCCTTGGGTCGATTTGGGGACCCCTTAGAGCCACTTGTATGTGGTAGGGACACATTATATTAATAAAGTTAAAATAAAAATAAAAATGGCATAAGATTACATCTTTTATAAGAACAATTTTTACCTAGGGTTATACATGTTGGATTTTCTATTATAAATATTCATTAGAAAGATAAAAAGATTTCCTACATAATGATATTTTATTTATAATTTTTAGACATCAAATAATTTAAATTATTAATGACACAATAATGATGCAATGTTTACCTCATTAATAAATCATTTAAATAAATAAGATTATAATGATTAAAATATTATCTAAAACCTGTCCAATTCTTATTGGTTGATGTTATTTAGAAAATGAGTCATCTTATCTTCGACCTCAATGATTTTTGGACCATTATAAACCGAATATAATTATATTATAAAGTAATACTTTCACTCTTTCCTAAAGATCCCCTCCTCTCCCTTATAAAAGGAGACCACTTCTACTCATTCCTCACACCTCGCAAGCCACTTGGCTCGTCCAAACCCTGCCCAAATACTCTCCCAACTTCCCTCACTACAACCTAGAGGCCTTAGGTTGATTATAAAGCCAACCTAGGGAGCCCTTTTGATCAAATCAAAAGGAAGAGCCCGAAGAAGAGGTAATGATTTCACCACCATTTTTCCAAGTTCATTTCTTCTTCCACTTCTTCTTCCTTTGTTGTTACCATTCTAAAATAATAACTCCAGTATCTCACATATACTGTGATGTTATTATAAATATGGTACAACCATATTCAATATTCTATCCACCCTTTGAATAACATGTCACCATACGTGCGTACGTACGGCTTACCGTCTCCACGTCGTGGTGTAATTGTTATGCAATATAATATTATTTGGATGGGTATAATAATGATGTTTAAATCATGTAAATAATAAATATAACATGTTAATAATTCTGTATATATGATATACCATCCATTTATATATTATTTTAACATCAAAAGAATGATATTGTCGCTCGTGCGTACGTACGGACTACCGTCTCCACGAATGCGATGAGATTCATTCTCCATCGTATCCATTCAAGTATAATTATCATTTGATGATTTAAAAAATGATGTTTAAGGAATTGATATCATTCTGGGTATGAGTAATATACAACCTATCCTTTACAAACATGGCTTATGTAACAAAACATATAAAAGAAAATGAGTAAGTTAACACCCGAAACGACGATAATTCTAAGATATTATTAACAAATCAATGTTAAAAGATCATATATGATATCATATTAATATATATGATTCTTGTATAATTTAATAACAATTATTTCACCATTATAAAGGAGGTTAACCTACCCCAACCAAGGAAAAGTACAAGGTAAGGGTTATTTCACAATCTCTTCATTATCCGAGGTTGTTTATACGTAATAATCTACCAGGATTTCTTTATCATCCACATCCATGTTTCTTTGAAATGTATTTCAAATCATATTTATTATTTACAAAAATATGGGTTAAAGTCATTTATACCCTTGTTTGACTTTTTATAAGAGGTTTATAAAGGAATCTTTCCGTCGTTTTCAAAACAAGGTCCTTTTTAACCTTTTCGACAGAATTATGGTATGAATGTTTTTTTTAACTTATACGGTGGGTGCGGCTATTTTCCGCCGTTATAAAATCTTCAAAGCTACCCTTACAATCTTATAAGAATATTTTCAAAGAAAATGTTTTATTTTATACGGATATTAAATGATTTCAAAATAAAAGGATATATTTCTTTAAAAAGAATATTGATTTCATCTATGTCAACATCCTTTGATAGATTTTAAGATTATTTGAAGTTGATTTATTATGATACAAAACTTCTATATTGTATTGAAGGTTTTGTGATATGTTTGACTGTGGATGTGCTATTTTTATACCATTCATAGTTTATGGTGAAATTATTGACATTTCGTATGCTAGTTTTAATACGAATGTTTATGTTATGTTTAAACCTTTTCATATGGGAATGCATTGGACTTAGTAAGTGACGGGTGGAGCCCGCTATAGCTCCTCGATGCATCGGTAGGTCTCATGATACAAACTAGTGTCTTGGAACAAGGCCTTGACAAAATCTTATTTGTATTCTTGGCACGAGGCCTTGACTATGTGGTTATGATAGTCTGTCATTATGCATTCCAACATTATGAAAGTGGTTATTGATTTTTGCATGTGATTATTCGATTAGTAGAATATCCATGTGAATAAGTAAATGGCATTATTTCATTTTATTTATGCCATACCATGTTGAAAGTTCATGTTTGAAAGGCTTTTGTTTTAGTTATACATTGCCTTAAATGTTTATTCTTATTTATGAAAGTTTCCGCTATATTGTTATCCTTACTGGGCATTTGAGCTCACCTCTTTTCTATGTTTTATTTTTCCCAGGAAGTGAAGAAGTAAGTTATGAATGACCTGCATGGATATTATGTGGGGATATGAGTGTGGATTATGGAGACAATATGTTGTTGTAGTAGTTTTTCGTTTTATGATGTAATGTAAAACTTATGAATATATCTAGTGTTTCCAAGGCTACTAAACCAATCGGTCTTTCGAGATTTGATCTTTCTTGTGATCATGCCAATGTTGTGTAATTAATGCACCAACTTTGGGTAACTGGGGTCGGGGCGTTACAGTTGGTATCAAAGGAAGTTTATTACAAACCTTGGAATCTAGATTTAGATAAACTCTGATTAGAGCACGTAGACCTAAGATGAACTTTGAGAATTAGTATAGAAGAACTTCCTAGAATTTTAGTATTGTAGAGATTTTGTGAGTATTCCGAGCAATACATCCCTGTCTGGATACGAGCAGGTAGAGGCGGCTCTGGCACAGATGTACCTAGGGGTAAAACCCGAAAACACCGCTTTGAGCTAGACTCGAACGGGAACTGGTGCACGACAACGGGCCTTGCTGCACTCTTGGTTACGACACTCCCGGGGGATATGCTTAAGATAACTCTCATTTTCTTTACAAATCATTTTGAAGGGATTATGAGTATATACTTCCTCAAAGAAAACATTCTTATGATTATGGATTATATCCATAAATAGTTCAATTTATGTTAAGTGTTTTATAAGTATGGGATTATGTATTTTGATTCATAAACTGATATAGTTTATGCCATTGTTTAGAAATGGCACCTAGTGGAAGAAATGGAAACCGTATCAATGCACGCACTCCATGTAGGGATTGCCCTCCTGCTCAAGATAATTATAGTGGGGCTAGTGATGCAACTAGTGCCGATCAGCTAATCACCATACTGGGACAACTTACTCAGGTTATGAATAATAACCTTACCCGTATGGAGCACCCTGATCCGCAGCGTGGAGGATCAATGTTAGATCGATTCATGAGGCAACAACCACCAACGTTCAATGAGAGTACAAATCCCTTAGTAGCTGAGCAATGGATAAATTCCCTAGAGAAAATATTTCAGGCTTTGGGGAGCAGTGACAGGGAAAAAGTTATCATGGCAGTTTACCGCCTCACTGGAGATGCTGATCAATGGTGGTCATTGATTCAAAACATGAAGGAAGATGATGAAGTATCAAATATGGAATGGAGGGAGTTCAAAGATCTGTTTTTAGAAAAATACTTCCCTCGCGACCATCGAGCAGATATGGAAAGACAATTTCTAAGTCTGAGACAGAAGGAGGATGAGAATGTCGCAAAGTATGAGGCTAACTTTACAAGGTTAGAAAGGTACGCTGGTGATTATATACGTAACCAAAGAAGTAAGATTGATCGTTTCTTTGATGGTTTAAAACCATTTCTCTGTCGAGCATTAGACTCACAATTCTTTTCATCGTACGAAGACATTGTCTCATGTGCTATCAAGACCGAAAAGGAATTCTCTAAGTCTTATGACTTTAAAGCAAAGCAAGAGAAGAAGAGACCTGCTGATCAAACTGGGAATGGAAATAAGGGGAAGAAGGGAAAGGTTGAATATCCATCCTGTGGTAAATGCGGGAAGAAACACCCTGGTACTTGCTTGAAGGGAATGGGAGTCTGTTACAAGTGTGGTGAAAAAGGCGACCAAGCTCGTGATTGCAAGGGGAAGAAGGAAGCTACCAACGTTCAGTGCTACAATTGCAGGGAGATGGGGAATTATGCAAATGAATGTCCTAAGCGTCAGGAGAACTTACCTCAGAAAAGGCCAAGGGATCAAGGCCAGGCTTATGCTATCACTACTGCTGAGGTAGAAGCTCCGAAAGACGTGGTGGCAGGTAATTTAATGGTTTCCTCAAGTTTAGAAAATGCATTATTTGATTCTGGATCATCGCATTGTTTCATATCTTCCCAGTTTTCTAAGAAAATTAGATATTTCCAATTTGATTTAATAAGGGAGTTGTCAGTTAAAACTCCTAAGGGAAGTATCATTGCAACAAAGTTTTGTGAATCAGTCCCCATTAGAGCACATAAATTTTCTTTATCTGCTGATCTCATTGTCATACCTATGATTGAGTTTGATATAATCCTCGGTATGGACTGGCTTTCGGACTATGATGCAAAGATTTATTGTAAGAAGAAAGAGGTTACGATTCTTGATGATAATGATAAGGAACACCTTATTTTTAGAGCAGAATCGTCACCACCTAATTCTTATTTAGATCCACCCCCAGTAGCTCAACTTAATTCAATTATTGGGGAGGAAGAGAATGAAATAACTGTCGGTGAGGAAAGGAATGTTCAAATAGAGGATGTACCTGTTGTGAAAGAATTTGTAGATGTATTTCCGGAAGATTTACCTGGACATCCTCCAGAACGAGAAGTTGAGTTTTCCATTGATTTGATTCCTGGATCAAGGCCTATATCGAAGACCCCTTATAGAATGGCCACTGTAGAGTTAGTCGAACTAAAGAAACAACTAGAGGAATTGAGTAATAAGGGATTTATTCGCCCTAGTGTTTCTCTATGGGGAGCCCCTATTCTTTTTGTTAAAAAGAAAGATGGATCTATGAGGTTATGTATCGACTACAGGGAGATCAATGCTATAACGATAAAGAACAAGTATCCCATACCTCGTATTGATGATTTATTTGACCAACTACATGGAGCTTAATACTTCTCAAAGATTGACCTTCGATCTGGATACCATCAGTTGTGTGTGAAGAAGGAAGACATTCCGAAGACAGCATTTTGAACCAGGTACGGGCATTACGAGTTTACTGTAATGCCGTTTGGATTGACTAATGCACCATCTATATTCATGGATCTGATGAATAGAGTTTTCAAGGAGTATCTCGATGAATTTGTGGTGGTATTTATTGATGATATCTTGGTATACTCCAAAACCTACGAAGATCATGAAAATCACTTGCGCATTATCTTGAAGACTCTGAGGAGGCATGAATTATATGGGAAGTTTAGCAAGTGTGAATTCTGGCTTCAAGATATTTCTTTTCTTGGCCATATTGTCTCTAAATATGGAATCTCTGTTGATCCTTCTAAGACCAAGGCAATCCAAGAATGTCCAGCACCTACGAGTATAACTGAGGTACGTAGTTTTATTGGTTTGGCAGGTTATTATCGACGTTTCGTCCAGAATTTTTCCCGATTGGCTAACCCATTAACGAAGATCACACGTAAAGGGGTTAAATTTGTTTGGACAAAAGAGTGTGAAGAATGTTTCGAAGAACTGAAGAGAAGATTAGTCAATGCTCCTATATTGACTCTACCATCGGGGAATGATGGGTTCGTTATTTATAGTGATGCATCAAAGAAAGGACTTGGTTGTGTCCTTATGCAGAATGATAGAGTTATTGCCTATGCATCACGACAGTTGAAAATTCATGAACAAAACTATCCTACTCATGATCTTGAGTTAGCAGCTATGATATTTGCTTTGAAGATATGGAGACACTACCTCTATGGTGAAAAATGTGAGATTTATACTGATCACAAGAGTTTGAAGTATATTTTCTCACAAAAAGAACTCAACATGAGGCAAAGGAGATGGCTTTAATTACTCAAGGATTATGATTGCACGATACACTACCACCCGGGGAAAGCAAACAAGGTGGCAGATGCTTTGAGCAGAAAAGACCATGGAGTTTTGAACATGATGAGAATTGAAAGGGATCCAATTTTCATGGATCTAGTGAAGATGGACATGGGAATAACCAGGGAAGGTGAAACATCAATGCTTTTTTAAATGGTTTCAAAACCATCTTTACTAGAAAGGATTAAGAGTTCTCAGACCGATGATGAAGAATTTCAGAAGAAGATTAAAGCTGTGAATGATGGGAGATTGAGAGACTTTGTGTATGAAGATGGAATTTTCAAATTCGGGAAGAGACTTTGTGTTCCCGATTTACCTGATCTGAAAAGGGAATTGCTGATGATGCTCATAGTTCCAATTTCTCTATACACCCTGGGAGCACCAAAATGTATAGAGATTTGAAGGAACATTTTTGGTGGGACAACATGAAGAGGGAGATTGCTGATTTTGTGTCAAGATGTATGGTTTTTCAACAAGTGAAAGCTGGAAGGCAACAGCCTGGAGGAGTCATGAAACCTCTTCCCATACCGGAGTGGAAATGGGACAATATTACGATGGACATTGTCATGGGGCTACCAAAGACTCCTAGAAGGAACGATGCAATATGGGTTATTGTTGATCGTCTTACCAAGTCAGCACATTTTCTTGCTATAAGAGAAGATCTTCCCCTGGAACGTCTAGCAAGACTATACATTAATGAAGTTGTGAGACTTCATAGAGTACCCCTATCGATTGTTTCTGATCGTGATCCCCGTTTTACTTAAAGATTTTGGAAAAGTCTTCAGAAATCTCTGGATACTGAACATCATTTGAGCACTGCTTACCACCCTCAGACAGATGGACAATCAGAACGGACTATTCAAACCCTAGAAGACATGTTGAGATCTTGCTCACTTGACTTTCAGGGTATGTGGGATCAATATTTACCACTAGTAGAATTTTCCTATAACAATAGCTTCCATTCGAGTATTCAGATGGCACCATATGAAGCGTTATACGGAAAGAGATGTCGTACACCAACCTGTTGGGATGAGGTTGGTGAAAGAAAACTTGTAGGCCCAGAACTGGTGGAGGAAACGGTGGAAAAGGTGAAGGTAATCCAAAATCACATCAAAGCAGCTCAAAGTAGGCAGAAGAGTTATGCCGATAATCAAAGGAAGGATTTGGAATTTCAAGTCGGTGATCATGTTTTCCTGAAGGTATCTCCATAGAAGGGAGTCATACGTTTTGGTAATAAAGGTAAATTGAGTCCCAGGTACATCGGACCTTTCGAAATTCTAGAACGAATTGGGGCTGTAGCTTACCGATTGGCAATGCCGCCAAGTCTCTCCAAAGTTCACGATGTGTTCCACGTATCTCTGTTGAGAAAATACATGCCTGACCCAACGCATGTACTCACCTATGAGAAATTAGAACTGGAACCCGATCTGTCTTATTGTGAAGAGCATGTCAGGATTCTTGATACAAGAGAACAAGTACTGAGAAACCGGACGACGCGTCTGGTAAAAGTTTTGTGGAGAAATCATAAGATGGAAGAGGCAACGTGGGAACCCGAGGAACTTATGATGAAGAACCACCCGAGTCTTTTATGCAGTAATACCCTAGAAATTGCGAGGACACAATAATTTGAAGTAGGGGAGAATGTAACACCCCAAGCTTCCACGGTACGTTTCCCTTCGAATAATGCGAAAGCGTGTGTTGTACGCAACCTCGAGTTCTAACACACACCACAACTAATTAAACTAGCCGTTGTGAATAGTAATACCTACTTTTTGAAATCATATATATTTTATATTTCAAAATGGACTTCATTTTTGGATTCGGAATATTGAAATTAGCCTAGGGTGAAATTTTGGTACTTTTCGGATAACTTTTATATTTTGATGAATAGTGAAAATTACTAAATTTTAATTAAAATCAACTTTTTTAATCAAAATAATTAATATTGATAAATTATGAATTTGAGTGGTTTTAAAGTATATTTAGAATATATTTTTACCATTTAATTTAATGTTTGTCATTGGACATAATTTCACAATTAAACCAGACATAAACAAGTGTCAATCTTTTGATAGTTATTATCTCTTAAAAACACGCTTTTTATTTTAACAACGGGAATTAATTTTAAATTAATTTCTGCCACTTCTGTGTTTTGAATTTGGAAAAATGGATTACATATTTTTAATCAGGATGTCCAAATTATGTAAATAGGTAACTTTTATTTTTACACATTTTGAATAATTACTGCGGTAAATATTTTATTTACCATGGTTAAAGGGTAAATCCGGTAAATAAGGGTTAAAAAAATAATATTATAATAATAAACAATTACCCTAAAACGTGTCCTAACCTTATTGGTGGACACATATCCGACCATGGGCATCCTTGGGTCGATTTGGGGACCCCTTAGAGCCACTTGTATGTGGTAGGGACACATTATATTAATAAAGTTAAAATAAAAATAAAAATGGCATAAGCTTACATCGTTTAGAAGAACAATTTTTACATAGGGTTATACATGTTGGATTTTCAATTATAATTATTCATTAGAAATCTAAAACGATTTCCTACATAATGATATTTTATTTATAATTTTTAGACATCAAATAATTTAAATTATTAATGACACAATAATGATGCAATGTTTACCTCATTAATAAATCATTTAAATAAATAAGATTATAATGATTAAAATATTATCTAAAACCAGTCCAATTCTTATTGGTTGATGTTATTTAGAAAATGAGTCATCTTATCTTCGACCTCAATGATTTTTGGACCATTATAAACCGAATATAATTATATTATAAAGTAATACTTTCACTCTTTCCTACAGAGCCCCTCCTCTCCCTTATAAAAGGAGACCACTTCTACTCATTCCTCACACCTCTAAAGCCACTTGGCTCGTCCAAACCCTGCCCAAATACTCTCCCAACTTCCCTCACTACAACCTAGAGGCCTTATATTGATTAGAAAGCCAACCTAAGGAGCCCTTTTGATCAAATCAAAAGGAAGAGCCCGAAGAAGAGGTAATGATTTCACCACCCTTTTTCCAAGTTCATTTCTTCTTCCACTTCTTCTTCCTTTGTTGTTACCATTCTAAAATAATAAATCCAGTATCTCACATATACTGTGATGTTATTATAAATATGGTACAACCATATTCAGTATTCTATCCACCCTTTGAATAACATGTCACCATACGTGCGTACGTACGGCTTACCGTCTCCACGTCGTGGTGTAATTGTTATTCAATATAATATTATTTGGATGGGTATAATAATGATGTTTAAATCATGTAAATAATAAATATAACATGTTAATAATTCTGTATATATGATATACCATCCATTTATATATTATTTTAACATCAAAAGAATGATATTGTCGCTCGTGCGTACGTACGGACTTCCGTCTCCACGAACGCGATGAGATTCATTCTCCATCGTATCCATTCAAGTATAATTATCATTTGATGATTTAAAAAAATGATGTTTAAGGAATTGATATCATTCTGGGTATGAATAATATACAACCTATCCTTTACAAACATGGCTTATGTAACAAAACATATAAAAGAAAATGAGTAAGTTAACACCCGAAACGACGATAATTCTAAGATATTATTAACAAATCAATGTTAAAAGATCATATATGATATCATATTAATATATATGATTCTTGTATAATTTAATAACAATTATTTCACCATTATACAGGAGGTTAACCTACCCCAACCAAGGAAAAGTACAAGGTAAGGGTTATTTCACAATCTCTTCATTATCCGAGGTTGTTTATACGTAATAATCTACTGGGATTTCTTTATCATCCACATCCATGTTTTTTCGAAATGTATTTCAAAACATATTTATTATTTACAAAAATATGGGTTAAAGTCATTTATACCCTTGTTTGACTTTTTATAAGAGGTTTATAAAGGAATCTTTCCGTCGTTTTCAAAACAAGGTCCTTTTTAACCTTTTCGACAGAATTATGGTAAGAATGTTTTTTTTAACTTATACGGTGGGTGCGGCTATTTTCCGCCGTTATAAAATCTTCAAATCTTCCCTTACAATCTTATAAGAATATTTTCAAAGAAAATGTTTTATTTTATACGGATCTTAAATGATTTCAAAATAAAAGGAGATATTTCTTTAAAAAGAATATTGATTTCATCTATGTCAACATCCTTTGATGGATTTTAAGATTATTTGAAGTTGATTTATTATGATACAAAAATTCTATATTGTATTGAAGGTTTTGTGATATGTTTGACTGTGGATGTGCTATTTTTATACCATTCATAGTTTATGGTGAAATTATTGACATTTCGTATGCTAGTTTTAATACGAATGTTTATGTTATGTTTAAACCTTTTCATATGGGAATGCATTGGACTTAGTAAGTGACGGGTGGAGCCTGTTATAGCTCCTCGATGCATCGGTAGGTCTCATGAGACAAACTAGTGTCTTGGCACAAGGCCTTGACAAAATGTTATTTTTTGTCTTGGCACGAGGCCTTGACTATGTGGTTATGATAGTCTGGCATTATGCATTCCAACATTATGGAAGTGGTTATTGATTTTTGCATGTGATTATTCGATTAGTAGAATATCCATGTGAATAATTAAATGGAATTATTTCATTTTATTTATGCCATACCATGTTAAAAGTTCATGTTTGAAAGGCTTTTGTTTTAGTTATACATTGCCTTAAATGTTTATTCTTATTTATGAAAGTTTCTGCTATATTGTTATCCTTACTGGGCATTTGAGCTCACCCCTTTTCTATGTTTTATTTTTCCCAGGAAGTGAAGAAGTAAGTTATGAATGACCTGCAGGGATATTATGTGGGGATATGAGTGTGGATTATGGAGACAATATGTTGTTGTAGTAGTTTTTCGTTTTATGATGTAATGTAAAACTTATGAATATATCTAGTGTTTCCAAGGCTACTAAACCAATCGGTCTTTCGAGATTTGATCTTTCTTGTGATCATGCCAATGTTATGTAATTAATGCACCGACTCTGGGTAACTGGGGTCGGGGCGTTACAATAAAATTAATTAAGGTCTCTCAAAATTATCTTATAATCATAAGATAGAAAAAGATTAATTTGTTAATACAATTTTTAAAAATGTTTTTTCTTTTATATTATTAAATTAATCCTAAAATTTTAATTAAATATATATGACTTACAAAAATAACTCACCTAAATTTTCATGTTTAAAAACATTATTTACATATTTCAGGAAATAAATAAATTTTATTTTAAATAATAAGAAACATAAATTGTATTTGTAATTTCATAGGTAAGTTTACTTTCTATTGGTTGAATTACTAATCCTAATGTTTGTATTACTATTCTAATGGTCAAGTTACTATTTCATTAGTATAGGTTCCTTAACATCAAGAAATACCTATTAATTCATTCATTCATCATTTATAAAGTTTTTATTTTATTATTAATGTTATTTTATGTGATTATACTATATGAAATAAATATTATAATGGAATTTACTTTGAAAATTTTTTGGTTTGTTACAGGTCATTTCCATGTATTTCCTTAAACATTCATTACTATTTCTAAAAAAAAGAAACATGTTATGATACCCCTTAGATCCTTAGTAATTTGTTATAGGATGTCTACCTCAATTACCACCACAAATTTGGGTGTGTTGAAAAAATTTCCCTCTTGAATTTATATATTAAATGAACAACCATCTCATAAGGGGTTTTCCTTTACCTTAAAAATGTCTTTTCATTACTCATAAATCAAATGGTTTAATTTAATTAAATTTAAGTGGGTGCTAAGGCCACATCACATATTAAAATATATACATATATATATATATATATGAATAATATATATTTTAACAGCCATGGTTAGTTTGGTTGAATATTTATAAATGGTTAAGAGGTAATGCCTCATTATTATTATTATTAGACTATGGTTATTGGTCATTGGAAAACTAAGGAATTTGTTGAGCATGGGGTTTAACACTCCATTACATTGGGTGTTGTGAATGGCATCTCACGCCATTTACTTTCACTTGGATAATGGGTATGACATTCCACATTCCATTGCATTAGGTTTTGTGCATGAAGACTCACCCCACTATGTTGGGTGATGGGAATGATGTCTCACATTCCCATGAGACAGGGCTAGTACCCTTGCTAGATTTCATAGATTGTTTGATTAGATATGGACACCTGAGTTATGACCAGGGTCTGGCTATCATGTAGTATCCACGTATATTCCAATACATGTCCTTACATATATAGGGTATATACATGTATACATACTATATATATATGATTACATATACATGGTTATGGAGTTTAGACCTATTCTGACCTATGAAAAAGTAATTAGAGTCTGCTAGGTGTTCTACATAAACGTAATCCAACTTGTGTTTATCATCTGAATCTTTAGTTATCTTACAAACATGCACACTACTATGCTATATACACTAGCTAGGTTATTCTAGACACCATTGTTGGTGGCCAAATGAGATTTATCTCACACCCTATCAATATTTCCATTGTTTTCTAGGAAGAATTTATGTTTATAGGTATTGACAAGGGATAGAACCTTGTCGCAGATTATTGATATTTTTTTCTTAAAGCATAAATCATGGGAGTAGAGGACCAAACATATGCGAGTGATACTAGTGGGGAAATATTTTCTTCTTTTATACTCTTTAAAAGAATTTTATATATCCCTATGCTCTGTATCCCCATTTTGATACACTATCAAACCATAAAATCATTTTGTATATGACTTAACATATGGATTTTGATTATTATTTCTACATGAATTTTTCTTATTCCATTGTTCTTTATTCTGGTATTTGTTCTATTGTAGTGTTAGTTATCATATATGATTCTACTATTCATTATCTTTATTTATTATCATTTTCCACTATGATATGAGGGTATAGTCTATCCACTACATCACCTTAGTCCCTCACTCTTAGTCAGAAGCCTCTGGAACACGGGCAGATATGCTTGAGGCCAAGTGACCCACTTGATCGGGGAATTGTTTTAGTGTCTCATAGGTCATGAAATTACCAGGTGGTATCATAAGGGATTCTTTTTTCCTTTTGTATTACTGTTTAGGGGATGTATAGGATACTATGAAGGTAATGGAATTTTATAATGAGGTTATGCACGGGAGTAGCTAACCCATGTATATGGGAAACATAAATTACCAATGATAGATTATTGCTATTTTGATTTGAGCCTGTTAAAATTTCACTGATTTCACCATTGGGTGAGACACATGTTTTTTGATTTTAATAATAATGATATAATTACTATTAGGGATTTGATTTTTTTTCGTGGCCTTCTAAGGTAAGTATTTATCATCTCATGCATCATCATAGACACTTTTGGACTTATATTCCATCCATTTTTTCATGCCTTTTTACTTTCTACGTGTATTTCCTACTCTATATTGTAAGTACCTAGATTATTATATATGGAATTGTGATAATTCTTATTACGAAAGGAAATAACTGATTTAAATAAAATTTCTACATTAATATAAATAGCATTTTCCCATATAGATTGATGTTGGCATCTTAATTGGAAAATTATTTCTTTTTGTGGGTTCTAGACATACTGGTTCCATGGATCAAAATATATATTTTTTTAATTTTATTGCTTTACTTACAATTAAAATTTATGAATAAATTAGTTCTATAAATTTTTAATGGTTATTTTATCAATAAAATCATTTTATATAACCTGTTACATCTTATTATCTGGTGTAAAGGACATGTCGTTGTTGCATGACATTACAATTGAAATTTATAAGAGTAGGGATTTTATAAATTAGGAATAGTGGCACATTTAAATAGAACATGATATATATATATATATATATGCGAATGAACTTAAAATGTAATTAAACCTTTAAATGGAATGATTACCACTAAATTGGATGCCAATGGAAAAGTAAAGGGTATTTTCCTTTATACCTTTCAATTTACACTCCATATATCAAAACCTCAATCATGTGATATAAGATGTACACCCAAACATGACCTTAGTAGTTGGTAGTTGGAGGTGTATCTTATGGTTCTTATGGCTTGTTATGGTATTCCATTATCAAAAATACATATATTTAGAAGCAGGAAGAGATTTTTGATCTTTTATATAAGAATCCTATTTACTTATGATATTATGTATATGTGATACTTTTTTATGTTTATTTCTATTCCAAGGTGTGTGTTTAGAATTTTAGAATCATGCCACTAAGACAGACTTGATCCATACACTAGGAGGGTTATAGAGACCATGTTACATAGGTGGTGATCCATGAGCCACAAGAACAACCTCTAGTAGTTCCACCTACATCACTTCCTTCTATTCATGACATGGGCACTAACGTTATATTTTAGGAGGGTTTTCTTCATATGATGGAGAATATTCAATGAGTTTCTCAACCTCCACTGATTATGGTAGATTTGACTCGATAGTTCAATTAGAGGTGTCCTCCCACATTCTTAGGGGATAGAATATATCATTCTATAGAGTCTTGTCTTAAAGAAATTCCTTCTATTTTCATGCATCTGGATATTCCTCCAGAGAGGAGGGTCAATATCATTGCTTATATGCTATGTGGATCTACGAAGCGATGGTGGGATATCATTACTTAGGTAGGCCGAAATAAAGATATAATCTAGAGGGATTTCTAGATAGTATTCTACAATAACATTTTTCCATGTATATTTGGAGGTGAAGGGACTGCAGAGTTCATGAATATCCCATAGGGATATATGACTGTAATGGAGTATTCTTCCCAATTTACTGAGTTGAAACAGTTCGCACCGACTCTACCTGGGGATGAGATCATGATTGTGAGGTGATTTAAGGATGGGTTGTTATGATCTATCTTATCACAGGTTAATTATTTCCAATTGACTACTATCTCTAATATATTCAACCATTCCCTCATTACTAATCGGAATATGAGGTAAGATGATGGTGTGATCATGGGTGGTTCAACACCCATATTAGGAGGTGGTTCTTTTAGTAGAAGAAGCATTGATTTGAGATTTCTCACATGGGTATTATCAGTCATACATCTCATACTGAACAAATTTTTTATATGTAATTAGTGTCGTAAACTAAGACACACAAAACCCAAGTGCATGTGAAACCCATTTGAGTGTAGAGGTTATGGTATGATGGATCATTTTTTGAGCATTTCTACAGGATTTTTTCTCCAGTTCCTAGTGATGTAGAATTTAAACCTACACCACATTCTAGAGTGGGTCTAGTAGCACCTTTCTAGGTAGGAATCAAGAATGCTACTGGCTGATCATGTCGAGGAGGAAAAGGAAATCAGACTCAGGACTCACAGCTCTAGTAGAGCGGGCCTACTCAGGGTAGTCAGGTTGTATCTCAAGGCCACAGTATGGTCCAATTACGCGAAATAAAACTCATGTAGAATTAGTAGAGTGCCAAACTTTCAACTATTCAAGGTAATATTATAGTAGCCTCTATATTTTTTTCTTCTTTGTTTGGAATAAGTGTATAACCCCCTTTTATATCTTCAAAAATTCTAGAGAGTCTAGGCCTCATTATAGATTATTTCTATGGAATGATGAAACTCAATACCCCATTAGGTATCTGATCAAATATTATTCACCAATTTAAGGAATATCCCCTCGAGATTAGAGGTTATCAGTTCATGTGGAATCTCTCCATCCTAGACAAGACACAGTTTTATGTAATTATTTGGATGAATTGTGTAGTTCCCTATTGATCCCATATTGATTGTTATTATCAAGAGGTAATGTTTACATCACCAGTGGCTGATAGACATGTTCTCAATAGATAATTATATATCCATGAATCTTGTTCTGGACCTGGGAGTTTGGGACTAGGTAGAGAGTTAGACCATATAAATAGTATCTTCTTGGATGATCAGGGGATACAACCTTCTATTTTTCCACCTATTAGGGATATTTTCAGGAATGTATTCCCTGATGACTTCTTTGGGATACCTTCATATGTGGAGGTTAAATTAACCACTATTACAGTGCCAGGATTTGCACTGGTGTCCATTATTCCTTATATGATTTCACCTATGGAGCCTTTGGAGCTTAATAAGTAGTTGGAAGAGTTCGAGGCTAAGAGATTAATACTCTCCAACACTTCTCCTTGGGGTTCACTGGTCCTTTTTTCATTGAATATGTATGGTACCCTAGGTATTTACATGAGTTGCTGATGTTTTAACCGACTTATGATCAACAAATAGTATCTGATGCCTTGAATAGATGATCTATTTGATCAACTTCGAGGAGGTAGGGCATTCTCAAAGATTGATTTGAGGTTTGGATATCATTAGGTGAGTGTCAGGACTTTAGACATACCTTGTATATATTTCCAAAGTTAGTATGGACTTTATGAGTACTTGGTAATGTCATTCAGTCTCAAGAATGAACTGAATTTGTTTATGGATCAAATAAATTTGGTTTTCCATCCGTATCTAGATTCACTCATGGTAGTATGTGTGGCATACATCTTGGGGTATTTTTACACTAGAACCAAAAATTCCAAAAATCATAAGATCATGAGGAATACATTGAGAGAGAACCAACATTATGTAAATCTCACCAAATTCCACTTTTGGATCCAAAAATTCCACTTACCAGGTCACAACATCTTGGAGTCAAGAGTATCAGTAGACCCAGAGAATGTGAGAGTTGTAGATTCCTATGAGTATCCTAAAATATTTCATGATATACAGAGTTTATTGTGGATAACTGGTTATTATAGATGCTTCATCTAGGGGTTCACACCTAGAAGCACCTCTTATGTGATTGACTAAAAAGGGTGTGAAATTTGTACGGTTTGAATCTTATGAAGGGGAATTTTGGGAATTGGAAGAAGAAATAACTTAAATGTTGATCCTGATTCTACCAAATTCAACCATATTCAATAAAATTTATTGTGATGCATCAAGTACTAGAATGGGAGTAGTTCTGATGCTGGATGAGCGATTCATGGAGTATGGGTCTTTTCATTTGCATTCCCATGAGTGGAAATACCTGACACACAACCTCATGTTATTTGAAGTTGTGCATGTATTACACTTTCTTAGGGATATTATTTTGGTATTCATATATCCCAAAGTTACAAAATACATCTATACACAACATGATCTGAAAATAATGTGGTGGAGATGTGTTTAATAGCTGTAGTATTTTGATTTCATGATTTCTTATATACCTGGAAAAATAAATGTCGTCGCCCATGCTCTGAGCTGGAAGAATCATCCATAGGAAAATTAGGAGGATAGAGGTGAGTGGAATCTTAGGTCCATGTTCTCAAAGATTCATGTTGAAGTTTGGGATGATCATAGTTTGATAGTCTTCTCATCTTTAATAGTGACCTCTACCCTTAAGAAACATGTAAAGATGAGGTAGCTTTATGATCCTAAGGGATTAGTGCTAAAAAAAGTATCTCAGATGAGGATTAATCACTAGGTTAGACCATGGATGATGATGATATCTTAATCATTCAAGGGTGTTCCTAGTTTCCATAAAACATTATAGAATAATTGATGTAGGAGTCTCATGAATCATCTTGGGAAGTACATCCCGATGTTAACAAATTTTACTGAGACTTACATCGCCAGAATTGGTGGCCTAGTAAGAAATTAGAGATATCTAGCTTTATTAATTGGTTTTACAACTATCAGTAGGTGAATAAAAAACCAGTGATTGGCTAAAATCTTACAGTCATTATCCCTTCTTAAGATGAAATGTTACAATTTCACAATGGAATTCATGATGGATTTACCCCGATCGCCTCAAGGAAATGATATATTTTGGGTATTTATTGATTAGTTTATGTTGGTCACCCATTTCATACATGTCGAGGAGGCCATATTGTTAGATGATATAGAGAGGATATACAACAACATGACCAGAAGGCTTCATTGAGATCCATGTTCTGTCGCATTTGATAGGGACACTCATTTCACATCATGGTTTATATATGGATTATAGAAGGCCTTGGGAACATAGATTCTTATGAGTAAGACCTACCACCATCAGCTCAATGGTTAGATAAAGGTCATGATTCAGGTTTTATAGGAAATGATCCATCCTTGTGTCCTTAAATTTTTGGGTTCTTGGGAGAAACATATACCCATAGTTTATTTCTCTTACAATAACTTCTTTTAGGATAACATCGAGATGGATCCTTATGAGTCCTTATATAGTATGAATATGAGATGGTTAGAAGTGGTGGAGGAAACAATTTTTAGATCATGTATCATTTAAGAGACCTCAAATTCGATTTGGATAATCAAGAAGGGAATACTGACAGCTCAGTCCCAAAAATAGTCCTATTCTAATCGATACTGATGAACTATATTGTTCAAGGACTGGAGTTGAGTTTTCTTTTATGTCGGCTAGTATGGCCCATTGACGGATTCAGAAGCTGGATAATTTGTCTCCTCTATTGATTGAAACCTTTGAGGTCTTAGAAAGGATTTGACCAGTGGATTATACGATTAAAATTCCTCAATGATACGGGTCTATGAAAGATTATTTTTATGTGACTCATCTCCATCGGTAAATCCAGACCAATCACATGTGTTTCTATCTTGATGAGGTTGAGTTAGATTTGGATGCTTCCTTGTAAGATTACCCAGTGCATATCATGGATTAGAAGGTAAAGACTCTTCCAAGAGGGTTAGTTATTTCAATACATGTGCTACAAAAACACAACTGATTAAAAGATGAGATCTGGGAGTGGGAAGCGGATGTACATGCCCAGTGGCTGGAGATTTTCATTGATGATCCCTTACAACCCCTAGAAGGTGGACTCATGGATGTGTTGCTTTAAGGAGGGGAAGTTGTAATGACCAATCTCTTCATAAAGTAAATGATCATTATTTTTTGTATTAAATCCATTTTTATCTTGGTAAATATTCCCAAAATCCTAAATAAGGTCTCAAGAGCATCTAGGGATTATTTTGATTCTGGTGCTCTAATTTTTGGAGGAGACATGCTAGGAACATATTTTTACCAAAAGGAGAACATAATCCCACATGGTTTGGACAAACCATTAGTGTGTTTTGGAGGGATAGAGGGTGATTCATTGTCTGGATAGACTTTGTGACCCTTGCCTTATATTTTTGATCCTTGTCTTAGGCATGGGATAAAAGAAAATTACATAGGTTTTTCATGGTTAGTAGAACCGTACACTAGACCTAAAAAAGGTTACCTTCCATGGAAAATGTAGGTGTACAGTTGGAAGATGTTTTGGCTAACCATGTGACCCAAATGCGTGCCTCTTAAAAAGATATGAAATTTCACTTTTTTTATTAAGTATTTTTAAACTTGTACCCCTCATTTCTTCTCCAGTGGATAAAGATCCTCTACCATCATGTTGGGAGATCTCCCCCGTATATTTCTTAGGGATTTTGATGACTTCATCAGCCAAACTCCGATAGATCATCCTTTTTATGAATTGGATATATAATGGTAAGGTATTAGACTTGTTTTCATCTTTCCTTAGTTTCCAATCCCATCTCTTTTGCTATTTTAGTGTAAACTCATATGCCGTATTTTTGAGAATTGGTCAATTCTTATGATTTTTTACATTATACTTCAAAACTAAGGCTTATATTGGATTATAATTCATCCATGAGATTATGGTAAGAGTTATATCAATTTTACATAAATATTTATGGGTTTTATCTAATTATTACATTGTTCCACATGCTGGAAATTTATGTATGTTGCTTAAAAATGACATTCCAATTTCTAAATCAGTTGAAGCATGTTATGATACCCCTTATATCCTTATTATTTTGTTAGATAATCTTTACCTCTTTGATCACCAACCCTTTGTATGTGTTGAAATAATTTACATCTTAAATGTAAATTTTGAAATGACTAACCATATCCTAAGTGGTTTGGGTTGACCTTAATTATGGATTTGCCTTTATTGTAAATTAAATGGTTTAATTTAATTAAATATGATAGGTTGAAAAGGCCACACCACATTTTGAATATTTATATATATGAATAATATAAATTTTAACACATTTTATTAGTTGTATTGAACCTTTAATAATGATTAAGATAAAATTCCTCATGATTATTATTACTAGACCATGGTTATTGGTCATTAGAAAAAGGTTAAGTGATTTTTTGAGCATGGTATTTTATTCTCCCTTAAATTGGGTGTTGGGATTAGTGTCTCACACCATTTAATTTCACTTGAATGATGGTAATCACATTCTATCTTCCATTTCATTAGATTTTGTTCATGAAAAAGAACCCCGCTATCTTGCGTGGCAAGCATAGAATCTCACATTACTATGAGATTCAAGGCTGGTGACCATGATAGAGATTATAAGTCTTTTGACTAGATATGGATGCCTGAGTTACACCCCAGGTCTATCTAGCATGTAGTATCCATTTATATTCATATATATGTCCTAATGTATATACTGTATATACATGTATAAAAATTATATATATATATATGATTACTTATAAATGGTTGTCAATTTTAGACTTATTCTGAATTATTCTGAAGCACATAGAGTCTTCTTAGTGCCCTAAAGGAACCTGATATGACTGGTATTTATTTTCATTATCTTTACTTATCTATGGTAACTGCACATTTATTTGCTATATTCACTAGTTGGATTATTCTAGAAATTATTGGTTGTGTCCTATTGAGATTTATCTCACACCCAATATGGGCCACCATTGGTATTTGGTAATAATTTATGGTTGAATGTATTGATAATGTAAAGATCATAGTCGTTGATTCTTGATTTTTTTTCTTATAGCATGGATCATGGGAGGAGAGGACTACACATATGATCTTAATCATAGTGGAGATGTATCTTTATTATTGAAAATTTTGTATATCATGGTGAATATGCTTATGATATATGTCCCCTATGTCCCCATTTCTTGCATCATCATTCCATGAATTTATTTTGTATATGACTCAACCTATGGTTTTTGATTATTAATATAGCTTATGTGTTTCCTATTTCGCTATGCATGATTATTGTATCTTTCATGTTGTAAAGGTAGTTATATTATATGCTTCTTCTACTCATTATCTCTATTTACTACCACTGGTCCACTATAATATTAGTTTATAGTATCACCAATATACCAACTTATACCCTCACTATTATTTGGCATCCTCTAGCATATGGGAAGGCACAATTAAGGTCATGTGTATGGTAGACTACCACTTCAAGTAGTGATGCGATTCATTTTTCACTAATGCATTACATGGAAGGTAGTAAGGGTAATGATAATAATATATGTGATATAAATGGAATATTTTATATATTCATAAAATATGTATCATCATGAATATATAATATATCCTTTTTTTCTGACCTTTTCACCCACTAAAAAAGTGTTAATGTCGTCTGTGTATGTGTGGACTACTACCTTCACAAAGCGATATGACTCTCTTTTCATCACCAAAACACATGGATGATATTTATTTGTATATTTAAATAAAAGGTATGGTATATATGATATTATGATCATTTTTCAAAAATAAAATATTTCTTATCTCCTTTCCATAATGATTTATGAGAAATGGAAATGTTTCCATGTGTACCTATGACCTTCCGTCTCCATTATTGTAACATACTTCATTTCTAAAAAACAAATTTCATGATGGTCTTAAAAGTATAATTTATTTATAAATTTGATAATAATGAAATTCTTATTTTTTTAATTGTTTATATAATGACATCTATGACCATAGTTAATCTACCTAATTCATTTTTGACACAAAAGATGAATATGGTCAAAACATCTAACATACACTTAATTGATTAAGTAATTATATATAACAAGGTAATAAGTGAAATAAAAGTAATAATAAAATTGAAAATTTATTATCAAGAAAGTATATAATTAAAATAAGATTATTATTAAGGAATATAAATACACACAGGAAAATTCAGACTCAAGGTTAGATACTTTATCTTAATTCCCTTTCATTGAGGAATGTGTTGATGTTATGTAGATATATTATTTTACGTGGTGTATATACAACCCCTTTGACATGTTATATCATGATATTATATATTCTCATAGAATTTAATGTTTTTTTAATCTTATTATTTTATGGTGATTACGATTCATATATTTTTATAGTGATAAGGGGCTTTTTTAAAAAAAAATCCTCTTTTCAAAATTTCCATCAAAATCTCTTTCTCTTCCATGTCCATGTATTTAAATTGATTTTAAGAAAAAATTTATATTGACATAAAATATGTATATTTCTATTTTTACTTTATTTTCAAAGTTTTATGAAAGGAATATTTTAACTTGCTTTATACAGAATGTTTTGACTAATGAAAAAAAGAATGTTTTATTCTTAAAGTATATAGAGGCAATGAATTTTCTACCACTATGACCATTATTTAAATTCTTTATTCCTTTTAAATATTTCATGTTTAATTTAATGAAAACCCCTTTTCCTTTTTTGAGTATTTTGGTATTGAAAATTATTTTTGAAAATAAAAGGTTATTTTTATAATGAAAATAGGTTTTTAAAAGAAAAAGGTATTTTGATATAAAAAATTGACTTGATTATGATTTTAAAAGAGTTTTTCAAATACTTTATGATGGGAAAGTAAAATCATAATTTTTTTTATTCATGATATTATAATTTAGTATTATAAATGAGAAACGGGTATACCCAGATAGTGTTGGGTGATTCCATTACTACTTATAGGATGGGTCAGCCCAGATAGTGTCAGGTGAGACTTTTATAGCTCAAATTATGGGTCCACACAGATAGTACTCTAATGCATTGGATAATATTCCTTATCTTAATTGGAAATTAGGTGGGTGTCACCAAATGGTATATCTTACGGATTTAACTAGTCACTAGTTACTACTAAAAAATGTTTAATTTGGGTTATGGATATAATGCTCTATACTGTCAAGAAGGGTTTTAATAGATTTTTATGGATTTTAAAGTATTTATTTGAGAAAAACATTTTTGTGCTTTTTGTGTGATTTTTTTATTTCTTTAACACAAATAAGAATGATGTAAATGTAACATTTCATCGGGTTTCATGTTTTTACTGAACTAATTGTATCGTTTCTTTTTTATATCCCTTACTGAGATTTTTGTGTTCATCCCAAGTTTTAAAAAGTTTTTCATAGGATAGACAAGGGAAAGGATGATGTAAATTTCAAATTCATGGAGAGTTTTCATGGAATGAAATAATTTTTTGTTTTAAAATGTTTTATATTGTGGAAAAATGGATATTGATTGTTAGTGTCCACTTTGTATTATATGGTTTTGTAATGCATGAATTATGACATAATTCTTTAAAACTCTAAACCAAAAAGGTACTCAAAGTTAAAGAACATAATTTCTTAACTAAACCCCAAGATTATAAATTTTTTGATTCTAGGTCCTTATAATAACCTATTTTGGGTAATTTATTTTGTTTAAATATTTATTAAATAAATATTACACATATATGAATTCATAAAATATATCGAAAGCACAAAACACTATTTTTTCTATTCACTGAATAAAATTGTCTCACAAAGTTCTCAAAACATCACCCTTACTAATTTCAATGTGATGATTTCAAATATAATTTTTATTCTATACAAATAATTTCACAAATTTTAGAATTTTAACATTCAAATAAAAAATCTTTATTTTTTAAAAAATAATATTTTTATGACATAGTCATCTTTCTAACTATTATAAACATTTTCTAGGACATTATAAAATTAAATTATCATTTATATTGAAATAAATATTTATTTATAAGAATATTTCATAAAATAATTATTTAGAATTCCTAAATTAAAAATTTCTATAAGTTTTCTTAATATACAATTATGTTATATTTTTATTCAACAATCGGTCTATCAAATTCATCCTATATTCATATGTATTTTAATAAATAAAATAATAATGAACATAAAATTTAAGAAATAACTATTTAATTTATATAAAGGAAATTAAAATTTTATGATACCATGGTCTAGATACACAACCCCTTATTATGATTATATATGACCTAAGGGAAAGGTGTATGATGGTCGTAGTTTTATGGGGTGCCTTATCTAACATTGACCTAGTGGTGATCTCCACTAACTTGAAATTCTCATATAGTTGATTTTACTGGATCCTTAATATTTGAAGCTTTGACTAATCTTGGTCTAGGAAGAAACCTAGTGACATTACTGCCCCCCCAAGTTATGATAAAAAGGATTCGAAAGGAATGAACCTTTGGTTTTGGAAATAATTCCTTCCATTTTTGTAATATAATTTTATTGTCTTATCCCAATGATTAGATTTTCGACTTCATCATATATATAGCACAAAAAACAGAATTTACTACTATATTCCAAAAGGCTTTTACAATTCCTTTAATAATGTTAATTATATTCCTAATATTTTTTAAAAATTTCTCTGATAGGTGTAATCCTCCTCAAAGTGTTTAATCCTATGAAGTATACCATTATGTTTTCACTATTCTTTGGTTTTACTATCACTGTACTTGTCCTAGCTTGAGTAATCGATATAATTACTTGAAAGTTAAAATTATTTTTGTAATAGTGTTTTTATTTACTTCTAGTGTGTAAATTATTAAAATAACCGTGATGAAAGAAATTTTATTTTTTAAACAAAGAAATAATTTTCAAGACATTTCTAGGTCATTTGTATAAAAAATTTATAAGTAATATCAATTAATGTTTAAAAAAATCAGAGAGAAGAATTAAATATGGTCTTACCTATATTAATGGTGCAATTATTTGAGGTTGGATGAAAAAGTAATGGTCATAAAAAGATCAACTATTTTTATAATGATATATATATATATATATATATATATAATTTTAGAATTTTGGTTTCAGTACACACTAAAGAACGCTGATTTCCTATCAAAGAATTACTGGATGGGGGGATCCAACCACAATTTCCAAAACATTAAAAAAACAAAAAAAGGTTGACCATTAAATACATGGTTTGAAAATAAAAAAAATTAACTAGGGGGATATAGTATCCCCCAAAATCCCTCTTTCTCCACCCCCACTGATTTGTGGGGTGTACTTCCTACAACTTTTGAAACTCTTGGGTTTTTTATATAATTTTTTTTTTAATTTTTTTAGTAATATGTGTTACCTTGTGTGGGAAAGTTATCCTCCATCAGTTTGCACAAAAAATCATCGGGCACCCATATTTTGATAAAAAACACTTTCAATCTATTCTAGAAAACATGATCTGGGATGAGAAAGGCCATACCTGAGAGTATAATACCCAAATCCAACCCATAATTTCTATAGGGCCTTATTTTAGTCCCAAACAGACCTGGAAAATATAAAGGGATTTAAATAAATCTATAAAAAATATATAATGTTATAATTTTTTTTTGGTATTTTGGAATATATCATAATAATTTAAAACTATTTTATCATTTCAATAATTAGTTAAAACTTCCCTCAAAAAAATCACAACGACTTTAACGTTATTATGCGAGTTTAATTCTTTTTGATTACTCATGAGTGGAGAATAACCTCTGCATGTTTCATAATTTATTTAATTAATTTAATTATTTCATTAAAGTATTAAATTTTAATAATTATATAGTAAATATAATAATTATACGATATGTCAATAAAGGGTTGAGGCGCAAAGGCCTCTATATTGAAAGAAAAAAGAAACCAGGAGAGGTACTAAAAAGGACCACAAAGAAGAACCAGAGTCCTTAACCAATTCTAGAGAGGGAACTCAAACTGTGATGAGGAAGGCATCCACCCCACGAGGATGCAATCCCCTCCAAGTCTTTGCTTGTATCTACGCACCCTCACCATCATCAGAAAAAACCACCCCAGAGTTTGTCGACATGATTCTCGAACTTCCCAAGCTGAGATGGAGTGCTTTGAATTGGAAACCTTCCTTCCCCTATAGAAAAATTTGCAGACCTCAAGAGCGATAGATAAACATCCACCTTACTAAGAACAGCCACATTCTGATAAAAGTAGTCCAGCCTGAGTCCAGGCTATGCTGTGTCCAGTAATCAGAAAGAAACCTCACCAGGAGGCAGGGCAGTCTTGCTGTGAAATCTTGAAGAAGATCCAGCTTTTAGAGAGCCCCCAGAACCCCGGGAGTTGAACTCCTTCTCAAGCTGGGAAGGAGTTCAAATTGATGTCATATCTTCTCTTGTGTAGGACATATCAGCCATCTCCAACACCTTTTTATGAGGTTGTACATCGACCGTCTTGTTTTTGGGGTCATCTGATCTCTGTTTGGGGGGATTAAAAAATACACCTAATCAGCTCATCGACCAATCATAATTATATCAAACACCTCCCACTACACCATGGATAAAATTGCCTCCAGGAAATCCAGATAGTTTTCCACAGATTGATGTCACCATGACCCACTGCCCAGCATTTTCTTCATAGTTATACGATATGTGAATTTTCCACCCGTATTTAAATGTATAAGGTCTTGCATGTTGATTTTTGAGTGATAAAAATGTAATCTGACATTCTGAGTTCCCCATCTCTTGCGTGTGAGTATGAATAGTATTTATTATAGGGGTTTATGATGATTTAGTTTGAGAGTTATAATTGAAATCGAACTAAATAAGAAAATGTAGGAGAGATATAAGTGGAAGGAAATTTGAGTTAAAACTTGGCTCAATGAATTATCCTAGGGTCTTTGTTGATCTATCACCAACTCTATTAATAAAAGCGTAGAAAAGAATTAATGATCACACCATTTTTGTTATTTTTTAAGAATGGTTAATTATTTGTGAATGTGTATATGATACACAATTACATATCATTGTTAAATAGTATTCATAGATAAAATAAATTATTTTTTTTTCTGTTTGATATCAATTTATTGGAGCTCTAAAAAATAGTGGTGGGCTGATTTAACAACAATTTTAATAAAAAAAGAATCCAATATATATTGGTGAAACTTTAGAGGGAAGTGCTAATAAAATTCAAGTATATGATTCATAGGATATATAATTCCAATTATTATATCAAGGATCTATGAGTTAATATGGTTATCTATCCAAGAGCCTACTTAGACTCTGAGTAGTGAAAAATCTATAGCTTGGGTTATAAAGAAAAGATTAAGGATCCTTTCCTATTATGATATTTAAGAAATGTAACATTGTCAATCTAGTTATTATGGACTACTAACATTTGAATAAAATATTGGGAGACTGTTAGCATTCATAAATCTCTAATGTCAAATAATTAGTAATCATAATAAAATTACCAATCCTCTAAAATTTCACTCAGAAAAAATGGAATATATCCTCATGAAATCACTGTGATGATTAATAGAAAAATAAAATGTCCTAATTGGTAAAAAATTATAATATTGGTACATGTACTTTTACATTGTGATGAAATATGAAAGGAAATTGTATTTACTCCAGTCTTCGCTTCTTTTTGATCAACCTAAGTAATAAAGTGATAATGAAAAGTAATCTTACAAGAGACACATGAATGATGAATATGATGTTTAAATCATAATTTCATCATGAAATTACATTGAGTTTCAAGAGTAATATAAGGACATAGATGTTTACAACATGTTATCTGTTATCTAGCATGTTAGAGAGTTGAAAGTTAAGTAGGAAATAAATGAGATCATCACTACACTAAAGAGGTGAAAATTGAAATATAAATTTTATTGTAGTCCTTATGTACTCAATATTATTGTGTAATTTGATTTATTAATAGAATTCTGATTAATTATGAATCATTATCTTTTAATACATCTCATTATCTCTTTTTTACCACCTAGTAATTCCAGTTTCATTGAGAATTACAAAATTCTAAATATTCAAAAACCACTTAAACATCTTTTGGATAAAAGTTTATAAGTTGATAAAAACTTAGAGAATGATAAATTAATATTTCTTCTAGTGAAAATAGGAAGGTGAAGTAAATAGGTCAAATTTAAAGCCCAATTCTAAATGCACCTTCAAAAATTCCTTCTAAGAAACCAAAGATAAAGATGGGAAACATTGAATAAGATTTTATTTTCTTTATATGTGGATATAAAGCTCACTAAAAGATAAATTTCAAGGAATTAAGGAATAATTGAGAAAAATATTCTAGTTTAGGAAAATTAATTATTGAATATATTATAATATTTTACTTCTTGGTTATTAGATAAAATATATGATTTTTATATTTTTATTCAAATGAAGGGACCAAGAAATATTATAAATATTATTACAATGAAGTAGAAAAGTTTTAGATGGATCATGAATCCTATATATGTTAGATAAGATCATAATAATATTTTTATAAGTAAATGCATCTTATATTGGAAAAAATATTATTATATAATGTGTTTTTCCATAAAAAATATATCAATATCATGTTTAGACTAAATGAGATTTTATTTAATTTTTGGAATAAAGTTTTCATGGAATACCGTACATAATTAGTTTTTTAATTATGATTTAATTATAGATATCCTATATCAACACTAAATAATGAATATAAAATTTAATAATCAATTAATACCTTATTGTGGAAATTTAATTATTTGTTAAGAAAGTGAAAGGAATAATCAGGATGTGTATGATCACAAATAATGGGAGGGGTTTAATTAATGATCTTTTAATTTTATGTTTTCTTATCAATGAAACAACCATGGTCTCTGATTATTGTTAAATGGACTTAGTGTAAAACATAAAATAAGCACAAACATAGAAACATAGATATTTATAAATTTCACTAACCAATAAGAGTAGTTATTACTTGACATGGTTTAGGTGTAATCCAATTCAACAAAATCCACAGGATAATAATCCTTTTAGTGGTTATAATAAGCCGGGAATATCTTTTAACTTGCGTGGAACTATAGTCAATTGGTAATTCATGTTATCCTCACACAAATAAGAGATATAACAATGATTTATTATAACTATAATAAACTTTACCAATAATCTTCGAAATGTTTTCCCTATGCTATTTTGTCTTTCTTTACACTTTTTGTTCTTGCAAGTAATTATTCTTTATCAAAACGTTATTGTGAATCAGTGAGAAATAACCTTGTTCGGTATGGTAGTATATTTTCTAGTATAATCCATCTAGTGAATTAACATTGTATACTATATCTGGTTCCTCCTATAGAATAATACCAATTTGATTCCATGTTCATATGATCACTTTGACACATATTTCTTTTTATTCTTCTTTAACATGTTCACCCAATAAACTTTTTATACCAATTCACTAATAACAACTGATAGGAACCTCAATCTTGTACTTGTTAGACTAATCATTCTTCACAATGTTTATTTAAAAATCTATTTATTCATAACTTCACCTACTACCAAAAATCTACACAATCACTTTAGTACACCAACACCCTTTATACAGGCATCACTTCTCTAAAATCTTAGAAAGGAGTGTGAATTTTAAAATAAATCTTCCCAATCATAAATTTGATCATCCCACATTAAAACATCCCTAATTTAATAATTTTATGGACGCCTAAAATTTAAGAACTTTTATTAAGTTTTTGCATCAATAAAATTTGTCAAAACTTCCTACAAAGTGAAAGAGAATCCCAATATTTTCTACATGATTATTGATGCGTTGATCGACCAACACAACATCATCACATTTAATATATTTAAATTTTTTTTGTAAATATGTTCTAACCTTATATCATCTATACTTTCATAATATACTTAAGACCAATAAAACTCAAATCAATGTTCCTACATAACTTCCTAGGATCATATCATAAGTCCTTTATTAGAAACTTCCTTCTTCTGCTGAATTTATTGGGAATGATTCAACCATTTCCTTTGAAATTCAGCCTCTTTCTGATGAACTTCAATAAAAATAATTCAATAAATGAGTATATAAAGCTCCATTGAACTCCAATCCATCATGATATTGTATAATAATTCCTAGGTCTAATTAAGTTTTCAATATGTTCATCCAATGCAATCAATCTGATGACTTTACGATTCCCTATCAGATTTACCTTTGCAAAAAATTGTGTCCAATGAACTTATACATGTTTGATAAACCTAACTTGATACACTCTAACTTCATTGATTTATATGTTGACTGTTGTACAATTTTGTCTAATAAACATTGTAATACTCATTCTTTGATCCACTATTTAGTAATATAATCCATAAAACATAAAACATTCTCCCTTTTATTAGAAAACATGGAAAACGTTCAATCGATAAATCTTTGTACCATCAAAACATCATATATTTATAACCCTATAACTTCATACTTTGTTCAGATGCACCTTTTTCTGATAAAATTTGTTTGGTGATCATAACAAAAAATAATTTCAAGAACATTGTACATACAATCCTCATTCAACTCCTTTAAACTAAATCTTGGAAAATGAGTACTTTCAGTTCTCATGATGTATGGAAATTTAAGAAAATAAAAACATCATCCGAATTTCTTCATTGTACATTCTGTTTTATGGAACTTGTAAGAAAACATGAAAATAAATTGCGACAATCTCTATATATTATCCATCGACTAATAGACTCTATCTAATGATGTTAGTACAGTAGAAAATTCATCCAATCACATTTGTAACTAAACAATGTTATGTGATTTATGTTCTCAATAATTTTAAGATATTTACATTTAAAAACTAAATAAAAAACATAATGAAAAACTTCTTTGAAACCCCTCAAAATCATCTTGGCCTCAACAATCTCCCCTATGTATTTTGTTGAAATCTAAGGAACATAAATCTTTGAAACTTTGTAACTGGTGAAACTAATCACTTGTACAAAAAGTTTAATCCTACATGACCGAACATTATTTTGGAAACAAGAATTAGGGAACAACAATACAATGTTATCCTTAAGAAGGATTTTAGAAAATTTCTTAAAAACTTATTTCATTCCCAAATCTTCTAAAGAAACTTCTGAAACATCTCTTCTTCACATACAACTATCAACCTAAAATAATAACTTGTTGTATCCAGTTCAAAAAACTGTTAAAATAGTTCACATATTTCGAAATCATAGCTCTCCCCATTTAAGAACTCCCCATATATATATGATCTTCAATAAAAGTCCAAGCCAATACCAATTAAAATATTTATATTACATATTTTCTACCCCTTATAAAACATTATCCAAAGAAAAGATGAGGTGGGGGGAATGATTACCACATACCTTATCATTGAATATATTGAGGTTGTACACCAATGATCAACCTCAATTTATGATATGTTTCCTTATAAAATTATTTAATCAAGATATTGGATTCTTTATCTATTGTGGGAAAAAGCTTTAGATTTAGTTAATTTCAATCCATGTGATCTTTGATAAAGTGATATTTAATTTCAAGGTCAATTTCAGATCAACCAATATATCTTATAACTATGTCTTCATCCACATCAAGTGTGTTAATGCTTTATTAGTATCCCTAATATCATCTTCAACAGTTCTAAGAGTTTCTGAACCTTGTTTCTTTGAATTCCAACTAACACATTTTTTCACTCAAAAAAACAATCCATCATATGTGGATTTTATTTTATCTACACTTGCAACCCAATATCCATATATTTTCAAAACAAGTCAATATTTCCTATGTTGTTATATTTCATCCCAAAACCAGCTGTGCCTTTAATATATCTAAGAGTTTCTTTTCCATCCATGTGATGAGATTCCTTTAGTACACTTTGATATCTAGAATTAATAGTAACAACATAAACTATATCAAGACTTGAAACCATTATGTTTAACAATATTCCTATACAATTTCTAAAATCTTTAGGATCGACCTCCTTTCCTTTCCCATATTTTTCTAAATTTATTCGCATTGAATTGTGTAGGGAAACTAGATTTGAATCTTCTATTCCAAATTTATTTAGAATTCCATTATAATACTTATCTTGTGATAGAGAAACAAACTTCTTATTTTAAAATATTAATATCCCAATAAAGTATTTCATTTCTTATATCATTGAATTTTCAAATAACTTCTTCATATCTAGAAAAAAACCTTTCACATTTTTCTCATTCATAAAAAAAATAATATCGTGAAAAAAATCACAATGAGGGAAACCTCTTGATTTTATTTAATGTATATGTTACTATGAACTCTTCTTTCTTGAAATTCTAGCACCTTAAGAAATATCCATTCTAGAATACTAATATCTCAAATATAGCTTCAAAAAATAAAAAAACATCTTCAAATTGAACACATATTATTCATATTTACTAAGAATTAATCCGTATAGTTTCTCAATATAAACTTTATTATAATTATTTCCATATAGAAAATATGAATTTATATCCAACATTAAGATATTATGTCTTTGTTTTGAAGTAAAAACCTGAAATATTCTAATATTTTTTGAGTCTTTTTTACATGGTAAATGGTTTCGTAAAAATAAATGCCTTAAATAAGTAGCCTTTGAAAACCAATCTTGTATTGTTTCACATCACTTCACCTTTTTAATTCAAATTGATTATAAAAATCCATTTTTTCCAGTAAAAATCTTATTTTCTAGTTTGGGTACAAGTTCCCATATATCATTATTCTCAATCTAATATAGTTCTTGACTCGCGGAATCAATCTAATCTTGATTATCTAAATATTCTTCAATATCTATTGGCCTAACTTGTGAATGTAAGAAATTAAAGGAAAAAAACCTCAGTATTATTATAGTTTGAACCTAGCATCCTTGATTTTTAATGTTTTTTAGACATAAACTTTCTTCCTCAGTCTAGGATGAGATGAATGTTATGTTTCCTCATCACATGAGATATATGATACATAATCTCGATCTCATATAACTTCAATACAATTAGATTTTTCAAGAACCTTATAATGTTGTTTATTTTCAACCACTTCAACTTCCCTTTTCTTTATATCTGCAACTGTCTTTTAAACTTTCTGATCAGACTGTTAAACAAAATCACCTATATAGAGTCAAAAAAGTTTCTTGTTCCTTTATTAAATCATATGTATCCTCTTCCATTATGTGGGTTTCCAATAAATATTCCATCAATACCTTTTTGTCGAAACTTCATAATACTTTCACCTTTTATTTTGATAATTCATGGAAAACTGAACGCCTTTAGGTAATTAGACTTGGGGATACATTATAACACATTTCATAAGGAATAATATCATATTTTGAACAATAGAAATATTGTTTCTAAATATAAACTAATGCTAAAATATACTTATATTTTTATATTTTGAATATAAACTTGGTTTTTCCAACAATATAAAAAGATATATTTTGGAAAGGTTTTTTGGATGACTATATATTTCAAAAAATGTATCAAGAGGTGAAAATCTATTTTGAATATTCAAACAGAATTTCTCAAGTTGTGTACCTTGAGTGGGTTGAATCCCCCTTAAACTCTACCTCCAATTACTAATAGATTCATTATAGTGTTTATGATTATACCACCACATCTTTTATGTATTCCCAAAGGCTCCGCATCACCAGCGATATCCATAAAAAACATATCTTTCTCTATAATTTACATACTTCACAGAACTATATACCTAATTTCCACTATATTTCATAACATTCACCCTTTCAATTTGTTATGTACCAAAGTTTTTGTAGCCTCTTGGACGTTTCTTCTTTTGCTAATATTTTTGTCATCCTAAACAAGATCGCTAGTATTAAAAAAATTTGGTTCAGTCTTTTAAACCTTATAAATTTCTTGATTTCCAGCTCCACTTATTTTGGATATAAACATATTTTTATTAGATTCCATTTTATTTTAACAATATTCAACCTCATTGTTAACCTCCAAGTATTACTTTTTTTTACCTTCCAAGGTTTAATCATCTTACGACATTCACCAACTATTGAAACATAGTTTTTGAAGTTTTCTTAACCTCACTCAACTTCAACAATATGTTTTTTGAAAAATATCAAATTCCTTCTCATTAAAATTTATCTTTTATTTAATAAATATATTGAGGTTTTTCTCTTAATCAAGTAAATTCTTCATATTATCAATTTATTTTTTCAACATGGATTTTTATTCAAGAAACTATTATTTATTTTTAATAGAAGTTTCTTATTTCTTAATTTTTTATTCTCTCTCTCAAGTTTAATAATCATTAATACACATTCTCTCAAGTCACTTTTAATCAAAACATTTGTATGAATCGGCTCATCTACTTATTCATAGCTTTTACTTTTATAACTAGTGAATATTTCCTCATTCATTTTTTAATATGTAATTTTTTTGTATATTCATCATTATAGTTTTCACCTTTCATTTTATGATCATCATCTTCCTCACATTTGGTAAAAAAAGGTTCTTTTTTATATTTATAGAACTTCTTACCCTTACCCTTAGAATAATAATTTTGTTTTCCTATCTAAATTTTCAAGGATATTGTTGATTATCCATCTTCTTTATCATTATCTCCATATTTATCTCACTGTGGAAAATTTTCTATAAAATTCCCAATAGCTCTACAATTAAATCACTTCAATAGTAAATTCCATTATACTTAATTGTTTATATTTTTACCTTTTTAGAAAATATTGATATAGATTCATTAAATTTATTACATACCTCATCCTTAATGTTTGAGTCACTAAATTCAACCTTGAGAAAATTATTAGATTTTAATTTCTTATAAACTTTGAAAGAAATTTTTTAATTAACATTTTCTTTGTTCTTCATAACCATTTCTCTTCTAATTTCATAAGTGATGAGAATGATATATTAATCATCTAGAAATATGGTTTTAGGATATATCTCTTCCAATAATGATACCATGCCATTAATTTTTTTTGGAATAATTCTAATAATGATTTCAACAATATCTAAATCTTACAAGTTCTCAACAAAAAATATTTTAGTGTTACAATATGAATAAATATTATAAATATGTCCCCAAAGGTTCATATTTACCCATTTTAAGATGTATATACTTTAATATATAGATCCATAACTTGACATTAATTACTTTCATATTTCCTTTATAGATATTCTTCATCTTCTCTAAGATTCCTTTAGCTATTTAAATACCACAAACCCTCATAAATTTACTTTCATAGAGTGAGTAAAGTATAACATTACAGGAACACCCATCATTCTCCATATTCTCCTTAACAATAGATATTAAGGGAAAAAATTACATATTAGGATGCAAACCATCTGTAGTTTCATCAAAAACATCTTATCTAATATGTTTAAGATAAATTAACATTATATCCTTTGAAATATTGTAGTTCTTCCCATTAAAGACTTCAATCCCATTACTATTAACAGAATTTTGAACATCCATGATTACCTTATTTATCTATAAACTACAGTAAATATACAATGAAGATAAAATTAATTATTATACCACTTTAGAGGAACAATAAATATATATGTGACCACTAATAGGGGGAGGGTTGAATCTGTGATCATTACTTTTCAAGTTTTTTTTTCAAAGAAAAAGATTTTTCCTCTGATTAGTGATAAATGAAACTTCTGGAAAACAAAAAAAAAATAACCATAAGAAAAAGTTTTTTACATGATCAACTACTCAATAGGTGTATCTAGTCTTTTGAATGGTTTTAAATTAATCTAATACCACATAAAAAACTATAAAAACAATCCTTTTGGTGATTAAAACAATTATGGAATATCCTTAACTTTCATAACCCAATAGTAAATTGATAGTACATGTGATAGTTTCCTATATCAGAGATATAATAATATTTTTTAATGAATATAATAACCTTTACCAAAAGTATTTGATAAATTTTCACTTTGATTCTTTAAGTTTCTTCATAATTTCCCTTAGTTCAAGTACTTCTTCCTTTTTACTTTTTTTCATAGCAGCGAGTAAGAACATTATTCTATTTATTGGTAGCTTATCGAGTATAATTTGTTCAGTGATTATGTCTAGTATAATACATATGATGCCTTTTATAGACTGATGTCATTCTGAATCCCTATTCATTGAATATCTTTGGGATACTATTCATCTTATGTTTCCTCAACCTTTTTTACTAATCACCTTTTTATACATTGATTATACAATACCAGTTGATAGGAAACTTTATCTAGCACCTATTAAACCGATTCTTCTCAAAAATATTCATTCAATTTCATCTTTAATTTTGTATCTATTTACCTAGATACCAAAAATATACACATTAATCATGTAACAATAACCCCTTTATATATCTATAACTTCTACTAATTCTTTGGGAGTATTGTAGATATTAAATTAAAACATACCAGTCAAAAATTTGATCATCACACTCAAAAAATTCAATTATTTGACCACATTAAAAAATACTAAAATTTATAAACATTAGTTGACACCTTGTATTAAAAATTTATTAAAACCTTCTTAAAATATCAATGTGAATCATTTCATTTACTTCATGATTATTAAAAATATTATTCATTAACTCAACATAATATCATTAAAAATATTTAAGATTTTTTTTAAATACATTTGAACCCTTCATATGTTACACCTCCAAAAAAATCTTACTATAGATAAAACTCCAACCATTGTTCCAATGAAACTTCATAGGAACATATTTGAAGTCTTTCACCCGATAGTTCCTTTATCTAATTACTTGATTTAAAAAGCTTATAATGTTTCCTTTGAAAGAAAGCCTCTATCCAAATAACTTCATTTGAAAACATTCATCTAATTACTTTATATATCTCCATCAGACTCCCTTTCTTTTATAGTATCCGTAATCAATCATCTCTTTTATGACATTATAAATGGTTCACCCAATGAACTCGGTCTAATGACTTTGAGATTTTCCATCTGATGAACCAATACAAAAAATTACATTTGAAGAAATTAAAATTGTTTGATCATATTAACTTTATACACTCTAACTTCATTTCTTCATATTATTATCTTTATAAAAGTCCACATAGTAGAAATTTTATAACTCATTCTAACCCAATCTTTATTAGCAACAACATCAAATTATCAGACATTCTTCATCAGATCAAAATAATTCACAAAAGGATGACTGATAAATATTTCTATTATCACAAAATCCTATATTTATAATCCATTAATATCTAACTTTTATTAAATGAACATTTGGCTGATAAAATCAATTCAGTGATCTTCAAAAAACTCGATTTTAAGAAATTTATACACATGAAACTCTTTCTACTCCTTTCAAATAAATCTTGGACCATGAGTACTTTTAGTACTCATGATATTAGGAACCTTAAAAATAATAAAACATAATCTTATTTTCTTTATCAAACATTTTTTTGACATAACATATAAGCATACACAGATAAAAAATCTACACCACACTCTATCTGTTGAACTCCGATTAATGGACTCCATCTGTTTATGTGAGTCCGATGGAAAATCTATCTAGAAACATTTAAAACTCAAAAATGTTAAGTGATTTTTGTTCTCAACAATGTTAAGATATTTAAATTTAAAATAAAATTAAACACTTCAAATAAAGATTCTTTGAAACACCTTAAAATCATCTTGGCCTTAATTGAATGTTCACAAGAAAATATCAAGGAAATAACAATATGGGTGTTTGAATCTTTTTGAACTGAAAATATTTGGAATTTTGCATGATTTTTTATAATTTTTAAAGAGACCCTAAAACCTTTTTACATTAAATGTGGCAATTAAAAATGTTTTATAACTAGTTTAGAAAGTAGAATGAAAACTATTTCAAGCAAAATTTTGAGGTTAATTCATATAATTTATGAGATTACTTTAATGAGAACATGGAATGTAACAGAGAAATCAAGAATATATTTGTTAAGAAGTTAAGAGATGACTCTGATAGCAAAAAAAATAATTTATTAACCAATAATTCATCGATAAAAAATATATAGAGCAGAGATATTATTAAAATCACATTTACTTATATGCATAAAAATAAAGGTGTTAATAAAATGATGATTGAAGATGAGTCTTATAAGTCACAAATTTTTTAAATTTCTCCTTTATAAGAATGACTTCAAAATATAATTTATTTCCCCAAACCATATTCCAACTATAATGAAAATTGGAACCATATAAGTTATAATTTGAAAGCAATATATTATATCATAAATTTCACATGTTTAGATGTAAATTATTTGTTAATTTTTATTTCAACAACAAACATCAATCAAGAAAAACACAAACTGTATCTCATGAAAATTTCCTTAAAGATACTAAGGATATTAAAAAAATCCTTAAGATAGAAAATTTATAGTCATGTGAGATACTATATTTATATAAGAGTTGGTACATATCAATTTTATATAGTGGGAGAAGGATATAATATGATAAATTCAAGTGTATAATAAAAATTAGTTGGAATAGAAAAAAAATTACAAAGGAGATTATAGAAAAGGAATGACCCAAAGAAAAAAACTATGTAAGAAAGATAAAACCAAAGAGAATTAGTTTAATAGCCACTGAGTTAGGTGATATAATATTATTTGAAAATGTTAAATTTTTTATCTAATAAGGAAGAATTTAATGGAAAAGATCCAAAATTTTAAGGGGATATTAATTCAAAAAAATAGATTCCATAAACGAAATTCAAACCTATATATGGGTAAATTCTCTAGTTGATGTAATGATTGTGTGGTTGGAATGAAATTTTTTGGATGATCTGAAAAAAAATCTTAATGTTATTACCTATAAAAAATGTTTTTTGTTAAAGGTTTTAAATTATTCTATGATTTCTCAATGTCATTTTTTTTTCATCAACAGAGATGCTGAAATAAATAAAAATTTATAATTTCATAATAGAAAATATGTTTTTCATATAAATCAATGGATGATATTTTTTTATGTTCCTATTAGAAGTTGTGGGAGTTCCATTTAATTCCAAGTGATATATGTTGATAATATATGTAAAATAGATATTAGGTTTAAAGTTAGTTAAGTTTAAATTAAAAAATATTTCTATAAATATTTCCTTTATGTTGAAATCCATGTTTTAGGTAACATCGATATATTGAATTTTATCAATGAGTTTATTGAATAAAGATAAAGTATATAAATTGAAAATGTACTAAAAATTCTAGCTGGAACAATTAAAAAGGTAATTTTTTCCAATGTCACATGGCATAAATTGATGCATCCAAACTAATTGAAAGAACTTATTCGGTCTATTTCGAACTCAATGTTTTTCAGATTCAATGAATCATTCATATTTTGAATAAAAGCTACGAAACATGATTTTTTAAAGAATATTGAAAATTGTTTTTAAACTGAGAGAGAGGATATTTTTAAGTTAATTTAAAATTAATTAAAATAACAAAAATAAATATTAAATTGGTATTAATATCCTTGTTCATTTATAGTGTTGAACATTAAAAATCAATCGGTGTATCATTGTTGTATAGTGAGAGCCCATAGTAGAGACCCTTTAGCAATTATCCTCACTCTCTCCTTTCATCTATAAACATTGTCGAAAAACATAATGTGCCAGCATGGGTGATTAATCATATTATTTTGTTCACCTTGAACCCATTTGGTTCCTTGAGGCTTGAAGGAATCCCTCTTGTTATTCTCAGCCTTGACATGAAAGAGGATGAGGGATATCTTCAAAGGAAATTATTGGGTACAACAATTAAGTGTTCTCGAATTGACATAACAGTCTATTAATAGACTCATGGACATTTTTTAATTATAATTAATTTTCAAAAGGACCTTAACTACGAATTAATACCTAATAAGACCCATTCTATATAAATATTAATAAGATTATTGTTTTTCTATGTGTGAAAACCCATGTAATATTAAATATTTATTTTACAGTCTGGAAAATAAATATTTATCTTCAAAAAAAATATGGTTCACTCATCCTCCTCAAAATTTATTAAATTATAAAATAATGTTTTAAATAATTTTTATTGTTCAATATGTATATAAATATTTTTTTTAAAGTATGATTAAGAAATATTTATTTAATATTCACGTATCTAAATAAATTATTTCATTAATAAATAAATTATCAGTTATTATCATGAAAATAACAAGTGATGAATTAATATAACATATACATGTAATTAAATAATTACCTTGTGAATAATTAATTATTTAAAATTTTCTATTATTTAAAAAATTATGGATAAATATTACTTTAGTTTATAGAGAATAATATTTATTCCAATTGTTAAATATAAAATAAAAATAATTGAGATCAAAAGAAATACTTAGTATGTGGCTCTCTTGGCCTCTTCCTCAATTGAATTATGAAGGATTATTTAAATTCCAAGATTACTATCTAGAAATGTTTCAAAGTACCCATGTAGGAAGAAGCTATGTTCAAATAATAGTAAACACACACAAATTTCAATGTGTAATATAACCTGATTTTCATGGTATTTCATCAAGCTGGTTGCACACCCTTTTCATTAACGTATATTCTTGATATGTCTTTATTTGAAGAATTGAAATGAACTCATAAATTCACCATGGCCATAATGTTTAATGTGATAGTTCTATTCCAATTAACGGTCTGATATATCATCCTCCTTTGATATAGAATCAAAAATCTTTCCTCTACATATTCATTAATAACACATCATTTCTGATGCACCCAATGTTCCAAAATTCAGTTTGATCAGATCTAGTCACTATTTATGATGATACATCAAAGTGTGTGATCCATGAAATGTATTAATAATAATATTAAAGTGTAAGGATAATTACACAGAAGTTAGAAAATAATATCTAATGACACACAAATATGTGGAATTGTTACAAGTGGGTATGTTCTTATAATCTTTCATCTTAAAGATTACCAAGTGAGAACTTCTTGAGATAAATTCTCATCTATTTATGAGAACTCACACCTAATAGTCAATATACAGTGTTTCCTATCATATAATGTAATTTGACTATTGAGAAAGGTTTAATAAAATCATCATTGAATTTAAATCACATCATTATAGTGGGGAACTTCCATGCCCTATTCAATATCGTAAATACACTAGGATATTGTTACATTAATTTTACACTGAAAAATAAAAAATAAGTAATAAGATTTTTTTATTAACATACACTTATTTAAATATAAATTCATTCTAATGTTCAAACAGTTGGTTCTAGTATACCAAATCCAGCATATTCCAACTAGGACTAGATCCACCGGCTAATGAATTTTAGTGAACTAGATCTCACATGATGATCTTGTTTCTATTGAGTTAATGATTTATTTAAGGGGTCTTCCATGTTGTCCTACATATAAACTCTACTCATAGTGGTGTTACCTCTTTGAGAAAAATATATCAATAGATTAAATTTACGAAGTATATACTTTATCCACTAATGTGACCTTGTCTTCTTTGTAAGATCTGCCACTTTAGTATTATCACAATAGTGTGTGACTAGATATTTACTTTTAAAAACCATGTCAAGATCTAGGATAATGTTTCAAATTGAGACATCCTTTTTAGCTACCTTATAATTCATAATTTACTTAGAATATGTTTTAGAAATAGTAACCAAGGCTTTATTTGAGTTTTTACAGGTTACAATACCTCTATTATGTGTAAAGATATATCTCAAAAACTATTTCAGACCTTCTAGATGAGTTTGGGAACTAGTAAATGCATATCACATAAGTACTAGTTCTTCATTTCCACTATATACCCAAAATATATCCTTATCATTTCTTAGATAATTAAGTATAGTCTTGAATGCCATCCAATAGTGGTAACCAAGGTTAATTTGAAATCTACCTACCATACTTAAGGTGTAGGAAAGATCTAACTTTGTATATAGCATAACAATTATGAATAACTGAATCCCTAATGTTTATGAAATACTTTTAATCCATTATTTTTTCTTAATTGTATAAGAATACAATTTCTTGGAAATATGAATGCCATGAGACATTGGAAAAAAATCCCCTCTTGTATTTCTCTATATTGAATCTCTTCAATATCTTCTCTAAGTAAGAACTTTAACTTATTCCAAGAATCCTGTTGAATATATCTTTATAGATCCTAATACAAATAATATATGGTTCTTCAACTAATTTATTCATCAAGAATCTTGTATTTACCCATGACTTTATAGATTGTAAGACTGGTATTTCTTTCCAATAAGTATTATATCACTGATAAAAGCTATTTTGAAAATGACTGCACTCCCACTAAATCAATTATATATACAAGGATCACATTAATTATTTATGAAACCAAATACTATAATGGATTCATAAATCTGAATTTTATATGACCCAAATTCATTCTTTAATCCATAAATGTATATATGTAACTTGTATACCTTTTAAGAATCCATTGGTGTCACAAACCCTTCTTGTTTTTTCATATATACATCTTCCAGAAGGTTCCCATTAAAGTAAGATATTTTGATATCTATCTACCATATCTCATAGTCCTGATAAGTTGAAAAGTATAATTCTATGAAATTTGTAATTCTAATTGATTTTATCCTAGAACCTGAAAAAATGGTACATCATAGTATATTCCTTGATGTTGTTAGAATGTTTTTTCTACTCATCTGGCCTTAAAGGTACTTAAATTTCTATCCTTGACTAGTTTATTATTGAAATCCAATTTTGAATGAATAGGATTTACATCCATTGTAGGATCTACCAATACCAAGGCTCCGTTTTGGTATATAAAATCCATTTTAGAATTCATATATTCATTTCATTTCGAAGATTATGTGACACTTACTACTTACTTCTAGGTTATAGGATTATCATTATCAACTCATAAATGGTCACCATAATCAATTACTAGAAAACCATATTAGTCTGGTTCACTGAACACTCTTGTACTCCCATACAATACTTCTGTCTCCAAAACATCCACTTCCACAAATCATTGTGGAATCTATTCCTATGCCAACTATTAAGTATCTTAATCTGAGACATAATTGAAGTCTATCTCACTACCACAATCTCCTTTAGAGATATAATCCCTTTTAAGAGATGTGGGGTGTGTTTTAACCAAAACCTTCTAATATAAAGTATTATTTAGGTAATATCCTCATGTTCCCAATGATTAACCCACAAATATAGACTTAGCTCCTTAGGGTTAATGTTTGTTTCAATAAATGGAAATTAAAATTATTTGCAACCTTACACTCTTAAGATTGAAGATGATGTTTATTTCCACACCAAATCTTGTATGGATTACTATTTATTTATTTATTTGGAACTTGGTTTGGTATGTGTTCCACACTCTGTAACACATGTCCCCAAAATGATAATTAAAGAAACACATGAATCACCATTGATATCACCATGTATAATAGTGTATTATTCCTACTTTCACTTACACCATCTAACTATGATGTATAAGGTGGCATGATTTGAGATAAAATCCCAAACTCCCATAAATAATCATTGAATTATTGATTAATATAGTCTCCATCATAGTATGTGTAGAGTTTCTATATCTTATTAATAATATGGTTCTCGACGTTATTCTTTTATTCCTTGAAAATATTAAAGGAAAACAACTTATACCTCATTAATTAGACATATATGTTTCTACTAAATTCATCAGGAAAAGTTATTACGTATGAGTACCAACCCATGGATTTAACTATAAACTGTCCACACACATAAATACAAACCAACTCAATAAGATTAATGGACCTTTTTTGGAGTCAGTACTATGTAAAAAACTTATGTTCACTTTATGATAAACTTTGTTAATTTTCTTAATATCAATAAATTTATTATTGAAAAATGATTCTTCTTTATCATTAAATAGTATGTGATAATGTCCTAAGAGTATTTTTTCCACCGAAAGGTGATATCATCTCCCCGCAATGATGAAGAAATAGAAGTTCCATGTTATTATTCTTAAATATATGTTCCATAGATGGATGAAATTATTTTAGCGACAAAAATTATATATGCTATCATGGGTTGATATTCATATGACATTGAGGCACCTTATCATGGTGTATTACCTGGGTAATTCCTAGTGTAGAAGATTATGGGAATGAGACTTTACAGTAGGAAATCATTATTTAGATGTGTCATTGGATGTTCATATCTATGGAAGTGTGTATTGATCCTTAGACTTAATGATTATTATAAATTGATATTGAGTCCTGTACTTTGATGTATTGATGAAAATCATGAAGACATACTCTCTTGGTATAGTAGGATACATTGGGTGCGTCATGACTAATATTATCAATGATAAATAATGGGAGAAATGATTTTTACCATCTATTATTTAATAGAAGTTGATATCTTAGGACCTTTAATGGAAATAATAAAACATAAATAAATCTGTGGCCATGGTGTTATATAAGAATGTTTAATTTCTGGAATTCCAAAGAAAGAGAGATTGAACATAAATGTTGATGGCCCCAACATGAAATCTATTTGATTATAAATATCATTAATGGATTCTATTACATAGTAAGAATTCATATTAGGTTTTATGTCATTTCTAAATTAACTTCTTCCTCTATGGGTTATTTCACTTGTTGCAAGATTCTAACCTTAGAACTTGGGATACTTTTCCTATTTTCACTCAAAAAAGTACTAGAGGGATACACACTAAATGTTTCTAGAACTTAAGTTAAATAATAATCATATTTATTATTTAACAATTTGAATAAATATTATTCTCAAACATGGTTTAATAATTTTGTATTCTTTTTTAATCGCATAAATTTATTACCTAGTTATTCATAAGAATATTTTATGAGAAGAATGATTAATAAATATTTATTATCAATTTAGTGAATATGATATATATTTATTTATTGGTGAATAAATTAGTGATATTTGTTTATTAAGTAAATAGTTATTATTAAAGGCCGGATAAATATTATTTAGGAATTGCAGACCAAGTTTAATGGACTAGTGAGAAATAATTTATATCAAATATTATTTGAATAAATAATAATTAATTGAATTCATGATTTTATTTCATGATATTAAATTATAATAATATTATTATAATTATAGACATAGGGTTTTATATGGACTAAATATAATAATACGGTTTTATGTTTAATTAATATTTTCTAATACTAACAGTATATCGACCCAATTATATTATTTTATTATGGGGTTCCATTTGATTTTTTGTTCACAATCACATCTAGATAAAATTCTCTAATGTCCCTAAAGCGATTCCTTTCCAAGAACTATCTCAAGAACATAGAGTGATCTTCCTTCACCACCACTCTCATGTATAGATAGATTGAACATTACCCTTCTATAAATAGATTCTCTGGGTGATCAAATATGAAAAAAACAAGCATTAAGATACCCCATGATAGCACCTATAGATTCCTATTGTAACACCCCAAGATTCCACAGTACGCTTCTCTTTGAATAATACAGTTTCATGTGTTGTACGCAACTTCGAGTTCTACCACACACCCCAACCAATCAACTAGCCGTTATGAATAGTAATACCTGGTTTTTGAAATTTTATACATTTTATCTTTCAAAATGGACTTCATTTTTGGATTTTTAATATCGAAATAAGCCTAGGGTGAATTTTTTGTATTTTTCTGAATACTTTCAATTTTTGATGAATAGTGAAAAACCCTGAGTTATAGTTTAAAACCAAATTTTTATTTAAATAAATATTTATTTTATTTAAATTTAATTAAGGTAAAAATAGATACATAAAGCCTATATATGTTCAATGTAATTAATTGTAGTTAGTTTAGAATAATTTTGGATATATATATATTTTATTGAAATTTTCAACGTCTTTTACCCACCTCCTATTAGAATTTGGAAATTCACATAATACATAATTTTACCGCTTCTGTGAGTGGAATTTAGAAATTCTGAGAGACACAGTTAATATCAAGGAATAAAATGTGGTTCAATAAGATAAAAATAATTTTTGGTGAATTGTAACTTTTTACTTTTATTTACCACGGTTAAAAGTAAATAGGGTAATTAAGGGTAAAAATGATATTAATATTTCCTTAACAAATTTCCAAATTCTATTGTACAAGTGTATCTCGACGAAAATAAACATTTGGAATAAAATATTATCATTTAGGTCCACTTGGATTAGATTAGGACATTTATTATTATTTAATTCAAAGAATAGTTCAAAGAGTTAAAATCAAAGTTTAATTACTAAAACATTTTTAATATTGGGTTATATATATTATAAATTCAATTGTAAATATTAATTAGAAATATAAAATGATTTTATAAATAATCGTATTTTATTTATAATTTTTAGACATTAAATAATTTAATTTAATTATGACACAATGATGATGCAGTAATTACCTTATTAGTGAAATATTAAAATAATTGATATTATAAATACCCAAATAAATATAATATTAGACTTTTAATGAATTCCAAGAATTTTATAGGTTAATATGACATGTTAGTATTGATATAATTGTGTTTGTTATAAGTAATAATGTTGTTATGAGTTTCACAAAAATCAAATACCAAATAGTGTCAAAATTGACATAAAAGAGTTTTTTTAAAAAATAATCTATTATTAATTGATATTCAATTTCTAAAAATATAAGGCTCGGCGAAAGAACTTGTATCATGATACGTGTATCATTAATGGACCACTTGTGGGTCTCTTGGATGTATATAGTAAGCTTATTAACTATATAATAATAAAATACAAAGTGACATGGTAAAAGTCAATCTAACTAACTAAGAGTTAAAACTAAAAGATAAGGTTAATATAATGAGACAAACCTGTCTAGAATACATTGGTTGAAAGGATTTATACCCATAACCACCATATAAATTTAATAATACACTTTGGAGCCATTATAAACTGAATATGACTTTATTATAAATTAATACTTTAAGTTTTTCCTAAAGAGCCCCTCCTCCCCCTTATAAAAGTACACAACTTCTAACCAATTATTCACACCTTCAAAGCCTTTTGGTTCGGCCACCCCTGACCAAATAATCTCTCAACTTCCCTCAATTCAACCTAGAGGCATTAGATTGATCAGAAAGCCAACCTAGGGAGCCCTTTTGATAAAATCAAAAGGAAGAACCCGAAGAAGAGGTAATGTTTTCACCGCCCTTTTTCAAGTTCCATTCTTCTTCAACTTATTCTTTATTTGTTATTTACCTTCTAAAATAATAACTACAGTATCTTCTATATAATGTGATGTTATTATAAATATGGTACAATCATATTCATAATTCTATCCATACTTTGAATGACATGTCACCATACGTGAGTACGTACGGCTTACCGTCTCCACGTCGTGGTGTAATTGTTATTCAAAACATTATTATTTGGATGGGTATGATCATGATGTGTAATTGATGTAAATAATAAATATAACATGATAATGATTCTTTATATATGATATACCATCAAATTATATATTATTTTAATATCAAAAGAAGGATATTGTCGCTCATGCGCACGTACGGACTACCGTCTCCATGAACGCGATGAGATTCATTCTCCATCATATCCATGAAATTATAATTCTCAGTTGATGATTAAAAATTATGTTCAAGGACATGATATCATTATGGATACGAATAACATAGAACCTATGGATAAAAAACATGGCTTACGTAACAAAACATAAACAAGAAAACAAGTAAGTCAACACCTGAAATGATGATAATACTAAGATACTATTAACAAATCAATGTTAAAAGATCATATATGATATCATATTAATATATATGATTATTTTATAATTTAATAACAATTATTTAACCATTATAAATGAGGTTAACCTACCCTCAACCAAGGAAACGTACAAGGTAATGTGTTTTCATCTCACTCCTTATTCCCATGAGATTCTTTCCATATTGTCCCTATTACCTTTTGTGTGGTGTATGTACTGCCCATAATTGTATTCTTTGTGTAATACAATTTGATTTATGTGTATTTACATATTCATTGTATGATACCTCTTTCATGGGTTGTATGTTTTGTAAGTTACCAAATTGGTAAGGGTTTATTGCACAATCTCTTCATTATCCGAGGTTGTTTATACGTAATTATCTACTGGGACCTATTTCTCATCCACATCCATTTTTATTAAAAATTTATTTCAAAACATTCTTAATATTTTATATAATATGGTTTAAAGTCATTTATACCCTTGTTTGACTTTTTACAAGAGTTTTATAAAGGAATCTTTCGGTCATTTTCCAAACAAGGTCCTTTTTAACCTTTTCGACAAAATTATGGTAAGAATGTATTTTTAACTTATACGGTGGTTGTGTATATTTTATGCCATTATAAAGTCATAGAAGCTTCCCTTAAAAGCTTATAAGAATTTTTTAAAAATAAATGTTTTGTTTATAAATATGTGACTTTTAAATGATTTCAAAAAAAGAGATATTTCTCTCAAATAGTTTTGATTTCATCTATGTCAACATCCTTTGAAAAATTTTACACTTGTTTGATGTTGATTTATTATGATACAAATCATCCATATTGTATTTAAGGTTTTGTGCTATGTTTGACTATGGATGAGTTTTTTTATGCCATTAATGGTTTATGATTATTTTTTGGCATTTTGTATGCTATTTTTAATACGAATGTTTATGTTATATTTCGTCCTCTTCTTAAGATGAATGTGTTGGAGTAGTATATTCCGGGTTGGGGACCGGTAAAAGTAAGCCCTCTGGGTTGGAGTCTGGTTACAGAAGACCCTCCGGGTTGGTGTCCGGTTATTAGAGGCACTCCGGGTTGGTGTCCGGTTATTAGAGGAAATCCGGGTTGGTGTCTGGTTATTAGAGGCACTTCGGGTTGGTGTCCAGTTATTAGAGGCACTCCGAGTTGCTGTCTAGTTATTAGAGGCACTCTGAGTTGGAGTCCAGTTATAGAGGCTCTCCGGAATGGAGTCTGGTTACAGTTATCCCTCAGGTCTTGGCACGAGTCCATGACATAGAAATTAAATTTCGGCATTATACATTCCCTTGTTATGAAAGTGGTTATCGATATTGCATGTGATTATTCGATTAGTAGAATATCCATGTGAATAATTAAATGGAATTATTTCATTTTATCTTTTCTATATTATGATGAAGTTCAAGTTTAAAAGGCTTTTGTTTTAGTTATATGATGCCTTAAATGTTTATGGTTATTTTTTAATGTTTCTGCTATATTGTTATCCTTACCGATCATCTGAGCTCACCCCTTTAAATGTTTTATTTTTCCCAGGATGTGAAGAAGTATTTTATGAAGGACCTGTAGAGATAGTATAAAGAGATATGACTGTAAGGACTAGATTTTGTTGTAGTTTTCACTTTTTGAGGTAATGTAAACTTTTTGAATATATCTAGTGATTCCAAGGCTACTAAACTAATCGATATTTCGAGACATGATCTTTTGGGATCATGACAATGTTATATAATAATGCACCGACTCTGGGTAACTGGGTTCGGGGTGTTACAGTTGGTATCATAGGAAGTTTAGTACAAATCTTGGAAGCTATAATTAGATAAACTCTGATTAGAGCACATAGCCCTAAGATATACTTTGAAGATTAGTATATAAGAACATCCTAGAATTTTGGTATTATAAAGATTTTGTGATTTTTTTGAGAAATACATCCCTGGCTGGATACGAGCAGATAGAGGCAGATCTGGCACAGATGTACCTTGGGGTAAAACCTGAAAACACCACTTTGAGCTAGACTCAAACAGGAACCCATCCATGACAATGGGCCTTGCTGCACACTTGCTTACGACACTCCTGGGTGATACGCTTAGGATAATTCTCATTTTATTTACAAATAATTATGAAGGGTTTATGAGTATATACTTCCTCAAAGAAAACATCTTTTATGATTATGTATTATATCCATAAGTAGTTCAATTTATATAAAGTGTTTTATACGTACGGAATTATGTATTTTGATTCATAAACTGGTCTAGTTTATGCCATTGTTTAGAAATGGCGCCTAGTGGAAGAAATAGAAACTCTATCAATATACCCACTCCATGTAGATATTTCCCTCCTACTCAAGATAATTATAGTGGAGCTAGTGATGCAACTGGTGCTGATCAGCTAATCACCATACTGGGATAACCCACTCAGGTTTTGAATAATAACCATACCCATATAAAGCACCCTGATCCGCAGTGTGGAGGATCAATGTTAGATTGATTCATGAGGAAACAAACACCAACATTCAATTGGGGTACAAATACCTTGGTATCCGAGAAATGGATAAGTTCTTTAGAGAAAATATTTCACGCCTTGGGGAGTAGCAAAATGGAAAAAATTGTCATGGCTATTTACCACCTCACTGGAGATGCTAATCAATGGTGGTCATTGATTAAAAACATAAAGGAAGATGATGAAGTATCAAATATCGAATGGAGGGAGTTCAAAGAGATTTTCTTAGAAAAATACTTTCCTCGTGACCATCGAGCAGATATGAAAAGGCAATTTCTGAGTCTAAGACAAAAGGAGGATGAAAATGTTGCAAAATATGAGGCTAACATTACAAGGTTAGCGAGGCATTCTACAGATTATATATGTAACCCAAGAAGTAATATTGATCATTTCTTTTATGGGTTAAAACCATTTCTTCGTCAAGAATTAGTCTCACAATCTTTCTCAACGTACAAATATATAGCCTCATGTGCTATCAAGACAGAAAAGGAATTCTCTAAATGTTATGATAATAAAGTAAAGCAAGAGAAGAAGAGAACAATGGAGCAAGAGATAGATAAAGGGAAAAAGGGAAAGAAGGATTTTCCATTATGTGAAAATTGTGGGAGGAAACACCCCGGTACTTGCCTAAAAGGAATGGGAGTTTGATAAAAATGTGGAGAAAAAGGTCACCAAACTCGTGATTTCATGGGAAAGAAAGAGGCTATCAATGTTGAATGCTACAATTGTAGAGAAATGGAGACTTATGCAAATGAATGTCTCAAGCCTCGGGGAAACTTACCTCAGAAAAGGCCAAGGGATCAAGGCCAAGATTATGTTGTTACTAAAGTTGGAGAGGAATAATTAATTTATTTGTGTTTTTGAACTCAAGGATTATATTCTGGTTATGAGAATAACGTGATATATATAAGGATTGTACTTTAGTACTTGTTTTTTTCATTATGGTTTTAATATGGTTAAGGTAATCATATTCTCATTATGTGACAATAAGAGAAACTTTACTCTGTTTGGAGAATCTGATGTTGTGATTGATTTTGGAATTTATATACCTTTTAGAGAGAGTCTGGACAGAGGTACTTTGGATAACTATAATGTTTTGGAATGGATTAAGTTGAACTTTGGATTGTATTGTTAAAGGTTAAAACATTTATTATGATTATTTTTGGAATATTATGATACTATATTTTTAGGAAAAGGATAACCTGCAGGTCGGGCAATAACCCATCGTGTCGGACGAAGCTGCAGGAATCGAACCGACAACCATAGTGCGACAGGCCTTTATTACCTACCACTAGCCTACAGGAAGTCCCTAGTTATTAGAAAATATTTTTTCATTATTATGGTATGTGTTAATGATTGGAACCTTATACTATTAGGATAAATATAATATTTTTGAGTTCTATTATCTTTTGGAGTGAAAGATGAGTTTGTGGTAGAAATTATTTGAAGGATGAAAAGTATACTTGTCAATATGTATTTATATATGTTTATCTTATTCTATGAAGAAATTAATTTTTTAGGGAAGGGATATTAATACAAAAAATGTGTTATCTGAATAACATATGTTTTTTTGAACTGATGATATTTTAAATTATCATATATTGATGGCTTTGAGGCCCTCAATTCTACACTTGTTTTTTATTGATGGCCTCATTCACTCCCTATAAATATTTACGTTTTTCCAATAATTGTGTGTCTATAATTTCCACCAATGTTCTCCTATTCGAAACCCTAATTTGGTGGTGACATTCTCATTTCCCTTTCCCTCTTATTAAAACTAAATTTTATTAACCCTATTTCTGATATAGGCTTTCCACAATGGTATTTTTTATTTTCAACCTTTTATTTTCAAAAATCAATTTCAAATTGTGAGGACGCAATTATTTGAAGGAGGGGAGAATATAACACCCCAAGCTTCCACGGTACGCTTCTCTTTGAATAATACAGTAGCGTGTGTTGTACGCAACTTCGAGTTCTAACACACACCCCAACCAATCAAACTAGCCGTTATGAATAGTAATACCTACTTTTTGAAATTTTATACATTTTATCTTTCAAAATGGACTTCATTTTTGGATTAGGAATATCGAAAATACCCAAGGGTGAATTTGAGGTATTTTTTTGAAAAAATTCAATTTTTTATGAATAGTGAAAAACATTGAGTAATAGTTTAAAACCAAATTTCTATTTAAATAATTATTTATTTTGTTTAAATTTAATTATGGTCAAAATATATACATAATACCTATATAAGTTCAATTTAATTCATTGGAGTTAGTTTAGAATAATTTTGGATATATAAAAAGTTTATTGAGCTTTTCATCGTCTTTTACCCACCACATAGGAGAATTTGGAAATTCACGTAAAACATAATTTTACCGCCTATGTTAGTGGAATTTCAAAAATATGAGAGACATGGTTAATATCAAGGAGTAAAATTTGGTTCAATAAGATAAAAATAATTTTTGGTGAATAGTAACTTTTTACTTTTATTTACCGCGGTTAAAAGTAAATAGGGTAATTAAAGGTCAAAATGATATGAATATTTCCCTAATACATGTCCTAATTCTAGTGGAAAAGTGTATCTCAACCAGAAACAAACTTAGGAATAAAATATTATCATTTAGGTCCACTTGGATTAGATTAGGACATTTATTATTATTTAATTAAAAGAAGAGTTAAAAGAGTTAAAATCAATGTTTAATTACTAAAATATTTTTAATATAGAGTTATATATAAGATAAATTAGATTGTAAATATTAATTAGAAAGCTAAAAAGATTTTATACATAATGGTATTTTATTTATAATTTTTAGATGTTAAATAATTTAATTTATTTATGACACAATGATGATGCAGTAATTACCTTATTAGTGACATATTAAAATAATTGATATTATAAATACCCAAATAAATATAATTTTGGACTATTAATTAATTCCACAAATTTTATAGGTTACTATGACATTTTAGTATTTATTTAATTATGTTTTTTACAAGTAATAATTCTGTTATGAGTTTCACAAAAATCAAATACCAAATAATGTCAAAATTGACAAAAAAGGGTTTTTAAAACAAATATTATATTATTAATTGATATTCAATTCCCAAAAATCTAAGGTTCGGCCAAAGGAGTTGTATCATGATAGGTGTATCATTAATGGACCACTTGGGGGTCAATTGTATGTATATAGTATGCTTATTAACTATATAATATAAAAAATACAAAGTGACATGGTAAATGTCAATCTAACTAACTAAGAGTTAAAACTAAAAGATAAGGTTAATATAATGACCCAAACCTGTCTAAAATCTATTGGTTGAAAGGATTATGACCCATCCCCACCTTAGATTTTTAATAATCCACTTTGGAGCTTTTAGAAACCGAATATGAATTTATTATAAATTAATACTTTATGTTTTTCCTAAAGAGCCCCTCCTCCCCCTTATAAAAGGACACAACTTCTAACCAATTCTTCACACCATCAAAGCCTTTTGGTTCAGCTAACTCCAGACCAAATACTTTCTCAACTTCCCTCACTTCCACCTAGAGGCCTTAGGTTGATCATAACGCCATCCTATGGATCCCTTTAGATCAAATCAAAAGGAAGAACCCGAAGAAGAGGTAATGTTTTCACCACCCTTTTTCAAGTTCCTTTCTTCTTAAACTTCTACTTTATTTGTTATTTCTTTTCTAAATTAATAACTTCAGCATCTTCTATATACAGTGATGTTATTATAAATATGGTAAAACCATATTCAGTATTCTATCCATCCTTTTAATGACATGTCACCATACGTGCGTACGTACGGCTTACCGTCTCCATGTCGTGGTGTAATTGTTATTCAAAACATTATTATTTGGATGGGTATGATCATGATGTGTAATTGATGTAAATAATAAATATAAAATGATAATGATTCTGTATATATGATATACCATCCAATTATATATTATTTTAATATCAAAAGAATGATATTGTCGCTCGTGCTTGCTGAGAGGATTTGTCTTGATGTCTCACATGTATACAGAGAGGAAAATCAGGTTGCTGATGCTCTTTATAAAAGAGCGATTATGGAGGTCAGTTCCAGCTGGTCTTTTGTGTTACCCAGTTATTACAATGGCCTAGTGCATGATGATAGTGCTAGTGTTTTTTGTACAAGTCTTTGTAAGGTTCCACTTCTTTGAGCTGTAATATGTTGTTTACCCCTTTTTATTAATAATTTGGCGGGAGAAGGATTTTCCTATCTTTCGGACTTTTTGGCTATTGTCGCTCGTGCGTACGTACGGACTACCATCTCCACGAATGTGATGAGATTCATTACCCGTCGTATCAATGCAATTATAATTCTCATTTGATGATTAAAAATATTGTTTAAGGACTTGATATCATTCTGTATATAAATAAGATAGAACCTATTCATAACAAACACGGCTTACATAACAAAACATATAAAAGAAAACGAGTAAGTGAACACCTAAAACGATGATAATACTAATATATTATTAACAAATCAATGTTAAAATATCATATTTGACATCTTATTAATATATATGATTCTTGTATAATTTAATAACAATTATCTAACCATTATACAGAAGGTTAACCTACCATCAACCAAGGAAAATTACAAGGTAAGGGGTTTTCACCTCACTCCTTATTCCCGTGAGATTCATGCCATATTGCCACTATTACCTTTTGTGTGGTGTATGTACTGCCCATAATTGTATTCTTTGTGTAATACACTTTTATTTATGTGTATTTAAATATTCATTGTATGATACCTCTTTCATGGGTTGTATTTTTCGCAAGTTACCAAATTGGTAAGGGTTTATTACACAATCTATTCATTATCTGAGGTTGTTTATACGTAATTATCTTATGGGACCTCTTTATCATCCACATCCATGTTTATTAAAAATTTATTTCAAAAGATTCTTACTATTTTATAGAATATGGGTTAAATTAATTTACACCTTTGTTTTACTTTTAATAAGAGGCTTATAAAGGAATCTTTTCTTTGTTTTCCAAACAAGGCCCTTTTTAACCTTTTCGACAAAATTAAGGTAAGAATGTTTTTTAACTTATACGGTGAGTGAGGCTATTTTCCACCATTATAAAGTCATAGAAGATTCACTAAAAAGTTTATAAGATTGTTTTAAAAATACATATTTTCTCTATAAATATGCGACTTTTAAATGATTTCAAAAAAGAGATATTTCTCTCAAATATTTTTGATTTCATTTGTGTCAACATCCTTTGATAAATTTTACACATGTTTGAAGTTGATTTATTATGATACAAATAATCCATATTTTATTTAAGGTTTTGTGATATGTTTGACTATAGATGAGTTATTTTTATGCCATTAATGGTTTATGATTAATGTTTTGGCATTTCATATGCTAGTTTTAATACGAATGTTTATGTTATATTTAATCATCTTCTTAAGATGAAAGTGTTGGACTATTATGTTCTGGGTTGGGGACCGGTAAAAGGTAGCCCTCCGGGTTGGGTTCCGGTTATAGCAGACCCTCTGGGTTGGTGTCCGGTTATTAGAGGCACTCCGGGTTGGTGTCCGGTTATTAGAGGAACTCCGAGTTGGAGTCCGGTTACAGAGGCTCTCCGGGATGGAGTCCGGTTATAGTTATCCCTCAGGTCTTGGCATGAGGCCTTGACACAGAAATTAAAGTTTGGCATTATGAATTCCCTTGTTATGAAAGTGGTTATTGATATTGCGTGTTATTATTCGATTAGTATAATATCCATGTGAATAATTAAATTGAATTATTTCATTTTATCTTTTCCATATTATGATGAAGTTCTAGTTTAAAAGGCTTTTATTTTAGTTATACATTGTCTTAAATGTTTATGCTTATTTTTGAATGTTTCTGCTATATTGTTTTCCTTAATGAGCATCTGAGCTCACCTCTTTCAATGTTTAATTTTTCCCAAGAAGTGAAGAAGTATTTTATGAATGACCTGTAGGTATAGTATAAGGAGATATGACTGCGAAGACAAGATGTTGTTGTAGTTTTCACTTTTTGATGAAATGTAAACATGTTGAATGTATCTAGTGATTCCAATGCTACTAAATTGATTGGTCTTTCAAGACTTGATCTTTTGGGATCATGCCAATGTTATGTAATAATGCCCCAAGTCTGGGTAACTAGGGTCACGGTGTTACACCTATGATGACATTTTGAGGTTCATAGAGCATGTGTGGACCACCACTAGAGAGAATCGCCACTTAATTCCTACAATTCAAAAACGGTACGATGTAGAGACTTATCATATTTATCAACGATGAAAGAATTCATCATTATGTGATTATTTGTTTTTTTAAAATTAATTATTAATAATATGTGATGATCCATATCTTTTATTCTGGTGTTCACTACCCAATTAATATTTTATTAAATTCTACTAGTCAATGTTTTTATCGTTGATGTACATCCCATGGTAATCATTGATTATGGAAAAAAGATGAGATGGGAATGCCCTACATGAAACTTCTACAATGCCTGGAACCTTCACATATCAACTTAAAAAAATGGGTCTTTAGTCATTTTTATTTGGAAATATACAAGACATACATTAAGTTTCTTCAATTTATATATATTCAAATATCTATCATGGTGTAATTGGGTTAAACACTTTTTATTTACATGACCTAGTTGGTTATGCAATATTTGGGTATGGATTGAGTCATCTGAATATGTTTTATTATCGATTTTCAATACTTATCCCATGTAATCTAACACATAAAGACCATTAATTAAATTTCCCTTACCAAAAATAATATTTTATTTGTAAAAAATTGGCATACAAATTTGAAATTAAATACATTTTTATCAAGTCTAAACATAGAAATATTGGTTTGTTTAACTGCAACACATGATAACAATCTTTCAAAAGATCATTCTAGTTAGAAATGTGAGTTTTTAAACTCGAATAGATACAAAAGAAATCCTCGATCCCCTGGATTAGAATTTATCAACCTAAACAAGAGAAATATTCTAAAATATACTTGGTTCCTATATTTTCATAATTATATGAGAATCACATGTCGTATCTAATGCCCAACATATAGATTCTGATAGATTTAACTCAATACAAATCACAACTGAAGTTTTCCTTTGCTTCTTTGTCTTGGTCTAGTTTTTCTTTCAGTTTCCTTTCCTACAACATGAAAATAGATAGCTCGTTGTTCACATTATTTCCCCTTGATCCTCTTCTTCTTAGAATGAAATTGTGAATAATATTTGAGCTTTGAGTGAGTCATTGAGCTCCTCACCCAAAATTTATTATTATTAACCATAAGAAAATACTGTTTTTATTCTTTATATCCTTTTCAACATGGTGAAGTTGAGTGAGAAGATCTGGGAGAGACTTACAAATTTTTTTCGTGTTTATTTTAAAAAAAACAACTAGAGAATATCTAATTAAGTGATAAAATAATTTGATCGGTGTATAGTTCCTCAAGCATCTTACAACGTAGAATGTATTTATTATCAAAATATCCAATGATTTTAATTTTTGAGGCCTATATGGAACACCTAATCTAAAATTTCCCAGGAAGAGTTCCTTCTATTTATCAAATTTTTTATATCTTTCACATCCCTAATTAATATTATAGAGATGTGAGATCATTCTATTGGCATCCATTTTCTCATGTAACTTCTTTATTTCACTATAAAATGATTAAATGTTGAATAACTGAATGTATAGTGTATCTTTTAAGTTTTTTTTTAGATATCAAAGTCTTCATCACTCTAATCCGTAGAAAATAGATAATTAATTGAGGATTCTCACACATAAGACTTCTTGTCATGGACCAAGATAATCTATAAGCATCTGAACCATTTTGTAATGTTATTGAAATTAAAGGGATGTTATTTTTACTAAATTAATTAAAGGTAAAATTTATATGATTAACATATCATTATTATACAACAATATAAAATCATATTATTAATACTTCACTTGATTATAATTTATGTGAGAGATATTTTTTAAAATTTATTTAAGCCCGCCACTATTTTATCAAGTCCCATCAACCCTCTCCATTGAACTCATAATATACCAGAACTTTATTAATTATATTGTAAATCTTCCACATTACCATTATTATAATATATATAGATTCTAGGAAAATTATAATATTGTTTTTAGGTAGGAAGTCTTTCCAAATATGGGCTTGCAACTCCTTATTTTGATGAATGGACTCCCAATCCCAAAACCCTGGCTCATATTTTCATATAAATTTCCTCCAAAATTTGTATTAAATTGAAAAAGGATTGTAAATAAAATATAGGTTTGTCGAATTTGAACCACTAATTGTTTTATATCTATCAATATTAAATGTGCCCCCGAAAAAGGCATGAACTGAAACTTTAACTATGGGTCCATCTTAACTTAGTTAATGGAATGCGTAATGACTTAATATTAACATGAAGGGTTTTTTATCACGTGTAAATTATCTTATTTCATATTTTACATTTCATTTTAGTATTAAGTGGATTATGATTTAGTTCTTAACCTTTTAATGATAATATATTTATGCATAATCATTTTCATTTATTTCTATCTTTTCATTTCAATCCATTTATTTATGTTATCACGGTCTTGAATACATAAAATAAATAATGCAATAGAAATAAATAAAATAAATAAATACTGGAATGATAATTAGATTTAACTAGTGGTTTTTTATGGAGTTTACAATGAACTAACCATTGATCCTGGGAGAAAAAAATGTCATGATCCAGTTTGGGAATAAGTTTGTAGTATTCCACTTATTCCCTTTGTATCTCCTAGGTTTTGGATTTGACTTGGATCTATCTTGAACCAACTCTATATGATTGTGATATCCATCCTTATAATTTATTTAATTCACCCACAGTTGATGGTAATTAGGGGTTTTACATAAAAGAAGCATTGGGAACATAGGCCTAGACCCAATAAGGATGGAGGGATAATGTGTAGACCATCAATTTAATTTGATCAAATGATTTAAAAACCCAATGAATAAATTATATTAAATAAAGAATACATATATAATACTTGATCTAATCTCAGTATTATATACTTGTGAAATTAGGATAAATTTAAAATAACTAGCTAACATTCATTTTGATTCATTATTTTATTAAGATAATATATGTGTAAACATGTCTAATTATTTATCTGATTAATCAATCAATTAAATTTATCTTAACCTCCATCCAATATTTCCATGAGATACCCATCCACTATGATTTTATAAAAATAAAATTAATTAATTATATATAAAAATTAATAAAATAAGCATACAACTTTTACTTAGAAAAACATGAAGAGAACTTATTTAAAATACTTGGTATGTTTTAAGATAATATACATTCTAACCCTGAGTCATTTAGCATACTCATTTTTTCATGTAATTATATGGTGTGTTTGAGTCAATAAAATGCCACTGGAAAGCATGTTAAATAATATTGTGGCTAATTATTTTAATTTTTACAGAGTTGTCGACACATTGTGATTATACATGGCATGTAGTTCAGATTTAATATAAAATTATTTAATAATTTAATATTATAAAAAACAATTATATACAGTGTATGGGTCAATAAATGATACAAGGAACACATAATAGTGAGGTTTGTGGAGTAAAAGAATTAATTTTTATTTTTTCTTATAAATAGGTTGGGTAAATGTATTTTGCATCCAGCTACATGTCATGTATATAAATTATCGTATGTAAATGATACACTTCTTGGGAATGGGCCTGTATCTATTCATGAACATTTATAAGGTATATGAATTGTAAATCTTGTACACACCGTGGAATATTTTTATGACATACTTTCCAATCCACATGTCATGTAATAATTGAATGACACGACTTGGACCCAATGTTTTTCACTGTGAAAATTCATGGACTAGACAAAATGTAATGAAGTTATACATGATGTATTTCTTATTAGAGTTGGCATCCTAGGAACAACTTATTGTACTTTAATTACACGTTTATTTGATGAATTGAATATTACCTAAATATCTAATTACAAAATGTTCATTTATGTGCATGTATTTAAGGTAATAATGTCCAAGAGTATATTTTTCATTGATAAGGTCATGATAGTTCCCCACTATGATGATAACCTTGAAGTGCTAAGAAAATATTCTTAATATATATTTTTGGTTAGATAATGTATATTATGGGACACATAGTATTTAGAAAATCAAAAGAGTGTACTCATAAGTGTATGAGTTTTCCTCTCATGGGGTTCAAACTTTGTAATTACCAAGACCAAGGATTATTAGAACAGACCCACCAGTAGGAATTTTTCATTTCTTAATGTCATTATATATTCTCATATGTGAGTGTGTGTAATGATACTTAGACTTTAATATTATCATTGATTCATTTCATGACTTACGCACTTAGATTTACTGATGAAACCCTTCATTCCATGTGGTGTCAAGATGTAAGGTACATTTGATGTGTCAATATTGACATGTCATTAATAGATAGGTCAAGGATGGAATTGTCCATTCCATCTTTATCAGAGTTGAAATCTCAGAACTTTTATTAGAATATAACTATCCCCCTAGATTCTATGTCCATGTTGTGATGTAACATTTATTTCAAATAGTCGAAGAGAGACATTTTGAGAAAAAGGTTGATGACATCATCTTTCAACCTACTTGATGAGATATTGTGAATATGGGGTTATATTAAACAACGATAATTCTTATGTGGTTTCCATAACTATGATGTTATGTTATTTATCTATGGTTACTCAAACCCTTTCTAGATAGTAATATCGGACATCAGGTAGAACCACCTAATTACTTAAGAAGGATTCTTAGCAGTTTGATAAATTAAGTTAAAATAAAGCCCATCATTTCCTCTAAAAACCAATCTGTTTCCTCACCACTCTTGTATGAAGATGAAATAATTTTATTTTTAAAAGGAGACAAAATAAATACCCAAAACCTCAAGCATTATCTCTCTCACTATGAATATTTGTCAGGTCAATCAATAAACTGGAATAAATATTTTATTTTCTTTTCAAAAATATTTCCAATTTCTAGAAAAAAACATCAAAAATGACCTTGGTTTTAAAGAAGGATGATTACCCTAAACTTATCTTGGATTTACCATATTTTGGGGAAATCCCAAATGAACTTATTTTTCTAATATAGTTGGCCAAATAAAAAACCAACTCTCTGCATGGAAAGGAAAATATTTATCTATGGGTGGAAGAAATTGTATTATTAAATACATTGTGGTTTCTAAAATGGTATATTCTATGATTGTTTAAAAATATTCAATTGGTTTTATAAAAAATCATAGAGTCTATATCAATTTTTTTGGAGCTGTATCTTTCTATAAATAAACTTGTAACGGTTCCTTGGAATAATTGTTGTAATCACCTTACTAATAGTTGTCTTAGTATTAAAAATCTAACCCTTTTCATTGATTCTCTTTAGGATAAGATCACTTGGAAACTTTAAAATAAAATCTCCTTGTCCATTAACTTCCTTATAGGTATATTTTTTTTAAAAAACCTCAAAAAGGAAACCTTCTTTATATGTAATCTTCTATCTGGCCATCTATTAAACACTCCATCCCTAAAATCATGACTAATTCTTGGCGGATAACTAATGTAGAATATTATTTGAATTTTTGGTTGTCCAACTGGAATAGATTTCCCCTTATTTATATGGTTGACCCTGTGAAACTTCCTAGAAACACTAATATTTCCATAAAAGTCCTTTGTAACTCCCAAGACTGTGACTTACCTAATGACTTCAACAACGTAGTCATCAAAAATCATTTTAATAATTCTAATGGCTTTTTATTTTGGAAACGTACCAAAAATGGAATCCTAGAATCCAATTTATTTTTAAAATATCAATTTCATTGAGTCAAATTAGTATTTTTATTATCTAAATAACTTTGGTAAACTATGGATTAAACCCTCCCTGATCACCCTTATCTAGAGAATTTACCATATCTGAATTCCCACCGAAACTTTCTAACAATATTTTGGTATAAAACATTATTCCAAATTTCATCTTTGAAACCAACACAGAGAATATTCTAACCATCTACCCTTATATTATGATACTTAATTGGAATTATGGAAACACATTTTTGACATTTTTGATCTCATATGGACTAACTCAGACTCCATTTGGATGCACCTTTATCAGTGCATTACTGCATACTTTTCACAAAAAATCAGACACCTCTTCTTAGATTTTATTGTGAAGTTGGTTCATGTTTTCTAGAATGATGGAAATTTTATTATTCATCATAATAATAATTTCAATCTTCATGCAACTAAAGTGACAATTTTTACTACAATCAAATAAGTCAGCATGATGCAAATCGGTACCTTTCATAATTATGTTAAGGATTTTATTCTTCTATGCCGCCTAGGAATTGACGGAAGATTTAGTCAAAATAGGGGCATGATTGAAGTATTCTAGTATCCACCTCCCCTTGTCTAGACCAAAATCAATATCACAGATTCCTCAAAAGGTGATCTAGGTCCTTCGAGTGGTAGAGCAGTGAAGAGATCGCAGTGGTAAAATTATTGAAACTTTTAGTGGTACTTGTGGTATCACCTCCTCTCTTGATGCTATGATTCTTAGAGTCATTATTATAGTTTCTCTCATTAATAAAATAAGTTAGAACAACATATGATTAGAAAGAGACTCAAACACCATTGTTTAAGCCCTTTGAAATGGTGTGGTGTATCTTTCTTGGCACCTCACTGCTCGATGGATGAACTACATAAAGTAACTTTTCAGGATCAATCACATTTTCACCTATGCGTATCAAGAGGAAAACTCAGTGGTGGTCGGTATTTCCGATAAAGGTTTTAATAATGATGTCACATTTTGAACACCCTTCTCATAGACTTAATTCCTTTACATCAAAAATATTGTAATAAAATTCAAATTTTCAGAATTTTGTAACTCTATAACTCTTTCATTTCAATCCATTAATGCTTTGATATTTTAGACTAAGGCACCAACTTTTAAAAAAAATTCACCAGTATGTGAATGAAATATTTATTTTGAAAAAAATATCTCTTCGAATATTCAATAATTACTGATGAGTTCAAATGTAAAAAGACCACGTCTAGTGATAAAATAATTATTTAAAGGACAATAAATATTTTTTTTTGAATTTGAACATGCTGGAGCACCACATAATAATAATTTCATTAATATGTTGTATGGGGTTTATTGAACGTAATAAATGTTATTTAATTCCCAACATGCAATTAAATTATATTTTATCCTAAATCCTAACTCTATAAATAGATATTTATGTCTATTTTGTTTTCCATACAAAAATTGATAAAAGTGAATTGTTATGCCCAAAAAATTATCTCTCACCTCCTCCTTCCCTCTTCCTCTCAAAAAAAAGAAACACAAGGGATATTTATACAAAATAGAAGAATGAATAATTAAGAACGAATAATGCAAGACCATCAAGTCATCGTGGTAGCACCTGAAGATCAAGTGGTATTTCTCATAGATCATTGGATTATATGTGTATCCCCACTATAGAGATTCTATCCTAGGATCCCCATAGTGTAACGAATTAAATCTCAAAGGCTCTTTTCGAATTATCAAAATTCATCAATGAATAAAGTTCCTAAGATCAAGTATTTATATGTACAGATATTAAAAATATTAATTATAAATTTTACATGGAATATCCAGACTCATGGTTTTATAAAATGATTATTAAAATAAATTTTAATGTGTCTCTCACTATCACACATTTCTTTTACACATAGAACAAAAAATCGGTGTCATATGGGTCACTTTTAAAATTAAAATTATTTATTTCATTATTGATCTATGCGTAATTGTTCTTAGCTGTAAATGTCATGTTATTTGTTCTTTAATCTGATATGAATTAACATGTTAACAACATATTAATAATTTGTGTTTAGTGTTTCATTTAATTAAATGCTTATGAACAATACAAGAATAATCAACGATTGCTTCAGGAAGTGCTAAATTTTTGGTTGGTAAAAATAGTTAATACAGTTTTTAGTTGGAACACACACTGTGTATCCATGCACATTATACATGGATGTGTCGGGAAATTAATTATAGAAGGTCAATTTATTGCATACCATGTATTTTTCGGGCCAATATGGCACATATAAGTGGATATATTGTGTGTTTCTTGAATGTACATGTCATGTAATCTATCCAATTTAACATTCATAATACCCTATCTTGTTACTCAGATACACGAAAACTGAGGTACATGGTGTGTATCTAGGTTGTACACATCATGTAGTCTCCCAATTAATGGTAGAATTAAATTACTTTAAATTAAAAAATGTAGCATTAGAACCATAATTTATTGATTGACACCTATTGTGTGTTTTAAAAATAAATAATTGTTTCAATGATTTTCAAATACTCAATTAAGTTATTATAAATATTATCTTGTTATTAGTTCTTCTGTTTTTACCATGAATGCCATGAATGATGGGTATCTCCAATTCAGTTTAGATGATCTTTAAGATAAAAGGGAATTAATTAATTCAAGTGTGTTTATCTTAAAAATAAATAATTAATAAATAAATGAATGATAATTAGTTAGTTTTTCATATTCATTGTATGTATGGAAATTCGTGAGATTGACCAAAACCAGTGTATGCATTGGATGTTTTAATATAATTTATTACATGATTTTTCAATTTTTTATTGTTAAATTAAATATGATGGCTTGTGTGTCCTCCCTCCCTCCATTATCATGTAGTACCTACATGTTCTTTTATATTTATTTAATCACATTTTAATTAATCCTCTGGTTCCCCTCACTTGTCTGTGAGACATAAATATATGTAATTAATGGATTATACCAAGGTTCATGGAGGCGGTTCAAGATGGAACCATAATGATGCCAACTTAGTTAATAAACAAGTTCAAAGGTTGAATGTTGTAACTAATTCTATGATTGGAAAATGGAGTTATTTAACCTAGGTCATTAGTTTATTTAATGTCTATTAATTAAATCAACTTTTAGATAAATTTTATGAAGGATTAATTTAGTTAACTGATTAATTATATTTATTAAAGTATTTATTTTATGGATGCAATTCCTCAGTCACAAAAATAAATGAATTAATGTGAAAATATTGAATTTAAGTGATTCTATTATGCATAATTATTTTATCTATCCGGGTTAATTAATTATGTAGCGTCTACTTATTATTAAAAAGTCATTTAAAGGATAAAATAAGATAAAATTGCTACATAATAAATTAAATAAATTAATTATTTTTAAATGTTTTATCCAACATGGTTAATTAATTAATATCCACTTAATATTATCAATAAATGTAAATAATAAAATAAGAAAAAATTTATAATTAAATAAAATCTCTCAACCAAATAGTAAGTCGTATTTGGCCTTCAATTACTTGATTGGGAATGAAACACAATATAAATATGTGTTTAACAAACCCTTATCGGGACACTAAATTTTATTAGGGGAGTAATTATTAAGGTTTTTGGTTCACTTAAAATTTCACAACAATAGGAATAGGCCTTTCTAGACTTTGTGTTATTTGGAGGCAAGTGTTGAGGAAATCCAAGATATGATTTCAAGAGAGGGGAGTCCACTCGACGGATCAAAGAGCTGGAAGCCCATAGTTTTCAATGATGTGCCTACCTAAATACCTTTTAGTAGCTTAACCAACCCTTATTGTGGTTATTAGAATGAGAATATAGATCCATTCCAATATAATTTCAGAGAAACTATACATTCTGAGTTCAATAGTGAGTGTTATTGGTACTTGATAATATAGTGGGAGATGTGTTAAAAATCAAGAAATTTACTAATATATAATCATATTTTTAATCCAAAAAGGTACTAATAATCTTTTCATTTAATTATAGAATAAAATTGAAGTATCATCATTCACATTATCCCAATGATCAATATCAGATAAATGAAACCTCTTAACTAGCAATAACTTTTAGGAATAGTACAAACACCTCTAGGTTGTCCTATACCATGAATGGAAATCTTATGTTCGATAATCCTCATTTCCAGATCCAAATTTTAATGAGGAGTGTGATTAAGAGTTTATAGTATATGATAAACATATGAATTATGTGGTCACCATTCAATTTTTGATGATTTCATCTATATCTAGTTGTTGGGAAAAAATCCCTTAAGGTATCATTAAAGTATTTTTTAGGTGATTGTGTTTGTTGAAAAAGTGGATGTTTGTGTTGTGATTTTTGACAAATAAAACCATGACATAAAACTTTGGTGAAAAAGGGGATTTCATGGTGGAATGTCGAGTTCACAGGATGTGGTTAACAATCCATGATTGATTCAAGAACGTCGAAAAAGGAATGGTTGATTTGGAGGCAGTACCAAAAGAGCAGATACAAGGTGGCGCCATTGTCTTGAAGGATAGGAAACTTGCACGCCATATGTTTTTCAATATCAGAACATCAAAATATGTCAAAGGAAAAAAGGGGAACCCAAGTTTTAGGGTTGGTCGCGCAAGTGACTTACGTGGCAGAGACTTGCGCGCCGAGACTTGCGCACTGAAAGGAGACTAGCGCGCCATCGGGAAGGGTTTCCAAATGCCTATAAATAGAGGTCTACCCCACCTAATTCGGTGTATATTTCAATACTTAGAGAAAATCAGATCTCCCGTTGCATAGGTGTGGTGGTCGCACAAGTGGTGGTGTGGTCGCGTAAGTAGAAGTTGCACACAAGTTGATTGATGCGGGTCCAGAGTGGTTTGGGAGAGAAAGGAAGGGAGTCGCCCATGTTTTGAGTTGAAGAAGGGGGTGTCACACTAGTGGTTTGGTGACACCTGCGCAACAATTTTGGAAGAAGCGCGATAGTTGGTGGTTGCGCACCAATATTGGTTTTGGCATAAAAGGGTGTGAGTCGTGCAGGTTTGGAGTTGTAGAAGCTAGTGTTGTGGAAGTGGTTGAGGTGAACTTGCGTTCCAGTTTTAACTTGCGCGCCAAGACTTGCGCGCCGGCTTGGAGAAGGGAGCCAGGTATGGTTGAAGCACTGTAGTGATTTAGGGCTATGTGAAAGCTGGAAGATTTCCCGATACCTTCGGTGCAATGTGAGATACATCTATGGGTGAAAGTTGGACTTCAGTAGATCATCTACATACAATAGAGGATGTATTCATTAGTGATAATGAAGAGACCTACATGTTTATAAACTATGAGTGGATCTTTTCTAGAGTAGTGAGCAAAGGAGGAGGAAGAAGGTGATCTTCTCCACCGGTAGTGAGCCAGAGAGAGAGAAATAGGGAGTGACCATTCAGAAAGTATTGATATGACCTTAAACATGGTAAAGGCAATGAGCCTGGGAATAAAAGTGATCTATCCCGAACTTTGTAAACAGCAGTGCACTTTTAGCGGATTTGGTACATCGGCACTTCGCCGGTCTATGCTTCTTGGACATATCCCAGTGAGGGTAAACCAAGTAAAAATCTATGTGTCATGTGCATGATTTAGTTTCTTTTTATACTTTGCTGTAGGAAAGCGAGAGAAGAGAGTCTTTCTTAACAACGATACAAGATCGATAGGGGTAGTTGTTTTAATCTTTCATACCATGATTCACCCTCCCTCTCAGGTTATCTAACCTAGTTGACCTAACACTAGTAAACTCATGAAGTCTCAAAAAAGCATCTAAGTGTATAGCGTTATTGAGAACCTCTATGGTATTTACTAAGAGATATATAGATAGGAAGAATTTGATATTTCCAATGCACTTTTTGATATAAATCATGGAGAGTGTGCCAGATCTAGGCCTCATATATTCAATCTCAATAGATACATTGAGCATCTAGATATTCTAGGGTTTAAACTCCCCAAATAACTGGGCATCAATCTCATTTTTTCATCACTCCCTCTAATCATCTCTTTTATTTTTGTAAATTGTGATGTCAAAAACATTGAGAAGTCTCTTCTATATCATCTCGCAATTATTCTCCAAGTAGATAATGATATAAAGAGAGAAAAGCCTATTGTACTTGTGGTGGAAAAAGAAAAAGGGAAAGTAAATAGATTTAATCATGAAGCATCTTAATTCCCTTCCAAGAAGAGGAAGATCTTTGGGAAAGCAATCTAATATGATGTTATCTATTTCGTATGTGGAAAGTAGGGCTATTGGAAGAAGAACTACACCCATCCAAAGAATAAAGGAGAATCTTTTGGAACATTTTCTATCGATTGAAACTAATCTATTTCTAAAAATTGGATATTAGATACCTCATTTGGTTCTCATATATGTATTCAAAATATTGGAACCAAGTTGATTCTGAAATGTCAACCAAGTTAAGGATGATCTATGAGTATCCAATGAAGATAAACTTGCTGTTGTGACTATCATGGAATTCCACCTCACTTTGTTGGCTGGAATAATATTGGTTTTAAGGGTATTAATTATGTTCATTTATTTACCAAAAATATTGTTTAAGTATCCAAACTAGACAAATATGGATTTATTTTCAATTTTTGGGAATAAGTTTTTCATTATGTGTAGGATTACATGAACTAAGTAATGGAAATCTATAATGTAGTAACTTCACATGACTTGTACCACACCCAAATTTTTCATCACTAGCATGGTCATGACGAAAAATCTTTTGACTAAATTACATCAATATGGATATTTATATTATTTATAAATAAGCCCTCTTGGTGTATGTCAAGCATGTTTACAAGTAAAAATGACCAAATTCCCATTTTGTGGGAAAGGTGAAAGAGAAAAAGATATTCTTGTATTAGTTCACACTGATGTGTGTAGACCATTGACTGTTAAAGAAAGTGGTGGTCACTCATACTTCATAACTTTTACTCATTATTTTATTATATTTCGATATGTTCACTTAATGGGATATAAGTTGGATTATTTTCATAAATTCAAGGGATAAAAGAATTTAGTTGAGAACCTGCTTGGTAGGAATATTATGATGCTCCACTCAAAATTTAGTGGAGAATATCATAATCAAGACCTCATTTATTACTTATAGGAGTTTGGTATTCTATCCCAACTTACCCCCTTACACACCTTAGTGAAATTGTGTGAGAAAAAGGAGGAACCATGCCTTTTGGAAATGGTGAGATCAATAATGATTCTTATGATCCTTTCACTATCATTTTGGGGATAATCATTACAAAACATCTGGACATATACAAAACCAAGTACCAACTAAAATGAAAAATGGAATTCCATATGAATTTTGGGGTTGAAGAAAATCCATTTTATCGAATTTACATGTGTGGGGAAGAGAATCATAGGTTAAAGCCTATTCAAGAAACAAAATTGCATCTCGATGAAAAAATTATACCTTTACAGGATACCCTAAAGAAACAAGGGGATATTACCTATACAACCCCTTAGAAAACAAATTTTTAATGGAAAGACATTTTATATTCCATGAGAGGGATGGTGACTCATTATTAGTTGATAATAGAAATTATAGTAGTATAAATTATGGTTTTCTTATCACTAAGGATGGTGACTCATTCTTAGTTGATAATAATGATCCTATAACCTAAATGGAATGAGTAAGTAACACATAAGTTTCTTAGTGGAAAAGCCATGAATTATGAAATGGATTCCATGTACCAAAACCAATTCCAGCTTTTGGTAGGCCCTCTAGTAGATTTAAAGACCTTTGGTTGTAAGTATTTTTTCCAGAAGAAACTAGAAATGGAAGGACAAGTCAATACCTATATGGTGGGACTGGTTGCAAAATGTTTTAAATATCATCAAGGTATTGACTATGAAGAAACCTTTTTACCAGTTATAATGTTTGAATCCCTCATAATTCTAATTTACATTATGAATTACCAGGACCAAGATATTTAAAAAACTGTATGTCAAAATTTCCTTGCTTAATGAGAATCTTTATAAATATTTCTATATGACTCAACCCGAAGGGTTTGTTACTTCAATGTATTATAATAAGTTACAAGAATTTCAAAAATCCATTTATGGATCAAAGAAAGAATCTAGGGCATGGAACATTCATTTTGATGAATCCATAATGTAATTTTATTACATAAATAATGAATGTGAAACTTGTCTCAATAATCATTTTAGTGTAAGTGTGATCATTTTATTAATAGTATATATTAATGACATATTACTCATAGGGAACAAAATACGAGTCTTATAGTATGTTAAGATGTGTTTGAATAAATTCTTTTCTATGGAGGGATTGGGAGAGGTAGAATATATTCTTGGGATCAAGACCCATCCAAATAGATCGAAGAGGTTTCTCAACCAAATTAAAAGTGCATACATTTAAAATATACCAAAGAGATTCATTATGGAATAATACAAGGGAATATTTTTATCGTCATCACATGAAATTTAAAATTTGAAGAAAATATTTCCTTAGAAACAAGTGGAAATGAATATAATGGAAAGGGTTACATATGATTCAATGATTGGATTGGTCATGTATGATATTATATATAGCAGGCTAGATGTTTCAGGTGCATTCATTGTGGTAGGAAGAAATCAAGACAATCTAGGTGACCACCATTGGATGGATGTAAAGACTATCCTTAAATATTTGAGACATAGTAAGGATATGTTCCCATTCTATGGAGGAGATAAAGAACTTTTAAAAAAGGGTATGAAGATTCTATTTTCTTAACCAATCAATATTACATGAAGTTACAAACATAATACATCATCACTTTGAATGGAGGTGATGTGAGCTAGAAGAGATCAAAGTAGGCTTTGTGCATAGATTCTACAGTGGGGTCTGAGTACATAGCGGCTTCTAAGATGTCTTAGGAAATAGTATGGATATGAAACTTTATCCAAGATCATGAAGTGGTACCTAGAATTAAATATCCTATAACACTCAATTTTTATAATACTATAGTGATGGCTCTCACAAAAGATCCAAGGTGCCATCAGCATTAAAAGAATAAACATTGGAATTGTCATCTCTTGAGGGATTTTTCTCAGAGAGTTAAGGTTGTAGTGAGTAGCATTTCCATGGAAGATAATGTGGGGGAAACATTTAATAAAACATTTATTCAATAGAAACATTATTATCACGTGAGGTATAGTGGATTTAAAGTCATAGTAAGTTGGATCTATTCTAAGTGGGATTTCGTTAGATTCTGTTTCCTAGGACCAAATGATTTTACTATGATTACATGTATATTTGATTACTTTTATATTAATTAAATATCTTATTACATAATGTTCATTGTTATTGTTCTATTTATTTTAATAATGTAGTAAAGTATTTGTTTCATTGATAAGGTCATAGATGCTCCCCACTATGATGATAACCTTGAAGTGCTCTGAAAATATTCTTAATATAGTATTGTGTTTGTATAACATACTATGATGGGACACATAGTATGTAGACTATCAGGTGTGAGTACTTGTTAAAGGATGAGGATTCTTCTCATGAATTTCACACTTGGTAATATCCAATATGAGAGACTATGAGAATAGACCTTCCAATAGAAATTCCATATTTTTCTAAAATATCCTAGGACCCGCACTCCATGATCCTTTGCTAAAATCCAAAACCTTACATTTTCAGTGATGATGCCGGTAATTGTGACACAATTTTTCCTCAAAAAACTAACAAAATAAAAAACAAAACTTCTATCACTTACATTCTTGAGGGCCTTTAAATTTTATAGTTTCATAGAATTTGAAAAAATTCTACTCAAAAAATTACATGACTTTAGATGAAAAATTCTCAAAATTAACCATGATTTTATTATCTCACATTAGGTCATAAACATTATCCCTGTGAAATATATTATAGATATAAATCATTCAACAACATTATTTTAAAACTTTGGAAAAGGAAACATAAGATTTTTGAGATTAGATACTCAATAAGGGTAAACATAAGCATTAACAACTGAGTGTTATTAAAGAGAATAAGAATGAATAAGGGTATGATGACATAATCAAAGGGCATGAGAGAACCATAAAAGAACCAAAACCCATAAATATCTCGATGATCAAATATGAAAAAATCTTAGAGGAAACTTTTATCAAAATAAATAAATAAAATTATTATGATATCAAACACAATCATTAGAAACATAATAAACTCATAACAAGCAATTAAAAATATTTTTGGTAATTTGGAGAATCACTTTCATAAAACCCTTTCAAAACCATTTTAATTGGAATATCCATACATCCAACTTCTAAAATTATCATTTCCCAATGCATTGGAGAGATATAATGAGATCACCTGATGCTATCTGGGCTACCCCATCATATAAGATATAATAGGATCACTAGATGCTATCTAAGCAGTCCCATTATGTAAGCTACAATGAGCTCACTCGATGCTATCTAGGCTGTCCCATCATGTAATATTTACAAGAATAACCATATCAATAAAACTAATTGAAATAATCATTATTCCATTTACAACATTATTAACCCACAGAAAAGAAATGGGCATTAATTCAATCAATTTGAAACATGATTAACACATTAAAAAAACAGGTTCCAAAAAAAATATATTTGAAAGTTGGTTATCCCAAGGAAAATAAATGAGTTCCAGAACAATCTATTTGAAAAATGATAAACCCATGGGGAAAAAAGGGTTCCAAAACAATCTCCTTGAAACATGATTAATCATGAAAAAGAAAAAGGTTCATAATTTTTTTAAAAAAAATTGATTAACCAATGGAAAATAATTTGGTTCCATAATAAACTATTTGAAAAATGATTAACCCCTAGAAAATAAACGGTCTCCACAAAAATCTCTTTTAAACACGATTAAACTATAATAAATAAATGAGTTCCATAAAAATCTCATTGAAACATGATTAACCCATAGAAAAGAAATGACCTCATTAACAATATTTTTAATCAATCTTAATCCATACTAAGAAATAATTAGGATGGTATCAATAAAAAATAACCCTAGTGGAGGATAAGTAACAATAATGGTTTTTTTGTTGATGAATTTAGATTCCCTTAAAATTTTGTTAAAAACATTCATGAAGAAATTAATCTTTAAACAATTCAAACTGTCCCATATTACATTGAAACATTTGAATTATAAGCCCCATGAAGAAATAAAATTAAATGAAACTAATAATATCATTAGAATAATGATATTCATGATATTAAATTTCAAATATAAAGTAGACACACCCTATAAAATAATATAGGTGTACAACATAACAAACATCACAAAGAAGGAAAATTGTGACAAAAATCCATTACCTCTTTTATAACTTTGAAACTATAAACCCCATGAAAGTAAAATCCTAAAATGGACATGTAAAAACCATTTATCAAGTATAATGAGAATAAAATACATTCATGGGAAGTATATACAATATATAAAAAAATTATGTGCATAATAACAAATAAGTCACAATGGAATGTAAATTAGGATGAAACCCCTTACAACTATGGTAACATGTGAATCGAAAGCCCCCAAATTAATAATCATCCAATGAAAAAATTAGATACCATTAATATAAAAGAATTAATTATATAATATATCAAAATCAGTAGCATATACACCACAAAAAATTATTAATTGGTGAATATGACGTTTATCAAACAGATGTAAAGAGTGAGATAAAAATCCCTTAATTTGAGTTTGATTCGTCATGATTTTCCTCTAACATCATGAATAAAAATTATGTTAAATATTTACTTGATTCTAAAACTTATTCATTTTTATAATTAATTTTATTTTACTTATCAAAATTTTGTTTACAACTTCTTAAATAATTAATTTTACATTGGGTGTTTTGACCATATTCTAAGAGTTAGTGTCCTAGAACCAACTGGTTGTACTTTGATTACATTGACATTTAATGAATTTAAATATTAAACATCTTATTACATATTTTTCATTGTTATATATGATAGTGATGAAATAATGTCCTAGAGTATTATTTTTGTTGATAATGTCATGGCAGTTCCCTGCTATGATGAGAACCTTGAAATGCTATAATAATATTCTTAAACACAGTTCTATGATTGGATGACATACTATGATGGGACACATAGCATGCAGACAGTCGGGTTTGAGTACTCGTAAGTAGATGAGAATTCCTATCTTAAATTTCTCACTTGGTAATCTCCATGATAGGAGATTATGAGAACAGACCTACCATTAGCAATTCCACATGTTTGGGTGTCATCAGATATTTCTATCTACGCGTGGGTGTAATGACCCTTAGACTTTAATATTATCATTAATACATGTCACGACTAGCGCACTTTGATTTACTAACAAAAACTGTCACATAGATAGTTGGCAGGAAGTAGGGTACGTTGGGTGTGTCACAAGTGGCATGCTATTAATCGATAAGTAAAATAAGGATTTGTTCCTTCCATTTATGAAAGTTTATATCTCATCCCTTTCATTGAAATAGAACCATTTCAAGAAATTCAATAGCCATGGTGTAACGATGAGTTTATTTCAGGGAGCCAAAGAACGACATATCAAGCATAAAAGTTGATTACACTATCATTAAACCTACTTGATGAGACATTTCAACAAAGGGATTATATTACATAGTGATCATTCATTTGTGGATGCAATTGTTAAGACTTTACATTCTTTCTCTTGGGTGCCTTAACCCATTTCTAGATAGTAATATTCGACTTTAGGCAACTCCACCTAATTCCAATGAGAAAGAATCCTAGGGGGTCACAAACTAAGTGTTTTTGGTGGTCTAAGTTAATTTCTATTTGAATTTAATTAATGAAATAAATATTATTCTCATGACTGTGGAATAATTTTATTCATGTTAAGATGATCACATAAATTAAATTAAATATATTTATTTATTTTGTTGAACATTTAATAAATATTTATTAACTAGTTTTTAATTTAAATATTTATTTAAGAGAATAAATTATTTATCTATTTATTAAGGTGTTTAATAAATGGAAGTGGAGTTTGAGCGGACCAAGGCCAGTTCGGTAGTAAAATAATTATTTTCAAGATGGAAAATAATTATTAGTTGTCATAAGTTAAAAAAAATAATGATGTTGTTATTATTTTGTGATCCGGAATTTTACTCATAATTTAGTTTTGCTCAAGTTGGTGCACCATAAATAAAGACGCAATATTATTATTATGAGCATGGGTTTTCTCTATGTTCATGAATTTATTTATTTTCTGTTATGCAATTAAATATTATATCTAAAGTTCCCTGCATATAAATAGACAAGTAAGTCTATTATTCCATAGAGAACACACCTCACTCTTGTGGATTGAGAATTTTTGAAATAAACAATTTATCTCTCAAATCCTCTTCCCGTCCCTTTCAAGAATGATAGATGTTCTTCAAGTCCAAAGAACAAGAAATCAAGAACGTTTGACATAAGACACTCACTTCAACGCGCTGACACCCAGAAAGCAAGTGCTGTCAATCGGAGGCCGTTGAGTCATGTGTGGATCACCACTAGAGGGATTCTAGTTTGGATCCTCGTAAGCACAACAACATAATTTTGAAGGGTCATTACGAACGATCAACATCATCAATGAAGAAAATAACGATGATCGATGTATTATTTTGTTTATGAAAATAATTAAATTAATTATAAACAAGATGCGCAATATCCCATCTAAAGGTTTCAGGCATATTCCTTATTTATCTAAATCTTTGATCCAATTCTGTGGAGACTATAGTTCATCAACATATTGATCGCGGAATAATCATTGATCATGGTAAAAATTAATGTTGGTTGTTGGTCCAACCATGCTTCCACTATGCCCGAAACCGAAAAATGGTATCAAAGGGGTCACATCAAAGTTTATAATTATTTAAATATTTCTTTGATGATTTATGCATTAAATAATTTAGTTGTTTCAATTCAAGTTAACTGTTCTACAAATCTGAATCTCAAGATCTGTACTTCCTCTTTTGTTTCTCATTCACCTTAGAGAAAAAATATTTTCATTTAATTTTGATTAAAATAAAACAAAGGATCTCATCCTAATGTGCCAAAGGTTCCTGGATGTACAATACAAGAACACACAATGTGCATTTTGTAGTACACACTGTGTAGCCAATGTTCAATAAACTGGGTCTGGTCAGCCAAACCAAGAAATGTCATTGGATTTTGTCTAAGTATTAATGAGTATGTGTCTTGACCATTAACATGTGGCACACAGTTTCTTGATTACACGCCATGTGGCCCATTGGACATGATGTGTAGTCTCTTCGGGTTAGGGTTGGACGGTGTACCCCGTAGACGACGTGCCCAGCTAGAGACCGTGTAATGAGGAACTACCTAACATGTGGCCTACTACACATGTCGTGTACTCTGGATATTTTGTAAGTACACTCACACACCATTTACCTAGGTGTGTGCTTACGATGGCCAATGAAAAAAATTACACACCTTGTAGTTGGAACTACACAGAGTTTACTCGTCCAAATTATATATATTTATTAATATTTATTATTATATTATTCAAACCCTTGATACGTGTACCATCGTGTAGTAATAAAGCTGAGGCACAACACGTGATAGGTGTTATATATATATATGTTTAATTTAACATCTGTGTAATGTTCATTTCTAATCATTGGGTAGTTTTGAATAGTAATTCACCGGGTTTCCTTCAATGTACTAGTTACGTACAAAGATAATATTAAATTAATTTATTTGTTTAAAATTATGATGGATGGGAATCGAAAGAAAATTCAGAAAATGGTTTAATATAAAAGGATTGATTAATTAAAGATGATAATTAATTGATTTAAGCATCATTTATCTTAAATAAGAATGGTTAAAGAATTTAATACTAGTTTTATTTATGCGTAAATATTGTTATATGTAAGGATGATCATGCTTTAGACCAAGAGCTTTGTATGGTTTATTTTAATTTATTTATTTAAATTAAATTTGTTGGCATGTGACCCTTCTTGTCATTAATATATAGGGCCTACGTGCCCAATTTTACTTTTATGTAAAACCCTTTTTTACCCTTCACCTTCATGTGAGTTAAAAAGTCATATATAATGGATGGAACTCCCAACCTTGTGGAGTCTATTCATGCTGGAGCCAAGACGAAACCGATCCCAAGAGATATAGAGGTGGACAAGTGGAAAGTTGTAAACACAAAACCATAAGTTTCAAGTTGTTTCCTCCCTAGGTCAATGTTAGTTGATCAACAACCAGATAAACTGGCCATTATAAAAGCTCAGGATCATTATCTTTATTTTATTTCAGTCAGTTGCGTGGTTTATCATTATAGATTTGTTACTACGATCACATAATTAATCAATTAAAAAAACATGTAAGATCGAACTAAAATAAACAAGACTTATGTGTAAATATTATCAAGTAATGGTTAATCACTTATGTAAGTTCCACTTAATATTAAAAATCTTGTGATAATGACAATTATCAATTCACGCCTAAGAGATATAAATCCCTCAAATAAAATATTAAGTCAGACCCAACCTTCCATTACTTGATTAAGGAAAAAACTCAATAAAACTATGTGTTTGACCAACCCCTTTTGGGACACTTACTTTTATATAGGAATACCTATGAAAGTTTTCGGGTTGAAATAATCATATTACATCATGAGGATTAGCCCTTTCTAGACTTGGTGTAATACTATAGGCAAGAGTTGAGGAAATCCAAAGTCAGGATTTCAGGATTAGGGAGTCCACTCAACTGATGAAGGAGCTGCAATCTCATAGTTAGCAAAGACATTCCTACATAAATACCTTCTAATATCTTGACAATACATTTTTGGGGCTATTAAAAGGGGAATATGGATCATTTCCACTATAATGTCATGGAAATTAAACATTACGAGTTCAATGGGGAGGACCATTGGGACTTGATAAAATACTAGGAGACTGAATAAAAAATTATTATTTATCTTAAAATGTAATCAATAAATTAATAATGATCTACTCTTTTAATTATGTAATAATAATTAAAATATCATTAACCACACTATACCTATGATCAATTCTTGATAAAGTCAACATCCTAACCGATAGTAACTTCCAGGAATGGTTTAGATGCCTTCAGATTATGCTACGCCATTGAACAAAAGTCTTACATAATGGAGTCCTCATTACCTCATCCACCTGCCAAATAGGAAAGTGATGAAGATTTCAGGTTGTATGAGAAACATATGAATGATGCGGTTGACGTTCAATATTTGATGATATCATCAATATCTAGTGAGCTCATGAAGTCTCCTGAAAACATGGATGCTTATAGCATGCTCAAACACCTCTGTGGTCTTTACTAGAAGATAGAAAGATATGAATGGTTTGAGATATCTAAATCACCCTTTTAGAGTAAGCTTGGAGAAGGTTCCCTAGCTATGCCTCATGTAGTCAAGCTCATTGGCTACATTGAGTGGCTGGAGGTTTTAGGATTAAATTCCTCAAAGAACTAGGTACCGATCTCATTCTAAAATCACTCCCTTAGATATTATCTAATGTTTTTGTCAATTTCAAATTGAACAACATTGGGAAGTCTCTATCTGGTCCTCTTATCCTCAATCACCAAGTGGACAAAGATATAAAGTGAAAAAAACCTTCTGTCCTTATGGTGTATAAGAGGAAAGGGAAGGAGAAGAGATTTATGCCCAAAGCTTCTTCAAGACCATCCAAGAAAAGAAATATCAAAGGTGAGGCAAGGGAATAAGAGGCCGTTTGCTTCGCATGCGACATGAAGGGCCACTGGAAGAAGAACTGAACCTAGCCTAAGAAGAAAGGGTAAGATTCAGGTGAAGTTTTTATTGAATTCAATCTATTTGTTTCTAAAAATTGGGTATTATATACACCTTTTGGTGCTCACATATGTATCCAAATATAGGAACCATGTAGATTTCAGATGATTGGACAGGGGGAGGTAGATCTATGAGAAGCCAAGAGAGCCAGATTTGTTTTTGTAGCTATTGCGGACAACCAACTCACATTTCCAGCTGGTATGATCTTGGTGTTAAAGGGTAGTTATTATGTTTCTTACCGAAAAATCCATGAGACAGGAAAAAACCTGCTCCTAAAGAAAAATAATATAAACTAAAATAAAAGTGAATAGGAAACCAGAGTCACCGAACCAATCAAGAAAGACGGGTATAAACCACACAAAAAATATCAACATGGACAAGTTCATTTCAAAAATCAGGCGAGACGCATGACCAATTAGAACTGACCTCTAAAATTTCTCCTTTGGACAGAGCATCAGCAACCCGATTGGCCTCACGATAAACATGAGTTACTTCAAGGGAGACTACCTCCTCAAGCCGTAGACATTCGATCCAGTCATGAATGATCTTCCATGGTACATTTCGATATCGAGCACGAAGAATTTGAACAGTAGTAGTCGAGTCAGACTCCAACCATAATTGATGCCAATTAAACTGAACAACATACTTGATTGCTTTAATCAGGGCCCAAAGTTCTGCTTTAATTGCAAGACCATTTCCAAAAAAGTGGAAGAAGCATCCTTTCACAAATCCACGGGATGTTCGGAAAACACCACCGCATCCGACAGGACCCAGGGCACCCGAGGCCGCTCCATCAACGTTGACTTTGACCCAACTAGGTATGGGCGGTATCCACCAAACATAATTCATAATTAACAGTTTCTTGGACCTACTATGCACACCAAGCGATCTCAAAAGAACAAGATCAGCAACATCATTATTCATAGAACCTGTTTGTATAAGGGACGCATCCCGAATTGCATGATGGATGAACAAAACACCATTATGGAAGGATGGTTTAATGTTGTTGAATACCAAATCATTCCTCGCTTTCAAAATGAAGGAGAAGACACTCACAGCCGCAACTAACCAAAGGGAAAAGATTTGTTCGCTACAATATTTCCTGCAAATGGACTGCAGAAGATCCTCCAACGATTGTAAATCAAAGCAGAATCTGAAAATATCCTGCAGATAAATCCATAATATGTTCATGAATCTACAAGAGATAAATAGGTGCTGATGTGTTTCAGTGGTATCAAGAACAAGGCATCAAGAAGGGGCCAACTGCACTCCGGCGCGCTGCAGTAGATGCTGCACTGGGAGGTGCTGCTTCCAGATTTTCCAGAGGAGAAGTGTTGTTGCAGGTGGAATGAAGGTAGTCCGAACACTTTTAATCCAAGAAGGTGGATTTATGGAAGGGCCACACGACAGCCCATAGCACTCCTTAGTGGAAAAAATTCCATTCAGATTTGGCATCCAGACAAGAGTGTTAGAGTCAACATAGTTATGTCTTGAAATATGCAGATGGAGGTGATCAAGTAATGAATCATTCATATTGATGATACCATGGATATCAGCAATAACATATTCCATCGGGGGTGCATGAACAGAAATATCATTATAAATGGGTTGGGACAACCAAGGAGTTTTCCAGAGATTCAGAGAGGATTTATCACTAACCAGCCATCTCGAATTTTACATCAGACCATTATTGGCCTGCTTAATGGCAGGCCAAGTAGAGGAGGTCAATAACCGTACCCTTACTGTAGCTAATCAACAAACCTGGAATAGTGAAAATCTGTAGAAGGGTCAAATCTGGACAACAGGTTCCAAACAAAATTCTTAATCAAAGCATCGTTAAAGACCCTCATGTCCTTCACCCCCAATCCCCCCCATTTTTCATATCCTCTAGTTGATGTAAATCTTATTGGTTGAAAATGGGTATTTAAGAAGAAACTAGACATGGAAGGACAAGTCAGCACCTATAAGGCACGCCTGGTTACAAAAGGGTTCAAACAGTGTAAAGTCATTAACTATGAAGAAACCTTTTCACCAATTGAAATACAGAAATCCATCAACATTCTATTGGCCATTTCCACTTACTATGACTATGATATTTGGTAAATGGATGTAAAAACAGAATTCCTTAATGGGAACCTTTAGGAAGATGTTTACAAGACACAACTTGAAGGGTTTAAGACTCCAAATGATGCCTATAAGTTAATCAAATAGTAGAAATCCATTTATGGATTAAAGCAACCACCCAGTTCATGGAACATTTTTCTTGATAAATCCATAATAAAATTTGGTTTCATTAATAATGAATGTGAGCCTTGTGTCTATGAACATTTTAGTGGGAGGGCATTCATTTTCCTAATAGTATATGTTTATGACATATTACTTATTGGAAATGAGATACTAGTCTTATAGTCAGTTATGGAATGGTTTAATAAATGATTCTCCATAAAGGACTTAGGAAAGGAAGCTTATATTCTTGGGATCTAGATCCATCATGATAGATCCAAGAGATATTTGTGCCTAAGTCAAAGTACATACATTGATAAGATACTGAAGAGATTTAGTATGGAACAATCCAAGAGGGCATTGTTTTTAGTATCACATGGCATTCATCTTTCCAAAAAAATGTTTCCTCAAACACATGAGGAAAGAAACGAAATGGAAAGAACTCTATATGAATCCATGATTGGGTCAGTCATTTATTCCATGCTATGTACTAGGTTGGATGTCGCCTACGCATTAAGTGCAGTATGCAGACATCAAGCTGGCCCAGGAGACAACCATTGGATGACATCCAAGACTATCCTAAAGTATCTAAGGCGTACTATGGATATGTTTCTGGTTTATGGAGGAGATGAGGAACTAGTAATCATAGGATATGCAGATGATAGTTTCCAGACTGATCAAGATGACATGAATTCAAAAACTAGATACATATTCACTTTTAAGGGAGGTGCAGTGAGGTGGAAATTCTCAAAAAAGAGTGAGGTCGCAGATTCTATAGCAGAGTCCAAGTATATCACAACTTATGAGCAAGCTAAAGAAGATGTTTTGGATGGAAGCTACATCCAGAAGTTGGATGTGATACCTAGTAGTAAAGATCCCATCACATTGTACTGTGATAATACCGCATAGGTGTCTCTCGCAAAAGAGCCAAGGTCACATCAGTGGATGAAGCACTTACTTCATAAGTATCTTCCCTTGATGGAATTTTTCCAGAGAGGTTAAGTTTTAGTGAGTAGTATTTCCATAGAAGACAATGTAGGAGACCCCTTGACTAAATCCTTGACATAATAGAGACATGATCACCATGTGAGTTCAAGCTGACTTAATGTCGTAGGCAGTTGGCTCTTGTCCAAGTGGGAGTTTGTAAGAGTTGGTGTCCTAGAACAAACTGGTTGTACTTTGATTACGTGGATATTTAATTTTTTTAAATATTAAACATCTTATTACTTATTGTTCATTGTTATGCATGACTATGATGTAACAATGTCCTATAGTATTAGTTGCATTGATAAGGTCATGGTAGTTCCCCACAATGATGTGAACCTTGAAATGATATAACAATATTCTTAAATATAGTTCTATGGTTGGATGATGTACTATGATGGGACACATAGCATGAATACCATCAGGTGTGAGTACACGTAAGTAGATGAGAATTCATCACATGAAGTTCGCGCTTGGTCATCTCTAAGATAGGAGATTGTGAGAACATACCTGCCACTAGGAATTCTGTATGTTTTGGTGTCATGTGATATTTCTATCCATGAGTGTGTGTATTGATCCTTATACTTTGAGATTATTATTAATATGTGTCACAACTCGCAAACTTTGATTTAATGATACAAACAGTCATGCAAACAGTTTGAGGGATGTAGTGTATGTTTAGGGCATCACGACTGGCATGTTATTAATGGATAAGTCAAGGAAGGATTTTCACTTCCATTTATGGATGTAGATATCTTATCCCTTTGATTGAAATAGAACCGTCACACGAAATTCCATATTTAGGTGTAACGATGAGTTTATTTCAGGTAGTTATAAAATGACATATCAAGCATAAAAGTTGATGACACTATCATGAATCCTATTTTATGAGATATTGCAACAAAGGGATTATATTACATAGTAAGCATTCATATGTGGATGTTTATGTTGCAACTTCACATTCTTTCTCTTGGGTGCCTTAACCCGTTGCTGGATAGTATGATTTGACTTTAGGCAAGCCCACCTAATGCCAATGAGAAAGAATCCTAGAGGATCACACTCTAATTTATATTTGGTGCTCTTGGTTAAATTAAATTTTAATTTAATTAATGAAATTATTATTATTCTCAAGATAGTGGAATAATTTTATTCAAGTTAAGATTATCACATATATTAAATTAAATATATTTACATATTTTGTTGAACATTTAATAAATATTTATTTACTAGTTAAAAATAAAATATTTTTTTTAAGAGAATAAATTATATATTTATTTATTCGGGTGTTCAATAAATGGAAGTGGAGTACGAGTGGACCAAGGCTGGTCTGGTAGTAAAATAATTATTTTCAAGATGGTAAATAATTTTTAATTGGCACAAGTTAAAATAATAATGATGATTCTATTATTTTGTGATGTGGAATTTTATTCATAATTCTGTTTTGCGCAAGTTAGCACACAATAAATAATAATGCGGTATTTTAATTATGATCATGGCTTTTCTCTAAGTTCATGAATGTATTTAATTTTTGTTATGCAATTAAATATTGTAACTGAAGTTCTATGCATATAAATAGACAAGTATGTCAATTGTGTCATTGAGAACACACCTTAATCTTAGTGAATTGGGAATTGTTGAGCCAAACAATTTCCCTCTAGAATCCTCTTCCCTCCCCTCTCAAGAAAGAGATATGTTTTTTCAAGGTTGAAGAACAAGCGATCTATAATGACTGACACAAGACACTCGCTTCTCCGCACTAGCACCTAGAGAAGGAGTGGTATAAATCAGAGGTCACCAGAGCACGTGTGGATCACTGCTAGAGGGATTCTAGTTTGGATCCTTGCAAGCATAATGAGATAATCCGAATGGGTCATTCCAAATGATCAACACCATCAACAAAAGAAATATTGAGGATCCAATTATTATTTTCATTATAAAATTAATTAAATTAATTATAAGCATGAGATGCAAGATCCGCTCTAAAGGTTTCAGGACTCATCCTTCTTTATCTAAATCTTTGATTCTAATCGGTGGAGGCTGGCGTTCATCATTGTATTGATCCCGGAATAATCATTGATCATAGTAAAAATTATAGTTGGGTTTCATTCCAACCATGATTCCACTACGCTTGGAACCCACACATATTCGGTTTATGTGTGAAAAATGACTTTGGTAGGATAACTGTGGTCAAATGGTTCACTATTTAAGCATATCAAGAATAATAATCATGAAATAATTATCACATTTTTATATCAAATATACTTTTAAAATCAAATAGGAAGCATGGTTATGAAATATAAAACAACATCATGATCATGGAGAAGGTAAGCCGCACCTATATACATGAGTAACATTCCCATTTTTCAATGATCATTACATAAAGAATGTAAATAACATTTCTCTTTCCAAAAATATCATTGTGTTATAAATAATATATTATTAAATTATATATACTTATATAAGTCATTATTTTGATGTGTTGATGAAAAATGGAAAATCACGTTGCTTTGTGGAGGCTTTAGTCCACACGTCCATGAATGACATTATCACTTTTTCACTATGTAAAATGGAAAGAAGAAAATGATATGTTATATGTTCAGATATATAATTATGTTATGAATATCATAAATATTTCATTTATATAATATATACTATTAATCCCATCCTTAATACATTCCCTGTAAAGCATGAATGAATTATATTTCTTTGGGGAGGAGGTAGTCCACATGTCCACAAATGATGTTATAGTATTCCTACAAAGTGGGAAGAATAGAGGTATATGTTATATAATAATTCTAGAAACATAAATAAATAATAAATATAATATATATATCATATAAAAATAGTATTTCCATTGTAATTCCAAACCATGAGAGGTGGTAAAATGAAAATGTACAATATCACTTCAAGAGTCTATCGTGGACACGAACAGTGTTTTTGTTACCCATTTTATGTAAGTGTATGTAAGTGTAGGTTGAAACCCTAAAATAAGAAAATATAATTATATTGAGGATACTTATTTTATTATATAATAATTTAATAATATTAATTGAATGAGTGGAGAAATAAATAAAAAAAAGTGTTCGTTAAAGGATGTTACCTCTTCTTTAGGTAACTCCTTTTCATTTGAAACAAAGGTTTTACATGGTTTGATTTACACCCAAAGCGAGGCTTATTTGATGAGTGTATTTATGTTGGGATATTATCTAGGAAGGGATTGGATGATCCAACAGGGCTTGATAAGTGAGATGAATTAAAGGTGTGAGTTCCTTTTTATAGTGGCGGGGGATTCTAATTCTTGTAATTATAAAAATTTAAACACTATTGGGAGGTCTCTATTACATAATGACCCTAAAATAATAGACCAAATTCTATCCAGGTGGGGATATGGTCGAAATATGGCAAAAAATTTATTTTTGGACAATTATCTAGGTCATTTTCTCCCTTAATATTAAAGTGTAAGAACAAAGAACTAGTATAAGTAGGGGCTTTAATGTCAAAATTATGACGTTAGTTTTTTTAAATTGATGTAAAACATGTTTGTGGACACTATTTGGTGTTTTTTCAACAAAAAACAATCCTGAAAAGAATTTATAATGATATTTTGGCATTGGTTTTTAAAAAAAATCGATGCTAAAAAGGCCATCGAAAGGATTTATGGCATCATTTGTTTTAAAAACAGATGTCATAAATTATAAAAAAATTAATCATTATCATTGTAATTTAGAAAAAAAAATCTAAAAATCAGTTTTTGTGCCTATTTAAGTAAAAAAATTGCTAAATCATTTTAAAATAACCCCGACTCCCGAAACCCCCATTTTTGGATTGGTCAAAGGATTTTGTTATAAACTCAAGATGACTCTGAAGACCACCCGTTGATCCTCAGTTGACATTTTTCTTGACTTTGTTATATTTTTATCCACATTTCATGATATTTGGTCTGGATTATTCATCCTCTTTTTTTGTTTCACCATCCACGTATGTATTCTATCTTCAAAAACCTTTTTATAGGAAACTATCAACTGTGATATGATTCTATTTCTTTGTTCATGTTCATTGTTTATTTCTACAAACATATTTGTTAGATATTGCTGGGTTTATTCTTCTAATGAATTCGAGTAAGAAATTTTAGATTGTAGATCAGTTTTCCTTATTGGAATCCAAACTTTTTAAGTTATTTTTTTTTAATTTTGATGAAAAATTACTTATCATTTACTCATAATTTTGGGTTATTGTTTCAATTATTTGTATTAGGTTTATTTTTAATTAAAAATGTAGCTGTTAAAGTTATTTTTTTTTATAAATTTTTTATTTGTTGAAATTATCAAATTGTATTGCTGATATTATGAAATAAAAAATGATATATGGTTTTACCATTCATCAATACAATTTCCATCACATATCTAATTTGATGATCGCAAAATTCATTACCTATATCTCCCTATAAAAAAGTGGTTTACGATAGCATCAAGGGTCTAAGGAGTTACCATGGGGATACTCTACCCCATAAATTATTATTTAAATTATTAATATAAGTAACAATTTTTTTTAAAAAAATTATTAGGGTATGAAATTAAATAAACAACCAAATATTATAATATGAGTTGTGTAAAAACTACTTATAGTAAAAAATATGGATTTTTGTATTAGGAATATCACATATATATAAAGAAATAAAAGAAAATAAATTAAATCCAAAAAATTGATTAGTTTAAAAAATCATTATTTTATATTAGGAATTTATATTAGGGTCATTACATGTGATGTACATTGGATCATAATGACACACATTACAAAAAATAAATACCTTTAATAGATTAGTTTTATTTTATTTATAATAATCATTGATGTTTCCTATCACATTACCATTCATTTTTATCATATATATTTATTTTTAAAATTGAACTGTTTATATATATATATATATTTAAATGTTTATATGTTTTAAAATATTCACTGATTATGTTGTAATCTTAGGTATTAAATGGATCATAATTGGATAAATTTAGAAAGAACCACTAGTGAATATGAATAAAGTGTTGATGATTTTTTGTAATTTTCTAAAACAAATCTTCAAAACATATATTTAATTTTCTATTCATGTATGAAGTGAATGAAGATGATAAATTTAAATTCCATAAAAGTCAAGTACCATCTCATTTTATTTGTTTTTATCCTTAATTATACACATTGGATCTGTCATGGTGAATAAACTGAAAATTCAACATCTAATGTTGATGAAAATATTCATAATGAGGTAGATGATTGTATTGAAGAATTAATTCATGATTTTGGTGTTGAATCCACTGAAAAAACAAAATCTTTTGAATGATTGTATAGATATTCTAAAAATCCATTATTCCTAGGTTATAGTAAAGATATATCATTATATATAGTTTTTAAATTAGTTAACTTTCAAGAATTAAATGGGTGGAGTAATAAAAGTTTCTATAACTTACTTGAGCTTTTAAAAGACTTACTTCCATAAGCCAAATGGATTAAATATTCTAATTATGAGGTGAAGAAAATATAATTTACAATGGGATTCAGGTATAAAAAGATACCTGCTTTCCATAATTGTTATGGGTTCTATATGAAAGAATATGAATATTTATCAAAATTTCCTACATGTTGGACATCGTGTTATAATATGGATGGAAAAGTCAACCCAGATTCATTCATGGGTACTTGAATCTAACCTCATGAAAAATCAATTTTTTAATTTATAATAATTTAATCCAATAATTCATTCATATAATTATGATAATTCAATTGTGATTCATTCTTAGATACTAGAATCAAATCTTATGTTAAATCAATTTGGTACCTTCCAATAGTTATTTGATTGAAACAACTATTTTAAAATTAAATTGATGCAAAAAGGTTAAGATGACATTCAGATGAGCATATATCTAATGGTAACTTACATTGCCCTATTGATTCACCACAGTGGAGAAGATTTGATACACAGTTTCGTGATTTTGGAAGTGAATTTTGAAATCTCAGAATGGGATTATGTTCTGATGGAATGAATCCATATCATAGCCTATGTATATAAAATAGTTCATATTTTATTTTGTTGGTACTTTACAAATTTTCATCACATATATGTATGAAGAAAAAATATATTACGATGAGCATGATAATTTATAGATAATAACATCCAAGAAATGATGTTGATGTGCTTTTTCTCCATTTATTGATGATTTGAAATTGCAATGGAAGACAAGTGTTAATGATTTCAATGAATATAAGAAATAGAATTTAATTTTGCTAGCTATTATAATGTTCACTATAAATGGCTTTCCTACAAATGGAAACTTAAATGGATACAGTGTTAAGGGACATAAATAATGTCAAATTCTTTAAGAATATAATTCATATTATCAACTGTAGAATGTAATAAAGATAGTGTACACGGGACATCAAAGATTTTTTTTCAAATTGATCATCCTTATCATAAATTTAAGAAGAAATTTAATGGTTTACATGAATAAACTCTTCCCATATGGACATGGTTGGTTGAATAATATTACAAAGGGTGAAAAATAATGATTTGACATTTGGAAAGAAATGATGTTTTGGTCTTAAGGAAAATATATGGAAGAAAAAGTGTATCTTTTTTGAACTACCTTATTGAAGACATTTAGGGATAAATCATAACATTTATGTTATTCATGTTGAGAGAAACATATATGACAGTTTGATTGGATCTTTTCAAAAATAATAGGAAACGAAAAAATATGGATTTGATGCTAGATTATACTTGATTTTAGTGGGAATAAATTTATAGTTATCTCCCACTATAAAATGAAATAGAACATATTTACCTCAGTCTTGTCACACATTAATAAAGATTGAGAATACGATTTTTTTTTCAATGTCTTCATGGTATTAAAGTACTTAGTGGTTATTATTCAAATGTGGAGAATTTTGTTTCATTGAAGGATTAGAAATTAATATGCATGAAATCTCATGATTTTCATATATTGATGCAACAACTTCTACCTGTAACACTGCGTGGTATATTTCCGATAGCTATTAGAAAAAATATCAATTTGTTATATAATTTTTTCAAATACATTTTTAGTAAGGTTATTGATCCAAATATGTTAGATGTGTTGGAAAATGAAGATTCTCTAAGACTTTTTCATCTAGAAATTTATTTCCCACCTACATTTTTAATATAAGGGTTCATCTAGTGATTTATTTGGTGAATGAGATAAGAATATGTGGACCTATTTATTTATGATCAATTTATCCTTTTGAAAGATATATTAAAATTTTTAAGGGATGTCTTAAAAATACTTATCAACCAGAGGCTTCAATTGTTTAAAAATATGTATCGAAAGAGGTGATTGATTTCTATATTGACTATTTATATAGATTAGAGCATATTATCCCCCCTATATTAATAAATTTGACAGTTGATAGTGAAGGTAAAGGTATTCTAGGCTTAAAAGTATTTTTTATTCCATGTGATGAAGTGGTGAAAGTAGTTTTATACATTTTGAACAACACAGATGAGGTTCAATCATATATTTCATTACATATTCCTGATTTAAAGTTATGATATACAAAAAAAATGAAAGGTGGTTGATGATTGAGCAGAAAAAGAAATTTATTTAATGGTTTAAAGATAAAGTCATCCCAGATATATCTACATTAGAAAAATTGAAATTGTTGGCAGGGGTGCCATCTATTAATGTGATCACATGGTCTGGTTTTCATATTAATAGGTACACATTTTACACAAAAAATATGGATCATAAGAGTACCCTTCAATATAGTTTTGTAAGGGTCATAAATAAAGCACTACATTTTTTGATTAAAAAGGATAAAAAACCCAATTTCTGCAACAACACCATATTTTAGAGTTCTTGAAGACATATGGAAAATTGATGATATTAAATTATGAGCCAACATGTTTTAAGTGTAATAGGGATTCAATAATAGTGATGTGAAACATGATGAATATGGGTTTAAACTGGTTGATTTGAAAAGATTTAGTCGCAATGTGGAACCATTTATCATGGAGACACATGAAAGAAAATATTTAAGGTAATTGATCCATAAAATGATATATGGTCCATAATTTTTTAAGGGAAAAGAATCTATTTGGATAATGAGGATTATGATGTTGTTGTTGATTTATATGTGATTTATTCATCTGTTACAATATTTTCATATAAAAATTACTATAACATAGACATAGTAGATTTAGTATGAAATGATCATGCTGAAGGGATATGGTAAAACACTAAATTACTTTCCGAATTAATATGGAAATTACTTACATTATATTTATTTTATGGAATTTAGATGTGTAAAACCTATATTTTATAATAACTATTGGATATTTAATTGTATATATTTGATTATTTATATGATTTTTGTGTGTTAAATATTTATATTATAATGTTATGGTTAAAAAAATTTCATTAAAATACATGATGTACATTATTATATTTTGGTTAAAGGTACGCATATGATAAAACTTCTATGAACATTGAAATTTAAATTTATAAATGTTTCTGTAATTTTAGAAGTAATTTTTATATTTAATTATTTACCTATTATATTTTATTTCTTAAGAATCATAAAATCATTTTTTTAACTTACACATATGTGAAACGTTTTTACTTATATAATTTTGTTTTCATGTTCTCTAATTATTCAATTTTTTAATAATATATAGATAGACAATAATTTCATTACATTCGTGTACTTCAATGATGGATATAGATAGAGGGAAATAGGATCATGTAATGAGGTATTTTTCTTTTTTCATATTATTAAATATCCAATAATATAATTGTTTAATGAAAACCAATAATTGATTTTTAAAAAATAATTACAGGACTACTGATTATACTTCTACAGTGGATTATTCTACTTTTACTATTAAGAAACCGAGTTCTCAAATTAGTAAACATGTAATGGCATGTTTACCAAATATTTCACTTTATTTTGAAGATGAGTTATTATATATTACTTTTGATGATAATAATGAAAATGGGCCATAATTAATACAATTTATCAGCTATATCACCATGCATAGCACTTGTAGGATTATCATTTTTTATCCTGATTAGAAGGTAGTCAAAAAGAGGGTGATAGATCATATTTAAGAGGCCTTAATGGTATAATATTCCAATTGATTTATTTTTTTAAGATTTTTCAAGTATGATATATTTTAAATGACTAATATTTATTTTATTCAATTCCAGATGACATACAATTTTGAAAAAACAAAATCTATTAAGAAAAGTTGTTTTTCTTTATTTGTGTTTCTATGGAGAGATTTCAAGAACATGTTGATAAAAAAATATGTTTTTGGAAAGAGAAAAAAAATGAAAACCCATGCCTCAAGTATGAGTTTTTAGATACAGATACATGGAAGAATTGTGTTTCCTGCAGACATGATGAAGCCTTTATGATATGATAATTATATTAAATTGTAACATTTATTATATATGTACCTAATTACTTATTAGTTTACTTTTTTACATAACTGGCCTCTAAGAAATCCCATCAAGACATACAATTATAGAAAAAATGAAAAGTATCTAATAGTGAAATATAAGGAAGTTGGTTAACGAATTGTAAGAAATATTTTTTAATTTTCATGAATTATTCTATTTCATATATTGAGAATTCTCATATACCATTTTTATTTTTCATTTCAAGATGATCTTCTGGAGAAATTGACATTAGGAACTTTTATCCATTAGGGTAGGATGGAAATCTTGGCCACTAATTTAGGGAGAAAAAAACCCCAGCCACAAAAGAGGATATGAGGCTGGTGTTATTATTGGAAAGTTTTTTGTTGTCAAAGTAAAAAATCAAGAGATCTAAAAATATAATCCTTAAAATATGAGCTGAAATATATGAAATAGTCAAGGGTGATCAAATTTAATCAACTATATAGGCTATGTTAAAACAATTAATGATATAATCACAGTTTGTGCAGCCTTCCTAACCCATCCATCCTTTTCAAATGGTTTTATAGCCTATACAACCCTCCCAACTAGACCATCCTTCCTATAATTCCGAGTTAGATCCTCCACTCATCACTTATACCCAACCTTATATTTTGCATTTTATGCTCAAGATCCTCATGTATATATTATAGCATTACGAGTCGCACATTTTTTGGAGGATTCTATACATGACCATCCTATGTAGATGGTTCAAGTTAGAGTATTAGTACATGATATTATTGATCCTACCACTATACTACCATTTCCTAATGAGGTGGTTACCAAAGTTGGGTATTGTATGGGTCATTTTTTAATTTGGACTTTTGGAATTATACATTATCTTTCATACAAAGTATGCATTTATAAATATTAATTAAATCTATTTTAAAATTACTTATAATGTTTTCTAAAATTTAACTTATATAGAAGTATAAAAAATCCAAATAATGGTATAAAGGAAACAAAAGGTTCAGGAACAAGCAACTATAGATACTTTTTTTATTTCTGATGGGATACAAATATTATCTCTGGTATCTTCTTACTTAATTAATATCTATGAGATTCAAATGAAGTATGATATATAAGGAAGAGACTATCCATTTAAAATATTTAGAAAATATATTATATATCTAATTGATTTTTAAGAGATCATATTTCCTGTGTTGTAATTTTTTTCCATGTAAGTAAATTGACATTTCGGTTTTTAATTCTTTAATTAAGGATGGTTTAAATTGACTAACTATATTAATTTTTTAATTAGGTATCTACAAACGCATCTTATTCAAAATGACACCACATTCATTTATGGTTTTAAAGATCTGGAATTAAATTCCCTATCTATGAAATATGCGAAGACTATTGATTGAATTATATATATATGTGTAAGAGATTATTAAAGATAGAGATTGGGTGTTGGTTTTTTCCATTTCTTTATGGGTAAAAACAAAAATATAATTAGAAACTAATGTTCATTATAATGTCATTAATTATAAACTTTTTTTATAGTATGAGGCATTGAATGTTAGGAATATTCTTCCCAAGTGAATGCACCTTATATTGAGTTTCCTTTTTTATTAGGTGATATTCATAAAAAATTACCACCATGTTAGATATGTAATTTTTTTATAAGTTCATTATATTTCATTATTATGGAATATACATGTATTATTTGTTGATATATACGAAAATACAGGTCATGTAAAAAATTTAACAAATATCACTTATCGATAAAGAACCCAAATGCAATCCAATTTGTGAAAGTAATGGTAATTATTTTTTATATTATATATTATTATAGTTATTTATATATATATATATATATATATATTTTTTATTATAAAGATAATTTTTTATAACTTTAGTGTCATCGTTAAAAGGGATATGTTGAATTTGGTCATTATTTTATATGATTAATGTATGTCATATTCACAACTAGGGTAACGACTAAATTGGGTAAGGTTAGTTATATTAATTATTTTGTATTTTCTTTCATTGTATTCTATTTTTTAATATTATATCATTCAATTTTATTGTAGACATTCAATTATGTAATGTCTTATACTAAAGATGAACTTTACCATCTTTGATCTTTGTTTGTGAAAAATTTGTTAAGTATGATTACAGTTTAAGGTATGTATATTCTAATGTTTATGATTAATATTACATTTTCCTAATAATAAGTATAAAAAACTATTTTTCATATAGTTTGGGTTTGAACATAATGATCTCAAATGAATTCATTAACAACAAATGCCAATGATTATGTTGTAAATTATCAGGTATGTGTTTTTTAATTCAACCTCATACCAAAAAATTTTAGATAACAATTTTTTGTTAAGTTATTGAAGGTATGTTTTTATATAGTTTTTAATATATGATATATTATAGTAGATGGATGTATATTGTTTTTTCTATTATAGTGATTCTGATATTTTGGGGGTATAATATTAAAAAATAATTTAATTTTCTTTTTTGGAGTTAGTTTTTATCAAAACTAATACTAAAATTTTAAAAATATATATATACAAGGGCTTCCACATCAGTTTTTTATTTACCGATGATGGAACCCTTTTTCAGCATCAGTTTCTACAAGAAAATAAAACCAAAATTAATTCCAAAATCAATTTTTAGTGTTGATATTTAGATAAAACTGACGATGAAAATTCCAAAACATTGGTCCTTCAGCATCGGTTATTACCATAAACCGATGCTAAAAACAAGCCCAAAAATTCTAGAAATGATTTTGAGCATCTATTTTTAGAAAAAGGACGTTGAAAATCTTATTTTTTTACATAAACTTTATAAATTTTGGTTTAAAATGATATTAAAATTCAAATAAAACCGACGTTAAAACATTTTTTTGCACTAGTGATGTAAACTCATTTTTACAATAAACACTGTATTTACTTCTAATTGATTTCACAATTATTTTTGTTAAAAAAATAACTTCGAATTACTAGAAATTAAATATTGTTATGTTTCAAAAGAGAGAATTTTTTATTTCAAATTTCATTCACAGAATTGGTAGAATTTAATGTAAAATTAATCCGACATATGGGAGATGACAACATGTTTTTAAATAGAAAATTTCAAAATATTGAAATGTTTTTATATCCAATTTCAATGTGAAATAGATTCCAATGACCTAAATTGGATTGATTTATGTATAATTGAACTACTTATACTTTAAAACCAATTTAAAATATAATTTAACTATATAAATAAATTAGATGTAAAAATAGTTTTCAATTAAAATTCAGTGTGATTTAATATTCATCAAAATATTAAAGTTCTCAGAAAAATACAAAAAAATCACCTAAAGGAAATTATTGATCTCCTCATATAAAAAAAATTGGTTTATTTTTTCATATAAAAATTATAAAGTGATAAAATTTAGTTTTAAAACAAGTCTTATATTAAATGATTGTAAACCCACCTTTAAAATATATAAATGTTTTTTATGCTTAAAATTGGATTTATTCTTATCTTAAGAATATCAAACTTATTTGATGTGTTACAAAACATTTTATCAAATATATAACATATAAATTTCATTAATATCTTTTAAAAATAGTGATTAATATAATTTATTAATGTAAAATTCCATTCCGATCATAGAAATACTCTCTCATAAATAAACATCATTTACATTCAACTGGTCTTTATTTACATTTCTAATTAATAAGTTACAAATGAATTAATTTTATAAAAAAAAATTGGATATAATTTCATTTTTTAGTTAATATCAGTCATTACTTCCATTCTAATGGCTAGGTGATAACTATTATAATAATATCAATAGTATATTGTTGTCTTGTAAGAATCAGTCATGTGCGAAACATTAGTCATCAAAGAAAATTGATGTTTCATGCAACGCGGGATAAACATGGTGTTACATGTGATGATATATAAACAATATATTTCAACTAATGATAAATATTAAAAAATATAAATTAATTTGAAATAACGTATATCATAAATTTTTAGGATATTATATCCTACCCCCACTGAAAATTATTTCCCCCCTCAAAATTTGTCTTTGTTATCAAATGATTAAAATTTCTAGAATTCCTTTATTGAAACACAAATCATAAATGGTTAAAAAACACAGTGTTAAATAGGAAAATTAGGAAACATAAAGGTAACCATAATTTACACATAACTAGGATTCTACATAGGGAGACCATAGGTTAGAATAGGGTAAAAGAGTAAATAATTACAGTGAGTGATTGATGTCATTGATCCCAAACAAGTGACTAATTAATGACAAGCTAAGAACAAAAAAAACATAAATATGTGATGATTTAAAAGACTGTTGGTTTTTCAAAATTAAAGATTCTAGGACAATACTTTTGTTTCTTGATCCTTTTCCTAGATTTAAAGTATTCTATTACTATATATACCAATAGAAAAAAGGTAATATACTTATTTTATGAGTATAATTTCTCCCTGTAGTGAATATCTACAAAAATATCATCTTTTTCTCTAAATTTTGATTATTAAAGACTCATTTTTAATTCTATAATCTCTAAAATCAACTATTAATGGCCAAATATCCATGAAACGAATAAAAAAGCTATTCCACCTGTCTTTAGACATTAACCAAAAGAAAAATTATTAGAACATGGTATGATAATTACCAAAATGAATAAAACTTCACATGATAAAATAATATTAAAAATTAAATAGTAATACACAAAGAGGAAACCATATCATTACATAACTCTATACCCTAAATGAACTCAGTAATGGAAAAATTAAAAGTGTTTTAACCACAAGGGTTATTCATACCATCCAAATTTCTACCCCAAAATGTTGAGATCTTCTTTTGAAGTGACGTTCGTCACTTATTTACCAAATAACTTTTCAATCATGTGGTTATATATATAATGATACTTTTATTCCCATAGTTACCTCAATATCTAAGATCATAGAAAAACTAAAGGTTATAAATTACTTAAAACATAATTTTATAAAAATTAAAGGATTAAATGACATTAAACTAAATTTTTATATATACTTCAACCCAATAAGGCGTCTCCTACAATTTCATTGATAACCTCAACATTTTTATGACATAAAATAATTAAATGGTGTTCCTAGGACTTTGAAATTATGATCATATTTAATATTATCGACCGATAAAAGTATCCATAACTCTAAAGATAACCTCACATAAAAACATCATAATCTCAAAATCTATCCAAACCAAACTTTGATTCCAACTATAAAATCCAAAGACCCTCACTCCTAGATCATGCGCTAAAATACATAACTTTACATTTTTGGATATTATGCTAATAAATTTGACCCAGTTTGTTCCATGAAAACCTTACTACGTCAAATGGAAAACTTGGATTACTTACATCTGAAGGACCTTTAAGGTTTAGAGTCTTAGAAAATTAGGAAAAATTTAAAAATAAAAAAATCACATGAATTTAGATGATAGTTTATCCCACTTAACTGAGATTTTCTTATTTTGCATTAAATCATTAAAATCACCCATGTGAGATACATTATTAGCATAATTTGTTCCACATCACTGTTTAAAACCAAGGGAAAAGGAAGCATAAAAAAGGTTGGTCACATATTTCCAATATGGGTAAACACAATAAAAAATAATTGTGTGTCCTCAATAATCATAAGAGTTCATAAGGGTATGATGACATAATCAAAGTGATTGAGTGAATCATAAAAGATCTCAAACCAGTCAATTCATGGATCATCAAATAAGAGAACATGGAAAAGTAAATATTCATTAAAATCATTAATTAAAATCCATGTGATATTAATCTCGATCATTAAAAACATGATAAACTCATAATAAGAAATTTGTTTGGGTAACATAGAGCATCACTTTCATAAAACCCCTAAAAACCCTTTAGAAACCCTTTTAATTAGAATAAACATATGACCAAATCTCAAAATTGTCATTACCCAATGCATCAGAGAGATATAATGGGATCACCCTATATGGGCCACACCATCATATAAGATATCCAGGATCCAAAACATGAATAAAACACATAGAAACTACCATGATTCCTTTGACAATATAATTAACCCCTGGAATATAAATGGGTATCATTTGAATCTCTTTGAAACAAGATTAATCTGTGTAAAAGAAATGGTTCTCATAAAAATACCTTTGAATCATGGTTATCTTATAGAAAAAAAATGTGTTTCCAAACAATCCCTTGGAAACATGATTAAACTATGTGAAAGAAATGGGTTCTAAAACAAAATCTTTGAAACATGATTAACCTATGAAAAAATTGGTTCCATAATCATATCTTTGAAAAATGATTAACCTATGGAATAGGAGTGGGTTCCATAATAATATCTCAGAGAAATTATTAACATGTGGAAATGAAATAGGTTCTATAAAAATCAATCTAAAACATTACTTACCTGTGGAAAAGAAATGGGTTCTTTAATAATCTTTTTGAAACATGATTAACCCATTGAAAAGAAACATATTCCTTAACAATATCTTTAAAACAACCATAATTAACGAAAATAAAGAATGAAGATGGTTTAAATACAAAATATCCCCAGTTTAGGATAAGTACCAACAAGGGTTTTTGATGTTTATCAATGGATGTTCCCTTAAAATTTCTTTTGAAACCTTATTGGGGAAAATAACCTTTGAACATTCCAATATATCCCTTACAACATTGAAACATTTAAATTATAATCCCCATGGATGAATAAATTTAATGAAACTTAAAATATCATTAGAACAAGTATGTTAATGATATAACATTCAAAATAGGTAGTATATACACCTTATAAAATAATATATGTTTATAACATAACAAAAATTACAAAGAAGGCAAATTGAAAAAAATACATTACTGATTCGGTAACTTTGAAACCATAAAAACCATGAAATATAAATCCTCAAATAGATACGTAAAATCCATAAAATTAATTATAAGAAGAATACAATAAATTAATGGGTATTATTTACACCATATAAAAATAATTATTTTCATAATAACAAATAATTCCTAATGGAATGTAAATTGAGATAAAATCCCTTCCAATTGTAGTAACATCTAAATCAGAAGCCCCAAAGGTAATAATAATAAAATAAAACATATAAATATAATTAATATAAATAAATTAATGATAAAATATATAAAAAGGGTCATTATATACACCACAAACAATAAGTAAGTGGTGAATATGACATTTATCTCACAGATGTAAAAAAGTCAGATGGGAGCCCCTTACATTGAGACTGCTTCATCATGCTTGTCCTCCAAATTACCAAATATTAAACTCATTCCTAAATTTACTTTATAAATAAACTTTTTCATGTTTATAATTAATTTTATTTTAGTTTTTTTAATATTTTACACTACTAGTTCAAAAATTATGTTTACGTTGGGTCTTTTGACCATATTCAGCTTATGTGTGAAAAACGACTTTGGTAGGTCAAATATGGTCAAAGGGTTAATTATTTAAATATATATTGAATAATAATAATGATGAAATAATTATTATTTTATTATTTTTTAATTATACTTTGAAATTGAAACAGTAAGTATGGTTATGAAAAATGAACCAACGTTATGATCATGGTGACAGTAGGCCATATGTACGCATGTGTAACATTCCCATTTTTTCAATGACCATTTTGGAAAGTTGGTAAGTAACATTTATCTTTACAAAATTAGTATTATATCATAAATAAAATATTATTTAATTACATATAATTATATATATCATTCTTGTGATGTGAGGATGAAAAGTAAATAATCACATCTCTTTGAGGAGGTTGTAGTCCACGCGTCCACGAATGACGTTATCAATTTTTCATTGTGTGAAACAGAAAGAAGAAAATGATATGTTATATGTATAGATAAATAATTATTTCATTGATATCATATATATTTCATTTATATCATATATTTTTATTAAAACCATACTTAATATATTCCATGTAATGCATGAACGAATCAGATCTCTTTGTGGATGCGGTAGTCCACACATCTACAAACGATGTTATCGTATTCCAAAAAAATGGGAAGCATGAAGGTATGAGTTATATAATAATTAAAAAAATAAATATTTCATAAATTTAATATATATCGTATAAAAATTTTATTTCCATCAAAATTCCATACCATGACAGGTGGTAAAGTAAAAAATGAATGACAACATTTTGGGAGGTCATAGTCCTCCGTACACATGAACTGTGTTTTCCCTGGCCATTTGATTGAAGTGTGTATAAGTATAGGTAGAACCCCTGACATAAAAAACCATAATCATATTTATGATACGTATTTTATTATATAATAATTTAATTATAATAATTAAATTGTTATAGAAAGAAATAAAAGAAAAGTGTTCGTTGAAGAATGTTTCCTCTTCTTTGGGTAACTCCATTTGGTTTTCAACAAAATAATTACATGGTTTAATTTATTATCAAACTTAGGCTTATATGATGAGAGTATATATGTTTTTATATTATTCTGGAACGTTTTTTATTATCCAATATGTCTTTAGATGCGTGACGAAGTGAGGTGGGAGAGTGCCTTTTTATAGCAGAAGTCGAGTGGCAATCTTGTAAATAAAAAACGTAAACACTATTGGGAGGTCTCCCATACAACATGTTCCTCCAATAATAGAAATAAATAGATAAACGTGGTTATATGGTCTATATATATCCATCAAAAGATTTTTTTTAAAAGTTTCTAGGTTATTTGGACCCGTAATATAAACGTTTAACCACTAAGTAAACTAAATTTTTCCTTAATCACTGAAATTAATTTAAATTGATTTCACTAATATTTTTGTTCAAAAAAATTGAAATTGAAATTAATTATTAATTATTCTTATTCCAAATATGGAATCAATTTTTCTATATTCCAATAATATAAGTGTCTGAAATTATTATGAAATTAATCCCACTGGCCGGAAGAGACAATGGTGTTTTAAAGAGAAAAGTTCATGAGTTTGAAATGTTTTCATAACCAATTTTAATGTGTAACTGATTATAATGACATAAAATGAATTTATTTATGTATAATTGAACTATTTATATTTTAAAACGAATTTTAAATATAATTTAACAATATTATAATAAAACAAATCTTGCAATTTATATTCAGTATTATTAACTATTAATCAAAATATGAAAGTTCTTAGAAAAATACAAAAACATCACCCAAAGTAAATTTTTATTTCAAGATTTCAAAAATAAAATTTATTTAGTCAATTAAAATTTATAAAAGTGGAAATATTTAGTTTAAAATAGTTTCTTCCATTAAAAGCCTATAAAACCGCCTTTTAAAAATATACTAATTGTTATGCTTAAAATTTGATTTATTCTTATCCTAAGCCTGTCAAACTCACTGGGTTAAAACCAAAAATTTTATTAAATATATTACCTAATAATTTCAATAAAAATTTACTATTTTTTGATTAATTTAATTTATTAAGATAAAACTCCATTCTGGTCATAAAAATAGTTTTTCATAAATACACATCCTTTATATTCAATTGGTCTTTATTTTCATTTATAATTAATTATTGAATGTTGAACTAATTTTATAAACACATTTAAACTATAATTTCATAATTTATTTAATCTCAGTCATTCCCACCATTCCAATGGATTGGTGATAACTACTACAATAATATAAATAGTATATTATTCTCAAGTAAGAATCAGGATTGTTTGTAACATAAGTCATCAAATGAACTAGATATTAATTGCAACACAAGAAAAACATTATTTTGCATGTGATTTAATATAAACTATTTATTTCATGTAATGAAATATATTAAAGAATTTAAATTAATTTGAAAGAATATATTTCATAAAATTTTGGGATGTTGGAGTTTTAGTGTCATCAAATATATCCATATGCGGGCATGTGTACCGATCCTTATAATTTAATATAATTGATGAATTTCATGACTCACACATTAAGTTTTACTAAATAAAATTTCCTACCATATGTTGGAGGGAAGTAGGGTACATTGGGTGCATCCTGATTGACATTTCATTAATGGATAAGTCAAGGAAAGATTTTTACCCTTAATATTAGTGGGAGTTGATATATTGACCCTTTGTTTGGAATATAACTTCACAAAAATTCCATGGCCATGGTGTAGTGATGCATTTAATTCAAATAGTCAAAGAGTGACGTATCGAGAAAATAGTCTAATGACATCGTCATGCAACCTTCTTGGTGAGATATTGTGACAAATGGATTATATTATACAGTTAGTGTTTTCACGTGGTTAATATCATTGTGACATTAAGTTATTTATTTTGAGTTCCTTGTCCCATTGCTAGACAATATTATTGGACTTTAGTCAATCCCGCCCAATGCCAATGAGAAATAATCCTATAAGATAACACACTCAGTGTGTTCCTTGATCTCAATTAAATTTTATTTGAATTTAATAAATGGAATAAATAATATTCTTAAGGTTGATGACTAAATACATTAAAGTTATATTGATCTCATAAATTAAATAAATATTTATTAACCGGTATGTGAATACAAATATATTTTTTTACTTTATTGAATATTTATTAAATATTTAATCACTTATATTTGAATGAAATATTAATTTATGAATGAAATATTTATTCATATATTCAATAAATACTGAGGAGTTCAAGTGGACCAAGATTGTGTCTGGTGATAAGATAAATATTTACAAGATAGTAAATATTATTTATCAATTTGTGAAAGTTGGCTCACCGCAAAATAATATTATTATTACTATATGGAATAGGTTTTTTTAAAGGTAGTAAATGTTATTTAATAGACAGATTGAAATTAAATAATATTTTAAATTAAATCCAAACTCTATAAATAGATAGCTATATATTTTTTTGCAACAAAAATTAATTAAAGAGATATTTTTTACACAAATAATTATCTCTTGACTTCTTCTCTATACCTCTGAAGAACAAGAAATGAGACAGATATTTCTTCAATTCTTAAGAATGAGCGATCAAGAATGAACAACTCAAAAATTTGATTCGCCATGCTAGCACCCAGAGATCGACTGGGGTTGATCGAAGAGCACTGTAGCACGTGTGGATCACTAATCAAGAGATATTATCCTTGAATCCTCACAATGAAATAATGGGTATCTAAAAGGTTCATTTTTAATGATCAATGTTCATAGATAAAGAATGCTCCTAATCCAAGATATTTATTTCTTTAGATATTAAATAAATTAATTATAGATTTGATGTGCAAGATCCCTGGTCATTGTTTCAGGTAATAATAATTAATTTATTTAACATATCACCAACCATTGCATGATTCCAATGTGCCCAGAACCATAGTTTGATGATCCATGTTCCATATATTCCTAGTCAACATATAATGTTAATTTAATGATTTCCAAATATATTTAATGTACAATGCTCTGAATTAACCCAATAGTCATCCTGGTTCATTATACAGGGGTACACAATATATACCTTCAGGTTACATGTCGTATGCTCTTTTTTATCTCGTCAGAATCAACCGAACCACTGGATGGGTTCTTTAGATTTTCTTTTTTACTCTTTAATTAGATCTGGATAAAATAAGTGACATTTTTAATGGAGTAATAAGTGATCTTGATGATTTGTTTTTAATAACAAGTTTCATAAAATGAAAACTAATTTTTAAATGTGTAAAATATAAAAAAAAATTCTTTGATATAGCTTGATTGTTCTGGATGTAGAACAAGTGCCTATTAGGCTTATGACCAATTGAGGTTTTTCCCAATTCAATGGATTATTCACAATTTACATGACATGAATTCCATTACCAATGAAACGTTTTCTAAAGAATGATGACAAATGATTTTAGAGGAACCATAAGAGATGATATTTTCATGTTAATTTATAATTAATTTAAAACATAATAAGAAAAGGTTTATACTTAAGAATATCATCTCTTTAGGGATTTTACTCAAGAAGATGAAGGCATAGATAGTGGGCAAGTAATGTAAGAAATTATCTTAGTCCCAGTGAATAAATCTATAACTTAATAAGAGCAAGATAATATCATATGAGAGATAACATGTTGATATTTAGAAAGTTGTCTCTAGTAAAAGATGGATTGTTATAAATGTGGATTCTGTTGACCAAACCCGATCAGTATGTTTCAATTACTATATCATGTATACAAAGATTTATTCCTGATTCTTTCTTTCCCTGATAATTTTATTAATTATACATACAATATTTACATAGTATTTTCCTTATATTATTAATCATTTAAAAAGGTAATAGCATTTACAACCTATAATTAGAATCATTTTATATTATAAAATTAATATTAAATGCATTTTATTTGGTCTAGATACATCGTACTATTAGGGAAAAGATTTTTTTTAACTATTAGGTTCTATGGGCTCATAAGTAGTGAGACTTTTTCTAATGAAGTTTACACTTGGTGATCTCAAGTAGATGAGATCATATAATTTAGCATACCTATTGGAACACCACAAGGTTTTGGTGTTAATAGATATTACTATCTATAAACATGTGTATTGATATTTTGACATGATATCATTTTTAATTTGTATCATTTTATGATGTACTATAATGCAAGATGAAAATATTTACATTTATGTTTGTGGAGAGGTATATTGTCTTTGGTAAATTATTGGTGGTATAGAATTAATTTTATGATAAAAATATGATATGTCGCTTCTAATAAAAGAAGATATATTTTTCCACAAGAATGGGATGGTAGTGATTTTAATCAATCCATATATAGGGTAGACAAAGGCCTGTCCATTCAATAGACCCAAAAAAGTTAAATAAAACATTAAAGTATAATGAGATAATAAATGTATCATGTTTTATTAAATATAACATGAAAAAGAGATTATATTATGTAGTAAAAGTTTGTAGGAGTTAATCATTTTTTAGGACTTATCCTTATCTCTTTAGGGGGAATGGAGTGTTACAAAATACTTCTCATGGTGCCTATGAACATGATGTATTTCTATCTGGAAAAATTTGTGGATGGTTTCATGAAATGTGTATTCATAAGTTCCAATAATTCAAATAGATTATAGATTATGATGTAGGACGCATATATAAGGATGGAAAATGTTTGAGTGTGAATGATCACAAATATATAATTAATAAATTCAATTATATATTATTTTAGTATTGAATAATTATAATTGTATTTATTTCTCAAGGTATTTACAATTTTTTAAGTATAAAAAGTGAATATGAGAAAGTATTATTTTCCAAACCAATATTGCAGATAAATGTTTTATTAAATAAATATACGAGAAATGGGCCAAGTTATAGGTTTTTAGTTCATTGAATGAAATTTAATAGTATCAAAAGTGTTTGATGAACTATTTATGACACTTATGATGCATTAAATAAGACATTCATGATGTCATGGGATGGTTATCGAGTTAAAAATATTTAAGAGTATAAAATGTGATTTTTAAAGAGTTAAACTTGGTATAAAAATGAATTTCCACCCAAAATTATGCAAATTAAATTTTTATTATTATTATCATAAACCCTCTTTTAAGGGATGAGGGGGAACCCAACATGACATCAAGACTAAGACAACAACCGAGAATCAAAATCAGTTCAAGGAAATAAAACAACTCATTCAAAACTACAAAGCAAGGCTCATACCCAGCATCATAACCATGAAGATTAGCTTCCACCTATACACTAATGCTCGACAAGATTTATTCTGCCTGAATTCACATGCCTGGTTATGATGGAAAATCCATACCCACTCAAACATCTAAATACGAATAGTGATACCAAGTGAAAACTCTTTGCAATGAACCTCTTCTGAAGCCCCCTCTTCTAGAATAACTAGTTTCAAATACCCTTATATGAAAATAGCAGACCAAACATTTCCACAAACATATATCCGAAAAGAAAAAACAATCATCAACATCACTTGATAAACCTCCGTAAAAATAGTTCCACACTGAAATTAAATCTATTCATCACCTTCATGCCCACCCACGATGACCGGATCTGCCCAACACACTAATAAATGATGCAGAAATGATACGGAAACCACACCGCAGTAGTCAGAAACTCAAACGAAGGATCCTCAGAGTGCCTCCATGAGAGCCCTATCCAAATCAAAGGGAGGGAATAAAAAAAAGTCCAACAAATGGTGATATCGACAATGAATTATATATCCTCCCAATATCCTTATAAGTTACAAATAAGTATTAAATAAAAGATCAAGAATGAATTGATCTATGTTTTATGATCACTTTTGTAGTCATCTAAAAATATTATGAGCATTAAAAATAATTTCTATCAGCAAAACCTTCACCAAGGAAAAATAGAATGGAATTATAGGGTATTTGTTTCATGTTTAGATGATTTATATCGATTAGTTCTTAGATACGTTGATCCATGAAATGCCGATAATAAACAAATCACATTAGTATTTGAAAAATGAATCATATATGATTTCATTTTCATTATTTATATTTAAATTATTTTCATATGATTACTAGGTAAATCCAAGCTATGGAATTCTATATCTATTTTCATAACATGGATATGGTATTAAAGATTTTAAAATAATTATTTTTATACATTCATAAAGGATCTATTTCCTTCATATAAATTATATCTCTGGGTTTGTTGTTTTAATTTGAAATATTGTATTGTATAAATTGTTTTATGGAATACTACAGGGTATGTTTGTAATTACCCCTACATAGCATTATTTCCCAAATGTTTGGTGTTGATGCAGACAATTCATAGCTCATAGGTATCATGGTTGAGAATGGTGTCGGTGGAGCTAAATATTAATGTCACTCAACTATAATAGTTCTTGATGGTGTTATTTTTGGGAGTTGTTGTATCATGGGGTTGTCCATATTCAGTTGTTGAGACCTATATTTATTTTTTTTCGTACCTTTTATTTGAACCTACCTACCAGTGATTAATTTTTCATATGGTGTGATCTTTTATCAAATATCAAATGTATTTTATTTGACACCCTATTTTTTTTGTTTAGTTTTAATTTATTATATTATATTCTAGAGGTGTGTGGATGTGCTTAGGTTTATTAGTATAAGGCCTCATTGGTGAGTATTATTCCTTTTGGGTGTTGTTTTACAACCCTCAACCTATTGAAGGAGGGATTTCAGGGGCACACTAAACCAAATTACGACCTAGGTAGGGTCTCAGTGAGTTTAGATCAGAGTGGTATAAATGCGGTTTGATTCCTAGGGACTGAGTGGAATTAGTTATCTTGTGTGTTTTTTATGATAGGGAAAAGTTTCAATGGGTTTTGAGTTCAGTTAATATACTTGGGAATCTATTATAGGAGAGAGTAGCTAATATATCTTTTCACCAAGAATCTCATAATAAGTAGCCAACATCGAACTCTAAGGAAAGATTTTAAGAGGACAATGTGATTGTATATGAATTTTATAACACAGTACTAATGAATTTTTTCATATATATCTTGTATTATCTCACTAAATATTTTTAATCAACAATGGGTTTCATATTTTCAAAATGTAGGATACATCCTCAATAGCTTAAATCTCACATATGGTGGGAGGACTGTGATGAGTCCACACCAACACTTCATCCTCCCATTTATGATTACTTGAGTGGTCTAGAATTATAATCGGAATGTGATTTTTTGTTTTTTCCACCCTAATATTAGAGGGAGTATCCCCACTAGTTGTGTAGAGGGAAGATCACCCACCACTCATTGGGAAGACCCACTTACAGAGTAGATTTTTGTTCTTCCTGAGAAAGAAAAAATAATTCTAGATTTGTTATGATTCATGAGTTTTAGTTCAAGAGGATTATTAGGTTACATGGTGATCTAGATCATTATAAAGAAGAGGATTGGATGGATTTGGTGACTCATATATCCTGTTTGGTTCAGACACCTTCCAAGTAGAATGTGGTTTTTTATTTCAGTTTAATCTATGATAAAACTTCGCCTTATTGAATGTTGATCACTCAAACTCATGATGAAACCACAATAACCTATTAAATGTTTGAGATATTTCCTCAAGAATTGTACTATCTAGAGTTTTTTAGGATTTTATGAGCCTAAGAGATTTCGGAAATTCATTAGGGATAAATATATCATAGTCTGAGTATTTCATAAGGTTCATTTAACACATGAGGTTCTATCGGGATATAATCCATTGTGGATTTCTTCAAAATGATAAGTTTATTTGAATTATATAGTGGTACATTAAGTATGGGACTATTATTTTTCACATCCATTACAATTACAATGTTCTAGAGTGTTATTTAGTGATTTTATGTTTTTTAATTTTTAATGTTCTAGTCAACGCCATACATTAGGATATCCTTAAAATAAGCATCCACATGCACTAACCCAGATTTGGGGGTCAGCAGAAGAGGGTTCCATCTATTTATCTTGTTGTTGTTGTATTTTATTTTTTTTCAACAATCCATGGTGAAAAAAGTATTGATAAAAGAATTTTTCAAAGTGTTTTAAGTACCCCAACATTTGTGAAGGGTTAAGTACTCAAGAATGGATATCATTATATGTTAAGTTGTTTATATTGGATTCATATTAAATAAAATCTTAAATATTGAAATTTTAAAGTATCATCAGAATGCCATTATCATGCCAAAGGATAAGTATTAATAAAATAGTAATTATGAGTTTTTGTCAACACTTATAAATTATAAGTGAATATGTTTGTGTTTCGTCCAATAATAATTATAAAAGAATATTATTCATTTATTATTGATCAAAAAATCAGGTCTGAGTTCAAGATTTTGATTTCATAATGTTTCATACATTAAATATGTTTAGTAGTTTTGTGTGAGTAGAATAAAATATGAAAATTTCCATGGAGTACAAAGATTAATACATGATCTGTGTCTATGAATATGTATGAAGTTTGGCTAATAAGGAGTTTAATGAGTTATTGGGTTGATGAGTTTATTGATATGAATATTAAAGAATATATATATATGAAGAAGCATCTTAGTGATTATTAATCATGAAAAATATTTTTCTTATAAAAATTTCATTTATGATGATTTTTTTGAGTTTATTCATGTTCCAATTTTATTGGAAATTGAGATAAATATATTTAAGGAGGATTGAATTGAGAGTTTTAGTGTTGTAGATTTTTTTTTAAAAATAAAGTATTTCATAAATATTTTTTTCCCAGGAAAATAATTAGAAAAGAATTGTGAGTTTTGTACTGTGATACATAACACCCCATAGATTGTATATAAGTTTGGACTAATGATAGGTAATATATCTCAAAGAACTATGATTCCGAAAATCCAAATCTTTCACTATGATATGTAATATACATTTGATGATATTTATAATCTTCTGAGAGATATGTAGGTGTTTCAATGCATACATAGGATGAAGTTGAGGCTTTCTATTTATAAAAAAGATGAAATTTAGTGAAAGTGAGATTCAATCTAAGGTTTCTGGTGATATAGAAGACAATATATAGGATATATAAGATCTTTTATGATGATTTTAAATATAGACTTAGGGGTTTTTTAGCTATGTAAGATACATTAGATTTTTTTGTGAGATTAAAACATCTTTCTAGTGGATCATAAACCACAATTCAGATAATATTAAGTTATGATCAATGAATGAATATTTTGATACTTTTATGAGTAAGATATGAATCAATACAAAGTGTTAAAAGATAAATATTGACTAATAATAACGAAATTTTACCATAAAATAATAATCTTTCCGCAATGAATAATCAAGTTAAAATTTCATATTAGTGATTAATAATGTTCTACATCATGAGTTTATATTTTTATTCAACGGTATTTTTTGCATGTGAACATGAATTACAGTATGGATTATTGATATATAGATATTATAAAATTTTAATGGAAGATAGTACAAGAAGATAATGGTGGATTCGGTGTTTGAGATGCAGTATTTTGCATTGATGCTTTTCCTTTTGATTTTCTTATGTCTTGTTGAATGTCTTTCGGGGTGGTTTTGTGATCAGTGATGCTGTAACCTGTGGCCTGCACTCTAGGGCCTATACAATCGAGCCTTCCGCAAGAAGATTATTCAGATGAGGTTCAGATCAGAGAGTTTTCACTTGATCATTGCTTTTTGGATTTGGATATCTGAGAGGGTATGACTTTTGTCATTGGTACCAGGCCTGTGAATATTTATGGGACAGCTTGCCAGAAGTGATGAGATGGTGGAAGCTGGACTTGATGTTTTTGATACTGGGGAGGAGCCTTTCTTTGTAGATTTGTTCAGGATGATGATGGCTTGTGGTTTGTTGGGGCACAATTTATGTCTTTATTTCTTTGATGTCCTATTGGTTCCACCTTACCCATTAAAAGGGGTTTTATGATATAATAAAAAAATTATTTTTCATTCAGGGATAATTAAAGAGAGAATATTATAGAGATATTTGACTTGAATTCAAGAAATGGATATGAATGTGAAATAATGCCAGCATAAATTTATGATTCATAGGGAGTGAAAGATATTTTCTTTTATTAAATAAATATATCTTTAATTGACTGTTTTGAGATTTTGAGTGAAATAATCATGAGCATTGTATTGAAATCCCACTTAAGAAACTAGTATAGAGATTTTGATTTTTCATTTTTAATGGAATTTCGCAATGTTTTAAAATACATAAATATTTATGCGATCAATCTAGAGATAATATAAAAATGATATAAGAAAAAAATAAATGTTATATATTTACATGAGGTATTGTTGTTGTTTATCTTTTCATCGCAGGTTATCTGTGAGTAAGAGAGACTCGAACTATTATTATTGACTATTCTATATATTGGAGAGAAAATAAATATATAAAATTATACTACTGAAAAATACCTTGTGCATTAATTATGCAATATAAGATAACAAAGTGACTGACATGCATACTATCTGATGAAGATCATGTGGGCTGAATAAAAAATGAGTGAGAATACCATCCTATAATTTTTTATCCTATAGGGATTGAAGAAGAGTTATAAATCCCTTGTTATGAATGTGTATAAGATTCATACTTAAATATTACAAGAATATTAAGAAATGAGATTAAATTTATTCAGCCCAGTGGAGAATTGATAATTCTTGTTGATCACTCATTAAAGGAGCTTGTACAATTCGGTATTTATAGAAAAACTCAGGGTTAGTACAAGAGCCTGAATAATTACAAGTGGGTTCTTTTTTTATTGATCTGTGTTCTATGTATTACCTGGATTTCCCCAATAATATTGTTTCAAATATATACCCATTATTGTGATTTTTTATAATAAAATAGAAACAACTTATGAGTGGGATAACAACCACCATACAATAAGGATATAGTCATCCACATCATAGTTGAGTCTTGTTAACGAAATATTGTGTGCCTTGTTTTTTTATTTCCATCTAATATTAAATGCATGAAAGATTAAATTGAGATAAGTTAATGAGATCCATTCACCCTAATAGGTATAATGGTAAATAGAAAGTGATTAAATTTTTATAAATGGACCGCACTGATTCACCCACTCTCAAGAAGATTCCACTAATTCTAGTAAAATAATAACTTGTACCATATCTCCTAGTTACATTTTTTTTGGATTCTTAGAAACTAAATATTAATATATTTTATGTTTTTTGGTTCACTTATACGGGAATAATTAAGTGAAAACATGGAGAAAATGCATTAACATCGATTTTAACTGTAATGGTTCAGACCTCCCCTGTCCATTATTTTGTCAAAATCCAGTGTTTTGGATATTCTGGGAGGCATCAGTTGCTCATTCCAAGAGTTTTCCAAAAATTACTGTTTTTTCATCGGTGTCTTAAAGTCAGTAGGTCACATCGATCGGTGGTATTAGTAGCTTGTGTTAGTAGCTCAACTTCAGTGGCTCAACATTGGTAAGATTGGCATCAGTAGGTCAGACGTCGGTATTTTGGGTGTCGGTAGTTTGGGCGTTGGTAGGTTGGGATTTGGTAGGTCGGGTGTCGGTGACTCACATCAGTGATTCAGGAATCAGTGGGTCACATCGGTGACTAGATGTCGGTGGGTTGCATCAGTGACTCACTATCGGTGAGTCGATGTCACTGAATCATGTCTATGACTCACCCATCAGTGAGTAATTTCCATCTTTTTCCAGTTTCACCCCTCTTACATTTTATTTGACATAAATCGAGTTTAAAACCTAGTATGAGTATTTTAAAGGAGTTTTAAAGGATATTAATTATATTATTAATATCTTAATGCTCCAGGGGCATTAAATTATCAAACCACATGGTCTATACCACGATCCGACATTAATGGCACTTGAAACCATTTCCCTTATATTGATATAGGATCTGGATCTTCTAAGTCGAGATCTTCTCTTTCCAGTATGTTTTTTTTCTTGGTGTGCCCAAATTTTTTCTTCCCCGTAGAATCATGTGTTGTGATGTGGTGTTCAGATTCATCCTTCCTTAGAGTCTCTTTTTTCTTACATGACCCCCCTATTTTTGGTGCAAGGAGGAGTTTTTTATTTTCCATTGTTCCAAGTAGGGATCTCTTCATCTCCCTTTTATTTTTGCCTCATGCGGGGTGGGTGTAATGATGTCATCTTATGGTTACTATTGAAACCAATTTAATGAAGATAATAAGAATTAATAAATTAGGGTTTCAGAATATTATGATGATTATATCTTTTTTATATATTATCATTGATCCATGTCGTGTTTTATAAGGGTTGAATGCCTTCTGAAAATCATGGCCATTAGTGGCCTCTATTTGTGCAGCTATGGGACTTGTGAATAATTGTAATTATTTCCATATTGAATGGATGAAATATGGAATTTTGATTAATCAGGTATATTCGAAAATATATATGAATTCTCCAAGATCAAACTTGTTCTGTGATCGCCCCTAAAAAAATAAAGCGGAATTAAAGAACGAGTGTTTCGAAATATGAATATTCCTTTTTGTTTGGTGTGGCTGTGTGCTGCGTGTGGATATTTTCAACCTTGTGTTTATGCTGGTCATATGGTGTTGTGGATGGTAGTGTGGTAGTGATTATGGGGTTGTAAGTGTGGTCTGATGGTATCTCAAGTTGAGATATTGATTGATTGTGGAATGGATGAAATTTTATTTAGTGGAATTGAATCTCGGTAGTGGTTGGGTAGTGTGGATGTTGTTTTAGGTTGTTCTATGTTTGGGTTACATGTTGAGGTGTTGTTATGCTGCAAGCCTGCCAAGTGTGGTTGCGATGAGGTGTGTTGGGGGTTTACTTTTTAATAGGAAGGATAGGGTTGAAATAATTTGAAGAATGATGGTGGAAGTTGTTGAACAGGTGTTCATGAAAGGGGATTGTGTAGTTGGATGGAATGTTAGTTGAGTTTTTTTATTTGGATAGATGTAGTGTTTTTTTGTGCAGCGGGGCACCCAAGGATGGTATATGAGGGTTAATTTTGAAGAAGTATGGTGTTACCTTACATGGGAATTTCACCCAATGTTTCCGAATACATTTTCAAAGTGAGTGTGGGTTATAATGTTACTTTTGGTGTGGTGTGTTTTTTAGTTGCATGTGTGGGGATGGAATAAATGGTAAATCATTAATAGTGTCAAGTGATTAAATGTTAGGAGGTTTTCTTTTTATCATTATGGAAGTGATCATTGTTCGCAGTGATGCATGCATGTAGGGTTGACAGTAAGGGACATTTTTTCGGTTTGGTTGCTTGTTTTAAAAACCCATAGGTTGGGATGACTGTGGGATATATATATATATATACATATATATATATATATATATACTTATACTTGTAGTTCCTTGTGATTTCTATGCATAAACCTATTCTGTTGAGAACTATGTTCCAAACACCCCCATTATTATGGGGGAGGGTGTTCTTTCCAAAAATCTTGATGGGAGGATAAATTGCTAGTTATTGTCTCTTCTCTACTTCCTATTCTAGGCATTGGTATCCCAAGACTCTTCAGGCAGGTTGTTGTGCATTTTCAAAGCCCATGTGCATGTGGGTGAGGTTTTCTTTACCATGCTTCTTCGGGATGCGGCCCAGGTGTCTGTGTGCATAAATGTGGTGTGGTTTGTGGCCCAAGTGTGTGTGGGTAGGTTTTGACAGTGGGGATTGTGAAAGAGAATGGTAGTGTCGGCACATTCACTATTTGGTATGAGCAGTTAACCAGTGGTAAGTGGTGCGGGGTACCAAAATATCAAAGTGCTTACTACTTTAATTTACATTGCTTGCATTATTTGGTGATCATACACTGGTGTGGTTGGGGTGGATAGTATACCTTGTTAGGTGTTTTTTAGTTTCTATAGTCTTCTCACATGGGAACTAGTATTCTTTCCCCACTTGTGCATGAGTTACATTGGCTTTTCCTACTAAGTATTCTTGTATTCTCACCCTTCTTACATAAAACTATTTTCAAGTTTCTAGGGAGATTATGCAGACCATGATGGACCTTACTAGCTCATACATTATTGAGTTTCTATGTCGCTTCTTAGTTTTATTTTGGTATTAACATTGGATATTTTCATTGTATTTCTTACAGTTTTACTTTAAACGTGCTTATGGGATGGATTTTGGTTTCTTTTATATATATATATATATGTCATGGAGTTTTTATGAGGTTAACACATATTATCTCCCAGTCTTTGTTACTATAAAAAGGGTAATTCCTCCCATTTCATGAGATTTAATACCCATGGTGTTGTTCGCTACCCTAGGGCCTATTAGAGGTGGGACTCGGGGGACATTATCACTTTTTCATCTTGAATAAGAAAGGTCCTGAAACTTTTCCATCCCTTCCATCATCTTGATGAAGGAGGTTTGTGACAGAATGTGTTGGGCTCACCTAGTTTGACAATCCCAAATCCTGTTTTGATAATACCAAATCATGTTTTATTTATGTGATAATTATGTTTCTCTTATAATATAATCATTTATGTGAAAATCATGTTTATATCAAAGTAATAACTATGTACGTTTAATCTCACTGATATCTTGTTTAAAGCTCACAGTGCAAAATTTCACCAAGTAAAAAGGTCATCGTTGAAAGGTCACCTATGAAAAGTTCACCAATGCAAAGGTCACCGATGCAAAGGTCGCCGATGAAATGGTCACTGATGCAAGGTAACCATTGCAAGTTCATCGATGCAAAGGTCATCGATGCAAAGGTCACTGATGCAAAGGTCACCAATGCAAAGGTCACTGATGTAAGGTCATTGTTTCAAGGTCACTGATGCAAGGTCACCGATGCAAGTCTACTGTTGGGAAGGTTACCAATGGAGAGTTATTGATGGAAGGTTACCATTGGGATAGTTACCGATGAATGCTGCCAATGTGCACTTACCGGTGAAGTCAGCCCTTGTGAAGGCTATAGTTACTAGTCTACCATACTCTTCTACTCCATACTTTGTGAAATTATTAATATTATTCTAACAGTCATATTTTGTAACTTTAATGATTCTGACATTTATTAATGATGATTGTAGACATATCGAGAGATCGTATTTGGGGATAGTAATAGGTATGAGAAAGATCATAAGTGATGTACATATTCCAATTTTTTGACCTCAAATATAAAAGAGAAGACCGAGGAAGAAAATTAAAAATGGAAAAGAGATGAATGAGGAGAAGTGCATATGATCATATAAAGAAACTTACTCTCTAGATCAAAGATGAACCATCTGGAACTTACACTGTGAATGCACAAGCATCACAAAGATCATTTGGTAGAAACTAATTTCTGCCTTATGTTCTCCATCAACTCTAGATCAACCCAAGAATCTAAAAACTCAATACGTGAAAGCTTGAACATGGAGTTGCGACACTCTGTTTCGGAGACAACTTCCAGAGAAAGACTCGAACTCCAAATTTTTCACTCCAAGGAGTCAATAGCTGAACTTCAAACACATAGAGCATTCGAAACTCAATCTCATCATACTTGATCTATTGTGTTATTTTATTTTAAATTTCTAAGAACTGTTTGTTTGTTTCATACACACTATCTCGTGTGCTTGAACTCGAGGATACAAAAATCCTTACAAAAAACTTCTCTTACACCTTGCTTCCCATGTATAACTATGGAAGATACCATGTGTTGTTTGTATTGTTTTTTCCCCATGAAGAACTGTGGTAGAGGGTGTGAACCCTGGACAGTTTGTGAAAACTATTTTAAAGACCAATACAGGCTATGTATCAAGTTTATTGTTAATATAAACTGCTTGGTGACATGTTATCACCAAGTGGAGAGGATTAAGTCTCGTCTTGAGACTGAAACTCATGTTTAACTCCTCTGCACTCTGTTTTCTTTTTTTTACTCTGCATTATCTATTTTCTAGTGCTTATAATTTCTAAAGCATAAAACTATTTTTCATTCACTTTGATAGTTAGTTTTGGTGTGTGTGTGTGTGTGTGTTAAATTCAGTAAACTTGTTCCAACAGTTGAAGAAGTGTTTTACACCAATTCAATTAAGGACTAATCACCCTTTGAGAAACCTATTGACCAATTAGACATTTACATCTCTACTACCTTAATTAACTGGTCTGTTTCAAAATTTGGGGGATCTTTAATATAAATATTTTAACAGAAATTTTAAAAAGGAATTCAATTCACCCCCCCCCCCCTCTTGAGATTCCACTCTGACCAACATTTGGTATCATGTAATTTAGTTTAGTTTTTATTACTACTATCTTAACTATTTTGCAATTCGTCAAATTCTTTAACTGTGATTTTAGTTCTATCTTAGAGATCTTAAAATTTCTGTCATATCAATATTTTCAGTTCTTTACAATTCTAGTTAACAATGGATAACCGAGTTGAGGGTGTTGCTACTAACAAGACACCTGTATTTAATAGGAATAACTATGCTCAATGGAAATTAAAAATGAAAATGTATCTAGAGAGCATGGGACCTAAAATTTGGTACACAATTTAAGAACAACATTTATTACCTGTTACTGCAAGGAACACACTGTCTCAGTTGACTAAAGCTACATATAACAATAACTATGAAGCAATGAATTATTTGTACTGTTCTCTAGGTGATGAAGAATTCAATAGAATATCTATTTGTAAAACCACATATGAAATTTGGGATACTTTCTCTGTTTCCCATGAGGGAAAAACCAATGATAAATAAATGAGATTAAATACTTATACTATTAAATATGATTATTTTAAGATGAATTGTGAAGAACTTATATCTGAAATGTTTCTCAGGTTCAATGAAATAGTGAATACCATGAGTCTTCTTGTAAAACTAGTGGACAACAAGGATCACATTATGAGATTGCTTTGATGCCTACCAAAGAGATGGAGGTGAACTTCTGTTTCTATCCGAGAATCCTGTGACATAGTCAAGTTTCCAGTAAAGTAAATAATTAGAAAACTTATGATGTATGAAGAAGATCTTAAGGTAAATCAAGAAGCAGATGAAGAACCTATAAAAAAGTTTGTAGCATTCAAGACTGCTACCTCAAAGAACAAGGACAAAGAAAAAGTTCAAGCTCCTGTAGATACATCCTCCTGTGAAGACTCAGATTCTGACAGTGATGAAGAGATGTCTCATCTTGCTAGGATGTTCAAGAAGTTATACCGGAATATTTTCTTTATAAAGACAAACTACAAAGGAAGGTTTGATAATAAAGGACAGTGGAAAAAAGGACAACAAATTTAATGATAACACAAATGAGATAGTCTTTTTTTAGTGTAAACAAAAAGGTCATGTGAAAGTTGATTGCCCCAAGATGAAATTTACAAATAAGTATGAAGATAGGGTAAAGGGGTATAAACAAGCTATGAAAGGTACTTATAGTGCATCCAAAGATGGCTCAATTGGATCTGAAACATCTGATATTGAAAAGAAAAAACATGCAAATATGTGTTTCATGACAGAAACATCTGAGGTAACACCCAATTCTCCTGTACATAACGCTTACTATTATAGGACTGAAAGTGAATTAAATAGTGATGAAAATTTGACTAAGGATGAACTATTTTAATATTGAGGAATTCTTGTGGACACCTTTAATGAACTCAGGAATAAATATAAACTATTAAAAATACAACATGCTTTAAATGATAATTACAAGTCTGATCTAGATATTGAGAATAAAAAATGTGCTCAACTGTTAAAATAAAATACTTAACTTAAATTATCCAATGATCAATTATATTGAGAAGTTTACTACAGGTAGAGATACCATGACTCAGTTTCTAGAAAAACAAATTGCTCCAAAATACCTAACTGGTCTAGGATATCACCCAGGATATAGAAGGATTATTAAAACTAATTTTTTTCCAAAATCTAGATAGTTCACTACTAGTTCAAGTTTTGGACCATATTTGGAAAAACAATTTTCTAAAGGACTAAAAAAAGTGTTCATGTCTCAAATCATATCTGTTGATTATATGAAAAATGCGAGACAAGTGTGGGTTTCCAAAGCTTTACTTTCTAACCTCTCTGGACCCAAGAAAATATGGGTACCAATGTTACCCTACACTTAATCTATTTTGCAGGAAAACTATTTAAAGAGCTCCTGTAAAACTCTATGTTACTTGGACAGTGGATGTTCAAGACACATAAAAGGAGACTACTCATGCTTCAAGAGCCTAATTAAAGTTGATGGTGGAAACGTTACGTTTGGTGATCATGCGAAAGGATTATCATCATCTTATGCTAAATTGGTAACCCTAATACTATATTTATTTCCAAATTAATTTTTTTATGGGTTAAAGTGCAATTTACTAAGTATCTCTCAATTATGTGATGATGGTTCTAATGTTAAATTTAAAAATGATGCGTGCAATGTTTTTAATTCTAAAAATGATTTAATATTCAGTACTCTTAAAAATGAAAAGGTATATTTTGTTGATTTAAATTCTTTATCTAAGCAAAATGTTTCATGTTTAAATTATTTTAATAAGGAATTGTGGTTATGGTGCAGAAGATTAGGACAATGCAATGTGCACTCACTTAGGAAACTAACTAGGAAATTTCTAGTTAGAGACTTACCTAAATTAGAATTCCCACATAAAAAAGTTTGTAATCCTTGTCAATAGAAAAAACAACACAAAGTTTCTTTCAAACTAAAGAAAGAAGTTTCTACTTCTCAACCACTTGATTTGGTTCACAGGGATTTGTTTAGACCTTCTAGAGTTTCGAGTTTAAATTGGAAGCAATATGTTTATGTTCTGGTAGATAATTTTTTTAGATATACTTGGGTATACTTTCTATCTCACAAAAGTGAATCATGTTCTTACTTCATTAAATATTCCAAGTCTATAGAAAATCTTAGTGGACTTAGAATTAAGACCTTGAGAATTGATCATGGCTGTGAGTTTGAAAATCATGAATTTGAATCTTTTTTCTCAAATAATGGCTATAATCACTATTTATATACCCCTAGAACGCCCCAACAAAATGTATTTTTAGAAAGAAGAAATATAACACTTCAAGAGATTGCTCGGACCATGCTTAATTAGTATAATCTACCTATCTATATTTTGGTTGAAGCTGTTAATACAGCTTGTTACATTATCAATAGAGTTTTGATTAGACATGTTCTTAATAAGATCCCTTATGAGATCGGGAATAATAGGAAGCCTAAGTTTAATTACTTTAGAGTTTCTGGTTGAAAAATATTCATCATTAATACTAAGGAAAATCGTTACAAGTTTTCTTGTAAAAGTGATGAAGGAATTTTCATAGGTTACTCAATCACTATTAAAGCTTATAATATATTTAATAAGAGATATGAATGTGTGGAAGAATCAGTTAATGTCAAATTTGATGAGACTAATCCACATGAACCAAAAACCTCGGTTGAAATCCTTGAGGAAAATATGTCAACTTTGGACCTTAAAGATATAGATAGTGAGCCCTTAATGAAAACAACCAATTCTAGAAATTCTCCATAATCTGTGCATTGTGAATCTGGACCTATAGAAATTAATGTGTATAGTTCAAATATTTATATAGGGATTAGAACTCTCAATAATCATCCTTTATATGCTGTAGTAGGTGATTTAAATAGAGGAACACAAACTAGAGCTTCTCAGAAAAACCAGGTTGAACATCAAGCCTTTCTTTCACAGCTTGAACCTAAAAATATTGATGATGCAATCAATGATGAATTTTGGTTGATAACTATGCAATAAGAATTAAATCAATTTGAAAGAAAAAATGTTTTGGAATTATTAGAAAGACCTAGATACATGTTTACCTTAGCCACTAAATGTGTGTTTAGAAATAAAGTTGATGAATCTCTAAACATAGATAGAAATAAGGCTAGAATAGTTGCACAAGGATATAGTCAAGAGGAAGGAATAGACTATGAGGAAACATTGGCACCTGTATCTAGACTAGAATCCATTAGGATACTACTTACTTATGTAGCTCATCTGAATTTCAAACTTGTCAAATGGATGTCAAAAGCACATTTTTAAATGGGTACATAGTTGAAGATGTATTTGTTGAACAACCCCCTAGTTTTATAAATCCCCAATTTTTAAACCATGATTCTAAATTTTCAAAATCCCTATATGGTCTAAAACAATCTCCAAGAGCTTGGTATGAGAGACTTAGTTCTTTTTTTATTTCAAATGTTTTTACTAAAGGAATAGTGGGTCCTACTATTTTTATTAAAAGGATTTCCAAAGATGTTTTAATAGTATAGATTTATATAGATGACATTATTTTTGAATCCTCAAAAATTCTTTATGTACTAATTTTTCAAAAATGATGCAAGATGAATTTTTAATGAGTTTAATGTGGGAACATAAAATTTTCCTTGGATTTCAAATTTTTCAAAATAAAAATGGTATTGTTTTAAATCAGAGTAAATACACTAGGTATATTTTGAAACATTTTGGTTTGGACTATAATGAAGGTATTGATACACCTATGAGTACCACCTATAAGTTGGATGCTGATGAAACTTGTAAACCAGTAGATCAAACTAATTACAGAGGTGTGATTGGAAGTATGCTCTATCTTACTGCTAGCAGACCTGATATTATCTTTACTTTATTCATGTGTTCTTGCTTTCAATCTTATCCTAAAGAGTCTCATTTAACTTCTGTTAAAATAAGTTTTAAATATCTCAAGTACAATACAAACATAGGAATGTTTTATCCAAGAGTACAAACATTTTATTTAATAAGTTATTCGGATGATGATTTTGATGGTTGAAAGTTCGATAGAAAGAGCACCTCTAGAACATGTCACATTTTAGGCAAGTCACTAGTATCATGTTGTAGTAAGAAATAGAATTCTGTTGCATTATCTACCACTGAAGATGAATATATAGCTACTGGTAGTTGTTGTGCTCAAATTCTGTGGATGAAACACACTTTTCTAGACTATGGATATCAATTCAAACATGCCTCTGTAAAGCGTGATAATACAAGTGCTACTAACATCTATAAAAATCCAGTATCTCATGCTAGGACAAATCACATTGATGTAAGACATCACTTCTTGAGAGATCATTATCAAAGATTTGATATCACTATTGAATTCATTGGTACTAAACACCAATTAGCTGCTATATTCACAAAGCCTTTGAATTATGGGAGGTTAAATTACATCGAACTTGAGTTAGGTATGATAAACTATTAACCATTTGAAACCTCATAGTTAGAAACCTCACTGTTAGGAACCTCACCAATAGACCTCCTTGTTGGAACCTTGCTATTAAACCTCACTATTAGGTACCTCACTGTTAGGAACCTCACCGATAGAAACATCACTATTGGATCCTCACTGTTGAACCTCGCTGTTAGAAACCTCATCGTTAGGAACCCCATGGTTAGACCTTGCCGTTGGAACCTCACCATTAGAAACCTCACCATTAGAACCTCACCATTATGACCTCACCATTAGGACCTCTCCTTTGGACCTCACTATTGAACCTCTCCATTAGAAACCTCACTGTTAGAAACCTCACCGTTAGGAACGTCACCATTAGGAACGTCGCTGTTAAGACCTCACAGTTGGACCTTACCATTGAAACCTCACCATTGGGACCTAACCATTAGGACCTCACTATTTTCATCTTAATGATAGTCGATCTTTTTGGGACCTCATGTTTTCTTTCTACAGAAAGTTGAAACATTTTCTATTTTACTTATTTATTTTAATTGATTTTTTTTCAATCCCTAAATGATAAAATTAAAAGATCTTACCACATTTTTATCCACCTAATATTCTATCCCTAATCTCTTTTCTCCCTATCCTCAAATCCAAACCCTTTTCTGAAACCCTCGAACCGCTCCAGATCACATGGAAAGTGTGAAGAGATCATTGGTCAGTGATGAAGGGGATGCACCCAATCCAAAGAGACCTCAAGGTGAGTTGAGTAGTGGAAGCCAGGCAGTGGAAAAAGATTTAGTAGAAGAAGTGGAAGTGGACCCTCCTGTTGATGATGTTGCTCAAGGAGGTATGACAGAGATGGATATGGCCGATCTGGAGAATGCTCCAAGTGAGGGGGAGGAACCTGTTTCCATAGGTTCAGTTGTTGTAGTCCGGGGAATATAATATTGGTCAGATGATCCTAGATTTGTGGTCTTAGGTTTAGATTATGGAGACTCTGATGATGACCATCCTATCAGAAGTCCTCCCATTCCTACTATTTCATAAACCACTATCGTGAAGCCAGTGGTTCTTTTTCCTCATGACTATGTGAAGAAGGATGATTTGGAATCAGTGAAATCAGATCTGAAGAGCCACTTTGATGAGAGATTTATTGGGTTATAGAGGGATTGACTCACAATCAATAAGTTGTCACTTATGCAGGGGAAAGGCTAGTTTCTGCCTCTCACTCCATCCTAGTAGAGAAGGTAAAGGACTGTCAAAATAAGATCAGAACTTTTGGCAGATTCTATGTAATCTATGAAGTAGTCTATTTCTAGATTAGACTCCTACATGGTTTCAAGGGTTCAGGTGGAAAAAGATATTTGATATGTTAAAAGTGTGGTTCAACAAACGGTCACTGTTTTTTAGGACATTAATAAGTACATGGAGACACATGTGTGTGAGTAAGATGATGATGTGAAGAAACTGATTAGTGGGCTGACTAAATCTTTTAAAGAGACATTGTCTTTCACTATGGCACCTCTATGTGCATTTGCTTCACCTTCAGCCTCTCCTCGTGTTGATCTAGAAGCCTTGATGTCGGTTGTTAGATAATAAGTTGAGAAGTTCTCTAGTACCAGTACCCCATATCCTCAGTGTGGGACTCAAGTTAGTTCCACTACCAGAAAAATTCAAAACCATGTGTGAAATTATCTAAGGGAAGCTTCTCAAGATCAGAAGGCCATAAAGGAACAATTTTATTTCTACTACAAAAAGGTATACACTAATAATTAGATGGATAGTCACTTCAAGTTGATGTTGGAGAACCTAAGTATTCTAGTGGTCACTCAAGCCTTTATAGATCAAGTTCATTAGATTAGAGAGTTAATCCTACCTTGGAATTTTTTTGGAGAATAAGGATGATTTTGATTTCATCCATGGAGAGAGGAGGAAGTGTTATTATGGATTTTAGAAATATTCTTTTTCTCTTCCTCCATGTGGACTGCACTCCCATCATGTTCTTCCATCCTTGGCTTCTACCTCAGGTGCCTCATGATCTTCTAGTGTTTCTCCATTGATGACTCCTACATAAGACATCCGAAGCTTGACCCCCACCATTCCTTAGAGATCTACTCACTACAAGTCTTCTGATGCTTCTGTTTCAGCTCCTTCTACCTAGCTAAGTTCCATACCTAGGAATATCTCTCCATCTTCAGAACCTGCTTCCTCCACTTCCAAAGACAAATCCCCCTTGGAAATCTATAATGTGGATTGAATGTGGGATGTCTTAGTTGATAGGGATATTTGTACGATTTTTGTATATAGTATTATTGCTTCATTAATGGAAAATTGTCTTCTGTCACTTTTGGTTTTACATTATTTTTGTTAATCCAAAGGGGGAGAAACAAGTTAGGTTTAAGTTTTAAGCATCCTAAACTTAAAGGAGGAGAAATTTTTTTATGTTGACTGAACTCTATGCATATACATACTATCTATATTTTTTTTACCTTAATAAAAATTGTTCAAATGTTCTTATACACACCTCTAAAGATATTATCAAATGTGCTTAACCCTAATTCAGAAAATATTGTCATAAATTGTGATTATCAAAAAGTGGGATATTGTTAGAATCACCTATTTTTATAATCCCAAATCATGTTTTGATAATTCCAAATAATGTTTTATTTATGTGATAATTATGTTTCTCTTATAAGATAATCATTTATGTGAAAATCATTGTTATTTAAATGTAATAACTATGTATGTTTAATCTTACTGCTCTCTTGTTTAAAGCTCACAGTGTAAAATTTCTCCAAGTAAAAGGGACACCATTGAAAGGTCACTGATGAAAAGGTCACCGATGAAAAGTTCACCGATGCAAAGGTCACCGATGAAATGTTCACAGATGCAATGGTTACCGATGCAAATGTCTCCGATGCAAAGTTCACCGATGCAAAGGTCATAGATTAAAAGGTCACTGATGCAAAGGTCACCGATGCAAAGGTCAAGAATGCAAAGTTCACCCACGCAAAGGTCATCGATGCAAAGGTCACCGATGAAATGGTCAGTGATGCAAGGTCACCTTTGCAAGGTCACTGATGCAAAGGTCACCGATGCAAAGGTCACCAATGGAAAGGTCACCAATGCAAGGTCACCCTTGTAAGGTCACCGATGAAAGGTCACAGATGCATGGATACTGTTGGGAAGGTTACTAATGGAGAGTTATCAATGGAAGGTTACCATTGGGAAGGTTACCAAGGAATGTTGTTGATATGCACTTATTGATGAAGCCTACCATTATGAAGGCTACCATTACCAGTCTACCATACTCTTCTGCTCCATAATTTTTCAAATTCTTAAGATTATACTAACAGTCATTTTTTCTAACTTTAATACTTTTGACATTAATGACTGCTGATTGTAGACATATCGAGAGACCGTATCTGTGGATAGTACAAGGTATGAGAAAGATCGCACGTGATGAACTTATTCGTATTGTCGGACCTCAAATATAAAAGAGAAGACCGGGGAAGAAAATTAACAATGGAAAAGAGATGAATGAGGAGAAGCGCATCTTAGAATATGAAGAAAATTACTAACTAGATCAAATATGAATCATCCAACACTTAAACTGTGAACCCAAAAACATCATGAAGATCATTTGGGACAAACTCACTTCTTCCTTCTATGCTTCATCAACTATCGATCAACACAAGAAGCATAACACTCAATTTTTAAAAGCTACAACCTGGAGTTGCAACACTCTGTTTTGGAGACAACTTATATATAAATACTTGAACTACAATTTTTCATTCTAATGAGTCAAGATCTGAACTGGAAACACATAGATAATTCTAAACTCAATATAATGATATTTTATCTACTGTGTTCTTTTGTTTTAAATTTCTGATAAGTGTGTGTTTGTATCATACACACTGTCTCATGTTCTTGAACTGGAGGATACAAAAATCCTCACATCAAACTTCTCTTACAACATGTTTCCCACGTTTGACTATGGAAGATACCGTGTGTGGTCTGTATTGTTTTTTTTTTCACGAGGAACTGTGGTAGTGGGTGTGAACCCTAGATAGTTTGTGAAAACTATTGTAAATCCCGATACAGGCTGTGTATCAAGTTTATTGTCAATATAAACTACTTGGTGGTAGGTGATCACCAAGTGGATAGGATTAAATCTCATATTGAGACTGAACCTCTTTCTTAACTCCCATGTTCTCTATTTCTTTTATTGTACTCTATTTTATCTATTTTATTCTTCTTATAATTGATAAATCATAAAACTATTTTTCATTCACTTTGATAGCAAGTTTCGGTGTGTGTGTGTGTCTGTGTGTCTGTGTTTAATTCTGTAAACTTGTTCCAAAAGTTGAATAAGTGTTTTACACTAATTCAATTAAGGGCTAATCACACTTTTAGAAACCTATTGACCAATTAGACATTTAATACTCTACTTTGTTAATTAACTGGGCTATTTCAAATTTTGGGGGATCTTTAATATATAGTTTTTAATAGAAAATTTAAGTAAGAACTCAATTCACCCCCCCCCCACATAATATTCCACTCTGACCAACAAAATTGTATGAAAGCTGATGGTTGAGAGATAGGATGGAGTTTATAGTTTGTCATAGTGATCATCTCATGGTTTGGTAGGGCAATAAGGTCAGGTGATCTTGGTTCATGACAAATGTCAGTGAATACTAGATAGGACATGGGATTTTAGGGCCTTCATGATCTGATGCAAAGAATATGATCTTACCAAACAACCAAGTGATGCTCTATCGTTTGTGGGGTAGAGACATTAGGGAAGGTACATGTATAATGATGACATGTGTTCTTGTTTGTTTTGTGTGTTTTTGGGAAACTAAAATAAACAATGAGTTAAAATAAATCCTAAATAAAATTCCATACTACTCAGGCTTAGGATTTCTCTATTTACTTTGTAGATTTGGCTCATGGTCTTCATTCACATGTAGTATGAGTAGTGGAGGCTTAGTAGGATGATCTATCTGATCGGTGGAGAGTTGATCCAGTGGATAAGGACAACCAATGGAATAATATGATTTGTGATTTCTAGTGGCAGACTTTGGGAAAGTACGATGGTAGCATTTCAGATACAGAGATGGAGAGTTGGCTTGAGAAGCTAGTATTCACATTCATCTAGATTTGGCCTCTGAAAAAGTATTGGTTTCCATTTGAAGTTAGTCAAATGAGAGGAGTTGTGTGTTAACGGTGGACAATGTACCTTATGGAGAAGAAGGAGACCATTTGTGGGTTGATTTTGAGACGTGGTCATGAGTATAATTCTTTTCTTTGACCATGTAGGCTGAGAAGAGATTAGATATACTCTCCCCTCGTAGGTGAGTACGTCAATATGTGAGTTGGGGATAAAGTTTAAGGATCTCCTTCACTTTTCTCCTGGTCACTTTTCAGATGAGGAGTCTCTGGAAAGATGCATATAGGAGGCACTTCATCCTTCCCTCCAGTATACAGTTACTACCTTTACATTGGTGACATACTTAGAGATCCTTAAGAAGGATGATTTATTTGATAGGATTCACTCATTAGTAGTTTTATCACAAGAGGGGAGCCGACCGAGTTCTTCAAAATGGAATTCTGTCAGAAGCAGGTCTTCAGCGTCAGGGCCTCCCAGGTTTCAGCCTGTGGGGAGCTGACCTTATTAGTTTCAGTTTTGAGATTATGGTCCTCATTCCATTCCCATAGGATTGGGACTGAGGTGTTTCACTTATGGAGTACATGGGATCCTTCGGATTCAATTTCCAATTCAAGATCAGTATGGTGGAGGTGGGAAGGTCTAGCAGCCGCCTCAACAGCCATTACCATCTAGTCCATTTCAGCAGTAGGGATAGCAGGCTCTTACTCCACCGAGGGGATATGGGGAAAGAGGAGGTCGACCTTAGGGCATTCCTCAGGGACCTTGACCTATGTTTGGTCATTGAGATGGTCGACAACAGAGGGGAAAAGGAGTTGGGCATGATTTGTTGCATACCACAGAGGCAGTAGTTCCAGAAATGCCAGGGAACATTCATGGTATGATCAGTGTGTTCGTTACTATTTCTTGTGATATTTTTTATAGAGCTTCGCACTCCTTTTTTGCACCCTTTCTATCCAATGCTCTTGGACTAGACTTATAGAGACATTCCATGTCCGAGATGTTGAGTGCACTAGTCAAAGGTTAGACCAACTTTCTTGATTTTTTAGGGGATGTAAAATAATGTTGGGGCTACATCAGTTTAGTGGGTACCTCTTTCTACTGTAGATGCATACAGTGTTATCCTTGGCATCGATTGGTTGTAATTTGTGAATGTTGTTATCAATTTATTTTGGAGAATAGTTGTCTTTTCATGCATGGATGGGAAATGTGAGGCTTTCATTGGCGAGCGTATTTTTCTGATGGGAAGTCGACATGTGGAGCCTCTTCTTTCCTTTTTGGAAAAAATTATCAGTGGAATTAGTGGATGCTAGGATGGTGGTAATCCCTTGTGTTGTCGGAGATTTCTTGGATTCTTTTTCTGAGAAGGTTTGGACTCTAACCCCTCAGCGTGACGTTGAGTTTGGGATATACTTCCATCCTGATGCTTCTCCAATTTTGATGGATCGTTATCATATGACACATTCTGATCTGTTGGATCTAAGATTTTAGAAAATGATCTCATGAAGAAGGGATTTATCCATCTCATTATGTCGATATGGGGTTCTCTAGACTTGTTTTTGAAGAAGGAACATGATGGTTTGAAGCTATGTATAGAATACAAGAAGTTGAATCAAGTAATGGCCAAGAACCATTACCCTCTCCTAAGGAAAGATGATCTTTTAGACTTTTTGAGGGGATAAAGTTAGTTATCTATGATCAATCAGTTGTTTGGATATCACCAGTTGAGGGTAAAGAAGCATGAAATCCCTAAGACTTCTTTTAGGTGTATTTATTGGCACTTTGATTTCATGGTTATATTTTTCGGTGTAACGAATACACCGATTGTGTTCAAGGGACTTATGAACTCCTTCTTTTGTGAGTTCCTGGACTGGGTTTTCATTGTATTCAATGATGAAATTATGATCTACTCAATGTCATATGGGGAGAATACCAAGCATCTCCGAACTATCCTAGAATTCCTTCGATGCCACCATCTCTATAGAAAGTTGTCTAAGTAAAAGTTTTGGACATGGTATTTCTACATACTTTGACATGTGGTTTCCCATAAAAGGTGTATTAGTGGATCCATTGAGGGTCTAGGTAGTTGTCTCTTAGGCATCACCTAAGAATTTGAAATAGGTTTTCATTTTTCTCGGCCTGTAAGGATATTACTGGAGATTCATACCTGATTTCTCTCGAATAGAAGCTCCGTTGATGACTTTGACATGAAAATGGGTGCCTGGAAGCATTCGACTATATGAAGGGTAAGTCTTTCAGTTCTCATGTACTCAGGTTTCAAGAGTAAGGGGTAATGTTTGAGGTGTTTTTCAATGCTTCCCATTTGGTCTCAGTGTGTCTGATGATGTAGTAATTAGGGGTGATCTCTTATGGGTCTCGGAATTTACATCCCCATGAATGTAACTATGCCACCCATGATCTAGAGCTATCAGTGGTCATGTTTTTTCTAATGCCTTTTCTACATTACCTCATTGGGAAGCACTTTGTCTTCTTCTTGGATCACAAGATCTTTAGGTATATCTTTTCCCATAGAGATCTGAACCCGAGACAATAGAGGTGGATTAAGGGTCTTCAATACTATGATTTTGAGATCTCTTAATCCTTAAGAAAGGGAAATGTTGTAGATGATGGTTTGAGTAGGATGTCACAGAGAGAGGTATTTCGGGAATTTTCAGACACTTGGAAGGTGATGGATGAGTTGGATGCCTTGAAATTAGATTCCAAAACAAATGGAGACATAGGTTTTCTATTTTAGATGATGGTGTGGTCATATCTAAGGAAGTGGGTGGAGGAGTCTCAGTGGGGAGACTCAACGGTGGAGGTGATGTGTGATCACATTGAACCAGGTGATGCTCCAAAGGTATTGTCGGAGGATGGTCAGAATAAGATTTTGTATTGTGAGAAGCTGTTTGTTCTAGTGGAAATTCATGAGGGAGTTCTCTGTGAGTTTCATAGATCACCCCTAGTGGTATACCCGAGATCTTACAAGATGTATCGTGGCTTTAGGTATTAGTTTTGGTGGCCCATGATGAAGCGACCAATGGAGAAATTTGTGTTAAAGTTCTTGGTGTTCTATTAGGAGAAGGTTGAGTACCGTGTTCTCAGTGGTTTGTTTCAACCCTTAGATATCATTGAGTGGAAGTGGGATGACATATAGATGGAATTATTCATAGGTATACCCAAGGATCATGGAGGTTGTGATAAAATCTGGGTAGTAGTGGATCAATTGATGAACTCAACTCACTTCTTAGTGATTAAGGACTTGACCATAGTGGATTCCCTAATGCAGAGGTATGTGCATGAGATGGTGCAGATTCATGGTATTCTGAGATCCATCATCTAATATTGACATTCAAGTTTAACATCGCGAGTTTTTAGGGGATTCTAGCATTCTTTTGGTATATAGTTATGCCTCATCACTACTTTTCACCCTCAAATAGATGGGAAGAGAGAGAGGACCGTCCAGATGTTGGAGGAAATATTGTGGGTATGTGTTCTGGACTTTGGCAGATCATGGGTAAGACACTTTCCCTTTGTAGAGTTTTCTTACAATAGTATCTATCACACTTCATGTTATATATCTCCATTCAAATCCTTTTATGAGAGACTGTTTCATTCACCTTTATGTTGTATAGAAGTTGGTGAGGTAGATGTTCTTGGTCTGGATGTGGTGTAGAGTACGACTGAGAAGGCATATCTTTTTCCTAAGATAATGAAGGCAGTATCGGACTGGTAGAAGTTGTATTCCAATCAGAGGAGTAGGACCTTGGAGTTCAAGTTTGGAGACCATTTTTTCTTGAAGGTTTCCCCTCTATGTGGGAATTAGATGTTGAGTAGAGGGAGAAAACTTTCTCCCAGGTTCATCAAACCTTTCAAGGTGTTGGGGTGAGTTGTCAAGGTGGAATACCAGTTGGTGTTTCCATCGCAATTGTGGAAGATCCATGACATCTTTCACATATCTCAACTTCATTAGTATCTACATGATGAATAACACATAATTTCCTGGGTAGAGTTTGATATCAAGAAAGATTCAGTGTTCACGGAGTGACCAATGGGAATCCATGATCATCGGAAGAATGTACTATGTGGATGGACCATTACCTTGGTTCATGTTTTATGGAGGCATGGTGTTAAGGGGGGGAGTACTTAGGAAAGGGAGGCATAGATTCATGCCCAGTACCCGAACTTAGTTTTATTTTTTATTGTGTGTTTGGATTTGTGATGTAGTGCTTTAACCTTATTTTCTATGAGACGAGTTCTCGCCTTGTTCCTTAATGTGTGATGAATTCCTAACATATAGAAGGGGGACGACCTGATTACTAATCGAGGCACATTAATTGATTTGTGATTAAACATGTGTGGTCAAGTCAGTACTGCCTAGAGCAGATATTATATTGACATGGAGGAAGTAATTCTATAATTCTTTTGTCTAGATAGTTGGTGATTGTGTGGGGTATCTTTTGTAAGTTTGGGTTAGTAGATGTGGGAGGATTTGTTCTTGGATGTTGAGGTTTCACTCTAACTTTTGAAATACCTGGTTGGTTTATCCTTGAGATTTCTCTTACATGGTGGTTGTTCAAGCCCCTCTTTTTTCTAGTTTGGTTTTGAATTATTGGGGGAAAGAATAGGTTGAAGGTTATATGATGTAATGGCCCATACCTTCCTAGTCCATTGATTTTTCAAAATCCAGTGTTTGGGGTGTTCTGGGAATCATCAGTAGCTCATTTCAAGAGTTTTCCAAAATTCTAGATTTTACATTAATGGTTCAGCATCGGTAGGTCAGGAATTAGTAAGTCTGGAATTGAATGGTTGGTCGTTGGTAGGTCGGGCATCTGTAGGTTGAGTGTTGGTAGGTAGGACATCGATAAGCCGGGCGTCGGTGACTCACGTTGGTGAGTCCAACATCGGTGGGTCATTTCAATGACTCAATTTCAGTGGGTCTCATCATTGAATCATTTTCAGTGGGTCTCTGTCGATGACTAGCCCATTGGTGAATCATTTCCATCTTTTTCTAGTTTCACCCCTCTAATATTTAATTTCACAAAAATCGAGTTTAAAACCACGTTTAATAATTTCTAAATGCGTTTAAAATGGTATTAATTATATATTTAATATCCAAATTCTCTGGGTTATTTAAAATATCCAAACCACATGTTATTGTCCATGACCCGACTTTAATGAACCTTGAATCCATTTACCTTCCATGGATATTGGATCTGGTGCTTCTATACTGAGATCTTCTCTTTCTAATGCATTTTCTTTTTTCTCTTGGTGCGCCCAGATCCGTTCTTCCCCATAGAGTAATGTTTAATGTTGTCGTGCTCGGATTCAGCCTTCAATGGAGTCTTCTACTACATGCACTACTCCCTTTTTTGGCACAAGGAGGAGTTGTTGTTCATCTCTTTTTCCAAGTAAAGATCCCTTCATCATTATTTTATTTCTGCATCATGTTTTGTGGGTGTACTGATTTCTTCATGTGGTTATGGTTAAAACCAATTTAATGAGGATAATAAGAAGTAATAAATGAGGGTCTCAATAGATGATTATGATTTCTTTGTTTTATATGTTATCATTCATCCATGTTGTGTTTTGTATGGGATGAATTCCTTCAGAAAATCATGGTTGTTGGTGGCCTATATTTGCACACATTTGTGACTTGTGAGTAATTTTCATAGTTTCCTTATTGAATGACTGAAATATGGAATTTTGAATAATCATGTATATTCAGTTAAATATATGGATTCCCTAAGATAAATATTGTTCTGTGATCACCCCTGAATAATGAAAGTGGAATTAAATACTTAGTGCTTATAAATCTGAATACACTTTGTTTTTTTTGGGTGGTTGTCTACTGTCTATGGATCCGTTCAACCTTTTGTTTATGTTGGTCATGTGGTGATGTGGTTGGGAGTGTGGCTATAAGTATAGGTTGGTAAGGGTGGTGTGATGGTATCTCAGGTTGAGTGACTGATCGATTGTGGAATGGACGGACATGTTATGTAGTGGGAATATAATTTGGCAGTCTAGTGTGGTTGTGATGTGGTGTGTTGGAATTTTACTTATTGATAGGAAGGACATGGTGGAATTAATTTGAAGAATGATGGTGTAAGTGGTTGAATGGGTGTTTAGGAAAGGGGAGTGTGCAATGGGACTACAAGATGGATGAGTTTTCTTAGTTTTCTGAGTGTGGTGCTTTTTTATGTAGCGGGGCTACTGAGGAAGGTTTATGAATGATAATTTTGAAGAAGTATGGTGTTACCTTGAGTGGGCCTTTGGTTCAGAGTTTCTAGAGACTTTTGTGATGTGAGTGTGGTTTATGATGTTACTTGTTGTGTGGTGTGTTTGGTAGTTTCCTGGGTAGGGATGGAATAACTATTTAATGATTAATAGAATTAGGTGATTAAATGTTACATGGTTTCCTTTTTATCATTACAGAAGTGACAATCATTCAGGGTGATGCGTGCAAGTAGGGTTGGAAGCTGGGGCAGTTTTGTGTAGGCTGGTTGTTTGTTTTAAAAACCCATAGGTCGGGCTGAGTGTTAGATACCTTTATATACACTTGTAGTTACTTTTTATTTCTGTGAACACCTATCCCATGTTGAGAATTACCATATGAACACCCATATTGTTATGTGGGAGGGTGGTTTTTCCCACCATCATGGTGGGAGGATGGATGGCTGGTTATTTAATCTTATATGCTCCCTCTTCTAGGCATTGGTATCCCAATACTCTTCAAGAAGGTTGTGGTGTGGTTGTGAGGACCAGGTGTGTGGGAGTGAGGTGTGAATTACTAGGTGTCTTCGGGATGAGGTACAGGTGTCTTTTGTTATGAATGTGGTGTGGTTTTTGGCCTAGGTGTGTCTGGGATGGTTGTGATGATGGGGCTTATAGAAGACCATGGTAGAGTTAGGATGTTTGCCTTTAGGGATGAGTAGTTAACCAGTGGGAAGTGGTGTGGGGTACCCAAATATCGATATGCTTTGTATTTTACTTTACTTGAACTTTGTTTTTTGGTGAGCATACCTTGGTGATGTTGAGGTGAATAGTACACCTTATTAGGTGCTTTTGAGTTCTGGTTTTCTTCTCAAAATGGTATTTGTATGTGTCTCCCACTTATTCATGAGTGACTATGGATTTTCATTCTGAGTATACTTGTATTCTCACCCTACATATATAGAACTATTTTCATGTTTCCAAGGATATTACATGCACTATGCTAGACCTTACTAGTTTGGACTTTGGGGAGTTTCTATGTCGCTACTTAGTTTTATTTTGGTATTTACTTTGGAGTTTTATTTTGTATTTCATTAAGTTTTACATTAAACAAGTATGTGGGATGGATTTTGGTTTCTTTTATATATATATATATATATATATATATTTCCTGGATTTGTTTTAATATTGATACATCTTATATCCTGATCATGGTTATTATAAAAAGGGTAATGCCTCCAATTTCATGAGATTGAATACCTTTGGGGTTGTTCTCCACCACGGGGGCCTATTGGAGGTGGGACTCAGGGGGTCATTATCTCATTTTTATTTTGAATATGGAAGTTCATGACACATTTCCATCCCTCCGCTCATCTAGAAGAAGGAGGGTCATGACATGAACTCTACATCTTATACAAATTTAAAGAATATAAAGATGAAATAGATGAGAATAATGGAAAGGGAATTCCCCTTTTCTAAAGAGTAATAGTTTTTAATGTCCATATGTTATAATCATTGAGAAATAATATCCAACGTGAATTTCCTTGTGAGAAAATTCATGGGTAAAAATCTAGAATACAATTATACCATAGTGTTTCAATGAATTTACTTATCAATATAGAATTTTAAATTTCTTTCTAATAATTTCCTATAAAGGTGCCAAATATAAGTGGGGAATATCATTCTTTGAATAAATTCTATAATGGTTCATGGGTATATTTTAAAGGAGCCCTGTAAAATATACCTAATGATTTTTCAACCTTTATTTGTGGTTTTATTGAATAATTATAGAAGTGCATCATCCAAATTGAAGAATTATTAGTAATAATTTTCGACCCAATAGATTAAAATATATTAAAATGTATAATTATTACAAAATGTTGATTCTAAAAGTGATATAAATATAATTCCTACAAATTTATACTATAAAACTAATAATGAATTACATAAAATAATTAAATAGAAATATTAATCCTTACAAGGGATTATTAATTTGTTACGTGTATTGGATGAAAAAAATTATAATACTGATGTTAAGAATGATCAACTGGAGATCAATGAAAAGAAGATAAATGAGTTTTAAGATATGATAAATGATTTTGAAAATTCATTGATGGAGAAGAATAAAATGAATGAAGAACATGAGAATAATTTTCATATGATCAAAAATGGGTTTTAATAAAAAAATATGTTGAGTTTAATATCATAATAACACTTTAGATATTAAGTGTTTAAATCTTTAAGTGAAATGAAAAAATCTAGAAATGATATAATTTAAGATTTCATGTGAAACTGAGAAAATAGTAGATACCATTAATTCTGTTAAGGGGGATATTTTTATTACAATACCTCTATATTATGACAATAAGTGCATTGTAAATTTTAATGATAAACCTATTTCAAGCTCAAAACAAAATGTATCATTTTTTATGGATTTTTTTTCACTTTTGTAGTTATAATGAAAAGGGGATAATTTCATATCAAATATTAAAAATGTGGGTAAATATAAAAATGATTTACCCGCTATAACATCAAAGTTTAATGGTTGAAAATGTTGAAAAACATTTCACTAAAAATATACCTAATCATAGGAAAAAATGACTCAAAGACTTTAAGGATTCAATTTTGACTAGATTATGTTTAAAATTAAATGAATAATATCTATTTTCTTCTAATGTTTCTGTGAAATATTAAGGAATAAAATTATTAATTTTAGAAATAATATTTCAATACATGATTGAAATGGGAATCATACACAATGGGGTTGAAGGGTTCAGCTAAGGCAAATGACACAAAATATCAATATGGAGAATCTTTTCATTTCCAACCAATTTGAAATATTGTAATATTTTTGTGGAAAATAGAATAAATGTTGTAACAATAAGGAATGATTTTAGACCATATTCACCAATAATGAGCCCAAAAAATTTGAGAAGATAATATAATAATTAATGATAAAGAAACACATAAGTAAAGGCGAGTTAACCTTGGAAAATTTTCAAAAGGAAATTGTTTAGAAAAACATTCCTAAGGAAGCCAAGAAATATTCATCACTAAAAATATGAAATATTTTCTTCTATTATAGGAGAGGATTTCAAAACATTTAATCTTAAAATAAATACTTGAGTATTTCTGTTAATAGAGGAGTGATAAATAAAAACTAATATAATCAATCTAGGAACAAAATAAAAGGATTGGTTTAGTGGATTAAATCTTTAAAAATGAATTTTAGTCTCATAAAAAGTTTAAAAAAGTGATAACATAAAGATTTAATAGAAACCATGTAAAAGTATAAGAATGTTGAGCATGTTTTTAAATAATATATGATTATTTGAAAACCCAATCAAAAATGGAAAGTAAAATAAAGTAAGCATAAGATAATGTAGGTTATATAGATAAACATGAGTACCCACATGAAAAATAATATCATTTCCAAGTGAGGTTATTAGAAAATGATAGCCTATAAATTTTGTATCTGTTATATAGAAGTAGAAATCAAGCTATCCATTTTATAAAATATTTATTAATTATATTTCCATATCAATAATATATTTTAAATGAGAATAAGAAACCACTAAGAGAATCATGTTCTATCATAGATAATATAGAGAAAAAAATTATGCATAAGGATATTGTTGAAAGATGCAAAGAGACCATACTGAAAAAGGATATTGATTTTTAAAGAAATTGAAAAGAAATAATGTGGATATATCTCAATAATTGAGTTAAAAATAAATGATTTCTTTTTCTGAGAAACATATATAATCTTTTTGTCCCTTACATGTGTTTTTTTATGATCTTTCTTATTATCATATATGTTATGTTTTTTATTTATATACTGAATGGAAGGGAGAGCTGTAATTATTGGTTTTCTATGAAATTTTTAAAACTACAACAGTTATACACTGTAGAAGTGATCTAACAATTGGTATATATAATCTTATTTGATGAAGTGATCATCCTTGATGAGTGATTTGATGCAACTTAATTATTGAGAGGGATTTTGAGAATGAAATACTGATCTTTTATTTTAGGTGAATATAAAGATCTAGAAGATATCATAGAAAGGGTATTATTTTTTCATTCTTTATTCCTTGTTTAAAAATAATGAATGATCAAGTTGGGAAGGGAGTGGATTTCTTTCAATGATAAGATAAGTGAGAAGAATATGGGTAATAGGATTTTGTGCATTTCTGGTGTTGGATGGTTGGTTTGTCACTCTTGTTTTCTACACTGATAATTTATCAAGTAGATCAAATGGTAAATAAATTATGAATTGATAATCTAGTATCAAATTTTTTATTTACTGGTAATTATTAGGAGAGACATAAAATGAATTAAAAAATATTAACACACATTTTATATATGGGTGTTTACAAAAAATATGAAGGTGGGAGATTATTTAACCCATTGGGTTGGTTTTTTATTCTTTGGTAATAAGTCAGGATGTTTGTATGTATTGAAGAGATAAGATTATAAAAAGTGTGATGTACCTAAGAATTTGTGAAGAGTGAAGTACCCAATAAAGGATATAATCTTATATATAGTTTTATATAATTAAGTAACATTATATAATAACTTTAATCTTATATTTTTAAAGAACACTCATGTTGTGATTATCATGCTAAATGAGAATGTCAATAAAAGTGAAAAAAATGAGTTTTTTTAAAATTTATATAATTATATGTAATATTTATAATTTCCATAAAAAAATAATTATGTAAGGAGATTATATATTTAATTTATATTAAAAAATAATTTTATATTTAAAACTTCTTATTTTTTCATGTTTCATATATAGAATTGGTTTAAAAAGTTTGACTAAGATGAAAAAAATGAAAAGTTATACATAGTTTGGGGAATGATATATGATATATCTCTATGAATAATAATAAATTCTGGTTAATAAATAGTTTGATTATCTATTGAGTTAATGATAATATGGCTATGAATGTTGGATAATCTAACTGTAAAGAACAATAATTTTTATTATCAAATATGAAGGCTATTTTTCTTACAGAAATTCCACATGGATGAAGAAGTTTGGAGTTTATACATATTACAAACACAATGGAAATTAATTTGAATATGTTTTAGTATATTTAAAAATTCTATAAGGTTATTTGAGTCAAATTGTAATTAGAGGAGAATGTTTTAAAATGAATTTTGAAGCCTGTATAATCATTACAAAGAATTTCATAGTTATAAATTTTCAAAAATTTGGGAAAATATTTATTATTTAAGTTTTTTCAAAAGAAAAACGATAATCAGAGGGTTTTTTTGAATGTTATTCATAATTCCACATAGATGTCATGTAAGTTTTACAATTTGATAAAAAATATATCCTAGATCGTTGAGATGTTGCAAAGGAAAAGCTTTCAATATGATATGTAACATATATTCAATTATTTGTAATATCATCCAAGATATGTGTATGATATTAAATAATTGCATAAAATGAATTCATGATTTACATTTTATACATAAGTTTAAAATTAGAAGACCTAATATTTACTCAAAGGTTTGAAGTGATAAAAAATAAATTGTAGAGAAAACATAATATCCTCTTTGATGGTGGAGAAGATCAACTTAGTGATTTCTATGGGTATATAAGATACATGAGATTCTTGTTGGAGATTAAAATGTCATTTAGGTTAATCATAAAACCATAATTTTGAATTTTCTAAGCTATTATTGAAGTTTGAAAAATTAGAAATGATTTTTTACTAAACAATGATTCAAGATAAATGTGTTAGTGATGAAGATTGATGAAGAATAATGAAATTACAATATAAAAAACATGTCATAATGAGTAATCAAGTAAGTACTACATTGTAGTTATAGAAAATGTTTTTCACCATGATTTAAGAGTACACATTAATAGTATTTCTTTTCATGAAAACATTAAAAATATCATTGATTAATGAAAATTAAATATTGGGTGATTTTAAAGGAAATAAGGTTGTAAAGATCATGAGAAGGATAAAATAAAATATCAATAAGAATTATAGAGTAAATATTATGGAGATATTTGACTTATAGTAAAAAATGGGATATGTATGAGAAATAATGTGAGAATAAAGCCATCATTCATGAAGATACACAGATAAAATATTTTATTAAATAAAGATATCTTTGATGAACTATTTTTGAAATTGGAGACTAAAGATCATATTCAATTAAATACTGAAATCTAGTAAGAGAAAAAAGTATAGATATCATGATGAAGCACTTTTCATGGATGTTTTTCATATTTATACATATTGAAATATTTATGTTATCAACCATGGGATAATATAAAAACATAAGAAGAATAAAAATAAAAATGATTTATTCTGATGAGGTATTATTGTTTTTTATTTTATCATCGAGGGATATATGCAAGTGAGAGAGACCCGACTTGTTGTTTTTGAATATTATGTGTGTCAAATATAAAAGAGATAGATCTAATGATTCTTCAAAATAATACCTTATGTGTTTAATAACAGATAAAAAAGAAGAGTGAGCCTACTTTTTATATTATTTGTTAAAGATCATATGGGCTGAAGAAGAAGACAGTGAGAAGACTGACCTATGATATCTTTATATCATAAGGACTAAAGAAGAGTGATTCAACCCTTTTGATTTTTTATAGAATAGGAATCCATAAATATTACTGAAATCTTGATGAAGGAGAAAAAAATCATTAAGTGCAGTGGAGAATCAAGAAATTCTTCTGATCAGGATTTTAAGAAGCTAAATGAATTTAGTGTTCATAGAGGAAAATTTTGTTACTGTTATAATTTGAATAATAGAAATTGGGTTATTTTTTCAGTTGGTGTGGTTCAGGTAACCTAGTTGGTTCTATAAATATAGGTTCAAGGATATACCATTTCATGAAATTATTCTTGATAATAAATGAAAAGTAATATATTAGTGGGATACAAAAAACCATACAATGGGGATATATGGATCCATGTTAGAGGATATACTCCGTAAAAAATCCATATTTTCCTTTTGTTTATTTTCCTACTTATATTACTTGTATAAAAAATTAAGATTATATGATTTATTGAGATACGTTTACTTGAATTTGTGTAGATATAAATAAAAAGTATTTTAATTGGCTTAAGTAGACCACGCTGATTCATCCTCCCCCATCTCAGTGAGGTAGAACTGATCCATGTAGAACCAAAATTGGTATCATGGCACCATGTTCCGTCATTTTATAGATATTTTTTAATTAAGAAATTGAATAAATATATTTTTTATTTTCTCTTTGAGAAACTCATGGATTGGTATTATTGAAGTTATTGTATTTGAATCAACCATTTGAGTTAGAATTTTTTTAAGTATCTATGAAATATAGAGTTTTAAGATCTAAAAAAATTCAATGAAATGATATTTTTTTGGAAGTTACTTGTCTGAATGATGAACAATTATTTTATAAGAAGGTATACATGTTTTAAAATTGAAATCCTCTTTTCAAAATATTAAAGGTGAATCCAAGGAATATAAGTTACTCATAATAGGTGATAAAGAAGCTATGATGTGATGTAATCAAAAGATTAAGTAGTTGATAGAGATTTGGAGACCAAACTATCGAAAAATTTCATTTGTAAAGTCATATGACATTATATCATTCTTTCAAATCTATAAATGAAATAGTAAAAGATGGTAAACTATGATTTAAGCTATATTGAATTGATGAAGTTAGTGGAAGAAAAAGGCTGAACTTGAGGAAATCTATAATTTAATGTAGGAAGATAAAGAATTACAAGTTATAGTATTTTATGTTTTGAACAGAAAATTTTAAAGTTTATACATGCAGTAGTTATGATAATCAAAAGATGGGCCTGATTAAGCTTGAAGATGATGAGAAGTTATGATGATTAGAATTAATTAGGATTTTTTTGTGTGTTAAAGATAATATTTTAGAAGCCACACTTCAAATATATAATAGATAAATTCATGTTAGAACACTATTAGATCATAACTTATAGGAAATTGTGTTTTAAATCTTGAAGCTAGTGACTGATAGTTCAAATAACTAGATTTTTTGAATAGTTAAATCACTATGATATGAAATTTTTATCAAGAAACAAAACTTAGGTAGTGAAATAAAAAGTAAGGTATTTAAAAATTCATTTTCAAAATAGAGTCACTGTTTCTTAAAAGTTTTAAAGAATTTAATGGATGGATGAGATTTCTAGATTCACAATGGGATGAGCGCTTAATGAATTTGGGCTATATATATCCTCTATAAATAATTAGTAGTTTTAAGAAGAGTTATTTGAGCAGATTTGATAGATTTAAATTGGCAGTGACTTATGCAGAAACTTTCCTGTGCGAACATTATTTTTTGAATGTCACATATTATGAGAAATTATTAAAAGAATTTATTTTTTGTAGAACAATTTCAAAATATATTTATATGAAAATTAAGAGGTATTTGTAGTGTGAATTTTTGAATATCTAGATGTTGTGATCCCCCAATGAATAAAGTTTCAAAATAAAAAACATTAGATGTAGTGTTTTTTAAGATCAAATCTCAAGATTTATAAGTTTCATAAGTACACCAAACTATAAGTTTCTAATTTTTGCGTACCAAAATATGAGTATATAACATGTGTGAGACACATAAGTTTTGATTTTTTAGATTTGAGACAATTAATTTCTAGAAATTTCTATTGTTAATAATTTCATAATCATCCAACTTTAGAGACTAAAAGTTTGATTTTTTTATAGAAGTGTCTTGGAGTCAGTGTGACACTAATAAATGTTTTTTGGTGTTTATGAAAACTTGTGGGAACCAGTATAAATATTATCAGAATACAATGTTTTGGGAAAAAATACCAAGTTTATTATGATTCCTATCTATCCCACTTGTAAGTGATAATTGATTATAGAGGAAAAAATGTTCTGGGACTCGATCCGGCTATTGAAAGAATGTTGTCACCCATTTTGGGGTGGTGGAACATATAAAAATCCTATGTTCCTTGAGTTTATTTACTTTTCTATTTAATTTGGATAAGGATGAGGTTTTTCTATATAAGTGTAATAGAATCTAATAAAAAAGTAAGGTTAATTTTAGAATAATAAAATTGGAAAAAATAGTACCACATATTCAACACATCTCCTAAATGGTACAATCCATTCTTGGGAACTTTAACTAGTATTATATCAAAAAAATTCTTAATATAATATCCTTATTATGGAATTGATTGAGAAATTTAGTTCATTAAATATGATTTTTATTCATATATTTTATAGAAAAAGTATCATATATGGAAAAATATGATGACACCCTATCTTCACTTATTTTTCCTACAATTTATAGATGCTCCTACCATGAGATTTCCCCCAATATAAAAAAATGATCTCATGACTTTTTCTGATAATAGGAACATAAATATTTATGAAAAGTAAATAAATTTTTTTCTTTTTTCTCTATCAAATAAATTTTACGTAGAGGTTATGGTTCTCCAAATTTCTAAATAAACATCGGATAAACAAAAACAGAATATTTTAAGGGAATTTGAAAGTAGATAAGAAAATATTTAGATATGGAGGAGTAAATTTAAATATGTGAAAATGATTTTTGAAGAAAATATTGATTATAATTTCAAAATAGTAAATGATATCTTAAAAAATACTTAAGGCTTTGGATAAAAACAAAAAGTATCTACTATTGTCAAAAAACTTAATGAGGAACTTTACAATCTGGTTTGATCCTAAAATGTATGCATTAAAAATAGAAAAGACTTAAACATTTAATAATTACATAATTTTCCTATTGCATATGAGATAAAGAAATCTACTTTATTCAAGAAGAAGATCAAGGTCATGGTGTATTTTGAAACCATGATAAAACTCAAACTCGAGGAAGAATCAGATGATAACTAATTAAATTATGAAGAATAATAATAAATAGATAAAATATAAGAGAATTATAAAATTTTAATCAAGGAATATTAGAAAAGGTGAAGGAAAGAACAAAGGATAACTCCTACTAAAATGTTTCATATTAGGTGGAATTAGAAATTTTTCAATTCATTATCCAAAAAAAGAAAAATAGTAAGTATGAGGATGATGAGAATGATTAATGTCTATAGAAAATGTAAAGAATATTACATGAAAATTTTAATTAAATATAAAAATAAAGATTGTGTTGAGAAAAATAAGCACCTTAATAGGGGAATAAATATATTGAAGAAGGAAAAGGAAAATAATAATGAATTTAAAGATGAATTCTCCAATATAGAGTATAGAAAAATTTATGGGAGTAAGAATCTCAAGTTAAAGGTTTGGAATCTTGAAAAAATGGTGAAAAAATTGGTGAAAAACTAGATATCAATGAATACAAGTTAAATAATTAATATTTAAAGTTTATTGATGTCAAAAATTCTTTGAGGGATATTAGAGAGGATTTGAATAAATTAGTGTATGTTACAGTTGAATCTTCTCAAGATACTAATAATATTTTCCCAAAAATAGAGGTCAAATATTATCGTGATAATTATTAAAATAAATATTTTATTTCTAAAAGTGTTGATTCTAATGAAAACATTGGAAACTTTTGAGCTAATATTAGTAATATAGAATCACCTTCTATAACAAAGGGATGTGTGTACCCTTCCATAATAACTAACTCCATAATACATGTGGAAGTAAATTATCTGGTCGTACAATTACAATAGTTTTCTAGACATATTTTTTATCAATTGGAAGATCAAAATTCATAGGTTACTACTGGTATTGTTGAATTATTTGGTAAAAACCCTACTAATTCCAGTATAACATGTCATAAAATTATATAATTATTGAATTTAGAGGGATAAATATTGAAGGAAATGGAAGCTATTATGATAATATGAGGAATAAATCAGATAATAAAACATTTATGAAGAAAGTATCATCATGTCAATATAACCAAAATAGGTTCCATTTATTAGAATAAATAAGTTGAGTATATAACCAACATGTTCACTATTATAATGAGTATGAAAACAATTCCTGGATTGATTTCCTATAGTGAAAAAATAATGTGAATTATAAAAATTAAGAATAAAGAAAAATCTCAGATTATGCATGTTTATTCAAAGGCTAACAAGAAAGACATACCATGGATTCTTGATAGTGGTTGTTCCTATCTTATTATTGGTGATTAAATGATATTAAAAAAAAATTGAATATTATAGGGGTAGTGAACTTTATTAATGATATTTATTTAAAATTCAATGGTACTAGAACTACCAAAATAGAATATCGAAATATAAAATCAAAAAATGTTCTCTTTTTTTGAAAGTATTAAACAAAATTATATAGTGAGATTTATTCATTAATATGGGAAAAAATTTATCATCAATAATAATTCATGCATCAGAATGTTTTTGAAATATTTAATAATTATAACTATGGTAGAAATAACATGTGGTAATCTATTTGAAATTGGTGATTATAATAATTCTTATTACTTGATCACCAAGTGAATTTTTTATTTTTCATGGAAGTCTTTTACATCTTAATTAAAGAAGATTAAATATATTTTTAAATAATGAATTGTTGAGAGAAATTTTTTATTTTAATAGAGAAAAACAATTGTGATACTTTTCAAAAATGAAAGTTTTCGGTGGGGAGATTTATTCCACTAGGTTACTTGTGCTAATTAAATATGACTTTTATGGGCCTATTATAGAAGGATATATAGATTTTATATGCACTCTATCAATTTTATTTATTATTTCACCCAAAGTACCAATATAATGTTCCCAAATCATAATTATGAAGTCATCAAAATGTTCAAATTTTCAAAAGTTACTTTGAAAGAGAGTTGGGAGTCTATATAATAATTTTATGATCCTATAATTCTTGAGAGTTAAGTTTCAATGATTTTGAAAATTTTATAACAAATAAAATAATTAAACACCAATACATTTATCCCAATACTCCCCAAAAAATTGATTTTTAGAGAGAAATAAAAGAATCTTAGTTGAGATGGGAAGAACAATACTCGCTGAATATAAACTCTCAAAATTATTCTAGAGTGAAGTAGTGTTTATATTTATTAGTATTAAAAATAAATTATTATTTATACCTAATTAAAAAATTAATACATATGGTATGTAGTAAAAAAATAATACATTATTAAAATAAATAAATTTTTTTGGTAGTCCATATTTCATGAACATCAAAAAACAAATCTAGGAAAATTTTAGGAGAGGGATGAGGAAGTGGTCTTATTGGGATACTTATCCAATTAGAGAGGTTATAGATACTAGAATAAAAGAATTAAAAAGCTGGTGTATTTATATAATGTGAAAATTATTTAAAATAAACCTAACTTGGATGTAGTAAATAAATAAAATTTTAAAAACACTTAAGCTGATGGATTAATGATTTCTGGTAGAAAAGATGAAGTAGACACATGAAATAACGGATTGGAAATTGGTTTTGACTTTGATCAAACCAGTGATGAGTATGAAGATATTAGAGATGATAAATTGAAGTATTATATTATTAAAAATAATTTTTAATCAAAAATTATAATTACCAGTCCGGAAGCTCAAGTAAAAACTAGAATAAGGCTGAGAGATGAAAATCAAAATGATCTTAGTTCATAGCTCGAACCATAACCAGTTGTAATATCTTTAGAGAATAAGGAGTGATAAAAATATATTGATTAATAGATATATAATGTTGAGGAAATTTACATCTAGGATATTTTTCGTAACCTAGAAGAAAATAATGTTGTAGGAACCAAGTGGGTGTTTAGAATTAAACTCAATGGAAAAGGTGAGATCTCATGGAACAAGGCTAGTAATATTTTCTAAGCATATTTTTATGTGGAAGGTGTATGTTTTAAAGAATGTTTTTATCATTTATAATACTAGAATATATCAAAATGTATATTGTAGTTACAACTCATGAGAACTATACAGTTTATTAGATGAATGTGAACTCTTCCTTCTTAAATGAAGGTTGTAAAGAAGAAGTTTTTATTAAGTAGCCTAAAGTCTTCAAAGTTAATAATGATAGAAGACTAGTGTGTAAATTATACAAATGTTTTCATGAGTTAAAACTAGATCGAAGAACTTTTTACTCCATTCTGGATTACTTCTTGAATCAATTAAACTTTTCTAAAGGAAAAGTTGAGAAAAACTTATAATTGAAATAGATAAACATAGATGCTCTAATTGTTATAGTTTTTGATGATGAAATAATGCTTAAAGGTTATAAGGATTATATTTTTTAGGGATTTTCCAAAATCATGAATATGTATTTTGAGATTTCAATTCTAGGATATATGAGATACTTTATAGGATTACAAGTTTCAAAGAAATATAACCACATCTTCTTATCCTAAGAAAAATATACCTACGAATTGTTAAAGAAAGTTTTCACGAAATATTATAAGAAAGTATAAAAACTAATTGAATTTAGTATGATAACGAATAAATATAAATTAGGAAATAATAAAAATCATAAGTAATAAAAAATATTATTGGATTATTTTTTATCTTACAATAACAAATCTAGATAATATTATTCCATAGTGTTCTATGCGGTTAAAGTGGCCCAATGATAATGTTCTATAAGATTCCATTAGTGAATCATTATTTCTTAGTATATGAAAGATATATTTTAATATTTATCTTTATTTTTTTAGGTAGTATATTCTTTTAGTAATTTTGGTGCCACCTCACTCTCCTTCAAGTGAGGAAGGACCAACTTTCTAGTATAGATTATAGAATTTTGTGTGAACAGATATTCTCAAGTGAGTGAACTAGGAATTTTATTATAAGGTCGTTGGGTATTTTATCCCATTATAGGATGAGATATTTTTCCAATGAGGTTCATTCAAGGTTCTATAATGGGAAATTTTGAACTAAGGCCCCCTAGTTTGGTATGAGACCCTGGTAGAGTACATCTGACCAACCATTGAAGTCTCTCAGGTAGTGAATCTACTTATGTTGTCAATAATTATACTCTTAGTGTTACAAACTAGTTAATTTTAATATTAAATAATTTTAATGAATTATTAATATTAAATAATAAAATTTTATAGTGATATTTATTTAAAAAAATATTAAGTAATTTTTCAATCAAAAATGAAATAGTTTTATTCTTACTAAATTTTTTTAATAGTATTATATTTTAAAAAAAATTAATCTCAAAATTTTTAAATTTTAATTTGTAAAATTATATAATTTTTTACATCATCATTTCTAAATTACCTTAGAGATAAGTTTTGATAATTTTTTGAAAATGTTGATTTTTGGGTGAATAGTTAAAAATATCATTTTTTAAGAAAACTATATTTTATTTTCATGTATTGAAAAATTAAAATTATATTTTTCATTAGTTTTAAATTTTAATTAGATAATTTTGATTAAGAATAATGTAATAAATTTTATTAGAATCAATATTACACTTTATTTTGTTATAAAAACATTTTTATACTTAAAAATACATTTTTTTGGAAAATCATTTTTTTCATATTTTGAAGGTTTATTTTAAAATTAATTTATAACACTTATAGAAATTGAATTTGATAAAATATATTTCATATATGGAATCATAATTTCAAAATTTTTTAATGAGACCAATTTCAAATTTGGTTCTTAATAATAATAACTTTACTAAAAAGTTCACTTACCACTGTAAGATATAAAATGGGTTAAAGAGGTTAAAAATAAAATGATAAGGGTTAAAATGACATATAAACTTGTCTAAATCCTATATAATGGTCATATTTAGACACTATATCTTATATTATTCTAATATTATTCATTTTGGATCGATATTTCTTGATTAATACATTAATATATTCTAATCTTTTGAAACATTCCAAGTGTTTCTTATTTCTCACTTATAAGAGGACTCCCCCTCTCCAATATTATCCCAAATTTAAGAGCCTATTATATCCAAAAATACCTTCCCAAATATTTTATTAACATCCATACCCATGTCTTAGAGGGAATGTTTTATAATAATACCATTCTTGGAAGGTTTTATGTTTAAACCTAAAGAGATTGTTTGAAGAAGGGGATAGTTCTTAAGCAATTGTTTTATTTTTTTTCTTATTTTACCTCATTCAAAACTACCCTAAAAATATAGATATAAAATAATTATTATCACCCATATAATTAAATTTTATATTGATTATGGTGTAACCCTTTGTTGGTCTCCTTCTCAATTAAATGGGAAATTGAACCATCGTTCTTTCATATGTGCGGACTGAAGCCTTAATAACCTATGTAATTCATCTTCCAACACCACCAGAAATGGATGGTTATAATAATAGATATAATTTTTATATATTATATTCATGAGATAATTTTCATTCTATAAATATAATATATCATATATTTTCATAAATTTGTATCCCTTGAATAATGAAAATGCCATTCTTGCATACACGTGTATTACCACTTCCACAATATATTTGGATTCATTGTTCATCAATGCCTCACATTGATGGTATATATAAGTATATATAGAGAATAAATATTATATTTATTATATAAAATATATTATAAAATTATAAAATTATATTTACCTTATTTCTCTCATGTTTATTGAAAAATGGATATGTTACCCGTGCATACGTACGAACTATTCTCTCCATGTTGTAGCGTAATTCGTTATTCATAACCACAATGCTTGGTTGGTTATAAAAATATAATTAATGAATAAAATGATAATTATACCACTATTAATTTTATATAAATTATATTATCATTATCTATTTGACCATATTTTACCTACCAAATTCATTTTAGATATATGAGCTGATTATCATTAGAACATCCAATATGAATTTAATTGATTAATTATTGAATATTAAATGGATAAAAGAGGAATAAAAGGAATAAAAAGCTTTAAAATTTTAACTAGGAAAGTAAATAATTAACATATCATTATTATTTAGATATATTAATATCATATGTGATGAGTCAAATGTGAGGTAAGTGACACATTGACTTACAACCTCATTTTAAATGTTTTAAATATTTACTTTTTAAATATTTTTCTCTCAATATATATATTCTTAAAAGTATTTTTTTTGAATTTTTATATAGAAATATATTAATTATAAAAGAAATTTTATATTTGTATTGAATTTTCTTTGGAAGTTTTTCAAATGTAATATTTTTAAATATTTTTTAAAGAACATTTTGAATTTATTTAAAAAGCTAAAAGGAATGTTCTATTTTAATGTCACATGTATGATTTTATTTGGAGGTATTTATTTTATTTATCATGGTATTACATTTTTAACTTGGGTTCCCCTGACATTTTTTGGTGAAAAAATGGTGAATTTGGGATTGATAGTGGGTGGCGCACAGTTGAAGCATGATTAGGGGAAACTGTTAACCCATACCCAGGAAATTGTGTAGCCAAGTTCCATTTTTGATAGTGTAAACTGAAAGGAGCTGTCGTGGGAGCCCTCAAATGATTAATGGTTTTTGGGGTACTTAGGTGCAGTAGAGTGGCTGACCAAGGTCATCTCTCAAATGAGGATGTAAATTTAAAAACCTATTAAAGGTATTTTGAAAATAAAATAAAAGGAAGTAATAATAATAATTAAAATGATAGAGTTTATTTATCATTTATAAATCTAGAAGAATTTTGGGGGGAGGATATTGCATTTTTTGTTTTTAATTTTGAAATGAAGTTCGATTAAAAATATGCAATAAGAAAATGTTTTTTTTTAATATTTTAAAAGGCATAATCGATCAAACTCTACCTCTTCAATTATTTATTAATCATTACCATTTAAATTCATATCCACTTAATTATGATATCTTAATTTTTTAAATCTCGAACCCTACGAGAATTAACTCTACAACCAAGATGAAGTGAATTTAACCAAAGGCTAACTTTAGAACATGCAATCACAACACCATGCTTTGATTGATGTTCTAAGTCTAGCTTATGGTCAGTGGTAAATTACAGCACATATCCTCTCTGTAAATTATAATTAATTGAGTTTAGGGATTATATTTGAACCCTAAAAGTTGATCTGATGTGGTTTTGAATTACCAATTAAGTAAGTGCTATCACAATTCACACAATTCTCGACCTCGCGTGATTTGTGTTTGTTGTTCAATTGATTTATTAGTTTTATTTAAAATAAAAACTCAATTAATATATCATATTATGTGAATTAAATTATCTTGTTGATTTAAAATAAATGAATGAATAAGGTAAGAGATATATCTATTACTAAAAATAACTACTCTTCCATGGGTGGTGTAATCATTGTAGAAGTGAATTGCATTTGCAATGGTTTATAATGGGTATAACCCAATAACGCTTATACTCAATAATTTCAGCTCAAATAGATATATAAATGAAGAATAAAATTGGAAAAAATAAAATAAATGGAAGATAAAATAAGAAGCTTATTGAAAGAACAAACACATTACAACAAAGAAGAGGAAGAGGATATAATTTTGGAGGATATCCTAGCTTGAAAGTTTCCCTCCTTAAATGGTTAATTGAAATGGAAAAGAACCAATTCACCCCTACTCCCAATCCTCTAAGTCACATCTAACTCCTTCAAAATAATAAAAATACCAATTTTAAGAGTGTAGGGGAAGCAAGGTTGCAAGTGGTTTCTAGTGTGAATGGGGAAATTCGTCCAAATATTTTAATCCAACTTGAACCGCCAATTTGGATACAAAACGCATGAATCATCTCTCCTTGCAGACAGATGGCACATGTGAAAATTAAACCTTGAACTCCTCCAAAAATTTGGGCCTAATCCAAGCACAAATGAATAGGTTATGGACCAAATATAGAACCCATGTCCATTTTGGTGAGTCCATCCCAACTTTGACTTCATAGCCCATTTCCACCAACCAAATGCATGATTTAGATCCCATATCCAAAATCAAAGTTGTGTCCCATTAATTAACAAACATATTTAAAAACAATTAAGTTCAAATAATATATATAAAAATATTTATGTTCGAAATTGTACAGTGAATTCTAAAGGGTAAAACTTGAATTGTCATCAAAACTCCAATTGAATGATCTAATCCCCAATATTTCATAAATGAACACATTTACCACAATGTGAGGAAATTATATAATTTGTTATCAATAAAATATTCAATAAAATATTCAATAAAAATTTGTTTTATCAACTCCCCCACACTTACCCTTTTGCACTCTTGGGAAAAACCTCGTATCACGTATTCCGAAGAATTGTGAAAAATAAACATCGATATCAAATCAAAACAAATTTTAAAACACATAACCTTGAGATACAAAAATTCCACACCAATAAACAAAAGATATCATGCATCATAAAAAACTATTTATTTAAATTTCTCCAATTATACCATTCAATATATTTCCACTGCATTTATCCTCACATGAACACAAAACACTTACCTCATGTTAATTTTATCATATCACACAAATGTCACTTTTTAGCAATGTATTTCTCATCCAAACTCATAAAAGGGTCACCATAGGATTGATAAATTCCTACAACACCACCCGATCTAAGTTATGGGCATATTTATATCATGAGGACTTTTCAGGGTTGTTCTGTGGCTTTCAGTGGGTAGGATTTAGATGTGAAAAATTTTGAGATTGAATGAGGATGGATTGACACTTTTTGAAGAAAATTAGCATTAATCTAATTTTAATTTAAATATAGTCTCCTCCTCAATCCCCATAGCATCAATTCATCTTCATCTTCATGAAAAATAAAGGAATGTCCACACCATTCAACATTTCAGTAATAAAAATTTCAATCTTCTAAAAACATGATTTTCTTGAAAGCTCCAGATAGGCACAAAATTCTCCCATTATTTGAAGCAATAGAAAAGGAACATTTTCCCTTATCATGAAAGCTCCATAAAAGAAAAAACATTCAATATAATGATTTTCTTTAGTAGAAAACACATCTATTCCGAATTTAATTTTCCACCCAATGTATCACAAAATGTGGTAGCACAACACAAGACAGTTTCCCCCACACTTAAGTTCAACTAGATTATGCAATTTCACTTCAATAGAGGGTTGGATAGGGATAATTTTCTTGTAATATAGAAAACCTAATAGGTTGTTCATGGATTCTAGGAGATACAAGGATTAAATATTCAAGGTATGGCATTATAGAAAATGATTCTTTGAAATAGGGGATTTAATATCAAACAAATGCCTCAATCACTTAAAACATAAGTACCTCAAAAAATCAAGTTTTGATAGAAATAAATCAAAATATGGTTAAATCAATCATCATTTGGTTCTGTCAAGATATTAGGTGAATGTAAAGAATACGAAAATAATGGTTCAGAATCCTCACAGGAAAGTGATTTCAAATATAAAGACCGTGAGATGTAGCGTGGGATTCAAAATTCAGAATACTTCCTATGAAATTACTAAAGATTTGAACTTCAAAAAATTCTATTTTCATCATTTATTTAATCTTGGTTTCATGGGATAAATTTTTTCACTCATTGATATGAATTTCAAAATGGTGATGAAAATCATTTCAGCTCAAAAGTTTCAACAACACACAAAAAATTTGAAAAACACACATTTTTTTTAAAAATCATTGAAAAATAGGAAAACAATTGAAATTACTAAACTAAAAGTTCCCCTCCACCAAACTTAAAATAAATCATTTTCCACAATGTAAACCCATGTGATGATATATGCACGTGAAATTTATAATTTTAAATAGGATAAAAAATAAAAAAGCGAAAGGGTTAGGAACCACCTGATATGATCAAGTGACGATGGGGTCATGTAGTGTGATGAAATCCACTACATCGGTAGGAAGTACCTCAATGTATCTCTTCAAACATTTCTCATTGACTTTAAAGCTCCTTCCAGTGTCCACTAGTGTGATTTTCACTCCGCCATAAGGAAAAACATTGGTCACAACATAAAGACCTAACCACCTGGAATGTAACTTACCAGACATCAGCTTTAGTTGTGAACTATAGATCCAGACTTTCTCTCCAACATGAAATTATATTTTTTGGATCATTTTGTCATGAGATATTTTTGATATTTTTTTAAATCTTTGATTTCTCATATGAAGACAATCAAATCTCCTCAAGCTCTTAAATTTGCAGCTTCCTTTCGATTCTAGCTTGGTCCAAATCCCTGTTACATTTCTTTATATCTTAATAAGATCAATGCTCAACATCCATGGGGAGATGACACACTTTCCCAAAAACAATTCAAAATTGGGACATTCCAATTGGTGTCTTGTATGCTACCCAATAAACCTAGAATGCGTCGTCCAAGCGCTTGCTCCATTCCTTCCTATTCGGCTGCACAGTTTTCTCTGAAATTGTTTCAACACCCAATCTAAAACCTCAGCTGAGAATTTTTTTTGGGTGGAATGTTGTTGATGTTTTGTGTGTCACCCCATACTTCTGAATAAGGGAAGCCAAATTATGATTGCAAAAGTGTGTCTCTTGGTCACTGATAATGGACTTCGGTACTCCAAACCTGCAAAAAATAATTTCTTTGACAAAGTCCATAACAACATGAGATTCATCAATCCTTGTGGCCTTAGCCTCCATCCATTTTCTCACATAATCAACACCAACTGAAATATACAAAAAACCAAAATAACTAGGAAAAGGACCCTTAAAATCAATTCCCCATACCTCAAAAATCTCACAGAATACTATGGGATGTTGGGGCATCTCGTGTGTCCTAGAAATATTACCAGTGTGCTGGAAATTTGAGCATGACTTAAAAAATACATGAGCATCATGGAATAAACTAGTAGAATACAATCCAGATTCCAAAACATTCCTAGGTATTTATTGGGGTCCAAAGTTTCCTCCACTAGAAAGTGTATCACAGAATTGAAGAACAGACTCAAACTCATTATCAGGAACACACATCTTAATAACATTGTTACTACACAAGTTCCATGAGTAGGGATAATCCCACAAATAAAATATCGACTCACACTTTAACTATTGGACTTGATGTTTCTTTAAATTATCAGTAATTACAGAGGCAACAAGGTCGTTAACTAAATCAGTATACCAAGGATGCATACGTCAGATGGAATAAACATGCTCATCGAGGAAAGTGTCTCAAAGTGGTACCTAGTCCAAGGTGGCATCCTCTTGTGTGTGAGTAAGCCTACACATGTGGTCTCTGACCAAGTTTTTTGTCCCCTTCTTATCCTTTTTGTCAATATTGAATTCTTGAAGAAGGAGTATCTATCAGATAAGTCTGGGCTTTGTGTCTGGATTCTTCAAGAGGTACCTCAAAGTTGCATGGTAAGAAAAAAAAACTATTTTAGAGCCCAATAAATATGAAAGAAATTTATCTAAAGAAAATATTATAGAAATAAAATCCTTTTCTATGGTTGTGTAGTTTGATTGGGCTAAATCAAATGTCCTCAAAGCATAGGCAATCACATGTAAACATCCCTCCACCCTCTGAGATAAGACAGATCCAAATACAAAGTTGGAGGCATCACACATAAGCTCAAAAGTAATCTCCCACTGTGGGGGCTGTATGATCGGTGGAGTGGTCAGACACTTCTTAATCTCATCAAAGTAAGTCCTGCAAGAATCCTCAAACACAAAATCATAATCCTTTTAAAGTAATTGTTACATAGGAAGATAAATATTACTAATATCTTTTATAAAGTGTCGATAAAATCCTATATGACCTTGGAAAGATCTAACATCATGCACACATGAAGGATATGGTAAGGATGAAATAGTATCTACCTTAGATCTATAAACCTCTATTCCATGTTTTGACACTACAATCCCTAAGACAATGCCATACTCTACCATGAAATGACACTTTTCAAAGTTCAATACCGGATTCTTCTTAATACAATGATTCAACACATTTCCCAAACTACTTATAAATTCATCAAATGATGATCCATATTCTATAAAATCATCCCTAAATACCTCCATGTATGCCTCAATAAAATCAGAAAGAATACTCACCATGCATCTCTCAAAGGTACCTGGGGCATTGCAATGTCCAAATGGCGTCCTTTGTTATGAAAGCGTACTAAATGGACAAGTGAATGTTGTCTTCTTCTAATCCTTTAGAGAAATTAGAACCTGAAAATATCCTAAAAATCCATCCATGAAACAACGATGTGTCTTCCCAGCTAGTCTCTCAAGCATCTGATCAATAAATAGAAGGGGGAAATGGTCCATGTGAGAAGATTGATTTAGTTTCCTATAATCAATACACACATGCCAAATATTTTGTAACTTTATTGGTATTAACTAATATTTATCATTTTTAATAATAGTAACACCATTTTTTTAGGCATAACATTAATAGGACTCACCCACTAAGAATCAGAAATGGGATAGATTATACTTTCCTTGAGAATTTTTTTAACTTCTTTTTTAACAACCTCCAAAAGCATGGGACTGGGTCTCCTTTATGGCTGCCTAGCCGGTTTAGTCCCATCCTCAAAAATAATCCTAACCATGAAAATGTAGGTTCTAATACCTGATATATCAGACAAGGTCCATCTGATTACCCTGATGTTCTGCCTCCAAATATTCCAAAGTTTTTCTTCATGTTCAAAAGGGATATTGTTATTAATTGTTACAGGTAATTTCTCACTAATCAACAATTATGAGTATTTGAGATTTGATGGAAATTTCGTGAGTTCTAGTGTAGAGGGTGGTGTATGGATGGAGAAATTGAAGGAACTGAAATATGTGCACAATGAACATCAGTTTCTGAATATACATCATTAAAATCAGAGAATAAAGCATCGAATCCATTCGCACACTCAACATCCATGTCATAATTAGAGTTCACATTGTCAAAATTAGAATAGGAATCCATTTAAAAATCAAATATAAGAGAGTTTTGTACATTATAAACAGGTGTGGAAGTACTCTTAGACATCAAACTAGAACCAATAATCATAATCTCTCTAAGCATAGGGAAATAAAATTCCATGGGTTTTTTATTTGGTGGTTCAAAATGAGAGGTAAAAAATGCAGAATGGTCCTCTGAAGGGTACTTCATGGATTCCATAACATAAAATATTACAACTTCATCTCCAAATTCCATGGAATGTGTACCCTCATAAACATTTATGATAGTTTTTATAGTTTTGAGGAAGGGTCTACCTAAGATAATGGGAGAATTATAACTTACTCGATCACCCTCCATTTTAAGTATGTAGAAATATTCTGGAAAGATCATGTCTCTTACAATAACATGTACATCCTCAAGGACACCCACTGGATATATTGTAGCTATATTCGCCAACTCCACTACTAATATCATTGGCTACAACTCACCAACCTATAAAGAGGAGAATATAGAGTGAGGCATCACATTTATGGAAGCTCCCAAATCACAAAGAGCATCAGAAAAGTGCAACTCCCCTATGGTTCATGGGATAATTAATGTCGATAGATCCTTTCACTTTATGGGAATTGATAGAGTTAGTGTAATGAGTGATGACACATTCCTTACAATATTGATCATTTAATTTACCTTGAGCCCTCTTTGATTGGTACAAAGTTATTTTCTGAATTTTGGCATTCCTAGGTATTTGTTTAATGGATTCAAGTAAAGGTATGTTGATCTCCACATGCTAAAATGTGTCCAAAACTAGGTTTTTCATCGCCTCTGCAACCATTTTCATGGATTAAATAACCCTGTTTGTAAAGGTCAGGGGTTTAGTAGGAACAAAATCAATATTTTTCTTACTTTTATCTTTATTCTTTGGTTTATCTTCAGCTGGCCTTGAATGGATCTTCTTTGGAGTTGAGGTGAATCTCGTTGTAACGATAGGTGCATATGTATTAGTTGTTTTCTTACCACTTCTCAATGTGAGGGAACTAACATTCCCCTTGGGATTTGGAGTAGGTTGGGAAGGAAAATTTCTAGAGTTCTTACTTACCATTTCATGGAGGGCAGTGTCAATCTGGCTCATTTCTATCTTTAACTACCTTAGCTCCAATCCTTGATAATTAATCTCATTCAGTTGATTAAGAAAAAATTGTTTCAAATGGTCATGAATGTTAGAATCTACCTTGGTTTGGAGATTCCCTTGTTGTTGACTTGTTGATTCTTGAGATTCAAATCACCTTTGGGGTTATTGGAAACCATGTTGGTAAAATGGAGGCCACTAGATGTTTTGTTGAAAGGGGGGCCTTTGTTGTTTTCTAGAGGAATAACTCATGTCTGATTGATCCTTTCACCCTTGGTTGTATGATGGTTCAAAGGAATCAAACTTCTTTTGGGGATATGGTTGTTGTTATTTCTGATATGGTCTCCCAGGGAATATCATTGCCCAATCCTCTAACTCTTGTAACTGGGGGAAATAGTCAGTTGGGTGGTATGTTTCAGTGCAAATGCCACTTAGCCTTAAAGGAGGGGGTTGGGATGCCTTTTGTGCCAAATCAATCTGCCACACCATAGTAGTCAATTATTCTAACTTAGTATCAATCCTAGGATTTTCAAGAGAGGAAGGACTTACCTTATGTACTCCTCTAACATGTGGTGTACCTTGATCGCCAAATTGTTGGCAATTTTGTGTCATCTTTTTGATCAAAGTACATGTAGCTACTGATGTTTTGTCGACCAATGCTCCTCCAGCCGCGGCAGCCACCATGCTCCTCTCCATGTATGTGAGTCCTTCATAGAAGTATTGGATGAGTAGTTCCTCACTGATTTAGTGATGTAGGCATCTTGCACACAACTTATTGAATCTATTCCATTACTCATACATTGAATCCCCTTGGTCTTGCTTGATCCCCAAGACCTCCTTTCAAGTGGATGTGGTCTTTAATGCAGGAAAAAATCTCTGCCAGAAAAGATGTTTCAAATCGTTCTAACAAGTTACATCTTCATGTTTTAAATAATACATCCAACCTTTCGCAGCTCTATCAAGTGAAAATGGGAATGCTCTTAGTTTGATATGATATTCAGAAACATTTATTGGTTTTATGGTTGATAAAACCACATTAAATTATTTAAAATGTATATTTGGATCCTCACCAGACATGAAACATTGGAAGGAGATGAATTAACACAGATTTCAGTTCAAAGTCTGATTCGAGGTTTTGGTATGCAATGCAGTTTGGTTGATAGAAAATATAAGGTACAATCAATTCTCAAATGGTTCTATTAAGTTCAATTCCATTATTTTCAGCCATTGGTTATTGTTTTATGTTTGAATTTGAATTTCTTCCAATTTCAATGTCCTGGGAGTGGAGTAATTCTTCAACTGGAAGAATGTTGAAACTTCTCATAGACTAAGAATGTCTTATTCGATCCCGAAGGCTACGTTCAATCTCATGGTCAAGATCTAAATGATCCTCAAGATTAGTTCATGTCATAAATCAAATAAAAAATAAAAGAAGGAATGTGGACCACAGTAAAATAAAATTGAGAATTCTGAATTGATGGTCCCAAAAGAATAAAAAGAAAATAAAATAAGAAAAAGAAAAAATCAGATTGGGTAAAGAAGAAAGAAATAAGAGAAGAAGAAAATAAAATGAAAAATAAAATAAATACCTCTAATTGGTTGAAATAATTACTTTCCTCCCCAAAAACGGAGTCAATTTTAAGGGTGCTATCGTGGTCACCGTCAAATTATTAACAGTTTTTGGGGTACCTAGGTGCAGTAGAGTGGGTGACCAAGTTCTTCACTCAAAGGAGGAAGTAAATTTAACAACATATTAAAGTTATTTAAAGAATAAAATAAAATGAAATAAGAATACTAAATAAAAGGATGAAGTTTTTTTATCATTTATTAATCTATAATAAGTTTTCTGGAAAAAGATTGCATTTTTTGGTTTTTAATTTTGAAATGAAATTTGATTAAAAAGACACAACAAGAAGATGTTTTTTGAGAAAATATTTTAAAAGGCATAATAAATCTGACTCTACCTATTCAATAATTTATTAATCATTGTAATTTAAATTAGTACCCACTTAATTATGATCCCTTAATTTTTTAAATCCCAAACCCTATGAGAATTAACTTTACCACCAAGATAAAGTGAATTTATCCATAAGCTAACTACGGAACATGGAATCATAGCACTCTACATTGATTGATGTTATAAGGTTAGATTATGGATAGTAGTAAATTAAGACACATATATTCTCTAGAAATTATAATTAATTAATTTTAGGGATTATATTTTAACACTACAAATTGATCCCATGTGGTTTTGAATTACCAATTAAGTTCACGCTCTCACAATTCACACAATTCTCGACCTTGTGTGATTTGTGTTTATTGTTCAATTGATTGATTAGTTTCATTTAAATTAAAAACCCTATTAATATATCATATTATGTGAATTAAATTAGATCATTATTTCGAAATAAATGATTGAAGAATGTAAGAGTTAGATCGATTACTAAAAAGAACTACTCTTCGATGGGTGGTGTAAACATCATAGAACCGAATTGCATTTGCAATGATTTATAATGGGTATAACCCAATAATGCTTCTACTCAATAATTTAATCCCAAATAGGAATATAAAATAAGAATTTTATTGAAAGAAAAAAAACATTACAACAAAGAAGAGGAAGAGAAGAGCATTTTTGTGGATATCCTAGCTTGAAAGTTTCCCTCCTCCAATGGTCAACTTAAATGGAAAATAACCACTTAAACTCATCTCCCAATCCTTTAAGTCATGTCAATATCCTTCAAAATGATAAAAATACCAATTTATTGAGTGGAGTGGAGGCTAGATTATAAGTGGTTTCAAGCATGAATGGGGAAATTCTGTCAAATATTTTAATCCAATTTGAACTACCCACTTGATTACCAAAATGCATGAATCATCTATCCTTACAGAAGGATTATTTGTGTTAAAATTAAACCTAGATCTCGTCCCAAAATATCAGCCTAATCCAAGTACAAATTTAGAGGTTATGTCCCAAATACAAAACCCATTTCCATTCTGCCGAGTCCAGTACAACTTTGAATTCATGGACCATTTGCACTAAAAAAATGCTTGATTTTTCTCTGATGGCCTAAATGAAAGTTGTAACCCATTAAGTCTATAACATATTTTAAAACTTATAAGTTCAAATAATACATATAAAAATATTTATGTTCGAAATTCTACAATTCATTTTATAGAGAAAAACTGAAATTTACATCAAATTTCCAAATGAATGATCTAATCTCAAATATTTCATAAATGAACACATTTACCAAAATGTGAAGAAATTATATAATTTATTATCAATAAAATATTCAATAAAAATTTGTCTTATAATTGACCACACATTTGGCACAGGGTCTATCAGAACTTGCTGAACAATTAAGAAGCTGGTCCCTTTTGGATAGTGAGGGGTACATGATTGCCGTACAGTTTGAAAACAAATTTCAGAAAACCTTGAGGCATGTCTATGTCCTTAAAAAGTGAAAAATTACCTTTCAACCCTCTTTTATTTTAACCCTAATTATCCTCCCATCTATACCATTTATAATTTTATGCCATTGGATTTCCCTCCAAGATTCTATTGACCTATTTAGCATCATTTCATGGGTTCTTTTTACACTAGTTCTTCAATAAAACATCAAGAAATCCTCTTTTCCCATGATTTATTCCTCTTCTAGGGTTTTCTTCCCTCTCTATTGATTTTATATTTTCCATTATATTTTTTAACCTAGCTAGGGTTTGGTCATGTGTTATTGGTGAATCTATTGAAGTTTTTTCTTCAATATTTCCTTTTTAGTGTCTTGTGGTGGTGTGGTTGTGGTTACCCACCTATTTTCTGATGATTTCTAGTGTGAGGTAAGTGGTTACATGATTTTAAATTATTAGATGAATTTGATATACTTTCTTTGTTTAGTAATTACGTTTTATAAATTTTTTGTGGTGTGAAACACGTTTTGGGAATGGTTTGGAATCCATATGTGATGGATGTTTGTTTTTGAAAAGAAATTAGTTTTATTTCATGTTTTATACATTTTAGTGTTTCATGAACATGTTCTATGCCTTATGTGAAATTCATGAAATGTGTTTTCAAAGAGGTTTAAAGGTTTAAATATGTTGAAGTTTATTGTAAAATTAAAATAGGTTTTTTATATATTGGATTATTTATGAAGAACCATAAATATTTCTTTGAATTATGAAGCATGTTATATAAATGGATTTCTTATAAAAAAGATTTTGAAGGGGATTTTGCATCAGTAATGGTTGGATCCCTTGTGTGTTTTTCTTATGGTGTTTCCAAATGGTTTTCATAAATTGGTCAAGTGGTAAAAATTGTATTTTTAAATGGATTTGGTGTGATTAAAATGAAAAATTGTTTTTTCATTGAAAATAGTGGTTTTTGTATTAGATTTTTACCATTAGATCAATGTCTAAATGTGAAAATGGTGATTCCCTTTTTTTCTTATGATTCTGGGTATGTGTATATGAAGTATTTATTTGTGTGATATGTGAAATGGGAATTGATAAAAAAAAGTTAATCTCAGGTATATAGGTGGGAGAACTAGAATTTGTATGATAGTTTATTTGGAAGTGGATGAGTCCCAGATTTATCAAGTAGGATTGACGATTACAAAAATAAATAAACTTGTAATATGATAGGATACCACTAGAACAAGGTATGTGTTTCACTATAGTGGATCGTGCATGGGAACTCAATTTTGGAGACCACTGGACCTTGGGATACATTCCCCTATAGTTGGTCGTTCATGAGGACGATGTTGGCTGTTTAGTGGAGGATTTTGATGACCAAGATATGAGGTTTCTAGAGTCCAATTAGATCTAGTCACCTTTAAGGATTTACCCATGGTTTTCTCTTATGACATGATGCTTATGTGATGTGGTTCTAGTCATCGGTATATGTTAGACCATGTGTACATTTTTATTTCAAGAATTATTATTTGATAAATATTTTTCTTTAAAACTTTTTCTTAAAAATGTTTGATATGCTCTTATAAAAATGTGCATGTTAATTTTTCTTCTAATGTTATAGCATGTAATCACTTCTTTTGGGTGGAATCCTGTGGGTATTTTCCCCACACCCTGTATACACATTTGGATGTATGTATAAATTTTTAGGTATGCTCCAGGTAAAGTAAATATGTATCATTGTAATGGTATATTTTTCTACTAATGCTCCAATCTTGGTAGGTGTCGGTGGTGGTGACTTGAGGGTGATGACTCTTTTGTCGCATGAAGGTTTTTGGGATAGTTTGTTGTTCCCAAAATATTATGGTATTTTTAGTTTTCTTAAATTTTTAAAACTGTGAATCTGAAAATGTTTGTACCATTCTGGGTTATGTTTATTAGTTATTGTAATGTTTTTTATTGGTTTTCATGATTATGAAAATAGGTGAAATCATTCCCAAAGAATATTGTTTATAACCAAGAACTAGTTCACATCCCATGGGGATTATTAATTCCCTTCATTCCATTACATAAATTGGTTCAAGTTTCATGTTGGATGGTGTCCTAGCTCGGTTCTCAAAAAAATGGTATCAGAGCAGGTCATTCTCTTTTTGGGTCAAGTTATTTGGGAAAGAGTTTGGATAGAATGAATATAGGATTGTCGGGGCTTGGGGATCTTCTTTCTAGTAGGGTTCCTGGATAGTACACCTCATGATATGACTCAAGTATCCATGGGATGTTGGGAAATTTAGTTTATCTTCTCCCCCAATGGAGATGTATAGGATGAAAACCGCATATGAAAACTCGGTGGGGGTGGAGTGGTTTGGTCTATTTGTTGTTGTGATTGATTTGTTCTGTTCTGACTCATGGAATGTTTGAGATTTTTTTTATTACTGAAATTTTTTAAAATGTGGGTTGATGGTCTTTTATTGTGGTTGTTTCTTTTTATAGCAAGTTGCCTCCCAGAATATTTACTATGAATCCATATGAAGAGGATAAAGAGAGTTCTCTCACACCAATTGATTAGAGGTTACTAGAAGTTGTGGTTCAGGGTATCCAAAATTTGGGTCAAGGAGTGGTCTCTCATCATTATCATGATATAGTAACCAAAATAGGTCCTAGAAAGGAAAAAATATTAGGAGTTCATCAAGAAAAAACTTCATTCTTTCTAAGGTTGCACATAACCTCAAGAAGCAAGGGATTGTCTTGAGAAGATAGAGAGGATGTTCATGTTTTTTGATACTCTAGATGTGGTCATACTGAAAGGTGATATGTTCATGATGGAAGGTCCTAGTTAAAATTAGAAGGACTCGATAGTGTAAGTTAGAAAAAAATGAGAAGATGATATGGAATGATTTGAAGGTTGTACTAAATGAAAATTATTGTCTTGGGATTTTTTACTTTTCCTAATCACAAGATTTTATGAATCTTAGATAGGGAGATAAGTCCATGGTGGAGTTTTCTAACCACTTTGCAGAGTTATTTCAGTACTCAACTGATATAATTTTCAATGAGATGATAGAGGCTTTGAAATTTTATATGGGGATGCGGCCATAAATTTTATCACAAGTTTCCTTTATTAAACCGAAAACATATGATGAAGTGGTTGATCATGCAATGATGGTCGAAATTAACCATTGAATAAAGTATGGTTTCTTTGAAGCAATTCCAGTAGTTTGAAATGGTATTTCATTTGATAATAAGGGGAACAGGGGTGAGTAGGGGAAGAAGGGAGGTGGTAGTTCAGGTCATCCTTCCTGGTTATCTTCATTTGTGTCTTCTGATGCTGGGTTAGTCGTATACCATTAGATTGGGAAGGTAGGGGACATGTGACCCATGTGTTCTTCTCTACCCAAGACTTTCCACTGGTGTGGAACTATGGGACACTTATAGTAATTTTGAAAAGTCGAGAACCCATATTAGAGTGTTGTGGGATCTATATCTTTGATATGGATTCCAGCTTGTCCAAAACTATCCATGATTGTAGGTTCTCAGTTTAGAAATCATGCAAGTAGGGATGGATCATCTTCTAGGAAAATTCAGTTTAGGGTGGGGCCATAGACCATCATTCACTCTCAAGATCATGATGAGATAAGGAAAATTCATGTGGTGGATCGAGAACTCATGGTATCACATTTTAGACCTACGATGGTTCAAGATACCGCTCTTATTGCATCATCTTTAGATATTGTTCTGTTCGATATTGGTGCTTCAATTTCTTCTATTACATCCAACCTTGTTGATGTCATAAAGTTTCCAACTAATCTTATGTTGTTTGTGATGGACTTGGATAGACCGCTTTGTAAGAAGAAAGAGCGGGGTTTTAGGTGTTTATCTTGTGCACTAACCATGTCAAGGGTCGATTTGGAATGAGATTTCCTCATTTTGGAAATGGACTTATTTGACATGATCCATAGTATGAATTGAATAGTGTATTTTTAGACCCACATTGATTATTATAAACTGTGACTTATTTATGTGGAACCTGATGGGAGTACCCAAGTTTTTTAAGGGGAATGGGATCCTCGGTCGGGTTGTGCAGGACCTCCACCTCCAGAATTAGGAATTATTGTTTTTAGATATATTGGAACTACTTATGAATAAAATATACTATGAAGATAGCCCCAGATATTTCTAAATCCCAAGAAAAATTTCAAATAATTAAAAATAAAGCCAATGTTTCAGAAAACCTGTGTGGCAGACCTGTACAGAAGACCTGCGTGCTAGACCTAAGTGTCAACATACTTTCTGTACCCCTACGTGTCAAACCTGCATGGAGGGATTGTGCGGCGGACCTCCGCCAAAAAACTCCCCTCAACCATCCCCCTCCTTGTCTATAAATAAGACCCTTGGTCTCTCCATTTGAGGGACTACAAAAGTTGAATGACTTCCTCAAGCTCCCATTCCATAGAAGGTTCTCCTAGATCCCTCAAATTGTCTCAGTTAGCTCTCTAAAAACACGATAGAAGATACAATTATATGGGATAAGCATGTTTTGAATTTCTTTCACAATTTTAAGATCATGTAGGCTTGGATCCCCTATGTGAATCACTTTTCAGTCATCATAAAGGCCTATGTGGCACACCTACATGGTACAGCTACGTGGCTTACCTACATGGGGTACCTACATGGAATACCTACATGGGGTACCTATGCAAGATAGTTGTGTATAAGGCCAAAATATCAGCTTAGGTGCCCACTTTAAGGTCACTTGTGATAGGGTATCTCCTTCCTTGGTTCCCTTATCTGAAAGGGACTAAGTGGAAATCTCCCCCACAACCTCTTGACTTATCAAATATTTGGCAAAGGCACATTAGTGTGTCTTTTATTTTTGTTTTTATATTCGCAGTTAGAGGCTTCCCAAATTTGTTTCACAAGAGGGGTAGTATTGGTGGAGTGTCTGTGGGTTTTTATATCCATAGTCACATGGACCTTTCTCCTAGGAATAGTATTGGGATGTTCCTAGTTTGGAGGATTAGGATTTGGGTTATGTCCTCCCATTTTCATCTCTAAGACCCAGAACCTCAAGTCTCTGGTAGGGAAGGTACGGTTCGCGCTTTCTTTTCCATGCAAGAAAATGAAAAGTCTCCCTCCCCTATCAAGATCCACTAGGGTATCCATCCTGGTGTAATCCCCTGACCTTTCATGGAGAAGGTTTCAATATTTATCCTCTCTACTACATTCACCTTCACTCCTTCCTTTCATTGGACCCTTTTCCAATGTAAAGATAACAGAGGGAAGTATCATCACCTCACCCTCTTCTCGGGTCAACTCAACCTCATCCACCCTCGATGTCATAGGCAAGCCCTCTTCCACCAGTGGAGGAGGACAATTTTCGGTTCCTTTTTTGAATCTTTGACATCCTATTGTTTCTCACACTATGAATGACTCACATGGGCTTGTATATTTTTCATGATTACAACATTTGTACACAGTCATAAACTAAAATAACTCTGATTCCTGTTTAAACCAAGATACGTATGACACCATCTTGAAGGCCCGAGCTCAAAAGGGGCCCTTCATAAAGGGTTTACCAAATAATATCCCCTCCAATGGGAATCTCTTATGCATAAGCCCCAAAAAAATTAATGAAATATGAGAACACGGATTCCCATCATAATTGAGATATGTAGGAAGCCTTCTCCGGTCTTGAAATCATTGGACATCCTCTTTATAAATTCAACTCTAAATACCTTAATCTGGGAATCCTCCTTCGGAATAATCCCCAAATTAAACACCCAAATAACCAAGGCATCCTTTTTAGGAAGTAATCCAAACCTCATTTCTCTCAAAGAACTATACTATCCTATGAGACTTATCGAACTATGTGGGCTTTGATTCTTATCCAAATGAGATACGTAGGAAGACTCCTTGAGGTTCAAACCCAACACTTCAAATCAACCCTATTCTTCCTTGGCCATATTCTCATAAGGGTATAATCTTACTTGGAAACCCATATACTTTCTGAGATCTGTGGGTTTATTAGGTATAATTCCCACAACAAACATTGACTAAGAACCTTTCTATTAGTGGTCCTTATCACATGACCTTAAAAGGTGTGATGTGTCCCATTAAGTGGCACCTAACTATGAGGGTTCTGATTCCTTTCACAAGGATATATAGGTATCCCATTTTATGGGTATGATCCCAATATCAAAACAAACCTTCATCTCCCTAGACAATAATAAACTCAAGACCACCCCCATTGAGTGTCTTAAAAAACTAGCATCATCATAAGGATGATTAGAAGAATATCTAAATGGTATATGAGAGGATACCATTGATGGAGAACCTCGAATACATATATATATCCTCATTAATGAGGAACCTAAAATACGTAAGGATGATTCTAAATTTCACACATGTTAATAAGTGATTGAAAATTACAAGGGAAAATAATGTTGTACTTGGTGAATTAATACGGATTCCAAAAAATATCTTAAATTTATAAAGAGATTCCTAGAGTAGACAATAATTCCCACCAAAAGGGTGTGATGTGTCTGACCTCTCATCCTCTCGACCAATGCATGTTCTTAAGTATCATAAAAATAAAACTTAACAAATTCCTTCCTTTGGAATGTAGGTCCCTTTTGGATAAAGAATTGTTGGTTGTTTCCGATTCCATGAATAAATCCATTGGAAACCACCTGGAAGCAGTGAGTCTTAAACTAGAACACACATTTCAAGGAACTATGAAACCAAAATGGTGAACCCGACATGAATACTTAACCAAGTTAATATTTTTACCCACCTGTCATTCCCTAATAAATTGATAAAGGAAGGATAAAAAAAGGAATCAATCATGCATGTATCCATCTAAAGGATATTTCTTTAATGGAATTTATTGTTGTTATCAGTTTTTTCTCAGAACCCCCTTCACTCCAAAATGGATTCCTTCATGTTTTTTTTCTCAAAACCCCCTTCACCCCAAAATGTATTCCTTTCAGGGAGTGCCATCAGCATGGTACTATCCCAACCTTGACGGCTGCTAGACAGGCTCTCCAAGTTAATAACAACCCTCGATCATCCGGTCAACAACAACAAGTGGTCATAAAGAAGATGGTGCCAACCACCATCTTTAACCGTTTTGGGTCTTTATCACCAGAACGCAACAACTAGTCCCTCCCGTACTATAGGAAGGTGGATAAATAGGTCACATAAGGTATCAAATCAAAGATACATGAGTCCTTCCTGAGGACTCCCATCAACAATTTCCACCATCAAAATTTTGCGGTAGTGAACCCCCAACATGATGGGGGTTTTTCCACAGGATGTTCGACCTAGGACTCTCAAACCTAGGCATGTTAGATGAACCTACTGGGATAAAATCTGGTCAACATGGAGTGGGATTTTACCTTTTCCCACTCTATATAATTACATCATCCTAACTTGATGGAAAACAATGAGCGGGCACAAACACTCATTCGTCCTATTTCCGCTACCAAGCAAACTCATTTGGAAGTGACCTACCAATCCCGCCAGGAAAATATAGTGGAGTATAGTGAACAGGTACATACACCTATTTAAAAATTATCATCCAGTCAGTAGGCTTATCCGACTGCATTTAAGGAAGCCTTCCAATCAACTGTGGTGGAAACTGGTAAATAGGAACATACACATGCTTATACACACCAATTCTGCCATCAGCCTTGTCTTCTAGTATTGGAAATTTTTTTTCAACCAGGCATGATGAAAGACTGGTAGTAGGCACATAAACCAGTCATCATTCATCAAGCTTGTCTACAGTATCATTTGGCATCACCTGGAGAAGTCAGTTGAAAAGTTACAATGAAAAATCTGGGGCAGACTCAACTCTCTGCCCCCATACATTAGTCCTTTCAATATCCAAAGATAGGAAAAGAAGGATAGGAGCAAGCACATACACCTACTCTTGATACATAATGGACTTATATTCTCGTTCTGGCTATTGAATTCACCAAACACATCTTTGAAATGGTGAAATTACAAACACAAATTTCTAACCATATTCTAGAAGCATGCCAGAATATCATAACAATAACTTCAGTAGTACCAGAGGAAGACACATAAATCTATCCCCGCACTTGATATGACACATCGGCAAGAAATCTAGGAGCAGATACACACCTATTCTCTAGTACAGAAGGTTTATGGGGAATACTACCCCGTATCATAAGGACAATATTATCATGAATATACACCATTTCCAATTGGAGGTAATCAGACCGTTCTGATGACCACTCCAAGGCAGGCACATACACTAGCCCATGAAAACCACTTTTCCCAAAAAGTGGCCCCAACTAAGTGTAATAGAGTTTTCAAGAATAAGTCTCACCATCAAAAGTTATAAAATCAAGAGACAAGCTATAATCTAGCCTCTCTTAATGTTGGAGTTCTTGAAGCCATCATACATTTATCTATTTTAGCTCAAGATCCTACCCTATCATTACCAAATTATGGGAGTAGTAATAGTAATTATGAAGTTACCTATCAGAAACTTCATCATGAAGGCTGGATTCATGAAAATTTGGTCAATCTGGAGAACCTGTCTCCAAATGAGAGCCATAGAAACCCTCTGTGTGGCCAGAAGACCAAGGATAAAGAGGATTTATCCCTTGCTGTAATCCACCAGTTTTTCCACCCTGTGATGGAATTCATTGAAAAAATTTTCTCCATATTAGTAATTCTCATTGTGAAGATAATTTTATAATTGACAATGTAATAATGAGAAATCCCTATTATCTCGGCGAACATTGAAAAAAAAAGACAATCATGTAGGATACCTTTTCATTAACAGGTGAAATAATTTCCCAACAAAAATGCATATTAAGGGAATGACCATTCTCTTAACCTCCCTAGGGTGATTTTTCTTCCAATACAATAGTGGAAAAAAGTGACTGATTCCATTTTTTTAATAAAACAATCTAGAAGAATCCACTTTGTTCAGACCAAGTAGAGAAACCTCTAGTGAAATCTAATGAAGATATGTTAAACATGAGAAAACAATTGGATAAAGGAGAAGTAAAAGTCATGTTATAGCCTTTGAAAAATTCTCAATTTAACATTCCAGAAATGATGGCAGAAGATTGCATTCATGATGTCTGCCTCAACTTATGGAAGACTCTTTGTCATTTGAAAACCAAAGTATTACCATATGATGAATATCAAAATCATGTGAAGGTAATATAAGGGTTGAAATTCCAAATTGACTTGGAATCTCTCTCTGTTTCATGACACCCAAAGGTTGAAAAGCAGCAGAGAACCCTTCACCATGCATACCTCAATGCTTTAAAGAGGCCTCAACTAGCTCTCATCAGAGTCATGTCCAAAAACAGAAAGTTATTGTGTACATTTTGCATCAAGCATATGAGAATATTTAGCAGCACTCTCTCTTAGAGGATTTTATCTATCATATGGTGCAAATGTCTGAAATAGAATGGTGATCTTCTAAAACTAGTGATTTGAGTGGTTGATGGATAATGCACCCACCTAATTTCTGAACCAAAATTCACAAAATAATAAGAGAAGTTGTGCGAATATCTGCCATAGTAGTTCAAGATCACCCCATCTTGTAGGGTTGGAGGTTTTTTTAATTCAACCGTTGAATTCAATAAAGTATATTTGATGGTTTGAAGAAGAAGAATAGAAATATCCCCAGCCTATAGGGCTGGGGGATTTTTCACATCTACAATCCCCTCCTCAATGGATGTGAGTTTTCTACTGAGTAGGTATGAAGCCGCAAAACGAACACACAATTGAACTATCCCAGGATTCCTTTCAGGTTACTATCCTCCAAACAGTTCCTGATAATTCATCATATAGGAGAACAGAGTCTCATATAAGATACATAAGGAGGCGATCATACAAATATATTGATAGAATTCCATCAATTCATTACGTGTTAGTGAATGTTATTAGCACCATTGTAGAAGATACTCTAGAAAATGTGTCTAGCTTAGGGGAATCATTATATGAAGTTCATATCCATAATACATTACTCACTAAAGAAAATGAAGGAGTTGTGTAGACCTGAAATCAGAGGCTTACCCGTAATCTAGGTATTACCTCAAATAATAAACTCCCACCCCTTAGAAAGGTATATAAAAAAGGGAAAGGTAAAAGTCATATCACATCTCACTTTTCCACTGGATAAGGTCAATCTCTTTCACTTGATGAATTATTTTCACAGAAAGAAGAGGAAATGAAAGAGTTGAAAAGATTCAATACCAAGTTACTTCTAAGCAGCATTTCTACTAAACATACTCCCTAGGTAGATCCTCAACTTGCACATCCAATAGGAGATCCTCTACAAAGAGGATTTTTGATAAATACATATGAGGATAATTAATTTCCTCTATTGGATACATATCGATGGTTGGATCAAACACATCCTTATAGGCCTCTTCATGTGAGTTATCCAAGACAAATACCATCACCACAACTAGTGGGTTTTCCGGTCATTACACCAGTTCAAGATCCAGATACTCTACTAGTGTAAGTCCCATCTCATCTGGATATTCTACAAAGGCTTATGAACACAAATTAGGTATTAAGAAATTAGGAAGCTATGGAAGAACGGTGTGCGCTAGTTCATATGAAAACGAGATCTTAGCCTAAATGGAGGGATCTGATCCCTCCACTACCAAATTTTTTGAATACAACATTCTTAAACTTTAATGGTCCAGGAGATTCAGAACAACTGTTAATGTATTTCGTTTCACGTTGTGATCCCATGATAGTGACTCAACAACAAGAAGCAGTAAATATTAGGTGTTTTTTGCAGTCATTACAAGGACTAACTTTTGTCTCGTATATAAGTTTAAAATCTCAAAAAATTTCTCGATGGGAAGATCACTGTCATAAATTTCTTTTTAAATTTAGCTCCACACTGCTGATGATGACCGTTTTGTATCTTAAAAATTGTAAACAAATGGAAAATGAAAGAGTTTTAGATTTCATTGCTCTATTTAAAGGATTAACATATTCCATAAATATGGTACTCTCTTAAGAAAAGTTGCTACCACTTTTAGTGGAAAATTTGCGTGATGAGTTATGTACACTACTGATCCTTATGATATATAAAGGTGGGTTTCGAGACCTTTCTTCAATTTCCCAACAGGGGGAAGATTCAATTGTGGAAACTAAATCTAAATCTCATGTAATTCCATCATCTCCGAGAAGGAAAATTGGGAAAGTAGAGGCTTATACAGTCACACTCAAGCATGCACATGTACCTTCTTCCACTTCAAAACCTTCATCATATCAAAGGGATCCACCTCCTGAGTGTTAGCAACAATGACAGCCCTGTCAATATGATCAAAGAGATCAAAGGAAAAAAATTGAGGAGTTAAAGAACAAATTTTATTCTTTCCGGAATGAACAGGTTCCCAGTTACTTCATCTCTGCTTTAGAAAATAATTTTGTTTAGTTACCAATACTAAAGAAACCAAAAAAATAAGGAGATGAAGATCTCTCGAATTATTGTCCCTTTCACCAGAATTTGAGGCATCTAATCCTGTAGTGTTTTGTTTTAAAATACCTCCTGCAAAAAATGGTACACTCTAGAAAAGTGAAACTGAAAAGTTCATCATCCCTAGTAGCGTGTGTTACTGATAATAATCCAGAGGAAGAAGTTGAATGGTTAGAAATCAAAGGTAAAAGTTCATAGAAATATGATGATCAGATGGTCAAGAAAATGATCAACCAAACTCATTCCATTCTACGGACACAATTGAAACAAACAATTGTGTCTTCTTCCCCTCCTTCCACAGCAAAACCACCTTCATCAAAAGGTCAATCCTCAATGAAGCGACGTGATTAGAAGGATAAATAGAAGTCAGAAGAAGATGAGTTCATGTCAGGACCAAATTTTTCCTTGACATAGGAATATTTCATTCCATCTATTTTAAAAGAACGGTCACTACCCCACCAAGCAGAACAACCAGAACAAACCTTTCAATATGAATCATCATCATATGAAGAATTGATCTTCGGTTATATTAATGTTATCCACTTAACGAATCCATATGCCAATGGTGATTCTGATTATAAAGATCCTGAGTTCCCCATACCTAATTGGGGAACTAGAGGAAAAAGTCAAAGTTTGAGGATACAGGGGAATACATGATTATTGTAGAAGCCATTATTTTAACTCTACCCATGCTTGAACCATATATGTTGAAGAAACACATGGGAGATCCATACTGTGAGCTCAACAAGAACAAGAAGATTCTTCCACGCATGACAAGTTTGGTCTTGACATGATTATTTTAGAGGACCAACTAGAGTCTACACCATATTTCTATCATCAAGTAGATAGACCTAGTTCGTCCAAACTACCAAAGCCAGGAATATTTCTTGCTTTTTCTCCAACACAGTGTATATCTACATCAAGAACATCAACTTCCAAGGAACCTAAAAAACAAAATCTCTATGCTAGGAAACACAGACCTCTGAACAAAATTTATGATGTTTTGAAACAGCTATCCAATGTACCGTCCATGTTTCCAATTTTGGATGCCTTAAATATATCAAAAGATCTTCAAGAAGCACTTATTGAGGACTTTTAAAGTCCTCAAGAGTTTGAAATCGATGATGCTACTACTGAGGTTTACCATATACAAAATGATCCTGAAGAATGTCAAGGAATTATATCTTTTATAGATAAATATGTTGATGATGTTGTACATGGACATATCAGACCCTTGTATATATCCAGGAGGGTTAATGACATAGACATCCGATGAGCCTTCATTGATAATGGCTCAAGAGTCAACCTAATTTCTATTTGTACACTTCATCGATAGTGCCTCAATGAATCTGATTTATCTCCTTCCACTTTAATATTGCAAGGTTATGATAAGAATGAGAAAGATGCTTTTGGGGAGATTGCACTCAGAACTCAGTTCAGTGATCTTGTGTCCAATTCAGATTTTATGATTGTCTGTCATGACATGACCAATATCATTCTTCTTGGTAGGCCTTGGTTACATCAATGTGCAACTATACCTTCATCATATCACCAATGTATCAAGTACTATTTCAATGGTCAAATTGGAACATTTTATAGTGACAAGGCTCCTTTAAAAACAAGTTAATATCAATAAAATGATGCAGAGTTTTATCACACAAAGGGAACAAGGTCCGTAATAAAGGAGGTAACCAGAATTAATACTCAAAATGCTCTGTAAAAGATCCCAACAAATACAGACAAACATTTTCGTATAGATTATGTGTTTTATATCAATCAAATTCAATGGACAAACCCAAATATGAACACTCATCTTGTGAATTCAATAATTTCAATTGCGGAAATCGATCTTGATAGCATGGGAGAAGTTGTTTATTTACCAAGAATTGATGAAATATTAAATGTAGATGTATTCATTTCCTCCACTGAACTTCAGAAAGTATCTACTTCATCAATCAGACTAGAAGAAGTTGTATAAATAATAGAGGAAGACATGGGTGTTAATTACCGACTCATTATTTCCTCTTCAATGATCTAGAAAGGCCCTTAATCATTAGTAGAGTTAGAAATGGTGGCCTCTTCTTCATGATTCTCAACTAATGACTTCTCCCCTATTTCTGAAAGTTTTTATTCATAACCTATTATGCTATTAGAAATAAAATAAGTGACATTTAATGAAGAAGAAGAAGATATTAGGGCTGCTTCTCTAGCATTTGAGGGAGGTGTCTCTACCACTGTGGATGATCTCAAGGAAATAAATCTGGGTACCGAAGAAGATCCATTCCCCACTCTAGTTGTTATTCCCATGACTTATGAATAGAAATAGATGTGTACCTAGTTTATAAATAAACATCGAGATATATTTTCTTGGAATTATACATAAATGATAGGTCGTTCTCCCGATGTAGTCACTCGTCATTTGGGTTTTCCAGAAGAACATTGAGGATTCATGCCAGTAGCAAGAAGAACACACCCAACTGATGCATCTAAAATTGAAGCTAAATTTGATAAGCATATTAATGGTAACTTTGTTAGGGAGTTTCAAAATCCATAATGGTTGCCCAGAAATGTCCCAGTAAAAAGGAATAATAATCATATCAGAGTTTTCATTGATTTTAGATATCTTAACCAGCATTGTCCTAAATATGATTTTCCAGTTTGGATCACAGAGCCTTTAATTAATGCAACAGCTAGATATGAAGTTCTTTCATTCATTGATGGTTAATCTGGGTAAAATCAAATCTACATGGAACCAGATGATGAAGAGTCATCTATGATGATATTTTCATGAAATCCCCAGTGGGGTCGAAATAGAATCTTTAATAAATTCACTATGTAATATGGTTTGATATGAGTTTATGGTTCTTGTATATAGTTATCTAGGTAAAATTTTAAAATTTTCGTAGTATAATTACCTAATAGGAGATGTTGATATTGATGAACCATGCCCATGTTGGATTCAATGATTCATAGCTTCTTCTTCCTACCATGGAGACAGTTTAAATATGGATGGAAATGTTTTTGTTAGCAATCCCTAAAAATATATGTGTGATATGATATTGTTTTGGGGATTAATCTTGAATGATATTATTGTGAGTATACTTGTGATGAATGTAGATTCTATAAGTGGTATTTGAAAAGAAATTGTCAGATAAAAATTGATGCTCTACCATTTAGATGTGTCCTGGGTTCTAATATAGCATAGTCTCCCATAGATAGATGTAGTGAATGTGAGAATGAATTTTTTTCAAAAGGAATTAGTTTTAAGAGATCACTAGTTTCACATATCAGGTTATTTTATTTTCAAGGATGAAAAGTTTTAAAGGTATTGAGGTTATAGAAAACCAATTTTTTTAATCTGGACTTAGTTTAGTTTTAGTATTAGTGTCATAGATCCTTTAAATGTTTAATGTAGTAAATATATCCTAGATAATGAGCTTGGATAAATGTTCTCCTTTCACTATTGGAATTTTATCTTAGTTTTTATCCTCTAGTTTAATTTTGGTAATTTTCTGGGCTAGTTGAATCATGAGGTGTGATAAATATTTATTAAGAAATAAAATATTTACCTCCTCGAAGAAACATTAAAATATTCTAAATAGATGCTTAATTGAAATTCTAACAAAACATCTGTGTTCGAAACTATGTGTTTTACTAAGGTGAGGAAAAAACATTAGCTCAGGTATCGATCTCAAGTCGGGCCAGTTTCAAGTCTTTCATAAAACACTCTGTTTAATGAAAACTAAAATGATAAATATGTCATTATATCTACCATCTATGGTTTTACACCACTTTTATTAAATAAAAAATAATTTGATAGGATTGAGGTGTCATCCCATTATTCATAGAGTAAATGTCGATGAATTATAGGTCAGCGGTTTGTTAATATAATGATAATGATTGAGCCTTATAAAAATGAAAAACTCGTCAAAGTGTTAAATTATTTTGACAAAATGTAGGACACATTTCTATTTATTAAATCCCAATTTCTGTATCATTTGATCATCTTCCCCTCATGTTTGAATCACACAAATTCTATAGTGGTATTTCAAAATTTAAATTATATATTCAATTATGATTAATGTATGAAATTATTATATCTTGGAATTATATTTGATATTTCATGTTTGATGGAATTCAACAGATTATTTGACTAATGATTCTAGTTAATAATGTGTGAATTATCAAATTTATAGAATTTATATTTGATCCATAGATTTTATTTGTTACAAATATGTCACAAATAATTATCATATGAATCATTATAATTTCTATTTGAAAATTCTTGGAATTCCCATATTCTCATTCAATTTTCCCCTTCTCAATTCTGGTGATAATATCTCTACTATTGGATTTCATGATGGATTAATGTCTTTTAGAAATTGAAATTAGAAAATATTGAGTGGGATTTACCCTAGTGTTTTAATGGAAGTGTAAAGGGACACACCCCAGTGTGGAGTGGTAGTACTAGAATGGGTCAGAGGAACACCTAGATGGAGGTGCACACTCGAAGGTTCGATCAGGGAGAAACTACAATAATAATAGAAAAAAGGTGGTTTTTAGAGGTGTAGAGGGGCTTTGGGACATGGTCACAATGTTTCATGGGTGAATTGTATCACAAAAAATATTTTCTTAGAAGAAAACAAATCGTTAAATAAATAATAATTAAATTATACAATTTCATAATGTGAATTCAATAACTACAATATATTTAAATTTTTTTCATGTTCCATCATGGGTTTTTATTGGATAAAAATTTCACATCTCATATAAATCTAATGTACATATCTTGTATGGTCTCTAGTGGTATCTAGAGTTTACATTATAGCCATTAATATTATATGGTGTGTAGTCTAGAAGCACTTTTGTATAGTCTTGGGTCACTTGATAATGTGTTTGTTGGAGTACACACCATTCTACCATGAACTGTATACACTAAATGTTACTTGGATGTATACTTTATAAACTATTTCATGACATAGGTTGTAGTAGAGTACACACCATGTCTTCTAGATAGACCTACTCATTATATATATATATATATATATATATAATTACATGTCATGTCATTTGGTACCACACTTAATGAAGGTAATTATACATTACTTGGGGGTAAACACATCCTATATATAAAATTACATGTCATGTAGCATGTATCTGATGTTTTTTTTCATGTCTTCTCACCCAAGATTCCAAATTGGACACATTAATAGTCCAGCCCAATTGTTTTCCCACATAAAATAAAATATTGTATATCTATTTATAATAATGATATGTTTTTAGGAGTTTGGGGTAGCTCATGTTCTTTATAATTATGGATATATATGGAAAGGTTTGGGAAATACCGTTATAGAAGACACTGAGTCGATAACCCCCTAGAGGCACATTGGTACTAGGGAATGGGTAGTATATACACTTTTTGGTGTAGGTATCCTCCATCTGTTATGGGGAGTGAGTCCTCCACTTTAGAAGTTTGTAACCTCCCCAATCAATGTACGCCACACATGATGATGTGTGGGACCTTCAAAGTTTCCAATATCCCTATGGATAAACTTCACTCCAAAATGAGGCATGGGTCACCCAACACATTTAGAAAGATTATTTTGAATCATGGAAGATGAGTTAATATATTTCAATGTGACACCATGTACCCACACTATTGTATCCAGTGTTGGAAACACATAATTTTCATATTGAATATGAATATCAAATCTGGATTCCTTGATATAATTATCCCATAATTACATGGATTAAAGGAAATATGGCATTACATAGATTACCAAGTACATTTAAGTTCATATCTCTGCAAAATTAAGACTAAACAATAACAAATAAATACCATGTTATTCTCAACTAATGGACACATTTCCAACTATATTAGGAACTACTTAATCAAAAATAATTTTTAAACATATCATAAAATTTATCCACAAATAATATTTTCTTATAGACATATCACATGTAATACGTTTATTCATAACTTGAGAAATTACAATCATAAAAAGGGTGATCTAAAATGATTAGTATGGGTAGAGATATATCAAAATCTGTCATAGAATTATGAATATGGCAGTAATAAATATGGTTCAAATAATTCTACAAAACTAAAAACATTAGCTTGAAATAAATCCATGAGTGACATAACAATATAAACAATCATATAGATAAAAATAACTGAATTCATGGTGATGGAATTTATAATTATAGACATATTTTACCACTAAGGACTCAACCAATACATCATTATTGTGTATAAGGAAAAAATAAAGACATTTTTATTCCATAAAGGTCATAACCAAAAGATAATTATTTCATTGGGTATTCATACATGAATTCCCCAAACCTTTTGTCACATGAGACCATCTATGCATATGTGGTATATAAAATATTGGGCCTCACCCATCACTTATTTAAGTCTATTGCATTCCCCATATAAATAAAAGTAAACTATTAAAAAAATATTTAAAAACTTTCTGACTAATATCAACGTAGTTGAAAATAACATTAATTAATTATTAAATAATAGGTAAATAAAATTTAAAAAACATACAATGAATATGGACATATAAAAAGGGAGGTTCCTGACTAAGAAGAAGATATGAGATCAGATTAAATTATAAGAAACACTTTTGGTAAAATATTCCTCAATGGGAAATAAAATTTTGAAGGGGAATGAAAAACCCCATTAATATTTAAATGAAATTATTAGGGGTTTAAAAAATAATAAAAATTCCCCATATGGATAATCTTTAAAAAAAATATTGATTTGAAAATAATATTGGTAACATAACCCTTACGGTTTGAGTAACATTTTAATAAAAAACACCTTTAAAGATAAGGTTTGAAATTAATCTTCAAAGGCTATGAATAAAATATAATTCATGATATACCATCTTAAATGGTCAATTTATTCACAAAATAAAAAAACATGGTGCACAAAATCAAACATGTCATATGGATTTGAAAAATGAGACAAAGAAAACATTACCTTATTTCACAACATCCACTGAAGTGATTGATTGTCTTGTACAAGAAATAAATATATTAATATCCTATTTAATGAAATTTTTAATATCAATAAACTTTTATGAAATTATTTATAATTATTCTCCACAAGTTTATTAGTTATTTTTTATCTACCTACAATATCATGTGTGAGTAATCTTGATCATTTGGAACTAGTTTTGTAATACCACCGTCCTTCTTCATTATTCTCCAAAATTTTATCATATAAAATTTATAAAAGGTACTAGAAGTTTAATTTCATTATATGGTAGTTTATTTATGTTTCTTGATAATGAAATTAGTAACAAAAATGTTTCAGTAATATTTAAAAAACAAACAATTGTATCTTAATTAATGAGTGTAATATTATTATAATCATTAAAGAACGAAAAAAATAATTATTTACAAAATTATATCATATTTTATCAATAATTAAGTTCTCATTTTCAACCCTTATATTATTTTATATCATTTTTTATGTAGGTTTTAAGACCGACCCAAACATGAACATACAATAACAAAAGGATGATTATGATTATAAAAGTGGTTTTTGTTCATAATATCATTATTAAAAAATATTATTTTATTACATAGATTATTTTTTGTGGTAAATCATATTTTCATAGAGTTTAAAAAATAATAAATAAATTAGATAATGAGATACTTACTTCATAGAGGTGGTATATTGCACAACGCATGACTAACGTTTTCATTTCTCAAATAAAGAGAGTAAAATGCGATGAATTATAATTTATTTGATAATAATAATATTATTATACACATAAAATTTATTCTTTCATTACACCCTTATAATCAAAAAATAGAGGAGGTGGTGAAAACAAAATTCATCACTTCTTATGGGTGGTAGTGCACACAACTCATGAATGACAGTTTCATTCTTATTAATATAAAATGGAAAATTAATTATATTGTAATTATAAAATTTCATTAGGTAAGTAAAGAAATAAAATGAAATATGTTAGGAAAAAAAGTGCTCAAGTTGAGGATAGAGGCATTCCCTCAAAAAACTCCTTGTAATTAAGGGTTTTAAGATAGATAATTGTGACCAGTGGACTAAAGATAAAGAATATTAATCTATGAGAAGGAATAATGTAATATATTCAATAGGAAAATGAATTTTTAGGGTGGTTTTGAAGGGGCAGTGAGGCCCCTTTTATAAGCGGTGAGAATGAAATTTTTGTAAATATTCCATCCTTATACAAATAGAGAGAACATGTTTTACAAGTCAATAAGACTGAAAATTTATATTAATGGAGTGTGTGATGAGATAATTTTAACAACCACTAAATTTTTTTCAATTATTTTTTAACCATTTTTTTTTAATTCCTCTTATAATTTTCAATTTTACCAATTCTTTGTTTTACTTTGGTAACTAGTTTTTACATAAGTAAATAATTTTTATACCTAAAAGATGAACCTTATTAAATAATTTATAATTAATAATAAAAAATATTAAATCTATTTTATTAAAAAAATCTATGTTTAATAAAAATGAATTTTAATATTTGAACATATAACATGTAAAACCCCATTTTAAGAAAAAACATTATTTCTAAGCTTATAATTTATGTGTTGGATAAAAGTATAAATATATTTTAATTCCATGATATAAATTTTTTATTATAAAAAAGATTTATGTGGATTTTAAATCATTAGAAACCCAAATTTTATCAAAATAATATTTAATTATAACAAATGACTAAAACAATTTTTTATTGGGAAATATAACTTAATTCCTTAAAATATTAATCAAAGGTTTTATAAATTTGACCTAGAATTTTTAAAATTTATATTTTAACTTCTTAAATAAAAATTTTACCAATTAAAAAAATTTATACATTTATAGGTCTTTTTTATAATGTCATAAAATTTATAGTTTTGGAAAAAACTATATTTTTTAACTATTCACGTAAAAACAATTATTTTAGAAAAATCTAAAAAATTAAACCAAAGCTAATATTGTCATGATATATTTAAAATTGAAGTTAATTTAATCAAAATAAAACTCAAAAAATTTGTAAATTTATATTTTAAAAATTAAATATAAAGAAAAATTATTTTTCAAGAAAAATAATCTTTCATTTTCTTTAAAAGTCAAAAAGTGAAATGTGAAACATAATAGTGATAAGTAACTTATTACATTAATAATTATCAAATGATATCATCATAATTTCTAGTTACATATCCCCTCAAGATATCCATGTGATATCTTAGAATAAGGTAGGATTGGGTGGCAGTCAATGGCGGTGATTCCGCTAACATAGATCTTGTGGAAATTTCCAAACGTATGAATTTATATCACATATGATTTCACTCATACCATAATTTTGTGTCTCCAACATGGTATTTGTCTAATTAAACCCCTAGCGAAGCTAATTCCTTTAAAATATTGAACAAATTAGCTTCATAAGGAATATTTCTACCACCCAAGGAAACTACATTCACTTTTCTTCGAAGGGTTCATAATATGGTTACTTATTTTTATACTCAATTAGTTAAAAACTATATTGTAATGTTTAAATTTTGTTTTAACATATAATGTTGTTTAGTTCTTTTTTCATTTAAATTAGGAAATTAAACACATTAGGGTTTAATGGAAAATTTATATAATTTTAATTCCAATGGTTTTACATTCTTAAACCATAAAAAAATTACAACATCACAGTTTTAATTATATTAACATATAAAATTATGTAATAGAATATAAAATATAAGAAATAAGTTTTGATATATTTTCAAATTATTTTTTCTACCTTAATATCATATAAAATAATATGAATCAGATATTTTCGATTTTTTGGAGTTGGTGGCCTAGAACCAACTACTCTTTACTTTATTCATTAATAAATACCTTATCACATCTTGATTGTTCTTATATTTGAAAATTCATGTTATAATTTCCGAAGTATAGTTGTTGCATTAAAGGGTCATAGCGGATCCCTACTTTGATGAGAACCCAGAAGTGCCATAAGACTATTCTGAATATATGTTCTATGACTGGATGATGTTATTTGAGGGACACAAATAATACAGGCCATTAGGGGTGAGTACTCATAAAACTTTGAGGCACATTCTCATGGTGTGCACCCTTGGTAATATCCAGGAGGATATTATGATAACGAGACCCGCCAGTAAGAAATCCACATTTCATAGTGTCATTGGATGTTCCTATCTGCGAACGTGTGTATTGGTCCTTAGACTTTAAAATTATTATTAATGTTTATTACAACTCATGAACTTGTATTTATTGATGAAAACTATTATGACACATTGTTCATGGCGAGGTAGGATATGTTGGGTGCGTCATGAGTGATACTACATTAATAGATAATGTGTGAAAGGATTTGTACCTACTATTTCATAATGTAAGTAGATATCTCGGGCCCATTGATAGAATTGATATAGCCTAAATAAATCCATGGCCAAGGTGAGTAATGAGAAAGTTCAATTCCAAAGAGTCAAAGAAATAATAATTGAGCACATGGATTGATTGCACTAGCATTAAACTAACTTGATTCGAGATATTGAGAAAAAGGGATTATATTACATGGTAAGTGTTCATAGTTGGTGACACGTCATTGCGGCATTAACTTCTTTCTCTATGGGTTCCTTGGCGTGTTTCTAGATGCTAACCTTGGAATTTAGGCAGTCTCCGTCTAATTCCACTGAGAAAGAGGCCTAGAGGGTCACACAAAAAGTGTGTCCAAGTATCTCAGTTAAATATTAATTTAACATGTCAAATAAATATTATTTACAATTGTGGTTTAATAATTATTTAAGGATGGCTGATCCCATTTATTTCAACACTAATTATTCAGGAGAATATATTATTGGTGAAATAATATATTTATTAGCGAGTAATGTAGTGATATTTATTTTAGAAATAAATAGCCATTATTCAAGGTCTAATAAATGTGTTGGAGGAAATAAAGAAAAATGAAAAATAAAAGTACAAGCCGTGTATATTTAATATACACATCATGTATTTTTTTAGGGAATTTATGAGAAATAATATTACTTATTTAATTAAATAATATTAGGTGTAATTCATAGGGTGCATGTCAAGTAATAATAATGGTCAACTGTTATTATTAGACATGGGGTATTACTAATAATTAAATTAATTGATAAATGATTTCAGGTAATTAATTCATTTTATTATTCAATGTAACTAAAAATCCCAATTATATATTTCTCATTAGCCTAGCAATTTTTTTTTGGTCGTACGTAATAGATTTGGGAAATCTCTCAAGCCAAGAGAGAATTCATTTTCCACCAAGAACACAATCAAGATACGATAGAGAGATACACCTCCACCAGATCAAGGCGATTGAAGGCATACATCGCAAGTGAAGGCTCTTTTGTGCTTGCACTCGAAGATCCCTTTGGCGATGTCCAGAGATATGTGGAGTACATGTGGATCACCGCTAGAGGAATCCTACCTTTGGATTCTATAATGCAATGACGGATCACATCGGATCGTGACCGGAAACATCAACAATGAAATAATTCCAACAATGTAATTCTTAGAAATTAATTAAATTAATTATAAACAACTTATGATGATCCTATATATGGTTTCGGGACTCCCCTATTTATTTATTTTTTCATTGTTCTATTTCAAAGATCCGACATTTTATTATCGTGACGGATCCCGGATTAATCATTGTTAAAATTGAAATTAAAGGTGGGTACTCCCACCAACGCACTTACGCTTCTCTCGGAACCAACAAGTGGTATCATAGGGGTCATATCGTTGGTTATAATTATTTAAATTTTTCGTTGGTGATTTACACATTTAATAATTTAGTTGTTTCAATTCAAGTTAATCATTCTTTAAAATCTGAATCTTGAGATCTGTTCCTCCTCTCACATTTCTCATTCACCTTACAGAAACGAATTTTTATTATAATTCTGATTAAAATAAAATAGAGGATCTCATTCGGAGGTTCCAATCATTCCTGTCCTTACAACACTAAAATACACAGTGTGTATTCGGAAGTACACGCGATGTAGTCTAGGTTCAATGCATCAGACTGGTCCACCAAATCAGGCCGTGTGTTGGAGTATTCCTAAGTCATAAATGACACTGTGTGTTGACCAGGAACAGGTAGAACACGGTTTCTGGATTACACACCATGTGGTCCACTGAACACGGTGTGTATTCCCTTTGGGCTAGGGATGGACCGTGTACCCCGTACACGGCTTGCCTATCTAGGAACCGTGTAACGCAGATACTACATAGCCTGTGTCTCACTGAACATGTCGTGTACTCCTAAATTTCTAAAGTACATCTACACGCCATGTCCTCGGGCGTGTACTTCGGATGGACGTTGAACAAAATTACTTGCCATATACTCATCCAAATTAAGCATATTTATTAAATTTTTTTATTATATTATACAAACCCTTGAGATTTGTACCATAGTGTAGGCGTAAAGATGAGACACAACACGTGATATGTGTTTTATATATATGTGTTTAATTTAACATCTGCATAATGTCCATTTCTAATAATTGTGTAGTTATGAATGGTAATTCACTGGGTTTCCACCAAGGTACAAGTTATGTAAAAAGATAATTTTAAATGAATTTATTTGTTTAAAATTATGATGGATGAGAATCTCAAGGAAATTCAGAAAAGGGTTTAAGATAAATGGATTGATTAATTAAAGATAACTAATTGATTCGAGCATGATTTATCTTATACAAGAACAATTAAAGAAATGAATGATAGTTTTATTTATGTGTAAATATCGTTGCATGTATGGATGATCATGAGCTTGACCAAGACCTTTTTATGTTAATGGTTTATTTTAATTAATTTATTTAAAATAAATTTCTTGTCATGTGAGGCTTCTCCTCATTAATATGCAGGTCATGTGCGCCCAAGGATTCTTTTATGTAAAACCCGATTTTACCCCTCACCTGCATGTGAGATAAAATCATATGTAATGGATGGAGCTCCCAAGATGGTGTAGGCAGCTCAAGTTAGGATCCAAGGTGTAACAAATCCAAGGAGATACAAAGGTGGACATGTGGAAAGCTGTAAACACGAACCCAAAAGGTTTAAGGTGTTTTCCCCCTAGGTCATGGGTTAGTTTATCAACCTCTAGATAAACTAACCAATAGAACAAGATCATGATCATAAAATTTATTTTATTTATTTCAGTTTCATGGTTTATTTATTGTGGTTGTGTTGTCACGATCACATAATTAGTGAATTAGACAAACATACAAGATGGAACTAAAATAAGACCGGCTTATGGGTAAAATATTATCTTATACATGGTTAATCACATAAGTATATACCACTTAATATTAACAGGCATGTAATAAAAGATAATAAAATGGAAATTTATGTATAAGGATAAAATACCTCAAAGAAATATTAAGTCGGCATAGCCTTCAATAATCATGGTTAGAATCGAAACATAGTTCAAAGTGCTTGACCAACCCTAGTTGGGGTGATTTCAATTACTGAGGAATTCTAATTCAAGTTTTTGGGTTGACTTGACTTGTTCAACAACAGGGGTTAACTACCATAGTAGGACATGGTGTAACCAAGAGGCAAAGGTTGATGAAATCGAAAAATAAAAGAATTTTATGATTGGGGAGTCCACTCAGCGGATCAAGGAGATGCGAGTTAATGTAGTTGGCATTTAGAATTCCTACCTAAACCCCTTCAAGTTGCTTGAACAACCTTAGTTGGGGTAATGCGATAGGAAATATGGATCCTTGGCACTAGAATCTTTAGGAAATAGAATATTCTGAAGTCAATGGTGATGGCTATTGGATTTTGAAAAAAAATAGTGGGAGACTAATATGTATTAATTTATTTATTTGTCTTAGTTTTATCATAATAAAGTACTAAACGTTTATCATCTTAATTTGTAGAAATAGTAATAAAAATGGCTTTAAACCTATCACTACGAACCATACTCGAGAAGAAAAGCCTTCTCATCGGCACCAATTTTCAAGAGTAGCAGAGGTGTTTATGCACCATCCTTCACTACGAAAGGAAATTGTATGTGTTAAAAGAGCCTAATCCAGTTGCGCCTAGAAAAGAGGCCAGTGATGAGGAACTATCTCTCTATATGAAACACATGGATGATACCACAGATTTCCAATGTTTCATGTTGTCATCCATGTCTAATGATCTCTTGAAGCAACATGAAAACATGGACGCGTATAGCATGATGCCTCACCTTAAGGACCTATATCAAGAGAAGGTGACACAGGAGAGATGTGAGATCTCCAATGATTTGTTTACAACTAATCTTGGAGAGCATGTGCCTATTGGGCCTCATGTATTCAAGCTCATTGGCTACATTGAATTCCTGGACATTTTAAGGATTATGTTCCCGTATGAGTTTCATACAGATCTCATCCAATCGTCACTGCCCAAGGCCTTCTCTAGATTTATTGTCAACTACAACATGAGAAAAAATGAGAAGAGTCTATCAGAACTTTTGACCCTAATTCACCGTGTAGATAAGGACATGGGGAGTGACAAACTCGTAGTCCTTATGGTGAATAAGATAATTAAAGACAAGGCAAAGGGGCCAAAAACTTATAAACAGTCTGAACCCCCCGAGCGTCGTCCCTCCAAGAAGGGGAAGATCCAGAGGAAACGCAAAGAATGAGAGGCGGTATGTTTTTCATGTGGAAAGAAAGGCCACTGAAAGAGGAACTACACCCAGAAGCTACAATATGGAAAGAAACAATGAATTTTGAGATGGATCCATGTATCAGAACCAAGTTAGGGTTCTGGTCGATGAGTTAGTTGATGTAAAGCCTGTTGGATGCAAATGGGTATTCAAGAAGAAACACTATATGGAAGGTCAAGTTAGCACCTATAAAGAAAGGCTATTGGATAAAGGATTTAGATAGCATCAATGAATTGACTATGATGAAACATTCTCGCCAGTTGGCATGTTTAAATCCATAAGAATCATACTTTCCATAGCAGCTTACCATGACTACGATATTTGGAAAATGGATGTCAAAACAACATTCATTAACATGAAACTTCAGTAAAATTTCTATATGACACAAAAAGAAGGGTTTGTGACCCCCGGTGAAGCCAAACGGGTTTGCAAGTTGCAGAAGTACATTTATGGATTAAAGAAATCACCCAGATCGAGGAAAATTTGATTTGATGAATCCATAAAATAATTTGATTTAATTAAGAATGAATGTGATCCATGTGTTTATAAGTGGTTTAATGGGAATGTGATCGTTATCCTAGTAGTATATGTTGACAACATATTTCTTATTGGAAATTATGTATCAGTATTACAGTCAGTTAAGGACTTGTTGAACAAGTGTTTCTCCATGAAAGACTTAGGTGAAGAAGCCTACATTCTTTGGATCAAGATCATTCGTGATAGATTAAAGAGGCATCTTGGACTAAGACAAGGTACATACATTGACCAGATAATAAATATATTAAGTATGTAACAATCCAAGAGGGGATTGGTTCTTGTGACACATGTCCTGAACCTTTCTACAAAAATTTATCCTTAGACACAACAGGATAAAGATAAAATGAGTAAGATCCCATATGCTTTGTCTATAGGACCCATCATGTATTCCATGTTATGTACCAGGCTTGATGTTGCATATTCACTAATAATGGTATGTATATATCAAGAAGATCTAGGAGAACAACATTGGACTACTGTTATGTCTATCTTTAAGTATATGAGAAGAACTAAGGATATGTTCCTAGTGTATAAAGGAGACGATGAGCTTTTCATCAAAGGGTATGTTGATTCTGGTTTTCAGATAGATCAGAACGATCTGATGTCCCAATATAGATATGTTTTCTAGTCTCAATGGAGGAGTTGTAAGCTGGTAGAGTTCAAATCATCCTGTTGTCACTGATTCTATAGCCGAGTCTAAATATATAGCGGCTTCTGATGAATCCAAAGAAGCTGTTTAGATTTGGAACATTATCTAGGAGCTTGAGGTGGTGCCTCGAAGTAAAGATCCTATCACATTTTATTATGATAATATTGCAGCGGTGGCTCTGGAAAAAGAACCAAGGTCACATCAACGGATAAAGAACATATTTCGGAAGTATCACCTCTTGATGGATTTCTATCAAAGGGGTGAATTTGCAGTGAGAATAGTGTCCATGGAAGAGAACGTGGTTGAACCCATGACTAAAGTCTTATCTCATCAGAAGCATGAATATCATGTAAGAGATAGTGGGTTAAAGGTTGTTAGCAGTTACCTCTGGCCCAAGTGGGAGTCTGTTGGAGCTAGTGGCCTAGAACCAACTACTTTGTAATTTATTAATTAATAAATACCTTATAAAATCTTGATTTTTCTTCTTCATGACAATGCATGTGATAATTCCATAAGGATAGCTATTTCATTAAAGGTTCATACCAGATTCCTTCTATGAAGAGAACCCATAAGTTCCATAACACTATTCTGAATATATGTTCTATGGCCGGATGGTGTTATTTGAGGGACACAAATAATATTGGCCATTTGGGGTGAGGACTCATAAAACTTTGAGGCACCTTCTCATGGTGTGCACCCTTGGTAATATCCAGGATGATATTATGAGAACGACACCCACCAGTAGGAAATCCACATTTCATAGTGTCATTGGATGTTCTTATCTGCGGACATGTGTATTGGCCCTTAGACATTAAGATTATTATTAATGTGTATTACAACTCGTTCACTTAGATGTATTGATGAAAACTGTGATGACACACTATTCTCAGCGAGGTAGGATGCATTGGGTGTGTCACGAGTGATACTACATTAATAGATAATGCGAGAAAGGATTTTTCCCTTCTGTTCCATAACAGAAGTAGATATATCAGGCCCTTCAATGAAATTGATATAGCCTAAATAAATCCATATCCATGGTGAGTATTGTTGAAGTTAAATTCTGGAAAGTCAAAGAAAGGATAATCGATCACATCGGTTGATGGCACTAGCATGCAACCCCCATGATTCGAGATATTGAGAAAAAAGGACTATATTACATGGTAAGCGTTTGTAGGAGGTGACACGTCATTGCGGTGTTAACTTATTTATCTATGGGTGCTTTGGCGTATTGTTAGATGCTAACCTTGGACTTTAGGTAGGCTCCATATAATGACACTAAGAAAGAGGCATAGAGGGTCACACACTAAGTGTGTCCAAGTATCTCAGTTAAATATTAATTTAACAAGTCAAATAATGAATATTCTCGATTGTGATTTAATAATTATTTAAGGATGTCTGATCTCATTTATTTCAACACTAGTTATTCGAGATAATATATTGTGGGAGAAATAATATATTTATTAGTGAGAAATGTAGTGATATTTATTTTAGAAATAAATATCCATTATTCAAGGTATAATAAATGTGGTGTAGAAAATAATAAAGAATGAAAAATAAAAGTACACTCCGTGTAATTTTTTTCAAGAATTTATGAGAAATAATATTATTTATTTAATTAAATAATATTAGGTGTGATTTGTTGGGTTCATGTCAAGTAAAAATAATGGTCAATTGTTATTATTAGACATGGGGAATTACTAATAATTAAATGAAATGAATAAATGCTTTTGGTTAATTAAATCATTTTATTATTCTATGTAATTAAAAATACCAAATTTATATTTCTCATTAGCCAAGCCATTTTTTGTGTGGTTGTACACAATGGATTTGGAAAAGCACTCAATCCAAGAGAGAATTCATTTTCCACCAAGAACGCTCTCAAGCTACGAGAGAGAGATCCACCTCCACTAGATCAAGGCGATTGAAGGGGGACATCGCAAGCTAAGGCTCTTCCACGCTAGCACCCAGAGATCCCTTCAGCGACATCGAGAGATATGTGGATCACATGTGGATCACCTCTAGAAGAGTACTACACATGGATTCTATGATGCATTGATGGATCACATCAGATCGTGACCGGAAACATCAACAAAGAAAGCATTTCATCAAGGTAATTCTTGTCAATTAATTAAATTAATTATAACCAACATATGATGATCCTATATATGGTTTCGGGACTCTCCAATTTCTTTTTCATTCTTCGTTCTATTCCAATGATCTTGAATCTTATTATCGTGAATGATCTCAGATTGATCGTTGTTAACGCTAAAATTAAAGTTGGGTATACCCACCAACACGCTTTTGTTGTTCCCAGAACCGAAATTTTTCATGTTAAATGATCTCTTTTTTCCATAATTAATTGCTTCCCTATAACCTCTCTTTCTACAGAAAAACATCTTATGGTTCATTTGATACAATACCCTGGGAATTTCATCTCTCATTTTTGAAATTTTTGAAGTTGAATAATCTTTCCTTCTTCATATTTACCACCTGAAATTCTATGGGACTCTATCCTTATCATCGTTGGTGTTTTTTAGAATTCAACTATTTCCATAATTTTAGTCACAATTCATGGTACCTAGTTTGGAATAATCACATGATTTTTCACTAAAATTATATTTCATTGTGTTTCTCATTAGGAAAATATAAAAAAAATTTGTGGTTCCCATCATTAACAAGAATCCTTAAGTATTCAACCATTAATAAAACTGAAATGAGTTTAAATGAGTGATGAAGAATCATACCCAAATGAGAATTATTCTACAGTGACAATGTCAACCTCATAATTTCTTACTTTTTGAAATTTTTACATTATCTTTTAGTACAACAAAAATCACTCTCAAATTAATAAAGGTTTAATAATGGTGGAATCCCTCATATTAGTTAAACTATTTATTTAACATGACAAATAATTTGTAATGGATTATACAGAGAATGTGATTAACTAAATTATATCCCCTTGGAATGTATAGCAAGGTGAAAAATCTTTGAACCACTCCTCATGAACTAGATTAACGATTGAGTTGATACTCAATCATCATTTTTAGTGTGATTACCACTCGGTGATTTTATGACACAGTTATACCCACTTCCCAGTATCCATATTGGGATGTAATTTCTTGGAGAACCACATAATCAAAACTTTACCAAAACATCATAATGTTATTTTATATTTAAACTTACCCTTATACTTATCCTTTGTATTTTCACTAAAATTATCCTATCTTAATCCCTATAGAAAAAAACATTCACTATTTCCTCAACCAATTTAAAGGGTTATCTATAGATTTGAAATTATAATAAACCTTAAATTATCAACTATTAATGAAATTTATAAATCCTAAATTATCCTCAACCAATATCATCATAATATCCAAAGTAATTTAAACCTGGATCTGAAACTAGTTGTGAAAACTCAAATCCACACTCCTAGATATAGTGCCTAAAAACATAATTTACATGATGAATTTGAATATCATCAGTATATTCCCAGACATAATTATCAAATAATTACATGACGTAAAGAAAATTTTACATTAGATACATTCAGAATACTTTTTTGGTTCAGATATTTTGTGAATTAGGGAAAACATTAACTAATAAATATCTGACCCATATAGAGTAATAGAAACCTTTCCCACTCCATTGAATCCAGATAAGACATGTGAGATGATTTACATATTCAAAGAAAAATTCTATTTATTTGTGCTGAAATTTTGTGAAACCATAAAAAACTCAATGGGATATAAATTTTATGAGGACATTAAATATGAATTAAACAATCTGGTGGCCCAACCATAGTAATCTATCCATAATAAGAAATCTTCTCCAAGACAAGAGTTCAAATTTTTATTTTAAAAATATCTCTCAATATAGATGTCCAATGGCCATATTATTTTTAAAGGAGATATCTAGTAGGCCTTCCAAAAATTATTTTATTTTTCAAAAGTTGGTATTATCTCATATAACTATTAAAATACAAAACACAATTGGTATCACAAAATATGGGTTCCAAAAACCACATTCCTCAGTGTCTTTAAAAGGGAACCTTGGGAACCTCATTTCCAATTTTAACCAAGGAGTGAAGTGTTGCTATCTTGGAGTTCCAAAGGATTCCTCTCATCACTTAATAAGTTCTAGATCTCCATATCCATATAGGGAGATCTGAAATGAATAAGGATATCCACCCAATACTCCTCCTCATCTTGATGTAAATATAAAAGGTGGATGGTCATTAAAATAAAGATACAAATCATTACAAGGGAATTCTAACATATAATTCCACTAATGGTTTTCTTTAGTTTTTTTTAATCATTTAATTTTTTCATCACTTGATTTACATTATGATCAATCATTTAAATCAAGTTTCATTCATAAAATTCATTTGTTCTCTTAACTTATCAGCACTAATATTTTATATGAGAATCTAATATTGTTCTAATTAGATAACATGAGATTATATTACTATCCTACACACATTAAATTGGTATGTGATTTGGTATCCTAAAACCAAGTATAATATATGGAACATTCTTTGAAAATGGTTACACTAAGGCTAATGTATAAGTATATAAAGTGTAGTGGGTAGAGGGTAATCGGGGTTCTGATTAATCTCAAACAAAGAGTTACTCTAAATATTATTTTTTTAGTATGAACTTTTTATATTGTTTAGTTAATATTTAATGATCATGTACTTTTATTTCTCTCCAAACTGACTTCTATTCCTTAACTATTAAACTCTTTAAATATAGTGTTTTCTCATAACTATTTTCAAAACTGAAACCATTTTTTTTTATTTTTATTAAATAAATTACACTCTAAACCCTTAAAAGTTATTTAATATATGACTTAGTAACTTCCATATACTATAAAATCATCTTAAAACCCTAAAAAATTTGTTATGTCAGAATAGTGCATTAAAATTTTGGCATTATTATCATCGAGCACTTTAGTTTTTAGTGTGTGTTTTTTATATTAATTTTGTGTATTATATAAATATTTATTTAGTTATGTTTATATATTTAACTTTTTTTTATTAAATATTTTCTCTAGAATCTATAATCTTCGGTTGTGACATGATTATCATCAAAGTGAAATGCCTCGAAAACACCTCCTTCTCATATCTATCTCTGCCTCATTTTCTCTTTCTCTATATATCTTATTCTTTTCTCTTTATCCTATATAATTTCGTTTTAATAATAAAAATTCTATTTAAATTAAATAAAACTAAATTTTGTAATTATTTAGATAAATGTGAAGCATGTTTTCTAATTAATAATTTTATAAATTATGAGGATCAATAGACTATCAATGATTTGGTTGGATTATACAAGCTAAATCCTCTTGCAAGGATGACTTCGTTAATAAGATAAATTATTTAATTGAACTAACTTTCTCATATATTCTCTATTTATTCTAAAACATATATTTGGAGGATAAAAATGAATTTTCAATCAATTACCTTTATTTAACACCATTAATGAAATTCCTCATATTGCTTGACAATGTAGTGTATTTCAAACAAGCATAATGATGGGAACTCATTTAAATTGTTGGAGATAATATGAATGAATGTAAAATATTTTTATTTTCATTGAGGCTATACCAAATAGGTAAAAAAACCTTTCAAAACAATCGTCTATACAAATTAGTTTATAGTTGACTAAATAATTAAATAGTTACACATCATGTACCGATATTGCAAGAAGTCGTGTGATAATATATATATATATATATAAGACATATATTTTATATGATAATAATGTGATCGTATCATGTATATATCTATTTTTATTAAAAAAAATAAAAACCAAATTACATTTAAATATTTATATAATAATTAAATGAATGAACCATAGATGAATCATGTGTTGAGGGTTTCATATGTTTTTAGGAAGAAATAAATAGTTAGTTTTAACCTCAACACCAAGTGTCATAGTATGGTAAAAAATGAAAAAAAAACAACAGAAATTAACCTTCAATTCATATTGTCAGAGGCACATGCATGAAACCATTCTGAAGTCACCCGTGGAGGAACTCCACCTTGAAATGGTAAGTTACCCGTGACACCCATTAGGTTATATCCTCCCACGCACTATATATTTAATTATAGTGAGGAAACTGAAAACTTTAGTGGGGGGTGGATACATTCCTGAGTTAGTTTTTTTATCATATTTATACTTTAATCCATTTTGTTTTCTGAATAGTATTTTTACTTTTCCTAACATTCTTGAGTTTATTGGGACATGTTATCATCTTTGTTCTTTATTTATCTTTTTCATTTTTCATGATACTTTTACATTACACTATATATTATTCATTTTTTAAAATTATTTATTGTATTACCCACATTAAATGATAATATAATCATGGAATTTATTTGAAATTCATGCCTAGTTTCCATTTCTCAGGTCATTTTAATATTTTTATAAAAAACATACATTGATAGATTGTGAGTTTGATAATAAACATAACATTGAGGTATGATTATAAGTAAAAGAGGTTATTTTTTAATTATTTAAATGATTATATATTTACAAAACCATTGAGTTTTTTTCATCTTGTTTATAATGTTGTAGGGGTTAATTATATCATTTAACATCTCATCACATCTTTCACTCAACTATGAATTGTGGATATTTATTACTAAATTAAAGGTATATATAAATTGGGTTAATTTTTCATAGATTTCAAACAAAAATTACTTATCTTAATTCATTTTTCAAATATATTTCATTACTCTACCATACTAACCTTCATGTGTGTACCTGTTATCTGATTATTGTATGCCCTTAAAAGGAAAAAATCCAAATGAAAAACAAAAAACAAAAATTAAAAAAATTAATAATGATGGGATTTATGAAATTTGAAAGATATGGGGATATCTATGTTTTGATATTAAGGTTTTACTTCCAAGAATTATTAAGATATTGGGTATTGAAATTATATTTTAAAAGGTGTAGGGATGGTTCAGTAGAAATAATCATGTGAGAATATTTTTTTAAAATAATATATCATTACTTGATCTGAATTAGAAATAATATCATGAAATGGTTATTACACATACAAATACAGGATTAGTGACATGGTTGACTTGTGATTTCCTTAATAAGACTATTTTTTTACTTTTACTGTGCTATAGTTTATGAGGCATACATTTCCAAGACTATTGAGATTAACTCTTTGATGCGGTTATTCCATTTCTCACATTGGTATCATGAAATGAATTAATAATAACTTTTAAATCTACATTATCTAGAGAATATCTTCACGCATTATTTTCTAAAATGTAATTTTTTCTAATATTGAAAATTTTCAAGTGTGGGGGTGTAATCACGTAGATATTCGCTATTTATTCTCAAAATTATACCATTATGTTAAATTGATTTTGTATAGTAAATTAAAAATATATTAAATAATTTAACTTCTCATATTATTAAATTAATGAATTTTAATTAGTATTTTCAGGATCAGTTTTAATTTTTATGCTTTTATTATATGAGGATGTGATTTGGTGTACCCAATATTATGTGGGAGCAAAATGGGTGAAACTGTACGGAATCCTAAGAAGACATGTGTACTGAATTACAAATTCTAAAAAAATATTTCCATCCATTTCTGCTGAAATTGTGTGGGTTGATCCAAATCTTAGTGGGATATAACCATTTTAAAGACAACCAATCCTAATTCATCATTATGTAAACCTGAAATCATGGCTGATTGTCTCCTATCGATCGTTCATGGTTCCTATGCTCTGCTAATGTGTATAGAAGCACTCGAGTCGAATCCTTGGCAATGATACTTTTTAATAGTCGATTGTTTTTAATTGATAGTATTTTGATTAGGGTTGTTTATAGAGATTAATTATAATGATTGACTGATAAATATTGATTTAACAACTTGATAAATATTTGGGTGATTTCATCATTAGCTAGTTAAGATTGTGATGTCCTTGATCTTTGCTTTATATTGCATTAAATTAATACAGATGTCACAAGTTAATGTTGATTGGAAGTCCCATGTGTTAAGCTTTTAATCCAATAATTAACATAACTTGGGGTTATAATATTAATCATTTCTCATTTATAGTAGTGTATTTATGGTTCCAATAATCCATGGAAACCACTCATTAAACAAAACAAGTCATTAATCTATGACATGTTAAGTCCAACATACACAATGTTAAATTAAAGAATACTCATCGAGAAAAAGATCTAAATCGCTTAACATATCTAAATAATGACTCAACAAATTGGTATATTTACTCATCCATTAATATGGTTATTAATTATGTAATATTTATTTTTGGTGATGAATTAAAAATAGAACAAAAATTATGGGATAATAAAAGAGTTTTGCACTGAACACACACACACGAATGATGATGATAATTAAAAACGAACATTAGATTGAACGAGAAAGAGAAAGAAGGGAAGGGGATTCAACTGTATTTAAAAAATTTTAAGAAAATTAAAATTAAACTACATAATGTAAATGAGACTAAGAGATATTGAAGAATAAACTCTCATTAAAATAGAATTACAAAGACAAACACTTGTGAAATTACAAACAAAAAAACTGTAAAAGTAAATTAAGACAAATAGAGGAGGAAAGGTCTCTCAAGTGAAAACATGAGTATGGAAGGTCCTCCTAAGCCTTAGAAAATTATTTTTTCATGCCAATATATGCTCCTATATTTTGAAATTCCCACGACATGCAAGGATAAGAGGGGGTTGTATTTAAAGCCCAAGGAGGTGGGCAGTTTGCATTCCAAATCTTCCTCTCCACTTGCATCGCCAATTGGGAAATCCAGAAAGCTTAATATAGAGATGATATCTTCTTAAAGGTTATAGATATTGATGTGTAATATCATACCAAAATATTTGTCAGCCATTGTACTTCTTTATCCAAATTTATGGCTGTTTTAGTACACAATTTTAATCTATCCATTTCAATCTAGAATTTCTAGAAGTCCCAAATGTAAATGGGTTTATCAAGGGGAAGATGCCTTAAAATCCACACAATTTCTTAAAAAAGGTTTTCATCCCATATCATCAGTTTGACATTGAAAAATCATAGCTATATTAGCTGTCTAGATCTGGAGAAAAGTCATGAATACTGTACAGATTTTAATTCCCGGCCATATTGGCGGGCTGAGTTTAACTTTATCATTTGGGCCCCTTTTCTTATGAGTCGGGCCTCGCAATTTTTATCCAAGATGAATTTAATTATTACCCGAACATTTAAGGATAATTAAAGGATTTGGACTTCTAGAGTGAGCCTAGATATTCTATCTTCATAGATAGTCCAGTTTCTTCACATATTATTTGGGCCTTTTTGTGTGGACCATATGACCCATAAAATGGCAGAATTGGCCCAAGATCCCTTCTAATGAAATGTTTTAATTTGATTAATGATTCTCAAAAAACAAAAATCATTCAATTTGTATAGCTAGTGTTATATTTATTATTAAAAAATTAAATATACTTGAATCTGGATGAATTCAAATAGTGCTCTAAAATTATATTTAATATTTAAACATTATTATTTCACACAAATTATGCACATCTAATTTAAAATCACTAAAAATAGTGCATAATATGTTCTGAATAAGTGAATTACATCAACTCCCCCACACTTAGTCTTGTACATGTCCTCATGTACAACAAATATAAAAACATAACAAAATCATTTTTACTTGCCAATAAATTTTAAAATTTTTGTTTTCACCAATCAGGGGAGGTTTAGACCATTTAACTCATCCATTTTGAATTCCGCCACAAATTTGTACAGAAATATTGTTCCAAACACAATTCCTTTTTCGTTCTCAAATTTAGAAATGGAAAATGTGGACACTCAAAACTCACACCTCTCAAGATGATAAAATTCATTAATGGAGGTTCACTCTTTCACCAACCAAAAGTGAAAATCCTAAAGTTTTAAACAGATCTCAGCTTAAATAACCTATCCTAAAGTGCTCAAAAATCAAGATGAATTTTTAGGGGGTTTTCAATGGCTATAGGATGGTAGGAACATGATATCCAAAAGATAGGGAAAAGGGGGTAAAATACCAACATGAAAAAAAATGCACATTTTTTTTGAAATGAGACATGAAATGAAATGGAAAAACATATTTACTAAGGAGTTAATGTATGAAGAAAGACAGAAGAGAGGAATAAAATTTTAAGGGGATGAGAAGATGAAATATTTAAAAAACACAAAACTTCTCCCAATAACATAAGTGTTCTTTTTTTTCTTTCCTTTTCTTATTTTTTTTCATTTTTTGAAAGTTGAACATGAAAAAGAAATCACACTCATATCCCAACCCCTGATTGATCTCATCATGACACTAATTTTAGTATTCATAACAATATCAAAGGTTGGTGAAGAGTGATTTTTGACCTGCCCAAGACACAACCCATTTTTTTTCTTCTTTTTTAATTTATTTTGAATTTTTTGTAACACTTATCAATAACATTTATAAAATTTCATAAATGAAAGTAAATTACATTCCCCAAAACACAATTAATGAAAACCACTCCCCCACACTAAAATGGATTCTTTCCCTCAATCATATGATAAATTGTTTAAAATAAATAAAAGGGCACCTAAAAATGAAATCCATTCCCCCCCCCCACACACTTAAATTTCAATAAATAATGCAATTTAAATCCATGTATATATTTGGTGGGATAAGGTATTGGGATTGTAATGTGGAAATTAAAGAAAAGTTTTTCATAGGCTCGAAAGGGATTTCAAAAGGAGGATTAATGTAAGTTAAATGGGAGGTTATTTGGCCATTGTGATTCTCAAGTGGTTTAGAAAATGCCTCTCTCATATTAATTCACAATAAAGTAGGAAATTCAGCTCGAAGGTCCACAAAATCAAGATTCACAAATGGGGGTGAAAACAAATTTTTTGAAAAAGATAGCTATAGATATCCTTGGAATGAATGAAAATGGTGTTCCTCACGGGTGGGGAAAATCAGTTTCCAAATAAAAAATTGATCATTCAAAATTTTTTGGGTTTGAGACAATATTTTTTATCCAAATATATAATGAAGAAACAAGATTTTTAAGATGAAACTATGTCTTTTGACTCCCCAAAATGGTTGGAAAAAATATCAAAATTGGATGGTGAGTAAGTATGACTCTTGATTTTTCATATTGTTTTTAAATTATTGTTTTTTTATGTTTTCTATTTTAGTTTTTTATAAATACACACACACAAAAAATAAGAAGAGTAAATAAAAAAGTGTGATGAGGAAAGTGGTAAAAAACAAAATGAGAATGAGGGAGGAAGACGAGAGAGAGATATGGAGAGGGGGGGTAAAGGGAAAGAGGTTCCCCTGGTTTGGATTTAGTGGGTGATTTCTCTGGAAATGGGGATGACCTCATAGATTTAAGGTTCAAACAATCCAAGAGGTTTCTAACGGGTTTGTTTGTAGAACTGGAAACATCCAATGATTCTATATCCATTTGGACCTACTTTCCAAAGGTAGATGTTCATTAGTTGTGAACTGATAAGGGTTGAGAATTTTCATTGGTTGAGAGGGTGGGAGGCCGGACTCATCACACCTTTTTGAGGGGAATTATTGTCTACACCGGGACTCTCTTTATAGATTTATGTTACGTTCATGAATCCTTATTAAATTACCAAATATAAAATGATCTTTCCTTAAGATTTGAAAATCAATGATTGATATGTATGATATTTAGAGAATCTTTTTATATGTATTCTAGGTTCTTCATAGAAAGAGAGTCGTCTATATTTGTTAGAGATTCTTAGTCAATGGTATCCTTTAATACATTATATCAAATTCTCTTGGTCATTATGATGACCATACTGGTTTTAAAGCCACTCAGTGGGGAACTTGAAGTTTATTGTCCTTAAGAAGGACATGGATTATTTTAGAGTTGGGATCATACCCACAGATGGGCTACCTACGTATCCTTTATTTAGAAAAGGAATCAAAACCCACATAGTTCGAGTAAGGGAGTATGATGTTTATGTATGATTGATGGCTCAAAGAAAAATGTCATAATTACTTTTACACTCTAAGCTCATGTGAGTCATGCTCGGTGTGAGAATCAATAGGTATTGGTAAAACCAGAACATTGTTACATGAAAGATACAATCATAAGAAATAATGTGAGACTTATGTATGTATGACTTCCCAAATAGATAGAGATCGGGACTTATTTCAAAGAATAAGTCCGGGAACAGGGTCCATAAAGGTATATGTTTTTTTATGGAGATTTGGATACTCTAACTTGGGGCTTACTCCCGAGGAAGATGCCCAAATTAAGAGGGACTTATGATTGGGTTTTATTCCTGAAAATGAATCCCAGATAAAAAGTAAATTAATACTGGTTAAGAGAAATTAAAATTGGGGCTTACTCCTAAGGTGGAGGCCCAGGTTAAACGAATTTTAGAATTAAGGGACTTGGGGCTTACTCCTAAGGAAGATGTCCATATTTTTAGACTTTGAGACTGAGGCTTACTCTTGAAAAGTAATCCCGGTTTAAGGGAATTATAGTTGGGGCTTACTCCTAAGGAGGAGGCCCAGATTTGGGAACATGGGGCTTACTCTTAAGGAGGATGTCCAGATTTGGGAAATTATGACTGGGGCTTACTCCTAAGGAGGATGCCCAGGTTAGGGGACTTGGGGAATACTCCAAATGAGGATGCCCAAATTAATGAGAACTTGGACTAGATATTTCTCCTGAAAACGAGGCCCAGGTTAGGGATTCTCTCATCACAAAGGATGAAGTTGAATGAATGAAATCTCTAACCTTAGTGACATGAAGATGTATAAATCAATAGGTTTTGAGAGATGTTCCATATAATTTCTTTCAGATAAGGAAGACAACAAAGGAACCATTCCATAAATGGATTTCAAGAGGGTTTTTAAGGTTGAATATTGAATAGGAGAGGTGGATAGGAATAATAGAGGTGAAATGGTCAGGAAGGGCACCCAAAAAGAGAGGGGTGCGCAAGTCCTGTGTGGGCGTGCAAGTCCAGGTCGTGCAGGTGTACCTACGCGACATGTGGGTAATTGCGCAACGTCCAACCCTTAAAGTAATACTTGGGTGAGACTTGGCTCAATCCCTTAGTATTATCCCTAGGGGATTCCAGAAGATTGGCGTGAAAGTTTTGTTGATGGGGTAAGGCGGCGCACAAGTGTGGCCATTTCCCTTAAGGGATGGCCACTTAGGCTCGCAAGTGTTGATGAGTTTCAACACTTTGGACTTAATCCACCTCTTTAGATCTTCTATTCTAGGTAAGAAATTACCTTAGAAGTGTTCGGATGCTTTGAGAAGAGACTAGGGTGCCAGGAGCTCAAATATGAGATTCTGGAATTTTTTTTCTCTCTTTAAATGGGGGCCCACCGAGGGTATTTATAGGCTGGTGAAGACCCTAGCCAAAATTAAAAGAGGCCGCGCAAGTCACTTGCATGACCACTAGGCAGCGCGCAAGTATACTTGCGCGACCTTGATGGAACGTGCACGACCCAAGTGCAAATGAATCTTTGTTCATGCCTTTTTCAATTTTTGATGTTTCTTCAACGGATGAATTACTTTGGGTTCATGGTATTTCCCTTTTCATTCGTTTAGAATCTGTGATAGAAAGGAGAGTCCAAAAAAGTCCCCCCTCAGAGTTGGATCTGAAAGAAATGAGGATGTGACTCTGAGGTATAGAATAAAGCCAAGGAATATGCAGCGCACCAGTGTTGAGCGCGCAGATGGCATCGCGCAAGTGAGAGTCGCGCAGTCATCGGCACGCAGGGGTGCGGCCTGGCCTATATATATGCGGTCATTCCTAACACAAAATAGCGAATCTCAAAGATTCTTGCTCTCGCCGCGATAGTTGCCTTTTCCGCGGAAGTTTGCTCTGTTTTCCGCTGTTTCTTTGCTATTGTGCTGCTGTAGAGGTATTTAGACTTGCGCGGTGATACCTGCGCACCCAAACTAGCATGACACATTGATACTTGCATGCCAATTTTGAGACTTTCACGCCTTAATGCCTTATCCAATATTTCACTTTGCTTCAGAAAATTTATGAAATATCAACTTACTTAAGAGTTAATTATTCAACTTTTGTGCAGATTAAATGGCTCCCACGAGAATCAGAATGGCTGATGAACTTGCTAGAAAGTTAATTGATGATATGATGAGCATCATTGGCCATGATTATTATACTATCTGTGATAGCACTCTTCCAGATTTGTCCAAGTACCTAAAGAAGTATCATCTTGACTTCCCACAGAGTATTTATCTACCATTGTATGGCTATGGTCATCTGTGAGAAGTCACCATTCCAGAGGCAAATAATTATCTCCCAAAGTCTTGGTTTTAGAATTACACCAATTTTGCTTCAGAAAATATCTCAAGTGGAGGAGAATTTATAAATGCAAGAATATTTGATAAGGCCTACATAATGCATCATAGCCCAGGTACCACATATTTGAAACCTCACAAGCCTAAGCTGCAACCACATTGTTATCCCTCAATCTTCTGAAAATCTCAGATGGATCAATACAAAGGTAGGAAGAACAGTTGGGACTTTCTTCCGGGAGGAGGTGTGAAGCCATATTGGATGTGGGCATACTGGGTGCGACAAACCTGCATAGATTTTTTCAAGGATTTAAAAGGAGCTGCAATATATGAAGTCGTCTGGGCTGGGAAAAAATATGTTTACAGGAATGATGACTTTGTGTTGGAGATACTCAGCCATTGGAGCCCATAAAACAATTCTTTCCATATGACTCATGGAGAAGTAGGCATCAGTTTGTGGGATGTCCACAAGATATCAGGGGCTCCAATTTTGGGTGATATGTATGATGAATTCATCCCCCAAGGTGACTTGGAATCATTCGGAGAAGACCCCGAATTTGGATCGGGAATTATTGAAAATATTTCACAAGATCATGAGTTCAGAGACCTCCTTAACTCATACTAGAAAGGATATTCATCCAGAGGAGTGGATGAATATGTTTCTTACCACGAAGCAGGAGAAGGAGCTGAAGGAGAAGGGATCGAAGGGGAAGGGGCCCAAGGAGAAGGGGCCCACCTGTACACATCCTACCACCTGCCCCAAAACAGAGAAGAGGGGTGCTCCTGGCACATTCTGGCCGACTCTAGAAGCAGGAGAATTTGAGAAGTGGGGATACGAAGTGAATTAGAAAATCCCAAAGAAGACCTGTCTGGCGGGCTTCTTGGCTTTGTGTCTCGGTGTTTATCTTTTTCCAGTCAGGGATTTGAAGGGAGGCGTCAGGCCAGGGACCTTTGTTGTTGCATCCAAGTTGGCAGAGGGAATGAAGGTTGGGTTGGGTACCCCCATTTTTGCAATGATTCACAGGATATTACTCCATGTTTTCATGGGTAAGTCTCCTTTGATAATAGTGGGACCATTCCAAGTTTTATAGGGATGGATCGCTACTCACTTCAGAACATATAATGTACAGAACGGAGTACAGGTTCCTAGAGGATCCTTCAGGCCATCAGTGTAGGTATTATTTGGAATTGCTCCACTAGCTCTCAATTACTATAACATTAAGGTGAGGATGAGCATGCATAATGAATTAAATTTCTTTCCTTATGGAAATCCGCCAACCGGGAAATTTTTCGTTGATTTAACAACCAGTCTAGAATTGAGGGCATACATGCTGGCCTGTAGATATGGTGTACTGGCCACCAGGATTGACAGAGAGATTATATGTTAGTCCTATTCTCCATACATATTTTCATGCCAATTCAAGTGTTTGCAGCAGACTGTTGTATCTCCCCCTGTGCATGTCAGGTTAGAGCAACATCCGATGGTTTCCCGACAACTATGGTTGCTGACACCTAGGGAGAAGACCGGGGCATTGTTTGATCTACTAGTTGATAAAGCGGAAAATAACTTAACTACATGGAATGCCGAGAACTAGATAGCATCATACACTGGAATGGTGCAGAATCACCCGATTTATCAGGTGGGGAAAAAGAAGAAAACCGTAGAGAAAGAAACACTTCATCTGGAAGGTGATTCTTCTGTAACACCCGAATCCGATTCTTCAGATTCTCAAGATGAGGATGATGAGGCACAACATGAGGCACAGAAGCCTCGTGCCCAATATAATCCTCCTGTCAGAATCAAAAAACCCACTCCATCAACTCCTAGTGAGTTACTCCATTGTGGAAATTTAATCTCCATTACTTTATAGAGCAACAAGTCTTATTTTCTAATTCTCTACCTGTAGTTACAGGAGCTGGGAAGAAGCTTAATTCTAAGGTTGTAGGACCCTCCTTACAGCCTTCTAGTACACATACTGAATATCTACGACCAGAGGTTGTCCAGACATGGCGAAGTTTATACTGCAGTGCTGAAACTTCCTAGCTGGATTTGTGCGAGGGGCTACACCTCCCTGGAATAGGGAATATTCTAGCTTCTACAGATATCTGTTACAAGGATAACCCAGATGAAGTGTGGGCTTACATCAAAGAGCTGGAAATGCTCATATATGCCACCGATGATTCCATTCCTGTCACCAAACGGGTGAAGGAAATGATTGATTGTGGTGCCACTAAGGGGACTAGTGGTTCCAGAGATGAGGAGTGTCATGATTACGTGGCTCCTGAAGATGTAAGTATATTTCCTTATTTTCTTTGTAACTTGATTTATGTTAAAGCTTTGTTACTCAAGGAAATTATTATCTTCATCCTACAGCTTTAAAAGAAAGGAACTGCTGAGGTTCCTTCACCAGAATATAGCCCTGGTGGTACTGCCATTGGGGTTAATGAATCCCCTCGTGAGTCGGGCGAGATATCTCCCGGCCCGCAAGCCATGGATGAGGAGTTGGACATGGATTTCCATTATCCAATTCATGTACCTATAAAATATACTGTCGACACTCCCAAGAAACCAAATAGAAAAAGGCATCGAAGGAAGAAGTCCACAACTAAACGCTTCATCAGTAGTGGTAAGTCCTTCGGATAATCATGAGTCTTAACCCATGAAAAGGTTGGTCATACTTCTTGGGATTACAGGGGATTGTTCAATTTACCCTCTCAGGGAGAGGAATGACCCTCCATTGAGGACCACAGAGGGTACTGGTGAACAATTACAAGTTCAGGCTGACTTGGCTACTCCTAGAGAAGAGCCAACGTCTGTTCCCAGTATCCTTCCTGATGCTATTGCAAGGAGAGAATAACCTTCTTCTGGTAAGTCAAAAATGCTTCATAAAATGTTGAATGAAACATCAACTGACTTCCATTCTGTGATACTTTTGGTTCAACCCCTACACTAGAGCTTTTGGCATCCATTGCAACTGACGCTGCTATTTTATCTGAAGATGCTATCCAAGTTCAGAGGTTGCAGGATGAAGGTCGCCAAGAAGAAATATCAAATGCTCACACTGGTGAGATTAACTAGGATCCTGAGATTACATTGGATGAAATGATGGAACATGGTGCATCTTTTGAAGATTTTTTAGATCATGTTAAATTACCATGTAATTTAGAAGATTATGGACGTGAATTTTATCCTTCGTCCTATTAAAAACTAACTTCTTATTACATCCCTAATCATGATCGGTTGAAATGTGCAGTTCTATCTGAGCAAGCTGCTGAACTGCCAATGCCTGAAGGGGGTACATAAAACCCTACTATTGTAGAGACATTAGCTCAAGTGGAGATGAACCCCGTAGAGCTTCCTCAAACTCACCCTGAAAATCCTGCTGAAGCTATGAAAGACGGGGAGGGGCTATAAGGACCCGGCCTTAAACCATACATAATATTGAATTAAATGAATAATTCACGTTGAGGATCTTTTCAGGTTTAGAGTTTTAGAGAGTTAGGCCATAACTATTACATTTCAAAATATTACAAAGTATACACTTCAACTCATTTTCCATTTTTTTTAAAAACATGAACTCTTGAAAAAAAAAGAGTCATGTCTAGTTCGATGTTTTAGAGGTCCTGACTTTTCCTTGATCCCATCCTTGACCCTATTGCACTTTATGTCCTGTGAAAAACATTTCAAAACTTGGGATGAGAATAAAAATCTCAGTAAGGGATACACAAAGAAATAAAACAGTTAGTTTTTCAAAACAATAAGTAAACCATGAATACTTTAACATAAGAAATACTTTTCACCATTATGAAGTAGTAAATACTCTTCACTTAATAAAAGATCATTACTTACCCTTTTGTAACCAAAATATTACCATGAACCCCATATAAAGAATACATAACATATAAAGGTAACTTGGGACATAAACATACTTAAATGGAATAACCATACGGTTGACTTCCACACATATCGCTAAATGGAATAGCCATACGGCCGACTTCCATACCCAATGCATTGGAGGTTATAACGTAACCACCCATCCTGATATTCACGGAACCACCCATCATTTGGTTTATCACGTAACCACCCATCAAATGTTCAAGTACCATTATAAAATCATAAAACATGAAACGAATATAAAGGAATGAAAACATTTCCACATTTCAATCACAATATATCACTTAATTATATTGACGTAGAAAATCCATTATCAAAACCATTTTCAATACCAAAACACATAAAAGAGTATATGGTATATATTTTCTTTTTAAAAAAACATTATGGCTTGTTGAGGAATCCAAAGATCAAAAAATACTTACGGCGGTGGAAAAGGTCGTTGTCATCACTTACCTTAAAAAGAAACATACTTTTTTGTCATTTAGTAAAATGCTTCGTAGAAAAATATTCCCATTGAAAAGTCAAGGGTGTTTATACAGCATATAAAAGAAAGTCGTGTATTAAAACAAAATATGCCTCAATGAAAGGAGATTGAGATGAAGTCCCTTACCTCGTGTCTGACTTCACTTGATCGTTTTTAATCTCCTGTATAATAAACTAAAGTTAATTTCTACTTTCTTAAGAACCATTTTCAAGTTTATTATTCCTTTTATATAACTTATCACCATTTTATAAACATTATGCAATCATTTATGTTAATAATGATCATTTTGTCGATATTTGGTACTTGAGTTAAAATGAACAACTTATATTTACAAGTTGTCCATGTGTTCAAAGTTTCATTATATCCAGAATGATATTCAGGATCTGGATATCATATATATCATATATATCCAGCAGATACATGTATTTATAATAGTACAAAAGATTTGGAGGTAAGAAATGAAATGCACCGTTCATGGAGACGGTAAGCCGTACGTACGCCTGAATGCTACTTTCATTTCTATTTCATATTTTAATGGAATTAAAACATAATGATACAAAAGTATATTATAATTCCAGTATAATATCATATATAATATCATTAACACTATCCTCTATACATCCCACATTAGGCATTAACGAATCACATCACTTTGAGGGGGCGGTAGTTCGCACTTCCTCAAATGAGATTATCGTATTTACCCACTATGGAAACCATAAAGGCTTGATATAATTGGGAAGTAAAAAATAATAAGGAAATCATAAACATAATATATATAATATATAAATACATTTCCATCATAATGTTTACCATGAGAGGCGGTAAGATGTAATTGAACAATCATCGTTTCGTGAGGCGTTAGTTTGTCATCCACAGAAACATTATGTTCTTCATCCATTAGATGGAGTTGTGTGTAAGTGTAGTTTGAATATTTCTCATCACAACATTCTAGTATATTGAGGATACTGGTGTTGTTACAGAAGAAAGGAAATAAAAAGATTTTAGGTGTTGGAGAAGTAAAATAAAAGAAAACAATTTAAGAGAAACCTTTACCTTCAATTTGGGTAACTCTCTTTGGTTTGAACCAAAGGACTTCTTGAAATGATTTATTCCTAAGTTAAGGCTTCTAGGAGGAGGAGAGGTATGTAGAAAGCTTTATTGGTAAGAGTTTTGTCGAGCCAAACAGCTTGAGAGGTGTGATGAATTGTATAGAAATGGTCTTCTTTTATAAGGGAGAGGAGGGGCTCTTTAGGAAAGTGTGAAAACATTATTTTATTATAAAATTCTATTCGGGTTCTAATGGTCCAAAAATAATTAAGGTCTAAGATAATATGACTCATATTCGAAATAAAATCAACCAATCATAATTGGACATGTTTTGGATAATATTTTAATCATTATAATCTTATTTATTTAAATCATTTATTAATGAGGTAAATACTCCATCATTATTGTGTCATAAATAATTTAATTTATTTGATTCTGAAAATTACAAAATAAAATAAAATCTTGTAGGAAATCTATTTTTCTTTCGAATGAATATTTATAGTTTAAAATAGGACTTATATAACACCATATAAAAATTAATTACTAAAAGATTTTTGTAAATGTCAATTTTTTCTTTACATTAAATTAATTAATCTAAATTGTCATTTTCACCACCAAGTGGATCAATGGGATCCCAAAATCGACCCAAAGATGGCCATGGTCGTTAATGACTCAACAAATATTGTTAGGACAAGTGTTAAGTTAATTTGGAATTATTATAAGATTATTTTAACTTTAAATTACCTTATTTACCTTTAACCGCGGTAAATAAAAGTCAAAAGTTACTATTCACCAAAAATTATTTCCATCTTAATGAACCACATTTTACTTTTTGATAATAACCATGTATGTCATATTTTCAAAATTCAATTCACAGAAGTGGTAAAATTTCATTTAAATGAAAATGTCAGTTTTTTTAACTACCACCAAGTGGTTTCACTATTCAACAAAAATTGAAGTTTTTCAAAAAAATAACAAAAATTCAGCCAAATATATATTTTATATTCCGAATTAAAAATTCATATCTATTTTTCTAAATTCAAAACATAGAAGTGGTATTAATTAATTTTAAAATTAATTCCTGTCGGTAAAACAAATAGCATGTTTTTAAGAAACAATAACTATCAAAAGATTGATACTTGTTTATGTCCAATATCAAAGTGAAATTACTTCTAATGACCAACATTGAATTAAATGGTAAAAATATATTTTAATTTAACTTTAAAACGAATTAAAAATATGATCTATCCATATAAATAAATTAGATTAAAAGGAACTTTTGAATTAAAATACAATATTTTTCACTATTCATTAAAAAAATGATCGTTATCAGAAAAATACCAAAAAATACCCAAAGTAAAATTTGATGTCCCCATTCTAAAGAAGGATTTTATTCGGTCAATTATAATGTATTAAAGTGACCAAAACTATATTTAAAGAGGGTTTTCCATTAAAAGGCGGTAAATCAGCCTTTTAAGGTAAATTATGCTTAAAATTGGATTCATACACATTTTAAGCCTCTAACATTTATTGGATAAATGTAAATACATTTAACAAAAATTTATAATCATATTGTAGTTAGTTTCATTCATTCCCGCCAATACAACGTCTACGAGTTAACTACCATTTAAAATAATAATATTTTATTGTTAGTGTGCAACGTAAGATTTCAAAGAAATCTGTTGTTGTGTATCGGGTATGCTATCAAACACAGCACCCCTCTTTAAAGTAAAATTAATATTTAATTCACAAATATTAATAAATATGAAAATCTCTTATTCTTCATTTACCTGGGATGTTACATCCTTCCCCCTTTTGGGAATTGCGTCCTCGCAATTTTTATTCACATATCAAAATAAGAGGGGGTATTTATCCCTCATAGAATATTCAGATTCCCGTGTTGCCTCTTCAACCATATGGTCTTTCCACAAAACCTTTACCTAGTGAATTACCTTATTCCGCAACACTTTCTCTCTTCGGTCAAGAATCTGGAATGGTTGTTCTTCATAAGAGAGATTCTCTTCCAACTGAACTACCTCTGGGCTGAAAACATGAGATGGATCTGGAATATACATTCTCAATATCGAAACATGAAAAAAATTGTGTACCTGGGATAAACTTGGAGGTATAGCCACTTTGTACACAACTGATGCAACTTTTTTCAGAATTTCATAAGGTCCAATGAACCTCGGACTCAACTTTCCCTTCTTACCAAAATGCATCACACTTTTCCAGGGAGAAACTTTGAGAAAGACATGATCACCTATCTCAAAGGAAAGATCCTTCCTCCGGTTATCTACATAACTTTTCTGCCTACTCTACTTTAACCTGCTGACATGTCAAAGACTTCACATTAAAATCAGGAATATCTCTTTTCATTCCATCCCACCAGTAATACTCCAGAAGTTCTCTATACAACTTAGTACTGCCAGTATGAACTGAAAATGGAGAACTATGAGCTTCACATAACAACTCATTCTTCAACTGTGAATCACAAGGCACAAATAAACTTCTTCCAAACCTCAAAACACAATCATTATCAATGTTTAATTCAGGTAACTTACCCTTCTGAACCAACTCTACCTTTTTCTGCAACTCACGGTCTTCCTTCTGTGATTTCTTTATTATGTCGGATAGAGATGATCTCACTGACACATGAAACAAAACAGAAGAATTTCCTGCACCAACAACTTCTATTCTAGAGTTCATCAAATCAAAAACCAAAGGATCTTGTTCTAAACGTAACATGGTTAACGAAGCATTACTTTTTCAACTCAAAGCATCAGCCACTTTATTTGCTTTTCCCGAATGGTAAAGGAGCATGCAATCATAATCCTTGATTAATTCCAACCATCTCCTCTATCTCATGTTCAATTATTTATGAGTGAATATATACTTTAAACTTTTGTGATTAGTATATATTTCACACTTTACTCAATACAAATGATGCCTCCATATTTTTAAAGAAAAAAACAACAGCAGTTAATTCCAAATCATATGTAGGGTAATTTAACTCATGTGGTTTCAACTGACATGAAGCATAAGCAATTACCTGATCATTTTGTATTAGGACACAACCCGGTCCTTTAAATGAAGCATCACAATAGATTACAAACTCACCATTTCTAGAAGGCAGTGTCAAAACTGGAGCATTCACCAATCTTCTTTTCAATTCCTGAAAACAATCATCACATTATTTTGTCCAGATGAACTTAACACCTTTTCGAGTTAACTGGGTCATTGGAAAAGATAATCGTGCAAAAGTTTCAACAAACCTTCGGTAATAACCTGCCAAACCAAGAAAATTACGAATCTAGGTTATATTTGTGGGTCTTGGCTATTCTTCAACAACTTCTGTTTTAGCAGGATCAACAGTTATGCCATTTTTTTAAACAATGTGACCAAGGAATGAAATTTTTTGTAACCAAAACTCACACTTTCTGAAATTCCCATAAAGTTTATTTTCTTTTAAGTTTTTCAAGACTACCCTTAATTGACATTCATGTTCTTCTTTACATTTGGAATAAACTAAAATATAATCAATGAACACAAACACAAACTTATCCAAGAACTCACGGAAAATTCTATTCATAAGATCCATGAATACAACAAGTGCATTAGTTAACCCAAAAGGCATAACTAAAAATTCATAATAGCCATATCTAGTACGAAATGTGGTCTTTGGAACGTCTGATTCCTTTACTTTCATCTGATGATACCCTGACCTCAAGTAAATCTTTGAAAAATATTGAGCTCCCTGGAGCTGATCAAACAAATCATTGATATGAGGAAAATGATACTTATTCTTTACAGTGATGTTATTCAATGCTCTATAATCAATGCAAAGTCTCATTGAACCATCTTTATTTTTAACAAACAAGACAGGAGCACCCCATGGTGAGATGCTAGGTCGAATGAAACCTTTATCTAATAACTCCTGCAATTGCTTCTTTAACTCTAAAAGTTCAACTTGAGTCATTCGATAAGGGGGTTTTGAAAATGGATTAGCATCAGGAACTAAGTCAACAGTAAATTCAACTTCCCGATATGGTATAATACTAGGAAACTCATCAGGAAAAACATCAAGGTACTCGTTTACCACTGGCACATCATTAATCTGAATAGTTCCTTTGTTTTCAACAATATGTGTTAGGTAACATTCATTTCCATCTTATACCAATTTTTCGACTTCCTAATATGTTATCAAAACCAAGGGTTCATTCTTGTATACAAACTGAAAATCATTCTGAAAATAAACCTATTTAGATCTGAAATCAATTGAGCATGATAAATAGAAAGCCAATCCATGCCCAAAATAACATCAAACTCTACTAGAGAGAAAACAATAAGGTTTGCAGGTAGATTCTTTCCACACACAAGGACAGGAATGTTCTTATGTTTTCTTTTTGTCTCAAAATTTCCTCCAGGTGTTTTTACCATAATTTCAGTATTCATATCATGAGATGGAATTCCCAATTTACTAGAAAACTTCTCAGAAATGAAATAATGTGTAGACCCTAAATCTAAAAACACATTGGCATAATCTGAACAAACAAATAGTGTACCTGATACAACTTCATTTGATGGCCCAAAGTCTACTGAAGTAGTTGGAAAGGATTTCTCCACCACTTTCTACATGTAGTCTGACTGCTTTCCTTTGGTTGAGTTCTTTGTTGGACACTCATTTTCATAATGACCCATTTCATTGCACTTAAAATATTTTACAGACTGTAAATCAGATTTCTCCCTACCATTACCCTGATATTTTTCAGTGCAATTACGATCCTTATGTCCCATTTTACCACATTGATAGCACTTACCAAAATTCAAAAGGCATTCCCCATCATTCTTTTTACCACAATTTTCACAAACTGTAAAATTAAGTTTCTTACCATCAGAATTTTTTAAAGAGTTCTTCTCATCGCCTGCCACCTTGACCACTTATTCTATTGTTTGTCAAAGAATACATAATCATCAACAAACTCCATTTCCACCTTCTCTTCACAATGAACCAGTTTTTCATAACTTTTGAACTCATGAGATGCTAAATCCCTTCGATACTTTGGCTTTAATCTTGAGTAAAAACGATTGATTTTACTATCAAGATATCGTATGAAATTTGGAGCATACCTTTCCAGTCGAGTGAACTTTTCTTCATAAGCAGCCACTGAGTCATCCTCCTGCCTCACTTTCAGGAATTGTTTTTCCATCCTAAGATGAACCACTGTAGGAAAATATTTCTCAAGAAACATACCTTTGAATTCGTCCCAATCGAGAGCATCAATCTCCTCACTATCCCTAATATTTTTCACCATCGACCACCACTCATCTACTTCACCGTCAAAATGGTAAACTACAAGACTAACCTTTTGATGTTCCGAACAACCCATGACATCAAAAATATTCTCTAGTGCTTTAATCCATCCTTCAGCTAGAATAGGGTCAGATGATCCTCTGAATGATGGAGGATTTTGCCTCATGAAATGCTCCACTACTGACATGTTCCTCTGTGGTTGATCTGGATGATCTCGTACAAGGATACCACCACCATTTATTTCCTGAGTCAACTGTGGCATCACTGTAACAAACTGTTCAGTTCCAATTCTGACCATCTCAGGTTTCTAATTTGGAAGGTTGTCTTCCTCCTGATGTCGTCCCAACATAGCAGCCCTATTTCCTCTACGAAAAACCATTCTGAACACTAAAATATCTTAGACGAAGAAAAATGGTAATCTCTAAATGGTACATGATATCAATATTTACATAAATTACTTTATGGATATTAATTTAACAATACCCTAACTTCTAAAGTTATTTAAACTGGCCTCTGATACCAACTATAAGGACCATGCCTTAAACATTACATAATATTGAATTAAATGAATAATTCACATTGAGGATGTTTTCAGGTTTAGAGATTTAGAGATTTAGGCCATAACTATTACATTCCAAAATATTACAAAGCAGACACTTCTACTCAGTTTCCATTTTTTTTTCAAAACAGAAGCTCTTGAAAAAAAAGAGTCATGTCTAGTTCCATGTTTTAGATGGCATGACTTTTTCTTGATCTCATCCTTGACCCTATTCCACTTTATGTCTGGTGAAAAACATTTCAAAACTTGGGATGAGTATAAAAAGCTCAGTAAGGGATACACAAAGAAATAAAACGGCTAGTTTTTCAAAATAATAAGTAAACCATGAATACATTAACATAATTAATACTTTTCACCTTTATGAAGTAGTAAATACTATTCACTGAATAAAAGATCATTACATACCATTTTGTAACCAAAAGATTACCATAAAACCCATATAAAGAACACATAACATATAAAGGTATCTTGGGACATAAACATACTTAAATGGAATAACCATACGGTCGACTTCCACACATATCACTAAATGGAATATCTATACGGCCGACTTCCATACCCAATGCATTGGAGGTTATAACATAACCACTTATCCTAGTATTCACAGCACCACCTGTCATTTGGTTTATCACGTAACCACCCGTCAAATGTCCAATTACCATTATAAAATCATAAAACATGAAACAAATATAAAGGAAAGAAAACATTTCCACATTTAAATCACAATATATCACTTAAATATATTTACATATAAAATACATTATCAAAACCATTTTCAATACCAAAATACATAAAACATTATATAGTATTTATTTTCTTTTTAGAAAAACATTACGGCTTGTTGAGGAATCCAAAGATCAAATAATACTCGCGACGGCGGAAAAGGTCATTGTCACCGCTTATGTTAAAAAGAAACATACTTTTTTTTCATTTAGTAAAACATTTCATAGAAAATGATTCCCTTTGAAAAGTCAAGGGTGTTTATATAGCATATAAAAGAAAGTTGTGTATTAAAACAAAATATGCCTTAATGAAAGGAGATTGAGATGAAGTCTCTTACCTCATGTCCAAATTGACTCGATCGTTCTTTAATCTCCTGAATAATAAACTACAGTTAATTTCTACTTTCTTAAGAACCTTTTTCAAGTTTATTATTCCTTTTATATAACTTATTACCATGTTATAAACATTATTTAATAATTTAAGTTAATAACGTTCATTTTGTCGATATTTGGTACTTGAGTAAAAATGAAAAACTTATATTTACAAGTTGTCCATGTGGTCAATGGTGCATTATATCCAGAATTATATTCATGATTTGGATATCATATATATCCAGTAGATACATGTATTTATAATAGTACATAACATTTGGAGTTAAGAAATGAAATGCACCGTTCATGGAGATGGTAAGTCGTACGTACGCATGAACGCTAATTTCTTTTCTATTTCTTATTTTAATGGAATTAAAACATAATTATAAATAGGTATATTATAATTACATCATAATATCATATATAATATCATTAACTCTATCCTTTATACATCCTACATAAGTCATTAACGAATCACATCACTTTGAGGGGGCGGTAGTCCGCACTTCCTCAAATGAGATTATCGTATTTACATACTATGGAAACCATAATGGATTGATATAATTGGGAAGTACAGAAGCATAAGGAAATCATAAAAATAATATATATCATATATAAATACATTTCCATCATAATGGCCACCATGAGAGGCGGTAAGATGTAATTGAACAATCATCGTTTCGTGAAGCGTTAGTTTGCCATCCACAGAAACATTATGTTCTTCATCCATTAGATGGAGTTGTGTGTAAGTGTAGTTATAATATATCTCATAACAACATAATTGTATATTGAGGATACTGTTGTTGTTTCAAAAGAAAGGAAATAAAAAGATTTTAGGTGTTGGAAAAGTAAAATAAAAGAAAACAATTTAAGAGAAATTGTTACCTTTAATTTGGGTAACGCTCTTTGGTTTGAACCAAAGGACTTCTTGAAATGCCTTATTCCTAAGTTAAGGCTTCTAGGAGAAGGATAGGTATGTATGGAGATTAATTAGTAAGAGTTTGGACGAGAGAAATGGCTTTATAGGTGTGAGTAATTGGACAGAAATGGTCTCCTTTTATAAGGGAGAGGAGGGGCTCTTTAAGAAAGTGTGAAAACATTATTTTATTATAAAATGATATTCGGTTTCTAATGGTCCCAAAATCATTACGGTCGAAGATATGATGACTCATATTCTAAATAAAATCATACAATAATAATTGGACATGTTTTGGATAAAAGTTTAATCATTATAATCTTATTTATTTAAATCATTTATTAATGAGGTAAATAATGCATCATTATTGTGTGATAAATAATTTAATCTATTTGATGTCTAAAAATTATAAAACAAATACTATCTTGTATGAAATCTTTTTATATTTCCAATGAATATTTATAGTCGAAAATATGACTTATATAACACCATATAAAAATTAATTACTAAAATATTTTTGTTAATGTCAATTTTGTCTTTACATTAAATTAATTAATCTAAATTGTCATTTTCAATCCCAAGTGGATCAATGGGGTCCCAAAATCGACCCAAAGATGCTCATGGTCGTTAATGACTCAACTAATAAGGTTAGGACAAGTGTTAAAGTAAATTAGAATTATTATAATATTCTTTTAACCTTGAATTGTCTTATTTACCTTTAACCGCGGTAAATAAAAGTCAAAAGTTACTATTCATCAAAAATTATTTTCATCTTAATGAACCACATTTTACTTCTTCATAACAACCATGTATGTCAGATTTTCGAAATTCAATTCACAGAAGTGGTAAAATTGCATTTAAATGAAAAAGTCAGTTTTTTAAACTACCACTAACTGGTTTCACTATTCATCAAAAATTGAAGCTTTTCAGAAAAATACCAAAGATTCAGCCTAAGATATATTTGATATTCCGAATTCAAAATTGATGTCTATTTTTCCAAATTCAAAACATAGAATCAGCCTTAATTAATTTTAAAATTAATTCCCGTTGTTAAAACAAATAGTGTGTTTTTAAGAAACAATAACTATCAAAAGACTGGTACTTGTTTATGTCCAATTTCAAAGTGAAATTACTTCCAGTGACCAACATTGAATTAAATGGTAAAAATATATTTTAATTTCACTTTAAAACCAATTAAAAATATAATCTAACCATATAAATAAATTATATTAAAAGACACTTTTGAATTAAAATACAATATTTTTCACTATTCATTAAAAAATAAACTTTATCAGAAAAATAACAAAAAATTACCCAAAGTAAAATTTTATGTCCCCATTCTAAATAAGGATTTTATTTGGTCAATTATAATGTATTAAAGTGACCAAAACTATATTTAAAGAGGGTTCTCCATTAAAAGGCGGTAAATCAGCCTTTTAATGTAAATTATGCTTAAAATTGGATTCATTCACATTTTAAGCCTCTAAAATTTATTGGATAAATGTAAATACATTTAACAAACATGTATAATCATATTGTAGTTAGTTTCATTAATTCCCTCCAATACAATGGCTAGGAGTTAACTACCATTTAAAATAATAATATTTTATTATTAGTGTGCAACGTAAGATTTCAAAGAAATCTGTTGTTGCGTATCAGGTACGCTATCGAACATAGCACACCCTTTTAAAGTAAAATTAATATTTAATTAAAAAATATTAATAAATATGAAAATCTCTTATTCTTCATTTACCTGGGATGTTACAGGAGCCTTCTCAATTTACTCATCTACCGTTGGGTAAGGCATAACAATTGTTTTGCGACTGTACTTAATTTGCAAGACAGTTAATCAATTTTTGTTATCCTTTGAAACTAACCAAAGCTTTCAATTGATTATGCAGGGCCATAAATTTCAGTGGCTAGATATGTAGGTGAAACCTCAGCCTCCGCCCCAACGGGAATAGAAAGTGAAGAAACACGGGTCAGGGGGGAGGAGTAGAGCAGGGCACTTCCCTAATTACATTAATCCCAGATTATGCTCCCCCCTGTGACAGTGATGCCGAATCAGACCCGAAGATACAAAATGTGCTCCAATTTTCACGACGCAAGGCATGGTAGAACAAATGGAAGATCATATCTGAAGTTCCTTTGGAAGAGCTGTCATCGAATATTCCCCGACTGTCATCCATGTTCGTCATGTTGGGAATTGGCGGTTTTGGATATCAAAAGATCCATGTCGCGGTAAAACAAGTCATCTTAAGGAGGGAGTAGGAGAAAATGTGTCGTCAAGATTTGACCAGGGTGAAGCTGTCAACCAATATCAGCGAATTTGATGTTGCGTTATCCCAAGCTGAGACTGATTATGCTGCCAAGTTGAAAGAGGTGAAGCATAAGGTCAAAGATAAAGTTGTCCAGCAAATGCACCTTCAGCAACAGTTAGATTTTGTTACTGGGGAACTTGACCAACTGAACAATTCAATGGAAGGAGCTCAAATTAATGGTATGAAATCCATTGAAGATGCCCAGAAAGCACTCCATCAGGCTGAAAAGAGTGAATTTGGTCGAGTGCATGAGCTTCAAGTGGCTGCTGATGAAGCTCGGAATGCTATAAATCAAGTGAATATTTATGTTGAAACCCTTTTTTAATTCTTGGAAAAGAGAAGAGACTCCATTCTGTGGATTTCCTTCTAATTCTTGTGCCTCAAATGAAAAAACGCTTTCATTTTCAATCATTTGTGCACGCATTTTCCTGCTACCTGCTTTAAATTGTTACCTAAGACAATGGGACTAGTAAGCATAGTTTGACTTTTTCTAAGATTATTATAAATAACCCTACAAACTTTGAATCTTTTAATTTCTCAATATTACCTAAATCATATGAAATGTATGTTTAGTGAGTTGGAACTTGAATTTTTTTTCAGAGTTCCCTTTTCTTTTGTGGGCAGTTTAATGTCATGCATGTCGGACACAAAAAGGCTAATGTTTAAGGTTGAAATAGCTTTGAACGAATGGATTAAAATTGACTCGATTCCTTGAAACTTTATCTGAAAACATATTACCACACTCAAGTATGAGGTAAAATATGTAAACTATGACTTAGGAAATTTTTAATTGGAGGAATGATATGAAAAAGGGCTAAAAGGCATTAGAAGAATTAGTTCCCAAGAATGAAGTTACCACTATTTAACAAACCCGTTAGGGGGTTGAATTATGTAGGGCCGCCTAAGGGCACTGGCTGCATAGTAAAATAATAGTATCTTTTAGCAGACAAGTCTGTTATGTAGACTGTTTATGCAAGGCCGCCTAAGGGCACGTACTATATAGTCATTCAAAAGAACTCTCAGAAATTTACTTTTCTACTGTTAAAAAGCCAATGGAAGTTTATGGAGATTCAAATTTTCCAATGCATAGAGTTTGTTGTATGGATAGAGGTAGTTGAATATGGAGAAGATATTTCCAAAAAATATCGTCTAAGAACTGGATGAATTTCACTCCTATGAAGTTCTGACCCAGACGTAGGGAAGGGAAAAATAAACCATAGACTTGAATACTTTCAGATCATGAAAACGAATATGGGACAAATATGTTAAGGATGGCTATTTTCTGTAGATCCTTACATATTGTTGATAAGAACAATAAGTACAAAAGAGGTTTTCTTCCCAATAATGAAGTTACCATTATTCAAAAAACTCGTTAGGGGGTTGAATTATACAGGGCCACCTAAGGGAATTGGCTGCATACTCAAATAATAGTATCTTTTGGCTAACAATTATGTTATGTAGACTGTTTATCCAAGGCTGCCTAAGGGCACGTACTACATAGTCAAGAAAAATAACTCTCAAAAATTTTACATTTTGTGACCAGAAGTCAAGAAAAGGGTTATAGAGATCTAGAAGTATTTAAGGTTAGGAGTATGACACATGAAAATGGGTATTGTCCAATGCATTAAAGAGATACATGGATCAATTATAACCATAATCATATTGTGGATGGGTCCTAAATTGAAATGTTGGACTTCACTACATATCCCATAAGGATGAGAATCAAGCCATACATACAAGTGAAGGGTGAAACGGGATTTTAGTGCAATGATGGTTTGACCCAAGATAAAAGGTTCGGGCATTTCCATGTATGCACGTAGAGATCAATGAAAATAATGATTCCCTCTCAGGTGAGGGTGTCAAAGAATGTTTTAGTTTATTTTCATACAGGACAAAAGTGTTGTACAGTTTAATGTCATATAGAAAGGACAAAGGTGAACCAATGTAAAGAGATTGATTCTGTGGGTGGCTTCACGAATCAACATCGTATGAGATGGAGGTGAACCGATGTGAATATATTGGTTTTGGGCTTGAACCTTGGGAGGTTGCCTACGTACCCAGCCTATAAGGCAAGGATCAAAGTCTGCGTAGTTCGATTTAAGAATGTATTGGTGATCAAGTTGTTTTTTTGAGAACAATGATCTAAAAAGAATATTTTGGGACTTATGCATGATTAGCGGCCCAGATAAGGTATTATGGTTGAAGTGTACTCTAAGCTCACGTGAGTCATACTCAGTGTGAGAAACAAGAGTTAGCAACAACCCTAACGATGCACAATTTAATGTCATGTAGGAAATATGAAGGGACTATGCAGTTTAAAGTCTTGAAGTGAGAACTATTGGTCCTTCACAATTTAATGTCATGTGGCAGGGACAAAATACAGTTTAACGTCATGTAGGATGTATTAAGGGATTTCTGTACAGTTTAGAGTCATGTAGTTAGGACTATAGGGACAATACAGTTTAACGCCATGTTGTACGAAAGGGAGACTGTGCAGCTTAATGTCACGCAGTAAGGTCACAAGAGGACACAGTTTAACGTCATTTTAGACGAGAGAAATGCAAATAGTTTAAGGTCGTATGCATGGACAGTAATGGTGCAGTTTAATGTCTTGCTGGACATAATGGACTATGCAGTTTAAAGTCTTACAGCAAGGACAACACAGTTTAACGTTATGTTGGACAAGAGAAATGAAAATAGTTTAAGGTCATATGCATGGACTGTAAATGGTGTATTTTGTGTTTATGCAAAATACTTCTTCAGAAATCTAGCATTGGTTGGAGTAGTAATGAGTTCTCCACCCATTGAGATTAAAGAATAAGATCCATTGGAGTAGACCTAATGTATTAAGTAAGGTCCTTCCCATTTTGGTTCAAGCTTGGGAGGTTTCGTTCCTAGTATCATTGGAGTTCTAAGAACCAATACCAATTCTCCCTGAATGAATGAACGAATACGAACTTTTTTTTGAAAGCTCGTGCTATTATATTTTGATAGACTTCCCAGTGGTGCAAGGTGCCCAATCGTTTCTCATCTAATCATTCCAGTTCATCCAATCACTTTTGGGATTGATCATCTGTAGATGACTGATCACAAATGGCTACTCTGAGTGAGAGTAATTGAACCTCAATGGGTAAGACTGCTTCGGTTCCATATACTAATGAATATGGAGTTGACCGCGTTTTAGTGTGGGTGGTGGTTCGATAAGCCCATAAATCATGAAAGAGTTTATCAGGCCATGACTTCTTATCTTTATCCACCATATTTTGAAGTATATTTGAAAGAGTCTTGTTGAAGGCTTCAATGTGGCCATTGGCTGCTGCATGATATCGAGAGGAATGGTTGGATTTGATGTTGTATTCTTGATACAACATCCTTACCTCGGATGAACAGAAATTGGTTCCATTGTCCATCAATATGGTATGAGGGACACCAAATCTGGTAATGATGTTAGACTTTATGAAGTTAACAATGATTTTAGAACTAAATTACTTGAGAGGTATTGTCTCTTACCATTTGTAAAAGAAGTCAGTAATAGTAAGAATATACTTAAACCTCTTGCTTGTAGCTGAAGGGTAAGGTTCCACCACATTCATTCCCCATGTGACAAATTCCCACAAGTATTTAGCTGTATGAATCAACTCTGGAGGTTGATGGATGAAGTTGGCATGTACTTATAATGAATGACGCTTCTTTGTTAAATAAACACAATCTTGTATCATTGAAGGCTGAAAATATCCAAGCCTTCGAATTTGATCAGATAGTCTATTTCTAGACTGGTCTGCACCACAGGCTCCTGCATGTACTTCTTTCGTGACAACCATTTTCTCTTCACCATAAATGCATCTGAAGAGAACTCCATCAAAACCTCTTTGGTAGAGAACTTTTTCTAGGTGATTAGGGCTATCATAAAGAGTAAAATTGACTACAGGTCTCCAGACTTTTTCTTTCCCAGTTCTATCATGTGGAAGTTTTCCATTTTGAAGGTATTCCCTGATAGGTTTCATTCATCCTGTAGTATGACCATATAGTTCAAATATGGGACTAATTTCATTTATTTCCTCTATTCTGGTTTGAACATAAGTTGAAATTTCATGACGGTGGTAAATACTGATGGTTGTTTAGTCTCAATTTGGATCATCCAGAGCTGTGGCTATATTAGCCAGTGCATCAGCTTGGGCATTTTTTGATCGCGGGACATAAGAAAATGTCGGTTCCGAAGGAAATTCCGTTATTAACTCTCTGACATAATCATACAAAGGGATTAGTTCTTATTTTAGGATTTCATAATCCCCATTTACTTGTTTGATTACCAGGTCTGACTCACCTTTCACCTTTAAGTGATTCACTTGTGCTTGAAATTCCAACTCCAATCCTGCAATATGAGCTTTTTATTCTGCTTCATTATTTATACCACCTCCCAATAATGATAAGGAATAGGGTAGCACTGCCTTTTCTGGAAAAGTGAGCACAATTCCTAACCCAACACTGTTGAATTTAGGATCTTCCATTTTCTTTCCTGTTGGACTTCTGGAAGATCCATCAAAATACATTTCCCATGTTTGAAGACTATCTTGAATTGATAAGACTTCCTCATCGGGAAGTTCAATATCTGAAGATGTATCTTCTACTGAAGGATGTTCAACAAGGAAATCAGCCAGAGCTTGGCCCTTTATTGCCTTTTGAGACACATACTAAATATCAAATTGCTGCAAAATAACTACCCACCTTCCCAAACGTCCTATAAGAATTGGACGACTAAGGATGAATTTGAGCGGGTTATTGCGAGATACCAATTGGACCTCGTGATGTTTCAGGTAGTGTCTCAACTTCTGAACTGAAAAGATCAATGCTAGGCAGCACTTCTCAATATTTGAATATCAGGTTTCTGCTTCGAGCATCGTTCAACTAAGATAGTAGATGCTGTTTTCATTCCCAACATCATTCTTCTAAGAAATAAAGGAACCCAATGATCCCTCTAAAGCTGTCACATAAATTATAATTGGTCTTCCTTCAACAAGTGGCATTAACACCGGTAGACTCAAGAGATATTTCTTGAGAATATCGAATGCTTCTTGGCATTTTTTAGTCCACTGGTAAGTGACTCCCTTCTTCATCAATTTGGTTAAGGGTAAACTTTTTCCGTCCAAATTGGAGATGAAACACCAAATATAGGCTAAGTGTCCTTGAATTCCTCTCAATTAGTTCAAATTTCTAGGTGGGGACATACCAAGGATTGACTTTTTCTTCTCAGGATTGACTTCAATACCACGATGGCGTGCAACAAAGCTGAGAAATTTTCTAAGGTTACCCCAAAAGCACATTTTAAGGGGTTCATCTTCAAATTGTGTTGTCCAAGTTTGTGGAATATGACTTCTAAATCAGCCAAGTGATTAGAACGTTGCCTAGATTTAACCACCAAATTTTCCACATAACATTCAACAAACTTCCCTAAAAAGGGTTTGAAGATAAGATGCATGACACGCTGATATGTTGCACCCACATTCTATAGGCCAAAGGGAATTACCTAATAGAAAAACACACCCTGAGGGGATCTAAAGGTTGTAGATTCTTCATCTTCTAGGGCCATTCGGATTTAATTATACTCTGAATATCCATCCATGAAGGAAAGTGCTTCATAGCTAGCTGTTGCATCAATTAAAAGTTCTGTAATTAGAACTGGAAAATTATCCTTAGGACAATTCCCATTATGATCTCTGAAATCAATGCAAACTCTAATTTGTCCATTCTTATTCTTCACAGGGACAATATTAGCAAACCATTTGGGATATTGAACTTCTCTGAAGAAGTAAGAATTGATAAACTTATCCACTTCAACTTCAATTTTGGAAACATAGGTTGGGTGTGTTCTTCTTACGGCTTGTTTAAATCATCGATGTTCTTCTGGAAAACCCAAATGATGAATAGAAACATCAGGACCAAGGCCTAGCATCTCTGTATAGTTCCAAGAAAATATATCTCGATTTTGCTTTAAAAATGAAATATACATCTCTTTCTCTTCAAGAATCATGGCCGCACTAATTAAAGTGGGGTGCGGATCTTATTTTGTACCCAGATTTACTTCTCTGAGTTCATCCATAGTGTTAGAGATACCCTCTTCAAAAGTTGGAGGATCATCCCTGAGATCTTCCTCTTCTTCATCAACATGTGTCATTTCTTCTGTTTATACTTGCATAATAGATGATGAAGTAGAATTTCCATGATCAGGAGAGATGTTAAAATTTGAAAATCTTGAAGAAGAGGATTCCATTTCTAACCCTATTGATGATGAAGGGTATTCCTTGGGTAATAAAGAGGAGATTATGGATTGAGAATCAACATCATCGTTCACTTATGACATTGTTATAACTTCTTCTGTCCTAGTCGGAAAAGTATAGACTTTCTGGATTTCAGCAGATGAAATGAATACATCCCCATTTGAGCTTTCATCATTGTTTGGTAAATCACCAATTTCTCCCATGTTATCTGGCTTGATTGTTGTGATTGACATTATGGAAGTTTCCATAATAGTATTTTGATTTGGGTCTATCCTGTCAATTTGACTGATATGCAACACATAATCTGTACTCACATGTGTAAATGGATTTACTAAAATCTTTTCCACACCAAATGAAGCATTATCCTTGGTAACCTCCCTTGCTGTGGATTTCTCCTTTCCCTTCATGTGATAGAATTCTACCTAAATATATTGAGATTGACATGTTTTGAAAGGGGATTTATCACCATACAATGTCCCAATTTTACCATTGAAACAATATTTGAGACCTTGATGGTATAATGAAGGGATAGTCGCATGTTGATGTATCCAAGGTCTTCAAAGAAAGATGTTGAAGGCTGTATCATGATCAATAACCATGAAATTTGAATTGGATACAAGGTCTCCAAACTGAGTTTTGAGTTTAATCTTGCCCAATAGTTCTTGTTCATTTTTATCATATCCTTGTAACATCCAAGTAGAAGGAGATAAATCATATTCCGTGAGGCCCAATCGACGAAGTGTACGAATGGGGATGAGGTTGAATCCTGAGCCATTATCAATGAAAACTCTTCGGATGTCTACACCATTGAACTTTCTCGATAAGTACAAAGGTCTAATATTTCCATGCACGACATCATCTTCCTCTTCATCTGTGAAAGATATCATTGCATGGCATTCTGCAGTATTATTCTCTACATGGTAGACTTCAGCTGCAACAATTTCAGTTCCAAACTCCTGAGGACTTGACAAAGCCTCGATGAGTGCCTCCTGAAGATCCTTTGATAAATTCAAGGCATCCAGAATTCATAACTTGACTGGTACTTGGGCCAGGTGTTTCAATACATCATATTTTTAATCCAAAGGTTTGTGTTTCCCAACAGGAACATGTGGTTTCATAGGTTCCTTAGAAGCTGATGCTTTGGATGTAGATGCTTCCTGTATCGGGGTACGAGTTGGAAATACTCCTGTCTTTGAAGATTAGACCGATTAGGTCTATTTACTTGATGAGGGGGGGGGAGTGGAACCTCTAATAGATCCACCATATTAATTGTACCAGGACTGAATCTGCTATCGGTGGAAGAATAATCTTGTTATTATTGAGCCCGCTGAAGGGCTCTACCACGAGTTTCTGTTGCATATACATTTCTGGCAGGGGTAGAGTTGGAATAGTGGCTTCTTGGATATCCATGTCTTCCTCTATATCCCAGACCTCTGGAACTCTCTCTAATTCCTCTATTTGAGACAGGGAGCTCACGATCATCAGGATCGAAAATGTGACTGGCATAAGGATCTGTTAAGTGAATCATGTTAACAGAACCAAAGATCAACTTTTCATCTAATGAAGACTCTTCCTGATTAACCATTTTAGGCTGGGCCGTTTGGTGGGACAGTTCCCGTGGCTTTGAAGTAGATGGAATAAAATCTGCTAGAGTCAAAGACAACTTGGGCTTTGACACGGTTTCATCATCTTTTTAATGTTTCTCTTTCGTCTAATTATGTCTTTTTTTGTGGATTTTCCCTCTGATGAAGAGGGTTTTTCTATGGAATTCATGGAAGAAGACACAATTGGTTTCTTCAACTATGTTTGCAAAATAGCATGAGTTCAGTTGATCATTTTTCTGACCATCCAATCATCATATTTTTGCACATTTTTGTTTTTTAGTTCTTGACACTCAGCTTCTTCCTCTGTATTTTTAGCAGTAACACATGCTACCTGAGCTGAAAAACCTTTCTGTTTGACTTCTCCCGAGTCCACCATTTTTTGCAGGAGGTCTTTGAAGACAAAACACTCCTGAATGAGATGCCCCATCATCTGATGAAAGGGTCAATAATTGGGATGGTCTTCATCTCCTTCCTTATTAGGCCTCTTGGGACTTTGAAATTAAACAAATTATTTTCCAGATTCGAAATGAAGTATCCAGGAACTTGTTCATTTCAGAAAGAGTAAAATTTTCTTTTCAAATCCTCAAATTGTTTTCATCTTTGATCTCTTTGATCATCTTGATGAAACGGACTCTATTGTTGACGCTCAGGAGGTGTATCCCTTCAATAAGATGAAGTTTTTGAAGTAGAAGCAGGTACATGTGCCTGTTTAAGCGTAACTGTAGTAGTCTCTGTTTTACCCATTCTCCTTCCAGGAGCTGATGGAATTAGACGATCTTTATCCTTAGTCTTTCTAAGAGAGTCTTCAATCTGTTGAATGATCAAAATAAGGTCTTGAAACCCTCTTGTGTATTTCACAGGGATCAACGGTGTGCACAACTCATCACAAAACATTTCCACACAGATTGACAACAATTCTTCTTGAGGGAGTGCTAAGCTTAGGGAATATGTTAATCCCTTCATGTGAGAAATGAAATATGAAACCCTTTCATTTTCCCTTTGCTTACAATTTGTAAGATCAAAAACTGTTGTCTTTGGAAAAGTTGAGCTGAATTGAAGAAGGAATAGTTGACGGAGATCCTCCCATCTAGTAATTGACCGGGACTGTAAGCTTGTATACCAGACAAAAGCAGGCCCTTGTAATGACTGTACAAAACACCTGAGCTTAACTACTTCTTGTTGTTGAGGGGTTCCCATCATATGATCACAATGAGAAACAAAATGTGTTAAGTGTTTCTCTGGGTCTCCCGAACCATTAAAGATTGGGAATGTGGTACTTGCAAAATTTTATGGTGGAGGAATTGCATCAACCCATTCAGGGTAAGCTCTCTTTTCTGGTTGCATTTGATCACGCTTTCCCTCCATAGCTTCCAACTGAGCTGTTAATGACTCAATAGTAGTTATTAACTTTTGAGAAACATTCAATTGAACTTGGACCTGAACAGGTGCACTGACTGGAGGTTGGACAGATGTGGTGGCCGGTACTACAACTAATGGTAGCACCGTCGATTGTTGTTGCACCTGACCCGTAGGATTAGACCTGTGAGGGTTTACTGATAGAGGATGATATTCTTGATCTATCTTAGTAGCTGCAACAAATTTCCTTGGCTAAATGACTCCAGCACGCTTAAGAGGAAGACTACCTTGAAGTAGTTCTGCATTCATCCTCCTCAATTCCTTCATTTCTTCCTCCTGTTGTGAAAATATTTGATCTAGTGATAGATATTGGCCTTCTCCAGAGGTAGGTTACGTAACCTAATTCTTTCCTTTCCCCTTGTTGGATCCCTTTCAGAGAGGGTGAAATGGGTTACTTGAAGGAACTCCCATATTCTGGGTAAGCCGTTGATTTCGTGTACGCGCACCTTCTTCATTTGTGTCTGTGCGTACAACTTCTTGAGCAGGAACCTCTTCATCTGATCCCTCTGAGTGAGCCTCATCTTGTGGATCAGCAACAACTGAATTGATGACATTAATTGATGCAAAATGTGTTGCATCCCTTCTATCACCATTTCTGCGATAATGTCTTCTTCCATGTCCCTGATAAGACATTGACTTTTCTTGATTTTATCCCTCAATAACTTCTTGACAAACCATAATTTGGATGGAATATCATGATAATTTGGCTCTTCATTCCTCTTGGGGCTTCTTCCCTAATTGAGAGAAGACTGACTTTCTCTAAGGAAGAGATTGGGGATTTGAAAAAGTCCCCAGTCCGGTGGACAGGGGCTGTTCCTGCTGTTCCTTCTCAACTCCTCAAATCCTATTTGTTGATTCTGATGGTTGGGTTAAAAGAGTCCCCAGTCTGGAAAGATGGGGTGGTTCTTGACATTCTATATCTGATACTTTCTTGAAATATCTCTTGATCTTGCGGAATTTAGTCCGGAAATTGGCAGGATGCATCAACCTACATCCACTTTTATCACCCGGCTCAAAATACTGTTGGAATATTTCTGACACTTCTGTCACTTGATGATGTGCTTGCTCCAAATGAGAGTCCTGTTCAATATTATTGTTTTCTTGATGTAGGAGTAATTCAACAACTTTTTTTTCTGTATTCTTGATTTTGAGAAGAACTAGTTGAGGCCTATTATTGAGCGAGCCTTTGATTACAGACAAAGCCAATTAGTTGTGGCTGGCCATGGGTAATAACATTGCATGAGACCATTTTTGGCGGGCTTTGTTAGCTGGAGAGTACAGTGAAATTTAGTTCTCCATGAACACCCCATCCCCTAATATGAATACCATATGGGGCATTGGAAATTAACTGGCGCAATATTCTTAATGCACCAAGGCATGAATGCTGAAGTGATCTCTACTGCTTTTCAGCCTTTGGATATCGAGAAGCTGAGAGAGATGCCAAATCAATTTGGCATTTTAACCCTTCTATTATCTTGAAATTATTTTCATATTCATCATAAGATAATATTTTCTTTTTCAACTGAAAAAGAGTTTTCCATATTTTGAAACGAATATCATGAATTCCATCTTCCATCAACATCTCTGGAATGTCATACTGAGAGTCATCCAAAGGCCAAAACATAACTGGCACTTCACCTTTCACTAGTTGTTTTTTTATATTCAGCTTTTCCTCTTTATCATTTAATGAAGATTCTTTTACCTGATTAGACCAGAGCTGTTGGTTCCTTTTTTCTTCATCGGATCCAACAAGATTGGTAGATAATTCACTGATCAAACTAGAAGATGAACGATCCAAGGGTGGTTCGGAGAATGACCTACACCCTGAGCTACCTTCTGATTGAAAAAGTATTTCATCTGCTAGTGGTAAAGCATCATACATGACTGGACTCACATTTTCAAGTGCCTAAAGATAAGAGGCCTTTCTCTTGACTACATTGTCCATTGGAGCATTTTCCAGGTAATGTGAATTACTACTGCAGAGAGGACTTTTACAGCTAAATTCATCATCATGGGGAGGACCACCGTGGTGGGTTACAGTAAAAGATGAAACATTTTTCTCCTTGATCTTCTGGACATGCATAGGGTTATTGTGGCTCTCATCTGAAGATGAAAGTTTGAGATTGATCGAATTGTCATGAATCATGCCTTCATGAGGAAATGTCTTATGAAGACCTTCAGAATTAATGTTCCGACTATTGGGAAATGAGGGAGTAGAATCTTGAATTCCAATAGATAATTGTCTGAGGGCTTCAAGAACTCCAGCATCGAGCAATACCTTATTACAGATCAGCTCTTGATTTCTTGACTGTGCTAGGCGGGTCATCTTCTTAGATGCCTTCTTACTCAATTTAGGAACCACTTGTTGAAGAAAGTGGTCGTTATGGGAAGGTGTATATGTCTGCTTAGGAGAAATGATCAGGTTAGTCTAATTATCTCCACTCAAATTAGGTGTATGTGCCTGACTTGGTTGTCCGTTTGATATGAGGGAGTATGCCCCCATAAACCTCTTGGACTGGAACTGAGGTGTGTGTCTGTTCCGGAGTGATATATTGATGTGTCACTCCACTGGTAGGGATAGATTTGTGTGTCTTTCCCTGTGATGCTGCTAAAGATGTTATAATATCCTGGAAGGCATCTAGAATATGAGCAGGGATTTCTACTGCTCTTTCACCATTAATTTAATGTGCTTAGTGACTTCAGCTGCTAGAATGGGGATATACGTCCATTCCGTGCTTGGAGTAGGTGTATGTTCCTGCTCCTGTCCTCCTTTTCCTGTCAGTAAATTCTGACAGTACTAAAGTGTGGGGGCAGAGAGTTGAGCCTGCCTCCTATTTGTCATAGGAGATTTCTGAATGACTTCTCCAGGTGCTACCAAACGAGATTATTGGTAGGATTGATCAATACTGGCAGGTGTATGTGCCTGTTTACCGGTTGTCAACACATTGGGTTAGCGGGCTCCATCGTATGTAGTCAGACGAGACTACTGACTAGATGATGATTTATAAACAGGTTTATGATCCTGTCTATAGTACTCCACCGGAATTGCCTGGCGGGATTGGCGTGCTACTGCCAGATGAGTCTGATGGAAAACGGAATTAAAACGGACCGGTGTGTGTGCCCGCTCGTTTCCTGCCACCATGTTAGGTTGGTGGACTTCTCTGGAGATGTCATAGATGAGAACATACTCACTGTTGACCGGATTTCGCCTCTGGTGGTTCGTCTTGCCTTCTCAGGTTCGAGGAACCTTAGCCGAACGCCTGGAGACGATAGCCTCATCAAGTTGAGGGTGCACTGCCGCACGAATCTGGCGGCGATTGTTGATGGGAGCCCTCAGGAAGGACTCATGTCTCCTTGAATTAAGGTCCTAAGGGACCTGCTCATTCTCCTACCCAAAATATATGAGTGAATGGTGATTGTGTTCTGGGGATAACAGCCTGAAACGGTTGGAGACGGTGGTTGGAACCACCAGCTTCTTGATCGCTGGTCGTCGCTGTCCAGACGACCAGGGTGGATTATTGACTTGGAGGGCTTGTCGAGCGGCCTCATAATTGGAATAGTACCGTTTCGACGGTATTCCTTAACCAGTGCATTTGATACCCAGTGTTTAAGACGCTGAGTAGGTGATATCGTCCTCAGAGCGGATGACGATCCAGCAGGAGTAGTAGTAGAGGCATTCATAGCAGCAGTATTCACATGTGTGAATTTAAGAGAAGCAATTTCTGTAACGCATAAGATCTTGGAAAATATTTCTTGTTTGATATAACATACATAATCAAGATAAGTCTATCCACTATATCTTTTGGATAATAACACATGTTATTGATTGTCTTTTTGTCCCTCTCATTGAGTTTAAATAGGGGCCTAACAAATAGGTAAAACATCATTTCAACTTGGTTAAGGATTCACATCGGGTTCACCATTTTCTGTTTCCTCTAAAAATGGGGATGACCTCGTTGATTTAAGTTTCAAACATTCCAAGCAGTTTCTAACGGGTTTGTTCGTAGAACCAGAAACATCCAATGATTCTATATCCATTTAGACCTACTTTCCAAAGGTATGTGCTCATTAGTTGTGAACTGATAAGGCTTAAGAATTTTCATTGGCTGAGAGGATGGGAGGTCAGACTCATCACACCTTTTTGAGGGGAATTATTGTCTACTCTATGACTCTCTTTAAAGATTCAAGTTATGTTTGTGAATCCTTTTTAAATTACCAAGTATAAAATGAGCTTTACTTTAGATCTGAAAATCAATGATTGATATTTAGGAAATTTAGGGAATCTTTTTTTATGTATTCGAGGTTCTTCATCGAAAGAGAAACATTTTTATTTGTTAGAGATTCTTAGTCAATGGTATCTTTCAATACATTATATCAAAGTCTCTTGGTCATTATGATGACTATACTGGTTTTAAATCCACTCAGTGGGGAACTTGAAATTTATTGTCATTCAGAAGGACATGGATTATTTCAAAGTTGGGATCGTACCCGCAGATGGGATACCTACATATCCTTTATTTTGAAAAGGAATCATAACTCACATAGTTCGAGTAAGGGAGTATGATGTTTACGTATGATGGATGGATCAAAGAAAAATTTCATAATTACTGTTACACTCTAAGCTCATGTGAGTCATGTTCGATGTGAGAAACAAGAGGTATTGGTAAAACCTGACAATTGTTCCACACAAGATGCAATCATAAGAAATGATGTGGGACTTATGTATGTATGACTTCCCAAATAGCTAGAGATCGGGACATATTTCAAAGAATAAGTCTGGGAACAGGTTCCATAAAGGTATATGTGCTTTTATGGAGAATTGGATACTCTAACTTGGGGCTTACTCCCTAGGAAGATGCCCAAATTATGAGGGACATATGATTGGGTTTTATTCCTAAAATGGAAGCCCAGATCAAAAGTAAATTAAGACTGGTTAAGAGAAATTAAGACTGGGGATTAATCCTAAGGAGGAGGCCCAGGTTAAAAAAATTAGTATTAAGTGACATGGGGCTTACTCCTAAGAAGGATGCCCATATTTGTAGACTTTGAGACTAAGGATTACTCCTGAAAAGGAAGCCTAGGTTAAGGGAATTATAGTTGGGGCTTACTCCTAAGGAGGAGGCCCAGATTTGGGAACTTGGGGATTACTCCTAAGGAGGATGCCCAGATTTGGGAAATTATGACTGAGGCTTACTCCTAATGAGGATTCCCAGGTTAGGGGACTTGGGGATTACTCTGAAGGAGGATTCCCAAATTAATGAGAACTTGGACTGGGACTTACTCCTGAAAAGGAGGCCCAGGTTAGAGATTCTCTCATCTTAAATGATGAGGTTTAATGAATGAAATCTCTAAACTTAGGGACATAAAGATGTGTAAATCAGTAGGTTTTGAGAGTTGTTCCACATAATTCCTTTCAGATAAGGAATCCAACAAAGGAACCACACCATAAATGGATTTGAAGAGGGTTTTGAAGGTTTAATCTTGAATAAGAGAGGTTGATAGGCATAAGAGAGGTGAAATGGGCTGGAAGGGAACCCAAAAAGTGAGGGGCGTGCAAGTCCCCCATGGGCGCGCAAGTCCTGGTCGCGCAGGTGTACCTGCGCGACATGTGGGTACTTGCGCGATGGTCAACCCTTAAGGTAATACTTGGGCGAGACGTGGCTCAAGCCCTTAGTATTATCCCTAGGGGTTTCCATAAGATTGGCGTGCAAGTTCTGTTGAAGGGGTAAGGTGACGCGCAAGTGTGGCCATTTCCCCTAAGGGCTGGCCACTTAAGCATGCAAGTGTTGATGATTTTCAACACTTAGGCCTTACTCCCCCTCTTTAGATCTTCTATTCTAGGTAAGAAATTATCTTACATTTGTTCAGAAGCTTTGAGAAGACACTAGGGTGCCGGGATCTCAAATCTGAGTTTCTGTAATTTTTTCTCTCTTTAAATGGGGGGCCCACCGGGGGTATTTATAGGCTGGTGAAGACCGTGGGCGAAATTCAAAGAGGGTGCTCAAGTCACCTGTGCGGCCAGTAGGCGGCGCAGAAGTATACTTGCGCGACCTTGATGGAACTTGCGCAACACAAGTGAAAAGGAATATTTGTTAATGCCTTGTGTCAATTTTTTATGTTTCTTCAAAGGATGAATTACTTTCGGTTCATGGTATTTCCCTATTCATTCATTAAGACTCTGTGATGGAATGGAGCGTCAACAGTGGGTTTCTATCTCCATCTAGTGATGGGTCAACTGCAGAAGTTAGGGATCTGGTGGAAGTTAATGTTGTTTCATGATTGTGGGATGTTACTTTAAAAAGAATAATTATTCATCTAACGAAAAAATAAAAAGAAATTAAAATTTCATAAAATTAAAAGAAAACATGGGTTGCCTCCCAAGAATTACTGAATTTATTTGTCTACATCTAGACAGTTTCCATTGACTACCCATAGTCTGACGGTGGCCATATTACTTTTTTAACTCCAGTGTTCTTCCTTAAAAAATTTTCCTTTGGGAGTCTTGATGATTCATTGGATAATTTCATCCCTTCCTTATTGTTTCACTTTCAATTCAATGGTTTGGGAAAGAGAATATTACTATCCTACCATTGGCCTTCAACGTGAGGAATTATTTTATCCCCAAAGTGATGATTTTTTATGATTGGAAATTTAGGAAGATGTCTCAATTCTGATGGTTCATTTATGTAAGGTTCAGATAACATGAAACCAGAGTATGAGATACCAATTGCCTTTGAATCATTTATTTCATCACTTACTGATGTAGAGTAATGAGGATCAGTGGAGTCATAAGACTGAATAAATTATTCTATATCCTTTATATCAATGTTGTTCTTCATTTAATGGTCAATTTCAACATCACCAATGGTCACTTTATTAATTAGAGATCAAATATCACAAACATCACTACCATCATGACAATATAAACACATTGATCCAGGGTTCACCTCACATATAACAGAATTTATAGAATCTTGGATAGTAAATGATGAATGATGGATAATCATATTTGAATAAAAAATGAAGGCGTTTGTTCTTTTTCCCCATTACCGTCCATGTTGGAGCTGTGGATGTCAAAGGTGATATGGGATTCCAAAGAGTTTTCTAGATCCTTTAGATCAATGGAGTTTTCATTTGTAATGTCAAAATCAACTTCTCCATTTATGTCTTGGTTAATGAGGATGCAATATTCACAAACTCCTCTATTAGTAGAACAAGAAGAACAAGATGGATTGGGATTCAACACACTCTCAAAGAGACTTTCTGAATCATAGATAGAGAATACATACTGACTCTGTGATGGGTATCGCATAGATTGAAAAATATTGAAATTGACCAGTTGGTCACCAAATTCCATGGATACGATGTCAGTATGGACATCAATTTTGGTTTTATATGTCATAAGAAAAGTTCTTCCTAGAATCAGGGGAGATCGAGAAGAGTTCATCTCACCTTCCATGTCAAGGACATAGAAATCAATAGGGAAGATAAGATCATTCACAAGAACAAGGACATCCTCGATTATAACCTTAGGACTAGCAGTGCATCGATTGGCCAATTGAATGAAAACACCCATTGGATGTAAGGGACCTAGACCAAGGCTGGCGAAGATTTATTTAGGAATGACATTAGTTGAAGATCCTAGGTCTATGACTGAATCATCAAAGTTGGAACTTCCAATTTGTCATGGAATCGTAAAGGTCCCTGGATCTTTGCACTTTATGGATATTGATTGTTAGGTGGAAACATTTACGAAGGTCCTATGTTTCCTCTTGTGGGTGAAAAATTCCTTATGAAACATAGTGTACATAGGGATTTGTTTTGTGGCATCTAAGAGGGTTATATTGACTTCAACACGTCTAAACATGTCAAGCATTTTAGGATCGGGTTCAATGGACTTGTTTGGCATAGAAACGACTTGAGGAAAAGGAATTGTGTTCCTAAGTGGAATAGAAGGAGAAGAGGAAATGAATTCAGATTTCATTCATATTTTATTTATATTTTCAATTTCTAGGTCAAAATTTAAAGGGGGTTGGAGGACTTATCTTGAATAATAGCAATTTTCTTTCCCGATCTAAGTGAAATTGGACTTACATTACCCTTGGGGTTGGGTAATGGTTGAGTTGGTAGTTTGGAAGAATTTGATTGTTGTTACTGGCTCGGGTGGGATGCAAGTTGACCAATTTTGGTTTCAATGTTTTTATGTCTGGAACAGTTAATTGAGGCAATATCTTCTATAGAACTTTCCCATAGTTTCTTGGAAGAAGATTCTTGTCCTAGATAAGGATTACCTTGATTTTGGTTCTTGGGAAAACAGTTGTCTTGGTTTGGGAATTGAGAAGGCTCGCTAGTATAGTGGAATCCATGAGAAGTAAGAGGAGGATTGATCCTTTGAGGTTGAGGAACAAAGGGATAAGGTTGTTGGAAGTTACCAACACCTTGACCATATTGGAATTTTTTTGGGTTTTGGGTAAGGAATTGAGGGATATGATAAATGGGATTACCATACCTCAAGACTTGGTTGAAGGTAGAAGAGAAGGGCTTAGGGTGGTGTTGGTTGAAGTTTCTAACAAACTAACCTCATTGTGGAGGGTTGGGGTTCTGCTGAGCATATGATTCATTGAGCTGCACTGGTCTAGATAAATCGGATTGATCCTCTTCAAGTTCTGGACATGTATTAGTTGGAAGATATGGGGAGCTATATATTCCATAGTTCTTGATAGTTCAAGGGAATAGATATTGTGGAGAAGATGAGGTTGGGGCATTAGAAGCCACTACTAGTTGATGAACAAGACCTGTAAGTTCACTCATCCACTCGGTCATCTTGTTTGGCTCTATAAATTGACTATAGTGGGCTTGTTTGACTTGAGCATGTGCTTGAGTATGGAATTTTTGTGAGTTTTCAGCCATGTTGCTTATGAGATCTCTTGTAGCTGCATGAGTTTTATCAACAAGAGCACCGCCACTTGTGGCATTAATGATAATTCTCTCCATAGAAATAACCCCTCATAGAAGTATTGGATCATGAGTTGGTCAGGTATGTTGTGGTTTGGGAAGGTTTCAACAAGATTTTTGAACCTCTCCTAGTATTCATAGAGTGATTCATTAGGGAATTGATGGATACCACTAATTTCCTTTCAGATGGAAGTAGTAAGAGAAGCAGGAAAGAATTTTTCTAAAAAGAGACACTTCATGTCATTCCATGTGGTTATGGAACCAGGAGGGAGGTATTAGAGACATGACTTAGTAGTGTCAGTTCGGAGAAAGGGAATTCTTGAAGTTTTATTTGTTCCTCAGAAACCTCTTGATGCTTCATGGTAGATCACACCAATTTGAACTCTTTAAGATGAAGTTGTAGATCCTCTGCAGCTAGACCATGGAAATGAGGGAGAAGTTGAATCAAACCCAATTTGAGTTCGAATTCAAACTCTATATTTGGATATTTAATACCAATAGGTTGGTTATTCATATCAGGGGAAATAAGTTCTTTACATGTTTGTTCCCTAGGACTGTCCATATCAAATTAAATTGGTTGGACAAGGACAGGTTCTTGAATGAGTTGATTATCTCTTATGTTCCTCCTATGTTGGAAAAGAGTTTTCTCAAGTTCAGGGTCAAACAAATATAAGGGATTGTTTGGGAGGCTATGGGGCATTCAGATATATTTTGGAAGAAATATGAAGATGGGTCTTTCTTTGTGTTTTTTTCAGTTTTATTTAAAATTTTGTTTTTTTGTTTTCTTACAATAACCAGTAACTGATGACTATTTAATTGCACCACATTCGACAACCGTTCCATTTGAAAGTGTAGACGATTATTGCCTAACAATATTTCAAGGTTCCGGTGCTCTTGTAATATGTATAGGGGTTGAATCCTTGGCGATGATACTTTTTAATAGTCAATTTTTTTATTTGATTTTATTTTTATTGGGGGGTCTATTTGTAGAGATTAATTGGAATGATTTATTTATTAAGATTGATTTAAAAATTTGAGAAATATTGGGGTGAGTTCCTCATTAGGTTGTTATTCTTGTGATATCCTGGATCATTGCTTTATATTTCGTTAAATTAACACCCATGTCCCAAGTTGACGTTGATTGGAATTCCCAAGTGTTAAGCCTTTAATCCAAGCATTAACATAACTTGGGGTTCTAATATTAATCATATATTATTTATGGTACTGTATTTATAGTTCCAATATTCCATGTAAACAACTCGTTAAACAAAAAAATCATTAATCCATGACATGTTAAGTCCAACATACACAATGTTAAATTAAAGAATACTCATCGAGCAAAAGCTCTCAATCGATTAACATATCTAATTAATAAATCAACCAAATGGTAGATTTACTCAGACATTAAGATGGTTATTAATCTAGTAATATGTATTTTTTGTGATAAATTATATATAGAACAAAAATAATGGGATAATAAATGAGTTGTGTAGTGAACACACACGCACAAACGATGATGAGAATTAAAAAAAACATTAGATTGAATGAGAAAGCGAAAGAAGGGAAGGGAATTCAAATGTATTTAAAATATTTTAAGAAAATTAATATTAAGCTACATAAGTTGTATGAGAATAAAATATACTGAAGAAGAAACTTGCATTAAAACAGAATTACAAATACAAACACTTGTGAAATTACAAATGAAAAAAACTGCAAAAGTAAATTAAAAAAATAGTAGAGGAAAGGTCTATCAAGTGAAAATGTAAGTATGTAATGTCCTACCAATAACTTTTAAAGGATTTTTTCATTCCAATATATTCTTCTATATTCTTAAATTCCAACCACATGCTAGGAGAAGAGGCGGTTGTATTTATAGTTCAAGGAGGTTGATAGTTTGTATTCTAAAACTGCCCCTCCAATTACATATCCAATTGGGCCATACATAAAGCTTAATATAGGGATGATATATTAATCCAAGTTGTAGGTATTTATGTGTACTGTTATCCCTCAAAATTAGGAGTCCATTGGACTTTTTTATCCAAAGTTTAATCTATCCATTTCAATCTAGACTTTTTAGAAGGCCGAAATGTGAATGGGTTTATCAATAGTAATATGCCTTCAAATACGTACACATTCTTAAATAACTTTAGATGACCATGTCTTGGATTTCACAATGTAAAATCATAGCAATATTGTTTGTCTATATCTAAATAAAAGTCATGAATACAATATAATTTTTAATTCGCGGACAGATTGGTGGGATGAGTTTAACTTCATCAGTCGGGCCCCTTTTCTTTGGATTTGCACCATGAAATTTTTATCCAAGATTAATTGAATGTACCCATGAAATGTTGAGGATAATTAAAGGATTTGTACTTCTGGATTGAGCCCAATAATTCTATCTTCATGGATTTTCCAGTTTCTTCACAGATTATTTGGGCCTTTATGTGTGGACCATATGACCCTTCAAAAGGCACAATTGGACCAAGATCCCTTCTAATGAAATATTCTAATTTGAGTAAGTAAACCTAAAAAACAATAATCGTGAAATTTTTATAATTAAGTTGGTTGTTAATACTATAACATTAAACATACTTGAATCTGGATGAATTCAAGTAGTGCTCTAAAATTATATTTAATATTTAAACATTAATATTTCACACAAATTATCTACATTTAATTTAAAATCAGTAATGGTAGTATATAATAAGTTCTGAATAAGTGAATAACATCACAACCCAACCAAACTGAAATTTCTTGTTAACCAAATATTATCGAAATCAAGTGTACAACTTGGTGTTTTGAAAATATCTCAAAATAATGATGTACAATTGTAAACAAATTTTAAAAGTAAATAGTAAAGTGACCTTAGAACTACTATTAAGTATTTTCAAAGACAATATTAGTATTTTCACCAATCCAAACCTAATAAACAAGTGTTATATTGAAATTTGGGTTCCTAAAATCCCCTTAGACTTTTCTTATAAAAGGGAACCTTGGGAATCTCAATTGAAAGTTAGACCAAGGAGTGAAGTAATACCATTATGGGGTTACAAAAGAGTCCACACCACAAATTTGAGGTTATGTATCACCCTAACCACATAAGTGAAGGTAAAATGAAGAAGGATATCAACTAGAGCCTCCTCCTCTCGATGAAATCCTAAATGTTGGGTAGTCATAATGAGGGATATACAAATCTTATAAGGGGAGTTTTGGAAAATTAATAATCTATTAGTTTGATTTATTTTTTAGTTATCAACAATTTCATATGTTTCTATCTTGATATAGTATCCTATCATACATTTATATATGTTTTATTTCACATAATGCATGTGTTCTCTTAACCAATTGATATTAATATTTCACATAGGTAACTTATGTTGTTACAATTTGAGAACATAAGATTCCATTTCTATCCCACAAACATTCAATTAATACATGATTCTATTTCCCCAAAACCATTCATAACAAGATGAACCTGGTTTAATGATGGTTACACTAAGGCCCATGCCTAAGTGTATCAATTTTAAGGGCTAGGGGGTAATCATGATTCTAATGAATCTAAAATAAATAATTATTCTAAACCTAATAAAATTTTGGAACTATGAAATTTAAATATTGTTTATTGAACCTTTAATTATCAAATACTTTTATTTCCCTAAAAACTAACTTCCATTTTTTACCCATTAAACTATTTAATTAAGTTGTTTACTTAAAAATATTATCAAAGAATCCCAAATTTTTAGTTCTTTTTATTAAGAATTCAGACTCTAGACCCTTCAATTCTCCCTAAGAGATGACCTTGGTTCATCCCTATACTATAAAATCGTCTTTGAAACCAAATAAATATTACATGTCATGATATCAAGGTCAAAATACCCAAAAAATACACCACGCATGCTATTTTCTTCTAAACATATCACGTGCCATTATTTTCATCATAACCCCAGGAAATGGAAATATAAGAAGGGTTGTCTCAAATGATCATTAATGGAATACATGAATCATAAACATCAATGGAATTTATAATATGGTAGGACTAAATTAGAGTAAAAAACATCATATAAGTGAGGAGAAGAGTTTGAAATAAATCCATGGATGACACAACAGTATAAAAAATCACATTGATAAAAATAACTAAATATTTGGTGAAGGAATTCATAATTACAAACATCTATTACCATCAATTCCTTATCTATGACCCCATTATTGTCACCAAAAACATAGACAAGGAATCATTATTGTCATCAAGGTTTCAACCAAGACATCATGCCAGCATTGGGTAGGGTTGAATCAAATACACAAAAATTGTGTCTTGTGATACCAACTCATATATTAAAGGGCTATATAAAATCATGCCCTACCTGTCCCTTCTTTAATTATAATTAATTCACCATGCAAATGATATAAATATAAATTAAGTGTGTAATTAAATTTCATTAGTAATCAATATATATCTATATTAAGATACTATAGAAGGAATACCATTACCTTTTAAGTCAATAAATTAATATAAGACATCGAGTAAAATAATGTGGATCGTTAACCAATACATAATAAGCATTTTGTAGTAGTCAATAATCATTTCTATCTGAATATTTAGTATGAAGATTTTTAATATTTTCCCAATAAATAAATGGAATAAATTGAAGATATATCTCTATAGACGTTTGGAGGATGGGAGCACGCGAGAAGTTTGATTCGAAAGCAGCTTTCTCGGATGGACATCAAATTGAGATGTAGTTTTGATCCTATGCAATGGAATCATTTAATCTCGATTGGGATTTACCTACTCTTCCACACAAAACTAGTGGGAATGCCTCGGGTATGAAAGCTCATGAAAATAAGGGGATTTCTTTTACTGAGGCACTTATGGGGTCTTCTCATCTTGAGAATATCCAGATCAGGCCGCCAATGGTTAAGATGATTGGAGAAGGGGAAATTATGATTACTGCAGATCATGATGCTATCAAGCAGCGATTGAAGGTTTGTAAATTTTCTACTCTTAGAGGAATTTCTTATGAGAAGGGCACGAAGCCTTGGTCTTACAGTGATCTTAAACATAGAATCTCAACTTGTTGGAATTCCTATTGCTGGCGACTAATTCCAATTTGAAGAGGTTTTTTCCATATTATTTTATAGAGACGGGTTGACCTGAATCAAATATGGTGAATTGGATCTCTCAATTTGAAGCCAGGATTCTTTCGTCTCTCTGAATGAGATCCGCACTTTAACCCGTTCACATAGAAGCAGACAATTGCTCGGGTTTGGAAAAAATACTTGGCCTTCCTTGGATATACTGGCATCCAAAAATCCTGAATGATATTGCTTTAGGAATTGGAATGCCTTTGAAAATAGATCGTAGAACTATCAAAGGGGATCTCGGCTTCTTTGCCAGAGTTCTGAATGAATTTGACATGGATTATTTGCCTCTTGAATGCATTCTACTAGATGTTAATGATCATTTTATTGAAATCTTCCTAGAATTTTAAAATCTGCCTAAGTTTTGTGAGCATTGCCAGATGGTGGGGCATTTCATTGATCAATGTCGCAATGTTCAAAGAACCACAAAGGAAGCTCCAAGCAAGAATGTCTGGAAGGATGATCCTAGCAAGAAACCGACTTCTACTAAGCAATATGATAAAAAGGACTCTAATTATATCATGCAGGTTTATACACAGAATTCAGGACCCAGCAAGGCCTGGAATGACATGGCTGAAGAGGAAAACTGTCCTAATCCACTGGAAAACAAATTGGATACTGGGGTATCTACCCATTTATAGGATGTTGATAGTAGTGCCCAGGTAGAACAACTTGAATTCTAGAATGATATATTTGACACTGTTTTTAACCTAAAATTTGAGGATATGACTCTTGATCTAATCAACTTAAGACTCCTTGAAGTGTTGGACATTTGTTAATCTGAGCTAGAGGATACTTCTTTATCCTCTGAAAAAAATTCTTTACACTTCCCTACTTGAAATCGAATCTGATCAAATTACCAGGGGCACTTCTCCAGAGGATATTACATTGAGATGGAAATACATCTCACTCTTGTCTAAGCAGAATTTAAAGCAGGTTAAAGATATCTCATTTCATTCCAAGCAGAATTCTGAGCAGGATGACTCTCAGGATGACTCTCATATCTACTCAGATGTGCACATGGATAAAAATCCAAATGGATACCCTCTCAATATTGCTATCACTCATGCAGAAATCACTCCAGAAAAGTCTGCCTCAATAAGTACCTCCAACAGCATCGAACAAAGAAGATACCAAAGGATTAAGGTTGGTGATAGTCTGCAGAAAAAGAGGTCCAACCCAAATAAGAATCTATAATGAGGACTCTTTTCTGGAACTGCCAGGGCATAGCCAACTCTGGTACTTTGAGTTCCCTTCAGCTTCTTCTGACTGAACACAGACCTAAAGTTATTGGATTAGCTGAACCAAAGACAAAGGATACAAGTTCTGGGGCTCTTCTGGGAAAATTTGGCTATACTCTGTTCCATTCTATACATGATGACCATCATGATCAGATCTGGATCCTAGTGCATATCAGGGTTGTCAATCCCACTCTTGTATCTTTCCATGCACAAATTATTACCTACAAATTTACTTTCCAGGCTCAAGATTTATTCTGGTCGATCGTTTATGCTTCCAATAATTATATGGTCAGAATGGACTTATGGCAACACATTTCTAATCTGTCACACAGCATTGGCGACTCTTCGATGATTATAGGGGACTTTAATACTATTCTCCAGGATGATGAAAATTTGGGGCACTCTCCTACCATCTCTGTTATGGATGACTTTCAACTATGTGTTGAAAAATCAAATCTGACTGAGTTTAATCTGCTTGGGGCTAAGTACACCTGGTATAGGAAACATCTTAACTTCATGAGGGCTAGTAGAATTGATCGTGCCTTTGTTAATAAAATAGTGTGGAAAATTGGAGGAAAATATCTTGTGTGACTCTTTCCAAACATAATTCTTCCCATCATTCAATCATGTCTAATTTTACTGGAAAAAGTGAGAGACACCCTCTCCCCATTAGGTTTAATAATGCTTGGATTACTCTCTCTGAATGCTCCACACTGGTAAGAGACACTTGGAGTATGGAAGAAAATAATCATCCTTTATCTTGTGTTTTTAAGCTTCGATGTCTCAAGATAAAGATGAAACATTGAAGTAAAGACAGATTCATCCTCCTGGACCAAGAAATTGACTCTCTTGAGAACTCTATACATGGAATTCAATAATCAATGACCGATTCTGATTTTTCATGCCTTGGTGGACAGGAAGATAAGATATCCTTGGTCCTAAAAATCTACTCACACTTAGAGAAAATATTCAAAAGGAGGTGTACAAAGTTAAGTGGATTATGGATGGTGATAGGAATACTAAGTTTTTTAATTCCATACAGAGGAGTAAAAAAGCTTGTAGGCCACTCTCTCTTCTCAAAGATAGAGATGTTATTCTCGATGATCATCAGAGTCTCTCGAATCACATTGTCTCTTTATATCAGAACCTCTTCAATGGTCCTAAACAAAATGGGGAAATCCTAGATTTCATTATACATGCCATTGTTAGTGATGATGACAACTCAATGATAATCATAGTACCCTCTGATATAGAAATAAAGAATGTTGTCCTTGGGCTTAAAAAAGACAGCTCTCCCGGGCCTGACGGTTTCACAAATCATTTCTTCCAATACTACTGGGATATTATACAAGTAGATGTTAGCAGGCTAGTCAAGTATTTATTTACTAATGGATCAGAAATTCATGGAATCAATGCACAATTAATTTCCTTAATTCCAATGGTTGACAATTCTAGTGATATTAATCAATTCAGACCTATCGCCCTGATCAATACTATTCAGAAAATTCTTACGAAGATCATGGATAACAGGCTTTCCTATATCTGTGATAAAATAATTTCCTGGAATTATTTTGGCTATGTTAAAGTAAGAAGAATACAAGACTATCTCTTCAATGCATCTGAATGTGTGAATCTTTTTCAAAAACCCACAAGAGGAGGGAGTATTGCCCTTAAATTAGACATCAGGAAAGCTTTTGACAATATTGATTGGCGCTTCATTGGTAAAATTATGCACAAGTTTGGTTTTCATCCGAACTTTATTCAGTGGTATTACACTTTTATTAGCTCATCCTATATTTCTATTATTATCAATGGATCACCTGAAGGATACTTTAAGTGCTCTATATGGGTAAGGCAAGGAGATCCCTTGTCTTCCATTATCTTTTCTGTTGCTGAAGATTATCTCAGCCGATTGATTACTTACAATGTGGATAAAGGAAATCTGAAAGTTCTTCAAGCTAACCGAGGTAACCACATCCCCTCACATCTTCTCTTTGCTAATGACATTATTATTTTTACTCAAGGGGGGAAAAGGAACATTCAGAATCTCAAATCCATCCTCCATCACTAGGATCTTGTCTCTGGACAGGAGGTTAGCTGGAATAAATCCTTCATTTTATTTGGGAAAAACATTTCAGATTCCAGGAATCATTGTATTATTCAGAGCCTCAGCATCAGGTAAGGATCCTTCCCCTTCACATATCTTGGAGTCCCAATGTTTTTTGGAAGATCGCGGTCCACCTACTTTACTGAAGTGGTTTGTCATGTTAGGAGAACTCTCTCTAATTGGAAAGGAAAATCTCTTTCTATAGCGGGAAGAATATTTTTAGTTAAACATGTGATCATCTCCAAACTTGTTTATTCTTTTATGGTGTACTCCTGGCCTGCTTCTACATTTATGATTCTTAATTCCCTTACGAGAAATTTTGTTTGGAGTGGTAGCATTCTGGAAAAGAAAATTATCACTACTCCATGGACCAAATGTCGTTTACCTATCACTATGGGGGGGGGACTTGGGATTAAAAATATTGATCTCTTCTATCATTCCCTTCAAGCTCAATTTATTTGGAGACTTATTAATGTAAAATCTGAATCTCTTGACTTTCTTAGAACAAGAATCCTTACTAGACTGATTGCTGGAAAGTTTACATAAATGCACTCTTATATATGGCCTGGTTTGAAAAAGATTTATTAAAAGATTAATAATCACTCCCACTGGTTGGTGAATGCCTCTTCCAAGATGAAATTATGGAGAGATAACTGGACAAGGACACCACTAGTTGAGGGTATAAATGCTGATTCTTTGGATGTTGATTTAGATGCCTCTATTTGTGATCAACTCAAGCTGAGCAACAACCTTCCTACTCAAATTTTGAGAATTGTTAACTCATATAATTTTATACATTATGATGATATCATGGTATGGGAACCAAGTGAAAATGGAATTCTTGATTATAAATTATAATATCATTCTATACAGGGAACTCCCTCCAATGATGTCCAGACTTTCAAAAGATGGGTACAACCCTCTCGATTTACTCTTCTCTGGAGAATTCAAATGAAAAACCTGCCAGTGGACAGCAACCTTCAAAAAGTTGGTATCTCTCTTTGCTCAAGATGTGACTTGTGCAAACAACATAGAGATGATCTGGATCATTTATTCCTCTCTTGTAAAACAGCTGCATTAATCGGGATATTTATTTTTGACCTCTTCGGTATCTCGATATCGCATGTTGATAACATAGCAGATTTTCTACACTTTATTTCAGCAGAACATCTCTCCAAGAAGATTCAAATACTCTTCCTTGTTTCAGGTGTTGAAACTATCCACACCGTTTGGAGAGTCAGGAACAATTGTAGGCATGAAAAGTACGCTTTCAATCACAATGTTGCCATATCCAAAATTCTTTCAATGACTCGAAGTGCAAATCAGTTTCACACTGGACAATGTCACAATTCCATCAGAGACTTTGCGGTCTTAAGAAAGCTTCATCTGTCAGGTAATTTTCCTAAACCTATGGGCACTATAGAAATTTTCTGGAACCCTCCCTTTGCAGGTTAGATCAAATTCAATCTTGATGGCACCTCAAAGGGCAACCCTGTACCAGCTGGTTATGGATTTGTCTTCCGAGACCACAATAGTGACTTGCTAGAAGGATTTTACGGCTCTTATGGTCATGTCACTGCCCTTGAAGCTGAGATGATGGCTCTTATAAATGTTGTGGAAACGACTCAACAAAGAAATTAGAATAATCTCTGGTTCGAAAGTGATTCCTCTACTATTGTGCAAGCTGTTAGAAAGAATCAGATTCACCTTTCCTGGATGCTTACCTTGAAATGGATCAAATTCCTTGACACTCTTGCCTCCAAAGGCTTTATAATCACTCATGTCTACCGTGAATCCAACTCTATTGCTGATAGACTTGAAAATAAAGGTATTTCTGAAGCCTCTATCATGCATTTGACCACACTTAATGAGGAGTTTCTCAATTTACTTAATAGAGACAAATGTAAAATTCCCTCCTTCAGACTCTTGTAACTTGTCTTGTTTATTTGAGACTTTCTTGCTTTCCTTTTTAAAAAAATGGAAGAAATTTACGTCACATACATTATTTTATTTTTGAGGTAATTTTTTTTATTTTGAGTTTAGAATTTATCCCTTTCTTTCCCCATTATTTTTTTGGATAAAAAATGGAGATTTTATGCTTGACAGTAGGTGGTACATAGTTAGGGGAAACCATGTTCCCTCATCCAGGTAAGTGTGTGGAGAATTTCAATTTTGGATAGCGGTGACCGCATGGTTGGAACACAATTTGGAAAATCATGTGGGAAAACTATGCAGCATATTCATCTTAGATAGTGAGGGATGTAGAGTTTTTGCATGGTTCATAAACCATGCGAGAAAACCATGTGACATGTCGAGGTCATTAAAAAGTGGAAATTTATCTTTCTACCCACTTTAATTTTAACACTAAATCTCCTCTATTTTTTCCTATTTGGGATTTTCAGCTGTGGGATCTCCCTCCAAGCATTCGTGGACCTCCTGAGCCTCAATCCTTATGTATTTATGACCCCGGTTCTTCAATTAATAATCAAGTGAGACTATTATCCTTTTATTTCTCACTATTTCTAGTGTTCTTCTTCCCTCCTTATTAAGTTCCTATTTACTAATAGGTTGTTTGACCTAAATATGGGTTTATATTGTGTTGTTGGGTGGAATAATTTTGTTTTTTGTTTGATCTTTCCAAAATAGAGTCTTGTGGTGGTGCAGTTATGGTATCACGCTAATTTATGGAAGTATACAAGTTTGAGGTAGGTGGTTCCATGCTTTAAAATTATTAGATGATTCTGATATACTTTATTGGTTTCTTGAATGGGTTATATTCATTGTTTTTGGTGTGAGAAATATTTTTTGGAAAGGATCTATGATACCCATATGATGAAAAATGGATTTTATAAAGGAATTTTGTTATATTTCATGTGTTTTTTTAGTGTTTGTTAAATATGTTTTATGCCTTGTGTGAAAGGGTGAAAACATGTTTCCAAAAAAAAATAAAGGCTTGAATGTGTTAGAAGTGTATTTTTCAAGGGAAATGGGTTTTGGATTCATGTTGAATATTTTTTTGGGCACCTTAAATGTGTCTTTGAATTTATAAAGTGATTTGAAACATGATATAAAATGGATTTGATCTTAGTATGAATTTGAAAGGGTTTCTTCCAATGAAAATGGTTAGAGTTCATATGTGCTATTTTTGTTGTGTTTTGAAACGGGGTTTTCATAAATTGTGTAAGTTGTGAGAATTGTATTTTTGAAATGGTTTTGGCGTGTGTGTGAAAATAATTGTGTCTTGGTTTATGGAAAATGGTGTTTTCCATGTGGATTTTGATCATTGTATCAATGTGAAAATGTGAAACTGGTTATTTAATTATTTTCTTGTGATGATTAGAATTTGTATGTGAAAGTTTTCATTCATGTGAAATGTGAAATGGAATTTGAGCACAAAGGGAATATCATGTATCTAGGTGGGTGAACTAGAACAAGTAACCCAGTTAATTTGGAAGAGGCCAAGGCCTGGATTCATCTAGAAGAATTAATGATTGCAACACTAACTAAACATGTGATGTAGTCAGAGACCACTAGACCTTGGGATGCCTTCCCCTCTAGTGGATCATGTTTGGGAACACTGTTGGTTTTGGATTATGATATTAATACCATTAGTCCTTGGGATGAGATCCCCTCTAATATCTTGTGCAAGGTAACATTGTTGGTGGTTGAGTTGGAGGATTCTGATCACCAATATATGGGGTTCATGGGGTCCCACTTATGTTAGTTACCAAGCAGGATTTACCCAAGGTTCTCTCTTATGACTTGATTCTTATATGATTGGTGCTATCCATTATCATATGGTATACCATGTGTATATTTTTATTTCATGTAAGCTTAATTTCAAAAAAAAATTCTTTAAAAAGAGTTTCTTTAGAATTTTTTCCTTAGAATTTTTCCTTTTAAATGTTTTGAATATTCTTACGGAAATGTGCATGTTGATATTTCTTCAAATTCTATTGCATGGAATCTTTTATTTTGGGTTTTATCCTACTAGTCTTTTATCACCCCTATATACACCTTTGGTTGTATGTAGACTTTGTTATGTATGACCCGGTTAAAGGCAATTTGTTTCATGGTGGTGATGGTGGATCTGGTTTCTAGTGTTCCACTTCTTTCGGGAGTTGGTGGTGGAGGCTTTATAGTGATGTCCCTCTATTTTTGTGGAGGTTTTTGGTATAGTTTTTTCAGTCCCATTCTATTATAGTACTTTTGGTTTTGGTTAATGTTCTAAAACATTGAATCTAAAAATTGTTGAACGTTCTTTGCTTATGGTTATCAGTTGTTGTGATGTTTATTATTTTTGGTTGTTAATGATTATATTAATGGGTGAAATCATTCCTAATGTATATTGTTGATACCCAGCCACTTGTTTCTAGCCCATGGGGATCGTGAATTCCATTTGGGTTATGCCATGAATCAGGTTGTATATTTGGTTAGAGTGAAACTCAACTCAGTTTGTGAAAGAAAAATGGTATTAGAGTAGGTCATGCTCTTTTGGGTCAAGTTATTTGGTAAAGAGTGTGGATAGACCAGAGCTAGGATTTTTTGGGCTTGGAGTTCTGGTTGTGAGTGGTGTTTCTAGCCAACACACCTCGTGAAAGAATTCAAGTTTCCATGGAATGTTGGGATTTGGTATGACATACCATCCATGTGAAATTTACAAGATTTAGAATGTATATGGAAATTGGGGGGGGAGTGGAGTAGTTTATTGACTTATTGTTGTGTTGAATTAGGGTATGTTTTTATTTATGGAACTATTTGTGTTTTTATTTTGCTAAATATTTTTAGAATTTTGTGTTGATGGGTTATTCCTTGTTGTTGTTTCTTGAGGTAGTAAGATGCCTCCTCATAGACCACCTTTGTAGCCATGGGGAGTGGCTGAAGAGAGTTCTCCCTCACCAATAGATCATAGGTTAGTGAAATTAGTGTTTTAGGATATCCTAGATTTGGGATAAGGAGCTAACGTTGGTCCTATTCTGATTAGAGTGTTTGACCCAATTCCTAGAAAGGGAGAGGCTCAGGGGTACCTCAAGAACAAGCCTCCTTTTTTATGAGATAGAACAAAAAATCAAGGGAAAAGGGATTAGATTGAGGAAATTGAGATAATATATGATTTTCTTGACACTCTTGATGTTTTTTGAGTAAAATGGGCCTCATTATTGTTGTAATCTCTCAACCAGAAGTGGTGGAAGTCATTGGTGTAACTTGGGAAGCATGAGTAGATTGGATGGAAAGATTTTGGGGTTGTCTTCAAAAAGAAGTATTGTCCTGATATTTTGGCCTTCTCTAGGTCTTGAGAGTTTTTACATATCTCCTAGGGAGATTATACCATGTTGGAATATGATAACCACATTAAAGATCTAGTTTGGTATACATCCGAGATAATTTCCAATGAGTAGATGGAGTCTCAAAAGTTAGAGATGGGATTACGGCCAAAAATCCAATCTTAGATTTTCTTGTTTTGGATGAAAACATATAATGAGGTGGTCGATCATGACATGATGGTGGAAAATGATCAAGGAATAAATTGTGGTTTCTCTTGATAAGTATAATTAGTGGGTAGTGGTAGTTATTTTAAGAATAAGAAGAAATAGGATGGGAAAGGGAAGAAGAGAGTTGGTAGTTTGGGAAATACTTCCTGAATGTCTTCATTTGTGATTTCTGATGTAGGGTTATTTATGTTCCATTAGTGTGGGAAAGTAGGGAACATGTGACCACCATGTTCCTATCCACCCAATACCTTGTCACTGGTGTAAAATTTATGGGGCACTTACAGTGATTTTGGAAAGTGGAATGCCCATATCAGAGTGGTTCTCGATTTGTATCTTTTAAAGGGATGTCCACCTAGTGCGAACTGTCCAGCATGGTGGGTTCTTCATTCAGAAGGTTGTGATGGCATAGATGGATTGTCTTAAGAGAAAATTCAGTTTGGGATAGATCCATAGGTCAGTGGTCATTCTTAGGTTTAGTCTGGGATGTGAAAACTTCATGTGGTGGATCAAGATCAAATGTAATTGGATGTTGGGCCTATGATAGTTAGAGGTATCATTATTATTTCACCATCTTTAGCTATTGTTCTGTATTATATTGGTGCCTATTTTTCTTCTATTTTTTACCATCTTGTGTTTGTGTTAAACTTTCCAACCGATCTTAGGTCGTATGTGATGGAGTTGGTAACGCATCTTTAATAGAAGAGATAGCATGATTTTAGGTGTATGTCTTGTGTACAAAATCTTTATAGGGTTTTGTTGGAATGTAATTTTATTGTTTTTGAGATATCACTCTTTGAAATTATCCTTAGTATGGATTTCTGGAGTTAGTGGCCTAGAACTAACTACTTTGTACTTTATTCATTAAATGAATACTTTATCACATCTTGATTGTTCTTTGGCATGACAATGCATGTGAAAATGACTTAAGATAGATGTTGCATTAAAGGGTCATAGCGGATCCCTACTATGATGAGAACCCGGAAGTTCCATAACACTATTCTTGAATATTTGTTTAGTGTCCGGATGATGTTATTTAAGGGACAAAAATAATACAGGCCATTAGGGGTGAGGACTCATCAAATTTGAGGCACCTTCTCATGGTGTGAACCCTTAGTAATATCCAGGAGAATATTACGAGAATGAGACCTGCTAGTAGGAAATCCACATTTCATAGTGTCATTGGATGTTTCTATTTGTGAACGTCTGTATTGGTCCTTAGAATTTAATATTATTATTAATGGGTATTACAACTCGCGCACTTAGATGTATTGATGAAAACTGTGATGACATACTGTTCGCAGTGAGGTAGGATACGTTGGGTGCATCATGAGTGATACTACATTAATACACAATGGGAGAAAGGATTTTTCCCTTCTGTTCCATAACATAAGTATATATAGCATGCCCTTTTATGGAATTAATATAGCCTAAATAAATATATTTCCATGGTGAGTAATGGGCAAGTTCAATTCTGGAAAGTCAAAGAAAGAATAATCGAGCACATGGGTTGATGGAACTATCCTGCAACCAGCTTGATTTGAGATATTGAGACAATGGGATAAAATTACACAGTAAGCATTCGTATGAGGTGACATGTCAATGCGATGTCAACTTCTTTCTCTTGGGTGCCTTGACCCATTTCTATACAGTATTCTTGGACTTCAGGTAATCCCGCCTAATGCCAATGAGAAAGAGGCCTAGAGGGTCACACACTAAGTGTATCCAAGTATCTCAAGTCGAATAATGATTATTCCCATATGTGGTTTAATAATTATTCAAGGAAGCCTAAATCATTTTAATGATGGAGGAAATATAAAAGAAAAAACAAGATATACACGTTGTGTACATTGAATGTACATGCCGTGTAGTTTTCATTTTGGAAAGAAAATGAAAAACAAGATATACACGTTGTGTACATTAAATGTACACGCCGTGTAGTTTTCATTTTGGAATGAAAATAAAAAACGAGTACACGTCGTGTATTAATGATTACACGCCATGTAGTTTTTCCATTCAAGATTTTGAGGAAATAATATTGTTTTATTAAATTATATTTATTATAATCAGCGTGGGCACATGTCAATGAATTAATTTCTCAGCATGGGGGTTTTCAATAAGATTTAATGAAATAAATAAAATGTGTAACATGTTTATTTATTATCATAACTCTATAACCTCAAACCCAATTATAAATATCCTCACAACCCCAACACTTTTACCTAATCATTTTGCACAACAATTCTGAAGAATTCTCTCAAGGCCAAAAGAACTCCTTCCTCTAAGAATACTCTCAACACCGAGAGAGATCATCCTCCATTGGATCAAGGCGATCTAAGGCGGATAATGCAAGCAAAGGATTCTCCACGCTAGCACCTGGAGATTCCTTTGGCGACGTCTAGAGATATGTGGAACATGTGCGGATCACTTCTAGAGGAATCCCACACATGGATTCTATGATGCAACGATGGATCACATCAGATCATGACCAGAGACATCAATGAATAAATAATTCCTTCAAGGAAATTCTTTTCAATTAATAAAATTAATTATAACCAACATATGATGATCCTCCTTTGTGGGTCTGAGACTATTCTTCTTTGTCTATTTCTATGATTTGATCTGTGGAGTCTAGCGGTTATCATCGTATTGATCCCGAATTGATCATTTCCACTTGACAAAAAGTCAAGTGGGAACACCCACCCATGAGCTTCTGCTGTGCACGGAACTTACATGTGGTATCAGAGGGAGGTTACATCTTAGATTATAATTATTTAGTTTTTCTTTGGTGATTTATGCATATAGTAATTTAGTTTTTTTAATTCAATTAATAATTCTTTAAATATAAATCTCGAGATCTATTCCTCCTCTCTCGTTTATCATTCACCTTACAAAAACGAATTTTTCTTTTAATTTTTATTAAAATGAAATAGAGGATCTCATCTGGAGGTGCCAAATGTTCTTGGCTATACAACACCATAATACACGGCGTGTATTCGGAAGTACACGCCGTGTAGTCTAGGTTAAATGCATTTGAAGGATCCGCTAAATCAGGCCGTGTAAATGGATCCTACCTATGTCATAAATGACACTGTGTGTTGACTAGGAACAGGTGGCGCATAGTTTCCGGATTACACGCCATGTGGTCCACTGAACATGGCATGTAGTCCCTTCGGTTAGGGTTGGACCATGTACCTCGTACACGACTTTCCCGGACGGAAACCATGTAATGTGAACACTACATGGCATGTGTCCCACAGAACATGCCATGTACTCCAAGAAATTCCAATGCAAAAAAACATGCCATGTCCCCGGGTGTGTACTTCGGATGGACGGTGAAAAAAAGTACAGGCTGTGTAGTCCGAACTACACATCGTGTACTCATCCAAATTATGCAGATTTATAAAAATTTATTATTATATTATACAAACCCTTGAGACGTGTACCATACTGCAGGCATAAAGATGAGGCACAACACGTGATAGGTGTTTTATATATATGTGATTAATATAATATTTGCATAAATGGGAATTCACGAGGTTTCCTCCAAGGTACAAGTTATGTACAAAGATAATTTTAAATGAATTTATTTGTTTAAAATTATGATGGATGAGAATCTAAAGGAAATTCAGAAAAATGATTTCAGATAAAAGGATTGATTAATTAAAGATAATTAATTGATTCAAGCGTGATTTATCTTAAATAAGAACGATTAAAGAATTGAATGCTTCTTTTATTTATGTGTAAATATAATTGCATGTATGGATGATCATGAGATAGACAAAGACCTTTGTATGTGAATGGTTTCTTTTAATTAATTTATTTAAATTTATTGGCACACGATCATTCTCCTCATTAATATGTAGGGCCTGCGATCCCAAGGTTACTTTTATGTGAAACCCATTTTTACCCCCCACCTACGAGTGAGATAAATTCATATGTAATGGATGAAGATCCCAAGCTAGTGGGGTGGCTCATGTCTGGCTTCAAGGTGAAACCAAACCAAGGAGATACAAAGGTGGACAGGTGGAAAGTTGTAACCATGAACTTGAAAGGTTCAAGGTGTTTCTCCCCTAGGTCTTGGGTTAGTTTATCAACTACTAGAAAAACTAACCAATAGAACACGCTCATGATCATACCATTTATTTTATTCATGTCCGTTGCATGGTTTATTTATTTTGGGTGTCTTTTCATGATCACACAATTAAAGAATTAAACAAGCATGCAAGATGGGACTAAAATAAGACTGTCTTATGTGTAAAATATTATATTAGACATGGTTAATCACTTACGTATATCCCACTTAATATTAAAAAGCATGTAATCAAAGATAATAATGGAAATTTACGTATAAGGATAAAATACCTGAAATAAATATTAAGTCGTTATAGCCTTCCATAATCTTAGTTATAATCGAACCATAGTTCAAAGTGCTTGAACAACCCTAGTTGGGGTTCTTTCAATTATCAGGGAATTCTAATTCAAGTTTTTTGGTTGACTTGACTTGGTTCACATCAGGGGTTGACTTCCACAGCAGGAATTGGTGTGACCAAGAGTAAAAGGTTGAGAAAATAAAAAATAAAAGGATTTCAAGACTAGGGAGTCCACTCAATGGATCAAGGATCTGCGAGTTAATGAATTTTGCATTTGGAATGCCTACCTAAAACCCTTCAAGTTTCTTGACCAACCCTAGTTGGGGTAATGCAATGGGAAATATGGATCCTTGCCACTAGAATATTCAAGAAACAAAATATTCTGAAGTCAATGGTGAGGGCTTTTGGATTTCGTTAAAATAGTGGGAGACTAATAAATATTAATTTATTTATTTGTCTCTGTTTTATCATAATAAATTACTAAACCTTTTCTCATCTTAATTTTTAGAAATGGTTAGAAAATGACTTCAAACATATCATTGTGAACCGTACTCGAGAAGGAAAACCTTCTCACCGGCACCAATTTCCAAGAGTGGCAGAGGCCTTTACGTGTCATCCTTTGCCACGAGAGAAAATTATATGTGTTGGAAGAGCATGTTCTAGTTGCACCTAAGAAAGAGGCCAATTATGAGGAATTATCTCTCTTAATGAATATGGAATCTCGACTTTTTAATACATAACATTTTATTACATTTTACAAACAGAGGATCTTTAAAGTCTACTGTCTTGGAAATCAGGAATATAAAATATGAGAACAACATAAATGATTCTTCTAAACCACTTGTAAGGCTTCATCATAGGTTCATCCTATGTACATTTACTGCATCTCATATCTTGGAGATAGACATCAATAAAAAGGTTGAGCAGAAGGCCCAGTATGGGTAAACAAGGGAGTCAATGTACTTGTGATATCAATAAGAACTTGAATAAAAACATGAATACATGAGCAATGGAAGAATAGGAATATCATAAAGAAAAGAACTCGGAACATAACTTGAATATGTGGCTACAACATTTCATTTATACATTCATGAACATATCACCAAGGTCCATCCCCAAGGTGTCAAAATAATTACCAAGGTATCGTAAAACTTGTCATCTCTAGAGATTAATTTTTTACCCAATTTATTGGAGCACTATCAAGGCGCACCCTTAATCCATTTGATCACATTACTAATCATAAGCGTAAAATCACTATTCATAATTTACTATTCATCACAAATTAAGTTGATCTTATTAGACTCTAAATTTCTTACTGAACATAACTGTAGAAGACCATTTTTTGAAAACCGTTACACATTATTAATTATTTAAGGTTTACAAAAATATTTTTAAAATATCCTTTTTCTAAAATTCATTAATAATATGTATACTATATTTATCTGGACATTTGAAAATTCACAAACTTCACCATAATAAGAAGTCACAATTTTTATTTAAATCAAAATATTACACAAGGAAGTTACGGTCTTGTTACATAGCCCCTCATAACACCAGAATAGGACCTAAGAGTAAGGTGTGCTAGGGTGATAGAATCTTGGGGCGGCTCGGCCAACATTTCTCGAGTAGTGATTTCTATCAGCTTGAACTTCTCGTGAAGGTGATTCTGTTCCAGCTTCACACGATGAAGTTCGGCTTGGGTTTGGTCCAGAGCAAAGCCCAAAGGTGGTACCTCCTTTCTGAGTTCCATCATATGGGAATCGATCAGCCCGAGACTACTGGATTGGGTCAGCAAATATTCTTTCTATTTTAATTAATCAAGATCACTTGCATTTATAGACAATAATTGCAACATTTAGTTTCCAATGGTCATATTGACCAACGGTCATATAACAGTCGAAACCCATCTGTCTAATTTTAATTATTCTCACATAATTAATTAAATAATATAGTTTGGTTGAGTATAAACTAAAATAACGCAAAAATTAGGAATCAAATATTCATTCAAAATTTCAGGTCGTTACATTCTTCACCCCTTAAGAAATTTCATCCCTGAAATTTTAACTCGTATCCTCAGAAAAGAAAAGGTGTGGGTATTTTTGCCTCATAGACTCCTCTGGTTCCCACGTGCCTTCTCCATATTTGTGGTTCATCCACAACACCTTAACAATGTGGGAAATCTTTTTGCGTAGAACCTTGTCTCTACGATCCAAGATCTTCACCGGCTACTCCTCATAAGAGAGGTCATGTTCCAGTTGTACCACCTCTGGGTTTAGTACATGTTAAGGGCCAGGTATGTACATCCTCAAGAGGGATATGTGGAAGACATCATGAACATGTGATAGATTTTGAGGAATTGCAAGCTGATAGGCCACTGCTCCCATGCGATCAAGGATTTCATAGGGGAAAATGTACCTAGGGATGAGCTTCCCTTTCTTTCCAAACCTCATGACTGTCTTCCAAGGTGAAATTAAAAAGAAATTCCTTGTCACCAACATCAAACTCCAAGTCCCTTTGACGGTTTTCTACATAGCTATTTTGCCTACTCTTAGAAGCCTTAATGTGTTGCTGGATGGTAAGGAATTTTTCTATCATCTCTTGCACAAGATCAGGCCCAAGAATCATTCTATCACCAGCTTCATCCCAACAAGTAGGAGTTCTACATCACTTCTCATATAGAGCTTCATAGGGTGCCATTTGAATGCTCAAGTGGAAGCTATTTTTGTAAGAGAACTAAACTAAAGAGATATGTTTATCCCATCCACCTTTAAATTCCATTGACCACGTTCTCAGCATTTCCTCGATTGATTTAATAGTCCTTTAAGATTGGCCATTAGTTTGGGGGTGATAGGCCGCACTGAAATTCAATTCAGTGCTCAGAGCTTGTTGAAGACTTCTCTAGAATTTTGATGTGAACCTTGGATCATGATCAGATACGATAGAAAGTGGAACTCCATACAGCCTTACCACTTCCTTCACATAAATCCTGGAAAGTTTATCAAGAGATAAATATTCCCGTATAGAGATAAAATGGGAAGTCTTGGTGAGACGGTCCACAATAAACCATATCGCACTGTTTTATTTGGGAGTTCTCAGAAGACCAGTGACGAATTCCATAGTGATATTGTCCCACTTCCATGCTGGTATGGGTAGTGGTTGCAATACCCCTTTAAGAAGTTATCACTCTTCCTTCACTTGCTGACATACTAGGCACCTTGAAGTGTATTCAGCAATCTCCCTTTTCATATTATCCCACCAATAATGATCATAAAGGTCCCTATACATTTTTTTTCTTCTAGGATGTATAGATAAATTAGATCTATGATCTTCATCCATCAGCTCCTTCTTTTTGTCCAGAATAGATGGAAAACATAGTCTTCTATGAAATCTCAGTACACCTTCTTGATTAATATTGAACTCAGGAAACTTACCATCCTTTATAACCCCAAACTTCTCTTGTAACAAAGGATCTTCTTTCTGAGCCTTCTTGATCTTCTCTAGTAATGGCGGTTGAGAAATCATTTGGGTTAGTGTTGATGATGTCCCTTTCCTTATAACTCTCATTTCCAGCTTTACTAGGTCATTGATCAAAGGATCTTTTTGAATCCTCATCATGGAAAGAACAATTGGGTCTTTCATGCTTAATGCATCAGCAACTGTGTTTTCTCTTCCAGGGTGACAACGAATTGAACAATCATATTCTTTAAGAAGTTCCAACCATCTCCTTTGTCTTATGTTCAATTCCTTTTGTGTAAAAATATACTTCAATCTTTGATGGTCTATGTATATATCACATTTCTCCCCATAGAGATAGTGCCTCCATATCATCAGAGCAAAAACTACAACAGTCTGATCTAGATCATGCGTAGGATAATTCTGCTCATGAATCTTCAACTGTCGAGATGCATAAGCAATGACCTTGTCATTTTTCATGAGGACGCACCAAATCACTTTCATAGATGCATCACTAAAAATAAATAATCCTTCTCCACTTGAGGGGAGAGTTAAGACAGGTGTAATAACCGATCTTTTCTTCGGATCTTGGAAACTTTCCTCACACTCCTTTGTCCAGATGAACTTCACCCCTTTGCGAGTTAACTTGGAAAATGGATTAGGAAGTCGTGAAAAGTTTTTCACAAACCTCTTATAATATCCTGTTAATCCAAGAAAACTACAAATCTCAGTTATTGTTGTAGGTTGAGGCCACTCTTTTAAAAAATTTGTCTTTGCAGGGACAACTGTGATTCCTTCATTGGTAACAATGTGCCCCAAGAAAGGAACTTGTTGTAACTCGATTTCACATTTACTGAACTTCCAAAAAACCCTCTCCTTCTACAGTGTTTGTAAAATAATCCTTATATGATCTTCATGCTCCTCACGAATTTTGGAATATATCATAATATCATCAATAAAAACTACCAAAATGTTATCATGGTAGTCCTTAAATACTTTATTAATCAAATCCATAAAAATAGCATGTGCATTAGTCATTCCGAAAGGCATAACAACAAACTCATTATGCCCATATCTTGATCGGAAGGTAGTTTTTAGAATATCTTCTTTCGTCACCCTCAATTGATGATAACCATATCGAAGATCAATCTTATAGAAGAATTGGGCCCCAGAAAGTTGGACAAATAAGTCATCAATTCTTGGAAGAGGGTATTTGTTCTTCACTGTGATCCCATTCAGTTCTCTATAATCAATGCATAGCCACATTGATCCATCCTTATTCTTCAAAAATAGAAAAGGTGCTCCATAAAAAGACACACTAGGTCAGATAATATAGTATCCCACATTTTTATCACAAAAACGTTCATTACATTTTACAAAATCGAGGATCTTTAAGGTTTAGTGTCATGGAAACCAGGAACTTAAAACATGAAAATATAAAACATTATTCTTAAACACTTGAAAGGCTTCTCTTTATGTTCATCCTAGGTTCTTTACTGAATCTCATAACCTGGGGACATACATCAAATGAAAGGGTGAGCAGAAGGCCCAGTAAGCGAAACAAGGGGAAACATTTAACATTGAACTTGAGATACATCAACAATGTCATGAAAAAGAACTTTAAGGCATGAGAAAGAAATATTGAGGCATATAATAATAAAAATAACTTTTTTCATAACTTGAAGATGTGGCTACAACATTTAATATTTACAATCATTTCTGTTTCACCAAGGTCCATCCCCAAGGTGTCATTAAAACTTGCCAAGGTTATTCACCAAGGCATCATAAAAAAATAGTCATCTCTAGAGATTAAGTTTTTACCCAATGCATTGGAGTGGTATCAGGGCGTAACCTTGACATGTCTTTATTATCATGTGATCCACATATATCATCATCAATAATTTCATAAACAACCCATATAGCATAAAAGTAATTTGTTTCATTTCATAATCATTACGTTTTAAAAAAACTTCTTTAAAGACATGATCTTTTTGTCACATTAAAACCCACAGAAAAGGAAGGTGGGTCTCATGTATGTAAATACCATAATTTAAAATAGAAAATTTTGGTATATATGTGAATACCCCTATATAAGAGAGAGAATTTAGTATTCACTTAATAAAATAAAATAACTTTAGAACAAGAGAGAAAGACATTTTGAGACGGAAATTCTGCAGCATAACGACTATGTTTCGGGGTTTTAGAAAACATTGAAAAGAGAGGGGACATGGGTCATACATTCATAAATGACCCATAAAACAGTAGAGGGACAGAATATGAAGGATATATGAACGTGGTAATGAAATTTGAAAGATATACCATATGAAATGAAGAACATGAAAGGAAGACAAAAATAAGATTTCTCTTATGAAAATTCGGCAGCCTAACGGCATCAATTAAACTCCAAAAATGAATTGATGAGATCAAATAGGGTCTCTCATCGTATGAACATAAAATATCAGTATGATAGATATATAGATCATACCCCAACATAATAAAAAGGAACTTGAAAGACTTGAAATGAAAGTAGAACTTTGATAAATGAGAAAGGTGAACGAATCCCTTAAAATTCGGTAGCCTACCAGCGCCACTTAAATTTTCAAAATACTGAATTAAAGAGATAAAATAGGGTCTCTCATCATATGAACATAAAATATCAGTATGATAGATATAGAGAACATACCCCAACAAAATAAAAAGGAACTTGAAAGACTTGACTTGAAAGTAGAACTTTGAAAAATGAGAAAGGTGAACGAATCCCTTAAAAATTCGGCAGCCTAGAGGCGCCACTTAAAAGAACATCCTCCAACATATGATCATGGAGCATAAAAGAAATGACATAAAAGATATTACTTTAAAAGAAAGAGTGAGGTAGGATCCCTTACCTTAAAACATAACTCTTAAAACTCAAAGGATGGGACCTTGAGGGCTTGGGGAACCTTAGAAGGACTCCTTGGGAGGTAATGAGACCAGAGCTTTGTTGGGGGAGATTTGGGAGTCGAATGGACGAGAGGATGGATTGCTATTTATAGGAAAAGTGAGGGGACAAGGCATTAATGGCCAAGGGACACCTCATTAGTGGTTTTGGAAAAACCATGGGCTTGCCCATGGTATTTGCCTATGGTATTGACCACTTGGGACACCTCATACCTTATCTTACAATTCATAAGTGGACCATATTGATTACATACTTAATACATCATTTAATGATGTCATTAAACACCCGTAACTTAAAAACTGTATTTTCACTATTCATCAAAAATTCAACTTTCTCAGAAAAATCCGAAACATTAACCTTAACCAAATATCAATGCTCTGATTTCAAAAATGAACTCCATTTTATAAAAATAATTTTCTAAATATTTTTAATTTAATTTGTAAATAAATACACTATTCACCAAAAATTCATTTTTTCAGAAAAATCCCCTAAAATTACCTTAACATAATATCGATGCTCTGAGTACAAAAATGAAATCCATTTTATAAAAATAATTTTCTAAATATTTTTAATTAAAATTTTAATTAAAAAAAACTATTCACCCAAAAAAACTAATACTTGACGAATAATTTATGAAACTGTTATTTAACCAATTTATTGAATCACATTACTTAATCAAGGTGCCTAGATTATATTAATGCTTTATTTAAGTGAGATTACTAATCCATTTTCTCACATTACTAATCCTAAGCATAAAATCACTATTCATATTCATCAAAAATTATATTGATCTTATTAGACACTAAATTTCGTACTAAATATAATTGTAGAAGATTATTTTTTGAAAATCATTACACATTTTTAATTATTTATGGTTTACATAACATTTTTTTAAAATATCCTTTCTCTAAAATTCACCAAAAATATGCATACTATATTTATTCGGGCATTTGAAAATTCATAAACTTCATCATAAGAAGAAATCAAATTTTTTATTTAAAACAAAGGATTACACAAGGAAGTTATGATCTCCTTACACAGCCCCTTATCACACCAGCATAGGACCTAAGTGTAAGGTGTACTAAGGTGAGAGAATCTGAGGGAGGCTCGGCCAACATCGCACGAGTAGTAATTTCTATCAGTTTGAACTTCACGCGAAGTCGATTCCGTTCTTTCTTCACACGATGAAGTTCAGCTTGGGTTTGGTCCAGAGCAAAGCCCAGTGGTGCTACCTCCTTCCCAAGTACTGTTAGATGGGATTCGATCGGTCCAAGACTACTGGGTGAGGCCATCAAATCTTCTTTCTATATTAATTAACCAAGATCACTTGTATTTAGAGACAAATATTGAAATGATTAGTTTCTAGCGGTCATATTGACCAATGGTCACATAACAGTCAAAACCCAACACTCTCATTTTAATTATACTAATGTTATCCAACGAAACAGTTTTGTTGAGCATAAAAAAAATAACACACAAAATTAGGAAACAAGATTTATTCAAAATTTCGGGTCATTACAATCTTCCCCCCTTATGAAATTGCGTCCTCACAATTTTTAAAACTGGGTTTTGAAATTTCATTGAAAGTCCCGCACCAGAAAAGGAGTCAGCAACACTATTACTTTAAAAGAAAGAAAGGGAAGTAAAAAGGTCACCCGATTTAACCCATACTAGGATCCCAATTAGGAAAACATGGACATGGAGGAAAAAACAAAGGGTCACATTCTAAGGGAGAGTGATAGAAAACATGATTAGGAGAAAGTTAACAACAAGAAAATCACAAACTTATGATGGGTCAAACGGTATTTGATTTCTCAGTAGGAAATATTAACAGACAACGTTTTTTGTTTTATGTTCCTTTTCATAGTTTTGAGGAATTAATTTACTACATAGAATAAAAACATAAGTAAATATACCTACCTTCAAGTAGATTTTAATCCTTTAATAAGTTTCTTCCAAAACTAATCTTTTCTTCATACAATTAGCATTCAAAAGCACTTGGTCTCATCAAAAGGACAAGAATAATCTTCTAGAGAATCACATATTCCACAAAAGAAAAACTAAATATCTTTAAACATTTATCCCAAAAACAGAAAGGGTAAGATAAAACGACTCTTCAAAAAGAAAGAATCCCATAGGAAGGTAAACTACTTTTAAATCTTCAAAGTTCCATGGTACTACCCAGAGTTCATCATATACCATTCCATAAATAATTGTCCTTAAAATTCCTCAAAATAACCTAAACTAAGTTTGAAACCCAAATACAAGAAGAACTTGATAACATAGTCTTCCAATATAAACTTTATCATTCATCTCCAAACAACATCAACCAATCCTAACATCTTATGACAAAAGTAACTAACCTAAACATATTTTACCCAAGATAGGTCAATCATTTCCATAAGTAACCTATAATACCATAAGTTCATCTTAAATTCATCGATTCTTCAAAATATAATTCAACCTTTACTCCTCAAATAAAATACCGTAGTAATCTATTTACCTCGATCAAATAGGGTTCCCAAAATAGTGAACGTCTTCCAAAAGAATAATCATCTTTTAATCCCCTAATCATCTCTGTCATATTAATACGGAAATCGTCACCTTTCCTATCACATTGGTTTTTGGGACATGTTCTTCCATTTCCAGCCATTAACTAAGGAAAGAAAGTACAATTAAGGGCTTAAATACTTTTCCAATAATCATTAAAAGGAAACCTAAAGCATAGAAGGATAAACTTGTAGAAGAAAAGTATACCCTAACTTGTGATCCCCTAGGTCCCAATCTAGGTTATCCATGATAATATATTCTTATGTGAATCTTTATTTTATATTATCTTTGTTCCTTTAATAATGGTTCATACTAAGCTTATTAATTTTCCAAAGCATATCCCCTGAGAGTGTCGTATCCAAGAGTGCAGCAAGGCCCGTTGTCATGTACCAGTTCCCATTCGAGTCTAGCTCAAAGCGGTGTTTTCGGGTTTTACCCCTATGTACATCTGTGCCAGAGCCACCTCTACCTGCTCGTATCCATACAAGGATGTATTTTCTTGGAAACCCCTTACTCAATATTCACCAAAATACCAGGAAGGTTTCATATATTTAAACCTTTCTATAGGGTTCTTCCTAAAGTTTTCATATCCTAATTTCCACAAATAACTAAAATATCCTTTGATACCAACTATAGCATCCCGCCTATTTATCACATAAACTTTCATTACATTTTACAAAACCGAGCATCTTTAAGGTTTAGTGTCTTGGAAACCAGGAACTTAAAACATGAAAACATAAAACTTTCTTCTTAAACACTTGAAAGGATTATCCTTATGTTTATCCTAGGTTCATTACTGCATCTCATAACCTAGGGACATACATCAAGTGAGAGGGTGAGAAGAAGGCCTAGTAAGGGAAACAAGGGGAAACATTTAACATGTGAACTTGAGATACATCAACAATGTCATGAAAAAGACCTTTATGGCATGAGAAAGAAATCACGAGGCATATCATAATAAAAATAACGTTTTTCATAACTTGAAGATGTGGCTACAACATTTAATATTGACAATCATTTCTGTTTCTCCATGGTCCATCCTGAAGGTGTCATTAAAAATTACCAAGGTTATTCACCAAGGCGTCATTAAAAATAGTCATATTTAGAGATTAAGTCATTACCCAGTGCATTGGAGCGCTATCAGGGAGCACCCTTGAAATGTCTTTATTATCATGTGAGCCACATATATCAACATAAATAATTTCATAAACAACCCATATAGCATAAAAGGAATGGGTTTCATTTCATAATCATAACGTTTTAAAAAAACTACTTTAAAGACATGATCTTTGTGTCACGTTAAAACCCACAGAAAAGGAAGGTGTGTCTCAGGTATGTAAATCCCAGAATTTAAAATAGAACATTTTGGTATATATGTGAATACCCCTATATAAGAGAGAGATTTTAGTATTCACTTCATAAAATAAAATAACTTTAGAACAAGAGAGAGAGACATTTAGAGACAGAAATTTTGTAGCAAAATGACTATGTTTCGGGGTTTTAGAAAACATTAAAAAGAGAGGGGACATGGGTCAAACATTCATAAATGACCCATAAAACAGTAGAGGGACATAATATTAAGGATATATGAACATGTTAATGAAATTTAAAAGATATACCATATGAAATGAAGAACATGAAAGGAAGAAAAAATAAGATTTCTCCTATGAAAATTCGGCTGCCTAACGGCGTCACTTAAACTTCAAAAAATGAATTGATGAGAACAAATAGGGTATCTCATCATATGAACATAAAATATAAGTATGATAGATATATATATAATACCCCAACATAATAAAAAGTAACTTGAAAGACTTGACATGAAAGTAGAACTTTGAAAAATGAGAAAGGTGAACGAATCCCTTAAAAATTCGGCAGCCTAACGGCGCCACTTAAAACTTCAGAATACTGAATTGAAGAGATCAAATAGAGTCTCTCATCATGTGAACATAAAAGATCAGTATGATAGATATAGATATCATACCCCAAAAAAATAAAAAGGAACTTGAAAGACTAGACATGAAAGTATAACTTTGAAAAATGAGAAAGGTGAACGAATCCCTTAAAAATTCGGTAGCCTAGCGGCGCCACTTAAAACTTAAAAATACTGAATTGAAGAGATAAAATAGGGTCTCTCATAATATCAACATAAAATATCAGTATGATATATATAGATATCATACCACAGAAAAATAAAAAGGAACTTGAAAGGCTTGACATGAAAGTAGAACTTTGAAAAATGAGAAAGGTGAACGAATCCCATAAAAATTTGGCATCCTAATGGCGCCACTTAAAACATCAAAATACTGAATTGAAGAGATCAAATAGGGTCTCTAATTATATGATCATAAAAGATCAGTATGATAGATATAGAGATCATACCCCAACAAAATAAAAAGGAACTTGAAGGATTTGACATGAAAGTAGAACTTTGAAAAATGAGAAAGGTGAACGAATCCCTTAAAAATTTGGCATCCTAACGGCGCCACTTAAAACTTAAAAATACTGAATTGAAGATATCAAATAGGGTCTCTCATCATATGAACATAAAAGGTCAGTATGATATATATAGAGATCATACCCCAACAAAATAAAAAGGAACTTGAAATACTTGACATGAAAATAGAACTTGAGAAGGGTGAAAGAATCCCTTAAAAATTCGGCAGCCTAACAGCGCCACTTTAACATTCATAAAATTAAATGATGGGAGAAAGAGGGTTTATCTCATCATATGAACTTGAAAAAGATAGTAGGATGAATATAAAAGAACATCCTCCAACATTATATCATGGAGCATAAAATAAATGACATAAAAGAGATTACTTGAAAAGAAAGAGGGGGTAGGATCCCTTACCTTAAAACGTAACTCTTAAAACTCAATGGTTGGGACCTTGAGGGTGTGGGGCACCTTGGAAGGAATCCTTGGGAGGTAATGAGACCATATCTTCGTTGGGGGAGAGTTGGGAGTCAAATGGATGAGAGGATGTCTTGGTATTTATAGGGAAAGTGAGGGGACACGGCATTAATGGCCAATGGACACCTCATTAGTGGTTTTGGAAAAACCATGGGCTTGCCCATGTTATTTTCCCATGGTATTGGCCACTTGGAACACCTCATACATTATCTTACTATTAATAAGTCGACCATATTGATTACATACATAATACATCATTTAATGATGTCATTAAACACCCATAACTTAAAAACTGTATTTTCACTATTCATCGAAAATTCAACTTTCTCAGAAAAATCCCAAAATTTCACCTTAACCAAATATTGATGCTCTGATTTAAAAAATGAACTCCATTTTATAAAAATAATTTTCTAAATATTTTTAATTTAATTTTTAAATAAATACACTATTCACTGAAAATTCATTTTTTTCAGAAAAATCCCCAAAAATTACCTTAACATAATATCGATGCTCTGAGTTCAAAAATGAAATCCATTTTATAAAAATAATTTTCTAAATATTTTTAATTAAATTTTTAATTAAAAAACACTATTCACCCGAAAAAACTAATACTTGACTAATAATTTATGAAATCGTTATTTAACCATTTTATTGAATCACATTACTTAATCAAGGTGCCTAGATTATATTAATGCTTTATTTAAGTGATATTACTAATCCATTTGGTCACATTACTAATCCTAAGCATAAAATCACTATTACTAATTTACTATTCATCAAAAATTAAGGTGATCTTATTAGACTCTAAATTTCCTACTGAACATAATTGTAGAAGACCATTTTTTGAAAATCATTAAACATTTTTAATTATTTAAGGTTTATATAAACATTTTTTTAAAATACTCTTTGTCTAAAATTCCCCAAAAATATGCATACTATATTTATCCGGACATTTGAAAATTCATAAACTTCATCAAAAGAAGAAATCAATGATTTTATTTAAAACAGAGGATTACACAAGGCAGTTACGGTCTCCTTACATAGCCCCTTATCACACCAGCATAGGACCTAAGTGTAAGGTGTGCTAAGGTGAGAGAATCCGAGGGAGGCTCGGCCAACATCGCATGAGTAGTAATTTCTATCAGTTTGAACTTCTCGCGAAGGAGATTCCATTATAGCTTCACACGATGAAGTTTGGCTTGGGTTTGGCCCAGAGCAAAGCCCAGTGGTGCTACCTTCTTCCCAAGTTCTATTAGATGGGCTTCGATCGGTCCTAGACTACTGGATAAGGCCATCAAATCTTCTTTCTATATTAATTAACAAAGATCACTTGTATTTAGAGACAAATATCAAAAAAATTAGTTTCCAGAGGTCATATTGACCAATGGTCATATAACAGTCAAAACCCAACAGTCTCATTTTAATTATACTCATGTTATCCAATGAAACAGTTTTGTTGAGTATAAATAAAATAACACACAAAATTAGGAAACAAGATTTATTCAAAATTTCGGGTCGTTACAGATAAACCCCTTATCCAAAAGACCATTCAGTTGTTTCTTTAATCCTATAGCTCCACATTTTTCATCCTATAGGGGGTCTTTGACATCGTATGAGATGCACGTATGAGTTCAATGGAGAAATATACCTCTCTTTCTGGGGGAGGTCGGGGTAACTCCTCAAGAAATAAGTCAACATATTCCTAGATGATGGGGAAATCTTATAAAAGAATAAATCTGTCATGAGAAACTTATTTCATTTATGAATCTTTTAACTAAAAAGGATTTTATGTCTTAAAACTTCATTCTTATACAATTACATTTTTCTATAATTCCTTCATAATGATTCATAAAAAGCGTGTGATTAACCAAACATATCCCCCAGGAGTGTCATAACCAGGAATGCAACAAGGCCCTTTGTCGTGTACCAGTTCCCGTTCGAGTCTAGCTCAAAGCTGTGTTTTCCAGTTTTACCCCTATGTACATCTGTTCCAGATCCACCTCTACCTGCTCGTATCCAGACAGGGATATATTTGCTTGATAAACCACTTACTCAATACTCACCAAAATACCAGAAATATTTCATATATTTAAACTTTTCTATAGGGTTATTCCTAGAGATTTCATATCCTAATTTCTATAAATAAATAAACTATCCTTTGATACGAACTGTGGCATCCCGCCTTTTTATTACATAACATTTCATTACATTTTCCAAACAGAGGATCTTTAAAGTCTAGTGTCTTGGAAATCAGGAACATAAAACTTGAGAACAACATAAAAAATTCTTCTAAACCACTTGTAAGTCTTCATAATAGGTCCATCCTATGTACATTTACTGCATCTCATATCCTGCAGACAGACATCAAAGGAAAGGGTGAGCAGAAGGCCCAGTAAGGGTAAACAAGGGAGTCAATGTACTTGTGATATCAATAAGAACTTGAATAAAAACATGAATACATGAGCAATTTAAGAATAGGAATATCATAAATAAAATCACTAGGAACATAACTTGAATATGTGGATACAAAATTTCATTTATACATTCATAAACATATCACCAAGGTCCATCCCCAAGGTGTCATAAAAATTACCAAGGTTATTCACCAAGGTATCGTAAAACTTTTCATCTCTAGAGATTAATTCTTTACCCAATGCATTGGAGTGATATCAGGGAACACCCTTAATATGTATTTTATTACATGTGATCCACATAGATTATAATAAAACATTTCATAAATAACCCAAATGTAATAAATTAAATGGGTTTGATGTCAAAATCATGACGTTTCAAAAGAGCTTAAAAATGAGATCATTATGTCATTTATAACCCATGGAAAGGGAGTGAGGTTTATATATCTGTAAATTCCAGAATCAAATATATCATCTTTATATATTTATGAAAACCCATGGAAATGAAATAAGTCTGGGTATTCACATAAATAGACAATAGAATTTCTTGAGAGAAAGAGATAGAAATTTTGAGACGAAATTTCTGCAGCATAACGACTATATAACATGGTTTTAGAAAACATGGAAAAGAGGGTACAAGGGTCACCCAATCATAAATAAATCACAATAAAGTATGGTTATTGAATAATATCATGGTATGGATATTTGAATGACATACCACATGAAAAGGAAACATGAAAGAAAAGAGATGATGTGATTTCTTTTACGAAAAATTTGGCAGCCTAACAGCGTCACTAAAAAATTCAGAAAAATAAATTGATGAGAGCGGAAAGGGTATCTCAACAATTAGACATGAAAAGGACAGAAATGATAACATATAAGAACATACCCTCAACATAAATATGTGGAAATTATATGATACAGCATAAACGAAGTCGTGACTTAAAAGAGGAGGGTGAAAGAATCTCATACCTTGAAGAGTAACGTCAAAAGCATGAAGGTCGGGACCTTGGGAGGCTTGAGGGAACCTTGGGAGGAATCCTTGGGAGGTAAAGAGACCAGAACTTTGTTGGGGAGGATTTGGAAATGAAATGAATGAGGGAATGTCTTGGTATTTATAGGATAAGTGAGGGGACAAAGCATTAATTGCCAAGGGACACCTCATCGGTGGTATTGAAAAAACCGTGGGCTTGCCCATGGTATTTGCCCATGGTATTGGACACTTGGGACACCTCATACCTTATATTACTATTCCTAAGTTGACCAGAACTATTTCATATTTATTACATCCTTAATGATGTCATTAAACACCTGAAACTAAAAAACTGTATTTTCACTATTCACTGAAAAGTCAACTTTCTCTGAAAAATCCCAAAAAATCACCTTAACCAAATATCGATGCACTGATTTCAAAAATGAAATCCATTTTATGAATATAATTTTCTAAATATTTTTACTTTAATTTTTAAATAAAAACACTATTTATTGAAAATTCAACTTTTTCAGAAAAATCCCAAAAATTCAACTTAACCAAATATCGACGATCTGATTTCAAAAAATGAACTCCATTTTATGAAAATAATTTTTAAATATTTTTAATTTAATTTTTTAATAAAAAACACTATTCACCTGAAAAAAAACTGATACTTAACCAATAATTTCTGAAATAGTTTTTTACCTATTTTATTGAATCACATTACTTAATCAAGGTGCCTAAATTGTATTAATACTTTCTTATGTGAAGTTACTTAATCTATTTGATCACATTTCTAATCATAGGCATAAAATAACTATTCATTATTTACTATTCATCAAAAATTAATTTGATCTTATTAGACTCTAAATTTCTTTCTAAACATAACTATAGATGACCATTTTTGAAACACGATAGGTGGGTATCCCACCGATGTCAAGCCATACCCAGCGTGGGTGGATGATATGTCGGCGCCTCCAGGATTCAAGAATCCCACCTTCTCCCCCTTTAACTAGATGGGGGCCCGCCAAAGCATCTCTCCCACTTCAGCTCAAGGTGTGGGACTATGTGGGGTACTCCAGTATAAAAGTAGGCCGCTAAGCTCCACTGTTTTGTTCAGATGCTAGAGGGGTCAACATTCATTTGGTACAGCCAACTCCACATCAGATCTGTGACCAGTTAAGAGGACCTTCGCAGGCAGTTCCTACACCAGTTCATCTCTACCACCCGAAATACCAGCATCTCATACCTCTTCAAGTGCAAGAAAAGGCCTGATGAGCGAGTTGCGGACTTTATCGCCCAGTGGAATGGGCTCACATACTCCCTTGACATGCCACTGACTTAGGAGAAATTACTGATGATATGCGTGGGAAATGTCAAGACGGAACTGGTTCCCTCCGTGATTACTCAGAACTATCCCGGAGGGTTCTAAGACTTCTCGGATAATGCCCAGCGCCTCGAAGAAGCCCCGCAACAGGCCAGGCAGGCACGTCAGTTGCCCCCTGAAATCCCAGCAAGGAGAGCTGCCAGAGCCGAGCCCACTGAGGTGGCCCAGATAGAGGCCCCCATGCAGCTAGAGTTGCTACCAGTAGCACCGGGCTCGCTGCCTCGCCAAGGCCCTCCACCTCAGGCACAGCCTCCGGCTCCGCAGCGTCCTCAGAATCGATCGGCGCCTCCGCTTAATGCACCGCCGCCGCCCAGGCGAGACAATCAGGGTCCACCTCCTCGACAGGCCCCTCCGGCTCCTCATCAAGGCCAGGCTCCAAGGGCTCCCTATCTGGAAAGAAGACACCATACTTACTCGTTCAGCGAGAATCAGGTCCCCGATTACTTCCGTAGTGCCCTAAAGCAGGAGATTGTACGCTTACCTGAGTGTAGAAGGATGGAAAAGGAAAATCTCACCGATCACCCCAACTACTGCCCCTATCATCGGATTTTAGGACACACTCTCAAGCAGTGCTATGGGTTTAAGGACTGGCTCCAAGACCAGGTCTATAACAAACATATTAAGGCTGGGCCCAGCCCCGGCACAAGTGGCGGGTGTCTTTGTGAGGTCAGATAGCGGTAGTGACGACGAAGGTGAGTAACAGCAGGTTCCCAGTGATGGATCCCAGAAGTACGATGACTAGATGGCTCGTAAAATGGTTTCTCATGCCCATGGCATTATCCACACACGCCTGAATCATCCTAATCCTTCATAAGCTGCAACAAGCACCTCTGCGTTATCATCTCAGCCGGCCTCTTCCCAAAAGAGCAAGCATCAGTGGCGCAAGAAGAAGCAACGCACTCCGCCAATGCCCTCGTCGTCTGGAACTCTCAGTGATTTCATGCCCCCTGAGATGGAGAACCCTCCTAGAATCAACCCAGTTGTGGATGATTCTTCGAGTGATAGTCAAGGGTACATTTAGATTAACACCATTGAGTTGGTAAACCTCTACATGACTCCCGACGAGGGGGAACACCAGGAGAATATCCCCAATGTCCCCAGCCGAGGCCAACATTGGCGGAGCAGAGACTATATGGGTCTTCGGAGCATGTTAGTTGGAACCTCTAGCTAGGTCGTGCATGCCGCTGAGTCTAGACAACAGGCCCAGCGTAGAGCTCAGCACGCGCAGCCTCTTCATCCAGTGTCGTGAAGACCGCCTCCACCACCGTTTGTGTTACTGGATCAGGCAGAGCCACTTCAGCCATACCACGACCAGCTTCGCCCTACTACAGGCTGACCCCAGCCATCCGGACCTCATCAGGAAGCTACTCTTCAGGATTCAACTAGTGAACAGCGGAACGTGCCTAGCACCATCCAGCCGTCGGTCCAGCCAATAGGGCTCGCCATGCCTCCAATCGCAGAGCGGCCTCCTATAAGAAATCGTTTGTTCCCCGCATGAAAGTATGATGTCCTCAAGCACCATGTCGGCATCCTAGTGAGGCATTCCATCCTTGAATCCCTCCACCTGTCGTCAGATATGTGTGAGGCCCTTGCTGAGGCTTTAAGAAGCCCCCTCCAATTCGATATGGAGGTAGTAGCTGCAGAAGACTTCCATGCTGAAGCAGTTGAGAAAGCCGAATGCCATGCCATCATTTCATTATCTGGAGAAGATGAAGGCTCTCCCATAGAGGGGCACATCCGCCCGCTGTTCATCACCGGACAATTTAACAGTGTGGAGGGTCGCCGCTGTCTCGTTGACACCGGCTCCGGGATCAACCTTATCCCAACCCAGACACTGCGGAAGCTAGGCTTATTTGAAGATGAACTGACTCCCTCCAATTTAAGGATCTAGGGATATGACAGGATAGAATAGACCCCAGTCAGCAATATCTATTTAGAGACCCAGTTTGGTGGCCAAGTTTCCAGCACTGAATTTATGGTTTTCTCCCAGGACACAGCGTACAATGCATTGATGGGTAGACCATGGCTCCATCTGCACATGGCGGTCCCCTCGTCATATCACTGATGCCTCAAGTACTCCCTTAATGGTCGAGTATGCGTACTCCAAGGTGATGGATCTCTTTTCGCCTCTTGTGAAGCCTGTTATCTGGATACTGACTATTACAAGAGCATGGATAAGTAGATTCTGTCAAGTGAGGTTGATCCCTCCCCGGTCACAAGTGATCCTTAGGCAAGTCTGGATGATGGCTATAGTTTCCCAATCCATAGATTGTAGGACACGACTCCGGAAATGGGGGAATGATTTTTTGTTTCGGGTACAAGAGGAAGGCATATTCCCAAGTCCAAGCGACGATGGAAAATCACTTTGTACTCCTACACAAACCAGGCTCATCGCGGAACCTCCTACCCCTATATGGTACTGGGATGTCCACCCTATAGTGACGGAAGTACGTCATACATGTCTATTCCACTGGGATGGAATTAATTAGATCAATCAGACGTACCACTACTGCTTCTATATCAACAAGAGTGGCCCCTTGGGCCGAAGGCCATATGGGATTGGATCGACTGACTTCATCGATATGGTCTCAGCGGCACGTGAATCTTCTGATGCACTGTCCACCGCTGCCCAGGCTGGTACCAGCCTCCCGTCTGGTTCTTCCGACCAAGGGGAAGCCTCACCCGTCGAGAATCCCTCCTCTGCAAGAGAAGAAGAGGATCTGTAGGATGCTCCCCCCGCCTTTGAAAAAGGCATCTCTACCACAGTTGATGAACTGGTATTGGTGAACCTTGGTAGTGAGGTAGATCTGAGGCCCACATTGATCAGTGCCTCCATATCCTTCGAGGAGAAGCGGTGGTACGTGGACATTCTTAAAAAGCATTGTGACATGTTTTCCTAGAGTTACAACGAGATGCCAGGACTAGATCCTCAGGTATCCATCCACCGCCTCGGTCTACCGACAAACCATCACGGGTTCAAGAAGCCTCCCAAAAAGATGAATCCTTCTCACGGTGCCATGGTTGAGGCCGAAGTCGAAAAGCTCATCAGAGCCAACTTCGTCAAGGAGGTCAAGTACCCCTAGTGGCTAGCCAAAATTGTTCCAGTCAGAAAGAAGAATGGACAAATCAGAGTCTATATCGACTTCTGAGATCTCAACTGTCACTGTCTGAAGGATGATTTTCCCCTTCTGGTGACAGAATTGTTGATCGACGCTATGGCTGGGTTCCAAGCACTCTTCTTCATGGATGGTTAATCTGGATATAATCAGATCCATATGGACCCTGAGGATGAAGATTCCATGACTTTCAGGGCACCCCAAGGTACTTTTTGTTACAAGGTTATGCCCTTCGGCCTGAAGAATGCAGGTGCACCCTATCAACGGGCCATGCATCGCATATTCAATCCAATCTTTGGGACATTGGGGGAGTTCTATGTGGATGATCTGGTGGTCAAATTTCACTAGCGTCAGGACCATATCAAGGACCTTGAGAGAAAGTGTTTGGCTTCCTTCGTTCCAGCCACTTGAAGATGAACCTATTGATGTGTGTTTTCGGGGTCACTTTCGAGAAGTTTCTTGGATTTGTTTTCAGGTACCGAGGCATCGAGGTCGACCCAGAGAAGATCAAGTTGATTATACAGATGCCCCCTCCGAGCAATATTCTAGGGCTTTGAGGTTTTCAAGTCCACTTATCCTACATACGCCGATTCTTTGTGAATCTGGATGGAAAGTGTAATCCCTTTTCTCGGATAATGAATAAAGGCTCTGCCTAAAAATGGGAAGAAGAGTGCCAAAATTCCTTTGAGTAAATCAGGCAATATCTACTCTAGCCTCCAGTCCTGATGCCACCCATCTCTGGAAAGCTGCTGATTCTCTATGTCACTGCCATGTATTGATCTCTCAGTTCCCTTCTCGCTTAGAAAAAACAATGAGGGGATAGAGAATATCCTCTACTACCTTAGCTGCATTCTCCTTGATGTGGAGACCATATACTCCCCCATCGAGAAGAGCTACCTTGAACTCGTATTTTCCGTATAGAAATTGTGACATTACCCGCAACACCATTACGTACAGATGGTCTCTCAGGTAGATCCGCTGAAGTACATTCTCAATCGCCCCATATTGACTGGACGACTAGCGCGGTGGGTGGTAATCCTCTAGCAGTTCGACATCATGTTCATGCACTAGAAGGCTATCAAGGGATAGGCATTGGAATACTTTCTAGCTGCCCATCAAACCTCCACAGATCAGTCCCTAGACCTGGATTATCCTGATGAGGCAATCCTCTCAGTCGATCAAGACATCCCATGTTGGCAAATGCACTTTGATGGTGCCTCCCAGAGTCCCACCGGTAGGAGGCTCAATGATCCTAGGCTCAACAGAGTAGGTCTGGGTATCGTCTTCATTACCCCGGAACAAGTCATTCTGCTGTACTCATTCCTATTTTCAGAAGGCTGCACCAACAACAAGGCAGAGTATCAGGCCCTCATCACTGGCCTCAAGCTGGCCCTCGAGATCGATGTGCCCCATTTTCATGTGAATGGGGATTCTGATCTAGTCATCAAGCAAGTCAACGGCGACTATGTTGTCAGAAATCCAGAGCTCATACCATTGTTGGAGTGCACCCTCCATCTAATGGCTCAGTTCCCTTCTCGACCGGAGGTTACCCATATCCCCCGGTCACAGAATGGTCGAGCAGATGCTTTGTCCGTCTTAGCTGCATCACTTGCTGAGCCCGAGTAGGATGATCTGATTATCCACGTGGCGCACCATAGATTCATTGCGCCCGTCACCCCAGAGGATGACGACAGCTTACGAGTGATCCATCTTACTACTGAATCCTCCACAATAGAATCCCCAGGTTCTTCAGGTGTAGTGGTTGAAACGACTCCCGACTGGAGTGCCCCTTTTGTCAAGTATCTTCAAAGTGGTTGCCTCCTTGGTGATCGGGCCGAGCGCGAGTAAATCTGACACTGCGCGCTGCAGTTTACCCTCTAGAGTGGTCCCAATCTTGAGCAGATCCTCTATAGGCATGGTTTCGACGGTTTTCTCCTCCGTTTCATCCAAGGAGTCGAGATTTCTCAGGTCATGTAAGAGGTTCATGTCGGTTCCTGCGGTGCCTACCAGGCTGGGCCAAAGCTGCCCCATCAAGTCTGGAGACTGGGGTACTTTTGTCCCACTATGATCCATGATTATATCGAGTTTTCCAAGAGATTTCATGCATTCCAAGTTCATTATAACTTCCTGCATCAGCCGCCAGAACCTCTCCACTCCACCAAGTACTCTTGGCCATTTGCGGTGTGGGGGCTCGATGTTGTGGGACCATACCCACCGGCGACAACTCGCCAGTGCAGGTTCATCCTGACCGCCACAGATTTATTTTCCAAGTGGGCAGAGGCAGTTCTACTTAGGTAGGTCAAGGCCCATTCTATCATTGACTTCGTGAGCTCCAATATCATCCATCAGTTTGGAGTCCCTCACGATATCCTCACGGATAACGGCACCAACTTCCGAGCAGCCGTGCTGAAGAAATTGTACGCCAAGTACAATATCCATTCGAACCATACCTCCCGCTATCACGTGCAGGTAAATGGACAGATTGTGGCGTTCAATAAAACCCTCTCTAACATTCCTCAAAAAATGGTTGGCCAGAACAAGAAGATTTGGCCGAACAAGCTCTACAACTCCCTCTGGGATTATCGGACGACGACTCGCAATTCCACCAAGGTGACCCCATATTCCCTGGTGTAAGGAACTGTGGTTGTCCTTCCCATTGAGATTCAGTTTCCCTCATTGCGCACAGTAGTCTACGACCAGCAAGAACTAGATAAGGTGACCAAAATCTACCTAGTTGAATTGGAAGCATTGGATGTGAATAGGCTTGGTGCCCTGCACAACCTAGAAAGGCATCAGAGCAGGATGGCTCGAGCCTTCAATAACAAGGTTCGCCTCCGCTCTTTTCTGCAAGGTGACCTGGTATTGGCCCTTTGGGAACCAATGATCCCGGAAAAGAAACCACCCAATTTGGAGCCCCAATGGGAAGGACCTTTCATTGTTCATAAGGTTTATCCCAATAGAGCATACTCCCTGGTGACCATGGATGGTGAGCGTATAACTCCTCCCACCAATGCCAAGTTCCTCAAGCAATACTTCGCCTGAGGCCCGTGGTCCTGCATGACCTTAAACTGGATGGTCTTGCTTGACCTTAAACTGGACGGTTCTGCCTGACCCTAAACTACATGCTAGTCATGAATGACCCTAAACTGCATGTCGGTCCCGCATGACCTTAAAATGTCCAGTCCTACATGACTTTAAACTGCGTGTCGTCCTGCATGACGTTAAACGGCATTTTGAGAACTACGTATGGATTGATTCTCATCCGCATGGGATACGTAGGAATGCTCATACACCTAGTCTTGAGCCCAGCCTGAGCTCTTCTCTTTGACTATTTCCCCTGGGTATAGCTTCCTTGGAGGATCCTTGCATGATATGGAATAGACTTCCTTATCCCCACTCTTACGGGGATTATAATGGTTGCACCATGTGCCCACTCTCGTTCTTCTATCCTCCCGCTTCTTCACTGCACAACGTTAAACTTCCTAGACTTCAAGAACAATGTATGGCATGATTCCCATCCTCATGGGATACATAGGAACGCCCAGAAATTTCGTCTGTTATCCCAACCCAAAGGCCAGAATCTTCCCCTCGGGTCAAGGAATATGGTGGGGTGCATACGTTTTCCCCAATTACCATTGATCTAGCCTCGATCTGGCCATACGTCCCGCTCCTTGGAGAAGTTTGCCTCTTTCATGGATGGGTACAACTATGCTTGACCCACTCCTTGAATAGGATTCCATCACCTTCCCCATTTGGAACCCCCAGTTTCTATTCACGTCGGGTTTTTGTAATTACTCACCATGAGTCTCTCGTGTTTCCTACCATCTATGGTCCGAGTTCTACAACCCTAAACTAAGATCCCCATATGGGAAGGTGCTCGACCCCCTCTATCTAATACGTCTCGATGTCATATTTAGATTTTTTTTGACAAATAGCCCGAAGTGTGGAATTTTCATAGGGACATTCCCCTCATTTCGTGTCCGAGCTTTGTGAGCTCGCTATTTGGATCCTCATCCTCTTCCACATCAAAAAGGACCCTCGGACGATATGGATGCTAGGCCTAAGTGCTATCCATGGATGTTAGGCCTAAGGGATATCCTACTGTTTTGGGCCAACATCTCTAAGGATCTCGGTTGACATTTGCGACAGGTCCCGTGTTTTGAACATTGTCAACTGTCGGCCCTCATTTTTCTGTCCCCATTTCAGGCTAATGCGATGTGGATACTGTGTTTCTATCTCTGTAAACTATTATCCTCCATCGCCACATCACCATCATTGTGAACTAGATTGTGAGCATCATGATTCACACATTTCCACTTCCTCATACTCAAGTGGAATTCCGACATACTCGGCTCTACCTCTTCGCACGTCTAGGTGCGCTACATGGCTGGGTTAGCATCATTGGGCCAGCATTCACCGAGCATCCCTCCTCCCTAACATGCCCCTTCCTGTGTTGGGAAATCCCCACCACTACTTCTTGTTTTCCACATCGAGCATCACTCACATGGGCTTAGTAGTTTTGGTAGGATGTGTACCGGCTCAACCAGGCTTCTCCTCGTCCCACATTATGTTAAACTATGCTTCTAGAACTATGTACAACTTGATTTCCATCCTCATGGGATACGTAGAGATTCCCTGGTATTTCACCTAGGGTCCATCCCCAGGAATCCTAAATTATGTTCCTCCCCATTTCTAGCCCATGGTCGGACCCCTCATGAGGGACCATGTAACTGAAATTTTTCCCCGAACAAGTTCGGGATGCCCCACGATGTCATTAGGAAGAGACATCACCCTCGCTAGAGAGGCCCTATCTAAAAGAATGAATGATCCATGATCAAACCGATGCGTCCAACCAGTGTGCTTCTGCCACGGTGGCGTAATTTCAAGAGTGTTGTATTCTATTCAAACAAACCCTCACTCAACGTTCCACCTTTTGCGTTCCCCTTATTTGGACCCTCATCCTCTTTCATTTCTGGAGGAACCCCCTAACAGTAAGCATGCTTGGCCTATTGCCCTCCTAATATCCTGGGCCAACATTCCAGAAGACTAACGAATGGCATTTTCGACAGGTCCCATGTTTCAAACATGGTCAACGGTCGACCCTCATTTGATATCCCCCACTCCAGGCTAATACAATAAGGATAATATGTTTAAAATGCAGTCATGAGTTATTCTTTATTTTCACACCACCCCCACAACGTTCCAAATCCTAGGTATCGTGATTCACACTTCCCATTCCCGTCTATTTGGATCGATTTCAGTGCCGCTGGAATTACACCGTTTTTGCACAAGATCACACTAGGAAAATGGTAATTCGGCTGTTCTGAGAGCTTTATTCTCTGGCTAGGTCTCTCCCATTTCCTCCTGAAAATCCGGACCAGTTGTTCAAACCCCAGATGCCTGAAGCTTGGTTTTCACTCCTATTTTTGGATGAGGTGATATGGTGGTAACCCCTTGTTTCTCACATCGGGCTAGACCCGCGTGAGCTTAGGGAAGGATCGTTGGACGCTCCACGAACATCGCAAGGATGCAATAAACCAATGCAAACAACGGAACTAATTAATGCTACGATATTCAAACAATAAAAGCATGAAAGTACGTTTAAAGGGTTTAGAATCATTATAGTACACAGGGGTCGACTCCCCCCATGGACAGATTGACCTCATCGAAGGAACGTTGCAGCTCCTCGACCCTCTAGTTGGTGGCGTTCAGGAGATGATGCTGCTTGTTCACCTCCCGCTCCTCCTTGGCGGCGAGAGGGCGTAATTCGTTGACCGCAATCAGGGCCTGCTACACATCGGACCGGATGGAAATCTTCTGCTTGGAAGCTCGCCCATGCCCTCTTCGGCTTCTTCCAGATGGGCCTTCAGTCGTGATATCAGCTCAGATTGCACATTGAGGGAGTTCAAGTGATCGTCCGCCTGATTCTTCAGCTGTTGAACCTCATCTTCAGCCTTCTGGAGCCTCTTGATGTTTACCGCCTTCCTCCGCTGTCATCCCATACTGAGGCCACGGTCATACTCTCGAATCTTCTCTGCCATAAGATCTTAGATGAGCATGTGAGGAAATCGGGCATCTACTCCCCCAGAACACAGTTCGCGTAGTCGGGAGCGGAGTGTTTCCATCGCATCAAACCATAGTGCTTGGTGGTGTCATTGATGAAGCGCGCGATCAGCTTCCATGATCGGTGATGGAGTATTTTTCTATCCTCCTCGTCAGAGGCCGTCTTGTCCCAGTCAGCGTGATTAGTAGTCTCATATGCAGGGAATGCCCCCAGGAACTCCTCGACCGGGTCTACAAATGGGGTTGGATTAGGCATGGCAGGGCCTGAATTTTCTGGTTGATCCTCATCATCGGATCCCAACTCGATAATCTCAGGTGTGGTCCCACTGGTGTCCCCGCCAGCGATCGGGAGTGTTGCAGTTCAGTCAGGCTGGATGTCCACCTCCACGACCCTTGGCATGCCTCGAGGAAAGGTCTTACCAGAAACCACGACCAACTTCGCCGCTTCAGCCCAGGCCAATTGAAGGATTGTACATGCCAAGATGGGGACGTGAATGTCTGTTAACTCGGTCAGGGTATGGTAGTCATGAATTCGGTAGAGGAGACTTACAGAGGTCAAATCTCTAGTCTCGCTCTTGGGCCGATGTCATAGGAACCCCGAGACGCGGACCCCATATATGGTTGGCAGATCCGGAGACTCAGGGGGAGCCGCCTCAAGTGTCCCAGCCCCACCAGATGTGGAAGTTGATGTAGCAAAAGGCATGGATCCTGAAGGCCGCGTGTCAGCACCCGCTGAGGGGAAAGAATGAGGTCTATGCAAAACATCCTCCTACACAATACAGATGCTGATAAGGAATCCAGAATAACCTAAGGGCAGACTCTAAATTTGAAACATGGGATTTTACCTCGAGGGCCTTTGCGAAATCTTCAATATCTGAGGAGTGGTCGCCGAATTCACCCTCCTCCGGCGGACTTTCTCTACCAACCTCGTCTCCCTAGGAGGACCCGTCTGATTCTTCCGGCAAGGGGAAGCGCTCCATCAGGTCAGCGGCCGACAGCTACGGAGGGACCGTACGACCCAACAGCACCTTGACCCAGTCTGTCATCGGGTGCAGGGAGCCTTGGGAGTGGATTAATTCTTCCATATCGGCTATGTATTTCTCTGCCTCTGCCTGCAATACTGCAAAACTGACCCTGATGGGACCAATTCTCGGTAAGTCCATCCTGAGATGGTTGAGGTGCTTCCATAACTTGGATGGGCCAAGGAATTTCTGGTTGACTTCCCAGATGTCCGAGGCCTTCGGGAAGACAGAATTCTCCGACATGTCAATGTGGCGCAACTGTTTTCCCAGTTCCTAAGTAGAAATCCCGCGGAATCCCCTCGGTGGTCGCGCCTCTGGATGATGCTATTCTCCCGGGACCATCGGCTCCGCTGCCGCTGCTGGATCTGCTGCCACAGCTCCCCCCTTAACTAATGTGGGTGTTGCCGCTACCGCAGCCCCACTACTATGGGATTCCCCTGTCATCTTCCGGCCTCGTCCCTGAGTTCGAGGAAGCTCACCCTTTCCGACCAGGACGTTTTTCCGCTTTGGCATCTCCCCAAGATAGGCTGCCTCCCACCTCTGGGCATATTCTTTTATCATCCCAAGGACAGTGGTAAATGGAGGCAATACATTCCACATATTCTCATCTTCCCATGTGAACATGATCTACATCTTCCTCATCACACACGGGTGATCCTCGTAGCGCACGCCCAGGTAGACCTACGGGGTCAGCCGCTGCAGGCACCAGAATTTCCTGGTGAACCAGTGTGGGGTGTACGGCTCATAGAGACGCTTGGGGTCCACCCTGGCCACTAGGACTCCACCTCGAAAGGCTAGGAGGTAGTCTTTGTGATCTTCTGTTCCATCAACATAATCCATGAAGGCCCCCGTTGGCAATGGGAATGGGTGGAAATTGAATTCCTCCACCTTCTACACTCAGTTTAGAACCGATGGTGTGGTCAGCTTGGTCAGAAAGCTCCCCACGACTTTCAATATTGAGGGATGAAAGTTTGACCCTAGAGGTGAGATAGGGTTCAGATACTCATAAATCCCCCTGATATGTTCCAATATCCACCCATACAGGAGGTGGAACGTCCTGCATACCCTTTGTGGCCTCTTCCCCTCACTGATGTGCCACTTCATTTTGTACAAATTGGCAAGCATCGGGATCCCCAGGTTGACCCGCCCTCCTTTCACCAAAGTGGATTCCATGACAAAAGTGCTTGGATGCACTCCCATGTTTGTATCCCTCACCGACAAGATCCAACCATAGATGAGAGATGAGATTAATGCCTCCAGCATGACTATTGGTTGTTGTTCAGTGCTGACACTGAACCCCCATGTCTTCCACTGGTTATCATCCAGCAGCTGCCAGTATGATTTTCCTTACTCTGGGCACCCCTTAGGCAAGTCCGAGGCCTCGCAGAGAACTGACTATTTTCTGGGAAGTTCAAGAACTTCTTGGACCAGTTCTTGAAGTGGACATCCCTCACCACCTCCTTATCCTCCCCGGGCACGAGATCCATCAATGCCATCGCCAAACACGACATCTACTCTTGATCCTCCCACAAACCTATATCCGGGAGGAATTCTTCATACATCTCCCCCAGTATCGGGACCCCTAAGATTTGATGTACATCCCATAGGCTGATGCCGACCTCCCCATGATGCAGATGGAAGGTATTGGTCCCCGGGGACCACCGGCCCAACAGCTCCGGCATCAACTTCTTCGGCTGGTAGATATGGAACTGGGAAGCCCAAGCTACCTCATACAGGCCCACTCTTCTCAGCTCTGCCGTGAACTCCTCGGTTGAGGCACCTACACAGTAGGCCCAAGCTCAATCGTTTGTGAAGTTGTCGCCCTGGAGCAGGTCCCATTCCTCAGACCACCCCTTCTTCGGGTTCCCTAGCGCCGCCTTAAGGATGGTTCAGTATAGAGGAGGGGACGTCTCCGGCTGCAATGGCTTCCCATCGATGTTGTTTTTGTGATTATACAGGCATTCGGTAGTGACAGGTGTGAAGTCCTCCTAGGCATGACCATCGGACACCGCAAACCATCGGTGCTGACACGGCGTGCTCCGGAACCAGTAAGTTGGCTCATCCCTACCTACAGCAGGGATAAACACGTCATCCCTCAGCCTGAATCCATACCGAGGCAACCTCCTGCACAACGGATAATTATTTTGGCTCTCTGACAGTATCTCCACCAAAGAACTATGGTCTGAGTGGCTCCGAACTAGCTCCCCCATCCCCAGACTTTTCTCCATTTCGTCCCTCTAGGAGGAATCCACAAGGACCCCCTGGGCAGCATCTTGATTGGCCATTCGTTCTAGAGCTATGATGTTTCTTTTTCTGGTTCACAAAGATTGTTCACAAAGCGCATTCGCGAAGTCTGCTCGTAAAGACTATTCACAGGGTGCTGCCTCGGCGTTGAAAGCCGGATCGCGGAGCGCAAACGCGGATTCAAGGGCTCGTTGTGCGCTGCAAAGCCTCAATTCATAGATATCACTTGTGGTGTACGCAGAGCTTCGTGAATCAAGAGCACAAGAACAAAAGATCACAAATAAGGGAAAGGACCAAAGAGATGGTAGGCCCCCTATTTATAGGCGATGGCCTTTGGAGCTTCGCGGCGTGTCCAGTCTGTGCGGAGCTTCACAGCGCGCCCGGCTCGGGTGGCCCCTGCCCACCTCGCAAGCCCTCTTCGCGAGTCAGCATCGCGAAGGGCCGAGGATTTTGGATATTTCCCTCAGACTTCGACCCTTGATCCCACTGCGGATCCAAGTCTGATAAGGGACATTTTTTGGCTCCAAAATTTGGAATGAAGAAAGGGCCAAGACGGCCCCACGGCCTGCCTCGCAAAGCCCCTTCGCGGAGTCCCCCAGAACTGCGACCGCTGCGAAGCAAAGAAGGCAGGAGGCTCTGAGAACGCATTTTACGTTCAAGAGCCCTCCGCGAAGAGAATAAAATAGGATTCTTTGTGAGCGCATTTGACATTCGCGAGCCCGTCGCGAAGCCAAGGAGGCAGGACGCTCCGCGAACCCATTTGACGTTTATGAGCCCGCCGCAAAGCTACATTGCCCCTCTTTGCGCCGTTTGAACTCTGGTCTGTGGCGCCTCTTGGCTATAAATCACGGTCTTCCCCTGAACTCTCCAGATGTAAAATCCTACCTTTCGGATTCTCAGCTCCCGAATCACGATTCACTCTTCCATTTGGTGAACCATGAGCTGCGCAAGGTACTTCTACTTCATGAAGTGCCTCCCCATTGTCTCGTTTTGATCCCCTCTTCCGAGAGGGATGCCTTTCGCCAAGCCTAAGGGATTTCTCAAAGGAAGGGGATCCCCAAGGAGACCCAGGTCATCGCGGAGCATTTATACTACACGAAACACCCATCATGTACACATGATCCACATGCTAAGGCAGGGTCATTGTACTTCACGAAGCACATTGCTTCCCGACACTTTGCTTCGCGAGGAACCTTTGCTCCGTGAGGCTGTGCTCCACGAATGCCCTTCCGCTTCATGAAGCACCTCCCATTTTCACATCCACCTCATGCTAAGGATAAGTCACCCCACTATGGAAGTTCCCTCCACCACGCGGAGCAACAGAGTTCCACAAGGCCCCTGTCTATGGACCCCTCTTCTTGGAAAATCCTTTTCTTGTGCGACCCTCCAGGTTTGCACGATGTGATTTCAAAGTCCCCTAGATGATACTGTCTGTAGCATTGTTGCGCCTAATTATTCTTTTCATAGGCACGCTAATGGCTATTTCTTCTTCTCATAGCCACGCTAGCATGGACCCCTCGATGGTTCGCTCAATGACACCCCCTCAGTATGGCCTTACTAATGCCTTCCCTCCCACAAGGGGCAGAGAGTACCGGTTATGTAAGTCCTAGGGGTGCAGAGTGAACCCACCTCATCCGAGCTACAAGAATTTAAACTACCATGAACCTTTTCCTCAACACATGACGTTAAACTGTGACCTGGCCCCATGCATCGCACGCAAGGACCCCCCCGGGCATTCTCCACACCCCCTGGTCTCCCCAGGGGATGATATCATCCTTCTTGGAGTGGCTTTTGCCCACGTGGAAGGGGAACCTCCTTGGTGTAAGCCCCTATCTTTTCTTGTAGGAGGCAGCACCCCTGCTCCTCCTCACTCCCTCGGGGTGAAGGCTAGCATAGGGAATGATAGGGAATGGGGATCCTCCCTTCTTCGATCCCAAGTCCCCCTCCTGCTGCTCTTTGTCACCCTCGAGCCTCTATCTAAGAGTAAGTCCCAATCTCTCTCTCCCTGGCCTGCCTCAGAGCATAAGTCCCACTCCTACTCACTTTCCACGGATGCCCCTTTCATGACATGGTGGTTAGGCCTTTGCTGCCTCTTGTTTCTCACACTGAGCACGACTCACGTGGGCTTAGAGTAAGCATCGACCATGAAAACTTCTCCATACTCATCCTGCATAAAATTAAACTATACACCTGAACTACGAGGACTTTGATCCATGTCAAGGCATGGTACGTAGGAAGATTCCACGAGGTTCAAGCCCACCACTTGGACCAAGGTCCTCATTCACATTGGTCCACCGACACCATCCTCATCCTACATGACGTTAAACTATACACTTGAATTATGAGGACTTTGATCCATGTCAAGGCATGGTAAGTAGGAAGCCTCCATAAGGTTCAAGCCCACCACCTGGACCAAGGTCCTCATTCATGTCGGTCTAGAGACATCATCCTCATCCCTCATGACGTTAAATTGTGCACCTGAACTACGATGACCTCGATCCATGTCAAGGCATGGTACGTAGGAAGCCTCCACGAGGTTCAATCCCACCACCTGGACCAAGTTCCTTATTCATGTCGGTCCACCGACACAATCCCCATCCTATATGATGTTAAACTGTACACCTAAACTACAGGGACTTTGATCCATGTCAAGGCATGGTACGTGGGAAGCCTCCACGAGGTTCAAGCCCAACACCCATCGGATCCCTCGGTCTATCTTCACGTCTATTCACCGACACACCCCATTTCGAACTACAAGGACTTTGATCAATGTCAAGGCATGGTAAGTAGAAAGCCTCCACGGGGTTCAAGCCCACCACCCATTGGTCGCTCCGACCCCCTTTACGTCGGTTCACCAACACCTTTGGCAGCCTAGGGTGTAATCCCCACATCATCCTAAACTACATGGACTTTGAATCCCTACCATGGGGATACGTAGGAAGTCTCTTCGCAGCTCCAGCCCAAAACCATCGTCCATCCTGATTCTTACCCGGGCCGCCACATCCCGGTGAGATCATGCCACCCCATTCACCTCCACAGCATTTGGGAAGCCACCCACTTGTTGGCCCCAATATCAGTGTTCCCTCATGGGGGTTCCTCAATCTGATCCACTCTAATCATTGTTCTGATCAGTCTTATCCATCTCCCCTAGACGTTAAACTTGCGGCATACCCCCTGTTAAACATTGGAAGATGAGGAAAATCTCAGATACATGCCTATGGAATATGATTCCCCAAGTTCGATGTGGGTTTCCCCAGGTATCTGCGCCCTCGAGAATCCCTATAATAAGGGACATAAGAGAGACATACCAATCCCTAGTGTCCATAAACACCAGTGATGCCCAGCCTGACTACTCCCCTGAATAAAGGTCGCTGCCTTAACTGGACCCCTTGGAATTTCCTAACAAAAGCAGCAAAATTAATTGGTGTCCATGAAAATATTGCACCAGGAAGAGTTTCACAAAAAACATATTAAATCTATGAGGGAGACCCGGACTAGGTGATGAGTTATGAGGAGGAATCCACGGAAGGAATAACTGACATCCCATCATCCCGTTTCGATCAAGGAAAAAACGCCCTTGAACAAGGAGCGAATGTAACCCGCCTTTGGAAAGCGGGAATGCAGGGCAAAAAAAGCCACGCCATTCGCACCCAAGAAGACGGACGCATACGCCCCGGCGAAAGCATCAGAAACAATAACCATGAGAAGAGTCTCTCATAACTTCTGACCTTAATTCTCTAGGTAGATAAGAACATGGGGCACGACAAACCCACAGTCCTTATGGTGAATAAGAAAAGGAAGTTCAAGTAAAATGGGCCAAAGACTTATAAACAGTCTGAATCCCCTGAGTGTCGTCCCTCCTAGAAGGGGAGGATCCAGAGGCCAGGCAATGAACGGGAGGCGATATGTTTTGCATGTGGAAAACAAGGCTACTAGAAGAGGAACTGCACCTAGAAGTGTGGGGATGCTAAAGGTGCATTCGTTATCTAGTGTAATCTTTCCATTTCTACACATTGGGTATTAGATACAGCTTGTGGGGCTCAAATATGTATTAAAATGAAAGAACCAAGTATATTTAGAAAGATTGTCAGAGGAGAGTTGGATCTTCGAGCTGCCAATGGCGTGATGCAGGCTGCATTAACCATTGGCAGTTACCACCTCTCATTGTCGACTGGGATGATTTTGGTTTTATATAACTATTATTATGTGCCTAGTTTTACCAAGAACATAATTTCTATATCTTTTTTGGATATGAATGGATTTATTTTCATGTTTAGAAATAAGGGTTGTCTCTTTTATATGAACAACATATGTTATAGTATGGAACATTTAAATAATGGTTTGTATGTATTAAATTACGAAAACCAAGTGTTGGAAATCGATAACAAAATAGACTAACATGACTCATACATCACCCAATTGTGGCATCACCGTTTGGGTCATGTAAACGAGAAGCCCTTGACAAATCTTTGACAAGATGGCAATTTAGACTCTACTGAGCTAAAACTACTTGATAGATGTCACGCTTGTTTACAAGGAAAAATGACCAAGCCTCATTTTGGTGGACAAGGTGAAAGGGTCACAGAGCTTCTAGGATTGGTGCACACAGATGTATGTGGACCATATTCAGTAGAAGCAAGAGGTGGATATTCTTACTTTATAACTTTTACTGATGATTTTAGTGGATATGACTCTGTCTACTTAATGAGGTATAAGTCAAAAGCCTTAGAGAAATTTAAGGAATTTAAGAATGAGGTAGAGAATAATCTTGGTAAGAAGATAAAGAAGCTTCGATCGGATCGAGGTGGAGAATATCTGAATCAAGAGTTCATCGATCTTCTATTGGAGTATGGGATTCTATCTCAGCTCACTCCTCCTTATACACCACAGTGTAATGGTGTTAGTAAAAGGAGGAACCACACCTTTTTGGACATGTTGAGGTCGATGATGAGTTATGCAGATATTCCATTATCCGTTTAGGGATATGCATTACAAACTATAGCATACACATTAAACCCAGTGCCAAATAAGGTGGAAAATGGAATTACCTCTGAGTTATAGAATGGAAAGAAACCCATTGTGTCACACACACGTGTATGGGGATGTGATGCATTTGTTAAGGACTTCTCAGGAAACAAACTAGCACCCCGGGGTACGAGGTGTATCTTTATAGGATATCCCAAGGAAACTAAAGGATATTACCTATATAACCCTTCAGACAAGAAAGTGACTATCACCAAACAATCTGTATTTCTTGAGAGGGAGAACATCCTCAAAAAGGATAGTGGGAGAAAGATTGAATTTGATGAAGTTAATGATCAAGGTACATAGGAGTTGGTACAGGAACAGGTTCCACAAGTCCATGTGGAAGAGGTTCCAGAAACACAAGTACTATGTAGAAGCTCAAGAGAGGTAAAGGTACCAGAGAGATTTGGATTCCTAGTCACCGAGGATGGTGAGTCATTATTTTTGGACAATGATGAACCTCTATCCTACAAATAAGTCATAGAAATCTCAAAATTTAAAAGATTTATAGAATCTATGAATTCTGAGATGGATTCCATGTATTATAACCAAGTCTGGGTTCTATTCGATGAGTCAGTTGATGTAAAGCCCGTTGGATGAAAATGGTTATTCAAGAGAAAACTCGACATGGAAGGTCAAGTTAGCACCTATAAATCAAGGCTAGTGTCTAAAGGATTTAGACAACATCAAGGAATTGACTATGATGAAACCTTCTTTCCAGTTTCCATGTTTAAATCCATAAGAATCATACATTCCATAACAGCTTACCATGACTATGATATTTAGAAAATGGATGTCAAAATAGCATTCCATAATAGGAACCTTCAAGAAGATGTCTATATGACACAACCAAAAGGATTTGTGACACCAGGTGAATCCAAACGGGTTTTCAAGTTGCAAAAATCCATTTATAGATTAAATAAAGAATCCAGGTCATGGAACATACGATTTTATGAACCCATAAAGGAATTTGGTTTCATTAAAAATGAATGTGATCTATGTGTTTATAAGAGGTTTAATGGGAATGTTGTCGTTATCCTAGTAGTACATGTTGATTACATATTGCTTCTTGGAAACGATGTACCAGTCTTACAGTCAGTTAAAGACTGGTTGAAAAAGTGTTTCTCCATGAAGGACTTGGGTGAAGCAGCCTACATTCTAGGGATCAAAATCATTCGTGATAGATCCAAGAGGCTACTTGGACTAAGTTAGGATACATACATTGACCAGATACTAATAGATTTAGTATGGAATAATCCAAGAGAGGATTACTTCCAGTGTCACATGGCCTACAAGTTTATAAGGAAATGTGTCCTCAGACACAATAAGAGAAGGATAGAGTGAGTAAGATCCCATACGCTTCAGCTATAGGACCCATCATGTATGTCATGTTATATACTAGGATTGATGTTTCCTATGCACTGAGCATGGTAGGTAGATATTAATAACATCCAGGAGAACAACATTGGATTGCTGTTAAGACTATCCTTAAGTATCTCATAAGAACTAAGGATATGTTCCTGGTGTATGGAGGATATGGGGAGATTTTCATCAGAGGTTATGTTGATGCTGGATTTTAGACAGATCTGAACGATCTGAAGTTGCAATCTGGATATGTTTTATGTCTCAATGGAGGAGTAGTGAGTTGGAAGAGTTCAAAGCATCCAATTGTTTCCAATTCTACAGCGGAGTCCGAATATATAACGGCTTCTAATGAAGTCAAGGAAGTAGTATTTATTCAGAACTTTGTCTAGGATCTTGATTTAGGGCCTAGAAGTAAAGATCCTATCACGTTGTATTGTGATAATACTATAGCGGTGGCTCTTGAAAAAGAACCAAGGTCACATCAACGGACAAACCATATACTCTGGAAGTATCACCTCCTAAGATATTTCTATCAAAGGGGTGAAGTTGCAGTGATAAGTGTGTCCACAAAAGATAACATGGCAGACCCCATGACTAAAGTCCTATTTCAGAAAAAGAATGAATATCATGTGAGTGTTATCGGGTTAAAGTTTGTTAGCAGTTGGCTCTAGTCCAAGTGGTATTCTGTTGGAGTTGGTGAACTAGAACCAAAAACTTTGTACTTTATTCATTAAATGAATACTTTATCACATCTATATAGTTCTTCTGCGTGGCAATGCATGTGATAATGTCCTAAGGATATCTATTGCATTAAAGGGTCCTAGAGGATCCCTGCTATGATGAGAACTCAGAAGTGCCATAACACTGTTCTTGAATATTTGTTCTATGGCCTGATGATGTTATTTTAGGGAAACAAATAATACAGGCCATTAGAGGTGAGGACTCATAAAACATTGAGTCACATTCTCATGGTGTGCGCCCTTGGTAATATCCAGGAGGATATTATGAGAACGAGACCTGCCAGTTAGAAATCCACATTTCATAGTGTCATTGGATGTTCCTATATGCGGACATGTGCTTTGGTCCTTAGACATTAATATTATTATTAATGGGTATTACAGCTTTCTCACTTAGATGTATTGAAGAAAACTATGATGGCACACTGTTCGTAGTGAGGTAGGATACGATGGGTGCATCATGAATGATACTACATTAATAGATAATGCGAGAAAGGATTTGTCCCTTCTATTCCATAACGAAAGTAGATATCTCAGGACCTTTGATAGAATTAATATAGCCTAAATAAATCCCTAGACATGGTGAGGAATGGGAAAGTTCAATTCTGAAAAGTCAAAGAAAGAATAATCAAGTACATGGGTTAATGGAACTAACAAGCAACCTGCTTTGTTCAAGATATTGTGACAAATGGATTAAATTAAATGGTAAGCATTCGTATGAGTTGATACGTCAATGTGACATCAAATTATTTCTCTTGGGTGCCTTGAGCCGTTGCTAGACAGTAATCTTGGATGTTAGACAAGACCGTCTAATGCCAATGAGAAAGAGGCCTAGAGGGTCACACAATAAGTGTATCCAAGTATCTCAAGTTGAATAAAGATTATTCCCATATGTGGTTTAATAATTATTCAAGGAAGCCTAAATCATTTTAATGTTGGAGGAAGAATAAAATTAAAAAAAAGATATACACACCGTGTAAATTGAATGTACACACCATCTAGTTTTCATTTTGGAAAGAAAATGAAAAAGAATATATACATGCCGGGTACATTAAATGTAGCCCCGTGTAGTTTTCATGCTGGAAAGGAAATAAAAAATGAGTACATTCCATGTATTAATGATTACACGCCATGTAGTTTTTCCAGTCTAGATTTTGAGGGAATAATATCGTTTAGTTAAAGGATATTTATTATAATTAGTGTGGGCACATGTCAATGAATTAATGATTCAACATGGGGGTTTTCAATAAGAGTTAATGAAATAAATAAAATGCGTAACATGTTTATTTATTGTCATAACTCTATAACCTCAAACCTGATTATAAATATCCTCAAAACCCCAACACTTTATCCTAATCATTGTGCACAACAATTCTAGAGAAATCTATCAAGGCTGAAAGAACTCATTCCTCCAAGAATTCTCACAAGACCGAGAGAGATCCTCCTCCATCGGATCAAGGCAATCTAAGGTGGACAACGCAAGCAAATGCTTCTACACTCTAGCACCCAGATATTCCTTTGGAGATGTCCAGAGATATGTGGTCCACGTGTGGATCACCGCTAGAGGAATTATACACATGGATTCTATGATGCAACAATGGATCACATCAGATCGTAATTGGAGACATCAACAAAGAAATAATTCTATCAAAGTAATTATTTTCAATTAATTAAATTAATTATAACCAACATATGATTATCATCCTTTGTGGTTCCGGGACTATTCTTCTTTGTATATTTCTATGATTCGATCTGTGGAGTCTGGAATTTATCATCGTATTGATCCTGGATTGATCATTTCTACTTGAAAAAAATTCAAGTGGGCACATCTACCCACGAACATCCACTATGCCCGGAACCTATAACAAGATACACTTGGATAAAATTATACATTAGATGGAAGTATAAACCATTCATGGAGGTCATCTATGGATGCTGATGCTTGAGTTGGATGGTTTTGCATTCAAGGTATTTATGTTCAATGTTGTGGCCTCAATAGGGGTGACAAGGTTTTTTCTCTTAGTTGTGGTGGTTGAGGAGTATGTAGTATTTCTTTCTATTCTATTAGAACCAATGGATATGTTTGGTAGAAATATATCTCGGAAGGAGGAAGGTAAGGGGGACATGATGGCCAATCCTATCACAGAGATGCCTGAAGAGGGAGAGGATGAGGGGGATGGGATGGGCAATCCTTCCACAGATATGCCTGAAAGGTTCGTGTAAAAAGTTGTGGGAGTAGGGTCTGATACAGCACTTTTCTGTATAGACGTGGAGAATAGACCGTGAGAGAAAATTATTTCGGAAGTCCGTATGGAAGATCTTTCGACAACCATCCTTGAATATGAGATTGTGCAACCCGAATTCTTCGAGGACTCTGGTTATGACTTGAATAGGGAGAAGAGGATAATATGCCCCAAAGAAAAGAAATTGTTTTGTTACTTCATTACCCACACGCAATGGTATGATCATACAATCCATATGGGGTCCATATGCCATTGGCTCATGAGCCTAGGGACTGGTGGTGTACACTCCCACTGTAATTTTGTTCTAGCTCGAGACTTTATTCCAAAAGAAGTCTTGGTAGAGTGGAAAGATCTTAATGTGGACTGATATGAGGAGAATTATAATGATACCAAGGTTCTCCAGGTAGTCGGGGATGATCTTTCCCATCTGTAGGGATAGGATAATCAATATTAGGCCATCATCACTGCTAGGGGAGATATGATCAACCATATTAGGGTGCAGTTATCAGTGGTCATGGATTAGGCAATGGAGGAATCCTCCATGGGATTGGATCAAAATACTAAATAGGGATTGGTGTATATTTGGACTGATGAGTTTCAACCAATCAACAAGGGAGAAGTGCTGCAGTTGGCTGAGTAGCAGCAGGCACTAGAGGCCACTCAACAGATATTGATCAATTTGTATTGCTCAATTTTCCGGTACAATCCTTAGAGATATTACATTTTCTTGGAGTAAATGAGATTCTAAAGTGAGTGGATGGAACTCCCTAAACTTTTTTGGTTTTTTTATGTAATCATTCACATGCATACATTTTATTTGCTACGTCTCAATCATATTAATGATACAACCAACAATGAATCCCTAATCCCATGTGAGTAAACCAATTTGTTGAAAAAATGGGACAAACATGAGATTTATAACATATATGAGAGTACCAAATTGGGACTAAACACTCAAATATTTAACTATCCATTCACCATTGGGAATTATAGGACTTAAAAAAACATATATGGAGAGTATGAATCTATAGAACTGACATGAAATCCTAGCATGCATGGGGGGTTTGATTGGGGTAATACCTGAGGCATTATATTCCACCCATTAAATCAGAATATGGGATATATGAATTGTGATGTTTGATATTTGGAAAACAAGGATGTATATTGGTGAATTTGAATGACTTCTAACCACATTTAAAATGTAGGATCCTCACACTACTAAGTATGGGAAGTAAAACTGAGGGTCGACCATTGACCATGATCGATACACAAGGAGCTATCAAGTATCAGGTAAGATCCTCTCTAGAATATTAATAGGATAGAACATGAAACAATATAACCAATATCCATTTCTATTACGGGGATCCCATTTAGACATGGAGAGTAGTCAAGATCCAAATTATGGGAGACTTGAAGAGTGGGGTGAATTGAGAGATTATTCGGATAAAGTTCAACACTCATGGGATTACACCATCGTGGCTTTGAGAAAATTATATAGGCATGTAGTTCAAAGAAAAATCCATAGTATCCTTCAATTGGGATAATCATCATGGTTTTAAAATGATGGTTGAATAACTCATGCAGTGTTTTAAGAGATAGACATTGAAGGGAAAAAAGGAATTATCAGGTGATGGCCTATGATGTTTTTTAGTTTTATGTCGTATAATGTTGATAAAGGGTGTATAGTTTATAGTATTTCTATAAGAATTTTGAACACATAGTTTAATATCATACAATGAGGACATGATTTATACAGTTTATGGTTATGTATTCTTAACCATGATTCCACATATTTTAACATCACCTGGTCAGTAAACTTGTAGCATAGTTTAATATCTTGTTGCCAATACATTTGAACTATATAAATAAATAAAAAAACAGAAGATTATCCAAGAATTTTACCTAAACCAATGAATTTAGAAATAATAATTAGGATTTTTTGGGCTTATATTGAGGCCTTCTATCTTTGTACCTTTTCCATTCATTAACTCATTTCTCCCAAATCACAAGGGTGACTTAGCGGGTGAAAGTATCATATTTTCTTAGAATACCCCAATATGATTTCAATATAATAGAAATATATTCCTATTTAATTATGATATCTATGGTTATTAAATTCATACCACGATTATTATTTTATGATCATGATGCTTGGTCCTAGAAGATGAAAATACTTTAAGGTTTTAATGCTTGGAACAATCCCAGGGCGGTTCCAGGGATGTCTGGGTAGTGTGAGAGGGTTAAAACCTGATGTAAAGAGAGAGCTAGGGAGTCCTTGAATCATACAAATAATTCATAAGACCATTTTTTAGTGTTTTTCTAGTGAATATGGATGCACCTAATGGGGAATTTTTTACTAGGGTAGAGATTAAGGTCAAGGTATCATTGTGTATCCACTGGATTTAGATTCAAGTCACACATTTTCCTAAAGCATGAAGTGGTAGGAGACCAATTCCAAGTGGGATAAAATACACTCAAAAAATATACATAAAAGGATAGGTTCATTAGTTTTACTAAACAATATAGATGAGGAAAACCAAAATCCAATTAGGGGCTCGAGGTGGGAAATTTTACATAGATTAAATTAATGATGCTTGGACTGTAAGGGAAACTCTTTTTAAAAATTCCTAAACACCTCAAGATTATTTAGGGAATGGTACTATTCCCACCTGATCTATACTCTGTGTCGGAAAAAAAAATTCAGAAAGGTTCCTTTGCATCGAGGGAGGAAGAGATAGGGGAAAAGGGAAGCTAACTTGGGAAATCCATGATGACACTAACTAATTGGTCTTCATGTACAAATGTATATGAGGAAAACAACATAGGTATTAGAAATCCTATTATAACATTTATTTATGGGATAACGGATAAATCTTGTCTTTATATAGTAGACAATTAAAGGGTGGGTGACTGATGGATGATAAAAATTGTTGACTAAGTTCAACATACAGGTCCCATAACCACAATAGTCATAGATGGGGTAAACATACCAAGGATAAACCACTGCCCATATTTGAAACACAAGAGGCACAAAATGACATTGAAGATCCTTGGTGGAATATGCCTAGGATGATATTTGATCCAGTGTTTCCATTCAACCTTGTTTTTTTGGAGGTGTTATGGTTTGGAGGATGACAAAAATCAAAATTGAAATAAGAAGAAAGTGAAAACAGAAGTCATGAATGTCACTAGGGAGTTAAATGCTCTGGGTTTATTCCAATATATAATAAAACATGGTGGATGATCATATCAGTAGGAAAGCATTGAGCCCAAACATTGGGATAAATTACCTAGAGTGAGTTGGTGGTGGGGATAGACCCCTGATATAGGATCTGAGGACCACTATGTATCCCATGGAATCAGGAATCATGCTACACATAGTTCAAAAACATTGGATGTTAAGATACTAATGACAAGTCGGTGGTACCCTCTCATATGAGAGATCAAGGTATAATGTTGTTTCATAACACGTGTTGTGTACATAGACCATATAGTTTAACATCTTTTTTTAAGGATGTTGAAAGAACATTTTTATAATTATATGATTAGGACATATCTTTTCCTTTGGATTGATAAGGAAACCATATCATCTTTTTCTTGAGGTATCATATCTCTTTACATGAGTATTATTATATTTATTACTTGGGGTATCCAATTTCCATTTCATAGGGTATTTTAACCATTTAACATATTGTTCTAGGATGTTGTGTGTGTCGAGAATTCATTGGTCTACCCATTCTTTCTTCCTCATGTCAGGTCATGAGTGAATCTCAATCCGCTGATGGGTTGATGAATATTATTAGTGATAACACCTATTGAGTAGGACCATGTAAATTTTATCAAAATAATTTATTGGTCGTGAAGAGATTAATGCAAATAAAATCTCACATTTGGAGAAGAAACATTTGGTCGGGCCTGAAGACAAGAGGTCTAGGTGCCACGGTTTTTCCAATGGATATGGAATCTAGCCACTCATAGTTCTAGAACACTATGTGGTAGGTCACCAATGTTTGGTGAGTGGTATACTCTATGTTGATGTCCAATAGCATCATTTAGTTTCATTTCATGTGATGAATATGTGGAGTTATCTCATGTTTATCGCATGAGGCATCCTATTTTCATCACACATGATATATCTCTAATTTAACATCAATTATTGATGATGTTTGTTTTTTTCAACTCAAAATTATAATATTAAGCATCACATGTTTATCATATAAGGTAAGGATATATTTTCACATTATGGGTAGAGGAAATTATTTTTTTCGTCTCAAAATTTTCTTACGAGGAAACCCATTTTTTCACACATGGTAATGATGTGGTTTAACGTGAGGTACTGAGGATTTTGGTTTTGGTCATCTCATGTTTTTCATATGGGCAACTAACATTTTTCATGAAGTGTGAGGATACATTTAAACTTCATGTATTGAGGATGGTATTTTTTTTAGTTTATGCTATACAGCTTCAACTAGGTATGTGACTCACACGATGAACCCCATGAGAAACATGGAATTAGTAGGGGTGGGATACACTCCCAATCCATAGTGACTAATGAGCATGAACCATTATCACAAACCTTATGGATGATATAAGGACCTTCTTATTTGGGTTCTAGGTTCAATAACTTTTTTTGGGTATCATTAGTGTTCTGAGTGCTAGTACCATATTACCATGACAAATGGAGTGAAGGAAGACTTTTTTGTCGAATACTCATACTACCTAGTTTTGGTGGATCTCCATGTTTTGCAACACATGGATCCTATTTTCCTCATGGGCTTCCAACTTCGCTTGATGGAGCTCCGATACCCTATCATGAATTTGGTAACCGTAAACAATCATCCTAAGTAATGGTAGATAAAAGACTATAGGTAAAAACACCTTAGTTCCATAATATTGGGAATATGGGGCCACCTTGGTGTAATTTTGAGTTATGTGTTGATATTACCATATGTCATTGGGGAGTTTATCAGTCCAACTCTTCTTATTCTAGTTGATTGTGATTTATAGGATATTAGAGAGGGTTTGGTTGAATGTCTTAGTTGACACAAACTACTCTAAATCTAGCCTTTAATAGTGGTACTAAAAGGGTTTTATTAGAACATAAAAAGCTCTAATATTGCAAGTGATTTTAAAATCATACCTTTAAGTGTTGATAAAAGTTCCCTTTATTAGTGCTAAAAAACTAATAAAGGGTTCCTTTATCTGTGTTTGTTAGTGCTGATAAAGGGTGGATTTATAATTGCTTTTTAGTTATGATAAAGGGTCCCCATAGAGACTATTTTTTATTTCCAATAAATTTCCACAATATCAATGATAGAAATACTTGATAAATTCACCCTTTATCATCACATTCTTTAGTATTGTTAAATTTTTTTAAAAAAAAATAATGGTTTCACGCACACCCAACAATACCCTTTCTCAGTGATCATAGCCCCCCTTTCTTAGCACATTCTACTCCCCTACCTCCATCATGTACCCCCTTCTTCAGTTCTATAAGGCTCCCCAAAATACATGTGCATACCAGGATTTTATCTGAGGACCTCTGTTATACTACTGTATTCTCTTTACCACTCTACCTTACATGTTTTTTTTTTATATTTTATGAAATTTCTATTTATTTTTATATATTTAAAAATGTGTGATATATATATTATTATATTTATTTAAATATATTATATATTAATATTCATTTATATATAATATAATATAAATATAAATTTATAAATTTTTATTAATATGCACATATACATATATATAAACATTATATATATATATTACTACATTTTTATAATGTAAATAAAATGGATACTTTATTTCTATAATTAAAATGAATAATAAATATTTATTTCCATTTGGTTTATATATTTAAAAATACATTATTATTTAAATATGTTGAGATATGTATTTAAAAAAAGAAATTTATTATAAGAAAATATTAAAAAATATTCATATATTTAATTTTAAATAAAACTACATTGTGAAATATGAAAAACCTCCAAAACCATAATAGCTATATGATTGAAAATATTTGGAATAAATTAATCCCCCAATGAAAAAACAATAATACCCTCTTAAATAAGGCTAAAATTCCATCAAATGTTAAAAAAATTGGATATCCATACTAAAAACTCATTTATTGAGGCATTTTCAGATTTGTATTGCTAAAAATGTTACCAATAGCTACCCCAAGTCATTAGGTAATATTGCTCACCACACGAAATTGTTTGACATGTGGTAGAGCCCAAACGTACTCTCGGATCGAATGTTATCGTCGTTTCAAGTTCAATTAATGTTTTCATCTTATCCTAGACCATTATTTAATTCATTTAATTTTTATGTCGTACAACTATTATTAATTAACTATTACTCTAATAATAAGAAAATTATTAATTAAAAATGTTTGTAAATTATTTTATAAGCCACTTTCACTAAATATCATATATATTATGTGTAAATTCCTATTTATCCTTTTCTAAAACATATTTAAAAAATATACATTATGTCTATATAAATATAAATATATTTGTATATTAATATATTATTTTTAATGAAATATAATTTTTTATTGAATATACCTTTTGTTAGTACTAGAAAAAAAAGTGTTGATAAAGGTCCCCCCATTAGCAGTGCTTTTTTTACTAGAGCTGATAAAGGGAACCCATTTACCAATTCCTTTTCAATGGCACTGAAAAGGGGTACTTTATTAATGATTTTTTAGTTCTGATAAAGACCCCCCTTTATCAGTGTTTTTTAGCACTATGAAAGGTCACATTTATTAGTGTTTTTCTAGAGAATATAAATGGGGCCTTTGTCAGCAATTTTACCTAGTGCTAATAATCCCCAGTGCTTTTAAAGGCAGAATCTATAGTAGTGAAATTCACTTCATCATGTTAGTGGGAATAATGTTTAGTCTATATGTTGTATTTGGAATATAACTTCATTAGATTGGAAGCCTGGAAGTTAATTCCATTATCCCTAAGAATAGTGTGAGGAACCCCAAACTGATGAATAATTTTGGATTTCATGAACACATTCCAGGGCCAGGTTAAGACTACTTTGAGGGAAATCAATTCAACCCATTTTGAGAAGAATTTTATTACAGATAAAATGAATCTGCATAATCAAGTTGTCACTCGGGAAAAGGGACCAACAACATAGAGTCCACAAACTATAAAGGGAATATAATATTTGGTGGTGTTGATAATCTCTGGTGGTTTCTATAGAATGTGGGAAAGGATCTTGCTTGCAAGACACCTTTTTGTGAACTCAATGTAGTCTTGAACCATTGCGGCCTAGAAGTAACCCAACCTTCAAATTTAGTGGGACAGCTTCAATCCTTATGGATGGGATCCACAAGATCCATCATGGACCTCTTATGTAACCTGAGGTATTTCATACACATTAATGAAAAACAATTCCATTTTACATTTTCTTATATATAGTATTATTATGGTTTGGGACATTTTTGAAGTTGAGATAGGCTCTTTACTAGTGAATTTTCTCACAATCAGCTCATCCTAGCAACATAGTTTCATACCATAGATACTCAATGAATGGATTCATTCAATCAAAAATTTCCTTTACTATGAGGTAATTGTAGTTTTATGGTGTAGAAATATCGATATCCATCTAATTTACTTGTTAGGCATCACCTTCATAAGTTGAAGGGAAAAAACACAATGATTTTCCACATGAATGATGAAGTCTCTATGACCACCCCTTAACAGATAACTGGATACTCCAACAAAATCATTGACTCAACTATTATTTTCTCTAATAATATAAGTATCCTTAGGTTGGGAAGGGAATTGGGACATTATAGGATGAGTCCATTCCAGTAGGGGCACAAGTTCATGCTTCCTAATGATGTAGTCAAAGTTTATATACTTAGTGACCAATTTAGTGTCTCTTTTATATGAAATTATGGGAAATAAATGTAGAGAGTCAAATAAATACTAGTAGTAAGTGATTTATATTCATCTTCATTGTTAGTAAATCATAAACATCCTTGATTATTTTAGGATGGTCTATGAAAATTTGATGAAGATAATACCTAGGACTACCTTTTTGAGTTTACAATTATTTATCCTTTAATCATCCAAGCTTTGGGAAGAATTTTCAAATTGAATCTACTAATGAGGAGTACTAAAATCCATTGATACGATGTATTCATCTAGGAAAATAACCATACAAGGGAATTTCTTCAGGGGTCGAGTGTTCTTCCAAGGAATATACTAGCCTTTGACCTTAATAGCTTTCTTGGAAAACACTTGATGTTGAACTGCTATATGATTACAAAACAATGTTCTAGTCACCCTGTTAACATTGGGTGGTTGATATTATATCTTATTAGGTCAACCTAGGACACCATATTTATCTCCTGCTACTCCAAGTGATGTCAAAACATCTTTATAGAAAATACAAGTGTGAGGAAAATATTCTTGATGGGTTTTATATAATCTTCATGTCAAGGATTTTTCATATGAGATAATATTGGATTTTATCTCTTCTATCATTGTTTTTCAGGGAAAGAAGTAGGCTAAGTGAACATTATAGGGTGGTAACATAAATTAGTAGAGGATTTCTTGGGATATGTGGCATTGGAATAGGAGGTAAAAGTAGATACTACTTAAATAACTCAAAAGAGTTTTGGAATTCCTTATCCCACTAGTAAGTGGAACCACCCTTCATGATCCTCTAAAATGGATTACACTTTTGATCCATAATTTCTATAAATCATTGAATATATGATATGTGGACTTATAGGCCTCATAAATCCTAGAGGTTGTGTAGAGAAAGTCTTTGATTTGAAGAATTTATTTTCTCAATATTGATCTTAGTGCCAATATATTTCATGATGAATTGAGAAAATTTATAGAGGGAACCTTGAATTCACACTTCAAGAGGTTCACCTTCATGTAATAGGAGTGAAGAAAGTCATACAATTTATCAATTTATTTAAGATAGTCCTAGAATTTGAAAAGCTTCATAACCAAATCATCCATATACCACTCAATCAATTTCTAGAGTAGTGGGTTGAAGATATGGTGATGGGAGAACTGGTAAGTAGCTCCATCATTCTTCAATATGAAAAAAAGCATCATCTGGTAGAAAAATACCCCCTGGGGTTCACTGGAGGTAGTGGATTCCTCTTCCTTGAGGGACATATGGATCTGATTATACCAGAATTATCCTTCCATAAATGAGAGGTACTAGAAACTAGACATAGAATTTATTAACAGTTATTTCATAGTAATGGTAATTTCATCAATTATAAAATGGAAAACTGATGTCCCAAAAGTCGATGTAATCTTTAAACTAGCCATTCTTCTTCCTAACAAGTTCGATGTGGGAAAAAAACATGGGGTACTTGACCTCTCTGAAAATTTGTGACTTATTAAGAATATCAAATTCATCTTCAAACATGGTAACATTGGATGGTTTAATCTTTTTGGGAGTTTATTTGAACCCACAGTGACCAACTGGGAGGCTACATCAATGGACAATAACTTGGGGAATGAGACCCAAAATCTCATTATAACTCTTAGAGAACACATCTTGGTGGTACTCAGGAAAGCCACATACTACCATTGTTCCTTAGGTATATAACTATGCTCATCAGTGTCAGTATTATATCATCTTTAGTGTTGAGATATACTTGAGTCAACTCCTCAATAGTGGTGGAGACACCCTCATTCGAGGAAGAATGGAGGTCATCAAAATATTCTTTATCATATGAGGTATGATTGTCAGAGGTACATGGTAATTTTTTTGGAACTGTGTATCTCATAATTGTATTTTAGTCTTCTAAAGTGGCTATATAATCCTGGATGAGGGGCTCCTACTCCATGGAGACCATAGAGATGAAGGATGAATAAACAATCCCATGTAGTTTTTGACTATAAGAACCACAATTGATGTTGAATAATTGATGATGGGTCAACATCCATCGAGGAATCCCTAGTTTGAGGAACATTCATGAATTTTGTGGAATAATGTCCATGTGAAAACCTCATGATACTTCTTAGAGTTTTTGTTTTATGGTATTGTTTAGGCCTTTTAGTGTAAACGTATGAGTAATATTTGAGAAATCCTTCTTGGAAAATATGAAATAGATCCCCAAGGCCAAGTTTGGGGTTTCCAACTAATGTATTTGTAGAACAAAGTTGTATCTCATGTGTAGACATAGATCTATAGAAATAAATATCAGGTCATTTAGGGTGTTAATAAGATCGATCCCATCATTCTGGAGTTGCTTCCCTCTTTTTTATTAGATCTCGGTAGTAAACCCCATAAGATTCCAAGGGAGAAGCTTCTCCCTAGAGTGCCCCTAAGCAGCCTTTGAGGGTTTTCTTGAGGCATTTCTATTATGAACAGGGGACTGTTAAATGAAAATGAAGATAGGTCCTTCCTAATGGGGTGTTATAGAGTATATCCTATGAGACTGCAATAAGTTCATTTCTTCCTACTAGGTTACTACATTGGATATTTAGATGAATCTTTCCCCATGACTTCTTCAGTTATTTTCATTCCCGAAAATAAATAGGTTGGAATAAGATAGATTTGTTTCCATAATCCTCAACATGTTTTGTGTTTATGTAAGGATGAGTTTAACCATAGATCTAATATTCACTTGGCAATTGTGTATCTATACACCATTGAACTAGATGATGGTATATATTGGGAATATGTGCCCCTAAATATTAATTACCTAATGTTCTTTAGAAAGTTAAATGATGGACCTACATTCCTATCACTCAACTTCTTCTATAAAATAGAACTTGAAAGTAGCCACCTCAATCTAAAACTAAAGGGGGAACATCAAGGATTTGATAATGGCCTTACTCATATCCTTTGATAGGAAGATCACATCATGGATTTCATGCCTTGCCGGTATGTTGACATGGTGTTTCAACACATAATATTTTCATGTGATTGTCATATTTCTACCTCCAAAAGGTAACTCTTTGATACAAAGTGTAGATGGTGGAAATGGTTGAGGATTTGGGGCTTGATAAGTTCTATCCACCATATAATATTGGTTATATATTCTAGTCTAAACAATTGATGTTTGAGAAATAGATTTCTAAGGTTGGACCCTTGATAATAGCTACTAATCATGACATTGTTACAAATGATTAATGTGGTTGGTTAAAATAGTTGTTTGTGGAGGCGCGCCACATGAAGTTTCCTTGGAGAGTCATTCTAACTGAGCCTTATAAAAATAATGTTGTATAATTTTAATCATATGAAAATCCTAGCCTGACCTATTGACCTGGATATTTTTCCTATTATTGCAACCCCTACCTATCAATCAATTATGTCATCTATAGGAATCAGATGGGTAACATGTCTTTCCTCATTGCTAAGTGATAAAACGGTATCCAACAGCCTGACAAAATTGACAATATTATATTACTATTCTCTGTTAGTGGAAAATTCTAGGATATGGAGAATTCTATGGACCTATCCTAACTCAAGAGGCATGAAATATCAATGTATGTAGGGGATTTTGGCACAGATGGGGGTTTCTAGTCACCTTTTCACTGCCAGTGATTGATCTCTTGAAACATTTAAAACAATGAAATAGATGTGGAAACTAGGGGTTTTTCTAGTTTCCTAATATGGGAATGTATAATAACATGGGAGTGAGAAATGATTTTTTGTGCCAATAATTCATTGTAATGTTTTATATCAGAACCAAATACCAATTGTCAATCACTCGGATCTCTGTTATTAAATCAGGGTTTGAGGGTCCTTGGGCTACATATATTGGGATGCATCCTTACATGAAAAATCCACATTTTACTTGGTCCTGGATCCAATCATTTATAATGAATCATTCTTTGATGGTATATCCTAGGATCCTATAGTACATGAAGTGGTTGGAATAGTTGGTAGGTTTGGCCTCTTAAGTTTTCTTTCACTATAAAAGCATTAGAATCCACTTTTCTAGGACATAGATGATGTACCTTGGGACCCATGAATCCTTGTAGGAGTATGTCTTACTATTCCTTTATGTTAAAGGAAACCTGGGTTCTTAGCCCTGACGGGGGCTGTAGAAACATTCTTATAGAGAGGTTGTTCATGAAGTGGTTCTAATTGGAGAGGCTGCACTTGAAAAGGTTTATTAGATAAAAAGTCTTGTAAGTGAACTATCTTGGGTGCATCTTCATGCAAAGTAATGGTTGTTTTTGTTTCCATATGCCTTTTCATATAAAATGGAAGGGGTAATGGGCATGACCATTACTTTTTCTGTATTAAGGATTTTACAAATCATTTTTTGGTGAATTCTTAATTTCCTCCTAGATTATTCTAGTAGATAATAGTACATACCTAATCATCATTGACATTACTCGTACATGTTTTCAATCGATGTTCATGGAAAATAAATATAATTGGAATGTATGTGATCCCCTTCCATTAGGTGATGAATTAAGAAATACCCTCATAATCCCTCTACTTGCACATTGATATGTTCATGATACTGGTATTGTGCATGGTGGAGATGAACTAGTATAGTAACTATCTATAGAGACCATCCCATCCAAAAATAGATCATATTGCTAGCTGAATGTACCAAAAAATTCAAGTCCTTATAGGTTCCAAATGAAACATCAAATCTTGGTGGCCTCTTTATGTTATGGGGTCGCTAACATTGGCTTATACCATGAAGTGAATTGGGTTAGATATTATAGTGGATACCCCATACCATTAAGTAGAGTAAATATTAGATTTCTGATTTCCAAGAATAGATTGAGGTGATCCACCAATGCAAGCTACGAATTCCCCTCAAGTGGGATTGAAACCAATCACATTTGTAAAGCCTCAATATGGGAAATGAGAGAAGTGATCATATAATATTGGTGAGGGTTAGTGGTCACCAATTCTTTGACCAAATCATCAAAATCTGAGGTAGATCATCATGGATCTCAGGGTGGGTGTTCACACTACTCAAGAGGATTTGATGACTCGTATCTTGGAAATTTTCCATAGGTATCATATTCTACATGGATAAAATGTGTAGGCCCCCTAGATCAAAATTGGAACCTAGCCAAAGAGTATTAGGTACCCAAATAGATGGGATATGGGGTCCCTTTTGATATTTTCATGACCTAGAAGCGTCTCATATAGAATCTTTATAGTAATCCACTTATAGAATTCATGAGGTTAGAGAAATGATGCCAACCTAGAATCTAACATAGTTTCCAGTATGATATAAGATAGATCAACATCCTTAATGGGTCCCTTCCATTATCTAGGTGTTAATGGGAAGGAATTCTTATTTTTTTGGACTTTTGAGGCCTAGTGCCAATCTTTGTTGAAGAGTTAAGAAACCTGTTAGGGGAATCACCTAGTATTGTTCCTCTCTTTGGGGTTTATTAACCCTATTATGTCATATGTTGGTGGTTTGGTTTCTTAGATCATCCATAGGTACAATATTGATGACAATAATAGTAGCGATGGTCAAAAAATGGACCTTCACCATCAAGTGGTGAGTTAGACTAAGGATATAATCATTTATATGGGAAGGGGCTAAAGTGGATGGTAGAATAGATCCTCTAGCCTCTGATCTTCACATGTTGGGATACCTCTTCCATGAATCAATAAATCACAGTGAGGCTCTGAAAATAGGTTTTTTAGAATTTATGGTAGTATCTATATTCATAAAGGTGTTAAGATACCGAGATCATTGTAAGTTGAAACCTCTTACACTATTGATTGATGGAATCATGGATGTCATAGCTTCCTAGGTAAACTAATAGGTGATCCTGATGGTGATTGAGAGTCCCCCATATATTATGGTGTACGAATGCCACCCAATCCATAGTTTGAGAGTCTAGGATTATGAAATTCATGGTGGTGGGTTTCCATACCATGAATAGTTGATTGTCGGTAGCTACGATCTTTCATAAGTCCTATTTTTCATTACCCAAAGAATCATTATTCTTCTTATTATGCCAAGTCCTAAATGGTGTGGACTAGGAAGTTAGTGGTGGAACTAAAGTAGGGTTGATTTCCTACTAACATTCAACAATATGGGGAACAAAATGGGTCAACCGTCCCCTAAATATTAGAATTCCTTTTGGATGTGGGACCATATTCCAAACCATGTCCATGTAGAAAGGGTTATTCTCAACCCCTTGATGATAATGATATCTAACATCGTTTTAGATCTCATAAAAGAGTTCACCATCATCTGAGGATGCCCAAAAAGACCCATACATCAAACCAACATCCATTATGTTGGTATAGAGGAGGGAAGTAGATGGTTGAAGAGATGGTTCTACTATAATCCCTCAAAAGCAGTAAAAAGAATCCTCTATTTGTAGGTATTTTTTGGATAATGTGGTGATTTTATAGGATTCATATTTAGGGATAATTAAACCCAATTGATGGGTTTTCCCCAACTCTGGTAGTGGAGGTAAAGGTTCCTTCATAGAGTCATCTGTTAATTATAAGTCTGAGAGATCAATGGTGATGTGAATTTTCCCATAACCCAATCTCTGATTGTGAGGAATCTCACCAAGTGTGGTAATATAGAAATCACTTAGATTCGTTTCTCATGAGTTCTGTCCAGTGTCATGGGAATGGACCCTCAGTGTTTGTTTTTACTCCTACCCTAGGATGGATTATTGGTCAGGTAGTTTCTTCAGCGTGGGGAGGACCTTGGCGGTGAATGTTTTCATCATTGGATGACTCGTGATGGTTTCTAGTGGTTCTAATGATTGGGAGAGTCATCCCAACATAACTGAGAGTTTTTTGGGATCCTGATCCCATGCGAGAAAATTTGGGGTCTCATACAGTGGTTATGGGGTAGGATGAGATGTGTCAGTGGTGGATGGGGATAATAGAGTTCTAGAAGAGGAATCATGATGGTAAGAGTGTATATTATTTCCTCTTCATCAATTCTAGGTTTTAAAGATGATTTCTAGCGGATTGGGGACAGTATAGACCTACTCTTTGACCTATATAGTTAGCTGGTATCATAGGCATGTCTGGGTGGGATCCCCCTTAGTTGGATCAGAGGGGGAGATCACTATCAGTGTGACTTATCCATCTTCCTTATCCATGGTGTATGAGATGAAGTTATTGAAATGTTCCAAAGAGAGAAAACCAAAATGGTTCATCGTTTTTATGAGGTATTTTCCTAGGTGTATCCCATATGGGTGGTTGTTCGGGCATGGTTCAATGGCCTCCAAAACATTTTAGGGCATAACCCTACTTTGGATGAACCCTTCTTATTCTTACTAATGGATAACAGAATTGATGATCATTCACTGGATAAGATTAGGAGGGGAGATGGTGTGAGGGGCCCCAGTAGTCAAGAAATATGTTTTTTTCATAGAGGTGGTGCAATAGTGTGGGATTATCGCACTGTTAGACCATATACCTTAGTGCCTATTAGCGATGGGTCATCATTTATTTTATATGGATTAAGTCCTATGAATATATAGGTCCAAATATCTATAAATACACCAATAATGTGAAGCCCAACAATCCCAAAAATCATTAGTCCATTCCAAAGGTAGAGGGAGGATCCATTTCGATGATGCCTCAGATTGGGGATTCCCAACATCATACACTTTCACCTAGTTGTAGGATAAGGGTTCTACATGGATCCCAACATCTATTTGGTAGGGACTAGATGATAAATATCTTGATCCATTCACTCTCAAATATAATGGTTCCTAACATTACTAAATATCTTGAACTCTACTTATGGAATTATAAAACCATGTTTATCATATCTTTCCACTCATGATAGAGGATGATTATGGATCTCTTGAGGGTGGACTACCTCTCATGGTTTATGATTTTCTATAGATTTTTCTAGAGGATTTTTTGGGTTTTCTTTCAAAATAGGATGTAGAGTTCTCCATTTATTTGGTTCCAGGAACACAGTCGATATCTCTTCCCTCATACCTTATGGTACCCACCTTGTTGAGGGAATTAAAGGTACAATTGGATGATTTGGAATACAAAGGACTCATTATAACGAGTATCTCACCTTGGGCCACACAAATTCTGTTTTTGAAAAAGACTAATGAATCTATCTGATAGTGAATTGATTAATAGAAGTTGAATAAGGTGACGATAATGAACAAGTATCATTTTCCCTGAATTGATAACCTTTTTTTATCATCTTATAGGGTAAAGGTGGTTTTCCAATATTGAATTGTGTTTTGGGTGTCACCAAGTCAGAGTTAGAGAGGCAGATGTTGCAAAAATAGCCTCCCAAAGTAGATATAGCCACATTGAGTATTTGGTCATTCCCTTTAGGTTTAAATATACTCCAGTGATCATTATAGAGATAACAAAAAAATTATTCCACTAGTATTTTGATTCCTTTGCCATGTTATTTTTGGACAACATTCTGGTATGTCCTAGGACTAAGGAGGAGAAAGAGGTGAATTTCAAAATTATGTTAGGCACCATTTAGGATCATCGTATCTAAGAGAATTTTTCTAAGTGAACCTTATAGATTAGAAAGATGAGGATTCTTGGCCATGTAATCTCAGAACAAGGGGTTTTGGTGGACCCCGAGAATATCAGTGTAGTGATTTCATGGTAATGGAGGAAGAATGTGTTTAAAATCATAAATTTTAAGCTTGGTAGGGTATTACAAATAGTTTGTTTAGGATTTCAAATGTCTTGCTTCAACAATGATGATGCTCACCTAGAAGGTGGTAAATCTTCAATGTATCCTAGAGTGTTAGGCATCCTTTGAGGATCCCAAACAGTGGTTGACACAACCTCAGTTTTAATCATACCAGAATCTAGAAAGGGATATGTGGTCTACTGTGATGCCTCGTGTATGGGCCTTGGGTGTGTGCAGATGTAGTATGATCATGTGGTGTCATATGGCTCATTCTAACTCCAAACACATGAAAACAATTACCCAACCCATGACAAGGAATTAACAGTATTGATGGAAGACTTGAGAATGTGGGTCCATTATCTTTTTGGGAATAATTTTATAGTTTATTTAGATCATATGATATTAGCCTACATTGTATCCCACAAGGATCTAGATTTTAGGAAAAATCATTAGGTTGAGTACCTTCAGGGGTTTGATTTTGATATAGTCTATAACCTGGGAAAAGGAAATGTAGTGGAAGATTCCTTGAGCAGTAAAGTTTCAGTACAATAATTGAAAAAGTCCAATGATGAGTGGAAGTTGATGGTCATTTTCTCTTAGATTCACCTCGAGACCAAGGAACATGGTAGAGGTTTTTTCTTGGCTAGTGTTCATCTAACAACTTCCCATATGGATTTTATTCGGAAAAATAAGTTGAGTGATGTATTATTCCAACATTCTATGTAGTTTTTAAATGATGGAGGTGCCTTATGAATGGTCATTGTCTACTAATGGAGTTTTTTCTTCAATTTTTTCTACATGATTCCATTATAATTGACGAATGTGGTGATTTTGGACACCCACCAATCTTAGTGGTTCATCCATACTGGTGCGACCAAGATGTATTATGACGTGTTTCCTTGGTTCTAGTGGAGAATTATGAGGTGATATGTTCATGACTTTGTATCACAGTTTTATACATGTTAGCAAGTTAAAGCATAGAACCAAAGGCCCTCTGGTTGGCTTTGTCCACTACCTATTCCTACCTATAATTAAAACAATATTTCCCTATAATTTATCAATGGATTACCTCATAAAACTTGCGAGAGCAATTACATTTGGGTGGTGATTTAATGTCTAACCAAATCATCCCATTTCATTCCAATTAGGGATTCATCCAAAGTGGATAAGTTGGTTCAGTTGTATATCTGAGAGGTTTTGAGGCCTTATGGTGTGATTTTAGTAATTATTTCAGGCAGGGACCCCTTTTTTACCTCATGGTTTGTTAATTACTTCATAATACAATGGGTTTATTGGTCAAGATAATCATGGAATAACACCCTCAAATGGATGGTCAGATAGAGTGGGAAAATTAGATTTTTGAAGACAAGCTCCAGGCATGTGTTTTGGACATCAGAGGCTTGTGGGATAGTCATTTGGGTCTGGCTGAGTTTTTATATATCAAAAGTTACCAATATTTTATTCGAATGCCTCCTTTTGAGGTGTTTTATGGTCATCCACGTCAGCCATCTTTGTCTTGGGATGAGGTGCTAAGTACCTCGTTGTTGGGTCAGAGCCATATGCAAGAAAATTCTGATGATGTTAACTTGATCAAGAAGGTGTTGTTGATTGTGAATAGTCATCACATGTCATATGTCAATCAGAGGTGTCAATATTTCGAGTTTTTAGGGGTTACCAAGTGTTCCCAAAAGTGGCACATCACATGGGTCACCCTTGTATGGGTAAGCATAGGAAGCTAACGTCGAGGTAAGTCAGACCATTTGAAATTACCAAGAGAGTTTGTAAGGTGGAGTATATGTTATCTTTTCCCACTCAGTTGTTGTCAATTAATGATGTGTTCTATGTCCCTGAACAGAAAAATTATAACCCAAATTAGTCACATGTATTGAATTGGGAGGAGTGGGGATTGGAGCCTGGTTTATCTGAATTTAAGCATCTAGTTCAAATTTTAGATTATGAAGATAAAGTGATTTATGGGAAGTATGTTCCATTTTTCTAAGTTCTTTTATATCATGTTAGTGTTGTGCATTATATTTGGTAGTGTAAGTATTTTTTTAAGGAGGAGTATCCATTTTTATTCTCTAATCAAGATTCGATTTGACTTTCAGAGGGAAAAACGTTTTCATGATGGGAAGAATTATCACATCCATGATTTTATTTTGAGGTATTATTTTGTTTATTTTCAGTCTATAATTTATCCCTTGGTTCCTTTTGAGTTTTTGGATAAAAATGGATAATTTAATGTTGATAGTAGGTGGTTCCTCGTTAGCGCAATGTTTTGGGAAACCATTCACCCTCCTCCATGTAAGCGTGTGAACAATTTTCATTTTGGACAGTGGCGACCACATAATTGGCACATGGTTTGTCAAATTACATAGGATAATCATGAGGCATGTTTCTCTTGGATGGCGAGGGACACATAGTTTCCACATGATTTGGAAAATCATGTAGGAAAACCATGAAACATGTCTAGGTCCTAATAAAGTGGAAATTTACCTTTCTATCCTATTCTATTTTAACCTTAAATCTCCTCTATTCCAACCAATTCTTAATTATCTTCCATGAGACCTCCCTCCAAGCTTTCATGGACCTCTTAAGCCTCAATACTGGGTGGTTTTGACCACATTTCTTCAAGGAATCATCAATAAAGTCTCTCCTCCTTTAATTTCTCCCTCTTTCTAGGTTTTTCTTACCACCTTCTTGAGTTCTTATTTTCTAGTGGGTTTTTTGATCTAAATAGGGTTTAACCTTGGGTTATTGGGAGAAATCAGGGTGGTTTTTGTTAATTATTTCCAAGATAGGGTCTTATGGTGTTGTAGTTGTAGTTTTTCACTAATTTCTATAAGTTTACAACTTTGAGGTAGGTGGTTCCATGTTTTTACATTATTATATGATTTTGATAAGTTTTCTTGGTTTCTTAAATGTGTTCTAGGAATTGTTTTTTGGGGATTAAAATATGTTTTGGAAAGCATTTGAGATACCTATGTGATGAAAAATGTATTTTTTAAAGGAAATTGGTTATGTTATTTGTCTATTTTTTGTGGTGTTTCTTAAATATTTTTTCTACCTTGTGTGAATGGTGTGAAATGTGTTTTAAAAGAAATCTAAAGGTGAAAATGTGTTATAAGTGTATTTTCAAAAGGAAATTGTTTTTTTTTCATTTTCTCCATTTTTGTGTGCACCTTAAAAGTTTCATTGAATTTTTAAAGTAACATGTTATAAAATGGATTTGATGTGAGTTTGAATTTGAAAGGGGTTTTTCCCATGAAAATGGTTGTAGTTCATATGTGTTCTTCTTTTTGTGTTTTCAAATGGGGTTTTCATATATATTTTAATTGATGATAAATATATTTCATAATGGTTTTGGTGTGTGTGTGAAATTTAATTTTTCTTGGTTTATGTAAAATTGTGGGTTCAATGTGGATTTTGATATTTGGATCAATGTGAAAATGTGAAAGTGGAGATTTCCTTGTGTGCCGGTGATTCTTGGTATGTGTATTTGAAAACATTTATTCATGTGATATGTGAAATTGAATTTGAGTAAAAATGAAATCTCTAGTATCTAGGTGGGTGAAATAAAACTAGTACGCTAGTTGATTCTGAAGGGGTTGAGGCCCAGATTCCTCTAGAAGGACTGATGATTGTAACACTAACTAAACATGTGATATGATCAGAGACCACTATACATTGGGATGTGGTTCCCTCTAGTTTGTTTTTCACATGAATTTTGATGGTTTTGGCTTATGATATGGAGACCATTGGACCTTTATATGGGATCCTCTTTAATGGATCATGAATGATAACATTATTGTAGTTGAGTTAGAGTATTTTGATCACCAGGGTACGAGGTTCATAGGGGCCCACTTGTGATAGTTGCCTATAAGGATTTACCCATGGTGCTATATTGTGACATAATGCTTATCTGATGTGGTTATAGCTATCTGCATATGGTAGAACTTTTGTCCATTTTTATTTCAAGTAATCATATTTACAAAAAAATGGTATTTAAAAAGTGTTTCTTGAGAAGGTTTTACTTAAACTGTTTCCTTGGAAATGTTTCAAATACTCTTATGGAAATGGAAATATTGATTTTTCTTCTAATGTTATATCATTGGATGTTTTCTTTTGGGTGGAATCCTACTTGTATTTTTCTCACACCCTATATACTCCTTTGGGTTTATCTAGACTTTGTTATGTATGACCCAGGTAAAGGAGAGATGTGTAGTGGTGGTGATGGTGGATCCGATTTTATTGTTCCACTTCTTGTAGGTGTTGGTGGTGGTGGATTGAGGTTTATGTCCCTCTTATTTCATGGAGGTTTTTGGGATAGTTTATCAATCCGATTTTTTGGTAGTACATATAGTTTTGGTTAAAGTTGTAAAACCTTGAATCTAAAAATTGTTGAACCTTGTTGGTTATGGTCATCAGTTATTATGATGTTTATTCTTCTTGGTTGTTTATGATTATAAAAATATGTGATATCATTACCAATATATATTTTTTTTACCTAGGCACTAGTTTCTAGACCATTTGGATAGGGAATTTCCTTTCAGGTCGTTCCATGAATCGGGCCAGCTATCAGTTTCGATTGAAACCCAGATTGGATCGTGACATTTATCACTAGTGAAAAAAACATTTTTTACGTCGGTTATTTTTCATATTTTATGTCGGTTTTTTTTTAACGTTATTGCATGGGACATTATAAATATTTTTTTTACCTCGTTTATTTTAAAACCGACGTAAAAAAACTGAAATATGATGCCATTTTCATGCCAGTTTCTAAACAACTAAGGTGGAAAACAGTTTGTAGTTGTGGTTTATTACTTTGGTTTTTAAATAAACGACTTAATAAGTTATTTATTTTATCATTAATTAAATAACTGACATAATAAACAACCCCTTTGAATCATTTTTCATTTTATTTATTTGAAAAACGATGTGAAAAACCTGGTTATCACATTGGTCATTTTCATAACCGATGTGATAAACCAGTCAGAAAATTGGTTTTTCACATCAGTTAAAAAATAACTGACATGAAAACATATATATTAAATCAGTTATTTTAAAACTGAAATAAAAAACCCATTCCCATGTAATTATTATGTCAGTTATAAAATAATCGACATAAAAGACAATTTTTTAAATAATACAACTCAACCATTACAATGAACTACCAAAGAAGACCTGAAACATGCAGAAAACAGACCAAAACCACTAGACATCCCCCCACCCCTAGAAAAACCCTACCCCCTTGAACATCCCCCCCCCCATAACACCCCCTACCCCTTGGACACCCTCTCACCCCTGTAACCCCCTCCCCCACCCCTTGGACAGCCCCCCCCCCCCACCTCCCTTAGACACCCCACCCCCGGGACACCCCCCACCCCTTGTACACCTTCACCACCTGGACCCCCACCCCACCCCCTGGACACCCTCCCAACCACTAGACTACCCCCCCCCCCCTAGACAACCCTACCACCTTATACCCCCCACCCTCCTGGACACCCCCCACCCCCTGGACACCCTCCCACCCACTAGACCCCACCCCACCCCACTAGTTAGACCCCCACCCCCCTGGACACCCTCCCACCCCCTGGACAGCCCCCCACCCACTGGACACCACCCCACCCCACTACATATCCTCCCCACCCCCCAAGAAACCCCTACCCCTGGACACCCTCCCACCCCCTGGACACCCTCCCACCCATTGGACAACACCCCACCCCACTGGACAGCCCCCCCCCCCCTCAAAATACTCACCCACCCCCCTCGACACACCCACCCCCTGGACACCCCCACCACCTAGACACCCCCCTGGACACCCGACCACCCCCATGGACACCCTCCCATCCCCTGGACATCCCACCACCCCTTAGACACCCTCCCACCCACTGGACACCCCACCCGTGGACAACCCCCCCTGGACACCCCCCACGCCCTAGAAACCCCCCCCCCCACCCCACTAGACACACTCCCACCCACTAGACAACCCCCCACCCATGGACACCCCCGACCCCCTTGAACAAACCCCACCCCTAGACCCCCATCCCCTGTATAGACCCTCTCTCCCGCGTGGACACCCCCACCCCTAGAAACCCCTCCAACCCCAAGGACACCCCCACCCCTGGACCCTCCCACCCCCATGGATAGCCCCCTACCACCTTGGACTCCCCACCCCCCTAAACACCCCATATCCCTTGGTCAACCCACCCTAGAAACCCCCACCCCCCATGAAACCATTACTCTGCACTGCCAAAGTATGAAACAATCAGTAACCTAACCAAAAGCAGACCGAAACCAGACCAGAATTCGAACCAGAAAAAAATCAGAACTAGACCAAAATAAGAAGAACGAGATAAAAATTAAACATTCACATATTTAACATTAAAAACATAAATTTTCAACTAAAAAAACCAAAATCCAACCAAAACAAATACCAAATACACAATTATAATTACAATACTCAAAATTACATTTTTCACAACAAACAAACTAAAATCCAATCAAACCTGTAATATAATTTGGCCATTCCACTTGTAAGTGTTTTACCTCTTGAGAACTATAGGGTTGAGGGTCATCAAATATCTAAAAATTAAAATTATATTAGTTAACATGTATAATGAATAAATCAAATGAAATATTATGGAAGATTTTATAAGGAAATCTTACCAGATCAAACTTCACAAGTGTTCTAGTTGTAATAATTTCATACATAAATCTTAATATATAATATCTGCATTCGATGACGCCTTGTTGTTCATAACAATTATGTTTACATTAGTGTTAATTAAAAATATAATTTTTATGTAATACATCTAAAAGTACAAATTATACATGGATATTTACCTTTACTTTTACATATTTGATCGTGGCACTCTTTTTGTTTATTTTTTTACAAAAGTAGACCCATCCCCTGTTAGAAAATAATACAAATGGGATAAATTTAAAATTAATTATAATATAAAAAAATATTAAGAAATTGAAACTTACTTTTAAAAAATATTCTGAAAACTTCTTTGCACATTTCCATGGGCCGAGCATATCCAATAAAGTGTTTTCTCCCTTGGACAAAAAAACACCTAACATCAAATGATCACTGATATAAAAGAAAATTTAAGGTTAGTGGTTTTTTATGTTAAAAGGTAATGAACACTTTTCCAGATATATATTTCATACCCCTCATAAATAGGTAACATCCAACACTGTGTGATTATATTCTGTTCAAATCATTCAGTAATATAAACTGTTCTTTGTTCCTCATCCAATGCATGTCCTTCAGGGGAAATCAATTGTGGGTCCATGAATCCATATACATCTGTCTGCTCATTCTTCTCACACATGTTATAAAGCCACCTAATAAAAAATATATTTAAGTATAAATTTTTAATAAATATAACATAGGGAAATATGTTAATACTTACATGAAAACAATCGGCACCACGTTGATACCAAAATTATCTCTAGTAACAAGCTCCATGATATCATTTTTTAAAATCCCCACATTGATTGCACGTCAAAAAACATGAGCTTCCATTGAAAAATTATAATGATCTGCCAATAAATTTGAATATCTTGACAATATTTAAATACTACTAGAATTTGTATCTGATGTCATAGCCATTTGTCTTTTTTGTTTTTAATACAATATTTCTTTACCTTAAAAGTATTCCTGTAAAAATAAATAGAAAAATATATTAGTTTTCAAATGTTAAAACTTTAATAAAAAATAAAATAAAAGATATAACATATATACCTCTATGGTAATTAGTCATAGAATTCTAGATGGCCAAACTGAAAAGTTGGTGATACTATGTCCGACTATCATCACCTCATCTGTAGGTAATGGTAGTCGAGCTAATCTATTTATAATATCATGTACAGTGACCCTATGATTCTCTACCTCTAATTTTTGATGATGAATTGTATATCTTATACAATATACCAGCCCATATGCAACTATATTATGGTGTGGATCATCAACATACAAATCATAATAAGTAGGAAGATTTGGTGGATGAGTTGGATAAAAAATGGGGTATGTGGGCTGAGGTGGGGGAGTGGGAGCTATTTGTAAAGGTGGAGGATAAATAATGGGGTCTGTAAGAGGAGGTGGAGGAGTGGGAGCTGCAGTCTGAAATTGTCTTTGCATGTCTACAAACCAAGACTGTACTGAGGATCTAATATTTTCCTCCATCATCACATTAATATTATGAACTTCAGCCTCTAAGGATTCTATTTTTTATAGACACCCTCAACGGAAGAAGTTGAAGAACACCGAAACACTTTTCTTACTAATACACCCATCGGATATCCTCATACAAGACTGGGGTGTTCAGGCTTTCCCAATGCTACAGATGAAATATCTCTCCTCCTAGAAGCTGTAAATACCCCCTATGATCTCTTCTCCTCAAGAGAATCCAATATTAATTAATTTAACATTTCTTTAATGATTCAATTTATATAAATAATATAATTAAATTAATTAAATAAAATAAATATCTTACAATCCTCTCATCTATGATTCTCAATTCTTCTGAAAGATATTGTCCCTTTTTTCTCATCTGAGCTCACTTACATTTTTCATGTCTTGATAGAGGGGATGGAGGGGCAACCTCTCCTGAGATTAAAGACTCAACTCTCAGTTTTTGTAATTTTTCTGCCATCATTTGTTCTTCCAATAATGTATACCCTCCCCGAGAAAAACTACGAGGGTATAAATTTTTAGATTGGACCTCCTAATGATATTTCCGTGTTTGATGTAAATTAATAATAAGAAATCATTAATAAAACATTAATAAAATCATTCATATAATAAAGCTTATAAAAGTTTACATTTCCCTTACCAAAAATGAATCTTTTCTTCTAATTTCAACAAATTGCCTCTATGTGTCTTCATCTATGAAAGGATATATATGACATAGATTGTCATGATCCCTATGACCAAAAAATAAATTATATGTGAGGGTTGATTTCAAATCCCTCTATCTCCTGGTAGCCATCGATAATCATTTCTTCCTAACTCCTCCATTGTCAAGAATATCAAATGTCATCTCATAAACAAGAGGTAAAGCATATTATACTAGAAACATTTAAATATTAGTCAAACAATTGAAAAAGATCTTACTAAAATCTTCTCCCACAACTGAGATATTTTTGTTTTTCCTCACTTCTCCAATCATCATACAAAATGCTTACTTTACTTTTACCCTGAGTTGATACAAAACTCTTAAAATCATTTACATTTGGACATCTAGGATTATCATTATCATCAAACTCAACCAGTATCCTCTGTTCCTAGCTATGAGTAAGTGATAATTTTGGTAAATGTGTGCAACCATGTTTTCCAACTCTTGAACTCTTCATTGTCATTATGGGAAAATATGAGGAATATTGGGGGACATCAAGAGAAGAATGTGAATGTTCCTCTCTAGAGGTATGATCATGATGCTCATCTCAAGAATCATGTGAATGATCAACTAATTGATCTGTCATTATACATAAAATCAAAAAAGAAAACATTAGTTAAAAAATATACAAATTAAAATATTGCAATACTAATGTAAAAAAAATGGAAAACTGAACTAAGTTACGTAATAGTAAACATGGTAAATTTGGTAAGCATGTTAAATAATGGAAAATATGGTAAACATGGTAAAAATTATAGTGTAATTTCCATTCAAAAAAATCAATAAATATATAACTTACCTAAATCTAAACTATGGTAAACTATGGTAAAAATAGTAAACAAGGTAAACATGGTAAAGTAATTTTCATTAAATAAAGTCAATAGATATAGAAGTTAAATAATGGTAAACATGATAAAATAAACTAACCAAAATTAAAATAAACAAAAATTTCTAGTTATTTGTTTTAATACGCATTTTAATAATGAAAAAAATTACAATATCTAACATTTTATGAAAATAATAAGTGTAAACAAGAAATAAACATATGATACCTGTAATATCAGGAATGTACAAATGGATTGTTTTCCCAAATTCCTTCGTCAAGATCTTTCCTTATGGCACAAACATTGTCCTCAACATGCTCATCATTATTTTTTGTTAATCATTCCATGGAAGTATGGATCTTGCATAAATCAGCCTCTTCATCAAGTTGATCATCACCAACATATTGTTTTTTAATGTGTAAAACAATAGACCAATACATATCCGACTGATCAGATACATAGAAAACCTATTTTTCATGTGCCGCCATTATAAAAGAATCTGTTGTATCTTCTAATTTATTCATATTAACAACTATCATTCCAAATTCATCGTGTCTGACACTGTTTTTACTGCTAAATCATTTGTAGTTAAAAAATGAACTTTAATTTTAATTTAATCAACCTCTTAAATTTCTTCAATGACTCCATAATATTCACTTGATACAGAAATTGGGTTCTTGTCTTTAGAACTCGAAAAATTCATTACTTTTGCAAACACCAATACACCACTATTCTGAATTGTACTTCTATTGTCCTGAGATTTTGTATGAAATGTATAGCCATTAATGTCTTAACTGGACCATGTAATCACATTTAAAACTTGGACCACCCACTAACCATCTTAATGTCTCTGATACATCTGATCTACTGAGAAAGGTATTTTGAAACCATGGAAAATATATTTTGTTATACTCATTCAAAATCCTTATTTCTTTCTTCTTTGGATGACATTGTTTCAACTCATTAATATGAAATGTGATATATAGTTGGGAATTATATATGTTATTAAACATTTATAATTATACCTTCTTCATCTATTAAACTTACAAATATTTGAATTTCAAGCCACGAATCCCCTTACCCTCATTATTAACTCATTCATGGAGAGATGGGGGAAAACCTATGTGCTCCGCTGCATCCAAGTATCTCGTAAAAAACTCCACAATGTCCTCATAATTATACTTTTCATTTATGGAGGTTTTAGTTTGATATGTATTCTTAACATACCCATTCAATATTTTCATATACCTTTTAAAAGGAAACATCCAACAAAGATAAACTAGTCCAAAAATATTTATTTCTCAAACATGAAGAACCATTAAATGCACCATTATATCAAAAAAAGATGGAGGAAAATAAATTTCTAAATGACAAAGTATATAAATTTTATTCTTTTACAAAATTTTCAAAGCCTTCACATAAATCACCCTATTAGAAATTGAATTAAAAAAATAACACAACTTCATTATAGTCTTTCGGACATGGATGGGAAATATCCCATGCAATGAAACTGGTTAAAGTTATTGCATCATGATGTGACAATCATGAGATTTTAAACCTATCAACTTCAAATCCTTCATAGAGACAAAAATGTTTACATTTTAATAATAACCATGAGGAACATTGATATCATGAAGACACTAACAAAATCAATGTTTCTCCTTGATGGATAATGTATGACAAGCCGGTGGAAGAAATTTTCATCTTCCATTAAGAGTGGGATCTAACTCCAAACATATTCCCATTGATAGTAATTCTATTCTTTCATTCAACCCATATTTTTTCTTTCCATTAATATCTAACAATGTTCCAATCAAACTGTGGAAGATATGCTTCTCCTCATACATGTCATCAATATTATGTTTCACTTCATGATATCTCTAATATGGTAGAACCAAAAATATTGACCTTTTATTCAAAATATGTCTATCATTACTATATTTATGTGTGTTTCCCAATGACACATCAAGGCTTTTCACCCTCTCAAAATACACATCAGGTGATAAAGGTTTTGGAGAAATATCAAATTCTTGTGAGCCATTGAATTCCATTTTTTAGTCTTCTATAAGAGTGATCCATAGGAAAAAACATTCAATTAACCATGTATACTGTTATCCTAACTTGGGCATGCTTTATGCCCCTTAACACTGTATCCAAACAAATTTCCATATGCTAGGAAGTCATTTATAATGAACATAAGCACTGCATGAAGTTGAAAATACTCCATTTTACAATAATCATACACCATAATACCATACTCCCATTAAATATTCAAATCGTCAATCAATGGTGAAAGGAAAACATCAATATCATTTCCGGGTGGCTTCAGACCAAAGATCGTTATACTCAACATGACATATTTGTGCTTCATACAAACTTCTGGAGAGAGGTTGTAAATTACCAATAAAACAGGCCATTAACAATGTGTTCTATTAAGGGTTCGGTATAGATTCATTCCATTTGTGTACAATGTAACGCCCCAACCCCAGTTTCCCAGAGTTGGTGATTTATTACATAACATTGGCATGATCACAAGGGATCAAATCCGTAATGGCCGATCAGTTTAGTAGCCTTAGAATTACTAGATACATTCATAAGTTTTACATTACATCATGAAATATAAACATCAACAACATTTTGACCCCTTTTTAACACACTTATATCCTTATCCTATCCTGAAAGGTCAACCATAAAATACTTCTTCATGTCCTGGTAAAAATAAAACATAGAAAGGGGTGATCTTAGATGCGCAGTAAGGAGAACAATATAGTGGAAACATTCATAAATAAGCATAAACATTTAAGACAATGTATAAGACTAAAACAAAAACCTTTTAAACTTAAACTTCATAATAATATAGAAAAGATAAAATAAAATAATTCCATTTACTTATTCACATGGATATTATACTAGTCAAATAATCACATGAAATATCAATAGCCACTTTCATAATGATGGAACGCATAATGCCAGACTTCATAACCACATAGTCAAGGCCTTATGCCAAGACTACAAATAAAATTTTGGTCAAGAACTTGTGCCAAAACACTAGTTTGTCTCATGAGACCTACCGATGCATCAAGGAGCTATAGAGGGCTCCACCCATCACTTACTAAGTCCAATGCATTCCTCATATGAAAAGGTTTTAACATAACATAAATATTCGTATTAAAATCAGCATATGAAATGTCAATACTTTATCCATAAACCATGAATGGTGTAAAAATAACACATCCATATTAATACATATCACAAAACCTTCAATATAATATGGAAGTTTTCTATCATAATAAATCAACTTCAAACAAGTTTAAAATTAATCAAAGGATGTTGACATAGATGAAATAAATATTTCTTTATAGAAATATCTCTTTCTATTTTGAAATAATTTAAAAGTTATATAATTATAAAAGAAAAAATTTATTTTAAAAATATTCTTATAAGTTTGTATGGGAAGCTTCAACGATGTTATAACTGCGGAAAATATCCACACCCGCCGTATAATTTAAAAAAAAAGACATTCTTGCCTTAATTTTGTCGAAAAGGTCATAAAGTACCTTGTTTGGAAAATGACAGAAATATTCATTTCAAAACATATATGGTCAAATAATGGTATAAATGACTTTAACCCATCATCTAGTAAATAGTAAAAAAAATTGAATTACATTTTTTAGAAAATACAGATGTGGATGAAAAAGAGGTCCCAGTAGATACTTACATATTAACTAACTCAGATAAGTAAAGAGATTGTAGAATTAACCCTTAACTTGTACTTTTTCTTAGTCGATGGTATGTTAACCTCCTGTAAAATAGTTAAAACATTGTTATTAAATTATAAAATAATAATATACATAAATATTATATCATATATGATCTTATAATATTTATTTATTAATAATATTTTAGTTGTATCATCATTTTGGGTGTTCATTGATTCCTTTTCCTTTATATGCTTGGTTAAATAAGCCATGTTTGATATCGATAGGATGTATTTGATTCATATACAGAATTATATTATGTTCATAAACATTATTTTGAATCATAAAATGAAAATTTTTCTTGAATTATTGTGATGGGTAATGAATCTCATCGTGTTCGTGGAGACGGTAATCCGTACATACGCACGAGCGACAATATCTTTATATTGATGGTGAAATCATACGTAATTGGATGTTATATCATATATAAAGAATCATTACCAAGTTATATTTATTATTTACATCATTTATATTCATTTATATTCATTATTATATCCATCCAAAATAATGAAATGTTTGAAGAACAAACTACACCACGACGTGGAGATGGTAAGTCGTACTTATGCACATATGGTGACTTTTTCATTTATAGGATGGATAGAATAAATAATACGGTTGTAACATATTTATAATAACATCATAGTATATATAAGATACTGGAGTTATTATTTTATAATGGAAATAACAAAGAAAGAGCAAGTGGAAGAAGAAAATAACTTGAAATAGGTGATGAAATATTTAACTCTTCTTCGGGTTCTTCCTATTGATTAGATCAAAAGGACTCCATAGGTAGGCTCTATGACCAAAGTAATGCCTCTAGGATGAAGGGAAGAAATTTGGGAGGGTATTTGGGGAGGGTTTGGCCGAGAAAAATGGATTTGGAGGTGTGAAATTAGGAGAAGGCAAAGTACCCTTTTATAAGAAATCTGAGGGTCACTTAAAAAAAGCATGAAATATTATTTTATAATAAATTCATTTTCGGTTTCTAATGGATAAAAAAAATTTATTTAGAGGATAAGGTGGGAATGGGTCAAAAACCTCTCAAAAAATAGGTTTTAGACAGGTTAAGGTCACCATATTAACCTTATCTTTAAAATTTAACTCATAGTTAAATAGTTTTTCTTTTACCATGTCTCTTTGTATTTTTATATTATATAGTTAATAAACATACTATAACAAGACAAGAGAACACCAAGTAGTTCATTATTAATATATATAATCTTATCTAAGTATTTCGGCCGAACCTTTGATTTTTTGGAATATTATATCAATTAATAATATAGTATTTGTTTTAAAAACATAATTTTGTCAAGTTTAACACTAGTTATTATTCGGTTTTTCTGAAAATAATAACATCATGATTACTTCGAAAAAAAATTATTTTATAAACTCTAACATGTAATATTATCCAATAAAATTATTTTAATTCATCAAAACTCTCAAATTAAATTTATTTGGATATTTATAATATCAATTATTTTAATCTTTCATTAATAAGGTAATTACTGCATCATCATTGTGTCATAAATAAATTAAATTATTTAATGTCTAACAATTATAAATAAAATTCCATTATGTATGAAATCCTTTGATATTTATAATTAATATTTATAGTCAAATTTATATTGTCTGTATCTCTATATTAAAAATATTTTACTTATTAAACATTGAATTTAACTCTTTTAGCTATTCTTTAAATAAAATAATATTAAATGTCCTAATCTAATCCATGTGGACCAAAGAGGATCATATTTTATTCATAAGGTTATTTTTGGTCGAATTATAAATATCCAATAGAATTAGTATATGTGTTAGGGTAATTATGATATCATTTTTACCCTTAATTACCAAATTTAATATTAACCCTGAAAATAAAAATAAAAAAGTTACTATTCACAAAAATTATTTTCATCTTATTGAACAACATTTTAGTTACTAATTTCAACTGTGTCTCTTGGAATTTTGAAATTTAACAAACAGAAGCAGTAAAATTATGTTTTATGCAAATTTATAAATGCTCCTATGAGGTGGGTAAAAGACGGTAAAAAGTTAAATAAAATATTTATATATATAAACTTATTATAAAATGACTCAAATGAATTACATTGAACTTATATAGGTATAATGTATCTATTTTGACCTAAAATAAATTTAAATAAACCAAATAATTATTTAAAGAAAAAGTTGGTTTTAAACAATAACTCAGTGTTTTTCACTATTCATCAAAAAATTGAAATTTTTCATAAAAATGCCAAAAATTATCCCTAAGCGAATTTTGATATTACGAATTCAAAAATGAATTCCATTTTGAAAAATAAATTTTCAAAAATTTCAAAAATTGGGTATTACTATTCATAACGTCTAGTGTGATTGGTTGCGATGTGTTAGAATCTTGAAGTTGCATACAATGCAAGCCATTGCATTATTCAAATGGAAACATATCGTGGAAGCTTGGGGTGTTACACTCTCCCCTCCTTAAAATAATTTCATCCTTGAAATTTATAGAATATTACTCCATAAAATGATTTGGGTGGTTCTTGATCATAAGTTCCTTGGGTTCCCAAGTTTCCTCTTCCATCTTATGATTTCTCCATAGAACTTTCACCAGACGAGTCGTCCGGTTTCTCAACACTTGTTCTCTAGTATCAAGAATTCTGATAGGCTCTTCACAATAAGACAGATTGTATTCAAGTTCTGATTCTTCGTAGGTGAGTACATGCGTTAGGGCGGGCATGTATTTTCTCAACAGTGATACGTGGAACACATCAAGAACTTTGGAGAGACTTGGAGGAATTTCCAAATGATAATCAACAACTCCAATTCATTCTAGAATTTTGAAAGGTCTAATGTACCTAGGACTCATTTTACCCTTCTTACCAAAATGTATAACACCCTTCCATAGATATACCTTCAAGAAAAAATGGTCTCCTACTTAAAATTCCAAACCATTCCTTCGGTTATCAGCATAGCTCTTTTTCCTACTTTGGGTTGCTTTGATGTGGGTTTGGATAACCTTCACATTTTCAATTGTTTCCTAAACAAGTTCTGGGCCTATGAGTTTTCTTTCACCAATATCATCCCATCAAGTTGGTGTATGAAATCTCTTTCTATATGATGCTTCATATGGTGCCATCTGAATACTTGAATGGAATCTATTATTATAGGAAAATTTTACCAAAGGTAAATATTGATCCCACAAACCTTGAAAGTAAAGTGAGCAATATCTCAACATGTCTTCTAAGGTTTGAATAGTCCATTCTGATTGTCCATCTGTTTGAGGGTGGTAGGAAGTGATTAAACGAAGTTCAGTATTCAGGACCTTCTGAATAATTTTCTAGAATCATGATGTAAACTGGGGATCACGATCACAAACAACCAATAGAGGTACTCCATGAAGTCCTACAACTTCATTAATATATAGTATTTCTAGATAATCAAGTGGTAAACCTTCTCTTATAGAAATAAAATGTGATGACTTGGTAAGATGATCAACAATGGCCCATATTGCATCATTCCTTCTTGGAGTCTTTGGTAGCCTCATCAAAAATTCCATCTTAATATTATCGCATTTCCACTCAGGTATGGGAAGAGGTTGCATGACTCCTTCAGGTTGTTGCCTTCTGGCTTTCACTTGTTGACAAACCATACATCTTGACAAAAAATCTACAATCTCTCTCTTCATGTTGTCCCACCAAAAATGTTCCTTCAAATCTCTATGCATCTTGGTGCTCCCATGGGGTATAGATAAATTGGAGCTATGAGCATCATCAACAATTCCCTTTTTAGATCAGGTATATCGAGAACACAAAGTCACTTCCCAAATTTCAAAATTCCATCTTCATATATGAATCCACTCAATCTCCCATCATTCATAACTTTAATATTCTTTTGAAACTCCTTATCATCAGTCTGAGAACTCTTTATCATTTCTAGAAAATATGTTTTGGTAACCATTTGAAAAAGTGTTGATGTTTCACCTTCCATGGTTATTCCCATATCCATATTTACTAGATCCATGAAAATATGATCCCTTTCAACTTTCATATTGCTCAAAACTCCATGATTATTTCTACTCAATGCATCTGCCACCTTATTTTCCTTTCATGTTTGGTAGTGTATAGTGAAATCATTAAACTTGAGTAGTTCAAGCCATCGGCTTTTCCTCATGTTGAGTTATTTTTGTGAGAAAATATACTTCAAACTCTTGTGATCAGTATAATTCTCACATTTTTCACCATAGATATAGTGTATCTATATTTTCAGAGCAAAAATTATAGCTGATAACTCAAGATCATGAGTGGGATAGTTTTGCTAATGAATATTTAGATGTTGCCATGCATAGGCAATAACTCTATCATTCAACATAAGGACACAACCAAGTCCTTTCTTTGAATAATCACTATAAATAACAAACCCATCATTTCCTGATGGTAGAGTCAAGATAAGAGCATTTACTAATCTCTTATTCAGTTCTTCAAAACATTTTCACACTCTTTTTTCCAAAAAAAATTTAACCCCTTTACGTGTGTGCTTGGTTAATGGGTTTTCCAATCAGGCAAAATTCTGGACAAAATGCCGATAATAACCTTTTTAACCAATAAAACTACGTACCTCAGTTAAACTCATTTGTGCTGGCAATTTTTGGATTGCCTTATTCTTTGAAGGATCAATAGAGATTCCATCCTTTGATATAATATAGCCAAGAAAAGAAATCTCTTTAAGTAAGAATTCACACTTGAAAAACTTACCATATAATTCATTTCTTATAAGAGTCTTGAGAATAATGCGCAAGTGATTTTCATGATCTTCGTAGCTTTTGGAGTATGCCAAGATATCATCAATAAATACCACTACAAAGTCATAATGATATTCCTTGAAAAATCTATTCATTATCACCAAGAAAATAGAGGGTGCATTAGAAAATCCAAAAGGCATTACTGTAAACTTGTAATGCTCGTACCTGGTTCAAAATACTATTTTCAGAATGTCTTCCTTCTTCACACACAACGAATGATATCCAGATCGAAGGTCAATCTTTGAAATATATTGAGCTCCATGAATTTGGTCGAATAAATCATCAATGCGAGGTAGGGGATACTTTTTCTTTAATGTTATAGCATTGATCTCCCTGTAGTCAATGCACAACATCATATATCCATATTTCTTCTCAACAAAATGGACCGGGGCTCCCCATAGAGAAACACTGGGGTGAATAAATCTCTTGTTACACAATTTCTCTAGTAGTTTCTTTAGTTCCACTAATTCCAGAGTGGCCATTCTATAAAGGGTCTTTGATATGGGGGTTGAACCTGGAATTAAATCAATGGAAAACTCAATTTCTCATTCCGGAGGATGTCCAGGAAAATCCTCTAGAAACACGTCAACATATTCTTGCACAATAGGTATGTACTCTATTGGAACATTGTTTTCCTCACCCATAGTTATTTCATTGTCTTCCTCCCCTATAATTGAATTCAGTAGAGCTACTGTGGGTGGATCTAGATAAGAATCATGTGGTGATGTTTCTGCTCTAAAGATAAGGTACTTCTTATCATCATAAAAAATTGTAACCTTCTTCTTATTATAATAAATTTTCACATCATAGTCTGAAATCCAATTTATTCCTAGTATTATATCAAATTCAATCATGGGTATGACGATGAGATCAGTAGATAAAGAACATTTATATGCCCTAATGGGAACTGATTCACAAAACTTTATTGTGATGATACTTCCCTTAGGTGTTTTGACTGACAACTCCCTTGTTAATACAAATTGAAAATATCTAATTTTATTAACACATTGGGAAGACATTAAACAATGCGATGATCCAGAATCAAATAAAGCATTGGCTAAACTTGAGGAAACCATTAAATTACCTTCCACTACGTCTTTCGGAGCTTCAACCTCAGCAGTAGTGATCTCATAAACATGGACTTGATCCCTTGTACTTTTTTGAGTTAATTTTCATTGATTATTAGGAAATTCATTTTCATAATGTTCTATCTCCCTGCAATTGTAGCATTGAACATTTGTAACTTCTTTCTTCCCCTTACAATCATGAGCTTAGTTGCCTTTTTCACTACACTTGTAACACACTCCCATTCCTTTCAGGCAAGTACCAGGGTGTTTCTTCCCACATTTACCGCAGGATGAATATTCAACTTTTCCCTTCTTCCCCTTATTTCCATTTCTAGAGTTTTCAGCAGATCTCTTTTTGTCTTTCTTTGCTTTAAATTCGTATGACTTAGAGAATTACTTTTCTATATTGATAGCGCATGAGACTATATCTTCGTACAATGAGAAGGATTATGAGACTAATGATCAACGGATAAATGGTTTTAACCCATTAAAGAAAAGAATAATATTACTCCTTGGGTTACATATGTAATCTACTACATGCCTTGCTAACCTTGTAAAGTTAGCCTCATACTTTGTGACATTCTCATCCTCCTTTTTCCTCAAACTCAGAAATTGTCTTTCCATATCCACTCAATGGTCATGAGGAAAGTATTTTTCTAAGAAAATATCTATAAACTCCCTCCATTCCAGGTTTGATACTTATTCATCTTCCTTTGTGTTTTGGATTAAGGACCACCATTGATCTACATCTCCCATGAGTCGACAAACTGCCATGACAACTTTTTCCCTTTTTCTACTCCCCAAAGAAAGAAATATTTTCTCTAAGGAATTTATCCATTGATCATCTACTAATGTATTTTTACTCCCATTAAATTTTGGTGGTTGTTGCCTCATGAAGCGGTCTAACATTGATCCTCCATGTTTTGGATTAGGGTACTTTATATGGGTAATGTTATTATTCAAAACCTGAGTGAGTAGTCCCAGTATGGTGATAAGTTGATCAGCACCAGTTTCTTCACCAGCACCACTATAATTATCTTGAGTAGGAGGGATATACATACAAGGATTACGTGAGTTGATACGGTTTCCATTCTTTCCACTAGGTGCCATTTCTAAATAATGGCATGCACTAGATTAGTTTATGAATCACAATACATAATTCCAAACTTGTAAAACACTTAACATAAATTAAACAGTTTATGGATATAATCCATAATCATAAAAAAATTCTTTGAGGAAGTATATACTCATAAACCCTTCATAATGGGTTTTAAAGAAAATGAGAATTATCTTAAGAATATCCCCCGGGAGTGTCGTATCCAAGAGTGCAGCAAGGCCCGTTGTCGTGCACCAGTTCCCATTCAAGTCTAGATCAAAGATATGTTTTTTGAGTTTTACCCCTAGGTACATCTATTCCAGATCTGTCTCTACATGCTCGTATCTAGATGGGGATGTATTGCTTGGAAAACTCAAAAAATCTCAACAGTACCAAAATTCAATGAAGTTCTTCTATACTAATCCTCAAAGTCTATCTAAGGGTAATGTTCTCTAATCATAGTTTTTCTAAATCTTGCTTCCAAAGATTGTACTAAACTTCATATTATACCAACTGTAATGTGCCGACCCTAGTTACCAAGATTTGGTGCATTGTTAAATAACATTGGCATGATCACAAGGGATAAAATCTTGAAAGACCAATCAATTTAATATCCTTGGAAGTACTAGATACATTCATAAGTTTTATATTACATCATGAAATAAAAACATCAACAACATTTTGTCCCCTTTTTAACACACTTATATCCTTAGCATATCCCTGTAGGTCAACCATAAAATACTTCTTCACATCCTGGGAAAAATAAAATATAGAAAGGGGTGAGCTTAGATGCTCCGTAAGGATAACAATATTGTGGAAACTTTTATAAATAATCATAAACATTTAAGACATTGTAGAAGACTAAAACAAAAGACTTTTAAACATAAACTTCAGCATAATATGGAAAGGATAAAATAAAATAATTCCATTTACTTATTCACATAGATATTCTACTAGTCGAATAATCACATGAAATATCAATAGCCACTTTCCTAATTATAGAATGCATAATGCCATACTTCATAACCACATAGTTAAGGCCTTGTTCCAAGACTACAAATAAGATTTTTTTCAAGGCCTTGTTCTGTGAAACTAGTTTGTCTCATGAGACCAACCGATGCATCGAGGAGCTATAGCGGGCTCCACTGATCACTTACTAAGTCCAATGCATTCTTCATAGGTAAAGGTTTAAACATAACATAAACATTCGTATTAAAACTAGCATATGAAATGTCAATACTTTATCCATAAACCATGAATGGTATAAAAATAACACATCCAAAGTCAAAAATATCACAAAACCTTCAAAAAAATATCTAAGTTTTGTATCATAATAAATTAACTTCAAATAAGCCTAAAATCCATCAAAGGATGTTGACATAGATTAAATCAATATTTTTTTAGAGAAATATATATTTCTATTTTTAAATCATTTAAAAGTTATATAATTATAAAATAAAACATTTATTTTGAAAATATTCTTATAATTTTTTATGGGAAGCTTTGATGATGTTATAGTGGAAAAAAATAGTTGTACCCTCCATATAAGTTAAAAGAAGACGTTCTTACCTTAATTTTTTCAAAAAGGTCATAAAGTAGCTTGTTTGGAAAATGATGGAAAGATTCCTTTAAAAATATATATGGTCAAATAAGGGTATAAATGACTTTAACCCATAGTCTAGTAAATAGTAAAAATGTTTTGAATTACATTTTTATGAAAACATGGATGTGGATAATAAAGAGGTCCCAGTAGATAATTACATATTAATAACCTCAGATAAGTAAAGAGATTGTAGAATTAACCCTTACCTTGTACTTTTCCATAGTCTATGGTATGTTAAAATCCTATATAATAGTTAAAACATTGTTATTAAATTATAAAAGAATCATATGCATAAAAATTATATCATATATGATCTTATAATATTGCATTGTTAATAATATTTTAGTATTATCATCGTTTCTGGTGCTAACTGATTCGTTTTCCTTTATATGATTGGTTGATTAAGTCATTTTTATTATGGATATAATGTATTTGATTCATATACATAATGATATTATGTTCATAAACATTATTTTTAATCATAAAAGGAAAATTATTCTTGGATGATTATGATGGGGAATGAATCTCATCGCGTTCATGGAGACGGTAATCTGTACGTATGCACAAGCAACAATATCATTATATTAATGGTGAAATAGTATGTAATTGGATGTTATATAAAATATAAAGAATAATTAACATGTTATATTTATTATTTACATCAGTTATATTCATTCTTATATCCATCCAAAATAATGAAGTGTTTGAATAACAAACTACACCACGACATGGAGACGGTAAGTCGTACGTACCCACGTATGGTGACTTTGTCATTTATAGGATGGATAGAATAACGAATATGGATTTACATGTTTATAATAACATCACAGTATATAGAAGATACTGAATTTATTATTTTAGAATTGAAACAACAAATAAAGAGGAAGTGGAAGAAGAAAATAACTTGAAAGAGGTGTTGAAATATTTACTTCTTCTTCGGGTTCTTCCTTTTGATTTGATCAAAATGGATCCATAGGTTGGCTTTATGACCAAAGGAAGACCTCTAGGATAAAGGTAGGGAAGTTGGGAGTATATTTGGTCTGGGATCGGCCGATCCAAATGGCTTTGGAGGTGTGAGATTAAGAGAATGGGAAGTACCTTTTTATAAGAGAGGTGAGGGTCACTTTAGGAAAATCTTGAAATATTATTTTATAATAAAATAATTTTCGATTTATAATTGCTCTAAAAAGATTTATTTATAGGATAAGGTTGGTTGGGTCTAAAACCTCTCAACAAATAGATTTTAGATAGGTTATGTCACCAAATTAACCTTATCTTTTGGATTTAACTCTTAGTTTAGTAGTTTGTCATTTATCATGTCTCTTTGTATTTTTATATTATATGGTTAAAAAAAATACTATAACAAGTCAATAGAAACCTAAGTGGTTCATTATTAATATATATGACCTTATCTAAGTCCTTTGGCTAAACATTATATTTTTAAGAATATTATATCAATTAATAATATTGTATTTGTTTTAAGAACTTAATTATGTCAAGTTTGACACTATTTAGTATTTGGTTTCTGTGAAAATCATAACAACATGATTACTTCAAAATAAATTATTTAATAGACCCTAACATGTCATATTAACCAATAAAATTAGTTTAATTCATCAAATGTCTCAAATTATATTTATTTGAATATTTATAATATCAATTATTTTTATCTTTCATTAATAAGGTAATTACAGCATCATCATTTTGTAATAAATAAATTAAATTATTTAATGTCAAAAAATTGTAAGGAAATATTTTTACCTTTATAATAAATATTTATAATCTAATTTATATCATGTGTAACTCTATATTAAAATGGTTTAGTTATTAAACTTTGAATTTAACTCTTTTAACTCTTCTTTAAATAAAAAAATAATAAATGTCCTAATCTAATCCAGGTGGACCAAAAAGGGTCATATTTCATTCCTAAGGTTGTTTTTGGTAGAATTATACTTATCCAATATAATTATGACATGTTTTATGGTAATTATGATATCATTTTTACCCTTAATTACCCTATTTACTTTTAATCATGGTAAATAAAAGTAAAAAGTTATTATTTACCAAAAATTATTTTCTTCTTATTGAACAACTTTTTACTTACTAATGTCAACCGTGTCTCTCAGAATTTTTAAATTCAACTCACAAAAGCAGTAAAATAAAGTTTTATACAAATTTTAAAATACTCATAGGAGGTGGGTAAAAAAGGTAAAAAGTTCAATAAAATTTTTATATATCTAAACTTATTATAAAATGACTCCAATTAATTACATTGAAATTATATAGGTATTATGTATCTATTTTGACATAAAATAAATTTAATTAAAATAAAAAAATTATTTAAAGAAAAAGTTGGATTTAAACAATAACTCAGTGTTTTTTATTATTCCTCAAAAATTGAAAGTATTCAGAAAAATACCAAAACTTCACACTAAGATAACTTTGATATTCCGAATTAAAAAATGAAGTCCATTTTGAAAAATAAAATTAATAAAATTTCAAAAAGTGGGTATTACTATTCATAATAGAAAGTTTAATTGGTCACGGTGTGTTGGAATCTAGAAGTTGCGTACAATAAAAGTTGTTGCATTATTCAAAGGGAAACGTACCATGGAATATTGGGGTGTTACACACAACCCAAGTCTAAGATTTCATATTTCATTTCCAAATGTAGGATACTACTCATCAATTTTCTTCCATTTTGGACAATCAGCTGGATGTCGTATTTTTGTGTCACATTTGCACTCATTAGCATGCCATCTTACCCTTTTTACATCATGTGAATTAGCAAATAAACGTTTCAAAAGATGAATTATATGAAGATACAAAAATATGTTGGCAGGGATCTTTGTAATATCTACATCAGCTAGTGATTTTTCGTTCTACTTATACAGTGATGTCCCGCATTTATGACACTATAACAAAAATTCATATTCCTTCCTATATTTCATACAGTCATTTGGATAGGCATGTATTTTCTTGTATTCAAATCCAATTGGACATAATATATTCTTGGCATTAAAATGTGAATCTAGAAGATTGTTTTCTTTTGGAAGAATGTCTTTCAACAATTGAAGTATCTCTGTAAAGTACTGTCACTCCATATAGGTTTTTCCTTCAGGTTAATCAATCTTAACATCACCAAAAAAAACTATAAAATCTGTACAACCAAGATATAATGGTTTTTTAGCAACACCATATAGACACGCAACTGTCAGTTCCATCCAAATTTGTTCCGATTCAATATCACGAATCATTTCTTCAATTCCATCGGAGTTACTATCTTGAAAATAATCATCATAAGTAGATATGATATTCTATCCCATTTCACCATGCCAAATCCAAGGTCTATAACTCGTATTAAAACCATGAAAAATCAGATGATCTTTGATGTCACTACTTTTCAGCTTCTTCATATTCAAACATTTCAGTCATGGAAAGAAAAACATGTCACTGCTTGGAACATTTTGTTTAGCATATTCCAAAAAAGAATCAACACCTACCTCATATTCATTACTCATTTGATATGCTATAATCTAAATTCAACTCATTATTACCTATAAAAAATATCAAAATTATACATCTTGTTAAGATAATCCAAATTTATATTTATATGAAAAATATCATAAATTGGAAGTAAATTTTTTTTTTGAAATATAAAACAAATCTAGGCATATTTGAAAAATATATTCATTAAATTGATTTTAAAAAGAAAATATAGTAAGATATAACAGTTTTAAATTCATCTTGGATCCTTTATTCTTAAGGTACATAAAGAATACATCCCGGTGCAACTGGATACCAAATTCACCCTTTCGTAAACAAGAAATATAAAGAATAAATATTAAAATATGTATACATTCACTACAGAAAATTACACCTATCCCAATGATTTGAAACCATTTGGATAGCCCCTGAAACCATTGGGATAGAATATCTCGATGGTTTCACACACCGTTGTCACGATGGTCGTTGCAATAGCCATATACCAACGGTTCTACAGGAACCGTTGTTATAGACTGTCTGAAGTTAATATATGCCAATGGTTTCAATGAAACCGTTGGGATATATATATACCAAGGGGGTTTCCAAGGGAATAGGGGTTGTTCAGGGGGTTATTGAGGTCTTCCAAGGGGGTAGTGGTTTTCCAAGGGGGTAGGGGGTTGTCCTGGGTGTCCAAGGGGGTAAGGGACTGTCCAGGGGGTGGGGGTTATCCAAGGGGGTAGGGGATGTAAAATGGGGTAGGGGAGGTCCAGGGTGTCCAACGGGGTAGGGGTGTCTAGGGTTAGGGTATGTCTAGGGGTGGGGGTGCCCATGGGGGTGGGGGTGTCCAGGGAGTGGGGGAGTGGTGTCTAGGGGGTGAGGGGTTGTCCATGTCCCTACCCCAATGGACACTTCCCCTCTGGTCACACCGTGGACACCACCACACCCCCTGGATTTCCCCTACCCCCTTGGACAACCCACTAACCCCACTGGACACCACCCCCACCCCCTGGACAACCCCCACCCCCTGAACACCCCCACCCCGAGAAACCCCTTCCCCCTGGACAGCCCCCTCACCCCCGTGACACCACCCCCACCCCCTAGACAACCCTACCCCCTTGGAAATCCACCTCACCCCCCATGGACACCACCCCCACCCCCTTGGACACCCCCCTAGACAGCACCATCCCCTTAGACACCCCCACCCCGAGATAGCCCCCCCCCCACTCCCACCACTCTGGACAACCCCCACCCCCTAGACACCCCCACCCCCTTGGACAGCCCACTCACCCCCCCAGACACCACCCCCACTAGACACCCCCCCATAGACAACACCTCCACCCCTACCCCCTTGGACCCCCCAGCCCACCACCACCACCCCTTGGACACCCCCCATTCCCTCGGGAAATCCCCCTCACCCCCTGGACACCCCCCACCACTTGGACACCCCCACCCCCTTGGAAAGCCCCATCACCCCCTAGACCCCACACCCTACCCCCTTGGACACCCCCTGGACTCCACCACCCCCTGAGATATCCCCCCACCCCCTAGACAGGCTCCCAACCCCTCTGGACACCCCCCCCCCCGGACACCCCCACCCCCTAGACACCCCCTTCCCCCTTGGACAGCACACTCACCCCCCTGGACACCCACCACCCCCTGGACTCCCCAACCCCCCCAGGACAACCCCCTAACCCCCTATACACCACTCCCCCAACCCCTAGACACCCCTACCCCCTTGGAAAGCCCCCTCACCCCACCCCGGGACACCACCCCCACCCCCTTGGACATCCCTTGGACACCACCCCCCCCCCCCCCCCCCATGGACACCCCCCCTCCCCTTGGACACCCACACCCCCTAGACACACCTACCCCCTTAGATAGCCCACTCACCCCCATGGAAAACCCCACCCCCTGGAAACCCCAACGCCCTTGGATATCCCCCGCCCAATAAATACCCCCAACCCCCTGGACACCCCCCTCCACCCACCCCTGGATACCCCATACCCCCTTGGACATCCCAGTCACCCCCCTGGACCCCCCCCCCCCCCAGACAACCCTACACCCTTGCACAACCTCCTCACCCTCTTGGACACCCCCCCCCCCCCCCGTGACACCCCCCACCCCCTCGGACAGCCCCACACCCCCCTCGACACCACCCCTAACCCCCTTGGACACCCCCTGAACACCCTCACCCCTTGGACAGCACCCCCACCCCCTTAGACACCCCCACCCCCTTGAAACCCCTCTGTACATACACACACACATGATTAAACACACAAAAATCGTAAACTTTCATGATAGGACTTCCATGGTTTATTTTACTAGAAAATAATTTATCGTGGTAGAAAAGAACATTGTGACACTTACCATTATAGCAACAGAAAAGATAGAAAAATAACAACTCAAAAAAAAGTTTAGGGCATCGCAAAAAATAAAAAATGAAACCGAGAAGTGTGAGGCATACTTGAGTGTTGCGAATCAACTTAATATATCTAGTGATAATAAATACGGTGAATGACGTTGAGTTGGATGACACATCACTCTATGGGTGTCTTCATTTGGGATCTTGGATTCCCCTATCCCTCTTAGGATTTCTCTCCTTCCTTGGGGGTGCCTGTCCTTTCCCATCCTTCCCTCCGACATCGTTTCTCCCACCTCCCCCTCGTCAGTTCCACCTAGATTTTCCTTCGGGAACCCATTTTCCTCTATGTCGGGGGCTCGATTGAGCATCGTGTTTCTTCTCATTATCCATTCTTCCCCTGTTTCACTTCCTTATTCCTCATTCCTACTCCATCTGGGTGCCCCCTCAAAGGTTATAGAAATCTTCTATTTTGGTCATGCTTATTGTGTATGCTATGGAGATGGATCTCTGGTTCCCTTTGTATCGACATCAACTTCTTTAAGGAGGCATTTAAGGCCCAATGAAGGTTGTTAGCTGGAGAACCCCTCAGCTGCTCAATCTTCTCTGACCTCATGTTCTTATACGCCTCTCCCAGTCAGATCTCGCATAGTAGTAACAAAGAGGTTTTGGGAACTATGATTTAGTGGATGATGGATTTCAAGGCGCTGTCGGAGTTGAGTTGCTTTAATTTTGTTGGCCCTATTTTTTAGCTTCATCGATGTTGTCTTTGTGAAGAGTTGTTGGATGACTTATTCATTACTTTGGATTCTCGTTCCTCTACTCCTCTCCAAGGTGGATCTGGGGCAGGGGTAACATTAATGCTTTGGGATATTTGTTTAGGTGGTTGTTGTTTTAGGAAGAACGAATTCGACTTCGGCATCATTCTGTTTTGACATCATCAACATCAATGGATGTTATTGGTACACTAGACTTGTTTGATGCTTCTCACTATTTTCTTCATGAATGTTCTGTGGTTTATTCTATGTGTGTTTGTCCAGTTTGTTTCTGGTTCTGTGAGATGTCGTTTTTCTCTTTGGTTTGGGTGATGTTCGTTGCAGACTATGGTGGAGGCCATAGGTGGTCTACAATGGCGGGGGACTGATTTTGGTGGCATTTTATCAGTTTGGATCCTCTGTAATGGTTTTCTGGTTTACAGTTGATGAAGCTGGTGAAAGATTTTTTCAGTAATGATGTTTGAAGATACAGTGGTGAGGGTGTATGGTTTCTTGCTGGTGATGTCTGATGAACGTGGTGTTGGTGACAAAGAGGTGGTTCGCTATCGAGGGGCGGTTCGAGGAGGCTCGTTGATCAAGGATCCATGTCCAGGCGTCCCAGCAGGCGTTGATTATGAATAATTAATTTTGAATCATTGGGGTTTTCATCTGAAGTTTTTTGAATTTGACGTTTTGATAATTTCGTGTATGGCCTTGTTCCCGCTCATCCATAAAGAGGTGTTAGAAAATCAAATAAAAATATAATTTTTAGGTTTAGAATGATGTTGGGAAAATGAGGCTCGAGGGAACAACTTCGAATAATCGTTTCTAGGTTTTTCACGCGAGAGAGAGGGGTCGCAGGGCACCTGATCGAAGAAAACAGAATGACTAAATATGGGATGTGATAAATCATTTACGAGCTTTATCACGTCGGTTATTTAATAACCGGCGTGATAAACTATTTTTTTAGGTTTATAAAGTCAGTTATTTAATAACTGACGTAGAAAATTATTTATCACATAGGTAATTTTATAACTGATCTTATAAATGGAGCTTTATCACATCAGTAATTTTATAACCGACAAGATAAACCATTTTTTTATGTTTATAACGTCGGTAATTTAATAACTGACATAGAAAATTATTTATCACTTCGGTTATTTTATAACCAACCTGATAAATCTAATCTCATTATTTTTTACATCGTTTATTTTATAACTGGCGTAAAAAATTGATTCTCATTAATTTATCACATCGTTTATAAAATAACTGATGTGATAAATCGATTTTTATATCTTTACACATCGGTTATATAGAACCGACGTGAAAAATGATTTCATATTAAATGTTTTTTCCACCAGTGTATATGTAAGCATCCCTCAAACTAACATCGTTCAGAGAAGGAGTTCTATTGTTAAGTAAATTATATCCATAATAAATAAATTTATGGAATTGTGGTTAACACCCTTTAGTTAAATGAAGGAAATATAGACTATTCAAAGAGGAAGTGCATTGGAAGAAAAATCATGCCCCATAACATAGGAAGATTTGGGAGAAATGTAATGTTACAATAGTTATTTAGTAGAATATAATATTACATGATTCATAAAAATAAATATTGTGTATTGAACAATTTTAATAATGTTCTGGATCAAGCATAAGATATGTCAATGGGAAATGACATAGATGAAAAAAAAATGTTTTAGGAGTTTTAGAAAAATCACTTAGGAAATAAGAAATATCCTTGGACTATTGAAATAATTTTAAAATAAATATTTTATAATAATAATTAAGTGAGAATTTATATTTTAAACATGAAAACATATATATTAAGTTTCGTATAAATTAAAGAAATTGTTGAAATATGCATTTATACAGAATTTTTTTAAAGGATATTATTTTTACACTTTATAGAAAATGATGCATATGGAAAATGATAAAAATTTATTTAAAATTTTTTTATGAAATTAAAATTATATTAAAATTACATTTATTTATTATTGATTCTTAGATATAGAAATTTGTAAAAGCATCCGGTGAATATGAATGCGGAAAAAGTGTGGTTCCTGATAGAGAAGAGATGGAGTCTGTCTCAATCACAAGAAAAGTTTTTCATAAAATATGAGTCTAGGGGAAATAAAATTTTGGGAGGACATTTAAAACCCCGGGAATATTGAAATAAAATAGTTAAGGTTTTCAAAAATAATTTAAATTCCCTATGTGCATTATCATTTTGTAGAAATCTTAATTTAAATATAATATTGGAAACAAAACTCTAATGATTTGAGTAACATTCTAATCAAACCTCCTTTGAAGAGAGGGATCGAAATTAAACATAAAATACCATGAATAAAATTTAATTCTTGATTTAAAATCTCAAATGTTAGACTATACCCAATATAAAATAACATGGTCTACAAAATCATGCATGTCTCATGGATTTGGAAATGAAAAAAGGAAACCAATACGTTGATTTCTGACTTCCACTCAAGCACTCAAATATAATTTATAAAAAATATGAATATCTTAATATAATATTTAAAGATATTTTTAATATCCATAAACATTTATAAAATTAATTTATAACTAGTCTTTACAAGTATAATAGTTAGTTATTAACTACTTTAAAAATCGAGTGTGAGTAATCCTTAGTGTTTTGAACTAGTTTTTCAATAGAGGAGTTGTTCTTAATTTGTATCCAAAATATCATCTTTCCCATATCAATAAAATTACTATAAGTGATTATTTATAATTTTATAATTTTATTTAGTAGAATTTTTTGTTATGATTCTTGTAGATGAAATTGGTGACAAGCATGTTTTGGAGATATTTAAAAAAATATGTATCTTAATTAAGGATTTTAATATCAATGTTACAATTCAAAAACAAAAATAATATAATTATTTACATATTTGTATCATATATGAGTATTAATTAAGTTATCATAGTCATCAATGACATTATTCTATATCATTCTTTTAAGTAGGTACTTAGAACCACCCAAACACGAGCATACCATAATTAATGGATGATTATGATTATAAAAGTGGTTTATTTTGGGAATAATATACTTATTAAAGGGAAATGATATTTTTTAGATAATTTTATGTTTTTGAATCGTATTTGAATTTTTTTAATTAATAATAATGAAACTAGATGAAAATTATATATGTTACTTCAAAGAGGTGGTAGTTTGTAAAATACATAGTTAATGTTTTCCTTTCTGAAATAATGAGACAAAAAAAATTGGAGTAAAAATAATTTTAAGTTTTTATATATGTCACATTTATTCTTCAATTACACCCTTATAAATAATGAAGAGAGGGGTGGTGAAAAATATAAGTTGCCGCTGCATGGTGGGAGTAGTCTGTACAACACATGAATGATCGTTTCCTTTTTCATAATAGAATGGGTGAAAGGATGTAAATATTTATTCCATTAGAATAATAAAATTAATTATAAAACATAATAATAATTTCATTACATTTTAATTATAAAATTATATTTTTTTACAAAATAAAAATATATATAAAGAAGTTAGGAAAAAACTACTCATGTTGCGGACTAAGGTTTTCCCTTAGAAGACTCATTTAAAGGGAGGTCGTAAGTGAAACTCTTGTGACCAAAGACTCAAGTAAAATGAATGGGATTATTTGGAATTTAAATTTTGTATAATTTTATTATAAAACATAATTTCTATGGTGGGATTGAATGGGTGGTGAAAGGACCCTTTTATAAGTGGTGGGAATGGATTTTTATAAATAATTAAACGTAATATAATGATGTCACATGTTTCACATGTCATTAATACTTTAAATTGATAATAATTGAGTATGTGATGTCATGTGTTCTATAATCACTCAATAATTCATTTTAAATCTTTTTCTAATAATGTTTTAAAGTTATTTAAAGCTTATAATTTTCATTCTTACCATTTTGTTTTACTATGTTAACTAGTATTCATCTAGGTAAATAGTTTTTTATGCCTAAAAATAAAATTAAACTTATAAAATAATATAAAAAATTATTCCAAATATAAAATCCATTTTATCTGATAAAATTTATATGTTTTATAGAACTGTAATTCATGATTTGAGCATGTAACATGTAAAAACAAATTTTTTGAAAAAGTAAATTTTTAAGAAAAAACATTATGTGTATGATACAATTATCATTGCATTTTATTTTGATTATATAAATTGGATTATTATAAAATAAATTGAATTTATGTTCCTTTAAAACAAATCCAAAAACAAATTTTACAAAAATAATATTTAATTAAAATAAAAGACCAAAAATAGTTTGTATTGGAAAATATATTTAAGTCTTTAAAATGTTAACCATAGTTCTCCTAAATGAAATATATTATTTTTAAAAGGATTAGTTTTACTTCTTAAATAAAAATTTTACTAATTAAAATTATTTATAAGATTTTATACCATTCTTATAAATTCTTAAAATTTATGGTTTTAGTAGAAGATAACATTTTTCACTATTAAACTAAAATTTAAATATTTAAGAAAAAACCTAAAAATTCACCCCAAAGGTAATATTCACAAGATTAAAATTAAATTAGTTTCAATTCATAAAATTAAAATTCCAAAATTTATAAATTAATATTTTAAACATATATAATGAAAAACAATTTTTATACAAAAGTTAACATTCTCTTTCTTTAAAATTCAAAAAAAGTAAAATTTGTAAGATACAAGTGATAAATAAATTATTTCCATGATAATTACGTAAATATATCACCCTAATTTTGAGTTATATATCCCATCAATATCCTCATGTAATATCTAATCAAAAAAGTAAGCTTTGGTGGCACTCGAATTTGGTGATTCCACTAGAATAGATCTCAAGGCAATTTACATGAGCTTGAATTTATCTTGTATACAATTTCACTCAAATCATAATTTTTTTTAGTTTGAAATGGTCTTGGTCTAAGGAAAATACAAGTAGGAGACATATATTCCAATATTAGATGAATTATATTCCTAATGGAGACTCCCATAAATAAATTGTATTTATTTCCTTTTTCTTCATAAGTTCCATATTATAGTTACTTACTTTTATACCAACAAATATAACGACTATATTACATCGGTAAAATTTAATTTTAAAATATCATTGTTTAATTTTAGTCCGGTATTTCAGGTGAAGAACTCTATTTAACACATTTTGTTTTAATGGAATTTAACTTTAATTTAAATTATATGGGTGTTACAATAAGGTACTCTACTGAGTACTAGTAATAATACTTCTTCTAGGTATTTATTATTCTTTTTTGTATTTGTAAATAGTTACCCATATGGGAAAAAATTCCCTCAGTCAACATATATTCCTTTGATGACTAAAAGTTCCACACTTTGTGTTTAGAGAGGGAAAATATCCTTATTTCATTTTTGTTCTTAGGGTGTCTTAATGGTTATTTTTATACTCACCCATGTACAGGTTTTATTCCCAAAAATGTTTGTGTTTTTGTAGATATAAAACAGTTTAGTTATTGTTTGGGTGGATGTGGAGATGTTTCAATTCATTGGGAGCTAATTCTTGGGGGATGTTAGTGGTTCTTGATCGTAATGTTTTGTGTGGTGATATCTCATCAATATTTCTTGTATAAATAAGTGAATTCACATTTAATATATCGATTTCATAGGATGTCATTGTCATGTGTACATTTAATATATCATGGTTTTCTCATGGGGTGTTGTATTGTATAACTATTTTCTCATTCATGAAATTATGTTATAGTTCAAAAAATTGTTTATCTATTACTGATGGTTGATGGATATATCTCATGTTTTTTAGTTACATATCTATTATAGTTTTATATAGTCTAAGGACTCACATGTGTGTTTATACATTAATTTTCCTAGACACTAGCCTCATCTTATTATTGGAAGGCTTGGGTGGCACTCTCGACTAGCTGCTAGGCCGAGTGGGGTTCTATTCTGTCAGGTCATGTAAAAAATTATAACCTCACACATTATATCTACCTTTGGGATAAGGTCTATATTTTATTGAATTTTTAGTTCACCTAATTGTTTCTAAAAAATTATCTATTTAGATAGGCCGGAATTCCAATCATATCACATTAGATTCCTAGATAGTTAGTTTGATAACTCTTGGTCAAAATTCATCATATAAATTTTTATAAATTCGTTCTGTTGGTTTTCTAATTCTTAGGGTTATCTAGATAAATTAAACCTCAAGTATATAGTGGAACACATTTCATAAATCATAGTGTTATCCATATCCTATATTTATTTCATAATATAACCCTTGGGAACCCATCCTTAACATGAATCTACCCATTTGGATGATTGATATGCTAACATGTGTACACTTTGGAAGGAAACATACATTTTTTATTTTAGTGGTTTTATTAATTATTAAAATTTCCATATTTATGTCATGAAATCAATTAATATCTTTAAATATCTAAATATATATATTCTTCCAAAAGCATTTATTTGAATCCTATACTTTCAACCAAATTGATATCTTCCAAACATATTAATGTATAATAATTTATGCAATTAATGATTTTAATTTCATATCCAAAAATAAAAAAAGATTCTATTTACACGTATCCAAATGCATCTCATATATAAGGTACATGAAACCCTTTCATGTAAACATTTAGAATCATGTGAAACCAGGAATCTATCTAATAGAGAGTATTGTCTAATAGGAAGTCAACCTCCACTTTTCATGAATAGATCATAATATCTTTGACCAAGGATAAATCTAAATCAAAGTCCCACTATCTATAGATTAATACTCAAGTAATACCTTAATTCCAGTATAATACTAACACCTAATATGTATAAATCATTATCAACAATTATTATAGAATTTATAGCGACATAAAAAAGACATAGTATTAGTTGAAAGAAACTAAATCTTAGGAATTACTTATCATGTAATTCATCATATGCATGGTATGATATTTATAAGAAAAAATTAAAATGGTTAGTGATGGTCAATAAACCTACATTAATGTTTGCAATTTTTTTTAGTAAATACAGTTATGAAACCACCGCTATATTCAATTTATAAAAAAAATAGAATGTTTTTTTATTTAGACCCTTGTGGTTACACGTCCATGCCACTAAAATCATGAACTCTCCACATGTTCTCACTTTGGAACCATGTTCACACACTTCTTGAGATCCGCCAATAATTTCAGTGTCTCTCATGTGACAAGAATTAAACCAAAGAGGCACACATACAAACACCCGCATATTTCCTGCTCATGAATCTAACCAGTGGCTGATGAGAAGATGTAAAAGATCCAAACCAACCATACTGAAATCATATTATCTAATTTATATCAATATATATATTTATATATATATATCATTATTTAAATATGTATAATTAAATTTAAATAAATATCTAAACATTTACATTAATTGTATACTTAAGTGTATTGCATTTATATATATAGTAATATGGCCACACACACACATATAATTTATTTATATATTCACATATATATATTTATATGGTGTAATGATTAATTTAAATACATTTATTTAAATATATTGAAATAGTTTTCCCCTAAATCTATATATATATATATATATGTGATGAATATTTGGAAATATTGTAGTGTACGATGTCAATATGTTGTATAGTAAAATATATTGAAACGTATGCTTGTGAAACTGATTTTTTTGGCATATTTCATTGCATAATATAAAGATATCATATGGAACTACCTTTTCATACTGTATTGCATGGATTTGAAACATTAAATATTAATTTTCAAATCATACTGCATTGGATATCATTAATATAATTTTTTATGTGATGAAACAGTGGGATATTTCATGGTGGAAGGGTTACAACTAATGTAACCACATGAATTTACTCACAAAGTAAGTGTTAATTTATGTTCACTCAGGAGTTTCTCAAAAGGCTACAAAATGAGACATTTACTATGAGATAGAATTAACCAAACTCAACCAATCCTTGGTCAGTTCTCTCTATTTGTAATATCTCTTATTCTCCTGACTCATTATCTTGAGATACTATCACATCATGAGTGAGAGAATGGTATTATCCATTTGATTATGATTCAATACATCCCATGTATACACCATGGAGGGATGTATTTTGGCAGTCTCTTGGGGATCATTATCAATCATGATAATGATAGATGTAGCAACTTTCATCTTTAAAATGTACACATGAGTAGTTTCTTCATTTTATTTGAAGGATGGTTTTAGGTATTCTTGAAAGGTGATCTTTGGAATGGGTTTCTTAGTACTTACACCATGTTTATTGAGAATTGTTTTAATCTTTGGTACCTAGAAATGTTATTAAATATTTATCAAGGATTTATAATCTTAAAAAGATGTTAGAAAATGAAAATATTATGTTACTACAAAAAAAAAGAGTAGCATTACATATATATGATACTCTAGTTATATTTAAAAATAATTCCCTATGTGTTCTTAATATTTTTTTCATGGTTATTGTAAGTTGTGATGACAATTCACAAAATTAAATCTCACACATGGAACTAGAGGAGGTGTTTAATGTCTTCCTTGTATATCATAGGCCAGTCTTAGATTAATTATACTAAGGTCATTATAGTAAATTATCATTCTCACACAAGATATTGTAGTAAATGTTTTATCCTCCACATTCCAAAACCATACTTATTTAATATTATTTGTGATAGTTAAATATACCAAGGTTATTTCTATGCATACAATTTTGCAAAAGTTTAATTATGTTTCAAGTTCCACCATCACAAGGCACGATGTCCCTATATAAAAGATATGCTAAGTTAATGGTGTGTGATCTCCCATCCCTAGTTCTAGCTTCTATGATTCATTGTGTGAACTTTTATTATTACATGAAATAATCCAATTTCATAACAGTTATTAATATTCCAAGCAATAGGGCTTATTCCAGTGTAGGAAAGCGAAGTCGCCAAAAAAAACTTAGAAGAAATTTTTTGATTTTAATAAAATTCAATTATGAATTGGATAATATAATTATAAATTAATTATAAAATATATAAAATGTATAATGAGATATATATTTATTTATAAATTTATTTATGAATAAATTAATTATAAATTAAGTATAATTAATTATTAAATGTTTGTAAAACATTTAGTAAATACTTATCCATAAATATTAATTATTAATATTAAAATATCTTTTTCAAATTACATTAAATGGATTATAATTTAAATATAAAATTATAATATATAATTTATAAATGTAATTTGTAAACTCTTGGTAAATTACAAAATAAATCCAAAATATAAAAGAGTTTTTATTAAAAATTATGAATTGTTCAAAATCATTTTTTTGAAATTTTCAAATAAAAAGGCATTATTTGGGAATTTATTTAAATCACATCAAAATGAGTTTTAGTAATTTATTTGATCAAAGTTAAAATAATAATAAAATATGAGATATTTGGATTATGTAAATTTTTACATAAAACAACAAAAATATATTTTTTTATTTCATGTAATTTTATATATTTAAGGTAAATTTCATAAAGTGAACAATATGAAAGAGTTAGTATTTGGAAATAAATAAATAAAAATTATATTCATTTAAATTATGTAATTTTATTAATATATGGATAAATTATAAACTATTAATAATTATCCATACAAAAATAGTAATCTAATGTATAAATATATAATATTTTTATTTTCTTCTCTTATTTGTAATTCATTAACATAATTATTATATTATGGATGGTTAAATTATTTAGTTTAATTTATTTAACTACTTTTAAGTTATCAAACATGAATTTAAAGAGTTAAATGTTGGTATTTTCACACCTTGATGTTCATTGTCCTTATTATTTTATTTATGTATTAGTTATTTTCCTTAGTATTGAATTTCATGTCATGTTTTCTTGAATTTTCAAACATTTAGAGTTTCAGTGTTGGGTGCACAGTTAGGTTCCCTATCGGTACAAACTACTATGAGAGATTATTTTAGTTTTTAAAGGAGTTTTTAGAATGGTTGGAACACTACTAGACTAATTATTTAGCCAAACCCTGTTAGTGTCCATGTGTGTTCAGTGAGGGGTGTACGGTTGGTACATAACTTGGAAAACTGGCTAGCCTACCTAGGAAACTTGTCAAAATGTTTAAAATGTGAAACTATTTCTTTTACCATTTTAATTTTAAGATATAAATAGATATCCCTCCGCTCTAAGCATATGAACCACCTCCAAGAGGTTTTCATAGCGATTCTTCCTCCCCCTCCCCCTTGATTTGGAGCTCCACCCTCATGATTTCATGTGGATTTCTTCTAGGTAAGCCCTATTTTCTCTTCTCTTCATATTATTTTATTGTTTCCTTTTATCCTCTTTTATTGGAATCTTCTTGGTCAAACCCTACATTTGAGTTTTTCCTAAATGTGTTGTGGATTTTGATGTAATTGTGGGAAGAGTTTTTATCTAGGTATTGTTCCACCCATATTCAATGTTTTTGTCACATTTACACATTGTTTCAGGTATGTGGTCCCATGAATTTTTTCCCATGATATTCCATATATATTTTAGGTTTATAAATTTTTTCTTTTAAAAAATATGCTTGTTTCCAAGATTTATATTTTATTTTATATGAATATTAGTATTTATAAGAGTTGAAGGTTTATTTTCATAAGGGGTATCATGAAATTAAATTATTATATGTTTTTATTTAAGTATTAATATTATTACATGTTTTATGAAATGATTATAACGGATTTTATAAGGAATTCAAAGTATTGAAGTGGTGATTTGAATTATTTTACCTTCATGTGATTTGGTTTATAGGTACGGGTTATAGTTTAATTAATGGTTCATTTACTAATGGGTTTTTATATGGTTACTTGGTTTAACTCATATTATCTTCACTTTTGATTCGTGTTTGAGACTTCCTTAGGTTTTTACATAATTTTTGTTCATGTGAACATGTAATAAAATAATTAGATTAACATGGTTTTTTTCCTTACATCAATATATCTATTAAGATGATTATAGATTTTCAAAATTATATTTCAAAAATAATTCCAAATTATATTTATATGGTGTGGTATATAAGACTCATTGGTACCATTAAAAGTATTTCACAAGGTTCTATTAGTACATTAAAATTGATTTATAAATGGATATGACTTAGATAAAGTTTTCCATGGAATTTTGAAAGGAATTCCACATCTATAATAAGAGGCCTAACTGGAATCTTATTTAATTTTTTCTCTGCAAATTATGTTTCACCCTAAGTAAGCCCCACACTACTTTACTATGTGCGAGTTTTAGATTGTGAGATTGTATGGTTGCATTAGAAATTATAGAGGGAATTTTTACTGGTGTGTGTAAGGAGCTTAGATGAGGTAGTTTTATTTTAATTTTTTGGCTCATATTGAAATGTGATTTATGTGTCACATATTATTTTACCTCTCATCGCTATTACTCATGGGGATCCTAATCATCTTAATAAGGTATTGATAAGTGGTTAAAATTTTGTATTGATGAGGTATACTAGATACTCTATGGCATTAAATTCCATGATTTAGTTCCATAGGTGAGGATAGGTTAGAGAATCCATGTGGTTATAGGATAGGATTACATCAAAAGGAAGATAGACAATTCCACCTGAGTATGTCTAAGATTGCCTCCGGAGATGCTTCAGATTTTCCAATAACTACAAATAAATTATATTTTCATTCATGTTGTAAATTGGTTTATTTTTAATTTACATCCATATTATTAGTTTTATAATGATTTATTGTACTTCCTTTTTTATATTATGGTTCTATTTTATTTTATTTCTTGTATTTCATATATTTATCACATTTTAACTGAAACTATTTCCATTCCTAACTTATTATGATGGCTACTTTTTTATTCCATGTTATTCCTATACATGGATACAATTAATTTTTTTTCATAGTTTTATGATCCTTTTTATATATTTTTAAATGTGTGATTTAAAAAAATTTCCAAGTAAATTCTTTTAGTGGGTAATTTAAAAAATGTTCCAAAAACATTTAGGAAAATCTTTTCATTTTTGAGAAAATAAATGTGAATAGTGGTTATGATTTAGTTTTAATCAAATTAAAAAGATTATTTCTTAGTTATTTATTTTTAACCATCATTTATAGTTTTCATAATTAAAGGAAATAAATAGAATATCGAGTGACTACTAAATGGTTTTTTATGCTCACACCCAACTTTTCTCACTTGGTGTAGATATACCCTAGTCTATTTTGTAGGTTTGGGTTATATTATTGTTAACTCATGGATTATGTTTGGGTTATGAGGATATATGGTGTAATTGAAGTCATCATTTGATTATTCCAAGATATTATCCTTCATTTATATTCCATAGTTGTATCAACCCAGTCAGCCTCATATGTTTGTATATGCCTGTATTTATTTTGGAGCTGATTTGGCATATTTATTATATTATGCCTCATTTGGTTAATTAAAATTTTATAATTTCTTGTTTTTATAGGCGTGGGAATCAAATTAATAGATTTTTCTTGATGTGATTCTAGGTGAAAACCCCAAGTTAAATATTTTTATCTTAGAAAAATATTTCTCTTTCAAATATGTCCGATCCTTAGCACTTTTCACCAAACAAAGAGGATCAATAACATGCATTCAACATGTTTTGGGTCAGATTGAGTACCTATATTAGGGGTGTCTTTGGTTGGATCATGAAAAAATATAACTAGAGAACCCTTTAGTATTTGTATTTTTTTATAGACTGGATTTAAGACTATCAAAACATTGGAAATGGGTGTGGGAAGAGTCTAGACAGCTCTTACTCATTTCGAGCCTTGAGTTTCCAGGGGATGTTATATTGTTTGTCAGGAATTTTGATGGTTTGATTATCTATCTATGGTATATTTAGATTTATATTTACATTATTTTTGATTTATTGATTTGGTATGGTTAATTTATTTTATTTTCATGTTTTCAGGTTGAAATTTTATGTTTAATTAAGGGTAAACAGTGGACTCATGTGATTTTTTAAACTTCATGATGCGTATAAAAATATTTCTAGGTTATGATCAGTGGCAGTTATATAATTATAAAATGTTCTAATAAACCATGCATCCAAGTCAAGCATGGTCACTAATTAATTTTTTTTTGTTTTATGTATTTGGGTATTGATTTATTGGGTTTTTGTTGTTGTTTGATAGGGAAATTTGGTTTTAAAAAGAGTCGGTGGATTTTAAAAGGAAGATATTTCCTTTTGAAAATCAATAAGGATAATTTTAAGGTTTATTGGTAATTAATAGTACATTAAAATAAGTTCAAGTGAATTTGGTATTTGAAAAGAGGTGTTTGTTTTTTATAAAGAAGATATAGTTTTCTATAATGATTTTCCAATGAAATTATAAAAACATTAAGAAAATAAGGTGAGGATTTTTGAATATGAAATATAAGTTAAATTTAATATTTTAAAATGAATAATAAGAACTTCAAATTGATTTAAATTTAAAATTTCTATTTTTTGGTAATGAATTTTTAAAGTAATGGGTGTGATTTGATTTTTTGGGGGGTTTAGTTGATATTTTATCACATCAAGGTATGGTTGCATTTTAAATCACTATTGATGGTATTTTTTGTTTTCTATGTTATTTAGAGTAAGAATCTTGAACTGGTCTCAAGAATTCATGGATCTAGATTAAATTTTATCATAGGATCTTGGTTTTTTTTGTTGGAGAAAATTTTATTGGGTCTACTTCCTTCAGTTTTCCCATAGTTTATTCATCAGGAGTGTGATTATTGGGGGGTTTTGTTTTTGTGTTATCAATTTGGACAGGTCTTCTAAGGTTCTTTTTCTTATGTATGTATTGAGAAATATTTTATACTCATTGGGAATAGGAGAGACCTTGGTTGTATGCTTTGAGTAGCTTAGATAATGTTGAACTAGTTGATATTATGCACTGGTTTTTATTTGTTAGGATTATATAGTGATTATCATGATCATTATATTATGTATGTGGTTCTAGGTCACCATCAATAATTATTCAACCCAATTTTCAAACCCATGTTTTTTTAAGGGCATATTAGTGGTTTACGATTTCCCCTTCTTCATTCCTGGTGAGAGAATGTCAGTGGGTGGATTGAGAGTACTTTTCTTGGAATTTGTAGAGATATTCTACGGTCATGTTTTATTTTAGGATGTCGAATGTTATATGATTATTTAGGGGATGAGTATTATTTATGTGGGACCATGGATGTTCCAAAGTAGGATTTTTCATCTTGAGTGATTTTGGTATTAGGTTTGGGTTGTGATTATGTAATTTAGTTGGGTGTATTGCTTTAATGATCCTCCATTCTAGTGGAATTATTAAGTGGTAGGGGATCCTGTGTGGGTCTCTATTCCTTGATAATTTTATGAAATCATCCATTTTTGAGTAATTTATGGGAGATGTAATTGTATGGCGGGTCAAAATTTAGATTCTATTAAGCTTTCTATATCAATATATAGTTGGAATTTTATTTCTGGTTCAGATCACTTCGTGTTGTCTACAACGAATTCAATGAATTTATAGGGGGATAAAATTGTTATAGTAAGGATAATTGTCACACATACAACTCATATTTCTATTATTACTTTTTTATATATTGGTGAGTGTCCTTGTTTTTTAGGTTGGGGTCAAAGTTCCTCAACTTTTTGAAATTTTAAGTTTTAGTGTACAGAATACGACTAGGTACAAGGTTGGTAATAAATGTGTGGAAACAATATTGGAAGCCTATAAATTTTAGTAGATTAATTTTTTATGGTTGAGGCACGTTTTGACTAACTGTGTGAAAAAACTATGTTAAGGCCCATGTAAGTCTTGTGGGGGGTGCACAGTTGGAAAACATCTTGGAAAATTGTGCTAACAAACCAAGAAACCTATCTAAATGTTTGAAAATGTGGTGTCCCTTCCATTATCATTTGACTTTTAATACCCAAATGTGTATTCCTATGCTACCACACATTTTATTCACCTCTAGGATGTGTTCTTGGTAATTAAACATCATCTTTCTCCCCAACATTGATTTGGATCTCTTTCCTCGTGATTTTGAGTGGATTTATTCTAGGTAAGACATCATTCCTCCCCTCGTCTTTTTTTTATTTTTTGCTCACCTCATCTTACCTTTACATATTCTTAGATGAACCCTATAGTGAGTTCCATACCTGATTTACTTTTTATATATTTTTTTAGGGTGTGTGAATTATTTCTTTGAGTATTTTTTTTCTCCTATTTTATAGGGTTTTTTCGCATCATCACATGGTTTGAGGAAGATGTTTTCATTCCTTTTTTTATATGTATTGTGGGCTTGACGTTTTTAAAATGGTTTCCTTTAAAACTTATACATCTTTCCAATATTTAGAGTAGAATATATATATATATATATATATATTATTTAGTAGATTTCATGGTCAAATATCAGAAGGGTTTTTCATGAGCTTAAATTCTTATATGTTTATATTAGAGGATTTAGCATGTTTGATGTTTCATTAAATGTTTCTGAGGAATTTCATAAATAATTGTAGGTACTAATGTGGTGTTTTTGACTTCTATTGTTTCAAGATATTTATTTTAGAGTTTCGGGTTATGGTTTAATTAAATTATCATTTAATTAGGAGTTTTTATAGGCTTTCTTTGGCTAAATCATTTGATTTCCACTTGTGATTCATGTCTAATACTAACTTGTATTGTTTCATGACTTCATTGCATGTGCACATATATTAAAATAATGATTTTAATATGATTTTGTTTTATTTTAGTATGTATAGGTTTCAAAATTATATTGGATTTTCAATAAGTGGTTTCAAAAGGATTTCCAATGATATTTATAAAGTGTAATATAATGGCTTGTTTGATACCCTTTAAAAAATAAATAAGTATCAATTGGTACATTAAAGGATATTTATAAATATAAATGAATTAGAAATGGTTTCCAAATGAATTATAAAATTAATTCCTTATCTTTATCATGATTCGTTGTTCAAACCTACTTTGAATGGTTTTCAGAAATTTTGTTTCATCCAAGCGGAAGCCCCATACATCATTGATATATACGAGTTATATATTTTATGATTGTTTGGTTTCTTCATGTATTATAGAGAGGATTCCCATTGGTGAGATTCTGGAGGTGCGATGAGGTGGTGTGATTGTAATGTGTTGGATCTTATCAAAACATAATTTAGGGGTTATATATTATCTTATCTCCCATTATTATTACTCTTGGGGATCTTTGGTATCTTTGAAAGGAATTTAGAGGCATTTAATATCTGGTCATGATAAGAGTGACTAAATCCTATATGATATTATAGGAAATGGGGGAGTGCCACTATTGATGCTAGTTTATAGAATTATGTAGGTAATTGAATAGGAATTCATTGATATGATGATAATTAATTTAACCCAAATAGGTCTAGGATTGCCTAATGGAATGTTTAGAATTTTCCCAAGACTACCCATGTTTTATTGCTTCCTTCATGTTATACCTTGTATTTTTATGCAATTAACTTTGATCTTATTGTATTTATTATGATGCGTATACTATCTATTTCTATCTTTTGTCTCTAATGTATTTATTAGATTTTATTTCATATTATAATGACCCGGACCCGGCTAGCCACCCGAACAATGCCAATCGGGTCAGGTGTCACTATCTTAGGCGCACCTCCACTGAACGCCAAAGGCTGCCGACTAGAAGCAAGGGTCTGAATAGGTATAGTGAGGAGTCTATACCCTCTCTCAGGAATAAAATGGTACTGGTATGAGTATAATACTAAATGTGCAATGGAAATAAATGACTCAGCAGACTCAAACCAGACCTACAGAGCGGAATCATATCCAAAATCGATAAACTAGTAGAAGCAATATAGAAAAAACAGCAGTGGATAGTAAACAGAAAAACATTCCAGCAATCAACAACAACAACTACTGTAAACAAACGAGGCATCAATCGAAAACAAGTCAAACATATCAATATATAATGGTGCCAATGGCTAACCAATAGTTTCTACATAAAAAGGTAATCATGCTGATAATAAGTAAGAAAACTAAACAAAGTAACTTCAGCAAGTCACGACCTCAAGGTCCATACCAGTCTCCATGCTTACTGCACTAAAGTCCAGCTCCTGATGTAGACCCTTAACCTGCACGCAATTTCTTAAAGTTTACACACATCCCGAAGGGCCCGTGTAGGGTGTAAGACAAGTCTAAGTAGGATACCACCCAAGGGTGAATACCTAATATAAGTGTTTAGGTAGACATGATTATATAAGGAAAGAATTAATCAGTACAATGCCCAAAAGTAAGCACAAACTTCACTGGTACTCAGTAGCCACCAGGAAGTGTCACCTACTTCGGCCAACGCCAGAATCTCTGGTCTGTAGCCCAACACCTCGTGCCACCTGACACCATGTGTCTCAAGTACCAACGTCCCAGAGGCACGCCCAACAATCGTAACCCATCTCGGAATCTCAACCTGCCCATGGCACAACATCTAGAGGAACAGCGATACCTATCCTCAAATAATAACCGGAGGGTCATCGATGTCTACCCTCAAATCACGGTGAGCCTCTGCCCCCAACCTGATCGCCTCAAAGCTTTCTCCTGAAGGCTCCTCACCTTCCACGTGGCTTCCTATGGCAAGCACCCCCAAACCGAAAATACCTAATCGCGTCTACCGGGGGCCTCTACCCAGCGAGTGGTCGTACCACCTCATCTCGGAGTCTATTTGTGTGCACACTACTCAAAAGTACCCAGTGAGCAGTAATCATCTTATTATGTCTTCAATACACAACACATATGACACCTCATGCCACTGTAAACCTGTAGCTCAAGTCTGATGACCTCCCCTTCCAAGTAACCCGGTCCAAACCCAACCCGACAGTCCAACTGCCTCAACCGACGTCCATGACACCCAATCCCATGGTATCAACCACCCAAAGTAACCCGAGCCAAAGCTCCAACCTATGATTCCCATCACTCAACAATATATATGGGCCATGCCCAACACAACAAGAAGTTAAACACAAGAAATATCACACATTGGATATTCATACTTGGAAGTTTCATTTTAAACAGGCAATTACTAAACAGTCAAATTTCACTAACTTGTGCTAATCCATACCAGCACCTAAGGTCTTAAATGCATTAAACAAATTACTAACATACTTTAGAAAAATCAAACTCAGCAGTTTAATCCAACAGCATCAAAAGCAGTCTAAATTCAGTAGTTTAAATATTGTTCCAAAACATACGTATTTCGACACCCCCGGCCGAATTGCCCCAAACGAGCTATGATATCTCACCCGGCCCCGCTCAAGCACAACAAGGGTCATTGAATACCCAGAAGCATCCCACAATGCATATAAACTATTAAAGATAAATAAACAAGGGTTTCTCTCAATACCCAACATTGCGCCTGAAGGTCGCAACCCCCCAAAGTCTACGAAAACACGAAATAATTTATGTACCACCCACCTCGTACTCGTACAATGACACTACTTTGATACTAGACTCTGATTCGGTCTGAATCATGGTAGATATATGTTTTTGTCAAATCCCGGAAATTCTGTTTGGATGGAATCTGCGGAGAAACAGGTGAGGGATCAAGAACGAAGAAGGGTACACGGGGTTAGCCTTTCCGATGCGGTCCTGCTGCCACCGACAGATCAAAGAATGGTGTTCGTATGGCAAATCAAGGAAAATTTCTATTTTTCAGAGGTTTTTGGACGAAGGGTTCATCCAACGGGGAAGAAGAAGAGATTTCCTAAAATAAGACGTGACGGCTTCTCGGATGATCAAATATAAAAAAGTACACAACGTGTATTTTCAAAGTACATATCGTGTAGATGGGTTTCCGTACACCAACATAAGCGGAGTCCAGCACACGGTTTAGACTAAGTACACAGTCAACACACGGCCAAGGAATCGGCTACTACATGGAACATGGTTACACGGTGTGTTAAGGAAGACTACACGCCTTGTAGATGGAAATTTGCACCTGGGCACCACACGGCATGTACTTGGCCTCACACGGGTAAGGGTACACGGCGTGCCTATAAATACACAATGTGTAGTAAGAATTTTCTACACGGTCATCACACGGAATGTACTCGGTGATCACATGGTCGGTCACTTGGTTAACACATACACAACGTGTAATTAAAGTACATGGCCTGTAGCCTAGAAATTTCCAGAACTACCCAGATTTTCCAGACTTCTCAGAAACTTGTCAAAAAGTTCAAACAGGGGCAGGATTTGACCCGTTCTAAAAACCTGGGTTCTTTCAAACTCTCCACCTTAACGTACCTCATCCCCGAGCTACCGAATGAAACCAGGAGATGGCACCGAACACACCCATCCCGGTTAAACAACCCGGACTACCCCGGCCTCAAGGTCCTGGATAAATTCCAAAAAGGGCTCCCCACCTTAAGAATTGCCTACTCGTTCTCAACCCAAACAAAGATCAAAGAAAATCAATTAAACAAGCAAGGCCCAACAACCTATTTCTCGGACCCATGGTCCTCCCATGATGCATATTCACCCCTGAACCTCCTCGATGCTCACGTGTCACTTCCAAAACCCAACGTAACCCTCACCTCATCGGTTTCCGCCTCCTTGAGGTCCTGCATCTAATAGATTCTCAAATCAAACCCGGTTCCATGCACCTCAAGTAACCTACATCCACGATGACCCGATGCCCACGGCACCTCAAGTAACCAGCATCCTTGATTCTCCTGATGCCATGAATCTCAAATATATAAATAAAATATATAACACATCTGATATGATGCCAATCCCACTAACTACCATCTAGTCAGTCCACAAGTACCCCATGCAGCCCGTGCACTCAACCATACATGCCTCAATAGGCCATGCCAAAACAAAGTAAGGAAAAATCACAGCCACACCCACAGTGTACCTACCACCATCGTCGTCTCACTAGCCTGCTCAATCCCTGGAAGCTCCACAGTGTGCACCTGGCCTGAAGCACTGCTGCCCGATGCCTGAAGTCCCTACGATGCTGCTCCAGTCACCGGCCACTGACCTCTCAGCTGGATCCTGCTATCCCTGTCACATCCTCCGCGTGCAGCTGAACCTCGACTACCCTCTCCTAGTACCGAACCTGATCCAACACCTAACACCACAGTCTGTCTCGGTCCCTGCATGTCAGTTGTCTGAGAAGGCTGCCTGTAAAACCTCTCGAGATGCCCGACCTATCCGCATGCCTAGAACTCCTTTGGGGGCATATCGTACTGAACCCGAATAGGTCCCAGCTGTCCGCAATGAAAGAAAACCACCACTGAACTGCCACGAGGTGGTCTAGCTGGGTCCTTGGCCTGCCCGCCCTGTTGGAACTCATCTTTGCCTCGCTTATTTCTGTCTGAACCATCACCTGGAACTGTTTCCATGTCACGCTGGGGCCTATCCCTCTGGTTTCCCTCTGTTATAAGTGCCTGGTTCACTGCCTCGGAGAAGGAACCCAGCCTGAAGATTTTTACCTAAACCTGAATGGCGTGTCGTAATCCATCCTCGAAGCGCCTCACCCTAGCTGCATCATCGCTTACCATACCAGGTGCAAAGCGATAAAACTCTGTGAAGGTAGATGCGTAGTCCATAACGGACATATCTCCCTACTGAAGACTCAAGAACTCCCGAGCTCTCTCTTCCCTCAATGTCTCCGGGTAAAAGTGATCCAAAAACCTATCCTTGAAGTCTTTCCATGAAAGTCCCTCATGCCTACGAGCCTGAACCTTCACATCCCACCAATGCTTCGCCGGTCCTCTCAGCATGTACGTCACAAGCTTAACCCGCCTCCATGGAGAAGTCTCAAGATGCTCGAAGATCATCTGCATACTCTCTATCCAGTTCTCAGCTGCTTGCAGACCACCCTCACCTTGAAAAAGTGGCAGGTGATGCGACTGGAACTCTCACGTCAGATATGCCATAGAAGGCTCTACACCTTGTGCGCCCTTATCAATCCCTTGCAAGACACGTACCAGGATAGCTCGGAGATGCTCATCAAGAGACGGTCTGAATGCTGCCAAACCCGGTTGCTGCCCTGCCTACACTGGATCCTGAACCTGATCTTGTCCCTGAGCCTGTACCTACAGCTCATGCTATGCCTGCACCAGATTCTGAACCTGATCATGCGGCACTGTATCCTCTCCTTCCTGATGCTCCATCGAGACGTGAAGGAGTAACCCGCTGAATACCATAAATGGTCAGACAACCCATATATATGTAACAATATATTCTACGCAAATAAGGAAAGCAGTAAAATGTAGTGCATAAAACTATCATTACTCTCCCCTATCATAACCCATGCCCTCAGCATCCCGACCTCACGGCCTCCTTACCCACCCTCAACAGAGCCAAGTATCAATAGTACCTCGGGCCCTACCCGTCCTGACAACCAAGTTGCCTCAAACCAATGACCAAGTTGCCCAATCCTGACAATTACACTGCCTCAAACCATAGTACATGTCTTCTCTCATAAGAGCCAGACCCAAATATCCGGCAACATGAAATTCTACCAAATACAAAGCATGGCATACACATTGAAATAAACAAGCAATTCTATCAGTAGTTTCACCTATTCACATTTTAGAGAACACATAGCATGGAAATTGATTTTATTCACATGGTATTATCACTTCACAAAGCATACGTGCAGTTATGAAATTAAAGTACCCTAAAATGTGCCTATCAAAAGCCAAACAAACAAGCCTTGTCGTACTGGCCAAGGTTTTCATATCATAATCAATAACATCACACAACAAGTGAGCCACCGAGGTGGAAATCATATAAACCATAATTTGAGAAAAAAACAAATTGAAATTCCCACCCACGGAAACTCAATCCATCCCTCGTACATGGGGCTACAGGCACCCAAGCACGAGTTCATAATCCAGTTCTAACAACCACCTATCCCCAGTCTACCATATCCCAAATAGTAAAACCAGTAGAAATAAAAAGATAAGTCTCAAACTCATTAGTAGCCAGAAAACAATGCTACTAAATCCCTCTCAAGAACTCCTCGGATACCACTTTGTAACGACCCGGACCCGGCCAGCCACTCGAATAGTTCCAATCGAGACGGGTGTCACTACCTTAGGTGCACCTCCCCTAAACGCCAAAGGCTGCTAACTAGCAGCGGGGGTCTGAATAGATATAGTGGGGAGGATATACCCTCTCGGAGGAATAAAATGGTAGTGGTCCGAGTATAATACTAAATGTGCAGCAGAAATAAATGACTCAGTAGACTTGAACCAGACCCACAGAGCAGAAGCATATCCAAAATTGATAAACCAATAAAATAAATATAGACACAACAGCAGCGGAAAGTAAACAGAACAACATTCTAGCAATCAACATCAACTACTATAGTAAACAAACAAAACATCCATTGAAAACAAGTAATACAGCTCAATATATAATGGCGCCAATGGCTAACCAACAGTTGCTACATAACAAGGTAAGCATGCTGATAAGAAGAAATAAAACTAAACAAAGTAACTCCAGTAAGGAATGACCTCAAGGTCCATACCAGTCTCCATGCCAAATTCACTAAAGTCCAGCTCCTAAGGCTGAACCTTAACCTGCACGCAATTTCATAAAGTCTACACGCGTCCTGAAGGTCCCGTGTAGGGTGTGAGACAAGTCTCAGTAGGATACCACCCATGGGTGCATACCAAATATAAGTGTTTAGGTATACATGCTTATATAAGTAAAGCAGCAAACAGTACAATGCCCAAAAGTAAACATGAACTTCACTGGTACTCAGCAGCCACCAGGAAGTGTCACCCGCTTCGGCCAATGCCAGAATCCCAAGTCTGTAGCTCGGAACCTCGTGCCACCTGACACCATGTGTCTCAAGTACCGACGTCTCGGAGGCATGCCCAACAATCATAACCCAGCTCAGAATCTCAACCTTCCCATGGCACAACATCCAGAGGAACAGCGATACCTGTCCTCAAATAATAACCGGAGGGTCAGTGATGTCTTCCCTCAAATCATGGTGAGCCTTTTCCCCCAACCTGGCCGCCTCAAAGCTGTCTCCTGGAGGCTCCTCACCTTCCACATGGATTCCTAGAAAAAGCACCCCCAAACCAAAAATACCTAACTGCATCTACCGGGGGCCTCTACCCAAAGAGTGGTTGTACCACCTCATCTCGGAGTCTATCTGTGTGGGCACTACTCAAAAGTACCCGGTGAGCGGTAATCACCTCATTATGTCCCCAAGACACAACACATCTGACACCTCGTGCCCCTGAAAACCTGTCGCTCAAGTATGATGGCTTCTCCATCCAAGTAACTCGGGCCAAGCCCAACCCGATAGTCCAACTGCCTCAACCGACGTCCATGACGCCCAATCCCTTGGTAGCAACCACCCAAAGTAACCCAAGCCAAAGCCCCAACCTGTGATTCCCATCACTAAAAAATATATCCAAGCCATGCCCAACACAACAAGAAGTTCAACACATGCAATATCACACATTTCCTATTCATACTTGGAAGCATCATTTTAAATAGGCAATTACTAAACAGTAAAATTTTACTAACTTGTGCTAATCCATACCCGCACCTAAGGTCTTAAATGCCTTAAACAAATTACTAACATGCTTTAACAAATCCAACTTAGCAGTTTAATCAAACAGCATCAAAATCAGTCTAAATTCAGCATTTTAAATACTGGTCCAAAACATACAAATTTCGGCACCCCCTGCCAAATTTCCCCAAACGAGCTATGACCTCTAACCCGGCCCCGCTCAAGCACAAAAAGGGTCCGGGAATAATCAATGGAATATCACAATGTAGATAAACTATTAAAGATAAATAAACAAGTGTTTCGCTCAATACCCAACATTGCACCCGAAGGTCGCAACCCCCAAAAGTCTACGAAAACACGAAAGAAGGTACACACCACCCACCTCATACTCGTACGATGACACTCCTTTAATACCAGCCTCTGATTCAGTCTGAATCGTGGTAGATCTGTGTTTCCATCAAATCCCAGAAATTCCGTTCGGATGGAATCTGCGGCGAAACAGGTGAGGGATCAAGGACGAAGAAGGGTGCATGAGGTTAATATTTCTGATGCGGTCCCGCTGCCACTTACTGATCAAAGAACAGAGGTCGTATGGTGGATCTAGGAGGATTTATATTTTTCAGAAGTTTTTAGACGAAGGGTTCTTCCAACGGGGAAGAAGAATATTTTTCTAAAAATAATACTCGATGGTGTCTCGGACGATCAAATAAAAAAAAGTACACAGTGTGTATTTTCAAATTACACGCCGTGTAGATGGGTTTCCGTACTCTGACTTAAGCTGAGTCTAGCAAACGGTTTGGACTGAGTACACGGTCAACACACGGCCAGGGACTCAGTCCCTACACGGAACATGGATACACGGCGTGTCAAGGAAGACTGCATGCTGTGTAGATGGAAATTTGCACCTGGGAACCACACGACATGTACTTGACCTCGCACGGGTAAGGGTACACGGTGTGTCTATAAATACATGTCGTGTAGTAAGAATTTTCTACACTGCATGTACTCGGTGATCACACGGACGGTCACTTGGTTAACACATACACGACATGTACTTAAAGTACATGACCTGTAGTCTGTAAATTTCCAAAACTACCTAGATTTACCAGACTTCTCAAAAACCAGTCAAAAAGTTCAAACATGGGCAGAATTTAATCTGTTCTAAAAACCCGAGTTCTTACAAACTCCCCACCTTAACGTAGCTCGTCCCCGAGCTACCGAATGAAACTAGGAGATGGCACCGTACACACCCATCCCGGTTAAACAACCCAGACTACCCTGGTCTCAAGGCCCTGGATAAATTCCAAAAAGGGCTCCCCACCTTAGGAATTACCCGTGGTCCTCCCGTGACACATCTTTACCCCTGCACCTCCTCGGTGCTCACGTGTCGCTTCCGACACCCAACGTAACCCTCACTGCATTGGTGTCTGCCTCCCTCGGGTCCTGCATCTAATAAATTCTCAAATCAGACCTGGTGTCATGCACCTCAAGTAACCCACATCCACGATGCCCCGATGCCCACGACGCCTCAAGTAACCTGCATCCTTGATGCACCTGATGCCAAAAATCTCAAATATATAAATAAAATATATAACGCATCTGATATGATTCAAATCCCACTAACTAGAATCTAGTCAGTCCAAAAGTACCCCGTGAAGCCCGTGCACTCAACCATACATGCCTCAAGAGGCCAGGCCAAAATAAAGTAAGGAAAAATCATGGCCGCACCCACGGTGTACCTGCCACCATCTTCGGCTCACCAGCCTGCTCAATCCCTGGCAGCTCCACAGCGTGCACCTGGCCTGAAGCATGGTTTCCCAATGCCTGACCTCCCTATGATGCTGCTCTAGTCACCAGCCACTGACCCCTCAGTTGGATCTCTCTATCCCTATCACGTCCTCCGTGTGAAACTGAACCTCGACTACCCTCTCCTGGTACCGAACCTGATCCAACACCTGACACCACAGTCTGTCCCGGTCCCTGTTTGCCGGATGTCTGCGAAGGCTGCCTGCAAAACCTCTCCAAATGCCTGACCTGTCCACATGCCCGGAACTCCTTCGGGGGCCTATCGCACTAAGCTCCATCATTTCCAGGCTGTCCGCACTGAAAGAAACCCACCGTTGAACTACCACGAGATGGTCTAGCTGGGTCCTTGGCCTTCCCACCCTGATGGAACTCATATCTTCCTCGCTTCCTGCTTTCCGAACCATCACCTAGAATTGTCTCCCTGCCACTCTAGGGCCTATCCCTCTGGTTTCCCTCTACTATAAGAACCTGGTTCACCGCCTTGGAAAAGGAACCCAGCCTAAAGATGTTTTCCTAAACCTGAATGGCATGTCGTAAGCCATCCTTGAAGCGCCTCACCCCAGCTGCGTCATCACTTACCATACCAGGTGCAAAGCGAGACAACTCTATGAGCATATATTCGTAGTCCATAACGGACATATCTCTCTGCTGAAGACTCGAGAACTCCCGAGCTCTCTCTTCCCTCAGCGTATCTAGGTAAAAGTGCTCAAGGAACTTGTCCTCAAAGTCCTTCAAGGCCTGTCCCTCGTGCCAACGAGCCTGAACCTGCACACCCCACCAACGCTTCGCCAGTCCTCTCAGCATGTACGTTGCTAGATTAACCCTCTGCCCTAGAGGCATCTCAAGCTGCTCGAAGATCATCTGCATATTCTCTATCCAGTTCTCAGCTGCTTGCGGACCACCCTCACCCTGAAAAAGTGGAGGGTGCTGTGACTAGAACTCCCGCGTCAGATATGCCATAGAAGGCTCTGCACCCTGTGCGCCCTTGTCAATCCCCTGCAAGACACGTACCAGGCTAGCTCGGAGCTGCTCGTCAAGAGATGGTCTGAACGCTGCCAAACCCGGCTGCTGCCCTGCCTGCACTAGATCTTGAACCTGATCTTGTCCCTGAGCCTGTACCTGCGGTTCATGCTATGCCTGCACCAGATTCTGAACCTGATCTTGGGTCACTACATCCTCTCCTGCCTGATGCTCCATCGAGTCGTGAAGGAGTAACCCGCTGAATACCATAAATGTTCAAACAACCCATATATATGTAACAATATATTCTACGCAGACAAGGAAAGTAGTACGAGGTAGTGCATACAAATACCCTTACTCTCCCCTATCGCAACCCATGCCCTCGGCATCCCGACCTCATGACCTTCTTACCCACCCACAACAGAGCCAAGTATCAATAGTACCTTGGGCCCTGCCCGTCCTGGCAACCAAGTTTCCTCAAACTGATGAACAAGTTGCCCAATCCTGACAGTTACACTACCTCAAACCATAGTACATGTCTGATATCATAAGAGCTAGACCCAAATATCCTACAACATGAAATTCTAGAGAATACAAAGCATGGCATACACATTGCAATAAACAAGAAATTCTATCAAGAGTTTCACCTATTCACATTTCAGAGCACACATAGCATGGCAATTGATTTTATTCACATGGTATTATCACTTCATAAAGCATACGTGCAGTTATGAAATTGAAGTACTCTAAAATGTGCCTATCAAAATCCAAACAAACAAGACTTGTCGTACCGGACAAGGTTTTCATATCATAATCAATAACATCACACAATAAGTGATCCACCGAGGTGGAAATCATATAAACCGTAATCTGAGCAAAAACAAATAGAAATTCCCACCCACGACAACTCAATCCATCCCTCGTACATGGGGCTGCAGGCACCCAAGCATGAGTTCAAAATCCAATTCCAACAACCACCTATCTCCAGTCTACCATATCCCAAATAGTAAAACCAGTAGAAATTAAAGGATAAGTCTCAAAATCATTAGTTTCCAGAAAACACTGCTACTAAATACCTGTCAAGAACTCCTTTGATACCACTTTGTAACGACCCGGACCCGGCCAGCCACCCAAACAGTGCCAATCAGGTCGGGTGTCACTACCTTAGGCACACCTCCCCTGAACTCCAAAGGCTGCCGACTAGCAGCGAGGGTCTAAATAGGTATAGTGGGGATTCTATACCTTCTCGGAGGAATTAAATGGTACTGGTCCAAGTATAATACTAAATGTGCAGCGGAAATAAATGACTCAGAAGACTCAAACCAGACCCGCAGAGCGAAAGCATATCCAAAATCGATAAACCAACAGAAGAAATATAGAACAAACAGCAGCGGAGAGTAAATAGAACAACATTCCAGCAATCAACCACAAATACTACTATTAACAAACATGACATCCATCGAAAACAACTCATACAACTCAATATATAATGGTGCCAATGGTTAACCATCATTTTCTACATAACAAGGTAAGAATGGTGATAAGAAGAAAGAAAACTAAACAAAGTAACTCCAACAAGGAATGACCTCAAGGTCCATACCAGTTTCCATGCCAACTGCACTAAAGTCCAGCTCTTGAGGCTGACCCTTATCCTGCACGCAATTTCATAAAGTCTACACTTATCCTGAAGGGCCTGTGTTGGGTATGAGACAAGTCTCAGTAGGATACCACCCAAGGGTGCATACCTAGTATAAGTGTTTAGGCAGATATTCTTATATAAGGAAAGCAGTAAATAGTACAATGCCCAAAATTAAACACGAAGTTCACTGGTACTCAGCAGCCACCAGGAAGTGTCACATGCTTCGGCCAACGCCAGAATCTCAGGTCTATAGACCAGCACCTCATGCCACCTGACACCATGTGTCTCAAGTACCGATGTCCTGGAGGAACGCCCAATGATCGTAACCCAGCTTGGAATCTCAACCTACCCATGGCACAACATCTGGAGGAACAGCGATACCTATCCTCAAAAAATATCTGGAAGGTCAGCGATGTCTGCCCTCAAATCACGGCGAGCCTCTGCCCCCAACCTGACCGCCTCAAAGCTATCTCCCGAAGGCTCCTCACGTTCCACGTGGATTCCTATAGCAAGCACCCCCAAACCAAAAATACCTAAATGCATCTACCGGGGGCCTCTACCCAGCGAGTGGTCGTACCACCTCATCTCGGAGTCTATCTGTGTGCACACTACTCAAAAGTACCCGGTGAGCAGTAATCACCTCAGTATGTCCCCAAGCCACAACACATCTAACACCTCGGGCCCCTGTGAACCTGTCACTCAAGTCTGATGGCCTCCCCATCCAAGTAACTCGGGCCAAGCCTAACCTGATAGTCCAACTGCCTCAACCGATGTCCATGACGCCCAATCTCATTGTAGCAACCACCCAATGTAACCCGAGCCAAAGCCCCAACCTGTGATTCCCATCACTCAACAATATATCCGGGCCACGCCCAACACAACAATAATTTCAACATAGGAAATATCACACATTTCATATTCATACTTGGAAGCATCATTTTAAACAAGAAATTACTAAACAGTCAAATTTCACTAACTTGTGCTAATCCATACTAGCACCTAAGGTATAAAATGACTTAAACAAATTACTAAAATGATTTAACAAATCAAACTCACCAATTTAATCCAACAGCATCAAAAGAAGTCTAAATTCATCAGTTTAAATACTGGTCCAAAACATACGCATTTCGGCACCACCAACCAAATTTCCCCAAACGAGCTATGACCTCTCACCCGGCCCCACTCAAGCACAATAAGGTTTATGGAATACCTAGAGGCATCCCACAATGAAGATAAACTATTAAAGATAAATAAACAAGGGTTTCTCTCAATACCCAATGTTGCGCCCGAAGGTCGCAACCCCAAAAATTCTACAAAAACACAAAATAGGGTATGCACCACCGACCTCGTACTCGTACGATGACACTCATTTGATACCAGCCTCTGATTCGTTCTGAATCGTGGTAGATCTGTGTTTCCGTCAAATCCCATCAATTCCATTCGGATGGAATCTGCGGAGAAATAGTTGAGGGATCAAGGACGAAGAAGGGTGTGCGGGGTTAGCCTTTCTGATGCGGTCCTACTGCCACCGACGGATAGAAGAACGAAGGTCGTATGGCGGATCTAGGAGTATTTATATTTTTTGGAGGTTTTTCGATGAAGGGTTCATCCAATGGGGAATAATAAGGGTTTTCTAAAAATAAGACGCGACGGCGTCTCGGATGATCAAATAAAAAAAAGTACACGACGTTTATTTTCAAAGTACACGCCGTGAAGATTGGTTTCCGTACTCCGACTTAAGTGGAGTCTATCACACGGTTTGGACTGAGTACACAGTCAACACACGGCCATGGACTCGTCCACTACACGAAACATTGTTACACGGCGTGTCAAGGAAGACTACATGCTGTGTATATAGAAATTTGCACCTGGGAATCACACGACATTTACTTGGCCCCACACGGGTAAGGGTACACGGGGTGTCTATAAATACACGTCATGTCGTAATAATTTTCTACACGGTTATCACACGGCATGTACTCGGTGAGCACACAGCTAGTCACTCGGTTAACACATACACGACGTGTACTTAAAGTACACGGCCTGTAGTCTGGAAATTTCCAGAACTGCCCAGATTTTCCAGACATCTTAGAAACCAGTCAAAAAGTTCAAACAGGGGCGGGATTTGACCTGTTCTAAAATCCCGGGTTCTTACACATATTCCTATTCCTTTTTAACATATCCGGATTCCATTCAAGACTTGTTCCACTGGTTATATTTTATGCCTTGTTATCCATGTGGATTTTTTAATTAATTGTTTTTAAGTTTCATGACTCATTTTGAATAGTTAAAATGTATGATTTAATTGTCTTTCTAAGTCTATGTTTTTAAGGTTTTTTTAAAATAAATATTTAATTATTTTTATTATTACTTTCATTTTTGATAAAAGGATTATAGAAAATTATTATGAGTTGGTTTTCATTAAATGATAAAATGTTATTTTTTTGTAGTGTATTTCAAAATAGAATTTATTATTTTTTCATTGTAAAATAAATGCATAGAATCTCTTGTGATTAACTATTTTGTTTTTGTGACCACACACTACCTATTCTACTTAGAATTGATAGACCTGATTCTATTTTATAGGTTCAGGTTGTATTATTGATCTTTCATGGAGTGGTTTTTCAGTTTTGAGGATGGATGATGGCCTTGGTGTAATGAGGTAATCCGTGCAGAATTTTAACTTTTTTCTATTTAATAGTCATTTAATCCTAGTCATTTTCATGTATCTAGATTTTAGTTATTTATTTTGGATAATTTTTTTATGTCTATTATGTTATACCTTTCTTAGTTTATTAAAGTATTTTAGTTTCTTAATCTTTTTTTGTGTGGGACTCTGATTTATAAAGTAGTTGTGCTAGTATTTTGGGTGGAATATCCATATTAAATATTATTTATCTTGTAGATACCATTATATTTAAAATATGTGTAATGAGCTAGTACCATTTTTTATCCCATGGGGAACAAGAATGCCCCTTGGTTATGTTATAGTCTGGATCTGGTGCCTCTATATCAAGTTCAGTATGGTTTGGTTTCTCACATGAATACTAATGGTTTTAGTTTTATTCTATATTGAATTTGTCATATACTCATTTATGAGCTTGAATGTAAAGCTTAATTATAGTTTATGCATATTAGGTGTTATAATTATGAAGAAATTGAACTCTCTCATGAGTGAATTATCCTGGGTATAGGGATTTTGGGTCAGAATACTTATTACACATGAATCTTATTCCTTATATAGAGTGGTGGGGGTTGACTATTTGTGTCTCCATGTATAACCTTAAGAATATTTTTTATTTTATATACTTAAAATACTTTATAAAAAATATTTTGATGTGCCTTACACATATGATACATTTGGATAAGTATGAGTATAGTAGTTTCTAAATTTAGTTTAGTCACACAAGATATGAGTTAGGTATAGGGTTACAGATTAAAATGGTTTGAACATATTAGTTTGGAGAAGGTAATAATATTTCTATATAAATAATTAGAATAATACATACATGTAAATGGAATAGTTTTAGATAATATGGGGATATAAAATTCCCCTAAAATACTAAGTGTTAGATTCCATCCAAAATAAGTACAATACTTCTATTATTAAACTAGGAAGGTTATTCCAAATAAAGGTGCTCATGGATTATCTTGGGTAAGGCATGGAGGAAATGGATAACCATAAAGAGTTATGTAACCAAATCACACTATGTATTTTGGGTTACACATATCTAGGAATCCCTTAGTTAGAATATTATAGGAATGGTGTTGATTTTATCCATATGATGGATTACAAAAAGGGACATCTACTTAAAAAATCCTAGATTCATATATGATATCATTCTGATAATTTCGTACATATATAACTACAGATAAAATGGACTCATTTCTTAGTAAAATATGTATTTTGTTCCACAAATGGATATAATGAGTATAAAAGGGGTCAATATTTTAGTGGGATAACAATTTATAAAATCTCCTTTTAAATGAATGAAATTGATGGTAGTCATGTAATAAAATATATTATTATATAGAAATAACATCATAATAAATTAACTTAACACTGAGATCAGTACTATAAAAAATAGAAGATTGATGTAAGAAACTCTTGGAACATTTAACATAAGAAAAGTTCTTAAGTTTGAGAATTATATGTTTTGGAACAATACCCTCCTAAGTAAAAAATTGTTGAAGTTTTCCCATACTTTTAATCTATATGCTTAAGATAATTATGGATGGATTGACCTATGGTTTCAAAGTCATTAGATATAAATGACCTAAGAAAATTTAGTCTTCACTCATATACTCAGTATGATTGAGAATGTCGATGAATATATGTGACTAATGGTTTCCTCAATGTCTTATTCAGATTGTTGAATTAATTTGATTGGAAATTTTACAACAAGGTTTTTGAGTTAAAGAAAATAGTTCTCAATATTATAAAAGTGTTGAAAAAATATGGACAAGGAATGTGATGTATTGGTTCTAGTTACCTATTGAAAATATAAATAGGTAAAATTTAATAAAAAAATAAAAAAATTGATTGAGAGTCCAATAATGTTTCTTCTAATGGACAGACAAGGTCATTGAAAACTTGAGTTATCAAGAAGGGGTGGAAAATTTACATAGTATGGAATTATCTAAAATATATAAATGAGTTTTGGAAACTTCATAGAGTTTTATATTAGGTATTAGTGTATAGAAATTATTTATTCAATTTTGAAGGGTATATTATACAAAATATATACTTTATAACTGTTTTAGATATAAAGGAGTTCAAAATCAATGAAATAATTGATAGTACTTATATTTCTTAGTCAAGTGATGAAATAAAAAGTTTTTATATCAAGGATATGAATGTAAAGGAATATATCAATCCTATAAGAATCATATTAAAGGATGTGTATAGTCATATTATATCTCTTAGTTGAAAACAGAATGTGTTTATTGAAAATGTTTTTTTATAAGGAATAAAATATGACTAATTAAATACACATATTCTATGATCTATTGTATTTTACAACATATTTTGAGAAGAAGACAAGGATAAGATTGTTTTATACACTCTTAAAGTGTTTATCTAGATGTTTTTTAAAATATGGGGGAATTGAGATTCCATCACCATCAGTGTATTATTTTAAATATTAATAATAAAAATGATATAAATGCATAGAATCCCATATATTATATAGAAGTATTAGTTTATTTGTTAAATAAACCCACTAAGAGGAAAATTGGTGTCATTTATTAACAAAAAGCGTATTTCATATCTTATCATGGTACTCTAAAAAGAATACAGTGTCTAGTAGGATAGTTTGATTATGTTTGGACCTCTTAAAGTTTAAATTATATAAATAAAGGACTATGATAGAGAAAAAAAAATCAATTTAAAAATCAATTAATATACTATATGGTTTATGGTATATTGGTAAAAGGTGAACATAAATATTTACATCATTAACTGTTCTATTTTAATGGTTTGATGTGATGGATTCCAAGAATGTAGATGATATACTTAGAAATAGTTATACATAGATAACGTAATTTATCAACATCTTAACATTTGATGTTGTTGAGTTAAGGAGTCTGCATACATTCAAGGAGATGAACATTATGATTATGATTCTTAAGTCTAAAAATTATTCAAAATACGTTTATTCATGTGTGTAAATCATTAAAGAGTCTAATAGGAGGGATTTTCCATGTGTCACATAGATATATGATAAGAATTGTATAAGGATCTATTTAAGATAAAAAACTCCTAAATGATGAGAAAATATAAGGCTGGTCTGATAGTCTATTGTATGTGAAATGTTAGATAGGAATTTGTGTATAGTTTTATTATGTGTTCTTAAAATATTTAATGGTATTCATGCATCATGTTTTGAAAAATACAATCTACACTTTAAAATTATTTCACATTGGATGTATATATATACTAATATATATATATATCATGTGGTGAAAGTATAATTGGACAACAAAAGTATGAATTTAAGTTATCCCAAACCAATTTTATTCATGAATTATTATTGGTTATGATGAATGTTAATGTTATTATAAACCCCAGTTTTTTTATAAAGCATATAATTTTATTAAGTCACATATTTATAATTCTAAAATATTTTTTTATATGTTCAATTTAAATTAAATTGATTGGCAAATAAGTAATATGAGACATGAATTAAATGAAAAACACCTTATTCATTCATAAATGGACCATTATAAAAAAGGCATATAAAACTATGTTTTTCACACTATAGACTATTATGAACCAAGGAAAAAATAAAACCATTAAAATTTCATAAATAAATAGGGAAAATAGATAGAAAAGAATAAAATCTACATGATTGGGAATTCCCATGGATTATCTTCAACCTTAAGGATCAAAAATATCCATAGAAAACCTATAGTGGGGAATATCACTATGAAAGGAGAAAAAATTAAGAAAAATATATAATATTAAATAATAATTATGCCTTGTGAAGTGAGATACAATTGCAAAAAATATTTAGTAAGTCACTATTTATAGAAGATAAATCAGGCCATGGAAAATATGGTCGTTACAAATATTGTTGTTGAAAATATGGTCATTTACAATATGGTTTTGGGTTATATATCAGATATGTGTACTGAGTTTTTGGATTATTAAGTAGTAAATTTAAAATAATATAACTCATAATGAAATAAAAAATTGATATTAAAATGTTATAAATATATATATATATATATATACACATATACATATTCATTCATCATGTATAAATATAAATGTTAATATTAAAATATTATGTGATATATATATATATATACAATTCAAATAAATATTTTAATATCAATGGGATATTAAAATTAAATTTTAGAATATAAATATTTAAATTTTAATGGCATTTGTTAAGCATATTTAGTATAAAAGTAATATTTTTTCAAAGAACAATTTTGTTAGGTATTATTTATTTTATTCAAATAGATTAAATTAAAAAAATTAAAATATTCTTATATATTAAAAATTTTATTAACATCATTTAAATTAAAAATTCATATTGAATAATATTAAGAACACTTAATGTTAAAAATTATCAGTTTTTTCAACAAAATCAATTTTACTTTATATTTTTTGTAATTAAAAAAATAGCCATTTTAAAATCGAAATTAGATAAAAAAGAATTTATTTTTTGGTCTTATAATGTCAAAATTATCTTAATATTAATTCTTTATATTTTTTAAAATGAATAACTTTTAGGTGAATAGTGAAAAATACAATTTTTACAAATAACGTGATTTTTATGAATTTATTATTATATTAGAACGAATTGAAAATTAATTAAAACTTTTTATAAGAACAAATATGCATTTAATAAGTTAATTTATTATTTTATAGATGTTGGTTTTAATTTATAAACACATATTTGACATTTTATAACATAAGTTATAATTTTCAAAAAAATATTTCATTATACATTTAGTATTTTAAAAATTAATTTTTTTCACATTTAAAATTTTAATCAAAAATGAATTTAAAATTTTGAATCATCAAGTAAAAAATATATAATAATGATAATTTTATTTTTTTTCAAAAAGGATAAATTACCAAGGTAAAAACTAATAAGTGAAAACCAAAATTTTAAAAATGAGTAACTTAAGAAGTAAACTACCGAACATCTTTAAAAAATGTATTTAGTTGAGTGGTTGATGTGTAGATCAAATTTATATCCTATCATGTCCATTATATCTCAATTCAGGATCTGATTTCACTGATATTGTGTAACACCCCAGGTAAATAAGGAATATGACATTTTCATATTTGTCCATATTTGTGAATAAAATATTAATATGACTTTAAAGGGGACGCTATGCTCGATGGCGTACCCAACACGCAACAACGAGTTTCTTGGGAATCTTACATTGCACTCTAATAATAAAATAATATTATTTTAAATGGTAGTTAACATGTAGCCATTGTAATGGCGGGAATGGATAGAAATAACTAAAATGTGATTATATATGTTCTTAAATATTTTTACATTTATACAATAAAAGATAAAGGCTTAAAATACGTAAAGAATTCAATTTTAGGCGTATATGCCCTAGTTTTCACTAAAGGTTCACTTATCACCTTTTGATGGAGAACCATCATTAAATATAATTTTGTTCACTCTTAAACATTCTTTTGTACCAAATAAAACTCTTATTAAGAATCGGGACATCAAAATTTACTTTGTGTAAATTTTTGGTATCTTTCCGATAAAGTTCATTTTTTTAATGAATAGTGTAAAATGTTGTATTTTAATTCAAAACCACTTTTTAATCTAATTTATTTATATGATTAGATTATATTTTGAATTGCTTTTAAAGTGAAATTAGAAAATATTTTTACCATTAAATCCAATAGTGGTCGTTGGAATCAATTTCACTTTGAAATCAGACTTAAACTAGTGTCAATCTTTTGATACTTATTGTTTCATAAAACACGCTATTTGTCATGACAGCGGGAATTAATTATTAAATTAATTAATGTGACTTATATGTTTTGAATTTTGTAAAACGGACTTCATTTTTGAATTCAGAATATCAAATATAGCTTAGGGTGAATTTTTGGGATTTTTCTGAAAAACTTCAATTTTTGATGAATAGTGAAACCACTAAGTGGTACTTATAAAAACTGATTTTCCGTTTAAATGAAATTTTTCCATCATTTTGTTTTGATTTTCAAAAATCCGACATACATGGTTGTCATTAAGAAGTAAAATGCGGTTCAATGAGATTAAAATAATTTTTTTTTGTGAATAGTAACTTATTAAGTTTTTAATCGCGATTAGTGGTAATTAGTGTAGTTTAAGGTAAAAATAATGCTTTAATAAAATGAGATGAGCTTGAAACATGTCTTACCCTCATTGTTTGTATCATGGCCGACCAAGAAAAGCCATGGGTCAACTTGGGGACCCCATGGATCCACTTTGGTTGGGAAATGACATAAATAACATTTTATTTAATGTAGAAGTAAAATTGACACAAACATGATATGTTTTACTAAAACAATTTTTAAGTGGGGTTATACAAGTCATATTTTTGATTATAAATATTAATTGGAAAGATAAAAAGATTTAATACATCATAGTATTTTTTTTATAATTTTTAGACATTAAATAAATTAAATTATTTATGACATAATAATGATGCAGCGATGACATCATTATTTGACGATTTAAATAAAATGGAAAGATAATGTAAAATATATGAACTACACATGTCCAAAACTTATTGGATGAGTGGATTTCGAAGCCGGATCACCTTATCCATGAATTATATCAATGTGGGACCTTTTTAAACCGAAACACATTTTCAAATAAAGTAATATTTCATTACTTTCCAAAAGTGCCCCTCCTCTCCTCTTATAAAAGGCCCCCACCTCTACCTCATTTAACACACTCCTCAAGCCTTTGGCTCGGCCAACCCCTGCCCATTTACTCTCTCCACATCCCTCTACTCATCCTAGAGGATTCACTTTGGGCAGAATCCTTTCAAAGGAAGCCTTTAGGCTCAAATCAAAAGTAGTTACACTTTTAAAGGTAATTCATTCTCTCATGTTCATTTGTTTTATTTTGCTTCTCCAACCCCCTAAACTCTTTTTATTTAATTATTTTGTAATAACACCAGTATCTTAAATATACTAGGATGTTGTTATAATATTTATTCGAGCTACACTCTCACAAAACTACATCAAATGGTTAAAGAACATACGGTTTCCGTGGATGGTGAAATTCTGCCTCCTGAAACGATGATTGTTCAATACTCATTTAACACCGTCAAAGGTGGCCATTATGATGTCACTATTTTTATATATGATATATAATATGTTTATGTTTTATTTATGCTTCTTTATTTTTCATTTTTGTCTTACCTTTATGGCTTCCATTATGGGTATACGCGATATCTTCATTTAAGGAAGTGCGGACTACCGCCCCCTCAAAGTGATTTGATTCGTTAAATAACATATGTGGGATGTATAAAGGATGGAAATATGATATTATATATGATATTATACTGGAATTATAATATACCTTTATATCATTATTTTTCCATTCTATAAAATATGAAATAGAAATGAAAGTAGCGTTCATGCGTACGTACGGCTTACCGTCTCCATGAACGGTGCATTTTATTTCTTACCTCTAAATGATTATGTAATGTTATAAATGCATGCATGTACTAGATATATATTAAATATATGATATCTACATAATTAATACAATTCTGGATATAATAAACATTTGGCCACACAAACAACATGTAATTGTAAGAAGTCCACTTTCGACTTAAGAACCAAATATCGGCAAAACAAATATTATTAACTTAAATGATTACATAATGTTTATGACATGGTAATAAGTGGTATAAAAGTAATAATTAACTTGAAAAAGGTTCTTAAGGAATTATAAATTAACTCAAGTTTATTATTCAGGAGATTAAAGAACGATCGAGTCAAGTCGGACCCGAGGTAAGGGATCCTACAACTCTCTTTCTTTTTAAGTACACTCTTTTATGTCATTTATTTTAAGCTCATCTTTATTATGATTGGGATGTTCTTTTATATTAAATTTACTGTAATTTTTATGTTCATGTGATGAGAGACCCTATTCTCTCTCATAAATCCATTTTGGAAGTTTTGAGTGGCGCCGTTAGGCTGCCGAACTTTCGTAAGAGATCTAACCTCTCTCTTTCTTTTTAAGTACTCTCCTTTATGTCACTTCCTTTAAACTCCTCCTTGCAATGTTGGGGGATTTATTTTATATTCCACTTGCTGTAAATTCTATTGTAATATTATGGGATACTCTATTTTATCTCATCAATCCATATTTGGAAGTTTTATGTGGCGTCGTTAGGCTGCCGAGTTTTCGTAAGGGATTTTTCATCTCACTTTTATTACCGTGAGATTTATGCTACATTTGCCACAAATTCTATTTAGTGGTGTATGTACTGCCCATTATTCTACTCTTTGTGTAATATACTTTCTTTTATGAGTATTTACATCAATGACCTATTGTCTTTCTTTCATGGGGTGTATGTTTTGAAAGATACCCAAGTCGGTAAGGGAACCTTTCACCCTCCTTTTTTTAAAAGACTTCTTTTATTGGGTCTTTTAATTTACATATTTTTATGTTGGGATATGTTCTCATACATCCTTATTGATGTAAATTTTATGTCCACGTGATGAGATACACTTTTTATCTCTCATCAACTCATTTTGATGTGATGCCGTTAGGCTGTCAAGGGAACTTTTTAACCCAATTTCGATTTCTTTGGGTTCAACTTGTAGTCATTGAATATGTCATCCATTGAATATGTGTGAATGACCTTTTATTGTTTTACACTTAATATCCACTTATATTGGGTGTATATATATTTTTCACACATATTTTTGAGATTTATTTGTCCTTAATTTAAGGATACCTTCTTTATAAGGGATTTCATCACATTTGACATTTCTATTGAGGGTTCATTGTTGTTATGCACCAATTCACTCTTATATGGTGTATATACTGTCCTTTAGAGTAATATATCATGAATCCTTTTATTCTCATGATATTATAAAGTTCTGACTAAATGTTATTCCTCGATTATTTTATTCAAGTGTCTCTAATTTTGGTAAAACCCCTTTAACCAAAATATCGTTTTAAATGTTTTAATTATTTGTTATTATTAATATCCATGTTTTCAAAATGGTTTTAAGGATTTATTTATATGGATATTAATGGTTTAAAATGTTAAAAGCTTCAAGGTGGTATGGGACAATTTGATTCAAAAATCTCTTTATTAAATGTTTTAAATGGTTTTGGAAATGGTTTCTTTTTGAATGGATTCATTATTTCAATATCCTAAAATGTTATATTGTGATTTAAATGTGGAAATGTTATGTTTCCTTTATTCATGTTTATGTGATACAATTATGTTATGGTTCATGGGCATTGTTATGAAGAACGGGTGGTTCCGTGATAAACTAAGGGCGGGTGAGCCCGATATAGCTCTCCAATGCATTGGGTAACGCGAAGGAGTGAAACGTTAAGGTTTCTCCGAAGAGATTTAGGGAATATACTGTGATGGGTATTCCAAACGTAACCAAGAGGGTTACTCCCTACGTAAGAATGTTATGAATGCCTCAAGTTACCTTTATGTCTTATGTTTTCTATGATTTATTCATGATTTGATATGCCTATGTTTTATGGGTAAAGTATGATTACATTCTTATGTATATATGAAATCATGTTTCCTTTCCATATTTTTATAACCCTTACTGAGCTTTTTATGCTCATCCCAAGTTTTTGAAATGCTTTTCACAGGTCAAGGGAAAGGTACATGATGTGACGATAGTGTCAAGGATGTGTCAAGAAAGAATCCGTGTTTTATTTTCAATATGTTTTCGTTGATGGGAAGAATGAATACTGTCTTTTATATAACCACTTTGTTTAAATGTGGAATATAATGCAAGTTTCATGATCTAATTCTCTAAAACTCTAAACCTGAAAAGATCCTCAATGTGTAATCTTGTAATAACTCAAGATTAAGTAAGGTTTAAGGCTGGGGCCTTATAGTTGGTATCAAAGGTCGGTTTAGATAACTTCAGAGGTTAGGATATTCTCTAAGCATAAGTGACATTACCATAATGGTTCGGATTTCAGAAAGAGTCCTAGTTTTAGATAAAGTGAATGAGTAAGTATATCTTAGTGTTTATCTTCCTCATTAGTACATTATGGTTTTGTTGATATACTCACACTGACCTTCTTGGTTTTAGTAAATGGTTGGATCTAGCAGGCACCAAAGTAACAGTGGATGTGAAGGAAACTGTGACAGTTTTTTGAGAAAGCAATTGAATGATATGGGAGCTGCAATGAGAACTCTTTTGATTATCCTCAACCAACTATCTGGAGTCATGATTGACCACCTAAACCTTGGAGATTTCTCTAAGGCATCGTATATTCAAGAAACAAATCCCTACGGAAGTACAGGTAATAATCATAAAGGTAAGTGTGTTCAAAAACCTATGTGTCAAAGATGTGGAAAGAAACACCTAGGAAAATGTTTCAAAGGGACAGAAATAAGCTATAGATGTGGAAATGAAGGTCATAAAGCAAGAACCTGCCATGGAAAAAGGAAGCATCCAGTTGACTCGAGGAAAGGGAAAGAAGTTCTTTCTGAGGGATTAATTGAATGTTTTAAATGTGGTGTGCATGGTCATTATGAAAACACATGTCCTATGAAGAAGTTTCGTGAATGGGGTCACCAAGAGCGTACCAATATTCGTTTACCAATACCTAATGCCATTCCGATTGAGGATGAAGAAACTGACAATGACCAATCAAAGGTATGTACTATTTCATGACTATTGTTTTCTTATTTGGGAATCTTAGGATATGATTCATGATTTTGTTTGTAGGAAAGAGGTATTTCGGAATAAGTTGGAAAGGAATAGATAATGGATCATGAAGAATGTTGAATGAGTAAGATGTCAACATAAAAGGGCTTCAAGAGTTACGGTGAAATTCTTAAGAGTATTAAGTCTCTTTTGATGATGGGGTTACATTAGAAGACTTTTTATATTATGTGTAACCCTGATGTTTAATATAGGCAAATTTTATTCAAGTAATAGTTATCTTTTCTTTTGTGGACATAGTTATAAAGAACCATTTGGGTTTATATGATCCTTACTTTTGAGGTAATTATGGGTTACCATATGTTATGATTGAAGTGAAAGGCATGAGATAAAATTGAGGTTAAATTATGTTATGGTTATTTTTGATGATTTTATCCCTTTTTGGGTAATGATTTGAGAATTATATAGTTTTGGAAAAAGGACAACAGGCAGACCGTGTCACAACCCGTCGCGTCGGACAATGCTGCGGGAATCGAACCCACAACCAAAGTGTGACTGGTATTTATCGCCTACCACTAGACTACGTGAAATCCCTTGTTAGTTTGACTGATTCTTTTTAGTTATATGATTTTATGAATTAAGAGTAAGTTGATTTTGGAGGATATGTGATTAGGATAATTACTTTTCAATGTGAGACTTTAGGAGCAACTGATGTTGTTTGGAGATAAATGTTACGATTTAACTTGGAAGACTATGTGACTAAATCCTTCAAATATTTGGGTTTCAATATTATATTGGTTTACTTTGAAGAATTTTATGGACAAATTGTTTATCGGATGGTCCTCGTTGAACTTTGGGTTTTGTTGGAAAAATTTTTGAGATTAAGAATAGATTTTCTTTTTTAAGGGGTTATCCTTTTCTGGATTATCTGATATTGTACTAACCTTTTTGGTTTTGGTTTTGGTTAAAGCCTAAATACATGGGATGTATATAGTTCTCTTTTGGGGATTAGGTGATTCTCTAGAAGTTGATTATAGTACTCTTAATGCGAACAAGTCTCCCTAAATACTCGTCTTTTGGAAAAAATATGAGTTTGACTAAGGAATCTAGTAAAATTTGAAAGTCAACATGATAAGTGATTATGCTTCCTTATGAATAAATTCCTCAATAAAAAGTAACTTAAAACAAAAATGTTGTCTATTAACTTTTCCTACTGGGGAACCCAACACCGTTTAACCCATCACAAGTTTGTGATTTTCTTATTGTTAACTTTCTCCTAAACATGTTTTCTAACACTCTCCATCGGAACATGACCCTATGTTTTCTCCTCCATGTCCATATTTTCATACTTAGAATCCTAGTATGGGTTAACTCGGGTGACCTCTGTGCTTATCTTTCCTTATTTTAAAGTGATTGTTTTACCGACTCTTGTTCCGATGTGGGACGTTCAAGGATGTTTCCAAGTGCAATTTTAAAATTGCGAGGACGCAATTCCCAAAAGGGGGGAAGGATGTAACACCCCAGGTAAATAAGGAATATGACATTTTCATATTTATCCATATTTGTGAATAAAATATTAATATGACTTTAAAGGGGACGCTATGCTCGATGGCGTACCCAACACGCAACAACGAGTTTCTTGGGAATCTTACATTGCACTCTAATAATAAAGTAAAATTATTTTAAATGGTAGTTAACATGTAGCCGTTGTAATGGCGGGAATGTATAGAAATAACTAAAATGTGATTATATATGTTCTTAAATATTTTTACATTTATACAATAAAAGATAAAGGCTTAAAATATGGAAAGAATTCAATTTTAGGCGTATATGCCCTAGTTTTCACTAAAGGTTCACTTATAACCTTTTGATGGAGAACCGTCATTAAATATAGTTTTGTTCACTCTTAAACATTCTTTTGGACCAAATAAAACTCTTATTAAGAATCGGGACATCAAAATTTACTTTGTGTAAATTTTTGGTATCTTTCCGATAAAGTTCATTTTTTTAATGAATAGTGTAAAATGTTGTATTTTAATTCAAAACCACTTTTTAATCTAATTTATTTATATGATTAGATTATATTTTTAATTGGTTTTAAAGTGAAATTAGAAAATATTTTTACCATTAAATCCAATAGTGGTCGTTGGAATCAATTTCACTTTGAAATCAGACTTAAACTAGTGTCAATCTTTTGATACTTATTGTTTCATAAAACACGCTATTTGTCATGACAGCGGGAATTAATTATTAAATTAATTAATGTGACTTATATGTTTTGAATTTTTTAAAACGGACTTCATTTTTGAATTCAGAATATCAAATATAGCTTAGGGTGAATTTTTGGGATTTTTCTGAAAAACTTCAATTTTTGATGAATAGTGAAACCACTAAGTGGTACTTATAAAAACTGATTTTCCGTTTAAATGAAATTTTGCCATCATTTTGTTTTGATTTTCAAAAATCCGACATACATGGTTGTCATTAAGAAGTAAAATGTGGTTCAATGAGATTAAAATAATTTGTTGGTGAATAGTAACTTATTAAGTTTTTAATCGCGATTAGTGGTAATTAGTGTAGTTTAAGGTAAAAATAATGCTTTAATAAAATGAGATGAGCTTGACACATGTCTTACCCTCATTGGTTTTATCATGGACGACCAAGACAAGCCATGGTTCAACTTGGGGACCCCATGGATCCACTTTGGTTGGGAAATGACATAAATAACATTTTATTTAATGTAAAAGTAAAATTGACACAAACATGATATGTTTTACTAAAAAAAATTTAAGTGGGGTTATACAAGTCATATTTTTTATTATAAATATTCATTGGATAGATAAAAAGATTTCCTACATCATAGTATTTGTTTTATAATTTTTAGACATTAAATAAATTAAATTATTTATGACATAATAATGATGCAGCGATGACATCATTATTTGACGATTTAAATAAAATGGAAAGATAATGTAAAATCTATGAACTACACATGTCCAAAACTTATTTGATGAGTGTATTTCTAAGACTGGTCACCTTATCCACTAAATATAAATGTGGGACCTTTTGAAACCGAAACACATTTTCAAATAAAGTAATATTTCTTTACTTTCCAAAAGTGCCCCTCCTCTCCTCTTATAAAAGGCCCCCACCTCTACCTCATTTAACACACTCCTAAAGCCTTTGGCTCGGCCAACCCCTGCCCATTTACTCTCTAAACATCCCTCTCCTCATCCTAGAGGATTTACTTTGGGCAGAATCCTTTCAAAGGAAGCCTTTAGGCTCAAATCAAAAGGAGTTACACTTTTAAAGGTAATTCATTCTCTCATGTTCATTTGTTTTATTTTGCTTCTCCAACCCCCTAAAATATTTTTATTTACTTCTTTTGTAACAACACCAGTATCTTCAATATACTAGGATGTTGTTATAAGATTTATTCGAGCTACACTCTCACACAACTACATCAAATGGTTAAAGAACATACGGTTTCCGTGGATGGTGAAATTCTGCCTCCCGAAACGATGATTGTTCTATACTCATTTAACACCTTCAAAGGTGGCCATTATGATGTCACTATTTTTATATATGATATATAATATGTTTATGTTTTATTTATGCTTCTGTATTTTTCATTTTTGTCTTACCTTTATGGCTTCCATTATGGGTATATGCGATATCTTTATTTAAGGAAGTGCGGACTACCGCCCCCTCAAAGTGATTTGATTCGTTAAATACCATATGTGGGATGTATAAAGGATGGAAATATGATATTATATATGATATTATACTGGAATTATAATATACCTTTATATCATTATTATTCCATTCTATAAAATACGAAATAGAAATGAAAGTAGCGTTCATGCGTACGTACGGCTTACCGTCTCCATGAACGGTGCATTTCATTTCTTACCTCTAAATGATTATGTAATGTTATAAATACATGCATGTACTGGATATATATGACATATATGATATCTACATAATGAATAAAATTCTGGATATAATAAACATTTGGCCACACGAACAACATGTAATTGTAAGAAGTCCACTTTCGACTTAAGAACCAAATATCGGCAAAACAAATATTATTAACATAAATGATTACATAATGTTTATGACATGGTAATAAGTGGTATAAAAGTAATAATGAACTTGAAAAAGGTTCTTAAGAAATTATAAATTAACTCAAGTTTATTATTCAGGAGATTAAAGAACGATCGAGTCAAGTCGGACCCGAGGTAAGGGATCCTACAACTCTCTTTCTTTTTAAGTACACTCTTTTATGTCATTTATTTTAAGCTCATCTTTCTTATGATTGGGATATTCTTTTATATTAAATTTGCTGTTATTTTTATGTTCATGTGATGAGAGACCCTATTCTCTCTCATCAATCCATTTTAGAAGTTTTGAGTGGCGCCGTTAGGCTGCCGAACTTTCGTAAGAGATCTAACCTCTCTCTTTCTTTTTAAGTACTCTCCTTTATGTCACTTCCTTTAAACTCTTGCTTGCAATGTTGGGGGATTTTATTTTATATTCCACTTGCTGTAAATTCTATTGTAATATGATGGGATACTCTATTTTATCTCATCAATCCATATTCGGAAGTTTTATGTGGCGTTGTTAGGCTGCCGAGTTTTCGTAAGGGATTTTTCATCTCACTTTTATTCCCGTGAGATTTATGCTACATTTGCCACAAATTCCATTGAGTGGTGTATGTACTGCCCATTATTCTACTCTTTGTGTAATATACTTTCGTTTATGAGTATTTACATAAATTACCTATTGTCTTTCTTTCATGGGGTGTATGTTTTGAAAGATACCCAAGTCGGTAAGGGAACCTTTCACCCTCCTTTTTTTAAAAGACTTCTTTTATTGGGTCTTTTAATTTACATATTTTTATGTTGGGATATGTTCTCATACATCCTTATTGATGTAAATTTTATTTCCAAGTGATGAGATACACTTTTTATCTCTCATCAACTCATTTTGATGTGATGTCGTTAGGCTGTCAAGGGAACTTTTTAACCCAATTTCGATTTCTTTGGGTTCAACTTGTAGTCATTGAATATGTCATCCATTGAATATGTGTGAATGACCTTTTATTGTTTTACACTTAATATCCACTTATATTGGGTGTATATATATTTGTCACACATATTTTTGAGATTTATTTGTCTTTAATTTAAGGATACCTTCTTTATAAGGGATTTCATCACATTTGACATTTCTATTGAGGGTTCATTGTTGTTATGCACCAATTCACTCTTATATGGTGTATATACTGTACTTTGGAGTATTATATCATGAATCCTTTTATTCTCATGATATTATAAAGTTCTGACTAAATTTTATTCCTCGATTATTGTATTCAAGTGTCTCTAATTTTGGTAAAACCCCTTTAACCAAAATATCGTTTTAAATGTTTTAATTATTTGTTCTTATTAATATCCATGTTTTCAAAATGGTTTTAAGGATTTATTTATATGGATATTAATGGTTTAAAATTTTAAAAGCTTCAAGGTGGTATGGGACACTTTGATTCAAAAATCTCTTTATTAAATGTTTTAAATGGTTTTGGAAATGGTTTCTTTTTTGAATGGATTCATTATTTCAATATCCTAAAATGTTATATTGTGATTTAAATGTGGAAATGTTATGTTTCCTTTATTCATGTTTATGTGATACAATTATGTTATGGTTCATGGGCATTGTTATGAAGAACGGGTGGTTCCGTGATAAACTAAGGGCGGGTGAGCCCGATATAGATCTCCAATGCATTGGGTAATGCGAAGGAGTGAAACGTTAAGGTTTCTCCGAAGAGATTTAGGGAATATACTGTGATGGGTATTCCAAACGTAACCAAGAGGGTTACTCCCTATGTAATAATGATATGAATGCCTCAAGTTACCTTTATGTCTTATGTTTTATATGATTTATTCATGATTTGATATGCCTATGTTTTATGGGTAAAGTATGATTTCATTCTTATGTATATATGAACTCATGTTTCCTTTCCATATTTTTATAACCCTTACTGATCTTTTTATGCTCATCCCAAGTTTTTGAAATGCTTTTCACAGGTCAAGGGAAAGGTACATGATGTGACGATAGTGTCAAGGATGTGTCAAGAAAGAATCCGTGTTTTATTTTCAATATGTTTCCGTTGATGGGAAGAATGAATACTGTCTTTTATGTAACCACTTTGTTTAAATGTGGAATCTAATGCAAGTTTCATGATCTAATTCTCTAAAACTCTAAACCTGAAAAGATCCTCAATGTGTAATCTTGTAATAACTCAATATTAAGTAAGGTTTAAGGCTGGGGCCTTATATATTGACTTCCCATTTTTTAATGTTTTTCGGTTTATATAAAAATGTCATCCCTTTTCACTTATAAAAGGGGTACTCTTCTCCCCAATTCCCCTCATACAAAACCCCACTAAATTCTTTCAAAAATCTTTCTAAAACTCTTCTAAACACTCCTATTCACCTTAAAAGTTATTATTATTCTTAAAAGACAATCTCTCAAAGCCTTAACCCCTATTTCAAGGGATATAATCCAATAAGTGAGGTATTTCTTTATAACTGCTTCTTTCTCACTTCTATTAATTTTTGTGGACCTATTTTTCTTAAAATTAAATTACACCATTTTAAAATGATAATTTAAATATTATTTATATACTATCATGTCATTATACTTATGGTAAAATCATTTTCCACCTCTCCTCTTTCTATTAATAGAAATGAAAACGTCATTCATGCATTGTGTCGACTACCTCCTCCACGACGCTATATATTTCATTTTCCTTCACTTCCCAAAAAGGATGGTTCTAATAGGGAATTTAAAATGTATAAATATGATATTTATGTGATATTATATATTTTTAAATAATAAACCACATTAATATTTTCTCCTGTTTAATGAAATAAATCAGCATCCTTGTGTATGTGCAGACTACTACCTCTATGGAATGGTGCATCATATTTTTCAATAACAGCTATCATCGTTGGATATATAGGATAGTATTAAAGTGTAATGATAATCTTTATGATATTATTAAATTTATGTTATGAAAAATTGGTGAACCTATTAATGATATGCCCAATAAATGATTATTGTTAATTCAGTCACTAAAAACAAGCATACTAATAGGAAAATATCTATTCTTTATAAGTAATGTATTTATATAATTTATATAATCTTTATGATTAATTAATATTATGATATATCACACTAATAAAAAATAAATAAGTTCACTATACATCTATAATAATGAAATTAAAACTAAACCACCTCATATTCTATTAAATAAGGTGGGTTGATTATTGTATCGATTTAGGATCCTACTTGAACAACACTATGAATTTATATCATGGATGACTATTACAACTTATTTACTAGTATAATATGATATAAATAAATAAATATTTTTTTTATTTTTATATCAACATTTAATTAATTAATTAATTAGTCGCCCATTGTTCATTAAAAATCACTGAAACATACATGTCACTGATTTTATCCTCATGGATCATAACCAAAACTGTCATAAAAATGAAATTAGATTTATAGATTATCCTTTAAAATATATTAAATCACATTATATTATATAATAGTGATGTGTGTTTTAAAAATATTAGATACATTTCTTTTAGGAAACTAGTTCAAAGTGATAAAGATTACTTACACAGAGTGTTGAATATAGGTACAAACTGACTAATATATAAATGTATATAATGATTATAAATGAGGATTTAAAATTTTTATAATTATGAATATGTTTTATTGGTATATAAATAATTAACATAATTTAATTATTTAATACATTTGGTGCAAGTTCAAAACAAATTAGGATCGAGGTAAGTGTATTCATCTCAAATTCCTCTCTTTGATACTTATTGGGTATTATCCATATAATTTAATTTATATGGTGTATATAATAAATATTTGAGATATCATATAATGAATTTTATTTTAATATTGATTCTTTATTCTTGATTACAATACATCTTTTTAAGGGGTTTCAATTAAACTATTACTCCACCTGCATGGGTTCTTTGTCTGAAACATTAATTCTGAGGGACATATTTATATATTGAACCTAGTTTTCCTTTTAATGTGGTATTCAAATCCAATGTATATATATATATATATAAAATATTATTATTATTAATGGGAAATATTAATCCAAATCCTTTCATTTTCATTAAATGGATTTTGACTCAATTGTTACCCCAGTTGTAAGCCTTTTTGGAAACTCACTTTCCATTCATTGAGTTATGATCCTTTATCTTGTAATTATTTCACATAAGTTGGGTACACTATACCCTTTTACTATATTATTTGTTATTTTCCTTAAAAAAATTCTCATATAAAAACCCCATCTTGAAATATTTCTTACTTCAATGAGTATGTTTCTTATAAGCGATATTAATAACTCAAGTATCTTTTTCTTGAGTTATATTATCTCTTCATGAACTTATTTCTTCCATGAATTGGATATTCCAACCTAATATTTTATTATATCATAATTCATCAACCCATATAATGAAATAACATATTTTGACACAAATGAATGTTTGCTTACTCTTCTTAAAATGTGATTTTTGAACAAAGGTGTTTTGAAAATAATAAAATGGGATTTTTTTTAAATTTAATATGGTTTATCTTCCTATCCTATTTTCTCAAAGATAAACTTTATATATTTTTAATAATAAATTGGTGTTAATTATATTTAATAGTAAAGTTTTTCAGAATATTTCACATCACCTTTTCAAAACTTACATTTGATATATACATTTAAGTTTTTATTTTACATGAATATTAAAAATGTTTTCTGAAAGATATTTTAAGTTTTCACATAAATTTTCCATATTATTTTCAAAATAATTTACCATAATAGGTTTTATGTTTAATGATTTATCCTATTAAATATATTAATCATATGTGGGATTCAACTTGTTGTATAAAATAATTGAATTATTTATCCCTTCTTTTGTGACAATATTCACCGAATTCTTCTATAAGGTTTTTTTTCATTTATGTAAAAACACATCTATGTTTCCTTTATTTCATTGGGGATATGTTCTTTTGAAATCATCCACCTTCTTTTTCTAGATGGATTATGATCATATTATTCTATCATTTTCATAAATGAATAATCATTACCCTATATGATGTGAAAATATAATTTTTCAAAATTCATATTGGAGGATGTTCACCAAGAATAAAAATTTATTTATTGGTTGGGGAAGTGTTGAAATAATTGATGATTATTTAATACAAATATGGGTTGGTAGTTTATTGAAATTGTATATTTTTTATTTTATGTATAACCAATTTTTTATTCAACGAGATGTTCTTTAGGGAATGGTATGAAATGTCTTATTGAATCTTATATTGAATGCATTGGACTTAATCAAATGATAGGTGGGGATTGAAATTATATCACCGCTATATGAATTTATAGGTCTCATGAGGAAAAAAATTGGTTTTGGTGTATAACTCTCCCCATATCAATATAGTGTCTTATAAAAAGGCCTTGATAGTAGGTTTTTTATGTCCGACATTCTGAATTGCATCAGTAGGAAATCAATAATTATTATTATCCATGTAATCATTTTTGTTCTTAGATATGGTATGAAATCATTTTCAGTTGATTATGGAATTATTAAAATTATTTATCCATACCATATTATGTATATCATGCTTACCTTTTTGATAGATTCGATCATATCTTTCTCTTACTAAGTGTTTACGGTCACCCCTTCCTTATGTATCCATTACCCAGGATATAAAGAAAATTAGTACAAATTAAATGATTATGAGGATAACTCATATGGTATAATTTTTGGAAGATGTTAAAGAATTTTCATGAATTAAGTAGTTTATTATATATTGTAGGTAATTTCCATTAGTTAAAAGGTCCATTTTTTTATTAGATAATATTTTTTTACTAATTATCTAATACACTAAACATAAAACGATCTTTGGGATGTAATAGATTCAATAGTAATTATTTATTCTGAAATATCAAACATTTTATTGATGGTATAAAATATATTATGTAAATTATGAATTTATGGAACCATATCCAAGAGTTTGGGTTTAGGTCATCCCAGTTAGTATCCAATAAGGGTTTAGATAACTTTGTAAATTATGTTGTTTGTTGAGGATAATTTTAGGGTTCATAAATTAAGGTTAATAACAACTTATAACGTAAAGATAACCCATTGGGATGGTATAAAATTTAATGTTAAGGTAATAATGTACATTTTAATTGGGTATTAAGATAATATAAATTTAGTGAAAATCTTATGAATAATTATATGTATAGGATGGCATCCTATAATTTTGGTAAATTTTTGAGTATATGGTTTTCCTGACAATTACATTTTTATCTAGATACTACAAGTGGATTCATCCTCTAGAACAAATATACCAAGGGGTAATAACCCTGCAATGGGAAAATTGGGTATTAACTCAATCAACACCTATTGCACAAAAATAAGGCCTAACTAAAAACCTATTTTGACCATCCTAATGGATATTATTTGGTTAGTCACATTCCCTTTATGGACCATTATGAAAGATTTAAGTATGATTTTAAAAAATTATGTTAGATGACCTAATATAAAAATTACCAAAGATAACCAAGGATTGAATAGAGAGTTATAGGTTGAACTGAATGTATCATATGTGAAATACGAAGGTGTCATATGGGGAGACATATTAAAAATGATATTTTCATATTATTATTTTTTATATTATCATAACCATGTTGGTTTTAGAATTGATTCAAATAGGATCATGAATTTGAATCTTAGATAGGTATGTATCTAAGAACCATTATGTCTTATAACCAATAAATGGAACATAATTAAATGGTTTATAATTATTTTATATTCCTATTATTATGAAAAAGGCGAGTCTCATAGTCTTATATATGGTAATGATATTGATATTTTATATAAAATTAAACATGGAAACTATTATTTATTCTCATTAATGAGTGACATTTATTAATGGTATTTTGGTATATTCTAAATTTATAAGGATTATTTGAAACATCTAAGGATTTTTATCCAGTAGTTCTATTATTAAGGTTTGAAAACATACGTTAAATGATATAAATGACCTTGAAAAGTGATTTTATGATAAGGATATATTTTTTGGGATAAATATTGGAGAACACATGATTGAGGGATAGATAAATCTTAGTTTTAAAATATTATTGATGTTGAGGTAATAAATGGTGTATTGATTTTGAGAGAATTGGGTTTGATAGTAGTGTAATTGATTATTGATTTAAATAAAAAGTAATTCATGAAAATATTATTTTTTATTATAAAATATTTCTACCCATGCATAAAATACATCTTTTAAAATTTCATAAATCAATAGGGGAAATAGATAGAAAATAACAAAATCTCCATGACTAATAAATCCATGGATCATGAAGTGAAAGTGAAATGAATTTTTTTTAGTAATTCAATATATATGTGAATGAAATATGATTATTGAAAATATAGTCACTGAAATATGGTTGTTTCAAATATATTCATTAGTTATATATCTGATAGGTATACTGAATTTTTGTATTATTAAGTAGAAAATTTAAAATAATTTAACTCACAATTAAATAATAATATGATATTAAAATATTACATATATTTGTTTATTTGTGTTTATATGTTACTTATAAATATTAATATTATTAATAAAATACAATATTATGTATATATAAAGTTTAAAAAAATATTTTAAAATCAACTGAGTAATAGAATTATAATTTAGATTGTAAATAATTAAATTTTAATGGTATTTGTTAAATAATATTTTGTATAAAATTAATATTTATTTTTATGCAAATAGATTAAATTGAAAAAAAAATAAAATATTACTATTTATTACAAAATATGTTAATATATTTTAAATTATAAATTGATATAAAAATTCATTAAGAACACTTAACGTTTAAAATTGTCATTTTTTAATAATAACATTTTTTATTTATATTTTTATTTTCATTTAATAATTAAATTTATAAATTTTATAATTTTAATTAGATATATAGAAATTAATTTTTAATCTTGGAATTTAAAAATTATCTTAGTATTATCTTCTTGATATTTTAAAAATATTAATTTTTATGTGAATAGTCCAAATTACCTTTTTACAAATAACATGTATTTTATGACATTATTAGTACTAAAGTATGAATTAGAAATTCATGAATCCTTTTTGAAAGAAAAAATTTGTATTTAATAAGTGAATTTATAATTTTAAATATAATTTATAAATTTATAAATTTATATTATACATTTTAGAACTTAAGTTATATTTTTCAAAACATTGTTTTTTATACATTATACATTTTTTATTTTAAAATATTTGTTATTATTTTTTGAAATTAAAAAAATGGATTTGAAATATAAAATAATTAGTTCTAAATTATATAATAATTACAGTTTTATTTTTGAGAATAAAGGATAAATTACCTAGGAAGAAACTAGTTACCACAGTGAAAAACAAAATTGTACAAATGAGTACCCTAAGAGGTAAAGGGCCCCAAATGTTAAAAAAATTAAATTTGGTGTTGGACGTGTATATCGACCTTATATTTTCTATTCTTCATTATTTATCGATTTTGAAGCCATTTTACTTGATAGTGACTTCACATTATAGAAATTTTTCAGGAATTTACAAAAATTCCATCACTTATAACTTATAAATGGGGAATTAATATCCTCATTTAACCTCACTCCAAAACCCCCTATGATTATAAAAACTCTAAAAAAACCTATCCTAAACAGTCTTATCCACCATAAATATTGTTTTGTCTACTAAAAATATAATCTCTCAATGGATTACCCCCATTGAAAAGGATATAGTTCAAGAAGTGATAAATAAATTTCTAATTGCCCATTTTTCAATTATATTTCTTTAGGTGAAATTATTCTTCATCAAATTAAATTATACAATATTAAAATGAGAACCGTATTATAAATACTATAATTTTATATCAATATAATTATGGCAAAATCATTACACATATATCCCTTTTCTATTAAGAATAACAAAACTCTCATTCGCACATTTTGTAGACTACCGTCTCCATGACACAACATGTTTCATTTTCCTTAATTTCCTTAAATGGTTGGTACTAATATGTAATTTAATATATAAGTATGATATTTATTTCATATTTTATATTTTTAAATAAAAAACCATGTTACTTCTTCTTCCTGTTTTATGAAAATGAAATCATCATCCGGGTATATGTGAGGACTACCACCTCCATGGAGTTGTGTTTTCCATTTTTCATTATATCCATTCATAGAAGGATATGAGGATGGTATTAAAGGATATATATTATTTTTATAATATTATTAAGTTTATGGTATGGAAAATTGGATAACCTATTAATTATATGATTAATAAAAGGATTTTATTAATTTAATCGTTTAAAACAAGCCTACTAAGAGAAAACTATATCCTATTTCTAAGTAATGAATTTATATGATTTATATTGTAATATTAATTCTTAAAAAATATAGTATTTCACACTAACAAACATTAACCAATATAATTATGATTCTAGTATAATGATATTTCAACTAAACCACCTCATAATCTTTTATTAATCATGATAGGTTCATGCTTCTGTTGGTTTAACTACCTATGTGTACAGTAGTATACATTTATATCATGGATGAATATGATAAATTATTTATATGTATAATATGATATAAATATTTAAATTTTTTTCAAGTTATGGTATATCAATATTCAATTCATTAATTAAGAAATCTCTCTTTGTTCATTAAGAATCACCAAATCATACTCGTCACCAATTTTACCCTCACGAATCGTAACCAAAAGTGTCATGAAATGAAATTATAGCTATATAAAATATCTTTTACCAACTATTACATCACCTTATATTATTTAATAGTGATTTCATTTGTAAAAATAATATATACTGACACAGCCTATACAAATATAGTTCAAAGCGGTCCAGATTACGTACACCCAGTAGTGAAAATATAAAAAAAATAACAAATATATTTGTATAGAATGATTATAAATGATTATTATATGTGTTTATAGCCACAAAAACTATTAATGGGATGCATTTAATTAAAATAAATTATTTATTCATGATATTTCATGAAAGTACAAAATGAATCATGACTGAGGTAAGGGTTTTCATCTCAAATTCATCTCTTTGATACATGTTTGGTGTTATGAAAATAATTTCATTTAAGTGGTATATATACTACCTATTTCAGATATTATACCTTAATATACATTTTAATCATGGTATTTTAAGTTTAATTACATGTTATCTCTTTAAAGAGGTTTCAATTAAAATATTACTCAAGCAGCAAGAGTTCTTTTTGTCAAATATTAATTCCTTGAGACATCTTTATGTTACAAACCATTTTTTCCTTTGAATATTTTATTAAAGTAAAATGGATATATATATATATATATATATGTTTATCATATTTTTTATTCTTGGGAAATGCTAATTCAAATAAATTATTTTTCATAAATGGATTTTGACTCAGTTGTTACCCTAATTGAGAAAATTTTTAGTACCTCTATTTTCATTCATTAAGTTATGATCCTTTCTATTATACTTATTTCACATCACTTGGGTAAATTATACAACTTGATTATGTTGTTTAATCTTTTTATCCTTCTTTTGACCATGAAAACCCCGTTTTTTAAATATTTCTTACTTCAAGAAGCGTGCTTCTCAAAAGGTATATTGATAACTCAAATCTCCTTCCTTGGAGTTATATTTTTTTATTCCTGAACATATTTATTCTAAACATTGGTTATCCCACAATTATATTTTATTATATAGTTATTTATCTACCTTTATATGGAAATAATATATTTTTATATAAATTAATGTTTTCTTACTCTTTTTTATTGTTAGTTTTGAGTGAACGAATTTAGAAAATAATAAAATGGGATTTTCCTTTCAATTTCATTTGTTTTGTATTCTTAAACTAATTTTTCCAAGATAATATTTATGTGTTTTCAATTATCTAATGTTGAATATTCTATTTAAAATTAAATGGTTTTAAAATCATTCACACCACATTTTGAAAAAAAATTCTTTTTAAGAAAAATATAAATTTGTATTTTACATCAATGTTAAAAAAGATTTCTAAAAGATATGTTAAGTTTTCTATTTAATTTACCTTATCATTTTCAGAATTATTTACTCTAATGGGGTTCATATATAATTAATTATCTTCTAATATATATATTTATCCTTTGGAGGATTAAAATCAAGGTATAAAAAATTCAATTTTTGGTCCCTTATTTTATGATACCATTCGAATAATTCTTTTTATAGGGTGTTTTGCATTTATCTCAACTCACATCTATGTTTCCTTTCTTTCACTGGGTATATATTATTTTAAAACCAAACACCTAATTTATCTATAGTTATTAAGATCATTTTATTCCTTCATTGACTTAAACATATACTCATTCCCCTATATGGTGTGGAAATCTCATTTTAAAAAATTTAGATTAGAGGTTGTTCACCTAGAAAGAAAATTTATTTGTTGGAATGGGAAGTATTTACATTCTTGATAATTATTAATTGAAAACATAGGTTGATTATTTATTATAATTCTATATTTTTTATTATATGGATGGTTATGTTTTTATTCATCCATAGGTTCCTTATGGAATGGTGTTAAATGTCTTTTTGACTCTTATAGTGAATGCATTAGACTTAATAAAGTGATGGGTGGAATTTGACATTTTATAGTTCCTTAATGCATCAAAGGGTCTTATGATACAAAAAACATAGATTTTCAGGTATACCTCTTCATATATCAGTATAGTGTTTGAAAATGGCCTTAATAGTATTTTTTATGTTCATCATTATTCATTCCATTAGCATGACATAAGTAATTATTATATTACATGTAGTCATTTATTTTCATGGATATATAATGATCTTAGTTTCAATTGATTATTATGTTATCCATATTTTTAATTCCTTCCATATCATATATACCATGAATTTTACTTCAATAGATTCAATTATATGTTTCCTTTACTAATCATTTGATCTCATGAATTTATTATATTTCCATTCCCTAGTTTATGAATAAAATTAGTACATGTGACATTTTTATAAGGATAACACAAGTGGAAGAAGTTATGGGAGATGATGAAGAATTATCATGAATTAAGTAGTTTCTTATATAGTGGAAAAAATCCCATTAGTTATAGAAAAATGAGTTTTTTAGATAATATTTTGTCTTAATTCTCTAAAACATCCATCTAAAAAGATCTTTAGTATGTAAGAGATGAAATAATCATTATTGGTTTTGTAATATATAGGATTTTACATCTTCTTTCAAAGATACTATGTAAAGTATGTTTTTATATCACTAGATCTGGGAGTATGGGTCTAGGGCATCACAGTTAGCATGATTATAATTCTTATATTCAGGAATGGAATATTCTCATGAGGCATAAAATGGTTTTCGTGCATTTGATTCCCCAATAATTATATCACATAGAGTTTCAGACACTATATATTTAATATATTAGGGGGTTCTTTGTTTATATTTGGAGTCCCAAATACCTAAGTGTGGAAAGATACCTATCATGATAAACATAATACATTGATACATTTATTTAACAAGCCTTGAGGGTTATCTAATTAGGGTTAGTTGGTATTTTTTATGATCACGTTTTCTATTGGATCTTAACCAATATAATTTTTTTCTTCTTGTATTATGAGTATTAAAAATTAGACCCTCAATTGAGATTTAATGAAGAAGTGTACAACTATACCTAGATAGCATATATTATGTACTTGTATTTTTATATAAGGATAGTATGATGTGAACGTCTATATAGGGGAATAACATGTGATGAATTCATCAACATGGTTAGTCTATAAATATTGAACCAATAATGTATGATTTTTCTATTATAGACATAAATACTTCATGTCCGATAGTATGATGATGCCTCAGAAAAAAGGGATAATGTGAAATATAATTATTGTATATCATTTATCTCATGGAAACAAGTATTTAAATACATATTATTAATAAAGATCATTCCAGATCCCTTTGTTGATTGAGTAACATCGGTGATTTTTTAGAGAAAAATATTTTCATGTATTTAGGAATTTGTGAATTAATATTTTCTTCAACACTACAAAGTCCTGTGGGGTCACACTTTTTTATTGATTAATTAGGGATTGAATTTAACTTAGAGATCCTCTCGAAAAAAATGTTAGAGTTTATCCAAAATAAGTTTTGAAGGAGTTTTCACAAGTTATTTAATATTATGTGATACAAAGTGATATTAACAATATCTCTCTGGAAGTGTTTTTAAAGATATCCAAAACGATTTTGGATATTGTCACAACCCATCCCATGGGGCCCATGTCGTGACTACCCCAATCCCACCTTTCATAGGCCAGGGGTTAGTGACTAGCATTAGAAAGGAATTTCCCTAAAATAAGAAGGCATTGCCTTTGAACCTGCAAACACACAGACCAAGAACATGACAAGATGAAAAAAATGTAGTAAAAATGCAGTAGAAAATTGTGTAATTAAAGTAAAGGGGACGGAAAACAATCTTAACTTAAAGATACAACTACAACAGAAAATAGATCCTGAGATCTTCCACTAAGGATCATACAAGAAGGGCAGGTACAGCTCGTCTCTACAGCTCTCCACATCAACCAGTCACCTATGTGTACTGCCTTGTCTTGGATCCCTGAAGTATCAGCCAAGCTTCTCGTCATCTGCACAAGACACAACAAGGTGCGGGTGAAGAACGTGTAGGGGAGAGTATAACAATACCCAGTAGGGACCCCAAGACTCCCCAAAGGTCTCTCAAAATTCCACAAAATGAAAACCACAATGCATGATCTCAATCAAAAAACACAAAGAAAAAGACTCAGCTCAAACCAGGTATACAACTTAGAGTTCCTGAATAAAGATGGTAAGTCTTAATATATATCATTTTATTCCATTAGGAAGTTTCCACAACTAATCGACGGGGGATTTTTCCCATTATCGATCCACACGGGGTCGTATGTCACTGATCCACAACAGGCCTCTCTAAGGACGGTCCTCGTTGGGTCGCGCACTACTGATCAGCATAGGGTCGCTAGAATGTTGATCCACACAGGGTCTCTAGGATTCTGATCCACACAGGTTCTCTATGATTTGGATCCACACAGGGTCATTATGGTGTTGATCCACACAAAGTCGTTACGATGCTGATCCACAGAGGGTCACTATGATGCTAATCCACACAGGTTCACTATGATGCTAATCCACACAGGGTTTCTATGATGCTGATCCACACAGGGTCACTATGATGTTGATCCACACAGGGTCACTATGATGTTGATCCACAAAAGTTTGCTATGATATTGATCCCCATAGGGCCACTCTTCAATTGACAGCCAGCCACAGTATTCCCCACACCCGGTGCACCTAGGTTCCATAGTATCTTCTCCTCAAGATATATTTCATGCCTCAACTTCCATGACTTTACACAAAGTAGTAACCCAAAATACCTTCAAGTCTTAAGAGTCCCAACACGACAGATGGCGCGTCAATCGTATGCATGGTCTGTTGGTTATAAGCATTTTAGTACTAATGGCCTGCTTGGATTTATATTCGATCCATCCCAGTCATACTCCAACATTTTCCAAAACATAGTTGGAGTATCTCAAAAGGAGATTCTTGTTCCAAGGATTCTAGAGCCATAGATGGTTCTTAAAATGGATTTCTGGTTTATGAGATATGCATTTTTAGGAGTATCTCGGTCAGAATGGGTCTGGGTCCAGTCCGACCTGGTCAGACCGACCTGACCTTCCCTGACCTGGGCCGACCCAACCCAGTTAAGTTCGACCAGACCCGGTCCAGATATGACCTAAGTCTGGCCCATCCCGGCCTGTTGGGTGGCCCGCGTGGGGGTCACTCCACCATCCCGAATGACTAAAAGTCATTCAGTTTCTCCAACCGGTGATGCCACGTGGCACTGCCCCCCTATCAGCGGGACCCACGGGGCACAAGTCCCCATTCTCCATGGCCTCAAAGCTGTGGCCTCCATCCATGGTGCACGATGATGCACCGCCTTCCGCCAACGCAACTGGAAACCCTGGCTGCTCATTGTGGCACCTTTGGTTGCCGCCCTACTCTGTGGCTAGCGATAGCGAGCCACATCTATTGCCCGCTAGTTCCAGTTACTAGTGTTGATGATGCTTCCGCGGGCCACCAGATGATGTCTGATGGTCTATTTTCCCTTCCGATTATGCCTATGGGCCAACCAGGATGTCTTCGTCACTGCGTGGCTTCTGAACTCACGATTCCATTGATTTAAAAATCCACCCCCAAAGAATGCAACAAAAACCAAAGCAGCGGAGGGTCTGAGCCTTGTTTGTTTGGAATACGTCTTCCATGTTAGAAATTAAACAAGGGTGTGGAAATCAAAGGATAAATTAAAACCCCATTCAAAATAATTCATGCATTAACAACCAGTAGTTTCTTATGAATCTTGGATTAACTCATTATTGGTTAATACACATTTATCAAGTTTTTCAAGAACGAGGAAAGAACAAATTCTCTTGAATTTAATCATAAACAAACCCTAACTCATATTTGGAGGAGATTCCATGGTTGTGGAAGAAGAATTCCACGTTTGATGAAGTTATCGGTGTTCGTCATTTCCAGATTGATTCCTCCAACAACATCATTCAAGCCTCCGTTCTAGGTTGGTGGAAGATTTCATAGCAGTTAATCAGAGTTTTTTCTCTTCTGTGTTAAAAACCCAAGCCTAATAATTATTTAAATATATGGGTAGGGAGATTAACGCATCGTAAGAATTAATGAGGTTCATTTATGAGTTTTAATTATTGAACCTCTTAACTCTCAATGGTGTGGTTACACAACAGAAGAGTAGTGCCATTAAATGCCTTGAAAACCCAGCGGTCCCACCACCATCGCTCAATAGTTGGTAGAAAAATTAAAATAACATTTTTATGTTATTTTATTATCCTCCAAAAATTCTGAAAAATTATCTTTTTCACCCGACCTACTACGGTCGATGTTAAGCCTCACTTAAGAGAAACTCGACACTGTGGATTCAACGATTCCCTTGGATTTCAATTCTATGCACCGGTTCAAAAGATATAAATTCCCACTTGTGCGTTTACTAAAAATACCTAAAAAATGTTCAAAATTTCATTCTGGTCACATCAGGCCTCGGACTCAAATGCCTTCAATTTTTTCAAACTTGTAACATTCCCAAATAATTTTAAATATATATATATATATATATATAATTTATGGGTCTTTACATTCTCCCCACCATAGGCCTTTTCATACCCAAAATCTACCAAACATTAGGGGAACAAATGGTGGTACCAAGCACGTATCTGAGCTTCCCGCTCCCATGTACTCTCCTAGATATTCTTGTGCATTCAAAAAACTCACACAAGAGGAATTGACTGCCCATGAAGGACCCACTCCTATTGCCCCTCTTTCTCCACCGGAAACACTACAAGCATCGTCCCATCATCGATGTCCAACTCCCCCTAGTTGATGAAGTTCAATGTATCAATCAAGTACCTACTCAGCTATGAAACATGGAAAACATTATGCACCAGGTGCATCTGTTGTGGAAGTGCTAGACGGTACGCCACCTCGCCTACTCTATTGAGAATCTGGAATGGTCTGATAAACCATAGAGATAAATTGTCACCCTGTCCAAACCTCTATAATCCTCGTCAGTGCGAGACCCATAGAAATACATGGTCCCCTCCTCAAAATACAAGGTTCTCCATCTCCTGATGGAATAAGACTTATTCCAGATGTTTTCAGTCTTCATCCTCTTCTATATGAATTTCACCTTCTCTGTGGTAGCCTGTACCAACTCTTGACCCATAAGCGTTGACTCTACTGGGTCTGTCCAATATAGAGGTGATCATAACGTTCTCTCATATAGGGCCTCAAACGGAGCCTTTCTAATGGTGGAGTGATAATTTTTATTGTAAGAGAACTCCACCAGTGGAAGCTGGTCCTCCCAACTGCAGAAAAAATCAAGGACACAAGCCCGAAGCATGTCCTTGAGTGTGTGTATGGTCTGCTCTGTCTGACCATCTGTCTGAAGATGGAAGGCAGTGCTCAATAGTAGATGGGTCTTGAATTCCTCCTATAATCCCTTTCATAAGAGGGATGTAAAACAAGCCTCGCGATCTGAGATGATCGTCAATGGCACCCCGTGAAGTCGTACAATCTCCTGTATGTAGAGGCATCCCAAGATCTCTTTTGATCCCTGCTCTCAGATGGGTAGAAAGTAGGATGACTTGGTGAGTCATTCAATGATCACCCAAATAGAATCATGACCCTAGATGTACATGGTAGACCTGTCAAAAATTCCATGGAGATACCATCCCACTTCTACTCTGTTACCTCAATTGGTTGTGCTATGCCTCTTGGAACCTGATGCTCAGCCTTCACTTGCTAACAGGTGAGGCATTGTGATATGAACTCCACCACTATTTTCTTCATCCCTGGACACTAGTACTGACGTCAGAGGTCCCGGTAAATCTTTTCCACACCAGAATGTACCGCCAAAGGGGATGTGTGGAACTCCCTCAACTCCTCCTCTCGTAGCGTCACTTGCACCATGGTGCATCCTCTGAAGAGGTTGACATGATCCCCACTTTCATAAAATCCATCAGGAGCCTAACCTGAGTATATTTAGGAACGCTGGGACTCATAGTCAACATCCCCAAGTTGTTCCTCCCTAACTCTCTGAATGAGTGGGGAGTAACTATCATAGACTGGAGGTAAGCATCTCCATCTCTATCCACGACGGATATCTGCAACGTGGCCAGTTGCTCTATCGCCTCCCTCAGAAACTATAGACTGGACCTCCTACTGAGTGAATCTTCCACCACATTCCCCTTCCCATGAGTATAGACTATCTCAATGTCATAGTCCTTAAAGAACTCTAGACATTGTACTTATCTTTGTTCAGTTCCTTCTGTGAAAAGAGATACTTGTGACTCTTGTGATCAGAGTAGATTGTAAAACGTTTGCCCATCATGGAATACCCCAAGGTTTTGAAAATAAATAGAGAATGAAATTTTATAAAATAACCATTAAAACACAACTTTGCCTCTTTAATGCTTTGAATAACGTAAAATGGTCATCTAGAGTTGTGTTCACTAAGTCGTTTGGAGTCCCATAGAAAAAACATGATTTTTTAGTGAATAGTAACATACCCTTTGGAATAGTAATATGAAAAGTAATATAACCCTAATGAATAGTATATTTTATTATTATTTTATTTTCTTAATGCTATAAGATAATAACATCTTGGTTAAGTTTTCATTGTGATAAAGAAGTAGTTGTAGAATTAGAACTATTAATTTTGGAATTAAGTATGATTTTACTTTAAAATTAAATTAATAATAATTAAAAAAATATTTTTGAAAAATGGATTTCACTTTTTAATTCTACACATCAAAAAATAGTAGGGGTGAATTTTTGGGATTTTTCTAAAATATATGAATTTTTCATTAATAGTAAAAATACAGTTTTGAGTTTTCAGAAGTTTAATGACATAATAATGATGTAATAAGTAAATATAAAAGTATGGTAGACATGGGTATAGTACATTATGACATGAGGTGTCCCAAGTGTCTTAAACCAAGGGAAAATACCATGGTCAATCCCATGGTTTGGCAAAAACCACTAATGAGGTGTCCTTTTGAAATTATTAAAAATTTACCTCTATTTTTCTATAAATACCCACTCATCCATTCGTTTTATTTCATTAAAAATCCCTCATCCTCAAATCTCTGGGAGTTTTACCTCTCTAAGGGTCCTCCCAAGGTGTCCTTAATCCCCCAAAGTTCCAAACATCAAGATCTATAAGTTATTCTACAAGGTAAGGGAATCTTTCATTCTCTTCTTTAAGTCGACACTTCTTTTATGTTAACTCTTTGAATTCCCATTATATTATGTTGGGGTTTGATTTAATGTGTTATTCTTACTTTACATTTTATTTCAATGTGGGGAGGTACCATTTTTATCTCATAATTTCATTTTATGAAATATTAAGCGACGTCGTTAGGCTGCCGAATTTTCACAAGGGATCTCCCAACTTTTATCTTATTTTCAAGATCATGTCTATTCTTTTTCTCACCTCACCTCCTATGTAAAAATGATCATGATAACTCCCGTATCATATATATAATGGAATTATATCATGTCAATGGAAGAACCATCATAAATATTCTTACTCCCTCCCTTTTATTTTTATAAATGAAATCAACGTCCATGAGGTTCCGATTTATAACCTTCGTGGACGATGAAGTTTTGTTCTTCAATTTCTTCTTAATTACTAGTCATGAAACCATATTAATTGTTGAAACATACTATAATATATGTTTTATAACCTAATTAAGTTTCAGGAACCATAATATGTACATATAATTAAGTTATATGACAAAACTAGTTCATAATATTCCAAAAACCACCGAATAATTGAAGTGGTGGTCATCTAATGATTCATCCTCATTCCATGTAACCAAATGATAGAAATGACCACTAAAATTTTTTTATGTTCCTAAATAATATTTAATTTCAATTCTATAGATTTAAATCCATTCCACTTCATTACTTAAAAACAAGTGAACCGCATATGAAAATAAAGGAAACGAACACTCCAGAACAACGAAATTCAATATAATAACTTATCAATAAAGACATAAATGAATTAACCAGAATTATGGTAACTAAATACATTTCTAATAGGTTCTGAAATAAGTTATTAACAAGTATAATTTCATATTACAGGAGCTTAAGTACAAGATCGGAACACGTTTGGAGTTAAGGTAAGGGTTTTTTTCACACGAACTTCTATTTTCATTCGGGTTACTTTCGTTGTCTAATTACCTCAATGAAATTCTTATGTACTATTATGTACTGGTATTATATTCTGTGTGATTATCATATATATGTTTAAAAACCATAACCCTTCCTTATATTATGGATAGTTACATGTTTTAAAAGGAACTTTCAAAATTGTTTCAAAAATACAAGCCCGGTACAAGGGAATTTCTCAAATTCTTACCTATTTTCAAGTGCACTATATAATCTATTTTTGGAAACCATTATCTTTATAAAATCACTAATTTTATTATGAAGATACTATTTTACTTCACTTATGGTTTTATACAAAGAGTTATCCAAAATAACTCTTCTTTTCAAAATAAAAGAGTATTTATCTCAAAATTGCTTAATGATTTTATAAGAGTATTTCCTTTTGATCCAAATACTCTTGTTTATTCCATTGTATTATTGGGTTTAATCATTTATGAATTCATCTACCATATTTTATTTAATGTTTTATGATTAACTCTATTGTGGATGATCTATCCTAAAACCATTCACCATATTACTCAGAATGGTTAGTGTTTTATGTTTAATGATTGGGGAAAGTTAGTTACATTTCATATAATAGTTTCAATTTGAATGTATATGTTGTTTATGTTGATCCCTTATCATATGAGGAATTAATTGGACTTACTATGTGATGGGTGGGGTCTTCTATAGGCCCTCAATGCATCGGTAGGTCTCATGAGACAAATAGACATGGAATTGGTCGAGGCCTTTCCCAATGTGATATAGATTTCGGCCGAGGCCTTAATCACTAGATGTGTTGCACGAGGCCATGAAAAAATGATTCAGAATGTACTACATATGCACTTACCTTTCTATGAAGATATTAATTTAAATTTCATGTGGTTATTCGACTAGTATAATACCCATGATTATGTTTTATTATGGCATTATTTACTCAGCTCATATTCTTGTCATAATGTGTTTCAAGTTTATTATTAAAGGCATGAGTTTTCAATTATTCACCATGTCTAATGTTTATATTATCTTTAACTGTATTTCTTACTCTTACTGAGAATTTGAGATCACCCCATTCTTATGTTTCATTTTCTCAGGACATGAATAAGTAATTTATGAATGACTTGCAAGCATAATCTAGAAGACGTGATGTTTCTAGTGGATTAAAATAGTGTTTTGATTCCCTTCATGTTGTAATGGTAATATTATGTATGTAACTTGTTTCCAATAATAATAAACTACTCGGTCTTTCAGGATTTGTATTCCTTGTATGTATTCCAACATAGTCAAATAAGGCATCGGCTCTGGGAAACTGGGGTCGAGTCCTTATAGTTGGTATCAGAGGAAGTCTAGTAGAAAAATTGGAACCTATATTTAGAAAACATAGATTAGGGAAGATTCCATAAGATAGTATTTGAGAATAAACATACAAGAACGTCCTGGTATTTTGGTAAGGAATAGATTATGTGGATCTTTCAAGAAATGCATCCATGTCTGGATACGAGCAGGTAGAGGCAGCTCTGACATAGATGTATCTAGGGGTAAAACCTGAAAACACCGCTTTGAGCTAGACTCGAATGGGAACTAATGCATGACAATGGGCCTACCTGGACTCTTGGTTATGACACTCCCGAGGGATATGCTTAGGATAATTCCCATTTTCTTTACAATCCATTATTAAGGAGTTTAATGTAAATATTCCTCAAAGAACCCATTTTTGTGAATATGGGATTAGTCAATCATAGGATCTCAATTTTTCTAAGTATCTCTAAGTTAAGATTATACATTATGATTCATAACCTAATATAGTGCATTCCATTATCTAGATATGGCGCCTAGTGGACGGAATGGAAATCGCACGAATGCATGTGTCCCCTCTAGGGATTTTCCTCCGATGCAAGATAATGATGTTGGCTCTGGTGTTGTGAATGGTGCTAAGAAACTCATAACTATACTGGGACAACTTACCCAGGTTATGAATAATAACCATACCTGTATGGAGCATCTGGATCCACCACGTGGAGGAGCCATGCTAGATCGCTTTATGCGACAACAGCCTTCATCATTCAATGGGACTACAAACCCGTTTGTAACAGAGCAGTGGATATCTTCCCTTGAGAAGATATTTCTTTTTTTGGGATGTAATGAAAGTGAGAAGGTTATCATGGCAGTATATCATCTATCCGGAGATTCATATCAGTGGTGGTCATTAATGCAAAACACAAAGTAGGAGGAAGAGATAGAAGAGATGGAATGGATGTATTTTATGGAAATATTATTAGAAAAATATTTCCCTCATGAGTAGTGAGAAGATCTGCAGAGACGATTCTTGAATCTGAGGCAGAATGAAGATGAAAATGTTTCCAAGTATGAAGCCAAATTCACAAGGTTAGCAAGACATGTTGTGGACTATATACGAAATCCAAGGAGAAAAATTGATCAATTCATTGATGTCTTAAATCCATTCCTTCGGTGGGCACTGGTCTCCCAAATTTTTTCATCATATGAGGATATAGTTTCATGTGCCATCAAGACAGAAAAAGAATTCTCTATGTCTTATGACTTTAAGGGAAAGCAAGAAAATAAGAGGGCTGCTGAAAACCCTTAGAAAGGAAATAAGGAAATGGGGAAAAAGGGAAGATTTGAATTTCCACCATGTGACAATTATGGAAAGAAACACCCTGGTGCATGCTTAAAAGGAAAAGGAGTATGTTATAAATGTGGTCAGAAAGTCCATCTTACTGGTGATTGAAAAGGGAATATGGAAGCCAGTGATGCTCAATGCTATAATTGTCAGGAGATGGGACACTATACTAATGATTGTCCAAAACATCAAGGAAATATGAAACAGAGAAGGCCAAGGGATCAGGGACAGGCTTATGCAATCACAATTTCATAGGTTGAAGTTCCTTGTGATGTAGTGGAAGGTACTTTAATTGTTTCCGCAAGTTTAGCCAATGCTTTATTTGATTCTGGATCATCCCATTGTTTCATATCTTCCCAATTTTCTATGAAAATTAGATATATCCAATTTGATTTAACAAGGGAGTTGTCAGTCAAAACTCCTAAGGGAAGTATCATTGCTACAAAGTTCTGTCAATTAGTTCCCATTAAGGCATATAAATGTTATTTATCTGCTGATCTAATCGCCATACCCATGAGTGAGTTTGATATAATCCTTGGTATGGATTGGCTTTCGGACCATGATGAAAAAATTTATTGTAAGAAGAAGGAGGTTACGATTTTTTATGACAATGATAAAGAACACATTATCTTTAGAGCAGAATCGTCACCACCTAATTCTTATCTAGATCCACCCACAGTAGCTCAACTAAATTCAATTATTGGGGAGGAAGATAATGAAAAAGTTGTGGGTGAGGAAAGGAATGTTCAAATAGAGGATGTACCTATTGTGAGAGAATATGTTCATGTGTTTCTAGAAGATTTACCTGGATATCCTCTAGAATGAGAAATTGAGCATTCCATTGATTTAATTCCTAGTTCAAGGCCCATATCGAAGACCCCATATAGAATAGACACTGTGGAATTAGTGGAACTAATGAAACAACTAGAGGAATTGAGTAATAAGGGATTTATCTTCCCTAGTGTTTCTCCATGGGGAGCCCCTGTCCTTTTTGTTAAGAAGAAAGATGGACCTATGAGGTTATGTATCGACTACAGGGAGGTCAATGATATAAAAATAAAGAACAAGTATCCCCTACCTCACATTGATGATTTATTTGACAAACTACATGGAGCTCAATACTTTTCAAAGATTGACCTTCGATCTGGATATCATCAGTTGAGTGTGAAGATGGAAGACATTCCAAAAATAGCGTTTGGAACTAGGTACGGGCATTACGAGTTTACAGTAATGCCTTTTGGATTGACTAATTTACCCTCTATCTTCATGGATCTAATGAATAGATTTTTTAAGGAATATCTCGATGACTTTGTAGTGATATTTATTGATGACATTTTGGTATACTCCAAAATCTACGAAGATCATCAAAATCACTTGCGCATTATCCTGAAGACACTTAGAAGACATGAATTATATGGTAATTTTAGAAAGTGTGAATTATGGATTTAGGAGATTTCTTTTCTTGTCCATATTGTCTCTAAGAATGGAATCCTAGTTGATCCTGCAAAGACAAAGTAAATCCAAGATTAGCCCACACCAACAAACAGAATTGAGGTATGCAGTTTTATTGGCTTAACAGGTTATTATCAGCGTTTCGTACAGAATTTTGCCCAACTGGCTAACCTGCTAACAAAGCTCACACGTAAAGGGGTTAAATTTGTTTGGACAAAAGATTGTCAAGAATGTTTCAAAGAACTGAAGAGAAGATTATTCAATGCTTCTATATTGACTCTACCATCGGGGAATGACGGGTTTGTTATTTATAGTGATGCTTCAAAGAAAGCAATTGGTTGTGTCCTTATGAAAAATGATAGGGTTATTGATTATGCATCATGACAACTAAAAATTCATGAGAAAAACTATCCTACTCATGATCTTGAGTTAGCTGCTGTAATCTTTGCTTTGAAGATATGGAGACATTATTTCTATGGTGAAAAATGTGAGATTTATATTGATCACAAGAGTTTTAAGTATATTTTTTCATAGAAAGAACCCAACATGAGGCAAAGGAGATGGCTTGAACTACTCGAGGATTATGATTTCATGATACACTACCACCCAGGGAAGGAAAATAAGGTGGAAGATGCTTTGATAAGAAAGTATCATGGTATTTTGAACAAGATGAGAGTTGAAAGGGATCCTATTTTCATGGATCTAGTAAAGATGGATATGGGAATAACCATGGAAGGTGAAACATCAATGCTTTTTCAAATGGGTGCCAAACCATCTTTACTAGAAAGGATAAAAAGTTTCCAGGCTGGTGATGTGGAGTTTCAAAAGAAGATTAAAGCTGTCAATGATGGGAGATTGAATGAATTCATATATAAAGATGGAATTTTGAAATTTGGGAAGGGACTTTCTGTTCCTGATATACCTTGTCTAAAAAGGGAATTTTTGGATGATGCTCATAGTTCCAATTTCTCTATACACCCTATTAGCACTAAGATGTATAGAGATTTGAAGGAACATTTTTGGTGGGACAACATGAAGAGGGGGATTGCTGATTTTGTGTCAAGATGTATGGTTTGTCAACAAGTGAAAGCTGGAAGGAAATAGCCTGGAGGAGTATTCCAACCTCTTCCCATACTTGAGTGGAAATGGGATAATATCACGATGGACTTTGTCATGGGACTACCAAAGACTCCTAGAAGGAATAATGCAATATGGGTCATTGTTGATCGTCTTACCAAGTCAGCGCATTTTCTTGCTATAAGAGAAGATCTACCACATGAACGTCTAGAAAAACTATATATTAATGAAGTTGTGAGACTTCATGGAGTATCCCTATTGATTGTTTCTGATCGTGATCCATGTTTTACATCAATATTCTGGAAAAGTCTTCAGAAGGCCCTAGATACTGATCTTTGTTTGAGAACTGCCTACCACCCACAAACTGATGGACAATCAGAACGGACAATTCAAACATTGGAAGACATGTTGAGGTCTTGTTCACTTGATTTTCAAGGCATGTGGGATCAGTATTTACCTCTCGTATAATTTTCCTACAACAACAGCTTTCATTCAAGTATACAGATGGCACCTTATGAAGCATTATATGGGAGGCGATGTCGTACACCAACTTTCTAGGATGATGTTGGTGAAAGAAAGCTCGTGGGCACAGAACTTGTTGAAGAATCAATGGAAACAGTGAATATTATCCATAACCATATCAAAATAGCTCAAAGTATGAAAAAGTGCTATGCTGATAACCGAAGGAAGGATTTAGAGTTTCAAGAAGGTGATCATGTTTTCTTAAAGGTATCTATATGGAATGGTATTATACGATTCGGTAAGAATGGAAAATTAAGTCACAGGTACATTGGACCTTTTGAAATTCTGGACCGAATTGGAACTGCAGCTTACCGTTTGGCAATGCCGCCAAGTCTCTCCAAGGTTCGCAATGTGTTCCATGTGTCAATGTTAAGAAATTACATGCCAGACCCAACACATGTACTCACTTATGAAGAAGTGGAACTTGAGCCCGATCTATCTTACTGTGAAGAGCCTATCAAGATTCTTGATACTAGAGAACAAGTATTGAGAAATCGAATGACTCGTCTGGTGAAGGTTCTATGGTGGAATCATAAGATGGAGGAAGCAACATGGGAGCCTGAGGAGCTTATGTTAAAGACATACCCAAATCTTTTTAGGTAATATTTTGGGAATTTCAAGGACGATTTTTTTTAAGGAGGGGAGAATGTAACACCCCAAGGTTTTGAAAATAAATATAGAATGAAATTTTATAATATAGCCATTAAAACACATCTTTTCCTCTTCAATGATTTGAATTATGAAAAATTGTCATCTAGAGTTGTGTTCAGTAAGTCATTTTGAGTCCGATAGAACAAACTTGATTTTTTAGTGAATAGTAACATACCCTTATGAATAGTAATATGAATAGTAATATGACCAAAATGAATAGTAAATTTTATTATTATTTTATTTTCTTAAGGCTAGAAGATAATAACATCTTAGTTAAGTTTTCATTGTGATAAAGAAGTAGTTGTAGAATTAGAACTCTTGATTTTTGAATTAAGTATGATTTTATTTAAAAATTAAATAAATAATAATTAGAAAATTATTTTTGAAAAATAGATTCCACTTTTTAATTCTACATGTCAAAAAATAGTTGGGGTGAAGTTTTGGGATTTTTCTAAAATACATGAATTTTTCATGAATAGTAAAAATACAGTTTTGAGTTTTTGGTAGTTTAATGACATCATAATGATGTAATAAATAAATATAAAAGTATGGTCGACATTTTTACATTATCCTATGACATGAGGTGTCCCAAGTGGCTTAAAACATGGGAAAATACCATGGGCAAGCCCATTGTTTGGCAAAAACCACTAATGAAGTGTCCCTTTGAAATTATTAAAAAATTACCTCTCTTTTTCTATAAATACCCACTCATCCATTCGTTTTATTTTATTCCAAATCCATCATCCTAGAAGATTTGGTGTTTTTACCTCTCTAATAGCCTCCCAAGGTGTCCTTAATCCCTCAAGGTTCCAAACATCAAGATCTATGAGTTATTCTACAAGGTAAGGGAATCCTTCATTCTCTTCTTTAAGTCGACACTTCTTTTATGTTAACTCTTTGAATTTCAATTATATTATTTTGGGGTTTGATTTTATTTATTCTTCTTACTTTCCTTTTGATTTCAATATGGTGAGTTACCCTTTTGGTCTCATCATTTCATTTTATGAAATATTAAGCGACGTCGTTAGGCTGCCGAATTTTCATAAGGGATCTCTCACCTTTTCTCTTATTTTCAAGATCATCTCTATTCTTTTTGTCTCCTCACCTCCTCTGTCCAAATGATCATGATACCTCCAGTATCATATATATACTGAAATTATATCATTTTAATGGAAGAACCATCATAAATATTCTTACTCCCTCCCTTTGATTTATATAAACGAAATCAACGTCCATGAGGTTCTGATTTATAACCTTCATGGAGGAAAAAGTTTCATTCTTCAATTTCTTCTTCATTACTAGTCATGAAACCATATTTATGGTTTAAACAGACTATAATATATTTTTTATAACCTATTTAATATTCAGTAACCAGAATATGTACATATAATTAAGTTATATGACAAAACTAGTTCATAATATTCCAAATACCGCTGAATAATTGAAGTGGTGGTCATATAATGATTCATCCTCATTCCATGTAACCAAATGATAGAAATGAAAACTACCAATTATTTATGTTCATATATAATATTTAATTTCAATTCTGGATATTTACATCCATTCCACTTCATTACTTAAAAACAAGTGAACCGAATATGAAAATAAAGGAAACGAACACTCCAGAACGACAAAATTCAATACAATAACTTATCAATACAGACATAAATGAACTAACCAGAATGATGGTAACTAAATACATGTTTAATAGGTTCTGAAATAAGTTATTAACAAGTATAATTTCATATTCCAAGAGCTTAAGTACAAGAGCGGAACACGATTGGAGTTAAGGTAAGGGTTTTTTTTCACCCAAACTTCCATTTTCATTCGAGTTACCTTCATTGTCTAATTACCTCAATGAAATTATTATGTATTATTATGTACTGATCATATATTATGTGTGAGTATCATATATATGTTTAAAAACCATAAATCTTCCTTATTTTATGGATAGTTACACATTTTAAAAGGAACTTTCAAAATTGTTTCAAAAATACAAGCCCGATTCAAGGGAATTTCTCAAATTATTACCTATTTTCAAGGGCACTGTATAATATGTTTTTGGAAACAATTATCTTTATAAAATCACTAATTTTATTATAAATATTCTATCTTACTTCACTTCTGGTTTTATACAAAGATTTTTCCAAATGTACTCATCTTTTCAAAATAAAAGTGTATTTATCTCAAAATTGCTTAATGATTTTATAAGAGTATTTCTGTTTGATTCAAATTATCTTGTTGATTCCATTGTATTATTGGGTTTAATCATTTATGAAGTCATATAACATATTTTATTTAATGTTTTATGACTAACTCTATTGTGGATGATCTATCCTAAAACCATTCACCATATTACTCGGAATGGTTAGTGTTTTATGTTTAATGATTGGGGAAAGTTAGTTACATTTCATATGATAATTTCAATATGAATGTATATGTTGTTTATGTTGATCCCCACTCATATGAGGAATGAATTGGACTTATTATGTGATGGGTGGTGCCCTCTATATCCCCTCGATGCATCGGTAGGTCTCATGAGACAAATAGACGTGGAATTGGCCGAGGCCTTTCCCAATGTGATATGGATTTTGGTTGAGGCCTTAATCACTAGATGTCTTGGCCGAGGCCATGAAAAAATGATTCAGAATGTTCGGAATATGAACTTCCCTTATTATGAAGCTAGTAATTTAAAGTTCATGTGGTTATTAGACTAGTAGAATACCCATGATTTTGTTTTATTATGGCATTATTTACTCAGCTCATATTCCTGCCATAATGTGTTTCAAGTTTCTTATTAAAGGCATGTGTTTTCAATTATTCACCAGGTTTAATGTTTATATTATCTTCCACTGTATTTATTACTCTTACTTAGCATTTGAGATCAACCCTTTCTTATGTTTTATTTTCTCAAGACATGAAGAAGTAATTTATGAATGACTTGCAAGCATAATCTAGGAGACGTGATGTTTCTAGTGGATTAAAATAGTGTTTTGATTCCCTTCATGTTGTAATTTTAATCCTATGTATATAACTTGTTTCCAATAATACTAAACTACTCGGTCTTTCGGGATTCGTATTCCTTGTATTCATGCCAACGTAATCAAATAAGGCACAGGCTCTAGGAAACTGGGGTTGGGTCACACATCAAGTAGTATCACAACATATTTAAGGCTAAGACCACTACTGCTAACTCTAGGTCATGGGTAGCATTGTTCTACTCATGTTGTCTCAGCTAACGTGATCTATTAGTGATCACCGCTCACTCCTGCATCAAGACACATCCTAGTCTGATCCATGAGGCGTCGCAGTAGACTATATACCAAATGCCCTCCTCCGGTAGTCTCAAGATGGGGGCACTCGTCAGTCTCTACCTTATCTCCTGAAAACTCTGCTGGAATCTCTCTGTCCACACGAAGGGATATCCCTTCTTTTTCAAAGCTGAAAAAGGTGTCTCAATTCTGTAAAAGTTGAGTAAGAATATCTGGTAGTACCCAGCCAATCCTAGGAAACTCCACACCTCGATCACACTCTTGAGTAGCTCCCAAGAAAGTACTGCCTCTATCTTTGACGGATCCACTAAAACTTCAGCCTCCAAGATAATGTTCCCTAGGAAGTGGACTTCTCGTATCCAGAACTGGCACTTCTAGATCTTTCCATAAAGGTGGCTCTCTCAGATTGTATCCAGAACTATCTACAGGTGTGTGGCATGCTCCTCCTCCGACACTGAGTATATTAAGATATCGTCAATGAAGACTACCACGAAGCGATCAATGTAAGGCAGTAAGATCATTTTCATGATCCCCATGAACACTTCCAGAGTGTTGTTCATGCCAAAAGGCAACACCAACAACTCATAGTGGCAATACCATCATCTAAAGGCCATCTTCGTCATGTCCTCATCTCATACCCTGAGCTGATGATAGCCTAATCTGAGGTCTATCTTCGAAAACTATTGTGCTTCCTTTAGCTGGTCAAAGTGATCATCGATCATTGGGAGTGGATAATTGTTCTTCACGGTCACCTAGTTCAGGTGATGATAATCCACACAAAGCCTCAAACTCCCATCTACCTTCTTGGTGAACAAAATCAGGGATTCCCATCGAGAAGCACTAGGCCTTATGAACCCTTTCCTCTGCAAGTATTCTAACTATACCTGCAACTCAAGAAGCTCCACGGGAGCCATCTGATATGCTGGTGTAGATATCTGTGTCGTCCCAGGGTACAAGTTGATGTATAAGTATACCTCATTGTGAGGAGGTAGTCCCAGAACATCATCAGGAAATACATCAACATACTGGTCCACCACTACAGGATAAATCAAACTCTTATCGTAAAATACTCTGAGGGTAAGGCTATCCAACTGATGAGTGATCAGCTGCACCCTCCTCTAGGAATGTCCATCATGAGATGCAAGGGTTACCTTCTCGCTGGTGAAGGAAAACCTGATTCATTCCTCATGGACACACCGTAATTTGCGCCTAAAATAGTCAACATGAGCATGGACTGTGGATAACCAGTCCATAACCAAGATGAAATCATATGGCCTCAAAACTGCTACTTAAAGATCCTAGCCAAATCTCTGGCCTCCTAGAGTAATCTCACACTACCGGCGCTAGTTTTTAATCACCGAATCCTTTCTCGTAAGAGTATCTAATTGTAAGGATTGGGTCAATTGCTCTATCAAAATCGTTGAGCTCCGAATGAGAGCAGTGGCAATAAAATATTGACTAAAACCTGTGTCTATAAGTACTGTAGCTAGGGTGGAGTAGACATAGATCGGACCTTAAATCATCTTTGGAGCACCGTGGTTGTAGGCCTCAGCTGCCTGAAGTTGTGCTCGTCCTTGTCCTCCTACTCCCTGAGGTCGGGGTGGACCACCTAGAGGTGGTGCCAATGGACCGAAAATCTCCTCCCACCGCCTACTACATGGCATGATACTATACCAACTCCACCTCCCTGCAGAACTCCTCACTCAAATCTCATCCTCTGCCTCGATGGTCCCCCAATTGTCTACTGATCATCGGTACGAGGGGTTGGGCAGTCACGATCCATGTGGCCCTACCCGTTGCATGTGAAGCATAGTCTTATCCTCTGCTGGTCTGCTCTAGCTCGTGAGTTCCGCACCTCCAACCCAACATCTTGGGGTCATCCTCTAGAAGGTCTAGCCCTCTTGGACCGCGGCGTCATCAACCTATAGTCTTTTGTAGATGACTCGACTACCTGTTGTCTGGTGGTGTCTCTCACCATCGGTGCCTACTCATCTAAGAAGCTCTCCACCAATAATGCTTGCTCGAGCACTCCATACTGTGTCGGGATATTGAGTGATATCATCGATGCTCTAATATCTCATAGGAGACCATTCTCAAAGGTCTAGGCCCTAAAAAAAGGGTCTCATACCTTGTTGGTGGATTATCAAGAGAGTTCAGCGAATCTCGCCGAGTACTGTCCCACTATTAGGTTTCCCTACCATAAGTGTAGGAGCTCTTGAATACACACAAAGTGTAGTGTTTCTAGAACGAACTCCACACTAATGAGGATCACAAAGTCCGTTTAGGTGAGGGTATACTCATCATTTAATTGTAGTGTCAGGCTTCATAGTCTTCCTATTGTTCCCTGGAAGAGGCTAGTAGTTAGGATTACCATCTGCTCTGCTGGTGTCTCAACTAAGAGTAAAACACGTGCCACAGCCTCCAGCCAGTCCTTAGCTACCTGGGGATCTTTCTTTCCTCAAAACCTCAGAGGCCTCTGCAACTGGAACTTGTGCAATGTGCTCATTCGGTGTGCCCCATCTTCTACTGGGGTTGGTGGAAACTACTTCCCGATGGGTGGTGATGCTGATGGTGCACCACCCGAAGGTGCTATCACTGTAAGAGTTCCCTAGACTAAAGCCTCATCACTCGGTGGGCCATCATCATGAACCCTCTCTAGGATCCTGGTTGGCTGTCTACGTGGAGGCATCCTGAAAAAAAAAGCAGGTGTGCCACGGTCAATAATTTATACCTACCGAGATGACTCAAAATAGATCAAAAGTAAAACATTTCCAAAACACACGCAGTTAGTGTTTTCATGCACCGAGTTAGAAATCAGAATTCAGGATCATGGTGTATTGATACGTCAGCCACCGCATAAATACCGAACCCCCTAAATTGAAAACCACACTTAAAGAACATAACACTATTGATCCTTTGAAAAGTTCATAGTCCTAGTTCTTCAGTAGAACCGCCCTTTGATACCACTTTGTCATGACCCGTCCCCCGGGGCCTGTTCTGTGACAACCCCAAGCCCGCATTCCATAGGCCAGGGTTAGGTGACTAGAACTGAAAAGGCATTTCACTAAAAAGAGAAGGAATTCCATTTGAACCTCCAAACAGACAGACCAATAACACAACCAGATAAAAACCACATACTAAAATTGTAGTAGAAAAGTGTGTACTAAAATAAATGGGCCAGAATACAAGACCAACTGAATGATACAACAACAATAGAAAATAGCTCATAAGATCTTCCACTTAGGATCCTACCTAAAGGGTAGATACAACTCATCTCCATGGATCTCCACATTAACCAGTCACCTATCTGAACCACCTGGTCCTGGCTCCATAAATTCTCATCCAAGCTAGACATCATCTGCACAAGACACAACAAGGTGTGGGTGAAACTCGTGCAAGGGTCAGTATAACAATACCCAGTAGGGACCCTGAGACCCCTCGAAGGTCTATTAGAATTCTAAAAAGGAAAACCACAAAGCATGATCTCAATCAAAAAATACAATGCAAAAGACTCATCTCAAACCAGGTATACAACTCAGATTTCGAGAATAAAGATGATTAGTCTTAAGATGTATCATTTTATTCTGTTAGGAAGTTTCCAAAACTGATCCACGAAGGATTTGCTCCATTTTTTATCCACACATATAATTATGTTGCTGAACCATGACGGGTCTCTCTAAGGTTGGTCTTCATCGGGTTGCGCACTACTGATCCACACAGGGTCACTAGAATATTGATCCAAACAGTTTCGTTATGATGATGATCCACACAGAGTTGTTATGATTTTGATCCACACAGGGTCTCTATGATGAAGATCCACACAGGGTCACTATGATGATGATCCACATAGGGTCTTTATGATTCCGATCCACATAGGGTCGCTATGATGTTGATCCACACATGGTGTCTTTGATGATGATCCACACAGGGTCCCTCTTCAATTGACAGCCAGCCACAGGATTCCCCACACCCATTGCGCTGGAGTTCCATAGTAACTGCTCCTCAAGATATTGGTTCTGTGTCAACTTCCACGACATTCCACAAAGGAGTAACCCAGAGAAACACCATTTCGTAAGCGTCACAATGCGATAGATGGCGCATCAATCAGATGTCTGGTCTGTGAGTTATAAGAGTTTTTGTACTGAGGGCCCCATTGGATTCGGGTTTGATCCAACCCCATTGTACTCCAAATTTCTCAAAAAATCATGTGGAGTATCTCAAAAGAACCATATTTTTTCAAGTATTCCATCTCCATAGATGTTTTATCAAACGAATGCTCGGTCTGTGAGATACGACTTTTTAGGCGTATCTGGGCCAAAATACGGTACGGGTCCGGTCTGGCCCGGTCGGACCGACCCGACCTGGTCTAGGTCCAACCCAGTCCGGGTCCAACCCAGCCCGGCCCAAACTTGCTAGGCCAGCCTGAGTGGGTTGGGCCGCCGTGGACCCAGCCCGCTGGGCCATGGACTGGCCGAACCCGCCTTGGTTTGGGGCGGCCCACCGACGACCCTGCCCACTAGCTAGCACAACCCCCATCTAGGTGTCCCATGTGAGGGTCACTACCTCATCCAAAATGGCTTAAATCCATTCATTTTCTCCAACCAATGGCACCACGTGGTGCTTCCCTTTATCGGTGGGACCCGCGGAGCACAGGTTCGCCTCTGCTGCAGTTTCATAGTTGTGGCCTCCATCCCCCCTCTCGTTAGAGTTTCCTCTCTTCTGTGTCAAAATCCCAAGCCCAAGATCCATTTAAATAGAATGGTAGGAAGATTAACGCATCGTAATAACCAATGAGGTTCATTAATTAGTTTTAATTAATGAACCTTTTAACTCTCAACGGTGTGGTTACTCAACAGAAGAGTCGCACCATTAAATGGATTGACAACCCAGCAGTCTCACCACCATATATCAACAGTTGGTAGAAAAATTAAAATCACATTTTTATGTTATTTAATTATCCTCCTAAATGTCTACAAATCTATATTTTTCACGCGACCTACTGTGGTTGAAGTTAAGCCTTCCTTAAGAAAAACTCATCGTTGTAGATTCAACAGTGCCCTCAGATTTCAATTCCAAGCATCGGTTCAAAAAATATAATTTCCCTCTCTAACATTTATTCAACGTACCTAAAAAGAGTTCAAAATTCGTTTAAGGAAACACCGGGCCTCAGAATCAAGCATCGTCAATTTTCACCGACTCGTAATAATCCCATATAATTTAAAAATATATATATGAAATTTTTGGGTCTTTATAGATATAGTTTCAAAATTATTTTTATATGATACAATATAAGGTGAAATGTAATAATCCTTTTAGGATTTATTGAAAGTTCTAGATTAAAATATTTATTCCCTAAATCCATATATTTATATATAATTTATTTATGCCAATGATTTTTAATTTGATATTGATATGTCATATGATATGTTATTTTGAAACTGAGTTTTTGAGACTAAGATATGTTTTATGGGAGATTTTTATCCCAGGAAGAGGTAACATAGACCTAAGGAGTGTTTTATTAATTTATGAAGTTGGATATATTCATCTACATATGGTATTTATTAAGGGAAGAAGTATTGCAAAATTGAGGGAGTGGATATTTTTATTTTGTTGGATTTTTTTCAAAACATAAATCATAAGAAAATTCATATAAAATAATGCTTATAATGTTACATGAAGGTTTTTATTGATTTTGGAGTTGAATGGAAGATTCTTGGAGGTGTTTTTAATTATTTTCGATTGTTTTGGAGTTAAAAACATCCGGATCATAAAATTAATTCTTAGATGCATAAGAGTTTTTTTTAATCGATTTGTATGGGTCAATATGATCTGAAGTCTGAAAAATAAGTCAAGGAAATTGAACCTTCATGTATGTGTAAAAGTAATTCTAATCCAAATCAGTGGAAATTTTGAAAATTATTATATATATAAGAGTGGACTTACCAAAACATAAGAGTAACTCTAAGAAGATTAATGAATAATGGAAAAGGAATGAGAAAATAACTCACATTATTCTTTGTGTATTATTAAATAATCAGATCAGTGAAAATATGGATAAGTCTCTGATTCATAATATTAATTATGAGATTTCAAAAGATTCATCCCAATTTTCTTACGAGTCATTAAATTGAAAATCCATTTTGGAAGAGTAACTTTGATCTTGTGAAAAATTCATTCTATAACTCATTTGATTCATTCAAAACATAAAGGAAAAAACATAAGATTCATTTCATACTTTCCTAAGGGATTCAAACACAGATAAAACTTTATTTTTATGGACTTAAATTGTAGTTTAAAAATAACTATCAAAAATCATTCTTTTTTAATATGGAAAACCTATAATAGATCAAGATTCACCCCAAGAGAAATCTAAATAAATACAGGTTGATTTAAAAGGTTGGGATGATCCAAGAGCTCATATTTGAATTAGAAGAAGATGATAAGAAGATATAATTAGTAAACTTCCTAAAATTTTAACTTTTATTTAAATTTTATATTTTTTTTCAATGGTTTTTTTTATTATTGAAAGGAAGTTTATTGCGATTCAATGAAGTTGAAAGTTAAAATTGTTTTATAAAATTTGAATTTGAATGTGAATTTTTTTTAGCTGAAAAAAATATATTCACTAATCTGTTAGAATATATTGTACCACCAAAAACATTTAAAATAATAACATTTCATTTAATATCATATGTGACACACAACATCGAGCTTAAATAACACATAAAATATATATCCTTAAATTTATTCTATTTATAGCTTACAGAACCCACAACCCAGAGTCTAAATGAACCGTAATATATCATAACATTATAAAATAGCCATTAAATTGGTTATAATGAATATTACTATCTATAATAGTAAAATTTTCATTATCTATTCATTATAAATAAAATAATAATCATTTAAAATAAAATGAATTTTTTTTTGAAAAAATGTATTTTTCTATAAAACGGGTTAGTAACACTTTGCACACAAAATTTTAAATAAATTTCAACCAATTTATGAATATTTATTCAATAAAATAAAATTTAATTTTAAAACATAATATAAATATTATATTATGGTGATTGTTTGTGATTTTTTCTGAGAAGTTTCATTTTTTGATGAATCGTGAAAAACACTGAATTTTAATTGAAAACTACATTTTCAATTAAATTAGTTATAATGTTAAATTATATTTTGAACTTGTTTTAAAGTAATATTAGTTAAATTTTATATCAATAAATCCAATTTAGTTCATTCTAATCATTTTCATATAGAATTTTGATATAAAAACTTTGTAAAATTTTAACAAATTTCACTTTAAAAACTCACTCTCTCATCACGTCTAAAGGATTAATTTTAATTTAAAATTTTCTGATTTGATGAATTAAATTTATAAAATATTAATTCTATATTTTTAATCAGAATGATTTATATTATATAATATGGTTAACATAATTTTTTTACCAAATTAAATAGTGAAAATAGAAAAAATTAATTACTGTAGTTAAAGGAAAAATTGATTTATTGGGGGTGTTAAACTAGAAAGATGAGGGTTAAATTGACCTAAAACCCAATATAAAATATATTTTATGTCCAGATTTATAACTTATTTCTTATAGGGATGATAATGGTTCATTATTTTTTACTTTTAAAAGGGAAAAAATGTGGATGGAATTCATTCTTTTCAAGAATTACAAGTGTACCACTCACCTCACTTATAAAAGTTCACCCCTCTCATATCTTATTCACACCTTAAAAACTCTTTGGTTTGACCAATACCTATCAAAAAAAATTTCCAAAGTTCACTCTCCTCATCCTAGAATCATTATTTTGGGAATAAATACCACCTAGGAAGGTTTGGGTGCAAACCACGGGGGGATACCTGAACAAGAGGTAACATTCTTTAATGAGCATTTTTATTTTATTTATCTTTACACATTCTTTAATTATTATTATACCAAGATTATATAATATCCTTTTTATATCACATATGATTATATTTCTTTTATGTTATGTTCATAACCTACAACCTTATTCACTTCTATGAAATGGGTTATGAAGTCATCATTCTTATGTACGACAGACTACTACCTCATAGACTGATGTCATTTTCTTTTCCATTAATAGCTCTCAAAGTTGTATATGATTATGGATATGAAGTATATATATGATATTTATAATATAATTATACATATATAGTGATTATATCTTATATACCTTTTTACCTTCCATTTCATAGAAGATACGACAATGACACTTGAGTGTCTAATAAACTACCACCTCACGAAGTGATGAGATTATTCCTTCACCAAAACATTAAATGGAAAGTGATGTGGATGAATTTAATGAATATATGTTATATACATGAAATAAATAAGATATTAATAAAATATTTATCCTTATCAAATGATAAAATATTATTTTATGTTTTTATACATAAACAAGATAACATCGTTCATGTATGTCACAACCCCCTCCTAATAAAGTGTACCCCTCCAAGGTCAGCAATGTGAGAAGATAGATAGTGACCCTCGAGTCCAGTATCCAATAGGTCAGGGGTTGGAAACTAGTATTGTAACAACCATGCTCTTTATTACACACTTAAACATGATTTATTATATAAAATCTTCACTTGATACAAGATAGAAGATCGAGAGGTCTAGTATATTTGTGGATTAGTAACATTACATAACAACTTAGAACATAAAACACAACATCTTTAATAAAATATTATTTTACATGACCACAAGATTCGTTCATACATAGCATTTCATGGGATAACCTGAGGACATTCATAAGAAAAGGGTGAGTTATAAAGCCTCGTAAGAGAGTAAACAAGGAATAACTTGAAAAATATAGTACGTGTTAGTCAATAGTCATATAAATGGATCATAATAGAAGCATGAAAATAAATACATGATATATCATGATTATCATAACATGGAAATGTGGAAATAACATTTAACATGATATTACCACGATCCAAGGCTCACTGCACATGGATCATACGTAAAACCTCGTTGAAGTTGAATTATCTTGAGTAAACCATCATTTCACTTTATGTATCATGATATTAATCATTACCCAATGCATTGGAGTGCTATAAGGACACACCCTTCTTAATCATTTCATTTCATGCATAAATTTGCCACATGGATCATATAACATCGATTCATTAAACATCATCATTTATTCCAAGATAAAGGAATTTTTAATTTAAACATAAAACTATATAATAAATAAGTAAATGTGCATAAATTTGAATACCCTTTATAGAGAAATGGGCATGGTATTCACTACACAATGACTTTGGCTTGAAAAATCGAGGTGCAATTTTGGCAGCATAACAGCGTGACATAAGAATTCATAAAAATGGTTTATTTGATAGAAAGGTGTGTCTCATAATATGTACATTAAATGGAAAGTAAGGGGGTCCTATAGATACATTTCCCAATATATGTAATGTAATTTAGATTCATAATACAAAATAATTGCTTGAATGTAAATGAGGAGATAGAAATTCCTTATAGAATTTTGGCATCGTAACGGGTGTACATGAGAAGAATTAATGAGAAAGAAAGGAGTATATAAACATTAAAACATAAATAGGACAGTATGTGGGAGGTGAAAAATGATACCCCAACATTTACACTTGAAATTTAAAGGGCATAACAACATAAATAAATTTGGACAAAACAAGAAAGGAAGAAATCCTTTACTTGGAAGTGTGATCCCAAAGGCTTGGGAGAGGCTTGATAAATGCTTCTTGAGAGATTGGAGTGCCTTGGGAGGATTCTAGGGATATGAGTACAGAGGTTGGTCGAGCTCCAAAGGCTTTGAGTGAAGAGGAAGTGGGTGATTTTTGGGTTTATATAGGAAAAGATAGGTAATTATTTATTATTTAGGTTTTGGACACAACAAATTAAACTAATCAAAACCAAAAACCAACCCATGGTTTTTGACCATTGTTTTTTCCAAAGTGGAGTGGAAGACATTATTTTATAAGTCCAAGGGAATAACTTCTTAAAATATTAGTCTTTATTATGTGGAGGTGAGTCACACTCTCAAGGATATCAATTTAAAAAGTTAAAATGTTTTATAAGTCTTGGAGGGTCCACTAAAGCTTTGTAAAATAAATCAAAGAAACATAAAATCACATTATTTTAATGGTAAAACATATATTTCCTTAAAATACCATTTATAGTATTTTATTACATCATTATAGTTCATTATGATTTCATAAAACACATTATACAATTAAACTGTATTTAATTTTTACCCAATAATTTGACTGTCTCAAAAAATTATGAAAAAATCACCATTAGATAATTTTGATGTCCCAATTTTAAAAATAATATTCATTTTTTTTACTTTTAAAATAAAAACCTACATTAATTTAAAATTCATGAGTTTTGACAAAAAACGGCTTTCAAACATTAATAAAAATTACAACTGTATTCATAAAAATTATACGACCATTTATATTTAATAAAAAGTAATTCAATAATAATATTCTATTAAAATATTATTTAATTCCGAAATCTATTAATTCATAAAAAATATATTTATTAATTGAATATTAAATAAAAATACCATTTTTTCTTTAAAAACTATTTTTAAATTAACAATAATAAAATGAATTCATATTCTTTATTCTATACAACAATAATGAAAATAATCATAGTGCTAGGGTCTTGTTATATAACCCCTTATAACACCCACATATGAGTTAAGGGTAAGGTTTGAGATGCTGACAGACTCTTGGGGTGGCATGAATAACATTTCTCTGGTGGTAATCTATATCAACTTCCACTTCTCACATAGGTAGTTCCATTAAAACTTAACGTGTTGAAGTTTGTCTTGGGCTTGGTCAAGAGAGAAGCCCATTGATGCCATCTCCTTTATGAACTCCAAAAAACGGGCTTCGTATGGAGAAATTTTACTGGATGGGGCAATCACTTCCTTTATCTTGGTAAATTGGATTTGTTAAGGCCCTATATTTATAATAATTATGTGATCACTGTTCAATGGCTATATTAGCAATAGTAACAATTATTAATAGTATTTTCAAATCCAAAATCATAAAACCAAAGAAGTATATATGTCATATAACCATTTTACATAATAAGAAATTTAATTATATCAAGAGGAATTTTCATTAATAAAAGTTTGGGTCATTATAATATTCCCCCCTTAAGAAATTTCTCCCTTGAAATTTCCTTTTCCCACACTAAAACAGATGTGGGTAACTCTACTTCATTACTTACTCTTATTCCTACATTTCTTCTTCAAACTTGTGGTTTTTCCACAATACCTTGATGATGGGAATTGTCTTATTTTTAGGAAATTTCCCTACGATCTAATATCTTCACCAGCTTCTCTTTATAGGAGAGGTCATTCTCCCATGGTACCACCTCTGGATTGAGTGAATACAATGGGTTAGGTTTGTACTTCCTCAAACGTGATACATGGAATACATCATGTACTTGATATTGGTTCGGTGGGAGTGCTAGTTGATATTCCACTGATCCAATGCGATCAAGGATCTCAAAAGGGCTTATGTACCCTATACTAATCTTTCCATTATCCCCAAATCTTATATCTCTCTTCCACGGTGATTTGAAGATGAATACCAGGTCTCTAATATCAAAATCTAGGTCTTGTCGATGATTATCATCATAGCTATTTTTTCGACTCTAATTAGATTTAAGGTGTTATTTGATGGTCTTAACCATCTCCACCATTTCTTCAACCAATTCTAGACCCAGTAGTTTTCACTCCCCAACTTCATCCCAACATACCAGTGTCCTGCACCTCTTCCCATAAAGGGATTCATAAGGATCCATTTGGATGCTTGAGTGGAAACTATTTTTGTAAGAGTACTCAACTAGAGGAAGATGTTGATCACATATGCCTTTGAAGTCCATTGGGCATGAAATAAACATGTCCGCAAGTGTTTGGATTGTCCAATCTGATTGGTCATCAGTTTGAGGATGATAAACCATACTGAAGATCAACTTAGTATTCAAAGCGTGTTGGAGACTCTTCCATAACTTTGAGGTGAATCTAGGATATCTATCAAATACAATAGATAGCGGTACTCCATGAAGCCTTACCACTTCTCTGATATATATATATATGTGTGTGTGTTTGTGTGTGCAAGTTGATCCAATGAGAAATCCTCTCAAATTTCAATGAAGTGTGCAGTCTTTGTAAAATGATCCACAATAATCCAAATAGCATTGTATCCTTTGAATGTCTACAAAAGTCTGGTGAAAAAGTCCATAGTGATGTTCTCCTATTTTCATTATGGTTTGGGTAATGTTTTCATCATCCCCTTAGACTTTTACCTCTCAGCCTTCACCAATATACTCAATGATCTCCTTCTTCATGTTATCCCACCAATAATGCCCTTAGAGATCTCGATATATATTTGTTTTTCTAGGGTGAATGGAGAAATTTGAACTATGTGCATCATCCAAAGGTTATTTCTTTAACACTATATTTTATGGAACACATAATCTTGACCCAAATCTCACAATTACTTCTTCATTAACACTAAACTATGAGGATTTCCTTTTTTTGATATTTTCCACTTTCTTTTGAATTCCCACATCATCCTTTTGAGAATCCTTTAACCTTTCCAAAAGATACGGTTGAGCAATAATTTGTGAAAGGATTGATGATGTTCCCTTCTTTATGATTATCATGTCCATCTTCATCAAATCTAAGAAGATTGGACACTTTTCAATTATCATCAATGATAAAATTGATGGGTCCTTACTACGTAGAGCATTTGCCACCTTGTCTGATTTCCCAAGGTGGTAATGGATTGAGAAATTGTAGTCTTTGATCATCTCAAATAATCTGTGTTAGATCATGTTCAACTCTTTCTGTGTGAAAATATACTTGAGGATTTCTTGGTTAGTATATATTTCATACTTCCCCCCAAAGAGGTAATTTCTCCAAAATTTCAAAGTGAATATTACTAAATCTAAATTCAGATCATGTGTTGGATAGTTTTTCTCATGAAATTTCAATTTCCTTGAATCATATGCAATGAATTTTTCATTGTTCATCAACAGACAGCCCATTCCCTTTTTCGAAGCATCACTAAATACCACAAAAAGTTACCCACTTGTGGGTAGTGTGAGCACGGGCGCAGTGATAAGCCTCCTCTTCAACTCCTTGAATCTATTTTCACATGCATCACTCCATTAAAACTTTACTCCCCTCCGATTTATCTAGGTAATAGGGTTCTCCAATCGTGAGAAATTTTTCACAAATCAGCGATAATATCCAGCTAACCCAAGGAAGCTACGGATATTCATTTTTGATGTTAGCCTCAGTCATCCCTCAATTGCATCTATCTTGGACAAATCTATAGATATCCCATTAGTTTTTATGATATGAACTAATAATGAGAATTCCTTCAACCATAACTCACACTTGTTGAACTTTTTATAGAGCTTCTCCTTTTGCAAGGTCTCTAGTACAGTTGTTAGATGATCCTCATGATCCTCCTTATTTTTAGAGTATAGTAGAATACCATCTATAAAGACTACCAAAAATTTGTCAAGGTAATCTCTAAAGACATTATTCATCAAGTCCATAAATATTTATGAAGCATTAGTGAGTACTAAAGGCATTACTCTTAATTCATAGTGCATGTATCTTTTACGAAAATTAGTCATGGGGCTATCCTCCTTCTTCACCCTTGGAAATATTCGGACTGCAAATCCACCTTGGAGAAGTATTTTTCTCCACAAGTTGATAAAAAAATTCATCAATTCGAGGAATTGGATAATTTTTGTTATCATGATTTTGTTGAGCTCAAAATAATCAATGCAAAGGCGCATTGAACTTTCCTTCTTCTTGATGAAGAGGACTGGTGCACCCCATGGTGAAGCACTTGGGTGTATAAACCCTTTATCTAGATTCTCATGTACTTGTTTCTCCAAATCCTCAAGCACCACAATAGCCATTCTATATGGATTCTTGTATATTGTAGACACACTAGGAATAAGATCAATTGATAATTCAACATCTCTTATAGGAGGAAGGCTAGGAAATTCCTCAGGAAACACTTCAGCGAATTCCCTCACAATAGGCTTACCTTCAATGATGGTTTCTTCCTTGGACTCAATCATCTAATCCTGATATGCGTTCTCATAGGGCAGTAATATCTATTCTTGAGATGATGGTGCTAAGGAAGATTCATCCTCCTCCATGTACTTACACATAATCGTGGGTCGATTTGGCATATGGAGAATGATTTCCCTATCATGTAAATTTATGTTTACTCTATATAAGGAAATCCAATCCATGCCAATAGTTGCATAAAATTCCCCCAAAGGGAGTATGATGAGTTTCTCCAGGAAGTTCAATCCAAAAATTATGATAGGGGAGGAGTTATATTCATGGGATGCAATGATTTCCTCATTTTTCATTCTCAGTGACATCTTCACTTCCATAACTTGTGGTGGTTTTGGGATTGTTCTACTAAACTTTTGGGATATAAAAGAATGCATAGATCCATAATCAAAAATTACATTCTCTATTATTGAATTAATAACTAGAGTACCTTTCAACACTTCTTTGTCGGGGTTCACTTTGAAGGTAGTGATGTAAAAAGCTCACCCATGGTGCCTTGGAGGTTGTTGGTTTCCTTCGAAAACCCTTGTCTTAGGGAATTGTTTTGAAATGTGTCCTGGTTATTTGCAGTTAAATATATGAACAATGCATTGAGGTTAGAATGGAGTGTTCCTCTCAACTATCAGAGCCGCGGGTTTTTCTTGTCGGTATTTAATGGCCAGGTTCCCTTCTTATCCACACCTAAATAATTTCCTCACCCGCTTTAGGCAATTTCTAGGCTGTTTCTTTCATTACCTTTGGCAAGTGGGGTGCTGTATTTTCTTAGCACCATTGGATTTATCCATAGGACCACTGGAATTGAATTCTATCTTATACTTCTTATCCCCGTGATACCCCTAAGATTCTCCAATCTCTATTTCGACTTTAAGGTCACATCAAACAATTTTCTCCTAGCTCTTGAAGTTACAAATCGCTAGGGATTTCTATAGGCTAGGTTTTAGCCCACCAAAGTAGTGGTCAACCATGCATTTGGGGGTAACAACAAAGCCGGAGGTGTATCGTACAAGCCTTGTAAATTTTTCCTCGTATGCTCTGATAGATTCATCGTCTTTTTTTATTGAGGGAAAGGAAGTCCCTTTCCATATTAAGTCTGAGGGTGAAAGGAAAATATTTGTCGAAAAACATTTTCCCAAAATCCTTCCAATCCAATTTCTCGATCTCCTCCTCAGGCTTCGTATTTTTTATCAATGTCCACCATTGATCATCTTCACCATCTATATGATAAGTATCCAGAATTACCTTCTCTTGTTTAGAACATTGAAGGATGGAGAATATCTTCTCAATGGAGTTTATCCATTCTTCGGCATTTGAGGGATCAGATGATCCATTAAAAGTAGGAGTAATTTGTCTCATTAAGCTCTCGATTGCGACTTGTTCTTTCTTAGGGGGGTTGAATGTTCCTATTGACCCATGTTTCTATTTAGAAAATGAGTTAAATGATAGATTATCAGGACAAAGTTCACGATTCTCGCTCCCATCAGATTAGGAATCTCATTAGAATAGTCGTCACATTGATCTCCGCAATGGTTGTTAGCCCGATTTCCCCTCTTACCAGCCATTGGAGGGAATAAAAGGAAATTTTCGGGTAATTGTTGACACTAATTATGAATATAAAAAGATCATGAGGAACGCTGTGGATATTTCAAAATCCCAAAGTGGAGTTCGATGAAATTCAAAGGAAAGCTAAATCCACCAAATCTCTGTATGGCCCAGCTAAGCAATAGACCTACGCAGCCTAGATACGCGACAGATCTACGTGTCAAAGTGATGTGACATACCTGCGTGGATGAGCTACGCGGTAGTAAAATTTCAGTTTCTCTGCCCTGAGGACCTGCGCAGAGGACCTGTGCGGACAAAACATCCTTTAACCAGGCCCATCCATGCCTATAAATAGATCCCTTGGGCACCCCATTTCAGGGACTGGAAAGATGAAAAGACTCTCTGAATCACCCATTGCATAGCACTTTCTCTTAGTTACCTCTAATTTTATGAGGTAGCTCTCTAAAAATCGAGATAAGAGATAATTAAACAGGATAAGAATGTTTTGAAATTATTTTACTATTTTTACATAGGTTTGGTTCTCCTATTTGAAACACATTCTTCATTCATCATTCACATCTACACAGCATACCTATGCTCCATATCTACGCGGAATACTAGCATGACCTACCTGTGTGGTATATCAACACGGGGTACCTACGCGGAATACTTGAACGAGGTACCTACGCAATAGATCTTGGTATAAATCCTATATACAAACTCAAGTACCCTCTTTAAAATCCATTCATGGCAGCATATCTCCTTCCTTGGTTCCCTTATCTTAAAGGGACTAAGTTGAAGCCTCCACCAAAACCTCATGACTTATCAAACCTTTAGGAAAGGCACATCAATGTGCCTCCTATTTGGGTTTGTATTTCCATAGTTAGAGGTTTCCCAAAATTTTTTCACAATGGGGTTAGGATTCATGGAGTGTGTGTGGGTTTGTATATCCATAGTCACATGCACCTTTCTCCCAGAAACAGTGTTGGAAAGTTCCCGGTTTGGAGGATTAGGGTTTGAGTTATATCCTCACTTTTTCTTCTCTAAGACTTTGAACCTTAGGCCATTGGTAGGGAAGGTACAGTTCATACTTTATTATCCATTCAAGAAAAGGAGAAGTATCCCTCCCCTACCAGGATCAATTTCAGGGCAACCATCCTGGTGTAATCCCCTATCTTTTCTTTTAGAAGGAAGCACCACCGCTCCTACTTTCTTCTTCGGTGCCAATGATCAGAAGGGAGATGGGAACAAGTATTCTTCTTACCATTTCCCTCTATCATTGGTCTTTTTCACCATGGGTATCCATCTTGGTATAATCCCCTAACCTTCATCCCTTTTTCCTTACATTGGACCCTTTTCTAATGTAAATAGAATAGAGGGAAATTTTGTCACCTTGCCCACTTCCACGGTCGACGTGCCCTCCTCCACTAGTGGAGGAGGAAAATTTTGAAAGTGTAAGTGTCGTTTTTGAATCCTTAACATCCTCTTTCTTCTTAAAATAATCATGAATCAGGTGGGCTTAGGGATTCATGATGATTACAACATGTACACAAACACTCATGACTAAAGAAACTACAAGAACTCTGATTCATGTTCGAACCAGGATACGTAGGAAGCCCTATTATAGCCCAAACTCACTGGATGTCCTATTTAGGAATTCAACCATAATTTTCCTAATTTGGGCATCCTCCTTAAGAATAATCCCCAAATTAAACCCCCAAGTTATCAAGGCATCCTTTTCAGAAAGTAATCCCAAACTCATTTCTCTCAATAAATTATACTCTCTTATGAGACTAATTGATTTACATGGGATTTGATTCCCATCTATATGGGATACGTAGGAATTCCCCTTAAGGTTTAAACCCAATACCTTAAATCAACCATGTTCTCCTTGGTCCATATTCCCAACAGGGTCTGCTCCGACTTGGAAACCCATATCCTTTCCAAGTTGCTTGGGCTGCTTCAACATAAGTCCCACACTATGTTTTGACTATGCATATTTCTCTTAGATGCCCACACCACATGAAATTAAATTGTGTGGTAAGGTTCTTATCACATGACCTTAAAAGGTATGACATATCTCATTCAGTGGTATCGAACTACGAGGGTTCTGATTACTTTCACAAGGATACGTAGGTAGCCCATTTTATGGGCACGATCCCAAGGTCAACCCAAACCTTCGTCTCCCTGGATGAAAATAAATTCTAGAGTGCTCCACTAAGTGGCTTAAAAACTAGTATCATTATAATCATGACTAATAGAATATTGAAATAGTATATTAAAGGATACCATTAATGGAGAACCTCGAATACATATGGATATCTCCATTAACGATGAACCTTGAATGCATACGGATGATTCTAAACTTGTCACTTGCTAAATAAGTGATTTAAAATTCCAAGGTATACTTATGATATACTTGGTGAATTAATAAGGACTCATGAAAATATCTTAAATTATAAATAGAGTTCCATAGTAGATAATAATTCCCCCCAAAAGGGTGTGATGAGTCCGACCTCCCATTATGTCAACCAATGCACGTTCTTAAGTATCGTGAAGTTAAAATTTAATGAACTCTTACCTTTGTAAAGTATGTCTCCTTTTGATAAAGAACTGTTAGAAGTTTTTGATTCCATAAATAAATCCAATGGAAACCTCCTGGAAGAAGTGATTCTTAAAACTAGAATACATGTTTCAAGGAGATACGAAACAAAAATGGTGAACCCGATGTGAATCCTTACAAAGTTAATAATGTTACCCACCTGTTAGGCCCCTATCAATTGATAAAGGAAGGCTAGAGAAAGGAATCAATCATGCATGTATCCATATAATAAGATGTTTCTTTAATGGAGTTTGTTGTTGTTTCAAGTTTTTCTCAGAATTCCCTTTACTCCAAAATGGATTTCTTCAAGGTAATATCTGTGAACTTCCCGACCGCTGCTCAAGATGGATCCCCATCCACGGAAAGGATGTCATCACCAACACAGCGTCTTCAAAACTGGGTCTCTAATGTGCTGGTAAAGTAATATCACTGGCATGGTACAATCTTGACTTTGGAGGCTACTCAACAGGCCCTCTAGGTCAATAAAAATCTTCGATCATCTGGCCAACGATGACTAATGATCAATCAGTAGACAGTTCCTACCACCATTTTCAACTGTTTCGGGCCCTTATCCTTAGAACGCGCCAATCTATCCCTCCCGTACTATAGGGGGTGGATCAAGAGGCCACTCAAGGCCATAATTAAAGAATGTGGAACTCCTTCCTGAGGACTCCCACCAGTAATCTTCGCTAGCAGAATCGCGTGGTTGTGAACCCCCAACATAATGGGAGTGTTTCCTATGGACGTTCAGCTCAGGTCTGTCAGACCTAGGCATGCAAGACGAACCACTAGGGACAATGTCTAGTCAACAGGGAGTAGGTTCCCACGACTGCCTCCCCCAGAGAATTCCATCAACTTAAATTGATGGAAAATAATGAATGGTCACATACACCCATCCATCCTAATTTTGCTATCCAGAAGACTCTTTGAACTTCATTTAAATAATCCCACCAATCTAATGTGGTGGAAACTAGTAAAAAAGGACATAAAACTATTTAAAATCACCAATTCTGTTAGCAGTACCGTCTACCAGTATTGAAGGAAGTCAATCAACCATACTTGACAGGAAAAAGCCAACAGGCACATACACCTACTGATGTTCATCAAGTCTGCCAATAGTCTTGTTTGGTAGCACCTGAAGAAGTCAGTAGGAAATCTCCGATGACAAATTTAAGGAAAAACCAAATCTCTTCCCCCATGCATGAGTACTGTCTGTACCCATTGATAGGAAAAGGAGGACAGGAGCAGGCACATACACCTACTCTAAATATAGAATGCATGCATATCCCCATTCCAGTCACTAAGGTCTGCAAACATATCTTATCAATGGTGAAAGGGAAGATGAAAATCCCTTCCCATATTCTGGAAGCATGCCAGGATATTATCACAACTACTTTAGCAGAACCAGGGGAACAGACACATAAATTTTTTCCCACACATGGGATGACACATCGGCATGCCATCCCAGAACATCTACACACCTCTCTTCCAGATCAGGATGGTCATGAGGCATACTCCCCCATATTATACAGACAATAAGATCAGGAACATATACCCTTTCCAATTGGATGTAATCTGTCCATTCTGGTAACCACTCTAAGGCAGACACATACACTTTCCCATTATAACCACTTTTCCCAACATGTGGCCCCAACTAAGTTTATAGAACATACAAAAATAAGTCTTTCCAAGAACTATTGGAAAATCAAGAGTTAAGCATCGATTTAGCTCCTCTAGATGCTAGAGTTTATGAAGCCATCAATAATTTATCTATTGCAGCTCAAGATCCTATCCTCAAATTAGCAAATTATGGGAGTGGTGGTAGTAATTCTGAATTTCCTCATCTGAAGCATTATCATTATGGCTTGCTTCATGAAAATCCGTTCAATATAGAGTACCTATATCTGGATGAGATCCATGGAAACCCTCCATGTGGCTAGAAGACCAAGGAGCTACAATATTTATCCCTTTTTGTAATCCACCATGGTGATCCTCCCTATGATGGAATTCATAGCGAAAGTCCTCTCCACATTAGTATTACGCATTGTCAAGACAATTCTATAATTGAAAATGTAGTGAAGAGAAATCACTCCTATCTAGAGGAACTTTCAAACACAGGGCCAGTCATGTCTGATGCTTTGTCCTTAACAGGTGAGACACATTCTCAACCAGAATACATATCAAGGGAACAGTCATTCCTTGAATGTCCCTTGGGTAATTTTTATTCTAATATAGAGCATCCACTTTGGTCAGACCAAGTGGAGAAACCTCTAGTGAAAGAATATGAAGCTGTGTTAAACATGAGGAAACAATTGGATAAGGGAGAAGTACCATACATGTTCTGGCCATTGGAAAATTCTCAGTATAATATTCTAGAATTGATGACAGAAGATTGTATTCATGATATCTGACTCAATTTATGGAAGACTCTTCATCATTTGAAAACCAAAGTATTACCATATGATGAATATCAAATTCATTTAAAGGTAATATAAGGGTTTCAACTCTAAATTGACTTGGCATCTCTCTCAGTTTCTCAACATCCAAAGGTTAAAAACAGCAAAGAATCCTTTAGCATGCATGGTTAAATGCTCTAAAGAGTCTACATCAGTTACTTTCTGATTCCCCATCTATTGTTTGTATCATAGGATGGGGTGCACATGGAGCATTTCATTTCACTGCACTCCAAAATCATAAAATTCTTCCAAAAGTCGTATCATGAAATGTTATTTCCCTCAGTCAGCCAAAATCAATAGATTCTTTATGTAATTGAATGTACTCTCAAGAACAGGACTCAAATTTCTCTCATCAGAGTCAGGCCCAAAGAAAAGAAGTTGTTGAGTTACTTTTACATCAAGCATCTGAGAATCTTGATCATGCATCCCGCTTAGATGATGTTAGGCGTTATAGAATGCAAATGTCTAAAATAGAAAAGTGATCTTCTGAAATAGGTGATTTGAGTGGTTATCGAATAATGAACCCAGCTAATGTACGAACCAAAATTTGCAAAATCATAAGAGAAGTTTCACAAATTCCATCCATAGTAGTTCAATAATCACCCCAGCTTGTAAGGATGGGGGTTCATTTAATTCAACCTTCAAATTCATTAGACAATGTTCAGAGATTTTAGGAAGAAGAATAGGAAGAGCCCCACCCTATTGGGTTGGGGGCTTTTTCACATCTGTAATCCCCTCCTCAATGGAAGTAATTTTTATCTTGATTAGGGAAGAAGACAAAAGTAAAGCATAAAACTGAACTATCCAAGGATTCCCTTAGGGTTACAATCTACCAAAAAGTTTCTAGGAATTCATCATATAGGAGAATAGAGTCTCATAGAAGATACAGAGGGAGAAGATGTTACAAAAATACTGACAAAATGCCATTGATGCATTATGCATCAGTGAATGTCATTAACACCACTATAGAAGATCCTCTAGAAAATGAGTCCAGTTCAGGGGAATTATAAGATAAATTTCTTGTCCGTAATATGATACACTGAGTGAAATGAAGAAGGTGTGTGTACCTGAAATCAGAGGGTTACCCAGAATCTCGGTATGCCTTAAAATAACCAACTCCCACCGCTCTGAAAGGCATCTAACAAGGGGAAATGAAAAATTCAGATTGAATATCACTTTTCCATTGGATATGTTCAATCTATTTCACTTAAAGAAAGAATTTCATAGTAATAATAGGTAACGATGGTATTAAAAATACTCAATACAGAGTTACTTCAAAGCAGCATTTATATTAGATGTACTCCCTAGGCAGGTCCACAAACTACACATCCTGGAGGAGGTCCTCAACAAAGAGTATTTGTAGTAACTATAGATATGTATAATGAATTCCCTCTACTGGGTACACAATCAAGGAAGGATCAGATACATCCTGATAGTCTTGTTCATGTTGGTTATCGAAGGCAAAAATCTGCACCACCATTAGTGGTTTTTCCGGTCGTTGCACCAACTCAAGCTCCAGTTGCTATACCTACACAAGTTTCAGCTCATCCAGATGTTCCCCAAATGCTTATTCACACAATTGAGGCATTAAATACTTTATTGGAAGCTATGGAGGAATGATGTGCACCAGTTCAGCTGGAAAATGGAGCTTACCCTAAATGGGTGGATGCAGTTCCTCCGCCACCAAATTTTTTGAATACCACATTCCCAATCTTTAATGGTCTGGGAGATTAGGAACAACACTTAACACATTTTGTTTCTCGTTGTAATCCCATGATGGGAACTCCTCAATAACAAGAAGCAGTAAATCTTAGGTGTTTTGTGCATTCATTACATGGACCATCTTTTATCTAGTATACAAGTTTACAATCTCGATCAATTACTGGATGGGAAGATATCCTTCCGAAATTCAGTCTTCAATTTATCTCAACGCTACCAAAGACGATAGTTTTTTATCTTGTCAATTTTAAACAAAGGGAGAATGAAAGAGTTTTAGATTTCATTGCACGATGGAAATGATTAACATATTACTTAATTCTAGCACTCCCTCAATAATAGTTTCTACCAATATGTGTGGAAAATCTACATGATGAGTTACGTGCACCATTGATCCCTATGAAATACATAGGAGCATTTTGAGGCCTTACTTAAATCGCTCAATATATAGATAACTCTACTATAGAAACTAATTCTAAAACCCGTGTAATTCCAGCAGCTCCAGAGAGGAGGATAGGAAAGGTAGAAGCTGCTACAGTTACACTCAAGAAGGCACTTGTACCTGCTTCTACTTCAAGACCTTAATCATACCAAAGGGCTCCACCTCCTGATCATAATTAGTAATGACCACCTCTTCAAGATTATAAAAGAGATCAAAGGTAGAAACAGTTTGAGGGATTAAAAAATAAAGTTTATTCTTTTAGAAATGAACAAGTCCCTGGTTACTTAATCTAATATTTGGAAAATAATTTGGTTTAGTTCTCAAGGATGAAGAACCCAAATAAAGAAGGAGATAATGATATTCAGAATTATTGTCCCTTTCACTAGATGTTAGGGCATCCCATCCAGGGATGTTTTGTTTTCAAGGACCTCTTACAAAATATGGTAGATTCGGGACAAGTGAAACTGAAAAGTTCATCAGATCAAGTACCATGTGTTACTTCTATAGATAAAGAGGAAGAGGGAGAATGGTATGAAGAAAAAAGTAAAAATGTGTTGAAGTATGATGATTGGATGGTCATAAAAATGATTAATCAGACTCATGCTATTTTATGAACACAGTTGAAACAACTGATTGTGTATTTTTCCACTCCTACCACTGCAAAACCACCTTCATAAAAATTTCATTACTCAAAGAAGAAAAGTGATCATATGGAAAAAGAGCATTTAGAAGGAGATGAGTTCACGTTAAGGCCAAATGTTTCCTTAACCCTTGAAGATTTCATGCCATATGTTTCAAAAGCATGGGCATCGTCCCCCCAAATGACACAACCATTATAATCCATCAAGAAGAATCTTCATCAAATGAAGATTTGATCTTTGGTTCCATCAATGTTATCCACTTAACGGGTCCTTATGCCAATGGCGATTCTGATTATAATGAGTCAGAATTTCTTATACCTAATTGGGGAACCAGAGGAAGAATCCAAGTTTGAGGATACAGGGAAAGACATGGGAATTCTAGAAACCACCATTTTAACTCTACCCCTACTCAAAACATATATGCAGCAGAAACTCATGGAAGATCCCTTCAACGAGCTCAACAAGAACAAAGAGTTTCTTCCATGAAAGATAGGTTCAGTTCTAACATAATTATTTTGGAGGACCGATTAAAAGTCACACCGTTTTCTTCTCATCAAGTGGGTAGATCTATCTAGTATAATCTACAAAATCCATGAGCATTTCCAGCTTCTGCTTCAACACAGAATACAGCTACATCGGAAGCATAAACTTTCAAAACACCTAAAAACCCACATCTTCATCCTAGAAAACGCAGACCTTTGGACCAAAATTATGATTTCTTGAAATAATTGGGCCAAGTACCAGCCAAGTTATCAATTTGGGATGCTTTGAATCTATCAAAAGATCTTTGAGAAGAACTCATTGAGGACTTGTCAAGTCCTCAAGAGTTTGAAACCGAATTTGTTGCTACAAAGCTTTACCTTATGGATAATGATCATGTCTAATGTCATGAAGGCATATCTTTTACAGATAAAGATGAATATGATGTTGTACAAGGACATATTAGACACTTTTATTTGTCTGAGAAAGTCAATGATGTAGACATCTGGTGGGCCTCCATTGATAATGGCTCCGATGTCAACCACATTCCCATTCGTACACTTGGCCGATTGGGCCTGACTGAATCTGACTTATCACCTTCCACTTTAATGTTGAAAGCTTATGATAAGAATGATAAAGAACCTATATGATAAATTAAACTCAGAACTCAGTTTGGAGATCTTGTATCAAATTTAGATTTCATGACTATTCTTTAGGATACAACCTTGAATATTCTGCTGGGAAGGCCTTTGCTGCATCAAGATGTACCCATACCTTCATCATACCACCAATGTCTGAAGTACTATTTCAGTCATCCAATCGGAACATTTTATGGTGACAAATCGCAGTTCAAAATGTGTGAATATCAATACATTGAGGCAGAGTTTTATCACAGAAAAGGAACGAAGTCCAAGACAAAATAAATAACTAGAGTTAATGCTCCAAATGGTTTGGAAAAGATTCCAACAACCCCATTCATATATTTTAGTATTGATTATGTGTTACCTATTAATTAAATTGAAAAGTTAAAACCAAATTCAATCACTTTTCCAATAACTTCCGTAATGTCAATTACGGCAATTGAGCCTGACAACATGGGAGAAACTGTTGATCCACCAAGCAGTGATGGAAGCCTTAATGGATATGTTTTCATTTCAACATTTGAACTATAAAAAGCCTCCACTTCATCAATAAGAGTAGAATAAATTGTAGCAACGCTAGAGGAAGACAAAGATTATAGAATCCCATCTTTTTATAACATAACTTTCATTTCATTACACGGAACTGAGGATCTTTAAGGTTTAGTGTCTTGGAAACAAGGAACATAATACATGAAAAGAACAAACAAAAAAAACATTCTTATTAAACAATTGAAAGGATTCTCCTTAAGTTCATCATAGGTTCATTACTGCATCTCATAACCTGGGGACATACATCAAAAGAAAGGGTGAGAAGAAGGCCCAATAAGGGAAACAAGAGAAACATTTTACATGTGAACTTGAGATACTTCAATAAGGACATAAAAAAGAACATTAAGGAATGAGAAAGAAATTATGAGGCATATCATAAAAAATAATATTTTTCATAACTTGAAGATGTGGCTACATCATTTAACATAGAAAATCATGAACATATCACCAAGGTCCATCCCCAAGGTGTCATTTGAAAATTACCAAGGTTATTCACCAAGGTATCGTGAAAATTGTAATCTCTAGTGGTTACATCATTACCCAATGCATTGGAGCACTATCAGGGCGCACCCTTAAATTTGCCTTTATTATCATGTGAGCCACATATATCATCATCAAACATTTCATAAATAACCCATACAGCATAATATAAATGGGTTTCATTTCATAATCATAACGTTTTAAAAACTGCTTTAAAGACATGATCTTTAAATCACTTTAAAACCCACAGAAAAGGAAGGTGGGTCTCATGTATGTAAATACCAGAATTTAAAATAGAAAATTTTGGTATATATGTGAATACCCCTTTAGAAGAAAGAACTTTGAGTATTAACTTAATAATATAAAATAACTTTAGAAAAAGATAGAGACATTTTGAGACGGAAATTATGTAGCATAACGGCTATGTTACGAGGTTTTAGAAGACATTAAAAAGAGAGGTAAAATGGGTCAAACAATCATAAATGACCCATAAAATAGTAGATGGACAAAATAAGAAGGATACATGATAATGGTAATTAAATTTCAAGGACATACCATTTGAAATGAAAAACATGGAAGGAAGACAAAAATTAGATTTCTCTTATAAAAGTTCGGCAGCCTAACGGCGTTACTTAAACTTCAACAAAAATGATTTGAAAAGATCAAATAGGGTCTCTCATCATGTGAACATAAGAGTTCAGTATGATAGATATAGAGATAATGCCCCAACATAACAAAAAGGAACTTGAAAGAATTGACATGAAAGTAGAACTTCAAAACGAGAAGGGTGAAGAACCACTTAAAAATTCGGCAGCCTAACGGGGCCACTTAAAACTTCAAAATACTTAATTGAAGAGATCAAATGGGGTCTCTCATCATATGAACATAAGAGTACAGTATGATAGATATAGAGATCATATCCCAACATAACAAAAAGGAACTTCAAAGAATTGACATGAAAGTAGAACTTCAAGACGAGAAGGGTGAAGAACCACTTAAAAATTCGGCAGCCTAACGGCGCCACTTAAAACTTCAAAATACTGAATTGAAGAGATCAAATGGGGTATCTCATCATATGAACATAAGAGTCCAGTATGATATATATAGAGATCATACCCCAACATAACAAAAAGTAACTTGGAAGAATTGACATGAAAGTAGAACTTCAAAACGAGAAGGGTGAAGAACCACTTAAAAATTCGGCAGCCTAACGGCACCACTTAAAACTTCAAAATACTGAATTGAAGCAATCAAATGGGGTCTCTCATCATATGATCATAAAATATCAGTATGATAAATTTAGAGATCATACCCCAACATAATAAAAAGGAACTTGAAATACTTTACATGAAAATAGATCTTGAAATATGAGAAGGGAGAAAGAATCTGTTACAAAAATTTCGGCAGCCTAACGGCGCCACTTACAACTTCATAAAACGAAATAATGAGAGAAAGAGGGGATATCTCATTATATGAACATGAAAAGGTCAGTAAGAGGAGTATAAAAGAACATCCTACAACATAAGAACATGAAGCATAAAAGGAATGACATAAAAGAGATTACTTGAAATGAAAGAGAGAGGTCGGATCCCTTACCTTAAAATATAACTCTTAAACCTCAATGGTTGGGACCTTGAGGGCTTGGGGGCACCTTGGGAGGACCCCTTGGAAGGTAATGAGACCAGAACTTTGTTGGGGAAGAGTGGGGAGTCTAATTGATGAGAGGAGGGTTTGGTATTTATAGGGAAAGTGAGGGGACAAGGCATTAATGGCCAAGGGACACCTCACATGTGCTTTTCTCAAACCCATGTGCTCTCCCTTGGCATTTATCATGGAGTTAGGCCACATGAGGTCCCCACAACAATAATGCATCACCCTTGGCCGGCAAACCCTTAAAATCTCTCATGAAATCATCATGAAACAGCTATGATGTCATTAAACATACTGAAACCCTAAAACTGCATTTTTACTATTCACTGAAAAATTCATCTTTCTCAGAAAAATCCCAAAATTTCACCTTAACTAAATATCAATGCTCTGATTTCAAAAATGAAATCAATTTTATAAAAATAATTTTCTAATTATTTTTAAATTTATTTTTAAATAAAAACACTATTCACCGAAAGTTCATTTTTTCAGAAAAAACCCCAAAAATTACCATAACATAATATTGATGCTCTGAGTTCAAAAATAAAGTTCTTTTTATAAAAATAATTTTCTAATTATTTTTAATTAAATTTTTAATTAAAAAACACTATTCACCCGAAAAAAACTAATACTTGAATAATAATTTATGAAACCGTTATTTAACCATTTTATTGAATCACATTACTTAATCAAGGTGCCTAGATTATTTTAAAACTTTATTTAAGAGAGATTACTAATCCATTTGGTCATATTACTAATCCTAATCATAAAATCACTAATCATAATTTACTATTCATAAAAAATCAAGTTGATCTTATTAGACTCTAAATTTCGTACTGGACATAATTGTAGAAGACCATTTTTTGAGAATCATTACACATTTTAAATTATTTAAGGTTTACACAAACATTTTTTTTTAAATATCCTTTTGAAAATTCATCAAAAATATGCATACTATTCTTATCTAGTCATTTGAAAATTCATAAACATCATCATAATAAGAAATCCCAAATTTTTATTTAAAACAAGGATTACACAAGGTAGTTATGGTCTCATTACATAGCCCCTTATAATACCAGCATAGGACCTAAGAGTAAGGTGTGCTAGGGTGATAGAGTCTTGGGGTGGCTCAGTCAACATTGCCCGAGCAGTAATTTCTATCAGTTTGAACTTCTCGCGAAGACGATTCCGTTCTAGCTTCACATGATGAAGTTCAGCTTGGATTTGGTCCAGAGCAAAGCCCAATGGTGCTACCTCCTTCCCAAGCTCTGTTAGATGGGCTTCGATCGGTCCAAGACTACTAGGTGAGTCCATCAAATCTTCTTTCTATAATAGTTAACCAAGACTACTTATATTTGGAGACAATAATCAAAACATTTTGTTCACAGTGGTCATATTGACCGATGGTCATATAACAATCAAAACCCAATGGTCTCATTTTAATTATAATCATGTTTATCAAATAAAACATTTTTGTTGAGTATAAAAATAAAATAAAATAACACATGAAATTAGGAAACAAGATTTATTCAAAATTTCGGGCCGTTACAATCTTCCCCCCTTAAGAAATTGCGTCCTCGCAATTTTTTGAAATTGGGTTTTGAAATTTCATTGAAAGTCCCACATCGGAAAAAGAGTCAGTAACACTATTACTTTAAAAGAAATAAAAGGGAGTACAAAGGCCACCCGAGTTTACTCATACTAGGATTCCATGTAGGAAACATGGACATGGAGGAGAAAACAAAGGGTCACGTTCTGAGGGAGAGTGATAGAGAACATGATTAGGAGAAATTTAACCATAAGAAAATCCCAAACTTATGATGTGTGTAAGCGGTCTTTGATTAACTTGTAGGAAACGTAAACCAACAACGTTTTTGTTTTACGTTCCTTTTAATAACTTTCAGGAATTCATTTACAACATAGAACAAAAACATAAGGAAATATATCTACCTTCATGTAGAGTTTCATACTTTAATAAGTTTCTACCAAAACTAATCTTTTCTCCAAACGATGAGCATTCAAAACTACTTGGTCTCATCAAAACACAAGAATCATCTTCTAGAGAATCACATAATCCAGAAAAGATCAACTATCTATTTCTTCTATCTTTAAACATTATCCCAAAAACCGAAAGGGTAAGGTAAAACAACTCTTCAAAAAGAAAGAATCCCATTGGAATGGAAACTGCTTTTAAATCTTCAAAGTTCCATGGTACTACCCAAAGTTCATCATAGTCCATTCCATAAATAACGGTCCTTAAAATTCCTCAAAATAAACCAAACTAAGATTGAAACCCAAATACAAGAAGGATTTGATAACATAGTCTTCCAAAATAAACATCATTGTTCATCTCCAAACAACATCAACCACTCCTAACATCTTATAACAAAAGTATCTAATCTAAACATATTTAACCCAAGATAGGTTAATCATTCCCAAAAGTAACCTAAATTACTATAAATCCACCTTAAATTCATCGATTCTTCAAATATAAATCAACCTTACTCCTCAATGAAAATACCGTTGTAATCTATTTACCTCGATCATATAGGGTCCCCAAAATAGTGAATGTATTACAAAATAAAAAAATCATATTTTAATCCCCTAATCATCTCTGTCATATTAATACGGCAATCGTAGCATTTCCTATCACATTGGTTGTTGAGACATGTTCTTCCATTTCCCGCCATTAACTAAGAAAAGAAACTATAATTAGGGGCTTAAATACTTAGCCAATAATCATGAAAAGAAACTTAAAGCATATAAGGATAACTTGTAGTTGAAAAGTATACCCTAACTTGTGATCCCCTAGGTTCCCATCAAAGTTATCCATGATCATATATTCTTATGTGAATCTTCATTTTATTTTATCTTTGTTCCTTTAACAATGGTTCATACTAAGCTTATGAAATTACCAAAGCATATCGCCTGGGAGTGTCGTAACCAAGAGTGCAGCAAGGCCCGTTGTCGTGTACCAGTTCCCGTTCGAGTCTAGCTCAAAGAGGTGTTTTCGGGTTTTACCCCTATGTACATCTGTGCCAGAGCCACCTCTACCTGCTCGTATCCAGACAGGGATGTATTTGCTTGGAAACCCCTTACTCAATACTCACCAAAATACCAGGAATATTTCCTATATTTTAACTTTTCTATAGGCTTCTTCCTAAAGTTTTCATATCCTAATTTCCACAAATAACTAAACCATCCTTTGATACCAACTATAGCATCCCGTCTTTTTTTAACATAACTTTCATTTCATTACACGGAACTGAGGATCTTTAAGGTTTAGTGTCTTGGAAACAAGGAACATAATACATGAAAAGAACAAACAAAAAAAATATTCTTATTAAACACTTGAAAGGATTCTCCTTAAGTTCATCATAGGTTCATTACTGCATCTCATAACCTGGGGACATACATCAAAAGAAAGGGTGAGCAGAAGGCCCAATAAGGGAAACAAGAGAAACATTTTACATGTGAACTTGAGATACTTCAATAAGGACATAAAAAGAACATTAAGGAATGAGAAAGAAATTATGAGGCATATCATAAAAAATAATATTTTTCATAACTTGAAGATGTGGCTACATCATTTAACATAGACAATCATGAACATATCACCAAGGTCCATCCCCAAGGTGTCATTTGAAAATTACCAAGGTTATTCACCAAGGTATCGTGAAAATTGTAATCTCTAGTGGTTACATCATTACCCAATGCATTGGAGCGCTATCAGGGCGCACCATTAAATTTGCCTTTATTATCATGTGAGACACATATATCATCATCAAACATTTCATAAATAACCCATACAGCATAAAATAAATGGGTTTCATTTCATAATCATAACGTTTTAAAAACTGCTTTAAAGACATGATCTTTAAATCACTTTAAAACCCACAGAAAAGGAAGGTGGGTCTCATGTATGTAAATACCAGAATTTAAAATAGAAAATTTTGGTATATATGTGAATACCCCTTTAGAAGAAAGAGCTTTGAGTATTAACTTAATAATATAAAATAACTTTAGAAAAAGATAGAGACATTTTGAGACGGAAATTATGTAGCATAACGGCTATGTTATGAGGTTTTAGAAGACATTAAAAAGAGAGGTAAAATGGGTCAAACAATCATAAATGATCCATAAAATAGTAGATAGACAGAATAAGAAGGATACATGATAATGGTAATTAAATTTCAAGGACATACCATTTGAAATGAAAAACATGGAAGGAAGACAAAAATTAGATTTCTCTTATGAAAGTTCGGCAGCCTAACGGCGTTACTTAAACTTCAACAAAAATGATTTGAAAAGATAAAATAGAGTATCTCATCATGTGAACATAAGAGTTCATTATGATAGATATAGAGATAATTCCCCAACATAACAAAAAGGAACTTGAAAGAATTTACATGAAAGTAGAACTTCAAAACGAGAAGGGTGAAGAACCACTTAAAAATTCGGCAGCCTAACGGGGCCACTTAAAACTTCAAAATAATGAATTGAAGAGATCAAATGGGGTCTCTAATCATATGAACATAAGAGTCCATTATGATAGATATAGATATCATACCCCAACATAACAAAAAGGAACTTCAAAGAATTGACATGAAAGTAGAACTTCAAGACGAGAAGGGTGAAGAACCACTTAAAAATTCGGCAGCCTAACGGCACCACTTAAAACTTCAAAATACTGAATTGAAGAGATCAAATGGGGTATCTCATCATATGAAAATAAGAGTCCAGTATGATATATATAGAGATCATACCCCAACATAACAAAAAGTAACTTGAAAGAATTGACATGAAAGTAGAACTTCAAAACGAGAAGGGTGAAGAACCACTTAAAAATTCGGCAGCCTAACGGCGCCACTTAAAACTTCAAAATACTGAATTGAAGCGATCAAATGGGGTCTCTCATCATATGATCATAAAAGATCAGTATGATAAATTTAGAGATCATACCCCAACATAATAAAAAGGAACTTGAAATACTTTACATGAAAATAGATCTTGAAAAATGAGAAGGGAGAAAGAATCCGTTACAAAAATTTCGGCAGCCTAACAGCGCCACTTACAACTTCATAAAACGAAATAATGAGAGCAAGAGGGGATCTCTCATTATATGAACATGAAAATGGCAGTAAGAGGAGTATAAAAGAACATCCTACAACATAAGAACATGGAGCATAAAAGGAATGACATAAAAGAGATTACTTGAAATGAAAGAGAGAGGTCGGATCCCTTACCTTAAAATGTAACTCTTAAACCTCAATGGTTGGGACCTTGAGGGCTTGGGGGCACCTTGGGAGGACTCCTTGGAAGGTAATGAGACCAGAACTTTGTTGGGGAAGAGTGGGGAGTCGAATTGATGAGAGGAGGGCTTGGTATTTATAGGGAAAGTGAGGGGACAAGGCATTAATGGCCAAGGGACACCTCACATGTGATTTTCTCAAACCCATGTGCTCTCCCTTGGCATTTATCATGGAGTTAGGCCACATGAGGTCCCCACAACAATAATGCATCACCCTTGGCCGGCCAACCCTTAAAATATCTCATGAAATCATCATGAAACAGCTATGATGTCATTAAACATACATGAAAATAGATCTTGAAAAATGAGAAGGGAGAAAGAATCCGTTACAAAAATTTCGGCAGCCTAACGGCGCCACTTACAACTTCATAAAACGAAATAATGAGAGCAAGAGGGGATCTCTCATTATATGAAAATGCAAAGGGCAGTAAGAGGAGTATAAAAGAACATCCTACAACATAAGAACATGGAGCATAAAAGGAAAGACATAAAAGAGATTACTTGAAATGAAAGAGAGAGGTCGGATCCCTTACCTTAAAATGTAACTCTTAAACCTCAATGGTTGGGACCTTGAGGGCTTGGGGGCACCTTGGGAGGACTCCTTGGAAGGTAATGAGACCAGAAATTTGTAGGGAAAGAGTGGGGAGTCGAATTGATGAGAGGAGGGCTTGGTATTTATAGGGAAAGTGAGGGGACAAGGCATTAATGGCCAAGGGACACCTCACAGGTGCTTTTCTCAAACCCATGTGCTCTCCCTTAGCATTTATCATGGAGTTAGGCCACATGAGGTCCCCACAACAATAATTCATCACCCTTGGCCGGAAAACCCTTAAAATCTCTCAAGAAATCATCATGAAACAGCTATGATGTCATTAAACATACTGAAACCCTAAAACTGCATTTTTACTATTCACTGAAAAATTCATCTTTCTCAGAAAAATCCCAAAATTTCACCTTAACTAAATATCAATGCTCTGATTTCACAAATGAACTCCATTTTATAAAAATAATTTTCTAATTATTTTTAAATTTATTTTTAAATAAAAACACTATTCACCGATAATTCATTTTTTCAGAAAAAACCCCAAAAATTACCATAACATAATATCGATGCTCTGAGTTCAAAAATAAAGTCCTTTTTATAAAAATAATTTTCTAATTATTTTTAATTAAATTTTTAATTAAAAAACACTATTCACCCGAAAAAAACTAATACTTGAATAATAATTTATGAACCTGTTATTTAACCATTTTATTGAATCACATTACTTAATCAAGGTGCCTAGATTATTTTAAAACTTTATTTAAGAGAGATTACTAATCCATTTGGTCATATTAGTAATCCTAATCATAAAATCACTAATCATAATTTACTATTCATCAAAAATCAAGTTGATCTTATTAGACTCTAAATTTCGTACTGGACATAATTGTAGAAGACCATTTTTTGAGAATCATTACACATTTTAAATTATTTAAGGTTTACACAAACATTTTTTTTAAAATATCCTTTTGAAAATTCATCAAAAATATGCATACTATTTTTATCTAGTCATTTTAAAATTCATAAACATCATCATAATAAGAAATCCCAAATTTTTATTTAAAACAAGGATTACACAAGGTAGTTATGGTCTCATTACATAGCCCCTTATAATACCAGCATAGGGCCTAAGAGTAAGGTGTGCTAGGGTGATAGAGTCTTGGGGCGGCTCAGTCAACATTGCCCGAGTAGTAATTTCTATCAGTTTGAACTTCTCGCGAAGACGATTCCGTTCTAGCTTCACATGATGAAGTTTAGCTTGGATTTGGTCCAGTGAAAAGCCCAATGGTGCTACCTCCTTCCCAAGCTCTGTTAGATGGGCTTCGATCGGTCCAAGACTACTAGGTGAGGCCATTAAATCTTCTTTCTATAATAGTTAACCAAGATTACTTATATTTGGAGACAATAATCAAAACATTTTGTTCACAGTGGTCATATTGACCGATGGTCATATAACCATCAAAACCCAATGGTCTCATTTTAATTATAATCATGTTTATCAAATAAAACATTTTTGTTGAGTATAAAAATAAAATAAAATAACACATGAAATTAGGAAACAAGATTTATTCAAAATTTCGGGCCGTTACAAAGATATTTATTCTCAGTCCATCATTTCCTCTTTATTACCACAGGAAGACCCTTCGTTGTCAGTAGGTTCAGATATGGTGGCCTCTTCTTCAGGATGTTCAAATACTGACTCCCCCTCTAACTCTTGGAGTTTTACCTCGTCATCTACTATGAAAGTGGAAGAAGAGGAGGTAACAAGTAATGAAGAAGAAGGGTAAGATCTTGGGGATGCTCCTTCAGTATTTGAGGAAGGTGTCTCACTCACCATGGATGAGCTTAGAGAAATAAATCTGCGTATAGAGGAAGATCCATGCCCCACTCTAATTAGTGCGGCCATGATCTCTAAAGAGTAATTGGTGTATACTTTATTTTTAAAGAAACATTGAGATATATTTTCTTTGAATTATAAAGAAATTCTAGGAATTAATCCTGATATAGCCACCCATCATTTGGGTTTTCCATAAGAATATCGTGGATTCAAGAAAGCAGCAAGAAGAACACATCCAACTCATGCTTCTAAAATTGAAGATGAAGTTGATAATATTATAAAGTCTTACTTTGTCACGGAAGTTCAATATCCGAAATGGATGGCCAAAATTGTCCTAGTGAAAAAGAAGAATGATAAAATTAGATTTTTCATTGATTTCATAGATCTTAATCGGCATTCTCCTAAATACAATTTTCCAGTTTTGATTACAGAGCTTTTAATTGATGAAATGGAGGGATATGAAGATCTTTCCTTCATGGATGGATACTCTGAGTACAATCACATCCATATGGCCCCAGATGATGAAGTATCTATAGCTTTCAGAGCCCCTCAAGTTGTGTTTTTTTATCGGGTAATTCCCTTAGGTTTAAAGAATGTAGATGCAACATAGCACCGTACCATGCACCATATCTTCTAACCCATCTTAAAGAAATTTGTTGAATGTTATGTGGATGATTTGGTGGTCAAATCCAGACAACGTTCCAATCACTTGGCTAATTTGGATACCATATTCCATAAACTTTGGCAACACAGTTTGATGATGAACCCCTTGAAATGTGCTTTCGGGGTAACCTCAGAAAAGTTATTTGGCTTCCTTGTACACCATCATGGTATCAAAGTTAATCCTGAGAAAACAAAATCAATCCTTGGTATGTAATCTCCTCAAAATTTGAAATAATTAAGAGGAATCCAAGGAAACTTGGCCTATATTCGGTGCTTTTTTTCCAATTCGACAGGAAAGTGTTTACCCTTCATCAGACTAATGAATAAGGGAGTCACCTACCAATGGACTAAAGACTGTCAAGAAGCATTTGATACCCTCAAGAAATATCTCTTCAGTCCACCAGTATTAATTCCACTTGTTTAAGGAAGGTCTCTTATTCTTTATGTGATATACCTAGAGCAATCAGTGGGTGCCTTCCCTTCCCAAAAGAATGATGATGGGAATGAAATCAGCTTTTACTATATCAGTCGAACTATGCTTGATGCAAAAAAATCAATATTCAAGCATTGAAAAGTGCTGCCTAGCAATAATCTTTACAGTTCAAAAATTAAGGCACTACCAGCAACATCATGAGGTCTAATTGGTATCTCGCAATAACCCGCTAAAATTTATCCTCAGTTTTCCAATTCTTAGAGGGTGTATGGAATGGTGGGTATTTATTCTGCAATAGTTTGATGTCAAATTTGTGCCTCAAAAGGCCATAAAAGGCCAAGATCTGGCCAAATTCCTTATTGAGCATAAATCTGTAGAAGATACATCATTAAATACTGAGCTTCTGGATGAGGAGGTCTTCTCTGTTCATGATAATTCCCAAAAATGGGAAATGTACTTCGATGGTGATTTCAGGAGTCTAATAGGGAAGATAATGGAAAACCATAAACTCAATAAAATTTCGTTAGGAATTGTCCTTATTTTCTCAGTAAAGGCAGTATTGCCTTATTCTTTTCTATTATCGGAAGGCGGAACCAAGAATGAGGTGGGGTATCAAGCTCTTATTGTAGGTTTGGAATTGGCACTTCAAGTGAAAATGAATCACATAAAGGTAAAAGGTGATTCAAACTTGGTAATCAAGCAAATCAATGGTGAATATTCTATCAGAAAAAAAAAGAGTTAATCCCTTTTTGTGATTACGTCAGAAGGTTAATGGCTGAATTTCTCTCAGAACCGACATTGTATTATGTCCTGTGATCACGAAATGCTCAAGAAGATACATTTACTAATGCAGGTATAGTTTTGGTAGATCCAAATTGGGATGAGACAGTCATTAGCATAGCCCATCATCATGTGGTGTCACCTTTTGTTCAAACCAGAATGAAGGAAATTAATGAAATTAGCCCTATTTCTGATCCATATGGTAATACCACGGGATGGAGAACATCCATTATGGAATATCTTTAAAATGGAGTAATTCCACTAAATAGGGCTGAAAAAGAATAGATCTGGAGATGAGCATCCAATTTTACTCTTTATGATAGTCAAGACCATCAAAATATCCTTTAAAAGTGAAAAATTTATGGAATCCTATTCATATGTATTGATGGAGAAGATATTGTAGCTGTCATGAAAGAAGTACATTCAAGAGCCTATGGTGCCCACCAGTCTGGGCACAGACTCTCTGATCAGATCTGAAGGCTCGGATACTTTTGGCCTTCAATTACACAGGATTGCACAGATTTGACTACGAAATGCCATCCCTTCCAAGTGAATTCCATCTTCATTCATCAACCCCCAGTGTTGATAAATACAACTAAATACTCCTGACCATTTGCCACATGGGGAATGGATGTAGTAGGGCCTTATCCTCCAGCTACAGCTAAGAAGTTCAATTATATTCTTACTGCTACAGACTTCTTTTCCAAATGGGATGAGGCAATACCTCTCAAAGAAGTCGGATCCAAAAGCATTGTAAGTTTTGTCAAAACTAACATCATCACCATAGTTGGTGTCCCTCATACTATATTTATGGAAAAGGGTACTAATTTTTGTTCTGATAAGGTAAAAATGTTATATTAGGAACATAATATCAAATCCAACTATTCATCTCACTGTCAAGTGGCGGCCAATGGACAAATAGAGGCCTTCAAAAAGACCCTATCAAATATACTACATAAAATGGTGGATAAATATAAGAAATCATGGCCTTATAAACTTTTGAATGCTTTATGGACTTATCTAACAACTACTCATATTTCCACCCAATCAACTCCTTATTCATTGGTATATGGAACTGAATCAGTTTTTCCAATTGAAATGCAATTGCCTTTACTCATAGTTGCAATCTGTGATCAGTTTTCTACAGATGAGAGGTCTCAGAAATGGTTCAATGAGCTGGAACGATTAGATGAGAAAAGATTTCATACTTTTCATCATTTAGAATTCTATCATAACAGAATAGTGTGAGATTTTAACAAGAAATTTCACCTCCATTCATTTCTTATAGAAGAATTTTTATTGGTCATTTGGACTCTAATGATACTAGGGAAAAAACCTCCAAAGCTTGAGAGAAAGTGGGAAGGACCTTATTCCATAAATTTAGCCTATTCAAATGGAGATTATTCCTTAATCTAAATGTATTGAGAGATTATTAAAACTCCAACCAATACGATATTCTTAAATAAATACTTTGTTTAGATGTACAAATCATCCTCACTGCAAGACTTAAAACTGCACAGTACCATGTCCTTACTGCAAGACTAAAAACTGCAAAGTACCATTTCCTTACTGCAATACTAAAAATAGAACAGCCCCCATATCCTTGTTGCAATACTAAAAACTTCACATCCCCCATGTCCTTGTTGCAAAACTAAAAACTGCACAGCCCATATGTCCTTACTGCAGGACTAAAAATAGCACAGCCCCAAGTCCTTATTACAAGACTCAAAAACCCCACAGCCCTCATGTCCTCCCTACAAGACTAAAAACTATGTAGTATAACATCTTAATTGTAAGATATTAAACTATATAACAACCATAAGAGTTCATGCTGCATGATGTTAAAATGCATAGTATCTTCGTCCTTGTCGCATGATGTTAAACTGCATGACATCGTTTTTCCTCATTTCATGACATTAAACTGTACGACTAACATTTTCTATGTTTAACGTTAAAATATTCCATAAGAAAACATCATTGAAATCATCCCTACTCTGTAGTAGCACATGGTTCTCTCTCTTTCCTATGTCTGAATCATATCTGCATAGAGACATTATTTCAAGAACTATGTATGGCTTGATTATCATTTTCAATGAGATACGTAGAGACACCTAAATATCCAATTTTGGGCCCAACCACAATCATAAAATCTTCTTATTTTCTTTTCTCCTCCTTTATATTAATCTGATATATATAGATAGTTTCCTTAAGATATATGATTTGGTCCTAATATCATTTTATGTCTTAAGATTTACTGTTCTCTCAGAACGTGTCAAAAGCCCCCATTCTTCATGTTAAACTCGATTGGAGTGAGGAGTGATCATTTAAAGAACTAATTATGGCTTGATAATCTTATATTTGAGATATGAATAGATTTCTAGATCTATAATATCAGGCCCATCCATGATAAAAAACCTTTATTCTATGTATAAGAATCAAACATGCATAGGTAATGCTGTAAGAACTACATATGGCTTGATCCTTGACCCAGCAAGACACATAGTGAAACATGGGTTTTATCCCTTAATCTAGTTACAATATGTATTTCTTTTAACATCAATTCATCTTTGTCCTTACTTCATGACGTTAAACTGCATGAAATTCAAACACCCATATTCTTGACTTGTGTCACCTTTGTGTTATAGACGAAACTCTTACTACTCCTTATTTCTCAAACTGGGTATAGCTTCTGTGGGCTTAGGAATTGGGTAAAAGGATTATTTATATAAATAAGATGTCTCAATTTCTTATGGTGTTATTAGTGTCCTCATTGCATGACTTAAAACAGCACATCATAATATTAATTCATAGAAAACAAAGAAATTATTTTACATATGATTCAGATCTACGTAAAGGATGTCAAATTCATGGACAATATTGGTTCAGATATTTCTCATATGCACTGGGAATAAATCCATTCTATATTTAACACTCTTAATATTGAATGTTTTTAGATCTTCATAATCATTCTCATGGTTTCTGGTGATAGAGTTTCTAATACTTGAGAACTCTTTTTCCTAACTATGCAGCATGTTCCCTTAGGTGGCCTTATATAAGATGCCTACATAACAGGCCTGCCAACCAAAAGATGCCACTATTTGGCTATGAAGCATACACCCCAGTTGGCCCTATATAACACAGCCCCCATAATAGGTTTTTAAAATAATAGTAACTTCGTTCTTGGTTATAGTATCTTTGTCCCCTTCAAACTTTGATGATAATATACAAGAATCTGTATTTTAAAATAGTCATTCAAGTATACTTGTCCCATTATCTTTCTCCCAATATGAAAGTTTTCAAGACCATAGTTTACACATTTCCCTTACCATGTGTTCAATGAAATAAAAAATAACCATGGAATCACATGGCCAAATATCACTTATTGTTCCCATTTCTGGTCCTAGTTGTATAACCTAAAACTACAGACACCATAACTCATACATTTGGGTCAGACCCTCATAGGAGTCTTATTCCTCCTATTCTTTAGAAGTATTGGTTGGAAATACCTTATTCAAATTCAGTTACCTTTCTCCATAAATCAAACTCTTTGCTTCGGAAAATCTGAATCTCCATAAACATTCTTTGGATTTTAGCAGAAGAATGTCATATATTTTAAATCTCTTTTTCCTGACTATGCAGCACATTCCCTTAGGTGGCCTTGAATTAGTTACCTACATAACAGGTTTTTTAGCAAAAAAGATTCTACTATTTGTCTATACAGCATATGCCTTAGTTGGTCCTGCAAAACATAACCCCCATAAAGGGTTTATCAAATAATGGTAACTTTGTTCTAGGAAAAGACATCCTCTAATGCTTTTAGCCCATTTCCAATATCATCCTTTGGATTCAGAAATTCTTAAATTATAGTTTATAGTTTTCCATTTCATACCTAGATATGTTGGTATATTTCTAAACAAATTATCAAGAAATTGGGAGAGTCTCATACCTTTGGTCAAGGATAAAGACCTTAAATTAAAGCCACACAATTTCCTCACTACATGACTTAAAATTGTACAGTACCAATGTCCCCACTACATGACTTAAAACTATACAGTACCAATGTCCTCACTACATGACTTAAAACAACACAATATTATATCAAAAATTCCCATTTCTGATAAATTTTAACCATTCTTCTTACACAAAATTTTTATATAAGTGTTTTCCTATTCATGACATATGTTGACATAAAATAGCTCTTTATTCATAAAATTCATTTCCATAAAAAAACCACCCACAGTGGTCTTGATTAACCCAAATATTATTTTCCCTTATCTATCAGTAGTAAATTGTTAAAATTAAAAGAGCTATTTTTCTTGACTCTGTAGTATATTACCTTAGGTGGCCATGCATAAGTTGCCTACATAACAGGCTTTTCAGCCAAAATTGATAAGTCATTTAGCCTCTTAAAAATCTTTTTACAGCTTATGATCCTGATCTCATCGGTGAATGATCTCTTTAATAGCATCATAGACTGGTCGATAATTAAATCCACCAAATCCCAATATGCAGAATAATGCTGGGAGTTTCGAAAAATGGGATAGCAATTCATCTAAAGCCTTCTCAGCAATTAAGCTTTAGATATGCCACTGTGTATTTTTACGTGCAATTCCAATTGCATATTGCATCTCTAAGTCTGAATATGGGTCACTACCATGAGGTAAAATGTACTCTGGAAATAGATCACTTAAAGAGCTACCTCATTATACTTCTCTCGAAATAGCAGAAGCTTCACCTTCTGATCTGGGTGCTGATAACCCTAAAATGATAAATCAAGGTCATTGTCAGTTTCAAATGGAAGAAATAGATATGATTCAGATATCTGATTATATTTACCCAATAATAAGTCAGCTACTTGATTGGATTCATCCCCTGTATTCTCTTCTTTAGTGATTTGAGTAGATGTTTTTTGAGAAGGGTCATTTCCCTGAGTATGCTCAATTATTATATTTTTAAGGCTCTAGAGAATCTGTTGATGGAGGATCCTCTATAGGTATTCTCCATCTCCAACAGAAGGATATAGTGTAATACCCCATTCCTGAAGAGCCTTTTCAACATTTTCTATAGATAAGCTGCATAAGGTGAACTTTGATTTAAATAATCAAGTAAAGAAGAACAACAGTGTATGGAAAATGCAATAATAAGTACTTATGTCCTTGAAATTCCTCATGAAAATCCCCAAACTCCTTGATGATGCTTGGAATATAAATATTTGTATTAAGGGCTTCCATCATTTCAGTGTATGCGTCTTGGAATGTTATAGAATCCTCACCATTTGAGGTATCCAACAAATGTTGGTTAATTCCCAAATTGGATACGCTGAACTTCTATTCCATTGGATCTTCAATCGGTATAGCATCATTAGGTGTTTCTAGATTTGGGTCAACATCAGTATTTATCTCAAATTGTCCTAGATCCTCATTCCTTTCTTCTAGAGTAATAGGAATATCTGCATTGATTGTTTCAGGATCCACTGATAAAAGAAACTGAGGAATGTATTTAATCTTACCATGGTTGTTCTCCCTCTCAGTAGAGACAAGAGTGGGTATAGCTGAATCTTTGGATGATTTATCTACTAAGATAGCAGATTCATCAACATGAACATGGGTTTATCCTCAGGTTTCCTTCTCTAGTCTAGGAGAATCAACTCTTAGTCCCTTGAGATAAGAGAGAGACACAGATCCAGTAAGAGGAAACATGATTACCGGAGTATGTTGAGCAAATTACATGACCTAAGGATAGTATAAATACTTACTCCTTCGGCGAAAACTTCAGATAAATCTCATTGATCTCTGGAATTTCTTTTCAAAAACTTGGGGAGAAATTGAAATACTCATCTTGGCAGGAGAAACTTAAGGTAATAGTTGAGGATTATCTGTCGCTATTACCCCAGTCATAATTATAGCTCCTTGAGAAAGTTCTGGAGACATGGTAGGATCATTCATTACATCAATGGGAGATTCGGCAGGCCCATACTTTGGTTATTCAAGAACTGGTCCAGATATTCCTTCTATACATTCAAACTGCACAGATAAATTTTCATCAAGATTAATGATGATGAATGGTAAAGGAGATTTGAGACAAAATAAAAAAGAAAATAAATTCTCAGTATTAACATAAATATCCCACTCCTCCTTAGAGTCAATAATTACCCATTCTTGTAATCCTAAGTCCATCATATGAGATACTCATTTAGAGGATGGGATTTGTTCATCATTTTCATATATAAAAGCCTCTATCTATAAAATATATTTTTGTAATTCAGCCAGGTTATTATGTAGATTTCAATCAGAGGGTTATTTAATGTCACTAACTTTTGGTATTCAAATGTCATGCTGTAGGAATGATATTGCATCCCTAAGACCACGGGTCACACTCTCTCAATGATGAATGGATGAAGCTTGGAAAAAATTCAATATTAGTATGGTTGATTGTGGATGAGATTCAACACCTTCTGACTGGTGAGTCTCTTCATGCCTCCTTTATTTTTCAAAGCATTCAACAGATGGAATACGAACTTTTTTTTGATGGTGGCGACTAGATTGCCTTTGCGTTGGTGGTATTTCTTCTCTATCCCTATTCTTTTTAATATACCTCCTGTGAAGACATTTTGAGGTCTCTGAAACCTCTAAAACTTCTATATCAACCATGGACTTAGACTTCTTACCAATATTTCCATGTGCAACAGTTGTTGTAGCCGCCACTCGATATATTATTTTTGTCAAAACCCTTGAGGATATGAAGAAGCCCCATATTTGGCATATCTAGCTTCCAATCCAATCGATGCATTTGATGGAGGCAACGTAATCGACAATTTGGATGCCTCTAAAGCTATTAGAATCTATAATTGTCTCACAACCATTGGGTTCTTCTCATGTCTAACATACGTAGGTGGATAAGTGTTTGATTGTTGAAGACATCTGAACTGATGAGAAAACCTATAAGGGATGTAAGCCTCATAGATAACTTCAAGATCAATCCTGGTTGATAATACACCATCCATTAATGCCATCATATAAGATCTCAGCTCATAATTCTTTTCTTTACCATCATCAATAAATGTTCCAATTGGTGGTTTACCAAAAGGAAAGAAGATGAATTATCTTAATATATTCAATGCCTTTAGCACCACATTAGGTCTCAAATTTAGACTTTGAATACCAGATATTTTCTGTAGAAATGGGGTGAATCGACCATTGAGAACTCTAACTGAATTCAACACCGAGTGTGAAGAAAAGTGTTCTGCAATCCATCCACACAACACTTGGAATGGCCTTGCAATTATAAATGGAGACTTCCCATTGTATAAATTCAGAAGGAGATGGTAAATTATTTCTAATACAGGGGTTTCTAACCAAATATACTTTCCTTATACCAATTTAGCTGTAATGGAAAAAGTCCTTGATCTTACGCCACCTCCGGATTCATGTACGAGAAGCAAATAAATGCTTATCCACATATCAAGGAATCCATCTAAGCATACCATTTCATCTATATCGGGTTTTACAGTATAGCCCTAGTTCTTATAGTCACCTCTTTCTAGTGTAGGCCAATATGTGCCTGAACTTCCCTAGTTATCTGCAGAAGGACAAATAGTAGGACATCTACAGGTTGGACCTTTATTTATTGTTGGTTCTAAGAAGGCTTCCATCCACACTCTGGCATGAATATATTACTTATCTTTGGGTAAAGGCTTTTATATTTTAAATAATTCATGGGCTAGTGGTGGTGTTCTGGTATCCTCACCCCATGTTTTAACGGGTGGAATGAATTCATCATACATTTCCCCAAGAATGGGAATTCCAGTTATTTGGTAAATATCCTAGAGACTAATACCAACTTCACCATGCATCAAATGGAAGGAATTTTTTTTTTGCGGACTCCATTAGCTCAGTAATTCATGAATGAAATCATTTTTATAAACATAAGTTTTCCCCATCCAGACAGCTTCATAGATATGAACATAGGATAACTCTTTCCTGAATTCTGCACAAGTTTGACGCGCCCAAAATTCCCACATCCACTTGGGTTTAACACCTCCTCCAGAATGAAGATCTGAGTCTCCCTTCCAACCATTAGATCGATCTGTTTGAGAAGCCTAAAAATTGGAATCATATCAATGTGGTCTTGGATCTACAATGTGATATTTCATATCATGAGTGAAACCACTATGATGAAGGATGCAACCAATAGGGATCGTTCCTACTTGTACTGGAACCCCCTTTCACTAATATTCATGTAGTTATAATTGGAGTGTTGAATTCACCAATTCTTTGGAAAGTACTTCTTAACAGATGGAACATGGGAATATTGCAGAATCCCATGCAGATACAAGGGTAAGTAAGTACTTTATGGATAGTCACGTTGGTAAGGAATTAAACCCTTCCATAGCCAACGAAAGAGTACTTTCAACAATGTCATAATAGTTTGGTCCGATGATATCATTAATTTCATTTTGATGAACCTTAGCTTCTTCAGTATGGGTCATCAAATGAGACATTTTTTCATGAAAACTAATTAGTAAACTTCCCCTATTAGGTTGGGATTTTAACTTAAAATTCAACCTAAAGAAAAAAAGGGAAATAAAATTTTTTGGCAAAGGACATTGTTCGGATAGGTCCTTCGATAAGGTCTGTAGCGTAGGTCCTTCGACGAGGTCCCTCGTGTAGGTCCCTCGACAAGGGTCCTAGCGTAACTCCTTCAACAAAGTCCTTCTGCGTAGCTCCATCAGTCAAATAGTTCCACCTTGAGAAAATTTCAATGGAACTACATGATAGAACAATGCATTGAGGCTTGGTGAAGGAGCTATGCAATGAGAGCTGGGAAAATTTGAAGGCACAGGTGTAGAAAATTGATAAGCATCAAACCTAATTATAGCCTGCCAAGGACCTGCGCGCCATGCCTGTGTGATATGCCTATGCGAAATGGCTGTGAGATAGCACTCAGCGCCATACCTTCGCGAGGTAGCTTCACGAAAAACCTGCACTTTCCAATAAAGTACTCATAGTCTTTTCCTCACAATATTACCTTAGGACTCAACCCTATTTCTAATCAGATCCAATCCTGACGGGGGGGGCTTTTGTTGACACTACTTAGGGATACAAAAATATCATTAGGATCACTATGGATATTTCAAAATCATAAGGAGGAGTTCGAAGAAATTCAAATGAAAGATAAATCCACCAAATCTATGCACGACCAAGCTATACGACAGACCTGTGTGGCCCAGCTACATGACAGATCTGTGTGGAAAATCTATGTGACAGACCTGCATGGATTAGTTACGTGGCAGAAAAATTTCGGTTTCTCTACAAGGAGGACCTTCTTGGAGGACATGCGTAGACAAAACTTCCTTTGACCAGGCCTATCCATTCCTATAAATAGAGCCCTTGGGCTCCCCATTTCAGGGACTTAAAAATTGAAAAGACTCTCTAAATCTCTCAATGCGTAGCTCTTTCGCTTAGATCCCTCAAATTGTGTCAGGGAGCTATCTAAAACCCGAGAGAAGATATAATTAAATGGGATAAGCATGTTTTAAAATCATTTTACAATTTTTACATAGGTTTGGTTCTCCTTTGTGAAACACATTCTTCAGTCATCATTCACATCTGCGCGACATACCTGCATGCCACATCTGTGCGGTATAGTTGTGCAACCTACCTGCACAGTACATCAATGTGGGGTACCTACGCGACGTACTTGCATGAGGTACCAACGTGAAAGACCTTGGTATAAAGCCTAAATACCAACTTAAGTACCCCATTTAAAATCCATTCATGTCAAGGTATCTCTTTCCTTGGTTTCCTTACCTAAAAGGGACAAAGTTGAATCTTCCACCAAAACCTACTGACTTATCAAACATTTGGGAAAGGCACATCAGTGTGTCTCTTCTTCGGGTTGGTATTTCCACATTCAGAGGTTTCCCACATTTGTTTCACAATGGGGTTAAGATTCATGGAGTGTATATGGGTTTGTATATCCACAATCACAAGGACCTTTTTCCCAAAAATAGTGTTGAGAAGTTCCAGGTTTGGAGGATTAGGGTTTGGGTTCTGTCCTCCCCTTTTCGTCTCTAAGACCCGGAACCTAAGGTCACTGTTAGGAAAGGTACAATTCACACTTTATTTTCCATAAAGGAAAAGGAGACGTCTCCCTTACCTTCTATGATCAACTTTAGGGAAACCATCTTGGCTTAATCCCCAAGCTTTTCTTACATGAGGTAGAATCACCGCTCTTCCTTTCTTCTTCAGTGCCAAAGACCAGAAGGGAGATCGACATAGAGATTCTTGTTAACCTTTACCTCTCCCATTGGGATTTGTCACTATGGGAAGACATCCTGGAATAAACCTCTAACCTTCATCCCCTCCTCCTTACATTGGACCCTTGTCTAATGTAAATAGAATCGAGGGAAAGCTCGTCGCCTCGCCCTCTTCCATGGTCAACGCACCCTCTTCCACCAGCGGTGGAGGAAAATTTTTAAAGTGAAAATGTCATTATTGAATATTTCACATCCTCTTGCTTATCACACCGAGCATGACTCACGTGGGATTATAGATTCGTGATGATTACAACATGTACCCAAACACTCATGACTAAAGGAACTATGAGAACTCTGATTCATGTTCAAACCCGGATATATAGGAATCCCTTTTAGGGCTCGAGCTCACTAGATGTCCTCTTCAGAAATCCAACCCTAATTCTCCTAATTTGGGAATCCTTCTTAATAATAAGCCCCAAATTAAACCCCCAAGTCATCAAGTCATCCTTTTCTAGAAGTAATATCAAACTCATTTCTCTCAAAGGACTATACTCTCCTATGAGACTAATCAAACTACATGGGCTTTGATTCCCATCTATATAGGATATGTAGGAAGCCTCATTGAGGTTCAAACCCAATAACTTAAATCAACCTGGTTCTCCTTGGGCTATATTCCCATCAAGGTCGGATTCTACTTGGAAACCCATATCCTTTCCAAGTTCCTTGGGCAACTTCAGCATAAGTCCCACACTATGTTTTGACTAAGAATATTTCTCTTAGAGGTCCTTACCACATGACATTAAACTATGTGGCTGGGTCTTTATCACATGACCTTAAAAGGTATGATGTGTCCCATTTAGTGGCACTGAACTATGAGGGTTCTAATTCCTTTCACAAGGATATGTAGGTAACCCATTTTGTGGGCACGATCCCAAGATCAAACCAAACCTTCATCTCCCGGAATGACAATAAATTCCTTAGTTCCCCACTAAGTGGATTAAAAACTAGTATCATCATAATGATGACTAAAAGAATCTTGAAATAGTATATTAGAGGATAACATTGATGGAGAAACTAAAATACATACTAATATCCCCATTAATGAAGAACCCTAAATGCGTAATGATGATTCTAAACTTGTCACATTCTAAATAAGTGATTAAAAATTCCAAAATATACTTGTGATATACTTTGTGAATTAATAAGGATTCATGAAAATATCTTAAATTATAAAGAGAGTCCCAGAGTAAACAATAATTCCCCCTAAAATGGTGTGATGAGTCCGACCTCCCATCCTCTAGACCAATGCACATTCTTAAGTATTGTGAAGTTCAAATTTAATGAATGTATACCTTTAGAAATCAAGTCCCCTTTGGATAAAGAACTGTTGAAATTTTTTGGTTCCATAAATAAATTCAATGGAAACCACGTGGAAGCAGTGATTCTTAAAACTAGAATACATGTTTCAAGGAACTATGAAACAATAAAACATAAAGGGGAATCCAATAAAAAAATGTATAACCTATAAATTACTTTTATTTCTCTAACTAATGAATTTATAGGCTTCAATCTATGTTATCCATGATCTAATTCCCTATATATATTCTTAAGGGAATTTATTTTATTACCTTGATAGTGGTTCACACTATGCTTGTGAATTTACATAAGTATATCCCCCGGGAGTGTTGTAACCAAGAGTACAACAAGTCCTGTTGTTGTGCATCAGTTCCCGTTCGAGTCTAGCTCAAAGAAGTGTTTTTGGGTTTTACCCCTAGATACATCCATGCCAGAGTCGCTTCTACCTGCTCGTATCCATACAGGGATTTATTTTCTAGATAAACCACTTACTCAATATTCACCAAACTTTAGGGATATTTTTATTATACTTAGTCTTATCCCTAAGGCTTTCGCTCTGGTTTTCTAATCCTAATCCAAAAAATAACTAAACCTATCCTCTGATACAAACTATAATAACTCTTCTCTTTATTACATACTTAAACAAGATATATTACATAAAATATAAACTTAATACAAGATAGAAGATCAAAAGTTCTAGTGTTTTTGGGGGTTAGGAACATTACATAAAAAATTAGAACATAAAACACAATATCTTTATTGAAAACTTCTTTTACATGACCACAACATTCCTTCGTACTTAACATTGCATGGGATAACCGGAGGACATGAATAAGAAAAGTTTGAGCTATAAAGACCAGTAAGGGAGTAAACAAGGAATAACATGAATAATATAGTACATTTTATGAAATAGTCATATAAATGGATCATAAGAGAAACATGAATATAAAGGCATGATATCATATGATTATCATAACATGGAAATGTGGCAACAACATTTAACATGGTATTAGAATGACACAAGGCTCATTGAACATGGAGCATGATTAAAACCTCATGTCACTTGAATTATCATGAATAAACAATAATTTCACTTGATGTATCATGATTCTAATCTTTCACTACAACAAAACCATTGTTTAGCAGCGGTTGTTTAGCGGCGGTTGATAATAAACCGCCGTGAAACATTGTTTTTTTTAACAGGTCGACCCTTCCCCCCACCCCGACCCTCCTCACCCTAGTTCCCCCTGCCCCTCGCTTCCCCCGCGACCCCGACCCCCCATGACCCCGGCAACCCTGCGACCCCGACCCCGGTGACTCCGGCGACCCCGCGACCCCCGACCCCCCGCGACCCCGGCCTCCCGTGACCCCCGGCGACCCCAACCCTCTCTTATAGGTGATTTTGGGTGGTTTCACTCCTTCCGAATCATTTCATTCAAAATTTTATCTTTGGGTTAGTTTCGCAACTTCTCTCTTGGTGATTGTTCCTTGTCTTCTATTAGTCTCATCTCCCTCATTTTAGAAATGGCGGTGTCTATGGTTTTTTTATTTGTTTATTAGGTGTTTATTCTTATTTGATCCTTAGATTTTTTGTGCCATATTCTTCCCAAGGGAGACCCTTGTTTTGTTTGTGGGGTGGTGTGCGTGTTCCTTGAGGTATGTGTTGATCTATCCTCTCTAACATCTATTTCATTTATATAATCAATTTTAATATGTGAGAATCACTATTAGGGACTCCATGGTTGTCTATGTGTTCCTTAGGGTGTGTTTGGATTCTGTTGTGGGTAGTGTTCAGCCTGAGTTTGAGGTGGGTGGTTCTATATGTAGCCTATGTTATGTGAACCATTTATTTCTCTTGCTTTATAATTTTATCCATGAATAACTGGCATGATATTGGATTGTTGTTTTGTGTGCGTAAAAGGGTTTTTTTAAAACATAGTTTTCTCCTTATTTTTTTAAAAGAAAAATTACATTTTCAAAGATTGTGAAATGGATTACAAAATGGATTTCAAAACTAGTTTTTATCCTTAAAAACCATATGCATGTATGAAGGAATCATGAAAATTTTGATAGGGTTAAGTTCTAATATATTTTTGGACTATAGAGATTCTAGAATTTCCTTCCCCATTACTGCCAACAGACTTTTGTTAACTATGTATGCTACATAGTTGACAACATCCACCCAAATTTCCTTGTACATTTCAAAGTGAAATCTCATTTTCTATGCCTTAATCATCAACATATGGTTAATTCATTCAACCACACCATTATTATTTATAATCCTAGGTATATTATTCTCAAGTATTATCCCTCTATGCCCATGTAAGTTATGAAAGATCCTTACACTATACTCACCACTATTTTATGACCTTAATCATTTTATCTTGTTTTTAGTCTCATTATAAACCATTTACTTCCACTATAAAAACACTTCAAACACTTCATATTTTTGTTTCATAAAGTAAAACTATACTTTCGTTGTAGATTCATCAATGAATATCAAAAATTATTATGACCCTCCATGAGATAGGATAGGGTTAGGTCCCCAAAAATCCATGTGAACAATAAAATGTCTCATTCAATCACATCCTACTCATCACACCCATTCATATTCATCACACACACTATCAATGAAAAACTCACACATATATTCAAACAATAAAAAATGAAGCAAAGACAAAAATGAAAACTTTGATTTTACATGGTTCAGAAAATCAAGTCCTACATCAATAGGAGAACACTACTTCCATTGTTATTACAATAAAAAAATTCAAAGATTATAAAACACAATTAGGAATTATAACTGATATTAATTTAACTTTATTTTCCACATCAATATTATGTATATAAAAGTTATCCCTACCCACATAAATAGTACATCTCAGTTAGTCATTTAGTTTCACCACCGTCTGGAATTCATAGACATCCCACCATTAAACCTAGTGCCCTTTTATTCCATATAGTTTCAACACCTAGCCATTTAAGTTGGTGAAAAAACTAAGTTATAATTATGTTACTCAGGTAAACCATTTTATATAAACCTTTACCATAAAACATACTTGGACAAGGTGAATTAATGAACATCAAAAGACTCACAAAAAGATAATGTAACTCTCGTTCACCATGTCCAGTCCACTTCCAGTGAACATACTCATCATAAAATATCATCATTTGATCAATCTGCCTTTTATAAAGATACATCTTCCATTACAATGAAATATCAAGACTGAGTTATTATCTAGATCTTCTCCTTCCATTATATTGAATCAGAACTTGAATCATACTTCACATTCCCAATAGCATTTCCCTTAATGATATTATAGGGGAAAATGATACTCCCATCATGGGGTAGTCTACAAAGAATATAAAAGTGTGTTTTTCATAATAAAAATGAAATAGGGGAGGGTGTATACCCTATCCACTTAAATGAGTTTAGAAAGGGATTTGACCACTCCATAGGGAAAAGACTACATATTATATTTGATCCCTATAAAAAAATATCTATTGATTTTAATTATTTTTACAAGATAATTTTAATTTCTTATTTCATTTATTTCTATGATTTCTTTCCATTGTTGTGGATCTTCTTTTCCTCTAACATTTCAATGGTGGTAGTTATTATTATTGTATCTTTAGTGTATCTCATGAATTTCTTTGATCCTATCATTATGATATAATTTTAGGGTATATTTTATGTGGGTTCATAGTGGTTTTTATCTCTAGTATAGGTGATATGTTTCTATGCAGAAACGTCCTTCCAAAATTATGATACTAGGTTGATGGAAGTGTTGTGATTATATACATAGAAAAATTTCTATTCATCAAAATTTATGTTTCTAGTGTGGTGGTTTTATTATCATTCTTATGAAGTAGTTATTTTTGTTAGTGGTTTGTTATTGTCTGTTCCTTGGTGTTTGTTTTGTTTTGGGTGAATTTATAGTTTTGAATTTTTTTTGGTGGGTTTGAATATGTTTAAAAGATTTTAAGGGTTCCCACTAAACTATTTAAAATTTGTTTTTTCAAAATAAAAATAGGTATTAGAGAGAGTTATTCTTTCAAGGTTCCTATATCATCCTAGATAAAAAGGTATGATCTATTTTGGTATTTAATATCTTTTTATTTGGATTCAATGGGTGTAACGGTTAGTTTAGGTGTTTCTGAAGTGGAGCTACTATTAGCACTGGTTGTAGAGAGAATTTACGTAGTAAATACATGATTTATTATATTAGTTCAACATTGGGCACAAATTGTAAAATTGGTTCAAGGTGTAATTTTTTTTATCTTGTAAGCACTTTTTACACTGTAAAATTTTCACATAGGATAAATTAACATGAGGTGATGTGTTTTTTTAGTATCTATGAATAATTGGGAGTTTATACTGTAAATATTTGATTTATGATGTAAACCCATTATTCCCAATATCACCTATACAGTAAAAATCCTAACTCCCTCTTTATTCATGGTACAACCATATCCTTCTAACTCTACATTCTCTTTTAGGAGATTTTGGGTGGTTTCGCTCCTTCTGAACTATTTAATTTAGAACTCTATCTCTAGATTGGTTGTGTTGGTTCTATCTCAGTTATCATTCCTTATCTTCCATTGGTTTCATATCACTCATTTTAACTATGGTGTTGGCTATGGTTTTTTGATTTATTGATCAGGTGTTAATTATTGTATGATCATTCTAGATCCATTGTGCAATATTCTCTCAGAGGGTGACCCTTATGTTGGTTATAATGTTTCTACATAATTTTTTTGAAATATATATTCTGAACTTAATTTTATTTGATTAAATGATAGGAATGCCAAAGAAGAAATGCTACTTCACCCCTTCCAGTTCTGCGACATATGAATATCGATCTGGCTCCCTCCCTACGACATCTGAGGCACCAGCTGCCGACACCCCTGCACCATATCCCCCTGAACCATCTCTCACACCATCTGTGGATGTCCCAGTAGAGGCTGAGTCGTCGACTCCCCCTTCAGGAGCCTCAGCAGTGGGGCAGCGACGCGCCCCTTCCAGTTCATCCCGGACATAGAGGAGTGTCACTATCATAGGTACAAATTTTAATTAAATAATTTTTTTTCATTTTGTTTATAATAATTTTTTCCTCATTGAAGATGACTAAAATGAAACCGTGGAGAAAAACATAAAAATTTCAGATGTTTGGAATCTGAATGGTGAGAAGATTGTTGTGCCATTTGATTCTTACGGGGTCCCTACGGATGATGTCGTGGGGTTACTTGGCCAGATTCTAGTCCAGCTAGCAGCGGAGCCCATTTCCCATCCCATTTCATATGACGATTGGAGACATATGCCTCCAAGCTATAAAAATGAAGTGTTTGATTCTCAAATCAAGGTAAATTTATTACATTATGGTTTAATTGAATGTCATGTTACTAATATGTTCAAAATTAATTTCTGTATATAGATGTTCTTCCACTTTATCGTTGCTGATGTGATAGCATGGATATGGATGTTGAAAAATCTAGGTAATAAGTGGAAAGATTTTAAATGGAGATTGTGGTGTGATGTCAATGATTCTTCATTGACCGTGCTGCAAATGTATGAGAAGCTACCCAGTGGGGTACCAAAAGAGCAGTGGAAAGTGTTTTTTGACCGGCATCAGGATCAGAAGTGGATGGTATTGAAATATATATATTATTATATTATCCTCATTTAACATTTATAAATGTATATGAAAAGGAAATGACATTCAATACATCAGTATTAAATTTCATTTTATTTATTTCAGGATCTATCAAGACAGAATGCTTCAAACCGAGCGAAGCAAGTCATCCCGCACACTGCGGGCTCAAAAGGTTTTTCTAGAAATAAAGTACATTGGTAATATTTTAATTAGTTTAAATATTTATAAGAAAATATTATCTATTTAATATATTGAATTGTTGATTTATCTTTGATTAATGCAGTCACAGAGTTTGGGCCATGAAGCATCCAGAACTGAACTTTGGTTGGATGTTAACAAGAAATCAGATGGATGTTTTGTTAATGATCCTGCTAAAGAAGTTGGGTTATGAAGTCAATTTTTTATCATAATAACTTATTATCAGTTTTTACTGTGTTAATATATTTTGATATTTTATTTATAGGTCAAAATTAAAGAACTATGGGATGTCAATCCTGTGCATTCCTACTCTGTCTCCCAGGATGACCCAGTTGCTAAAGTCCTTGGGAAGGAGCATCCTGGGAGAGTGCGTGGGATGGGTTTGGGACCCGTGCCATCTGAGGTTTTTAACAGGTCACCGGGCATAGATGCTGCATCTACTCCTAACTTTAGTCAGCCCATACCCGGAGATGCTAAGAAAGAGATTGTTTCTTTATGAAACATATTTCACCAGCAGGGGGATCAGATATCTGCATTGTAGAAAGAGTTGACTGAAATACGTCAGCAGATGAGCAAATATGCCCCCGGTGGGAGTGCATCAATTGGTGGTATGCAGGTAAATCATATAAAATCAAAATCATTTAGTTTTCTAACTTTCAATAGTTTTAAGTTTTAATATAAATATGTAACCGTATTTAATTTTCAATATAATGTTCTTACAGGTGACCGCACAAAGTGAAAATAAAGGTGGAGAGGGTGAAGATGCATCATCGGACCCTGAGTAGTTGTATTGTTGATGTGTTAGACAAAAATGGAAACAGTTGGTTTGTATATGTAACAATTGTGGCACATAGTTGCCACCACACATTTTCATGTCCTAAAATTTCCTTGATTTCTCATGTATCTTTTTATGCATTTTATTGATTTCTGATGTTTCTTTTTATGTCTTCATTTCTCGAGTGTGGTATACATCATTCCATTTAGGTCTGTGTTTGAATTGGTTGTCGATATTTTGGATGACTAGGAGTTAAACCCATTTTTGATGTGTTGAACAAATTGGTTCATTTCATAGTGATCGCGGGGATAGTGTTGTGGACACTTTGGTGAGGCCCATTTTTGATGTGTTGAACATGTTCTAGCTCTTCTAAAATTTCATGAGAATGTTTCTTAAGTAATTTGTGATATCTAAGGTCAAACACTAAATTAAATTTATTTGGGTAGCTTCCTAGGTTATAAAACTCCTAAATACACTACATGTCTATGGAATGAGTGATTAATTAATTAACCATTTCTAGTGAGAACATTTTAATGAGGGTCATAAATTCATCAAACTAATTCCTAGGATTAAGGAAATGAAATTTATCTTCCATGGGCTACTTCTTGTATATGGGGCTAACACAGTTCATGCACACAGTCTGAGAAATCATGTGCACACCATGGATTTATCCTATGTTAAGTGGCCTCCAATAGTTGTACGTTAATGTGGTCTGGTGTTCATGGTTAGACCAAACCGTGTGACACCATTAGCCTCTCTGAACAAGATTCATAGTTTCTCCTAGTGGGTCGCATGGTTTTAGAAAAACTATACACCTCTTCTAGATTTTCTCAAAACTGATGTTTTGGAGCCATATGCTACTGAAACTCAATAGAACACTTGAGTCACCTCTTGGTCCTTAAACCATGTCTAAAAACAAAAAATTTCAATGTTCTAACTCTAGGAATTATGTTTTGACACTTAGTTTAAAAAAAGAATTTTCCACCAAATAGTAAAATCCAAATTCCCTTTGAAACTTTACATGTTTTAAAACACATGATATTATAGGCATATCCAAGAGGAGATGTGGGAGAAAAGCCTAATATATAGACTTAGTGGTGATATTTATTCACCAATGAGTTATAGGGATGTTTGATAATTCAAATAAAGGATGAAAATCTATATGATGGTGAGATTTTAAAACCCTAAACCTTATTGAGGTATGAATTCATTCAATTTTTTTTCCAAACCATATGTTTTTACTTTGATCATAAATGGTTGAGTTATTATAGGGGGTCCAGAGTTTTATCAGTAGTGTTTAGGAGATTGAGACCTAAAATTATCAAAAATGTGAGTTATAGTCTTGGCATATGGTTATAACACTATTGGTGTTAACCATTCCATAAAACCATATGATGGGGGGGTTATTTTAGGGCTGTTTTTGTGATATCAACATGTTTCTTCAAACCATGTGGCCTTCTAGAAAAACATTTATCCCTTTTTATTCAAAGGGAGGGTTGCATGATTTGGAACATGGGTACTAGAAACCATGTCTCACAACCATGAATGGTGTTGTGTTTCTTAAAACCTCTTCTTTCCTTAATTTCTTATACTTGTTTGACCCAGGGTGTCTCAACCATGTCTTTTTACTTCATGTAATATTTTTAGAGGGTTCTCTATTTATTCTTGGTTGTTTAATGTTTTGTTCCTTCCAAGGGTCATCTAGAGGTAAGTATAACACTCCTCTTTGGTCCTTCAGTTTCTCTCATTATTTAGGGCGAGTATTCCAATCATTTAAATTTATATTATATTTCATATATTTTTATAAAACTTCAATTTCTTCCCTTTGATTTTGAATCGTCCAAATAAATTCAATGAGTGGCCTTCTATAAGATTAAGGTAGGTGGTATCTATGTTATCCCTAAGTCTACATCTATATTACTTGTGTGACTGATGTGTGGTCATGTCAACTTAATAACACATGAAATAAAAAATAATAAAAATTTTAATGGTTCCTTTGCTTGTGATAAAACTATTGTTTAAGTTATGAGTGGTCCACTAATAAATGGAGGGATAAGAACTTTTTCCTCCAAAAGTGGTGTGTCCTAAACTTATGAAATAGAGATAATTCAGAGGAAACATGAGGGATTTTCTAAAAAACATTGTGATTCCTTTAAAATTATGGATTAGGGTATGATTTAGAAATTGAATCATTGTGTTATGTAATATGTTTTAGGAAGTACTAGTTATAGAAACATTGAATAATAATAAATGATTTTTCATAAAAATGAGAAAATGTACATTATGCGTTAAATGATGAATAATGATAAATATTGGTTTGGTGTTGGATACGGACCCCATTGATGATATTTATATGGTTATGGGGAAGGTAAGGCCCCTCTTGGGAAATATTATTATGGTTTAGGGGTAGGATAGGGTCCTTTTGGGTCATAATCATATGGTTCTGGGGTACAAAGGGGTCCCCCTATGTGATATTTATATGGTTCTGGGGTAAGAAAAGGCCCCTCTGGTTGATACTCCTATAATTTTTGAGGAAGTATGGGGTTCCCCCAAGGTGATATTCATATAGTTATTTGGTTTTATATGGTACCCCATGGGTGCATATGTATCTAGTTTAAAGAAATCATTTACTGGTAGAAGAGGGTATAAGAAATATTGGGTGTCAACTTAAAACCTAATGATTGATAGTGATTTATTTATTATGATTTCAGTTATTTTTACTATGAAACATAAGAATTCACTTAAAACCTAAAGATTGATAGTGGTATTTTGGTTCTTTTAGGATTTTGGTGTATATGATCCACCCATATGGGATCTAATTTTTATATATAACTCGTATGACTTACATACCATTGATTTTGATATAGTATGGTCTTTATGAATTGTTTATTGGAAATTTTTATGATTTATACTATCAATTTTTATTTGTAAGTATGTTAATTTAACTATTTATTCTATTTTTTATTACTCTAATATGATGGTATAGTCCTTCCAAGGTATCACCATAGAATTTCATTACTATTTAGTAGCCTCTAGTGTATAGGTAGGTGTGTCTATAGTTAAATAGAACACTGATCGAGACACTAGTGAGTGGGCTCAGTCTAGGGTATTTCACCTAATAAGTTGAGGATAAAAATACCCACGTCCTCAGCTCTTATCATGTTATCCTCAATAACATATTCCTTGTTATTAAATCATATAAATGTTGGTATATTGAATAAAATAACCTTCTATCGAATCTTGATGAAATCATCATCTAGAACCTTCGATCCATGGTGTTATCCTTAGTCAATAGTGTTGGTGAATATCATATAATCTCAATAAAACAAGTCTCATACTATATTATTTGGAAAAATCCACTAGTTAATAAATTTTCGATATTTTACCATGTTAGATACTCATAAAACACAGCTTATTCTACCACCTACCAACATATTTGTATTGGCCTCTCTAGTATATACATACATAAGTTCACCCTATAGGTCTTGATTTGATGTATAAATTTCAATTTGTGTTTGATATGTTCTAGTCAATCCGGAATTTCTTTAGGTTCATCATTTTCCCAAAATGTAAAAGCATTATTCCATGGAAATTTCAAGGATTTTTACATATCCCATGTCATATCCTGGTTCTCCTCCCTTTTAATAATACCCCCCAAACCACCTCTCATCACCTATCCCTAGGTTTATTTTCCATATAAATTTAATCCAGAAACATTAAACCAAGTGACACCACTCAGACACATTAATAATGAAAACTACTTAAAGCGATCACCACATGATTTATAGTTCCATAGTGTCTTCCCACCATAGTAATTATCAAACCACTAAACCATGAGCACTATACTACTATACATCACTTCTAGTTTCACATTGACATGTTCGAGCTTTTCTTGCTTTATTTAAGACAGATCTCACTTGAGCTTACTTGAAAACTCCTTATGAAGCGGTGCCACATGAAAACCGCTACCTCCATTTACAAATCAACCATCACTGTTAATCTAGTCCTAAAAATTTAAACTAAAGGGTCATAACCAAAATACACTCTTCATTATTAATACATCTTTCACAAAGAAATATTAGCTCACAACATGCACTAGTTTACTGAAATTCCAGTCAGAACGCTTTAGGTTTACCTGCTTAGAGCACATCCAAATTGATGGCCAATGCCTTTATTTGAAAACTAAATCATATTAACATAAATTGAAAATTTATATCGTGATAATTGAGATGAACCCACTGAATTCCAAAATTGACTCGTGGTGTGATTTAATGGGTGCATACTCAACCAACCATTTCAACATCATGCTACATTATAAGAAAATATGTGATATCAATATATCACATTTCCTAGATTTCACATGCAGCCTGAGTCTGAATATAATTTCCAAACCTGATTCAAACTCATACCTAAGTCTTAAATTAAACACCTCCTCCATGTCTGGAAAACTTGAATTTTATAGCTCACAGACTTTTGAAAGTCATTTTGACCATTCATGACTATTCTTTCTATAAACACTCTCCCAAAGGTTACATTTTCCATGACCTGTGTGATTCTCCCCACCATAGTATTTTAATATTCATCATTTTAATAAAAATAGGAATCTAATTCCCATGAAAAACACTCTGTCCACCACTAAACATGGTTTCTGGATGTGAGTCAACATAATTATACCATGTTCCATCATGACAATCCATCCTTGGCATGCGTTGAAGCCTCATCTGGAACTAATATTCCATCCTTGAACAACCTATGGTTCACTTCCTACCACATAGATTTACATCATCCACTTAATAATAAATAGAAATGGTCTATTCATAATCACATGCATTATGCAATCCTCATTTCATGCGCACACATTCAATCAACATCAATAACTACATCTTGAACTTTAACCCAGATTGATGATGTTATAAAACTCGATCCTCTTAAATAGTCATCCATAGAACTAGGATAACTTAGCTTTTCTACTAAAAACTCTGGTCTACATCACTCACCACAGCATAGTTAATACCTAGGTAACCTCACTCAGGGAGTGATCGTTTAACACAAACTTTTTAGATCCCACAACCCTAAACCAAGTAGTTATGTGATAATACCCCTCAAGGTGTTACCTGTGATTTCATCCCTCAAACTCTAAGAGACTAGAAATTTTTTCACAAAACACCACACAACTCTCTCCACCAAACCTTAGTTAAATAGGAAATTTATATGATAATGAATACTAAATTGATGTTACATCGATGAAATGGGAACACCCATTTCATATAATTCATAGGACCAATGACACTGTTCATTCTTGGTATTTTCTTGCCTACTCAAAAAATCAAACCCAAGGGTCACATTATCCTACATAACCATTTAACATGGATGATGACTTCTTGAGTCATACACCTTTGAAATTAAACTCACACAACTAACTAAACTAAATAAAATTAGATTGGCATGTCAGTGCCACTAATCTCAAGCGTTAAAGATGATCATAACACCTAGAAGTTTTACTTATCTCATGATCGCCTACCAACTTGGGGAATCATTCCACAACTAGAGTCCTACTCAATCCAAAAATATATAAAAAACACATTCTATGACCAAAAACTAAAAAGATGCATCAAATGATGCTTAATATCTCCAGGGATGCTAGAAAAACTAGGTTAACCCCTCACATAACACGAGAAAAACATGTTTTTTGGATGTTGTGATTTATTCTAGATATTCAGCACTTGGTCATTGGTGGGAGGCCAGGGATGGTTTTTTCTGGTTTTATTTTTTTTCAGGGTAGTGGTGCAGCAGAAGCAAAGAATTATTTTTTTATTCCAGGCAGATTTTTGCGGCGGTTTTAACCGCCACAAAATTTATATTGTCGGAGGTTTAAACCACCGCTAAACATAAAATAAAATTTACTTTTAGTGGCGGTTATAACCGCTGCTAAATAGGAGCATCGTGGCTGCCTCATTCCATGGCGGTTCCCGTGAATTTAGTGGTGGTTTTACGGCCGCTGGAATTTGAGTTTATTCATGGCGGTTATAACCGCCGTGAATAAAGTGATATCTAGGGCTCGTAAAACCACCGCTAAATTCAGGAAAACCACCGTGAAATGAGGCACCTACGATGTTTTCATGAAACCACCGCTAAACGTAAATAACTGCCGCTAATAGATTGGCGATTCCCTATTAGGCAGCGGTTTCTGTAAACCGCCGCCAAAAAATTTAGCTGTGATTTAAACCATCACTAAATGAAAAAAAAACCGCCGCTAAACGGCGATTCTATTGTATTGTTTACCCAATTCATTGGAGAATTATCTGGGTGCACCCTTCTTAATCATTTCATTTCATGCAAAAGTGTCACACATGGATCATATAACATGGATTCATTAAACATAATTTAATGTGGAATTAATACATGAAAATCTATAATAAATAAGTAAATTTGAATAAAATTGAATTCCCTTGACAGAGGAATGGGCATGGTATTCACTACACAATGACTTTGGCTTGGAAAATCACAGTGCAATTTCGGCAGCATAACGGTGTGACATAAGAATCCATAAAAATGGTTGATAAGAGAGAAAGTTTTCTCTCCTAATATTTTAATGAAATATAAATTAATGTAGTCATGTAGATACATTTACTAACATATTTAATTGAATTTATATTCATAATACAAAATAATTGATTGAATGTAAATGAGGAGAGAGAAAGTATTTACGGAATTTTGGCATGCTAACGGGTGTACATGGGAGTAATTAATGAGAGATAAAGGGGTCTCTCATCATTAAAACATAAATATTTAAGTATGTGTGAAGTTAGAAATCATACCACAACATTTAAAATTGAAATTTAAAGGGCATAACAACATATGGAAATTTGGACACAAACAAGAAAGGAAGAAATCCCTTACTTGGAAGTGTGATCCCAAAGACTTGGGAAAGACTTGAGAGAGGCTTCTTAGGAGATTGGGGTGCCTTGGGAGTATTATAGATAGAGGAGGTAAAAGGTTGGTTGAGATCCAAAGGCTTTGAGTAAAGATGAAGTGGGAGCTTGGGTGGGTTTATATAGGAAAAGAGATGGAATTATTTATTATCTATATTTTGGACACGACACATTAAACTAATAAAAACCACAAACCACACCATGGTTTTTTCCCATGGTATTTCCCAAATTAGAGTGGAAAATATTATTTTATAAGTTAAATGTCCTAAATACTTAAAATATTAGTCTTTATTATGTGGAGGTGAGTCACACTCTCAAGGAAATCAATTTAAAAATTTAAAATGTTTTATAAGTCTTGGAGGGTCCATTAAAGCTTTGTAAAATCAATAAAAAAGATATAAAATTACATTATTTTAATGGTAAAACATATATTTGCAGAAGATAACATATATATATAATTTTATTACATCACTATTATGTCATTATTATGTCATAAAACACATTATACAATTAAACGGTATTTAATTTTATCCCAAAAATTCGACTATCTCAAAAAATTATGAAAAATTCACCATTGTATAATTTTGAAGTCCTGATTGCAAAAATAATATTAAATTTATATAAATAACATTCTAAATATGTGAATTTTTACTTTTAAAATATAAACTGACATTTATCGAAAATTCATGAGCATTGAAAAAATGGATTTCAAACCTTAATAAAAATCACAATCGTATTCACAAAAATTATATGGTCATTTATATTTAATAAAAATAATTTAGTAATTATATTTTATTAAAATATTATTTATTTCAAAAATCCATTAATTAATCAAAATAGATTTTTTAATTGAATATTAACTAAAAAGACTATTTTTCATTTAAAAACTATTTACAAAGTAACAATAATAAAATGAATACATATTATTTATTCTATACAACAATAATTCCCATAATCATAGTGCTAGGGTCTTGTTACATAACCCCTTATAACACCTGCATATTACCTAAGGGTAAGGTGTGAAATGGTGATAGACTATTGGGGTGGCTCGGATAACATCGCTCTAGTGGTAATCTCTATCAACTTCCACTTCTCACATAGGCAGTTATGTTCAAGATTAATGTATTGAAGCTTGGCTTGGGCTTGGTCAAGAGCGAATATAAATTACTCTACTTCCTTTATGATCTCAAACAAATGGGATTCATATGGATCAATCTACTTCATGAGGTCATCGCCTCCTTTTTCTGAGTAAATTGGATTTGTTAATGCCCTATATTTATACTAATCATGTGATCACTATTAAACAGATATATTTGAAATGGTAATAATTCTTAATGGTATTTTGAAATCCAAAATCATAAAACAAAATAAGTTCATATGTTATATAACCATTTTACATAATAAGACATTTAATTATATCAAGATCAATTTTCAATAACAAAATTTTGGGCAGTTACAAGTACCTAGAGTATAGTAAACACTAAGATGGGATGAATTACCCTATTAGAGAACACATGTGAAAGAGATAGATAAGATAGACACCAACAAAATCCTACTCAGGCCACAAAGTAAAAGAAACCTAAGTGAATATATGTAATTTCCTTCAAGATCTAATAAAACTAAAATAGATAATTAAATGTACCAAAAAAAGTAAAACAATAGTGACCCTAGAGCCCAAAAAGATCCTATAAAACCCCAAGAATGTAGTAACCAACCTGATCTCCAACTGGCCTAAAATATAGTGTATATAATGTAGGGTGGGTATAATAGTATAATGAGTAGGATCCTCCCTGAATCATCTCATGTAAAAGTAAAGAAATCATGTTAAAGCACAATGAACAACAAGTGAAACTAACTCATCACCTAAATAGGTATACTAAGTTCCCAACCTCACTATGGTTAATCTCACAAAGTATCTCATATAAGATCATATTATATAATAAATAATATCAAGGGTACCCCACTTGTTTTCTACCTGTCCCCAACATAGCACATCCTGAGCATCTCTGTCCAAAAAAGCAAGCCTAAAGACACCTGGGCCAAGCACCACAACACACACCTCGTGCAGCACACCACCACATCCACATAACCAAAACTAACAAGGTAGTTTCCAGGAGACATCACATCTCTTATTATTTATATCTTACATCAAGTAATATACCTTGATCCATTATATCCTATACACTGAGTAAGGATCCTCAAGCCATCACAGACTGTACACGTTACACCTATAGTAGTCCATAAGAAACTATATTGATAATATGTGAGTGTGAATAACCACAATCCATTACAAACCTATAGATACATATATGGGGAAAACTAACCTCCATGCATACCAGCATAAATAACTACCAAGAGAATAGAGTGGGGCCAATGTGGGTAGTCATCCATCTATACTCCCATCAGGATGTTGGGGAAAACTCCCCCTAGGGATAAGAATCCCCAGAGTGTCAGTTACCCTGAATGACACGGTGGAGTAGCATATATAAACACAAAAATTAAATGATATAATATATCTCAAAACCACACTATGGGAATAACCTAGTCTTAGACTCAACTGCATCTAACTTCTCTCGGAATCCCAACTTCCACTGCTAAGACTAGATATCCTATTGGTAAAAAACCATTAAAAGAGTTACATTAAGTTACTTTATCTCATTTTATTAGTTACACTTCACATTAATTAATTAATAACCATTAATTAACCATTATCATTTCTCACATAACATTCCATTAACATTAGTATTACAGCAAATTCTCTTGCCCTATAGTCATAACCAAACTGAGTCCATAGATTCTCAGAAGTATAACCTCAGCATTTCATCCCATAAATCTCCAACCACATGGGTTTAATATCATTTATACATTTATGTAACAACCTAATAATTTTCCATATTTCCATATTTATAAGTATTATAGGAAAACATCTTAAGATACCAAACACAAGGGGCTCAACTTAGTGAGTAGATGAACTAACCGCTGGGTATTTTCCACCTCTAGCAGGAGCATAGACCTATCCATCCTTAAGAAGCTAAGAACAGAAATCACATGTAATACCCCTCATGTTGTTGCCTTTTTTGGAAGGAGAGTAATCAAACCATCTACCTTGAGAAGTGGGAAAGGTAAAGTTGATAAAAAAACATTAGATTCAATAAGAATCTAACTTCTACATCAACGAGTAAGCCCAACTTCAACCTGTTCCATTATATCATGTGTCAACCCTGATACAACATGCATAAACAAATGCATCTCACCACTCTCGGTGTTCACTACTGCCACAAAAACCAGTCCACCCTACCCCACATACCACAACAACCCTCTAAGCTCAGTTATCCCAAGCTCACGTCACATCCAGGCCTCCCTTCCACACATAACAAAAATCTCATATCCATAGCACATCATAAGCAACAGGAAAAAACATAGAAATGGTCTCTTGACCCCAAATCAAGGCATTCAACCATTACACACAACAAGATCTCATAGCTCCAAAAAATAAGTCACTTTCCCTTTATAAGTAATCGGGAAACTCAATCCCTACAAAGGTATTATATTTATCACAAAACCAGTTCTTATCCCATCTTGAATTAAACGATTCACTATTCATAAGTTTAAACAATGGGAATCCTAAGAAATAAGCTATCACAAGCTATCGCAAATTAATAAAATAATTAATTTAACATTATTTTAATTACTTTATCAAAAAACATCCACATGCTTAAGGTTCTTAAACCATTTCAATTAAACATTCATATTTGCATCAATTTGATTAACATCAAATTATAATAACAATAACTAGATTCATTAAACTTGAATCTTTAACGACTTAGACAATTAATTATCAATTAATTATAACTTTACATTCTATACCAATTTTGATTAATAATTACATTCTAAATCAAGAAAATCATAGATATCACACTATCTAGAAAATCAAGGGGAAAACTGTTATCTTGGTAAAAAGAAACAACATCACTATGTGATCGATAACAATTATTTAATCCGGTTCCAGTATTAAATTAGGTCAATTCCATTGTGATCCAACGGCTAAATAATGATAGACATATGATTGAATGTAAATAAATAGAGAAGTAACAAATCCTATACCTCAACAATTCATTGACGTTCTTCACATGGGAATGGATCAAGGCAATGGATCACAATCACCTCTCTCGCAACAACTTCATCCACCCAAGGACACCGCAACACAACCCTACAAACCAACCACTAATAAAACTCCATTAGAAACATGGAGATCACATAAAATCACATGTAAATGAGAAATGGGAGTAAATGGATACAAGAAACCACAGTAACTGAGGTAGATCATACCTTATATCGAAGACAGATCACTACGGATCAATGGAGGGAGCTAGGGATCATTCCTTGATAAAGGAATCAACAAAATGATAAAGTGAGAGTCGTTGGGTTGTCTGGGGTCGAGGGATAGTTGCTGAAGCCATTGATTTTGAAAAAAACCAAGTCTAGAAAACCTATAAAACATAGATTTTTGGGCTATTACATGACGTGTAATCCTCTTTCACATCATGTAATGCCTCGAGGTCAAGTTCCACCAAAAATTGCATTGCCTCTCAATTTTATTTTATTTTTCAAACCCCAAAGTAGTTCATGTGGTGAATCCCTCTTTCACACTATGTAAAAGTATGCACATCATGAAGATTTCTAGGAAAACCCATAAAACAGGATTTCACTTTGTGTAATATAGTTACACAATGTGTAATCCCCCCTTTCTAGATTTTACATAACCTAACTTCTCCAAACTTCTTCTCAGACACCTCTGAGCACTTCAATATACAAAAACACACAAAGGGATGACACATGTGGATCTAGAACCTTACATCAGATACCTCTCAAAACATTCTCGTCCTTGATAATCCAAAACCAACCGAGAGATTAAATAGAAAGGGGTCATCTAAATAGACACTGTGTGACATGCCTCTCAAGATTTATCCACCACAGGAGCTCACCACCTCACTAGGGGAACAAGCGCAAAACCACACAACAACCAAAACCATCTCCCAAACACTCTCCTGGGAGTGATACCACTCAAAATAGAAAAATCTACAACAAGTAATAATGGAAGTCCATATCATAAACAAAAATATTCTATGACCACCAAACGAACAATGTTATAAGAGAAGAGATAAATATTAAACAGATCGGGGTACAGATCATGTATCTACCAATAACGTTCCTAGATACTCTTCTCCATGCCACCATAAAAGGCATGAAAATACTTTCCCCAAACAACACTCAGGGTTGTTCATCTTTATACCAACTATCAGGGACCTCACCACAAACAACTCGGTCTCTCCAGATCTCCACCTTAAGATCCCCCAACTAGGACTCTTCCATATCTAGGTGAAATGCTAAAAGTTCTTCCTTCACTATCGATGAATCACCTAATTCATTAAATGTATCACTATGTGGCTTCCTTCTCAACAAATCAGCTACAAAATTCCCCTTTTTAGGTGTATACAAAATTTCAAAGTCGCAATCCTTTAAAAACTCCATCAACTCACATTGTCGCAAGTTCAAGTCACATTGGTAGAAAACATGATTTAGGATTTTATTATCCGTAAAGACCAAAAAAATCTCACCAATGAGGTAATGTATCCACAACATAATAGAAAACACCACCTCTTCCAACTCAAGATCGTAGGTGGCATAGTTATGTTCATGGGGACGTAACTATTGAAACCCATAAGAAATACTTGATCTCTACTACATTTGAATGCAACCCAACCCCAAACGTGAAGCATCATAGAAAACAATGAAATGAACTCCTTATACTAGAAGACAAGGAACTGGAACACTTACCATCATCACCTTTAGATACTCAAAAGCTTCCTAACACTGATCAAACTACAACAATGCTAGATCCTTTCTATTCAACACTATTATAGGAGTCGCAACCTAAGAGAAATCGGCTACAAACCTCCTGTAATATCCTGAAAGACAAAGAAACCTTTGCACCTATGCCACTGTCTTGGGGGATTACCAAGACACAACTACTTCTATCATCGATGGGTCCACAACTACTCCCGGTTGGCATACAATATCCCCCAAGAAACAAACTTCTCGAGCCCAAGACTCACAATTCGACAACTTCCCAAATAGCTTCTCATGGTGGAGAACTCCCAAAATATCATGAAGATTATCTACATGTTCCTAATCATATGTAGAGTTGAAAGCATGGTCGATTGTGGCCTACCGAACATTTAAGGTTCTGGTGCTCTGCTAATGTGTATAGTAGCACTCAGGTCGAATCTTTAGCAATGATACTTTTTAATAGTCAGTTGTTTTTTATTGATTGTATTTTGATTGGGGGGTTTGTCTACATAGCTTATGAAATAATTTATGGATGACGATTGGTTTAAAAAATTGATAAATATTGTGTTTATTTCATCACTATGTAGTTAATCTTGTGATATCTTTGAGCCTTTCTTTATATTGCATGAAATTAATACCCATGTCACAAGTTGACATTGATTGGAATTCCCAAGTGTTAAGGCTTTAATCTAAGCCATAACATAACTTATGGTACTAATATTAATCTTATCTTGTTTATGTTAGGGTATTTATGGTTCCAATAATCCATGAAACCCACTCATTAAACAAAACAAGTCATTAATCCATGACATGTTAATTCAAACATACACAATGTTAAATTAAATAATACTCATCGAGAAAATACTCTCAATCACTTAACATCCCTAAATTTTGACTCACCCCAATGGGAGATTTACACAGCAACTGAAATTATTATAAATATGGTTTATTGTGTTTAGGATTATTCATTAATAATAGAATAAAAATATTGGGATAAGAAAAGAGTTGTGCGCCGAACACACACACACAAAAGGTGATGAGAATTAAAAATAGAATTTTGATTGAATGAGGAAGAAAAATAAGGGATTGATTTTTAACATGATTTAATAAATTTAAAGAACATTAATATTTAAAAATATAGGGTCTATGATAATAAGATTTAATGGTAATGGTACTTTCATTAAAACAGAATTACAAAACAAAGACTTACAAGATTACAATAATGAAGAACACAAAAGTAAATGAAAACAAAGAGAGGAGGAAGGGTCTCTCAAGTAAAAATATGAGTATGGAAGGTCCTATAAAGCCTTTAGAAAGGCTTTGTTTGTTCCAATATATGATATTATCTTTGAAAATTCCAACCACATTCAACGAGAAGAGGGGGTTGTATTTATAACCCAAGGAGGTGGACTATTTTCATTCCAAATATGCCCCTCCACTTTTATCGCCACTTTGGCCATCCAGAAAGCCGAATCTCTAGATAAAATATTTTCTAGAGTTGTAGTTAATAATTTTTTCCGACTACTCCCAAAATTTGGAGGCATTTGGACTTATGTAGACAATGTTATGGTGGTTTTCATAAACAATATTAAACTGTCCATTTATATCCATGCTTTTTCAATGGCCGAAATGTGAATGGAATTTTGAATATGAATATGCCTTCAATTATGAATGATTTCTTAAAATAATTCATCCAACTATATCTCCTATTTAAAACTAAAAAAATATAATCTTGATTTTATGATTAGATCATGAGAAATGTCATGAATAGTGTTCGGATTTTAATTCTCAGCCAGATTGGTGGGATGGACTTCAAAGCATCAGTTGGGCCCCATGTTCATGTAGTTGGACCTAAAAAAAATTATCCATCATTATTTTGGATAATCAAGAACATATGGTGTAGTTTCATAAATTTTGGGTTTCAGGATTTAGATCAGTAACTAAATCATTATGGATGGTCCAGTTCCTTTATAGATTTTTTGGGTCTTCTTGTATGGACTGTATGACCCTCCAAATGGAAGATTTGGACAAAGGTTCCTTCTAATGAAACGTTGAAATTTGAGTAAGTAACCCTAAAAAACAATAATCTTGCAATTTTTATAAGTAAGGTGAGATTTATTATTAAAACATTAAACAGACTTTAATTTGGATGAATTAAAATAGTGCTCTAAAATTATATTTAATATTTAAACATTAATATTTCACACAAATTAGGAAAATTTCATATAAAATAAGTAAAAGTAATATATAATAATCAATTAAAATATTAATAACATCAACTCCCTGACACTTAGTCTGGTGCATGTCCTCATGTGCAACAAATATAATGAATAGTACAAAATCATTTTCACTCACCAACAAATATAAAAAATTTATTTTCACCAATCAGTGGAGGTATAGACTATTTCACTCATCCATATTGAATTCCACCACAAATTGTTACAGAAACGATGTTACAAAAACAATTCTTTTTCATGATCAAATTTAGAAATGGAAAATGTGGACACTCAAAACTCACACCTCTCAAGATGATAAAATTCATTAATGGAGGTTCCCTCTTTCACCCAAAAAAAGTGAAAATCATAGAGTTTGAAAGAGATCACAGCTTCTATTTCCTATCCTAATGTTCACAATAATCAATAGGCCTTTTGAAGGGGTTTTTCAATGGCTATGGGATGGTAGAAATATAATGTCCAAGAGAGAGAAGAAGAGGGGTAAAAAATCAATATGGATAAAACAATGCATAATTTTTTTGAAATGAAACATGGAAGGAAATGAAAACACATATTAACAAGGGAATTATTGTGTGAATAAAGACACAAAATTGGAAGAAACTTTTAATGGAATGATATTATGGAATATTTACAAAACACAAAGCTTCTCCCAACTACATAAGTACTCTTTTTTTCTTTTTCTTTTTATTTTTCATTTTTCAAAAGTTGAACTTGAAACAAATCTCACACTCATATCCCAACCCATGATTTATCTCCTCACGACACAAATTGTAATAGTTATAACAAGATAAAAGGTTTAGGAAGAGTTGTTTTTGTCCTGCCCAAGACACAACCCTTTTTTTTAACACTTTTCAAAAACATTTACAAAATTACATAAAAGAAACTACATTCACCAACAATCACTAAATGAAAACCTCTCCCCCACACTAAAATGGATGTTTTCCCTCAAGAATATGATAACAGGTTGAAAATCAATAAAAGGGCACCCAAAAATGAAATTCATTCCTCCCACACATAAAGTTCAATAAATAATGCAATGTAAATCCATGTAGATGTTGGGTGGGATAAGGTATTGGGCTTGTAATGTTTCTATAAAATAAAAGGTTTTCATAGTCTCATTGGGGATTTCAAAATTAGGATTAATGTAAGGTTAAAGGGAGTCTATTTGGATGTTGTGATGCTCATGAGGTTCAGAAAATACCTCTATCATATTAATGCACACCAAAGTAGGAAATTCATCTCTAAGGTCCACAAACTCAAGACTCGCAATCAGGGGTGAAAAACAGACATTTTGAAAAGATGGCCATAGGTGACCTTGGAATAAAGGCTAATTTTTTCCTCATAGTTGGCGAAAATCATTTTCCAATTCAGCAATTGAGCATTCAAAATTTTTTGGTTTTGACACAATATTCTTTAACCAAATATATAATGAAAACACAATATTTTTGGGATGAAACCATGTCTTTTGTACTCCCCAAAATGGTTAGACAAAATTTCAAAAGTTTAAGGTGAGTAATTATGACTTTGGATTCTCCATATTTTTTAAGTGATTTTTATTATTGTTTTTAAGTTTCTTAGGGTTTTTTGTTTCTCTTACAAATACACACACACACAAAAGAGTAAATAAAAATTGTGATGAGGAAAGTGGTAAAAAAAATAAAAGAGAGGGGAATATGAAGAAAGAGGGAGAGAGAGGAAGAGATAGAAGAGATTAAGAGAGAGTTAATGGGAAAGAGGTTCCTCATGGTTTGGATTTGGTGGGTCATCGTCTCCATTCGGTGGTGGGTCAGTGGAAGTTGATGTGCCTCATGTGGGATGTTACCTAAAAAAGAAAAATAATTATTCATTAAATGAAAATTTAAAAATAAATTAAAATTTCACAAAAGTAAAATAAAACACGGGTTGCCTCCCAAGAAGTGGGCATTTATTTGTCTACAACTGGATAGTTTTAGTGGAATACCCATAGTCTGACGGTGGCCATCATATTATCTCAACTCTAATGTGATTCCAAAAAAACTTTTCCTTTGAGAGGCCCAATGATTCATTGGTTAATTTTATCCCTTCCTTGTTGTTTATCTTACAATTCAACGGGTTGGAAAGAGAACATGACTATCCTCCCTTTCGTCTTCAACGTGAGGAATGATTTTATCCAGAAAGTGATGGTTTTATATTCTTGGAAATTTAGTAAGGTGTATCAATTCCGATGGTTCATTTATGTAAGGTTCAGATAATTCGAAACTAGAGTATGAGATCCTAATTGTTTTTTACTCATTTATTTCATCACTTATCAATGTAGAATAATGAGGATCATTGGAGTAATAAGGATAAATAAGTTTTTTAATATCCTTTATATCAATTTTTTTCTCCAAAGAATGGTCAATTTAATCTCACTAGGGATTACTTTATTAATTATGGAAGAAATCTCAAAACCTTCACTCCCATCAGGACAACAAAAACACATTGGTTTGGGGTTCACCTCACATATAACAGAATTTTCAGAATTATGGATAGGAAATTATGAATGTTGGATAATCATATTTAAATCAAAAAATGAACATTATTGTTCGTTTTCACCATTACCGTTCAAGTTGGAGCAGTCGAGGCTAGAGGTGAGTTTGGATTCCAAAGAGTTTTCAAGATCCTTTATATCAATATAGTTTGAATTTGTAATGTCAACATCAACTTCTATATTTATGACTTGGTTAATGAGGATTCAATATTTACAAACACCTCTATCAGTAGAACAAGAAGAACATGATAGATTGGGATTCAACACACTCTCATAGATACTTTCATAAGCATGGATAGATAATACTAATTGATTCCTTGATGGGTATCACATGGGTTGAAAACTATTAAACTTAACTAGTTGGTCACCAAATTACATGGATAAGATGCCAGCATGGACCTCAATTTTTGTTTTATATGTCATAAGGAAAGTTCTTCCTAGAACCAGAGGAGATTGGAAATAAGATCTCTCACATTCCATGTTAAGTACATAGAAGTCTGTTGGGAATATAATATCATTGACTCGGATAAGTACATCCTCAATTATTTCCTCTGGACTGGTTGTGCTTTGATTGTCTAAATGGATGACAACACCTGTTGGATGTAAGGGACCTAGACCAAGGTTTGAGAATATATATTTAGACATGACATTTATCGAGGCTCCTAGGTCTATGAGTTCATCATCAAAGTTAGAACTTTCTATTTGGATTGGAACTATAAAGGACCTAGGATCTTTGCACTTTATGGGTATGGACTTCTGTGTTGAAACATTATCAATGGTCCTAAGTTTTCTTTTATAGGTGAACAATTCCTTAAGAAACATGGCATACTTAGTGATTTGTTTTATGGAATCTAAGAGGGGAATATTGACTTCAACATGACTAAACATGTCGAGCATTTCAGGATCGGGTTCAAATGACTTCTTTGGCTTAGAGACATCTTGAGGAAAAAGAATTGGATTCCTTATATGAATAGAAGGAGGTGAGTAAGTGACTCTAGGTATCTTTTCTATTTCATTTTCCTTCTCTTTTTCCATCTCAACATTAAATGGTTCATTTGAGGATCCATCATGAGTTATGGACATTTAGGAGGTAGAAGAGGGGGATTAATCTATTGAGGTTAAGGAACAAAAGGGTAAGGTTGTTGGAAGTTACCAACACTTTGACCATATTGGAATTGGTTTGGGTTTTGAGGAAGGAATTGAGGGGGATGAGAAATAGGATTACCATACCACAAACCATGGTAGAAGGTAGAAGATAAGGCCTCAAAGTGGGGTTGGTTAAAGTTTCTAATGAATTGACTTGATTTTTGAGGGTTGGTGTTCCTATTAATAGATGCTGGACTGAGCTCCATTGGTCTGGATGAATCAGAGAGATCCTCTTGAAGTTGTGGACATGTGTCAGTTGGATGAGATAGGTAGCTACATATTTTACAATTCTTGATAGGTCCATGGAATAGAGATTGTGGAGAAGATGAGGTTGGGTCTTTGGAATCCACCACTAGTTGTCTCAAAAGATCTGTAAGTTCACTCATTCACTCTACCATCTTGTTCCCTAGGATTGGACATATCCAATTAAATTGGTTTGACAAGTACTAGTTCTTTAATTATTTTCTTGTCCCTAATTTTCCTCCTAAGTTGAAGAAGTGTTCGCTCAATTTCAGGGTCAAAGAAATCTGATATACTATTTGGAAGGCTACGGGGCATTCAGAGAGATTTTGGAAAGGATGATGAAGGTGGATTTTTATTGTGTGTTTTCTTTTTATAATTCTTGGAAGAAGGTGGTTTTTCTTTTTGTTTTTGTTTTTGTTTTTTTTTATTTTGGTTTTTTTAGTTTTTTTTTGTTTTGTTTTTTTGTTTGTTTTTGTTTTTTTATAATAACCAAAAACTAATGACTATTTTTGCACCATCCCTGGAAACAGCGCCATTGGAAAGTGTTTTCGATTGTCTCCTATCGACCATTCATGGTATTGGTGCTCTGATAATGTGTATAGTAGTACTCGGGTCGAATATTCGGTGATGATACTTTTTAATAGTCAATTTTTTTTGTTGATTGTATTTTGATTGAAGGGTTTGTTTGCAGATCTTATGAAATAATTTACGGATGGCGTTTGGTTTAAAAAATTGATAAATATTGGGTTGATTTCATCATTAGGTAGTTAATCTTGTGATATCCTTGAGCCTTGCTTTATATTGCATTAAATTAATACATGTGTCACAAGTTGAAATTGATTGGAATTCCCAAGTGTTAAGGCTGGAATACAAGCCATAACATAACTTAGGGTACTAATCTTAATCATATCTTGTTTATGGTAGTGTATTTATGGTTCCAATAATCCATGGAAACCAATCATTAAACAAAACAAGTCATTAATCCATGACATGTTAAGTCCAACATACACAATGTTAAATTAAAGAATACTCATTGAGAAAATACTCTCAATCACTTAACATACCTAAATTTTGACTCACCCCAATGGGAGATTTACTCATCCATTGAAATTATAAGAAATCTGGTTTGTTATGTTTATAATGATGAGTTAATATATAACAACCCATCTTTTATTACACACTTAACATAATTTGTTACATAAAAGCTTCACTCGATACAACATAGAAGATCGAGAGGTCTTGCGTATTTGGGTCTTAGTAACATTACATAACAACTTAAAACATAAAATGCAACATCTTATAGAAAACTTCCTTTACATGAAAACTACATTCCCTCATACTTTTCATTGAGTGGGATAACCTGAGGATATGCTTAAAAAAAGGGTGAGTTATGAAGCCTACTAAGGGAATAAACATGGAATAACATGAGGAATACAATACATGTTAGAAAATAGTCATATCAATAGATCACAAGATAAAAATTAACATAAGATCATGATAAATCATGATAATCATAACATAAAGATGTGGAAACAACATTTAACATGATATTAGCATGAGCCAAGGCTCATTGCACATAGAGCATGAGTAAACCCTCATTTCACATGAAGTATGAGTAAAACCTTGTTGCACTTGAATTAGAATTAGTCAACGCTCATTGCACATGATATATTATGATGTTATACTTTACTCAATGCATTGGATCGCTATCAGGGCACACCCATCTTAAACATTTTATTTCATGCATAAGTGTGCCACGTGGATCATACACCACCGATTCATTAAACATAAGAATTTATTCCACAATAAAGGAATGTGGAATTATTACATGGAACTCTATAATAAATAAGTAAGTGTGCATAAATTTGAATACCCTTGATAGATAAATGGTCATGGTATTCCCTACATAATGACTTTGTCTTGGAAAATTGCGGTGCAATTTCGGCAGCATATCGGTGTGAAATAAGAATTCATAAAAAAAATTTATGAGAGTTAAATGGTTGTATAATAATATGTAAATGAAATAGACTATAAGGGGGGTCATATAGATACATGCCTCAACAAATTTAAGGGAATTCACATATGTAATACAAAATAATTGCTTGAATGTAAATGAGGAGAGAGAAATTCCTTGCGTAATTTCGGCATGGTAACAGGTGTACATGGGAGGTATTAATGAGAGAGAAAGGGGATCTATCATTGTTTTAACATGATGAGGGAAGTAATGGGGAGGTGAAAAATCATACCCAAACATTTATAATTTAAAATAAAAGGGCATAAAAATATAATGAAACTTGGACATAAATAAAAAAAAGTAAGAATCCCTTATTTGGAAGTGTGATCCCAAAGGCTTGGGAGGGGCTTTAGAGAGACTTCTTGGGAGTTTTAGGTGCCTTGGTAGGATTCTAGATAGAGGAGGGAAGGGTTTTGTCAAACTCCAAAGGTTTTGAGTGAGGAGAAAGTGGGAGCTTGGGTGGTTTTATATAGGAAATGAAAGGGAATTCTTTACTATTTAGGTTTGGGACACCACACATTAAACTAGTCAAAATCACAAACCAGACCATGGTTTTTGCCCATGGTTTCTGAAAAAGGGGAGTGTAAAACAATATTTTATAAGTAAAATGTCCAAACTTCTTCAAATAATTGGGTTTCTTATGTGGAGGTGAGTCACACTCTCAAGGAAATAAATTTAAAAATCTAAAAAGTTTTATAAGTATTGAAGGGTCCACTAAAGCTTTTTAAAATAAATCAAACAAACCTAAAATAACATTATTTTAATAGGAAAATATATATTGTCTAAGAACAATGTTTATATTATTTTATTACATTACTATTGGATCATTATGATGTCATAAAACACATTATATATTTAAACGTTATTTAATTTTTACCCTAAAATTCAACTCTCTCAGAAAATTATGAAAAATTCATCATTGGATAATTTCAATATCCTAATTCCAAAAATAATATTCATTTTATCTAAATAATTTTATAAATAAGTGAATTTTTTCTTTTAAAATAAAAAACGACATTTATTGAAAAAAAACATGGGTTTTGAAAAAAACAGCTTTCAAACCTTAATAAAAAATTACAATTGTATTCATAAAAATTATGCGATCATTTATACTTAATAAAAAGTAATTTATGAATAATAATAATTTATTAAAATATTATTTAATTCAAAAATCCATTAATTTATCAAAATATATTCCTTAGTTGAATATTAACTAAAAATACTATTTGTGCTTTAAAAACTATTTACAATGTAACAATAATAAAATGAATGTATATTCTTTATTATACACAAACATAATACACATAATTATAGTGATAATTTCTTGTCACATAACCCCTTATAACACTCACATAAGACCAAAGGGTATGGTGTGCGATGGTGACAGACTCCTGGGGTGGATCATATAACATCGCTCGAGTGGTAATCTCTATCAACTTCCACATCTCCCATAGGTGGTTCCGCTCAAGCTTAATGTATTCAAGCTCGACTTGGGCTTGGTCAAGAGTGAAGCCCAATGATGCCACATCCTTTACAATCTCTGACAAATGGTCTTCGTATGGGGAAATTCTACTGGATGAGGTCATCACTTCCTTTTTCTAAGTAAATTGGATTTGTTAAAGATGTATATTTATACTAATCATGTGATCACTTTTCAAAGGCTATATTAGCAACGGTCACAACTATTAATAGTATTTTAAAAATATAAAATCATAAAACCAAATAAGTGCATATGTTATATAACTACTTTACATAATAATACATTTAATTAGATCAAGAGTAATTTTTCATTGATAGAAGTTTGGGTTGTTACATAATAAGAGAAGAAAATGAATGGGATAAGAAAAGAGTTGTGTGCTGAACACATACACATAAACGGTGGTGAAAATTACAAATAGAATTTTGATTGAATGAGAAAGAAAAATAATGGATTAATTTTTAACGTGATTTAATAAATTTAAAGAAAATTAGTATTTCAAAATACATGGTATATGATAATAAGAGTTAATCGGAATGGTACTTGCATTAAAACAGAATTACAAAACAAATACTTACAAGACTACAACAATGAAGAACACAAAAGTAAATGAAAAAAAAGAGAGAAGTAAGGATCTATCAAGTGAAAAATTGAGTATATAAGGTCCTCACAAGTCTTTTTCAAGGCTTTGGTCATTCCAATATATGATCCCCTCTGCTAAAATTCCAACCACGTGCAAGGAGAAGAGGGGGTTGTATTTATATCCCAATGTGGTGGACTATATGCATTCCAAATTTTCCCCTCCACATGAAACGCCAATTTTTCCATCCAGATAGCTGAATCTCAAGATATCATCTTCTTAAAAGTTTTATTTAATAATGTTTTCCAACTAATATCAAAATATTGAGTCATTTTAACTTATAAATACAATGTTATGGATGTTTTCATAAACAATGTTAAACTATCCATTTCCATCCACGCTTTTTCCATGGCCAAAATTTAAATGGATTTTTCAATAGGAAGATACCTTAAAATCTGAATGATTTATTCCGAAAAATTTGGCCACCTATATCTTCTCTATCTCACTACAAAATATCAGTTTTATTTAATGATTATATCATGATAAATGTCATGAATAGTGTTTGTATTGTAATTCTGGGCCAGAATGGTGGGACAAACTTCAGAGTATCAGTTGGGCCCCTTGTTCATGTATTTGGACCTTCAAATTTTTACCCATGATTATTTTTGATAATCACAAACATATGGTGGAGTTTCATAAAATTTGGGTTTCGGGATTTACACCAGTAACTCAATCATCATGGATGGTCCAGTTTCTTCACAGATTATTTGGGTATTCTTGTGTGGACCATATGACCCTCCAAATGGATGATTTGGCCAAAGTTTCATTCTAATTAAATGTTGTAATTTGAGTAAGTAACCCTAAAAATCAATAATCATGCAATTTGGATAAGTAGGGTGAGAGTTATTATTAAAACATTAAACATACTTGAATATGGATGAATTCAAATATTGCACTAAATTTATATTTAATATTTAAACATTAATATGTCACAAAAATTATGCACATTTCATATAAAATAAGTAAAAGGATTATATAATAAGTTGTAAAAATATTAATAACATCATTATTACACAATAATTTCATCGATAAAACCACCATGAACTTATCCAGGAATTCACAGAAGACATTGTTCATAAACCCCGTGAACAAAGCTCGAGAATTAGCCACATTGAATGGCATCACAACGAAATCTTAATGTCCATGATGACAAAATAAATCAGTATTTGGGATATCCTCACCTTTCACACACATATGATAATATACTAACCATAAATATATCTTCGAGAACCAACTTTCACCCTTCAGTGGATCATATAAATCATCAATCCTTGGAAGAGGATGGTGGTTATTCACTGTTACTCAGTTCAGGTGACGATAATTGATACACAATTGAAAAATTACATCATCCTTCTTCATGAAGAAAACTGGTAAACCCTACAGTGACATACTCGGCCAAACGAAACCACACCGGAATAGACCATTGAGTTGTATACGCAAATCTCACAACTTGTAAAGCACCATCCTATATGAAGACATTGAGTTAGGAGACACACCTAGTTTTAGCTTGATATAGAACTCGATATCTCATCGAGTGGGTAACTCTACAATCTATTCTAGAAAGACATTAGGGTACTTTTATATGACCCTGGGAAACTTCAACTGCTAAACCTTCGATGAAATTAGAATCAACTCAACCATCGAGGATGATAATGATGGAACATTCCTCTTTCCCATTTAAGGGTCTCACATATAGAAAAACACTTCTAGATCTCCATCAACATTGATTAACACCACCATATACTAAAAGAAATCCATGATATTCTACACTAAATACAACCAAACCAAGCTGATTATCTCATAATATGGTTTTATTCATAAATATAATAAATATCCCCAAGATTTGTGCTACCCTAGTACTAGCTCATAGCATCTACATACTTCAAACAAGTCTGATTGACCTCCAACCGGCATAGTCAATGCCAAGGGAACTAGAAGACTCCCAACATCAAGTACCAAAGCATGGAAAAGGGTTTGTGATATGAAGTATTTCATCACTCTTAAATCAAACAAAGAATGCACCAAAGTAGAAAACAAGTGAAGAGTACCTAGAACGACAGCTGGCTTACCTGGTGCTGGCAACACTAAATCATGAAGCTGACCATGACCTACTCCATGGCCTCTCTGGCCCTACGGATGACCACCTCCATGGTCTTTATCTTCTCTCTAAGTACGAGGAGAATCCTGTGGTTTTCCTCTACCTTCCTTATCTTCTCTCAACTGATCCAAAGCTAGAGAAACCTACTACTTCTTCCTAGGCTGGAACTACCAAAATTGAGGAACCTAAAGTAGAAAAAATGGCATATGTTGACTACTCAGAAATGTTCAGCACTTATGTCGCTAATGAACTCGGCCTCCACAAGAAAAACATGTTTATGATACCTCTATTTCATGACCCACTCCCCAAAAAGTGCACCCCTGCTAGGCCGACAATGGGAGAATAGAGATAGTGACCCCCAAGTCATGCCTGCAGTAGGCCCCGGTTAGGCGACTAGCACCAAGGGTATAGTAAACACACATATGGGAGGTTTTACACTCTAAGATAATACATACTAAAGATATAGATAAGATAGGTACCAACCAAATCCAGCTTAGACTACAAAGTAAAATAAACCCAAGTGCACATATGTAATTTCATGCAAGAAATACTACAAGTGAAATGGAAAACTGTAAGTACCAAAAGAAAGTAAAACGGCAGTGACCATAAAGACCAAACTGCTCCAGCAAAACCCTAATATATTAGTCACTAGCCTGATATAAAACCTTCTCCAACTAACCTAAAAATTATTTTACATAATTTAGGTTGATTATAACAGTACACTCAGTAGGATCCTCCCTGGAGCCTCACATACACAAGTAAAGAATTCATGCTAAAGCACAGTGAAGAACAAGTGAAACTAACTCGTCACTTAAAAAGGTATAATAAGTTCTAAACCTCACCATGGATACTATCACCAATTATCTTATACAAGAGAATATTATATAATAAAGAATATCAATGGTACCCCACTACCATTTCCATACTAGGTTTCTACTTTTCCCCCAATATTGCATGTCCTAAGCATCTCTCTCAAAAAAGGTTATCCTGATGACACCTGGGTGAAGCACCACAACATGAAACTTTTGCAACACACCACCACATCCACATAACAAAAAGTAACTAGGTAGTTTCTAAGAGCCACCACATCTCGCATAACTTGTATCATGTGTTGGGTATTATACCTCAAGCCATTACAGCCCATACACCGAGTAAGGATCCTCAATCCATCACAGACTATACATGTTACACCTATAGTAGTCCATAGGAAACTATATTTAGAATATATATGTGTGAATAACCACAATACATTACATCCCTCTACACACATATATGGGTAAAACAAACTATCATGCATACCATCACAAGTAACAACCAAGAGAAGAGAGCAAGGCCAAAGGGGGTAGTTAGCCATCCATCCTCCCATCAATATATTGGGAAACATACCCTCCCCCAGGCTCAGAATCCCCTAGGTGTTAGTTTCCTAAAATGAAAAGGTATAATATGTTATAGAAAAACAAAAGGTAAATGATATAATATATCTCACAACCACAAAATAGGCATAACTTAGTATTAGGATCAACTGCAACTAATATCTCTTGGAATCTAAAATACCACTACTAAGACTATATATCCTATAAGTACACAACCATTTAAAGATCTACGTTAAGTAACTTTATCCATTTTTATCAATTTCACTTTACATTAATTAATTCCTTAAACATTAATTACCTATTGAAATTTCCCACATCACATTCCATTAACATTAATTTTACAAAAAACTCTCTTACCCTCCAGGCATAACCAAACCAAGTCCATGGCTTCTTAGAAGTATAATCATAACATTGCATCCCAGAAAGATCCAACCTCGTGAGTTCAACATCATTTATTCATTTACTTAACAACATAAATATTTTCCATATTTCTATATTTCTAGGTATTATAGGAAAATATCTTAACCTACCAATCACAAGGGGCTCAACACGGGTAGTAAATTAACTACCCATCGAGTCTATTCCACCTATAGTATGAGCATAGAACCATCCATACTCGATAAGCTAAACACAGAAGTAACATGTGTTATGTCACGTGTATTTGCCTCTTTTGTAAGGAGAGTAATAAAACCTTATACTTAAAGTAGTGGGGAAAGAAAAATAGATAAACAAACAACATATTCAACAAGAATACAACTTCCACATCAATGAGTAAGCCTAGATTTATCCCGTTCCATCATCTCTAATGTCCTCCCTGACACAACATGCATAAATTTATGTATCTCTCCAATCTAGGAATCAACTATTTTCACAACAATCCAGCCTCCCTACCCCACGTACCACAAAAGCCCTCCAGGCTCATCCATACTAGGCTCATATCGCATCTAGTCCTCCCTACCCCATATGAAACAAATCACATATCCAGAGCACATCACAAGAAGTAGGAATAAAAATAGATATAGGATATCAACCCCAAAGAAAGGCATTCAGCCTTTACACGCATAAATATCTCACATATTCAAAACCTAAGGCACGTGGCCGTTACAAGAAAGTGGGAAACTGAGGATATACAAAGACATTATCTTTATCACATAACTAGTAATTATTCCATATTGAATTTACTGATTCATTATTCATAGGTTCCAATTACAGGAAAACTAAGTAACAAGATATCACAAATTAATTAACCAATTAATTTAACATGAATTTAATTCCATTATCAATAAGAATCAACATGCTTCAGGTTCATTAACCCATTTTAATTAAACATGCATATCTGCATCAATTTCATTAACATTGAATTACAACAACAACAACCAGATTCATTAAACATGCCTCTTTAAAAAATTAGAAAATTATTTGTCAATTAATTTAAGCTTTATATTATTTACCAATTTCAATAAATAACATCATTCTAAATCAAAAAAATCATAGATATCACACTATCTATAAAATCTAGAAGCAAACTATTATCGCGGTATGAAGCAACAACATTGTTATGTGAACAATACCAGTTCATTAATCCGGTTCAAGTATTTATTTATTAAAATTATATTTTGATCCAAGGGAAAATACATGTTATCTCTACGATTATACATAAATTAATAGAAAAGAAACAAATCCCCTACCTCAAAAGGTAGTTGACATTTTTTGCATGAGAACGGAACAAAGTGACAGATCACTATCACCTCTCCCACAACAACTACATCCACCTGAGGATGTCATGGAACAACCGTACCAAGAAATCACCATGAAAAATCCATTAGTAACATGGATACCACACTTCATAACATGGAAAAGAGAAATGGGAGGAAAATGGTCAAAGAAACCACACAAAATGAGGTAGATCATAAATTATATCGAAGACGGGTTGCTATGGTTCGAAGGACGGAGATAGGGATCATTACTTGATGAAGGAATCACCAAAATGTTTATGTGAGGGTTGTTGGGTCACCTAGGTTTGAGAAAGATCCATTGCAGCCATAGGTTTTGACAAAAAAATGAGTGGCTGGAAAAACACTTAAAACATACAGTGTTATTACATGACGCGTAATTCCCTTTCATGTTCTGTAATGCATCGAGGTAGAGTTTCTCTGAAAAACACATCGCCTCTTTATTTTATTGTATTTTTCAAACCCAAAAGTATTTCTCATCATGAATCCCTATTTCATTCCATTTAAAAGTATACATGTCATGAAGATTTCTATGGAAACACATAAAACATGATTTCATGTCATGTAATACATTTTCACAATGTGTAATCCCAACCTTTCCAGCTTTTACTTGACACAAAATTCTCCAAAATTATTATGATCCACCTCTGAGCACTTCAATATTTGAAAACACACAATGGGTTGATCCACACGGGTATGGGGCCTTATAGTGTACGTGTGGGTTATCGCATTCATGAAATGATGTGACTCTCTTTTCAACACCAAACCACATGGATGGTATATATATATATATATATAAAGGTATTATATGGTAATTGTGATATTATTATCATTATGTAAATATAAAACATCACTTATTAACTTTCCATAATGATTGTTGAAAAATGGAAATGTTATTCATGTGAATGAATGACCTACCGTCTTCATGATTGTAATGTACATAATTTCTCAAAACCATACTTGATAATTGGTTTTGAAAGTATAATTTATTTAAAAATATGATAATTTTTCCATTATTATTATTTTGGATATGATAAAATTGTATAATATACACAAGAATCATAACTTTCATTATAAATAATGGATGATAAAATAAGGCAATTAACACCCAAACATTGAAAATAATGAAGTATTATGAACAAATTAGTGATGTGGTAGTAGAATATAATTATATATGACCTTATAGATATTAATATGGTTATTTTATAAGTTTATAACATTTAAAATCACTATAACTGAGATTAAATCATGTTCAATCAAAAGTGAGTGTGAGGTGAGAAATTTCATCACAATTTCATTTCATGGAGTAGTATTGTAGGGTTATGTGCCTAATTTATTTTATATGGTGTATATACTTCCACTAAAAAATTTTGTACCCTTATTTATTAATAATTCAAAGTAATTTAAGTTTCAATTTGAATTATTTCATCTAAGGGAACATGTAAATATGTTTTGCAGGTTGTGTGTGTGTTTTTAAGTGTGTGTTCCAATGATCTAATATTAACTTTAGTTTGTGAGGAAGGTAATTTAGTAAATAATCATAAAAAATAAATAGATATCATTTATTAAACCCTCCCCTCTAAGTGATTTCCCACTAATCATGGGGGTTATTTTTCAAGTGGAATCAGATCCTAGTTTCTTTCATCAATGATCTATTGTTTAGAGTCTGGAGAGAAATTTTTCCACTTTTTATAGATATTTATTTTTGGAATTTCTATTATAAATAAGGGATAACATGAATTTAGTGAACATCAGGTGAATTCCCACTTTCAATGAGAAAATTAATTATATATGGAAATATTGAATGATTCCTTATTCATTATCTATTCATTTGGACATATTAGAGGCTATAATAGATAGTTTTATATCTCATTATAATGTTTTTGATAAAAAAAATCAATTGATAGAATGTGAATGGAGTATTATGGTCATTCTCAAAATACTATTCTTCCATATCATTGAAAGAAAAGGTTTCTAAAGGAAAAAAGGGGATTAAGGCAGAAAAGGGAATATGGGATAAGTTAGAAAATATCTATGATTGAAATTCCAAGGAGAATAAAGAAAAATATAGGTTTATATATTATAGTTTGAATATATTAATATGTATAAATATAAAATTATGGATGAATTACTCACTAGTGAAAATTAAATTGAGAGAACTGTCAGGAATTTTGTTGAAAATATGGAGGATTTAATAGCTTTTGAGATGATGTTACACGTTTTATCATATAGTTTTCATGAATCATTATTATCACTTTAAGACCATGATCTGATTATACTTCAATTAGTTTATTTAAATATTATTATTATTGTATATTATATATATAAGGTAAGTCTCATTAAAAGGAGGATTAAGGATTAAAATGAGATTTATTTTAAAGCCTCAAAAATATTTTAAGTGTAATAAATATTAAAAATGGAATAATAGGATTATTATTATGTAAAAAATGTTGAAAATAATCTCAAAAACTCGTACCACTCTCCTCTATAAGTTTTAGAATATTTCTATAGAAAGCTAACACTAAATTTTTTTTGGTGTTGATATGTTGGATGTTTTATATTAAACTATCCAAATTCAAATGAAGAATAAGTTAATATAGATCAGGATGAGTGTAATAGGATATCCTATAGTAAGAAATTAGTAAAATATTATAAATCAATGTTTTCATTGAAAGGGATGGGTAAGAATTTATCTAAATACAAAAGAAGAAATTTATTATCAATGGTGTATAAAGATGAGACTGTGGATGATAATGGGGAAGTTGGTTCCTCTAATTTTGTTAACTAAAAACTACTAAATGATAAATTTAATGAGTAATAATTCACAAGTAATGAAATAAGTGGTGTTGGGAGTGAGAAATAAACAATAATTAAGTTTTTTAAACCAGAATGCAAGTAATGTCTTTCAATGGTCTCAAATTTAGGGAAGGTGATTAGAAATTAAAATAAATATACCCAATCTTCAAGAAAAAAATAGTTTTATCATGATGATAAAGAATAAAGGCTATAGAAAAATAGTTATTAATTTAAAATATCTCTTTCCGAAGAGAAGACTAAAAATTATGAGATTAAAAGGAATTTTAAAATAAAGATGAATAACTTTGGGACTGCCCAATTTAATTTTATCAATACTAAAAGGGAATTGGTTTTATAAATCCAATTTTCAGAATTCAATTAAAGAAGTTAGTAAAATATTAAAGAAGAAGTTTGTGATTTTTTTTGAATATTTATAGAATGATGAGGCTCAAGTTGAATAATAGAGATCACACTAAATGGATGAAAAAGATCATGGAATTGTTAGTATTAAGTTGGAGTTAAATCCATAGATGATGAAAGTCAAGTTTGTGTCAAAACAAGATGATTCAAAAAAATTATAAAATTTTGGGAACATGGACTTCAAGGTATAAACCATTACAAATGGTGATTTGAAAAATGGTTTAAATATGTTTATATCATAGAAACAAACTTGAGGCTAAAAAAATTGGTTTACAAAAAAGAATCAAACTTATGACTGAATGATGGCATAAAAGTATGTGTCAATATTTAGATATCAATATGTTTTAATAGGAAAATGTGCATTTTATGGATATTTTTGGCACTATATATTCTTTGAAAATATATAAAAATACATTTTTTTTAATTAAATATATTATTATAATCATAGAAGGTTTTATAGGAAAACTTTTTGGGGGAATAATCCCACTCAAAAATTAATATTTTTAAAGGATATTTAAAATTATAGAGAGAATATTGAGAATAAATTATAAAATTAGAAAAGTTTTTTGGAAGATATGTGTTATTTTGTTAATTTACTAAATATTGCCCCAATATCCCACCAAAAAAATTTATTATGAATTTCAATACTCAATAGTTATAGAAGGACGAGGGAAAAGTTAAGGGGAAAATATTTTATTGAAGTTTTAATTAAAGGATATAAAAGTGAATGTCATTAGAATTTGGATAGGGGATATTTTTAACACACGATAAGATAATTAAATCTTTTGGATGATTTTATAATTTTCAAGTAAGCCTTGGTGACAATTGGAAATGATGGATCACTTAAAATCGAAGGAGTTGGATCATCAGTTATTGAAAATGATAAGTTGAATTACAAGAATAATTTACATGTTGATGGGAGGAAACACTATTTTTTAAGTATATCCTAGCTATGTGATGTATGTAATGAAATGGATTTTTGGAAATATGGGTTCTTCATTAAGAGTTTAAAAAATGTATGTATTTTTTAAATATGATGTTGAAAAGGGGTTAAATTGTTTTAGGTTGGTGATGTTAAAAATTAATGCTACATATGATTTTAATAAAAAAAATTACACCACTAAAGGATTGGTTATCTCTACTGTTAGAAAATGAGAGATATTACCTATGGAGATAATGTATGTGATATAACTATTCTAAATAGTGAGTGAAACTGGTTATCCTCTATATGTCAAATGGGGAATATTATCAATTCACCACATAGGGAAATTGACATTCAAAAATATCATGAATTGGAGATTATCTATTTATAAATTTATAGTCTTACGAAGAAGAAATAAAAAATAGAGATAAATATTTCATTTCCATTCTTGATTAATTTACTCATATCACTTTTATTTTTATTATGAATAATAAGTTAGAGGTTCTAAAAATGTTCAATATTTTAAGAATTAATGTGGAAGACGGTAGGGTTTCCCCTTGAAAAATATCTAGATAGAAAATGGTGAATAATATACTAATGGAAAAAATTAAATTAAATCTTGAGAGTCATAGTATTTACTATATAATCATTACACCATATATACCATAAAAATGGTTTTTTGAATGAAAGAATAGAATTATGGTAGATTGGCTCTTACCATGTTGATCAAGCATGATACTTATTAGTATTTCTGGTGATAAGAAATCAGTTCAGTGTTTCACATTCAAACCCATTTTATATATAGACCAAATTCAGATATGTCACATAATTATATGTATTGTAAGAATTAAGAAAGTTTCAAATATTTAGTAGTGTTTGGTAGACCTTGTATTATCAAAGTTAATGGTAAAAATATTAGGAAGTTTCAATAGATATAAATTAATGGTATCTTACAAGGTTATCCTTGAAGTGGAATAGGATTCCATTGTTATAATAAAGATATGGTAGTATTGTTGACACTTTTCATGTAAAGGTTTTTTAACACTCAAAAAAAGAAAATAAACATCAGGAAGAATTTTCTATAAGTCAATATAAAGCTATTTTTATTGAGAAGGAGGGTGAAGATTATGAAAATAATGTGAGTTCAAAAGAAGTAAATAATGAATATGATAATTAAACCATTTCTAGTAATTAATTAAAAGCTTTCTCATCTTATCTACGGTTGATGAACTATAAGGATATCCAAATATCATTAGGAAACTAGGATAGAAGTTTCTTACAGGAATAAATTTGAGAATAGGAACACATACCTCACTAAATTTTCATAATGAAGAAATAAATTTGGAATAATAATTATATAATAAAGAATAATTTGATTCTATAAATGAATAATCAGATCAAATATAGAATAATCAAACTTGGGAGTTAGTACCCCATCCTAAAAAAATGTTATCGGAACAAAGTTCTTCTTTTAAAACAATTTGAATTAAAAAAAATTGAAGTTATAAGAAACTAAGAAAGACTTGTGTACAAAGGGTACTAATTGTATGAAGTAATTTTTTTATGAAACCTTCATATCATTTTCATGGATATAGAATATTTGGATATTTCTTATTATTAAAGCTCAAATGAATCACAAAGTTTTCCAAATGGATATCAAGTCTTTCTTCCCCAATGGAGAGTTGGAAGAGGAATTGTATATTGAGAAACCTAGTGATTTTTTTCTTGGTAAAGATAAAAGTTATTTTTACAAGTTAAATAAGGCTCTATATGATTTAAAATAATTACCATAATAATTGTATTAAGAGTTAGACTCTTGGTTCAAGCTGTTATAGTTGAAGAAGGGAAGAGTAGACAACAACCTCTATATTAAAGATGGTAAAGACGTGTCACTTATTATTATTTTCAACATTGATGATATCATTTTTATATAAATTAATAATTATTTTTTAAAGAGTTTCATTTTGAGGTGAATAATTCATATGATATGTCCATGCTTATTGAAATGAGATACTTCTTAGGCTAAAAAATTTTTCAAGAGAAAGATCATATCATTCTTTCTCCAAATAAATATGCTCAAGAACTTCAAAATAAGTTTGTAATGGAGGATTTGAAGTCACATTATATTAACCCTCTATTTTCATACCTTAAGATTACATAAATTTTTTGGAATACATAAAACATTAGACAAACAAATGCTCAAACACCATACTAGTCTTGGGCCATTGGAAAAAGGGAAACACAAACACTTATATATATATGAGCTACATCATCTCACGCTAGGTTCTTCTTAACTAGTATCCTTATTATACACATCAAACCTAATACATATCTATATAACACAGGGGAAGGAAACATTAAAATTGGTGAGCTCAAATTGTTAGAAAGGGTTAACAAGGGAGATATGTAATCATAATCATGAGAATAAGTGTATGATAACATGATCATGAAAAAATAAGATCATACCCTACATATCAAAAATCATAAAGATGAATCATGGAATAAATCTTGGTATTCCATAAGACATGAATCATAAGGAAATAAATAACATAATCCATGAAATCATAACATAGTAAAAAGATATATAATTTTGGAAAACACATAATCATATAATAATATTTCCATAACAACCAAGGCATCGCTACCAAGACCATCTTGGTAGTATGGGTTCACTCCCCATACCATCTTGAAATTCATAGTTCACCCCCGTGGCCATCTTAGTAGAATGATTTCACACCTCATACCATCTTGGTAGTCATGGTTCACTCATATGGTTATCTTACTAGTCATGGTTCATTCCCAAGATTATCTTTGTGTCACGAACCAACCTGGGTCAACCCTTAACTGATCACCCAAGTTGGTCCGTGACAAGGCCCGAGAGGCATTCCTGATCCTCCCAGGCTAGCAACAAGCACCAAGGTCATCAATAGAGTGAAAATGGGAACAATTTCTCCCAATAAAAATAAACAGAAGCAGTAGAATAATAATAAAGAATCCATAAAAATAAATAAACTGAACAGAACAACTAAGCAAGAAATAAAAGGAAAAACTAATCAGACCTGTTGACTACCAAACTCAACATGACCCCGCGGGTCACTCTCCGATCCCAAGACTCAACATTTCCCATGGTGATTGAGATCAAACTAAAACCTACATGTGGTATTAAAAATAAGAATAAAGTATAAGCATGGGTATTAAAACTCAATAGGTGTGCCCAAGTAATCTACTCCCAAATGAATTTTCTTTAAATAAGAGAATCATTAATTTCATGTTTGAACTAAAATATATAAAAGTATGTTTTTTAAACATTTTTTTATTTAAATAAAATAATGGTCCATTTAACTTTTCACCATTCGAAACGATATTTTCTCCCAAGAAGGAACCATATACATTTTAAAGGAGAATGAAATTTCGGTTATAAAGGAGAGCGTGAGTATAAAACATTTCTATAACCATTTTTCAATAACCATCTGAAAAAACTTTATCATTTTAGCTTTAATGCACACTATTCCAGAAGCAAGCTCAACAATCATACAACAAGGGCAATGGGAAATAACACACAAGAGTATCTATCCAACAATGTATCAAAACATTAGTGCCAGTATACATGGGTGAAATTTAGGATCTCATGAATAGTCTAGAAAGTACAATACATGTGACTCATCCCAATGTCATTCCCTACTCAATGATGTCATAACACCCTAATTCTTGACCATCGCCCTACCGGGCCTGGTCGAGGGGACCAATCCCATAGCAATAATAATAACAGAGTATCCCCTCTTATGGGCCACTCATCATGCATAATCTAAACTAGTCCAACAATCGTTCACCAAATATTCGATCACTATGCTAGGTTCCCTTTTTCAAAATAAAAAGGGAGGTTAAGTAAACAAATACTAACCAAGCAATCAAACACATGCGTTTTCATCTAGCACCACCAACATAACACAATAAAATTACCCCTGATTCACTCCAAGGGATTTTCTCCCTCTCGCCTTCTTCCATCAACACATGGGAGAAGTCCCATCCGAGGACCACCCATTCCCATAAACATAAAACAAGGAAATAGGTGTATCCCAAATAGGGTTTTCAAAGTAAATAATTTTACAAATTACCAAACAGGCCTCAAGCAATCACTTAGTACTAATTCATTTCCAAAAGAAGCAACACACACCATTACATTGAAAACCAAAAATTCACTTGAAAACCCATTTAAGAAACTCAATTCACCACTTTAAATCCAAAGCACGTTTTTAAGGTCCAAATGGGAATTTCATGAAACACTTAGTAAGCACATTTAATAAAACAACTTCATACAATTCAAATAAAATGGGTCATAGTTTATTTTACAACAAGAAATTATTCAAAAATTCTTAAATTTCTAACAGGCACTAAATAAAAGTGTGAAAAAAAAAAGAAATCAATAATTATTTAATTTAAAGGCTAATGCATAGGGAAACCTACCTCAAAAGGGAGTGGACCAAGAGGAACAATTCGTCACCCGACGCCTTTGATGAAGATCTCCCCACAACTATGCACATATATAATCCTACATATATATATATATCCCTTAATCCAATACACATATTACATATTCCATTAGGTAATATGTGCAAGGAGGATATATACATATATATATGTGTGTGTGTGTGTGTGTGTGTGTGTGTCTACGTACCTATGTATGTGTGTATAGCCCTTCGAGAAGACACCGAACAATTTAATTAACCTATAGGAAACCAACATATAAAATAATTTCATTTCCAAAACTAGTTTCCCATTATTTAAATAATTCACAACTCATACTAAAAGTGAAAAAAAGTACTAAATGCCAATACAAATTGATTCTTTCCATTTTACTCACACGAAAAACCCATTTAAAATGATTTTACCATCACTTAAACAATTAATAAATTCCCCTTTGAGAAACCCAAGAAAAACACACTCTTTCTCACCCAATTACCCGTAAATATGCTTTCTATAATTAAATAATCTAAAATTCATATGTAAAAATACACGAAAAGGCCTATATTCCAACACTACTCCATTCCCCAATAAAAACACATTTATAACAAATATTCACCCCAAGTTCTTTTGAAAATATAATTCGCACTTTTAAAATAAGGCATAAAATACTTTTCAAGAAACATTACAATATAATATGTACAAAAAATGGCCATTTGTTTTGAAAAACTCATTTATAACCCATAAAAATGTTAAAACCTTACCAAATAATACTACGCACTACCCAAATAAAATTTAGAACACATTAAAATTAACTAAAAAAATAAGAGGGTAAAAGAAATCAACCTCAAATTGAGGGGGTGAATTGGAATGGACCTAAGCACTTCTCCTACGGTGGCAGAAGTCAAAACCCACATGAGGAAGACCCAAGAGACCCACTACACACCCTAAAAATGGAATAAAATTCAAAATCCAATCAACCCATGACCTAGGGTTCATCCGAGACAAGAGGGGCCACAGGAAGAGGAAAAAATGCCTAAAAACACAGGGAGAGGGGATCTATGACCTTACCTAGGCGAGCCTAGCTAAAAACCCTAAGAAATCATATGGAAACCATGGAGAAGGGAGGATCTCCGGTATAGTAGAGCGCGTGTGGCCAAGAGTTTTTTTTTGGGGGGGGGGGGTTGCGTCGCACGACCAGAGGAAGGGAGAGGGCTAATGGGGGAAGAACGGTCAGTAGAAGGGATGGCACGCTAGAGAGATCCTATACAAAGGGGGTGTAGAGCATGGAAAGTTGGGAGGGGGTCAGCCATCTGAATAGAAGGTAAGGGAGGGGGTTGGCCACGAGGTAAGGGGGAAGGGTTAGATTAGGTTTTTTCATTTTACTTTTATCACAATTCAATTGATTTAATTAAAAATAATCAAAAATGAATAAAATTTAATGGAAAATCAAAACAAAATAAAATAACTGAAAAGTATCAGATTGGGGTGTGAAAATTCTCCCCACTATAACGCATTTTGTCCCCAGAAAGTCCCAAGAGATTTGGATGATCAAAAACAAAGCAATGAGGATTTACCACCAAGGAAAGACCTGAAAAATCAAAGACCAAGAACCAACACTCGCTTCCATTCAGATCCCGGTACTATGGATTCCCATAAAGAAACTATGATACCATCATCCAAATAAGCCACACAACCAAGGAAAACATCACATAATACAACAGTGCTTGAAAAAAAATGAAGATATTACAAACAAGAGACTGACTCTTTTTAAAACACAACCCAACAAGGAACACCCCAACCCCTAACACAAAAACCATCAAAGAAAACAGTCATGGCATGTTGAGGATCTCTGCGAGCATCCATTACACAACCCACTATCTAAGCCAACCAAATACTATGGTCGGGGTCAAGTGGAGAAAAAATAAGGAAATTATCAGCCAATAACACCTGGAAAATGGATTCATCATTATCTCATCACATGGGGGTCTCTCCACCATATTAGGACTCTAGAAAACATTGATTTCACATTCTGGAATAACTCTCAAATATTAATGAATTCCATAAAAACACAAATAAAGGAAACATGGGACGACAAACACCACCATTCTATATCAACAACATTAAAAATACTTCAAAGACACCCTCATTAAAACAATGTTCTAAAATACCTACAACATAATTCTTCATACATGAAATAAGACAACACCAAAGAATAAATTAATTACAACCAAAAGAGAATTTTCAATAATAGAAAAAATTCTAATTAAGCTTGCATATCTGCTACGTTCATCCAACTGAGTTAAAAGGTTCTTCATGGGAGTGGATCTGGCCCCATGTCACTTCTTGGAACCACTCTAGAAAAACCTTTGTAAATAACCTAAATAGAAAAGGGTATGATAGATCTTAGGTGATTCGCGTCATGAAAACATCCTATGCCCCAGCTTTCCACATTGAAAACACATCCAGTACTTTCTCTCAGATGAATCTGGTGAGGCGAAAAACAATGCCCTTTTTGGGCCTCTTCCCAACTGGAAAAATGTTGTTAAATCATCTTCAACTTGAACATCCCTCCTCATGACTAATTCATAATAATCAAGGAATAAAGGAACATCTGGGATATATTCTGATCGGAAACCCCTTTCAAAGAATAAAGCTTTCAAAAATTCATCATTGGTGAGCTATGGGAGATATGACACCAGCTCAGTAAAGCTCTTAGCATACTCCAACATCATTAAATCGCCCTTCTTGAGACCATACAACCTTGAACCCATCAGTGTCTTCATATCATCGGAAAAGTATTGTTGTATGAACAAGGATTTAAAGCATTCCCACAAGAAATTCATCTACGGTTCGGCCTGAAGAACAGATTTCCACCATTCCAGACTTAGGCCTTACAACATAAAGGTGAAAATCTCCAGCTTGATAGGTTCAAGAGATTCAAGACAAACAAATATCTTCTCAATATTTTGCATTCATTCCTCATCTTTCCCTAGTTCTGGCTGCCTAAGGAAATGAGGAGGGTTTGACTCTCGTAACCTCTAGACGAAGTCTTGATATTGACAACCACCATGCTCCATACTCGAAATGGACAACCAAACATAAAAATCATAGCTTTATCAACTAAAATACATGTAGTTAAATAACTACCCATAGGAGCTTCTCAAAATCCATTAGAACTCAGTAGGGAGAAAACCTAGATACGGGGAGTATGAAACCAAATCAAAACATATCATAAATCAAAATTTCACATCTCATTTTCAAATCAGCAACCCAAACTCAAAACATAATTTCAATCATACCTCCAACACACCAAATCCAAAGTCCAAAAAAGAAAAAAAAGAAAAAAGGAAACATCACACACTCACACCTTTTTAAACATTGAAATCCCCCTTTTTAAGAACATTTTCATAAAACATAACAAGACTTACAAACTAATCATCCGGTATTGGAATTCCATTTAGCCTCACATATATAAACTCTTGTGCTAGCTCAAGCACTCGCCCATACATACTAATAACCATACACTCACCACATACATTTATCTGTATAAATATATGTGAGTAATCACAGGAATACCAATAGTCGGATTAAAGAAACATTATCACTTTCAAAATCACTTTAAAAATACCTCATTCAATTTTAATACCACACATCATCGTCAAATAAAGACATTTTCAAATTCCACATTCATTTTCCAATTTCACATTTTTGAAAATCCTTTCGAAAACCTCTAAAAAAAATTTCAAAATAAATCCCATTTTCAAAACAACCCATTTCACTCTCAAAAAGATTCAATGTTTTAGTTTTGGTAATCTCATTTTTGGTAAACCAATCACCATTTTTTTAAACCAAACATCATTATAAAATCTAAACAAAAACACCCCAAAACCCTATCAGTCCAACCTAAAGTAAAAAAAAAGAAACTTACCACTTAATGGGTCAAAAATCCCAAAATCTCAAAAGTACCCAAAACAACTCACTAGGGAAAACTAGTGTCAATGGGTGACTTGGTTGTATGGTTGGTGGCCATATGCCAATCAAACCACCATCACAGAAAGTCTTTCAAGGCCATTTCCCCAGCTCCATGTGGCTTTCCAGGCCCTGAAAGCTCACTGACACAACCGCCCCAACTCTCATTTCATTTCCCCATATACCGAGAAACCCCCAAGAACCAAATAAACCATGAAAACCTAACTTCCCATGGTATCTCAAGGTTTGGCCCAGAAAGTGTTTGCCCGACACTCCCCCGAACCTACACCCTAAGTTCCGACTGTCTAACTCCATCTACCTGGACAACCCAAATAATAAAGGGCACTCTAAAAGATATGTCCTCTAAAGAACCTATGCTCTGATACCATTTTGTCACGAACCAACCAAGGTCGACCCTAAACCGGTCACCCGATTCAGCCCGCGACAAGGCCCGAGAGGCATTCTTGATCCTCCGGGGCTGGCGACAAGCTCCAAGGGAATCAACAGAGTGACGATTGGAACAATTTCACCCAATAAAAATAAACAAAAGCAGTGGAATAATAATAAATTAGACAAAAAAATAAAATAACTATACTAAACAACTAAGAAAGAACTGAGAAGAAAAACTAACTGAAGATGATGACAACTGAACTCCACGTGACCTCGCGGGTCTCTCTATGATCCCAAGACTCAACATCTCCCACAAAAATCTTGATCAAACTGAAACCTGCACCTAAGACTAAAAACAAGAATGAAGCATAGGAATAAGTAAAGAAACTCAGTTGGTGTGCCCAAGTAATCTACTCCCAAATGAATTTCCATTAACCAAGGGAATCACCATTTTCATGTTTTAACTACAATATATAAAAGTAAGTTTTCACACAATTTATTTTCTTTAAATAAAACCACCGTCTATTTCCCTTTTTACCATTTAAAACCATATTTTCTCCCAAGAAAGAACCATATACATTTTAAATGAGAGATGACATTTCGGTTATAAAGGAGAGAGTGAATATAAAACATTTCTAAAACCTTTTTCCATAACCATCTAAAAACACTTTATTATTTTAGCTATAATCCACACTATTCTAGAAGAAATCTCAACAATCATACAATACGGGAAATGGGAAATAACACACAAGAGTATCTAGCCAAAAATTCATCAAAACATTCATTCTAGTAGACATCGGTGAAACCTATGAGCTCTTGAATAATCTAGAACTTACTATATATGTGACTCATCCCGAAGGCATGACCTACTCAATGATTTTATAATGCCCTAATGCCCGACCATCACCCTACCTAGCCTAGTTGAGGGGTCCAATCCCATAGTAATAATAATAATAGAGTATCCCCTGCTATGGGCCACTCATCACTGCAAAATCCAAACTACTACAACAATCATTTACTAAAATTTCGCTCAGTATGCTAGGTTCCCATGTTCGGACTAAAAAGGGAGGGTGAGTAAACAAATACAAACCAAGTAATAAAACACATGCATTTTCATATAACACCACCAACGCATGTATAAGAAAATCACCCTCGAATCACTCCAAGGGATTTTATCCCTCTTGACTTCAACCATAAACACACGGGGGAAGTCCCATCCAAGGAACACCCATTCCCATAAACATCCAACAAGGAAAGAGGTGTATTCCAAAGAGGGTTTTCAAAGTAATTAATTTTGCAAAGTACTAAACGGGCCTTAAGAAATCACTTAACACTAAGTCATTTCCAAAATAATAGACACACACCATTACTTTAAAAACCAAAAATGTTATTGGAAACCCATTTAAGAAACTCAATTCACCACTTTAAATCCAAAACACATTTATAAGTACAAAATGGGAATTTCTTCAAACACTTAGTAATCACATTTAATAAAACCACTTCATGCAATTCAAATAGAAAGGTTCTTTGTTTATTTCATAATAAGAAATTATTCTAGAATCCCTAAATTTCTAAAAAGCATTAAATAAAAGTGTGAAAAACCAAAAATCAATAATTATTTAATTTAAAGGCTAATGCATAGGGAATCCTACCTCAAAAGGGAGCAGACCAAGACAAACAATTTGACACATGATACCTTTGACGAATATCTCCCTACAACTGTGTACACATAAACTCCTATATATATAACCCTTAATCCAATACACATATTCCCTATTCCATGAGGGAATATCTAAAAGGAGGATTTACATATATATATATATATATATATATATATATATATACATATGTACCTATGTATGTGTGTACACCCCTTTGAGAACACACCAAACAATTTAATTAACCTATAGGAAACCCACACATAAAATAAGTTCATTTCAAAAACTAGCTTCCCATTATTTAAATAATTGACAACTCATACTAAAAGTGCACAAAAAGTCCTATATGCCAATAAAAATCAATTATTTCAATTTTACTCACACTAGAAACCCATTTAAAATGACTTTACCATCACTTACACAATTAATAAATTCCCCTTTGACAAACACAAGAAAAAAACACTCTTTCTAAACCAATTCCCTGGAAATATTACAATAAAATATGCACAACACATGGCCATTTTTTTGAAAAAATTCATTTTTAACCCATAAACATGCTAAAACGTTACCAAATCACACTTCTCACAACCCAAATAAAATTTATAAAACATTCAAATTAACTAAACAAATAAGAGTGTAAAAGAAATCAACCTCAAATGGTGGAGGATGAACTGGAATAGACCAAAGAGCTTCACCTTTGGTGGTATAAGATGAAACCTGCACGAGGAAGACCTAAGAGACCCACAACACACCCTAAAAATGGAAGAAAATACCAAAACCCGATCAACTCATGACCTAGGGTTCGGCTGGGACAAGTGGGTCCACAAGAAGAGAGGAAAATACTGAAAAACAGAAGGAGAGGGGAGCTGAAACCTTACCTTGGTGAGCCAAGATTAAAAACCTAAGAAATTGGATGGAAACTGCAAAGAACGGAGGCTTTCCAATAGAGTGGAACATGCAAAGATGAGAGTTCTGGGGGGCGGGGTTGTGTCGCACGGTCATAGGAAGGAGGAGGGCCAATGGTGGAGGAATGGTCAGTGAAGGGGGTGGCATGCCGGAAAGATCCTGCACAAAGGGGGGTGGCATCGAGTGTGGAAAGGGGGGAGGAGGGTCGGCCATGTTAATAAGAGGGGAAGGGAGGGGGATTCTCGTGAGGTCAGGGGGAAGGTTAGAATAGGTTTTTTTAATTTCATTTTTATCATAATTCAATTTATTTAATTTAAGTAAAATAAAACTAGAAAATGAATAAAATTTAATTTAAATTCAAAAATAAATAAAATAACTGCAAAGTGTCGGGTTGGGGGTGAAAATTATCCCCACTATGAAACTTCATGCCCCTAGAAAGTCCCCAGAGATTTGGTTGATCAAAACTAAAGCAAGGATGATTTACCACCAAGGCAAGACCTAAAAACTCAAATACCAAGAACCAAAACTCGCTTCCTTTCAGATCTCAGAACTATGGATTCCCAAAACGAAACTATGAGACCATCCTCAAAAGAAGCCACACATCCAAGGAAGACATGACACAAGACCACAGATCTCGAACAAAGCACGAAGAGATTACAAAGAGGAGACCCAATATTTTATAAACACAACCCAATAAGGAACACCCCATCCCCTAATACAAAAACCATCGAAGAAACCATTTGTGGCATGTTTGGGATCTCTGCGAGCATCCATTACATAACCCACTATCCAAGCCAACCAACTACTTTGGTCGGGGTCTATCATAGAGAAAACAAGGAAATACTCATTCAAGAACACCTGTAAGATGGATTAATCATGATATCATCTCATGGGGTCCACCCCACCATATTAGGACTCCAGATCAATATTGATTTCACATGTTTTGATAACTCTCGAATCCTAATCAAAGCTAGAAAAAACCCAAAGAAACGAAACGTGGGAGATCAAACACCACCATTCTACATCGGAAACATTGAAAACACTACAAATACATCCTTATAAAAAAAAGTTCTCAAAGGACCTGTAACATCATTATTTACACCCAAAAGAAGACAACACCACTAATTACATTAATTAAAACAAAAATGGATTTTTCAAAAAAAGAAAAGATTCTGATTGATCTTGCGTCAGCACTACGTTCATCCAACAAAGCTAAAAGGTTATCCAAGGGAGTGGATCTATCCCCATGTCACTTCTTGGTTCCAACCAATAAAAACCTTTTCAAATGACATAAACAGACATAGGTACCACAGATATTAGGTGATTTTCAATATGAAAAATTAATATGCCCCAGATTCCCACACTGAAACTACGGCCAGTACTTCCTCTCGAATGAATCTAGTGAGGAAGAAAACATAGGCCTTTTTGTGCCTCTTCTCAACTGGGTAGACACTGCTAAATGAGCTTCGACTTGAACATCCCGCCTCACTACTTCTTCATAATAATCAAGGAATGAAGGCACATCTAGGAATAATTTTGATTGGAGACCCCTTTCAAACAATAGAGCTTTTAAAAATTCATCTTCGGTGAGGTTTGGGAGATACGGCACCAGATCGGTGAAGCTCTTAGCACACTCCAACACTGTTAAATCGCCATGCTCAAGACCATAAAACCTTGAACCCATCAGTGTCTTCACATCATTAGGAAATTACTATTGTACGAACAAGGATTTAAAGCATTCCCACAAGAAATTCTTCTATGGTTCGTCCTGAAAAACAGATTTCAACCATTCCTAACTTAGGCCTTCCAACTTGAAGGTGGCCAAATACAGATTGAGAGGTTTAAGAGATTAAATCTAAACAAATATCTCCTTGATATTTCTCATCCATTCCTCAAATTTCCCTGGTTTAAGCTTCCCAAATAAATGAGGAGGGTTCCACTCTCAGAACCTCTGGAAAAACTCTTTATATTGACAACAATTGGTCTCCATATCCAAAAAGGACAACAAGATGTCTAAAGAATGGCGTAATCAACAGAAAGACACATGGAAAAAGAACTACCCGCATCTACTTCTCAAAATCCCTTAGAACTCAGTGGGGACGAAACATGAAAATGGAGATCACAAAACCAAATCAAAACATATCATAAATAAAAATTCCACATCTCATTTTCAAATCAACCACCAAAACTAAAAACATGATTTCAATCACACCTCCAACACACCAAATCCAAATTCCAAAAGTGAAAACACTAAAAACAAAAAGTCAAAATCACATACTGACACCTTTTAAAACATTGAAATCTCTATTTTTAAATAAAAGTTTCTAAAAAAATAACAAACCTTACGAACCAATCACCCTCTATTGGTATTCTATTTAGCCTCACATATATACACTCTTGTTATATCTCAAGCATGCACCCATATATACCAATAACCATCCACTCACCACATACATGCCTCCTTATACATATATGTGAGAACTCATAGAAATACCAAGAGTCGTATCAAATAAGAATTATCACTTTTAAACACACTTTAAAAATACCTCAACCAATTTTAATACCACACATCATCATCAAAGAAAGACATTTTCAAATTCCACATTCATTTTAAAATTTCACTTTCTCAGAACCCTTCAAAAACCTCCAAAACATTTTCTAAACTCCCATTTTCCAAACAACCCATTTTACTCTCAAAAATATTCAATGTTTTGGTTTTGGAAATCTCATTTTTGGTAAACCAATCACCATTTTTTCAAACAATACATCATTTTAAAATCTAAAAAAACAACCCAAAACCATATCAGTCCAAACTAAAGTACAAAATGAAATCAACTTACCACTCAATGGGTCAAAAATCCCAAAAGGATCCAAAACAACTCACTATGGGAAACTAGTGTCGATGTGTGAATTGGTTGTATGGTTGGAAGCCATATGCCAATAAAACCACCATCATAGATAGTCTTTTCGGACCATGCCCCCAACTCCACATGGATTTCCAAGCCCTGAAAGATCACTGAGACAACCGGCCGAACACTCATTTCATTTCCCCATATACCAAGTAATGCACAAGAACCAAATGAACCAAGAAAACCTGACTTCCCTTGGTAACTCATGGTTTGTCCCATAGTGTTGGCCAGACACTCCCCCGAACCTACACCCCAAGCTCCAACAGTCCTACTCCATCTAACTTGACAACACAAATAATAAAGGGAACTCTAAAATCTAGGTCCTTAAAAGAACTTATGATCTAATACCATTTTTTCACGAACCAACCCAAGTCGACCCTGAACTAGTCACCCGGGTTGGCCTGCAAAAAGACCTGAGAGGCATTCTCAATCCTCCTGGGATAGAAACAAACACCAAAGGAATCAACAGAGTGATGATGGGAATAGTTTCACCCAATAAAAATAAACAGAAGAAATGGAATAATAATAAAGAAACCCAAAAAAATAAACTGAATAGAACAACTAAGCAAGAACTGGAAAGAAAAACTTATCAGACTTGATGACCACTAAACTCCACGAGACCCCATGGGTCACTATCTGATCCTAAGACTCAACATCACCCATGGTGATCGAAGAAAAACTGAAACCTGCACCTATGACTAAAAATAAGAATGAAGTATAGGCGTGAGTATTAAAACTCATTAGGCGTTCCAAAGTAATCTACTCTGAAATGCATTTATTTTAAACAAGAGAATCATCAATTTCTGGTTTGAACTAAAATATATAAATGTAAGTTTTTCACACATTTTTTTTCTTTAAATAAAATCATGGTCCACTTCCCTTTTTACCATTCAAAACCATATTTTCACCCAAGAAGGAACCATATACATTTTAAAGTAGAGATGACATTTCAGTTAAAAAGGAGAGAGTGAGTATAAAACATTTCTAAAACGTTTTTCCATAACCATATGAAAACACTTTATCATTTTATATATAATCCACATTATTCTAGAAGTAAGATCAACAATCATACAACAAGGGAAATGGGAAATAAAACACAAGAGTATCTATCCAACAACGCATCAAAACATTCATGCCAGTAGACATGGGTGAAACCTAAGAGCTCATGAATAGTCTAGAACGTACTATATAGGTGAATCATCCTGAATACATGTCCTACTCAAATATGTAATAACGTCATAATGCCCGACCATAGCCATACCTGTCCTGGTTGAGGGGCTCAATCCCATAGCATTAATAATTACAGAGTATCCTCTGCTATGGGCCACTAGTCAGTGCATAATCTAAACTAATGCAACAATCGTTTGCCAAAAAATTTCTCTCTATTCTAGGTTCCCATGTTCAGACTAAAATGGGAGGGTCAGATAACAAATACTAACCAATCAATAAAACACATACATTTTCATCTTACACCACCAACGCACACATATCAAAATCACCCCTGAATCACTCCAAGGGAATTTATCCTTCTTGAATTCAAACATCAACACAAGAGGGAAGTCTCATCCGAGGACCAACCATTTCCATTAACATCCAAAAAGGTAATAGGTGCACCCCAAATAGGGTTTTAAAAGTAATTAATTTTATGAAGTGCCAAACGGTCCTCAATCAATCACTTAACACTAAGTCATTTCCAAAAGAAGCAACACACTCCATAACTTTTAAAACCAATAAATTTCTTGGAAACCCATTTAATAAACTCAACTCACCACTTTGAATCTGAATCACATTTATAAGGTCCAAATGGACATTTCATCAAACACATAGTAAGCACATTTAATAAAAAAACTTCACGCAATTCAAATATAAAGGGTCTTAGTTTATTCCACAACACGAAATTATTCTAAAATCCCTAAATTTCTAACAAACATTAAATAAAATTTCAAAAAACAAGAAATCAATAATTATTTAATTTAAAGTCTAATTAATAGGGAAACATACCTCAAAAGGGAGCATACTAAGATGAACAATTCGGAACAGGATGCCTTTGACGAAGATCATCCCACAACTATGCCCACATACACTCTTATATATATATACCCCTTAATCCAATACACATATTCCCCGTGCAATAAGGGAATATGTGCAAGGAATATTTATATATATGTGTGTGTGCATACCTATGTATGTGTTTACAACCCTTTGATAAGACACCTAACTGTTTAATTAACCTATAGAAAACCCACACATAAAATAAGTTCATTTCCAAAACTAGCTTCCATTTATTTAAATAATTCACAACTCATACTAAAAGTGCACAAAATGCATACATGCCAATAAAAATCGATTATTTCTATTTTACTCACAACAAAAACCCATTTCAAATGATTTTACCATCACTTACACAATTTATAAATTCCCCTTTGACAAACACAAGAAAGACACACTCTTTCTCAACCAATTCCCCAGAAATCCCCTTTTTATAATTAAACAAACAAAAAATCATATGTAAAAATAAAAAAAAGTCCTATATTCCAACACTAATTCATTCCTCAATAAAATATCATTTCGGAAAAATATTCACCTCAAGTGACTTTGAAAATATAATCCCCACTTTGCAAATAAGGCATAAAATACTTTTCAAGAAACATTACAATACAATATACAAAACACATGGCCATTTATTTTTGAAAAACTCATTTATAACCCATAAACATGTCAAAACATTACCAAATCATACTTCTCACTACCCAAATAAAATTTAGAACACATTAAAGTTAACAAAAAAAATAAAAGGGTAAACAAAATTAACCTCAAATAGTGGCGGATGAACCAAAATGGATTGAAGTGCTTCTCCTTTGGCTGTAGAAGCTAAAACCTGCATGAGTAAGACCTAGGAGACCCACTACGCACCCTAAAAATGGAAGAAAATACCAAAGCCTGATCCACTCATGACATAGGGTTCGAGCGAGACAAGAGGTTCCACGGGAAGAGGTAAAAACGCTTGAAAACATAAAGAGAGGGGAGTTGCGACCTTACCTAGGAAATCTGAGCCAAAAACCCTAAGAAATCAGACAGAAACTGTGGAGAAGGGAGGCTCGCCGGTAGGGTGGGGCACGCACCGATGAGATTTCTAGGGTGGGGGTTGTGTCGCATGACCAAAGGAATTATGAGGGCCAATAGGGGAGGAATGGCCAGCGGAGGGGATGGTGTGTTGGAGAGATCTTGCACAAAGGGGGGGTGACATCAAACATCGAAAGGGGAGAGGGGGTTCGGCTACATGAATAGGATGGGAAGGGAGGGGGTTTTCAACAAGGTAAGTGGGAAGGGTTAGATTAGGTTATTTCATTTTATTTTTATCATAATTCAATTGATTTAATATTAAAAAAACTCAAAAATGAATAAAATTTAATGGAAACTCAAAAATAAATAAAATAATCATTAAATGTTGGGTCAGGGTGGACACTTAGTCTATCTCATGAGATATAAATCTTTACCCAATGCATTGGAGGTAGACATAGGTCTCACCCATATCATAATGAAATAATACATACATATACCATAATATCATAAATAATCATATCATAACCTATAGAAAAAAGATAAAAGTTTAATAATCATTTAATAAAAATCATAACCCATGAAAAAAAATAGGATTCAAAGGCATATAACTCTTGAAAGAGAAACAAGTTTCATAAATATCATGCCATTAAAACATAATCCATTAAAAGAAATAATATGAATGTAAAATTTGAAAAATATTTCCCCAAAAGGCATGAGTAACACCAAAGGATGACATCTTACATGGAAAATAATTTTTAAAAGTCTTTTAAAAACATTTCTTGTGGAAAATATAATTTCTTCATTGATATAATTATTTTTAAAACATAAAACATTTTTAAAAACATTTTTATTTGAAAATGGATATGAAAACTTATAAAGAAATATTTGAAAACCATAAAAAATATTAAATTCATTATTTCCTTGAAAATTATCTTCAAGGATCATTTTTAAAAGAATTAAAATATTTTTGAAAAAATGGTTTTTGAATAAAACTAATTTCTGAACGAAGAGAGAAATACAATCATATTTTCATAAAAAACATTTTCTTAAATATTTTAAGTACCAAAAAGTGAGAAATGGAACTAAAAAATGAATATATCATGAATAACCAGAGGATAATAAAATTCATTAATGTTATTGAGATATTTATCATAATATTTCATCAAAGGAATCACAAACATAAACAATATCGAAAGAACGGTGATATTGTTTCAATAAACTCTTACAAATTTGTAACTTGGGATCATACTCTCCATGTAATAAAAGGAAATTAAATAAAGCTTAAAATATCATTAGAATAATTATATTCATTGTATAACATGTAAAATAGCAGTATATACACCTCAAAAAATAAAATAAGTCCATAATAAAACATGTGTCTCAAAGAAGACAAATCGAGAAAAAAATTGTCTTACTGATTTGATAGTTTTGGAAAAATTAACCCCGTGAAATTAAGATCATATAATGGATAAATAAATAACCATAAATTTAATTATAAGGATCATTTAATACATCCACAAGCAGTATAGAGACCATAAAAAAATAATGGGTGGTTAATAAAGCATGTATCGCATGGAAATAAAAAGTGAGATGAAATCATTTTACCTTGTGTCTTGACTCTCATTATACTCATTAAAAACTCATGTATAATAAATATAATTTTATTATAAATCTTTTAAAAACCATATTCTTATATCTAATACTATATATGTTATTATTATGACCTTATATTACCCACTTGTTAATAATTCTATGTTAAGGTTTCACTTCAGGTAATATTCACTTTGTTCTTTGCATGTGTCTTAATTTGTTATATATTTGGTCCTTATATATATATCATGATTTACATAATGTACACAATGATATAAATATAATTTCTATTTATTATATATTTGTTATAATAATCTATAGAATATAGATGTATGAAATTAAATATTCCTCTCATGGAGATAGTAAATTGTATGTATGCATGAACGTTATTTCCGTTTGTATTGCCGTATTGAAAGAATGAAGGAAAATGACATATGTGTTTATATATGTGTGTGTGTATATATATATCATTATTAAAATAAACTTATTATATCATATATATCATATAATTTCACTAAACTAATCCTAAATACATTCCATGTAGTGTGTGAATGAATCACGTCGCTTTGAGGGGGTGGTAGTCCACACTTCATCAAATGAAATTATCGTATTTACACCAAATGTAAAGTACAAAAATATGAGTTGTAAAAAAAAATCTTAAAGATATAATAAATATAATATATAACATATATAAATAGAGTTCCCATCATAATTTCCACCATGATAGGTGGTAAGGAAAAATAAACAATAGCCATTTTGTGAGGCAGTAATTCATTGTACACATAAATAGTATGTTTGTTACCCATTATATGGAGGTGTGAGTATGTGTAGGTAAAAACATTAGCATAAAATATCCTAGTATATTTAATATAATGGTGTTTTTATACAATAATTGAATAAATATAGTGGAGGGGTGAATAAAGAAAATAAAAGAAAGGTCCTTGAGAGAAGTCATTACCTCTTAATCAGGTAAATCCTTTTAGTTTGTGTCAAAAGGCTTCCTTGGATTAATTTCTGATGAATGGTAGGATTATAGTGGTAAGGTTTAGATTTGGGGAATTTTATTGGATATATATTTTCCAAACATAATCGATTTGAGATGTGTGAGGAAGTGGTAGAAGAGGAGGCCTTTTATAGTGGAGTAGTGGCACTCTTACAATATTTTGGAAAAGGGATACCCCACCCATATTTTTTTTTGAAAGTGGATAAATAATGGTAAATGGTTAATAAAAGGCATTATATTATAGAAATATTTCCATTACAAGTCTTTTGGACAACTTTTAGGTAGTTTTTGGTCTTAAATTTATGGTTTAGTACTTTGTTAACCTATTTTTTTCTTAATCGTTGTAATTAATTTTAATCACTTTCACTAATATTTTGGTAAACAAAACTAAGTTAAACTTATTAGAAATTATAAATTTTTATGATTCAAAATATTGAATCCAATTTTCCAAATTCTAATCACATAAGTGGCAGAAATTAATTTAAAAATAATCCCACTGACGGGACGACACTGCGGGTTTTTAAAGTAAAAATGTTCAAAAGTTGGCTAAGTTTTTATACACAATTTCAAAGTGAAATTTATTAAAATGGCCTAAATTGGATTAATAGATAAAACTATTATCTAATTAAATGTTTAAAACAAAATAGAAAATAATTTAACCTATTAAATAAATTTAATAAAAAGGCAGTTTTGAATTAAAATCCGATATTTTTCACTATTCATCCAAAAATGAAGTTTCTTAGAAAAATCCAAAAAAAAAATCCCTAATATAATTTATAAATTCTAAACTAAAATATGAAGGTTATTTAATAAAATTAACTTTATAAATGTGTATAAAATTAATTTTATTATTTTTCACAAAAGGACATTAAATTTAGTTCATTTGAGAAAATAGTATTTTTATCCATATAAGGACTTTACCAAAAAGTATATATTTAATTATAAAAAAAATTTATTTATATAATAACATTATAAACCATATTTTAAAATTAATTATTAATATTCATATTACTAAGTGGAACTTCTAGGTGATAATTATCTCATTTAAATAATTATAATAATAAAATAATGTTTCATAGAAACATCAGTCTTGCGTGTAACGTACGCCGAGTGGGTGTTGCATGTAAAATACCCCTAGTCTATTTTTTTTGTAAATTATGCCTATTTGGTGCCATGTGAAATCACTTTTTGACTTATTTCATTGAAATACATAAATGAAAAGTAAAGTAATTTTATTCAGGATGAATACAATAATCAGAGTAATACAAGTGTGGGGGATTCTACCATAAAGCGTATAGAATATAATAATAAAAAATGTAATAGAATAATTGTAATTGAGATAATTACAATTGAAAGTGTAATGAATTAAGGAAACAATAAAAATTCCTTTCTAATACAAACAGCAGCAGGAATGTAAAAGTATTACAATTCTTTTGACCCAAAGAGAAGGGTTATCCTTTCACCTCGGATAAGAGGTCTGTCTTACCACCACCTTGGTAAGCCCTCGATGCGATGATCGGAACGTCTGTCTGCCTATCCCCGGAAGCCCTCGATACGATGATCAGTTCGTCTATCTGCTTATCCCCGACAGCCCTCGATATTATGATCGGTTTGTTTGTCTGCCTATCCCCAGTAGCCCTCGATTTTGTAGGTAATCGGCACCTCTGTCTTTCAATCACTTGAAAGCCCTCGATACGAAAATCGGTCGCACAAAGCACAAAGCATGAGAGAAGTCACAAAATCTCTCTCTAGAACTTGATAGAAGCAAAGTATCATAGTTATCCTTTCTTAGATTTAAATGACCTCCTATTTATAGGCCCCAGGTTCCAATGGTCACATTTTCTCCAACAGTCATATTTCTCTGAAAAACTCGGAGGGACTTGGACACCTGGCATTATAACGGTCATATTGAAACATAAAGCACGACATCGTTTTGATTAGTTTGTAACTAACTCAACGGAATAATTTTGGTTAAAACAAAAGATATATAAACATGATAATCATGAGTACGATTGATCTAAAACAAGTCTTTTGATAAAATAATAAAAGCATTCATGTGATAAAAGTATGAGTACTATAAGTATTACTGAATGTAATGTATTGATAAGATACAAAGTAAGATACACAAAAGTGGGTATGATTAATAGATTCAGTATGATGCAATTGACAAAGTCAGTATGATACGATTGAAAGAGTCAGTACGATACGATTTACAAAGTCAGTATGATACGATTGACTGAGTCAGTACGATAAGATTGACAAAGTCAGTACGGTATGATTGACAGAGTCAGTACAGTATGATTGACAGAGTCAGTACGGTACGATTAACAGAGTCAGTACGGTACGATTGAAAGAGTCAGTACGCTATGATTGACAGAGTCAGTATGATACGATTGACAGAGTCAGTAGGATACGATTGATAGAGTTAGTACAATACGATTGACAGAGTCAGTACGATACGATTGACAGAGTCAGTACGATACGATTGATAGAGTCAGTACCATACGATTGACAGAGTCAGTACGATAAACATGGAGAGTATGATAAACATGGTCATTATGATAAACATGAATGAATACATTTGTGATTTCCAAAACAAGACATAAAAGTCAAACTAGAACTTTTGACTCAATACAAGAATCTCAAAAGGACTTATATACCTAGGGTATAGTTTCCCGTTCTTTCTAAACCTCATAACTTTCCTCCATAGTGAGATTCATAGAAAAAAAATTTATCCAACATAAAATTCTAGATCATGATATTGGTTATTATCATAACTTTTCTTCCAACTTTGAGATTCCTTTATATGATGATGAATGGTTCCAACTATCTCGACCATTTCTTCAGTGATATCTGGTCTCAATATCTTTCTTTCTCCAACCTCATCCCAGCACGTTGGAGCTCTACATTTATTCCCATAGAGGGATTCACAAGGTTCCATATGAATTATAGAGTGAAATATATTGTTTTAAGAAAACTAAAGTTAAGTAAGGTGTTGATCCCAACCAACTTTGAAATCCAGAGAAAAAAATATGAACATATCATATAGGGTTTGAATTGTTCTTTTATATTTACCATCTATATGGCGATGATAAATAGTGTAGAAACTCGATTCTTTATCAAGTGCTTTCTGAATTCTTTGTAATAACTTTGAGGTGAACCTCATATCCTAATATGAATCAATGGAATGTGGTACTCCATGTAGTAAAACAACTTCATTAATGTATATTCTGTACATCTAATCTGGATAAAAGTTTTCTCTTATAGTGATTAAGTGTACTGACTTAGTAAGGTGATCGAATTCCACCCATATAACATTAAACCGTTTAGATTTTTTGGGTAGTATAATGATAAAATACATAGGGATGTTATCCCATTTCCATTATAGTATGGGTAATGGATGCAATATCCCCTTTGACTATTTTATTTCAGCCTTAACTTGTTAGTATACCAAGAACCAAGATACAAACTCTATGATATCCCTGTTTATTCCATCCCACTAGAATTATTATTTTAAGTCCCTATACATCTTCCTACTTCCATTATTAATAGATAATGAATAACTATGAGCTTCCACTAATAGATCCTTCTTCAAATCTAGTATGGAATGAATACATATATGTTTCTTTAACCTTATCATTCCATCCTGGTCAAGGTTAAACTCAATTTCATTTATAGATTTCTTTTTCAACTCTACGTCATTTTTTTGTCTCCTTAATCTTTGCTTCGATAAAGGGTTGAACATTCTTTTGAGAAATATAAGATTTTTACCCTTACTTCAGGATTTCAAGATCCATCCTTTAAAATCCAAAAATATTGGATCTTTTGTGATCCTTATCATTGATAAGCTATCATGATCCTTCTGAATAAAATCATCAGCCACCATGTTCTCTTTATTAGGGTGGTAATGTATTGAGAAGCCATAATCCATTATCAACTCTAACCACATTCTCTAGTTCGTGTTCAATTCCTTATATGTGAATATATATTTCATACATTATGATCAGTATATATATCACTCTTTCTCTATAAAGATAATACCTCCATATCTTTAATGTAAAAATTACCACTGCTAACTCCAAATCATGAGTTGGGTAATTTTTCTCATGAATCTTCAACTGACATGAGGCATAAGAAATAACCATTTTATTCTATATAAGAACACATCCAAAACCCACCTGGGATGCATCTCTATAGATTACCAACCTTTCTTCACTACAGGTAATGTAAGCAATGGTGCACTGACTAACCTTCTCTTTAGTTCCTTGAAATTTTCTTCACATTCATCTATCTAGAGTAACTTGATACCCTTCTAAGTTAACTTGATCTAAGTATTAGATAGTTGCAAGAAATTCTCCAAAACCCATTGAAAATATTCATCTAAACAAAGAAAGCTACGGATCTCAATCACCGTGGTTGGTCTAGTCTAGTATTCAATATCCTTAATCATTGATGGATCTACTACTATACCATATCTCTTAAATTATGTGACCCAAAATGAAACATTTTGCATCAAAAATTCACACTTTGTAAATTTTTCATATCTTTTATCCTTCCTTAGGGTATTTAGTACAATATTCAAGTGATCTTCAAGCACTTCCTTTCTATTTTAATAGATAATAATATCATCTATAAAGACTACCATAAACTGGTCGAGGTAATCTCTAAAAACTCTATTCATCAAATTCATAAATATAGTAGGGGAATTAGTAAGACTGAAATGTATCACTATATATTCATAGTGTCATTACCTTGTATGGAATTTCATCTTAGGTATATCCTCATTCTTGATCCTCAATTGATGATATCCAGAATGAAGGTCAATCTTGGAAAAGTATTGAGAACCACGCATTTGATCAAACAATTCATCAATACGGGGAAGATGATACTTATTCTTGATTGTGATCTTGTTAAAATCTTGATAATCAATACATAGTCACATTGATCTATCTTTCATTTTCACAAAAATAAATGGTGCACCCCAAGGTGACACACTTAGTCTAATGAATCCCTTATAAATATTTTCTTGGAGTTTCTTCTTCGATTCCTGTAACTCAATCAGGGTCATTCTATAAGGAATCTTTATAATTGGTGTGGAACTAGGTATTAGTTCTATTGGGAAATCAACTTCACATTTGGTGGAAGGCTATGAAACTCTTTTGGAAATACATCCATAAAATCTTGAAAAATAGGTATATCATGGATGTTGATTTTCTCTCCAACAATTTGAGATAAACAACCCTTATGAATTGGAATTAAGACCAATACACTAGATGTAATCTCTATAGGAAATTTATACTTATCATCACAGGGATGGATGATCATAGGATAGATTAAAATATCAAACATAACATCCCTTCCTTGAAAATTGATGTGGGATTTATGCTAAGAAATCCAATCCATGACTAAGATAACGTCAAATTCAACCAAGAGAAGAATTAAAAGATTTGCAGGAAGCACATTCCCACAAAATTCAGCTAGAGAGGAATCAAAGACTTGGGATGAAATCATTGTACCATAGAGATTTGCACTGCTAATTCCACGTCTAATTGTTTTGGTGGAGTCTTAATATCTTTATCAAGTTCTTTATATATGAAATAGTGGGTATTTTCATAATCAAATAAGAAATTAGTAGTTCAAGAGTGGATAGTAAGTGTACATTTCATCACATTGTTATCACACCCCTAATCCAAAATAGCTATTGCATGATATTTCCCCTATTCCCTCGGCTTAAGAGGTTATTGACATTGATCATCATCACCAGGCCTTTAGTTTGGGCAGTGGTTAGCATAATTCCCACTCTCCTTACACTTGTATCACTGAATCTTGGGAGGTACATTATGTGTTGTTTCTTCTCCATTCACATCATTTTCCAACTCCTTACCATCACATCAAAAATTAAATGCATGATGGCCTTCCCTTCCACACTTAAAAAATTTATTATACCCCTTATGGAAATTTCCGCTATGCTTCTTCCCACACTTAGAGCATAAATGAAAGATCATATTTTTCTCTTCATGGTTTTTAGATTTTACTTTAAACTATATCTTCATTTTTTTGTCAAACCCATGGGATTGATATGTGACTCTAACATCCATTTAAACCTTGGTTGCATAACACACAATCTATTTGTATCTTCGAAAGTATCTTGTGTTCAGTTCCCTTTTGAGACTTGTCTTTAAGCCACTAAAGAACCTATCAACTTTATGTTTGGGTTGGATGATAATTCCAAAATAGTACCTCACAAGTCTCATGAAATTACCCTTTTAGGTACCAATATATTCATCATACCTTTGCTTCAACTCAAGTAACTCTTTCTCCATCTTGGTAAAAATAATCCGAGGAAATTACTAATTGAAAAATAAGTTCATGAAATCATCCCAATCCAAGGATTCGATATCATATTACTGCCCCATATTATTGATTAGATTCCACCATGGGTATGCTTCACCTTCAAAATGATAAACAATAATAATGACTTTTTCCTGCTCCAAACACTACAGAATGGAGAATATATTTTTATCAGTACTGATCCATCGTTCAGTAATAAGTGGTTCAAAAGACCCTCTGAAAGAATGAGAATATTTCCTCATTAATAACACAAAAGAATGGTGTTCTCTCTATTTCTAATTTATAATTCCCCCATGATTCATATCTTGAGAAATTTGTGTGAGCATAGCAATGAGGCTTTTCATTACATCTCCCATAGTATTCATTTAACTAGGAGTATAATCATTACATTTTCCATCATAATCACCATTAACATGGTTCCTTTGGGTTCCAACCATTGAATAAAACCAAAAGCCTAGAGTAAGAAACAATTATCATATTGAGGAACCAAATTATCATGAAAATTCTCTTATAGGATGTATAAATTATAAATCCTTCCTTAATCTATGATGCCTTAGGTTTATCTTATGTTATTCATAGCCATCTTCATTTTAAATATTTCATGATGGTTCATGAAGAGTTAAGCATGATTATGAAATTTATCCCTTTGACGTTCCACAAATAGATCCTAAATAGGAATAAGAGCAGTTACTTATCCCCAATCTTTGAAATAACACACTACTATCTCAACAATATTCTGGTGTAATGAAGGATTAACTCATTGTGGTTCACTAGAAGCTTGCTCATTTGGACAATTTGAATGTATTCTTGGAATAATGATGATACAAAAAATCAATAGAAAACACTAAAACCTCATAAAGGATACATGGATCAACAACCCTATGAATATTTATGCAGATATAAAAGAACTCAGGTCAATTGGGAAAAGATTATAATTAGATCAAACATTCATGAAGGACACTTTTCTAAAATATACATGGTAACTTAAGGAACAATATGATGAGATCTGGCCCTGCACTCACTCATAACTACCACTTCTATCCCAAAAATTATACCTCCTATCTATTGGGACAACCCAACATTATACTGACTTCAAGGAAAGATGCACAACATGTAGCTTTGATACTAAGTTTTTAGGAACCATCCTAGATGCCTTTGGTAAATAGATAAATGAGATGAACCTATCATGGCCCAATGGGAATTCCTGATCCATGAAGGTTGGTGACTATCACATGGCATCATAAAATAATTAAGTGGGAATTGTATTTCCATAATAAAACAGAAGATAAAAGATATAGGTTGGTATGTCCACACTCCTCATGGGGAAAGTACCAGAATTAAACAGGTAAAACATATACAAAATAGTAAATCATCAATGACACAACATCTATTGAAATAAAATCTCAAACTTACCATGTAATAGGTGGATCACATCTCCATCGTTCACCTCCATCACTATGGGTCCCAAGGATCAGGAACATCCACCACATCCAATTGGGGCTTTTCCTTTACTTGGACCTGTAAAAAGATAGTTTAGAAACACATGAGAGAAAAGGTAGGGTGTGAGGATAATTTCCCAGTAGGATACCACTAAATATTACATAATATATTCCATAATTATAAATTAGTTATACTTTCAATTTAATTAAAATAAGGTATTGCACGGAATTTACATATTTTCAAAAAAAAATAGGACTTCAACTAAAAAACATGGAAGATATATCAAAACGGTTTTTAATAAAAAAATTATATAAAATAATTTATATAAATAAATTATCATAAATAAAATACTTAGACAATCAATTAAATGTTTAATCAAGTCAAATGAAACAAATCAACATGCTAATAACCTATACAGTATTTTAGTTTCTATAAATATGACCCTCGCACTTATCAATCATCATCATGGCTCAAGATATGTGCACACACTCCCTACTTCTCAAGCCATCAAGATAATCAACCAACACCCCATTTTGGGACCCATCCTGAGAAAACATATCAAACTTGATTTAGTTAGTATTGTCATCATCAATCCATTTCTAGGGATTCATATTCTTAGAGTGCTTGTCCTAATCACCAAATAACTATGCAATCTTACATGTTCTCCAAACAATTAATCAATAAATCATAAGAAAATCAATCATTTAAAATCATGTAATCATTTATAGTTTAAGTACCCAGATTTAGTATTAAATATACCTTTTCATTGCAAAAAAATAATAGGTTTTTATCAAATTCATGCCCTTTCAAATCATCTGTCAATTTAATAAAATTTTCTCAAGAATCCACCATTAGTAATTTCATCAAATCACTTTTTAAATCAAGCCATAACTATTATAAATTTCTAACCAATAATTTTAATTTCATTAAAACTATGGTTTTCAATAATTTACAAGCCCTTTACAAATCACACATTAAATAATATCAAATCCAATTTTTAAAATAATTTTAAAAAAAATAATTTCAAATCAACCATGAAAATCATTGTTTTAATCATAGGGTAAATCCTTATGGAACAACCAATATATAATAGTGATAGAAAATCAATACCACACCTACAACGGGAACCGATAATGAAGAACAAAGGTGTAGCATATCATGAAATTAAACCTAGTATCAGGATCTATCAAAATGTGGATTACATCCATAAATAACATGATGATATATTGATTTATAAGAAGTATAGAAAATCATATCAAAAGAAACTAAAATAGGGGAGAACTAATTACCCGATGGAGATCGAAATCAATCACCAGAGGTTCAATCCAAAAAAGAAGAGGTTGGAGGAGTCAGTTTCACCTCTTGAGGTTCTTCAAGGACCATGAAATTGGATTAGGGTTGAGATAGGGTGGTTGGGGGGGTTAAATTGGGGGGTCTCAAGATTTTAAAGAAAATATAAATATTTAATTCCCCTGTGCACAGTTTTCTAGGTAGGGCCACATGGCTAGTAGTAAACATTCTCCCAAACTATGTCCCCATATAGGACTTCGAGATGGGGTGTACAGTTTGGAAACATGGTTAAAATAATCATATGCCTATCATAAAAACCCCCACTCTCCATGGGTGCACTGTTTGGAGGGTTGGACTCATGGTTTGGGAAAACTATGCACCCAACATGAACCACCCTACAAACCCTATCTATAGGGTGAACTCTTTGCTAGGACAAACTTCACGGGTATCCCTAACTATGAGGCAACCTTGAACAACCCCATGGAATTCCGAAAACTTTCAAATTTTCACTCAAAACACCCGAGGAAAGTCTCAACCATAAGGGGGGATAAAAACAAGGTTCAAGAAGTACATGAAATAAGGTAAAAAGATGTTACATGTGTGGTAAGTTCTCACTATGAATCCCAAATAGTGTGGCCTATTTTTATAGGGTCAATGTTTTTTAAAACCATGTGAGGGGTCTTTAAAGACATGTGACTTGGTGTAGGTGAACATAGGGAATATGAAAAATTGTATCACGGTTTGTCTAACCATGTGCTGCAACTATATGGGGTAGGGGTGCTTGGCTAGTGAAGCCTACAGGGTTGGTGCACAATTAGTAAACTGTGTGAGGAAACTTTTCAGCATGTGCGTTCTTGGGTAGTGGTTCTATACAATTTTCTAAATATTATATCTAATCCATATTCCCATTTAAAGGGTATAGAATTTAATGTTTTACCCTCTCTTCTTTTAACCCTTAACACCCAATTATCTTCCATCATCCTATGCACAACATCCATCCAAGAGCTATCCCCCCTCCCTTAACTAGGATTTGATGTATCTCCTTTGCTCGATCTCATAATCAAGCATCATTTTTCATGTTGGATCACCCTCAATTAGACTACATTTTATATTTCCCTTTTTCTTGTTTCCTCTTTTTGTATTGGATGTTATTTCCTTGAGAACTCATATACCCAATTTTTAGGGTGTTTTCTCATTTCTTCAATTTATCTCATTCCAGCACGAATCAAAGCTTAATAATAGATGAGTATATAATATTAATCATGATTTAGTTCATATAATGATTTTTCCATTAAGGTTTTATCATTTATAATTTGTTTCTATTATTCCACATGCTGGACTTACCATGCATTTCCTTGAAAATATGAAATACAATAAATTGATCACCTAAACCATATTAGACATGATTTGAGACCCTTATACATAGGTGGAGGTCAACTTACTCAACTTAAACCACCATATAAGGTGATTTAAACTAATGGTTATAAGGATTATTGATTACTTATTCTACCAAACCACCATTTGGGTGTGACATATTTCTCACTTTCTAGTAAAATGACATAATGGAGAAAATTAAGGGTATGTGTTATAGATACCCACTTTTCCCCCTATTAATTAAAAATGAGTAATTTAATGGGATGGATTAATGATTTATAATGAATTTTGTTTTGGAAAGTATACTTCACTTGGAATTTCTATTTACTTATTGGATGTATTGAATGTGTCTTCACATGGCCTCTTTATTACTTTAAATGAATTGATAGACAAAATGAACATGATGAATCGTGTTGGGTGGAAAATAATTTACTCAGGTAATTTTCTTAATCATAAGTGTTAAATGGTTAGATAACCATCCCTTGGATTATATTAAATTATTAAAGTTAATGCCTTATTATTATTATCATCATCATTATTATTATTATTATTAGAACTAGGACATTGGATGTTGTTCCATGGTTAAGGGAAGTGTTGAAAATGAAACTTCATGCTCCCTAAACATAATACATTGGGAATTGTGTCCCTTATCATTTATTGAGACATTAGGCATGTCATCCCTTAATATTTATTGAGACATTGGGAATGGAATTGTGTATCATTTACCAAGACACTGGGAATGGCATCCCTCGTCACTTATTATGACATTGAGAATGGTATCCTTTATCATTAATTGATACCTTGGGAATGGTTTCCCTTATCATTTATTGAGACATTAGGAAAATAATACCTTATCATTTATTAGGATATTGGTCATGTATTCTTTTATATTTTGTTGAGACATTTGAAATGGCGTCCCTTATCATTCATAAAGATAATTGGGAATGAATTCCCCTTTTTAAAGTATGAGACTTGTATGATATCCTTATGAGGAAACCTGGGAATTAATCCTCGAGTCCTCACCTATGAATATATATATATATATATATATATATATATGATAGTTTTTCCAAAGATATTCCGACTTAGTCCAAAGTAGGTATGGTGTGTCGATCATTCCATGGGAAACCAGAGTTGACATGTGTTATATTTTATTTATTACTATTTTAATATTTATATCTACACAATACATAATTTTATATGCACAGCTTGTATTATACATTAGACATATTTGTTGGTGGCCTACTGAGTTTTTATAACACCCTGTTTGATCCATCGTTTGGTACCCAAAGAGATCTCTTGACTACTGGTTAGGACTTCTCTTGTGCTTCATATTGTTTCCTATTATAGACTGGGACTTGAAATGGAGTTGGGATCCAAGCATGTATTCAGGATACCTACAAGAGTAGTGTCTTTTGTTAGTTATTTATTTCCTTTGTCTATTTATCCTTGTATCATGTACCTATTTTATGTTGTATGCTTGTATTATTACTTAGCATGTTCATGCATGGTGGTTTTAGTTGGCTCTAGAATGATTAACTATTTAGTATCATTTTTTAGTTATTATTATCTTCTAATGTATTTATTTTTTATGATTACTCAATGTTTATTACTGATCTAGAGGGTATATTATCCCCATATTCTCAGCATTGGATCCTCGCAGATAGTCGGAAGCCTATGGTGTATGGTGAGGTGCACTTGAGGCCATGTAACCAACTGATTCAACTACTGTTATTGAGTGAGATAGTTTGAGACACTAAAATTGGAATCAAATCTTATTTATCCATTTTATTTATATTTTATATGGTTGGAAGGTGGCTAGGAATGTGTCATTACTTGTTAAATATCACATTTATTAGTCTTTCCTACCCATGCATGGGGAAAAGATCAAGTTTTTTAGGATGAGACTATTATTCATGATATTTTTTATTAAATTTTAATATTATTTCACCTTGAGATACTATATTAATTATTATAGTTATTGTTTGACGAATTTATGGGATTTAACACTTGGCCCATTATGGAAAGAGAATGGGTTTTTTCATTCATCATTTCAGGAACATAGAATTCACATGACATCTTGCATGCTTAACTGTATATCATGCTTCTATGATTTCATGTTTACATGCCAATATTCTTTTCTCTATGCTATCATGACTTGTTATAGTTATGATATATGATTGTTTATTAAAGTTTATACAACAAAATAAATGTTTTTTTCCATATAGTTAAATGGTGGAACCTCAATTGATTAATTATGAAATATTTGTTCCATAGACCATTGGTTTCATGGGATGAAACATTATTGGTTATAATTAAATAGGGTCCAATAGAAATTTATAAAGTGTGTGTGCCTTTATAAATTGGTAATGTTGACCCATATAATTAAACCAACACATATATACATTTTATCTTCTAAAACCAATGGTGAAAACCATGTTACAATTACATGAATTTCAATTGTAACTTATAAAGGCAAGTGACTTTGTAATATGGGAAAAGAAATTCATTTAACTAGACCATTATATAAATTTAAGAGTTTTTAAATTTTTATCCATGGATGATAACATTAAATTAAAAGGAAATTGGTTTGTTTTAAATAAATTCAAGTTATTACATATGGATATCAGTTAAATGGTGTATCAATTGAAAATTATAATGGCTAATACCTTTATTACTTGGGAAGAAAAACCCACATAACTAAATCCCTAAATGAATAGCTAGACCCAAGTAGGTCAATTATGGAATGTTAATACTATATGAAAAAACAACTATGGGTGTAATTTTTTTTAAATAAAATTCTCTTGGGTTTCACATAAATAAACCCAGGTTAGTGTGACAAGACCCCCATAGGTTACCATTATTTTAAATTTCTTCATTACATAACCCCTTGGGGTTTATTAATTTTATATGGAATGGTTATTTAAAGTGTTATCAGACACTTATATGGTGATATGTATAAATTTATGGTGGAATATTATAAAATTCATTGCCTTTAAATGAAAAAAGACCCTTTATCTACTTTGGATTTTAATTATTTTTAGGATTTCATTAATTTAAATTCCAATTAAAACATAAAGGGTGTTTTATTATAAATATTGAAATTTTAATTTTCATTAATAAATCTAATTGTGAGAAGTTAGTGATAAATTAAATGTTTTAAAAAGGAAAATATTATATTATTTCCTATAATATTTTGTCATGTCAGCTAAATAATGTGTAGAGTATAGTTGTAGGATGTTTTCTGGAATACCAGGTACTTGTTAGATGATATACCTAATTCACTTGAATGTTTTTAGTACATGTAAATTTGGGGAAATGGATTAAATAAAACCTTGGAGGTTGTTGATAGTTTGAACCCTCTTTTAAGGGTTAGATTTAGTTTTTTCTTGACAGTTGTTTTGAAAGGTTATGTGAATATTACCAATAGGTTTCAGTGGCCTTCCATCTTTTACTGTACCTAAAGGTAAATAATTAGATCCTAGTGACCTTTTAGGAATGTATCTAGTTTAAATTTCAATACCATATATTAAAATTATAGGCTATCCTGGTTGATTTATCACCCTTGGAAATCTAAAATTGGTAAAATTTTGAACTGGGTTTCTAGGCACGGTATGTGTTGTCTGTTCGATCTTTTGAGTTGGTTAGGACTCTTAATTAATGAAGTGATGCCCCAATAGGTGGTTGGTCATCTAGATAGTTGTTCCTTGAGAGTTTATTACCATATATGGATACCTTATGAGTTTCATCCCATAATATTCATACATTGACCGTCCAGGAACGATTTATTTATAGGGATGCTCAGATAGGATCCAAGATTGGTAACCCAAATCCCAGTAGGTGACATAGATACACCTATTATTGATTGTATTTGACCCTTGTATGTCTATGATATACTTACCTATTTTAGTTTTACCTCGTTATAGAGAGTTTAAAGTTGTTTTAGATGTTGTGTAATAGAGGACCATAAGTGGAGATGTGGTTCTCATGTGAGATACCTTAGGGGTAGGTAGACAGACCTAGTCACCCTATTTTTTAAATTTGATCAGTAGGACTAACCAAAAGACCTAGATTCCCTTAGTCTAACTCAAAACCTATTAGTTCAATGATTAGTTTTATAAAAACCTTCTAGAAAGGTTAGCCTGGGGTTTATATTTCCCATCAAGGAAATGAGCTTGGTTTTACGCTCATTTCAAGACCAATGAACAGAAAGTGCTCATGTTTTATGACTTTTGGATTTATGCATAATTCCTAGGGAACTTGTGTATCAAAATTTTCTTTGAAGGGAAGGAATATTTAGGTACCTGGACAATTTGACTAGGGGTTGCGTGTTTGACGTTTTAGTTTCAAAAAAGATGTCGTGAGGTGGGTGGTTGTACGGTATGTCATAAAATGGGTGAGGTGCCAATTTTTAATAGGATCTTTAAGAAATAGCATAGTTATTTATGAATTTATGTGTTTTTATCATGTTAATATTTTCCTTTTTATGAATGAACCATAGGGGAGTGAGTTGGGTCTTGAATCAGGTGATACGGGATGTAAAACTATTGCATATGGAAATTTTAATTTACATAATCTGTGTGTGGGAACTATTTTGAGTTAGATGTTGGTGATAAATTGGGTAAGATTCAATGATAAAAGGTTTTTAAAGAGGTGATGCTCACAGGCATAGAGAACTAGATCTTGGGGTAAATTTTAAATTAAATTCTTATGATGAGGGCTAGTGTGAGAAAAGACTGTGTTCCATGAGATGATTAGTTGAGGTTGGACCTAGACACACATTGTAGGGAGACATGGTGTTAGGATTTAATTAAATGATAATGAAAACAGTTTAATGTGAGTGTGGATAAAGGAGAAAAATAGATTCCTATCGATATAATCTTAGTGTACTTATTATTTACAAGTGATCATGCCTAGTATTTTGGCATCTTCTAGAGTATGATAGGGGAGTGTCGACTATATGTCGAGCTACCTAAATATATTCTTTTGGTATTATGAGAGGGGATCATTATGAACTATACCCGAGTAGTGTAATAAGTTAATACATAAGGTGAGGAGTACATATTTATCCTTTTTAGGTTGGTGAACCTCATTTTGAGCTGAATTTCAGCCAACTCCATGAGAACTATTATTGAGAAGTGAGCAGCCGCTGAGGTTGACCCTCATGTGAGAAGGGTCTTGGAAGTTCAAGACTGGTTTTTTGATGGTCTTTTTGGTCTCATATTCTATTTAAAAAAATGATTAATTTAAGGATGTATTAATAATCAAATTCTAGATATATATTCGAATACTGACATGGAGAAGTCCTAGTGCGGGAACTCAGCCCATGTATGGTGTAATATCCTGAGATTTTATGAAATATATTCTTTAAAATTAATTTAAACACTTTTATATCTTATTTTACACGAAATAAATATTTTATATTGAATTGCACACAACAACAAATCTATCTTTCAATGCATGAAACATCTATTTTCTTTGATGACTTATGTTAAACACAGGCCTAAGTTTTACCAGACAACAATATACTATTAATATTATTATTTAACATGATAGTTATCGCCTAGCCATTATAATGATAGAAATGAATGAGAATAGATAAATTTTAAAATTATAGTTTACACATTTTTAAAAAATTAATTCATTCATTACCATTTAATTATAAATGAAAATAAAGACCAATTGAATATAAAGGATACGTATTTATAAAAACAACTATTTTTAGAACCAAAATGGAGTTTTATATTAATAAATTAAATTAATCACTATTTTTGAATATAATAATGAAATATATGTGTTATATATTTAATCAAATGATTTTAAATTCATCTAATTATTTTTATAGTCTTAAGATAATAATAAATCCAATTTTAACCATAAAAAGTTGTATATTATTTAAAAGAGGTTTTATCACCTTTTAATGGTGCACTTGTTTAAAATGTAATTTTTAACAATTTTATGATTTTTATTTGAAAAAAATAATTTTTGAAATCAGTATATCAAAATTTAATTTGGGGTAATTTTTTTATTTTTCTAATAAGTTTCATTTTTTGGATAATAGTAAATAATATTGAATTTTAATTGAAAACTACATTTTCATCTAATTTATTTATATAGTTAAATTATGTTTTGAATTGATTTTATGGTATAACTAGTTCAATATTATATCTATTAATCCAATTTAGGTCATTTGTTTCAATATTATATTGAATATAGATATAAAAACTTTGAAAACGTTTTAACATATTCACTTTAAAACCCCACTTTGTCGTCTTGTCTGTAGGATTAATTTTAAATTAATTTATTCCACTTATGTGATTGGAATTTGGAAATAATTATTAAATATTTTCATTAATCATGGTTTATAATTTATAATAATGTCACTTATTGTTTTACCAAAAATATTAGTGTAATCAATGAAAATTAATTACATCGATTAAGGTAAAAATGTGTTTACTTAGTGGTTCAGCTTTAATCTTAAGTAGAGAAATAACCTATAAACATGTCCAAAAACCATTGGATGGACATTATAGGACCATATACCATATTTTAACTAATATTTATCATTATTTTAGGCACACTATATAATGGAAACCTCCCAATAGTGTTTACCTTGTTGTATTTACAAGAATGTCACTCCCCCTCCACTATAAAAAGAACTCACAATCACCACTTGTTCACACCTTTAAATCCCTTTTTCACATAACAAACATACCCAAATATTCTCCCAATATCCATAATATCATCCTATAATCCTCACCTTGGGCATAAATCAAACCAATTAAGTCCTTTGGTGCAAACCAAAAGGAGTTAATTGAAGAATATGTAACATTCTTCAATAAGAACTTTTGATTTATTTATTTCACCACCCATTAAATTATTATTATTACATTATTATATAATAAAAAAAGTATTATAAATATACTAAGACATTTTAATATTAAGTTTTTTACTATACCATCACACACTTCCATCAAATGGGATACACAATCATCGTTCGTGTGTACAGTGGACTACCGCCTCACTAACTGATATTGTTCGTTCTTCCATTAGAAACTCTAAAGGTTGATAATAATTATGGAATTACTATTTATATATGATATATATTATATTTATCTTATATTCTTTCTTATTTAATTATTATATAACACCTACTTTCATTTTTCCATTTTGTGGGAATACGAGTACTTCTTTGCGGACGTGTGGACTACCGCCTCCTCAACGCGATGTGATTCATTCAAACTTTACATGGAATGTATTATGGATGGGTTTAATAAAAATATATTATATACATGAAATATTTATTATATTCATGATTTATTCTCCTTTTTATAACTATAATATATCTTTTTCTTTATTACCTTTTCACACGTGAAAAGGTGATAACGTTGTTCGTGGACATGTGGACTATCGCCTCCTCAAAGCGATGTGATTTCCTTTAAATTACATTAATTATACATATAATTATATATGATTAAATAATATGGTATTTATGATATATTTATCATTATATAATTATAAATTTTACTTACCTTCTTTCCATAATGATCATTGAAAAATGAAAATGTTGTTCATGCGTGCGTACAGACTACCGTCTCCATCATTATAATATTGGTTCATTTTTCATAAAATTATTTCATGATTGGATTTAAAAGTATAATTGATGTATAAAACTAAAATTATTTCATTATTATTATTATATATATATTTACATAATTATCTCCTTTTTCCATAATTGACCTACCAAAGTTGTTTTAAACACATAAACTGAATATGGTCAAAACACCTGATGTAAAAAATAATTATTTTAGTAGTTTCTTTATAACATTGTAATAATTAAAAAAACTTAATGATAAAATTTAAAAGGTTCTGATGAAATTAAATAATTAACCTAATTTTACTATTTAGGAATATAAATAAAAATGTGACAAGTCGGACTTTTGGTAAGGGATTTCATCTCAATCTTCTTTCATTGATGCATATTTTGATGTTATACACCCACATTATTTTATTAGGTGTATATACAGCCCCTTTAACATATCATATAATGAATTTATTAATTCTAATTTTATTTTATGTTTTGCTAAATGTTATTATTTCATGGGGCTTTTGATTCAAATATTTCAAAGTGGTTTTGTACACTTTGATTTAAAAATCACTTTTTATATGTTTAAAGGTTTAATTTCAAAATATTTTCCTCTAAGTAAATATTCTTGATATTATTTTATATTTATATTTATATAAAAAGATTATAAAGTATATTTTAGGTATATTTTTAATTTCATTCAATGGTTTTCAAAAAATAATATTTTTACATGTTTTATGTGAAATGTTTTGACAAACGACAAAATGAATTTTTATTGTTAACATATATGAAGACATTGAATTTTCTTTCATGATGGACATTATGTTATTTTTGGATTCCTGTGAAAAAATTAATGTTTCCTTAAATGAAAAATCCTATTTATCTCTTTTTTATTTTGGTATTGAAAATATTTTTCAAAAGAAAAAGGGTATTTTACTTTGAAAATGGGATTTTAAAATAAAATTGGTATTTTTATCCAAAAGGGATTTAATATGTGTTTAAAAGAGGTTTTCAAAGGATTTTATGAATAAATTTTTTTATTTATCAAGTTTTACTTGAGCATTTCAGTATGGGTGGCCCAAATAGTGTTATAAAAGCCTGTTACAGCTTAACATAGGGTGGCCAAGATATCACCTAGAAATCCCATTACATATTAATATGGGGTAGCCCAAATAGTGCTGGGAAATCCCATTACATCTTAACATGGGGTGGCCTAGATAGCAGCGGGAAATCCCATTACATCTTAACATGGAGTGGCCTAGATAAAGTTGGGTGATCCCGTTGTAGCTCTCCAATTCATTGGGTAACGATAATATTGGAATTCGGTCATATATTAATTCCAATTAAAAGGAATTTTTGAGGGTTTTGAAATGATTTTGAATGTTTTTTTATGTATATGATACTATAAGTTACCTAAATGAGTTTTAATTTATTTTTATGGGTTTTACTTATTTACTTTTAGAACAATTTGTGTTTGGTTTCATGTGAAAATGTTTTATTTAAAATTCTCAAATAACCCTAAAGATAAAGGTAAACGTTATATGAGTTTTAATGTTTTTACTAAACAAACAGTTTTTTTATTTTTATATCCCTTACTATGATTTATTTCTCATCCCGGGTTTTTAAAATTGATTTAATAGGGTTACAGATGGGTAAGTGAAAGTAATTGGTCAAGTTTAATGTCATAGAAATTTTCCATGAAAATAACTACTTCTTTATTTTGGGGGTTTTATATTATGGAAAATATGGATATTGATCAAAAGTGTCCACTTTGTATTTTATGGTTTTTTCTCTATGATTTATGGCCTCATTCTCTAAAACTTTAAACATAAAAAGATCCTCAAAATTAAAGAAAGTAAATTATTCAATAAAACACAAGATAATGTAATGTTTAAGGCTGATACCTTATAATTAGTATCAATGGAAAGGTTTAAATAAATTTAGAGATTATGATATAGTTAATAGAATTCCCTTAGAATATTTTATTTTATCGTTAAGTTTAAATGAAAAATAATTTTAATATTTACAAGTTTTTTTATCTTAAGTATGCTTTTTAAGAATGGTTTTCCATAGAGGAAATGGGAAAGTCATAATGGGAAGGCATCGTGAGGAAAATATCATTCTGGATCAACATATTGTGATGGTTGGAATTTTAAAAAACTAGTTTTTTCAACTATGGATCAGTTGACACAAGCTATAAGTAGTGGTGGTGACCATTTAAGAGAGGAACCCGATGTACCATGAAGGAACATGTCTATAATAGAAACTTTCATGAGGCAATATACCCCATCATTCAATGGATCATCTGAACCAATGGTAGGTTAATAATGGATCAATTCCCCAGACAAGATATTTGAAGCCATGGGATTTCTGGAATGTTAAAATACAACTCTTTCCATCTACCATTTTGAAGGAGAAGTTGATCAATAGTGGTCTCTAATAAATAATACTATAGAGAAATATGATCTTGATGCCATGGAATGGGAAACATTTAAGTATATTTTCCTTGGGAAATATTTCTCTAAGGTTGTTTGGATTATGATGGTGAAACTTTTATTGTAATTAAAGAAAAAGGACAACAATTCAGTTTCTGTGTATGAATAAACATCACCATATTTTACATGTAACTTTGAGATTTTATTTGAAGCATTGAAATTAAAATTAATTGATTTTACACAAGATTAAAAAAAATTCTATAAAAATATTTGGAATCTCAAGAATTTAAAATTCATGAAAAACAGATTCATTGTTCTAAGAAATTTGAGATGGATTTTTCCAACACATATGTTCCATGACATGAAAAGAGTGAGAAATGGTAAATTCAGTAAGAAATAGAGAATCAACCGATTAATAATTCAATAGATAATCCCCCAAAATGTTATAAGTGTGGAAAACAATATTTCAAATAAAGTTTGACAAAATCTAGGATGTGTTTATAGTGTGTTCAGTTTGGGAACAAGATTCATGACTATAAGGAAAAGATCCTTAAACAACAAAAGAAAGGGGTAACCAATAGACATCTAATAGTGAGGTGTTTTAGTTGTAATGAGTTGGGTTAGTATGCTAATTTGTTCCCAAATATTCTTACTTAGGATGGAAATCATTATGATCAGAAACAAAAATGCATGAAAATATATTTTTTTACAACTATAGTTGATTTTGGAACTTTTGGTGAAGTTAATGAAGCTCCAATGAGCTTGTTATTTTTCAAAGGTCATACCTACGTTCAAGGTTTTAGACACACCTTATGAGGTTTTAATTTACGTGATCATAAAGTGATTAATGTATGTGTGATATGTTTTTTTGGTTTTATGTTTATGTAAGGGTTTATTTTAATGAGAAGTATGACTTTAATTTTTCAAATTTTAGATTAATATATTAACTCATCACATGAATGTTAGAATTATCTTAAAATGTGCTTACCTTTTTTGTTTTGGTTAATATCTAAATATATAAGGAATATCATGTTATCCATTTAAGGATTATGTGATTTGTTATATATTAATTATTGTACTTCAAGAATGAAATGTCATCTTGAATGCTCATTATTTGGATAAAATGATGAAATTGTGGTCGAGACTGATTAAAGGATGGAATTATTCTCATCAAGTAAGTATATTTCCTTATTCTATTAGTATAAATGAAAAATTAATTCTTAAACTCTAGGAAATGGATCTTGAAATAAAATTTTATCCTATTACCACCATTTATGACGATATCGATGAAATTTTCCAGACCTATTTGGCCTGAGTTTTTTTCATCATTAACTTCTAATTGACCATTCTTTTTATTAATCTCTATTATTCCACGAGAATTAGTTTTCCCATCAAAATCTATCTTTTAATTTCACACCAATGACCCCCCTATGAAATACTAATTATACTTGAATTATGGTGACCTTTATGTTTACCACTTTCCATTTTTAGGAGGTTGTTTTATTAACCCTTTGTAATATGTTGGCTTTAATAAATGAATTTGAGAAATGTTAATAATTTGATAACCACGACAAATTTCTAGGGAAAAACATTTTATGGGGCATAGGATGTAAAATCCTGAGATTTTATGAAATATATTCTATCAAATTAATTTAAATACTTTTATAGCTTCTGTTACACAAAATACACAGTTTATCTCACATCACGCACAACACCAATTTTATATTTCATTGCATGCAACATAGAGTTCCTTTGATGACTTATATTACACATAAGCTCGAGTCTTACTGAAAAAATGATATACTATTAATATTATTATTTAACATGATAGTTATCAATTAACTATTGGAATGATGGGAATGAATGAGATTATGGAAATTATGAAATTAAATTTTACACGTGTTTATAAAATTAATTCATTAGTTACCAATTAATTATAAATGAAAATAAAGTCCAATTGAATATAAAGATCTGTATTTATGAAAAAAATATTTTTATTTCCAGAATAGGGTTTTATCTTAAAAAAATAAATTCATCTATATTTTTGGATGATAATAATGAAATTTATGCTTTATATATTTAATAAAATTCTTTTAAATTCATCAAATAATTTTTAAAGGCTTAAGATAAGAATAAATCCAAATTTAAGCATCTAAAGTTGTATATTTTTAAAAGACGATTTTATCTCCTTTTAATGGTGCACTTATTTTAAATATAATTTGTGAAATTTTTATAATTTTTATTTTAAAAAATAAACTTTATTTTTTAAAATGTAATATCAAAATTTACTTTGGGTTAATTTTTTGTATTTTTCTAAGAAGTTCAATTTTTTTCATGAATAGTAAATAATATTGAATTTTAATTGAAAACTTCATTTTCATCTGGTTCATTTATATAGTTAGATTATGTTTTTAATTGGTTTTAAAGTATTAATAGTTAAATGTTAAATCTATTAATACAATTTATTTCATTTTTATCATTTTTATATTTAATTTAAATATTAAAACATAGAACACTTTTAAACATATTCAGTTTAAAAACCAGATTTGTCGTCCCTTCAACAGGATTGATTTTAAATTAATTTATGCCACTTAAGTGATTTTAATTTGGAAGAATATATTTAATATTTTGAATAATAATATTTTATAATTTCTAATATATTCAAATTAAATTTTTAAAAAAAATATTAGTGAATGAAATTAAAATTAACAACAGTGATTAAGGTAAAAATGTGTTTACTTAGTGGTTAAACCTTAATCTTAAGTGAAAAAAATGACATAAAAAATGTTCAAAACTAATTGTATGGCCATTACTCGAACATATCCCCTATTTTATTTAATTGGGATAATTATTGGACATACATTATGTAATGGATACATCCCAATATTGTTTTCCTTTTTGTATTTACAAGAATGTCACTCCCCCTCCACTATAAAAAGGCACACACCCTCCACACTTCTTCACACCTCCCAATCCATTAGGATCATAAAAAACCTTCCCAAATAACATCCTATAATCCCACATATCATCTTATAAGTCTCACCTTTGGTATAAATAAAACAAAGGAATTCCACTAGTGCAAACCAAAAGGAGTTACCTGAAAAATAGGTAACGTTATTCAACAATCACTTTTGTTTTATTTATTTCTAAACTCCTTAAATTATTATTATTACATAATTATATAAGAAAATAATTATAAAAAATAAATTTATATTTTTTTATTTTAATTTTTATACCTACACCTTCACACACTTTCATCAAATGGGATACACAATCATCGATTGTGTGTATCTCAGACTAACACATCACGAACCAACATCATTCCTGCTTTCGTTACCACCTATCAAGGTTGGTAATAATGATGGATTTACAGTTTTTATTTGATATATATGTATTTATGCATTTATAATTATTATAGTATGCATACCTTCATTCATTCTATTTTTTGGGAATATGATAACTTTGTTGGTGGACGTGTGGACTACTACCTCCTCAAATTGATGTTATTCATTCAGGATTTACATGGAATGAATTAATATTGGTTTTATCAAACATATTTTATATAAATGACATATATATTATATTCATGAAATAATTAACTTTTTATAAATATAATGTATCATTTTATTTATTACCATTTTACACACTGATAAAGTGATAATGTCATTCATGGACATGTGGACTACCGCCACCTCAAAGCAATGTGATTCCTTTTAAATCAAAATAATACTATATATAAGTATATATGATTAAATAATATGGTATTTATAATATATTTATCAATATTGAAATATAAATGTTACTTACCTTCTTTCTGTAATGATCATTGAAAAATGATAACATTGTTCATGTGTGCATGTGGCCTACCATCTCCATGATTGTAAAGTTGGTTCATTTTTCACAACCATGTTTCATGATTAGTTTTAAAATTATAATTGATTTATAAATATAATAATTATTTCATTATTATTATTTTGGATATATTTATATAATTACATTCTTTGTCTATAGTTGACCTGCCAAAGTTGTGTTTAACACATAAACCAAATATAGTCAAAACACCATGGGTAAACTTAATTGTTTAAGTAATTTATTAAAAAAATTAATAATTGAAATAAAAGTAATGATAAAATTTAAAAGTTTCTTAATAAAGTAAATAATTAACATAAGTTAATTATTTAGGAAGATAAAGACACACGTGAAAAGTCATACTCAAGCTAAGATATTTAATCTCAGTATCCTTTAATTGAGGCATATTTGGATGTCATACACCCACCTTCTTTTATGAGGTGTATATACAGCCCCTTTATCATATCATATCATGAATTTATTTATTCTATTTTTATTTAATGTTTTTTTATATTTTATTATTTAAATGGATCTCTTAATTTAAATATTTCAAAGTGGTATGGGACACATTGATTTAATAATATCTTTTCGTGTGTTTAAAGATTTAATTTCAAAAAAAATCCACAGTGTTGATATTCTTGATTTTATTTAATATTTTTGTTTATATAAATAGATTATAAAGTAAATTTTAGGCCTATTTTAAAATTAATTCAAAGGTTTTTAAGAAATAATCTTTTTATGTATTTTATACGTAACGTTATGACAAACAACAAAAGTAATGTTTTGTTATTAGTGTACATAGTGACAATGGATTTTCTAAATCCATGTACATGATATTATTTTTTTGATTCTTTTAAAATATTTCATGTTTACTTAAATAAAAAACACTCTTTATCATTTTTTGGTATTTTTTTATTGAAAATGGTTTTCAAAATAAAAATATTATTTTCTTTTGAGAATGGGTTTTTAAAAGAAAAAAAATCTTTATCTAAAGGTGTTTTCGTATGAGTTTGGAATAGTTTTTTTAAAGTTTTTAAAAGAATTTTTTTATTTAGGAAGTGGTACTTGATCATTACATGATAGGATGTCCCAGATAGTACTAGGAAATCCTATAACATCTTAACATGGGGTGGCCCAGATAATGTTGAAAAAAATCTGTTATAGATTAACATGGGGTGGCACAGATTGCATCAGGAAATAATGTTACAACTTAACATGGTATATCCTAGATATAACCAAGAAATCATGTTATATATTCACATGGGGTGGCCCAGAGAGCATCAGGTGATCCTGTTATAACTCTATGATGCATTGGGTAATGATAATTTTGGAATTCAGACGTATGATTATTCCAATTGAAAGGGTTCTAAAAGGGTTTTGAAATGAATTTGAAATGTATTTATGTTTATGATTCTCTAAGTATCCTAAAGTAGTTTATATTGCTTCCAATGGGTTTTAATGATTTTATTTGATAAAAATGAGTATTTTTTCATGTGAAAAAAATTTTATTTCAAATTCTCAAATAACCTTGATGATAAAGATAAACATTATATGTGTTTTTGTGTATTTACTATACTAATAGTTTCCTTTTATTATCCCTTTCTAATATTTTGTTCTCATCCCAAGTTTTTTAAAAAATCACAAGGTTTAGGGATGGTTAAGGGAAAGGAAGAGGTCAAGTTGAAAGTCCTGGAGATCTTCCATGAAATGAATTCATTCTTTATTTTAAGAGTTTTATGTTATGGAAAAAAATGAATACTAATTGTAAGTACCCACTTTTTATTTTATGGTTTTTTATGTATGATTTGTGGCCTAATTATTTTAAACTCTAAGCCTGAAAAGATCCAAAAAGTGAAAGAAAGTAAATTCTTCACTAAAACTCTAGATAATGAAATGCTTACGGTTGTGAACGTATATATGGATTGTAAATTTCTATGAGTTTTGGATCAATTTTCTATGGATTCTTGTGTTATGGAATGATTATGGTTTTATGAAGTGATTGTTTGGATGATATCACTAGAATTCTGGGACTAGCATCGATGAGCATGCTTAGAACAATCTTAATTTACCTTGGGATAAAAGGATTAGAGTTGTTAGAGTTGGTTCCCTAGAACCAAATTCTTTTGTAATTTATGATAAACATATATTAATTTGATTAATATTAATAAACTCCTTATCACATAATGAGTTTTCTTCTATATGACATTGAATTTGATAATATTCTAAGAGTAGTTGTGGCACTAAAAGGTCGTAGTGGATCCCTGGTATGATTATAATCTGAAAGTTCCATTACACTATTCTTCAACATATTTTCTATATTCGGATGATATCATTTGAAGGTACACAAATGATACAGAATATCAGGGGTGGAGACACATAGGACTTTGAGGCACCTTCTCATGGTGTACTCCCTTTGTAATGTCTATGAGGATATTATGAGAATGAGACCCGCGAGTAGGAAATATGCATTTATAAGTGTCATTAGATGTTCCTATCTATATACGTGTATGTTATTACTTAGACTTTAAGATTATTATTAATGGGTATTATGACTTTCACACTTAGATGTATTGGAAAAAACCGTGACAACATATGTTCACGGTGAGGTAGGATATATTGGGTGTGTCACAAGTAATACTGGATTAATGAACAATGCGAGAAATAATTTTTCCCTTATGTTATATAAAGGATGTTGATATCTTAGGCCCTTTGATGTAAATGATATAGCCTAAATAAATCCATGGTCCTGGTGTTCTATTGGCAAGTTCAATTTTTTGGAAGTCAAAGAATGAGAAATCGAACACATGGGTTGATGGCACTTACATGCAATCCACTTGATTGGATATATCAAGATAAAGGAATTAAATTACACGATAAGTGTTTGTATGAGGTTACATGTCATTGTGTAATTAAATTCTTTCTCTATGGGTGCCTTGACATGTTTCTAGAAGCTAGCCTGGTAATCTATCCTACTCTGCATAATGCCCCTGAGAAAGAGGCCTAGAGGGTCAAACACTGAGTGTATCTAGTATCTCAGTTAAATAATATATTATTTATTATTTAACAATTTGAATACTAATTATTCCCAGTTGTGGTTTAATAATTATTCATGGATTCCTGATCATATTTATTTCGACACTAGTTATTCAAGAGAATTTAATGTGGGAAGAATAATTAATAAATATTTATTTTCTATGTATTGAATATAATATTAATATATTTATTAGAGAATAATGTAGTGATATTTATTTAATAAATAAATATTCATTATTCAAGGTTCAATAAATATAGCGGAGGATTGGAAGACTGAGTTATGGGTATGCTGAGGAATAATAATATTGAATATTTTTTTATTAAAAGTATTTAATTATAACTCGCAAGTTAAGTGCATGTCAGAAAATAATAATTTTGTTGTTATTATTTGACTTGAGGGTTTCAGTAGGATTAATAAAATAATTAAGGCACTTGTGAAAATCAATAATTACTACCCTACTGAATTAAATATTCAGTAATATTATTCTCTTATTAGACAAGTTCTAGCCAAGTGACGATTATAATTATTGTGCACAACGAATTGGAAAGAAGCTCTCAACCCTAGAGAGTTATTTCTTCTCCAAGAACGCTCTCAATAACGATAGTGGTCCTTCTATACTGGATTAAAGGGAATCCTTTGGAAGTGGTTCTCAAGGCAATTGAAGGAAGACATCACAAGTGCAAAGATCATCCATGCTAGAAACTGGAGACTCCTTCGAGGACATTTAGAGATATGTGGAACACATGTGGATCACCACTAGAGGATTTCTACTCTTGATCTCTACAACATAACAACAGTACACCAGCAGATATATGGACAAACACATTAAAAAAGAAAGAATCACCTTGGAGGTAATTATTTAATTTCATTAAATTAATTATAAATAAAATATGTTGATCACATATCTTGGTTATGGGTATCTGTAATTTTTTCTAAATCCTTGATTGAATTCTGTGGATACTGGCATTCATCATTGTATAGATCCTGGATTGTTCATTGAATATGGAAAAAATTAAATTTGGGCACTTTCCCTCCTTCTCTTTCACTGGCCCCAAAACCTACAAGTGGTATCAAATCGGGTATATTATTGTTTATAATTATTTTAATAATTTTTTATTGATTTGTGAATTTTAATTTATTTGTTCAATACAATTTTAATCGTTCTTTTTTCATCTCAATTACAAGATCGGTTTCTTCCTCTATCGTTTCTCGCAGATCTAAAAAATGATTAATTTTAAGATTAAAATAAAATCAAGGAACTCCTTCTGAGGTTCCAAGGATCCTATCTGTACACCACCATACTATACACCATGTAATTGGAATTACTTTCCATGTAGTATTTTTCAGTGCATCAAGATTTGGTTCGGTAATCAATTTGAGATCTTTCATTAATTAGGCATTAAGGACACCATTAGTGACCATTAATCTATGTAGTGTTAACTAGGATTAACTAGAGCATGGAAACTGGACTACATGTCATATGGCCCATTGGACATAGTGTGTAGTCCCTTTGGGTGAGGGTTGAGTAGTGTATCTCATACATGGATTTCCCGGTTGGTGATCGTCTAACGTGGAGTCTACACGGCATGTGGCCCACTGGAAACACCGTTTTCTCTGAATATTTTAGAAGTACACCTAAAACACTGTTTCCCCAGGCGTGTACTTTGGATGGATGGTGAGGAGGGTACACGCTGTGTAATCGGATCTACACACCATTTAACTTTTACAGATTACATAGATTTAAAATTCATTATTATATTATGTATCCATTGATACATGTTCCTTCATGTGGGAATAAATATGGGACACAACATGTGATAAGTTTTTGATATATATATATATATATACAAATGTTTAATTAACATTTTTGTATTGTTATAAGATCTTCACATCCTGTATGAGTTTTCTTACAATTATAATTATATGTGAAATATTCATTAATTAAAGATAACAAATAATTTATTCAAGTGAAATATATATTAAATAAGAATGATTAAATAATTAAATACTAGTTTTTTTAAATGAATAATCTGTTTCATGCATTTGGATGGTCATGAGCTAGAACAAACCTTTGTATCTAATTGGGTTCCTTTTAATTTATTATTAAATTAAATTGTTACAATGTGTGCCTTCTATATATATTAATATATAGGGCCTGTGTCCCATGGTTTATTTTATGTGAACCCCCTTTTACCCATCACCTACGTGTGAGGAAAAGCATATATAATGGATGGATCTACCAAGCTAGTGGAGGCGGTTCAAGTTAGGAGCCGAGGTGAAACAAATCCAACAAGATACCAAGGTAGACAGGTGGAAATATTTAAACATGAACCTAATTGGTTTAAGGTCTTTCTCCCCTAGTTCAGTGTTTAGTTTATCAACCGCTAGATAAACTAACCGTTAGAACAAGCTCGTGATCATACCCTTTATTTTATTTCTTTTAGTTATATGGTTAATCATTATAGATGTTTTTTCACGATCACATAATTAATGAATTAATAATCATGTAGGATGGAACTCAAAATAATATTTATTATGCATAAATATTATCTAATACAAGGTTAATCACTTAATCTTATCCCGGTTAATAATAAAAATCATGTGAAAAGATAATAAATGGTAATTTATGCATAAAGGCAAAAATCCATAAATAAAATATTAAGTTGGTATAGCCTTACATTACTTTGGTTAGAATCAAACCATAGTCCAATAGGATATTATGAAACCAATGGTGAGGGCTATTGGGTTTTGATAAAATACTGAGAGACTAGTGAATATTTATTTATTTATTTGTCTTAATTTTATTAGATAAAGTACTAAAACTTTGTTAATATTATTTGTTGAAACGGAATTAAAAATTTCATCAAACATATTGGTGTGTTCTATAATGAGGAAGAAAAACCTTCTCACCAGCACTAATTTCTAGGAGTGTAAAAGGCACCATCAAGTCATCATATTCCAAGAAAGGAAACTATATGTGGTAGAAGAACCTTTACCAGTTACGCTTGGAAATGATACAAGTGTTGAGGAGATCTCTATGTATGAGAAACATCTAATTGATGTTACATATGTTTATTGCCTCATGTTATCATCCATGACCAATGAGATCTTTAAGCAACATGAGTAAATGGATGCTTATAGCATAATGTCTCACCATTGTTATCTCTATCAAGAGAAGGCAAGACAAGAGAGGAATGAAATCTCTAATTCTTTGTTCACCACTAAACCTAGAGAGTTTGTGCCAACTGGGCCACATGTAGTCAATCTTATTAGCTAAATTGAGCATTTGAACATCTTAGGGATTAAATTTATGGATTATTTGTGTATAGATATCATAATATCATCACTTCCCAATACCTTCTCTAGTTTTATTATTAATTATAATATGAGAAATAATGAGGAGAGTCTATCGTAACTTATTACTTTAATTCTTAATATGGATAAGGACCTGGGGCATGAAAAACTCATAGTCCCTATGGTGAATAGGAATATGAAGGACAAGGAAAAGGGGCGTAAGACTTATAAATAGTCTAAAGACCTCGAGCACTATCTGACCAAGAAGAAGAATATCCAAAGATAGGGAAATAAAAATGAGGTTGTATGCTTTGTGTGTGGAAAGTCAAGACACTGGAAGAGGAACTGTACATCGAGGTAAGGGGAAGCCAAAGGTGAATTCATTATCATGTGAAATATTTTTACTTCTACACATTGGGTATTAGATACAGCTTGTGGTGCTCACATCTGAATTCTGAGGCAGGAACCAAGTAGATTCTGGAAAATTTCCAGAGAAGAGGTGGATCTATGAGCTACCAATGGTGTGAGGCTGGCTACTTTTTCCACTGGTGACTACCACCTCACATTACCAATGGGAATGATTTTGGTTTTACATGGCTCTTATTATGTACCTATTATTACCCAAAACATAATTTTTTTATCATGTTTGGATACATATGGTTTTATTTTCAATTTCAGAAATAAAAGTTGTTTCTTTTATAAGGAAAACATATGTTATGGTATGGAACATTTAAATAATGGTTTTTATGTATTAAATTATAAAAACTAAGTGTTAGAAATTGATAATGAATCAAGTTCACATGACTCATATAACACCCATTTGTGGCATCATCATATTAGTCATGTAAACTAATAATGTTCAAAAAAGATCTACCAAGATGGTTATTTAGACTCTTCTGAGATAAAACCACTTGATAGATGTCACACTTGTTTACAAGGGGAAATGACCAAACCTCCATTTTGTGGATAGGTTGAAAGTTCCACAGATATTATAGGATTGGTACACATTAATGTGTGTACACTATTTCCAATAGAAGCTAGAGCTGGATATTCTTACATCATAACTTTTATTGATGAATTGAGTATATATGCATATATTTGCATGATGAGGTATAAGTCCAAGTCCTTTGAGAAATTAAAGGAATTAAAGAATGAAGTAGAGAATCAGCTTGGTAATAAGATAAATAATCTTTGATCATATCAAGGTGGAGAATATCTTAACCAATATTTCATCGAATTTATATGGGAGTTTGGGATTCTATCTCAACTCACATCACATTATACACCACAGTGTAACAGTGTTATTTAAAGGAGGAACCATACCTAGTTGGACATGTTAAGTTCGATAATGAGTCACGCAGATCTTCTATTATTTTTTTTGGGGATATGCATTACAAACTATGGTATATACATTAAATCGAGTACCATCTAAGGTGGAAAATGGAATTTTCTTTGATTTATGGAGTGGAAAGAAATTAATTTTATCACATACACATGTATGGGGATGTGAGGTGTTTGGTAAGGATTTCTCAGGAAAAAAACTATCACCCTAAGGCATGGGGTGTATCTTTATAGGGTATCCCAAAAAAAATGGATACTACCTATATAACCCCTCGGAAAAGAAAGTGACTTTTTTCATACAAGTCATCTTTCTTGGGAGGGAGCACGTCTTCAAAAATGATAGTGGGAGCAATATTGAATTTGATGAAGTTGATGCTCAAAATACACCGGAGTTGGTATAAAACAAGTTCCACAGGTCCCTATGGAAGAAGTGGTTCTCGAAACATAAGTATTATATAGGAGGGTAAGATAGGTAAGGAAACTAGAGAGAAATGGTATTTTAATCACCAAGGATAGTGACTAATTATTTTTGGACAATGATGAACCTCTCTCCAACAATGAGGTAGTAGAGATCTCAAAAGCTGCCAGATGGCTAGAAGCTATGAATTCTAATATGGATTCCATCTATCCAAACCAAGTTTGGGTTCTGGCCAATGTGCTAGTTGATGTAAATCCAATTGGGTGTAAATGGGTATTCAAGAAGAAACTGGATATGGATTATAAATTAAGTACATAAAAAGAAAGGCTAGTGGCTAAATGTTTTAAACATCTTCAAGTAATTGACTACGACGAAACATTTTCTCTAGTTTCCAGGTTTAAATCCATAAGAATCATACTTTCCATATAAGCTTACCCGGACTATGATATTTGGCATATGGATATCAAAACTCCATTCCTTATTGGGAACCTTTAGGAAGATGACTATATGACACAACTAGAAGGGTTTCTGAAACTAGGTGATGCCAAAGGGGTTTTCATGTTTTATATTTCCATTTATGAATTGAATCAAGTATCCATGTCCTGGAATATTTTATTTGATGAATCCATAAGTGAATTTGGTGTCGTTAATAATGAATGTGAGCCATGTGTTTAAAAAAGGTTTAATGGTAATGTGGTAGTTATCCTAGTAGTATATATTGCTAACTTATTACTTATTGTAAATGACATACTAGTCTTACAATCAATTAAGGACTGGTTGAACAAGTGCTTCTCTGTGAAGTACTTAAGCTATGTAGCCTACATTCTAGGGATCAAGATCATTTGTGATAGATCCAAGAGGATACTTTGACTAAGTAAAAGTACATATATTGACCATATACTAAATAGATTTAGTATGGAACAATACAAGAGGGGATCAGTTCTAGTGTCACGTGTTTTACATCTTTCTAAGAAGATGTCTCCCGAGACACAATAGGAGAAAGATAGAGTGAGTAAGATCCCATAAGCTTCAGTGATAGGATCTATCATGTATGAAATGTTATGAACTAGACTTGATGTGTCCTATGCACTGAGAATAGTATAAAATATCAAGAAGATCCATGAGAACAACATTTGATGACTATTAAGACTATTTTTGGGAAAAAATCCCTCAAGGTAACATTGCAGTATTTTTGGGTTTATTGTGTTTGTTGACAAAGCAGGTTTCCATAGAGAATTGTCGAGTTCCCAAGAAGTTGTTGACAATCCTTGTTGAAAAAGAATGATGACAAAGGAAAGGATGATCTGGAGGCGGTACAAAAGAGCAGTACAAGGTGGCTTGTGGAGCTAGTGTGCTTCGTGAAAGAGGTGCTTCGCGGTGGCTATTGTAGCTCCGCGAAACCTACGAGCTCCGCGTCATCTTAGTAAGCTTCGCGAGGGATGTTGCTTTGCGATGGCTTGAGCTTCGCGAGAGTGCTTTGCGAAAGTGCTTCGCGAAAACGCTGGAGCTTCGCAAAGGCTTGTTTGAGCTTTGTGAAATTGGGAGCTTCAAGAAGTAGGGTGCTTTGCGAAGGTGTTTCCAAAGGAATTGCCCAGTGGTTAAGTGGCAAAGTGTTATTCATCAGTGGATGAAAGTTGGACTATAACAGAGCATCCATCAACAGTTAAGGATGCATGTATTCATTCAAATGAAGAGACCTATAGGTCTATAAACTGTGAGTGGATTTACTTCCAGAGAAGTGAGATTAGGAAGAGAAAAGAGGTGATCCTCTCCACCGGCAGTGATCCATAGAGAGAGAAATAGGGAGTGACCCTTGGGAAAGCAGTGAGCTGACCCTAAACATTGTAAAGGCAGTGAGGCTGGGCATAGAAGTGATCTAGCCCGAACTTTGTATCCACATCTAGTGAAGATTAGTGGAATTTGGTATGACCGGCAACCTGTCGGTGTATGCTCCCTGGACGTAGCCCAGTGAGGGTGAACCAAGTAAAAATATCTGTGACTACCTGCTAATTTGCCTGCATTTCATTTAAATCATCATCATCAGATAAAGTAGAAAGTAATTGATCATAACATACACACAAGTGAAAACAAAGTGACCCTTGTAACAAAGAGGTCAAGATCCAGCGGGGCAGGAAGAACTTTGAAAAAGAATATCCATAACCTGATTCACCCCCCCCCCTCTCAGCGTATATAGTCCCATATTGGTCCTAACAATTGGTATCATAGGGAAGGTTGCTTTTATCAGATTTTTTTTCTCCGACTTGGTGTAGTCGATCTGTGTGTTTAAAGAATTAGTCGGTTCTTATCTCAGTGAGCCATGGAAAAGGGAAAAACATCCCAGAAGAATCAGAAGTATGGTGGTATTCCTCAGTGTGGAAGTGTGTATGGAAAAATTTTGATTCAATTAAAATAATCAAATAGTTTACTGAAGGAAGGTCTGGATGAATCTGACAGGGGAAAGATTGATTCACTCAAGCATGATGCAGGAATGAGTGAAGTACATGAACTTCAAAGTGATATTGAAACAAGTGATGATGAAGAAGAAAGAATTGAAGGAATAATAGATATGAAAGCAGATTTAGAGGCTTCTCTTGAAGAAATAGATGTTTGGAGAGCCAAAACCAAGAAATCTAACAAAGTTGTTCACGATGCCAAACTCTATATGCAGCAGTAGGAAGAAGAAAAGTCTGAGTTGATGGATAAAATTGAGGAACTCAAGTTATCATCACCAGAGAACTCAGAAACAGTTGGTGAGTATAAGCTTAATATTGAAGAATAGAAAAGGGAGATTGATGGCTTGAATATAAAAGTGAAAGATCAAGTCAAGTGCATCGAAGAACCTGATATTCCAAGTGACGTTGGAAACACTGAAGAAGTCAAATCTAAAGATATCTGGATAAAAGTATTGGAGATTGAGGTCAACAAGCTAAGAGGCTTAAATCAAAGTCTTATTGGTGTGGCAATAGACCTAAAGGAGAATAATGATTCTCAAGGCGAGGAACTACAAAATATGGCTAAAATAAAAGTAAAACAAAAGGCTGGTGATTATGAAGAGAGTAAAAAGTCAAATGAAGTTCAGAATCTGAAAGATAGAAATGTTGATCTTGCTACCCATCTATCTGAGCTAGTTCAGAAGAATAAAAGACTACAATAAGACAATGCATGTTGTTTTGATTCTGTTGCTCATGAAAAATTGAAAGTAAAGGAGCAGAGTGACATGGTGGATAAGATGACACATGAATTGGAAGATGAGATGAGTAGAGGGAAGCTTCTCAAGGGAGAACTTGATATCCAACTTGAATCAAGGGATATGAAGATTCAAAAGTTGGAGGAAGAGCTAGAATCAGTCAAGAAGGAAATGGAGAAGTCTAAATCCAAAGATAATCCCAAGTTGAAGGATGCACTGCACTTATTATTTGATTATCCTTCGGCAGGTGATGATCAAATGAAAGACAAATTTCCTACATCAGAAGAGAAGCATGAAAGGATTGTATCATCCCAAAGGCCATACATGTTGGGAAAATATAGAATTGGATATGATTATCTCACTTCTATTCGTGATATCAAAAGTGTAGTGAAAATATCTAGAGATATGAAAAACCTTGCAGGTGCTGGAGATAGACCTAAAAGGGCTTTTACAGGAAGAAATGATAGCATGTTCTATTTATGCGGGATTCATGGCCACACATCAAGCTTCTGTCCAGATGCTCTGGAATACATTTCAGGCTGTGAAAATATAAACTTTGATAAACCCAAGGATAAGAAGAAGCATCATGAGAAATCATAGAGAAGAGTCTCTCAGAGGAAAGCATTCATAAGATGCTATTACTGTGGAAGAATGGGACACACCATGAATATGTGTCAGGAATCTCAAGAGATCAATGTTAGGGGTAGAACTCAAGCCGCATCAACATCTTGGCTAAGAGATGATGAAATGAGGTATGCCTTTAATGGAAGTTGTTTCATATGTTCTAATCATGGGAATTTAGAAATACATTGCAGCAAGAAGAAGGCAGGAAAGCAAAAGGAACTCCAAAAGAGATTACCAACTCCAGTGGTACATAATGAGAAATTATACACTCGGAGACAAAGTGGTAAGGTGAAAAATAGGCTTAGAGCCTCAGGGGAATCACATGGAGCTGAATGAAAAGTGTATCAATCACCCCCTCTATCGTACTCGCAACTGCTCTCAAGGAGAGAATGTGAACAAACCTGGAAGATTAAGGGGAGATCTACTCCAGCTGTGATAAAGAAGAATGAATGTTCAATAGAGGACTCAACACCAGCGAAAAAGATTGTAGTGACTCAGACATCTGTTAAAAGAAATATGAACAAAGAATGCATCGAAAAATACACATGTCGTGTTTCTCAGTGAGATGTGAAGGAAAGAGGAATACCCCTAAGATGGGAGAATAAGAAAGGGAAGATGCCAAATAGAGAGGTTTCTACTTAGAGAAATAATCAATTAAAATGGAATTTTGGTAGAACCTCAAAGAAGGAAATGTTTACTAGCGGGTTTATACCCCAAGTAGTGAGAAAGGCCGAGCCTACCAAATCTACATATCAGAAAAAGGCTCAGAATGTAGGCAATGAATGCCTAGTAATATGGCCAGAACAGTTGAAGTTGGCTAGGCAGCTGGAGGAAGTAAGAAAGAAGTGTGATGCCCTCCAAGAAAAAATAAAAGGGTAGACCCGTCATGATCAACCACTATCCTCGTTTTGAGGATTCGAGAAACAACCCCTCTCCCTATGAATATAAATGCTATTAAATGATGATTCGTGTGTTTCAGGTTTTAGGCAGATACGATCCAAGGGGCAGTGGCATCTAAGGATGCGAAGTGGAGAAGTGATATGCTCTACAGTTTAAATTGATTCAAATCAGGTAGAAGAATTGAAAATGAAAGGGAGAAACTGAGCACAATTAGAAGTGATTGTGTTATTAGATTTATCTCTTGTTTCCTACACCGAGTTCCAACTCAGTAGGCTTAGAGATTTGGTTAATGGATCGATGATGAGTGCCAGATTATTATAAATGGTTCACGTGGAGAAGAATGGTTATGGGTCTCTACCGTTGGGCCTAACAGATAGAAGTGTTGTGTAACACAGGGGGAGCATTCTAAATCCAAATCATCTTCAAGAGCCATCAATGAAATAATTGGATGACTCGGCTCAGGTGTTTCCTATTGAAGGAAGAAAGAAACACAGGGAGAAGCAGCAATAACAATGCATTTCATGCTTATCTAATTGCTCTAACAATATGGTATAAGCTGACTGTTTTCAGGATACCAAGAAGCTGCAAGATAAAATCAAAGGCGTCTCAACAAAAATTTGATAAAAGTAGCTGAAAGAAATGAATCCACTGAGAAATGATTCATTGAACAACTTCCTGATGAAAGTGTTGAGGAAGAAATAAACACAGGGAGAGTAGAAGTGGCTTATGCTGATTTAGAAGAAGACGTCGATGATGAACATGAAAGTGTCTAGTTTGTACCTACAAGGAAGCCAAAGAGCTGAGCTGAAATTGATGGAGAGAATATCATTGGTGATCAGGAAGCTCCTGTTCAAACAAGAATAACTAAGTCACTACATCAGACATCTTTCCTACCTAAAGTAGATCTGAAATACTTTGTTGATGCAGCTGATGTTGAAAACTGGGATCAGGCTATGAATGAAGAGCTTGATCAGATTGAGAAGAACCAGACATGGGATATTGTTTCGAGGCCATCAGACAAGAATTTCATCAGGACTAATGGGTCTATCACAACAAGCTGAATGAATATGGCACAGTGATTCGGAACAAATCACATCTATTGTGCAAGGGATACTCCCAGATTGAGGGTTTAGATATTGATGAGACATTTGCATCGGTTGTAAGGCTGGAGACAATCAGATTATTCCTAGCCATTGCAGTGCAAAGAAAGTTCAAAGTGTTCCAGATGGATGTCAAGACTGCATTTCTAAATGGGTTTCTAGAAGAAGAGGTGTACCTTGATCAGCCAGATGGTTTTCTCAGTAATGAGGATGAGAAAAAAGTTTTCAGGCTGAAGAAGGCGTTATATTGGCTGAAACAAGCACCAAGAGCATGGTACTGAAGGCTATATCAGTATTTTAAGAAGATTGGTTTTCAGCGTGGGGGATTTGATTACAATATTTATTTCAACAACAATAGTAATCAAAGGATGATGAGGCTGGTCAAGGAAGAAGACATAATATTTGGAAGATCAGATGAATCATAGTGGAGACAATCTTTTTAATTCATGAAACATGAGTTCGAAGTGTCTATGATTAGTGGGATGATGTTTTTCCTTGGTTTACAGGTTACACAAGGTAGTAATGACACATTCATTTCTCAATCCAAATATGCCAAGGATGTTTCGAAATGAGATTTGGAATTGAAGATTCCAAGGAGAAGAAGTCTCTGGTTTCTACCCGGATGAAATCATCAAAAGATGACAGTGGCAGGGTAGTTAATTTCACTAAAAACAGGCAGATTATCAACAGTTTGTTGTACTTGACCACAATAAAGACTGAAATTGTATTCGCCATATGCCAAGTAGCGAGATATCAGAGTAATCCCAAGGAAAGCCACATGCATGTAGTGAAAAGAATACTTCGGTATATCAAGGGCACAGTGGATTTCGGCTTGACATATAATGGTAAATCTCAAACAGAGTTATTGGGATATACTGATGTAGACGGGGCCGGTTCAGCGGATGACAAGAAATCAACATCTGGAGGTGCATTCTATCTTAGCGGACTATGTATTTCTTGGTTAAGCAAGAAGCAGGATTGCATTTCATTAAGCACCGCAGAAGCTGAGTGTATTGCGGCCACTCAAGATTGGACACAGTTATTATGGATGAAGCAGCAACTTGATTATATGGGAGTTGGAGTGAATTCTTCGATCGGAATCCAGTGTGATAAATTAAGTGCTATCAATCTTAGCAAAAATCCATTTCATCACTCAAGGAAAAAGCACATTGAAATACAGTATCATTTCATCAAGGAGAAGGTAGAGAAACGCATTGTGAAGTTGGAGTATGTGCCTACAGAGCTACAGGTTGCAGACATTATGAAAAAGGCCTTACCCAAGGAAGCTTTTGAGAGGCATCGACTGGCTCTGGGAGTTCAGTCGATTCCCCGCACTTGAAATAGTGTGGATGTGGGACCCCCCCCCCCCCCCCTCTCCCCGAGGTATGGTGTGTTTTTCCCTAATGTGCTATTATGTGTTCTCTACTATGTTACAGACTACAAAGAAGTGACCTTTAGGTTCGTTGACAAAGGGGGAGAAAATAGTGATTGTTCAAGGGGGAGACAGTGTGTCTATTTGAGAAATCATGACAAATACGGGGAGAAGATGACCAGTGGAGCAGCCAGATAGGGGGAGAAATGAGCAAGGGGGAGAGTATTAAATCTGATGATGTTAGAAGTGATCGATCCAAGCAGATATATCACGAAAGATGAGGGTCGTGATAAAAGCATAACAATGGTGTTGGAATGGTGAGTGATGGTATCCAGCTATCACCAATTAGGATCAGTGTGGTTCAACAATTGGTATCAATTTATGAATTAGTATCAGGTTGGAATCGACAATTGGTGTTTGACATGAAGTGATTCATTGATGAACTTTTCTTAATACTCTTGTTTCTCACGCCGAGCATTGCTCATGTGGGCTTAGAGTGTGTGTTAAGGGAATCCTTGAACGCTATCAGAATCGCAAGAGGCGAATGGTGGTAGCATCTGGAAGAAGACTCAGTGAGGTATCAACGAGCAGAAAATATTTCTGAGAAGAGTTATGAAGTATTGTCAACAAACCCAAAGGGGGAGATTGTTGGGCAAAAATACCTTAAGGTAACATTGCAGTATTTTTGGGTTGATTGTGTTTGTTGACAAAGCAGGTTTCCATATAGAATTGTCGAGTTCCCAAGAAGTTGTTGACAATACTTGTTGACAAAGAACGATGACAAAGGAAAGGACGATCTGGAGGCGGTACAAAAGAGCAGTACAAGGTTGCGCCGTTTCCCAGTGTTTGCCAAATTTTTGGGGTCCAAAATTTGCAATTTGGTGAGCATCGCGAAAAGTGGATTTCCATGAAGATCATATTTTTATATGGCAAAGGCATGGGTTTCGCGAAGATGGGATGTATGGATTGGATTTCACGAAGTCCAGAAAAATGAAGGCGGTGATGCTTCGTGATTACGTCAAAGCTTCGCGAACGGAAGAGTTGAACCACATCGCGGCGGTGAAGGGCTTTCCGAGGGAGCTTCGCAGCGAAGGTGCGAAGGAATGTTGATGGCGATCCTTCGCGATTACGACGATCTCCACCAAAGGAAAATTGTCGTGGTGCTTCGCGATTTGGACAGAATTTCGGCGGAAACTTCAGATCTTCGTGATTTGAGATGATGTGGAGTTGACTTCATGTGGAAGGGTCGAGGGTCGGTGGAATCGCCTATAAATAGAGGTAGAACCCCTTGAGAGAAGCAGAGAGAATTTTCAGAGAAAATATTTTTCTCTCGTATTGCGAAGGTGGCTCGCGGAGCCAGTGTGCTTCACGAAAGAGGTGCTTCGTGGTGGCTATTGTAGCTCTGCGAAACCTGCGAGCTCCGCATTGGCTTAGTAATCTTCGCGAGGGACGTTGCTTTGCGATGGCTTGAGCTTCGTGAGAGTGCTTCATGAAAGTGCTTCACGAAAATGCACGAGCTTCACGAAGTCTTGTTTGAGCTTCGCGAAATTGGGAGCTTCGCGAAATTGGGATCTTCGCGATGTAGGGTGCTTTGCGAAGGTTTTTCCAAAGGAATTACCCAGTGGTTAAGAGGAAAATTGGTATTCATCAGTGGATGAAAGTTGGACTCTAACAGAGCATCCATCAACAGTTAAGGATGCATGTATTCATGCAAATGAAGAGACCTACAGGTCTATAAACTGTGAGTAGATTTCCTTCCAGAGTAGTGAGCTTAGGAAGAGAAAGAAGGAGATCCTCTCCACCGGCAGTGAGCCATAGAGAGAGAAACAGGGAGTGACCCTTGGGAAAGTAGTGAGGTGACCCTAAACATTCTAAAGGTAGTGGGCATGGGCATAGAAGTGATCTAGCCCGAACTTTGTATCCACATCTAGTGAAGATTAGTGGAATTTGGTACGACCGGCAACCTGTCAGCGTATGCTCCTTGGACATAGCCTAGTGAGGGTGAACCAAGTAAAAATCTTTGCGTCTGCCTGCTAATTTGCCTTCATTGCATTTAAAGAATCATCATCAAATAAAGGAGAAAGTAAGTGATCATAACATACACACAAGTTCAAACAAAGTGACCCTTGTAACAAAGAGGTCAAGATCCAGTGGGGCAGGAAGAACTTTGAAAAAGAATATCCATACCCTGATTCACCCCCCCCCCCTCTCAGGGTATATAGGCCCCTATTGGTCCTAACAACTATCCTTAATTATCTGATAATAATTAAGTATATTTTTCTAGTGTATGGAATAGATTAGGAGCTTTCCATTAGAGGGTAGGTTGATGCTACTTTTAGACAGATTAGAATGATCTAAAGTTGCAATCAGGATATGTTTTTTGTCTCAACATAGGACCTATAAGCCAGAATAGTTCAAAGAAACTAGGTGTGGTTGATTCTATAGTGGATTCCGAGTATATAATGGCTTCTTATGCAGCCAATTAATCCATCTGGATTCAGAACTTTTTCCATGAGTTTGATGTGGTGCCTAGAAGTAAAGACCCTATCACATTGTATTGTGATAATACTGCAACGGTGGATCTTGAAAATAATCCAAGGTCACATCAACGGACAAGGCACATACTCTAAAAGTATCACCTCTTGAGGGATTTTTATCAAAGTCGTCAAGTTGTAGTGAGTAGAGTATCCATAGAAGAGAATGTGGTGGACCCCTTGACTAAAGGTCTATCTCAGTAGAAGCATGAGTATAATGTGAGATCTATCAGACTGAAGGTTGTTGGCAGTTGGCTCTAGTGCAAGTGGGAGACTTTTAGATTTGGTTCCCTATAACTAACTTATTTTGTATTTTATTATAAACATATACTCATTGGATGGATATTAATAAACTTATTATCAAATCATGATTGTTATTATGTATGATATTGTATGTGATAATGTCCTAGGAGTATCTATCGCATTAAAAGGTTATAGCGGATCCATGTTATGATGATAAGTTGGAAGTGTGATGACACTATTATTGAACATGTGTTCTATATATGGATGATACATTTGAGGATACACAAATGATACAATATATCAGGGGTGGAGACTCATAGAAATTTGAGTCACCTTCTCATGGTGTATTCCCTTGGTAAGGTCTATGAGGAAATTATGAGAACGAGACCCATGAGTAGGAAATCCACATTTATAAGTGTCATTAGTTGTTTATATCTATATATGTGTGAATTGGTCCATAAAATTTAATATTATTATTAATGGGTATTAAGAATCATCCACTTAGATATATTAGTGAAAACCATGATGACATATATTCACGGCGAGGTAGGATGTGTTGGATGCGTCATGAGTAATACTACATTAATGAATAATGTGAGAAAGGATTTGTCCCTTCTATTCCATAAAGGAAGTTGATATCCCAGGTTATTTGATGGAAATTATATAGCATAAATAAATCCATGTACATGGTGTTCTATAGGCATATTCAATTTCTAAGAAGTCAGAGAATGAGAAATCAAGCACATGGGTTGATGGCACTTTCATGCAACCTACTTGATTGGAGATATCAAGAAAAATGGATTATATTACAAATTAAGAGTTTGTATGTGGTGACATGTCATTTTGGAATTAAATTATTTCTCTATGGGTGCCTTGGTGTGTTGCTAGATGCTAACCTTGGACTTTAGGCTACTTCGCCTAATGCCACTGATAAAGAGACCTAGAGGGTCACACGCTGAGTGTATCCAGGATCTTAGTTAAATAATATATTATTTATTATTTAAAAATTTGAATAACTATTATTCGTGGTTGTGGTTTAATAATTATTCATCGAAGCCTGATCATATTTATTTTGACACTATTTATTCGAGAAAATATAATGTGGGTGGAATACTTAATAAATATTTATTTTCTATTTAGTGAATATAATATTTATATATTTAATGGAGAATAATAAAGTGACATTTATTTAATAAATAAATATTCTTTATTCAAGGTTCAGTAAATATGGTAGAGGATTGGAAGACTGAGTTAAGGGTTCGGTAAGGAATTATTATATTGAATATTATTTTATTAAATAATATTTAATTATAACTCAAAAGTTAAGAATATGTCTGGAAATAATAAAGTTGTTGTTATTATTTTATATGGTGGTTTTGCTAGGATTAATAAAATAATTAAGGCGCTTGGGCAAATTATTTATTATTACCCTAGTGAATTAAGTGCCCTGTTATTTTAATCTCTTATTAGCAAAGCGCTAACCATGCGATGATTATTATTATTGTGTGTAACAAATTTGAAAAAAGATATCAAGACTAGAGAGTTTTTTCTTCTCTAATAACTCCCTTAAGAAAGAGATTGATCCACCTCCACCAAATCAAGGAGAAATATTTGGAAGTGGTTCTCATGGAGATTGAAGGCAGACATCAAAAGTGAAAGGATATTCCATTCTAGCGCCTAGACTCTCCTTCAACAATGTTCGGAGATATGTGGAACATGTGTGGATCACCACTACAGAAGATCTACTCTTGATATCTACAATGAAATGATGGTACACCTATAGATCTAAGGATTAACACATCAATGAAAAAGAATCACATTGGAGGTAATCATTTAATTTAATTAAATTAATTATAAACAAAATATGTTGATCCCATCTCTTAGTTATGGGTTTCTATACCTTTTTATAAATCCTTGATTCAATTACGTGGATACTGGAGTTCATTGTCATATTGATCCTGGATTTTTCATTGAATATGGAAAAAATTAAAGTTGGGAATCATCCCTCTCGTGCATCTGTTGTTCTTGGAACCTATAAGAATATTGTTTCAATGTTAGGTCATCTATTGAAGATAATAATTTAAAAAAAATCATCCAGAAGTATTTCAACTAGAGTTTCTTCTAATAGATTTATGTGGTTAGTGAGGAACTGTATCTAGCACATCGTTGGGGTGAGATGGGTCTGGTTCAAAGGTCAATCGTAGCTTTTCAATGAAAAGCTGGATAAACCATCATGAGCTTGGTCAATTGAATCTCAACTGTTCGATCAAATCAAGGAATAAGGTTAGTTTACTCATATATAATATGGTAAAAATTCAATGAGTTTCATTAAAACATTGAGGTTTTCATTCAACAGGCAATCCTAATGGATGAAACATCATGGTTTGGAATGGTCTGTTCAAGACTAGAACCTACGGTGGGAAGCACCATAGGTAGTTTGATGGAAAGAGATGATGACATGATCATGTATTAGGTTAGACAGACTTGGGTAAGAATCATCTTAGTTTTTCATTGATGGTGATAAGAATTGGATCAATTTTTATCAGTTTCTACACAGTATTCTTAAAATTACTCTTGTTGGTGTGTTGAGTGTTCATAAAGGAAACATGTTTTCTTGAGTGGAAACTCACAACCCAAGTAGGTCAAGTTATGTTTTAATTATCCACTAGGGCTACTTAGGAATGATAAATTCTTATATGAGGACATTATAACTCCCTGGGTTTTTTACCTATTCGAATTTTTAAAGGAATTTGAGGTTTTCATTTGGTGGATGGAAAAATTCTTAAATCAAGATTTAGAATGTAATTTTAATATTTGAAAAAATTAAATGTGTTTTTTATATGGATTTTAAGGACAAAAAGGTATCTTGAGTGTTCAGATGAGTTTACAGAGCTTTTTTATTTAAAAACTATGTTTTTTGGGAAACACAAACAAGGCACACAATTGGAGAATGGTTATTTCTCACTAAGTATCCCAAACCACATGGCCTATTTTTATAGGGGTAGGGTCTGTTTACACCATGTGAGGGCTCCATAAATTTGTGTGACCTGCTTTGGGTGTGTAGAGGGACAACACGGGGTCGGTACAAGGTTTTTCTAACCATGCGCTACAACTGTGTAAGGGTAGGGGTGCTTAGAAAGTGAAGTCTGTATAGTTGGTTCACAGTTGGTAAACCATTTGAGACAAATGTATCACATGTGGGTGCATGGGAAGTGGAATTGGATGATTTATGCATGGTTTTCCAAAAAATTGAATCTAAACCATGAAACTCTTTAAAGGGTCTAGAATTTAGTATTTTCCTCTCTCTTCCTTTAACCCTCAATACTCCATTCTCCTTCTTCATCCCGCGTGCAACAGTCACCCAAGAGCTCTCCACTTTTCCTCACCTAGGATTTGATGTATCTCCTTGATTCGGAATCATATTCAAGCAACATAGGTCATGTTAGATCATCGTATATTAGTCTATTATTCCACTTACCTCTTTTCTTATTTCCACTTGATGTATTGGATGTAATTTCCATGCAATATCATATTCCCTATTTTCAAAGAATTTTTCCATTTCAAAGAATTTTTCAATTTCATTCATTTTTCTCATTCTAGATAAAATCAAGGGCCAATAATGGATGATTAAATCTTATTATATGTATGGTAGGTGGTCTATGTATTTTTACCTTAAGTTTTCACTATTTATAATATGTTTCTATTGTTCTGCACACCATACATACCATGTATTGCCCCTAAAATATAAAATACCTTAAATAGATCACCTAAACATTATTAGAAATGATTTGACACACATATAAAGGTTTGGAGGTCAATTTTCTCAACCCAAACAACAACTTAAGGTGAGTTCGACTAAAGCTTATAAAAATTGTTGATTACTTATTCTACCAAACCCCCTCTAGGTGTTTAAACTTTTAAAAATTTTAGTGAAAGGCCTAAATGGATTAAATCAAGTGTAAGTGTTATAGATACAAACTTCTCCCCCTTGTTAATTATAAATGAGTAATTTAATGGGAGTTTTATATTATACAATCATTCCAAACAAAATATATTTCAATAAAATATAAAGAAGATAAAAATTATTAATAAACTCTTGGATAACACCTTAAAAACCCTCCCCTATAATGAAAATACACACAAAAATATGCCTTTATATGACTTTGCTTCATCCATCAGTTGTTATTACTACCCTTTATCTGAATAAAGCGGTAAAAGCCTAATTGCACTAGGGAAATCATATAGAGGGACACGTGCTCGAAATTATATAAAAGTAAAGACGAGTACTGCAAAATAAATTAAATGGAACACTATGATAAAAATAGGAACTAACATCATTCTAATCAACACTCTCAAGAGTGGCTAAAAGTTGATTTTAGAACCTAAAAGTGTGAAGATGATGGGCATGATCAAAAGAGATCATTAGGCCACAACCCACCTTGACACGTGTTTAAATTTTAATAAAATATCCATTTAAATATTGTTTAAAATATAAATATAAAATATTTTTGTATTACTTAATTATATTTAAAACCAATAACAACTCAAAATGGTTTTAAAATATTTTCTCTTTAATTATTTTAAATGAAAATAATTATTTAGAAAACATTTAACAAGCATATGCCCCTTTTTAGTTCCCATTTCAAAATATACCTTTAAAATAATTTTAAATAGGTTTTATGAAAACTAATAGATGCTACATGAATAAGAAAAGAAACAAAGAAAGGTACCATGTCATAAATACAATGAGGTAAAATAAAATAATCATATATCAGGTGTCACATATATCAAATAAATGAGGGAATATAAATAAGAAATGGTATCCCCATATGTAATTATACCAAAAAATTAATGAGGTTCATGGGCTATACCCTATGGTTTTTAAGTCTATGTAACATAGAACATAATTTTCTATCAACTAGAGGAAATATATAGTAGCATGTCACTGGCTAGTAGAGGATAAAAATACTTCACTAGTATAACTATTCGAAAGGGAGCCCATCCCATCTCATTTATCCTACCAAAGAACTAGGGATCCCATAACCAAAGTAAATTAAGGGTAAGTGAATAAGAAAAAATCATAACCAATGATAAGAAAAAAATAGTAAATGGGGTAAAATACAAGCATCATGAAGCATATCAAATAACTCACCCTCACCTACAACTCCCTCTCAAGAAACAACCCTGAGTGAGAATTTTTCGCACAATATGAAGTATAAAGTACTCCCTGGGGGCCAAAATCCAAGTCAAACAAAGAAAAATGGGGTTTAAGAGGATCTCAAGCACACTCACACATTTAGAAATCTATTAAAAGTTAAAAATGGGCCTTTATAAAAAAAAGGGATCATGATGCCAATCTATTTTCTAATGGTTTGAAATCCCATTTTAAACCATTAGTAAAAATTATACGTTAAAGACTTTTTGAAAACCCTTTAAATAAATCAATTATATTTTTATAAAACCCCATTAATGTGTTAATAATTTTTTCTTTATTTAAAACCATACCAAAAGAGGGAAAAATTAATTTAAACCCCTATTCTAATTAAATAAAATATATAAATACTATAAATATACTTTGCATTGTAGGTATCACTTGAAATTTAATTTAAAAATATTTATAAATTTAATTTCATATACCAAAATAATTTTAATAACTTCAATATAATTTTTAAAGATCCAAATGGGAATTAAAATTAAAAATCAGAATGTGTGGTTTAATAAAAATAAATTTAAACAAGACTTTAAAATTGGGAACCCTATCATTTTCAATAAAAACCAAGAAAAAATCCAATTTTACCATTTTAAGACCAATAAAAATAATTAATATGAAAATTTAATAATTAAAACATTAATTAAAAAGGTAATATGAAAATGTTTCTAAAATTAAAGGCTAGCCATGGGGAAAACCTACCATGGATTAGCGGAAGATGGTTCAGAATGTGTTGCCTCTAATAGAGGATGCCCAAGAAAGAAAGAATGGGCCCTCATGAACCCTATAATCAAGAACCAAAATAAAAATTTGGTAAAAACCCAACCTAGGGTTATTTCTAGGTTTATTTGAAATTAGAGATAGGGGAAATTGAGGGAGAAGTAAATAATGAGAGGAGAGGAGTTCGTACCTTGAATAATCAATAAAGAAATTGGAGGATAATCAAGGGAATGGAAATAAAAAGGTAAATCCGTGAGAGGAGCATCGTTCAAGGGGGTGGCTAGGGGGTGGTAGTTTTGTCACTAGGTAGAAAGAAATAGAGGGGGAAAGGAAATAAATAGAACAGAAAAATAAAACAAAAGGAAGGGAAAAATAAAAATAAAGATAAAAATAAAAAAATAAAGTACCCTTCATGATTTTCTAAATCATGCAGAATACAGTGGTTAGGTCAAATGGCCCCTCATAGTTTCAACTAGGGCCCCATATTTTTAACTAACCATTCATTTAATGTTCCAAATGGAACTACTAAATAAAATAACCAAATTCATAGTTTCTACATGGTTTTCCTAACCATGCTAAATAACCATACGACACCTAAAATCCCTTCAAATTTTAAATTTCAAACACAAAAATATACTAAGAATAAAAATAACTTTAATTTATATAAATTAATAGAAAATAATATAAAATTAAATTAAATTAAATATCTCTGTTGTATGAGGGTGTGACAATTCTTCCCACCATGACACTTACTACCCCCATAAAGTCTTTAGTAAAAGTATAAGGCATTGAAATAGGAAAAGTTAATACACTTAAAAGGAGAAATAAAACAAAGATAAAAACTATTAAATGTGATTTCTAAGTGAAAATACTTTTCCTAAATCCTCAGAAAACCAAACTGATGTCCCAAAACCACAAGGAATCTCTGATCATAGTAGGATATTACCAGAAACCTCATATTCCTAATAGAAAATAGTTCATCATGGGTCTCCACAATATTTATAATTCATCTAAATGGTGAGACTAGGAACTAAGAAAAAACAATAATAGGAAACACTCCTATAAAAATAATGGCTCCAAAAAATAACCATAAGAAATCATCATTAAGAAACCAATAAAAATTTGAAAGAGGAATAACCCAAAATAAGACTATATTCCCCCGAAACAAGGTCACTAAAAAAACTCACAATCAAACCCAGAGAATGATGTAAGATTTAGCCCCATTTCACTGAAAATAAGAGTTTTCTAGGGTCTAAAAAATAGTACAATACCTTGTGATGAACCTAACTAAACTAGAACAGACATCAGCTAGCCTATAACTCAAACTAGTTCCATCCAAACCCTAGGCTCTGTATTTCATACCCAAGGTTCTTCCCATCTCCCACTATCAATATCTAAACCTCAAGAAACCAAATTTACATAATAACTAATTAAAACACCCAATTGAATCATCCCACAAAAAATCACCTCAAAAACCTTAGCACCATCAATCATCAACACAATCCCATAACTCATGGGAGGCATACCAAGGAAAAAAACACTCATCACCAATTAAGAAAGGTCCATCCACAATATTTTAAAGTCTCAAATAGATCCACATATACTAAAAAAGATCCAAAGATAAGGTTAGGGAGAAAAAAGGTCTTATGTCCACCACTCTATTCAGATTTTGGGTAGAAACTGGAATGGAACAAATATCCTCCACGTGAAAGAGTACTCATCAAGAGGATCATTCAAGGAGACCAACCCTCTATTATTTTCCTTGACCATTTTGGGAGGCAGAACTTTAAATAACAAAAGGAATGGGCTTGTTTAATCCATGTATCACATTATAAATCCAATAGTCTTATCTTGAAAGTACAAAAACAAGATTATAAAATCCCAAAAAAAACACATCACTCACATATTATAAATCTATTTTTTCCTAAAAATTACAAAATTCTAATAAATAATTTAAAAACATCACACTCTATTTGAAAGAAAAATAAAACCATTTCATAATATTATTTCTATTTGAATTCATCTTAAAATTAAATGGGTTCATTTTAAAACATTTCTATTAAAATTCACGTTCTTTCCAAAATATTTTTCTCAAAAACCCATAACAAAATAAACAACTTTTTAAAAAAACTTATAAGAAATGAGAAATAAATTTGAAATTAAACCACAAAAACAATTTTGAAACCAAAAAAAATATTATAAAAGAATAAAATCCCATTTTCACCCAAAAAATGTTTTATATTTTTAATTAGATCTCAAACATAACATAAAACACCATATAAAAATCATTATAATAACATAAAAATAACCAAAAAACATTTTAATCCCACACCAACAAGGGAAAATTCACTCTAGTATTCATTTGGTTATCAAAATAGGTCGAAAAAAATGTAGGATGATATAAACTCGGTTTTGGGTTTACTGGAGTCCTTAGAACCATCCACATGGGATCCAAATTATTATTCAAACCATGGGGGCTAGCCTTGTGGCCCTAGTTCTTCATCCACCATCACCCCAAGTTCACATAAATTCTTAAATTAATTACAAATAACTAGGAATTAAAATATAAATTTTTCATAATAAACACATCAAACCGATCAAAATTAGAATTAAAAATAAAGATTCAATCTCAAAATTCCCTAGAAGATCAAGGATCCAAACAAAATAGAGTTTGCGAAACTCTCCCCCACTTTTACATCTCAAGCTCTGACAACTTAACTTCCTTACAGCCCAAATAAAAAATGGTGCTTTGAACCTTAGGCACTCTGAGGAACCTAATCTCTAATACCATTTGTCAAAAACCATCATGATACTTCCATCAATTAGATTCTCAAACCAACTCGTTCCAACCCTGAGGCATGTTCCTGATCACCCTAGGGTATCATCAAGCACCGGGGCATTAGATACATATAATGGGAATGATTCTTCTCTTAAAAAAGTGTAAAATAAAAAATAGAAATCTGATAAAACCTGGCATGAACCATTTGTATATCATACATCCATTCCAAATAAAATATATATAAATAAACTATGAAGAAGATAATAAATGCAGGAATAAACTATCAACTCTCACCCCAAACACCCTCACCTAAAATGTAAAGATGCAAAAAAAATCCACCTCTAGATACCATTTCTTCAGTCACCAATAGTTATCACTACCCTTTATCTATAGAATGCAGTAAAAGCCTAATTGGACAAGGTAAATCATATAAAGGTTCACATAATATACATTCTAGAAAATTAAAGGCAATTCCTGAAAAATCTAGTAAAGGGCACACTAGGATGAATGTGGTAAACAAAATAGGAACTAACCTCAATCTAATAAATTCTCTCAAGAGCATCCAAAATCTGAGCCAAGAACCTAAAACTATAAATATGATAGTCATGAGAAAAATAGATCAACAGGACACTACCCACCTTTCCCCATGTTTAACTTTTAATAAAAGATCCATTTAAATATTGTTTTATATATTAATAGAAAATGGATTTTTATTACTTAATTATATTTAAAACCAATAAAAGTTAAAAATGGTTTAAAAAAATTTCCTCTTTAATTATTTTAAATGAAAAAAATCACTTAAAAAACATTTAATGGGATAACATCCCTTTTCAGTTACCATTTCAAAATATCCCTTTAAAATAAATGTAATATCATTTCATTAAGACTAACACACTACATTAATAGTAAAAGAAACCCAAAAATTCACCATGTCCTTAAAACAACAAGGTAAAAAAATAAGCCTTTTTTTAGAACCGCGCATATCAAATAAATAAGGGAATGTAAAGAAGCAATATGATCTCCCTATATCAATCTACCAATAAAGAAATGAGTATCATCATCTCCACCCTATTTCTACTAAGTATAGTTAACCATGAGCATACTTTTTATCATCTAGTGGAAAGGTCTAGTAAAACATCCCTGTCTAGTGGAGGGTAAAAATATTTCACAAGTATAACTAGTAGAAATGGAGATTGTCCCGTATAAGTTATCCTACCATAGAACAAGGTATCCCATGACTAAATTAAATTAAGGTTGAGTGAAATTAAACAAGAACAACCAATGATAATAATAAACAATAAATAGGGTGTAATACAAGCATCGTAGATCATATCAAATAACTCACCCTCGCCTATAGCTCACTATCAAGAAACAAACCTGAGTGAAAAATATTTCACAAAATATGAAGTATAAAGTACGCCGGAGGGCCACAATCCAAGTCAAAAAAATCCAAACGAGTTTCAAGAGATCACATACACACACACATTTAGAAATATCTTAAAAGTTCTAAATGGTCCTTTATAAAAAAAGGTATTATGATGCCAATCCATTTTATAATGGTTTGAAATCCTATTTCAAACCATTCTTAAAACTTATCCCTTGAAGTTAAATTAAAATACCCTTTAACAAAATAAATTCTATTTTTATAAAACCCATTTAAAATCTTTAAAATCATTTATTTAGTTAATCCCAACCCAATAATGGGTCAAATTTACTTTAAACCCCATTTTTTAATTAAAAAAATTCTATAAATAATATATAGATACTTTCAATTTTAGGTACCAATTGAAATACCAAGTAAAAATATTTCTAAATTTAATTTTAAATCCCAAAACAATTTTAATAAATTCAATATCAGTTTCAAAGATCCAATTGGGCATCGTAATAAAAATTATAATGCGTAGTTTAATAAAAACAAATTTCAACCATACTTTAAATATGAGAACTATATTTTTTTCAATGAAACCCTAAGAAAACCCGAATTTTATCTTTAAAATAAAAATAAACATAAATATTATTAACATTTATTAATTAAAACATTAATTAAAAAGTAAATCCATAAATATTTCTAAAATTAAATTCCAAACATGATTAAAACCTACCTCAAGTTAACAAAAAATGCCCCAAAATGTGTTGCCTCTAATGGTGGTTTCCCAAGAGAGAAAAAGGGACCCTCCTGAATGCTAGAATCAAGAACCAAAATTAAAAACTCTAACTTAGGTTGAGATAAGGTTTATGTGCAATGGGGGGGAGAGAAAATGAGAGAGACGATAAGAATTAGGTGATAGTATTTTGTACCATGAATAATCACTCAATAAATTGGAGGAAAATTGGGAGAAACGGTGGTCTGGAGGTGAGGCCGAGAGAGGGAATCACATAAGGAGGTTATCCAAGGAGGGGGTGTCTCATGGATATGGATAAAGAAAGGGAGGGGTGAAATGAATAAAGATAAAATAAAAAGGATAAAATAAAAAAATATAAATAAGGAAAAATAAAATAAAATTAATAATTAAAAATTAAAAAAAACAGTCAAGCCGCATGGGTTATCCACATGGCTTTCCAAATCATGCGGTAACCATATGGAACTCACAGTCTAGTGAAAATGGCCTTGCATAGTTTCCACTAGGTCCCTACATGGTTTAATAATCATGTGTTTAATGTTCTAAATTTCAAAACCAAATGATGGAGTCAAACGCATGGTTTCCACATAGTTTTACAAACCTTGCTAGCTAACCATGCGACACTTAAAAATACTTAAAATTCTAAAATTATAACACAAAACTCTGATGAGAATTAGAATAAATCAAATTAATAGAAATAAATATAAATTAATATAAAAAAATATAAAATTAAATTAAATATCACTTTCACATGTGGGTATGACAACTTACGCTCAATGCCTTTTCCAGTTTTATTCATCAGCCTGAAGTATTATGTTTCAATGAAAATATATGGTAAGATCATAGACTTATGGTGAATTCTTAAAATCAAGGGTTACATTATGGATGAATTCATACGATAATTCCTTAATTAATTTTAAATAGACACCAATGTCTTATAATGAAGTCACACAGATAGAAAATACTTATGATTGCAAAAGTCATATAATGATTCACATAGTATTATGATCACCTCAATTTATTACACTCATACTGTGAAGTATTACATTTTACAGAATCTTTATAATCATATTTGGAAAATCCTTACATTCATGAATTATCCATTTTTCATGAACTCCAAAATGAAAACTTTTGCAGATACCTTAAAATGAACTTTTTCTTACTCCAAGCCTTCTCTAAACTTCTAAAATAATCTTAGAACTACCTCAAATGATTATTGGAATTATTAAAATAATACAAAGATCCCTCAGATGCATTTTTTGAGGTGTTGTACTATATATAATACTCAAATAAAAGTATTTTAGTGAATAAATATACCATCTCGGGTGCGGCTCTTCTTTAATCAATCTTAAACCATCTCTAATCACTAAAACCTTCAACCTGGAGGGTATAAAAACTATCTAAAAAGAAAATATCATGCTTTATACTCCTCAAATGGTTTCTCTAACTTTATATTTCATAGAATTGTTTCAATAATCTATTCCAAGGATAATTTCTTTTCCATTTATTCCTCATGGCAGTAACTCCTCTTACATGAGTGGATTCTTAAATCTTCACAAAATACCTCATCTTTGTATTTTAAATTGAAATACCTATTTGATAACAAATACAATCAAATACTACCTTCAAAAACACCACCTATTTCAAATAGAGTTGGTCATCCAGTCAAGTTATAAATGTCACGGTATACTTATATTTTAATAATTTATTATTAAAATATAATATAATAAATTATATAAAGTTATTAAAGTTTCGAGTACCCTATCATAGGTACCTGAACCTATTTCATAGGTACCAAAAATAAGTTCAAAGGTACCAAAAACTGATTTTATCATGTCGGGTATGGATACATAATTGATTATTGAGTACCCATTTCCATAACTACCTAAAGGGGTGATGTGAAAAATCCAAAAAGAGTCTCAAGATAGGTAAATAATCAATAGAGTGTGGTGTCATCATATTTTACACAATATACACCCTCTCAAAAGTTCCCATTTTTCCCATTTTCAAAAATTTGGATAGACCATCAATTTATCAAAATAATATCACATATTTATTTGTTAAAAACCTATTTTAGATTAAGATATTGATAAGAACATAAACCACAAGTCATGGAATCCTAAGAAAACAAATGATGTAATATGTGTCACCAACCTTAAATATGTTCTTTTAAATTTCCATAGGTTCCTGGGGTGTTGTCCTTAATAGAAATTTACATAGATTTGTATCATCTAAATTCCCCATATACCACAACACTTAAATCAAAATAATTATAGTTCCCATTTAAAGGTGATTGGAAAAACACATGTAAATTTGGAATGACTCTAATTCTATATTGACATGGAACATTCCATTTTGGAATGACCCATAATGTAAATATCAGTATCATAGTATTTGATATTTAGTAAATGGAATATCCCTTTTATCATTTGGCATGGTCACATACCTTTTAGAGAGAGTGCCAGGTGAAAATGAGATTTTTTGGGGACTAAAGATGAATTATATTATAAATTAATTATGTCCTTAATAATCTAGATTAATTGTAGAACTTACTTAATAATACATTGATAATCTATCCAATTCTCAATTCTCCTATCACCATTCACCGATGTTCCCATTTCCACCAATAGAGAAAAATAAATAAATCTCAAAGAAGAGATTATGAAAAGACTATCCTCTATTTATAAACCATATTCTTGTATTCTCAATATACTTTTTCCATGTGTATCTCTTAGGATAAACAAATAAAATCCCATTATCTATCTTCCATCATAATTTCTTTCTCAATCTCTCTCTCTGTTATAATTCCATGCTCAACCCTCTATTATTTTCTCTATTCCCTCCACAACAATATCCTTGGTGTCAACATCCCACTAAATCCTCTAATTGGCCGCATTAAAATCCATAATGACCATTTCCATATTGAAAAATCCTTTAATATTCCTTATGTTAAAAAAGAAAATTTCATCAATAAATAAAATAATTTTAAGGATAAATTTATTTTATCATAGAAATGAACTTTAATGAATAAAATCAAAATTATCTTCACATTCATTAATTAACATTATTTTTCTTCTAAACACCTCGTTATTTATCATTTTTAATTATGAATCTATAATCATTGTTAACACTATAAATATGTTCAATATATCATATAATATTGGTTGAATAAGGATTTGTTTTTAGCTAAAGTGGTCTCTTGATATGACAAAGTTAATTTTTCTTGTGAAATACCAAATTTAACTTGAGTTTTAATATCATTTAATAAGGAATGGATATAATTTAAATATGAGACATTTAAATAATATTTAATAAATAATATTAATGTTGTTAAATAGAGGATATATAAATAATTACACATGTAAGGTTGAGATTGTTAAGGATGAAAAATTATCTAAATGCAATTTGAAACTTAACTCATTTGATATGATATATTATTTAAATTTGAGATATTTAACTTATATAAATTAACATATTATTTTAGATATATTATGATAATATATATATATATATATATATTAATCTTGAAGATCCTCTATTACACATGTCACAATTTCCTTCATTTTTTAATCTAACTTTCTCTCCCTTATCTCCCATTCGATTTCATCTTTCCCAAATCCCTACCACTAGTTTTACCTCTCTTACATTCCATCCAACATACCCTATATTCCCCAACATACCTCTATGATATTCATGTTATAGTAAAGAACTTTAAATTATGTAAATTTGTGTGTTGAAAATATTGTAGGTGTTGGGAGAAGGTTGGAGTAAGATAGGTGTTGGTTAAGGTGAGATTTTAGCTAAGGGGGTCGAATTGCAGCATGGTAGAAGGTGTGGCGCCATGGTAGATAGGTTGGTAGGTTGTGTAAAATTATTTAATATAATTTATATTCCATGATAGTTAGAGTCCACAATATTTTGAGGATGAAGCTTGGTTGTGGCCCGGTGGATGTGTGTCATGGTCTGATGGGGTTGAGGTGGTTTTTACTAAGTCGGGAATATTTCATTTCACTAAAGTGATTCATATGAATGGTTTATTTTACTCTTAATATTTTCCTTTACCGCTTTTCTGGTCATGACTTGAGGGGACCCAATTTTAGTATGACATAGGTTTTAATAATTTGTTTTATTTCCATGAATGGACTTCATGATATATCCATGGATGTCATGATATGGGGGCATGGAGGTCAAGTTTTTGGTTCTGTATTTTTAGGTGTCATCGCGTCATGGTGTATTGGTTATGGTGTGACTCTTACTTGATTGTATTAGGCTAAAATAGTGATCGATATTTAAATGAGAATAGATAAAATATATCACATCATGGGGCTCGGTATTTTTTTGACTTAGCCCCGTCATGGTGTGACCATTATCGTTCATATCATGATGCCTTAAATTTCCACTTCTCATATAAATTCAGCAGTCCCTCAGAATTATTTTGGATCCCTTTGATTTCTCTTGAACATCTGGTGATCATAGGTGTTTCATTGGAGGTTTTTTAGTACCCCTGATTGGTTATAACCCTTAGATTCAGGAAAAAAAGTACCATTTAGAATAGTGGAGTAAAATATAAAAACCCAATTTATGCATCAACATATTTTAAAGTATTTGAGGATATATATGGGAAATTTATTATACTAATTTTTAAGTACCAATTTTTAAGTACCAATTTTTAAGTGTAACTGGTTCAATAGTAACAGTGGTGTGAAACATGGTGATTATGAATTTTCACTTGTTGATTTGAAAATATTTAGTTGTAAAAAGGAACTTTTTGTTATGGGAATGTATGAAAAGAATATATTTTACATTATTAACTAATTGAATGATCAATGGTCTGTCATTTTCTAACGGAAAATTTTTATTTGGGTAATGAAAACATTGATGATGTTGTGGACCTATGTGATATTTATTCATTTATTACATGATTATTTAAGGATTATAGTTACTACAATGTTGACATATTCCATGATATATGAAATAATCATGTATAAGGTATATGGTAAAACACTCTATTAAAGCACTAATTATTCAGGTAAATATCTTTTTTTTAACTTACACATGTAAAAACTCTACTTTTCACTTTGATTTTTAAATCTATAGATTTTGGTCATTTCAATAATTTTTTTATTAAATTTTATATTCATAAAATTTAGTTAAATATTTTTTTGGTTGAAGAAGATTGGTATAATTATTTTTTTTTTTTTGAAACTGAAACTTGTAAAAAATATTATTTTTTAACATGGATATTTAAATTTATTGATGTTGATCTTTTATGCCATATTTTTTTATGTTATTTTTTATTTTTTTTATTCATCGGTTTCAGTTAAACAATACTTAATTGAAATAGTCTAACATTGTTATTTTCTTATGAAACATACACACGTAAAAACAATAATTTTATATTAGATGTTTAAAAAATATATATATGGATAATTTATTCCATTTTTGAATTAATTTTTATATTTATCAGTTTTAGTTATATATTGTTTGACTAAAAAAATCATCATATTGTTATTTTTTGGGAAAAATTATACATTTAATGACACTATATTTTAACTTGGATTATTGAATTTATATATTTTGATCATTTCAATAATTTATATATTAATTTTTATATTCATCAATTAAATTTATGCTTTTATGGTTGAGGAATATTAACAACATTATCTCACTATGACTATTTCCTTACGTTCATCATTTTCATATATATGTAATTTTTTTATTATTATTAAAAAATAAAACATTATTACTTCTAAAATCCTTTAATTATAATCAAATGCAGATATATTGAATTTCATTACATTATTCTATTTTAATGATGGACACAGAGGCATGGGATCATTTACCACGGTATGTATACAATATTTCATATTAATATATCTATAATAATTAAATTATTTTATAAAATTAAACATTTTTTTTCAAAATTATTCACATCACTACTAGTAAACCTCCTATGGAAAAATATTCTTCTTCTCTATAGAATACAATACACGGAGTTAGTAGAGAAGGGATTACACATTTACCAAAACTTTTGCATTATCACAGGAGAATAGATTATAAATTTAACTTGAAGATAATAATAACCCAGTTAGCCTGAATGAGAAGTAGTTTAGGAATTATACATAACTTTGATTCCATTATAGTATTGTCATTTTATATTCTAATTATAGGATCATTGACCAAATTTTGAAATATCGGTTGTAGGGGTTTTTAATGGTAAAATTCATCAAGTGATTTATTTATTTTCCATTCTTAAAATATTGTATATTTAATATGACTAATATATGGTCTATTCAATTATAGATGAAATTTGAATTTGAAGATATGAAATAAATTAAAAAGATTTGGATATATTTTACAAAAAATATATAGAGATATTTAAAAAAAATTGACTTCAATTTATATTTTTTTAAAATAAAAGAATGAAAAATCACACCTCAAATATGGGTTTATAGATATAGATACATGGGAGAATATTTTCAATGGCTGGTATAAGGAAGTCTTTATGGTATAATAATTATATATATATATATATAATAAATTTGTAACATTTTCTATTAATTAATTGATATATTATTCATTTATTCTTATATAACAAGCCTCTGAGAGGTCTCACCAAGAGATCAAATTTATATCCTCAAACTTTTTCATGTGAAGGACATTTTTACTAGAGGAGCAAGTGATTGTTGAAAAGTTTGAATAATTAAGTGACAATCAAGTAGAAACTTACATAGTGTTTAAGTTTTAACCTCTATATCCTCCCACTCGCCATGAAAAATGGAAAATAAAAAGGATGAAAAAAATGAAGAATTTTATTATAAATCAATCAAAATAAGTAGTCGATAAGATTGTAAAAAACTAACTATTATTTTTATTAATTATTATTACTTTATAAATTCATCACACTAAGGTAACTTTTACATATATCATTTCATGACTCCCTTGAGGAGCAAGATACATATAGAGCCATTATCCTAGATGTTGGGATGGAAATTTTGGTGACTGCAACAGAAAATCTAGAACACTCAGGCCATTTAAGAGGATATAAGGCAGGTGTCAGTATTAGAAAAAAATAGTCATACTAGTACAAACATCAAGGGAGGAAGAATATAGGGGTGAAATATATTTTAAAATCTAAGGTATGTGAGATGAATTAGTCGGTGGATGATCAAATTAAATCATTTTTATAGGCTATGTTTTCATAAATGTTGATACAGATGCAGCCTTTATATCCTGACTATCCAGATCCTCCGTGTCCTCATTCAAACCTTCTTATCTACTATGAGTTACATGTTAGTTACCCCCATCGCATATTACAGCATAAAAATTATACATAATTTAGTGTATTATTTACATCAAAATCTTATGTATCTAGGTAAAGTAAGAGTAATGGTGCTTTATATAATCTAACTACTCCAGAGTCGTTGCCTACTAAGGAGGTTTTTAGAATTGGATATAGTATGGATCATTTTGTACTTTGGTTATATAGCCTTCTTCCTTAGTTGATATATGAGTTATGTGTTGTTTTTTAAATTTTAATTAATTTTTTTTTCAAGTTAATTATGTTTTCATACATTTTCCATATATAAGAGTACTGAAATTAAAGGAATTATTTCAAAATAAACAAAAGTTTTAGAAATTCACACCTTCACATGCTACTCATATTTTTTTCAAACAAAATCAGACCTAGATTGTTTTATGTTGGATCTATTTTTTGAGTTTTCAATCACTATGAAAATATGTGGGAGGTAATATTAATTAAAAAAAATTAGAAAGATATCATGGATCATGTTACTAGTGATGATCACTTTGTACCAGAGTTGAAATGGCTTTCCATGTAAATAAATTTCAATTTCAATTTTCATTTCTAACTTGAAGTAGATAAATTTAGTACTCATTTAATTAGGTATCTCCACATTCTTTGTAACTAAAATTATATAACTTATATTTAAGTTTTTATAGATACAAAATACATTTCAATGATTATGATTTATCTAAAAAATAACTCTAGATTTAAATATACATCTGATAGATTGTAAAATACAAAGATTAAGTGTCGGTTTCTTCTATTCCTTGATGGGTAAGAAGACTTAAAAAATTATGAAAAACTACTCATTATAATGTCATTAATGTTAATATTTTTATATTTTAGTTGAAATTATATGTTATAAATATTCTTCCCACATGAATGCATGGTGCATTGGTTATTCTCTTTACATACTGGAATTTATAATTTTTTTCAAAAATTGTTGAAATCATAAGTTTTAGTTTATTATATTAGATTTATAATATTAAATTTTTCTTGTAACATATGTTTTGATAATTAGTTATAAAAATTTAATAGGACATGAAATGGGTTTCAAAATGTTCATTTGTTGATAGATAATCCAAATAAATTAAATATGCAAAAGTTTAAATAGTTAACTTTTATATTAGTTAATACTTGTTTTGTCTTACATATATAGTGTTTCTTATTTTCAAAGTGTTATTTCATAAATACAGTTTCATCATAAAATAATAAATTTATAATGTGTTCAATAGGTTTTATGATTAATTTTTAAAATTATAATCACTAGAACAATGACATATTTTCAAAAAGTTACTTCCATTACAAGTCTTATATTATACACCAATATATGGTATTGTTAATTTAATAAAATTTCATGTTTTTATAGGTATTTGATAATGGTTTTTCTTATACACATAGAGTCTTAAACCACCTTTGAAGTTTACTTTAAGACTCCTTGGAAAGTATGATTAATTTGTATATGTATGTTAAAAAGATTCATGTATGTGTTTTTTTGTTAAATGAAATTAAATTAAAGTTTTCATTAAATTATTATACTTATTTGCTATTATTTAGATATTTATTATACTATATGTCACTATTTTTTGAAACTATATGTATTAGGTTGTTTTAATATATTATATTTTGAAAATAATTAATTAATATTAACACTAGTTATTTTAAAAAATGACATTAAATCATTTTTTATCACTTTTTCAAGAAAACCAATGTGGAAAGGAACTTTTAATGTTTGTTTTATGAAAACCACTACTGGGAATGAAGGATTTCCCAACGCTTCTTTACCAATGGTTTGCTTAAACTGTTGGTAAAGAAGGGCCAGGACACCCTTTCCCAACGGTTCAGTAGCACCATTGGGAAAGGGTACCCCTTTCGAGGGTACCCCTTTACCAACGGTTCTACTAAACCGTTGGGAAAGGGTGCCTTGGACACCCCTTTACCAACGGTTTTTAAAAACCGTTACTTGGAAATTTTTAACCCTCCATCTAAGAAGAAACATCTCAAATTCATTGCGGTTATATTCTAGATTTTCTTAGTATGTGTTTTTATGCTTTTTCTTCATCTTGTAGTTAATTGTTACTTGGAAATTTATTTATATGTGTTTATTAATTTTTAGCAAAGTTTTTATGAATGTTTTCCTTAAAATTCCTTGAGTAAAGTGTTTTATTAAAATGAAAAAAAAAATTAATAAGGCTTGTGTAATGTAATTTGTTATAGTACACTATGTGACTATGTTTGGTATTTAGTAACACATGGGATAACTGGTGTGTGAGAATGTGTTGTGAAAGAGATTCCATGGTTGGATCAAGATTATATTTACGTTTTGAGCCTATTAATGAGTTGTTTTAAAGATATTTTGAGATATTTACCTTATGTTTATTGGTGAAAACTGGGATCTGTAGAGGTGGGTCATGATTAAGACATATAATTGCTGCTAAACATGTTGATAAACCATGCCTAGTAGTGAATTCTGGAAATGTTTGATGTTTGTAGCCCTTCTTTATTTGGATTTTCTTTTGATTTTGATGTTTCTTATTGATACCTATGATGGGAATTTATTTTAGTTTCTAAATCGGCTGAGACTCCCCCACTATGCACAGTGTATGCAACCCCTTCCCTTATTTAATCATTCTGTTTACACAACCTATGAAACCTATACCCTCATTTAATCGGTGAACTCAAGTCATTAATTCAAGCCTTAATTCTCACTATCATGTAAGAAATTGAATGATGTAAACCCATCCTCACATGATTTCTTACCTTGGATATGTCCAACATGTGGAATATGAGATTTTGAATTCATCAGTTAACCAGGATCATATATTCCATTTCCCCTAAAATGACTGTACTAATATAACTTTAGGGTCAATTAAATATGGTTCTCATTGTAAGTTGTATATTATGTGTCCTTCTTGGAAAATACTCACTTTTATGAGGGTTGGGTGCTTTTCACTACCCATGTTGGCATGTGTAGACATCCATAAAAATGTTAGATAAGTCACAAGTTTAATTCAGTAATGTTGTTATCATTGATATACTTTATTATTAATCACAAATTTAAAAATAAATGTTTTTGTCTGTACTTAATGAAATTAAATCTTTTTACAAGCCATGAACAACCTATTAGTGTAGAATCCAAAACTTCATTCACCAATGGGGTGTGCTTGACTTGGGGAAGTAATTGGTTAATGAAATGTATGGCAATAGAGGTGCCAATAATGAGTTATTGAACATGAGTGAATGATTTGGGATGCCTATAACACATAATGGGACCTGAGTCATGTGCCTCTTATAGACCTAATGAAAATGAATATAAATAAATTTTAATTTAATTTATGAGTACTTGTTCTTTACATTATTTTAATAATTCACTACATCGACTAGAAACTTCTTCCTTTATCGTTTACTTAAATGTATTTTCTATTAAAGTTCAATCCAATTGAATTGTTTATGACAAAATTACCTATATAAATTCTTTTAATAGAATCAAAAGAATTTGGATGTATGAAACTGATCATATCTTAAGCGATTTTCAAAACAATTTAGAGTGCTTTATAGATTTTTCATTTCACAATGCTTCAGATAGTGGTCGCAAACACTGCCCATGTTCTAATTGTGTTGGTAGACCTTTGTTTATCCATGAAGAAGTCAGCTACCACATAACCAAAAATGGTTTTCAAGAAAACTACTTTTAGTGGTATCACAATGGGGAGAAAATGATATCTCAAATTGGTGATGATCGAAATTAAAGGACTGGAATGGAGAATTTGTTAGATGATCAGTTTCCGTTTATTCGTCATCATGAAAAAGAAAGGATTTCGACTCAAGAATACTTTGATATGAGTACAGTTGATGCATATAGTGAAAATGATGATATTTATAGGCTGAAAAAATTGAATGATGCTGCCATGGCTCCATTATATCGACAATGCGATAAAATAAAAAAGCTATAATTTTTAATCCGATTGTTTCATGGAAAAACTATGCATGGGATTTCTAATACAGCAATCGATCATATTCTTACCCTCTTGAAGGATTTACTTCCAGATGATGCAGATATTCCATCAAACCACTATATGGCATGGAAGTTAGTTGAGGATCTTGTATTTTCAAGAAACAAAATTCATGCTTGCCTGAAATATTGAAGTTTATTCTGGGAGGAAACCGCTGAATGAAATGATTGTATAAAATGTGGCACATCCCACTGGAAGTCAAAATCTGATGGAACACCATCCCGCATTCCACGGAAAGTAATGTGGCACTTTCCATTGATCCCCAGAATCCAGAATATTTTTATGTCTGGTGACATATAAATAAAAATGAGATGGCATGATACCGAGAGAAAGAAGACTAATGATGAGTTGGTTCATCCTGTAGATGGATTTTCATGGCAAATATTTGATGCTCGACATCTTGATTTTGCAGCTGACGTTCGTAATGTGAGGATGGGTCTTTCATTTGATGGTTTTAATCCATTTGGGCAGATTCTTACTTCGCACAGCACATGGCGATTTTTTATACATATTTATAATCTTCCCCCATGGTTGTGTATGAAAAAACCTTTCACTTTCATGAGTATACTCATATCCGGTCCTTCTGATCCCGGCATTGATATTGATGTATACATGAAACCTTTAATAAAAGATTTGAAACTTCTTTGGGATGTGGGTGTGCACACATATGATGCATGTTTGAAAGACATATTTCATATGTGTGTTGTGCTTATGTGGATGATCAATTATTTTATGGTTTATGCAATGATGTCTGGATGGAGCACGAAGGGAAAACTGTCATGCCCAGTTTATATGAATAATACACGATCCAGAAGACTGAAACATATTTTTGATGATGGTGATGATGGAATTGACACTGTCCCTAGTTCCATTGGAACCAATATATTTATTTCTTTTGATTACTCCAATAGCTCAATTGTCAGAGTTGATTGTGAACCTGAAGTTGTGGTTGAAAATATATAGAATCATTCATCCATGTTCTCAATTCTTTTTGTTTACCTCGAGTTGGGTTGTTAAGGTTGGTAATATTCAAGTTGATTTAGTATTGATCACAAATATGTTTTAGCTGACTTGACCTTTATGTGAATTTTCAATGTTTATTGGTTGCAGTTTTATTTGAATTGCATTTTCTAATTTGTAATTGAACTGTATTCAAACCTAATCAAACAATATTTCTAACTTGGTGAACATTACAACTTGTATGATTTATTAAATCCATTCAATCTCTTCTAAAAAATTGATAGCTAAATTACCAATAAATCCCTCTATTCCCTCATATATTTAGTTTTTTGGGTTACACATTAGTTTCATTTTTCTAATTAATTACATATTTGTTTTCAAAAGCAAGAAATGCAACCAATTGAAGTGAGATGAAGGAAAAAAATGATGGAGAACAATTGTTGAATGGCGAAGATGGGCGTTCCACCATTAGTTCCTACATTGAGTACTTTATTTAAATTATATATATTTAAAGAATATATAATTTCATGTGATTAATGTTTTTGTAAACATTTTTTTAGGATCCACCTATACTTCGACAGTTATTCGACGAGGAGCCTAGTACTGGTCCTAGTACTCAGGCCGATGGTACGAGGAGGGATCATACCAAAGGTGTATGAGTAGCTTCGCGTACCCGACTAGAACCTGGCCCTCCCACTAACATGTCATCCTTCCCACATTCTGATCCCGGTGTGTCATTAGGGACACATGGGATATTTAGGCCTCCCATGTTTTCGCCACCTTTTTCATCTTCTGGCCCATCATTTTCATATCCCATGATGATTCCCACTCCCCAGTCAGAATCCGGTCATACAGGTGTCCCATCTTCTTTTCCTTGTACTTATGTCTCTCTAAGCTTCTATATTCCATCATCTTAGACTCCTGTTCCACCACAGGGTGTTCCATCAATTTCTGTGGATCCAATGGCACTCAGCAATCAGACTGGCACAGGTATATTTATAGAACCCTAAAAAAATTTATAGCAATATTTATTTTCATTATAACATGTTTTGATAAAATATTTTTTTTCTTTCATGAAAGATACATCTACTGACAGGAGGCGGGGGCGGGGGCGTACACGCATGCGTTCGGTGTGGAACTGCCACACACAGGTTATGGTGGATTACAATGAAGACAACCAAATGGTTGAGAAAACAAGGCAGCAATGTTGGAGTTTTTTTGTGACACTTTCCAAATACTCTAACATCATTCCCGTTAGCCCGCAATCGTGGAGACATTTTCCACATCAGGTCAAGGATAGAGCTTGGGAAGAGATATGGGTAAAAAATATATTTTATTTAATTCCATAAATTATTTTTGTATTTATATGAACTAATATTTTGATTTCAACTTCAATTTAATTTTCCAGATGGTGAGGGTGCACGACCAGAACATCTAAAGGATCTAGGAGAGCTTTGGAGAGCCTATAATCATGAGTTGTATATTGGATAGCATGATAGATTTGGAACTGAGTTAGAGGCGGTATCAGTCATGGATGATTATCCTATAGAGCAGTATCGTCAGATGATTACTCATTGGACTACTACCCAGTTTTTGGTATGAATTACATTTGAGGTATTTAAATAATAACTTTCATGTTTTTCATTAATATTATCCTTTTTATTATCAAATTTTATTTAGGAATCATTTGAAAAAAATAAAAAAAACATTTATGTAAAAAAATACCTCCACACACTAGGACGTACTACGATGTCAGATCATGAGAGGAAGAAGGTTTGACAATTGTTTATAAGTTTTCTTTACGACTTACACTTTCTTTTGTTTCCTCAATTATTTAATAATTTGCTAAAGTTCTCATATAAATTTAGTTTTCAATGTCATTGTAGAGGAAAATACAAAATATTGAAGGAAGTGTGCCCCAAGAAAAACTGTTTTGCTCGAGTAGACGGAAAAAGGATGGAAGTGTTGTCAAAGAAGTGACTATGCAGCAGATTGTAAGCTTTAATCTGTTGATTTTATATTTTAATATCTATTTTCTAACTTAATAATATATTTTTATTTGTAATAGGCTGCTTTAGAGTCCCTTTATTCCCAGGAACCAGACAATTTTAGCCCTACTGATCACTTACACCAGGTGTTGGGAGAGGAGCATCCTGGCAGAGTACGCTGCCGACCTAGGATAGCCCCAACGAGGTATTGGCCATCCTCAGGTATGAGTTGTAGTGCCACTGAGCTACAGCAAGTTAGGGAACAGGCAGAACAGGCTGAGAAAAGGGCTACAGAGACGGCAGAATAGTTTTCTAGGGAAAATAGTGCATTTATGAAATTTATTGAGGTTCTACGTCCAACACTTCCACCAGAGGCCAGCCCAGCTTTTGATGAATATATGTCGTCGATACGTTCTATATATGGTGCACCAGGTGGAAGTTCTATTGGTGGTCAAGATGATGTCCAGCCTGATGATGATGATGGCGAGGAATCTGATGTGGAAGAGGAGGGAGAGGAGGAGGGAGAGGTGGATGGCGAGGGCGAGGAGGAGGGTGAGGGCGAGGAGGAGGGCACTGAGGAGGGCAAGGATGATGATGGGGGCGAGGATGAGGGTGATGATGATGTTGATGATGGTGATAGTGATGTGGGACAAATTTATCTGCTACATTTTTTATTAATATTAATGATATGTGATGTTTAATCTATTCTAGTTGTTGGTTTTATCTAGACCCGTAGTATAGTATTGGAGTTGAGTTATTTTTATATATTGTCCGTTTTCATGGATGTTGTTGTCTTTTAGTAGTTGCGGTGTATCTTGAGCATTTTTATAGAGTTTTGTGTGTTTGGGAACTCCCTGGACAGCCCCACTCCTTCATGGACCCTGGACAACCCTACACCAACCTCTTTGGACCCCGTACAGCCCCCCCGGACAGCCACCCAGACAGCCCCCCAGACAGCCCCCCCCCCACTATCCTCCTTGGTCCCCGAATAGCCCCCCGAACACCCCCTAGACAGCCCCCCCCCCCCCCCACCCCCCACCCTCCTCCTTGGACCCCGACCAGCCCCCCGAACACCCCCCGTACAGCCCCCCGCACATCCCCTCAATCCGAGGCGTGATGTGGCCGACACCATTCATAGTGTTTCTCTTTTGTTTAAAATGGACATCATTTTAAGTGAAAACAGCAACTGACGAACGAAAAAGTAACCAAACGCATTCGAAATCTGTCGATACTTTAGCACAACTATTCATGGGTCATATGTGACGTGTATGAGTCAACCCCACCACAATTCGAGGCACGGTGTGGCCGGAACCACTCTAAGTGTCTCTCTTTTGTTTCAAAAGGATATGATTTTAACTGAAAACATCAACTGGCATACAGAAAACCAACCAAATGCATTCGAATTGTGTTGATACTTTAGGAAAATGATCTTTGGGTCATTTGAGATGTTTACGAGTCAACCCCGTCTAAATCTGAGGCGTGGTGTGGCTGGTACCACTCTAACTCTGTCTCTTTTGTTTTAAATGGACAGGATTATAAGTGAAAAGAACAACTGGCATACGAAAAACTGACCAAATGCATTTGGATTCTATTGATAATTTATCACAACAATCCATGGGTCATATGTGACATGTTCGAGCCAACCCAGTCACAATCCGAGTCACGGTGTGGCTGGGATCACTCTAAGTGTCTATCTTTTGTTTAAAATGGACAACATATTAAGTACATAAGACAAACCTACCAAACGCATTTGGTTTCCATTGAAACTTTAGGAGAATGATCCATGGGTCATATGTGACGTGTACAAGTCAACCTCACCTAAATCTGAGGTGCAGTGTGGCCGACACCACTCAAAGTGTCTCCCTTTTGTTTAAAATGGACTTCATTTTAAGTGAAAACAAGAACTAGCATATGGAAAACCGACCAAACAGATTCTAATTGTGTCAATACTTTAGCACAACAATACATGGGTCATATGTGACGTGTATGAGTCAACTCTTCCTCAATACGAGGCATGGTGTGGCCGACACCATTCATAGTGTCTCTCTTTTGTTTAAAATGAACATCATTTTAAGTGAAAACAACAACTGACATACAAAAAACTAACCAAACGCATTCGAAATGTGTTTATGCTTTATGAAAACAATACATGGGTCATATGTGACATGTATGAGTCAACCCTTCCTCAATCCAAGGTGTGGTGTGGCTGGCACCACTCTAAGTGTCTCTCTTTTGTTTCAAAAGGATGTCATTTTAAGTGAAAACATCAACTGGCATACGGAAAACTGACCAAACTCATTCAGATTGTGTTGTTTCTTTAGGAAAATGATATATGGGTCATTTGAGACATGTACAAGTCAACCCTGTATAAATCTGAGGCGTGGTGTGGCCGGTACCACTCTAACTCTGTCTCTTTTGTTTAAAATGGAAAGGATTATAAGTGAAAAGAACAACTGGCATACAGAAAACTGAACAAACGCATTCGGATTCTATTTATAATTTTTCAAAATGATCAATGGGTCATATGTGACGTGTACGAGCCAACCCGGGCTCAATCTCAGTCACGGTGTGACTGGGATCATTCTAAGTGTCTCTCTTTTGTTTAAAATGGACAACATTTTAAGTACATATGGAAAATCGACCAAACACATTCGGTTTCCATTGACACTTTAGGATAACGATCCATCGGTCATATGTGATGTGTACAAGTCAACCTATCCTTAATATGAGGCATGGTGTGGCTGACACCACTCAAACTGTCTCTCTTTTGTTTAAAATGGACTTCATTTTAAGTGAAAACAATAACTAGCATACAGAAAACCAACCAAACAGATTCTGATTGTGTCGATACTTTAGAACAACAATCCATGGGTCATATGTGACATGTACGAGTCAACCACGCCTCAATACGAGGCACGGTTTGGCCTAAACCTTTCATAGTGTCTCTCTTTTGTTTAAAATGGACATCATTTTAAGTGAAAACAACAACTGACATGCGAAAAACTAAACAAACACATTCAAAATGTGTTGATGCTTTAGGAAAACGATCCATGTGTCATATGTGACGTGTAAGAGTCAACCATGCCTCAATCCGAGGCGCGGTGTGTCTGGAACCACTCTAAGTGTCTCTCTTTTGTTTCAAAAGGATATCATTTTAAGTGAAAACATCAACTTCCATACGGAAAACTGACAAAACGCATTCGGATTGTGTTGATACTTTAGAAAAATGATCTATGGGTCATTTGAGACGTGTAAGAGTCAACCCCGTCTAAATATGAGGCGCAGTGTGGCCGGTACAACTCTAACTCTGTCTCTTTTGTTTAAAATGGGCAGGATTATAAGTGAAAAGAACAAATGGCATTCGGAAAACTGACCAAATGCATTAGGATTCTATTGATAATTTATCAAAACGATCCATGGGTCATATGTGATGTGTACGATCCAATCTTGGCTCAATCTGAGTCGCGATGTGGTCGGGATCACTCTAAGTGTTTCCCTTTTGTTTAAAATGGACAACATTTTAAGTACATACGGAAAACTGACCAAACACATTCAGTTTCCATTGAAACTTTAGGAGAATGATCCATGGGTCATATGTGATGTGTAAGTGTCAACATCGCCTCAATCCGAGGCACGGTGTGTCTGACACCACTCAAATTGTCTCTCTTTTGTTTAAAATGGACTTCATTTTAAGTGAAAACAACAACTAGCATACAGAAAACTGAGCAAACGAATTCTGATTGTGTCGATACTTTAGAACAATGATCCATGGGTCATATGTGATCTATAAGATTCAACCCCGCCTCAATCCGAGGCGCGGTGTGGCTGACACCATTCATAGTGTCTCTCTTTTGTTTAAAATGGACATCATTTTAAGTGAAAACAACAACTGACATATGAAAAACTAACCAAACACATTAGAAATGTGTCTATACTTTAGCACAATGATCCATGGGTCATATGTGATGTGTACGAGTCAACCCCACCTCAATCCAAGGCGCGGTGTGGCCGGCATCACTCTAAGTGTCTCTCTTTGGTTTCAAAAAGATATCATTTTAAGTGAAAACATCAACTGGCATACGGAAAACTGACCAAATGCATTCGGATTATGACTATACTTTTGGAAAATGATTCATGGGTAATTTGAGATGTTTACGAGTTAACCCCATCTAAATCTGAGGCGTGGTGTGACCAGTACCACTCTAACTCTGTCTCTTTTGTTTAAAATGGATAGGTATAAGTGAAAAGAGCAACTGGCATTCGGAAAACTGACCAAACGCATTCAGATTCTGTTGATAATTTATTACAATGATCCATGGGTCATATGTGACGTGTACGAGCTAACTCGGCCTCAATCCGAGTCACGGTGTGGTCGGGATCACTCTAAGTGTCTCTCTTTTGTTTAAAATAGAGAACATTTTAATTACATAAGGAAAACCAACCAAACACATTCGGTTTCCATTGAAACTTTAGGATAGCGATCCATGGGTCATATGTGAAATGTACGAGTCAACCTCGCCTCAATATGAGGTGCGGTGTGGCCGACACCACTCAAAGTGTCTCACTTTTGTTTAAAATGGTTTTCATTTTAAGTGAAAACAACAACTAGCATACAGAAAACTGACCAAACGCATTCTGATTCTGTCGATACATTAGAAAACGATCCATGGGTCATATGTGACATGTACGAGTCAACCCCACCTCAATCTAAGGTGTGGTGTGGCCGGAACCATTCATAGTGTCTCTCTTTTGTTTAAAATGGGCATCATTTTAAGTGAAAACAACAACTGACATACGAAAAACTAACCAAATGCATTCAAAATGTGTTTATGCTATAGGAAAACAATCCATGGGTCATATGTGACGTGTATGGGTCAACCCCGCCTCAATCCGAGGCATGGTGTGGCTGGCACCAGTCTAAGTGTCTCTCTTTTGTTTCAAAAGGATATCATTTTAAGTGAAAACATCAACTGGCATACAGAAAACCGACCAAACGCATTCGGATTGTGTTGATAATTTAGGAAAATGATCAATGGGTCATTTGAGATGTGTAAGATTCAACCCTGTCTAAATCTGAGGCGCGGTGTGGCCAGTACCACTCTAACTCTGTCTTTTTTGTTTAAAATGGACAGGATTATAAGTGAAAAGAACAAATAGCATACGGAAAACCAACCAAACACATTCGGATTCTATTGATAATTTATCAAAATGATCCATGGGTCATTTTTTATGTATACGAGCCAACCTGGGCTCAATCCGAGTCATGGTGTGTCTGGGATCACTCTAAGTGTCTCTCTTTTGTTTAAAATGGAAAACATTTTAAGTACATATGGAAAACCGACCAAACACATTCGGTTTCCATTGAAACATTAGGAGAACGATACATGGGTCATATGTGATGTGTACGATTCAACTTAACCTCAATATGAGGCGTGGTGTGGCTGACACCACTCAAAGTGTCTCTCTTCTGTTTAAAATGGACTTCATTTTAAGCGAAAACAACAACTAGCATACGGAAAACTAACCAAACGCATTTTGATTCCGTTGATACTTTAGAAAAACGATCCATGGGTTATATGTGACGTGTACGAGTCAACCCCACCTCAATTAGAGGCGTGGTGTGGCCGAAACCATTCATAGTGTCTCTCTTTTGTTTAAAATAGACATCATTTTAAGTGAAAACAACAACTAACATATGAAAAACTGACCAAATGCATTCGAAATATGTTGATGCTTTAGAAAAAAGATCCATGGGTCATATGTGACATGTACAAGTCAACTCTTCCTCAATCCGAGGCACGGTGTGGTCGGGATCACTCTAAGTGTCTCTCTTTTGTTTAAAATGGACAACATTTTAAGTCCATGCGGAAAACTGACCAAACGGATTATGATTGTGTTGATACTTTAGCACAATGATCCATGGGTTATATGTGACATGTAAGAATCAAACTCGCCCCAATCTAAGATGTGGTGTGGCCGGCACCACTCAAAGTTTCTGTCTTTTGTTTCAAAAGGACATCATTTTAAGTGAAAACATCTACTGACATACGGAAAACCAACCAAACACATTCAGATTGTGTTGATACTTTAGGAAAATGATGCATGGGTCATTTGAGACATGTACGAGTCAAACCCATCTAAATCTGAGACACGGTGTGGCTGGTACTACTCTAATTGTGTCTCTTTTTTTTAAATGGACAGGATTATAAGTGAAACGAACAACTGGCATACGAAAAACCGACCAAACGCATTCAGAATCTATTGAAACTTTAGGAAAATGATCCATGGGTCATATGTTACATGTAAGAGTCAACCACACCTCAATCAAAGTCACGTTGTGGCCGAGACCACCCAAAGTGTCTCTCTTATGTTTAAAATGGAAAACATTTTAAGTACATACGGAAAACCGACCAAACGGATTCTGATTGTGTTGATATTTTAGTACAATGATCCATGGGTCATTTTTGACGTGTATGAGTCAACCTCGCCTCAATCCGAGGCGTGGTGTGGCCGTAACCACTCAAAGTGTCTCTCTTTTATTTAAAAATCACTTCATTTTAAGTAAAACCAACAACTCACATACGGAAAATCGACCAAACGCTTTCAGAATAAGTTGATACTTTAGGAAAACAATCCATGGGTCATTTGTGACGTGTACGAGTTAACCTCGCCTCAATCCGAGGCACAGTGTGGCTGGTATCACTCCAGGTTTATGTATTTTGTTTAAAATGGACATAATTTCTAGTAAAAACATGTGGTATATGAAAAACCGAACAAATTATGAATTGAATTATGGATTCCACATATAATTGTCATCTAAATTTTAAATTGAATTATAAATGAATTGTGTATGTTTATAATTACGTAATGAATTATGATTTAATTCTGGATGTGTATAGTTCCAGGATGCATTATATGTTAAATGTGTATAAATTTGTTCTCTATATGTATGTGTTAGTTGGTTATTGCAGGTAAAATAATTGTATATGTATGTGTTAGTTTATTGCAGGTATAATAATTAGAAATGATTGAAAATGAGAGGGAATGGACTGGCTGCTGTGCAAATTGCACAAAAATGAGAGGGTCTCTGCTATGCAAATTGCAGGCTACTGTGCAATTTGCACAGTATAGGCTATACCAACGGTTTGAAACCATTGGCATAGCCACTCAGAGTATTTTTTTTACCAACGGTTTTATGAACCATTGGTAAAGCTGTCTACTTGGTTTTCCCAACGGTTCCTACCAAACTGTTGGGAAAAACTATCCCAATGGTTTGGCACAACCGTTGGGATAGGTTAATTTTTTCTAACCTATCCCAACGGTTCAGTGTAAACCATTGGGAAAAGCTTTCCCAACGACTTACTTCCCTATAGTTTGCAGAACCGTTAGTATAATATATACCAACGGTTCTGTAGCCTTTCCCAACGGTTCAGAACCATTGGGAAATCCTTCATTTTCAGTAGTGAACCAATATCAAAATCCCAAAATAAATTCATATATTTATTTAGCCTTTCAAATTTTTTTGTCTTAAAAAACTGACGTTTAAAGATATTTCCATGATTTTTTCATGAAAACTAATTTTGAAAGTCCAAATAAATATCTATATTTATTTTGGGCTCTCAACATTGGGTTTGATAGAAAACTGACATTAAAAGTTCCTTTCCGCATTGGTTTTCTTGAAAAACCTACATTGAAATCCTCAGTATATCTGTATTTATATGGGTTTCAATGTATTTTATTATGAAAATAATGTTGAAATTTCTTTTAACATCATGTATAAATAATAGATGTTAAAACCGTTAGTTTTATTTCATCTTCATTTACTTCTCTTTTTAACCAAAATAAAAAATAACTAATGTTAAAATATTATTTTCTAGTAGTGGAGGTGTGTTACTCTTCTTTTTCTCTTGGTTTTTCTCCCTATCCTTTATCAAAGTAGGTTGTGGCATTGGTTAGTTTTAGATATGTTGTCCTGGAGTCATGTTTCTAATGGATATTGTTGAATTTTAGGTTAATTGGGGTTTCCCTCTCATGGTTTTGGATTTGTGATCATCACTTCCTCACCTTAATCTTACGCAATGGTTTATTAAAGCTTCGATTAAGGTAGGGGATTCAATAAATATGTATTATTGTGTGTATAATGTTGATTTAACATGTTTTTTATTTATTTTTGAGGATGGTAGGAATTATCCTAATAAAGATAAGGAATTGGAGTAAAATGAAATTGAAGGGTATGGGTGATTCGCCTATAACTACATGATTTTTTGATGTTTCTTATGATTTGGGATTGTTTATTATTATTGTTTATACTTTTTTTTATTTTAATACATGTTTTATTTCTACAATTTAAATTATGGAATCACCCTTCATAAAAGGTTAATCATATAAAGATGATAATGAATCAGTTATGTGAAATTGGGAATTTACATGATGCTTCTTAAGAAAGTGATATTGAATTAATGTAAAGTCATGATCAAAAAGTAATTGTGGTGGTTATTGGTTACTAAATTTGGATTTTGTTTTTTTATTATGCTTGATGTCGATGTTGTGATTAGTGTGGTTTTTTGGTGGATTATTGTGGCTAGTTTGGGGTTATTGGTGAAGATTGTGTAGTGTACATTGTAGGTGCCTTGCCATGGTTGGAATGAGGATATGAGGTTATTGACATGGAACAATAGTGTGTCTAGTTATGTGGGATTGGGTTGGTTTTATGGTAATTTTGTGGGTTGTTGGACTGTTTAATAGGGTGGTTGTCCAATGGTTGTGTAACGTCCCGGTTCCGGGAGCCGCCCAGAGGTGCCCCGTACCCAGTTGGTCACATGGACTCAAGCGCATTTACCTGAATGCCAGAGGCTACCGATTAGCAGTGAGGGACTTGGGTGTGATAGTGGGTAAACTGTGCCCCCATTAGCAGAGTAACACTGCGGAAGTAAAATAGATAGCAATAATGGAAGCAGTAAAACATGCAACAGGTAAACAGCAGAAGTAATAAATAACTGGAGAACATATATATATGATACATGATACATGTGTCTAAGAAATCATCCAAACAAGTCACAATGCTGGAATACAATACTAAACCAAAGTACAATTGAACACAGATAAAAATGCTCTTCAACATTGCAAGCCTCATCTTGGTCCCATGCTCCCCAGCTCCACAACAATCAAGTACATGAAGTAGAAGGAAGATTGTACTTATCTATACATGCAGTAATATAAACTGTTTGGGCCCAAAAGCGTGACCCAAATAGGTTGTGAGACTAAACCCAGTAGTCAACCACCCAAAGATCTTTGGCCAACAGTCAAAGAATATATATGCTAGACAATAAAAAAATGAAGTAGAAAACAAGAAAGTACACATAGTAATAATCATATAATTTAAAATGCATTCAATTTTCATATATCAAGTAAGAAGTTAATCAAAATTAGGTAACCCTCTATGAATTACTCATAGCTTAACCCCTCTGGTTCAACCAAAACAAACACAAGCAACCATCTGGGAAATACACACCATCTAACCCCTCTGGTTCAGCTTTAGAATAGACACTCTGAGGAAGCACTCACAATCAATTCCCCACGTAGTCTCATATCGGTAACTAATAGGTACTCTAGGGAATCACTCAACGTCCATTTCTCCATGTGGCCCACATCGAGGAACTACAAACACTCTGAGGAAGTACTTATGTCCATTCCCCCTATGGTCTCGCATCATAACAGTAAAATAGACACTCTAGGGAAGTCCTCAGCGTCCATTCCCCCTATGGTCTACTACACCAGGTTCCCACAGCCCTGTGTAAGTCAATCAAGAAGAGCGTTATATAATGACCAAAGTATACCTCAAGAACTACTTGGCTAAATAGTCTACAGCATAACAACATGTCAGATAAACCACTCCATCCTAACAATACTAGGCATGGGAATCAAAGCAGCCTAACATGCAAACTAGACCAAATGGTAAAAACAAGAAAACATGGGAAAAACCTCCATATCATAGAAAATTTAACCCTATTCATAAACAATCAACCTCTATCCAAACAAACAAGTCATAGCAGGAAATAGTAGGGCTAAAAACCACAAACACACAATACCTCAAACAAGGGTATTGGGTACTTTTGCACATATAACTCAAAGAATAACTACAGAAAGGCACAAAACACCTACCTCAGCATCGTGAGATCGATATAGGTGAACCTCAGGCCATGAATCTCCCTAGAACATCGTAGATCTACAAAAGCATCTAAAATTTTCAACTGAGTATAACTTGTGAAAGATAATAAATAAAGAGACAAAGCTCTAGAAGAAGGAAGAGCTTAGTGTGGCGATCCCAATGCAATAGATGGCAGTCAAATCAGAGAACAAACGCTCGATCAAGGGATTAGAAAAGATCTATTCCATACGGATGCTCTTGAATGAAGAATACTAAAAAGAAGTGTGTTTTGTCCATTAGACATAGCCCCAGTCCGTTTAATGAAATAAAACAAAAGTACACAGCATGTAATTTAAAAGTACACAGCGTGTACTTGCCTTAACCATTCCCCTGCATTAGGCAGTCTCCAAGTCACCACACACGGTTGTGTGCTCAGCCGGTACATGGTTAGCACACGGCTACGTGTGGAAACTGAGTACATGGCATGTACTGTATAAGTGCATGGCATGTACTCAAGAAATATCCAAAAAACTCTTCTTTTTCTCAAAAACACCAGAAAGGGAAAACATACCTAAAAAAGAAGATATGGGTTCCTACAAACTTCCCCCTTAAATAAATTTATCCCCAAATTTCCCTAGCAAGGCGGCGTAGAAGAAGAATCCTATAATAGCTCCGGCCACTGTGATTGTACATCATGCTCCCTCCCCCAAGTCTCATCCTATACTTACTCGTGCTGCCATATCACTCATACCAGAGGGACATACCATCCACAGATAACCTTCTCACTTCGATCAACAATCTGGATAGGATGCACCTCGAATGAGGTTTCCACCTCTAACTCAACCTCTTCGGGTTGAAAAACATGAGACGAGTCTGAAAAGTAACGTCAAAGCTGAGAAACGTGGAATACATCATGCATAGCTTAGTACCTTTGAGGTAACTACAGCCGATAGGCAACCAGTCTGACTCTATCCAAAACCTCAAATGGCCCAACGTATCTCGGTCAAATATTACCCAATCTCTTAATCCTCCTAGGCCCCAAACTCGGTGTGAAACGCAGGAAAACCTAATCTCCGACCTTGAACTCTAGAGGTCATCTTCATTGGTCAACATAATACTTCTGTTGTGACTGAGTAGTATCCATCCTCTTCTAAATCAACTTTATCAGTTAGGTGGTCTCCTGGACAAGATGAGGTCCCAGCATACCTACCTCTCCTGCCTCCAGCCAATACAAGGGTGATTGTAATGTCCTACCATATAAAGCTTCATAAGGTTCCATTTGAATAATTGTTTGAAAAATATTATTGTATAAAAACTCCACAAGAGGTATGTGCTTCTCCCAAGAACCTACAAAATCCTAGATGCAAGCTCAAAGAATGTCCTCAAGCACCTGAATCGTACGCTTGGACTGGCCATCTGTCTGGGGATGGAAATTTGTACTCAGAAGTACCTGTGTACCCAAATCCCTCTGAAGTCCCTACCATACCCAAGAAGTAAAACGTAAAACCCTGTCTAAAAAATGGTGTGTGGAACCCCATGTAGACTTACAATCTCTCGGATGTACAGTCTTCCCAGCTCATCAACACTAAAGGTCTCCTTGATCAACAAGAAGTGACAAACCTTCATGAGTATGTCAATGACAACCCATACTGTATCATTTCTTCGAGGAGACCTTAGTAACCCTATAACGAAATCCATTGCGACATCATTCCACTTCCACTCAGGAATGGGTAATTGCTGCAAAATCCCTACTGGTCGTTGATGCTTCGCCTTCGCCTACTGACAGGTGGAACACCTCATGAAAAACCTAGAAACATATCTCTTCAAACCTGACCACCAAAACTAATGGTGTAGATCGTGATACATCTTCGTGACACCAGGATGAACTACCCAAAATGAGGAATGAAAGTCCTGCATCAGCTCCTCTCATATGTATTTTGGCACCCTTACGTGCCCATGAAAACGCAAGATCTCATCTTCTCCTACTGTTCATCTAGGAATAGGCTCCTCCCCTGCAACACCTTCCCGTAGGACTAGGCCTTTAGAAACTAATAGATGCCTCATTCGCACTCGATCAAGCAGAGTAGAGGTAATAGATACAGAAGATAGAAACATCTTCCTCTATCTATCATGCACCTCTAAATTCATCTCAGAGAACAGAGCTATAAGAGGCCACTCACTACCGTCCTCCTGAACTGCTTGTATCTGATTCCCCCTTCTCAACACATCAGCCACTCTATTACCCTTCCCAGACATGTAGGAAAGCTCAAAGTCAAAAGACTGAAGGTAATCAACCCACCTTTTTTTTCACAAATTTAGGTCACGCTCAGTAAATATATACTTGAGACTTTTTTGGTTGGTGAAAACCACAAAATGATCTCCCAACAGGTAGTGTATCCAATAGCATAAAGCATGAAAAACTGTAGCCAGCTCGAGATTTTGTGTCAGGTAGTTCTTCTCATGTGGCCTCAACTGTCGAGACCTGTATGCAACGACCCATTCTCCCTACATAAGAACTACTCCCAGCCCAATACTTGATGCATCATAGTACACAGTATAGCTCTTGCACAGCTCTGGAAAGATGAGAATCAGTGCTGAAGTCAACCTCCCATTCAGCTCTTGAATGTCTGACTCGTAAGAATATGACCACATTTACTTTGCACCCTTCTTAGTCAGGTCCTTCAGTGGTGCTCATAAGCGTGAAAAGTCCTGAATGAAACATTTTTAGTAACCATCCAGCCCTAGAGAACTCTGTACCTCAAAAATGTTCTTCAGTTTCTCACAAGAAACTACTGCTCTCACTTTCTCTAGGTCTACTGATACTCCTACCTATGAGATAACATGACCCAAGAATTGAATTTGGTACATCCAAAAGTGGAATTTTGAGAACTTAGAATATAACTAATGCTCTCTTAGTGTACTAAAAATGATCTCAATATGTGTGGCATGGTCGTGTTGAGTGTGAGGGTACACCAAGATATCGTCAATGAAAACCACCACGAAAGAATCCAAATATGGATGGAAAACTCGGTTCATCAGTTCCATAAAGACTACAGGCATGTTTGTGAGACCGAACGGCATAACCATATACTTTTATAGACCATACCTGCTCCGAAAGGCTTTAAGAGGTATATCAGATGGTCTAATGCTCAACTGATGATAACCAGACCTCAAGTCAATCTTAGAGAATACCTGGGCTCCTCGAAGCTGATCAAAGATATCATAAATCCTCGACAGGGGATATCGATTCTTGACCATAAACTGGTTTAACTTTCAATAATCCACACAAAGTCTGAGGGTACCGTCTTCCTTCTTCGCAAATAGGATAGGCGAACCCCAAGGAGAAGAACTCGGTCGGATGAACCCCTTAGCATGAAATTCCTCCAACTGCTTCTTGAGCTCCTATAACTCTGGTGTATCCATCCTATAAGAAGGAATGGACACCAGTGTCGCTCCTATTATAATCTTAATAGAAAATTCCACTTCTTGCTCTGGTGGAAAACCTGAAAAGTCCTCAGGGAAGACATCCCTGAAACAATCCACCACTGGAGGAAAGTCCATCTCTGAAGTCCCCTAGTCATCCAGATATAGAATAGAAATCTAGGTTGTAACTCCTCCCAACACATGATGCGCAGGTCCCACTCTTCTCACCTGGACATATCATTCGCCCTTATAAAGAAACGATATGCCCTCTGGTGATGTGAAACTCACCCTACGATGATAGAAATCGAAAACTGTCGGGAAGGTAACTAACCAGTCCATTCCTAGAATGACATCAGAGCCTTTCATCTCCAGGACATAAAGGTCCCATAAGAAGTGACACCCACCAACCTCTAGATGGCACTCCTTGAATGACATACACTAGCTGTTTTAGTCCCCAGCGGAGTGTCTAATGTCAATATCTCAGTAGAAGAAAAGATACAGAGCCCAAGTCTCTCCACAACAGCGACAGATATAAAGCTATGGGAAGCCCCTGTATCGAAAACAGCATAAGCTAAAACTGAGTAAACTAGGATCGTACCTCGAACTTTCTAAGGTCTAGAATCCTTCTCCTTCTAGGCCTGCTCCACTACAAAATTTCGGCCTGCCTCATGGCCCTGTGACCCTGCCTGACCACCCTGAGCTGATCCACCCTGTTGTCGCTGAAAACCTATCAACTGGCTACCACGTCCATGACCTCCACCTCAACCTGAACGGCTAGAAGAACTCCAGTTCCTAAACTCATGAGAAACTAGTGGTGTTGCTCCCAAACGAGTCATAGAGGAACCTATGTCACCAGCTGCTGGTGAGAATAACTGGCAGAAGCGCTAAAGATGGCTCATCTTGCCGCATGATCAGCACTCCAATGGGTCTCTCGGGCAATGTGGTCTTGTATGCTTTCTCTTCCCGAATTGGAGGCACACCACCTGTCTACCAGAAGTAGTGTCCCACCTCCTCAGATCCCCGTGCGTAGAATATTTGCGGCGCTTCCTACTATTAGTAGGAGGGATACCAACTCCGAATGTCGAACCGCCCTGGCTCACTACTCCAGAATCCCTCAGATTGCGCTTCATGATTAGCACCTCCTCGACTATAGAAGTGATGGAAATCAACCATAATATCTTCAAATGAGATTTTATATCATGCCTAAGACCATCCTCAAACTTCCTTTCTAGAAATAACTCATCACCTCTTGGAATAGGAAAGAATCGTTGTAGCTCTGTGAAGCAAGAAGAGTACTCCATAACAAAAAGAGTACCTTTCTCTAGACTCATGAACTCTTTGGCTCGATTGGCCCTCAAAGTCTCCAAGTAGAAGTAGTCATAAAACGCATTATGGAACTCATCCCAAGACATAACATGTTAGTGTCCCACCTGTGAGATCACATCCCACCATCTCTTAGCGGAGTCCCAAAGCATATAAGTACCAAGCTTCACCCTCCTCTCTGGAGGCATCACTAGATGATAAAAGATAGAAATCATGGATTCTAATCATGACTCTGCAGCCTGAGGTCCTCTTTACCCTGTGAAGGTGGTAGGATGATGCTGCTGGAAAAACCGCATCAATTATTCCACAGAAGGGGCAGGATATGGTACTCCTCAGAAGGTATACAAAAACCTTATAAAGCCCTCTCGGAACTGTGCATCACCACCTGTGTCCGGAATGACGGCCAGTGCCAAGACTAGCACAATTGGAGGATCTTCTAGTAGTCCCTAATCATCCATATCGGGTGTTAGATCACTTCCCTATAACTGGTGGACAACCATAGGACGTCTCAGTGGCATGAATCTGCAAGGTCAAGTGCACACCTTAGATCAAGATTAACAAGGGAAGAAACTTAGAAGTGTGAGAAGGAAATAAGAAAAGTAAATAATTTAAGTTTTTCAAAACACGGATACACAACGTGTATAATGCCTACATAGCGTGTTCCCTTAATCCTTCACATGGGAATGTACTTCTGCCAACCAAGTTCATGTAACAACCCATACACACGGCGTGTTATCCTAACACACGGCGTGTACTTGAATCCTCTTCCCACGCCTGAGTTCTTCTATACAACTAAGCCACACGGTTCTCCTAAAACTAGACTACACAGTGTGTTAGTGACAAATATGGCGTGTACTAGATGAACTTCACTGACCCGTGTTGTTAGTTACACGGCCAGTTACACGGCTGACTCTACACGGCGTGTTTGTTCCAGACACGACGTGTACTATAAGGATTTCACCGACCTGTGTTGTTCTTTACACAGCCGAATACAAAGGTTAAACTAAATGTCGTGTTCAATCTTGACACGGCATGTACAACTTAAGTTTTCATCGACCTGTGTCGTTAGTCACACGGGTGGACACATGGTCTATGCAACACGGAGTGTACATCTGGTACATGGCATGTCCCACCAAAGACTTCCAAACCCTGTGTCTCTGCCCACACAGCCAGTGACACGGTTAGAGACTGCACATCGTATACATATAGTACACGACATTTATTTAATAAAAGCAGTTCCTTCTCGAACAAAAGGACACATGGCGTGTATTCATCATTACACGTCATGTATTCTTGGTTCTTTCGGATAGTAAGCCTCAGAAACTACTCTAGAACCCAGAAAACCGCTGAAACAAACATTAAAGTTCCCAATTCTGATCTGTGAGGGCCCATACTCCCTGATAATCAAATCTTGGCATCTTATAAATGTTATATATAAACATAACAGAGCAATGATCCACAAACTTCCGGTCTATGAGGTCACATAACACCTCAAGAACCAAAGTTTGGCATTCATTTAAATGAAACCTTACACAATTTAATACCCTATCAAAAATAGATGTTCTATCAAGATATCTATCACAATAGCATGCATATCTAACACAACACCTATCACAACAACATGCAATCGATAATGAAACCTAAATGGCATGGCAAGAATTCATGACATGTGATCTCTAGTAATTGCCTATATGATGCATGAGATGGAATACCCTCATCTCATCGGGTTTCAAAAAAAATAGAACCATAATAATGTCAACAATAATAGAAAAAAACATGTGAATCACCCAACGGTGAAATCAAATCAACTGTAAAAAATTTCAAAATCATAAAAATCGCAATAACGAGGTAAATTGGATTTACCCTGTACACAGGTTAGCTACTCCTGGGAATAGCTTATTAACAAGTACCTATTTCTTTCCTATCCTGGGATATAGGCTCCAAACAGTAAGTCCAGAAGAAAATAATTCCTCTGATACCACTTTGTAACATCCCAGTTCTGGGAGCTGCCCAGAGGTGCCCCATACTCGGTTGGTCACATGACCTCAAGAGCATTTCCCCAAACTCCAGAGGATGCCGACTAGCATCGAGGGCCTTGGGTGTGATAGTGGTGAAACTATTCCCCCATTGGCAGAGTAACACAGTAGAAGTAAAACAGATAGAAATAGTGGAATCAGTAAAACATACAATAGGTAAACAATATAAGTAATAAACAACTAGAGCACGTGCGCGCGCGCGCACAAACACACACACACATATATATAATATTCATGATACATATGTCTAGGAAAGCATCCAAACAAGTCAATATGCTGGAATATAATACTAAACCAAATTACAATAGAAAATATATAAAAATTATCTACATCATCACAAGCCTTAGCTCGGTTCCATGCTCCCTAGCTCCGCAGAAATCAAGTACCTGAAGTAGAAGGGAACTTTACCTTATCTATACCTGTAGTAATATAATCTGTTTGGGACCAAAAGCATGACCCACATAGGGTGTGAGACTAATATCAGTAGGCAACCACCCAAATATATGTGCCCAATAGTTAGTGAATATATATTCCAGGCAATAAAAAATGAAGTAGAAAACAAGGTAGTACACATAGTAACAATCCTACAATTTCAAATGCATTCAATTTTCATATATCAAGTAAGCATCTAATAAAAATTTGGTAACCCTCTAGGAAGTGTGCATAGCCTAACCCCTCTTGTTCAACCAAAACAAAAATAAGAAACCCCCTGGGAAGTACACACCATCTAACCCCTCCGGTTCAGCTTTATCACAGACTCTATAAGGAAGCACTCACCATCAATTCCCCCTATAGTCTCCTATCGGTAACTAATAGGCACTCTAGGGAAGCACTCAACATCCAATTCCCCATGTGTCCAACATCAAGGAACTATAGATAATCTGAGGAAGCACTTATGTCCATTCCCCTATGGTCTCGCATCGTAACAGTAAAATAGACACTTTGGGGAAGCCCTCAGCGTTCATTCCCCCTATGGTCTACTACACCAGGTTCCCACAGCCCTGTGTAAGTCAATCGATCACAGCGATATATAACAGCCAATTTATACCTCAAGAACTACTTGGCTAAATAGTTTAGAGAATAACAGCATGTTAGATAAAACACTCCATCCTAACAATACTTGGCATGGGAAGAAAAGTAGCCAAACGTGCAAACTAGACCAAATGGTAAAAACAAGAAAACGTGGTAAAAAACTCCATAACATAGAAAAATTAACCCTATTAATAAACAATCAACCACTATCCAAACAAACAAGGCATAGAAGACAATAGCAGGGATAAAAACCACAAACACACAGTACCCCAAACAAGGATATTGGGCACTTTTGCACATATAACTCAAAGACTAACTACAGAAAGGCACGAACCACCTACCTCAGTTTCGTGAGATTGATATACATGAACCTCAAGCCTTGAATATCACTATCACTTCATAGATCTACAAAAACATCTAAAACTTTCAACCGAGGATAACTTGAGAAAGAGGATAAATCAAGAGATGAAGATCTAGAAGAAGGAAGAGCTTACTGTGGCGATCCCAACATAATCGATGGTTGTCGAATCGGAGAATAGATGCTCGATCAGGGGCTCAGTGAAGATTTGTGTTGTATGGACGCTCTCTGATAAAAAAGGTGAAGAAGAAGTGTGTTCTATCTATTAGACATGACCCCGATCCATTTAATGAAATAAAAATAAATTACATAGCATGTACTATATAAGTACACGGTGTGTACTTACCTTAACCATCCCCCGCATAAGGCGGTCTCCAGGTCACCTCACATGGCTCTATACTCATCTGTTACATGGTTAGCACATAGCTACATGTGACAACTGAGTACACAGCATGTACTTTATAAGTACATGGCATGTACTCTATAAATTTCCAGAAAACTTCTCTTTTTCTCAAAAACACCAGAAAATGAAAACATACCTGAAAGGAAGATATGGGTTCTTATAGGTTGGTTGTTGGTTGTGGTCATTGTGTTATAGTTTCCTGGTACTATAGAAAATATGATTATTAAGAATAAAAATTTTAATGGGAGTGTAAAGGAATTTAATTATTTTCAGTTGTTAATGAATTATAAATGCTTGAAATGAATGGGTAATGGATGAGCTAAATATGGGTGATGGATAAATGAGGGTTTTTCATTAAATATTAAATTTAATGGAATAAATAACATAACCTATATGGGAATGGTAAATCTATAAATGGTTAAATGATGTGACTAAATGGGAAATTTTGAATAGTTTTAATTATTTATGTAAAGTGGGGATGTCTTATGATATAGTAATTAACAGTGATGGTAGTGTGTGGTGATGATAGTGTGGTGGTTATAATGGGTTTGGTTATGATATTTTGGTATGGTTCCTTTATTTTATTCTTGTGTGTGGATATATTATATTTATACTTTATTTTTATTTCATATTCACCCCACCTCAGTTGGATCACCTTACCAAAACAAAAAATTTTGGGTTCCATGAGTTTTTTTTAAATCAAATTTTGTGAAGGAATGGGTGGTTAAATATTCTCTCTATTTTTATCTCCCTTATAGGCATGGTATGTATTAAGATGGATCATAGTAGGTATAATCATATGGGGTATAATGGATTTAATTTATGGTTTTTGATATAATGGATAACTTGGTTATGGGGATGTGGTGATGATATATAGTGGGGCTCAAGTAAGGAAGGCGAGAGGAATGAGGTTGTTATCCTTCATGTTGATGATACCCTACTATAATATAAATATGTGATGAGGTTGTGATATGTGGTTGGGATATAGTATATAGGGTAATATATGTGATGGTGATGATTATTATGTGGTTGTAATGTGTGGCATGATTTTTATATGGGATATGGTGTGTTGCAGCATGACTATGAGAGGGATTGGGAGCACTATAAAATTTTTTGTTGGTGTGTGAGAGAGAAAAATAGTGGTGAAGTGGTTATTTGATATATTATTCTGATATTATGTTATTATAATTTGATATTATATTTGGTGAGATGGCCTTTTTGAGGTTGGGTAATAGTTGACCTGGTAGGTTCTTATTGGTTTTGTTGTTTATTCATTGAGGCATTAGTATACTTCTTCAACATTTTCATGATTGGTATTAGGGCGTATTATATTTAGTATACATTTATTCTCACTTATATATATATTATAAGTTTCCAATAGGGATTTGGTGACTGATGAATAACTTTCAATCTTGTAGCTTGAAGCTGTTAAGGAGTCATTGTCATAGGAGTTACTTTTGGTATTCTTTTTTAGTGACTTTAATTTGTATGAATTTTATATGAATTTTTCGAATATTGGTTTTTATTTATATTATTTAGTTTCTTTGTAGTTTCTTTGTATGTTCATTTGATTAAATATGGTAATACCTCCCATTTCTATGTTTATACCCTTAGTGTTAGTCACCAACTCATGGCTTATTAGAGACATGCTTTGAGGATCACTCTCATATTCACTATAGGATTAGAAGGGTTTCTTAGTGGGTAAGGGTATTGATAAAGTGGTATAAAATCTATGGATGAGATTTGGGATGTAATTTGAAGTTAGATACCAAGGAGGATTTCATGGTACAGGTAGGGAAACAATGTTAGTTGAAATTTGTGTGTGTTGTAACAAGGGAGACCAACTAAGACATAGGAGATTAGGGACCCCTGTGATCTGATGAAAGGACCTTAATATTGTTAAACACCCATGGGGGTTATCTTGTTTGTGGTTTAGAAAACTAAAAGAGGTACATGAATCATACTTGTATGTGCATCTGTTTGAAATTGGTGTGACTTTGGGAAAAGTTAAAATGAATCTAATTAAATGAATTTTAAATGAATTTAATATTATTAGGATTATGGTTTTTTTCTATTGTTGTAGAGATGTATGTTGGTTTACCTTCCACATTTTATTCATATTAGAGAGGTTAGGAAGGATCCTCAATTTGACCACTAGAGGGATGAACCAATTGAAGAGAATATTGTGTGAGTTTCAGCATCATGGTTTGGTAAATCATGATGGGAGAAAATCCAATTTAGAGGTGAAGTACTGGCTAGAGGAGGTCGAGATCACCTTCAATTTGATTTATGCCAAGGAAGTGTATTGGGTTCTATTGGAAGTCATCCATATGTGAGGATCCATACACTAATAATGGATTTTTTATCTTAAGGATAGGAATGAGGCATAGATTTTATGGGATGATTTTCAAAGTAAGTTTCATGTAAATTTATTATCATCAATGATGAGGGTAATGAAGAGTTAAAAGTTTCTCTCCCTTCAGTAGTGGATACTAAGTGTGTCAAAGATTGGGATTAATTTCAAGGAATTTATTCACTTTACCCCTAATCATTTTTTAGATAAGGATTCATAGGTGATGTGCCTTGAGGATGCATTGTTTCCCAACATGTGGTGTGGTTACACTATTTATATTTCATACAAATTTAAAAGTGTGGAAGAAGTAAAAGGTGATCGAGTGGATTCATATAAATTCAGGAACATCTTGAGAGGAGATCCATTAAGTCTTCCTCAAGAGAAAATATATGGGTATAGGATCCATGATGTCGGGACAATTAAGGTTCCAACCAATAGGGAGTGTGCCTCAATAGTCTTCCATACACTTATATATAGCTATCAGTTCATGTTAATCCACCAAGAAATCTATTCGTATGTGTTATTATTATGAATATCATGTTCATTAGTGATTCTAGTTCCTAGAAACCTTCCAGGAATATTTAGTTCTAAGCATTTAGTTTCTATCTCAGCCTTAGTAATAGTTTCTTCATAGGCCACATCTGCAGTAGGGATAATAGTCTTATGTTCTACAGAGAGAAAATGGAGATGGAAAAGTTTAGCCTCGTGATTTTCCCCACCCTCAAATACATAAGGTTGATCGCGGCCATATAGGTGGTCATAATAGGGGTGGTGAGGCAGAGTAGTTGGGCATAATCATTTTCATGCTATGGCGATGTCAGCGCTAGATGGTCTAGATATTTTCTAAGGTACTATCTATTTTCCAAATTCCATGGATTGTGATTTATTTGATTTAGAAGTATGTATCTCCTTCATTTCACCTATCTTGGACTACACCATGGGACATAAGATGGATAGGCTTCTAGTTCCCCTGATGTTGAATATGCTAGTTGAAGGTCTATCGAGTATACTTGATATGTGTCAATGTTGTGAGATGATAATGGGGAAACATATGTAATTGGGAGATTTATTATTTATAAACATACAACTGTACAATTTTATCCTCTGTATGGATTGGTTGAACTCTTTATGCATGATCATAAATTGTTTATATAGGAGAGTTAGGTTATAAGTTCAATGTTTAATTTCAAATAGGGATATTTAGATGGTATATATGCATACAAATCCCTTTTTTCTAGATTAGAAGAGTGTTTTATGGGATTGGAAAAGGCATAGTTAGTGGAGTTCCCTAGAGTCATTAAGAAGTTTCCAGATGTTTTCCTAGAGGATTTTATGATGCTACCCCCCTCAATATGATATTGAGTTTAGGATGGAGTTGCAACCAATTACCTCTTTAATTTCAATAGATACTTACCATATAAAACCCTCTGAGCTATGGGAGTTAATGATTCATAATGATGATTTGATGTAGAAGGGTTTAATCTATCCCCATGTGCTATCATGGGGTGCTTCGGTGTTTATCACCAAGAAAGAGGATTTGAGATTGTGTATAGACTATTTTAGGATAAACTATGTCATAGTCAAAAACATTTATAACCTTATAAGAATTTAAAATTTTATCAATTATTTGATGGGATCTAGATAGTTTTTAAATATTGATCTACGTTTTGGGAATCATCAGATCAAGGTGAAGAATGAAGATATCCTAAAGACCAATTTCAAATTACATTATTGTTAGTTTAATTTTTTGGTTATATTGTCTGGTGTTATAAATTCCTGAGTTATTTTTATGGGACTCATGAACTCTATGTTTCATGAGTCTTTAGATCTTTTTGTGGTAGTGTTTATCCATGACATCCTCATATACTCAAAGTTGTAGAAGGATCCTGTCGAGCATCTTAGGGTGGTTTTCAAGTCCTTCAACACCATTATATTTAAGGGAATTTTTTCAAGTGAATTTTTTGGACACATGAGGTTCATTTCCTTCGACATGTGGTGTCCTAGTAGGGAGTGGAAACTAATCCATTAAATATTGAGGTGATTTTTTCTTGGGAAGTCACCAAAAATGTTGTAGAGGTACATATTTTCCTTAATCTCATGGACTATTATTGATGGTTTGTGTGTGATTTCTATTATATTGTATCCTTGTTGATATTCATGTCCATGATAGACTAGGATTTCATTTGGACTGATTATTTTTAGGTAGCCTTGAAGTACATTAAGGTAAAGTTAATCAGTGCTCCAATTTTTCAGTTCCTAGAGGAATTAGTGTTGTTCATGGATTTTTATAATACTTCTCATCTAGGTTTAGGATATTACTTGATGAAATAGTGGGAATTGATCTCATGTAGATCAAGACAGTTACATCCTCACATATGTAATTATTCCACTAATGATCTTGAGTTGGGAATAATGGAATTTTCATTGAATTTTTGGCAATTATGCCTCATTGGCGAGCACTTTATAGTCTTTATAGATCATAAGATCTTAAGGTATGCTATATCTCAGTGGGATCTGAATCTACATCAATAGATGTGGGTGGATTTATTATAATACTATGATGATGAGATATCTTACATCTTGAGGATAGGGATTGTAGTTTTGGATGTGTTGATTTGGAATTCATAAGGATATGTTTTTTGAGAGTTTGAAGATGCTCGGTGAGTGATAAAAGAGATTTCAGTGATGCATCTTGATGTAGAGGAGGTTAGTGGTAGATGTATCCAGTACTTGATGAAAGTGAAATCATCCATGATGTGTCCTGTGTAGGAGTCTCTGTAACACCCCAAAATTTCATAGTGCATTATTTCTTCAAAGTTATTCAATAACTAGCACTACACGCAACACCGAGTTCAAGCGCATCACAACTTACCAACCTAGCCGTTCAAAAGCGGTTATGAATATTATTAACTGAATTTTTAACTTTATATAATCCTTATAATTTTATAATCCGTATTATGAGTTTCTTATACATAATATAAGAACAAATTCATTTTTTACATAAAAGAAGTATTTTTCAAAAAATACAATTTTACTGCCTTTTAATGATGAACCCTTTTAAATTAAATATTTGAAACTTTTATATATTCAATTTGAAAAAATAAACTTCTTCTTTATAATCTGGACATAAGAATTAAGTTTCAATAAATATTTGGTGTTTTTCTGACAACTTTCATATTTGGGTGAATAGTGAAAATTACTAAATTCTAATTAAAAACAACTTTTTTATTCGAAATAATTAATAGTGATAAATTATGAATTTGAGTGATTTTAAAGTATAATTAGATTTTATTTTTACCATTTAATCCAATTTTTTCATTGGACATAATTTCACATTTAAAATGGATATAAGCAATCGCCAATCTTTTGATAGTTATTATTTCTTAAAAACACGCTTTTTGTTTTGACAACGGGAATTAATTTTAAATTAATTTATGCCACATATTTGTTTTGAATTTAGAAAAATGGATTTAATATTTAGAATCAGGAGGTCCAAATTGTATAAATATGTAGCTTTTATTTTTATACATTTTGGATAATTACTTCGGTAAATATTTTATTTACCATGGTTAAAGGGTAAATCCGGTAAATAAGGGTAAAAAATAATATTATAATTACCCTAAAACATATCCTAACCCTATTTGTTGATACATTTCCGACCATGGGCATCTTTGGGTCGATTTTGGGACCCCATGGAGCCACTTGTAAGTGATAATGACACTTTATCTTAATTAAGTTAAAGTAAATACAAAAATGACATAAGCAAATATCTTTTAGAAAAATAATTTTTACATAGGGTTATATATATTATATTTTCTACTATAAATATTAATTAGAAAGAGAAAAATATTTCTTACATAATGTAATTTTATTTATAATTTTTAGACATTTAATAATTAAATTTATTTATGACACAATAATGATGCAGTATTTTCCTTATTAATGAAAGAATCAAATAATTGGTATTATAAATGTTAAAATAAATATAATTTCAAAGTTTTGATGACATACACAAATTTTATTGGTTAATATTAAATGTTAGGATTACTTAAATGAATTTTTTTATAATTGATAAAGTTGTTAAGACTTTAACAAAAATAAATTATTTAATAGTGTCAAAATTGACATAAAGGAGTTTTTAAAAAAAATATTATATTATTAATTGATATTCTATTCCTAAAAATCTAAGGTTCGGCCAAAGGAATTATATAATGATATTTTTATCATTAATGGACCACTTGGGGGTATCTTGTAAGTATATAGTAAGTTTATTAACTATATAATATAAAAATACAAAGAGACATGGTAAATGTAAAACTATTTAACTAAGAGTTAAATCAAAAAGATAAAGTTAATATAGTGACCCAAACCTATCTAAAACCTATTGGTTGAGTGGTTTCAAACCTATCCCCGCCTTAAACTTTAAATAATCCACTTTTGAGCAATTGGAAACTGAATATGAATTTATTATAAAATAATATTTCTAGCTTTTCCAAATGTGCCCCTCACCCCTCTTATAAAAGGGCACTCCCCCTTCTCTCTAATTAACACATTAAAATAATTTTGGCTTGGCAAAACCCTGCACAAATATTCTATCAACCTCTCTCAATTCAACCTAGAGGCCTTATTTTTATCATAAATTCAACTTAAGGATCCCTTTTGATCAAATCAAAAGGAAGAACCCGAAGAAGAGGTAATGCTTTCACCACCCTCTTTCAAGTTCCTTTCTTCTTACACTTCTTCTTTATTTGTTATTTCCATTATAAAATAATAAATCTGGTATCTTCTATATACTGTGATGTTATTATAAATATGGTATAACCATATTCAGTATTCTATCCATCCTTTGAATGACATGTCACCATACGTGCGTACGTACGGCTTACTGTATCCACATCATGGTGTAATTGTTATTCAAAACAGTATTATTTGGATGGGTATGATAATGATGTTTAATTGAAGTAAATAATAAATATAACATTATAATGATTCTTTATATATGATATACAATCCAATTATTTATTATTTTAATATCAAAATAATGATATTGTCGCTCGTGCGTACATACGGACTACCATCTCCATGAACGCGATGAGATTCATTCCCCATCATATCTATTCAAGTCTAATTCTAATTTTATGATTAAAAATAATGTTTAAGGACTTGATATCATTCTGGATATGAATAAGATACAACCTATCCATAACAAACACAACTTATATAACAAAACATATAAAAGAAAATGAGTAAGTTAACACCCGAAACGACGATAATACTAAGATATTATTAACAAAGCAATGTTAAAAGATCATATATGATATCATATTAATGTATATGATTATTTTATAATTTAATAAAAATTATTTAACCATTATACAGGAGGTTAAACTACCCTATACTAAGTAAAAGTACAAGGTAAGGGTTTATTTCGCAATCTCTTCATTATCCGAGGTTGTTTATACGTAATTATCTACTGGGACCTCTTTATCATCTACATCCATGTTTCTTAAAAATGTATTTCAAATCATTCTTAATATTTTACAGACTATGGGTTAAAGTCATTTATACCCGTGTTTGACTTTTTATAAGAATTTTATAAAGGAATCTTTCCTTCATTTTCCAAACAAGGTCCTTTTTAACTTTTTCGATAGAATTAAGATAAGAATGTCTTTTTTTAACTTATATGGCGTGTGCGGATATTTTCCACCGTTATAAAATCATCGAAGCTTCCCTTACAAGTTTATAAGAATATTTTCAAAGTTAATATTTTCTTTTATAATTATGTGACTTTTAAATGATTTCAAAAAGAAGAGATATTTCTCTCAAATAGTTTTGATTTCATCTATGTCAACATACTTTGATATATTTTAAGCTTATTTGAAGTTGATTTATTATGATACAAAACTTCCATATTGTATTGAAGGTTTTGTGATATTATTGACTCTATATGTGTTATTTTTAAACCATTCATGGTTTATGGAGAATGTATTTATATTTCTTATGCTAGTTTTAATATGAATGTTTATGTTATGTTTAAACCTGTTCATATGAGGAATTCATTGGACTTAATAAGTGACGAGTGGAGCCTTCTATAGCTCCTTGATACATCGGTAGGTCTCATGAGACAAACTAGTGTCTTGGCACAAGGCCTTGACAAAATCTTATTTGTATTCTTGGAACAAGGCCTTGACTATGTGGTTATGATAGTCTGGCATTATGAATTCCATCATTATGAAAGTGGTTATTGATATTGCATGTGATTATTCGACTAGAAGAATATCCATGTGAGTAGGTAAATGGAATTATTTCTTTTTATTTTTTCCATATTATGTTGAATTTCAAGTTTAAAAGGCTTTTGTTTTAGTTATACATTTCCTTAAATGTTTATGCTTATGTATGAAAGTTTTCACTATATTGATATCCTTACTGAGCATCTGAGCTCACACCTTTCTATGTTTTATTTTTCCCAGGATATGAAGAAGTATTTTATGAATGACCCACAGGGATAGTTTGAGTGTGGACTGTGGAGACTATGTTGTTTTAGTTTTTCACTGTATGATGTAATGTAATACTTATGAATGTATCTAGTGTTTCTAAGGCTACTAAACTAATCAGTCATTCGAGACTTGATCTTTTGTGATCATGCCAATGTTATGTAATAATGAACCGACTCTTGGTAACTGGGGTCGGGGCATTACAGTTGGTATTAGAGGAAGTTCAGTACAAACCTTGGAAGATATATTTAGATAAACTCTGATTAGAGCACATAGACCTAAGATGGAATTTGATGATTAGTATAGAAGAACAACCTAGAATTTTGGTATTGTAGAGATTTTGTGAGTTTTCCGAGCAATACATCCCTGCCTGGATACGAGCAGGTAGAGGCGGCTCTGGCACATATGTACATAAGGGTAAAACCCAAAAACACCGCTTTGAGCTAGACTCGAACGGGAACTGGTGCATGACAACGGGCCTTGTTGCACTCTTGGTTACGACACTCTCGGGGGATATGCTTAGGATAATTCTCATTTCCTTTACAAACCATTTTTAAGGGTTTATGAGTATATAATTCCTCAAAGAAAACATTTTTATGATTATTGATTATATCCATAAACTGTTCAATTTATGACAAGTGTTTTACAAGTTTGGATTTATGTATTGTGATTTATAAACTAATCTAGTGTATGCCATTGTATAGAAATGGCGCCCAGTAGAAGGAATGTGAACTCCAGCAATACGTATGATCCAAGGAGTAATAAGGATCATATCGTTCACGGTATTAATCCAACATTTAGAAGTGAAATAGCCTCCCATGTATTCTCAACATATAAATAAATAGTATCATGTGTTAATAAGATAAGTAAAGAATTCTTTGAGTCCTATGGCTTTGAAGGGAAGCAAGAGAAGAAAAGGATATAAGAGAGAAAGATGGATAAAGGGAAGAGGGAAAATAAGAATTTTCTCATATGTGATAAATATGGGAAGAAACACCCTGGAACTTTCCTGAAGGGAATGTGAGTTTGTTGTAAGTTTGGAGAAAAAGGACACCAAGTACGTGACTGCAAGGGTAAGAAAAAGGTTTCAAATGTACAATGCTTCATCTACAAGGAGTTGGGACACTATGAAAACCAGTGTTCAAATCATCAGAGTATTCCCCAAATAATGATATTGGATAATAATCAAGTTATGATACTACCACATATGAGGAAAAATGATTAGAGTTCTTATGTTGTTATTAAATAATTATCTCATTTGAGTTTTGTATCAACGTTGTATTGGTTATAGTAATTATGGAGTATATAAGTATTGTACTGCAGTACTATTTCATTAAGAACTTGAGATTGTGTGGAACCAAGAAAAGTGACTCAATAGAAGGTTAAATTTTTTGGAAAATATATTATGAGATAAAGATAAACCATAATATGGTTCTGATACCGAGGTAGTGATTTTGGAATAATACATGATTGATTTCGATAAATTATATTTGATATTCTTGACTACCTTGAAACTGATTAATGATTTATATATTCCATCATTGTTGGAGCTAACAACATTTTTGGATAGAAGAATTATATCTAGTATTCTATAAGAAATAAGGGATCATGAATGTAATCAATAAGGTTTTATGGTAATTCAGGATGTTGCAGTGTTTTAAAATAATAAATGATGAAGGTGTTCACATGTTATTACGCAGCAAAAAGGGTCTTCATTGTGTTTATCTTCCTTATAAATTTTGGACAGTGAGTTTAGACAGAAGTATTTTGGATAATTCTAGTCTGAGATTATTTTTGGATTGCCATAAAAGGACAACCCAGAGGTTGGGTGGCAACCTGTCGCGTCCGGCAAGGCCGTAAGACTTGAACCCGCAACCAAAGGGCTACAAGGGTGTATCACCTACAACTGGCCCACGTGATTCCCTGGATTGAATAATGTAGTTTTTTAAAAGGTCTGGTAGATGAATTAGAAATTCATTTTTTTTGGAACCCTATACGAATAGGATAAATGGAATTTCTTTTTAAGTTCTATTATCTTTTAAAGTGAAAAATGAGTTTGTGGTAGAAATTAGTGAAAGGATGGAACTATACTTGTCAAGTATATATATATATATATATATATATATATTCTTCTCTTATTCTATGAAGAAATTAATTCTTAAACATTAGGTAAGGGATCTTAAACATAAAAATATGTTATCCTAATACCTTATGTTTTGTTGAACCGATGATATTTTAAATCATCATAGATTGATGGCTTGGAGGCCCTCAATTCTACAATTGTTTGTGACTGATGACCTCAATAACTCCCTATAAATATTTATGTCTTTCCTCCAATTATGTGTCTCTAATTTCCACCAATTTTCTCCTAATCGAGATCATAATTTGGTGGTGACCCTTTCATTTCTCTTTTCCTCTTATTAAGAATAAATTTTATTAACCCAATATCTGATGTGGGTTTTCCCACAAAGATATTTTCTATTTTAAACCTTTTATTTTCGAAGAACAATTTAAAATTGTGAGGAAACAATTTATTCAAGGAGGGAAGAATGTAACACCCCAAGATTTCATAGTGCATTATTTCTTCAAAGTAATTTAATAACTTGCACTACACGCAACACCGAGTTCAAGCACATCACGTCTTACCAAACTAGCCGTTCAAAAGCAGTTATGAATAGTATTAACTGAATTTTGAACTTTATATAATCCTTATAATTTTAGAATCCATATTATGAGTTTCTTAGATATAATCTAAGAAAAAATTCATTTTTTTCAGATAAAAGAAGTATTTTTCAAAAAATACACTTTTACCGCCTTTTAATAATGAACCCTTTTAAATTAAATATTTGAAACTTTTATTTATTAAATTTGACAAAATAAAATTTTTCTTTATAATCTGGACATATGAATTTAGTTTCAATAAATATTTGGTGCTTTTATGATAACTTTCATATTTGGGTGAATATTGAAAATTACAAAATTTTAATTAAAAATAACTTTTTTAATCGAAATAATTAATAGTGATAAATTATGTATTTGAGTGATTTTAAAGTATAATTAGATTATGTTTTTACTATTTTATCCAATGTTGGTCATTGGACATAATTTCACATTTAAAATGGACATAATCAATCTCCAATATTTTGATAGTTATTATTTCTTAAAAACACGATTTTTGTTTTCACAACGGAAATTAGTTTTAAATTAATTGATTCCACTTCTGTGTTTTGAATTTAGAAAAATGGATTAAATATTTAGAATCATGAGGTCCAAATTTTATAAATAGGTAACTTTTATTTTTAGACATTTTGAACAATTACTTCGGTAAATATTTTATTTACCATGGTTAAAGGGTAAATCCGGTAAATAAGGGTAAAAAAAATATTATAGTTACTCTAAAATGTGTCCTAACCCTATTTTTTGATACATGTCCGACCATGGTCATCTTTGGGTCTATTTTGGGACCCCATTTAGGCACTTGTAAGTGATAATAACACCTTATATTAATTAAGTTAAAGTAAATACAAAAATGACATAAGCATATATCTTTTAGAAAAACAATTTTTACATTGGATTATATATGTTATATTTTCGACTATAAATATTCATTAGAAAGATAAAAATATTTAATACATAATGGGATTTTATTTATAATTTTTAGACATTGAATAATTAAATTTATTTATGACACAATAATGATGCAGTATTTTCCTTATTAATGAAAGAATCAAATAATTGGTATTATAAATGTTAAAAAAATATAATTTAAAGTTTTGATGACATACACAAATTTATTGGTTAATATTACATGTTAGGATTACTTAAATGAATTTATTTCTAATTAATAAAGTTTTTAAGACTTTAACAAAAATCAATTATTAAATAGTGTCAAAATTGACATAAAGGAGTTTTTAAAACAAATATTATATTATTAATTGATATTATATTCCTAAAAATCTAAGGTTTGGAAAAAGACTTATATAATGATATTTGTATCATTAATGGACCACTTGGGGTCTCTTTGAAGTATATAGTAAGTTTATTAACTATATAATATAAAAATACAAAGAGACATGGTAAATGTCAAACTATTTAACTAAGCGTTAAATCAAAAAGATAAAGTTAATATAGTGACTCAACCATGTCTAAAACCTATTGGTTGAGTGTTTTTCTACCTATCCCCACATTAAACTTTAAATAATACACTTTTTACCCATTATAAACCGAATATCAATTTATTATAAAATAATATTTCTAGATTTTCCAAAGGTGCCCCTCACCCCTCTTATAAAAGGGCACTCACCCTTCTCTCTAATTCACATGTTGAAAGCCTTTTGGCTTGGCCAAAACCTGCCCAAATATTCTATAAACCTCCCTCAATTAAACCTAGAGGCCTTATTTTGATCATAAAGCCAACCTAAGGATCCCTTTTGATCAAATCAAAAGGAAGAACCCGAAGAAGAGGTAATGTTTTCACCACCCTCTTTCAAGTTCCTTTCTTCTTCCACTTCTTCTTTATTTGTTATTTCCATTCTAAAATAATAAATCCAGTATCTTATATATACTTTAATGTTATTATAAATATGGTACAACCATATTCAGTATTCTATCCATCCTTTTAATGACATGTCACCATATGTATGGACGTACGGCTTACCGTATCCACGTCGTGGTGTAATTGTTATTCAAAACATTATTATTTGGATGGGTATGATAATGATGTGTAATTGAAGTAAATAATAAATATAAAAATATAATTATTATTTATATATGATATACCATCCAATTATTTATTATTTTAATATCAAAAGAATGATATTGTCGCTCGTGGGTACATACGGACTACCGTATCCACAAACGCGATGAGATTCATTCCACATCATATCCATTCAAGTATAATTCTCATTTTATGGTTAAAAATAATGTTTAATGACTTGATATAATTATAGATATGAATAATATACAACCTATCCATAACAAAAATGGCTTATGTAACAAAACATATAAAAGAAAACTAGTAAGTTAACACCTGAAATGACAATAATACTAAGATATTATTAACAAAGCAATGTTAAAAGATCATATATGATATCATGTTAATGTATATGATTATTTTATAATTTAATAAAAATTATTTCACCATTATATAGGAGTTTAAACAACCCTCGACCAAGGAAAAGTACAAGGTAAGGGTTTATTTCACAATCTCTTCATTATCTGAGGTTGTTTATACGTAATTATATACTAGGACCTCTTTATCATACACATCCATGTTTCTTAAAAATGTATTTAAAATCATTCTTAATATTTTACATATTATGGGTTAAAGTCATTTATACCCATGTTTGACTTTTTATAAGAAGTTTATAAAGGAATCTTTCTGTCGTTTTCCAAACAAGGTCCTTTTTAACCTTTTCGACAGAATTAAGGTAAGAATGTATTTTTTTTAACTTATACGGTGTGTGTGGCTATTTTCTGAAGTTATAAAATTGTCAAAACATCCCTTACAAGTTTATAATAATATTTTCAAAGTAAATTTTTTCTTTTATAATAATGTGACTTTTAAATGATTTAAAAAAAAGAGAAATTTCTCTCAAATAGTTTTGATTTCATCTATGTCAACATACTTTGATAGATTTTAATCTTATTTGAAGTTAATTTATTATGATACAAAACTTCCATATTGTATTGAAGTTTTTGTGATATGATTGATTGCGGATGTGTTATTTTTATGCCATTCATGGTTTATGGAGAAACTATTGACATTTTGTATGCTAGTTTTAATACAAATGTTTAGGTTATGTTTAAACCTATTCATATGAGGAATGCATTGGACTTAATAAGTGACGGGTGGAGCCCGCTATAGCTCCTCGATGCATCGGTAGGTCTCATGAGACAAACTAGTGTCTTGGAACAAGGCCTTGACAAAATCTTATTTCTAGTCTGGGCACAAGGCCTTGACTATGTGGTTATGATAGTCTGGTATTATGCATTCCATCATTATGAAAGTGGTTATTGATGTTGTATGTGATTATTCGACTAGTAGAATATCCATGTGAATAAGTAAATGGCATTATTTCATTTTATTTTAGCCATATTATGCTGAATTTCAAGTTTAAAATCCTTTTGTTTTAGTTATACATTGCCTTAAATGTTTATGCTTATGTATGAAAGTTTCCGCTATATTGTTATCCTTACTGAGAATCTGAGCCCACCCCTTTCTATGTTTTATTTTTCCCAGGATATGAAGAAGTATTTTATGAATGACCCGCAAGGATAGTATGAGTGGGGACTGTGGAGACTATGTTGTTGTAGTTTTTCCCTGTATAATGTAATGTAAGACTTATGAATGTATCTACTCTTTCCAAGACTACTAAACTAATGGCCTTTTGAGACTTGATCTTTTGTGATCATGCTAATGTTATGTAATAATGCACCGACTCTGGGTAACTAGGGTCGGGGCATTACAATCTCAGGGGGAAGACTTAGAGGTGGAGGTTATTCAAGTTCTTGACTTTCATGGTGATGCTTCAGAGTGGTGGTCATAGGATGATCGACATCATATATTATTTTGAGGTAGATTATTCATTTTATTAGTGATGCGTGAGAAGGTTATATAAACTTTTCATAGCACATATCTAGTAGTGAATCCTTGTATTACCAAGATGTATTATGCCTTGAGGATTTAGTTCTGGTGGGTGAGGATGAAGTGTTCAATAATAGAGTTTGTATCATGGTGTTTGGTCTAATATTAGGTGAAAGTATAGCATTATATTCCTAGTAGGTTGCTTCACCTGGTGGATATTTCTCAATGGAAGTGGGGGGACATCAAGATGGACTTTGTCGAAAATTTTCCAAAAGATCAAGGAAGATGTATGTTATATGGGTGATTTTGGATCAGTTGATAAATCAGGATCATTTACTGGGAATATGAGGGTAGGGTGTTATGATGATCTAGTGAGTCGAGGTGTTGATGAGATCATGAGGCTTCACAGAGTACTTAGGAACATTATATTTGATTGGGATCCTTAGTTTACCTCATGGTTTTAGGGAGGTATTTAGTGAACTTTTGGATCTCTTTTATGCCTTATTAATTCTTTCCATACTCATATGTAAGGGCAGATGGAGCTAACCAATTAGGCATTGGAATAAATCTTGGACTTTGCGGTATCATGGGTGAATCATCTACCTCTGGTTTAGTTTTCCTATTATAATATATATCAATCATCCATTAGTAAGGATCCATTTTAAGAACTCTATAGATGGAATATGCTTGACTGAAGTTGGGGGGGTATGTGTTATTAGATCCAGATGTGGAGAAGGTTTCAATGATTCGATTGAAAATAAAAGAGTTAGAGGACCATTATAATTATTTTGTTGATATAAGGATGAGAACTTTGTAATTAGATGTTGGAGATAATGTGTTCTTGAGGGTCTCCACTTATCATGGGTATTGTAGGTTTGTTTGTGGGAGAAAGATTTATTCATAGCTCATTGGCCCTTTTGAGGTGTTGAGTCTTGTTAGTGAGGTAGCATATCAGTTGGTGCTTCCCCCACATCTAGACTGGATCCACGATGTCTTTCATGTGTTGAAGCTTCATCATTATTTTCACAATGATTCTATTATCATTGACTAGGGAGAGTTGGATGTATAGGATGATACAATGTTCTTGGATCATCCAGTTGAGATTCAGGAATATCGAGAGAATGTATTAGATGGTATATCCATTCCTTTGGTTTTCATTTTATGGAGGAATTAAGGATTTGAGGAATGTATGTGGTAACATGATTTGCAAATGTGTTCTTAGTAACTCGATATTTTTTAAACCTTTTTTACTATAATGATTGATATTATCTGAATTAATACTGATTTTTAAGATTATTTACCCTTCTTTTGTTTCTTTATGCTTTAGTGATAATGATGTCATGTTTTAGGTATCTCCTGGTAGAATGTCTAGGTTAGTGGTTACTACTTTATTTTGGGTGTAGTTTTGATCCTAGGGGATGAAAATCATTTAATAGGTATATAATGTAATTGTATAGACCATTATATCCCATTACATTGCATGTTTTAAATGTGGGAGGTGTTGGTATAATGTTATATGAAGAGAGGCATAGGTTGAGATATGATTTTGGATCATGGATTTGAGTCATAGTGTAGTGGTAGGTGTCGCATTGTGGGAGGTTAATTGGGAGGTTGTATCACAGTGTAGGGAGATATTGTCACTCTAGAACATAGGTAATGAGAGTTATAGTTCAAATGTTTTCATAGATGAAGCTTGGTTGTTACGCAATGGTTGTGTATAGTAGTGAAAAGGGGATAAGGAGGTTTTTCCTAAGTGAAAAATCTTACGTTCTTCCAAAGTGAATCACATAAATGATTTATTTTACTCTGATTATTTTCCTTTTCCACTTTTCGGGTCATAGCATGAGGGGTCCTGGTCATGGTGTGAGATGGGATTTGGGATTTTATTTTATTTTCATGAATAAACTTCGCGGTGTGTCCATGGATGTTTCGATATGGGTACCTAGAGGTTAAGTTTGGGGTTTTTACTTTTTGGGTCACTTAGTATCATAGTGTATTGGTTAATATTCAAACCTTCCTCATTTGTATTTAGTTAAAATATTGATTGAGCTTGAAATTAGGGTAGATATAAGAGACTGGAACATGAATCTATATATTTCATTCAACTTAGCCCCATTGTGATGTAACCATTATCGGTCTCCCCACAATACCTTAAATTTACTTCTCTAAGATAAATTCAGTGGTCTTTATGAATTCTTTCAGATTTCTTTGATTTCTCTAAAACCTTAGGTGATTAGAGGTGAATCCTTTGAGGTTTTGAATAACCCTCGATTTTCTTTAGCCCATGACTTCAGGCGATTGGAAAATGGTGATCTGAGGTGAATTCCACTTCTTTTTATCTTAGGTTTTCTCCTTGTCCTTCGCCTGGGAAGGTTGTAAAAGCTAGTTGGATTTGGTTATATAATCCTTGATTTGTTCTTTTGATAAATATTTTTATGGTTTAGGTTTATTGGAGTGTCCCTCCCAAAGTTTTTGGATTTGTGATCATCTCTTTCATGTATTGTTCTTCCACAGTGGTTGATTGAATATTCAATTAAAGTAGGGGATTTGAGGACTCTATTTTATCTTCTTTATAATTTGGAAGTAACATTATTTTTCCTACTTTGGTTGGATAGTAACGATTAGCCTGATTAAGATAAAGAATCATATTAAACGGAAATTAGAGGGGATGGGGTGATTTGCATGTTTTTACATGATTTCTCTATATTTCTTACAATTGGTGAATATCTATTATTATTATTGAAAATTATTGTTTATTTTGTGATATTTGTGCTGTTTTTGTAATTTAAATTATGGAATCAACCTTCATAAAATGTTAATCATGTAAAAAAATAATGAATTAGTTGCGTGAAAACTAGAATTGAGGTTGTGCTGGTTAAGAAAGAGATATTGAATTAATGTGAAGGGGTGATTAAAAAGGAATTGTAGTGGTCCTTGGTTTCTGAAACTGGATTTTGTTTGTTACTATTATTCTTGATGTCAATGTCATGATTAGTGTAGTTTTATTGGTGTATTTTTATGGCCAATTTGGGCCCATTTGTGTGTATTATAAAACAAACATTGTGGATGCTATTCCCCAATTGGAAAGAGGATATGTGGTTTTTTAGGTGGAATTTTGGTGTGTCTTGTTATGTGGGATAGGGATATTTTGGTATTAATTGTGGTGGTTTGTTGTCCAGTATAATGGGGTGGTTATAAAATGATTAGTTTTTGTTTATGGGGTTTTTGTTATAGTTTCTCGATGGTATAGAATATATGATTTTTAATGTTTAAAGTGGTGATGGGAGTGGGATAAAATTGAATGAACTATGGTTTTTAATAGATTTTCATTGGTTTAAATTAATGGGAAATGGTTGGGATAAACAAGGGTGATGTATAAAGAATGGTTTGAAATTAAATATGTAATTAAATTTAATAATGAACATAACCTGGTTGGTAACAATAAATCTAGAAATGGTTAAATAATGTGATTAAATGCGAAATTGTGAATGGTTGTGGTGGTTATCTTGTGTGGAAAGTGGGGTGTCATTGTGATATTGGAAGGGATGGTGGTGTGTGGAAGTGATAGTGTAGTGGTCGTAATGGGTGTGGAGGTGATATTTTAGTGTGGTCCCTTTAGGTCGGGATTTTTTTAAGGCTGTATTATATTTTTATTCTCTTGATATCTCACACAAACCCCACTCAAGTTCGATCACCTTATCGATGACCAAGTATTTTGAGTCCCATATGTTTTCTCCAACATTTAGGTTAGTGAAGGAATAGATGGATGATCACTCCCTCTCTCCCAATCTCCCCACTAATAATAATAAGGGTTGTGATGGATCACGATAGATACAATCATACAATTTGTAATGTAATAAATTTATGGTATGGGATATATATTTTTACTTAGTTTTGAGGATATGGGGATGATACATGGTGGGATTCATGATGAAATAGGGGGATGAGGTTGATTTCCTTCATGTTCTTGATAACCTACTATGATGAATTTATGTGATGTGGTGTGAAATTTGTATTTGGTATGTGGTGATGGATATGTGATGATGATGTTTTTGTTGTGATGTGTGTCATGATTATGATATGGGATTTAGTGTGTTGCAGCATGATTAGGGAAGGGATTGGGATCATCTAGATGTTTACTGTTGGGGTGTGATAAATAAAAACTAGTAGGTATGTGGTTGTGGGGTACCTCTTTGATATATTCTTATGATAGTATGTTATTAGACTTGGATGTGATATTTGGTGAGAGGACCTTGGTAAATTTTGGTGATAGTTGACCTGGTAGGTGCTTGTTGGTTCTGTTATTGATTCACTGAGGCATTATTATGTTTCTTCCACATTTTCACAATAGGTATTGAGGAAGATCATACTTAGTATAAATATATTCTCCCCCATATATATATAAACCTGTTTTATTATTTTCCATGAGTACTTTTGTGATTGGGTTGATCCTTTCTAGCTTGTGGCTTGGAGCTGCTGAGGAGACACTATCGTAGGAGTTTCTTTGGGTATTATTTTTTGGATACTTGTGTTCATATGACATTTACATGAATTTTTGGGATATTGGTTTATATTTATATTATGATTTTTTTGGTGGTTTATTTATATATTCCTAGGATTTATAAGGGTGGTGACTCTCATTTTCATGTTTATACCTTCGGTGTTAGTCACCAACACATGACCTATTAGAGGTCATCTTCAATTGTCACTCTTATCTTCATGATAATACTATAAGGGGTTCCCAATGGGGAGGGATTATGAGAATTCATCTCCACTTCCCTCTACACCTACTCCTTTTATTGCAATAGACCTTATCATTACAATATTGTTATTTCATTTTCCATAGGAGCCCATGGTTCCTCCTTCACAAATGATTCTCTATAAATAATTTTATACCTAATTTAATATTTCTTCTTCGTTTTATGGTTCCTCATTCATAGAGTCGGAGATCTCCCTTGTCGTCTATTATTCAATTTCTCTATAGATCGGAAAATCATTTTCATTCTTTACTCACCATATTCATAGAACTATAATTAATTTATTGTTTTCTACACTTTCCTTTCACATTACACAGAAATACTATAATTTTATAAAACCTAATTTTATTTTCATTTTGATCTTGTATTTTTCAAGTAAAAAATATTTGTGTTCCATCATTTGTGGGTTTCCATTTTATATTCCATGATACAAGAACCCCTGAGTTTGAATCAATAAATTCATTTCATTTCTAATGTTTGAATTTGTAAATTCATTTCAAATATTTTTGTGTTTTACAGGTTTATTAATTTTTATATTTTATAACATTGTTTTTTTTTCCTCTTTTATTTCTTCTTTACATGAATGCATACTGAAAATTCCCATCTAGTGATTTTATTTTCTTTATATACACATCATATATTAACACTGCATATGCATATTCCTTATACAAAGATTAATGAAACTGCGTATACATTTTTTTTAATTCCAGGCTTGTTTTTTACTTTTTACCATGCCATAATACCATATATGCCACTGGTATATTACAATAACCAGTAGACTTATAAAGAGGCTAGATTCCAAAAAAACTAAGGAGGTTTCTAAATATATATGATTTTTATACAGATTTTCTAAAATATATTAATCATATACTAAAAAAGTAAATTAATATAATGTTCTCTACTAACAATGAATACAATTCCCTCTACTAAAAATGAATTTAGTTGAAACAAAAAACACAACAGGTGAAACACAAAATAGAACCAAACAGGTGCAATACTACTAGAACTTCTTCACCATAATCAAGGGTGTAATACCAAAGCATCAAAGAAAACTATATATTTTTAACAAAGTAAAATAGAAACCTTCTCCATTGGTCTTCATTATAGAAATAGAAAACAAATACAAACACCTCAGAGATAGGATCCAAAGCTAATGAAAACCATCACACAAAAAAACTGTAGATTATTCCTCCAAGAAAAATGAATCATAAAACTAATGTGGGAACCACCGCATCATACCAAAATAGGGTCTTTTGTGGTGGATCTAGTAGAATGAATTATAAAATTGAGCCTCGATAGAGATAAAATACCATAAAAACAAAACTCAAATGAAACCAAAATAGAAACAACCAATGAATTGAATAGTCACTTCATTTTTACAAAACCAAACAACCTGAATCTCCATCATGCTAGGAAAAATAGGGTATCTAGTGTGTGTTGGGTCATAAGTGGATCGATTATAGGATAATTATTTAATTTTGATAAAATAATTGTGAGAACCTCCAACATAAATGAATCAAAAAACCAAATAGTATAAAAATAAATGGGGAAACATAAATTTAATATCGAAAAAACCTCCAATGTGGAGGATTAAAAACCCATAGGGAAACTCCTAGAAAATCCAATATGAATTATAGATTATATATAATCTAAGTCCAATCCAAAAAATGCATTACAAATATAACGTAGATAAACCTGTGTGAAATTCACACCCAGATACTACATTGTTTCCTCTCTAATAATCATCATATGATAAAATATCACCCTTTAGAGATAAAAACTAAACACGTGGAATTGTTGTAGCACCTCATTACACAACCTGATTTTCCACTGCTCGATGCTGCCCACATCCAAAAACTTCCACCAACGTATCTACTGCATACCACCTTATTTTTTCCCTAAATTTGGGTTTCTACCTATTTCCCCTTATGTAGGCCCTCATATGAAACTAATCTCATTCAAAAATAGATATAATTATATATCCTAAAAAATCTCACGTGTGTAGATAAGCAGTGGAGACCACCATTTTAATTTTATATTTGAAAAAATATATCTTCAAATCCAGAGAAAAGCATGTTGGACCCCATTAATCTCCCCCTTCATCCCATCAAGGAAGGAGATGAATTCCAAAAAACTTAATTGTATTGTAATTTAGTTGGTATCAAACCAACCATCATCCTCTGTAGAAAACGTGAAATCCCTCCATTGAATCTCTGACGAAAACCTAAAAGCTCCCCCTACAAAAGAAATCCAAATACTGAAATATTTTTCATACCTGTGTCTGAAATTTCAATACCAAAATCAGTAATATATGGCTCCCTCATAACTATGATCTCCACATAATCTCAAGCACCTATAGGAATTAAATTCTCTCTTTTCTCAACATCCTTTGAGTTGTCTGAAACTCTCAGCACATCACCCTAGTCTTTGATTTTAATTATTTCTTCATTAGTGGAACTCTCTGAAGAAAAATAAATAGGTGTAAGACCTGAAACACCTAACCTGACATGCTTCGGCTTCTAAAACTTCTTCATCTTAGTGGATGGTTTTCAAATAATGTACTAAAATCACTTGTGTCAAAAAATTTAGGAATTCCTATTTGCAACTAGATTTGTCACATCACTACATGCCTTTAAATCCATCTTGTAAAGAATGTAATTAATTATATCTCATGTATACACCATTGATCCACATGAAAAAGTTCATCTTCCATTTCCAAATGAACTCCAGAATCCAATAGTATCAAGAGAATAAGTAGATAAAAAATTATGTTGTATACCTATAACATGTTTCACATCCCTCAACGTTATCGTACAACATCAATTTGTAGTGATATAAATATCACCAACACCAATGAAGTTAGCAGAACCTCCATTACCCATCTTCAATATACCAAAGTAACCTTATTCGAATAAAAATAATATTTCCTTCTTCGGTGAAATATGGTATGATGATATTGAATCAACCACCCATTCAGTGTACGGATATAGACTACGAAAAACAATGTCAACTTAAAGTAAATCACCCTTACTATGTATAATAATTATATTAGTATTTTTAGAATATTTTTCATGTGAATTCTTTTCCTCCTTAAGCTTTTTCAATGCATTATAGTTTCTATTCACATGAACCTCCTTGTTGCAAAAGAAGCACTTGACATTTTTTCTTGTCTTAGACCAGCCTCTTTGATTACCAATTTCCTCTACACATCCAGAATACCACTATTACCAGAAGATTCCCCATCATTGGTCTTATTTCAAGTATCTTTCAACAACAATGAGGAAATAACATCATCCAACATCAGATTTTGATTCCTAAATAGAAATTTGTTGATGAGATTATCATATGAATTAGAAAATGAACCCAAAAGAAGAAAATATTTGTCTTCTTATTCCATTTCAACAGGTACCGCATTACCATTATCATCAATATTAACTGCCACCAAAGATAGATCCTTAAAAAGTTTGGTGAGCTCATCAAAATGGTTATCTAAATCTCTATTCTTTGGCATTCAAAAATTATACAATAATTTTTTTCAGATATAAATGATTTGTGACAGATTTTGATTTATACTTACTTTCAAGCTTCACCCGGGTCTCCTTCAGATCTGTCATATTCATCACTTCTCATAGAGTATTATCATCCAAATATATCTAAATAGTGATTTTCAGTAACTCTATCATATATTTTGAATCACCGATGATTATCATATCCATTTTATCTAATTTTTTCTTCAATGCCTTCACTATATTCTCACATACCAGAATATTTTTAACTCATTGCTACCAAAGAGTAAAATCAGTTTTCCTGTTAAATAGTTCCATGTGGGAAGAAATACTATAGCATGAATAACCCATATCCAATCATTAAGAAACAAAAATAATATCCTTTGATATTAGTTTTTGGGTAGGAAGCAGATCGGTTCCAAGATAATTATTCAAATGCGACAAAAGGATTGTGAGAATCTCCAATGTAAAAGAAGTGCAAAACCAAATAGTATAAAATTAAATGGGGGTACATAAATTTAATGTGGAAGAACCCACCAATGTGGAGGATTAAAAACCATGGGGAAACTCTGAGAAATCCACTATGAATCATAGAGTACATAAAATCCAAGTAAAATCCCAAACTTGAATTACAAATATAGAGTAGAAAAATTTGAATGAAATTCAAACCCTGATACAAATCAGTTTCCTATATAATAATCATCATGTGAGAATACATCACCCCTCAGAGATCAAAACTGAACATGCAATTTCATATATTCACCTTGTTACAATACTCTATTTTCCACTACTCGTTAGTACCCACACCCAAAAACTATCACCTATGTATCTACTGCACACCACCTGATGTTTCCTCTCAATTTGGGTCGTTGACTCTTTCCCATTATATAGGCCTTCATATGAAACTAATCCCATTAAAAAATATATATAAATATATATCCTAAAAAATATCATGCGTGTAGATAAGCAGCGGAAGACACCATTTGAATTTTATATTTGAAAAAATATCTTCAAATCTAGAGAAAAGTGGGATGAACCGTATCAGCGTGATGGGTGAGACAAAAGGAGAATAGATGAGGAAAATGGGAACCATAGATTTGAAAGAAGCATCCCCAATAGTTATCAAAGAAACACACCCCAGGATATAGATATAAGATCCGTCATAAATGATGGAAAATTTATAGGAAGGGAAGAAGATGAAAAAAGACAAGGGGGTCATTGAGAGAAGATGATTGGGAACCCTACCAGTTCAAAGGGAGAAGAGTGGGAGAAATTTTAGGGAAGTAAGGATCTATCCCACCTATATTTATAAAATTTCTAAAAAACTATGATAATCTATAATAATAAATTTTTATTTTTTTAGTAAATTAGTAAATGTGAAAAAACTATAATTTAGTCACACATCAAATATATTAACCAACCTTACCCCCTAGAAAGATAAGTGATTTATATTCAATTATAAATGATTTCTAACCTTTATTTTCTTATTATAACCATCATGTTGTTTGTTTCATATTTTTTTACACAAAATTTCATTTGATAACACTTACACTTAAAATTAAATATAATTTCTCATTATGATCAATTATCATTACTTTTTATTATTACATCTCATCATCACATATTTTTCTTTCAACCTTACATATAACATCAGGAAAACATATAATATCAAATGACATGATCCATGAGTTGTTGTATTATGAAGGAACCCGCTCTCTTAAATTTCATTATAATATCATAAAATGCATATTTAACACATAATTTATTATTGATATATTATATCTATTATTTTGGTTAAATCAAATTAACAAACATATATATGATTGTTTTTCCTAGATTTATCTAACAACTCAAATATTGATAACTTATTGGAATCTTTATATTGTACAAGTATTAATTTATTTTACATATGTTATGCATGTGACCAGGATATATTTTTTTTATTCATCAACTTCTTATTATTAAAATTTGAACTGATTGTTTAATTTATTTCATATAGAGCTCATAGAAATTGGTGACCTTGTCCAATTCTAAAGTTATTGTAGTGCATAAAAATGGTATGTCACATACACATAGGTATACATATTACTTTTATCACTATTTTATTTTAAACATTACTTTGATTTCATTGACATTCCAATTTTTTCTTATAATGTTTTACAATTAAACACATTACAGATGATTTATTATAAGTTTACGGTGTCCTATATTTATAAATAATGTCAACTAATTAAGTTTTAGTTTTTTTATTTTTCAATTTTAATAATTAAAAAAATTGTATAAACTTCGTATACTTTCCCTTAAGACTAAAATTTTACTCCAATCACTAATAATATACAACTTTAAAACATTTCTCTATATATTCAACATATGAAACCTAGAATATATATTGTATCAAATAGTTAAATTCAAAATTCAAAAAATCCTCAAGGTATTCATGATAATAATTTTCATTGTGATTATATTATAATTCATATTAAATCCAGTTCCATGGAACACAATGCAAAGGAAAGAAATTTCATTAAACATGCAGCTCCAAGGACTTGACCCCATGACCTACCCCTCCCCCCCCCCAAACCCTTACTACCCCACCACCAATGGTGGGGGAAATCATCTTTTATGATTATATTCATTACAGTGTCCTTATTTTTTAATAATATAATGGATTATATTTTTTTATAATAGTCTATAATATTTACATAATCTACATCTCAATATTATATATTCAATTTTATGCATCCATATTTTTTATTCACTTTCAATATTATTAAAACTTAATTTATTTTACTTTATATTTTAATCACCTGTTATATATATAATTATTATTATTTTGAAAATATAAATGAATTTTATTTCATTTTTGAAAAAAAAATAACAACTACAATTAAATTATTAAGTTAAACCATTTAAATTTTAATTTTCAAAAACAAATTTAGAAACCATTAAACATTACCTCTTATCATAAGTGATAAGTGATAAAGGATTTGTTTTATAAATTTTTTCAAACACACATTTTTTTATATTATATCAGTTATTCCCTGATTTTTACTGCATTTATCATTCTTCATAAACAATTTGAAGAAATAACTTATTTTTATTTTTACCTTTTCTTTGAAAATTAATGAGTAGTAAGTTATTTTAAAGTAGTTATCATAACAAATAGAAGATATAATCATTTTTCATACATGTTTTGTCCTTTTAGTCCATAAAATTATTTATGATTTCAAAAAACTGATTTCTTTTTGTTATGTTTTCAACATATGTTATAGGATAATAAATCTATTTAATGTTATCATTTTTTGATGTTTGAGTATCTTTAATCCAAATTTCTGAATAGAATTTTTTTAGGTGGGATTTTTTCTAAAATCCTCTTAAAGATGGATTGATATTTGCGTGTGGTATGTTTTTGGGTGTCCTTATTCTGTTTCTCAAAATAAAAATTCTTAAAGGATTATCATTTTATTTTTATTTTTTTATTTATGGTGAATCAATTTATGTAAAATCCATGGTTTCCTATTTACTTTTTATTTCATTATTTGATCACTGATGAACATATATACTCACAAATTATTGAATTATTCAATAACATATCCAATGACTGAGTCTAATCGTCTTATTGGCCTATACCAATCCATTTAATTTTCCCAACTCATTATTTTTTGGTTTATCTGATGATTATAAAGAAACTTCATTCCTTTCTATTATTTGTAGGATCATAAATTTCTATCGAGATTTAAAAGTATTTCTTAGATTTATTTTTTTAGAAAAAAATTAAAATATTATAGGTGCCTATTTCATATGATGTAGCTTTTTTTATTTCAAAGCAATTTACATCTTTCATATGTTTCAATTCTATCAAATGACACAAGTTTTTTAATTTAATTGTATTCTGTCAATCTTAATATTTTTTATTACATTGTATTAATAATTAATAGAATAATTAAATTATATTATGTATTTTATTGATACATTTTTGTATTATTATGCCAATTGTTATTCCAAATCAAGCATACAATTATAAATATGTGATAATAGGTTCAATTTCAATTGTCTATAAATTTATTTAGAAATATATGACAATAATCATAATTTTAATTGACTACAAATTACATTTCTATATATAACCATTATTACTACCTTGGTATTTTCCTTGAATCTATCTATTTTATTCCTCCATTTAGAATAAATGGATTTCTAATTTTATCTTTCTTTACAGTCACATTTTTTTCATTGAAAAAATAATTAAGAGAAATAAATTCATACTTAATTCTTACTAATTTTTTTCAAGGATCACCCTATGGTGGAATTGCAAGATATAATAATCAAGGTGATAAATTAATATATATATATATATATATATATATATATATATATATTCTAATCGGAATAACAATGGTACAATTTTGTTACATATTCTTCATTTTTATTGTTTTCTAATAATATATAGCTATACAAAAAGTCATAAAATCCTATAAATGTGAAACCTTATCCTTTCTTTTCCCACATTCTTTATCATCCCCCTATATATTACATGTGAAACCCCCTTCCATTCCCCAATATCTCTCTATCCCCACCTCCTCGACTCCTTATCTCCCTATCTTTGTCTCTGTCACCATCTCCCACCTCCCAACCACCCCCTCCTTATCTCCCCACTTTCTCACCTCTCCACCTCTATCTCCCCACCATCTCATCCTCCCATATCAATTTCCCAAAATTAAACCTCTTTTTTCATCACTTTACACCTCCATCCTATTTATAAAACCCTACATATCCCTGCAATCATTCCTCTATTATACCTCTGCAGATGGATGTCATCTTATTATCATTCTTACATATGTGTTCCCAAATTAATTTTTTATTAGGGTTGCTATATAATTAAATATATCAACTTATGCCTATTCATCCTCATCAGGAGGTTGGAAGCATCATGGATAAGGTTACATTTCTCAAACGATTTAAATTAGTGGCCCCAATTAGTGATAAGGGTTCTGGAAATTTCTTTTTTCACCTATTTCAAGCTTGAAATTTTCATTTTCAAAATTTGGCACTACATTACTTGTACATTAATTAGGGTTTTTAAATCCTATATTTGAATTATAAGTCTTTGATTTTATAAATTTTGCATAACCTAAACACAAATCCATGGACTTTAGGTACCTTTGATTTCTAATTTTTTATTGTATTACCTGAACCTGATGACACATGTTATATAAAGAGGTAAAAAACCCATTATAATTCTTCAAAAGATTTTCACAATTTTGAATTCATTTTTTATGGTAATTTAGCACTCGAGAAGTGAATCTTATTTCTTACAAACCTAAATTTCTTATGTATTAACCCTCTTAACATTGATGCTTAAACATGCATCATATTTATGAATATGGTGATTTTTTTCTGAAGTTTTGTATTGTTTTGACATAAAAAACAACACAATTATCTTTGAATTGTATCCATTGTTTACCTAAACCCATGATTATATAAAAAACACAAAAAAGTTAGTGGTTTTGACCAAAATATACTAAACCTTTTACAAAATAAATGATAAGAATCTCAATGCTTGAAACTTCAAATAGATGATCTCATTTCTCAATACATTCAAAATCTGAATGATGAGATAATTTGTATACATTTCATATTTTGAAATATGGATTAAATTATTAGACAACTATGTGGTAGATTTGTCTCTCTATTATTTATTCCTATTTTTTATTTTTTTATTTTATTTTTTACTATGATTTATTATATAATATATTTTTTCAAATTTTATGTAAATATGGTTATGCTAAATTAAAGTTGGTGTTGGAGAGTCAACATGTTTCTATAGTATTGGACTTTTTTAAGACATGTTTTTCTTTTTTCGTAAGACCAAGTACATTCACAATGATTGGTCATTGTTTATAATATGACATGATAATATTCTTAATGAATCACATATATTTATATTGACAATCATTGGTATTGTTAGGCCAAAACCATGTTCATCGAACGGTCCAAACCATGTTCGTCAAACGGTCTCATGAAAGTCTCACTATCACACACCTTACTCTTAGGATGTACGCCAGTGTAATAAAGGGACTTTTATCAAGACCTTAATAATATGACTATGTATATTTTATAGAATAAGGAATTTATTTTCATTTTTATTATTAATTTTTAAATTATTTTGATTTTGATTCAATTAAACACAAATTAAATTTTCAGGTAATATTTAAATTCAATTAAGGGATTTATTTTTGATGAATTAATGAATTTTTGAAGTAAATACTATTTTAATAAAATTTTATCATTATATAAGGTTTATTTATTATAAATGGTCATATATTTTTTATGAATTGAAATATACTTTTTATAAGGGTTCAAAAATTGGTATTGTCAAAAGTCTAGCATTTTGTCAATAAATGTCGAATCTTATTTTAAAAGTGAAAATTTACATATTTAGAAAAATATTTAGATAAATTAAATATTATTTTTGGAATCATAATGTCGCAATTATCAAATAGTTAATTTTTCCTAATTTTCTGAGATAGTCGAATTTTCTAGTAAAAATTAAATACCATATAAATATACGGTGTGTTTTATGAAATCATAATGACCCAAAAATGATATAATAAATAATATAATGAGTATAATATGAAAACTATATATATATATTACCCTTAAAATAATTTTATTTTAATTTTATTTGATTAATTTTATAATGCCTTTATGAATCCTCCAAAATATATAATATATTTTATGATTTTAAAATAATTTCTTTGAGAGTGTGACTCACCTAGACATAAGAAAAGGAATTATTTTATTATCTTCAAAATTTTACCTTATAAAATAGTTCAAACTACTCCCCTTTTTTAGAAATAATGGGCAAAAACCATGGGATGGTTTGTGGTTTTGAATATTTTATTATGTATTTTCCAAAACTAAAATAATAAATAAATCCGCATATTTTTCTATATAAACCCACAAAAATCCCATTTATATTCACTCAGACTCCTTGTAGAACGACCACACTCTTCCCTATACTCTCTAGAGTCCTTCCAAGGCACCCCCAAGATCTCAAGAATCCCCTCCCAAGCCTTTGGAGTTACACACTCAAGTAAGGGAACCTAATCCTCTACTCTCCTCTTTTATCAAGAACACATTTTAATGTTATGTCTTTTCATTTCAATTGTATTATGTTGTTATATGTTATCAAATATCCCCCTTACTTTACATTTTAATTATAAATGATGATATCCCCTTTCAATCTCATTTATCCCTCCTACAAACCTTTATGCACACCTCTTACCATACTAGAATTTTGTAATGGTTATTTCCTTTCTCATCTTTATCAAAGTTTATTTATATTGTTATGCCCTTTTATTTTCAATTACTAATGATGGGGTGTGTTTTTTAACCTCTCCCATACTTCCCTTATTATTTATAAATGATGATATACCCCTTTCTCTCTCTTTAATTCCTCCCACGTAAACCTGTTACCATGCCGAAATTTCATAAGCATCCTTTCCTTTCTATTTTTATTCAAGCTTATTTATTATCATATGCATTTTTTATAATTTTTTATGTGTGTACATTTCCTTAAATTTACCTATTATGGTCCGATTCATTTCCAAATTAAGATATATCCATTTCTCTCTCGTCAACCCATTTTATGAATATTTAAGTGATGTCGTTATGATGTTAAATTTTCACTCGTATTTTGATTCCTTTATGTTTTGGAAATCACAAACACATTTCCTTAACAATTCATTCTATATTTAAGAAATTTATATTCAATAACACCTAAAGTATTACTTATTATTTCTAACTTTTTTTCGTGCTTTTTTCTACCTAAGTCTAACCATATTTTCCTTAAGATCGAATAGCCAATCGAATTCTTAAAGATCTTACACTTTCTTGAAGATCTTACACTTTCTCAAAGATCTTACACTTTCTATAGATCATACACTTTCTAAAATATATTACAATTTATTAATGACATTACACTTTCTTAAAGATCTTATACTTTATTAAATATCTTACACTTTCTTAAAGATCTAATACTTTCTCAATGATCTTACAGTTTCTTAGAGATCTTATAATTTCTTAAAGATCTTACGCTTTATCAAATATCTTACACTTTATTAAAGATATTAAACTTTCTTAAAGATCGTACACTTTCCTAAAGATATTACACTTTCTTAAATATCTTAAAGTTTCTCAAATATCTTACACTTTCTAAATATCTTACACTTTCTCAAAGATCAGACACTTCCTCAAGATCTTATGCTTTCTTAAAGATCTTACATTTTATCAAAGATCTTACACTTTATTAAAGATATTACACTTTATCAAGATCTTACACTTTATTAGAATCTTACACTTTATTAAAATTGTGAATCTAATTCTCTAAAAATTGTGAATCCAATTCTCTCAGAAAACATACTCCAATTCTATAAGAATTGTGACTCCGATTCTCTCAGAAATAAGAATCTAATTCTCTCAGAAATCAGAATTTGATTCTCTATTTCATAGAATCTAATTATAATTAATTTTCAGATCCAATTTTCATAGTTTCTTACATGTGATATAATGTTACAACTTTATTGAAGTTATTAAATTTCCTTAAGAATTATTTTTTTCATAAACCTAATATGTTTCTTCATGTTTCTTACATTCTACAGGATAATTTTTTTTACATTCTGCATGATAATGTTTCTTACATCCTGCATGATAATGTTTCATACATTCTGGATGATAATGTTTCTTACATTATACATGATAATTTTTCTTACATTATACATGATAATGTTTCATACATTCTTCATGATAATGATTCTTACATTTTTCATGATGATTTTTCTTACATCCTGCATGATAAAGTTTCTTACATTATATATGATAATGTTTCTTACATCCTGCATGATAATGGTTCTTACATTCGGTATGATAATGTTTCTTAAATTTTGCATGATAATGTTTCTTACATTATGTATGATAATGTTTCTTACATTTTGTATGATAATGTTTCTTACATTCTCCATGATAATGTTTCTTACATTTTGCATGATAATGCTTCTTACATTCTGCATGATAATGTTTCTTACATTCTTTATGATAATGTTTCTTACATGATAATGTTTCTTACACGATAATGTTTCTTACATGATATTTTTTCTTTCATGATAATGTTTCTTACATTATAATGTTTTTACATGATAATGTTTCTTACATGATAATGAATATTACATGATAATGTTTATTACATGATAATATTTCTTACCTGATTATTTCTCTTACATGATAATGTTTCTTTTGTGATAATGTTTCTTACATGATAATTTTTCTTACATGATAAAGTTTCTCACATGATAATGTTTCTTACATGATAATGTTTCTTACAAGATAATGTTTCTTACATGATAATGTTTCTAAAATACTTTGCATGATAATATTTCTCACATACTTTGTGTGATAATGTTTCTCACATACATTTCAGGATAATTTTTCTTAAATATTTTACACGATAATGTTTCCCAGATATGATAATTTTACCCAGACATGATAATTTTTCTCATACTTTGTTATATAAAATGATGTCATCAAATCTGTTACAAAGTAATCATTGCTTGATTTCCACATGTATAGTTCCCTCTGAAATTTCAGGTAAATATGACCGTTGGAGGAGGAATTTGACCACTGGAATTCATTCCTATGAATACCTATCCATTTTAATTCATTTATAATGTTCGTAGTAAAATGTTCATGTGGAACTCCTAGACTTGCTAATACTCTACTAGAGCTCTGCTCGATCTCCCTTGTGCAAATGCGGTGAACAATTGGTTCAGATTTCAACAACTTTTTCAACCTCTTTAGTGTGAATCCAATTGGCATTGTTCCCAATCAAGGGATTAATGGGATAGGAAGACAGAGGTATTGATTACCCTACTTAATCGAGGTCTTTCGAGGATATCATGACATAATACAGATTTTTGTATTGAGGGAATACATTAGTGTGGGTAAGATATTCTTTCTTGAAAGAATAAATCAAGGGAACTTTATACAAGGGTGTTGGATACCCTTATATTTGGGTTAAAATATTTCTTTGATACTTGTTACTTGTTAAAAGTTTGTTTAAATTCCACTATATTTAGTTACAAATGTAACTTTCTTACACTTTCTTATTCTTTTACAAACTCTAATTTAGATTCTGTACACTTTAAGGTATAATATTTTCTTAAGTAAAATTGTATAAGTCTCTTTATTGGATCCATATTATCAAATCCTAAGCAATTTAGTTTCATTATTAAGAACTAAATAGGGCTTGCTAATTCATTTTGTTTAATGTTTTTAAACATATATTTTCTTAAGGATAAAAATGAAAGTTTTTAAACCAATAATTCACCCCCCCCCCCTCCCACCCTCTTGTAATTTAGTAATCTAAATCTACATTTTGATCCTATAATTGGTATCACAATAGGTATTTAGAATACTTATATTTTCATATAAGGTTTCTTACTCAACTTTTCTTTCTTAACTATACTTTTTCAAGTTCTTAAAAAAAATTATAAAATATTTGTTATAAAAATTTGATACTAATCCATTTTATGGAAAAGGATTTTTATTAATAATGGTAAGAATTAATGTTGGATCAATAGAAAATTTAAATCCTACTAGACCTCCAATCTTTTATAGGAATGACTATGAATAATGGAGAGATATAATGAAGACTTTTTTTATCAATGCTGGAGTTGACAACTTCATCATTCTTAATGAAGACTACATGATTCTTGAAAGGAAGTCATAAATTTTACCAATCAAGAAAAACAAGAGTATTGGTTTATCTTTAAGTTATGAAATACTTTATTATGTTATATGAATAGGAACATCTATAGTCAAATTTTATCATGTAAATTTTCTAATAGCATCTGAAAGAAATTATAAGTTACTCTTTTTGGTACATCCAAGGTTATTTAAACAAGAAGATCTATGTTAAGGGCTGACTACCATGGTTTTTTATTTCCTTATGGTGAACCCATATATAAATTCAAACCAAGATTCTTGATAATTTTCAATAGTCTAAATTCAATGAATGAAAAAGGTCTAGATGATGAGGTATTTGTTGAAAAGATTATTGATATCATGCCTAACGATTTGGAATAAAAAAGAATAGTTATTGATGAATCTAGGAAAGTTACAATAGTTACTCTTGATGAGATATTTGGGACTCTCTTTCAACATGAGAATAGATTGAAGATAGATGCTGATAATATTAAGAAAAATAATGTGAGTGTTTCTTTTACAACTACTTAAAATTAGATGAAAGCTAAGACTCCTGAGAAAGTTTCCAAGAAAACTATTTCTAAGAAAGTTGTTTTTTAGTCGGACTAAAGTGAATATGAACACTTAGAGAATGAGCTATCCAATATTGCTCGAAGAATGAAAAAGATGGTTTGTAAGAAAGAATTTCAGTACAGATATAAGAAGAAGGGAAAAAAGGATAGGAAAGATTATAAAGTCACAGGATATAAATGAAATAAATAAGTACATATCATAACTAATTTTTATAATATTAAAACAAAGGACCAAAAATAAATATATTCTAAAAGGAATCAGAAAAAATAATACAAGTCTAAAGAAAATAAAGTCTTAAAGGCTAATGATTCTTGGAGTGTAAGTGGTGGAGACTCATCTGATGAATCTTTATATATTGAATCTTCTAGACAAAAGAATATTGGTCTAATTTCTATATTACCTATATAAAACCAATGTTTCATGGCTAAGGTACACACAGCATAATCCTTAACCAATGTCTCTTTGAATTCTAATTTCCCTGATGAAAAGTATTATGAATCTTTGGATGAAGAATATTCCTCCTAAGAAGATAATTATTTACCTTCTTTTGAAGAATTATCTAGGCTTTCCAAGGTTCTTGAAAATTAAAACACTAAGATAAAAAAGAAAATTGATAAGGAAAATTATAGAATCTATATTTTAACAAAATAAGTATCAGATCTTTCTAAAGATCTTAATGAAAATTATTTTTAAATTATTCCTATTTCAAAAAACCATGAGGAAGTTAATTATAAGAAGGATAAAATTTCTAAATATCTTAAAAATGTTACTTCTAAGAAAAATGTTTTAGAGACTAACTCAAATCCTGAGACTAATGACTATGAGGATAAAAATTTAGTCATTAGACTAAAATCTGAAATATTTTCCTTAAATAAACTTTTGTCAAACTTTACTTCTGGAAGGAAATAATTTTATAAAATGTATTCATAGTTTCATCCTCTAAGAAATAGTTTTGGTTTTGGTTATTCTCACTCAAAACTATTTTTTAGTCATAATTATTTTGTACCTCGAAGTGCCCATTTTTCACTAAGTGTTAAAGTGGTGGACATTGAGAGAAAACTGTTCTTTAAACCAAATACAATACTTAGGTTTTCATAAATATTACTTTTCTAAACAAATTTGGATACCTAATATTTTACTTTCTAACAATTCAGGATCCAAACAAGTTTGGATTCCAAAATTCTATCTATTTTATTTTTAAGAAAACAAAGGAAGTACCAATAACAATACATGGTACATGGATAGTGGATGTTCCCAGCACATGACTGGTAACAAAAACTTCTTTAAAAAGATAATTAAGATAAAATTTGGAAGAGTCACCTTCGAAGATAATAATCAAGGAGAAATTATTGGTATAGTTAAAATTGGTCTTCTTGTAAAAGCCTTAATTTCAAATATTTTATTTGATAAACGAGATATTATTTTACAATTTATCAGAATGCAAGAATAACTTGCTAATATTTTTTCAAAATCATTACATTCCTATAGATTTTAATATACTAAAAAATTAGGAATAATAAATTTAAGGTAATCATTTATATCCACCTTTTTTTAAACCATCTCCTAAAATAAAGATACTCCTTTTCATAGGGGGGTACATTTTTTTCCTTAAAAATTTTTTTGGAACCTTAAAAAAAGTTTTTGGAAAAAAAATTGGAAACTTAACAAAAAAATTAGAACCTTAACAAAAATTTAAAATCCTTAACATAAGTTTTTGTAACCTTAAAAAAATGGAACCTTAAAAAAAATTGGAACCTTAACAAAAAAATTTGGAACCTTAACAAAAATTTAGAAACCTTAACAAAATTTTGTGGAACCTTAACAAAAAATTTCAGAACCTTAACAAAAAATTTCAAAATCTAAGATTTCTAGGAATAATATTATCTAATACTAACATATATTCTCAAAACTCTGAAAGGTACATTTTATTGATTATTATTTTTTATCTTACACTTCTGTTTGTTGGTATTTGAAATAAATTATTAGAAAAACTTCAATGGATTCATCTTTCGTAAAATCCGTTTTATTTCCTGAAAACCTCAAAAAATCAGAATCTAAAAAGATAAAAGTAAAGAAGATATTATTTGGTGGAGAAAGTCAACTATTAGAAAGAAATTTTTAAATATAAGGAAGAGAAGATTCATACCCAGCAACAGAATATTGAGAATCTTAAGAAGAAGAATCAGGAGCAATAATTTCTTCTCATGAATTTCCAAGACGACAATAAGGATTTAAAGAAGATGAAATCCTTATTCAAGAAACTTGTTCCAAATAAGGATTAATTATTCATGTAATCCGATATCTTTTTTTATAAAAACCTTTTCAATATTAAAATATTTTTATCCATTGTTTTGTATTGTATGTTTCCTAACTTTTTTAGGTACCTTATACTTCCCTCCATTTCTTTTTTAAAATCACAAAGGGGGATAAGGAATAAGATGTTATAAAAAGAATATAAATCGAAGTAAGATAATGTCTAAGGGAGAGATTACTAAAAGAAGACATCCTTAAGAAAAAGGGGGAGATGTTTCCTTAAGAAAAGATGAAAATTTCATAAAGTCGAGAATATGATCCTTAGGAGGTTTAATAACCTAAGTGAGAGTTAGTCATATTCACTCTAAGTCATAAACAAAGTGGTAGATAAGTATTTATTTTAAGATTCAAATATGAAGTATTTTGGTATTAATATTTCTTTCATAAATAATTGTTTGTGCTTGCCAAAAAGGGGGAGATTGTTGAGTCAAAAGTTTCCTTATGACTTTTTCCATTCCTTTATGTTTTGGAAATCAAAAACACATTTATATAATAATTCTTTCTATATTTAAGGAAGTCTATATTCAATAAAACTTAAAGTCTTACTCATGATTACCAACATATCTCATTCTATTTTTTAGCTAAGTCTAACTATATATTCCTTAAGATCTAATAGTCACTTGAATTATTAAAGATCTTTCACTTTCTTAAATATTTTACACTTTATCAAAGATCTTATAATTTCTAAAGATCTTACACTTTCTCAAAGGTCTTACACTTTATTAAAGATCTTACACTTTCTTAAAGATCTTACACTTTCTTAGAGATCTTACACTTTCTTAAAGATATTACACTTTCTTAAAGATCTTACACTTTCTCAAAGATCTTACAGTTTCTCAAAGATCTAATAATTTCTTAAAGATATTACAATTTATCAAAGATCTTACACTTTCTTAATGATCTTACACTTTCTTAAAGATCTTATACTTTCTTAAAGATCTTACAATTTCTTAATGATCTTACACTTTCTTAAAGATCTTAAAATTTCTTGAATATCTTACACTTTCTCAAAGATATGACACTTTCTAAAGATCTTACACTTTCTCAAAGATCTTAAACTTTCTCGAGATCTTATACTTTCTTAAATATCTTACTATTTATCAAATATCTTACACTTTCTTAAAGATCTTACACTTTCTCAAGATCTTACACTTTCTGAAGTGCACTGTGTTGAATTTGTTGTCAATGAGGTATGTTGTTGTCAAGGAATGAATGGATGGATGTCAAGGAGTTTCAATATGTGAATGACAAAGGATGTGATGGTGTTGGTGAGGAAAGGAGAATGGCCATGGTACTAAGATGCATGTCACTTAGGAGATTCACTAAGTGACATAGGATGATGTGGTTGAAACATTCTCCATGAATATCAGACGATTGTAGAACTGATCTTAATGTTTCAATACTTGTATCAAGATGATACTAAGTTACACCACTTGAAGAATTGATGATGATGGAGCATCATAATATCTGATGATTGTTGAGCTAATCTTTAAGTTCATAGAACTTGTATCCTGATGATACGAAGTCACAACAATGTTAGAAGTCCATGCATTGTCTTCACAATGCATGAGGAGATGAAAGTGATCCATCCACAATCACTAAGTGGATGAAGTGGTTGAATGAAGTCCATGCACTATCACTTAGTGCATGTGAATTTGAAGAAGTTCCAATTTGATCTCTGATTGGATCAATGAAGAACATTGAAGATTATAAATGATTGAGGAGTTCGATTGATGAAGTGATCCTTGAGAATTCCATATCCTAAGTGAAGAGAATGAAGAAGTACAGAGGAATTCTCAAATGAACAAAGTAAGGAAGAAGGCTTGAAGGGCTTGGAATTTGGCTTATACTCATAGGAGAACTTTGTATTTGACAAAGTCCTTATTCATTCCTTTGCCAAAAAATTGGCCAGCCAAGGACACCTTGAGGGTTCAACCCCAAGGGGGAACCCGTGGGGCAAACCCAAGGCGGCAGAAGCCACGCAGGTGAGTCAAGCCTGCGCAGCATGGGCGCCAGAGCGCGCCTCGAAGGTGCATAGTGGGCGCCAGTGGCGCGCCCGAGTGGCAGGGGTGGGCGCAAGAGCGCGCCCGCAGAGAGAACCCGGTGCGGGGCGGCACCGGGAGGGGAGAAGTTCAATTGAGCTGAGGATGGCACGCGGTGTTTGATAAACCACGAGGAAAATGGCCGCCGATTCGATGTGGGACGCGCATTTTTTCCGCGGAGCAAATCGTGGCCATTCATCTGATCTCGCGGACGATCTGCGCCGCACATCTCATCGCGCCGCTCCCATTCTGATCACAGCCGTCCAAAGAACTGATCCGACGGCTCTGAGGTGTCTCCTTCCTTGAGCTCAGCCGAAGGCTCCCCGCGAGCTCTGTTCGAACCAGAGGCCTCCCCGACGACGGTTTTTGAGTTCCCGGCCACCTCCGAGCAAACCGAGACCTCCATTGAGATTTTCTGAGCATAACGAACATGATCATGCAAGAAAATGGGCATGCATGCAACAACGTGAGAATTTTGAGTATTGTCCGAAGCAAACCGAAGGTGCCGAGGCCACATGGTTAATGCTTTGCATGCATGGGCCTAAACAGAGTCCATGCACACGTTCCGATACGCATGCATAAGAAGGAGCGAAAAATAAATGAGCCCGCGTGAAACAGAGAGTAAATCCAAGATTTGGAAAGATTTTAAAGAACCGAAACTTTCGGGGATTTGGACTTATCTCACACGGATGAACCGCCTCTCCTCTGCCTATAAAAGGAGAGCCCGATGAGATGGTTGTGCTTGCTGAAAACCTTGGAAGACCCGTGAGTGCCTTTGTGCCTCACGAAGTAGAAGCCCTGCGCACACTTGCGCGGCTGAAGTTCCAGAGCCACCCGAGGCTCTGAAGGAGGTCCCTTCCCGCGTACTCGCGCGGCAGAAGGAGCCCTCACTGCCCGTAAATTTGCGTGGCAGGAGGAGCTTGTGCGGCCAGCTTGTGCCTTGCACTTGCGCGACCCGAGGCCGCATCACTTGTGCGCCCCGCGGCTTGGTACCTTGCGCGGCTGCGGCTAAAGAACTTGCACGGTTGTCCGAGGACTTGCGCGCCGCTTGCATCTTGAGGTCTTGCGCGGCTGTTGAAGGCAGTAGGGAGTTCGGGTGAGGCAGTATACCACCTATAAGGAGAAAGAGGAAGAACACCCTACGGGCATTTGTGTGTGTAATTGAAGAAGAGGCTGTGTGTGTGCAAGAAGTGGAGTGAAGGCCAAAGACACACCTACGGGTAGTGTATGTGAAAAACAAGAAGACCACACCTAAGTTGTGTGTGTGTGTCTAAGTATATGAAGAAGGCTGAACCTAGTGTGTGCACTAAGAGTGTATACACTTATAAGAATAAGTGGACATCCACACTAAAGAAGAACATACATTTATGTGTGTAATCAACAAAGAATAAAGTGTGTGATTCCAAGAAAGTGTGTGTGCTTAAAGTAATTGCACTCTTTGAGTGTTTATCACACTAAGAAAGAGAAGGAAAGTGCATGCATGCATGCATGCACGTGCACACGTGAACAAAGATAAATCAGGCTGTGTGCATTTGAGTTGACCAAGACCAGAGGATCTTGAAGAATTTGAGAGACCATGCAATCAGTGCATGAGGATGCAGAGATGCCATGCACTCAGTGCATGAAGTTGATGTGAACTGAGACTGGACCAGACCAAAGTTAAAGATATCAGTTGTCTGAGTATTCAGTAGTTGGAGAGAGAAGCCAGGTCATCCTGAAGAAGGAGATAAAGCCTGAGCTAGATGAGAAGAGCCTGATCAACAGAAGTGATCAGAAGAGAAGAGCAAGGCCAGCAGCCTTTATCCCAGGCTGCTGAAGTTACTTGAAGAGCTGAACAGAGGAGAAGAGCTACTCGTGTGACTCGAGGAGCCAGAAGAATCCCCCTGTGAGACTCAGGGTGGAAGAAGTCTTCAGTGGGATTCTGGAGCAGGCCAGTGGGACTCTAGTAACACTGTGGGACGCAGTATAAAGACCCTCCTGTGGGACTCAGGAGAGATACAGTGGGACTCTGTATCGACCATTGTAATACTAACAGATTATAATGGGAGAAACCATGTTGGGTCGTATAACCAACATGTCAAGGACGTAGGCCTTTGGTGCCGAACCTTGTAAATCCTTGTGTCCTGTGCCTTTACATTTACTTCATCACTCAAGGAAAGGCTGAGAGATACAAGAAGAGTGGATCGAGGCTTTAACCGGCCATAGAGGTTTAATTGATAAAGAATCAATTAGTAAAAAGTTATAAAGGATCACTGATTCACCCCCTCCCCCTCTCAGTGATTCACACTGATCTGGGCACTTCAATTCGTATCAGAGGGAGGTTACCTATAAAAGATCCAAGGGAGTCTTTATGAAGTGTAGATTTGAGGAAATGAGCAACCAGCCTCAAATGGAGATATCTGCCAAGACTCAGAAAAATAGAAAGAAGAAACAGGCCAAGAAGATGAAGAAAGCCTGTCCTAGTTGTGATGAAGTTGGAATAATGAATGATCTTCAAAATGCAATCGAATATCTTCAGAAGACAGTCCCCAAGGATGTGTCAATGTGTATAGCTACAGGCATCCTTGATCTTCAAGAAGAAAAATCACAGTTAGAAGAATAATCCAATGCAATGGAAGATCAATTGGCTAAAAGGGTTGGCATAACCAACACTCTCAGAAAGCTGGTGAAGGCTAAAGATGAAACAGTATCGCTTTGCAATGAAAGATATGAAGACACTATTGAAGAATTGCAAAGAAGCCTTTCTGAGAAAGAATTCTTTAAGACAATAATCAAAGATGTTTTCCATGCACTGGAAAAGAGGCACAAAGTTTCAATGAATGTCAGAGATGCTCAACTTGAAGACAAAGTAAACAGGGTGAAGGAGCTTGACAATTCATTACAAGAAATGAAGAAGGTGCATCAAGACCAGATGAAACAACTGGTGGAGAATTGGGAAGGAAAGCTAAGAATTGTTGAGGATGAAAAGAACTCCCTCAACATGAAATACTTAGAACTAGAGGTGATATTGAAAAATTTGCAATCACCCAAAGCTGAATCCTCCCAGTCAGCTAAAAGAAGAAATGTTGCCACTCAAGTGAGCTTTGAGAAGGATGATTCTAAAAGAAAGACATCCTCTAATAAAAGGGCAACATCTTCTAGAAATAAGGTACCATCCATACCATCTTGTACTAATGTTTCTAATTGTGTTTCCACAAAAAGTGCAGGATGGAAAAATAATTCCAAACAAGTATGGATGAAGAAAATGAAGAAGCAGAGCTCTCCTGAAACAACACAGCAGCTCCAGAAAAGTACCCTAAAATCAGAAGGACTGAAGAAGTCAAGATTTGTGGGTCAATGTTGGTGTTGTAATAAGTATGGGCACTGTACAAAGGATTGTTGGTACAATCCATTGAATTCCAAAGCACAGAGGAAGCTCATTCCTAGGGGAAGCAAGCCAGAAGAAAAGAAGCAGCATCCACAGGTCCAGAGACATCTGTTTACTGCAAATAGATTTGGATTACTTGACAACATCTGGGATGATTGCAAAAGTGGTCAAAAAGATACATGTCAATCTCTAACTGTATCCAGAGCTCAAAAGAAGAAAAGATCACAGAACCTGGCTCAGAAAGAATCCTTGGGAAGCAAGCATAAGAAAGTGGAAGATGCTCCCAAGAAGATTTTGAAAACGGAAAATAAGTCCTTGGAGTCTAAATCCAAGAAGGGTGATGCATCCAGAAGGACCACCAAGAAAACATGCTTCTACTGTGGAACGAAAGGACACACCATGGATCTTTGTGAACAATCCATGGAATTGAATAGAAGTAGACTAGACTCGAAAAGACAATCAATCCAGAAGAAGCAGAAGGGGTTGATTGAAAACAAGTTGCCTAAGAAAGGTAGCTTGAAAGCATCAAAGGAACCATGTGGAATTTCCAAAACTGAGGCCACACTTCCAAGTTACTTACTAGTCATATGGCCAAATCAGTTGCAACTTGCCAAAGATCTGCAAAGAGATGAAGATGAAGTTCTGGCAATTGCTAAGGCAAAAGGAAATAAAAATATTTCACATGAAGATCAAGTTCTGTGTGTGAGGTGCAATCAAGCTGGACATACTAGTGATAAATTCATGATATTCATTCCAGCTCAGAAGGGATTCTTCAAAAGAATGAAGATTGCACCAAGAGACTCTAGTGCTCAGAAGGCACCTAGAAATACAGGAGTCACACACAAAGAAGTTAAAGAGGTGTTGAGATCCACACCAGCACAAACATCATTGAAGATCAAATGTGCAAGTATGAAGAATGGTGAAAATGGGACATCTCGGTTGAGAGAATATTCTCAACCTTGTTGTTCACATTGATGAACCAAGGAGGTTCCATATTATTCCCTAATCACTTGTATTTTCATGTGCTAACACTGCAGGGAATTGAAGATGATGATCATTCTCAACTGGAGGATGATTTGGACAGAATGGAGTGCACCCCTTGAGGGGGAGCCAATCTGAAGAAGATGGGATTCTTAGATTAATACCATCTTGAGAAAAGTTAAGGTATTCCAATCATACTTTCATCCCTTGTTTCTTAATTGTATTCATCATGACAATTAAGGGGGAGTATGGATTGAAGACAAATGGATGAAAGGGAGAGCTTTATCTTTTCACCTGAAATTTCTAATAAGTTTTGTGAAGTTGTGCAGGATTTAGCAAATTCATTGTTATATCTGAAAAATTTCAAACCCCTAAGCATGATCTCACATGTGTAGAGAATTATGGATAGCTTTGAATTCCTTGGTCATATCACTCTTGTTTTCTACACCGGGTTAGCCCAAGTAGACTTAGAGATGATTTACTAAAGGTTCTTTGCTAAAGAGAACATGTGACATCATCCCTCTCTTAGTGATTTTCAAGAAGATGCTATTCGAAGGGAGGAAGAGATATTTTTGAAGAGAACCACACCACACCTTTGCATTTGATTGCCAATAAGGGGGAGAAATATTGGCACACATATTGACCCATTCATATGTTCTCTAGTGTATTGCCAACAAATACAAAGGGGGATATTGAAGTGCACTGTGTTGCATTTGTTTTCAATGAGGTATGTTGTTGTCAAGGAATGAATGGATGGATGTCAAGGAGTTTCAATATGTGAATGACAAAGGATGTGATGGTGTTGGTGAGGAAATGAGAATGGCCATGGTACTAAGATGCATGTCACTTAGGAGATTCACTAAGTGACATAGGATGATGTGGTTGAAACATTCTCCATGAATATCAGACGATTGTAGAACTGATCTTAATGTTTCAATACTTGTATCAAGATGATACTAAGTTACACCACTTGAAGAATTGATGATGATGGAGCATCATAATATCTGATGATTGCTGAGCTAATCTTTAAGTTCATAGAACTTGTATCCTGATGATACGAAGTCACAACAATGTTAGAAGTCCATGCATTGTCTTCACAATGCATGAGGAGATGAAAGTGATCCATCCACAATCTCTAAGTGGATGAAGTGGTTGAATGAAGTCCATGCACTATCACTTAGTGCATGTGAATTTGAAGAAGTTCCAATTTGATCTCTGATTGGATCAATGAAGAACATTGAAGATTATAAATGATTGAGGAGTTCGATTGATGAAGTGATCCTTGAGAATTCCATATCCTAAGTGAAGAGCATGAAGAAGTACAGAGGAATTCTCAAATGAAAAAAGTAAGGAAGAAGGCTTGAAGGGCTTGGCATTTGGCTTATACTCATAGGAGAACTTTGTATTTGACAAAGTCCTTATTCATGCCTTTGCCAAAAAATTGGCCAGCCAAGGACACCTTGAGGGTTCAACCCCATTGGGGAACCTGTGGGGCAAACCCAAGGCGGCAGAATCCACGCAGGGGAGTCAATCCTGTGCAGCATGGGCGCCAGAGCGCGCCCCGAAGGTGCATAGTGGGCGCCAGTGGCGCGCCCGAGTGGCAGGGGTGGGCGCAAGAGCGCGCCCGCAGAGAGAACCCGGTGCGGGGCGGCACCGGGAGGGGAGAAGTTCAATTGAGCTGAGGATGGCACGCAGTGTTTGATAAACCGCGTGGAAAATGGCCGCCGATTCGATGTGGGACGTGCATTTTTGCCGCGGAGCAAATCGTGGCCATTCATCTGATCTCTCGGATGATCTGTGCCGCACATCTCATCGCGCCGCTCCCATTCTGATCGCAGCCATCCAAAGAGCTGATCCGACGGCTCCGAGGCGTCTCCTTCCTCGAGCTCAGCCGAAGGCTCCCCGTGAGCTCCGTTCGAACCAGAGGCCTCCCCGACGACGGTTTTTGAGTTCCCGACCACCTCCGAGAAAACCGAGACCTCCATTGAGATCGTCTGAGCATAACGAACATGATCATGCAAGAAAATGGGCATGCATGCAACAACGTGAGCATTTCGAGTATTGGTCGAAGCAAACCGAAGGTGCCGAGGCCACATGGTTAATGCTTTGCATGCATGGGCCTAAACAGAGGCCATGAACACGTTCCGCTACGCATGCATAAGAAGGAGGGAAAAATAAATGAGCCCGCGTGAAACAGAGTAAATCCAAGATTTGGAAAGATTTTAAAGAACCGAAACTTTCGGGGATTTGGAATTATCTCACATGGATGAACCGCCTCTCCTCTGCCTATAAAAGGAGAGACCGAGGAGATGGTTGTGCTTGCTGAAAACCTTGGAAGACCCGTGAGTGCCTTTTTGCCTCGCGAAGTAGAAGCCCCGCGCACACTTGCGCGGCTGAAGTTCCAGAGCCACCCGAGGCTCTGAAGGAGGTCCCTGCCCGCGTACTCGCGCGGAAGAAGGAGCCCTCACTGCCCGCAAATTTGCGCGGTAGGAGGAGCTTGTGCGGCCAGCTTGTGCCTTGAACTTGCGCGACCCGAGGCCGCATCGCTTGTGCGCCCCGCGGCTTGGTACCTTGCGCGGCTGCGGCTAAAGAACTTGCACGGCTGTCCGAGGACTTGCGCGCCGCTTGCATCTTGAGGTCTTGCGCGGCTGTTGAAGGCAGTAGGGAGTTCGGGTGAGGCAGTATACCACCTATAAGGAGAAAGAGGAAGAACACCCTACGGGCATTTGTGTGTGTAATTGAAGAAGAGGCTGTGTGTGTGCAAGAAGTGGAGTGAAGGCCAAAGACACACCTACGGGTAGTGTATGTGCAAAACAAGAAGACCACACCTAAGTTGTGTGTGTGTGTCTAAGTATATGAAGAAGGCCGAACCTAGTGTGTGCACTAAGAGTGTATACACTTAAAAGAATAAGTGGACATCCACACTAAAGAAGAACATACATTTATGTGTGTAATCAACAAAGAATAAAGTGTGTGATTCCAAGAAAGTGTGTGTGCTTAAAGTAATTGCACTCTTTGAGTGTTTATCACACTAAGAAAGAGAAGGGAAGTGCATGCGTGCATGTATGCACGTGCACACGTGAACAAAGATAAATCAAGCTGTGTGCATTTGAGTTGACCAAGACCAGAGGATCTTGAAGAATTTGAGAGACCATGCAATCAGTGCATGAGGATGCAGAGATGCCATGCACTCAGTGCATGAAGTTGATGTGAACTGAGACTACACCAGACCAAAGTTAAAGATATCAGTTATCTGAGTATTCAGTAGTTGGAGAGAGAAGCCAGGTCATCCTGAAGAAGGAGATAAAGCCTGAGCTAGATGAGAAGAGCATGATCAACAGAAGTGATCAGAAGAGAAGAGCAAGGCCAGCAGCCTTTATCCCAGGCTGCTGAAGTTACTTGAAGAGCTGAACAGATGAGAAGAGCTACTCGTGTGACTCGAGGAGCCAGAAGAAGCCCCCTGTGAGACTCAGGGTGGAAGAAGTCTTCAGTGGGATTCTGGAGCAGGCCAGTGGGACTCTGGTAACACTGTGGGACGCAGTATAAAGACCCTCCTATGGGACTCAGGAGAGATACAGTGGGACTCTGTATTGACCATTGCAATACTAACAGATTATAATGGGAGACACCATGTTGGGGCGTATAACCAACATGGCAAGGACGTAGGCCTTTGGTGCCGAACCTTGTAAATCCTTGTGTCCTGTGCCTTTACATTTACTGCATCACTCGAGGAAAGGCTGAGAGATACAAGAAGAGTGTATCGAGGCTTTAACCGGCCATAGAGGTTTAATTGATAAATAATCAATTAGTAAAAAGTTATAAAGGATCACTGATTCACCCCCTCCCCCTCTCAGTGATTCACACTGATCTGGGCACTTCACTTTCTCAGAATTTTATACTTTCTCATAATTTTGAATTCTGTTCTATCTAAATTATAAATCTGATTATCTCAGAAAACAGACTCTGATTCTATAAGAATTGTGACACTAATTCTCTCAGAAATTAGAATTTGATTCTCTCAGAAATATGACTCTGATTCTCTCTTTCTTAGAATCTGATTCTCAATAATTTTTAGATCCAGTTTTCATAGTTTCTTACATGTGATCTAACATTACAAATTTCTTAAAGTTATTAAATTTCCTTAAGAATTCATTTTTCATAAACCTAATATGTTTCTTAATGTTTTTTACATTTTTATGATAATTTTTATTACATTATACATGATAATGTTTCTTATATCCTCCATGATAATTTTTCTTACATTCTTCATGATAATGTTTATTAAATTCTACATGATAATGTTTCTTATATCCTATATGATAATGTTTCTTACATTCTTCATGATAATGTTTCTTACATTATGCATGATAATGTTTCTTACATCCTGCATGATAATGTTTCCTATATTCTTCATGATAATGTTTCTTACATATTGCATGATAATGTTTCTTACATTCTATAGGATAATGTTTCTTACATTATGCATGATAATATTTCTTACATTCTATATAAAAAAATTTCTTACATTCTGCATAATAATTTTTCTTATATTCTATATGATAATGTTTCTTACATTTTTTATGATAATGTTTCTTACAAGATAATGTTTCTTACATGATAATGTTTCTTACATGGTAATGTTTCTTACATGATAATTTTTCTTACATGACAATGTTTCTTTCATGATAATGTTTCTTATATGATAATATTTCTTACATGATAATTCTTCTTACATGATAATTTTTATTACATGATAATGTTTCTTACATGATAATTTTTCTTACATGATAATGATTATTACATGAAAAAGTTTCTTACATGATAAAGTTCCTTACATGATAATGTGTTTAACATACTTTAAATGATAATGTTTCTCACATACTTTGTGTGATAATGTTTCTAACATACTTTTCATTATAATGTTTCTTAAATATTTTACATGATAATGTTTCCCAGATATGATAATTTTTCCCAAAAATGATAATGTTTCTCATACATTGTTATATAAAATGATTTCATCAAATCTGTTACAAAGTAACCATTTCTTGATTTCCATTTATATAGGTCCCTCTGAAATTTTAGGGAAATATGATTGTTGGGGTAGGAATTCATCTGTTCGAATTCATGCCTATAAATACCAATCCATTTGTATTCATTTACAATGTTTGCATTACAATGTTCGTGTGGAACTACTAGACGTGTTGATACTCTATGAGAGCTCTACTCGATATTCCTTGTGGAAATGTTGTGAACAAATTGTTCAGATTTGAAAAACTTGTTCAACCTACTTAGTGTGAATCTGATTGTTTTTGTTCATAATCAAGGGCTTCTAGGGATAGGAAAATAGGGGTGCTGATAACCTTCTTAATCAAGGGCTTGCGGGGATAACAAGACAGATATCGATCTTGGTATTTTGGGCATACTCTGGTGTTGGTAAGATATACTTTTTTGAAAATATAAATCAAGGGACCTTTATCCATAGTTGTGGGATACGCTTCTCTTTGAGTTAAAAGATTTCTTTGATACTTATTACTTGTTACAAGTTTGTTTAAATTCCTCTGCGTTTAGTTATAGATAGAAAGTGTACCTTTCTTACACTTTCTTATTCGTATACAAACTCTAATTTAGATTCTATACCCTTTAAAGTATAATCTTTCCTTAAGTAAACTTGTTTAAGTTTCTTTATCGGATCCATATTATCAGATCCTAAGAAAGTTAGTATATTTATTAAGAACTAAAGATGGATTTTGAATTCATCTTGTTTAACTTTGTTAAACATTGATTTTCTTAAGGATAAAAATGAAAGTTTTTAAACCTACAATGTAACACCCGAGACTTTTATGTGAAATATTTTGTTATATAAATCATCAAAGGAATATTTCACTACACACAACACTAGCTTGTCTTGCTTTACACGCAACTGCGGCCTTCCTCGATAGCTTGCATCGTACGCAATACTGAGTTTCACTAAACAATGATATGCTATTAAAATATTATTAAAACTAGCCGTTATGAATAGTAATAACCACTTTTTGAAATTGTATAAATTTTATTTTTTAAAATGGACTTCATTTTTAGATTCGGAATATCGAAATTATCCTAGGGTAAAATTTTGGTATTTTTCTGAAAACTTTCAATTTTTGATGAATAGTGAAACCACTAAGTGGTAGTTAAAAAACTGAATTTTTCATAAAACTTAATTTTACCGCTTCTGTGAGTGGAATTTCCAAAATACGAGAGACACGGTTGATGTCAGTAAGTAAAATGTGGTTCAATGAGATGAAAATAATTTTTTGGTGAATAGTAACTTTTTACTTTTTTTACCACGGTTAAAAGTAAATAGGGTAATTAAGGGTAAAAATGATATTATTATTAACCTAACACATGTCCTAATTCTATTGGATAAGTGTAATTCGACCAAAAAAACTTAGGAATAACATATGACCATCTAGGCCCACTTGGATTAGATTAGGACATTTATTATTAATTTATTTAAAGAAGAGTTAAAATAGTTAAAATCAAAGTTTAATAAGTAAATCATTTTTAATATGGGGCTATAAATAAGATAAATTCGATTATAAATATTCATTAGAAAGATAAAACGATTTCCTACATAATGGTATTTTATTTGTAATTTTTAGACATTAAATAATTTAATTTATTTATGACACAACAATGATGCAGTAATAATCTTATTAATGAAATATTGACATAATTGATGTTATAAATACCCAAATAAATATAATTTTATACTTTTTATGAATTAAAATAATTTTATAGGTTAATATGACATGTTAGTATTGATTTAATTAACTTGGTTTGAACTAATAATTCTGTTATGAGTTTCAAAAAAATCAATTACTTAATAGTGTCAAAAATGACATAAAATAGTTTTTAAAACAAATATTATATTAGTAATTGTTATTTTATTCCTAAAAATCTAAGTTTCAGCCAAATGACTTAGATACGGTTATATATATTAATAATAAACAACTTGGGGTTCGTTTGGCTGCTTATAGTAAGTTTATTAACCTTATAGTATAAGAACACAAGAAGACACAGTAAAAGTAAAATTATTTAACTTAATGTTAAATCTAAATGATAAGGTTAAAATAGGAACCTAAACTTGTCTAAATTCTATTGGATGAGAGTATTTAGACTCATACCCACCTTAGCTTCGAAATATATCAATTTGGAGCTATTTAAAACCGAACTTGACTTTATAATAAAATAATATTTTTAGTTTTCCCAAAGGTGCCCCTCTCCTCCCTTATAAAAGGGCACCTCCTCCCCCTCTTCCTCACACCACTTTGAGCCTTCAAGCTCGGCCAACCCCTGACAATTCCTCCTCTACACTTCCCTAGAGACATCCTAGAGGTCCTGGTATTCTTCAAAGACCAATTTTAGTGCCCTAAAAGAAGGTCTCAAAGAAGCACTTCAAAGAAGAGGTAATGTCCGTTACCGATTCTTTCATCTTTATTTCTTCTTCCACTTCTTATTATTTAGTTTTTTCATTATGAAGTAATAACATCAGTATCACTCATATACTGATATGTTATTATAAGTATGAAACAACCCTATTTCACCATCTATCCATCCTACGGAAAAAAAATCACCGCGCGTGCGTACGTACGGAATACCGTCTCCACGCCGTGGTGTAATCTATTTTCCACCACCACCTTACTTGAATGGGTATAATGGTGTAAATAATGACTATATATGACTATTATAAAGTAATAATGATTCTGAAATATTATACATACACTCTAATACAATTCCACGATCATAGGAACGATATCATCACTCGTGCGTACGTACGGAATACTGTATCCACGATGTAATGTGACTCGTTCTACATGATCTTCATTTCATAATTATTATATAAATGAATTGAATGAATGAATATTATATATATTACACTAATACCATTATGGAAATGAGGTATCTATAACCTAAATAGAAGAATAAGAATTTATTCGACAAGACACGCATAAGAACAAAAAGTTATAAACACCCGAATAACAAGTAGCAATGAAATATTACTGCTAAGAAGCTAATAATATGACCATATATGATATCATAAAAATAATTATGATTCTGTAATAAGTCAATAACATTATTTAAATCATTATACAGGAGTTTCGGACACTTACGAACCAAAACGGGCCTAAGGTAAGGGAAATATCACAATCTCATTTTTATCCTAGATTGTTTATAATTTAGTATTTACTGGGGTGTATTTTATCATCCACATCCATGTTTCCTCAATATGTAATATTATTTCCATTCACCTACAATTTTTTAAATCCTATTTTACCCTTTGGTGATTTTTTAGTAAAAGATATGAAAGGAATCTTTTGTCATTTTTCGTACGAGGTACTTTTTTTACTTTTCCGACAAAAGTACGAGAAGAATGTTTTTTTTAACTTATACAGCATGAATGGATTTTTAAAACATTATTTCCAAGAAGCTTCCTTTAAAAGTTTTCAAGTTTATTTTTAATAAACTTCTTTTAGTTTAAAATTGTAAGACATGTTAAGAAAGGAAAATGTTTTTGAAGTAGAAAGGATATTTTCCTCAAGAATGGAGTTCAAGTGTTTTATCAAAATTATTTTCCATCTAAGATAATAAAGGGTTCTGTTTCTATCCCTATTATTACATGTATTTGATTATGTTGTGATGGAAATATTTTTATGAATTCCTTTATCTTATATGAATTGTTTTATGATGTCATGTTGTTTAAGAATCCCATTTTTATTACATGGGTTATGCTATGATGTATGGTTTATGATTTTGTGGCACACATAAGAATGGTATCATTATGAGATGGGTGGGACCTATATCTCCCTCCAATGCATTGGGTAAAGATTTTATATCTCATGAGATAGACATGGCTGGAACGGTAGGTTATACTGGTTCAGTGAAACAGGACTGAAATGAGGAGTGAACTCGGTTCAGAAAGGGACTTTGTCCACTAAGATAGTCTTGGCAATGAGCCTTGACTAATAAGAAATGATTCTCCATGATTATGTGTGTATGCCACAAAGTTTCATGTTTTAAGTTATGATTATTGTGATTAAATTTCACTGCCATGATTTATCCCATGTTATGAAATTATGATCTCTTTTGCAGGTTAAGATTTCCAAAAGTTATGTGCTTATGTATATGATGTGATTGATATTTCTTTTGTTTACCCTTGTTGAGCATTTGAGCTCACCCTTTTGTATGTTTTCTTTCCCCAGGTCAGGAAGAAGGTTATTAAGTAAGATATGCCAAAAGGGACTATAGATATGATAAAATAAATGGGAGACAGTGTAAACGCTTTATGAACCAGTTGTTTATGTTTCCCAGTTTCTAAAGACACTATACCTATACGGTCCTTTCGTGGTTTTGTTATATGTTGTAATAAGTATTCTTCAATATTGAAGTATTAACAATGTATGTAAAGTATGGGTCGTTATAGTTGGTATCAGAGGAAAGGTATAGTCAACCTTTGGAAACTAGGATGTGAAATCCTTAGTAAGAACCCTAAGAATAAGTCTAAGCATAGAACACAATCTTAGTGTTTTAGAAATGGCCATGAATAACCTAGGATAAGACCTTAAGTGTGAAATTTTATTCTTGATTATGTGGTTTTCCTATTATAATTAATGTTGCTCACACTATTCTTCTTGTTTTCAGTCAATGGCTGGAACCCGAAGGAACTGTGTTAATGCGGAATGCGACGGGCAATGCAATGATTGTCCCCCTGAGCAACCAAACATTATGGGAGCTGGAATGCAAAATATTGTAGCCATGCTCACACAACTTTCTCAATCTATGAATCATGCAGGACTTCCAAACGAGCAAAGGAAGGATCAACATTCTGTTAAATCCTTCATGAGGCAGTGTCCACCTTCTTTCAGCGGGTCTACTAATCCATTAGTTGCTGAACAATGGATTAGTACTACTGAAAAGATATTTTCAGTTCTTCAATGTTCTGAGCATGATAAAGTCATCGTAGCAGTGTATCGTTTGGAAGGTGATGCTGATCAATGGTGTAATCTTATTAAGACTACGAGGAAATGGGATGAAATTGAGTCCATGGAATGGGATGAGTTCAAGAACTTATTTTTCAATAAGTACTTCCCTCGTATTCTCCGAACAAAGATGGAGAAAGAGTTTCTTGAACTGAAGAAAAAGGATGATGAATCTGTTGGTACCTATGAAGCAAATTTTACAAGACTTGCAAGGTACGCTTCTGGTATTATTATCCAACATGAGATTAAGATCGATCGATTCTTTTGTGGCTTAAAACCAAGTCTTCGAAGGGTGTTAGCCATAAGGGACTTCAATAGCTATGAGGAAATAGTTCGATGTGCTCTCAAAGTTGAGATGGAGATTGGAGTAACCCATCAGTCATATGGGTTTGATAAGAATAGGAAAAGAGAATTCAAAGGAAAATCTAAAGAGCACACTGAAAAGAAGATGAGCTTTCACTTATGCTCAAAGTGTGGAAAGAAACATGGAGGGAGTTGTCTTAAAGGGACAAGTAAATGTTTCAAATGTGGAAAGGAAGGTCATCGGGCATTTGAATTCCGCGATGATGGGAAGAAGATGTCTAATGATGCAAACAAAGGAAGGGATACACAGAATGAACCTACTACACTTCAATGTTTCAAGTGCAAGGAGATGGGACATTATGCCAATAAATGCCCTAATCCAAGGGTTGATGATGATGGTCGACGTCAACAAACTCTTAAGGATAAAGACAAAGGAAAGTCACATGCAATTTCTATCAGCGATGTGGAGTACGATAACGATGTGGTGAAAGGTACACTTACCATCCACTCTAAAGTAGAAAATGTTTTATTTGATTCTAGATCCACCCACTATTTTATTTCTGAAGAATTTTCTAAGGGTATCACAGTATTACCTCATCAATTAGATGTTGAGTTAGCTGTGACAACACCTAATGGCACAATAGTCGCATCAAAAGTTTATAATTCTTCTCCGATCGAAGTTTGTGGGAAAGTGCTTCCTGCAAATCATATGATCCTTCCTATAGTGGAATTTGATGTGATTATTGGCATGGATTGGCTTTCTTTATATGGAGCTCATATCAATTTCCAAATAAGGGAAGTCACATTTCATATTCCAGATCAATCTATGACCGTCTATCAATGCAAGGATGAACATAACCTTCCAGCGGAAATTCCTTCTACCTTATGGGTCATGATTCCACTAAATGAAGGTTATTTATCTCAAATGGTTGGTGAGAAACTCACGAATAAGAATATTCCCATTGTACGGGAGTTTGATGATGTCTTTCCGGAGGAATTACCGGGTCTTCCACCAAATCGTGAAGTTGAGTTTTCAATAGAACTCGTACCGGGTGCTTTGCCTATTTCAAAGACACCTTATAGAATGGCCCCAATTGAGTTGCAGTAATTGAAGAAGCAACTCCCAGAGAATCTTGATAAGGGATTCATACACCCTAGTGCGTCACCTTGGGGAGAACATGTTCTATTTGTTAAGAAGAAAGATGGATCAATGAGACTCTGCATTGATTATCGAGAACTTAACAAGATAACTATCAAGAACAAATATCCTCTCCCGCGCATTGATGACCTATTTGACCAACTACGCGGAGCTCAATACTTTTCCAAGATTGATCTTCGTTCAGGGTATCATCAATTAAGGGTCAAAAGGGAGGATATACCAAAGACGGCTTTCCGTACAAGGTATGGACACTATGAATTTATAGTGATGCCATTTGGTCTTACTAATGCCCCTGCTATCTTCATGGATCTGATGAATAGATTCTTTAGAGACTATCTTGATCAATTTGTGGTAGTCTTTATAGACGATATTCTTGTCTATTAAAAGAGCAAGGAAGAACATGAAGATCACTTGAGAATTATATTGAAGACCCTGAGAAAGGAGAAGCTTTATGCCAAATTTACCAAGTGTGAATTTTGGCTTCAAAAAGTTGCATTTTTGGGTCACATAATCTCAAAAGAGGGGATATATGTGGATCCAGCAAAAACAGAGGTTATCGAAAGATGGTCGAGACCAACAACAGTAACCGAGATCCGAAGTTTTCTTGGTTTGTCTGGATATTATCGACATTTTGTGAAAGATTTTTCATGATTATCTAATCCACTCACCAAGTTGACTCAGAAAGGAGTTAAGTTTGTCTGGACGGAAGAATGTGAAGAGAATTTCACGGAGTTGAAAAGAAGGTTATCCAATGCACCTGTGCTCACACTGCCTTGTAGTGGAGAAAGGTTTGTGATCTATAGTGATGCATCCAAGAAGATATTGGGGTGTGTTCTTATGAAAAATGATATAGTGATAGCTTATGCCTCACGACAATTGAAAATCCATGAGCAAAATTACCCAGCACATGATTTGGAGTTATCTGCGGTAATCTTTGCATTAAATATTTGGAGGCATTACCTTTATGGTGAAATGTGTGATATTTATACTGATCATAAAAGTTTAAAGTATATTTTCACACAAAAGGAGATGAATATGCGTCAAATAAGATGGTTGGAGCTGATTAAGAATTATGACTGCTCAATCCATTACCACCCTGAGAAAGCAAACAAGGTGGTAGATGCATTAAGTCGACAAGACCATGCTAGTTTATCTATGATGAGGATCACAAAAGATCCAATATTTATGGATTTACAAAGGATGGATCTTGGAATTATATTGGAAGGGGAAAAATCTTATCTTTCTCAAATGAATGTTCAAACATATATACATGTGAAGATTAAAGAGGCACAGAAATAATATGTCGAGTTACAAAAGAAGGTGAGAAAGGTTCCTGAATTCAACCTTGATTGTGATGGGATAATAAAGTTCAGGAATCGGGTTTGTGTTCCTCCCATCCCGGAATTAAAGAATGAGCTGCTGGATGAGGCTCATAGTTCTTCATTCTCTATTCATCCTGGAAGCACGAAGATGTATAGGGACCTGAAAGAGTACTTCTGGTGGGATGGCATGAAAAGAGATGTTGCTAAATATGTCTCTCGATGCTTGGTTTGTCAGCAAGTTAAAGCTGAGAGATAGAAGTATAAGGGGATGTTACAACCATTACCCATACCCGAATGGAAATGGGAAAACATCACTATGGACTTTGTCACAGGACTTCCTAAAACATCCAAAGGCAATAATGCTATCTGGGTCATAGTTGATCATCTTACCAAGTTTGCACACTTCATTGCTATTAGAGAGGATTTCTCTCTGGATCAGCTTGCCAGGATATATGTAAAGGAAGTGGTAAGATTGCATGGAGTACCACTTTCTATTATATCTGATCAGGATACGAGATTTACCTCGAAGTTCTAGCGAAGTCTTCAGCATACTCTGGATACAGAGTTGAGTTTCAGCACTGCTTATCATCCTCAGACAGACGGTCAGTCTGAGAGAATAATTCAAACTCTAGAAGATATGTTTAGAGCTTGCTCTATGGATTTCAAAGGTGGTTGGGATCAACACCTACCTTTGGTGGAATTTTCTTATAATAATAGCTTTCACTCCAGTATTCAGATGGATCCTTATGAAGCTCTCTAGGGAAAGAAATGCAGGACTCCAACTTGTTGGGATGAAGTTGGGGAAATAAATCTATTAGGACCTGATCTCGTTGATGAAATGGCAGAAAAGGTTAGATCTATTCAACAACACATAAGAGAAGCTCAGAGTCGACAGAAAATTTATGACGACAACCGAAGAAAAGACCTAGAGTTTGAAGTGGGTGATAAACTGTTCTTACGAATATCTCCCTGGAAGAGAGTCATGAGATTTGGAAAGAAGGGGAAGTTGAGCCCTAGATATATCGGTCCTTTCGAAATACTGGATCATGTTGGGAAGGTAGCTTACCTATTGGAACTTCCAGTGAATCTCTCTCAAGTTCACGATGTGTTCCATGTATCTCTCCTGAGAAAGTACATACCTGATCCTTCACATGTACTCAACTCAGAAGTTGTATCGCTGGAGCAAGATCTTTCTTATGAAGAACAACCGATAGAGATTCTGGATCGTAGCGAAAAAGTCCTACGAAGCAAGACCACTCGATTGGTGAAAGTTTTATGGAGGAACCACCAATTAGAAGAATCTACATGGGAGCTTGAGGATATAATGAGTGAGAGGTATCATCATCTGTTTGTTACAAAGTGACGAATTTCAAGGGCGAAATTCATTTTAAGGGGGGTAGAATGTAACACCCGAGACTTTTATCTGAAATATTTTGTTATATAAATCATCAAAGGAATCTTTCACTACACACAACACTATCTTGGCTTGCTTTACTCGCAACCGCGGCCTTCCTCGATAGCTTGCGTCGTACGCAATACCGAGTTTCACTAAACAATGATATGCTATTAAAATATTATTAAAACTAGCCGTTATGAATAGTAATAACCACTTTTTGAAATTGTATAAATTTTATTTTACAAAATGGACTTCATTTTTGGATTCGGAATATCGAAATTAGCCTAGGGTAAAATTTTGGTATTTTTCTAGAAACTTTCAATTTTTGATGAATAGTGAAACCACTAAGTGGTAGTTAAAAAACTGAATTTTTCATAAAACTTAATTTTACCGCTTCTGTGAGTGGAATTTCGAAAATCCGAGAGACACAGTTGATGTCAGTAAGTAAAATGTGGTTCAATGAGATGAAAATAATTTTTTGGTGAATAGTAACTTTTTACTTTTTTTACCACAGTTAAAAGTAAATAGGGTAATTAAGGGTAAAAATGATATTATTATTACCCTAACACATGTCCTAATTCTATTGGATAAGTGTAATTCGACCAAAAACAAACTTAGGAATAAAATATGACCATTTAGGTCCACTTGGATTAGATTAGGACATTTATTATTAATTTATTTAAAGAAGGGTTAAAATAGTTAAAATCAAAGTTTAATAAGTAAATCATTTTTAATATGGGTTTATACATAATATAAATTCGATTATAAATATTCATTAGAAAGATAAAAAGATTTCCTACATAATTGTATTTTATTTGTAATTTTTAGACATTAAATAATTTAATTTATTTTTGACACAACAATGATCTAGTAATTATCTTATTAATGAAATATTGACATAATTGATGTTATAAATACCCAAATAAATATAATTTGAGACTTTTTATGAATTACATTAATTTTCTAGGTTAATATGACATGTTAGTATTGATTTCTTTAACTTGGTTCGAACTAATAATTCTGTTATGATTTTCACAAAAATCAATTACTTAATAGTGTTAAAATTGACATAAAATAGTTTTTAAAACAAATATTATATTAGTAATTGTTATTTTATTCCTAAAAATCTAAGGTTCGTCCAAATGACTCAGATACGGTTATATATATTAATAATAAACAACTTGGGGTTATTGTGGCTACTTATAGTAAGTTTATTAACCTTATAGTATAAGAACACAAGAAGACACGGTAAAAGTAAAATTATTTAACTTAATGTTAAATCTAAATGATAAGGTTAAAATAGGAACCTAAACTTGTCTAAATTCTATTGGATGAGATTAGTTCGACCCATCCCCACCTTATCTTCGAAATATATCAATTTGGAGCTATTTAAAACCGAACTTGACTTTATAATAAAATAATATTTTTAGTTTTCCCAAAGGTGCCCCTCTCCTCCCTTATAAAAGGGCACCTCCTCCCCCTGTTCCTCACACCACTTTGAGCCTTCAAGCTCGGCCAACACCTGACAATTCCTCCTCTCCACTTCCCTAGAGACATCCTAGAGGTCCTGGTCTTCTTCAAAGACCAATTTTAGTGCCCTAAAAGAAGGTCTCAAATAAGCACTTCAAAGAAGAGGTAATGTCCGTTACCGATTCTTTCATCTTTATTTCTTCTTCCACTTATTCTTCTTTAGTTATTTCATTATGAAGTAATAACATCAGTATCACTCATATACTGATATGTTATTATAATTATGAAACAACCCTATTTCACCATCTATCCATCCTACGGAAAAAGAAATCACCGCGCGTGCGTACGTACGGAATACCGTCTCCACGCCGTGGTGTAATCTATTTTCCACCACCACCTTACTTGAATGGGTATAATGGTGTAAATAATGACTATATATGACTATTATAAATTAATACTGATTCTGAAATAGTATACATACACTCCAATACAATTCCATGATCATAGGAACGATATCATCACTCATGCGTACGTACGGAATACCGTCTCCCCGATGTGATGCGACTCGTTCTACATGATCTTCATTTAATAATGATTATATAAAAGAATTTAATGAATGAATATGATATATATTACACTAATACCATTCTGGAAATGAGGTATCTATAACCTAAAGAGAAGAATAAAAATTTATTCGACAAGACACGCATAAGAACAAAAAGTTATAAACACCCGAATAACAAGTAGCAATGAAATATTACTACTAAGAAGCTAAGAATATGACCATATATGATATCATAAAAATAAGTATGATTCTGTAATAAGTCAATAACATTATTTAAATCATTATACAGGAGGTTCAGACACTTACGAAGCAAAACAGACCTAAGGTAAGGGAAATATCACAATCTCATTTTTATCCGAGATTGTTTATACTTTAGTATTTACTGGGGTGTATTTTATCAGCCACATCCATGTTTACTCAATATGTAATATTATTTCCATTCACCTACAATTTTTTAAATCCTATTTTACCCTTCGGTAATTTTTAGTAAAGGATATGAAAGTAATCTTTTGTCGTTTTTTGTACGAGGTACTTTTTTGACTTTTCTGACAAAAGTACGAGAAGAATGTTTTTTTTTAACTTATACGGCATGAATGAATTTTTAAAACATTATTTCCAAGAATCTTCCTTTACAAGTTTTCAAGTTTATTTTTAATAAACTTCTTTTAGTTTAAAATTGTAAGACATGTTAAGAAAGGAAAATGTTTTTGAATTAGAAAGGATATTTTCCTCAAGAATGGAGTTCAAGTGTTTTATCAAAATTATATTCCATCTAAGATAATAAAGGGTTCTGTTTCTATCCCTATTATTACATGGATTTTATTATGTTGTGATGGAAATATTTTTATGAATTCCTTTATCTTATATGAATTGTTTTATGATGTCATGTTGTTTAAGAATCCCATTTTTATTACATGGGTTATGCTATGATGTATGGTTTATGATTTTGTGGCACACATAAGAATGGTATCATTATGAGATGGGTGGGACCTATATCTCCCTCGAATGCATTGGGTAAAGATTTTATATCTCATGAGATAGACATGGCTGGAATGGTAGGTTATACCGGTTCAGTGAAACAGGACTGAAACGAGGAGTGAACTCGGTTCAGAAAGGGACTTTGTCCACTAAGATAGTCTTGGCAATGAGCCTTGACTAATAAGAAATGATTCTCTATGATTATGTGTGTATGCCACAAAGTTTCATGTTTTAAGTTATGATTATTGTGATTACATTTCACTGCCATGATTTATCCCATGTTATGAAATTATGATCTCTTTTGCAGGTTAATATTTCCAAAAGTTATGTGCTTATGTATATGATGTGATTGATATTTCTTTTGTTTACCCTTACTGAGCATTTGAGCTCACCCTTTTGTATGTTTTCTTTCCCCAAGTCAGGAAGAAGTTTATTAAGTAAGATATGCCAAAAGGGACTATAGATATGATCAAATAAATGGGAGACAGTGTAGACGCTTTATGAACCAGTTGTTTATGTTTCCCAGTTTCTAAAGACACTATACCTATACGGTCTTTTAGTGTTTTTGTTATATGTTGTAATAAGTATGCTTCAATTTTGAATTATTAACAATGTATGTAAAGTATGGGTCGTTATATACAATTCACCCCCCCCCCCAACCCTCCACCCCCCTCCTGTAATTGAGAAATATACATTTACATTTCAATCCTATACTATGTGGAACACTTAAGCTTGAGAATGAAATGAAAGTGGAAGTTGTTCCCATAATTATATAGCACTCCAATTCATTGAGTAATGTTTGGTATCATGATATGTCATGTTGGGAAAAGGGTGTACCTAATTCCTTTATGGGACGTTTTCCACCATGAAGTCTTGGTAGTTTACACTTGACTTATGTTTACGATGCAGTGTTTTAAGTTATTACCACATTTCCTATGTTATGATTATCATGCTATATCATGCCTTTTTATTCATGTTCCTTTATGCATCATATATATGAATTTTATAACATGTATTTTTATCTTAATGTTATTCCATGTTTATTCCCTTACTGGGATTTATAGCTCACCCATTTCTTATGTATTTCCCCATGTTATCCAATGCAGTTTTAAGCTCATGAATGTTAAAGAAGTTTTTAATAAAAATGTTGTAATTAATGTTTAAAGTTGTAATGAAATGTACGTAATTCCTAAATACACTAGACTTATAGATATTTTGAGTTGTATTAAGTGTAAGTTTATGTAATAAAATCGTGTATTAATGTTTAAAAAATAGAAGGGTTATTATAGTTGGTATCAAAGGGAGGTTTAGTTATTTTATGTATTAGGAGTAGACAAATCTAGAAAAAGACTTAGGATTATAAAACTCTAGAGAGTGCCTTAGGGATAAGACTAAGTATAATAAAACATCCCTAAATTTTGGAAATTATATATTAGGTGTTTTATCAAGAAAATACATCCCTATCTAGATACTATAAGTATACTTGGTTTTGGAATAGGTGTACCTAGGGGTAACAACTATGACAAGATGTTCTGAGCCTAACTTGGGGTAACTTGGTACTCGACAATGGGACTTACTACACTCCTGGTTTGACACTCATAGGGGATATGATTTACTAAATTCATAAGCTTGGTACAAACCCTTATTGAAGGAACAAGAAATTCCCATAAGAATATATGTTATGAAATAGATCATAGATAACATAGATTGAATCCTAGAAACTCATAAGTTAAAGAGATAAATGTAATTTATAATTTATCACTCTAATTTCATTGGATTACCCTTTATGTGTTTAATTATTTAAGATACTCATCCCTAATTTTCTTTTTATTCTAGGAAATTGTTAGAAATAGGAGGAATCGGGTAAAAAATCATCATAAAGGGAAATGTGATGACTACCCCAAAGAATTGCCAACCTGATGGGAGAAGGTTTCATGAACTTCATTATGATACTCCCTAAACTAACTCAGATTTTAAATCAAAACCTAAATCAAGAGGAGTGTCCAAATCCCCCCAAAAGAGAACAAGCCATAATCTAGAGATTCATGCGACAAAGGCCTCCTACTTTCAATGGACCATCTGATCCCTTGATCTTCAAAAAATGAATCAAATACATTGAAAATATCTTATCCATCCTTCAATGATCTGAACAAGAGAAGGTTATTTTGGTTGTTTATTGAATGTAGGGTGAATCTGGTCAAAGGTGGACATTGATCAAAAATACAAATCTTGAGGAAGAGATCGAGGTGATGAGATGGAAGGATTTTTGAAAAATGTTTTTCAATAAATATTTTCCTCACACCCTCCGACATAAAATGGAAAGGTATTTCCTTGACCTCAAGAAAAAAAGATGACTAATCTATCTGGTTGTATTAAGAAAACTTCACAAGGCTTGCATGGTATGCCTCCTTCTTTGTCGTTACCCCTGAGTGCAAGGTGGATCGCTTCTTTGTTGGGATAAAACCTAACCTATGGAAATCCATAGCAATCTATGAATTTGATAGCTATGAGGAAATTATCTCATGTTCCCTCAAAGTCAAAATAGAGATCAAAAAATATTAGGGTTATCATGGGGATAAGAAGCAGAAAGTAGAGATCAATTCTGGCAATTCGATAGAGAGATCTAACGGTGCCAAGAAATTTCAACATCCCACTTTCCAATGGTGCGGAAAGAAGCAACCTGAAAATTTCCTAAATGGGATGATGAAATGCTTTAGGTGTAGGAAGGAAAGGAACATAGCCAGTGATTTCTAGAAGGAAAGACCTGCTATTGCGATAGAGTAAAGGAATCCTCTAGTCAACCCTTAGCATATTGTTCATTGCTACAACTAAAAGGAACAAGGGAATATTGAAAACTAATGCACTAATCTAAGGGTTTTTAGAGACAACCAGCAACTTCCAAGGAAGCAAGGGATATATTTTTCCATCAAAACTGTTGAAGTGGATCCCAATAATGATGTGATGACAGGTAAACAAGTTATTCATTCAATTATAATAAACATACTTTTTTATTTTGGTTTTACACATTCTTTTATATCAAAAACGTTTTGTAGAACTATTAAAACACCATCATAAATCATGGAAGTGGGGTTATAGGTGAAGATGGAAAATGCAGAAATTATTGAATCCTAAGTATATAACTCCTCTCATATCACAATTTGTTGGATGAAATTCTTAGGGAACCTTGTCATACTCGCTTTAGTGGAATTTGATGCAATTATGGGCATGGATTGGCTTTATTTATAAAGATACAACATAAATTTCCGTGATAAGGAAATCACTCTCCATATTGTAAATCGACCCTCAATTCTGTACAATTTAAAGGAGGAGGATGAATCTTTTTTAGCACCATCATCTCAAGCATCGATATTATTACCCTTTGAGCAATAGTATCTAGCTCAAATGATTATGTCTATGGAAAAATCATCCTTGAAGACATTCCCATTGTGAGGGAATATGTTTATGTGTTTCCTGAGGAATATTCTGGTCTTCTTTCTAGTAGAGATGTTGAATTTTCAATCGAGCTTATACCTGGGGCATTACCATTATTCAATACTCCATATAGAATAGCTTTTGTGTAACTTGATGAGGTGAAGAAACAACTACAAGAGAGTCTGGATAAATGTTTTATACAACCAAGTGTTTTACCATGGGGTACTCCCCTCCTCTTCATTAAGAAGAATGATGGTTCAATACACCTTTTCATTGATTATCATGATCTCAAAAAAATCACGATAAAGAACAAGTATCCTCTTCCATGGATTGATGAATTTTTTGATCATCCATGTGGTTCATAATAATTTTTCAAGGTGGATTTGTGGTCGGGATATTACCAAGTTAGGGTTAAGAAGGATGATATCCCCAAGACTACTTTACGTACAAGGTACAATCACTATGGATTCATAATAATTCCATTCAGACTCACTAATTATCCAGAAATCTTCATGGACTTGATTAATAGAGTCTTTAGATATTACCTCGACAACTTTGTGGTAGTATTTTTAGATGATATTATAAGATACTTTAAAATTAAGAAGGATCATGAGGATAATTTTATTACTATGCTAAAGACCTTATAAAAGGATAAGCTTTATGCCAAGTAAAGAAAATGTGATTTTTGGTTGAATGAAGTCTCTTTATTGGGGATTATAATCACAAGAAATGGAATATCTATAGACCCTTCTAAAACAGAAGAAATTTAAGGATGAACGAGGCCAACATCTATGATAGATATCTGTAGTTTACTTGGGTTGTGTGGGTATTATTGCTGACTCGTGAGAAATTTCCCATGATTTTCAAACCCTCTCACTAAATTAACTCAGAAGGGGTCAAGTTTGCTTGGAATGATTAATATGAAGAAAATTTAAAGGAGTTGAAAAGGAATCTTATCAATGTGTTTGTGCTCACACTACCCACAAGTAGAGATCTTTTCGTGGTATTCAATGATGCTTCGAAGAAGGGTCTGAGCTATGTGTTGATGAAAAATGAAAAAGGCATTTCCTATGATTCAAGGTCATTGAAAGTTCATGAACAGAACTACGGAACACATTATCTAAAGTTGGAAACGGAAAACTTTTCTTTGAAATTTTTTTGGAAGTATCTATTTGGGGAGAAGTGTGAAATATATATGGATCATAAAAGTCTCAAGTATATATTCACAGAGAAAGAGATGAAAGTGTGCCAACAAAGATGGTTAGAGATGATAAAGGACTATGACTACTCAATTCACTACCATCTTGGGGAAGATAATAAAGTGGAAGATGCGCTAAGTATAAAGGATCCAACAATTCATTCATTGATAAAAATTGAGAAGGATTCGATCTTCTTATATTTGGAAAGGATGGACATGGGAATCATAAAGGACAGAACACCATCAATCCTTTCAAAAATGATTGCTCAACCATCACTTCTGGAAAGGTTAAAGGATGATAAAATAGTTGATATGGGAATTCATAAGAAATTGGAATCTATAAGTAAAGTTAAATACTTCGATTTTAATGTTAATGATGAAGGTGTTGTGAAATTTTGGTCAAGACTATGCATACCATCAAATCCTGAGTTAAAGGTGTTGTTGTATGATGCATATAGATCAACCTTCTCCATCCACCCACGAAACACAAAGATGTATCAATATCTATGATAATACTATTTATGGGACAATATGAATAAGGATATCACAGAATATACAACAAGATATATTGTATGTCAGTAGGTGAAAGCGGAAAGGAAAAAATCCATGTGGATGGTGCATCCATTACCCATACCTATATAGAAATGGGAAAACATCGCCATAAACTTTTTCACTAATCTTACAAAGACATAAATAGGGAATAATTATATATGGTTTTTGGTAAATCATCTTACAAATATTTCACACTTCATTGCAATATGAGAGGAATTTTCACCGGATATAATTGCATGGATATATATTAGGGAAGTGGTCAGGCTACATGGAGTACCACTATCAATTATTTGTGATTAAGATCTAAGAACCACCTCTAAGTTTTGGAAAATTATTCATAATGATATGAACATTGAGTTGAACTTCAAAATGGATTATCATCCTCAAATCAATTTCCAATCATAGAGGACTATCCAGAAACTTAAGGACATGTTGAGAGAATTCTCAATTGACTTCAAATGAGGATGGGATCAACATCTTTCTTTGGTCGAGTTCTCTTACAACAACAGTTTCCACTCACGTATTCAAATGGCTCCCTATGAAGCCTTTTCTAGGAAGTGGTGTATGACACTTGCATTTTAGGATAAATTTGATGAACAAAAAATGCTAAGTCCTGAAATGGTTGAGGAAATGGTGGAAAAGGTTAAGACCATTCAGCATCACATTAAGGATACTCAGAGTCAACAAAATAGCTATGCTGACAATCATCGATGAGACCTAGATTTTGATGCTAGATATGTGGTATTCCTCCACATATCTCAATGTAATAAAGTGATAAGATTTGGGAAGAAGGGAAAGGTTAGTCAAAGATACATCATCCCCTTTTAGATCTGTCACCACATTGAAGTGGTGGCCTATCGAATTTCAATCCCACCTAGACTATCTCAAGTTCAATATGTATTCCATGTATCACTCTTGAGTAAGTAAATACCTAACACCTCACATTTACTCAATCCAGAGATGGTACCATTGGACAATGATCTTTCCTATGAGGAGCAGCTAGTGAGGATCTTAGATTGTAGATACAAAGTTCTACAGAATAAGACAATGTACCTGCTCAAAGTGTTGTGGAGAAAACACAAGTTTGAAGAAGCAATGTGGGAACCATATGAGGTGATGAAATAGAGTTACACTCATTTATTTTAATGTGGGAAATGAAAATTTTTAGGTAAAAATTTCTTAAGGGGGGGATATTGTAACGACCCAAACTATTATAAATAAATTTTCCCTTTGTGATTTAATTAAATGCATTATTATGTAATAAGGTTATAAAAAACACATGCACTTCCTTGGTTATATATTTATATTTAAAATACCATTAATAATATTTATCATTGTTAATATAGCAGTTGAATAGTAATCAAATGATTAGTATAAATATAGGACTTTTAACAAATCCAATTGTCTTAGAAAATAGAAGTGATGGCCTCAACCATAATAATTGTTCCCTATGAAGCCCATTTATAGAAGATTAGTAGGGATATAGCATATCTAGTATTTTCCATTGACCAATCCCAAGATTAGATACAATAACTTAAGTATTATAGAAACCATTTACGGGATAATTTCAAGATCATCAAGATCATGGAGCAAACCATATTCTCCAAACTGCACCATGAAAGTCTCACCATCACGCACCTTACTCTTAGGGTATACACTGGTGTAATAAAGGTATATATATCAAGACCTTAATAATATGAATATGTATATTTTATAGAATAATGAATTCATTTTCATTTTTATTGTTACTTTTTAAATGATTTTTATTTTTATTCAATTAAACACAAATTGTATTTTCGAGTAATATTCAATTTCAATTAATGGATTTATTTTGATGAACTAATTGATTTTTGAAATAAATAGTATTTTAGTAAAATTTTATCATTAAATAAGTTTTATTTATTATAAATGGTCATATAATTTTTATGAAATACAATTTACTTTTTATAAGGGTTCAAAAACTGTTATTGTCAAAAACCCAGCATTTTTTCAATAAATGTAGAATCTTATATTAAAAGTGAAAATGAGAATATTTAGAAAATTATTTATATAAAATAAATATTATTTTTTGAATCAAAATTTTAAATTATCCAATAGTTAATTTTTCATAATTTTCTGAGACAGTCGAATTTTTGGGTAAAAATTAAATACCATATAAATATATGATGTGTTTTATGACATCATAATGAACCAAAAATGATGAAATAAATACTATAATTTTTATAATTGGGTAAATATATGTTTTTATCTTAAAATAATTTTATTTTAAGTTTGTTTGATTAATTTTATAATTCCTTTATGAATCCTCCAAAATAGATAATATTTTTTAAGATTTTAAAATCATTTCTTTGAGAGTGTGACTCGCCTCCACATAAGAAAAGGAATTATTTTATTATCTTTGGAAATTATCATTATAAAATAATGTAAACCTGTACCATTTAGCATAAACCATGGGAAAAAACCATGGGATGGATTTTGGTTTTGAATATTTTATTACGTAGTGTCCAAAACTAAAATAATAAAGAAATCCCCCTCCTTTGTTATATAAACCCACCCCAAATCTCATTTATCTTCCATAAAAATCCTTTTATAATGACTTAACTCTTATCTAAACTCCATATAGTCCTACCAAGGTTCCCCCAAGCTCTCAAGAATCCCCTCCCAATCCTTTGGAGTCACACACTCAAGTAAGGGAACCCCATCCTCCACTCTCCTCTTTTCTCAATCACTCCTTTTAATGTTATGTCTTTTAATTTACATTTTGTTTTATTGGGATATATTATTAAATATACCAATTAATTTAAATTTTAATTATAAATTATGATATCCCATATCAATCTCATTTATCCCTCCTACGAACCTTTATGCACACTCGTTACCAAGCCAGAATTTTGTAAGGGTTCTTTCCTTTCTCATCTTTATTCAAGTTTCTTCATCTTATTATGCCATTTTATTTTCAATTACTAATGATGGGGTATGTTTTATAACCTTAAAAATACTTCCCTTATTATGTATTAATGATTATATAACCCTTTATCTCTAATTAATCCCTCCTATGTACACCCGTTACCATGCCAAAATTTCATAAGCATCCTTTCCTTTATCTTTTTATTCAAGATAATTTATTATCATATGCCCTATTTTTATAATTCTATATGGTTGTAAAAGTCCTTAAATGTCCCTATTACTATACACTTCATTTAAAAATGATGATATACCCATTTCACTCTCACCAGCCCATTTTATGAATTTTTAAGTGACACCGTTATGCTGTCGAATTTTCACCATGATTTTCCATGCCAAACCAATTGTGTAGTGAATTTCATAGTCATTTCCTACCAAGGGTTTTCACTTTTATGAACATATACCTTTTTATTTGAGAGATAAATTTATTTATTCAACACTACTTGATCTTGGAATAAATTATTATGATGAATGAATCCATATTTTATGATCAATGTGATACACTTAAGAAAGATAATGAAATGAAAGTGACGGGTGCGCCCAGAATTATATATCACTCCAATGAATATGGTAATTTTTAGTATCATGATATGTCATGTTGGGAAAGGGTTTTACCTAATTCATTTATGGGACTTTTTCTACCATAAAGTCCTCGAATTTTATCCTTGACCTATATTTATGATGCAATGTTTTAATTTGTTGCCACATTTTCCAGGTACAGATTATCATGTTATATCATGCCTTATTATTCATGTTTCTTTATGCCTCATTTATATGACCTATGTAACATGTATTATTATCTTCATGTTATTCCATGTTTATTCCCTTACTTTGATTTATGGATCACCCCTTTCTTATGTATTGTCCTGGGTTATCCAATGCAGTTTTGAGCTCACTCCAATATTTATATATGTATGCATTTTTTTTATATGTATAATTATTTATTTAAAGTATTTATATAATTTCTTTATATATATGTTTCTGTGTGTGTGTTTATATTTAATTTAAATACATTTATATAATGTGTTTATGTGATATATACACACACATACATGAGAATTCACACATATATATTATAAATTTGGAATTTATATGAGAATTATTTTAAAAAATAAATAAAAATTTATAGGGGGTTCAAAAATCCCTCTAATCAAAGGTATTAGCAGCAAACCCCCTCTAATGTCATAAATTTGAGGGGGTCACAAATCCCTCTAATTTCATAAATTATAGGGGACTCAAAACCCCCTATAATGTCATAAATTATATAGGGTTCACAAACCCCTATAATTTCTTAAATTAGAGGGGTTTACAAACCCACTTTAATGTCATAAATTAGAGAATGTTCACAACCCCCTATAATTTCATATATTAGAGGGGGTTCAAAACCCCTTCTAATGTCATAAATTAGAGGGGGTTCAAAACCCCCTCAAAATTTTATAAATTATAGGGGGTTCAAAACCACCTCTAATGTGATAAATTAAATGGGGTTCACAACCCCCTATAATTTCTTAAATTATAGGGGGTTCATAACTCCCTCTAATCTAATGGATTAGCAATAGTTCCTGAACCCACTCTAATTTATTAAATAAGAGGGGGTTCAAAACCCCCTCTTATTGAATAGATTTTAGGGGGTTATTGTAATGTCTTGTAATTTTCATATAATTTTTTTAAAATTATATAGAATTATTTCAAGACAAGGTGCTCAGACGGTGTCTGATTCTGAGGCATGGAGAGCTCGGAATGATCCGTTGAAAAATGTTAAGCTTTAAATAGCACGGGTGACCAGTTTTCCCGAAAGAGTGGAATAACTCTTAAACAGGTGTCTGGATCAGAAATATGAGGGCATCGTTGCGTTCAGTATGGCGGGTTTACCCTAGGATCAATTTAAATTTAGTCAGTGCAACCCTCCAATGAGAAAACCAGAAAATAGAATCACCATAAATAAAATAATTAAATAAAATTATTTTATTTTTCAAATTATTATAACTCATGAATGGTGACTCAGATTAAAAATCTGAGACCACGGATGAGATCATGAGAGTATGCTTTCCTTATTCCAAGGTTCATATAGCCAAAAATGTGTTAGTGAACTAGAATTACTAAGCTCACTACTTATGGAGTTTAGGCTAGGTCACTCCTACAGAGGATCATTTCCTTAAAAAAATTAAGGTGTTGAAGTTGGTGTCTAAGGACCAACTATTTTAACTTTAATTACATAAATATTAAATGTATTGAATATTAATAAAAATTATTATTACATAACTACAAAAAAATAGGGCGATTAGAAGGGTTCTTTTCATTTAGAGGGGGTTATAACTCCATCTAAACACTTTAGCAGAAGTTACCCATAATCGCCGCTAAAGTGCATGTCGACTCTGATTAGAGGCGGTTATGGGTAAGTGCTGGTAAAATTTGTGTAATTTTAGTGACGGTTAGATTAGAGGGGGTTTTAACCTCCTCTAATTTTACTATAAATTCACTATGAACCCATCGATTAGAAGTAGTTTTAACTACTTCTAATTCAAAAATCCAATTTGAGGTGGTTACAATCACCTCTAATTATCCCCCAGACCCCCAAGGACCTTGGAACCCCCCCCAGACCCCGCATGACAACCCTAGGAAAGGACCTAGACAACCCCACATAACAACCCCCAAGACCCCCCCCCCTCAGAAAACCCCCAAGACCCACCCCTAGGACGTGGACAAGAGAACCCCATAGACCCCAAACCCCAGGCCCACCAATTCATCCACGGGCACCCTAATCCCAACACTAAGTCCTCTCCAGGACCAAACAATCAACCTGCATGATAATAAAGCCTGAAAAAAATCCTCTGGTGGGATTCGAACATGGGATCGAATAGAGAATTGCGACGTGCCTGAACGACTATACCAAAATCCATTTTATTTAATATATACATAATTTTATATTTATTTAGATACAAAAAAAATTAGATAATTTATATGTGTGTGTGTGTGGGTATAAATATAAATAATTTAATTTATTTGTGTATATATAATATATTTATGTAAAATATTAATATATAATCTATATTTGTGTATAAAAAATACATATATTATATCTCTGTATATATAATATATGTAAATAATTATATTTACATATATTTATAAATACATTTATATTTATATATGAGAGTGTATTTATGTATCTATATAATATTTATAGATATAATATAATTATAATATATATATTTATACAACTATTTTTATATACTTGTGTGTGTGTGTGTGTCAACATTATTATTAATTATTATTATTATTATACCTCTTTTTTGAACTATAAGAATTATATGTTGGTTTTATAAATACTATACATTTATATATTTTATGATTTATACTATACATATATTACATTAAATACATTTGTATTATATATTTAAGTATACATTTATATTATATCATGTACACACATGTATATATATACACACAAAATTAAATTCATTCACATAATTGGAAATATATTATATAATTTAATGATATATATATTTACTAAATTAATTTATAATTAATATGGTATACTACAATATATGTAAATTAATTATATAATATATATACATTTATGTATAATAAAATATTTATAATATAATATATAAAGTAATATATATATATATATATATAATTTTTTCTATATTATATATATTTGTAAACATAATATAATATAAATGTATTTATACATAAATATACAATAAAAATGTATTTCATATAATATGTATATTAGGTGCTTGGGGTATAATTACATTAAACACACAAACACCATACACACATTTATATTATGTATACCAATATATATATATATATGCATTTTTGTGTATATGTATACTTATTTATTTAAAGTATTTATATAATTTCTTTATATATATGTGTGTGTGTTTGTAATTAATTTAAATACATTTATATAATGTGTTTATGTGATATATATACACACACATGTGAGCATGCACACGTATATATTATAAAATTTGAATTTATATGAGAATTATTTTAAAAAATAAATAAAAATTTAGAGGGGCTTAAAATCCCTCTAATCAAAGGGATTAGCGGCAAACCCCCTCTAATGTCATAAATTTGAGGGGGGTCACAACCCCCTCTAATTTCTTAAATTATAGGGGACTCAAAACCACCTATAATGTCATAAATTAGAGAGGGTTCACAACCCCCTCTAATTTCTTAAATTAGAGGGGGTTCCAAACCCACTCTAATGTCATAAATTAGAGAAGGTTCACAACCCCCTCTAATTTCATATATTAGATGGGGTTCAAAACCCATTCTAATGTCATAAATTATAGGGGGTTCAAAATCCCCTCTAATGTTATAAATTATAGGGGGTTCAAAACCCCCTCTAATGTCATAAATTAAATGGGGTTCACAAACCCCTCTAATTTCTTAAATTAGAAGGGGTTCACAACCGCCTCTAATTTCTTAAATTATCGGGGGTTCATAACTCCCTCTAATCTAATGTGTTAGAAATGGTTCATGAACCCGCTCTAATATATTAAATTAGAGGGGGTTAAAAAACCCCTCTTATTGAATAGATTTTAGGGGGCTATTGTAATGTCTCGGAATTTTCACATAATTGTTTTTTAAATTATATAGAATTATTTCAAGACTGGGTGCTGAGACGGTGTCTAATTCTGAGGTCCGGAGTGCCCGGAATGATCCATTGAAAAATTTTAAGCTTTAAATAGCGTGTGTGACCAGTTTTCCTAAAAAAGTGGAATAACTCTTAAGCAGGTGTATGGATCATAAATATGAGGGCACCGTTGTGTTTAGTATGGTAGGATTACCCTAGGCGTGATTTAAGTTTAGTCAGCACAGCCCTCCAAAGAGAAAACATAAAAATAGAATAATTTTAAATAAACTAATTAAATAAAACTATTTTATTTTTCAAATTCTTATAACTCAGGAATGGTGACTCGAATTAAAAATCTGAGACCACGAATGAGCTCATGAGAGTATGATTTCCTTAGGAAGATCCTAACATTATCCAACGCGGGCCAGCGGTGGATGTTAGTTTTTAGCCATAAATAAAATAATTAAGTAACAATTATTTTATTTTCAAATCCTTATAACTCCTAAAAGGTAACTCATGTTAAAAATCTGAGAGTACCATAGAGCTCATGAGGGCGTTTTCCCCTTAGGCAGCGCTTAACCTTGATCGGCGTGGGTCGAGGGTGAAAGTTAATTTTCAACTATTTTTAAGGTTCATTTAAACAAACGTGCAAGCGAGTTTTTCTAAATTTTGAACCGGTGCTCGGATCAAAAATCTAAGGGCATCGTTGAACTCAGAATGCTGGGATTTTTTTAAAAAGGACTTAACTTCAACCGATAGGGGTTGGACAAAAAAGTTATTTTTCATAATTTATGTAAAATAATAAAAAAAACTTTAAAAAGTTATTTAAATTATTTTCAAAACTATTGAGTGACAGATGGAGACTTTGTGGTACAGTGATGAGGCAGCAATGAGGCACATTAAAGGAAGACCCTTAATGGCTCGTTAAGATGTAGTGCAATGATGCAACGTCTCCACATAACAGAAACGATGTGATGTGTTCCCTTTTTAATTATCAAATGCATAGGAGAGTGGGAATTAAAACTATGGGAAAATGTCTGACAAACCTCTTGGGAGTTTCCTCTTCATTGAAGAATGATGAACACTAACAGAATGTCATTGAATTTGAGGTGCCTCAAAGAACGAATCTGGAAAATGATGAACAACATCGACCTCTTGAACCCTCATGGAAAAAACCCTATGGCAACAAACGTCAAACGAGGTAGGGGTTATGCTTTATTTGTGATTTCTTTTCTTTACCCATTATTTTATATAAAACAACGAATGTAGATCAATCCATGAATAGGTTCATCCACAGATCTTGTGTTCTTGTGGGAGGGTTGTTAAATTCAGGGACTTGAATGGTGGGGTAGATTCATGTGTTGAAATCCGAAACCTCCCCTTTGATTATACACCTCTAACATAGAGGGCGCAAACCAACACAAACAAGGCCTGAGTCTCTCCATATTACGTTTTCTTGTGCGTTCTTCATGGCCAAATTTTTCAAAGTGGCGGCAAGGTGAGTTTGAAGCCTCCACAGAAAAGGTAGCATCCCTATGACCTCGTAGGCATAGACGGTTCAAGAAATGGACCACCGGAACAACTCCGGTGGCCCACAGAAGAACCACCACCAGCGGCTGTAGGCATAGGGAGGCGGCGCGCCCATTGGCATTCCGTGGTGGCAGAGAGCCACGACAGTGCGGTATGGTCTAGCGGCAGGCAGGAGCAGTGCGCCGTAGCGGAGTAGCAAGATGTCGCGGCCTGACGGCCGCAATGGTGTGCTGGAGACTGGGTGCCACAGGGCACCACTGGATAAGTTTGAATAAAGGGAGCAGTTGGGTTGACCATCCATGCGTGCCCCCAACCAGGCCAACTGAACCGGTTTGGGCTGTACCGGACCAGCCGAGTCAGACCACCAGAGCGAGCCGGGCAGGATAAAAACTGAGTCACTGGGTGACCCGACATATTGGAACCACGAACAACCTGAGTCGGGTCTAGTGAGTCACAATGGTCCAGAAATAAAAGATGAATCATGAGGGACCTCAGGCTAGGATTGGTCGGGTTGGTTCGACTGAGTCGGATCGGGTCCAGACGCAACCGACCCCTGTTTACAAAAATGACGATATCTCTCAGACCGAGTGTTCGATTGATGCGCCATCTGCGGAACAAGGACCCTTGAGATGAGGTGGTCCTTCTGCGATGATCTATGTGAGTTTTGGTGGATATTAGAGTACATCTGGGTTGGATCGGACTCAAATCCAACCGGGCCCTTTTTAAAAAAATGCATATATCTTACAGATCGGGCACCATTTGACGTGTCGTCTATTGCGTTGGGACCCTTATGACGAGAAGGTCCTTTGGTTTAATCTATGTGGGACTTCATGGTAGTTGAGTTATGATCAATGGCTTGAGGAGTAGATCCTCTGAAAATTAGGCATGCTAAGTGCGGGAATCCAGTGGCTGGCTGTGATGTGAAGAATGATGAGTGACCCTTCATGGATCAGCATAAGAGCAACCCTTCATGGATCAACATAAGAACAACCCTTCATGGATCATTATAAGAGAGACCCTTTTTGGATCATCATAAGAGTAACCCTTCATGGATTATCATAAGATCAGCCCTTCATGGATTGTCATGAGAGCGACCCTTCGTGGATTAGCAGTAGCGCGGCCTATTGTGGATCAGTCGTAGAGCGACCCATGGTGAATCAACAACAGAGCGACCCTTCATGGATCAGCAGTAGATCAACCCTTTGGGGATCAACAGCTGAGCGACCCTTCATGGATCAACATCATATCCTCTCACCAGAATATTATGATCTAGCTTTATGAATAATCATCTTTACTTCTATATTTAAGTTATACATGTCATGTGCTGTGTCTTTTTCTTTGTAATTTATGTTGAAATCCTGATTTTTGGTATTTCCTTTTTGGATTTCTGAGATACCTTCAAAGGTATCAGGGTCCCTACTAAGTATTGTTATACTCACCCCCACATGGGATTTTCCCACACTTGTTGTGTCTTGTGAAGATGACAAACATCTTTGACTGGGACTTTGGAGAGTCGGTGCTAGATGTTGCTCGAAAGTGGATCGATAGATGTGTTGTGCTGCAGTGACATCTGATAGTGAGTTGTACCTACCCTTTAGGTGGGATCCTTGGTGGGCGACCTTCGGAACTTTTACTTCTTTTTCTCTACTTTCCTTTTAGTTGGGATTGTATTGTGGCCCCTTTACTTTCAGTTTACACCTTTTACTATTAGTGGTGGTACTTTTTAGTATTGGTACTATTTTTCTTTCCTTTGTGGTTTTATTTGTGCAGTATGCCCTATCTGTGTGTGTACAGGTTTAAAGGAAATGACTTCCCTTTTTGGGATATGCCTTTTTGGTGATAGTCACTAGCCCCTGGCCTATAAAAGGTGGCATTGGGGTCATCACGGGATAGACCCTAGGGGATGGGTCATGACAAAGTGGTATTAAAGGGCAGTCGGTTCTACCAGAAAAACTAAGAGTCTGTATTTTTTATGGGGGCAATAGTGTTAAGTGTCTTGAGTTTAGATTTCAGTCTGGGGAGTTCAGTGTTGGTGCGGCAGCCGACATATCTATACACTAGGACCCAGAATTCTTTTTTTTCTACTTGGTACACAAAAACCCTGATTGAATGTATTTTTGAAATTTTTTATCTTGATATCTTTTGAGTTGGCTCACTAGGTATAATTTATTGACCATGGTTCATCTTGATTCTCTTTCAAGATGCCTCCACACAAACATCCAACCAGGATTCCAGTGTGTGACCGTGAGGATGGCCCACAGAGTGATGAGGCTTTGGTATAGGGATTGTTGCCCGAGATGGTACCTTCGAGTGGTGTACCAATAATAACACTGCCATTTGGTCAGAAGTTACTACCAACGCTACCGATAAAGGACATATGTAAGATCAGTGCCTTACATGAGTTTCAGTGATAGATTCCCCTCAGGTTCTGAGGTGATCCCGACTCGTAGGTAGCTAAGGACTGGAATGAGGTGGTAATTGAGTTTCCATCTAGCCAGGGAACCATTAGATCAGATGGTGGTCTTGGAAGTGAGCCTTCTATATGGATAAGTAGGGAGATATAAGGGTTTAGATTATCCCTATCTTATGGTAAGGTGGATTTTCTATGGACATAACTTGATAACCTTTCTCATAGAAGGAGTATCTTGCCATAAAAATCTAAGGCGTATGTGTTCCCAAGAGATTCTACAGCTTTGGTAGGATGACATGTCAGTAGTTGAGTATTCATCAAGGCATACGAACCATTCCAGGTACTCTATGAATACGATAAAACTAGTACTTCAGGGCTCAGACCTCTGATATAGATGTGTTTAGATGAGATAACATTATTCCTCTATGCATTCCTATTTATGTTAGGGTGCTAGAGAGAACATGTGTGGTTGAAATTTATTTGGATGAGTAGATACATCCAGTGAATGTCAGCAGTGGGAAAGCAGTAAACTGACGTTAGCCTTAGAGACTTGGATGTGTAAAATGTTTTGAGAAGAGGAAGTGATAGGGAAAGATGAATCTTCAGGGCAGCAGATGTGGAAAATGAGCTAGGAGAGCAGCATGAGGTGGTATACATTTCGACATGTTACAACCACCACCCCAATGTGGTCCCCACCAGGCTCAAGGAGCTGGAGGACAGGGGAATGGAGTAGCTACATGCAGTCAAGGAGTGTTACCCAAGGAATCCAGGAATGATTCGAGGTATGGTTTGTATCTAATACTAGTTGTTGTATTAATAGAGATAGGTATCAATCATTCCCTCTTGTCACAAATATTATTCAAGACCTAGATTTTCTAGTTAAACTGTTTACTTGATCCTTAGGTCTGGATATACCTATGGGAGGAGACTCGATAATCACAATTATGCCGATGGTGTGATCTAACCCTTGAGGCAAGACTTTCAGTTGGAACCTCTTGGTGGTAGCATCGAGGCCTTACGACGTTAGTTTTGGTACAAACTGGTCATCCACAGTTCATGCTTAGATTAATTATTTTAGGAAAAGGGATGTGGTATATCTGTAGTGTTGGAATGGGGTTTTCCTTGGTCGGTGAAAAAGGAAACCCAGGCAGCACAAGATAAACTCATGCATAGGAGGGTGCGGCCGATCACTCTTGATTCGACCATCCTTACCCCCGTGGCAGTGGACGTTTTGAGTTTTTAGTTCCCAACAGTAGTGACGGAATGTGGGAATGTACTTTCAAAATATGTTTCCAGGATTACCTACCCATAGGGAGAGGGACTTCTACATCATTATACATCCCAAGATGGCACTGATATCAACATCAGTATATCAGAGGGCTTTCATAGATCTTTGCAAGTAGGGGGTGTAGGTGGGGGACTTGTAGAGGAAGGGATTAGTAAGACCCAGTGTTCGAGGTTATGTGTGAATTACTGGCACTTTAACCAAGTGAATATGGAGAACAAGTACCCACTACCAAAGGGTCTATGGGTACATCAATCAATTGAAAGGGTAATCCTTTCGGGTGGATGGAAAGGTGCCCGTAGGCTTTTCAACATTTGAGATAGAGACGATGGATAAATTTCCTCCAGGACTATGACTTCAAAGTATTTTATACTCTTGTAAAGGGAAATGAGGTAAATGATGCTCTCAGTAGGAGACCCAATTCTCATCTATTTAATGAGGCCTCAGAGTAGTTGGCCTTACTTCAAATATCCTTCATGGATAGAGAGGAGATAACTTTTCTTCAGTCAATGTTTTTTTCCTCTCCACTCTTACAACGAGTTAGGGAGGTGCAACTTGAAGATGTCATCTTTGAGGCATGAAGTGATCAGTTATCCTCAGGATAAGCTCTTGATGGAATGTTGATAGGTGGGGAGCACGTCATCCTTTTAAGAGGATGAACAGTGGTACCAGTGATGTTGTGGGATGAGGTGTTGAAGGAGTTCCATACATCCCCTTTGGTGGTATATCCTGATGTGGCGAAGATTTACTGGGACCTCTGACGTCAGTACTAGTGTCTAGGTATGAAGAAAGTGGTGGTAGAGTTTGTTTCACAATGCATCACTTGTCAGTAAGTGAAGGCAGAGAATCAGGTTCCGGCAGGCTTGGCCTAGCCACTTGAGGTACCAGAGTGGAAATGGGATGGTATATCAATAGTCTTTGTGATGGGGTTACCACTCATGTCCAGGGGCCATGATTCTATCTGGGTGATCATCGAACGACTCCCCAAGTCAGCTCACATCCTACCCATACGAGAGAATGGATCGTTAGAGGTCTTGGGATTCCTCTAAGTCCAAGAGATAGTGCGGCTACACGGGGTGCCTTCGATGATCGTCTCAGACCGTGATGCACAATTTACATCATGGTTATGGAAGGGATTTTAGGAGGCTTTTGGTACTCAGCTGTGCTCGATCACATCCTTTCACCCCCAGACTGATGGTCAGACATAGCAGACCATTCAGACTTTGGAGGATATGTTTCAATCTTGTGTCCTATATTTTGGTCAAAGTTAGGAGGACCACCTAACACTAGTGGAGTTTGCGTACAATAACATATACCACTCCACAATTGGCATGGAGCCATTTTAGACCTTGTATGGGTGGCCTTGTAGATCACCTATATGCTAGACATACCCAGGGGAGTCAGTACTCATGGGTCCGGAGTTGGTACGGGCTACCACTAAGAATGTGAAAATCATCTAGGAGGAGATGAGGACTCCACAGGGTAGGAAAAAATTGTATGCGGATAGGAGACAGAGACCCATGGATTTTGAGGAGGGAGACCATGTTTTCCTTCAGGTCTCACCCCAATGGGGATTACGGAGATTGGACGACACGCTATCTCTGAGGTTCATCAAACATTTCCAAATTTTCAGCAGAGTTGGTGAGGTGGCGTACCACCTATATCTTCCCCCACAGATACACGGGGTGCATGATGCTTTTCACGTGTCGCAGCTGAGAAGGTATGTGCATGATCTATTGCATTACATCGACTGGGGTGAGCTGGACATTGACAATGTGGCGATGTTTTTGGAGTTCACGGTGGAGATAGAGGATCGATAGTAGTGGGTCCTTCATGGAGGGAAAATTCATCTGGTGCGCATTCAATGGCATCATGGGAATCTCTAGGAGAGCACATGGGAGTGGGAGGCTCAGATTCATGCTCTTTACCCCCACTTGTTTGATTAGCCTTTGTTTTGGCTTTCAGGGACGTAAATTCATAAGGTGGGGAGGATATAATGTCTTGGAATTTCCATATATATTTTTTTAAATTATATGGAATTATTTCAAGGCCATGCACTAAGACGGTGTCCGATTTTGAGGTCCGGAGTGCCTGAAATGATCTATCAAAAAAATTTAAGCTTTAAATAGCACGTGTGAGTGGTTTTACTAAAAATATAAAATAAATCTTAAACAGGTGACCGAATCATAAATTTGAGGGCACTGTTGCATTCAGGATTGTAGGTTTACCCTTGGTGTGACTTAAGTTTAGTCAGCGCATCCCTCGAGCGAGAAAACCGGAAAATAGCATAATGGTAAATAAAATTATTAAATAAAATTATTTTATTTTTCAAATGCATATAACTCACTAACGGTGACAAGGATTAAAAATTCGAGACCACCGCTGAGCTCGTGAGGGTATGCTTTCCTTAGGTAGAACCTAACATTGGTCAGTGCAGGCCAATGGTGGAAGTTAGTTTTTGGTCATAAATAAAATAATTAAGTAACAATTATTTTATTTTCAAATCCTTATAAGTCCTAAATGGTAACTCATATTGAAAATTTGAGAGTACTGTTGAGCTCGTGAGGGCATTCTCCCCTTAGGTAGAGCCTAACATCGACCAGCGCGGGTTGAGTGTGAAAGTTAATTTTTGAACTATTTTTAAGGTTCATTTAAATAAATGTGAAAGTGAGTTATTATAACTTTTGGACCAGTGCTCAGATCAAAAATATGAAGGCATCGTTGAACTCAGAATATCAGAATTCACCTAGAAAAAACCTAACTTTGAATGGAAAGGGTCGGACAGAAAAGTTATTTTTCGGACTTTGCAAAAAAATAATAAAATAACTTTTAAAACTTATTTTATTTCTTTTCTCGACCATTGAGAGACGGACGGAAATGTTGCGGTACGGAAAAGAGGAGAAGACGAGGCGCATTAAGTGAATCCCCTTAATGGCTCATTAATATTCAGCGTAATCGCTATATTGTTTCATAAATAAAACAACATAACGATGAAACATTGTAGTGTAATAGAAACGATGCGACGTGTTCCCTTTTTAATTATCTAACACATCGGAGAGTGGGAATTAAAACTGTGGGAAAATCTCTAAAGAACCTCCAGTGAGTTTCCTCTCTAATGGAGAAAAATGAACATCGGCATAATGTCATTGACTTCGATGTGCCTCAAAGAATGAAACTGGGAATTGAAGAATGAGGTTAACCTCTTTAAACCTCGAGGATGGAATTCTATGACAACAAACGTCAAATGACGTAGGGGTTATGCTTTCTTTGTGATTGTTTTTCTTTCCCCATTCTTCCTTCTAAAACAACAAACGTAGATCAACTAATGAACTGGTTGATCCACAGATCATGTTTTCTTATGGGCGGATTGTTAAATTCAGGGACATAAATGTTGGGGTAGATTCATGTGTTAAAATCCCAAACCTCCCCTTTGAGTATACACCTCTAATGCAGAAGGTGCGAGCCAACATGAACAAGGCCCGAGTCCCTCCACCTTATGTATTCTTGTGCGTTCTTCATGGATGAATTTTTCAAATTGGTGGAAAGGTGAGTTCGAACTCATTGTAGAAAAGGTGGTAGCCCTAGGATTTCGTAGGTGGAGACGGTTCAAGAAATGGACCACCGGAGCAACTATGGTGGCCCGCAGAAGAACCATCGACGCGCTGGTGCCTACGGTGGCCGCAGGTGCAGGGAGGTGACATTCCCATTGGCATGCCACGGCGGTGCGGTAAAAGCCCTCAGCATGGTGCAACAGTAGGTAAGATTAGCGCACCCAACACGCGTTGCGGTGGAGCAGTAGGAGATCACGGCAAGAAGGTCGCGGCGATGTGTTGGACATGCGTCACCACTGGGCAACGTGGGCCACGTTTGACCAAAGGGGTTGGTCGGGTTGATTGGCCGCACGTACCCCCAACTGGATAGGTTGAAATGGTCCAAGCTATACTGGACCGGCCGAACTGGGCCACGTAGGCCGTTATGCGGCCTAGGCAAGAAAAAGAGACCGGTTCGCCAAAGCGAGATGGGCCGGATAAAAACCGGGTCACTGGGTGACCTGGAGGATTAGACCCACATCCAACCTCAGATGGGTATAGTGAGGCCCAATTGTCTAGGTATACCAGAAGGTACATGCGGGAACCTGGGCTGGGATTGGTCGGGTCGGTCCGACTGAGTTAGACCGGGCCCAGACGCAACCGGCCCCTGTTTACAAAAACGACGATATCTCTTAGACCGGCGTTTTATTGACACACCATCTACGGAACGAGGACCCTTGCGATGAGGTGGTCCTTTTGCGATGCTCTACATAAGTTTTGGTGAAGATTAACGTATGTCCAGGTTGGATCTGACTCGAATCCAACCAGTCCCTTTTACAAAAATGCTCATCTCTTACAGACCGGGCATTCATTCGACGTGTCGTCTGTTGCGTTGGGACCCTTATGATGAGACGTTACTTTGGGTTACTCTAATTGGGACTTAGTGGTATTTGAGGTATGACTAATGTCTTGAGGATAATATCCTCTATAAATCAAGCATGCTAAGTGCGGGAATCCAGTGGCTAGTTGTGATGTGAAGAATGAAGAGTGAACCTTCGTGGATCATCATAAGAGAAACCCTTCATGGATCATCATCATAGTGACCCTTCATGGGTCATCATAAGAGCAACCCTTCCTAAATCAGCCTAACAGAGACCCTTCGTGGATCAGCATGAGAGCGACCCTTCATGGATCAGCAGTAGCGTGACCCGTCGTGGATCATCCATAGAGCGACCAGTCATGGATCAGCAGCAGAGCGACCCTTGGTGGATCAGAAGTAAAGAAACCCTTCATTGATCAGCAGTAGAGCCTCTCAATAAAATAATATGATCTATATTTATGACTAATCATCTTTAATTTTGTACTTAATTTGTACCTGACATGAGCTGTGTCTTTTTCTTTGTGTGTTACATTGAGATATTGCTTTTTGGTATTTCCTTCGTGGATTTTTTGAGAGACCTTTAGGGGTATCGAGGTCCCTACTGAGTATTATTATATTAACCCCTACACGGGCTTCACCCACACCTATTGTGTCTTGTGCACATGACAGATATCTTTGACTAGGACTTTTGGGAGCTAGGTCTAGACGGTTCTCAGAGGTGGATGGATAGATGTGGTGGGCTGCAATGAAATTTGACAGTGAGTTGTGCCTACCCTTTAGGTAGGATCCTTGGTGGGAAACCTCTGGAGATTTTACTTCTTTTGTTTTACCTTCCTTTTAGTTGGGCTTGTATTCTGGCCCCTTTACTTTCATTTTACACCTTTTACTCTCAATGGTGGTACTTTGTGGTGGTTGTACTATTATTCTTTCCTTTGTGGTTTTTTTTGTGTAGTATGACATGTTTGTGTGGGTACAGGTTTAAAGGCAATGCCTTCCCTTTTTGGGATATGCCTTTCCGGTGCTAGTCACCAGCCCCTGTCCTATGGAAGACGGGCTTGGGGTAGTTACAGCACGGGCCCCAGGGGATGTGTCGTGACAGTTATAAACCCCCACTATTTCCTTTAAACAAAAAATTTCCATTATATAAATAGCCTCTAATATACAACTGAATATATATATATATAGTGCCTCTAAAATCCAACCTAACATCTAGTGCCACTAATTATTAAATTAGCAAAAAATTTAACATAACAGCCTCAAAAATACAATGAAGTATTAAAAAACAATGATAAAGAATTTAGAGGGGGTTATGAACCCCTTATAAATTCGATGATTAGTGGGGGTTGTTCATAACCCCATATAAAAAATCACCGCTAATTTTATTTTTTGTAGTGCATATTGTTTGTTATTCTGTATGACTCTAATGTAATAATTTCTTAGAGTATACTTCGTATTGATAAGGTTATAGTAGTTCTCTGCCATGATGAGAACCTCGATGTGCTATGACGATGTTCTCAAATAATTTACTGGTTTTGGATAACATTCTATGAAGGGACATGTAGTACATGGACTATTAGGTGCAAGTACTCATAAGAAGATGAGGCTTCTTCTTATGAAGTTCATGCTTGGTAATCTTCAGTACGTCTGATTATGAGAATAGACCCGCCAGTAAGAATCCTGCATGATTTGGTGCCATCAGATATTCCTATATATGAGCATGTGTGGTGGTCCTTAGGCTTTAATATTATTATTAATGCATGTTACAACTCGCATACTTAGATGTATTTCATAAACCATGATGATAACAATTCATGAAGAATTTGGATATGTTGGGTGCCTCACAAGTGACATTTCATTAATGAATAAGTCTAGGAAGGTTTTATCCCTTCCATCTTTATGGAAGCTAGTATCTTGACCCTTTGATTGGAATGGAACCGTCACATTAAATTTTGTGGCCATGGTGTAACAATGTGTTTATTTCAGATAGTCAAAGAAGGATATATTGAGCATATAGGTTGGTGATAGGATTTTCAACCTATTTGATGAGATATTATGATAAATGGGTTATATTATATAGTCATTATAGGTTTGTGGTTTTCGACATTATGACATTAAGTTATTTCTCTTGAGTGTCATGACCCATTTTTAGACAGTAATCTTGAACTTTAGGCAAGTTCGTCTAATGCAAATAAGAAAGAATCATAGAGGGTCACACAATAAGTGATTTCATTGGTCTCGATTAAATTATATTTTAGTTTAATTAATGGAATAAATATTATTCTCGAGTCTGAGGAATAATTTTATTCAAGTTATATTGATTGCATAAATTAAATAAATATTTATTCACCAGCATGTGAATAAAATATTTATTTTATTAATTGAATATTTTAATAAATATTTATTCTCTAGATTGTGAATAAAATATTTATTTATGAATAATATATTTATTTGGTTATTCAATAAATGCTGGAGGGTTTCTATTGGACCAAGACCAAGTCCGGTGACAAATAATAATTAACAAGATCGTTACATAATATTTTCTATTGCACAAGTTGGTGCCCACCACAAAATAGTAATAATATAATTATTATTATGTGGAATGGGGTTTATTAAAGGTATTAAATGTTATTTAATGGATGGTATGCAATTAAATAATATTTTAACTGAAATCCTAACTCTATAAATAGATGGTTGTGTCTATTCTGTAGAGTATCCAAAATTGAGAATATAGAATTTTTGTGCACAAAGAATTTTATCTTAACTCCCCCTTATATCTCCCTCTCAAGAATGATAAGTTTAAGAGATATTTATTCAATATTGAATAACGAGCGATGAAGAACATACAACTCAAGACATTCGAATCATTGTGTTAGCACCCGAAGATCAAGTTGTGTTGCTCAGAGATCATAGGAGCACGTGTGGATCATCACTATAGGTATTTTATCCTTGGATCCTCACAGTGCAATGAAGGTAATATGAAAGGGTCTTTTAAGATGATCGACTTTCACCAATGAAGAAAGTTCCTAAGTCCAGGTATTTATTTCTTTAAATATTAAATAAATAAATTACAAATTTGACATGAAAGATCCTCACTATTTGTTTCAGGAAACGATTATTAAAAGGAATTTTAATATATCGCCCACCTCCACACGCTTCTATTATGCCCAGAACCAACAAGTGATGTCAGAGTGTTCATGTTTAAATTTATAATTATTTATTTGATTGTTGATCTATGTGTAATTGTGGTCATATATTCATTTCATGTTATTTGTTATTTAATCTAATTTTACTTAACATGTTATCAACATATTAATCATGTTCATTAAATGTTTCATTTTCTTAAAGGTTTAAGAACAAATTAAGAATGATCGGATATGCCATCGAAAAGTTCCAAATCATTGTCCAGTAAAATTGGGTTACACGGTGTGCATCCAGAGCACACTCTGTATACCCATGTGCATTATATCTAGATGTGCTAAGAAATTAATAACATGCAGTGCTTTTATTGCACAAAATAGGTTGACTAGACCAACATTGCACATGAAAAGTGGATACAAGGTGTGTAGCTGGCATGTACACACTGTGTAGTCTAGCCGAGTTAACACACCAAAGCCCCAAGCATGTGACTTGGATATACGAAAACTGAGGTACATGGTGTGTAGCTACATTTACACGCCATGTAGTCTCCCATTAATGTAAAAAATTAAAATTACATTAAATTTGAAAATTTCAGCATTAAAACCTTATTTTATTTATTGGAACACTATTGTGTGTTTGAAAATTTGATAATGGTTTTAAAGAATTTTAAATTCTCAATTAATTTATTGTAATTAATATGTCATTATTGGTTCTGCCATTTATTTTTCCCCAAATGTCATTAATGATGGGTATCTTCAAATAAGATCAGATGGTCATTAAGATAAAATGAAATTAATTAATTAATTAATTAATTCTTTCAAGCATGTTTATCTAAAATAATAAAAAAATGAATAAATAAATGAATGTTAGTCGTTTACTTGTGCATATTCATTTCATGTATGCCTATCCATGAGCTTGACTAAGACTTGTGTATGTATTGGGTGTTTTAATTTAATTTATTGCATGAGATTTCAATTGATTAATATTAAATTAAATGATGGAATTCATGTCATCTCTCCCTCCATTATTATTTATGACCTATATTTCCAAGGATATTTATGCAACCCCCTTTTAACCAATCATTTGGTTCCCCTCACATGAATGTGAGTAATAAATATTTGTAATTAATGGAGCATCCTAAGGCATATGAAGGTGGTTTAAGATGAAACCATAATAATTTCAACCTAGGTGATACACAGTTGGATAGGTGGAATGTTATAACTCATGGAAAGACTAGAAATAAAAGTTATTTCCCCTATGTCAAAGCTTGATTTAATGTCCTCTCATTAAAACAAGCGTTAGATAAATCTCATGAATGGTTCATTTAATTATTTATTTATTTATATCTATGAAATTATTTATTTTATGGATGCAATACCATAAACACATAAATAAATGAATTAATGTTCTTAAAAATAAATTAAATTAATTATGAATAAATGTTTTATCCAATATGGTTAATGAATTAAGTAACATCTATTTAATGTTAAAAATATGTGTAAAGGATAAAACAAGATAAAATTTATGCATAATAAATTAAAATTACATAATTAAATATTAAGTAATACTAATCCTTTCATTACTTGAGTGGGAATAAAACCATAGAACTAAGTGTAGTACATGGACAAAGTCTAGAAAATTACTTTTATCGGTGATTTCTTGCATGTCAGGATTTTGGGATAGGGGAATACACTCAATGGATCAAGGAACTACAAGACTGCAGTTGGCAAGACTACCTACCTAATTACTTTATTATAGTTTTCAAGGCCAATGTTTGGATCATTAATAAAAGTAATGGGGATCCTTGATAATATAATGTTGAAGCAGCTAGAAATTCTGAGATCAATGGTGTGGGTTATTAAGACTTGATAAAATAGTGGTAGATTTAATAAATAAAGAAATAAAAACATTTAATTTATTATATCTCACTTATTTTTTAATCAAGAAAAGTACTAATAATCTGATCTTTTTAATTATAGAATAAAAAGACAATTTCATCATCCACACTATCCATATAATCAATATTGAAGAAAGATAACCTCCTAACTATCAATAACTTTCAGGATTGGTTTAGATGTCTTCGGGTTGTACTACACCAAGAATGGAAATATTACTTGCTAGAATCCTCAATACCTGATCCACCTGCTAATGAGGCAAGTGATGAAGAGTTCCTTGTCTATGAAAAACATTTGAGCGACACGGCTGAAATTCAATTGTTGATGCTTTAATTGATGTCTAGTGAACTAATGAATTCTCATGAAAATAAGGATGTGTATAGAATGCTTGAGAACCTTCATGGTATTTACCAGGAGAGATCTAGACAAGAATGGTTTGATATTTACAAGGAACTTTTCAGATCAAGCTTGGAGAGGTTTCCCTATTTGGGCCTCATTTATTCAATATCATTCGCTATATTGAGCGCTTAAAGGTTATAGGGTTTAAACTCCCTGATGAAATGGACACTGACCTCATTCTTGCATCACTCCCTCAGATCTTTTCTAACTTTGTTGTGAATTTAAATATGAACAACATTGAGTAGTCTCTTCCAGATCTTCTTACTCTTCTTTTCCAAGTAAATAAGGATACGAAGTGTGAAAACCCTTCCATCCTTATGGTGAACAAACAAAAAGGGAAATCAAATAGATTTAAGCCCAAAGCTTTTTCACACCCTTCCAAGAAGTGGGGGATCAAGGGGAAAGCAAGGGAACATGGTTTTATCTATTTCTCATGTATCAAGAAGGTCCACTAGAAAAAAATGTACCCAGCCAAAGAAGAAAGGGGAGGCTTCAGGTTCATTTATTATCGAGTGAACTTTATTTTTTTTCTAAAAATTAGGTATTAGATACAGCTTTTAGTGCTCACATGTGTATTCAAATATAGGAACCAAGTAGATTCAGAAAGATTGAATGAGGAGAGGTATATCTTTGAGTAGCCAATGGAGTTAAACTTTCTTTTTTAGATATCGAATACTACCAACTCATGTTGCCAATCAGAATAATCTTGGTTTAAAAGGGTTTTTATTATGTGCCTTCAGTTACCAAAAACATTGTTTTTGTATCAAAACTTGATATGGATGGATTTATTTTCAAATTTGGGAATAAATGTTTCTTATTTTATAAAGATAACATTTGTTATGGTAAGACACAATTAAATAAGGGTCTTTATGTGTTGGATTACACTAACCAAATAATGGAAATTGATAACAAAGTAACTTCACATGACTCATACCACACCCAACTTTGGCATCACTAGCTAGGTAATTTAAATTAAAAGTGATTGACTAAATGACATAAAGATGGATATTTAGATTCTTTTGAACCAAAACCACTTGGTGTATGTCACGCATGTTTACAAGGAAAAATAACCAAATCCCCATTTAGTGGGAAAGGTGAAAGGGATAACGAGCTTCTTTAATTAGTTCATACTGATGTGTGTGGACTATTTCCTATTGAAGAAAGGGGTGGGTACTAATACTTAATAACTTTTTATGATTATTTTAGAAGATATGTATATGTCTACTTAATGAGGTATAAGTCAGGTTATTTTGAAAAATTCAAGGAATACAAGAATGAAATTGAGAAACATCTTGGTAATAAGATTAAGAAACATCGCTTAAATCATAGTGAAGAATATCTTAATCAAGAATTCATTGATTATATATGGGATCTTGGGATTTTATATCAATTCACTCATCCTTATAAGCCTTAGTGAAATGGTGTAAGTGAAAGGAGGAACTGTGCATTTTTGAAAATGGTTAGAACAATGACGAGTCATGCAAGTCTTCCATTATCCTTTTGGGGATATGCATTACAAACAGCAACATACGTACTAAACCCAGTTCCAACTAAAGAAACAGATGGTATACCATACCAATTATGGAATGGAAATAAACTTGTGTTGTCTTACTTACATGTGTGGGGTTGTGAAGAATTTTTTAATGCCTCTTCAATTAAAAATATTGCACCTTGAGGCACAAAGTGTATCTTTATAGGATATCTCAAAGAAACAATGGGATTCTACCTATAAAATCCTTCAGACACAAAGGTTGTGGTTGAAATACATCCCAAATTTCATAAAGAGGATCTTATATTTGAAATAGATAGTGGGAGTGAGATATAATTTGATGAAGTTCAGGCTCAATATACACAAGATTTGGCACATAAACAAATTCCACAAATCCCTGTGGAAGAAGAAATTATTCCAAATACACAATTACTACATAGGAGTACTGGAGAGGTTAGAGAAATAGAATAGTATGGTTTTCTAGTCATCGAGGATGGTGACTTGTTATTAGTTGATAATAATGATCCTCTAACCTATAAGAAATAAATGAGTGGTAGATATGTTTCCAAGTGGAAAGAAGCCATGAATTATGAAATCGATTCAATGTACTAAAACCAAGTTTGGATTTTGGTAGACCCTCTAGAAGATGTAAAACCCATTGTTTGAAAATGGGTATTCAAAAAGAAATTGGACATTGAAGGACAAGTCAGTATCTATAAGGCGTGACTAGTTGCAAAAGGGTTTAAATAGCGTCAAGGCATTGACTATGGCAAAACCTTTTCACTAGTTTTAATATTTAAATCCGTCAAAATTATACTTTACATTGCGGCTTTTGATGATTATGATATTTGTAAAATGGATTTTAAAAACAATCTTCCTTAATATAAACCTTCAAGAATATGCCTATATGACATATCCTGAAGGGTTTGTGACACTAAAGGATTCCAACAAGGTATGAAAATTGTAAAGATCCATTTATGGATTAAAGAAAGTGTCTGGGTCATGGAAAATTTGTTTTGATAAGGCCATGATGGAATTTGGTTTCATAAAGAATGAATGTGAGATGTGTGTCTATAAACGGTTTAGTGGGAGTGCAGTCATTTTTTAATAGTATATGTTGATGAAATATTACTCATTGGAAATGAAATACCAGTCTTATAGTTTGTTATGGTGTGGTTGAATAAATTCTTCTCTATGAAGGAATTGGAAAAGGCAGCATATATTCTTAGGATCAAGATCCATCATGATAAATCCAATAGGTTTCTTGGCCAAAGTCAAAGTACATACATTGAAAATCTATTGAAGAGATTTAGTATGGAATAATCCTAGAGGGTATTGTTGCTAGCGTCACATGGCATTCACCTTTCCAAGAAAATGTGTCCTCATACACCTGAGGAAAGAAATATAATGGAAAGTATTTTATATGAATCATTGATTGGGTTAGTTATGTATGTTATTCTATGTACTAGGTTAGATGTTTCCTATGCATTAAGTGTGGTAGGAAGATATCAAGATGATTCAGGTGACCTCCATTAGATGGCCATCAAGACTATACTTAAGTATCTAAGGCATACTAAGGATATGCTCCTAGTTTATAGAGGATATGAGGAACCAGTCAATAGAAGATATACATATGCTAGTTTCCAAACTAATCAAGATGGCATAAAGTCACAAACATTATACATATTCACTTTGAATAGAGGTGTTTTGAGATGAAAGATCTCAAAGTAGGTTGTGGTTTCTGATTTTATAATAGAGTCTGAGTATATTTTGACTTATGAGGTAGCTAAATAAGTAGTATGGATGCATAACTTTGTCCAAGAGCTTGATGTGGTACCCATCAGTAAATATACTATCACACTCTTTTGTAATAATACTATAGCGGTGGATCTTGTAAAAGATCCAAGGTCACATCATCAGATGAAACACATACTTCAGAGGTATCATCTCTTGAGGGATTTTTCTCTAAGAGGTTAAGTTGTAGTGAGTAGTATTTCCACAGACGAAAACATGGAGGACCCTTTGGCTAAATCCTTAATAGGTAAGAAACATAAATATCATGTGAGGTCTGGCGAACTTAAGGTTATAGGTAGTTGGCTCTAGTCCAAGTGGGAGTTTTTTGGATTTGGTGTCCTAGGACCAACTATTTTTACTTTGATTACATAAATATTTGATGTATTGAATATTAATAAAACTTATTATTAAATATTGTTTGTTTCCTTACGTTACTCTAATTTAATAATGTCATATATTATATGTTGCATTGATAAGGTCGTAGTAGTTCCCCACTATGATGAGAACCTTGATGTGCTATGATAATATTCTCAAATAATGTTCTACAGTTGGATAATGTACTATTTTGGGACACATAGTACATAGACTGTCAGGTTTGAGTACTCATAAAAAGATGAGGCTTCTTCTCATGAAGTTCTCACTTGGTAATCTCTAAGACTTGAGATTATGAGAATAGACTCGCTAGTAGAAATTCTGCATGTTTCTGTGTCATCATATATTTCTATCTACGAGCGTGTGTGATGGTCCATATACTTTAAGATTATTATTAATGCATCTTACAACTCATGCACTTAGATTTATTTCATAAACCATGACATTAACAGTTCATGGTGAAGTTAGATATGTTGGGTGCATTACGAGTGACATGTCATTAATGAATAAGCTGAGAAAATATTTGTCCCTTCCATATTTATAGAAGTTGGTATCTCATCCATTTGATTGGAATATAACTGTCACATTATATTTTGTGAACATGGTGTAACGATGTGCCTATTTAAGATATTCATAGAAATACATATCAAGCATATAGGTTGGTGACATAGATGTGAAACATTCTTGATGGGATATTGTGACAAAGGTATTATATTTCACAGTGAGAATTTTTATTTGGTTGTTGATTTTTCACCATTAAGATATTTATCTTCGATACCTTGACCCATTGCTAGGTAGTAATCTTGGAATTTAGGAAATCCTACCTAATGCTAATGATAAAGAATCTTGGAGGGTCACACACTAAGTGTTTCTATTAATCTTTATTAAATTCTATTTGAGTTTAATTAATGGAATAAATATTATTCTCAAGTCTGGGTAATAATTTTATTCATGTTATAATGATTTCATAAATTAAATAAATATTTATTCACCAATATGTGAAAAAAATATTTATTTTATTTATTGAATATTTTAATAAATATTTATTCACTAGATTGTGAATAAAATATTTATTTATGAATAAAATATTTATTTGGTTATTCAATAAATGTTGGAGGAGTTCAAATGGACCAAGACTGAGTCTGGTGACAAATATTAATTAATAAAACCATTACATAATATCTTCTATTGCACAGGTTGGTGCGCACCACAAAATAGTAATAATATAATTATTATTATGTGAAATGGGGTTTATTAAAGGTAATAAATTTTATTTAATGTCCAATATTCTATTAAATAATATTTTAAATTAAATCCTAACTCTATAAATAGATGGTTATGTTTGTTGTGTAGAGTATCCAAAATTGATAATAGAGAATTGTTGCACACAATGAATTCTCTCTCAAATCTTACTTCTCTCTCTCTCTCAAGAATGAGAAGTTTAGGAGATATTTCTTCAAGAGAAAATAAAGAGCGATAAAAAACAAACAATTAAAGACATTCAACTCATCGCATTAGCACCTGAATATTGAGTGGTGTTTATCAGATATCATAGGAGCGTGTGTGGATCACCACTAGAGGGATTATATCCTGGGATCCTCATAGTGCACTGAAGGTAATCTGAAAGGGTCCTTTCAGACGATCAACATTCTCCAATTAATAAATTTCCTAAGCCCGGGTATTTTTTTTGTTCAAATATTACATTGATTAATTTTAAATTTTACGTGAAAGATCCTCGCTCTTGGTTTCAGGAAATGATTATTAAAATAAATTTTAATATATCACCCACCTTTGTATGCTTCCATTGTGCCTAGAACCAATATAAGGAAGATTCACTATCTCCCCAAGATTGTTGGAGTTGGTGTTTAACGAAAAATTAAGTTGGGAAAACCCACCAACGCGCTTCCACTGCGCCTGGAACCTACAAAGATAACTTCCCTTACACTTCCCTCTAATGTTCACTACTTTAGAAGGAATAACAATTTTTACATGGGCCAAAGAACAATATCACTTATTATTGTAAGTTGAACCGAATGTAGAGATAGTTGCCTTTGAACTCCACAAGATCCTTCACAATTATGCTATGGAAGCCTCCTTGAGCATCTCTTTTCCATGAGAGGTTTTAGAAACTTCTCATTTGGCATGATCTTCAAGGGATGTCAAGTCTTCTTCTTCAACTTTCTCGGAATGGTTTTGGAATTCATAATCTTTCCACAATTATTTTGGAATGCCATTTTATATTGCTAGAACTTGATTAACTTCTTCTTTGTTGAACCACATGAATCCCCTTTTTCTTCTTTAAATAAATTAGATATGGTATCCACTACTCCTCTTCTATGGATACAAATATCATGATGAGTATCCCTCTATTATTTTATAAGTAAATTACATATCATGTATATCCTCTCTCTATTCTATTTCTTGCTCTTATTATATAAAAACTTACCTTACATGAGATATTACCTCTAAATTAAAAGAAAAAGATAACTCTTAAACATTCCATAAATCTCAATTTTGTTTCATTTGAATATCACCACATGTTGAAACTTTCATATTCAAAAATATGAATGCCAAAAACTTTATCACTTGAAAACTTTCCATTTAGATGCACTGCGATATTCATGTTTAAATCTTCTTCATTTATGCTTCTTATATTTTTAACCTTCTTAAACCTCAGTCTTCCAATCTACACAAGTCTTGATTTTCACTTTCCATTATTCACTATTGAAATATATGGACACCAGAGAACTTAATATTTTCTCTTGAATCTCCATATAATTTTTCATTAAAAGCTTCAAATAATATGGAAGAGATATTTTCATTCTAAAGTCCTTCATTTATTCTTCTTGGAATCATGGACAAAATATCTCCATACATCTATCATGATATTTTAGAAAACTCACTCACCTTAATATAGTTCCACAATATCATTTTACCTTGACGTAACACAATCCATTACCTTTATGTGAGAAGTGTATTTTCTATATTACCCTTATGTACATAGTGAAATTACTTGATCACCTTTACTTGATTTTTTTATGGGTTTTGATATTTTTTTTTAAATTTGTACAGGTTAAAAAAAATTAAAAGTATACTTGAAAGGTTGTAGGGGGTGCCACCTCCCCCCCCCCCAGCCACCTTTCCCTAGATCGGTGTTGTGGAAAAGGTGGCAGGGGGTATGCCTTTCACCTAAAGAGAAATCAAAAGGTAACTATGGGGGAACGCCTTTCACCTACTGTATAAGCAGAAGGTGAAACCCCCTACCATATTTTTCTTAATTCCCTATAAAAGTAAATCACACATCCTCCTCACTTCAAAATCCACCCTCATCTTTATATTCTAGCCTCTCTCTCTCTCTAGAAGAAGTCTTCTTCATGTGTGGTGGATCTGGTGGCCTAGAATAAGTCTTGGTTTTTTGAGAATTATCATTTATAGGTATTTTTTCTTATTTAATTTAAAGTTATTTTTTTATTTAATTGAACAATTTTTAGTTAGTTTAAAATATGTTATTTATTAAGTAGTTTATTTAGTTATATATAGTTTAGAAGTAATAGTTATTATTAGTAATGATTAATTATAGATTTAATTATGATTAATTTATGACTATGTGATGATTAAAGATTCATTAAGTATTTATTAAATTATGATTTTGTAATGATTAAAGGTTTATTAAGGGATGAATAAAGAAGTGATGATTAATTATTGATTAAGTAATGATTAAAGAGTAATTAAGTAGTGATTAAAGAGTAATTAATTAGTGATTAAAGAATGATTAAATAATTATTAAAGAATGATTAAGGTATTATTAAAGAATGATTAAGGGATGGTTAAAGAATGGTTAAGGGGTGATTAAAAATTGATGAAGGGGTGATTAAAAATTGATTAAGGGGTGATTAAAGGTTGATAAAGGGGTGATTAAAGAATGATTAAGGAATAATTAACTGATGTTTAACTAATGATTAAGACATTATTAACTAATGATTAAATAATGATGAACTAATTGTTAATGGTTAACTAATGATTAAGTAATGGTTAAGTAATGATTAGTGTCATATTTTAGGATATAATAAAAAAATTAAAATTTTGGTAGCATAGAGATTATATGGTTATCTAATCAATCAAATATCTATCTAGATACAAACAATTGTATGTGGCTCAAGAAAATATATACCTAGAAGTAAAAACTCTAACAAGGTGTCCCAGGCCAGACTCAGGGTAACCTGGTACACGACAATGGGCCTTACTGCAACTTGGTTTGACACTCCCAGGGGATATACTTTATATGATTCATATTTTATTTATAAACTACTAAAATATATTTAGGATGATTAAAAATTGTACTAAGAAAAATTAGTATCATAGTTTAGGATATAAGAAGATGTTGTAAAATTTTAGAATCATAAATATTATATGGTCATCCCTCATTGTGAATAGTACTTATATAATATTTTGTAAACTGAGGTAAAAATAAGAGAACGCCAAATCAATTTAATTATCATTGATAAAATGACAATTATGATCATATAAAATGAAATGAATAAGAACAAACACATTAAATAACACATAAATGTTTTACAATATACAATAAATACCTTGAAATTTTTCAATAGAACATGGTTTGGATGAGGTGAACCTCACTTTAAAAGTGAGGTAAAATCTGGCTTATTTTTAATTGGTATCTTAATAACATCTTTGAAATGGATGCTCTTAACTTTTGAATTTTCAAAAAAATTCAGCCTTCTAAGGAAATCTAAGATAAAATCTAATATATTTCATTAGAAGGCCAAAATATTTTGAAATTTCAAAAGTTAAGTACATTCCTTTCAAAGATTATGGCATCCCGCCTTTTTTACGTAACTTTTCATTACATTTTACAAATAGAGGACCTTTAAAGTCTAGTGTCTTAGAAATGAGGAACAAAATACATGAAAACTTAAAACACTCTTTTAAATCCCCTTGAAAAACCTCTTGAAAAGACTCTTGAAAATTTCATCATATGTACAAATATTTCATCCCATAACCTGGAGACATACATCAAAGGAAAGGGTGAGCAGAAAGCCCAGTAAGGAAAGCAAGGGAACCAGCTTACTTATGATATCAATAAGAACATGATGAAAAACATAAATACATGAGAAATGGAAGTATATAAATTTCATAATGAAAATAAATTGAACCATAAAATGAATATGTGGACACAACATTTAATTTATACATTCATGAACATATCCCCAAGATTCATACCCAAGGTGTCATAAAAATTACCAAGGTCATTCACCAAGGTATCGTGAAACTTGTCATCTCTAGAGATTAAATTCTTTACCCAATGCATTGGAACACTATCAGAGAAAACCCTTAATATTTATTTATCTTCATGTGATCCACATATATCATAATCAAAAATTTCATAAATAACCCAAATAGAATAAAAGAAATGGGTTTCATTTCAAAAACGTGATGTTTTAAAAGTGCTTAAAAATAAGATCATTATGTCATTTATAACCCATGGAAAGGGAGTGAGGGTTATATGTATGTCAATTACAGAATAAAATAGATAAATTTTATGTATTGATGAATACCCCTAGAAATAAAAATAGATTTGGGTATTCACATAAATAATACAAGATAATTTCTTGAGAAAAATAGAGAGATTTTGAGACGAAAATTCTGCAGCATAACGGCTATATAACATGGTTTTAGAAAACATTGAAAAGAGAGGGGACAAGATTCACCCACTCATAAATAACTCATAATACAGTATGAGTATAGAACAAAAATAAATAAGATTATGTTATGGATATTTTAGGGAAATACCATATGAAAATGAAACTCGAAGGAAAAGAGAAGATGTGATTTCTTTTACGAAAATTCGGCAGCCTAACAACGTCACTTAAAAATTCAGAAAATAAATTGATGAGAGAATAAAGGGTCTATAATAATTTTGAAATGAAATGGAAAGTAATTAAAATATATAATAACATACCCTCACATAATAATATGGAAACTAGAACACATAACTTAAAGGAAATCATGACTAAAAGAGGAGGGTGGAAGGTTCCCTTACCTTGAAGAGTAACTTCAAAATCTCGAAGGTTGGAACCTTAGGGGACTTAATGGAACTTTGGGAGGACTCCTTGAGAGGTAAAAAGACTATAAATTAGGTGAGGAGGCTTTTTTAATGAAATTAATGAGGTAATGGCTTGGTATTTATAGGAAAAGTGAGGGAATATTTAATTAATTTCCAAGGGACACCTCATCAGTGGTATTTGAAAACCCATGGGCTTGCCCATCATATATTCCCATGGTATTTTCCCATGGTATTGGCCACTTGGGACACTAAATATCATATATTACTATTTACAAGTCGACCAGAATGATTACATCATTATTACATCATTATTGATGTCATTAAACACCCGAAACTCAAAACTGTATTTTCACTATTCACCGAAAAAAAAACATTTTATAAAAATATCATAAATTCACCCTAATATAATATCGATGCTCTGAATTCAAAAATGAACTCCATTTTATGAAAATAATTTTCCAAATTTTTTTAATTTAATTTTTAAATAAAATCAATTTTTATTAAAAAACAACACTAAAACTATAACTTATTTTATAATACCCTGAAAACGTAATAAAGGTCCCATAAAATTATCATATAACCATAAGACAATAAAGTAAAAATTTGTGATTACATTTTATGGAAATAAATTTTCATTTTAAATTATTAAATTAATTATAAAATTGTAAATAAAGTATTTATGACATACAAAAATACCAAAACTTATAATATGATCATTTTTTCACTTTTAAGATGTCTAAATAGTATTTATACATTCATGTATAAAGTCTCTATTTTTTGGCCGATTTACTATTCATTAAAATTCATAAGGGTATGTTACTATTCATACTTAACTATTCACTAAATAACAAGTTGATCTTATTAGACTCTAATTTTCTTACTGATCACAAATGTAGAAGACCATTTTTTTAAATCATTTCACATTATTAATTATTTAAAGTTTACATTAATATTTAAAAAAACCATTTTTTTCCAAAATTCATTAGTAATATGGAAATATAAATTCATCCTACATTTATCCGGATATTTGAAATTCACCAACTTTTCCATAATAAGAAATAAAAATTTTATTAATACCAAGGGATTACAAAAATTATCAAAGGCCTCATTACATATCCCCTTATAACACCTGCATAGGACCTAAGTGTAAGGTGTGCTATGGTGATAGATTCTTGGGGTGGCTCGGACAACAGTGCCCAAGTGGTGATTTCTATCAGCTTGAACTTCTCCCTTAGGCGATTCCATTCAAGATTCACATGTTAAAACTCATCTTGGGCTTGGTTTAGAGAAAATCCCAGAGATTCTACCTCATTCCCAAGCTCTGACATATGGGCTTCATACAGCCCGAGTCTACTGGATGAGGCCATCGACTCTTCTTTCTGTATTAATTAACCAATATCACTTGTATTTATAAACAATAATTGTAATGTTAAGAGTTTAGTTTCCAACAATCATATTGACCAATGGTTATATTGACCAAGGGTCATATAACAGTTGAAACCCAATGGTATCACTTCATTAACTAAAGGATATAGTTTTGTGGAGTATAAAATGAAATAACACACAAATTTAAGAAATAGATATTATTCAAAAGTTTGGGTCGTTACATTCTTCCCCTCTTAAGAAAATTCATCCCCAAAATTTTAACTCATACCCTAAGAAGAGAAAATGTGTGGGTACTTCTGCCTCATATACTCCTCTGGTTCCCACATGGATTCTTTGCATTTGTGGTTCCTCCACAACACCTTAACAAGGTGGGTAGTCTTGTTGTGTAGAATCTTGTCTCTATGGTCTAAGATCTCCATCGGCTGCTCCTCATAAGAGAGGTCATGTTCCAGTTGTACCACCTCTGGATTTAGTACATGTGAAGGGTCATGTATGTACATCCTCAAGAGGGATATGTGGAATACATCATGAACTTGTGCAAGATTTGGAGGAAGTGCAAGCCGAGAGGCCACTGCTCCTATACGATCAAGGATTTCATAGGGGCCAATGTACCTAGTGTTGAGATTCCCTTTTTTTCCCAAACCTCATGAATCTCTTCCAAGGTGAAATTCAAAGAAATAATTTGTCACTAACATCAAACTCCAAGTCCCTTCGACGATTGTCTTCATAGCTCTTTTTTGGACTCTAAGCAGCCTTAATGTGTTGTTGGATGGCATGGACTTTGTTTTCATATCTTTCACAAGATCAGGCCTAAGAAACTTTCTCTCACCAGCTTCATGCCAACAAGTAGGAGTTCTACATCACTTACCATATAGAGATTCATAGGGTGTCGTTTGAATACTCAAGTGGAAGCTGTTTTTGTAAGAGAACTCAACTAAAGGAAGATTTTGATCCCATCCACCTTTAAATTACATTGATCATGTTCTGAGCATATCCTCAAGTGTTTGAATAATACTTTCAGATTTTCCATCAGTTTGGGGGTGATAGGACATACTAAAATTCAATTCAGTGCTCAAATCATGTTGAATACTTCTCTAGAATTTTGATGTGAACCTTGGATCATGATCAGATACAATAGAAAGTGGAACTCCATGCACCCTTACCACTTCCTTCACATAAATCTTAGCAAGTTGATCAAGAGAGAAATCTTCCTGAGTGGAGATAAAATGGGCAGTCTTGGTGAGACGGTCCACAATAACCCATATCACATTGTTTCCTTTGGAAGTTCTTAGGAGACCAGTGACGAAGTCCATAGTGATATCATCCAACTTCCATGCCGGTATGGGTATTGGTTTTAATACCCCTTTAAGAAGCTATTTCTCTTCCTTCACTTGATGACATACTAGGCACCTTAAAGTGTAGTCAGTAATCTCCCTTTTCATATTATCCCACCAAAAATGATCACGAAGTTACCTATACATTTTTGTGCTTCCAAGATGTATAGATAAAGTAGATCTATGAGCTTCATCCAACAGCTCCTTCTTTATTTCTGGAATAGATGGAACACATGGTCTTGTACAAAATTTCAGTACACCTTCTTGATCAATATTGAACTCAGGAAACTTCCCATCCTTCACAGCCTCAAACTTCTTCTATAACAAAGGATCTTATTTATGAGATTTATTGATCTTCTCTAGTAATGATGGTTAAGAAATCATTTGGGTTAGGGTTGATGATGTATCTTCCCATATAATTCCCATGTCCTGTTTTACTAGGTCATTGATCAAAGGATCTCTTTGAATCCCCATCATGGAAAGAACAACTGGGTCTTTCCTGCTTAATGCATTAGTGACTTTGTTTACTCTTCCTGGATGATAATGAATTGAACAATCATAGTCTTTGAGAAGTTCCAACCATCTCCTATGTCTCATGTTTAATTCCTTTTGTGTGAAAATATACTTCAAACTTTGATGGTCTGTGTATATATCACATTTATCCCCATAGAGATGGTGCCTCCATATCTTCAGAGTAAAAATGACCGTAGCCAGCTCCAGATCATGCCTAGGATAGTTCTTATCATGAGTCTTCAACTGTCTAGATTCATAAGCAATGACTTTTTCATTTTTCATGAGGACGCACCCAAGCCCTTTTAGAGATGCATATCTAAAAATAACAAATCCTTCTCCACTTGAGGGAAGAGTTAACACAGGTGTAGTAACCAATCTCTTCTTTAGCTCTTGGAAACTTTCCTCACACTCCTTTTTTCAGATGAACTTGACCCCTTTTCAAGTTAACTTAGTTAATGGATTAGAAAGTCATGAAATTTATTTCACAAACCTCCTATAATATCCCTCTAATCTAAGGAAACTATGAATCTCAGTTATTTTTGTAGGTTGAGGCCACTCCTATAAAACTTTTGTCTTTGCAGGGTCAACTGTGATTCCTTCATTGGTAACAATGTTCCCCAATAAAGCAACTTGCTATAACCAGAATTTACATTTGCTGAACTTCCAAAAAATCCACTCCTTCCATAGAGTTTGCAAAATAACCCTTATATTATCCTCATGATCCTTGTGACTTTTGGAATATATTAGAATATCATCAATAAAAACAACCACAAAGTTATCAAGGTGGTCCTTAAAGACTCTATTCATAAAATCCATAAAAATAACATGTGCATTAGTCAGTCCGAAGGGCATAACAACAAATTCATAATGCCTATATCTTGATCGAAAGTCAGTTTTTGGAATATATTCTTTATTCACCCTCAATTGATGATAACCAGATCAAAGATCAATCTTAGAGAAGAATTGAGCCCCACAAAGTTATTCAAATAAGTCATCAATTATTGGAAGAGGGTATTTGTTCTTCATTGTGATCCCATTCAGTTATCTATGGTCAATGCATAGCCGCATCGATCCATCCTTCTTATTCACAAAGAGAAATGGTGCTCCCCAAGGAGACACACTCGGTAAGATAAAACCCTTCTCCAAAAGATCTTGGATTTGTTTCTTTAACTCCTCCAACTCCACATTTTCCATTCTATATAGGTTCTTTGATATCATATGGGATCCAGGTACGATTTCAATGGAGAACTCTACCTCTCTTTTTAGGGGAGGTTCGGGTAACTCTTTAGAAAATACGTCAATGTATTCCTGGACGATGGGGAAATTTTCTATCCTTATACTATCATTTCCTTCTTCTTCTTCACCGATCAACTTCATAAAGAAAGATATAGTAGGTTCTTCAAGACAAAGATCAGTTTGAGATATCAATCCTTGAAAGATAACTATAGGTTTTCCATTCAAGACTACTGAGATTTCCTTGCTTCAGCATTTGATCTTAGCATTATACTTCGAGATCCAGTCCATCCCAAGTATAATGTTGAATCCCATCATGGGACTGACTAATATTTTTGTAATAATATTTTTCTCACTAAAGTAAATATTAGAGTTTTTAAACACTGACGATGCTTGGATAATCCCACCAGGAGTCTTGACTGACAACTCTACTTTTATAAAATCAGGGGTTGATTCTAAATTCTTTGCAAACTTTGAGGAAATAAAGGAATGTGTAGAACTAGAATCAAATTACTTGCTAGATTTTAGAGAACAATAAGAGTACCTATGTAAGAACCCGGTTCTTATTTTTGAGGTATGGGTTTTTTCTTTTCCCTTTTCCTTAAGTGTTTTTGAGAAAATAAGGAAAATGGGGGAAAATCCCAAATTTTATGGGTACACGCCGTGTACTTTGGGCTGTGTAGGATGGGTACATAGAGCGTGTAGGCCTGTCGGCAATGAAGGGTGTAAAACCGACTACACGCCGTGTACTGGGTATTTACACGTCGTGTAATCAGTCGGCATGTGAACAGTAAGGCGGCGAAGGCGGCTGCCAGCTGAGAAACAGTACACGCCGTGTATTCAGGAATACACACCGTGTACTCATGTTGACATATGAATAGTGTCGCGGTAGAAAGAAGCAACCATAGGAATAGTTTAAAAAAAATGGAAAGTACACGTCGTGTACTTGAGATACACACCATGTAGTTTGTTTGTTTTTCACTTAAAATGGGCAGTATCCTCCTCTTTTAATAGAGGGAGCTTAGAATGCTGGAGGAGCTCAGGAGAGGTGTTCGGATATTGGGAGAGCCTCCGACCACAAACCGGGAATCATATTATTCTGCCGTCGACTTGTTGGAACCGTGTGGGTAAGAGCTTCTTTCTCCTAGATCCATTCTTACCAATTCTTTACCGAGGGGAATTTATTTGAGGTTCAACGTGTAGTTGTTTATCTCAGATCTACGTCCTTTTTTGCATTTCAGGAGGCATCGTTTGTGTATATCAATCAATGGAGATTGAGGTAGGTGGTCTGGTGTTCATTCCAACTATTGAGTTGAATTTTTTGTACTATTGTGCTAAAAAACCATGTTTGGGGTGTCGTATGGCTGAGGCCTTTTCTGAAAGATATCTAGAATTGTATAGATAATCTAATGATAAATTAAAACTGCTGTTTGGGATCACTGCTTGGACCCAGGGCCACCCCAGGGGTGCGTTCCTCTGTTTAGCCATTTGGCCAGGATACCCGAGAGTATGCCGTGATTTATCATGCTTGAATTTTCTTGAGAGAAAAAGTATATAATTGTTTGCTTATGTGTTGGGCTCAGCTCGGTTGTTTGTTTATCCCGATGGTAAGTGTTTTATTTAGGCTGAGGGAAATGTTTCATATGCCTGAGGGAAGTTGTTTCCATGCCTGAGGGCATTATCTCATATGCCTAAGGGAAATATTTGTTATTCATAAGGGAAATCTTCTGAGGGCATGATTCTGGTTAACCTGAGGGCGTGGTTCTGTTAGACTGAGGGCAAGATTCTGATTACCCGAGGGTAAGGTTTGGCATGTCTGAGGACACTATTTATTTCGTATGTTCTCTGTGGTGATTTTCATTGTTTTTCCTTCCAAGCCGAAGCACAAGCTTGGAGGTGATAAGTAATAATTAAAATGGAAATGAAACTGGTAGTGATAGTTACTTTTGAGTACTTACTAGTTTACTGCATTTACTTTAGCACATTGTTGTTGCATAATTTCACTGACAGTTGGGCACAGGCCTTTGGTGGGTGCCTACTGAGATTTATTTCTCACACCCAGTTTGGTTCATGTCTTCGGCCCAAACAAACTATATTGTTGCAGGTTTTGACAGGGGAAAGGGTCCCTACACAGGTACATGACTGTAGTAGAGGATTAGGAGAGTATGGGACCAGGATTAGGCTTGTGATGCTGTTGTGTTATGTTTACTCTACCTTGTTTCATTTGGTTGTACCTTGTACAATGAGTTGTATTGTATTGTATTGTATTGTATTGCAGTGTATCTTGTTCTGGCTTCTTTCATAGAATAGTGACTTGCTGTATCTTTATATATATGATTGTTGGTTCTCTTTTACTACAGTTGTCCATTTCAGTTGTATATTGTTCACTGCTTCCCCTGTTGTATGTTATATCTCTTTGTCACTGCACTACGCTTTGAAAAATGAGGGCATAGTTTCGCCACTATCAGACCTGGGCCCTCTCTGCTACTCGGCAGCCTCTGGCATTTGGGGAAATGCGCTTGAGGTCATGTGACCAACCAGGTCTGGGGCACCCGTGGTGTGGCTTCCGGATCTGGGATGTTACAAAGTGGTATCAGAGGCATTCTTTTCTTTGACTTACTATTTGGAGCCTTAGTCAGGGATAGGACGAACATGGTATTTGGTAATAAGTTGTGCCCGGGAGTAGTTAAATTGTGTACAGGGAAAATCCAGTCTACCTCGTTTATTGAAATTTTTCTGATTATGCAATTTTACAGTTGACTTGATTTTCACCATTGGGTGACACACTTGTTATTGTGGTGTTTATATGCTATACATGGGTTCTATTTAGTTTCAACCCTATGAGATGTGGGTATTACATCTCATGCATCATTTAGCAACATGCTAGAAATCACATGTCATGCATTCCTTCCATGCTATGTAGATGCATTAGAAATTGCATGTTCTTGTGATAGTTTTTGTGCTATAAAAGCATGTTGTGGTGATAGCTGCTTTGATAAATACCTATTATTTGATAGGGTATTGTTATAAGAGGTTGTTGATATAATGAATGCCAAACTTTGGTTTTTGGGGAGTATGGGCCCTCAATAACCGGAATTTGGTGGATCATTGATGAGTTTACTTTGTTATAACATGCATAATATTCCAAGATTTGATTCACGAGAAGTATGGGCCCTCACAGATCATAATTTGGCACTTAGGTGATTTATTCAACATTTCCAAGGTTCTGGAGTAGTTTTTGAGGCATACTCTCCGGAAAACCCAATATACACGCGGTGTAGTTCTATGGACACACACCGTGTGTTCTTCTGTTCGGGAAGAAATGAAAACTTTTTAAGTACATGCCGTGTACCCTCAGTACATGCCGTGTAGTCTCATCCCATGTCATAGGTCGTGTGGGCGGGGACACGGGGTAGGGAATGTCTTGGGGGAACATGACGTGTACCGGTCATACATGTCGTGTAGTGTAGACATGATGTCTGCCTGTGTAACTAACAACACGGACAGAGGAAACCTTAAGACATACACACTATGTCTACCTTGAACACACCGTGTATTCTAACCCAGGTACCCGTTCGTGTCACGAATAACACGGGTCGGTGTTATCTTTTCTAATACACGCCGTGTCCGCCTAGAATAAGCCGTGTAGTGTCAGTCGTGTAGCCGGCCATGTAGCTAGCAACATGGGTCGGTATGGGGCTTCTTTGAACACACATGTCTTTTTAAAACATTCCATGTAGTGTGACCTGGGTATATAGGCCGTGTCACGAACAACACGGGCTGGTGAAAGCTTGTAGAGTACACACTGTGTAACTGTGGTACACGCCGTGTAGTCTTGTTTTAGGAGAGTCGTGTGGCTTATCCATGTAGATGGACTCGGGCAGGGAAGAAAGATTCACATACACGCCGTGTAGTTAAGAGACACACCATGTGTTTGGGGTGTTACACGGCCAGTTTAAGCTGGAGTACATGCCCATGGGGATGGCTTGCAAGAACACACTGTGTAGTATTTATACACGTCGTGTAGTCAAGTCATGTAAATCTTGAATGATTTCTATATCCTATTCCCTTCTTGGTCTCCTGGTTTTTGGCCTTGGATAATCTTGATCTATGGTGCGCATTTGACCTTGTAGAGTCATGCGGCCGAGATGACCATGATTTGTTCTCCAGGAGAGCGGCAAATATTATACTCCAGAGATAGTAGTCCATGGGCTACCAATGTAACACCCGAGACTTTTATGAGAAATATTTTGTTTTTATATAAATCATAAAAGGAATCTTTCACTATAGACAACACTATCTTGGCCTTCTTTACAGACAATCGTGACCTTCCTCGATAGCTTGTGTCGTACGCAATACCGAGTTTCACTAAACAACGATATGCTATTAAAATATTATTAAAACTAGCCATTATGAATAGTAATACCCACTTTTTGAAATTTTGTAAATTTTATTTTTCAAAATGAACTTCATTTTTGGATTCAGAATATCGAAATTTTCCTAGGGTGAAATTTTGGTATTTTTCTGAAAACTTTCAATTTTTGATGAATAGTGAAAACACTAGGTTACTATTTAAAAACCGACTTTTTATTTAAATAATTATTTATTTTATTTAAATTTATTTTATGTAAACATTGATACATAATACCTATATAATTTCAATGCAATTCATTGGAGTCATTTTTTAATAATTTTAAATACATAAAAATTTTATTGAACTTTTCACCGTCTTTTACCCACCTCCGATGAGAATTTGAAAATTTACATAAAACTTAATTTTACCGCTTCTGTGAGTGGAATTTCGAAAATCTGAGAGACACGGTTAATATCAAAGTCTAAAATTTTGTTCAATGAGATGAAAATAATTTTTGTTGAATAGTAACTTTTTACTTTTTTTACCACGGTTAAAAGTAAATAGGGTAATTAAGGGTACAAATGATATTATTATTACCCTAAAATATGTCCTAATTCTATTGGATAAGTTTAATTCGACCAAAAACAACCTTAGGAATAAAATATTACCATTTAGGCCCACATGGATTAGATTAGGACATTTAATATTAATTTATTTAAAGAAGGGTTAAAATAGTTAAAATCAAAGTTTAATAAGTAAATAATTTTTAATATAGGATTATACATAAGATAAATTCGACTATAAATATTCATTAGAAAGATAAAAATATTTCCTACATAATGGTATTTTATTTTTAATTTTTATACTTTAAATAATTTAATTTATTTATGACACAATGATGATGTAGTAATTATCTTATTAATGAAATATTGACATAATTGATGTTATAAATACCCAAATAAATGTAATTTGAGACTTTTTATGAATTCCAATAATTTTCTAGGTTAATATTACATATTAGTACTAATTTAATTAAATTTTTTAGAACTAATATTTCTATTATGATTTTCATAAAAATAAATTACCTAATAGTGTCAAAATTGACATAAAATAGTTTTTAAAACAAATATTATATTATTAATTGTTATTTTATTCATAAAAATCTAAGGTTAGGTAAAATGACTTAGATAAGGTTATATATATTAATACTAAACAACTTGGTATTTTTTTGTCTTTTTATAGTAAGTTTATTAACCTTATAGTGTAAGAAAACAAGAAGACACGGTAAAAGTAAAATTATTTAACTTAAAGTTAAATCTAAATGATAAGGTTAAAATAGAAACCTAAACTTGTCTAAATTCTATTGTATGAGAGGCTTTAGACCCATCCCCACATTATCTTCTAAATAAATCAATTTATATCTATTAAAAACCGAATATGACTTTATAATAAAATAATATTTTTAGTTTTTCCGAAGGTGCCCCTCTCCTCCCTTATAAAAGGGCACCTCCTCCCTCTCTTCCTCACACCACTTTGTGACTTCAAGCTCGTCCAAACCCTGAAAATTTATCTTCTATACTTCCCTAGAAACATCCTAGAGGTCCTTTTCTTCTTCAAAGACCAATTTTAGTTCCCTAAGAGGAGGTCTCAAAGAGGCGCTTCAAAGAAGAGGTAATGTCCGTTACCGATTCTTTCAAATTTATTTCTTCTTCCACTTCTTCTTATTTAGTTGTTTAATTGTGAAGTAATAACATAAGTATCACTCATATACTTATATGTTATTATAATTATGAAACAACCCTATTTAACCATCTATCCATCCTACGGAAAACGAAATCACCGAGCGTGCGTACGTACAGAATACAGTCTCCACGCTGTGGTGTAATCTATTTTCCACCACCACCTTACTTGGATGGGTATAATGGTGTAAATAATAACTATATATGATTATTTTAAATTGATATTTATTCTGAAATAGTATACATATACTCCAATACAATTCCACGATCATGGGAACGATATCATCGCTCTTGCGTACGTACGGAATATCGTCTCCACGATGTGATGCGACTCGTTCTACATGATTTTCATTGAATAATGATTATATAAATGAATTGAATGAATAAATATGATATATATTACACTAATAAAATTCTGTAAATGAGGTTTCTATAACCTAAAAAGAGTAATAATAATTTATTCAACAAAACACACATACGAACATAAAGCAATAAACACCCGAATAACAAGTAGCAATGAAATATTAATAATAAGAAGCTAAGAATATGACCATATATGATATCATAAAAATAATTATGATTCTGGAATAAGTCAATGACATTATTTAAATTATTATATAGGAGGTTCAGACACTTACGACGCAAATCGGACCTAAGGTAAGGGAAAATCTCACAATCTCATTTTTATCCAAGATTGTTTATACTTCAGAATTTACTAGGGAATATTTATCATCCACATACATGTTTCCTCAATATGTAATATTATTTCCATCCACCTACAATTGTTTAAATCCAATTTTACCCTTCGGTGAGTTTTTAGTAAAAGATATGAAAGGAATCTTTTGTCGTTTTTCGTACGAGGTACTTTTTGACTTTTCCGGCCAAAGTACGAGAAGAATGTCTTTTTTTTAACTTATACGGCATGAATGGATTTTTAGAACATTATTTCCATGAATCTTAATTTACAATTTTTCAAGTTTATTTTTAATCAACTTCTTTTATTTTAGAATTATATGACATTTTAAGAAAGGAAAATGTTTTTAAAGTAGAAAGTATATTTTCCTCAAGAATGGAGTTCAAGTGTTTTATCAAAATTATTTTCAATCTAAGATAATATAGGGTCCTATTTCTATCCCTATTATTACATTGATTTGATTATGTTGTGATGGAATTATTTTTATGAATTCCTTTATCTTATATGAATTTTTTTATGATGTCACGATGTTTAAGAATCCCATTTTTATTACATGGGTTATGAAATGATGTATGATTTTTTTGATTTTGTGGAACACATAAGAATGGTATCATTATGAGATGGGTGGGACCTATATCTCCCTCCAATTCATTGGGTAAATATTTATATCTCATGAGATAGACATGGTTGGAACGGCGGGTTAAACCGGTTCAGTGAAACAGGACTGAAACGAGGTGTGAACTCTGTTCAGAAATGGACTTTGTCTGCTAAGATAGTCTTGGATATGAGTCTTGACTACTAAGAAATGATTATCTATGATTATGTGTGTATTCCACAAAGTTTCATGTTTTAAGTTATGATTATTGGGATTACATTTCACTACTATGATTTATCCCATGATTATGAAATTATGATCTCTTTTGCAGGTTAAGATTTCCAAAATGTTATGTTCTTATAAATATGATGTGATTGACATTTATTTTGTTTACCGTTACTGAGAATTTGAGCTCACCCTTTTGTATGTTTTCTTTCCCCAGGTCAGGAAGAAGGTCATTAATTAGGATATTCCAAAAGGGACTCTAGATATGATGAAATAAATGGGAGACAATGTAGATGCTTTATGAACCAGTTGTTTATGTTTCCTAGTTTCTAAAGACACTATACCTATACGGTCCTTTCATGGTTTTGTTATATGTTGTAATAAGTGTACTTCAATTTTTAAGTATTAACAATGTATGTAAATTATGGGTCGTTATAGTTGGTATCAGAGGAAAGGTATAGTCAACCTTTGGAAACTAGGAAGTTAAAGCCTTAGTAAGAACCATAAGGATAAGTCTAAGCATAGAACACAATCTTAGTGTTTTAAAAAAAATGGACATGAATAACCTATGATAAGACCTTAAGTGTAAAATTTTATTCTTGATTATGTGTTTTTCCTATTATAATTAGTGTTGCTCACACTATTCTTCTTGGTTTAATCAATGGCTGGAACCCGAAGGAACCGTGTTAATGCGGAATGCCACGGGCAATGCAATGATTGTCCCCCTGAGCAACCAAACGTTATGGGAGCTATAATGAAAAATCTTTTATCCATGATCACACAACTTTCTTAAGATATGAATCATGCAGGACTTCCAAACGAGTAAAGGAAGGAGAAACATTCTGTTGAATCCTTCATGAGGCAGCGTCCACCCTCATTCAGCGGGTCTGTTGATCCATTAGTGGCTGAACAATGGATCAGTACTATTGAAAAGATATTTTCAGTTCTTCAATGTTCTGAACATGATAAAGTCATCTTAGTATTTTATCGTTTGGAAGGTGATACTGATCAATGGTCTAATATTATTAAGAATATGAGTCAAAGGGATGAAATTGAGTCCATGGAATGGGACGAGTTCAAGAACTTATTTTTCAATAAGTATTTCCCTCGTATTCTTCGAACAAAGATGGAGAAGTAGTTTCTTGAACTGAAGCAAAAGGATGATGAATCTGTTGGTACCTATGAAGAAAATTTTACAAGACTTGCAAGGTACACTTCTGGAATTATTATCCTACCTGAGAGTAAGATCGATCGATTATTTAGTGGATTAAAACCAAGTCTTTGAAGGGCGTTATCCATAAGGGACTTCAATAGCTACGAGGAAATTTTTCAATGTGCTCTCAAGGTTGAGAGGGATATTGGAGTAACCCATCAGTCATATGGGTTTGATAAGAAGAGGAAAATGGAATTCAAAGGAAAATCTAAAGAGCACACTGAAAAGAAGATGAGTTTTCCCTTATGCTCAAAGTGTGGAAAGAAACATGGAGGAAATTGTCTTAAGGGTACAAGCAAATGTTATAAGTGTGGAAAAGAAGGTCATCAGGAAATTGAATGTCAAAATAATGGGAAGAAGATGTCTAATGATGCAAAAAAAGGAAGGGATACACAGAATGAACCTACTACACTTCAATGTTTCAAGTGCAAGAAAATGGGGTATTATGCCAATCAATGCCCTAATCCAAGGGTTGATGATGATGATCGATGTCAACAAACTCTTAAGGCTAAAGACAAAGGAAAGTCACATGCAATTACTATCAGCGATGTGGAGTACGACAATGAAGTGGTGAGAGGTACAATTACCATCCACTCTAAAGTAGAAAATGTTTTATTTGATTCTGGATCCACCCACTCTTTTATTTCTGAAGAATTTTCTAAGGGTATCACTGTATTACCTCAATAATTAGATGTTGAGTTAGCTGTGACAACCCCTAATGGCACAACAGTCTCATCAAAAGTTTATAATTATTCTCCGATTGAAGATTGTGGGAAAGTGCTTCCTACAAATCTTGTGATCCTTCCTATAGTGGAATTTGATGTGATTATTGGAATGGATTGTATTTCTCTATATGGAGCTTTTTAGGGCCAATAGGTGCCTATATACCCTGAGAGGGGGGGTGAATCAGGGTATGGATATTCTTTTTCAAAATTCTTCCTGCCCCACTGGATCTTGACCTCTTTATTACAAGGGTCACTTTGTTTGCACTTGTGTGTTTATTATGATTACTTATTTTCTTCTTTGTTTGATGATAATGCTTCAAACGCAATGCAGGGAAGTAAACAGGCAGACACAAATATTTTTACTTGGTTCACCCTCACTGGGATACGTCCAAGGAGCATACGCCAACAAGTTGTCATGCGTACCAAATTCCACTAAGGCTCACTGCCAATATTGTTCGGTCTAGATCACTTATATGCCCAGGATCACTGCCTTTACAAAGGTTTAGGGTTAGCTCAATGCTTTCTCAATGGTCACTCCCTGTTTCTCTCTCTCTGTCTCACTGCTGGTGGAGAGGATCACCTTCTTTCTCTTCCTAAGCTCACTGCTCTGGAAGGAAATCCACTCACAGTTTATAGACCTGTAGGTCTCTTCATTTGCATGAATACATGAATCCTTAACTTTTGATGGATTCTCTGTTATAGTCCAACTTTCATCCACTGATGAATACCACTTTGCCTCTTAACCACTGGGCAATTCCTTTGGAAACACCTTCACAAAGCACCCTACTTTGCAAGGCTCCCAATTCCGTGAAGCTCAAACAAGCCTTCACGAAGCTCCTGCCTTTTCGCGAAGCACTCTCGCAAAGCACTTTCACGAATCACTCTCGCGATGCTCAAGCCGTCGTAGAGCAACGTCCCTCGAAAAGCTCACTAAGCCAACATAGAGCTCGTAGGTTTCGCGGAGCTACAATAGCCATCGCGAAGCTCCTCTTTCGCGAAGCACACTGGCTCCGTGAACCACCTTCGCAATACGAGAGAAAAATATTTTCTCTGAAAATTCTCTCTACTTCTCTCGAGGGGGTCTGCCTCTATTTATAGGCGATTCCACCGACCCTCGACCCTTCCGCGCGAAGTCAATGCCACGTCATCTCAAATCGCGAAGCTCCGAAGTTTCTGCCGGAATTCTGTCCAAATCGCGAAGCACCTCGGCAATTTTCGGATCGCAGAGCTCGTCATAATCGCGTAGCATCACCATCAACATTATTTCGTGCCTTCGCCGCGAAGCTCCCTCGCGAAGCCCTTCACTGCCGCAATGCGCTTCAACTCTGCCGTTCGCGAAGCTTTAACGTAATCGCGAAGCATCACCGCCTCCATTTTTCTGGTCTTTGCGAAATCCAATCCATGCATCATCTCTTCGTGAAATTCATGCCCTTGCCATATAAAAATATGATCTTCAAGGATATCTACTTTTCATGATGCTCACCAAACTCCAAATTTTGGACCCCAAAAATTTGGAAAACACTGGGAAACGGCGCCACCTTGTACTGCTCTTTTGTACCGCCTCCAGATTGTTCTTCCCATTGTCATCGTTCTTTGTCAACATGGAATGTCAACAACTTCTCGGGAACTCGACAATTATCCATGGAAACCTGTTTTGTCAACAAACACAATCAACCCAAAAATGCTTCAATGTTACCTTGAGGGATTTTTTCCCAACATAGCTCATATCAATTTCCAAATAAGGGAAGTCACATTTCATATCCCAGATCAATCTATGATCATCTATCAATGCAAGGATGAACATAACCTTCCAGTGGAAATTTCTTCCATCTTATGGGTATTGATTCCACTAAATGAGGGTTATTAATCTCAAATGGTTGGAGAGAAACTCATGATTAAGAATATTCCCATTGTACAAGAATTTGATGATGTCTTTCCGGAGGAATTTATAGGTCTTCCACCAAATCGTGAAGTTGAGTTTTTAATAGAACTCGTACTGGGTGCTTTACCTATTTCAAAGACACCTTATAGAATGTCCCCAATTGAGTTGCAGGAATTGAAGAAGCAACTCCAAGAGAATCTTGATAAGGGATTCATACACCTTAGCGCATCACCTTAGGGAGCACCTGTTCTGTTTGTTAAGAACAAAGATGGATCAATGAGACTCTGCATTGATTATCAAGAACTTAACAAGATCACTATCAAGAACAAATATCCTCTCTCACGCATTGATGACTTATTTGTCCAACTACGCGGATCTCAATACTTTTCCAAGATTGATCTTCGTTCAGGGTATCATCAATTAAGGGTCAAAATGGAGGATATAACAAAGACGGTTTTCCATAAAAGGTATGGACACTATGAATTTATAGTGATTCCATTTGGTCTTACTAATGCCTCTGCTATCTTCATGGATCTGATGAATAGAGTCTTTAGAGACTATCTTGATCAGTTTGTGGTAGTCTTTATAGATGATATTCTTGTATATTCAAAGAGCAAGGAAGAATATGAAGATCACTTGAGAATTATATTGAATACCCTGAGAAAGGAGAAGCTTTATGCCAAATTTACCAAGTGTGAATTTTGGCTTCAAAAAGTTGCATTTTTGGGTCACATAATATCAAAAGAGGGGATATCTGTGGATCCAGCAAAAACAGAGGTTATCGAAAGATGGTCGAGACCAACAACAGTAACTGAGATCCGAAGTTTTCTTGGTTTGGCTGGATATTATCAACGTTTTGTGAAATATTTTTCACGATTATCTAATCCACTCACTAAGTTGACTCGGAAAGGAGTTAAGTTTGTTTGGACGGAGGAATGTGAAGAGAATTTCAAGGAGTTGAAAAGAAGGTTATCCAGTGCACCTGTACTCACACTTCCTTGTAGTGGAGAAAGGTTTGTGATCTATAGTGATGCATCCAAGAAGGGGTTGGGGTGTGTTCTTATGCAAAATGATATGGTGATAGCTTATGTCTCACGACAGTTGAAAATCAATGAGTAAAATTACCCAAATCATGATTTGGAGTTAGCTGTGGTAATCTTTGCATTAAAGATTTGGAGGCATTATCTTTATGGAGAAAGGTGCGATATTTATACTGATCATAAAAGTTTAAAATATATTTTCACACCAAAGGAGCTGAATATGATCCAAAGAAGATGGTTGGAGCTGATTAAGGATTACGACTGCTCAATTCATTACCACCCTAGGAAAGCAATCAGGGTGGCGAACGCATTAAGTCGACAAGACCATGATAGCTTATCCATGATGAGGATCACAAAAGATCCAATATTTATGGATTTACAAAGGATGGATCTTGGAATTATAATGGAAGGGGAAAATCATATCTTTCTCAAATGAATGTTCAACCATCTATACATGTGAAGATTAAAGAGGCACAGAAAGAAGATGTAGAGTTACAAAAGAAGGTGAGAAATGTTCCTGAATTCAACCTTGATTGTGATGGGATAATAAAGTTTAGGAATCGGGTTTGTGTTCTTCCCATCCTAGAATTAAATAAGGAGATTCTGGATGAGGCTCATAGTTCTTCATTCTCTATTCATCCTGGAAGCACGAAGATGTATAGGGACCTGAAAGAGTACTTCTGGTGGGATGGCAAGAAAAGAGATGTTGCTGAATATGTCTCTCGATGCTTGGTTTGTCAGCAAGTTAAAGCTGAGAGACAAAATTCTAAGGGGATGTTACAACCATCACCCATACCAGAATGGAAATGGGAAAACATCACTGTGGACTTTGCCACTAGACTTCCTAAAACATCCAAAGGCAATAATTCTATCCGGTTCATAGTTGATCGTCTTACAAAGTCTACACACTTCATTTCTATTAGAGAAGATTTCTCTCTGGATCATCTTGCCAGGAAATATGTGAAGGAAGTGGTAAGATTGCATGGAGTTCCACTTTCCATTATATCTGATCAGGATCCAAGGTTTACCTCAAATTTTTGGCGAATTCTTCAGCATACTCTAGATACAGAGTTGAGTTTATGCACTGCTTATCATCCTCAGATAGATGGTCAGTCTGAGATAACAATTCAAACTCTAGAATATATGTTGAGAGATTTCTCTATGGATTTCAAAGGTGGTTGGGATCAACACCTACCTTTGGTGGAATTTTATTATAATAATAGCTTTCACTCCAGTATTCAGATGGCTCTTTATGAAGATCTCTATGGAAAGAAATGCAGGACTCCAACTTGCTGGGATGAAGTTGGGGAAAGAAAGCAATTAGGACCTGATCTTGTTGAGGAGATGGAAGAAAAGGTCAGATCTATTCAACAACACATAGAGCTACTCAAAGTTGACAAAAAAGTTATGCCGACAACCGAAGAAAAGACCTAGAATTTGAAGTGGGTGATAAAGTTTTCTTACGAATATCTCCTTGGAAGAGAGTAATGAGATTTGGAAAGAAGGTAAAGTTGAGCCCTAGATATATCGGTCCTTTCGAAATACTGGATCGTGTTGGGAAAGTAGCTTACAGATTGGCGCTTCCACCAAATCTCTCTTAAGTTCACGATGTGTTCCATGTATCTCTAATGAGAAAGTACATACCCGATCCTTCACATGTACTCAGCTCAGAAGTTGTACCATTGGAGCAAGATCTTTCTTATGAAGAACAGCCGATAGAGATACTCGATCGTAGCAAAAAATTCCTACGGAACAAGACCACTCACTTGGTGAAAGTTTTATGGAGGAGCCACCAATTTGAAGAAGCTACATGGGAGCTTTAGGATATGATGAGGGAGAGGTATCCTCATCTGTTTGTTACAAAGTGATGAATTTCGAGGGCGAAATTCATTTTAAGGGGGTAGAATGTAACACCCGAGAATTTTATGAGAAATATTTTGTTTTTATATAAATCATCAAAGGAATATTTCACTACACACAACACTAGCTTGGCTTGCTTTACACACAATCGCGACCTTCCTCGATAGCTTGCGTCGTATGCAATACCGAGTTTCACTAAACAACGATATGCTATTAAAATATTATTAAAACTAGCCGTTATGAATATTAATACCCACTTTTTGAAATTTTGTAAATTTTATTTTTCAAAATGGACTTCATTTTTGGATTTGGAATATCAAAATTAGCCTAGGGTGAAATTTTGGTATTTTTCTGAAAACTTTCAATTTTTGATGAATAGTGAAAACACTGAGTTACTATTTAAAAACCGACTTTTTATTTAAATAATTATTTATTTTATTTAAATTTATTTTAGGTCAAAATTGATACATAATACCTATATAAGTTTAATTCAATTCATTGGAGTCATTTTATAATAATTTTAGATATATAAAAATTTTATTGAACTTTTCACCATCTTTTACCCACCTCCTCGGAGAATTTGCAAATTTACATAAAACTTAATTTTACTGCTTCTGTGAGTGGAATTTTGAAAATCCGAGAGACATGGTTAATATCAAAGACTAAAATTTGGTTTAATGAGATGAAAATAATTTTTGGTGAATAGTAACTTTTTACTTTTTTTACCACGGTTAAAAGTAAATAGGGTAATTAAGGGTAAAAATGATATTATAATTACCCTAAAACATGTCCTGATTCTATTGGATAAGTGTAATTCGACCAACAACAACCTTAGGAATAAAATATGACCATTTATGCCCACATGGATTAGATTAGGACATTTAATATTAATTTATTTAAAGAAGGGTTAAAATAGTTAAAATCAAAGTTTAATAAGTAAATCATTTTTAATATAGGGTTATACATAAGATAAATTCTACTATAAATATTCATTATAAAGATAAAAATATTTCCTACATAATGGTATTTTATTTTTAATTTTTATACTTTAAATAATTTAATTTATTTATGACACAATGATGATGCAGTAATTATCTTATTAATGAAATATTGACATAATTGATGTTATAAATACCCAAATAAATGTAATTGGAGATTTTTTATGAATTAAAATAATTTTATAGGTTAATATTACATATTAGTACTGATTTAATTAACTTTTTTCGAACTTATATTTATGTTATGATTTTCACAAAAATCAATTACCAAATAGTGTCAAAATTAACATAAAATAGTTTTTAAAACAAATATTATATTATTAATTGTTATTTTATTCCTAAAAATATAATGTTCGACAAAATTACTTATATAAGGTTATATATATTAATAATAAACAACTTGGTGTTCGTTTGGCTTGTTATAGTAAGTTTATTAACCTTATAGTTTAAGAAAACAAGAAGACACGGTAAAAGTAAAATTATTTAACTTAAAGTTAAATCTAAATGATAAGGTTAAAATAGAAACCTAAACTTGTATAAATTCTATTGGATGAGAGGATTTAGACCCATCCCCACCTTAGCTTCTAAATAAATCAATTTGGATCTATTAAAAACCGAATATGACTTTATAATAAAATAATATTTTTAGTTTTTCCAAAGGTGCTCCTCTCCTCCCTTATAAAAGGGTACCTCCTCCCTCTCTTCCTCACACCACGTTGAGCCTTCAATCTCGACAAAACCCTACCAAATTCTCTTCTCCACTTCCCTAGAAACATCCTAGAGGTCCTGATCTTCTTCAAAGACCAATTTTAGTTCCCTAAGAGGAGGTCTCAAAGAGGTGCTTCAAAGAAGAGGTAATGTTTGTTACTGATTCTTTCAACTTTATTTCTTCTTCCACTTCTTCTTCTTTAGTTGTTTCATTATGAAGTAATAACATCAATATCAATAATATACTTATATGTTATTATAATTATTAAAAAACCCTATTTCACCATCTATCCATCCTACGGAAAACGAAATCACCGCACGTGCGTACGTACGGAATACCGTCTCCACGCCGTGGTGTAATCTATTTTCCACCACCACATTACTTGGATGGGTATAATGGTATAAATAATAACTATATGTTATTATTTTAAATTGATATTGATTCTTAAATAGTATACATACACTCCAATACAATTCCACGATCATGGGAATGATATCATCGCTCGTGCGTATGTACGGAATATCGTCTCCACGATGTGATGCGACTCGTTCTACATGATTTTCATTGAATAATGATTATATAAATGAATTGAATGAATAAATATGATATATATTACACTAATAACATTCTGGAAATGAGGTTTCTATAACCTAAAAAGAGGAATAATAATTTATTCAACAAAACACACATACGAACATAAAGCAATAAACACCCGAATAACAAGTAGCAATGAAATATTACTAATAAGAAGCTAAGAATATGACCATATATGATATCATAAAAATAATTATGATTCTGGAATAAGTCAATGACATTATTTAAATCATTATACAGGAGGTTTGGACACTTACGAAGCAAATCGGACCTAAGGTAAGGGAAAATCTCACAATCTCATTTTTATCCGAGATTGTTTATACTTCATAATTTACTAGGGAATACTTATCATCCACGTCCATGTTTCCTCAATATGTAATATTATTTCCATCCACCTAAAATTTTTTAAATCCAATTTTACCCTTCGGTGAGTTTTTAGTAAAATATATGAAAGGAATCTTTTGTCGTTTTTCGTACGAGGTACTTTTTGACTTTTTCGGCCAAAGTACGAGAAGAATGTATTTGTTTAACTTATAGGAATGAATGGATTTTTAGAAAATTATTTCCATGAATCTTACTTTATAAGTTTTCAATTTTATTTTTAATCAACTTCTTTTATTTTAGAATTATATGAAATTTTAAGAAAGGAAAATGTTTTTGAAGTAGAAAGGATATTTTCCTCAAGAGTGGAGTTCAAGTGTTTTATCAAAATTATTTTCCATCTAAGATAATATAGGGTTCTGTTTCTATCCCTATTATTACATTGATTTGATTATGTTGTGATGGAATTATTTTTATGAATTCCTTTATCTTATTTGAATTGTTTTATGATGTCACGATGTTTAAGAATCCCATTTTTATTACATGGGTTATGCAATGATGTATGATTTTTTTGATTTTGTGGAACACATAAGAATGGTATCATTATGAGACGGGTGGGACCTATATCTCCCTCCAATTCATTGGGTAAATATTTATATCTCATGAGATAGATATGGCTGGAACGGCAGGTTAAACCGGTTCAGTGAAACAGGACTGAAATGAGGAGTGAACTCGGTTCAGAAATGCACTTTGTCCGCTAAGATAGTCTTGGTTATGAGTCTTGACTACTAAGAAATGATTCTCTATGATTATGTGTGTATGCCACAAAGTTTCATGTTTTAAGTTATGATTATTGGGATTACATTCCACTACTATGATTTATCCTATGATTATAAAATTATGATCTCTTTTGCAGGTTAAGATTTCCAAAATGTTATGTTCTTATGAATATGATGTGATTGAAATTTCTTTTTCTTACCCTTACTGAGAATTTGAGCTCACCCTTTTGTATGTTTTCTTTCCCCAGGTCAGGAAGAAGGTTATTAAGTAGGATATGCCAAAAGGGACTCTAGATATGATGAAATAAATGGGAGACAATGTAGATGCTTTATGAACCAGTTGTTTATGTTTCCTAGTTTCTAAAGACACTATACATATACGGTCCTTTCATGGTTTTGTTATATGTTTTAATAAGTGTACTTAAATTTTCAAGTATTAACAATGTATGTAAAGTATGGGGTCGTTATAACCAATGGATCCTCCAGCAAAGCCATATACAGCACCAGCCGTTATACCGGACACAGGCACAGAGGCGAAGTTCCGTGAAGGATTTATGTGGTTCATGCAGACCTTCCAGGGAGCACCACAGGCCGCCACGTCTATGTCAGAGCTGAATCGTATCTTCCAGCAGCAGCATCCGCATACGTTTTCAGGGGATGGAGGACCGTTGGTTGTGAAGTCATGGTGGGATTCGATGCAGATGATATTCGACCATCTTGAGAGTCCTTCAGGGAGGAGGGTCAAGCTCGCTACATACATGCTGTGTGATTCCGCCAAAAGGTTGTGGGATGTTACCACCCAGTCTGAGCATCACCGTGACATGGCACGGGAATATTTTCAGGCATCCTTCTATGAATTCTTCTTCCCGGAGAAGCTGAGGGCAGATCGATCTCGAGAGTTCATGAATCTGCAGCAGGGTGCCATGTCATTGAGGGATTATTCTACTCGCATCACAAATATTTAGCGTTTTGCACCCGTTCTGGTGGGTGATGAGGCATTGAGGGCTAGACGCTTTGAGGATGGTCTTTGATATGGCATTCGAGAACTGGTAAATGTTTTTATGTTGCCTACCATGCATGCTATTGTAAACCAGACATTGATTACTGAGAGGAACCTGCAGGAAGCTAGTGGTGTGGGCCAGGGCAGTTCAACATCAGTTTTTGGTACTATTTCTACTGGTAAGAGGAAGAGACGAATGTATTTCTCTCACAGCGGCAGTATTAGCCAGAATAATTCTACAGGTGGCCCGGTTATTTACAACCAGTGTGGTAGAGAGGGGCACAAGCGACCTCACTGTCCACGTGACTCAGTGGAGTGTCGAGCTTGTAGCAAGACGGGTCATCTGCAGTGCTTTTGTAGGGAATTTCTACCAGTGGCTAGTGAGAGGGGTTCTGTGCAGACTCCACGTGCGGGAGTAGGACTAGCAGCTTCTTACTAGTCAGGGAACTGAAATACGTCAGGGCGTGATGGCAGAGGTGGTGGTCGTGGTCATGGTAGCCAGACACCAGGATCTCAGAGGCAGCAGGGTGGGTCAGCTCAGGGTATCCCTGATGTGTCGTAGGGCCGCAGCACTAGGCAGGCATATGCAGTGCAATAGACCCAACAGGAGCAGGATCCCGGACCTTCTACTGTCAGAGGTATTATTCTAGTAGCTTCTGTTTTATCTTCAGTGCTTTTTGATATGGGTGCTACGCATAGATTTATATATGTGCCCATTTTGGAGATCCTTGGGCTCTGTGTTTCTTCTTCTTCTGATGTTATGGAGCTAGACACTCTATTGGGGACTAGAATAGTAGGTGTGCGTCAGTGTAGGGAGTTCCCCCTAGAGGTTGGTGGGTGTCACTTTCTATGGGACCTCTATGTCTTAGAGATGACGATCTATGATGTCATTCTGAGGATGGACTGTCTTGTACCTTTTTGAGCCTTTGTAGATTGCTACCGTCGCAGGGTGAGTTTCACATCACCAGAGGGTGGAGAGTTTCTATACAAGGGCGAATGGGATGTCCTGGAAAGCCGAGATGGACCCGAGCATTGTGGGAAAGGTGGTGTGACAGGCCAGATTGCGAGCTTATATCTAGATGGTCAGGGGGCTCGTCAGAAGGGTTTCCCTCCGGTAGTTGATCATTTCAAGGATGTCTTCTCGGATGAATTTTCTGGTCTTCCTCCAAAGCAAGAGGTATATTTCTCTATTGAGCTTGTGTCAGGAGCACCACTGGTGTCCATTCCTCCTTATAGGATGGCCACACCTGAGTTGCAGGAGCTCAAGAGGCAGTTATAGGAGTTTCAGAAAAAGGGTTTTATCCGACCCAGTACTTCTCCTTGGGGTTCGCCGGTCCTTTTTGCGAAGAAGGCGGACGGTACCCTTAGAATCTGTGTGGACTATTGGAAACTGAACCAGCTGACGATTAAGAACCAATATCCCTTACTAAGGATTGATGATCATTTTGATCAACTTCGAGGAGTGTGAGTGTTCTCTAAGATTTACTTGAGATCCAAATATCATCAGTTACACGTTAGACCATCGGACATACCACTGACAACTTTTTGGAGCAGATATGGTCGATACGAGTACTTGGTTATGCCGTTCGGACTCACAAACGCGCCAGCAGTTTTCATGGCTCTAATGAATCGTGTGTTCTATCCTTATCTTGATTCTTTTGGGGTAGTCTTCATGGACGATATCTTGGTGTACTCTCACACTTGACATGACCGTGCTACCCATCTTGAGATCGTATTGAGTACACTGAGAGAGCATCATCTATACGCTAAGGTCTCAAAGTTCCACTTCTGGATGGACCAGATTCAATTCTTGGGTCATATCATCTCAGAGGCAGGAGTTTTTGTAGACCCATAGAAGGTGAGAGAAGTAGTTTCCTGGGAGCATCCTAAGAACATGTTTGAGATATGAAGTTTATTGGGGATGGCTGGTTACTACAGGAATTTTATACAGGACATATCTCACTTATCAGCACTGTTGACGGGTTAGAAAAATAAGGGTGTGAAGTTCGTTTGGTCAGAAGCTTGTGAGATAGCCTTTTAGGAGCTGAAGGGTAGGTTGACATCAGCACCAATCTTGATACTTCCAGAGCAAGGGAAGATCCATACAGTTTACTGTGATGCATCGGGTATTGGGTTGGGTGCAGTGTTGATTCAGGGCGATCGATTTGTTGCGTACGAGTCTCTTCAGTTGAGGCCACATGAGAGGAATTACCCAACGCATGACCTCGAGTTGGCTGCAATTTTTAATGTGTTGCACTTTTGGAGACACTATCTCTTGGGAGAGCGTTTTGCAGTTTTCACCGACCACAAAAGTCTCAAATACATCTTTACTCATCATGACTTGAACCTGAGACAGCGAAGGTGGATTGAATACCTTCAGTCCTTCGACTTGGAGCTTTCCTATACACCTGGTAAGGGTAATGCAGTAGTTGGTGTACTGAGTAGAGAGACTCAGACACAGGCAATGCAGGAGGATAGTGGTGAGTGGTAGTTTATGGCTTTGTTCTCTGAGATGCATTTGGATGTGCACGATAGTCAGGGGAAAACCTATCTTTCATCCTTAGCTGTGAATTCTACCCTCCTGGATAGAGTGAGGATGAGACAGTTATCGGATTCAGAAGGCCAAGTTCTACAGGAGTCGGTGGAAAGTGAGGACCCTCCTCCTGGATGGATGATAGGCGAGGATGAGGTACTACGTATCCAGGGACGAGTGTGGGTTCCAGGGGATATACGTGAGGAGATGATGTGGGAGTTTCATTTTTTATCTTGGTTAGTGAATCCCAGAGTTACCAAAATGTAATGTGACTTGAGACGTCAGTATTGGTGGTCGGGTATGAAACGGGAGGTAGCTGGTTTTGTTGCGAGATGTTCCACCTGTTAGTAGGTGAAGGTGGAGTATCAAAGGCCAGTTGGACTATTACAGCAGTTACCCATTTCGGAGTAGAAATGGGATGATGTTGTGATGGACTTCGTGACTGGGTTGTCGAGGTCACCTCGGGGAAATGATGTCTTGTGGGTTGTTGTGGACAAACTCACAAAGGTAGCTCGCTTTTTTCCAATCAAAGAGACCTTCGGTGTTGACGAGCTCAAAAATTTGTACATCCGAGAGGTAGTACACCTTCATGGGGTCCCTCGTTCTATCATTTTAGATAGGGATGCCCACTTTAAGTCTTGTTTCTAGTAGAGTTTTTATAGGGCACTGGGTACATAGGTTCTTCTGAGCACAGCTTACCACCCTCAGACCGATGGCCAGTTAGAGCGTATGATATAGGTGCTTGAGAACATGCTACGTTCAAGCTTCCTAGACTTTGAGGGTGCTTGGGAGAAGCACATACCCATAGTTGAGTTTGCCTGTAATAATAGTTTTTTTGGCAACTATTAAGATGGCACCATACGAGGCTATATATGGTATGTCATGTCGATCACCTTTGTGCTGGTTAGAGGTAGGTGAGGTAGCTTCACTGGGACCATGTCTCGTGTAGGAGACTTCTGAGCAGGTCTAGTTGATTCAAAAGCAGATGGCTACTATACAGTCTCATCATAAATCTTATGTTGATCACTGCAGATGACACTTGGAGTTCGTGGTCGGGGATCTATTTTTCTTACATGTTTCACCAAGGTTGGGACATAGGCGGATCAGAAGACAGGGTAAACATTCACCGAGGTATGTGAGGCCATTTGAGATTCTGGAGAGAGTCGGGCCGGTTTCCTATCGGTTGTAATTACCACAGAGGTATCGGGACATGCACGATGTATTCCATGTATCTCAGCTATGCCGTTATCACTCAGACTCATCTCACATCTTTCAGCCCGAGGAGGTTGAGCTTCAGGTCTATGCATCATTTAAGGAGCATCTGATTCGTATTGTTGATAGGAGCAAGAAGGTTATTCGAGTCCAGTCAGTTCCTCTCGTATGGGTGCTATGGTAGCATGGTCAAGTGTAGGACGAAACCTGGGAGCGGGAGACCGATGTACGTGCTCAGTGGCCTGAGTTGTTCAAAGTTGTATCTTCACCACCCTTGGAAGGGAAATTCGGGGACGAATTGTTTTAAGGGGGGAAGTTTGTAAGAACCTGGTTCTTATTTTTGAGGTACGGGTTTCTTCTTTTCCCTTTTCCTTAAGTGTTTTTGAGAAAATAAGGAAAATGGGGGAAATCCCAAATTTTATGGGTACATGTCGTGTAATTTTCCACACGTCGTGTACTTTGGGCCGTATAGGATGGGTACACAGGGCGTGTAGGCCTGTCGGCGATAAAGGGTGTAAAAACTGACTACACGCCGTGTACTGGGTACTTACATGCCATGTAATTAGTCAGTAGGTGAACAGTAAGGCAGCGAAGGTGGCTGCCAACTGAGTGACGGTACACACCATGTATTCAGAAATACACGCCCTGTACTCATGTCAATGGATGAATAGTTTTGTGGTGGAAAGAACCCACCAGAGGAACAGTTTAAGAAAATGGAAAGTACATGCCGTGTACTTGAGAGTACACGCCGTATAGTTTGTTTTTTCGCTTAAAACATGCATTATCCTTCTCTTTGAACATAGGAATCTTAGAACACTGGACGATCTCGGGAGAGGTGGACGGATCTTGGGAGAGCCTCCAACCACACACCAGGAATCGGATTCTTCCACCGTTGATCTTGTTGGAACCATGCGGGTAAGAGATTCTTTCTGCTTGAGTCGTTCTTAAAAATTATTTCCCGAGGGGAGGTTATTTGAGGTTCAGTGTGTAGTTGTTTATCTCAGATCTACACCCTTCTCGTGCGTTTCGGGAGGCGTCATTCATGTATATCGATCAGTGGAGATCGAGGTAGGTGTTGATTAGCCACTAAATGAGGCTAATATTCATTGTTAATATACATAATTTTCATGTTCTTTGTTATTCATAAACACCATTTTAGTGCATTTTTCACTTTGAACATCATTTCACATTATGTTTGTAATACCTTCTTAAAATGCACTATTATGTGGTACATTTTTTAACATCATTTAAAGTACCCAATGATTCATCTGATTGTAAGGAATTTAATTTTACATATTTTAATTTGATATTTTTGGAAATTTATCTACACTTAAATATGAACATGTTTGATTCAGGGATCAGTGGAGAATTCATGGAGGATGATGGAGATATTTGGCAATGAAAGGAAGCAATTCTGGAGAAGGCAGATTGGACACCTGCCCACTGATGAGACTGTGGGTCCCAACATACAGGCCCAATTAATCCCAACTTTCATTGGATTCTATAAGACATGTATAGGAACAAATCACTCTTCAGGAGTTAATGCTAATTCGGCCTCCATGTTGGTCATTTAGTCGGCCCAAGTTAGAGATAAAATTCTGGGCCAGATTCTGCGGCCCAGAAAAACAGTCCACTACTTTGATCATATCTCCGAATCCACAACTCCAAATGGGCCAAAACTTTACAGGCGGTTGGAAGACATCCGGGGCTCCATTTTCTTCTTCTATGGCCCACCCTGATTCGGCCGTCTAGAAGGTCTTCCAGACGCATCTGTTCGGTGAAGTAAAGCTGGCTGCCACCTCGGGTCAAACGTGGAAAAGTCCAAATTCCACAAGCTTTCCACCACCTATAGCCTAGAAAAATTAATTAAGATGCTTTGTACTGTTGTTGGTTCGACCCAAGGCTCCCAAAATGCCTATTTAAGGCAGTGGTGGTGAAGGAGTTGAGGATCTTGGATGCTTTGTTTAATTGTAATGTTATGCTGCATTTTTGTTGCCTCAATTTTGTCTTTCACATGTAAGTTGTTCAATTCACTTTAGTTTCTTAATAAAAGTTCTTCTTCTACTCTTATTTTGTTGTTCTTAATATCACTTTGATACCTTTGGATCAAGGTGTGAATTTATTCACACCAACCCTTGTGAAATTATTCACACAACGGTGGAGTGATCATTTTATTTTTGTTGTTTTCTTTACTTCTTCATTCCTCCCTTAAGAGTCTACTTTCTGCTTCCATTGAAACCATGGGATCAATGGAGGGCTAACCCACTTATGGGTTGATCCAAGGGAGTAGCAAGGGGCTGGATTGGATGTTATTTATCACCTAATTAATGTATAATCACTTCTTTAATTGGGATTTTCATTTGATGATTTTTAAACTCCATCGTCCTTGTTGAATTTAAGGCCACACACTTCAAGTACTAATACGATCCTTTACCTTGAAGTGCTCAAAACTTTGATCCTTCAAGTGTATAGGTGATTAGTATTAGAGGGTGTAGGAATTAAACCAGTAAGTGATGATGTTGTTTTATCTCCTTAAATGAACCCATCTCAAATTTAAGAAATTGAAATCATTAAAAAGAAAATACATCCAATCCACCCCGAGTGATAACCTAGGATCAACTCATTCTTTTAAATTGAATCCACTTAAATCTTTTAGATATCTTTAAAACCCATCCAAAATCAATCCAAGTTGGCCACTTCATAGCCAAAAATCCATCCCTTAGGTTGTGTATCTTAGGTATCTTCTTAGGTCTCTGTGGAATCGACAACCCAAGCTACACTACAAGGACCGTTCTACCCTTCTTCTCTTGGGTAAATTTGGGCGTGAACCAAATTTTGGCACCGTTTCCGGGGACCAAGTAAGTACCTTAGATCCAAAAAAAACCTTCTTTCCTCACCTCCATTCTTCTACTCTCACCCAAGATCTCTTATCTTGTCCCTTTCTCGCTTTTTTTTTGGCGCATGTCCGCCTACACCCGCGATTTCTCAAACAGACTAGTTAGGGTGGAAAGTCCTAGGATAGGGGAGTCAAGTGCACCTAAGGGATTGTTTAAATCAGATTCAAATATTCTTGAAACCCCAAAGTCAGAACTTGAAACAAGTCCAATGGAGGGTCATCCACAAAATCAAATTGTAAACCCTGGGGGGAATCAAATGGGAATCCAAAACCAAGAAGCTCCAAACTTAGGGAATGTAGTTGATCAAACCATGAACGACTACCTCACTCCAGCTTGGAACAATGCCCCCTCATGCATTAGACACAATTCCATAGGAGACACCAACTACATATTCAAACCCCATGTCCTAAACCACCTTCCAACCTTTCATGGGATGGAGTCATAAATGCCATACCTTCATGTCAAAGAGTTCAACGACATTGTTGAAACCATGTGTCCCCCACATCAACTAGAATCCGATAAGATGAGGCTATTTCCTTTTTCATTAAAGGATCGAGCTAAAAATTGGCTAAACAACTTGAGACCTGCATCAATCCACTCTTGGGACCAACTGCAAAGAGAATTCTACAAAAAATACTTCTCTCATCACAAAACAATTGCACTTAAAAAGAGCATCCAAAACTTTTTTGAAAAAGAGGGAGAGTCATTCTATGAAACATGGGAGAGGTTCAAAGACACCCTAAACATGGTTCCACACCATGGGTTTTCCATACCTGAACAAGTGAGAATTTTATATGAAGGGTTGGGTCCGGGTAATAAACAATTCATTGACATGATGTGTAATGGAACCTTTAAAAACAAGGCCCCAAATGATGCTTATGAGTATCTCGAAAGTCTGGCTGAACAAAACCAAACTTGGGGAACTTCACCTTATTCTGAAAAGCCACAAAGAACCACTGGAATTCATACACTTAGAGAAGAGGAAAGCCTTAGGGCTAAACTCGCAGCACTCTCTAGGAAGGTTGAAGAGATAGACCTTAGGAAAGTCCATGAAATCCAAAATGTAGACCTTGTTTGCACAATTTGTGACAAACATGACCATAAAACAGACAACTGCCCAACCATTCCATCCATAAAGGATGTTCTTCTAGGAGGACCCCCAGCGGAAGTCAATTCCCTAAACTTTCAAAAGCCCCAATACCAAAACACCTTCAATCCAAGGTATAATGACCACCCAGGCTTCCGCTGGAAAGATAACCAACAACCTAGCCAACCACAGGGACAAAATCCTTACCCCCATCAGAACTACCAAAACCATAACCAGTTCCAAACCCAACCTATCCAATACCAACAACCACCGGTCCATTTTCAACAAACCATCCCACCTCCAAAATATCCCCCTGGGATAAACCAACCTACTCAAGCACCAACCCAAACTGTTCCACAAAGCCTACTAGAAAAACTGTGCAAACAAATGGAGAGGATGAACTCGGAGGTATCTTCCCTAAAACAAGAACTTCAAACCATCAAAACAGGAAAGGCACCCATGCCTACTCAGGCGGTGTCGTCCTCAACTTCAAGGGGAGAGTCAAGTTGTGCTCAAACAACTCATGAACAACTAAAGGTTGTGACTGTTTTAAGAAGTGGGAAATCAATTGAGAAACCTGAACAACTAATTCAGAACCCACCTGAAGATTCAAACTTGGATGAAAATTTAAATGAACCACAAGATCAAACTGAAGAAACTGATAACAATGTGAAAGAAACAACTCTTCAACAAACAACCCCACAACCTGCACCATTTCCTCAATGCATGAGGGGGAAAACCAAACCTGAATTGAGTGAAACGTTGAGGGAAATATTTTCACAAGTCAAGTTGAACATACCCCTTCTCGATGCAATCCAAACCATACCTTCCTACTCAAAGTACCTTAAGGACTTGTGCACTTTTAAAAGAAAATTTTCACATAAAAACCAAGTTCTTTTGGCTGCTAATGTGAGTACCACCATTCAAGGTACAATTCCTCCTAAGTTGAAAGACCCAAGTTGCCCTTACATCAATGTTGAACTAGGAGAAAGCAAAGTTGTCAAAACCTTGTGTGACCTAGGTGCTAGTGTCAATCTCATCCCATATGTTGTGTACTGCCAGTTAGGCCTAGAAGAACTCCAACCCACATCTGTCACACTTCAACTTGCTGATCGTAGCATTAGGGTTCCAAAGGGGATTTTAAAGGATGTTCTGGTAAAGGTTGAAAACTTCATCTACCCTGCTGATTTCATTGTCCTTGACAACCATCCAAACTTAGGAAATAAGGAACAAACCCCAATCATCCTTGGTCGTCCTTTCCTTGCAACAATCAACTCTGTTATTCGAGTCCGAAATGGGAACATGACCATCACCTTTGGGAACATGAGTCTAGACCTGAACATCTATAATGCAAGCTCACAAATAGGGGATGATGAGGATATTCATGAAGTAAACATGATAGGAAGCATTGATAATGAATCCATGGAACATCAAGGAATATTTGATGAATGTTTAAGTCAGAATGAGATTGATTTCCTTTGTTCATATGAAGGAAGTTTATCTCCTTGGCTTGAATCATTTTCAAATTGCTCTTATGATGAAGTATTAGGTCCAACAATCAGTGAAACCTTTCAAGAAACCAATTTCATAGAGACCCCTCTAAATTCCTTCCCTAAATCTGATCAAACCAATCTAGTAGCTGAAACCTCTACATGTGAGGAATCAATCCTATCTGAACCTCTAAAAAAAGAAATTGATCTTTATCCAATGTCCCAATCTTCTGCTGAAATTGTGAACCAACCTGATCTTGAATTGAAGGAACTTCCTGTTGCACTAAAGTATGCCTTCCTAGGGGAAAATCAAACAAATCCTATTGTCATTTCTTCTTCTCTTGAATCCAATCATGAGAGGATGCTTCTAGATGTCCTTAGGAAGCATAAGAAAGCCATTGGTTGGACCCTTTCTGATATTCCTGGGATTAGCCCACTTATCGGGACTCATAGGATTGTTCTGGAATCTGATTCAAAGCCATGTCGTCAACCTCAACGGCGACTCAATCCTAATCTCATAGAGGTAGTAAGGAAGGAACTTCTGAAATTGTTGAAAGCTGGCATCATATATCCCATAGCTGAGAGTGAATGGGTGAGCCCAATCCAAGTGGTTCCAAAAAAGGCTGGAATCACAGTGATAACCAATGAGGATGGAGAGATTTTTCCAACAAGGGTGAGTAGTGGATGGAGGGTCTGCATTGACTATAGGAAACTAAACTCATTCACCAAGAAGGACCATTTCCCCTTACCATTCATTGACCAAGTCCTTGAGAGAGTGGCAGGTCATGCCTTCTACTGTTTCTTAGATGGGTACTCGGGGTACAATCAAATTGAGGTCTCCCTAGAGGATCAAGGGAAGACTACATTCACATGTCCTTTTGGTACCTTTGCCTTCAAACTCATGCCCTTCGGGTTATGCAATGCCCCTGGAACCTTCCAGCGCTGCATGATGGGAATCTTCTCAGACATGGTAGGGGATTTTCTTGAGGTCTTCATGGATGACTTCTCTGTGTTTGGGGATACTTTTGAGGGATGTCTGCAGAATGTGGAGAGAGTATTGTCAAGATGTGAAGAAAAAAATCTGGTCCTAAACTGGGAAAAATGCCATTTCATGGTTAAAGAGGGACTTGTTCTAGGCCATCTGGTCTCGAGTAGGGGGATTGATGTTGATAAATCAAAGGTTGACATCATTCGTCACCTTCCATCACCCAAAACTGTCAAGGAAGTGAGGTCTTTCTTAGGACATGCTGGTTTCTATAGAAGATTTATCAAGGACTTTAGTTCAATATCCCGTCCCCTTTGTGCTCTCTTAGTAAAGGATGCTCCATTTGTTTGGACAGAAAGCTGTGAGGGTTCATTCTCAACCCTCAAATCCTCTCTCACCTCTCCTCCCATTATGAAATCTCCAAATTGGAACCTTCCTTTTGAACTTATGTGTGATGCTAGTGACTTTGCTGTTGGAGCTGTGTTAGGACAACGTTGTGATAAAACTCCTTATGTCATTGCTTATGCAAGAAAATCCTTAAATGATGCCCAAATCAACTACACCACCACTGAAAAGGAGTTACTTGCTATTGTGTTTGCCTTAGAGAAGTTTAGGTCCTACCTCTTAGGATCACCCATCACTGTGTTCACTGACCATTCTGCACTAAAATACTTATTCCAAAAACAAGATGCTAAGGCTAGACTGATTAGGTGGGTCCTTCTCTTACAAGAATTTGACCTCACAATCAAGGATAAAAAGGGAGTTGAAAATGTTGTAGCTGATCACCTCTCTAGGATGGAATTCAAAGACAACTCAAATCACCTCTTTGTGTCTGATTCGTTTCCTGATGAACACCTATACTCTGTGAGTGACTGCCCTTGGTATGCTGACATAGCAAATTTCTTAGTGACGGGAGTCATTCCAAAATTCTTAGGGACTCAAGCTCGAAGGAAATTTCTTTCTGATGTTAGACACTATGTGTTTGATGATCCTTACCTCTATAAGTTCTGCCCTGACCAAGTCATTAGGAGGTGTGTTCCAGAATCTGAACAAGAGTCCATCCTTAAATTCTGTCACAGTGAGGCATGTGGAGGTCACTTTTCCTCTAAGAAAACATCTGCTAAGATTCTTCAATGTGGTCTTTTCTGGCCCACCCTTTCAAGGGACTCCTACACATATTGTCAAAGCTGTCCTAGGTGTCAACAAGTAGGGTCCATCACAAAAAGGAATCAAATGCCACTCACTCCCATCTTAGTGGTTGAAATCTTTGACTGTTGGGGAATTGATTTCATGGGTCCCTTCCCAAACTCTCGGGGATACCTCTACATACTCTTAGCTATTGATTATGTCTCAAAATGGGTTGAGGCCATTCCCACAAAATCCAATGATCATCAAACTGTGATTAGATTCCTAAAAGAAAACATATTCTCTAGATTTGGAATTCCTAGGGCTATCATAAGTGATCGTGGAACTCATTTTTGCAATCGTCCATTCTCATCACTCATGGAAAAATATGGAATTTCTCACAAAGTGTCCACTACTTACCACCCATAGACCAATGGTCAAGCTGAGTTAGCCAATCATGAAATTAAGAAAATTCTTGAAAAAACTGTCAACCCCTCTAGGAAAGATTGGTCTGAGAAACTCTTAGATGCTCTTTGGGCCTATAGAACTGCATATAAAACCATTTTAGGAATGTCCCCATATAGGTTGGTTTATGGAAAAGCATGCCATTTGCCAGTGGAGATTGAACATAAGGCCTTTTGGGCAATTAAGAAAATGGATTATGACCTCTCATTGGCCGGAACAAAAAGGAAATTAGATCTCAATGAACTGGAGGAACTAAGGATGGAGGCTTATGAAAATTCAAGGATCAATAAAGCTAGAGTTTAAGCCTACCAATCTAGGAATATCAAGGTCAAACATTTTGAACCGGGAAAACTTGTGCTCTTGTATAGTTCAAAACTTCATTTACATCCGGGAAAGTTAAGGTCTAGATGGTCAGGACCTTTCATAGTGCATCATGTATTCCCCCATGGGGCAGTAGAGATTCAAGATCCCACAAGTGGTCACATTTTCAAGGTCAATGGTCAAAGGTTAAAAACATTCGTTGAATCATTCAATAAACAGGAAATAGATGTTGAGTTAATTGATCCAATCTATGAACCAGGAAAAAAATTGATAAATTTGGGATCTATGTCGGGCTAACGGCGTTAAACAAAGCACTGCACGGGAGGCAACCCGTGGTTTTTATGTTTCTAATCTTTCTGAATCATCTTTATTTTTCAAATAAGATTACTTAATCATTTTTATATTTAAAAATAACAAAATAGACTTTTGACCTGTTCTTCTATTATGAGTATGGATGGGTAAGAAAGAGGAGCACCATATTCATCCGTGTCACGTGGTGTGATCCTTGAGTAATACCTTACCCAGAAATTTGAAAAGAAGACAATGTATCATCAGTTTATTTTGTTTTTATTATTCAATAGGTTAAGAAAAAAAAATATAATAATACAAAAAAAAAGTCCACGCCATAGGCCGTGGGGCAAACCCCGTCACAACCGGCGAAGCCGCGGGGACTCGAACCCGGGACCGAAGGGAGACAGGGGCGCGCGCTTACCACTGACCTGCGGCTTCTTGTGCTACCTTATTCTATAATTTTTATATATATTATTATATTTTACTTCCTTTATTATATAAATATATATATATATTGTTTGTTTTGTTTTGTTTTTTCCTTTTTCCACTAGGGAACTTTGCAAGCGACATGGATATCAAAGGAATAAATTCGAGCGGCAAGAACTTCAAACTTCAACCACCAGGTGACTTCATTCCATAATCCTCATTTTCAATTTCCTTTTTAAATTTTTATTCCCTGCCTCTACTCCTTCTAATTTTTCATTTATTCAAACACTGGGGACAGTGTTGTTTTAAGTTGGGGGGGAGATAAAATAAAAAAAATGCTTTTGTGTCAAAAACAAAAATTGAATGATTTGAAAAAAAAAAGTAAATGGAAGGAAAAATTCCTTTAACTTTGAACATGGTAATACACATTGCACACTTTGAAACTGAATATCAAATAATTTAGCATGCCCTGATTCTGATTTTAATCCTTGTATAATTTCATGAGCATAGATTTTGGAAAGTGTGGATGTCCAATGTGATATTTCATCGTTTATATTTTCATCCAAATAAAAAAAATGCCACAATGCACGTCCTCTAGACTGTGGGGTACTAATTTGAATTTTTGGGGTCCCATAATAAATAGCATAGGATGGTTTTATTTTTATGAATAATATGAGTATTCCAAAAATTAAAAATTAAAAAAAAAATATTAAAAAATAAAAAATAAAAAATAAAAATAAAAATTTGCGTGTAGAGCAATGGATTGATAAAATGTGAGGCTTTCGGCACTAGGGGATCGTGACTCCAGAGTTGTCTAGCCCTGAGTTTTTCAATCTATCTCTATTTATGGTAATATGACTTTGTTTTTGATTAAGTTAACTCGAGACGATGCCCGAGTATGTGGGTTTCACTTGGTGCCCTAAGGCCTTTGAGTCTGGGAGTCATCGGCAAAGTCTTGCTACATGGGTTAATTTGATTAATTGCAATCTCAATTACTATAGCAATATTGCAAAAAAAATCAAAAAAAAAGAGGGATGAATAATACTCATATTAGGATTAAATGTTATTCCACCTAGCGCTTCCATGATTTTCCCCTTGAATGAAAATGAACCCCCATATCTATTGTGATTCACAACACATCATTACACCTAATTGAGTTGGATGAAGAATGATGATGGATTTGATCAAAGGAATGGGCTTGGGATTGGGATCTGCTTATGAAACTATCTCGTATTAAAATATTTTGATGGGTTTCATGATTGTTTGGTATAAGGTTTTTTGGTGATCATTGTGTATTAAAATGTTTTTGGAAAAGGGAATTCGAATTTCATTTTTGATGAGATATATTTTGCTCGGGACTAGAAAAACTCAAGTTGGGGGGTGTGATTAGCCACTAAATGAGGCTAATATTCATTGTTAATATACATAATTTTCATGTTATTTGTTATTCATAAACACCATTTTAGTGCATTTTTCACTTTGAACATCATTTCACATTATGTTTGTAATACCTTCTTAAAATGCACTATTATGTGGTACATTTTTTAACATCATTTAAAGTACCCAATGATTCATCTGATTGTAAGGAATTGAATTTTACATATTTTAATTTGATATTTTTGGAAATTGATCTACACTTAAATATGAACATGTTTGATTCAGGGATCAGTGGAGAATTCATGGAGGATGATGGAGATATTTGGCAATGAAAGGAAGCAATTCTGGAGAAGGCAGATTGGACACCTGCCCACTGATGAGACTGTGGGTCCCAACATACAGGCCCAATTAATCCCAACTTTCATGGGATGCTATAAGACATGTATAGGAACAAATCACTCTTCAGGAGTTAATGCTAATTCGGCCTCCATGTTGGTCATTTAGTCGGCCCAAGTTAGAGACAAAATTCTGGGCCAGATTCTGCGGCCCAGAAAAACTGTCCACTACTTTGATCATATCTCGGAATCCACAACTCCAAATGGGCCCAAATTTTACAGGCGGTTATAAGACATCTGGGGGCTCCATTTTCTTCTTCTATGGACCACCCTGATTCGGCCGTCTAGAAGGTCTTCCAGACGCGTCTGTTCGGTGAAGTAAAGTTGGCTGCCACCTCGGGTCAAACGTGGAAAAGTCCAAATTCCACAAGCTTTTCACCACCTATAGCCTAGAAAAATTAATTAAGATGATTTGTACTGTTGTTGGTTCGACCCAAGGCTCCCAAAATGACTATTTAAGGTAGTGGTGGTGAAGGAGTTGAGGATCTTGGATGCTTTGTTTAATTGTAATGTTATGCTGCATTTTTGTTGCCTCAATTTTGTCTTTCACATGTAAGTTGTTCAATTCACTTTAGTTTCTTAATAAAAGTTCTTCTTCTACTCTTATTCTGTTGTTCTTAATATCACTTTGATACCGTTGGATCAAGGTGTGAATTTATTCACACCAACCCTTGTGAAATTATTCACACAACGGTGGAGTGATCATTTTATTTTTGTTGTTTTCTTTACTTCTCCATTCCTCCCTTATGAGTCTACTTTCCGCTTCCATTGAAACCATGGGATCAATGGAGGGATAACCCACTTATGGGTTGATCCAAGGGAGTAGCAAGGGGCTGGATTGGATGTTATTTATCACCTAATTAATGTATAATCACTTCTTTAATTGGGATTTTCATTTGATGATTTTTAAACTCCATCGTCCTTGTTGAATTTAAGGCCACACACTTCAAGTACTAATACGATTCTTTACCTTGAAGTGCTCAAAACTTTGATCCTTCAAGTGTATAGGTGATTAGTATTAGAGGGTGTAGGCATTAAACCAGTAAGTGATGATGTTTTTTTATCTCCTTAAATGAACCCATCTCAAATTTAAGAAATTGAAATCATTAAAAAGAAAATACATCCAATCCACCCCGAGTGATAACCTAGGATCAACTCATTATTTTAAATTGAATCCACTTAAATCTTTTAGATATCTTTAAAACCCATCCAAAATCAATCCAAGTTGGCCACTTCATAGCCAAAAATCCATCCCTTAGGTTGTGTATCTTAGGTATCTTCTTAGGTCTCTGTGGAATCGACAACCCAAGCTACACTACAAGGACCGTTCTACCCTTCTTCTCTTGGGTAAATTTGGGCGTGAACCAGGTGTTCTGGTGTTCATTCCAACTGTTGAGTTGAATTTTGTGTACCATTGTGCTACGAACCCATGTTTGGGGTGTCATGTGGCTGAGGCCTTCTCTAAAATATATCTAGAATTGTATAGATAATCTAATGATAAATTAAAACTTCTATTTGGGATCACTTCTTGGATCTAGGTCCACCCTGGGGGTGTGTTCCTTTGTTTATCCGTTTGTCCAGGATACCCGAGGGTATGCTGTGATTTAGCATGCTTGAGTTTTCTTGAGAGAAAATGTATATAATTTCTTACTTATGTGTTGGGCTCAGCCCGGTTGTTCGTTTAGCCCAAGGGAAAGTGTTTTATTTAGCCTGAGGTAATTATATCATAAGCCTGAGGGAAATATTTGTTATTCCTGAGGGCAATCGCCTGAGTTCATGATTCTAGTTAGCCTAAGGGTGTGGTTCTGTTAGCCTGAGGGAAATATTCTGATTACCTGAGGGTAAGGTTTGGTATGTCTGAGGACACTGTTTATTTCATATGTTCTCTGAGGTGATTTTCATTGTTGTACCTACCAAGACGAAGCACAATCTAGGAGGTGATAAGTAATAATTAAAATGGCAATGAAACTGGTAATGATAGTTACTTTTGAGTACTTACTAGTTTACTGCATTTACTTTAGTACACTGCTGTTGCATAATTTCACTGACAGCTGGCCACGGGCCTTTGGTGGGTGCCTACTGGGATTTATTTCTCACACCCTGTTTGGGTCATGTCTTTGGCTCAAACAGAATATATTTCTGTAGGTGTCAATAGGGTCAAGGTTCCCTATACAGGTACATGATTTTAGTAGAGGATTAGGAGAGAATATGACCAAGCTTAGGCTTGTGATGTTGTTGTGTTATGTTTACTCTGCTTTGTTTGTTTGGTTGTACCTTTTACATTGAGTTGTATTGTATTGTATTTCAGTGTATATTGTTATGGATTCTTTCATAGAATAGTGACATGCTGCATCTTTATATATATGATTGTTGGTTCTCTTTTACTACTGTTGTCCATTTCAGTTGTATATTGTTCACTGCTTCCGCTGTTGTATGTAATATTTCTTTCCTGCTGCGCTACACTTTGAAAAATAAGGGCATAGTTTCCCCACTATCAGACCTGGGCCCTCACTGCTAGTCGGCAGCCTCTGGCATTTGGGGAAATGCGCTTGAGGTCATGTGACCAACCGGGTCCGGGGCACCCGTGGGGTGGCTTCCGGATCCGGGACGTTACAAAGTGGTATCAGATGAATTCTTTTCTTTGACTTACTATTTGGAGCCTTAGTTAGGGATTGGATGGACATGGTAGTTGGTAATAATTTGTGCTCGGGATTAGCTAACCTGTGTATAGGGAAAAGCCAGTCTACCTCATTTATTGCAATTTTTTTATTATGCAATTTTACAGTTAACTTGATTTTCACCGTTGGGTGACACACTTGTGATTGTGGTGTTTATATGTTATACATGGGTTATATTTAGTTGCAACCCAATGAGATGAGGTTATTCTATCTCATGCATCTTTTAGGCACATGCTAGAAATCACATTTCATGCATTCCTTCCATGCCATGTAGGTGCATTAGAAATTGCATGTTGTTGTGATAGTTGTTGTGCTAGAAAATCAAGCTGTTGTGATAGCTGCTTTGATAAATACCTTCTATTTGATAGGGTATTGTTGTAAGAGGTTGTTGATAGAATGAACTCCAAACTTTGGTTTTTGGGGAGTATGGGCCCTCAATAACCAGAATTTGGTGGATCATTGGCGATTTTACTTTGTTATAACATGTATAAGATGCCAAGATTTGATTCACGAGAAGTATGGGCCCTCACTGATTGTAATTTGGAACTTAGGTGATTGATTCAATGTTTCCGGGGTTCCAGAGTAATTTCTGAGGCATAATGTCTGGAAAACCTAGTATACATGTGGTGTACTTCTATGGACACACACCATGTGTTCTTCTATTCGGGAAGAAATGAAAACTTTTTAAGTACACGCCGTGTGCCCTCATTACATGTCGTGTAGTCTCATCCCATGTCATAGGTCGTGTGGGCGGGGACACGGGGAAGGGAATGGCTTGGGGGAACACAACGTGTACTGATCGTACACGCCGTGTAGTGTAGACCTGGTGTTCGCCCGTGTAACTAACAACATGGACGGAGCAAACCTTAAGACATACATGTCGTGTCTACCTTGAACACGTCGTGTAGTCTGACCCAGGTACCCAGCCGTGTCACGAACAACATGGGTCGGTGTTATATTTCCTAGAACACGTCGTGTCTTCCTGGAACATGTCGTGTAGTGTCAACCGTGAAGCCGGACGTGTAGCGAGCAACACGGGTCGGTCTGGGGATTCTTTGAACATTCCATGACTTTTTGAAACACGTCGTGTAGTGTGACTTGGGTAGATAGGTCGTGTCATGAACAACACGGGCCGGTGAAAACTTTTTGAGTACACACCATGTACCTATGGTACACGCCGTGTAGTCTTGTTTTAGGAGAGTAGTGTGGCTTAGCCATGTAGAAGGACTCGGGCAGGGAAGAAATATTCACGTACACACCGTGTAGTTAAGATACACGCTGTGTGTTTGGGGTGTTACACGTCCAGTTTAAGCTGGAGTACACGCCCATGGGGATGGGTTGAGAGAACACGTCGTGTATTATTTATACACGGCATGTAGTCAAGTCTTGTAAATCTTGAATGCTTTCTTTCTCATGTTCCCTTCTTGGTCTCCTAGTTTTTGGTCTTGGATAATCTTGATGTATGGTGTGCATTTGAACTTGTAGAGTCTGTTAGGTCCACAAGGCTGAATACCCTAAGAGGGGGGTGAATCTGGGTATGACTAATTTAAAATTAAATTCCGTTCTGATCTTGTTTCTCTGTTAAGAAAAACACTCTTCTCTCTCTTTCCTGTTGCACAATATAAACAGAAAGTAAAGCAAGCACATGAAACAACAATTTTTACTTGGTTCACCGCTAAGGGATACGTCCAAGGAGCATACGCCAACAGGGTGTCAGTCGTACCAAATTCCACTAAACTTCACTAGCTGTGGATTACAAGGTTCGGGCACAGTCACTCTGTCCCAGGCTCACTGTCTTTACAAGGTTTAGGGTCTGCTCACTACTTTACCAAGTGTCACTCCCTATTTCTCAATCTCTGGCTCACTACCGGTGTAGAGGATCACCTTTTTCCTCTTCCTTTGCTCACTACACTGGAAAGAATCCACTCACAGTTTATAGACCTATACGTCTCTTCATTGTCTCTAATGAATGCATCCTCTGTTGTATGTAGATGCTCTGTTGAAGTCCAACTTTCACCTGTAGATGAATTTCTCTTTGCACTGAAGGTATCGGGAAATCTTCCAGCCTTCACGTAGCCCTAAATAACCGTCGTGAATCAACCTTACTTAGCGCGCAGGTCTAACCCAGCGCACAAGTATAAGCGCGCAGGTCACAAATAGCATACAAGCCACTTCAAACACTTGCGCAGCACAATCTTCTGCAACTCCAAACCTGTGTGACTCAACCCCTTTTACGCCCAAACCAATATTGGCACGCAACAACCAACCGGCACGCAACTTCAAACACCGGCACGCAGGTCCACCTGCGCGACCACACACCACTTGCGCGACCACCACACTAGCACGATGGGAGCTCTGATTTTTCAAAGTGTTGAACTCCGTTAGAAATGAGTAGGAGTGGTCCTGTATTTATAGGCATTTGGTCAACCTACGCGGCGGCGTGTAAGTCTCCCCTCAGTGCACAAGTCCCGGTGCGCAGGTTTCTTCCCCTGTAAGACACCTACGCGACCCTATTTCCTTTTCCATATTTTGAAGATCTGATCTTGAAAAACATATGGTGCGCAACTTTCCAACCCTCCTAGGCACCGGCGCACAGGTCTTTTCACGGCGTGCAAGTCACCTTCGCGACCACACCAATACTTGCGCGACCCTCTTTCCTTTGCCATATTTTGACCTTCTGATCTTGAAAAACATTAGGCATGCAAGTTTCCTCTCCTTAAAGTACATGGCGCGCAATTCCCTTTTCCAAAAACCACTTTTCTTCATTTGTCGATTTTCAGGCCCAAAAATTTGGAAAACACTGAAAAACAGTGCCATCTTGTATCTATTTTTTTGTACCACCTCCAGATCATCCATTCCTTTGTCGACATTCTTGAATAAAACATGAATCGTTGATCACAGCTCTTGAACTCGACATTCCACCATGAAATTCCCTTTTTCAACAAATTTGTATGTCATTTTTTTTCTTTGTCAACAATCACCACACAGATGTCCACTTTTTCAACTAACACAATCACCTCAAAAATTCTTCAATGATACCTTGAGGGATTTTTGTCCAACAATCTCCCCCTTTGGGTTTGTTGACAACTCTTCCATAAAAAGATACATCGTTAATTCTTCAGCCACTATTCGCCTTTTGCGATTCTGATAGCAATCAAGGATTTACTCAACACATACTCTAAGCCCACATGAGCAATGTTCGGTGTGAGAAACAAGAGTAAATGAAAAGTTCATCAATGAATCACTTCAACTCGGACACCCACTGTTGACACTAAACTGATACCAATTTGTTGTAAATATTCTTACCACATTCCAACACCACTCTTCTTCTTTTATCATGATCCTCATCTGTCGTGATATATATTTTTTGATCGATCACTTCTAGCATCATCAGATTTGAAATGCTCCCCCTATCTGCTCACAGCTTTAACTCTTGTCAGTTGCAAATCCTCTTCAGCACAATTGCCTATGTTGTCCAAGCTAAGCTCAGGCTAAGCACTTTGAAATAGCTTCAACTCCCCCTATCTGGCTTCTCCACCTGTCAGCTTCTCCCCGTATCTATCATGATTTTTCAAATAGCCACACTGTCTCCCCCTTGAATAATCACTATTTTCTCCCCCTTTGTCAACGAACCCAAAGGTCACTCCTTTGTAGTCTGTAACAGAGTAGAGAATACATATCAGCACATTAGGGAAAAACACATCATACCTCAGGGAGAGGGAGGTGTGGTCCCACATCCAGACTCTTTTAAGTTCGGGGAGTCTACTGAACTCCTAGAGCCAGTCAATGTCTCTCAAAAGCTTCCTTGGGTAAGGCCTTTGTCAGAATGTCTGCAACCTGTAGCTCTGTAGGTACATACTCCAACTTCACGATTCCCTGCTCAACCTTCTCCTTGATAAAATGATACTTTATCTCAATTTTCTTTGTCCTTGAGTGGTGGATGGGATTTTTGCTGAGATTCATAGCACTTGAGTTATCACACTAGATTCTAATTAGATACTTCACTTCAACTCCCATGTCTTCAAGCAGCTGCTTCATCCACAATAACTTTGTGCAGGCTTGAGTGGCCACAATATACTCAGCCTCCACGGTGCTTAATGAAATGCAATCTTGCTTCTTGCTTAGCCAATAAATACACAATCCACCAAGATAGAATGCACCTCCTGACGTTGATTTTCTATCATCTACTGATCTGGCCCAATCTTCATCTGTGTAACCCAATAACACTGATTGAGATTTTTCATTACACATCAGACTGAAATCCATGGTGCCTTTGATATAATGAAGTATTCTTTTCACTGCAATCATGTGGCTTTCCTTGGGATTACGCTGATATCTCACTACTTGTCATGTAGAGAAAACAATATTATGCCTTTTGTGGTTAAGTACAACATACTTCCAATAATTTTCCTGTATTCTGTGATATTAACTACCTTGTCATCATCATCTTTTGATAATTTCATCTAGGTAGCAACCGGAGTCTTCATATCCTTAGAATTTTCCATTCCAAACCTTCTTAAAACCTCCTTGGAATATTTGGATTGATAAATGAATGTTCCATTCCTTCCTTGTGTCACCTTTAGACCAAGGAAAAACGTTAGCTCTCCAATCATTGACATTTAAAACTCATTTTTCATGAATTCAGAAAACTGTCTACACTGAGCTTCATCTGATCCACCAAATATTATGTCATCGACATAAACCAACACCATCATCCTTTGATTACTATCGTTGCTGAGATAGATATTGTAATCAACTCCCCCACACTGGAAACCAAGCTTCTTCAAGTACTGATCAATCCTTGAGTACCATGATCTTGGTGCTTGTTTCATCCCATACAACACCTTCTTCAGCCTGAAAACTTTGTTCTCATCCTCATGAATGAGAAAACCATCTGGTTGCTCAATATACACCTCCTCTTCCAAAACTCCTTTCAAGAATGCATATTTGACATCCATCTGGAACACTTTGAACTTTCTTTTCACTGTTATTGCCAAAAATAATCTGATTGTCTCTAGCCTAGAAACTGGTGCAAATGTCTCATCAACATCTATTCCCTCTATCTGGGAGTATCCCTTGCACACTAGTCGTGCTTTTTTCTGAATCACGGTGCCATCTTCATTCATCTTGTTGCGATAGACCCATTTAGTCCCAATGTCATTCTTATCTGCTGGTCTCAAAAAAATCTCCCATGTCTGGTTCTTCTCAATCTGATCAAGCTCTTCATTCATTTCCTGAACCCAGTTTTCATCTTCAACTGCATCAGTAAAACATTTCGGATCTACCTGAGATAGGAAAGATGTCTGCTGTAGTGACTTCATTCTTCTTGTCTGAACTGGAGCTATCTGATCACCAATGATATTCTGCTTATCAATTTCAGCTCGACTCTTTGGCTTCCTTGAAGACACAGACTTTGTTTACTCTTTCTCATCATCAGTATCTTCTCCTGAGTCAGCTTATTCCAATTCTACTCCCCCTGTGTTGCTTACCTCCTCATCACTTTCATCCAGAAACTGGTCACTAGGTTGTTGAGTATTCTGTTCATTTTCAACTATAGTGACATCATTGCTCTCAACAATTTTTCCAAGCCTTTTGTTGAAGCATTTATATGCTTTTCTTTTTCCTGAGTAGCCAATGAATATTCCCTCATCTCCTCGTGACTCAAAATTACTATGATTTTCTTTATTGAGAATGAAACACTTACTTCCAAAGATTCGAAAGTATTTAAAGGTTGGCTTCTTTTTGTACCACATTTTATACGGAGTATTCCCTTACTTCGGACACAACAGAGACCTGTTTGAAATATAGATCGATGTCAAAACTGCTTCCTTCCAAAATTTCTCTCGTAGGTCCTTTTCAATAAGCATTGTTCTGGCCATGTTGTTGATGATCTGATTTCTCCTTTCAACAACTCCATTTTGTTGGGGAGTTCTCACTGATGAAACTTGATGCCTTATCATGTGTTTCTTGAGATAGTCTTCCACTTGACTGTTTGTGAATTCTGTACCGTTATCTGTACGAAACTTAAAAATTTTCTACCCAAGCATCCTTTCTGATTCCCTCCTATACTACTTGATACAACTAAACACTTCTATCTTATAGGTAATGACAAATACCCAGGTCATTATGCTATAATCATCAATGAAAATAACATAGTACCTTTTCCCATTTATAGCTCATGGTGAGATAGGTCCACATACATCAGCACGCACCAATTCGAGCACTCTAGTTGATTTCTGTTCCTTTGGCCTGTATGTCTTTCTGATGATCTTCCCTTTTTTGAAAGCATCACACGTATGAGTGTGATCACGTGATAGTTTGGGAAGGTCTCTAACAACATAACACTTTACCAGATCTTCCATGGATGGTTGGCATAGATGACCAAATCGCTTATGCCACAGCTGGTTTTCTTCTTCTCTGGATAAAAGTCATGTATATTCTTCCCCACCTACAAGGTAAAGATTTCCCTTTGTAATTTTTCATTGTAGAACAATTGATCCATCTTTTCCTTTCACAACAAACATCTTCTTGGTAAATCGGATAGAGTTCCCAGAGTCACATAGTTGACTGACACTGAGTAAGTTATGACTAAGACTCTCTACTACCAAGACATCATCACATCTCATTTCTTTTCCCCCAAACTTGGCTTTTCATGAGCCAACAATCTTCAGGCCTTCATCGTTTCAAAATTTTACAACTCCTTCTTTGTCATATTTTATGCATGTAACAATATCCTTATTACCTGTCATGTGAGATGTGCAACCACTATCAAGGATCCATACACCAGAATTATTTGATGCCTTAAGGGAAATTTCTGCCACCACAGCCTTCTCATTTTTCTTCTTCTTGGTCCATACCTTTTCCTTCACACTCGTCAAGGATTGAGACTTTTGTTCTTTCTCAGATTATGATGGACCAGCTTCATCTTGCAAAGCCGCAAATCTATTCTGCATTTTTAACCCACCTGTTGGTTTATTAATCTGCTGCTTGCGAATGTTTTGATTCTGATGTGGCACATTTCTCTGTATTATTGAAGTATAGTACCTATCCATGTTCCCAAATCCTCCGCACCAAAAATAGTGTCCTTCGAAATATGTTCTAGACAACCTCTCTCTGTTTGGATTCCACCTCTGTTCTTGTTCCCTTCGATATCTCTTGGCTATGGAACACACATAATGTGAATGTCCCATCTTTCCAAAACAATAACACCTGATATAAGGTGAATTCCTTCATGTTACATCAGCACTACGAGTTTCCCCTTGGGATCTATGAATATTTTGATTCTTCTTTGTGCCTGAATCAACCTTTAATCTTGGGATGGGTTCTTGCGGTCTGACTTCAATTGCCATAGATTTTTGCTTCTGATCAAGCCCTGAATCAGCCTTGACGTCTGAGCTCAATTGTTGCTTCTTTACTACTAAATTACTAGGCTCCTCTTTCATATTTTCAGTCTTTGTAATGACCTGCTTTCCCAAGAATGTGTTCGGAATCAAGGGTTTTTCTTGGTCTTTAATTTTTCTCCACAGACCGACAACTTCTTCTTCAAGATCTTCGATACGCTTGATATAATCTTTCACTTTTCTATTCAAGCCATCGATCTCCCTTTTCTATTCTTCAATCTTGAGATTATACTCACTAACTGATTCTGAGTTCTCTAGTGATAATAACTTGAGTTTCTCAATTTCTTCTAACAGCTCAGACTTTTCTTCATCCTGTTGTTGCATATAGAGTTTTGCATCGCGTACCACCTTGTTGGCTTTCTTTGTTTTTTCTCTCCAAATATCTATCTCTTCAAGAGCTACTTCTAAATCAGCTTCCATGTCAACTCTCCCTTAAATTTATTATTCTTATTCATCAGCGTTGGTTTCTTCCTTTTCTTGAGCACTACTGACGACAGCCACCATTGCATTTTTTCTATGATCTTTACAATTTTCAAACTCCTAAACCTCTTCACCCTCAGACTCATCTGAACTTTCTATTTATTTTGAAAGGAGATGCTTCTTCTTGAAGAAATTTCTCTTGAACTGATTCTTCCCTTTCACAGAGGCTAAAGATTTCTTCTTGGGAATTTCAACATCATCTTCATCATTTTCTTCTTGAAACTTATTGGGGAATCTGGTTGTGAGATGTCCAACCTTTCCACATCTAAAGCATGAAAGAGGAAGTTTCCCTTTGAACTTTCCTTTTCCTCTTTGAAGATTTGAGGAGAGGAATGAAATTACCTCACCTATATCTTCTTCCTCCTAAGAATATTCAATGGTGAGATTCTTCATGGCCTTAAATGACACCTCTTTGGATTTCCCCTTTTCCAAAGCATCGTTGTCATCATTTCACATTTCATATGCAACATGGGTGTTTTGCAGGTTATCCAATGTCAGTTCTTTCGGGTCTTTATCTTCCAGAACAGAAACTTTCAGATTGAACTGAGGTGGAGGTTTTCTCAATATGTTCTTCACAACTTTTATGTCTTCAATAATTTCACCAATACCTCACATGTCTTCAACCACAATATTTACCCTGTCAAATAATGCATCAACATACTCATTCAGTTTAATTCTCATATCTTCATACTTGTTCCACAACACTTGCAGCTTTGCCTCTCTGACCTTTGTATCCCCTTTATATATTTTCAAAAGATTTTCCCACATGGCATGTGACATTTTTCATGACATCACCTTTGTATAGATGGGATTGGAAAGGTCTCCCCCTAAGGCATTGATTGCTTTGGAATCAGCACCCAACTCTCTATGATCAGCTTCTGATAATGCACCACTATTAATATCAGTTGTGATACCATGCATAGCTGCTGAAAACACATCCATTCCCAAAGATTGGAAATAGTGTTGCATTCGATTCTTCCATATCTGAAAATTATAACCGTCGAAGATCGGAATCCCTTTATGATTAGTGACCTCCATTGAGAGAAGAACTAATATCAACCTTTCCCTTTGATACTAATTGTTAGGTCCACAAGGATGAATACCCTGAGAGGGGGGGTGAATCAGGGTATGACTAATTTAAAATTAAAACCTATTCTGATCTTGTTTCGTTGTTAAGAAAATCACTCTTCTCTCTCTTTCCTGTTGCACAATATAAACAGAAAGTAAAGCAAGCACAGGACACATCAATTTTTACTTGGTTCACCGCTAAGGGCTACGTCCAAGGAGAATACGCCGATAGGTTTTCGGTCATACCAAATTCCACTAAACTTCACTAGTTGTGGATTATAAGGTTCGGGCATAGTCACTTTCTCCCATGCTCACTACCTTTACAAGGTTTAGGGTCAGCTCACTGCTTTCCCAAGGGTCACTCCCTATTTCTCTCTCTGGCTCACTACCGGTGGATAGGATCACCTTCTCCCTCTTCCTTTGCTCACTACTACGGAAAGAATCCACTCACAGTTTATAGACCTATAAGTCTCTTCATTATCTCTAATGAATGCATCCTATGTTGTATATAGATGCTCTGTTGAAGTCCAACTTTCACCCGTAGATGAATTTTTCTTTGCACCGAAGGTGTCGGGAAATCTTCCATCCTTCACGCAGCCCTGAATAACTGCCATGAATCAACCTTACTTAGCGTGCAGGTCTAACCCGGCATGCAAGTATCGGTGCACAGGTCACAACTGGCGCGCAATTCACTTCAAACACTTGCGTGGAACAATCTTCTGCAACTCCAAACCTGCGTGACTCAACCCCTTTTACGCCCAAACCAATATTGGCACGCAACAACCAACCGGTGCGCAACTTCAAACACTGGCGCGCAAGTCCACCTACGCGACCACACACCACTTGCGCAACCACCACACCAGCACGACGGGAGATCTTATTTTTCAAAGTATTGAACTCCGTTAGAAATTAGGAGGGGTGGTCCTGTATTTATAGGAATTTGGTCAACCTTCGCGGCGGCGCGCAAGTCTCCCCTCGGCGCGCAAGTCCTGACGTGCGGGTTTCTTCCCCTGCAAGATACATGTGCGACCCTATTTCCTTTGCCATATTTTGAAGATCTGATCTTGAAAAACATATGGCGTGCAACTTTCCAACCCTCCTAGGCACCGGCGTGTAGGTCCTTTCACGGCGCACAAGTCACCTGCGCGACCACACCAATACTTGCGTGACCCTCTTTCCATTGCCATATTTTGACCTTCTGATCTTGAAAAACATTAGGCGCGCAAGTTTCCTATCCTTCAAGTACATGGCATGCAAGTCCCTTTTCCAAAAACCACTTTTCTTTATTTGTCGATTTTCAAGCCCAAAAATTTGGCAAACACTGGAAAATAGCGCCACCTTGTATTTTTTCTTTTTTTGTACCACCTCCAGATCATCCATTCCTTTGTCGATGTTCTTGAATCAAACATGGATCGTTGATCACAGCTCTTGAACTCAACATTTCACCATGAAATCCCCTTTGTCGACAAATTTTTATGTCATTGTTTTGATTTGTCAACAATCACCACACAGATGTCCACTTTTTCAATAAACACAATCACCTCAAAAATGCTTCAATGATACCTTGAGGGATTTTTTCCCAACAAAGTCATGTCATCGAGATGACCTTGAGTTGTTCTCCAGGAGAGCGGCAACGATTATACTCCAGAGATGGTAGGCCATGCGCTACCAATGGATCCTACAGCAGAGCCAGATGTGGCACCAGTCGTTATACCAGACATAGACACGGAGGCGCAGTTCCATGAAGGCTTTATGTGGTTCATGCAGACCTTCCAGGGAGCACGACAGGCCACCACGTCTATGGAAGAGCTGACTTGTATCTTCTAGCAGCAGCATCCGCCTACATTTTCAGGGGATGGCGGACCACAGGTTGCGGAGTCATGGAGGGATTTGATGAAGATGATATTCAATCATCTTGAGACGCCTCCAGGGAGGTGGGTAAAGCTCGCTACATACATGCTACGTGATTCCACCAAAAGGTGGTGGGATGTTACCACCCAGTCTGAGCATCACCATGACATGGCATGGGAAGCTTTTCAGGCAGCCTTCTATGACTTCTTCTTCCCGGAGATGCTAAGGGAAGATCGAGCTCGAGAGTTCATGAATCTGTAGTAGGGCGCCATGTCAATGATGGATTATTCTGCTCGCTTCACTGAGATTCAGTGTTTTGCACCAGTTCTAGTGGGTGATGAGGCGTTGAGGGCTAGACGCTTTGAGGATGGTCTTTGATATGACATCCGAGCGCTGGTAAACATTTTCAGGTTGCCTGCCATACATGTTATTATGAACCAGGCACTGATTACTGAGCGGAACCTGTGGGAAGCTAGTGGTGTGGGCCAGGGCGGTTCAACATCAGTTTCGGGTACTATTTCTACCAGTTAGAGGAAGAGATAGATAGATTTCTCTCACGGTGACAGTACTAGCCAGAATAATTCTACAGGTGGCCCGGTTATTTGCTGCCAGTGTGGTAGAGAGGGGCACAAGCGACCTCAGTGTCCACGTGACCCAGTGGAGTGCCAAGATTGCAGGAAGATGGGTCATCTGCAGTGCTTTTGTAGGGCATTTCTACCAGTGGATAGTGAGAGGGGTTCTGTGCAGACTCTGCATGCGGGAGCAGGACTAGCAGCTTCTTACTAGTCGGGAAACTGGAATACGTTAAGGCGTGAAGCCAGAGGTGGTGGTCATGGCTGTGGTAGCCAGACACCAGGATCTCAGAGGTAGCAAGGCGGGTCAGCTCAGGGTAGTCAGGTTGTGTCGTAGGGATGCGACACTGGGCATGCATATACAGTGCAACAGACCCAACAGGAGCAGGATCTCGGATCTTCTACTGTCAAAGGTACTATTCTAGTAGCTTCTGTTTTATCTTCAGTGCTTTTAGATACGAGTGCTACACATAGCTTTATATCTTTTCCCATTGTGAAGATACTTGGGCTCTATGTTTCTTCTTCTTCTAATGTTACGGTACTAGACACTCCGTTGGGGACTAGAACAGTAGGTGTGTGTCAATGTAGGGAGTTCCCCCTAGAGGTTGGTGGGTGTCACATTCTATGGGACCTCTATGTATTAGAGATGATGACCTATGATGTCATTCTCAGGATGGACTGGCTGGTACCTTTTTGAGCCTTTTTAGATTTCTATCGTCGTAGGGTGAGTTTCACGTCACCAGAGGGCGGAGATTTTCTATACAAGGGAGAATGTGATGTCCAAGATAGTCGAGCTGGACCTGAGCATCATGGGAAAGGTGTTGTGATAGCCCAGATTGCAAGCTTATATCTGGATAGTCAGCGGGCTTGTCAGAAGGATTTCCCTCCAGTAGTTTATTATTTCAGGGATGTCTTCCCGGATGAATTTTCAGGTCTTCCTCTGAAGCGAGAGGTAGATTTCTCTATTGATCTTGTTCCAGGAGAAGCACTGGTGTCCATTCCTCCTTATAGGATGGCTACACCTGAGCTACAGGAGCTCAAGAGACAGTTAGAGGAGTTGCAGGAAAAGGGTTTTATCCGACTCAGTACTTCTCCTTGGGGTTTTCTGGTCCTTTTTGCAAAGAAGGCAGACGGTACCTTCAGACTATGTGTGGACTATCGGAAACTAAACCAGCTGACAGTTAAGAACCAATATCCCTTACTGAGGATTAATGATCTTTTTGATCAACTTCGAGGTGCACGAGTGTTCTTGAAGATTGACTTGAGATTCGGATATCATCAGTTACGCGTTAGACCATCGGACATACCACTTACAACTTTTCGGAATAGATATGGTCTATAAAAGTACTTGGTTATGCCGTTCGAACTCACGAACATGCCAGTAGTTTTCATGGCTCTAATTAATCGTGTCTTCCATACTTATCTTGATTATTTTGTGGTAGTCTTCATGGATGATATCTTGGTGTACTCTCAAACTTGAAATGACCATGCTACCCATCTTGAGATAGTATTGAGTACACTGAGAGAGCATCAGATATATGCTAATCTCTCAAAGTACCACTTCTGGATGGACCATATTCACTTCTTGGGTCATATCATCTCAGAGGGAGGAGTTGTTGTAGACCCAGAGAAGGTGAGAGCAGTAGTTTCCTGGGAGCATCCTAAGAACGTGTTTTAGATATGAAGTTTCTTGGGGATGGCTAGTTACTACAGGAATTTTATACAGGAATTATTCCACTTATCAGCGCCATTGATGGGTTCGACTAAGAAGGGTGTGAAGTTCATTTGGTCAGAATCTTTTGAGACAGCCTTTCAGGAGCTGAAGGGTAGGTTGACATCAGCACCAATCCTAATACTTCTAGAGTAAGGGAAGAGCGATACAGTTTACTGTGATGCATCGGGTATTGGGTTGGGTGCAGTGTTGATTCAGGTAAATCGATTTGTTGCATACGGATCTCGGCAGTTGAGGCCACATGAGAGGAATTACCCGACGCATGAACTCGAGTTGGATGCAGTTTTTCTTACATTGCACTGTTGGATACATTATCTCTTGGTAGAGCGTTTTGTGGTTTTCACCGACCATAAAAGTCTCAAATATATCTTTACTCAGTGTGAATTGAACCTGAGACAGCGAAGGTGGGTTGAATACCTTCATTCCTTCGACTTTGAGCTTGCCTATACACCTGGTAAGGGTGATGCAGTAGCTGATGCACTGAGTAGAAAGACTCAGACACAAGCTGTGCAGGAGTCCAGTGGTGAGTGGCAGTTTATGGATTTGTTCTCTGAGATGCATTTGGAGGTGCATGATAGTCAGAGGAAAACCTATATTTCATCCTTAGCTGTGACTTCTACCCTCCTAGATAGAGTGAGGATGAGACAGCTATCGGATTCAGAAGGCCAAGTTCTATGGGAGTTGGTGGAAAGTGAGGACCCTCCTCCTGGATGGACTATAGGCGAGGATGAGGTACTGTGTATCCATGGACGAGTGTGGGTTCCAGGGGATATACACGAGGAGCTGATGCGGGAGTTTCATTATTCAGCTTGGGCAGTGCATCCCGGAGTTACCAAAATGTACTGTGACTTGAGACGTCAGTATTGGTGGCCGGGTATGAAACGGGAGGTAGCTGGTTTTGTTGCGAGATGTTCCACCTGTCAGCAGGTGAAGGCGGAGCATCATAGGATAGTTGGACTGTTATAGTAGTTACCCATTCCGAAGTAGAAATGGGATGATGTCGCAATGGACTTCGTTACTGGGTTGTCGAGGTCACCTCGGTGCAATGATGTCGTGTGGGTTATTGTGGACTAACTCACGAAGGTAGATCACTTTTTTCCAATCAAGGAGACCTTCGGTGTTGACGATATCGGAAAGTTGTACATCCGAGAGGTAGTATTCCTTCATGGGGTCCCTCATTCTATCGTTTCAGATATGGATTCCCGCTTTACGTCTCGTTTCTAGCAGAGTTTTCAGAGGGCACTGGGTACACAGGTGCTTCTGAGCACAACTTACCACCCTCAAACCGATGGTCGGTTAGAGCGTACGATACAGGTACTTGAGAACATGTTGTGTGCATGTGTCCTAGACTTTGGGGGATCTTGGGAGAAGCACATACCCCTGGTCGAGTTTACCTATAATAATATTTTTCAGGAAACTATTGAGATGGCACCATAAGAGGCTTTATATGGTAGGTCATGTAGATCACCTTTGTGCTGGTTAGAGGTAGGTGAGGTAGCTTCACTGGGACCACGTCTCATGCAGGACACTTCTCAGCAGGTCCGGTTGATTCAAAATAATATGGCTACTGCATAGTCTCATCAGAAATCTTATGATGATCGCTGTAGACGACCCTTGGAGTTCATGGTCGGGGATCAGGTTTTCTTACGTGTTTCACTGAGGTTGGGACATAGGTGGATTAGAAGATAGGGTAAACTTTCACCGAGGTATGTGGGGCCATTTGAGATTCTGGAAAGAGTCGGACCAGTTGCCTATCGGTTGTAGTTACCACAGAGGTATTGGGCCATGCACGACGTATTCCATGTATCTCAGCTGTGCTATTCTCACTTGAACTCATCTCATGTCTTTCAGCCTAAGGGGGTTAAGCTTTAGGTCAATGCATCCTTTGAGGAGCATCAAATTCGTATTGTTTATAGGAGTACGAAGGTTCTCCGAGGCCCATAAGTTCCTCTCGTACGGGTGCTATGGCAGCATGTTCGAGTGTAGGAAGAAACCTGGGAGCGGGAGACCGATGTACATGCTCAGTGGCCTGAGTTGTTCACAGCTGTATCTTGACCACCCTTGGAAGGGAAATTCAGGGACGAATTGTTTTAAGGGGGGAAGTTTGTAAGAACCCGGTTCATATTTTTGAGGTGCGCATTTCTTCTTTTCCCTTTTACTTAAGTGTTTTTGAGAAAATAAGGAAAATGGGGGGAAATCCCAAATTTTATGGGTACACGCCATGTACTTTTCCACATGTCGTGTACTTTGGGACATATAGGATGGGTACACAGGGTGTGTAGGCATGTCGGCGATGAAGGGTGTAAAAATCGACTACACGCCGTGTACTAGGTATTTACACGCCGTGTAATCAGTTGGCAGGTGAATAGTAAGGCAGCGAAGGTGGCTGCCAGTTGAGCGATGGTACACACCATGTATTCAAGAATACACGTTGTGTACTCATGTCGATGGATGAACAGTGCTGCGGTGGAAAGAAGCCGCCAGAGGAACAGTTTAAAAAAATGGAAAGTACACACCGTGTACTTGAGAGTACACACTGTGTAGTTTTTTTCACTTAAAATTGGCAGTAGCATTCTCTTTGAATAGAGGAAGCTTAGAACACTGGAGGAGCTCGGGAGAGGTGGCTGGATCTTGGGAGAGCCTCCGACCGCACGCTGGGAATCAGATTCTTCCATCGTCGATCTTGTTGGAACTACGCGGGTAATAGATTCCTTCTCCTTGAGCCGTTATTACCAATTCTTTCCCAAGGGGAAGTTATTTGAGGTTGAGCATGTAGTTGTTTATCTCAGATCTACACCCTTCTCGTGCATTTTAGGAGGCGTAATTCGTGTATATCAGTCAGTGGAGATCGAGGTGGGTGGTTTGGTGTTCATTCCAACTGTTGAGTTGAATTTTGTGTACCGTTGTGCTACGAACCCATGTTTGGGGTGTCTTATGGCTGAGGCCTTTTCTGAAAGATATCTAGAATTGTATAGATAATCTAATGATAAATAAAAACTACTATTTGGGATCACTTCTTGGATCTAGGGCCATGTTGGGGGTGAGTTCCTCCGTTTATCCATTTGGCCAGGATACCCGAGGGTATGCCGTGATTTAGCATGCTTGAGTTTTCTTGAAAGAAAATGTATATAATTTCTTACTTATGTGTTGGGATTAGCCCGGTTGTTTGTTTAGACCGAGGGAAAGTGTTTTATTTAGCCTGAGGGAAATGTTTCATATGCCTGAGGCCAGTTTTTTTCGTGCCTGAGGGCATTATCTCATATGCCTAAGGGAAATATTCTTTATGCTTGAGGGAAATCGCCTGAGGGCGTGATTCTGGTTAGCCTAAGGGCATGGTTCTGTTAGCCTGAGGGCAAGATTCTGATTACCTGAGGGTAAGGTTTTGTAAATACCCGTAAAATTCAAGGGAAATTTTTTCTTAATTTTATTTGGAATTTTACAAGAGCGCGGTTTCTGACGGCACCTGATTTTGAGGCCCGGTGTGCCCGGAATCAATTTCCGAAGTTTGGCTCGGGTACGTTCAGTGAACGAACGAGCGGGAATTCCTAACTTTTGATCCGGTGCTTGGAATTGAATTCCGAGGGCACCGATGGAACCGCAGCGCTGGTATTTGCTTAAGAACGCCTATTCCGGAGTTGCGTTTACACGAGGGAAGTTGTAAAAAAAATTGTGAATGTTAAAATAAAAATTTAACTTCAATTTTTATTTTTTTATCTTTCCTTAAGTGTTTTTATCCATTGGATGGAAGTTGGGTAACTACCCAACTTCCCTTGGGAGGTTAAGAGGGTGGTGGGGCCCACACGAACCCCACCCCTTCATATCCTCTAACCCCCCCAACTCACAATTAATGATGTGAACTTGAGTTATAACTTATGACATTAATAAGTGAGTTTAATTTGAGTTTTGAAATTCAAACTCTTGAATTTCAAAGGTTGGTGTTGTGTTAATAAATTAAGTGTGAGGTTAATTTATTTTTGGTTAGTTTCTTTGTTGCTTGAGAGGTTTGGGAAAATCATTGAGAGATTTGAAGATCTTCTTCGTCTTCGACGAAGAACGTGAAGAACGGTTCTTCTCCGACGAAGAACATCGACCCCACGACCTTCAAGACTCGGCGTCCCGGATTCTTCTGTCTTCATCTTCCTCCTCGACAAGGGAGAAGTCGCCGACCATGGTGATCATCGCCAACGACAACGTACCTCCCTTCTTCGTCATAGCGACAAGTGAAGAGACGTCGTTTCCTCCTCGGACGCACCCCGACGTCCACGGAATCTACGTCTGACGCCGCGACGCCTTTCTCCGTGATTCCCGACGTGCGACGTCATTTTTCAAGGTAGGGGTTGTTGTTGATTATTTATTTATTTATTTATTCTCGTTCGTGGTTCTGGCATGACAAACGTGAGGATATTTAAATATGTGTTATTGTTTAACGTGAGGGGGCCGGACCGCATGAACACGGCCGAACCCCTCCTTTGTTCTTGATGATTTATCTTGCGGTTGAAACAAGATGGCGTGGTGCCGTCGCACCACGCGGATATTCGCACGATTTTATTGTGCGGCGCCGTCGCGCCGTGCCGTGGAAGGATCATCAAGAACGTGACGCCGTCGTGCCGCGTTGAAGGGAATCAAAGGCACGGCGGAGGGGCGCGGTGCCGACGCACCGCGCCGGACGACGAACACCGTGGCCGATTCCGGGCCGCGGCGGGACGAGAAGACCGGCGGTCGGGCCGCCGGCGTCGGAAGCCGGAAAGGGGACCGGTTTGCCGGTCCCCTTGGAGAAAAACTGGTCGGCCAGGTGGCCGGCCGGAAGGTCAAAGGTAGGGGGAATTTAATTCCCCCGGCCAGCACTAAACCCCCCCCCCATTTATGAGGGGGGCGATTTCTTTGAGGGGGGGGGGCAGGCGGCCCCCCGGTTCTCTTCAATGCAGGCCCCCCACGAGGGGGGGCGGTTTCTTTGAGGGGGGCAGGCGGCCCCCCGGTTTCTCCTCAAAGCAGGCCCCCAGGAGGGGGGCCGTTGATTGGCAAAAGGCGCGGCTAAAAGCCGCGCCGCCAAACTGATGAAGCGGGGGCTTTGCCCCCCGCGCGTGGCGACAAGCGGCGCCAGGCCGCGCCGCCGCCGGCCGAGCCGCGCCGCCGCGCCGGACCGCCGCCGACCGGGCCGGGTCAACCCGGTTCAGGTCGACCCGGTTCGGGCCGACCCAGGGGGGGTCGGGCCAGGTCGGCCCGGACCCGGACCCCCCATTTTCGAGACAGTTTCGGTTTTTTGGCCATAACTTGTGCCACGGACCTCCGATTGACGAACCGTCTGTGGCAACGCGATCCTTGGATCGAGACAGTCGTTTCGGTATATTACACTCAGTGTTTCGGAACATTTTGAGTTCGGCCGGGTTGGTTCGTACACGAAACCAACCGGGCCCTCGGAGCGGAAACGCTCATATCTTGAGCTACGGACGTCCGATTGACGTGCCGTAAACTTTGTTGTGTTCCTCTTAGTGAGACGGATCTTTTGGAAAACTCCGCCCGAGGTTTGGACGCAGGTGGAGTACGGTCGGGTTGGTTTTTCCTTAGAAACCAACCGGGCCCCGGGGACGAAAATGCCAATAACTCTCAGACCGGGCGTCCGATCGACGCGCCATCTGTTGCGTTGAGTTCCTGTTGACGATACGGAACTTTTGGATACATCAATTCTGGACTTGGTGACAGTTGATGTATCAGCCTCTCGGCTCGTGGAGCGGACCCTCCGAACGAGCTTGCTGTGTGCGGAAACCCTAGTGCTGACTGTTACTGTGACTACTACTGCTACTGCTACTGCTACTGCTACTGCTACTGTGACTGCGATGACGACAGTACAGAGATCCTGTGTGGATTCGACGACGACGACTACAGCACTCAGCGATCCTACGTGGATCAGTGCTACAGGTCCTGTGTGGGCCTGATCCTGTGTGGGTCCGATCCTGTGTGGGTCTTTGCGCTCAGCGGTCCTGTGTGAACCAGCGCCTACAGGTCCTGTGTGGGCCCGATCCTGTGTGGGTCTTTGCGGGGGTTAGTTACCTATCGATCCTTCGTGGGTCCGACGACTTGGATAGATCAGAGATCATCTTTATCGTCCTTTGAAGAAGTATACATGTGTGAGCTGAATCCTGTTGCTTTCCTATGTGGATTGTGTTGTGCTATCCTGTGTGGATTACGTTTTGCTTTCCTGTGTGGAATACGTTTACTTTCCTGTGTGGATTTCGTTTTTCTTTCCTATGTGGAATACGTTTACTTTCCTTTGTGGATTTCGTTTTGCTTTCCTGTGTGGAATACGTTTACTTTCCTGTGTGGACTGAGTTGTACTTGGGCTCGGAGGTTGGAGCGTATTTGAAATTGATGACTTAGGTATATGTATGGGCATATACCTAAGCAGTGTCGGTTGTTACTTCGTGATTGTACCTTTCTTTGTGGTTTATCCTTTGTGGATTTTGAGAGACCTTCAGGGGTCTCGGGGTCCCTACTGAATAGCTTATACTCACCCCTGCACGGGCTTTGCCCGCACTACGTTGTGTTGGTTGCAGAAGACGGACAGCGTTGATCTTAGATGAGGCTTGCAGAGCAGGACGGTACCTGGAGGTGGACCACTGGGCGGAACGTGCTCGGAGCGGACGGCGGGACCCGTGGAGCAGTGGAGCTATCTGTACCCACCCTTCAGGTGGGATTTCCAGTGGACAGCTCGGTGTAGCGGCTTTTACTTTACAGTTGTTGTTTTCCCTTTCGAGTTGTACTTTACTTTCAGTTTGGGTTTGTATACTGGCTCATTTACTTTTCTGCACTTTCAGTTGTACTCTGTTTTTACTTAGTGTTTACTTTCCGCTTGCTTACTCTGTGGTGTTTGTTTACTTTACAAAGGCAATGCCTTCCCCTTTTACCGGGATTTACACCTTGGTGCTAGTCGCCAGCCCCTGGCCTATGGGAGGCGAGCTTGGGGTAGTCACGGCACGGACCCCGAGGGCGGGTCGTGACAGGTTTGGCATGTCTGAGGACACTATTTATTTCATATGTTCTCTGTGGTGATTTTAGATGTTTTACATGCCAAGCCGAAGCACAAGCTTGGAGATGATAAGTAATAATTAAAATGGAAATGAAATTGGTAGTGATAGTTACGTTTGAGTACTTACTAGTTTACTGCATTTACTTTAGCACACTGCTGGTGCATAATTTCACTGAAAGTTGGGCACGGGCCTTTGGTGGGTGCCTACTGGGATTTATTTCTCACACCCTGTTTGGGTCATGTCTTCAGCCCAAACAGACTATATTTCCGCAGGTGTCGATAGGGTAAAAGGTCCCTATACAGGTACAAGATTGTAGCAGAGGAGTAGGAGATCATGGGACAAGGCTTAGGCTTGCAATGTTGTTGTGTTCTATTTACTCTGGTTTGTTTGTTTGGTTGTACCTTGTACTTTGAGTTGTATTGTATTGTATTGCAGTGTATCTTGTTCTGGTTGCATTCATAGAATAGTGACATGTTGCATCTTTATATATATGATTGCTGGTTATCTTTTACTACAGTTGTCCATTTCAGTTGTATATTGTTCACTGCTTCCATTTTTGTATGTTATATTTCTTTCCTGCTACGCTACACTTTGACAAATGAGGGAATAGTTTCCCCACTATCAGACCTGGGCCCTCGCTGCTAGTCGGCAGCCTCTGGCGTTTGGGGAAATGCACTTGAGGTCATGTGACCAACCAGGTCCGGGGCACTCGTGGTGTGGCTTCTGGATCCGGGATGTTAAAACCTACTACCACGTCATTTGGCACTTCAACTTCAGTCGTAGTGATAGAAAAAGCATGACCTTTCTCCCTTGGCCTTTGTTGAGGCTGATGGTGATTCTCCTCTATTGCCCTAGGATTTGTACAATGATTGGAAAAGTTCCCAAGTTGTCCACACTTATATCATTGGACATCAGGTAGGGCATGCACCATCTTCCCCTTGTCGTTAGTGTTGGGAAGTTGAGGCTTCACCTTACTATGACAATTCCGCACAATATGGACATCTCTTCCACACTTGTAGCACTTCCCGCTCTCGATCAGGCAGTTCCTTGAATGCCTCTTCCCACATTTATTACACATGGGGCTTTGTACTTGTTTTCCTCTTCTTCCCTGGTCGAAGATCCTCCCTAATCTTGGCTCCAATGATCTTTTCTTTTCATTGGATTTATGAGACCATTGCATCTCACCAAACTTCAGTTCGACTTTCATCGCACTTCTCATGATCTCCTCATAGCTATCATAATCTCATTTGGCTAGATTATTCCGCAGATGAGGTCTCAGTCCACTGAAGAATCTATCAACCTTACCATTTGGATCCATGACAATGCTATAGGTGTAATTTGAAAGCCTTGTGAAGTTCATCTCGTAGCTTCCCATAGATTCATTCTCCTTATTTTTCATCTCAAGAAACTCTTTCTCCATTCTTGTTCTCATCGATCGAGGGAAATACTTGTTGAAAAATATCCCTCTGAACTCTTCCCACTCCATAGCTTCAACTTCCACTCTTGGACTTGTATTTTTAATTAGTTCCCACCCCTGATCAGCTTCTCCCTCTAAGCGATAAACAGCCAAGGTAACCTTCTCTTTTTCAGAACATCGAAGCACAGAAAAGATCTTCTTGATAGAGCCAATCCACTGTTCAGCAATCAATGGGTCAGTAGATCCACTAAAGATTGGTGGTAATTGACGCATAAAGGATTCAACAAAAATTTGTTCCCTTTGTGGTGAGATCGGTCACTTAGCTTGATTGAAGTTATTTCCCATAACTTGAGTCAGTCGGTTCATCATTTGTATGAAAGTTTCCATTTTGGATTCCATCAGAGGGTTGTCGGTGCATGGTATATTGCGGTCACCATTTGCACAGTTCCTCCTATTTCCGGCCATTTTCTAAAAGAATAAAACCTTAGTGAGAATATTATTTCATTTATGAATCTTTTAACTATAAAGGATTTTATGTCTTAAAACTTCATGCTTTAAACAATTACATTTCTTTATAAATCCTTCATAATGATTCATAAAAAGCTTATGATTAACCAAACATATCCCCTGGGAGTGTCATAACCAAGAGTGCAGCAAGTCTCATTGTCATGTACCGGGATATCCTGTGTCAAGTCAAAACTCCTTGTCAGAATTTTCACTTCTAGGTACATCTGTGCCAGAGCCACCTCTACCTACTTGTATCGAGACAGGGATGTATTTTCTTGATAAACCACATACTCAATACTCACCAAAATACCAGGAAGTATTCCTATATTTAAACTTTTCTATAGGGTTCTTCCTAATGTTTTCATAGCCTAATTTACATAAATAACTAAACATTTCTTTGATACCAACTATGGCATCCTGCCTTTTTTACATAACTTTTCATTACATTTTACAAATAGATGACCTTTAAAGTCTAGTGTCTTGGAAATCAGGAACAAAATACATGAAAACATAAATAAATCTTTTAAATCCCCTTGAAAAGCCTCTTTAAAAGACTCTTGAAAAGTTCATCCTATATAAAAATATTGCATCTCATAACCTAGAGACATACATCAAAGGAAAGGGTGAGCAGAAAGACCAGTAAGGAAAGTAAGAGAATCAGTTTACTTGTGATATCAATAAGAACATAATGAAAAACAAAAAGACATGATCAATGGAAGTAGAGGCATTTTATAATGAAAATAACTTGAACCATAACATGAATATGTGGATAAAACATTTAATTTAGACATTCATGAACAAATCACCAAGGTTCGTCCCCAAGGTGCCATAAAAATTACCAAGGTTATTCACCAAGGTATCGTGAAACTTATCATCTCTAGAAATTAAATTATTCACCCAATGCATTGGAGAACTATCAGGGAACACCCTTAATATTTATTTATTTCCATGTGATCCACATAGATCATAATCAAACATTTCATAAATAACCCAAAGAGAATAAAAGAAATGGGTTTCATTTCAAAAATGTGACGTTTTAAAAGTGCTTAAAAATAAGATCATTATGTCATTTATAACTCATAGAAAGGGAGTTAGGGTTATATGTATGTCAATTCCAAAATAAAATATATCGATTTTATGTATTTATTAATACCCCTAGAAATGAAAATAGATATGGGTATTCACATAAATAATACAAGATAATTTCTTGAGAAAAATAGAGAGATTTTGAGAAGAAAATTTTGCAGCATAACGGCAATATAACATGGTTTTAGAAAACATTAAAAAGAGAGGGTAAAGGATTCACCCACTCATAAAAAACTCATAATACAGTATAGGTATATAATAAAAGGAAATATGATCACGGTATGGATATTTTAAGGAAATACCATATAAAAATGAAACTCGAAGGAAAAGAGAAGATGAGATTTCTTTTATGAAAATTTGGAAGCCTAACAGCATCACTTAAAATTTCAGAAAATAAATTGATGATAGAAGAAAGGGTCCCTCATCATTTTTACATGAAACGGACAGTAATAAGAATATATAATAAAATACCCCCTATGAAAACCCTGCTTTTATTACAAACTTAAACATGATTTATTACATAAACTTCACTTGATACAACAAAGAAGATTGAGAGGTTTAGTGTCTTTGGGGCTTAGGATCATTACATAAAAACTTAAAACATGAAATACTAAATCTTTATTGAAAACTTCCTTTACAAGACCACTATATTCCCTCGTAATTAGCATTGCATGGGATAACCAGAGGACATGCATAAGAAAAGGGTGAGCTATAAAGCCCAGTAAGGGAGTACACATGGAATAACATGAGGAGTACAACACATGTTAGAAAATAGGCATATAAATAGATCATAAAAGAAACATGAGCATAAAGGCATGATAAAGCATGATAATCATAACATGGAAATGTGGCAACAACACTTAACATGGAATTAGCATGAGCCAAGGCTCATTGCACATAGAGCATGAGTAAAACCTCATTGCACATGAAGCACGAGTAAACCCTCGTTGCACTTGAATTATCATGAGTCAACACTCATTTCACATGAAGTATCATGATACTATACTTTACCCAATGCATTAGAGCGCTATAAGGGTGCACCCTTCTTAAACATTTCATTTCATGCATAAGTGTGCCACATGGATCATAAAACATGGATTCATAAAACATAATCATTTATTCCACGATAAAGGAATGTGGAATTCATACATGAAACTTTGTAATCAATAAGTAAAGGTGCATAAAGGTGGATACCCTTGATGGAGAAATGGGCATGGTATCCACTACACAATGGCATTGTCTTAGAAAATCGGTGTGATTTCGGCAGCGTAACGGCGTGACATAAGAATTCATAAAAATGGTTGATGAGAGAGAAAGGGGTTCCTCATCATATTTACATGTAATGGAAAGTAATGAGGTCATATATATACATGTCCCAATAATTTTAATGGAATCTAGATTCATGATACAAAATTATTGCTTGAATGTAAAAGAAGAGAGAGAAGTTCCTTTCAGAATTTCGGCATAGTAACGGGTGTACATGGGAGGCATTTAATGAGAGAGAAATGGGTATCCCATCATTAAAACAATAATAGGGCAGTATGGGGGAGGTGCAAAACCATACCCCAACATTCATAATTGAAATTAAAAGGGCAATACAACTTAAAGAAAATTGACAAAAATGAGAAAGGAATAAAAAACCCTTACTTGGAAGTGTGCTTCCAAAGGCTAGAGAGAGGCTTGTGAGAGGCTTATTGGGAGCTTGGGGCACCTTGGGATGATTCTAGAGATTGTAGGTCAGAGGTTGGACGAACTCCAAAGGTTTTGAGTGAGGAGGAAGTGGGACCTTGGGTGGGTTTATATAGGAAAGGTGAGAGAATTCTTTATTATTTAGGTTTGGGTCCCCTTACATTAAATTAATCCAAACCACAAACCATCCCATGATTTTTGCCCAAGGTTTTTGGAAAATGGAAGAGGAAAAAAATATTTTATAAGGTAAAAGTCCGAAATTCTTAAAATATTAGGGTTTCTTATGTGGAGGTGAGTCACACTCCCATGGAAATTAATTTAAAAAGGCAAGGTGTTGAATAAGTCTTGAGGGGTCCATTAATGCTTTGAAAAGTAAGTCAAACAAACCCAAAATCACATTATTTTAATGTTAAAACATATATTGGCCTAAAATAAAGATTATAGTATTTTATTACATCACTATTGGGTCATTATGATGTCATAAAACACATTATATATTTAAACGGTATTTAATTTTTACTCAAAAATTTGAATGTCTCGGAAAATTATGAAAAATTCACTGTTGGATAATTTTGAAGTCCTGATTCCAAAAATAACATTTATTTTATATAAATAAATTTCTAAATATGTTAATTTTTACTTTTAAAATAAAAACCAACATTTATAAAAAATTCACAGGTTTTGAAAAAAATGGCTTTCAAACCTTAATAAAAATTATAATTGCATTCATAAAATTATAAGATAATTTATATTTAATAAAAATTAATTTAATAATATTATTATTATTTTATTAAAATATTATTTAATTTAAAAATCCCTTAATTTCATAAAATTTATTTCTTAATTAAATAATAACTAAAAACGCCATTTGTACTTTAAAAAACTATGTAAAATGTATCAAAAATGACTAGAAATTATATTCATTATTATATAAAAAAATAATGTACATGAACATAGTACTACTTATTTGTTACATAACCCCTTAAAACAGCCGCATAAGACCTAAGGGTAAGGTGTGTGATGGTGACAGACTCTTGGGGTGGCTCGGATAACATCGCTCGAGTGGTAATTTCAATCAACTTCCACTTTTCCCATAGACGGTCACATTTGAGCTTGACATGATGAAGCTCATCTTGGGCTTGGTCAAGGACAAAGCCAAAAGAGGCCACCTCTTTTCCAAGCTTCGACAAATGGGCTTCGTATAGGGAAATTCTACTAGATGAGGCCATCACTTCCTTTGTCTGAGTAAATTGGATTTGTTAAAGTCCTATATTTATACTAATCATGTGATCACTGTTCAACGACTATATTAGAAAAGGTCAAAATTCTTAACATAAAACCAAAGAAGTTTACATTTTATATAAACATAAAGAGACATTAGATCAAGTGGTATTTCCATTAATAAAACTTTGGGTCGTTACAATATTCCCCCCTTAAGAAATTTCGCCCTAGAAATTTTCATTTTCCCACACTAAAACAAATGTGGGTAACTCAGCTTCATCATATCCTCCAATTCCCAAGTCGCTTATTCAAACTTGTGGTTTCTCCACAACACCTTAACGAGGGGCATTGTCTTATTTCGTAGAACTTTTTCTCTACGATCTAAGATCTTCACTGGTTTCTCCTCATAAGAAAGACCGTCTTACAATTGTACCACCTCAGAAGAGAGTACATGTGAAGGGTCTGGTATGTACTTCCTTAAGAGGGATACATGAAATACATCATGTACTTTGTCCATAGTAGGCGGAAGTGCTAGTCGATAGGCCACAGCCCCGACACGATCAAGAATCTCGAAGGGGCCAATGTACCTTGGACATAACTTCCCTTTCTTTCCAAACCTCATGACCTTATTCCATGGAGATATGCGTAGAAAAACCATGTCTCCAACTTTAAACTCAAATTCTTATCGACAATTATCTGTATAAATCTTATGTCGACTCTGGGCTGCCTTGATATGCTGCTGAATGGTTTTCACCTTCTCCACCATTTCCTCGACCATTTCTGTTCCAAGCAGCTTACATTCACCGACCTCATCCCAACATGCCGGTGTTCGGCACCTTTTCCCATACAGGGCTTCATATGGTTCCATTTAGATGCTCGAGTGGAAACTATTGTTATAAGAGAACTCAAACAAAGGAAGATGTTGATCCCATCCTCCTTTAAATTCCATTGAGCATGCTCTCAACATATCCTAAAGTGTTTGGATAGTCTACTCGGATTGACCATCAGTTTGAGGATGATAGGTCGTACTGAAGTTCAGTTCAGTATTCAGAGCATGTTGAAGACTCTTCCAAAACTTATAGGTGAATCTTGGATCTCGGTTAGACACAATATATAGTGGTACTCTATGCAACCTTACCAATTCCCTGATATATATCCGTGCCAGTTGATCCAAAGAGAAATCCTCCCAAATAGCAATGAAGTGTGCAGTCTTTGTAAGACGATCCACAATAACCCAGATTGCATTGTTGTCTTTGGATTTCCTTGGAAGTCTGGTGACAAAGTCCATGGTGATGTTCTCCCATTTTCATTCTGGTATGGGCAATGGTTGTATCATCCCCTTAGACTTCTGCCTCTCTACCTTCACTTGCTGACACACTAGTCACTTTTATATATATTCAGCGATCTCCTTCTTCATATTATCCCACCAAAAGTTTTCTCGGAGATCCCGATACATCTTTGTGCTCCCTGGGTGAATAGAGAAATTTGAACTATGTGCATCATCCAAAAGTTCCTTCTTCAGCTCTGGACATGATGGAACACATAGTCTTTTCCCAAACCGCACAATTCCTTCTTTATTAACATTAAACTCCGATGATTACCCCTTTTTGATAGCTTCCAATTTTTCTTGAATTCTCACATCATCCTTTTGAGCATCCTTTAACCTTTCCAAAAGAGACGGTTGAGCAATCATTTGTGAAAGGATTGATGATGTTCCCTTCTCTATGATTCCCATTTCCATCTTAATCAAGTCTAAGAAGATTTGATCCTTCTAAATTCTCATCATTGATTAAATCATTGGATCCTTTCTACTTAGGGAATCTGCAACCTTGTTCGCTTTCCCAGGGTGGTAATGGATTGAACAGTCATAATCCTTGATGAGCTCTATCCATCTTCTCTGGAGCATATTAATCTCTTTCTGTGTGAATATATATTTAAGACTCTTGTGGTCAGTATATATCTCACATTTCTCTCCATAGAGATAATGCCGCCAGATTTTCAAGGCAAAGATCACCGCCGCCAACTCCAGATCATGCGTTGGATAGTTTCACTCATGGATTTTTAACTGCCTTGAGGCATAGAATATAACTTTATCATTCTTCATCATCACACAACCTAATCCCTTCTTTTAAGAATCACTTAAAACAACAAAAAGTTCCCCACTTGTGGGTAAAGTGAGCACAGGTGCAGTGATAAGCCTCCTTTTCAACTCCTTGAAGCTTTCTTCACATTCATCACTCCAAGAAAACTTTACTCCCTTCCGAGTTAGCTTGGTAAGGGGGTTGGACAATCGTGATAAATTCCTCACAAATCGTCGATAATATCCAGCTAACCCCAAGAATCTATGGATATCCATTACCGATGTTGGCCTCGGTCATCCCTCAATTGAATCTGTTTTGGAGGGGTCCACAGATATCCCATTGCTTGTGATGATATGGCCCAAGAATGAGACCTCCTTCAACCAGAACTCACACTTGTTGTACTTTTCATAGAGCTTATCCTTGCACAAAGTCTCTAGTACAGTTCTTAAATGATCCTCATGATCCTCCTTGGTTTTGGAGTATATTATAATATCATCTATAAAGACTACCACAAATTTGTCAAGGTAATCTCTAAATACTCTATTCATCAAGTCCATGAAGATTTCTGGATCATTAGTGAGTCCGAAAGGCATTACTATGAATTCATAGTGCCCGTACCTTGTACGAAAAGTAGTCTTGGGGACATCTTCCTTCTTCACCCTTACTTGATAATATCCTGACCGCAAATCCACCTTGGAGAAGTATTGTGCTCCACGCAGCTGATCAAACAAGTCATCGATTCTTGGGAGAGGATACTTGTTCTTTATCGTGATTTTTTTAAGTTCATGATAATCAATTCAAAGCCGCATTGACCCATCCTTCTTCTTGACGAAGAGGACTAGTGCACCCCATGGTGAAGCACTTGGGCGTATAAACCCTTTATCCAGATTCTCTTGTAGTTGTTTCTTCGGCTCTTCAAGCTCTACAATAGCCATTCTATACGGATTCTTGGATATTGGTAGAACCACAGGTATAAGTTCAATTGAGAACTCAACATCTCTTCTAAGAGGAAGACCAGGCAGTTCCTCGGGAAACACTTCTGAGAATTCCCTCACAATAGGCATTTCTTCAAGGATGGTTTCTCCCTTGGACTCAATCATCTGAGCCAGATATGCATGCTCATAAGGCAGTAATATCCATGCTTGAGATGATGGAGCTAAAGGAGATTCATCTTCCTCCTGACTCTTGTAAAGAATCGGGGGTCGATTCTCCATATGGAGTGTGATTTCCCTCTCCTGACAATTTATGTTGGCTCTATATAAGTAAAGCCAATCCATGCCAAGAATTGAATCAAATTCCACCAGAGGGAGTATGACAAGGTTCTCTAGGAAATTCAATCCACAGATTATAATAGGGGAGGACTTATATTCATGGGATGCAATGATTGCCCCGTTTTCCGTATTCACCGACATATTTACTTCCATGATTTGTGGTGGTGCTGGGATTATTCTACTAAACTTTTGAGATATAAAAGAATGCGTAGAACCTAAATCAAAAATTATGTTCGCTATTCTTGAATGAATAACTAGCGTACCTATCACCACTTCGTTGTCGGGGTTCACTTCGGCAGAAGTGATGGCAAAATATCTTCCTTGCTACCTTGGAGGTTGTTGGTTGTCTCCGAAAACCTTTGGATTAGGGCACTAATTTGTAAAATGACCCGGTTCTTTGCATTTGTAGCATTGAACAACGCGTTGAGGTTCGAATGGATTGTTCCTCTCCTCTGTCGCAGCCACGGGTCTTTATTGCTGATAGTTAACAGCTAGGTGCCCTTCTCTTCCACACCTGAAGCATTTTCTCGTCCACTTAAGGCAATTTCCAGGGTGCTTCTTTCCGCACATTTGGCAAGTGGGGTGCTGGATCTTCTTAGCACCGTTGGATTTATCCATCGGACCACCAGCATTGAATTCCACCTTACACTTATTATCCCCATGATACCCCTATGATTCTCCGATCTCCATTTCGACCTTGAGGGCACATCGGACAATTTCCTCGTAACTGTCGAAGTCACGGATCGCTAATGCTTTCTACAGGCTAGGCTTTATCCCACCAAAGAAGCGTTCAACCTTGCATTCGGGGGTAACGACAAAGCCGAAAGTGTATCATGCAATCCTTGTGAAGTTTTCCTCGTACGCTCCAACAGATTCTTCATCTTTTTTCTTGAGGGAAAGGAAGTCCCTTTCCATCTTAAGCTAGAGGGTGCGCGGAAAATATTTATCGAAAAACATCTTCCGGAAATCCTTCCATTCCAATGCCTTGATCTCCTCCTCAGGCTTTGTATTTTTTTATCAACGTCCACCATTGATCATCTTCACCCTCCATACAATAAGAATCTAGGAGAACCTTCTCTTGTTCAGAACATTGAAGGATAGAGAAGATCTTTTCAATGGAGTTGATCCATTGTTCAGCGATCGTGGGATCGGATGATCCACTAAAAGTAGGAGGCATTTGTCTCATGAAGCTCTCGATAGCGACTTGTTCTTTCTTAGGGGGGGTTGAATGTTCCTCTTGACCCGTGTTTCTATTCAAAACTTGAGTTATCTAAGAGAGAAGCATGAAAAAGTTCGTGATTCCCGCTCCCATTGGATTGGGCATCTCATTAGTATAGTCATCACATTGATCTTCACAACGGTTGTTAGCCCGATTCCTCATATTACCGGCCATTGGCTGGAATAAAAGGAAAGTTAGGGGTAACACATAAAGGGTAATCCAAAGACAAAAGTTGATGACTTATAAATAAACTTTTATTTCCTTAACTCATGAGTCTATAGGCTTCAATCTAGTCTTTTCACGATCTACTTTCTAACATATATTCGTAGGGGCATTTTTTTTTAATTCCCTTAATAAGGGTTCATACTAAGCATGTGAATTTATCAAAACATATCCCCCGGGAGTTTCATAACCAAGAGTGCAGCAAGGCCCGTTGTCGTGCACCAGTTCCCGTTCGAGTCTATCTCAAAGCGGTGTTTTCGGGTTTTACCCCTAGGATACATCTGTTCCAGAGCCGCCTCTACCTGCTCGTATCCAGACAGGGATGTATTTTTCTAATAAACCACTTAATTAGTACTTACCAAAACTTATAGATGTTTTTATTATACTTAGTCTTGTATCTAAGGATTTACTATGGTTTCCTAATCCCAAAAATAACTAAACCTATCCTCTGATACCAACTATGACAACCCTTCTTTTATTACAAACTTAAACATGATTTATTACATAAAACTTCACTTGATACAACAAAGAAGGTCGAGAGGTTTAGTGTCTTTGGGGATTAGGATCATTACATAAAAACTTAAAACATGAAATACAACATCTTTATTGAAAACTTCCTTTACAATACCACTACATTCCCTCATACTTAGCATTGCATGGGATAACCTGAGGACATGTATAAGAAAAGGGTGAGCTATAAAGCCCAGTAAGGGAGTACACATGGAATAACATGAGGAGTACAATATATGTTAGAAAATAGGCATATCAATAGATCATAAAAGAAACATGATCATAAAGTCATGATAAAGCATGATAATCATAACATGGAAATGTGGCAACAACACTTAACATGGAATTAGCATGAGCCAAGGCTCATTGCACATAGAGCATGAGTAAATCCTCATTGCACATGAATCACGAGTAAACCCTCGTTGCAATTGAATTTTCATGATTCAAAACTCATTGCACATGACGTATCATGATACTATACTTTACCCAATGCATTGGAGCGCTATAAGGGCGCACCCTTCTTAAACATTTCATTTCATGCGTAAGTGTGCCACATGGATCATAAAACATGGATTCAAAAAACATAATAATTTATTCCACGATAAAGGAATGTGGAATTAATACATGAAACTTTGTAATCAATAAGTAAAGGTGCATAAAGGTGGATACCCTTGATGGAGAAATGGGTATGGTATCCACTACACAATGGCATTGGCTTAGAAAATCGGTGCGATTTCGGCAGCGTAACGGCGTGACATAAGAATTCATAAAAATGGTTGATGAGAGAGAAAGGGGTTCCTCATCATATTTACATGTAATTAATAGTAAGGAGTTCATATAGATACATGTCCCAACAATTGTAATGGAATTTAGATTCATGATACAAAATTATTGCTTGAATGTAAAATAAGAGAGAGAAGTTCCTTTCGGAATTTCGGCATAGTAATAGGTGTACATGGGAGGCATTTAATGAGAGATAAATGGGTCTCCCATCATTCAAACAATAAGAGGTAATTATGGGGGAGGTGCGAAACCATACCCCAACATTCATAATTTAAATTAAAAGGGCAATACAACTTAAAGAAAATTGACAAAAATGAGAAAGGAAGAAAAAACCCTTACTTGGAAGTGTGCTTCCAAAGGCTAGAGAGAGGATTGTCAGAGGCTTCTTGGGAGCTTGGGGAACCTTGGGAGGATTCTAGAGAGATTAGGGCAGAGTTTGGACGAACTCCAAAGGTTTTGAGTGAGGAGGAAGTGGTATATTGGGTGGGTTTATATAGGAAAGGTGAGAGAATTCTTTATTATTTAGGTTTGGGTCCCCTTACATTAAATTAATCCAAACCAAAAACCATCCCATGATTTTTGCCCAAGTTTTTTGGAAAAGGGAAGAGGAAAACAATATTTTATAAGTCCAAAGTCTGAAATTCTTAAAATATTAGGGTTGCTTATGTGGAGGTGAGTCACACTCCCATGGAAATTAATTTAAAAAGGCAAGGTGTTGAATAAGTCTTGAGGGGTCCATTAATGCTTTGAAAAGTAAGTCAAACAAACCCAAAATCACATTATTTTAATGTTAAAACATATATTGGCCGAAAATAAAGATTATTGTATTTTATTACATCACTATTGGGTCATTATGATGTCATAAAACACATTATATATTTAAACGGTATTTAATTTTTACTCAAAAATTTGATTGTCTCAGAAAATTATGAAAAAATCACCGTTGGATAATTTCGACATCCTGAGTCCAAAAATAACATTTATTTTATATAAATAATTTTCTAAATATGTTAATTTTCACTTTTAAAATAAAAACCTACATTTATAAAAAATTCACTGGTTTTGACAAAAATGGCTTTCAAACCTTAATAAAAATTATAATTGCATTCATAAAATTATAAGATCATTTATATTTAATAAAAAATAATTTAATATTATTATTATTATTTTATTAAAATATTATTTAATTAAAAAATCCCTTAATTTCATAAAATAGATTTCTTAATTAAATAATAACTAAAAACGTCATTTGTACTTTAAAAAACTATTTACAATGTATCAAAACGACTAGAAATTATATTCATTATTATATAAAAAAATAATGTACATGAACATAGTACTACTTATTTGTTACATAACCCCTTAAAACAGCCACATAAGACCTAAGGGTAAGGTGTGCGATGGTGACAGACTCTTGGGGTGGCTCGGATAACATCGCTCGAGTGGTAATTTCAATCAACTTCCACTTTTCCCGTAGACGGTCACATTCGAGCTTGACATGATGAAGCTCAGCTTGGGCTTGGTCAAAGGCGAAGCCCAAAGACGCCACCTCTTTTCTGAGCTCCGACAAATGGGCTTCGTATGGGGAAATTCCACTGGATGAGGCCATCGCTTCCTTTGTCTGAGTAAATTGGATTTGTTAAAGTCCTATATTTATACTAATCATGTGATCACTGTTCAATGGCTATATTAGCAACGTTCAAAATTCTTAACATAAAAACAAAGAATTTTACATTTTATATAAACATAAAGAGACATTAGATCAAGATGGATTTCCATTAATAAAACTTTGGGTCGTTACACCCCCCACATAAGAATATGGAAACTGGGAAGACAAAACTTAAAAGAAATTATGACTAAAAGAGGAGGGTGGAAGGTTCTCTTACTTTGAAGAGAAACTTTGAAAGCTTAAAGGTTGGGACCTTGGTGGGATTGAGGGAACCTTGTTATGACTAATTAAGAGGAAAAAATACTAGAAATTTGTTGAGGAGTATTTTGGAATGAAATGAATGAGGGAATGGATCAGTATTTATAGGAAAAGTGAGGGAATATTTAATTAATTTCCAAGGGACACCTCATCGGTGGTATTTGCAAAACCATGGGTTTGCCCATGTTATTTGCCCATGGTATTGGCCACTTGGGACACCTCATAGAATATACTACTATTCAAAAGTCGACCAGAATTATTACATCATTATTACATCATTATTGATGTCAGTAAACACCCGAAACTCAAAACAATATTTTCACTATTCACCAAAAAACAAAACATTTTATAAAAATATCATAAATTCACCCTAACCTAATATCTATGCTCTGAATTCAAAAATGAACTCCATTTTATGAAAATAATTTTATAAAATTTTTTAATTTAATTTTTAATTAAAATCATTATTTATTCAAAAAAACAACTCTAAAACTATAACTTATTTTGTAATACCTTGAAAAAGTAATCAAGGTCCCATAAAATTATAATATAACTATAATACAATAAAGTAACAATTTATTATTACATTTTATGAAAATAAATTTCCATTTTAAATTATTAAATTAATTATAAAATTGTAAATAAATTATTTATGACATAAAAAAATACCAAAACTTATACTATGATAATTTTTTCACTTTTAAGATGTCTAAATTATATCTATACATTCATGGGTGAAGTTTCTATTTTTTTGGCTGATTTACTATTCATTACTATTCATAGGGGTATATTACTATTCATACTTTACTATTCACTGAAAATCAAGTTGATCTTATTAGACTCTAATTTTCTTACCGATCACAACTGTAGAAGACCATTTTTTGAAAATCATTTCACATTATTAATTATTTAAATATTACATTAATATTTTAAAAAAACATTTTTTCCAAAATTCATTAGTAATATGGAACTATAAATTCCACCTACATTTATCCATATATTTGAAATTCACCAAATTTTCCATAATAAGAAATAACAATTTTATTAATACCAAGGGATTACAAAAATTATCTAAGGCCTTATTACATAGCCCCTTATAACACCTGTATATGACCTTAGTGTAAGGTGTGATATGGTGATATATTCTTGGGGCGGCTCAGACAACATTGTCTGAGTGGTGATTTCTATCAGCTTGAACTTCTCCCTTAAGAAATTTTGTTCAAGCTTCACATGTTGAAGCTCAACTTGGGATTGGTCCAGAGCAAATCCCAGAGATGCTACCTCCTTCCCAATCTCTGAAAGATGGGATTCATACAGCCCGAGTCTATTGGATGAGGCCATCGACTCTTCTTTATGTATTAATTAACCAAGATCATTTGTATTTATAAACAATAATTGTAACGTTAAGAGTTTAGTTTCCAATGTTCATATTGAACAACGGTCATATAACAGTCGAAACCCAACGGTATCACTTCATTATCTAAAGGATATAGTTTTGTGGTGTATAAAATAAAATAACACACAAATTTAGGAAAAAAATATTATTCAAAAGTTTGGGTTGTTATAAAGATGTTATTAAGCTACCAGTCAAAAATAAGCTGCATTTTACCTCACTTTCGAAGTGAATCTCATCTCATCCAAACCATGTTCTATTAAAAATGTCAAGGTATTTTTTATATGTTGTAAATAATTCATGTGTTATTTAATGTGTTTATTCTTATCCATTTCATTTTATATGATGATAATTTTCATTTTATCAATGATAATTAAACTAATTTGGGTTCTCTTCTTTTTACCTGAGTTTCCAAAACATTATGTGACTTATATTCTAATAAAATTTTATATAACGAAACATTAGTATCATATTTTAGGGTATAAAAAGAAATTCTAAAATTTTATTATAATAAATATTATATGGTCAACCATCATTGTAAATATTTTTTATACTGTCTGAATATTGATCACAAAACATTTTTGATGTAGAATCATGTTTTCCTATGTGTACTGCTATGGAGAGGTTATTCAAACTGTTCAAGGAGCTTCTTATAGTACACAACCAATAGTAGTGGTTATTAATACTGATTGTGTAACCCTAAGTGAACTTAAAGATAGAATTTTTGGTTCCTTAAATCTGGGAACTGATTAAGTGATCAATTCTATGAGCTATAGACCTTTTCAATTCCTAGCTACATTGTGGCATCTAGCTTGTCCATTGGTTGTTGATGCACAGTGGTTCCAAGAAATAAATTTATTTTCCAAGTGGTCATATGGTACCAAGATGGTGTTATATGTTAATGTCTCTACTGTACAACAACAACATCCTATTGTACAAAGACATAGACTTACAATAGTGGTTGAAGAAAGTACTCCCCAAGAAACTAAGGTTGTACTATTTTATTAGGAAGAGGATAACTTAGATGATCTCTCAAATATACATGTAAATCTGAATTCTGATGAGAATTTTTGTAATGATAGAATATAAAGTGACAATAGTGCTAATGAGGAGGGAGCAGGGAGAGTTGGGGAGGAATTTTCTTGTAATCCATTAGTTTTAGAGCAACCTCAACCCATAATAAATCATCCACCACTCTTCGCATCTTGGTAGGAAGTAATAACACATGTGCCTATATCTGATTGCAATGTTCTCACACCTGCAACTAAGTTTCCCATATTTGTACCGAATAGGTTTAGTGAGCTGGAAAAATATTATATGTTGGAAGGAATTTTCTAAGTAAAGATGCATTAAAAACACACTAAAGAGATTTCACATTGAGAGGCACTATAAATATATAGTTTAGGAATAAATCCATAATAAATAACTCATACAGTGTGATAAGTATGAGTATGATTTTAGATTCCACTTGAGGGTGATTCTAGACATTAAATTTGGAGGTTATAGAATATCGAGGATTGAGACAGCTCATACTTGTGTTCAACCAAGCCTGACACAAGAACATACCTCATTGAATGTTGAATTTGTGTCACCATTGTCATAGAGATGATTATTACATGCCAAGATGTTTCTATATACCTTGTGAAATAGAGGATACAACAAACATTTAGTTATAATATTTCATATAATAAGGCATGGATGGAGAAATAGAAGGTAATTGTGAAGGTTTATGGTGATTGGCATGACTTTTATTGGGTGTTGCCATAATTTTTATCCATGATAAGACATAAAAACCAAGTTTTATTCTATCTCCATATGAAATAACATGTGTCTCAAGATAATCAACACGATCCATCTCATGTTCAATTTCATTGGTTCTTTTAGGCATTCCTCACCTCTATCTCTGCATTTTGTTTCAAAAAAATAGTTTATTCATATTGATGGAACGTTTCTATATGGAAAATACAAGGGTGTATTATTTATTGTGGAAACCCAATATGGAAATAATTCACCTATTTCACTTTCATTTTCCATTGGGAATAAGGAAAACTATGAATCACTGAGTTATTTTTTGGCATGTATCAGCAACCATTTCACCCACATTCGGGGTGTCTGTTTGATATCTAATCAACATCGGGAAATCAATGAGGCAATCAATACAGAACCTAATACATGGAGACCTCCAAATGCACATCATCAGTACTACATTAGACACATTTCTAGAAATGTGAGGAAAACATTCCATAATGAACCTATAAAGAAAGAAATAATGAGGACAGGTATTCAATGTCTTTGTTATTTGTTACTATTTAAATGTAAAGATAAAATCCATTCATGTGAAATATGATCACTTCTATGTAGAATATGATCCAGATCAGAAACAGTTTGAAGAACTTTTCAAATGAATCTGTAAGGCTAATCAAGAAGCATATGATTATATGATGCGGATTCCAAAAGAAAAATGTACATTCACATGTGATGGGGGGGAGGTATGGACACATAACCACAAACATTGTGGAGTGCATCAATGGTGTATTAAATGGGATTCGCAAGTTACCTATAACCATACTATTTCAAGATACCTTATATCATTGCATGAAGTAATTAATTGATAGACAAAAACTAGCCTCAGATAGAATTCAGAAGGGGATAAGGTGCGGAAGGCACTTTCAATGAGATATTGAAATGAACATTGAAGAAGCTTCTAGTTATCATGTCATCCTTTTCCATTGAGAAGACTCTCGATTTAAAGTTCAAGAGTGTTCGGACCCCATCACAAATAGAATCAATGAAAAATGGTGGTATTACTAGAAGAGAGGAAATACCAATGTGGAAAATTACAGGCCTTATGGTTTCCATGCACACACACCATCGCACCATGTGCATCTATGAACATGTCATGGGAAACATATGTTAATCCAGTGTGCTGAATGGACATCATTGATAACTGTTATGTTGCACCATGGATACTAATTGGGGAGTTTCGATATTTCCCAATGCCCAAAGGTCATATGATAGTGATACTTGACATCAACATGTTGCATAAACAAGGGAGACCTAAGTTCAGTAGGATGTGGAATGAGATGGACTGGCCTTAAGAACAAGGGAAAATTTTGAGATGCACCATATGTTATCAAGAAGGTCATAACTGGAAACGATTTCCTAACTTTACTGGATCAAGTTCACACTCTCATCCATAATGATGTATTGTCACTTATATGATCTTCTAATATTGTTAATTATATGGTGTTATTATAAGATTCTTTATTTTGTAGAATTTTCTAACATAACCAAATAATTTTACTATCAAATAACAATAAGCCTTTTCATATTCACATTAAAGTGAATATGACAAGTGAATTTGAGGTGACATTAATGAATAATCAATCTGTCTATGGTTAAACCATAAAGAAAACATGTGAGAAAATAATCATGAAACATATCATCATGTGGGAAATCATACATAAATTATAAAGCACACCATTTTCTAGTAAACTTTTAGATAATGAAGACAAAATATATATATATATATATAAATATATAATACCATATCTTCCAAAACACTCTTTTCTAGGTAAAAACATATTTCAAAAACACTTTAGTAATATTCTTTGGAAAATATGAAGACATACCCTTTTCTTTTGGTAAGAAATAACTTCATAAAACCATGAGAATGAACATGTTATATCTTATATTCTACAAGTCATAACATTCTGCTGAGCATAAAATTATACTTATATTTTACACTTATGACTCATTTCATTTTTTACATACATATGAATGATACCATACTACTCGCTGAGCAGGCTAGGCATGTTTTCCAATTCTTGCTAGATGATGGTGATGTTTGAGAGATCAGGGTACGTTGAGCACATCGTTTTCATCACACATCACATCCACCTACCATTATACCATACATGTGTTATGCTAGCTTCTATGGCATTGCAGTATTAGATTTCACATTTTTTGAACATCACCTGCTTACTGCCCTCGTGGAGAGGTGGAGACCAGAGACACACATTCCACCTACCTGAGGGAGAGATGACCAACACCCTAGAGGATGTGGTAATGCTTCTCGGTCTTCTTATCCAAGGGTAAACCCTTATTGGACCCACTCATGCATCTTGGCATGACCTTGTTCATCAATTTTTAGGTGTTGACATTTTGGCTGACTATAGGGATACAGATGGCGGGTTGATATTTATAACCTGGTTGGAGGAGCAGTTTGCACATATACTCAATGACGCTGACGACCAGACTATCATGTGTTATGCATATGCATATATATTACGGATCATTGGATGGATCTCATGTGTTGAACACTTGGGGATGAACGTGCACATGATATATCTAGTCCTACTAGAGGACTTTGATTGAGCTAGGAAGTACATCTAGGGATTGGACTTCTTGTCATACACATACAGAACATTATTCATGGTATGTCGTAGAGACTGCACGGATCTTGAGGGATTTGTTATCCTTCTTCAGATGTAGGCATGGGAGCACATCCCTTCATTTTTCCTAATGCTTGTTGGTCCACTGCTACCGGTAGAGGTGTTGGATGACACTCTTCATGGACGCTGGTATGATCACTTGTCTCTATTGGTTTCTGATGATAGTACGAGTTATTGAATTTAATTTTTTATTATTTATCACTTTTGATGTTGTATTTTACAGGTGGATTTAGAGTCACAGATTCATCACGATTCCGACAAACCATTTGGGGGCATACTGCCTCAAGTTGGACAGTCTCTTACCTGACCAAGTAAGTATATACAATCTATCACTATCTAAAAAAATTAATAATAGCATAAATTTTGTTTTTTAGTAAGGATATTTTTTGACAAAGGTCACATGTCATTTTAGATTACATGGATCCCATATTGAGCTATACTGGACCAGTTTTTAGCATACTACACTGATGGACTTCATGATTCTATAGTTTTAGTGACTCTCATCCACTTCTATATTATTGAGTGGCAGCAGGCTGATAATGTCATGTGACGGTTTGGTTGTGTTCAGCTGATTCCATTACAGCTGAGACAGACAGTGCGGCTTCATCACTTGAAGCTGACAGGGAGTCAGGATGAGGACTGTTGCTGAGTACATGCTAACTATCTCAACCTTTGGGGTAGACATGTAGAGCTTTGTATCCATGGTGTACTTACGATGCGATTGTATCTTTCAGATAAGGTCAAGTATGAGTCATGGTATAGACTGAAGTCTGTACTATATCTGACTTGACACGGTAGAGAGCTTAATAATATGGTAAGTCAATATTTTTTATTGAACTATTTTTTAATTCATTTTGAATCTCTTTACAGTGTACTCACTCAGAGCATATTATTTTCATGAGTGATCTAGAGGATAAGGGGTTCCTTAGCTGGGAAGTGGTCTATGCTACAATGCTAGAGTTGAGGTCATTTTATCATGTGATTCAAGAGATTATCTTCTATAGTCCAGCTGAGAGAGTGGAAGTTCCTACCCTGGGAGTGGAGGTTCTTGCTCAAGAACATCCTATAGCAGCTTCTGATGCTGAATATCCACAATGAAGATGATATATACCGCGTTGTTCTGCACGTGATCTCTCACATGTTCTATAGGCATAGTTCATCCCTTTAGCAGTCCGGCCTCAGTCGATTGTATATATGCATCGGGTGATATAGGATCAGTCTCTCTTGATAGGATATCCACAGTTCTCTCCATCTTGGGGTTTATATCCATCATAGCCTTGGTTCCCCGCTATGATGATGGCAGGTCCTTCTACTATCCTAGTGGAAGAAGGATTAGGAGTGCAATACGACATGTAGTGGACTCCTCCTCCCACTAACACATATGTGGAGCATGCGAAGGTCGACATTCCAGTGCCCGAGGATCATCCCACTCTAGGTCATCATACTCCACCCCATCATGGAGCTCGGCGATCTTTATATGGGCGTACCCTTCGCAGACCATCATGTGGGATAGAATATCCTTCCCATCAAAATTGATTGTAATTTTTAAATTATATGTTTTATGTATATTAAAATGAAGATATTTTTATTATTATCATCCATTTTTACATTCTTATCCAGTGTTTCATTTTTCATTAATATTTTATTCACATTTTATATTTTATAAGAATTCAAATTTGACTACTTAAAACATAGAAAAACTTATTAAATTTCAAGTAGGTAACTTTAAAATATTATAAAATATACATTTTAAAACCAGTCTAAATAAAATTTAAAACATGTCCTAAACATCTAAAAAGTTTTTGAAAATAAAATAAATTTCATAAATATAATAAATAAATGAAAATGAAAGGAATGTAAAAAAATATTATAAATACCATTACAATGGTTTAAAATAATACTAAAATTTATTTTTAATAAAATATTGATGAAGTTGGAACATTATGGATTCAAACTAACCTTATATATTGAACCTTGATAACATAAATACTTTCTATAGAAAGTAGAATTTTGAGGGATTTAAACATGGAAAATGAAGAAAATTTTTATTTTTATCCAATGACTTATTATTGTTTAAACCCTTTCGTCGCTAGTATTTATTTATATATATTCCCTTTAACTTCCATGGATATTTTTATCTTAAAGACCCATTTTCACCCAATGATATTTATATTAATTTGAAGATCAAATAGAACCCATACTTAGTTCTGATACATGGAATCCATTTTTCAATTCATGATTCTTTCTATCTTACAGCTTTTGATCTCTCTATTGCCTCCTTATAGGAAAGAGAGTCATTATTTTCAACCAATAAAAAGTCACCATATTTGATGACCACATTCCTTTTATATAAAGGGTTGTATAAATAATATCTTTTATTTTTCTTAGGATATCCTATAAAGATACATGTAATTCCTTCGGGGACTACTTTTGTTTCATGTTAAGTCATTAAAAATTGTCTTGAATCCCCATGCATGCATGTTTGGAAAAACACTTTCCTTCCTAATCTATATATAACTAGTATGGGATACCATTTAGAACTTTGGTTGGAACAAGTTTTAGTATTTATGTTGTAATTTTTAATGAATATCTCTAAAAGGATAATGAAATACTTGCATGACTCATCATTGACATCAGTTTGTACCAATTCTAGAAGCTCTATAGCCCTTTTACCTTATCCACAAAATGGTGGTTTGGTTATTTTTCCTTGTAAACAAGTGTGAAATTTTTCATTTAGTTTTATCTCAAAAAAATACAGTAATCATCTTTATAAAACTTTGTAAAATGATTATTGTTTACATAACCAATATAGTGATGCCACAACTAGGTTAGAAATGAGTCATCCAAACTTAATTTGTTATCAATTATGAATACTTGGTTTTCATAATTTAATATATTAACACCATTATTGATTTGTGATATATCATGAAAATATTTATTGTTATAAAATTATCATTCTTTATTTTAAAACTTGAAAAAAAATATTTCCATGTCATGGAAAGAAACAGATATGATGTTCTTGGTAAAACTGAGAATATAATAATAGTTCTTTAAAACCAAAATAATTAATGTTAGAAATATGTTGTGGTGGGCTCCAATGGATATATCAACCAACCTCCTTCCATTAGTAACATGTAAATCCACCTCTCCTCATGTGATCTTTCAAAATCTACTTATTTTTTTATTTGAATACAAATTTGAGTGTTGTAAAAGATATTGCTTAAAAACATAACATTTTCAATTAATGTTAATGAAATAATTATAAAAAAACAAGAACAATATATATATATATATCATAATATAAAAATCTATATATTTATAATATATAATAACATATAATTAAAAAAATTATTTTATTTTTTCTGAAAGGCGGTAGGCCTCCTGCCACCTTTCAACTTAACTGAAAGGTGGTATCAGGCCTTCTGCCTTTAAAGCATAGTTTTAAAAATATTTTTAACTTGTACACATTTAAAAAAATAAAAAAACACATAAAAAACATACCTTTATGTAGTATTGTCTTCTTAACTTCATGCAATCTTCATCCAAAGCGTAATCTACTTACTTTCACATGAGTCTATGTTTACCCTCACGTGAACCCCTACTTACCCTCATGCAAGCCCATGCTTAGCCTCATTCAACTTACCCTCATGCAAGTCCCACTTACCTTCATGTGATTCCCTACTCACATTTACACAAGTATTTTCTTACCTTTACATAGCTTTCACATTTAACCTTTACATTTACATAACTTCAAAATCATTTAGTGCCCTTACGCAGCCTATGATTCCACCTCGATAACTTTACGCTATTGTCAATATTCTTTAAATAATCTTCAATTCAAACAAAAACTCCCTAATTTGATTCATAGTTTTCTCAAACACCTCAAGTAAACTTTCAAAAACATCATCTAAACATTTTTATCAAAAATCTCTAAATACCTTTTCCTTAATATTTTATTTCAACTACATGCATAAATGTCTTTCATCATAAATAATAACTTCCATCAAGACTTCCTTGAACACTTCAACTTCAATAATACTCCAACATCAAATATTGTTAATAATATCTTATTCTTTGTCCAAAATCATATATTGTCAAAAAAAATCAATACAAATCCTTAGGGGTTCAATAGGTATATAGATCTCAATCTATTAGGGTTGTTGGTGTTTTAATAAATTATATTTGTGCATTGATTTTAAATCAGATGTTAATTTTTGAAGTTATATATATATATATATATAATTTCAATAATTTAGCATCATGGATCTTCCACCAATTCTAAATATATGGTTTATTTAAGTATATAGTCACCATTTTTCTCAAACCTTATATTATTATTTATGGTTATTATCATATACTTTCTTTTTTAATCAATAACAAAAAACATCCAAACCAACCTTTGAGGAATTTTTCCATTGACTTCCCTCTATAATATAAGTAATCATTTAAAATATTCATTTTATTTAACAGTTATATTTTTTCTATTTGGTTAGTTTCCTTTTATTCTGTTTGGTTTGTGACCTTTTATTTTGGAAAAAATTGAGCTGCTCTCTTTATGCCACTGTTCCCAATTTATTTTAACTTTAATTTTATTTCTAAAACCTTTATTTTATTTTAATTTCAACTTTCATCCTCATCATATGATTACTAAGTTGGAAAACATGCCTTATAATTACAAAGGAAGTAATAATAATAAAAAGGTTACAATAGAAATTATGAATTTTGCATAAAAATTCACATACTTCCATAGGTTTGTATGTTATTTATTTGTTAATATTATATTTTTCTTTTCATGTTAAGCGTGTGTGTGTGTGTGTGTATTCATGGCCAATATTAACCTATATTATAGATTTATGTATATCATTAAATTTATTACTCTGTCATTCCCAACTATCAATCACTTATAATACAACAACATGTAGTGACAATAACATAGGTAATTCAAATTGCTTTCCATTATTAGAATTGACATGAGATAGTCTTAGTAATAACATCTACTAGTATTTGATGTTTTTATTTTTTTCACCACATTTGTTTACTATTCTTAATGGACATGAAATCACTTTAGGTGGTCAATATTATTCAACCTTAAGGAATTATTACACTACTGCACATATTCTCTTTAACAGCACACAAAATGGATTTTAACAGCACTAAAAAAACACTGTTAATCGCAGTGTTAATAAAGGCCTAGTTGGTTGCAATGTGTTGTTAATATAATAGAACACCCAGTAAAAACCTATAATTTCAAACAATGCTATATACATTTAATTAAAATCATGAATACAAAAAAAAACTTCTATATACATTTAAAACAATGTTTTATATAATTACATTTATAATTATCCAACAAGAATTTAAAAACATTAATGTTTCATCCTTTGACGTGTGTGATCCCCTCTCAAAAATGTCCTTCCATGGTATCGGTTTCCAAAAAATCATCTCAACCCAAGAAAAATATTTCACCAATATAAGAAAAAAACATTATGTTAGTAATACTATAAAGAAATACATTAAACATTAATAGGAAAAAATACATTAATAAAATGCCAATTTTTAATAAAAAGTACACATTTGGAGTCATACCTATCACACCGTGCATCATATTAAGGTGGAGTGATTCCTAAATATCATAAATGAGTTATGGATTGTTGTCCTAAAATATCAAAAAAATTGAATGTGTTTGCTCGATTTTGAGTATGTCACTTGTTCTTTTACTAAAATTAATGTCAATTTTAAATAATGACACATTTGGAGTTATACCGGTCACACAGTGTGTCGAATTGAGGTGCGGCTGATTCCTATACATCAAAAATTACTTATGGATCATTGTCTTAAAGTTTCCAAACAATATAAATGTGTTTTCTCTATTTTCAGTATGTCAGTTTTGGTTTTTTACTAAAATGTCATTTCAAACTAGAAATGTGCATTTTAAGTCATACTGGTCACATCATGCATCGATTTAACATGAGACTACTTCATACACATCACAAATGACTTATGAATTTTTGTCCTAAATTATCAAGATAATCTAAATGTGTTTTCTTGGTTTTTAGTGAGTAACATGTTTTGAAATAAAATGTCAATTTTAAACTGGTAACGGATACTTTCAGTCATAATGGTTACACTGTGCGTCAGATTGAGGTGTGGTTGATTCATAAACATCACAAATGACTCATGGATCACTTTCATAAAGTACTAAAATAATCCAAATTCATTTTCTCAACTTGTAGTATGTCACTTGTTTTTTTAAAATTAATTTCAATTTTAAATAAAAAGACACTTGGAGTCATACCAATCACACCATAAATTTTATTTAGGTTAAGTTGACTTTTACACGTCAAAAATTACTCATGGATCATTTTACTAAATTAACAAAACAATCTGAATGTATTTTCCCAATTTTCAGTATGCCACTTTTTCTTTTTACTAAAATTAATGTGAATTTTAAATAATAATAAAAAGACACTTTGAGTTATACCGGTCACATCGTGCATCATATTGAGGTGAGGTTGATTCCTACATATCACAAATGACTTATAGATCATTTTACTAAAGTATAAAAATAATATAGATGTTTTTTCTTGGTTTTCAGTATGTCAATTGTGTTTTTTGCTAAAATGTCATTTCAAACTAGAAACACGTATTTTGAGTCATATTGGTCGCATCGTGCGTCAGTTTTACATGAGACTACTTCATACACATCACAAATGACTTTTGAATCATTTTCTTAAATTATCAAGACAATCGGAGTGTGTTTTCTTAGTTTTCAATGAGTGACATGTTTTGAACTAAAATGTCAATTTTAAACTGATAACGGACACTTTTAGTCATATCGGTCACACTGTGCGTCGGATTAAGGTGTGGTTGATTCCTACATATCACAAATGAATCTTGGATCATTTTACTAAAGTATCAAAACAATATGAATGTGTTTTATCAGTTTTTAGTATGCCACTTTTTCTTTTTACTTAAATTAATGCCAATTTTAAATAAAATGACACACATTAAGTCATACTGGTCACAGCGTGCATCATATTGAGGTACAGTTGACTCTTACATGTCACAAATGACTCATGTATCATTTTCCAAAATTATAAAAACAATCTAAATGTATTTATTCATTTTTTTAGTATGTCACTTGTTATTTTTACTAAAATTAATGTCAATTTTAAATAAAAAAGAGACACTTTGAGTTATATCGGCCACATCGTGCATCGTATTGAGGTGAGGTTGATTCCTACACATCAAAAATGACTTATACATAAGTTTTCTAAATTATTAAAACAATATGAATGTGTTTTCTTGATTTTTAGTATGTGAGTTGTGTTTTTTTACTAAAATGTCATTTAAAATTTGAAACACGCATTTCTAGTAATATCGGTCTCATAGTGCATCGGTTTGACGTGATAATACTTTATACACGACACAAATGACTTGTTAATTGCTATTATAAATTATTAAGACAATCAGAGCATGTTTTCTTGTTTTTCAATGAGTGGCATGTTTTGAACTAAATTGTCAATTTTAAACTGATAATAGACACTTTTAGTCATACTAGTCACACCATGCAAAAAATTGAGGTGTGGTTGATTCCTAAACATAAAAAATGACTCATGTATCATTTTACTAAAGTATAAAAACAATATGAATTCATTTTCTTGGTTTTTAGTATGTCACTTGTTCTTTTTACTTAAATTAATGTCAATTTTAAATAAAAAAGACACACTTGGAGTCATATTGGCCACAAAATGCATCATATTGAGGTTTTTTTACTTCTACACATCACAAATGACTCATGGATAATTTTTCTAAATTATCAAAACAATCTTAATGCATTTTCTTAGTTTTTAGTATGTCACTTGTTCTTTTTACTAAAATTAATGTCAATTTTAAATAAAAAAATAGAAATTTTGAGTTATACTGGACACACCATGCATAATATTGAGGTGTGGTTGATTTATAAATGTCAAAAATGACTTATAGATCATTTTACTAAAGTATAAAAACAATCTGAATGCATTTTATCAGTTTTTAGTATGTCGGTTGTGTTTTTTTACTAAAATTTCATTTCATACTGGAAACATGCATTTTGATCCATATCGGTCTCATCATGCATCAGTTTGATGTGAGACTACTTCATACACATCAAAAATTAAATATAAATCTCTTTCCTAAATTATCAAGAAATTTTGAGTGTGTTTTCTTGGTTTTTATTGAGTGACAAGTTTTCATCTAAAATATCAATTTTAAACTGATAACGGGCACTTTGAGTCATACAGGTCACACCATGCATTAGATTGAGGTTTGGTTGATTACTACACATCAAAAATGGATCATGGATCATTTTTATAAAGTATAAAAACAATCTGAATGCATTTTATTAGTTTTTAGTATGTCACTTGTTCTTTTTACTTAAATTAATGCCAATTTTAAATAAAATGACAAACTTTGAGTCGTACCGGTCACAACGTGCATCATATTGAGGTACGATTGACTCCTATATGTCACAAATAACTCATGTATAATTTTCCTAAATTATAAAAATAATTTGAATGCATTTACTTATTTTTTAGTATGTCACTTATTCTTTTTACTAAAATTAATGTCAATATTAAATAAAAAAGAGACACTTTGAGTTATATCGGCCACACCGTGCATCATATTGAGGTGATGTTGATTTCTACATGTAAAAAATTACTTATAAATAATTTTACTAAATTATAAAACCAATAAAATTCATTTTATTGATTTTAAGTATGTCGGTTGTGTTTTTTTACTAAAATGTCATTTAAAATTGGAAGCACGCATTTTCAGTCATACTGGTTGCATCGTGCATCAATTTGATGTGATAATACTTCATACACATCATAAATGACTTATGAATTGTTTTTATAAATTATCAAGACAATTGGATCATGTTTCCTTGGTTTTCATTGAGTGACACATTTTGAACTAAATTGTCAATTTTAAACTGATAACGAACACTTTTTGTCATACCAGTCACACTGTGCGTCAAATTGAGGTGTGGTTGATTCCTACACATCACAAATGAATAATGTATCATTTTATTAAAGTATCAAAATAATCCAAATGTATTTTCTCAATTTTCAGTATGTCAATTTTTCTTTTTATTTAAATTAATATCAATTTTAAATAAAAAAGACACACTTGGAGTCATATTGGTCACACTGTGCATCGTATTGAGGTGTATTTTACTTCCACAAATCACAAATGAATCATGGATCATTATAATAAATTATCAAAATAATCCTAATGCATTTTATGAGTTTTCAGTATGTCAGTTGTTCTTTTTACTAAAATTAATGTCAATTTTAAATAAAAAAGAGACACTTTGAGTTATACTAGCCACACCATGCATCATATTGAGGTGAATTTGATTTCTACACATCAAAAATGACTTATAGATAATTTTAATAAAGTATAAAAATAATACAAATGCATTTTCTCATTTTCCAGTATGTCGATTGTGTTTTTTTTCTAAAATTTCATTTCAAACTAGAAACAGGCATTTTAAGTCATATCAATCACATCGTGCATTGGTTTGACGTGATACTACTTCATAAACTTCATAAATGACATATTAATATATTTTCTAAATTATCAAGATAATTGGATCATGTTTTCTTTGTTTTCAGTTAGTGACACATTTTGAACTAAAATGTCAATTTTAAACTAATAACAGACACTTTTATTCATACCTGTCATACCGTGCATCGAATTAAGGTTTGGTTGATTCCTACGTGTCAAAAATGACTCATGGATCGTTTTCATAAATTATTAAAATAATTATAATTCATTTTATTGGTTTTTAGTATGCCACTTGTTCTTTTTACATAAATTAATGTCAATTTTAAATAAAAAATACACACTTGGTGTCATACCGGTCACACCATGCATTTTATTGAGTTTCGGTTGACTCCTACTTGTCAAAAATGACTCATGGGTCATTTTACTAAATTATAAAAACAATGTGAATGTTTTTTCTCGATTTTCAGTATGACACTTATTCTTTTTACTAAAATTAATGTCAATTTTAAATAAAAAAGAGAGACACTTTGAGTTATAACGGCCACACCATGCATCATATTAAGGTACGGTTGATTCCTACATATCAAAAATTACTTATATATTGTTTTAATAAAGTATCAAAACAATCTGAATTCATTTTCTTAGTTTTCATTATGCGAGTTGTGTTTTTTTACTAAAATGTCATTTTAAACTGGAAACATGCATTTTGAGTCATATTGGTTGCATCGTGCATCAGTTTGACATGAGAAAAATTCATACATATCATAAATGACTTATGATTATATATCCTAAATTATCAAGACAATTAGAGAACGTTTTCTTGTATTTCAATGAGTGACATGTTTTGAACTAAAATGTTGATTTTAAAGTGATAATGGACACTTTTAGTCATATCGGTCACACCGTATATCAGATTGAGGTGTGTTTAATTCCTACACATCACAAATGACTCATGGATATCTTTCTTAAAGTATCAAAATAAAAAAAAATCTTAGTTTTTAGTATGTCACTTGTTCTTTTTTACTAAAATTACTGTCAGTTTTAAATAAAAAAGACACGCTTGGAGTCATACTAATAACACCATGCATTGTATTGAGGTGTGATTTACTCTTACACATCACAAATGAATCATGGATAATTTTCATAAATTATAAAAATAATATGAATGTGTTCTATTAGTTTTCATTATGTCACTTTTTATTTTTACTAAAATTAATGTCAATTTTAAATAAAAACGAGACACTTTATCAAACTAGAAACACTATGATGTCGACATTTATCACTTCCCTTCAAGTTACCTCCACTACCTTTGAATAAAAGTGATAAATGTGGACATTATAGGGGTGAAAAGGATTTGAGGGAGAAGAAGTATGTGGAAGACATTGTATGTATGAGTAGTCAAACATTTAATTTATATTATGTTAATATAGTAGAAAAACTATAATATTATAAGGAAAATATAGTATATTAAAAAAACTTTACCTTCTCATTAAATTATAAGTTGTAGCCTTGAATTTCTATCTCTCATGAGCATGAGCATCTTTAAAAAAACCACCCCAACTTGAACAAAGGAATCCACCTGTATAAGAAAACAATTATTATGTGATTAATACTAAAAAGAAGTAAATTAAACGTAAATATGAAAAAATACACTAATTATATGGAGGTCACATATGCATGTTATTTTTATACATTCTTCCATCAGGTATGTTTCCATTCATTTCTAAGAAAATATATATCATCTTATGAATATGAGTCTTTTCGATAGTCATAGTGGTATTGGAAAAATATAAATACATAAAGGGTTAATAAATATTTTAAATGAAATAGTAATTATCTTCGAAAATACCACTTAGGGGATAATAGTTTGTTCATGGAATATAATCTATCACATAAATTTACAAACATAATAACCACAATATTTTCCATTTGTTCATTTCAGACACTGCAGAAACATTGAGAAAAATAAGTAATTTGTTTTGATATGTGTTTGGATAGTAAAATATTATTATATATACCTTGATACTTGTCTAGTCGTAAAACTTTTCAAGGTCTTCATGCTTATCCCCTAGCCTCATTCCTTGTTTTTCATGATATTCATGCACCACCCTATCATAAGATAATCCTCATTAAAAGATAATATAAATTATATAACTTGATGTTTGTTTCTAAAAAATTGAATATAGTGTATTAAAAATTGACAAATTTTATCATGTGTGGTTAGTTTGTTGGGTATCCATGTATTAAATCCAGAAAATAAATCTTTGGAGTATTTAAATTGAGCACAATGAGTATCCAATACTTCCTAAAAACACAAAAAGGAATAAATAATGAAATAAATGAAAATATATTTGATATGTTTAAATTGTAGACTTTACCCCTACATCGTCAGTATTAAGAAGAGTATGTCATTCATAAGTTTACTTTTAAACGATTTGACCAGCCCTACCACTATTTCATCCTTTTTTTGGATTCTATATTTGGTTATTCTATATAGGTGGTGTGAGGACTAAAGAGTCCAAAAAAATCATGGGTAAATCTCTTCAATTGTTTTTTATATATACACCTGCCAAAAATATGAAATGTATTTAGTCATAATTAACATAGTATATTAGATTTTGGAAAATCAAATCATGAAAACATACCTCATGTATACATTTGTAACTGAGGTTCCTAGACAATCATAGTTGAGGATTTCACTTACATTCTCAACACTAATTAATTCTTGAACTTTCTCTTCGTACATATTTTATTCAAAATTAACTATGTGACTACAACCATTTTTTAACATTGTATCCACATGAACCTTCAATGGTGGTAAATGTGGGTATATAACAGATGGGGTAAATGTGCTTTTGATAGATCTTTTTTATAGTTTGGTTGATCCTTTAGATGATGCTGAGTCTGTCTTTCATTTCACCACATTCCCTTTGTTTGTCTGTAATAACATTCATCATTTCAGAGCTTTTTTCATTAATTTTTAAAGGTTTATCTTGAAAAATAAATTGGAAATGAATACCTCCTTATTTACATGTTTTTTACAAGATATAAAGGTCATTAGATGAATGTTCCAATTGCTCGGTTGACCGTATGAATATCATCTTCATCAAGTGGAATAGGTAGCTCGGTGCTTGGCTCGTGATCTATGTTAATCACCACTCTCACATGACCTATTGGAAGTGGTATGTTGTGTATAATTTCATCTTGGATATTTAACATCATAGCCCTTGCTAAAAGGCGATGGGTGGGTGTTGATAGATATAAATCATAGCCATTTTCAACTTGTATAATATCAGTACAGGAAAGGTATTGGTGTATTTATGATTCACATTTCACAGAAACAATTATTAAAATATTGATTACCACAAATAATATAGATCTTTAAAGGAAATTTCTCACCTCAAATATGGTGGGAGGTGGGGTGTTATCTTCACATGATGGTTTTTCTTGAGTTTTTCTTCTCTTTTCTCCCCCCCCCCCTCTGTCCCCCATAAAAGTTTCCAGCAACTCCCTCTACCATTGGAATTGTTCTTCAAGGGTATCTAGTATTCGTATCATTTGTTTCATTTCTTCACCTTTATCCTCCTCTTTTTTTTCTCAAAATATGTTCGGGGTGTCACACCAAAACTCACACCTCTAACGTGGTCATAATTTTCTGGCCGCTTCAAGGCCACTGGTAGTATGTGTTCATCTGGTATATGTTGTTTTGATTCCTATGACTATGTCAGATAGAAAATATAGTAAAATAAGTAATCATTTTTATGTAATATCAATTTAAAGCAAAAAAATTATTATGTCATACTTACACATGTTTCCCACACTTTTTGTGTGTTTTCATCTATTAGTATCCCATATTTATTTACATGTTCCTCCTTTCATAGCACATGGAATGGGATGGAAGTGGCTTTGGATTTGAAGTCATCAATCTACATATAAATAGAGGAATATAATTATGTTGTTGTTTCATGTCACATAAAATTATTACGGTTGATTTAAAATATGTACCATTTTTTTCAAGTGAAGCATACCTCATCCTTACTTTACAGTAGGGGTGCGTTGGTTTTTCTGCCCGTTCCTTATTTTCAGCACTTAGTTTTTGTTTCATAAATAAAAAAATCAATCAAAGTGATGAATACACATATCATAAAATAGTGTATTACTAGACACAATGTACTAGAAAATACATGTCCGCCCGACGGCCAATAAACGTATCCCATGCTTCTTGGGTTATCAGGTGTGCATAGATAAGTGGTGGGTGTGGGCTTATTTTCCCTTCAGTATATTTAAGATGATGTCTCATTATAATTGTATGAAAGCCTCTGTGAATCCTTCTAGTAAGCATTAATATATATTTCTTGTGGGATTAATCTAGTATAAATGCACTCTTCAAGGGCTGATGAAGAGTAATTTAATGTTTAATTATTTTATTTTTTAGTAAAATAAATAAATGATATCATAATGTTACCATAATCTCTCCCCACATCAGTGTCTAAAGCATGAGCAAAATATGATTTCATGAATCTACATCAATCAGCATGCGTTGTCGAGTGATGATTCCAATGTAACTACTGAACATGGCCTTGTTGGGGTTAATATGATGGTCCCGCACATTCCATCCAACCTCATATTTGATACCTTTGATTTTCGCCTTAATGGTTTTTGTTAACACCGTCAAACTATGGTGCTCTTATTTTTTCTATGTCATTGGTCCTTCATCGCCTACCATTTCCTCGAATTCAACATCTTCATTGTGTTCCTCTAGAGAATTAGCATCGTCATGTGCATATGATCATTGTACCTATGCACTGTGAGTAGAAACATATTGAGAAACATAATGTTCCTCAGGATTGGGAGCACCAACACCTGGAGAAGGTCATTGTTCCTTTGCACTACGAGCAGTAACAAGTTGAGAGACCTGTTGTTCCTAGGGATTGGGAGCACCAACACATGAAGAAGTTATTATCTACATAAGTGGTTTATCATTTAATTTAGAGTACATAAATGTAGCAGTGAACAGATAATAACATGAAGTAACATGATGTATATTACAGAAAAACATAACTTGATTATTGAGCTCGCTTTTTTTAAAGGCTGAAGGGATTTTACTCCTCTATTGACTATCCAAATCCCTTGATTGTGGTCTCCTATAACATAAAAAACATCATTTACATCAGGAACACTGTGAAATGATTGTGATGCCCCAATAAAAGGGACATCCTCAGTTGAATTTTCATTTAACCCTTCAGTGATTTTAGTTGATAATAAAACAATTGACCACTTTCTGTTTGTGGGATTGGGAATATAAAATACTTATACTATCAATGATGCCATTATAAACGGTTTGTCTTTGTATCCTTCCTTACTAAAATCAAGTTGCATGAATCTCAATTCATCTATCTTAACAGCACTCCAGTTATCAACCCACTTTCATTGAAAAATCGGCACTTGTAATGTTGTATAATCCAACTCCCATATTTTTTTGATGATGACAAAGTATAATATATTCACATAAATTAAATTTATTTCCTTAGTACCAGAAACATGCATCGCTTTAGCCACAAGTGTAAATCCACTATTTTCTATGGTATTTTATTCATCATGATCATTTTTATAGAATGTATAACCATTAATTACATAACCATTGTAAGATAATACATGAACACTTGGTCCTCCGACTATCCATCGAAGTCATTCTGAAATGAAATCTGGATTTTCATCTGACTCCTTAAAAATATGCTCATAAAACCATCCTATAAACTATTTATTGTATGTATTTGATATCCATATTTCATCCCTTGATGGATTCAAATGCCTAATAATTTCTTTATGGGTTTCAATATATGTGGAAACCTCCAAACTATTATGAAAAATGTAAAGGTGGTCCTTCTCCTGATCCGTAATATTGATTGTGACAATATCTCTTCCAGAAATTCCTTCACCCGTAATCCACCCAGTGTAATGAAATTTCAGTAGACCAATGCTTTCCACACCGGATAGGTATTCAGTATAAAATTCAATAGTTTTCTCAACAATATATCACTCCACAATACAACCCTCTGGACAGCTTTGATTTTTTACATACCCTTTCAAAATATTTATATATTGTTCAATGGGGTAAATATATTTATAGCGTATAGGACCACATAGTCAAATCTCTCTCACCAAGTGAACCATCAAATGAACCATCATATCAAAGAATGTTAGTGTGAATAACATTTCCAATTCACATAATATGATGGTAATTTCTCTTTATATAGTCAGAAATTTCATTGGGTCTATAAATTTACTGTATATAGATTTAAAGAAGAAAAAAATATTGGTTGATATATGATGGAAATTCTTGGAAAAAATGAAATGTAAAGATATAGGAATTAGATCTTGCATCAAAACATGGAATTCATTTGATTTAAGACCCTTTAACTTTAAATCAGTTATTGACATGATGTTCTTGATATTCGATGAATACCCCTCTAGAACCTTTATGTCATTCAATAAGTTGAAAAACTGATATCTATCTTGCCTAGAAAGAGTGTAAGCAGTTGGAGGAAGAAAAGTTTATTTTTCACCCTTCATTGGCGCCAACTCTTCTTATATTACCATGTCAACCATGTCTAACCTAGCCTTAATTTCATCCTTTGTTTTGGTAGGTGCATTTAGTAACGTGTCGATTATACTATCACATATATGTTTTTCAACATGTATAACATCAAGAAAAATTCTAATGTACAGACAATTCCAGTATGGTAATTCAAAAAAACTGATCTCTTTTTCAATCGGTTTTCATAAGGTTTTTAGAAAACATTTTACCAAAACAGTGTCCGCATATTTTACTTTCTCAAACAATTGATCACCTGTTGGTGGAGACAATTTTGTATATTATTTTTAACTTTCATAAAATGATGTCGTCTAAGATCGGAACTTATTTCATCAGGGAAGAAATCTATGATGTCCTAGAAAGAAGTTTTTTGATGAATGTTTCAACTTGATTGACTGTGTACCTTGTTTACAAATGATACACCCTTGAGTTACTTTAATGTTATATCCTGAAAAATTTCTATAAGAAGAAAAGTCATTTATCATCCCATAAAACATGTATCTCAACGTGAAATCTTCATTTCTGCAAGCATCATACCACATAACACATGAATCCCGTAATAATTTCAAATCATCAATCAATGGAGCCAAATAAACATAAATATCATTACCCGGTTGTTTTTGTTCTAATATAAGCATAGATAACATGATGTATTTTTGTTTCATGCATAACCACGATGGAAAGTTATAATTTACCAACATAATTATCCATATACTATGAGTACTGCTTTGAAAATCAAAAGGATTCACTCCATCTATAGATAACACAAGATGAAGGTTTCTCAACTCGTTTCCAAATTTAGGATACTCGTGATAAATTCTCTTCCACTGAGGATAGTCTATCAAGTGATGTATTTTCCCATCTGTATTTCTTGTATTTTCATGCCACATCAATTTCAATGTAGTCACATCACTTCCATATAGGTTCCTAAACCATGGAATGATTGGAAAGTACCATACAACTTTTATAGGATCAGATTCATATTTCTTGTATTGAGAAGCACCACACTTTGGGAATTTTGTAAGTTATTTATAGTCCTTGAGAAATAGTATACAGTCATTTAGGTAGGCATGTATTCTTTCAGAGATCATACCCATTGATCGTTGAATTTGTTTGGAATCGTATATTTGGCTCAAGATCTCATTATCTTCTGGGAGTATATCATTCAAGAGAGAAAGTAGTTCCATAAAACTAGTGTTACTCCATCCATTGCCTACTTTCAAATTATATAGTTTCAATATGGCTGAAAATGTTGTATGTTTAGTGAAACCAGCATACAATGGCATATTTGCACAACTCTTTATCTTCTCAAACAATTTTTGGAAATCATGAAGTTCATATTCAACTGTCCTTGTCATTTCCTCAATATAATCTTCATCGTCATTCACATTTGTAATCACATCCTCGATACGGTCCTCTTCACTGTTCACACTTGAAATCATATCAGATGATCCATAAAACGCAGTGTTATCCCATCTACTAGCTACATTCGCTTTTTCCCCATGTTTATTCCAACATTTATAACTTTGATATATTCTGTGATAGACCAAGTGTTCTTCTAACTCCTCTAAACTAAATAGTCTTGAATAACAACAATGTAAGCATGGAAAAAGGATTTGGGAAGGGTCGTATACATGATCTTTTGCAAACTTGATGAACTCTTTCACTCCATATTCATACTCTTTTGTCGGATGATTGGAATCTATATATTCCTTATTCATATCCATCCTATTTGATTCGGTAATATTAATATTTAACAAAATAAATACCCAAAATATGTTCAACTAGGGTGAAAATCCAAATATATATCCCTCTCAGAAGATCCAAAGGAAGAAAAACAAGCTAGAACAAACTTGAACCTATAAAATATAGGCATGAACTAAAAGTTCATTAGGTTAACACAACCTACCAAATCTAAGAGATCACTTTCATACTACATCCTAAAAAATCTAGTTTTAAATACATTAGAAAAATAAACATTTTCAATGCATTTTTACCAAATAAGTAGTAACACATAAAAGTGTGTTAAACCCCTTTTTCTAATATTTTCATTAAATGGAAACAATCACTTGGAAAACATTTTTCCTTAGCTAATACCTCTTAGTAAAATCACCTTTTTAAAATATGACTTTAAAATATTTCATAAACACCCATTTTTTAAATACACATTTCAAAACTCAAGAGGTTTCCAACTATCATACATTTTTCTAAAACATGTTTAAAAACCAAGCATTTCTATAAAACTAGGCATGGTGGCCTAAAATCCCATTTTCAAAACTCACACATTCTTGGAGTTTTAAATACAAACCATTCTAACCTTTCTCATTTGAGAACACTTTTCAAACTCATTATTAAAATAATTTGAAAACACTTCAAAATCACGATTTCCTTTTTTCCTTCATTAAAAACATTTCAGAATCCCTTTTCAAAAAAATTGAAAAGAAAACCATTGGAAGAAAGCACACGGTCAAGCACCACTATGTCAAGTCGCACAAACTAGGTTGTCAATAATAAACATCCCCACATTGGATCACAAACTACAATGAACATACAAGAATCAAAGGGGCTTAAGAGGGTATCACACCTTTTATGAAAACTCATTTTTTATAAAATTTCAAATGGGTATTCTCTTTTCAAAACATGCTCTAAATGCCAAACCATTTTATCATTTATAAATTCCATCCCAATATACTCTTCGGACCAATTTAATCCAAACACCTTTGAAACTCAAATGGAAATTTATACTACCCTTTAAACAGTCATTGAAAAACATTCAAAGACACAATAAGTTTGGGAAAAAAGAAAAAAAAACACAATAAGTTTTAAAATCCAATACACATGGGAAAACACTACTTTTTGAAATAATCCATCTCATGTGGAAATCTTAAAATCTTTAAAAACCCCAAAACATTGATATAAAATTTAACCAAGGCTAAAAAAGTGGTTTTAAATATAGATAACATGGGTTAACTCACCACTTTAAAAATAAAACAACAGTTTCCAACATTTTTAACACTTTCAAATCACCCAAAATCTTGGTTTGAAATCCAATTAACATGATAATAATTTTTAAAACATCAAGTCGGTGATTGCCACTAATTTTAAAACCAAAAACATTCTTTTAAAAAATCCATTTAGGTATTTTCCCAAACACTTTTCATCGAATATCATTCCATAATAAGGGATAAAACAACTTGGAAAACACCATTTATCCCTCACCGGCACTCATATAGGCATAATTATAATAAGGAAACACTTTCAAAACAAAAATCATTCAAAGATAAAGAAAATATGAAGGAGAAATAAAAATAAAATAAATGTGATATATAAGAAAGCTAGTAAAAATAAGATGATGTAGCAAAGATTGAGAAGGACGCATCAAATCTAACCAAAGTATATCCGTAAATGACACATAATCCCTTTATAAAGAGGATGATCCATATAATGGATTAAGAGTAATATAAAAAGTTAATGGAAATGTTCAAGAAATAGTACATCAATATCCCATTTGCTATTAAAATCTCATAAATGTCATCATGTGCCAAGTTCCTTGAGCAACTCACTTGTAATAAAAATAAATTAGAAGATCTAGGACTTACTTTTCTAAGAGAGGATTTCTTAGTTATTTTTCAATGAAATCTTCCACTAAAACTTCAATATCCATATAGATTTTGTATTCCATGCAATATCAGTGTTTGAAATTTTTAGAATTCCCTTTTCAATTTATAGGGGGCTATCCAGCCTATGACGCTAAATATTTTCAAGAAAAGTAATCCAAATAAAATAGATGTTATCCATTAACTATAGGACCAGTCCATCAAGTACGTCATTGGAATTTAGGATGAAGTCTTGGTCTATGTAGGGAAATTAATCATTCTCTTTAATATTATAATTATAGAACTTATGGAAGAATGATAAGTACTAATAATCATTGGATAAAATTTCATATCCATGGGGAAGTTGTTTATTAATTTTAATCTAGGATAGTTGATTTTTAAAATTGTAGAGGAGCAAGTCCAATTTGTCTTGATGAAATGGGTGAATCAAGTAGACGAACAGGAAGATTGTCATGTCTTCATCACCACAAATGAATATTATAGAGAATTAAAAATAAAATTGGTTAAATAAAGAGGTATGATGTATTTGATCGATGTAAAATCCAAAAGGAATACTATGGAAAGTCATGAAAATATGGAATAAGAAGAAAGATTCACTACAACAAAACTACTTTTAAGGGATTTCTTTACTAAATTACTTCTCTAAATTTTAGTTTCACCGAAGTTAGACCTATGAAAATTCTTGACAAACTTGAGGCACTCATTCTTAGTAGAATCAGAATAAATAGTTGGGGAGGTCATGGACTGTAAAGAACTCTCAAAAAATGTCATGGTGGGAGTTATAGATAAACCACATGATGAAGACCATGATGGGGACATTGTTGGAATTGTGAGAAGAGTTGATATTGATATTGAACTGAAAGTATCCTTTGAGGACATTAACATTTAGAGGGATAAAACAAGGAAATCAAATGGAGTTTTCAAATAATCCAAGTTATTTATCCAATGACAAATAGAGTAAAAACCCAATACTAAAAATGGATATTGAAAAACTTAAATAAAAAAAATTGAAAATTTTGGAAATGTGGTTGAGGTATGGCTCATGAATGAAGAATGGTCCTGGATAATTGATGGCCTGAACAATTTTTTGAATGATCTAGTCAAGAGAATAAAGTAACTCAAAATTGATGTTAGGAAGTTGTGAAAGAAGTGTGATTATTAAGAGAGACTTCTAACTCTTAGAATGGAATAAGAAAGATCATGTGCATGGGCTATGAAAGATGAAAAGGAGGTACATTAGAAGTCTACATAGAGGGTAGATACTGATAGACAAATAAAGTGGTTCCAAGATAAATGAAATTTAGACCTAAGTAACGATCATAAGAACAAATCAGCAGTAGTTGAAGAAAAACCTCAATGAATGGGTGTACCAAAACAAAACCAAAGGGAAATATCACAACTGAAGTATCATCAAGCAAGATGGAAATGATGAAAATAAAGAGGTAAAACATCACCAAATAGAAAATGTGGTAGGCTAGAATGATAACAACCTTATTTGCGGCGACGGCAGACACAGCGGTAAGCCAGGAAGCAACGGCGACGGCAACGGCAAAGGAGAAGGAGGGCGGCGGGGCGACAATGTGGCGGAGCGGCGGCGCGAAGGTAATGCGGCTGGGGGGTGTGCGTGCGGCGGTGGTGGGGTTTGACAACAGCGACGGCACAGCATGGTTGCGACGGTGCGGTTGGGAAAGAGTGGAGGAGTGGTGGCAGTGGGGTTCGGCAAGAGCGGCGGCGCATCAGGAGTCGGCTTCTGTGAGAGCTTGAAGTGTTCGAGAGAAGAAGCTAATTGTTAGGGTTCATTTATAAAATTAGGTAATGCTTTTATCAGTGCTACTTAAAAATGCTAATAATGGTATGTTTTATCTGCGCTAAAATAGAAAGCGGTGATAAAACATACCTTTATCAGTGCTAAAAAAGCACTGATAAATGGTGTGTTTGTCAACGCTAATATTATAGCGCTGATAAAGACATGTTTTATCAGCGTTTTTTTAATGCTGAGAAAGATATAATGTTGATAATTTATTAATATTATTATATATATTTATAAAATTATATATATAATAAATATATATTTATTTATTTATAATTATAACTATAAACAAATATATATATATTTAAATTTATATATATATATATATATAATAAATATATTTATATAATTATATATATTTATAAAATTATAATAAATATATTTATTATATTTATAATTATATATAATAAATATATAAAATTATAATAACTGTATTTATTATACTTATACTTTTATTAATATATATAATTAATATATTTATTATAATTTTATAATTATTTAAATATATCTATATTTATTTATAATTATAATTATAAATATTTGTATTTATTTATAAATATTTGTATATATTAATAAATATATTTATTTAATTATATATATTTATAAAATTATAAGTATAATAAATATATTTTTTATAATTTTATAATTATTTAAATATATATTTATTTATTTATTTATTTATTTATTTATTTATTTATAATTATAACTATAAATAAATATTTATTTATTTGTAATTAAAAATTATAATAAATATGTATTTATTTATGGTTACAATTATAAATAAATATTTATTTATTTAAATAATTATAAAATTATAAGAAATATATTTAATATATTTATAATTTTAATAATGTATATAATTAATATATTTATTATAATTTAATAATTGTTTAAATATATCTATATTTATTTATAATTATAATTATAAATATTTGTATTTATTTATAAATATATATATATATAACAATATAAGTATAATAAATATATTTTTTATAATTTTATAATTATTTAAATAAATAAATATTTATTTATCATTATAACTATAAATAAATATTTATTTATTTGTAATTAAAAATTTATAATAAATATATATTTATTTATAGTTATAATTATAAATATATATATATTTATTTATTTAAATAATTATAAAATTATAACAAATATATTTATTATATTTATAATTTTATAAAGATGTATAATTAATATATTTATTATAATTTTATAATTATTTAAATATATCTATATTTATTTAGAATTATAATTTTAAATATGTGTATTTATTTATAAATATTTTTATTTATTTATAAATATATTGTCACGACCTGTCCTCGGGGCCCATGCCGTGACTACCCCAAACCCGCCTTCCAAAGGCCAGGGGCTGGCGACTAGCACCAAAGGCATAAATCCTGATATCTTGGAAGGTATTGCCTTTATAAAACATAAACACATCCAACCAGAGTACAAGCGGAAGTAATACACTAAGTACAAGAGAAAGTGTTGAAAAGTAAATGGTCCAGAATACAAACCCAGCTGAGAAGTACAACTACAACTGAACGAAAGTACAACAGAAAAGACAAACAACTGGAAGATAGAAGCAGCTCCTGGGTCATCCACCTCAGATCCTACCTGAAGGGTAGGTACAGATAGCCTCCTCAACGCTCTCGCCCGCCAACCTCCTCTGAGTACCGTCTTGTTGTGAAGTCCACCTCCGGGTACTGACTCGTCGTGAGGTCCACCTCCGGGTACCGTCCAATCCTCGTATACTCGATCTCTATCAGCGCTGTCCGTCGTCTGCATCCAACACAACGAGGTGCAGGCATAGCCCGTGCAGGGGTGAGTATAACGATACTCAGTAGGGACCCCGAGACCCTCAAGGTCTCACTAAATCCAACAAGGATAACCACAAAGAAGGATCTCAATAGATAACCCTTACTTAGGTATAAGCTCATACTTATACCTAAGTTATCAAGTAACTCATCTCAATCAAGAGAAAACACAAAGGTTATGAAATCAACAGAAAACCACTACTTAGGTATATGCCCATACATATACCTAAGTTATCAAGTGATCCATCTCAATCATGAGGTAAATACAAAGGTCATTGACTCAGCTCAAACCAGGATTTTATTCATGATGACGAAAACACGGCTGCTCAAGAACTCCTTCTCTATCGAGCGCAGTAGTCCTGTCACGACTCCGAGGTGCCACTCACTAACCTTAGACTGCTGAGGCACTCCTCCTGTCGAGTACCGCGGGTCTGCCACCTCACAAAGTAGTGCTCCCTGCCATGGGTATGCCACCTCACACAGTAGTGCTCCCCCTCATAGCCTACAGAGATACTCCTCCGGTCGAGTACCGCGGGTCTACCACCTCACAAAGTAGTGCTCTTCCGCCATGGGTCTGCCACCTCACAAAGTAGTGCTCCCCACTGAGCTATACAAGTCACTCTGAATCGAATCGGACAAGCCGTCATCAAGTCTCAGCCAGCTACTAGGTCATTGTACTCTGTATGCTTGTCTCCGGGAGGATCCGCTCCACGAGCCACTGGTCAACACTCCAAGTGTCATTAATTCCCACGAAGAAGTATCACAAAGGACCATCTCATCATAAGGGTCTCAACGCAACAGACGGCGCGTCAATCGGACTCCCGGTCTGTGAGTTATTAGCCTTTTCATCCTAGGGGCCCGGTTGGTTTCATGTACGAACCAACTCGACCGTACTCCAACTGCGTCCAAACCTCAGGTGAAGTATTCCAAAAGATCTGTCTCATCAATAGGAATCCAACAAAGTCGACGGCACGTCAATCGAACATCCGAAGCTCAAGTTATAAGTGTTTCTGCTCCGAGGGCCCGGTTGGTTTCAGGTTCGAACCAACCCGACCATACCCAATCTTTTCTGAAAGCTTTAGTGTAATATACCTAAACGACCGTCTTGATTCAATGATCCCTACGCAACTGACGGTGCGTCGATCGAAGGCCAGTAGCCCAAGTTATGGGCGTTTGAACGAGCCTGGTCCGAAAATAGGGGGTCTGGGCCCGGTCCGACCCGGCCCAATACCCCCTAGGTCGGCCCGAACCGGGTCGACCCGACCCGGGTCCGGATCCGGCCCAATTGGGCGCGGCTGGTCCAGCCCGTGCGGCCTACGGCCCGGCTCGGAAGCCGGTCGCGGCTCGGCTGTCGGCCGAGCGGGGTGCGAAGGGGGCGCGACCCCCTTTGTTTCAGAAATGCCCCCCCCCCACCACCCCCCCCCCCCGGTGGGGTCCGCCCTAGATAGGTCAAAAGGGGGGTTGCACACCCCCCCTGTTTCGGGTAACGGTCGGCCTTAATGGTCGGCCGGTTGTGAGTTGTCGCGGGACCCGCGGGGGTCCCGCCTCCTGGAGCGCCGGCGACCGGCCGAGCCCGGCTACCCCTGCTGGTCCGCCACGGCTCTTCTCTCCGGCGTGGCACGACAGCATCGTGCCCCTCCGCCGTGTCCTTCTCCTGGACGCAACCTCCCTCAGCTCGTCTCGCGTCGCGCACCTGCACCGCGGCCCGCTCTGGCCGCAGTCCCTTCGGCATCACCGGCGCGGCGCGACGGCGCCGCGGCCCGCTCCAGCCGCGGTCCTCTTCGTCCCAGCGTGGTGCAACGACACTGCGCCGCCTTTACCACAATGATCAACGAAGATCAGCAACAAAAGGGGAGGAGGATCGTCCGTGTTTGTGTGGTCCGATCTCCTCCCGTTATTACGATAACAAGCGGCCAAATTTTAATCAACGAAGGTTGATAAATAAAACTTGAACGTAGATAACCCCTACCTCGTGTCGTTCTTCATTCGTTGACGATATCACGAGGAAGTCATCGGATTCAACGTAGTTTGTTGCGCCCGCACCACGCTACTGATCCCTGCTCGTTCGTCTGTGTCTCGTCGGAGAAGATGGAACATCGGTATTCTTCAAAGAAGAGACGCCATTCTTCGCGAGGGGAAGAAGTTCTTCAAAGCTTTGGAGCTTTCTCTCCAAAAGATTTTCCCAACACAAGTCAACCAAATTAAAATAAGCTTCCACCTTATTTTAATTGAACTTTCCAAGCCATTCAAATTTTGAAAAACAAATCCTCTTAATTAATTAAAATGTAGGTTGGAAAACTTAATAAGGAAGTGGATGAGTTTCATAATTAAAGGTGGGAGTTTATGAGAGTTAAAGTGAGTTATGTGAATGTGAAAGGTTGGGGCTCGTGTGGGCCCTACCTCACATTTATCCTCACATTTATCCTCACATATATCCTCACATGCGTAGTTAGGTGCCACCCCAACTCCCCCATGTAGGATAAAACCACCTTAGACTTAAAAATAAAATTGTTTCACAATTTTATTCATTCCTCATTTAATCCTGAATTTTTAACTTCTCCACCCCCACAAACACAATTGCAGTAAAGGTTCCCTTAAGAAATTACTGGCGTTGCGAGTTCATCGGTGCCCTCGGATTTCAATTCCGAGCACCGGTTCAAAAGATAGAAAATCTCGCCCGTTCGTTTACTGAACGTACCCGAGCTGAACTTCAGAAATTGATTTTGGGCACACCGGGCCTCGGAATCTGGTGTCGTCAGAAACTGCACACTCATAAAATTCCAAAGAAATTAAGAAAAAAAAATTCCTTGAAATTTTTGGGTCTTTACATTACTCCCACCTCAGGGCTTTGCGTCCCCGTAAAGCTACATCACAAACTAGAGAAACTATAGGAGGTACCGAGCACACATCTGAGCCTCCAGCTCCCATGTGCTCTCCTGGAGGTTCTCATGCTGCCAACGAAAGCACACAAGAGGAATCGACCATCCCCGTAGGACCCGCTCATGTCGATCCTCAAACTCTACTGAAACCTCATGAAAGTCGCCCCGTCATCGATGTCCAGCTCTCTGTGGTCGATGATGACGGATAGGTCGTGCACACATCTCCTCAGCTGAGATATGTGAATGACGTCATGCACCCGGTGCATCTGAGGTGGAAAGGCTAGGCGGTAAGCTACCTTGCATACTCTGCTGGGGACCTGGAAAGGTCCATTGAACCTCGGAGATTACTTGCGGCATCGGCCACATCTCCATAGACCTTGTCGAGGTGAGACCCGTATAAAGACGTGGTTCTCACCCTCGAACTCTAGTGGTCTCATCTCCTACAGCATAGGACTTTAGTCTACTCTGTGCATTCTTCATCCGCTCCTGGATGATCTGCACCTTCTCCGTCGTAGCCTGAACCATCTCTGGTTCTACACGTGCTGACTCCATCACTATCCACAAAGGATATCTGAAACGCGGTCAGCTGCTGTCTCGCCACTCCTAACAGCTGAATGCCTGATCTCCTACTAAGAGCATCTGCTACAACGTTCCCCTCCCCAGGAGTATAAACTTCCTCGAAGTCATAGTCCTGGAGAAATTCAAGTCATCATCGTTGTCTCGGGTTCATGTCCTTCTGAGAGAAGATACACCTGAGACTGTTGAGTTGGAGAGAACCGTAAACCATTCGCTCAACGAACAATGGGTTAGACTAGCCAATTGTAAGAACTCATCTCCACCCTTCTTCATCTACGTTCTACCAAAGAGCTGCTGGGATTTCTCCTCTGCCGAAAAGAGAAATCTGGTCTCATCCCCTGGATGAACCATGTTCTTTGCCTAATACAGTCAATCCTGACATGAACGGTACTATTTCATGCCATTGATGACATCGTAAGGCCCCGACGCTACTACCAAGAGATCCAACCGGTACTCTCGCCTCCAAGGATCGAGTCACACTGTCGGCAGCAGTGTGTGGTCACTGGGTCTCCTCCAGTAGGTATCTCAAAAGTGAGAATCAAGTCAACGGTTTTAAACCGGAACCTCTTAGTATCAACCATACAGAAAGGACAGGAAAGTAAACGTCACAAAGAAAGATGTCTTTTATTACTGCAGCTCAAAGTACAAAGACACATACAACCACAACAACAACAAAAAAGAAGCTAGAAGCACCAAGAACAAAGGCCTCCATGCCTGGAACTAGTCTCGCTCCTGTCCACCTGCTTCTGGTGCTCTATGGTCGTATGCTTCAGCTGCCTGAAGTTGTGTTCTCCCCTGTCCACTCGTTCCCTGCGGTTGGGGTGGACCTCCTGGTGGTGGTGGTGGCAACACCTCGAAGCGTCGCCCACCACCAGCTGCACGGCCAGCTTCTTGTGGTTCGTCACGATCGAACCTCTACCTCTGCCTGGGAGGTCCTTCATCTATCTGTTGATCGTCCGAGTGGTGGGTCGGACAGTCACGATCCATGTGACCCTGTCTGCCACATGTGTAACACAGCATGGCGGGCCTGGCTCTGTCTCTACCCTTGGTGCCTCGCACTACCGATCCTGAGTCATGCGGTCGACTACCTGTAGGTCTGGCCCGCCTGGACCTCTGCGTCATCTGTCTACTGCCAACTGCAGAAGATTCTGCTGCATGCCGGCTAGTGGTGGGTCCCACTGCTAGAGACTGCTCAGCAAGAAAACTCTCCACTAAAAGGGCTTGCTCCAACACCCCCGTCTGCGTCGAAATGTTGTGAGAAACAACTGAAGCTCTAATCTCTCACCTGAGCCCCTGTTCGAAGGTCTAGGCCCTGAAGAACGGGTCTCGTACCATGTCTATGGAGTAGCACGAGAGGTCTGTGAACCTCACTGTGTACTTTGCTACTGTCATGTTGCCCTGCTGCAGATGCAGTAGCTCCTGTATCTGCACCGCTCGAAGGGTGGCTAGTACAAACTCTGCCCGGAACAGGCTCTCGAAGTCTGCCCATAGGAATGTCGCCTCGTCGTGCATCTGGAGCATCAGGCTCCACCATCTGCCTGCTGCTGCCTGTACGAGGCTGGCAGTAAGGATAACCATGAAGTCGGCTGGTGTCCCTACCAGTCTAAAGACTCTCGCCACAGCCTCCAGCCAATTCTCAATCGTCTGTGGGTCCGTCTCTCCCCGGAACCTGTGTGGCCTCTGGCGCTAGAACCCGTGCAGCGCGCTCAAGCGGCGTGCATCGCCTGCTGTTGGGGCTGGTGGCATCGGTGGCCCAATGGGTGGTAGTACCGCTGGTGCCTCAACTGAAAGAGGACCCTGTACTGAGGCCTCGTCGCTAGGCGGGCCGTCAGTACGTACAACTCTTGGGGCTCTAGCTGGTCGTCCGCGGGGAGGCATCCTGAAAGAAACAGATGTGACACGGTCAAAAGACTATACCTGGTGAGCTGACATGGTTTGAGCTGACTAAAAAGGAACTTTTTGAAAACATACACGCAATTAGTGTTTTCGTGCACTGAGTCGGAAATCAGAAGTCAGGGTCTTGGTGTATGGATACGTCGGCCGCACGCACCAACACTGGACTCCCTAAACTGAAGACCACACTTAGTACCCTTAACACTATTGCTTCACAGAAAGAAAATTTCAGAGTCCTAAGTTTTGTGGTAGAACCGACTCCTCTGATACCAATTTGTCACGAACCGTCCTCGGGGCCCGTTCCGTGACTACCCTAAGTCCGGCTTCCATAGGCCAAGGGCTGGCGACTAGCACCAAAGGTGTAAATCCTGATATCTGGGAAGGCATTGACTTTATAAAACATAAACACATCCAACCAGAGTACAAGCAGAAGTAATACACTAAGTACAAGAGAAAGTGCTGAAAAGTAAATGGGCTAGAATAAAAACCCAACTGAGAAGTACAACTACAACTGAATGAAAGTACAACATAAATGACAAACAGTTGGAAGATAGAAGCAGCTCCTGGGTCATCCACCTCGGATCCTACCTGAAGGGTAGGTACAGATAGCCTCCTCAACGCTCTCGCCCGCCAACCTCCTTTGAGTACCATCTCATCGTGAAGTCCACCTCCGGGTACTGACTCGTCGTGAGGTCCACCTTCGGGTACCGTCCAGTCCTCGTACACTCGATCTCTGTCAGCGTTGTCCGACATCTGCATCCAACACAACGATGTGCGGGCATAGCCCGTGCAGGGGTGAGTATAACGATACTCAATAGGGACCCCGAGACCCTCAAGGTCTCACTAAATCCAACAAGGATAACCACAAAGAAGGATCTCAACAGATAACCCTTACTTAGGTATAAGCCCATATTTATACCTAAGTTATCAAGTAACTCATCTCAATCAAGAGGAAACACAAAGGTTATGAAATCAATAGATAACCACTACTTAGGTATATGCCCATACATATACCTAAGTTATCAAGTGACTCATCTCAATCATGAGGTAAATACAAAGGTCATTGACTCAGCTCAAACCAGGATTTTATTCATGATGACGAAAACACGGCTGATGGAGAACTCCTTCTCTGTCGAGCGCAGTAGTCCTGTCACGACTCCGAGGTTCCACTCATTAACCTTAGACTGCTGAGGTACTCCTCTTGTCGAGTACCGTGGGTATGCCACCTCACAAAGTAGTGCTCCCCCGCCATGGGTCTGCCACCTCACACAGTAGTGCTCACCCTCATAGCCTACAAAGGTACTCCTCCTATTGAGTACCGTGGGTCTGTCGCCTCACAAAGTAGTGTTCTTCCGCCATGGGTCTGCCACCTCACAAAGTAGTGCTCCCCACTGGGCTATACAAGTCACTCTGAATCGAATCGGACAAGCAGTCATCAGGTCTCAGCCAGCTACTAGGTCACTATACTCCGTATGCTCGTCTCTGGAAGGATCTGCTCCACGAGCCACTGGTCGACACTCCAAGTGTCACAAAGTCCCACGAAGAAGTATCACAAAGGACCGTCTCGTCACAGGGGTCTCAACGCAACAGACGGCGCGTCAATCGGACGCCCGGTCTGTGAGTTATTAGTCTTTTCGTCCCGGAGGCCTAGTTGGTTTCGTGTACGAACCAACCCGACCATACTCCAACTGCGTCCAAACCTCAGGAGAAGTATGCCAAAATATCAGTCTCATCAAGAGGAATCCAACAAAGTTGACGGCACATCAATCGGACGTCCAGAGCTCAAGTTATAAGTGTTTCCGCTCCGAGGGCCCGATTGGTTTCGGGTTCGAACCAACCCGGCAATACCCAATCTTTGCCGAAAGCTTGAGTGTAATATACCGAAATGACCGTCTCAATCCAAGGATCCCTATGCAACTGACGATGCATCGACCGGAGGTCTGTATCCCAAGTTATGAGTTTTTGAACGAACATGGTTCGAAAATATGGGGTATGGGCCCGGTCCGACTCGGCCCAATACCCCCTGGGTTGGCCCGAACCGGGTCGACCCGACCCGGGGTCCGGGTCCGGCCCGATTGGACGCAGCCCGGCCCGGCTGGCGCGGCCCGGCCCGGCTGGGCGCGGTCGGTCCAGCCCGTGCGGCCCGGCTCGGCGTCGCGCCCCTCCGCCGCGGCCCGCTCCTTGCCACGGCCTCCCTCGGCTCCTCCGGCGCGGCGCGACGGCGCCACGCACCTCCGTCGCGGCCCACTCCGGCCGCGGTCCTCTTCGTCCCCGTGCGGTGCAACGGCACCGCGCCGCCTTTGCCACAATGATCAACGAAGATCAACAACAAAAGGGGAGGAGGATCGGTCGTGTTTGTGCGGCCCGATCTCCTCCCGTTATGAGGATAACAAGCGGCCAAATTTTAATCAACGAAAGTCGATAAATAAAACTTGAACGTAGATAACCCCTACCTCGTGTCGTTCGTCGTTCGTTGACGATATTGCGAGGAAGTCGTCGGATTCAACGTAGTTCGTTGCGCCCGCATCACGCTACCGATCTCTGCTCGTTCGTCGGTGTCTCGTCGGAGAAGATGGAACCTCGGTATTCTTCGAAGAAGAGACGCCGTTCTTCGCGGGAGGAAGAATTTCTTCAAAGCTTTGGAGCTTTTCTCTCCAAAAGATTTTCCCAACACAAGCCAACCAAATTGAAACAAGCTTCCACCTTATTTTAATTGAACTTGGCAAGCCATTCAAATTTTGAAAAACAAATCCTCTTAATTAATTAAAATGTAGGTTGACAAATTTAATAAGGAAGTGGATGAGTTTCATAATTAAATGCGGGAGTTTATGAGAGTTAAAGTGAGTTATGTGAATGTGAAAGGTTGGGGCTCGTGTGGGCTCCACCTCACATTTATCCTCACATTTATCCTCACATGGGTAGTTAGGTGTCACCCCCAACTCCCCCATGTAGGATAAAACCACCTTAGACATAAAAATAAAATTGTTTCACAATTTTATTCATTCCTCATTTAATCCAGAATTTTTAACTTCTCCACCCGCACAAACGCAATTGCGGTAAAGGTCCCCTTAAATAATTACTGGCGTTGCGATTTCATCGGTGCCTTCGGATTTCAATTCCGAGCACCGGTTCAAAAGATAGAAAATCTCGCTCGTTCGTTTACTGAACGTACCCGAGCTGAACTTCAGAAATTGATTACGGGCACACCGGGTCTCGGAATCAGGTGCCGTCAAAAACTGCGCACTCATAAAATTCCAAAGAAATTAAGAAAAAAATCCTTGAAATTTTCGGGTCTTTACATATATTTATTTAATTATATATATTTATAACTTTATATGTATAATAAAAATATTTATTAGAATTTTACAATTATTTACATATGTGTGTGTGTGTATTTATAATTATAAGTATAAATAAATATATTTATAAATATATTAATATAATTATATATATATTTATATATGTATATATATTTATAAAATTATAATAGATGTATCTATTGTAATTTTATAATTATATATATATATATAGTTGTAATTATAATTATAAATAATTATATTTAAAACGTATTTATATATAATTATAAATATAATAAATATATTTATTGTATTCTTATAAATATTTATGAGAACATAATTGATTCATAGGTATAATATGAATGAATCATATACCTGGTAAAGTATAAATCATAAAATTACAATAGATGTATCTATTGTAATTTTATAATTATATATATATATATAGTTGTAATTATAATTATAAATAATTATATTTAAAAAGTATTTATATATAATTATAAATATAATAAATATATTTATTGTATTCTTATAAATATTTATGAGAACATAGTTGATTCATAGGTATAACATGAATGAATCATATACCTGGTAAAGTATAAATCATAAAAAACGAGTCATCACATATATGGAAAACTCATTGGGCGCAGGTACCGTAGTAGTACTGTAGCGCACTCCAGTAGCGCTGGAACTGTTGAACGACGACACTGTAGCAACGGCGGGCGAGTACTGTAGTGGTGGCGTCACTGTAGCAGTCGGGTTATTATTCATAGATGGGGTTTGGGCCAAAAACTTTGAGCCTACAATGAGCTTCATAACCCTTAGGCTTTCAGGCCAAATATATATTATGTAATAAAGTGGCTGGTTGGGTGAATTATCTCTTGCGGGTTATGACCTGTCTTTTAAGCCTCAGTGTGTGCTATGTGTGTGTTTAATATAATTGTATCATCAAAGACTTGATATATATATATGAATAATAATAAGGGTATAATGTATAAATGAACATTCGTGGTGAATACATAACATATGCACGTCAATTATAATCACGTATCAATATATTTATTAAAAAAATTCATTGGAAACATATATTAATTTAAATAAATAAATATATATATATATATATATATATATATTTATAATTATAAATATAAATATATATATATTTAAAAAGCATTTATATATAATCATAAATATATAATTATAAATAAATAATTATAAATGTATATTTGTAAATGTGTAGTTGGGCTTAGTGGTAACCACCCCGTCAAAACCCATTGGGCGCTTGGACTTTAGCAATACCGTAGTGTACTGTAGCACCGACGACTGTTCACTGGCGGTACTGTAGTGTCGGTGGGCTCTATAGTAGGACTATAGCGGCGGCGGGCACTGCAGCAGTGACAGACAACACTGTAGCAGCGACGGGTACTGCAACAAATACCGTATCGAGTGTTATTGTAGCAATAGTTACTATTGACAGAATGAGCCGTGAGGTAAGAACGTGATGGGCATTCATGCCCACTGGGCTTTCGGGCCAAAAATATTGTGTAATAAAAGCGGCTTGTTGGATGAGTTATCCCTTGGGGGGCTATAACATGATTTTCAGACCCGTGTGTTTGTGGTGTATGTGTGTTTAATGAAATTGTACTCCCAAACACTTAATATAATATATTTGTAAATATAATAAATTTATTTATTATTTAATAAAATTTATTACATTCTTAGAATTTTTTAAACATATATTTATTTAATTATAATTTTATAAATACCTTTTTTAAAGATTATATATATATTTGAATGATTAAAAATATATATTAATTATAAACACGAGTTTTTTATTTAATGTATAAATAAACATTATTTTTGAATATAAATATAACAATCTTATATAAATTAATAATATTTTTTTATTAAAAACCTTTATTAGTGCTATTATTAATGCTGATTAAGACCCCCTTTTATCGTGTTTTTCTCAGTCGTGATAAAGGTCGGTGTTGTTCTTGCACCGATCTATGGTAGTGTTAGTAATCAAATGCAGATTGTACTCTAAGATGAAAGGTTATGTATTGCATAGAATAGGGTGGATTTGTCCCACGCACTCGACTGAGTGGTAAGGGTGGGGAGGGTTAGGGGCGTGGTCGTGGAGTCAAGTTCACCCTGCAATTTATAAAATCATTTATTAGTATCATAAAGATTTTACCAAAAATGTTAAAATTACATGCACATTGCGGGGTGCGATTTCCCAACAAATGACTATTTTGTTGCAAGATTCATCAAATGGGTTGTATGTTGCGGTGATGCGAAATGTGTGTGTGATCAGTAATTTGACCGTAACCCAAGCTTTTAAAATTTATTATGCTTGACTTGAAAAAAAAAACAATGAAAATCCTGATCAAAATAGATGCCTTTTCTGATCGTATAAGGTTTGTTAGGGGGGATAATTGGATATTAATGACAAAAATATTTCTAAACAGTCATTTTCAAACATCTCTACAGTTGGACGAAATAATAGTTATATTTAAATTTCAAACACAAATTAATAGCATATTATTAAAAGGAACAAATAATAAATACTAAATAATATTTTAATATTTTTAATATAATAATATACAATTATAAGATATTCATCATGAAATGAGATTTGGTCGCGGGCCCATGCGGTCTGTTTGATTCCAATATTTTTTTCAAAAATTATTTTAAAAATTAAATCCATTCCCCTGACACGAAGCACTATAATTATTTGTAATAAAATATTTATGCGACGCCGACAATATAAATGAATATTTGTACAGTTTTTTTTTAAATATGAATTAATATTTAATATTTTTTTGCGAATAAAAATTTATTGACTTTACAAATGTTCTAGAAGACCTGGTAATGGCGAGGAGGGATAAGCCACGTGGTGGCTGACCATTGGCCACTCCGCCACCAGGCACGTGATGGAGCTGCAAGGGAGCATTGCCCGCCCCCAATCTTCTAGAAGGCCACTTGGGCGATCTGGATCTGGAAGCCATCCGGCCGTTGATTGTAAACCTTGAATAGAAAGGAAAAACGGAAAAGGGAAACAGCACTGAGAACGAATCGGAAGATCAAATGGGCCCGAGGTAAGCTGTTCAGCGTTCGAACACGGATGAAGCTCATCTTCTCCGCAACTTCTTCATATTCACAACTAGAAACTGCAATTATTTACAATCCTAACTGGATCCAACAACATGACAGCAACATTACCAGCACTGATCCGTCTCCCATCTCCGGGGAGAGGATCTCGAAAATCCAGACGAAATTGAAAGACCGGAGAGGGATCCGAACGGCCTGAGCCTAGAGAACAGTTTCCGATCGTAATCCGCGCGCTTCACCGGATCCGATAGCGTAGAATACGCCGAGTGGATCTTCATGAACTCTCCGGCAGAGAAGTCCTTCAGATCATCCCCGGCCACGTCCGGGTGACAACTCCGGGCTAGCCGCCGGTACGCCGACTTGACCTCCGCAGCGGTGGCCCCGATCGGAAGCCCGAGGATGTCATAGAAAGAATCAGAGGAAGTAGATGAGGGCCTGGGAGGGCAGAAGGAAGACGAAGCGGTGGAGTAGGAGGCTCTGTCCGCGGCCGCTGCAGCTGCCGCCCTCGGCGGACGGAACTTGAGGGGCGTAGCATCCGTCGGAAGCGATCTGGCCAGGAATCTGGGATCGACGACGCCGGGGGAGAATGGAAGGTGTGAAGAGGCAGGAGCGAAGGAGATCATCCTTTCTAGCGCATTGCCGTTGATGAGAGGGGAATACGGGAAGCACATTTATCATAAACAGGAAGGCCATTGCTCGGAGGAGGAGGAATCAGTGGGCTTGTGCCGCCGCTGCTGTTGGTTCGGAGCTGACGTGGAGGATATTATCGTAAATGCAGGACGGATGGGTTAGAGATTGGATACACAGTTTTAATGATGTTTTTTTTTTTAATAGAGTATCATTAGCCTTGAAGATAATCTTGAAGATAATCATTAGCGTTGAAGATAATCTTGAAGCTTTTTGGAAACATCTAGCTTTGGGTGAGAACTTGCGAATTGCTAAGGTTGTTCTCTAGGAACCCATGGCGGCTTGAAGATCTTATTCACAGGATTTCTTTTCTATGGGGGTTTTCGGATTGGTAGTGTATTTCGTTAGGTAGATGTTTCTTCCATTGTTTCATTCGGATGAAGTCATAATCTATGGATGGTCCTTTGGTTCGTTACTTTTGAAGCCGAGAACACTCCATCTCCATGAATGGGCAATGGATTTCATTGTGTCATGAGTCAAGAATGCATTTGCATAGGTATGGATCAGGTTGCACGATCTCAACTGGATTTTATGGCATCCAAAAATATTGTATGATAATATTGCTACCATTGGCGTTTTGATTCGTCTGGATATGGAGACAGAACACGTCAAGTATGACCACTTAGTGAGAATGCTAGTTGAGATTGATTTGAGTTCCATTCTTATTAACAACACGACTCTTATTACTCCCACTAATGATATACAAATCAACATTGAGTATGAGAAAAATCCTAAGTTCTTTCAAAATTACAAATCTGCTAGTCATTTGAACAAGAAATGGAGGAGGAAGACTTGTGATTTTTGTGGTTTGAAGGGACATCTTTCAAAGGACTATGATGTTATTCGGGGGTTTAGCCTTGCCAAAGATGGTGTGGGGACTGGCATGGAACAAACTCAAGTTGACAATATTATCAGTGAGTATGATGCTGGAAATGAGAAACTGGATTGCAGGAGCAGTGATGATGTTTCTATGGGTGTTAAATTGATTCGGCATAGAGTGTAGGTTCCAAGCGCAGCGGAAGCACGTTGGTGAGTTTGCTCAACTTTAATTTTAACGTTAAGCAACGTTCAATCCGAGATCCGTCACGATTTAAAACGTCGAATCTTCGGAATAGAACGAAGAATGAAAAACTTAAGAGGGAATCCCGGAACCATAGAGATAGGATCATCATATGTTGGTTATAATTAATTCAATTAATTCACAAGAATTACCTTGGTGAAATTCTTTCTTCGTTGATGTCTCCGGTCACGATCCGGTGATCCGTCGTTGCGTCGTAGAATCCAAGTGTAGGATTCCTCTAGCGGTGATCCACACGTGTGCCACGTATCTCCGGACGTCGCCGAAGGGATTTCCGGGTGCTAGCGCGGAAGAGCCTTTGCTTGCGATGTCCGCCTTCAACCGCTTTGATCCGGTGGAGGATCTCGCTCTCGTAACTTGAGGGCGTTCTTGGTGGAAAGAGAATTCTCTCTAGGCTTGAGAGTATTTCCAAATCTGTTGTGCACAACAAAATGGCTCAGGAAAAGTGTTGGGTTGTGAGGATATTTATAATCGGGTTTGAGGTTAATAGAGTTATGACAATAAATAAACGCGTTACGCGTTTTATTTATTTCATTAACTCTTATTGAAACCTCATGTCGAATTATTAATTCCTTGACATGCGCCCACGTTGATTATAATTAATATCATTTAATAAAACAATATTATATCCTCAAAATCCCGACTGAAAAACTACACGACGTGTAATAATTAATACACGGCGTGTACTTGTTTTCCATAAAACTACACGGCGTGTATATTTAATATACACAGCGTGTACTTTTATTTTCCATTTTTCTCCACCACATTTATTAGACCTTGAGTAATGACTATTTATTTCTTAAATAAATGTAACTGCATTACTCGCTAATAAATATATTATTTCGCCCACAATATATTCTCTCAAATAACTAGTGTCGAAATAAATGCGATCAGACATCCTTAAATAATTATTAAACCACAGTCAAGAATAATATTTATTTAAATTGTTAAATTAATATTTAACTGAGATACATGGACACACTTAGTGTGTGACCCTCTAGGCCTTTTTCTCAGTGGCATTAGGCGGAGCCTACTTAAAGTCCAAGGTTAGTGTCTAGCAACACTCTAAGTCACCCATAGAGAAAGAAGTTAACGCCGCAATGACGTGTCACCTCCTACGAACGCTTACCGTGTAATATAATCCCTTTGTCTCGATATCTCCAATCAAGCGGGTTGAATGCTAGGGCCATCAACCCATGTGCTCGATTATTCTTTCTTTGACTTCCCGAAATTGAACTCGCTCATACCTTACCATGACCATGGATTTATTTAGGCTATATCAATTCCATCAAAGAGCCTGAGATATCTACTTCCGTTATGAAACAGAAGGGACGAATCCTTTCTCGCATTATCTATTAATGCAGTATTACTCGTGACGCACCCAACGTATCCTACCTCGCTGCGAACAGTGTGTCGTCACAGTTTTCGTCAATACATCTAAGTGCGCGAGTTGTAATACCCATTAATAATAACCTTAAAGTCTAAGGACCAATAAACACGTCCGCAGATAGGAACATCCAATGACACTATGAAATGTGGATTTCCTACTGGCGGGTCTCGTTCTCATAATATCCTCCTAGATATTACTAAGGGCGCACACCATGAGAAGGTGCCTCAAAGTTTTATGAGTCCTCACCCCTAATGACCTGTATTATTTGTGTCCCTCAAATAATATCATCCGGTCATAGAACATATAGTCAAGAACACTGTTATGGCACTTCCGGGTTCTCATCATAGCAGAGATCCGCTATGACCCATTAATGCAACAACTGTCCTTAGGACATTATCACATGCATTGTCATGCAGAAGAACAATCAAGATGTGATAAGGCTTTTATTAATGAATAAAGTACAAAGTAGTTGGTTCTAGACCACCAACTCCAACAGACTCCCACTTGGACTAGAGCCAACTGCTAACAACCTTTAACCCGCTAGCTCTCACATGATATTCATGCTTCTGCTGAGATAGACCTTTAGTCATGGGGTCCGCCACGTTCTCTTCCGTGGACACTCTGCTCACTGCAACTTCACCCCTTTGATAGAAATCCCTCAAGAGGTGATACTTCTAGAGTATGTGCTTTGTCCGTTGATGTGACCTTAATTCTTTTGCAAGAGCCACCGCTGCAGTATTATCACAATACAATGTAATGAGATCTTTACTTCTAGGCACCACATCAAGCTCCTGGACAAAGTTCCGAATCCAGACGGCTTCCTTGGCTGCATCAGAAGCCGCTATATACTCGGACTCCGCTGTAGAATCGGCGACAACTGGCTGCTTTGAACTCTTCCAGCTCACAGCTCCTCTATTGAGACATAAAACATATCCAGATTGCGACTTCAGATCATTCTGATCTGTTTGAAAACCAGCATCAACATACCCTCTGATGACAAGCTCCTCGTTTCCTCCATACACCAGGAACATATCCTTAGTTCTTCTCAGATACTTAAGGATAGTCTTAACAGCAGTCCAATGCTGTTCTCCTAGATATGCTTGATATCTGCCTACCATGCTCAGTGCATAGGCAACATTAAGCCTGGTACATAACATCGCATACATGATGGATCCTATAGCCGAGACGTATGGGATATTGCTCATCCTATCTTTCTCTTGTTGTGTCTGAGGACACATTTTCTTAGAAAGATGTAAGCCATGTGACACTGGAACCAATCCTCTCTTGGAATGTTCCATACTAAATCTCTTTAGTATCTGGTCAATGTATGTACCCTGACTTAGTCCAAGCAGCCTCTTGGATCTATCACGAATGATCTTGATCCCTAGAATGTAGGCTGCTTCACCTAAATCTTTCATGGAGAAGCATTTGTTCAACCAGTCCTTAACTGACTATAAGGTTGGTACGTCGTTTCCAATAAGCAATATGTCATCAACATATACTACTAGGATAACGACCGCATTCCCATTAAACCTCTTATAAACACATGGCTCACATTCATTCTTAATGAAACCAAATTCCTTTATGGCTTCATCAAATCGAATGTTCCATGACCTGGATGATTGCTTCAATCCATAAATGGATTTCTGCAACTTGGAAACCCGTTTGGCTTCACCTGGTGTCACAAAACCTTCTGGTTGTGTCATATAGACATCTTCCTGAAGGTTCCCGTTAAGGAATACTGTTTTGACATCCATCTGCCAAATCTCGTAGTCATGGTAAGCTGCTATGGCAAGTATGATTCTTATGGATTTAAACATGGCAACTAGCGAGAAGGTTTCATCATAGTCAATTCCTTGATGTTGTCTGAATCTTTTAGCCACTAGCCTTGCTTTATAGGTGCTAACCTAACCTTCCATGTCCAGCTTTCTCTTGAATACCCATTTGCATCCAACATGCTTTACATCAACTGGCTCATCGACCAGAACCCAAACTTGGTTTTGATACATGGAATCCATCTCAGAATTCATAGCTTCTAGCCATATTGCAACTTCTAAGCTTTCTACTGCTTCCTTGTAGGAGAGAGGTTCATCATTGTCCAACAATAATGATTCACCATCCTCGGTGACTAGGAAACCAAATCTCTCTGGTTCCCTTACCTCTCTTGAGCTCCTACGCAGTACTTGGGTTTTTGGAACCTCTTCCACGGGGTCCTGTGGAACTTGTTCCTGTACCAACTCTTGTGTATATTGAGCATCAACTTCGTCGAAGTCAATCTTGCTCCCACTATCCTTCTTCAGGATGTGCTCCCTCTCAAGAAAGACAGCTTTTCTGGCGACATTCACTTTCTTGTCTTGAGGGTTATACAGGTAATATCCTTTCGTTTCCTTGGGATATCCTATAAAGATACACTTCGTGCCCCGAGGTGCTAGTTTGTTGCCTGAGAAGGCCTTAACAAACGCCTCGCATCCCCATACACGTGTGTGCGACAAAGTGAGTTTCCTTCCATTCCATAACTCGGATGGAATTCCATTTGTCGCCTTAGTTGGTACTCGATTTAATGTGTATGCTGCGGTTTGTAATGCATATCCCAAAAAGGATAATGGAAGATACGCATGACTCATCATCGACCTCACCATGTCCAACAAGGTGCGGTTCCTCCTTTCACTAACACCATTCCACTGTGGTGTATAAGGAGGAGTGAGCTGAGATAGAATCCCAGACTCCCGTAGAAGATCAATGAACTCTTGGTTAAGATATTCTCCACCTCGATCCGATCGAAGATTCTTTATCTTCTTACCAAGCTGATTCTCTACTTCATTATTGAATTCCTTAAATTTCTCTAAGGCTTCTGACTTATACCTCATTAAGTAGACAAAACCGTATCTACTCAAATCATCAGTAAAAGTAATGAAGTAAGAATATCCACCTCTAGCTTCTACTAGAAATGGTCCACATACATCCGTGTGTACCAATCCTAGAAGCTCTGTGGCCCTTCCACCCTGTCCACCAAAAGGCGGCTTGGTCATTTTACCTTGTAAACAAGCGTGACATCTATCAAGTGGTTTTAGCTCAGTTGAGTCTAAATAGACATCTTGACAGAGCTTTTTCAAGCACTTCTCGTTCACATGACCAAGGCGGTGATGCCACAACTGGGTGATGTATGAGTCATGTGAGTCTGTTTCGTTATCGATTGCCAACACTTGGTTTTCGTAATTTAATACATACAAACCATTATTCAAATGTGCCATACCATAACATACGTTTTTCTTATAAAAGAGACAACCCTTATTTCCAAACTTGAAAACAAATCCATCCATATCCAAACAAGATACATAAATTATGTTCTTGGTAACACTAGGCACAAAATAACAGTTTTGTAAAACCAAAATCATGCCAGTTGGCAATGAGAGGTGGTAGTCGCCAATAGCCAACGCAGCCAGCCCTGCGCCATTGGAAGCTTGAAGATCCACCTCTCCTCTAGCGATCTTTATAAATCTACTTGGTTCCTGCATTTGAATACAGATGTGAGCCCCACAAGCTGTATCTAATACCCAATGTGTAGAAATAGAAAGATTGCACTCGATAACGAACGCACCTTTAGCATCCCCACGCTTCTGGGTGCAGTTCCTCTTCAAGTGGCCCTGCTTGCCACATGCAAAACACACCACCTCCCATTCCTTGCCCTGCCTCTGGATCTTCCCCTTCTTGGAGTGTTAGGTCCACTAGGCTGGATACCCTGAGAGGGGGGGTGAATCAGGGTATGGCTAATTGAAAATTAATGCCCGTTCTGATCTTGTTTCGCTGTTAAGCAAAACACTCTTATCTCTTTTTCCTGCTGCATGATATAAACAGAAAGTAAAGCAAGCACATGACACTACAATTTTACTTGGTTCACCGCTAAGGGCTACGTCCAAGGAGCATACGCCGACAGGTTGCCGGTCGTACCAAATTCCACTAATCTTCACTAGCTGTGGATTACAAGGTTCGGGATAGATCACTTCTATGCCCAGGCTCACTGCCTTTACAATGTTTAGGGTCAGCTCACTGCTTTTCCAAGGGTCACTCCCTGTCTCTCTCTCTCTGGCTCACTACCGGTGGAGAGGATCACCTTCTTCCTCTTCCTAAGCTCACTGCTATTGGAAGGAATCCACTCACAGTTTATAGACCTGTAGGTCTCTTCATTTGCATGAATGAATGCATCTTCTCTTGTATGTAGATGCTCTGTTGAAGTACAACTTTCACCCGCAGATGAATCTCACTTTGCACCGGATGTACCGGGCAACCTCAATTTTTACGTGCAACCCTTACGGTGTGTTGCGCGCAATTTCTATGATTTGCGCGAAATTCCTTTTTCCCGCAACCTCCAAATATTACATGCAGCCTGGAAACTTCCTTGCGCGCAATTCACTGCTTTTGCGCGATATCCACTTTTCGCGCAACCTTCTTTTTACGTGCCAACACCAACTTTCTGCGCAACCTTAGCTTTTCGCGCAACAGCTGACTTTACGTGCAAACTTTAAGTTTACGCGCAACACCCTTTCTAACTTCAATTTCGCGCACCAGAGCTCGGGTATTTTCTATGTCTTCAACTCTACTCTATGGAGGAGGGTCACTTCATATTTATAGGCAAAATCGACCCCGCGCGAAAAACCCTCCTTGAGCGCGTAATCCGCTTTGATCGTGAAATACAAATCTTCCGCGGACAACCATTTTCCGCGCACTGCTCCATAATTTCGCGCACCTCATGGCTTTGCCATTTTCCGAGCTTCGGACCTCAAAACACCTCTTGCGCGAAAAACTTCATCCCTTTATTTCGCGCAATCCGCACGAATTTCGCGCACCGCGTAAAATATTCGCGCAGGTCTCCAAAATTGCGCGCGCCTAATGCCTTTGCCGATTTTCAAGCTTCCGGCCTTGAAACATCTTTTGCGCGAAATACTTCATCCACTATTTCGCGCGCCACTTCAATTTTTCACGCACACCTCCAAAATTTCGCGCGCCTCATGCCTTTACCGATTTTCAAGCTTTCGGCCTTGAAACATCTTTTGCGCGAAATACAATTTCGCGCAACCCGCTGTTTTGCGCGCCACACTTCAAGATTTCGCGCAACCCGCTAATTTTGCGCGCCACGCTTAATTTTTCCGCACACCTCTTTCATTTCTCTCTCCTCAACCTTTGCCAAAAACATATCACTCCATTTTCCATTGGCGATTTTCAGGCCCATAAATTTGGCAAACACTGGAAAACGGCGCCACCTTGTATCTGCTCTTTTTGTACCGCCTCCAGATCATCCATTCCTTTTTCAAGGTTCTTCAATCAATCATGGATTTTTGAAAGAATCCCTTGAACCCGACAAATCACCATTTAAACACCCTTTGTCAACACACTCATTCACCATGGTTTGCTTTGTCAACAAACACAACATAGATGTCTGCTTTGTCAACAAACACAATCACCTCAAAAATGCTTCAATGATACCTTGAGAGATTTTTTCCCCACAATCTCCCCCTTTGGGTTTGTTTACAACTCTTCTATGGAAAGATACATCATTAATTCTTCATCCACCATTCACCTCATTGCGATTCTGATAGCGATCAAGGATTTACTCAACACATACTCTAAGCCCACATGAGCAATGCTCGTCGTGAGAAACAAGAGTAAATGAGAAGTTCATCAATGAATCACTTCATCTCTGACATCCACTGTTGACACCACACTGATACCAATTTGTACTAAACTGATACCAATTGTCGATTGACTTGTTGGAAGACCAATGTTTGGTTTGGAAGTATTCTTACCACTTTCCAACACCTCTCTTCTGCTTTTATCACGATCCTCAGCTATCGTGATATCTATTCTTTGATCGATCACTTCTAGCATCGTCAGATTTAATACACTCCCCCTTTCTCATTGCTCCCCCTTTCTGGCTACTCCACCTGTCAGCTTCTCCCCGTATCAATTAGGATATATCAAATCTCCACACTGTCTCCCCCTTGAACAATCACTATTTTATCCTCCTTTAACAAATTAACAAACACTTTTCTCCCCCTTTGTCAACGAACCCAAAGGACACTCCTTTGTAGTTTGTAACATAGTAGAGAACACATATCAGCATATTAGGGAAAAACACATCATACCTCGGGGAGGGGGGGGGGGGGGTTCCACATCCACACTATTTCAAGTGCGGGGAATCGACTGAACTCCCAGAGCCAGTCGATGCCTCTCAAAAGCTTCCTTGGGTAAGGCCTTTGTCAGAATGTCTGCAACCTGTAGCTCTGTAGGCACATACTCCAACTTCACGATTCCCTGCTCAACCTTCTCCTTGATGAAATGATACTTGATCTCAATGTGCTTTGTCCTTGAGTGATGGACGAGATTTTTGCTGAGATTTTTAGCACTTGAGTTATCACACTGGATTCCGATCGGAGACTTCACTTCAACACCCATATCTTCAAGCTGCTGCTTCATCCACAATAACTGTGTGCATGCTTGAGTGGCCGCAATATACTCAGCTTCTGCGGTGCTCAATGAAATGCAATCTTGTTTCTTGCTTAGCCCAGAAATACACAATCCACCAAGATAGAATGCACCACCTGACGTTGATTTTCTATCATCTGCTGAACCGGCCCAGTCTGCATCAGTATATCCCAATAACTCTGTCTGAGATTTGTCGTTGTATGTCAAGCCGAAGTCCACCGTGCCCTTGATATACCAAAGTATTCTTTTCACTGCAAGCATGTGACTTTCCTTGGGATTACTTTGATATCTCGCTGCTTGGCATGTGGAAAAAACAATATCAGGCCTTGTCGCGGTCAAGTACAACAGACTTCCGATAATTTGCCTATATTCTGTGATATTAACTGCCTTGCCATCCTCATCTTTTGATAATCTCATCCGGGTAGCAACCGGAGTCTTAATCTCCTTGGAATTATCCATTCCAAACCTTCTTAGAACCTCCTTGGCATATTTGGATTGGGAAATAAAAGTTCCATTACTTCCTTGTGTCACCTGTAGACCAAGGAAAAACGTTAGCTCTCCAATCATTGACATTTCAAACTCATTTTTCATGAATTCGGAAAACTGTCTGCACTGAGCTTCATCTGATCCGCCAAAAATTATGTCATCGACATACACTAGCACCATCATCCTTTGATTACTGTCATTGCTGAAATAGAGGTTGTAGTCAACTCCTCCATGCTGGAAACCAAGCTTCTTCAAGTACTGATCAAGCCTTGAGTACCATGCCCTTGGTGCTTGTTTCAGCCCATACAACACCTTCTTCAGCCTGCAAACTTTGTTCTCATCCTCATGAATGAGAAAACCATCTGGATGCTCAATATACACCTCTTCTTCCAGAACCCCATTCAAGAATGCAGATTTGACATCCATCTGGAACACTTTGAACTTTCTTTGCACTGCTATGGCAAAAAATAATCTGATTGTCTCCAGTCTTGCAACCGGTGCAAATGTCTCATCAACATCTATTCCCTCTATTTGGGAGTATCCCTTGCACACTAGTCGTGCTTTGTTCCGAATTACTATGCCATCTTCATTCATCTTGTTGCGATAGACCCATTTAGTCCCGATGACATTCTTGTCTGATGGCCTCGAAACAATCTCCCATGTCTGGTTCTTCTCAATCTGATCAAGCTCTTCGTTCATGGCCTGAACCCAGTTTTCATCTTCAGCTGCATCAGAAAAACATTTCAGCTCCACTTGAGACAAAAACGATGCTTGCTGTGATGATTTCATTATTCGAGTCTGAACTGGAGCTGTTTGATCACCAATGATATTCTGCCTATCAATTTCAGCTCGACTCTTTGGCTTTCTCGCAGACACCGACTTGACACTTTCTACTTCATCATCAGTATCTTCTTCTGAGTCATCTTCTGCCACTTCTGCTCCCCCTGGGTTGCTTACCTCATCATCACTTTCATCCAGGAACTGTTCACTGGATCGTTGAGTATTCTGCTCATTTTCAACTATAGTGACATCATTGCTTTCATTGATTTTTCCCAGCCTTTTGTTGAAAAATTTATATGCTTTGCTTTTCCCAGAATAGCCAAGGAATATCCCTTCATCTCCCCGTGCCTCAAACTTCCTATGATGTTCTTTGTTGAGAATGAAACACTTACTTCCAAAGATTCGAAAGTACTTCAACGTTGGCTTCTTTCTGTACCATAGTTCATATGGAGTCTTCCCTTGCTTCGGACATAACAGGGACCTGTTTGAAACATAGACCGATGTCAAAACTGCTTCCTTCCAAAATTTCTCTGGCAGGTCCTTATCAATAAGCATTTTTCTGGCCATGTTGTTGATGATCCGATTTCTCCTTTCAACTAATCCATTCTGTTGGGGAGTTCTTACTGATGAAACTTGATGCCTTATCCCATGTTTCTCGAGATAGTTTTCAACCTGACTGTTTGTAAATTCCGTATCGTTATCAGTACGAAACTTCAGAATTTTCTGCCCAAGCATCTTTTCTGATTCCCTCCTGTATTGCTTTATGCAACTGAACACCTCTGTCTTATGGGTTATGATGAATACCCAGGCCATTCTGCTATAGTCATCAATGAAAAGAACATAGTACCTTTGCCCATTTATAGCTCGTGGTGAGATAGGTCCACATACATCAGCATGCACCAATTCAAGTACTCTAGTTGATTTCTGTTCCTTTGGCCTGTATGTCTTTCTGATGATTTTCCCTTATTGACAAGCATCACACGTATGAGTGCGATCACGTGATAGTTTGGGAAAGTCTCTAGCAGCATCACATTTAACGAGATCCTCCATAGATGGTTGGCATAGATGACCAAGTCTCTTATGCCACATCTGGTTTTCTTCCTCTATGGATAAAAGACAAGTATCTTCTTTCCCACCTACAAGATAGAGATTTCCCTTTGACCTTTTTCCCTGCAGAACAGCTGCTCCATCTTTTCCTTTCACAACACACATCTTCTTGGTAAATTGGATAGAGTGCCCAGAGTCACATAGTTGACTGACACTGAGTAGGTTATGACTGAGACCCTCTACTACCAAGACATCAACACGTCTCATCTCTTTGCCCCCAAACTTGGCTTTCCCTGAGCCAACAATCTTCAGGCCTTCATCATTTCCAAATTTGACAACTCCTTCTTTGTCATATTTGATGCCTGTAACAAGATCCTTATTACCCGTCATGTGGGATGTGCAACCACTATCAAGGATCCAAACACCAGATCGATCTGATGCTTTAAGGGCAATCTCTGCCACCACAGCTTTTTCATTTTTCTTCTTCTTGGTCCATACTTTTTCTTTCACACTCGGCATGGATTGAGGCTTCTGTTCTTTCTCAGAGTATGATGGACCACCCTCATCTTGCAGAGCTGCAAATCTGTTCTGAACTTTTAACTCACTTGTTGGTTTATTGATCTGCTGCTTGCGAACATTTTGATTATGCTTTGACACATTTCTCTGAATGGTTGAAGTGCAATACCTAGCCATGTGTCCAAATCCTCCGCACCAAAAACAGTGTCCTTCAAAATGTGTTCTGGAAAACCGTTCTCTGTTTGGCTGCCATCTCTGTTCATGTTCCCTTCTGTATCTCTTGGCTATGGAACACACATACTGTGAATGTCCCATTTTCCCACAGCAATAACACCTGATATAGAATGCATTCCCTTGTGATATTTCAGCACTATGATTTCCCCTTTGGGATCTCTGAATATTCTGATTCTGTTTTGTGCCCAAATCAACCTTCACTTTCGGGATGAGTGCTTGCGGTCTGACTGCAATTGTCACAAATTTTTGTTCTTGACTAAGCCCAGAAACAACCTTAACATCTGAGCTCAATTGCTGCTTCTTCCCTACTGAACTTCTAGGCTCCGTTTTCATCTTCTCTGTCTTCTGAATGGCCTGCTTTTCAGATATCACATTGGGGGTCAAGAGTTTATCTTGATCCTTAAGTTTTTGTCACAGACTGACCACTTCTTCTTCAAGCTCTTTGATACATCTAACCTGCTCCTTTCCTGTGTTAGTCAAACAATCAATTTCCTTCTTTTGTTCCTCAATTTTAAGCTTATACTCAACAATATTTTCTGAGCTCTCTGGTGTTGAGGATTTTAGTCTTTCAATTTCTTCTAACAGCTCAGACTTTTCTTCATCCTGTTGTTGCATATAGAGTTTGGCATCACGAACCACTTTATTGGTTTTCTTCGTTTTGGCTCTCCAAACATCTATCTCCTCAAGAGCTGCTTCCAATTCGGCTTCCATATCAATTCTCCCTTCAATTTCTTCTTCTTCTTTAGCATCAACTTCTTCTACCTTTTGAGAACTACCAACAATTGCCACCAAGGCATTTACCCCATGATCTCTGCAATTTTCTATTTCCTCAACTTCTTCATCCTCAGACTCATCTGAACTTTCAAATTCTTGTGAAAGAAGATTCTTTTTCTTGAAGAAATTTCTCTTGAATTGTTTCTTCCCTTTTACAAAAGCTGAAGTCTTCTTTTTGGGAATTTCAACGTCATCATCATCATCATCTTCTTGAAACTTCTTGGATCATCTTTCCGCAAGATGACCAACCTTTCCACATCTAAAGCATGCTAGTGGAAGTTTACCTTTAAACTTTCCTCTTCCTCTTTGTAGATTTGAAGAAAGGAATGACATCACCTCATCTGTCTCTTCTTCTTCATTAGAATCTTCAATGGTGAGCTTCTTCATGGCCTTAAATGCCACCTCTTTAGACTTCCCCTTTTCCACAGCCTCATTATCATCGTTCCTCATTTCATATGCAACCAAGGTACTGTGCAAATTGTCCAATGTCAGCTCTTTTGGATCTTTATCTTCTAGTACTGAAACTTTCGGATTGAACCGAGGTGGAAGTTTCCTCAAGATGCGCTTTACAATCTTTATGTCTTCAATGACTTATCCAAGACCTCGCATATCTTCCACAACAATGTTTACCCTGTCAAAGAATGCGTCAACAGACTCATTCGGGTTCATTTTCAGATCTTCATATTTGTTCCACAACACCTGTAGCTTTGCCTCTCTGACTTTTGTGTCCCCTTCATATATATTCAAAAGCTTTTCCCACATGGAATGTGACGTTTTGCATGACATCACCTTTGTGTAGATAGGATTGGAAAGGGCTCCCCCTAAGGCATTGATGGATTTGGAATCAGCATCCAACTCTCTATGCTCAGCTTCTGATAAAGCACCACTATTAATATCAGCTGTGATACCATGCATAGCTACTGAAAACACATCCATTCCCAAGGATCAGAAATAGTGTTGCATCCGATTCTTCCATATCTGAAAATTATATCCGTCGAAGATCAGAATCCCTTTATGATTGGTTACCTCCATTGAGAGAAGAACAACTTTCAACCTCGCTCTGATACCACTTGTTAGGTCCACTAGGCTGGATACCCTGAGAGGTGGGGTGAATCAGGGTATGGCTAATTGAAAATTAATGCCCGTTCTGATCTTGTTTCGCTGTTAAGAAAAACACTCTTCTCTCTTTTTCCTGCTGCATGATATAAACAGAAAGTAAAGAAAGCACAAGACACAGTAATTTTACTTGGTTCACCGCTAAGGGCTACGTCCAAGGAGCATACGCCGACAGGTTGCCGGTCGTACCAAATTCCACTAATCTTCACTAGCTGTGGATTACAAGGTTCGGGCTAGATCACTTCTATGCCCAGGTTCACTGCCTTTACAATGTTTAGGGTCAGCTCACTGCTTTCCCAAGGGTCACTCCCTGTCTCTCTCTCTCTGGCTCACTACCGGTGGAGAGGATCACCTTCTTCCTCTTCCTAAGCTCACTGCTCTTGGAAGGAATCCACTCACAGTTTATAGACCTGTAGGTCTCTTCATTTACATGAATGAATGCATCTTCTCTTGTATGTAGATGCTCTGTTGAAGTAAAACTTTCACCCGCAGATGAATCTCACTTTGCACCGGATGTACCGGGCAACCTCAATTTTTACGCGCAACCCTTACGGTGTGTTGCGCACAATTTCTATGATTTGCGTGAAATTCCTTTTTCCCGCAACCTCAAAATATTACGCGCAGCCTGGAAACTGCCTTGCGTGCAATTCGCTGCTTTTGCGCGATATCCACTTTTCACGCAACCTTCCTTTTACGCGCCAACACCAACTTTCTGCGCAGCCTTAGCTTTTCGCGCAACAGCTAACTTTACGCGCAAACTTTAAGTTTACGCGCAACACCCTTTCTAACTTCAATTTCGCGCACCAGAGCTCGGGTATTTTCTATGTCTTCAACTCTACTCTATGGAGGAGGGTCACTTCATATTTATAGGCAAAATCGACCCTGCGCGAAAAACTCTCCTTGAGCGCGTAATCCGCTTTGATCGTGAAATACAAATCTTCCGCGCACAACCATTTTCCGCGCACTGCTCCATAATTTCGCGCACCTCATGCCTTTGCCATTTTCCGAGCTTCGGACCTCAAAACACCTCTTGCACGAAAAACTTCATCCCTTTATTTCGCGTAATCCGCACGAATTTCGCGCACCGCGTAAAATATTCGCGCAGGTCTCCAAAATTGCGCGCGCCTAATGCCTTTGCCGATTTTCAAGCTTCCGGCCTTGAAACATCTTTTGCGCAAAATACTTCATCCACTATTTCGCGCGCCACTTCAATTTTTTGCGCACGCCTCCAAAATTTCGCGCGCCTCATGCCTTTACCGATTTTCAAGCTTTCGTCCTTGAAACATCTTTTGCGCGAAATACAATTTCGCGCAACCCGCTATTTTGCGCGCCACACTTCAAGATTTCGCGCAACCCGCTAATTTTGCGCGCCACGCTTAATTTTTCCGTGCACCTCTTTCATTTCTCTCTCCTCAACCTTTGCCAAAAACATATCACTCCATTTTCCATTAGCGATTTTCAGGCCCATAAATTTGGAAAACACTGGAAAACGGCGCCACCTTGTATCTGCTCTTTTTGTACCGCCTCCAGATCATCCATTCCTTTGTCAAGGTTCTTCAATCAATCATGGATTGTTGAAAGAATACCTTGAACCCAACAAATCACCATTTAAACCCCCTTTGTCAACACACTCATTCACCATGGTTTGCTTTGTCAACAAACACAACATAGATGTCTGCTTTGTCAACAAACACAATCACCTCAAAAATGCTTCAATGATACCTTGAGGGATTTTTCCCAAAATGGAGGGACGGTGCTCGAGGGCTTCAGACCTTTTATAAGTCTTTGTCCCCTTTGCCTTGTCCTTCCTTTTCTTGTTCACCATAAGGACCACGAGTTTGTCACGCCCCACGTCCTTATCTACCTGGTGAATCAAGGTCAGAAGCTCTGATAGAATCTTCTCATTGCCGCTCATATTATAGTTGACAATGAATCTAGAGAAGGTCTTGGGCAGTGACGATAGGATGAGATCTGTACGCAACTCATCCAGGAATTTAATCCCTAAGATGTCCAGGCATTCAATGTAGCCAATAAGCTTGACTACATGAGGCCCAGCTGGCGCAGACTCTCCAAGATTAGTTGTAAACAAAGCATTGGAGATATCATACCTCTCCTGTCTCGCCTTCTCTTGGTAGAGATCCTTAAGGCGGTACATCATGCTATACGCGTCCATGTTTTCATGTTGCTTCAAGAGCTCATTGGACATGGCCGATAACATGAAACACTAAACATCTGTGGCATCATCCATGTGTTTCATGTAGAGAGATAATTCCTCATCACTAGCCTCTTTCTCAGGTGCAACTGGAATAGGCTCTTCCAGCACATACAATTTCCTTTCGTGGCGAAGGACGACGTGTAAACGCCTCTGCCACTCTTGGAAATTGGTGCCGGTGAGAAGGTTTTCCTTCTCGAGTATGGTGCACAATGATATGTTTGAAGTCAGTTTCTTGCCGTTTCTACAAATTTATGATGATCAAAGGTTTAGTACTTTATTACAAAACTAAGATAAATAAATAAATTAATACTTATTAGTCTCCCACTGTTTTATCGAAATCCAATAGCCCTCACCATTGATTTAGGAATATTCTGTTGCCTGAATATTCTAGTGGAAATGATCCATATTTCCCTTCACATTACCCCAAATAGGGTTGGCCAAGCAACTTGAAGGGTTTTAGGTAGGCATTCCAAATTCCAACTGCATTAACTCGCAACTCCTTGATCCGCTGAGTGAAATCTCCAATCCTAAAATCCTTTTAATTTGGATTTCCTCAACCTTTGCCTCTTGGTCACACCAAGTCCTACTGTGGAAGTCAACCCTTGATGCGAACCAATTCAAGTCAACCCAAAACCTTGAATTAAAATTCCTCTATAATTGAAATCACCCCAACTAGGGTTGGTCAAACACTTTGAACTATGGTTTGATTCTAACCAAGATTATGGAAGGCTATACCGACTTAATATTTATTTTGAGGGATTTTATCCTTATATTTAAATTTCCATTTTATTATCTTTTATTACATGATTGTTAATATTAAGTGGGATTTACTTAAGTGATTAACCTTGTCAAAGATAATATTCACGTATAAGCTGGTTTTATTTTACTTCTATCTTGCATTCTCGTTTAATTCATTAATTGTGTGATCGTGAAAACACACCCACAATAAATAAACCATGCAACTGACAGAAATAAAATAAATGGTATGATCATGAGATTTTCTATTGGTTAGTTTATCTAGAGGTTGATAAACTAACCCAAGACCTAGGGGAGAAACACCTTGAACCTTTCGGGTTCATGTTTATAGCTTTCCACCTGTCCACCTTTGTATCTCCTTGGATTGGTTTCACCTTGGCCCCTGACTTGAGCCGCCTCCACTAGCTTGGGAGCTCCATCCATTACATATGCATTTATCTCACACACAGGTGAGGGGTAAAAGGGGTTTTTACATAAAAGAATCCTTGGGAGCGCAGGCCCAACATATTAATGAGGAGATGGCTCGCAATCCAACAAATTTAATTTAAATAAATAAATTAAAAGAAACCATTCACATACAAAGGTCTCGGTCTAGCTCATGATCATCCATACATGCAACAATATTTACGCATAAATAAAACTAGTATTCAATTCTTTAATCATTCTTGTTTAAGATAAATCACGCTCGAATTAATTAATTATCTTTAATTAATCAATCCTTTTATCTTAAATCCTTTTTCTGAATTTACTTGAGATTCTCATCCATCATAATTTTAAACAAATAAATTCATTTAAAATTATCCTTGTACGTAACTTGTACCTTGGAGGCAACCTAGTTAATTCCCATTTATTACACAGATGTTAAATTAAACACATAATATATAAAACACCTATAACGTGTTGTGCCTCAGCTTTACGCCTGCACCATGATACACGTCTCAAGGGTTTGTATAATATAATAATAAATTTTAATAAATCTACGTAATTTGGGTGGGTACACGGCATGTAGTTCCGACTACACGACGTGTACGTTTTCTTCACCGTCCATCTGAAGTACACACCTGGGGACATGGCGTGTTAATGTACTTAGGAAATTTTCAGAGTACACGACATGTACAGTGGGACACACGCCGTGTAGTTTCCATGTTACACGGTTTCCAGGCGGGCAAGCTGTGTAAGGGGTACACGGCCCAACCCTAACCCAAAGGGACTACACGCCGTGTTCATTGGACCACACGACGTGTAATCTGGAAACCGTGTGCCACATGTTTCTGGTCAACACACGACATCTTAAATTCTTAGAAAGAATCCAATACACGGCCTGATTTGGCGGATCAGTCAATGCATTGAACCTAGACTACACGACGTGTACTTCCGAATACACACCGTGTATTCTGGTGTTGTACGTCCAGAAATGTTTGGCTCCTCTGGATGAGTTCCTCTATTTTATTTTAATCAAAATTAAAAGAAAAATTCGTTTCTGTGAGGTGAACGAGAAACGAGGGAGGAGGAACGGATCTCGATATTCAGATTTTTAGAATGATTAAAATTGAATTGAAATAACTAAATTATTAAATGCGTAAATCATCAATGAAAAACTAAATAATTATAATCAATGATATGACCGCTCTGATACCACTTGTAGGTTTCGGGCGAAGCGGAAGCGCGTTGGCGGGTTTGCCCATCTTTAATTTTAACGTTAAGAAACGTTCAATCCGAGATCCGTCACGATTTAAAACGCCGAATCTTCGAAATAGAACAAAGAACGAAAAACTTAAGAGGGAATCCCAGAACCATATAGATAGGATCATCATATGTCGGTTATAATTAATTTAATTAATTCATAAGAATTACCTTGGTGGAATTCTTTCTTCATTGATGTCTCCGGTCACGATCCGGTGATCCATCATTGCGTCGTAGAATCCAAGTGTAGGATTCCTCTAGCGGTGATCCACACATGTGACACGTATATCTAGACGTCACTAAAGGGATATCCGAGTGCTATCATGGAAGAGCCTTCGCTTGCGATGTCTGCCTTCAACCGCCTTGATCCGGTGGAGGATCTCGCTCTCGTAACTTGAGGGCGTTCTTGGTGGAAAGGAAATTCTCTCTGGGCTTGAGAGTATTTCCAAATCCGTTGTGCACAACAAAATGGATCATGAAAAGTGTTGGGTTGTGAGGATATTTATAATTGGGTTTGAGGTTAATAGAGTTATGAAAATAAATAAACGCGTTACGCATTTTATTTATTTCATTAACTCTTATTGAAACCCCATGTCGAATTATTAATTCTTTGACATGCGCCCACGCTGATTATAATTAATATCATTTAATAAAACAATATTATATCCTCAAAATCCCGACTGTAAAACTACACGACGTGTAATAATTAATACACAACGTGTACTTGTTTTCCATAAAACTACACAACGTGTATATTTAATATACATGGAGTGTACTTTTATTTTCCATTTTTCTCCACCACATTTATTATACCTTGAGTAATGGCTATTTATTTCTTAAATAAATGTAACTGAATTACTCGCTAATAAATATATTATTTCGCCCACAATATATTATATCGAATAACTAGTGTCGAAATAAATGCGATCAGGCATCCTTAAATAATTATTAAACCATAGTCAGGAATGATATTTATTTAACTTGTTAAATTAATATTTAACTGAGATACATGGACACACTTAGTGTGTGACCCTCTAGGCCTATTTCTCAGTGGCATTAGGTGGAGCCTGCCTAAAGTCCAAGGTTAGCGTCTAGCAACACGCCAAGGAACCCATAGAGAAAGAAGTTAACGCCGCAATGATGTGTCACCTCCTACGAACGCTTACCGTGTAATATAATCCCTTTGTCTCGATATCTCCAATCAAGCAGGTTGCATGCTAGTGCCATCGACCCATGTGCTCAATTATTCTTTCTTTGACTTCCCGAAATTGAACTCAACCATACCTTACCATGGCCATGGATTTATTTAGGCTATATCAATTCCATCAAAGGGCCTGAGATATCTACTTCTGTTATGGAACAGAAGGGACAAATCCTTTCTCGTATTATCTATTAATGCAGTATTACACATGACACACCCAATGTATCCTACCTCACTGCGAATAGTGTGTCGTCACAGTTTTCGTCAATACATCTAAGTGCGCGAGTTGTAATACCCATTAATAATAATCTTAAAGTCTAAGGACCAATACACACGTTCGCAGATAGGAACATCCAATGACACTATGAAATGTGGATTTCCTACTGGCGGGTCTCGTTCTCATAATATCCTCCTAGATATTACCAAGGGCGCACACCATGAGAAGGTGCCTCAAAGTTTTATGAGTCCTCACCCCTAATGACCTGTATTATTTGTGTCCCTCAAATAATATCATCCGGCCATAGAATATATTGTCAAGAACACTTTTATGGCACTTCCAGGTTCTCATCATAGCAGGGATCCGCTATGACCCATTAATGCAACAGTTGTCCTTAGGACATTATCACATTCATTGTCACATAGAAGAACAATCAAGATGTGATAAGTCTTTTATTAATGAATAAAGTAAAAAGTAGTTGGTTCTAGACCACCAACTCCAACATAGAGTTTCATCTGAACTTGTTCAACAGTCTGGTAGCTCTAATTTGATTTTCATGCAATTCACTGGTCAGGATGGGAGGCACACCAGTGAGGTGGGACAATCTACAGATGATGTTGGTGGTGTTGTGTCAGGGTCTTCTCCTTCACAAACTGATGAGAAAGGAGTATTGTGCAACCACTGGTCGTGGACTTTTTAGGACATGTTCTACAAGAAGATGGGTTAGAGAAATATGATATTCAAGCATGAATTATCTTAAAGAGATTCAGAATGTCTTCGGTTCTTCAGGAATGACTGGTAAATGGGGTAATGTTTTAGATGATGAAAGTAACAAGGAGAAGCATATGGTTTTATTGGACACCACTCATATCTGATCTACAAGTAGTAGAGACTCTGTTTCTTTTAAGGATTCCATTTTAAATGCCAAGGGAAAGATGGTCAACAATGGAGGTTTAGCTCTAACTCCTCCAAAAAGAAGGTCGCGAAAGGATTATTACAATCTGTCTAAGAATGTTTCTACTAGGTCATCTTCTAAAGAATCAAAGATTCATCTCACTCTAGAGCAGGAAAGGTCCAAGGAGAGGATCATTGGGATCCTCAATCAAGTTAATTCACAGTCGGAGCAAGAAACTACTGCTGCTGCTGATGATTCTAATTATGATTATGGAAATTATCTTGTTTTTTTGATCTGTAGTTTTCTTTTCTAGATGAGGGCACGTCTCTTTATATGAGCCCATTTGTTTTTTTGCTTTCATGTTATCTTTTTCATTCACCTTTAATAAATGGTTAAGAGTTTTGGCCTCTGGGTAGAACTTTTTTATAGAGATGGCAATGTAGAAACTGCAACAGTTTGTGCATTCTCGATGCATTACTTTATCGGGTTTTGGTGTTGGAGGTGCTTGGATGAGGCCTAAAGTGGGCTTGGAGGAGTTTGGCTATTAAATGCTGGAAGCAGGGTGAATACATGACGTGTAAAACTTACATGTTGTGTAAATATAGTTCACGACTTATGAAGGCAGGTTCATGGGGTGTTGCATGACGTGTAGATTTTTGGGGTTAAATAATAAAAAGGCAATGTATTTTTTGGTGAAAGATGAAATTTTTGGAAACCCATGACTTACACGTTGTGAAAGTATTACACGACGTGAAAATGAATGAATTACAAGTTTTAAATCCTTTTCTCTGCCAAATTTTCTTTCATTCAGCCGACTCCCTTCTCTTGTGTTTTGGTAGATCCCTAGGCACCCCGAAGAGTACTTCAAGACCTCTACCTCCCACTTTGATCCATTGGTTTCGGTTGTTGTTTATTGACAATCTGTGGTAAGCAATTCCTTCTTCTTGGTTTTCGATTGTTCTTTGGAGTTTCGTTTCGGTGGTGCAGTTTGAATTGGGCCGTGTGTTGGGTTGAGTTTTGATGGTCTTTGGGTGTGGTGTAGGTTGATCCATGGCTTCTCATGGTTCTTTTGTGGTTTACGGGCGTTCTTCTTCACCCTACGATGTGGAGCGAGTTAGCAAAACTTCTTTGAGGTAGAGAATCTCCCGTTTCTATTTATTGTGTATCATGCGGGGGGGGGGGGGGGTTACTTTTGTTTACCTATGGAATATGGTTGTGCCGACTTAATCAAATATAAATAATTGGTTAAATTGAAATTTAAAGGGGTAAAAGGGTTTGATTCACATGTTTTTACAACTTTGTTATTATTGTGATATTGTGGATTGTACGGGCTTGATGCCCCACTGAAAATTGTGGCCATTAAGGGATTTGTTTGCACTGGTTGATATGTGTTGTGACTATTGTGACTGTTGTGATTGTTGTGATATCACCTTAAAATGTAAATTAGTAAACCACTTATATTTTACAAATGACATGGTTGCCCCAAGATTTTGGCTTGTGTGAAAACCCCTAAAATAAAGTTGAATGCGATAAAATCCCTGTGTAAAACTATAAAATGATCTTGATATATTGTGATGTGTGCCTGTGTTTGTGGGACAAAAATGTGTGGTTTTGGGATATGGTGATGATGGTTAGTTGGCCATGCTTTTTGGGCAGCGAGGTGATTTGTTTGACCGTGCTTTTGGGGGTGGCAAGGTGTTTTGTTTGGCCATGCTTTTGGGACGATGAGGTGGTTTGTTTAGCTGTGCTTTTGGGGGCGGTGAGGTGGTTTGTTTGGCCGTGCTTTTTGGTGGTGATGTGTTTTGTTTGGCCGTGATTTTGGGGTGGTGATGTGTTTTTTTTGGCTGTGATTTTGTGGTGACAAGGTGGTGGTTTCTTTTTTCTAGATGCCCAAGTAGAGATGGAATAAATAATTATTTTAATAATGATTGAAATGACATGAGTTGGTTTGGTTAATGAGATGAAAATGACTGATAAATAATTTAATAGTGGGCTGTGTGGTTAAATGTGGATGATTCTAAATAATGAAACAAATTGTATGGATAATGGAAATTAGTTGGAAATGTGATATGGGGCTTGTGGCATGTGCCTTGTGTGGTGTTATGTATTTAGAGTTGGCAGCAAAAGTGATGATTTTGTGAGTTTATTATTGTTTGGCTCTGAACCCATTGGTTGGGGTTGTGTGTGCCTATATGTATATACTTTTATATACCTTGTGATTTCTCTACGCACCCACCCATGTCATACACCATGTGATAGAACTCGCATAGTCACACGGGGGGTGTTTTTCCCAACATCCGGTGAGGAGGACGTATGACTGGGTACCCGATATTTCCTGCTCTCTCTTTCAGGAGAGGTAGGTATTGTACATGCTATGATGACTGAAGGTCTGTTAGTGCATTAGATGGTGGTTTTGATAGCCCAGGTGTTTTTGGGAAAGACGTAATTGTGCTTGTGGGGCGGTGGCCCAAGTGTTTTTGGGTGAGGTGTGATATGACTGTGTTTGTGGGGAGGCTTCTAGTGGGGGTCGTGCATGGTAGGATGAGGGCACGAGGTTTATGTCCTACATGTTCATGATACCCTATCAGTCTAGTTATGGAAATGGTTGTGCTATGACCCAGGTGTTTTCAGGTGAGACGTGATGTGGTCGTGCTTGTAGGGCAGCGATCCCAGGTGTCGGTAGGCAAGATGTGTTGTAAATGTGCTTGTAGGGCGGTGTGGTATACAGAAGAGATGAGAGTTCCAAGACGTACAACATTGGGGTGTGAGAGCAGAAAAGTAGTGGGAAAGCGGTGCGGGGTACCCTATATCGATATGCTTCTTGTTATATTATATTACATGACTTGTGTTATTTGGTGAGTGTGCCTTGGTGACGTTGAGTTTTGTTAGTATACCTGTATAGGTTCTATTTAGTTTTGTTGTTTTCTCAGAGGTGCATTAGTATGCTCTTTTCACATGTGCATGAGAAACTTTGGTTTTCCTGTTGAGTGTACTTGTATGCTCACCCTACATATATAAACTATTTTCAGGTTTCCAGAAGGATTACATGGACCGTACTGGATATTACTAGCTCGGACATTGGATATCTTCCATGTTGTTGCTTTATATTTGATTTTGGGTATTTACTTTGGATACTTTTATCTATATGAGTTTTATTTATACATGCACATGGGATGGTTTTGGTTTCTTTTTATATTATGTCTTGGAGTTGTTTATGGAGGATTCATCTTATCACCCGATGCTACATTATTATAGAGGGTAATGCATCCCATTTTATCAAATTTTTATACCCTCAATGCTAGTCACCAATTCAGGGCCTACTAGAGGCAGGACTCGGGGGTCATTATCTCTCTCCCCTCATTGCGATATCTTTAGAGGGAGGGAGTTGTGATAGAGTGGTATCAAAGGAGTGGTTGAGGGATAGAATGGAGTTTGGAGTTAGGCACAATGAGGATTGCATGAGTTGGTAGGGAAATAGTGCCAATTTACCTTGGTGTGTGGCATAGGCTAGGGAGACTGACTAGGACATGGGATTTTAGGCCCCCCCGTGATCCAGTGCACAAAATATGATCTTATTGAACAACCAAGGTATGTGGACCTGCTTGCAGGGTAGAGACCTAGGGGAACTACATGCATCATGATGACTTGTGTTCTTGTTTGAATTTCAGTTGTTTTGGGAAGGTTAAAATAAATAAAATGAATTAAAATGAATCTTAATAAAATTTCATACTACATGGGCTTATCAAATCTTTATTTCTTCTTTTAGCTATGGTTCCAATTCATCATCCGTGTGTGTCTGAGGAAGTTGAGGTTTAGCAGGCTTATTTGTTTGATCACCGTAAAGTCAATCCAATAGAGGAAGGTGAGGCTTGTCAGAGTGCGTTGCAGGATCTCTAGAGATAGTATTTAGTGAAATACGAGGGAAATGTTTTAGATGTGGAGACAAAGAGATGACTAGAGGAGTTCAAGATTGCTTTTAGTTTGATCTAGACCCCGTTGGGATACTATTTTCCTTTTGCAGTCTATCAGATGCGGGGAGCCGCACATTAGTGGTGGATGCTATATCTAGGGGAGCGAAAGGAGGAAGATGTTTCATGAGTCAAATTTCAGAAAGAGTTTTGGGCAGAGTTCCTTCCGTTGACCATGAAGGTAGTGAAGAGGTAGAAGTTTATTTCTCTTTAGCAAGGGAGTATGTCAGTGCGAGATTTTGGAATCAAGTTCAAGGACCTTTTTTACTTTTCCCTAGATCTTTTTCCAGATGAGGAGTCTCGTACAAGGAATCTTGAGGAGGGAATCTATCATTCATTGATGATATCTTGATCTACTTGAAGTTATAGGAGGATCATGTCAACCATATCAGAATTGTATTACAGGTTCTTCGATGCCACTAGGTTTATGGAAAGTTGTCCAAGTGTAAGTTTTGGACATAAGAGGTACATTTCCTTGGGAATGTGGTGTCTCAGCAGGGTTTGGAAGTGGACTCATCGAAGGTTGAGATAGTTTTTTCTTGGGAGGAACCCAAGAACATGGTGGAGGTTCATAGTTTTCTTTATATTTCAGGATATTATCAGAGGTTTGTACCCAATTTATCTCAATTTAAAGTCCCATTGATAACTTTGACCAGGAAAGACCAAGATTTTGGGTGAATTGATCAGTGTCAGGCAGTGTTTGGTTACCTGAAGGGGAAGTTGTTCAGTGCTTCGGTGCTTTAATTTCCTAAGGAGGGTGTGATGTTTGATGTGTTTTGTGATGTTTCCAGTATGGGCTTGGGATGTACATTAATGAAACAATGAGATATGATATCTTATAGGTATATAAAGTTACGTCCCCATAAGCATAACTATGCCACCCATGATATGGAGTTAATATCAGTTGTGTTTACATTGAAGTTTTGGCAGAATTACTTCATTGGAGAGTGTTTTGTGGTCTTCACGGATCATAAGAGATTGAGGAATATATTTTATTAGTGTGATATGAACTAGTGGTAGTAGTTTTGAATGGAGTTTATTTATGATTATGATTTCAAGATCTCCTACACCTCGAGAAAGGGGAATTTTGTGACCGAATCTTTGAGCAGGAAGTCATGGAATGGTGTTGTTTAAGAGTATGGGGATTCTTGGAGAGTGATGGAGGAGTTGGAAGCGTTTCACTTAGATGTAAGGGTGGATAGTGGTAGATGATACTTTTTTCAGATGATGGTGTGGTATTATTTGATGCAGTAGGTGGAGGAGTCTCAATGGGGGAAAATCAGAGGAAGAGGCGATGAGTGATCATGTTGGCCATGGTGATGCTCTGGAGGGATGGTCAGAACCGAGTGTTGTTTCATGGGAGGTTGTTTGTCTTGGTATCAATGCACGAGGGAGTCCTTCGTGAGTTTGATAAATCAACTTTGGCGGTACGCCCAAGAGTTTACAAGATGTACCATAGATGAGGATGTAGTTTTGGTGGCTTGAGATGAAATGGGAAATGGTGGAGTTTGTAGAAAATTTCTTGGTTTTCTAGTAGGTAAAAGCTGAGCATTGTGTTCTTAGTGTTTTGTTGTATCCTTTGTATGTTCCCGAGTAGAAATGGGATGACATATCGATAGATTTCTTCACAGGGTTACCCAGAGCTCAGGGAGGTTGTGATTCTATCTGAGTGATTGTGGATTGGTTAATGAAATCATCCCACTTATTAGAGATCAAGGAGTCGATCATAGTGGATTCTTTATCTAAGAGGTATGTGGATGAGGTGGTGCAATTTCATGGAGTTTCGATGTCTATTGTCTTGAATCAGGGCACACATTTTACCTCATGATTCTGTAGGGGATTGTAGCATGCTTTTGGAACTCAGTTACGCCACAAACCTTCTTCCCACCCTCAGACAGATGGGTAGATAGAGTGGACTATCCAAACATTGGAGGATATGCTGTGAGTGTGCGTCTGGTATTTTGGTGGATTTTGGATACAACACTCGCCTTTGGTTGAGTTTTCTTATAATAATAGCTATCAGTCTTCCATTAGCATGGTTCCGTTTGAGGCTTTGTATGGGAGGCTGTTTCATTCTCCATTGTACTGGATAGAGGTTGGGGAGTCAATAGTTCTTGGTCCCGATGTGGTGAAGAGCACAATAGAGAAGGTTTAACTTGTTTTTGAGAGGATGAAAGTAGTATAGGATGGAAAAAAGTATCATGCCGATCGTATGAGGAGGCCCTTGGAGTTTGAGGTTGGGGATTACATGTTCTTAAAGGGTTTCCCTTGATGTGGGAAATATAGGTTTGATAGGGGAAGTAAGCTTTCTCCCAGGTTTGTTGGTCACTTTAAGGTGTTGGGGTGATTTGGAAGGTGGCATATTGGTTGGTATTTCCACCTTGGCTAGAGAGGATCCATGGCATCTTCCATATCTCTCAACTTCTTCAATATCTTCACGATGACTCCCATTTCATTGAATGGGGAGAGTTGGATATCAATGATGATGCAATGTTCATGGAGCAGCCAGTAGAGATCCAGGATCTCCAAGAGAAGGTGCTATGTGGATAGGCCATTCCTTTGGTTCATGTGCTGTGGAGGCATGGTGGCTTGGAGGAGAGTACTTTTTAGTGAGAGATGCAGAGGAATTCCCAGTGCTCAGAGTTGTTTTGAGTTTTTCTTTGCTCTATTTTTCTTTGTGATGTGATGTTTGGACCTTTTTTTATCTGATGATATCTTTTCCCTATTTTGTGATGTGTGTTGTGTGTGTGATAAAGTTCCGACATATAAAAGGAGTAGGACCTGATTTCTAATTGAGATGCATTAACTGCGATGTGATTAAACTCATGTGGACGAATTAGTGTCGCCTAGAGCATATAGCATCTTGACATAGAGGATAGAATTCCCTAATTCGTGTGCTTGGGGCAGTGCGATTCATTGGTTGTGAGGTGGTTGTGTGGCAGTGTAGTTGTGTGGGAGGAGATAGTTTGTGGTTGTGTGGTGATGGGGTTGTGTGAGATGTTTTGTGGCCATTTGGTTTGGTGTGTTTGGATGGTGGTACCATTTGAGGTATGGCGATATCCTTGAGAGGTATATCACATAGTGGTGGTTTGGAACCCTTTCCTTATAGGCTTGGTTTTGAATTATCAAGGGAAAGAACCATTTGATAGGTATTTGATGTAACAGTATGTTCCTTCCCGACCTGTTTGTTAAGTTTTGGTGTTGGAAGTGCTTGGATGAGGCCTAAAGCAGGCTTAGAGAAGTTTGGCTGTTAAATGTTGGAAGCAGGGTGAATACACGACGTGTAAATCTTACATGCCATGTAAGTATGGTTCATGGATTGCAAAGGTAGGTTCATGGAGTGTTACACAACATGTATATTTTTAAGGTTAAATAATAAAAAGGTGATGCATTTTTTTAGGGAAAGCTATAATTTTTTGAAACCCGTGACTTACACATCATGTAAGTATTACACGATGTGAAAATGCCTGAATTCCAGGTTTTACATCCTTTTATCATCTGAATTTTCATTCATTCAACCGCCTCCCTTCTCTCTCATTTTGGCAGAGCCTTAGGCGCCCCAAAGAGTTTTTAGGCTCTCTTCCTCCCTCTTTGATTCATTGGTTCTAGTGGTTTTTCATTGGAAATTTTTGATAATCCCTTCCTTATTCTTGGTTAGTTTCCTCTTGTTCTTCTTTAAAGTTTTTCTATGGTGGTTCTATTTGGTTTGGGTTGTGTGTTGGGTTGCATTTTTATGGTCTTTGGGTGTGGTATAAGTTTATTCGCAGTTTCCTATGGCACAATTGTGGTTTTCAGGTGTTCTTCTACACCCTATGGTGCAGAGTGAGTCGAAAAAGCTTCTTTGGGGGTAGGGAATCCATCATTTCTCTTTATTATGTATCATGTAGGATGGGTTTACTTTTTTTTCTCTATGGGAGATGATTTTTCTGACTTAATCAAAGAAAAATAATTGGTTAAATTAAAATTTAAAGAGGTAAAGGGGTTTGATTTGAATGTTTTTATAGATTTGTTATTATTGTGATATTGTGGATTGTATGGGCTTGATCCCCTAATGAAAATTGTATACATTGGGGGATTTGTTTGCACTGGTTGATATGTATTGTGAATATTGTTACTATTATGATTATTGTGATACCCTAAAATGAAAATTGGTTAACCACTTATATTAGGCTTATGAAATGGTTGCCCTAGGATTATGGATTGTGTGATAACACCCCTAAAATAAAGTGGAACGTGATAAAATACCTTTGTAAATTTTTAAAATGATCTTGATTTGTAGGGATATGTGGTCGTGCTTGTGGGACGATGATGTGTGGTTGGGGTATGTGAGGATGATGGTTGGTTGGTCATGATTTTGGGGAAGAGAGTTAGTTTGTTTGGTCGTACTTTTGGGGTGGCTAGGTGGTTTGTTTGGTTGTGATTTTGGGGTGGTGAGGTGGTGATTTATTTGTGTTAGATGCTTGGGTAGTGATGGAATAAATAATTGTTTTAATAATGATTGAAATGACATGTGTTGGTTTAGTTAATGGGATAGAAATGACTGATAAATAATTTAATGGTAGGTTGTGTGGTTAAATGTGTATGATGATAAATAATGAAACGAATTGAATGGATAATGGGAATTGGTTGGAAATGTGATATGGGGCTTGTGGCATGTGGATTGTGTGGTGTTATTCATTTAGAGGTGGCAGAAAAAGTGAAGATATTGTGAGTTCATTAGTTTTTGTTTGTAAACCCATAGGTTGGGGTTGTGTGTGATTATATGTATATACTTGTATATTACTTATGATTTCTATATGCACCCCACCCACGTCGAACACCATGTGATGAAACCCACATAGTCATGCGAGGGTGTTTTTCTCGACATCTGATGAGGAGAATGGATGGCTAGATACCTGCTCTTTCCCACTCTCTCTTCCAGGCAAGGTAGGTATTTCATAGGCTGTGATGGTTGGAGGTCTATTAGTGTATTAGATAGTGGTTGTGATAATGAAGGTGTTTTCAGGTGATACATGGCTGTGCTTATGTGGAGGTGGCTAAGGTTTTTTTGGGTGAGGTGTGACATGACCATGCTTATGGGGAGGATTCTGGTGGGGGTTGTGTATGGTAGGAGGAGGGCACAAGGTTGATGTCCTACATGTTCACGATACCTTACCACTCTGGTTATAACAATGGTTGTGTTATGGCCCAGGTTTTTTTGGGCAAGATGTGATGTGGCCGTGCTTGTAGGGTGGCGAGCCTAGGTTTCTATGGTCATGATGAGTTGTGACCATGCTTGTGGTGTGGTGTTGTATATGGAATAGATGGGGGATTCTAGGACGTATGACGTTGGGGTGTGAGAGTGGAATAACAGTAAGAAAGCTGTATGGGGTACCCTATATCAATATGCTTCTTGTTATATTATATAATTTGGCTTGTGTTATTTGGTGAGCGTTCCTTGTTGAGGTTGGGTTTGGTTAGTATACCTGTATAGGTACTGTTTAATTCTTCTATTTTCTCATGGGTGCATTAGTATGTTATTTTCTCATGTGCATGAGAGACTTTGGTTTTCCTACTGAGTATACCTATATTCTCACCATATATATATAAACCATTTTTAGGTTTCCAGGAGGATTATGTGGACAATACTAGACATTACTAGCTTGGACCTTGGATAACTTCTGTGTCGATGCTTTATCTTTTCTTTTGGGTATTTACTTTAGAGACTTTTATCTATATTTATTTTATTTATACATGCTTGTGGGATGGTTTTGGTTTCTTTTTATATTATGTATTGGATTTTTTTGTGGATGATTCATCTTATCTCCCGATCCTATATTATTATAGAGGGTAATGCCTCCCATTTCATGATATTTTTATACCCCGATGCTAGTCGCCAACCCAGGGCCTACTGGAGGCAATACTTGAGGGTCATTATCTCTCTCCCCTCAATATGGTATCTTTAGAGGGAGGGGTCATGATAGATATGGATGTAAACTTGTCATCAAAAGTTTTTCTAATATGAATGAATTCAGTTTGGTGATGTGAAATAATAACATCAAAATGATAATTATAATTATATATATATAAATGAATTTAAATTGAGCATGTATATACACATCCTATTATAAATATATTTAAGTCTTATTTTTTATTTCTTTTAGTGTTATCCAAAGGATATATTACTATTTTGTTAATTTTCTAGTATATTTTTCTATGGATTCTATCTTAGAGTAGCGAGAGTTGCATTGTAAAAATTTTCTTTTTTTATATCACTTCGTATTTATTTGATTGCATGACATTCATGTAATTTCTCTTTAAAAATTGATTCAAAATTTTATTTAAGGATATATATTTGGACTTTAGTATTGTGTATATGGATTTTTTAATATTCAATTTTAGTAAACACCCTCTCACTTACATGATGATACCATTGATGCTAGTCTTTATCCCCTTAACTATCAAAGTTGTGATTGAATTGTTTCTTCCAGTCATTTCATTCAATCATGTGGGTTCTAAAGGGTTTTATTATTCGTCATTTTTTCTTTCATTTAATTTATAATTATTAAATGTGTTGAGTGGCCTGATCCATGGTTGAATGGTACTCACCGCTGAACTCGACATCCAAGAGACCAGAGTTTGAATCATGGAAGTCCCCTTCTTGGGATTTATGATGTAGTAGGTGACACATATTTTGGAACATGCAGGCGGTGATGTGGGCACTAACACAGGAAAATGATGTTGGCACATACATGAGGGAATACACAGTTCAACATAGGCATAGCACATGGCCTTTGGGATATGTGATGGTCTTTAAATCCCTTAGGGCCTTCAGGCCACTCTTTGTAACAAAATGACTAGTTGGATGAGTTATCCCTTTGGGGATATGACCGAAACTCCTAGTCTGCAGGTGTGTGTGTGTGTTTCTTTTTATTATACCCCCAATAAGCTACATATTATTACATATGTTAATAATACTATAACAGATAAATGGGTGGACCAGAAGGTGAACATATATATATTTTTTCATCCATATCAATGAATCACAATTTATGAAATGTATGTAGTAGATCAAAGATGATAGAGATTATGATAATGAGGATTGATATGTAGTATGAGGAAATATAGAAACTTAGAATCTTAAAATACATTTAATTACATAAGAAATTATATATTTTTATATGTAAAATGTTTTACTGTTGAAAAAAAATCAATGTCGTCACCCCCCAGTACCACAACCCGATGTATGAACCTCACACCCACATCAGGTGGAATGTCTCTACTACTCTGGTGTGCTAGCTATAGGAGAAGTTTCCTCTTTATGTGCTAATTCTATGTATTTCTCTACTAATGCTGGTAACTCAACATATTGTACTACTGGTGCCTCCTCATACTACTGGGTAGATGATTATCCAATGTACCGCACATATGACTCCTCGATATCATATGTGAACCCATGTGTCAACAAGCATGGGTTCCCAGTATGATCCCATAGAGATGATGACAATGGTATAAACACATCAAATAAGTTATCTTAGGATATAATATCTCCTGAGTATTGAAAAAATTGTGATATATTACAATTTCCCATGTCCCCAGAGGTCTGGGGATTGCATGATCCCATGCTTATTGTGCAGGATCCTCTACATGCTATACATGATCCTATACCTACAGTCTATCATCATTTTCTTGTAGTGTAGGATCTTGGGAAGGATCCCCTTTTGGACATTGTGAGACTTTTCCTCATCTTATTCCTTGCCTCTATCCTCTTACCGATGAAGACAATAATTGTGCATCATCACATCGGGCTCCTTAAGCACATCGACATCTTCAGGTGCCTCTATGAGAGTATGTGGATTAAAATATTCTAGTAAATCCTCATCATAGACACTCTCATATAAGGAATCAAGAGGGTTTGTGAGAGCCACCAGATCTACATGAACTAAATCTTGACTATAAACTTCCTCCTCAAAATCAGTGATATATATAAGTTGATGTAATCACTTTGATTGTAAAACAAATAATATTCAAGTTAATATTGATTTTTAAATAAAAGATCTAAAAAAATATAGAAAACACACCAACTAGAGAAGGAACATCCCATTAAGCATAAGATACATGCTAGTGTGATGTCATTACCAATACATGTACTCCCCTTGATTCGATAGTTGGATTCATACTATGGGATATATGAATTGAAAGATACTATACTATCCACACCTATCCCAAGACTGTATGTATTATTCATGGTAGCGTGACCAACCATTCACCTACCTACCTATGGGAAGAATAATAAGAAATGAAACAATATGGTGCAGTGCCATGGGGATGTGCAACATGTACCCAAACCATTGTATGACACACTTTAGATAATGCCACTCAATGACATGGAAATGAATGAGTGGTTCCACTAATCCATGGTCTCTAACTATAATTGGGCAGTATGGTGGAAGAAAATCCAAGAAAAACTTAGTATATGAGATCCATAAAACCTAAAAACTAAAAAAGTATTCATAAATTGAGACAATAATATAACTAATTTATCATTATAATATCATATAAAATTAATAAAAAAATTAATGATTATATAAAAAAAATTAATAATTAACTTATATCATACGGACATAGAGTGTCAAAAATCATTTGAAAACTTTGCACACTATACATAAAGGTATGTACATAATGTTAAGCTTGAATCCACCTGAAAAAATTAATATTCAGTTAGTTTATAAAAATAATATTAATAAAATTTTAAAATAACTCAAATTAATGATGTAAACATACAAGCATCCCCAACGATAGTCCTGTAAAAGGTGATGAAGAAGTGGGGTGATAAATTTAGGACTGATGCATGGAAAATACACCCATTCCCATATCTATAGTATAATGAAACATCCTACCACCTATCACTTCTTTTCTCTTCATACTGAATAGAGGCATTAATATATATATGTTAATATAGTCGACCCTTAATTGTGTGTTGATTACTCTACAAAAAAAGTGTCACGATAGTATTTTTAAATATATGTTCTATATCCAGATGAAATAATTTGAGGGATACAAATGATTTAGTCTATCAAGTGTGGATACTCATAGGACTTTGAGGCATCTTCTCATGGTGTACTCCCTTGGTAATATCTAGTGTAGGATATTATGAGAATGAGACCCACCAGTAGGAAATACACATTTATATGTGTCATTGTATGTTCCTATCTGTGAGCATGTATATTGATCCTTACACTTTAAGATTATTATTAATGAGTATTACAAGTTATTTACTTTGATGTATTGAAGATAATCATGATGACATATGTATGCGGCGAGGTAGGATACGTCAGGTGCGTCACGAGTAATATTACATTAATGAATAAATTAAGAAAGGATCTGTCTCTTATGTTGTTTAATAGAAGTTGATATCTTAGGACCTTTGATGGAAATTATATTGCCTAAATAAATCCATGGCCATGGTGTTCTATAGGAAAGTTCGATTTCTGGAAATTCAAAGAAAGAGACATCGAACACATTGGTTGGTGGCACCGACATACAACCTTTTTGATTGGAGATATCATGATAAAGAGATTATATTACACAAAAAGTGTTCGTATGAGGTATTATGTTGTTGCAACATTAAATTATTTCTATATATGTGCCTTGACATGTTTCTAGATGCTAACCTCGGACTTTAGGCTACTTCACCTAATTCCACTGAGAAAGAGTCCTAGAGGCTTACACACTAAGTGTATCCAGAATCTCAATTAAATAATATATTATTATTTATTAGTTAACAAGTTGAATAAATATTATTACTGCCAACAGTTTAAAAATTATTCATGTTTGATTGATCGTATATATTCCGTCACTAGTTATCCTAGAGTATATTATGTGAGTGGAATATTTATAAATATTTATTTTCAATTTAGTGAATATAATATTTATTTATTTTTTGGAGAATAATATAGCGATATTTATTTAATGAATAAATAGATATTATTCAAGGCCTGATAAATATTGTGTAGGAATGACAGACAAAGTTTAATGGTCCAGTGGGAAATAATAAATATAATAAATATTATTTGAATAAATAATATTTAATTTTAATTCACAAGTTAAGTGCATATTTAGAAATAATAATAATAATATTATTATAGACATGGGGTTATGTAAGGGATTATATAAATATTAAATGGAACTTGTGAAAATATTTATTTCTAAACCCTAGCGGTATATATACCCAATTATATTATCTTTTCAAGAGATCCAATTCATTTTGTTTTGTCGCGCATAATGAATCTGGAGAATCCTCTCAAATCCCTAGAGAGATCCCTTCTCTAAGAATGCTCCCAAGAATATAGACTGATCTTCCTCCTCCTTCCACTCTCAAGTATAAAGAGATCAAGGAGAATTCTTTAGAAGTGATTCTCATGTCGATCAAAGTAAAAGAATGCAAATGATAGGATCTTCCGTGCTAGAACCCGAAGATTCCTACAACGATGTTCAAAGATTTGTGGAACATGTGTGGATTATCACTAGAGAAAATTTACTCTTAATTCCTATAACATAATGACGATATAACATAGATCTATTTTTAGATCCATCAATAAAGAAAGAATTATCACAATGAAATTATTTAATTGATTAAATTAATTATAAATAATATGTGATGATCCTGTGCTCTAGTTTCGCAATTTTATCCATTATCTATTTTCTTTGATTCAATTCCATTGATTACAATGTTTATCATCATGTAAGTATCATATTTATCATCGATCATGAAAAAAGAAAAATTTGGCACAACCCATCACATGCTTCCACTACGCTAAGAACCTACAAGTGGTATAAAAGGTACATGCCAAGGATTCTAGCCAGATAACACAAGTAATTGGTTTACTCATAAGTAATTAGCAAGATAACACAAGTAATTGAGCACAACCCATCACATTATTCCATGATTTGTATGGGATTTACACATAAGTAATTGGTTTTCAATTCTAGTTTAATCATTCTTTAATCTCAATTGTGAGATCTACTTCTTTAAAGAACCCATCAGGAGGTGCTGAGGATTCTGGCCAGATAACACAAGAGTACATGTCGTGTAACCTGGAGGTACATGCCGTGTAACCCAGAGGCACATGCTGTGTACTAGTATTCAATGCACCAAGAATTAATTTGGAATTAATTCAAGGAATGTGTAACGTCCGAACATGTCATGTAGTCCTTTAGTCACAGACAGACCGTGTATCTTCATACATGGCCTACCTGACTGGTGACTATTTAACTCAGATACAATACACCATGTAGCCCATGTATACACTGTAAACTCCAATATTTTCCACAACATGGTTTACATGCCAAGTCCCTAGGTATGTGCTATATATTGACGGTAAGAAAACATACACGCCATGTAGCTCCAATTTACACACCATGTACTTTCACTAAATTATGTAGAATTAAAATCAATTTATTGTACTATGAAAACCAGTTCAACATGTACTTTCATGTGTTCATTAAGTTGATAAGATATGCCATGTGATGAGTTTTAATATATATAAATGTTTAATTAATTTTTTCATAATGTTCATATTTGCATATCACGTATGAGTTTTATTATAGTTATTAATCTACGTGCATTAAAGTATAACACACAACATAAAAATCACACACTCCATGTAATTATTAAGTTGATAATACACGTCATGAAAGTACATGATAAGTCGTGTATGCCATATGTCACAAGAGTAAACAGTATATGAGTATAATACATGTTGGGTAGATTTATACAAGTACTCACCATGTTTCCTCCAAGGTACATTTATGTATACAGTTAATTTTAAATAAATTTATTTAATTTGTTTAAAATTATTATGGATGATAATCTCAAGAAAATTTGAATGATAATTAAGATAAAAGGATTGATTAATTAAATAAGATAATTAATTGGTTCTAGTGCAATTTATTTTAAATAAGAACAATTAGAATTGAGTGATAATTTTATTAAATGTGTAATTCATTGAATTCTAATGGATGATCATGAGATTAGACCAATCCTTTGTATGTTATTGGTTTATTTTAATTAATTATTAAATTAAATTGTTGGCTTGCTTTCCATCTCTCCTCTTATTACATAATGGCCCACACACCCATGGGTTCTATTATGTAAATCCCTTCCCCTCACCTGTGTGTGAGTAAAAGCATATGTAATAGATGGAGCTCCCAATATAGTCGATGTGGTTCAAGTTTGGAGCCTAAGTGAAAGAAATCCAAGAGAGATACATAGACAGACAGGTGGAAAGATGCAACATGAACCTTAATATGTTCAAGGTGTTTCCCCTAGGTTGACGATTTTTTTCACCCTCTAGATAAACTAACCATTAGTAAAAGCTCATGACCATTCCACTTTATTATTTTATTTATGTCAAGTTTCATGGTTATTTCATTATGGATGTTTTTATGTGATCACATGAATTAATGAATTAACAAGCATACAAGATAGAACTAAAATAAACTGACTTATGTGTAAATATTATTTAAGACATGGTTAATCACTTAAGTAAATCAACTTGATATTAATACGCATGTAATAAATATAATAATTGGAAATTTATGCATAACAGAAAAAATCCCTCAATTATATATTAAGTTGGTATAGCCTTCCACTTCTTCAGTTAAAATCAAAACATAGTTTAAAGTCCATGACCAACCAAAGTTGGGGTGCTTTCAATTATCAGAGAATTCTAAATTGAAGTTTTGTGTTGACTTAACTTAGTTCAAATCAAGGGTTTACTACCAAAGAAGGACTTGGTATAATTAATAGTCAAGGGTTGAGGAAATCCAATTTAAGGATTTTAGGACTGGGTAATCCACTCAACAAATCAATGAATTGTGATTTATTACAGATGACATTTGGAATGCCTACCCAAAACACTTTAAACTTCTTGACCATCCAAATTTAGGGTGATGAGAAGGGGAATACGGATCCTTGTCACTAGAATGTACAAGAAAAAGGATATTTCAAAGCCAATGGAAATGTCTATTGGGTTTCGATAAAATAGTGGGAGGTTAATAAATATAATATTTATTTATTTGTCTAAATTTTATTAAATAAAGTACTAAAACTATGCTCATCTTATTTATAGAAAAATTATTAAAATGACTTCAAACATATCATTATGATCCATACTTGAGAAGGATAACCTTCTCACCAGTACAAATTTCCAAGAGTGGAAAAGGTGCTTACACATTATCCTTCATTATGAAAGGAAATTGTACGTTCTAGAAGAATATATTTCTTATGTGCCTAGTAATGAGGCTAGTGATGAAGAGTTAACTCTATATGAGAAATATTTGAATGATTTCATAGATGTTCAGTGTTTCATTCTATCATCCACGACCAATGATCTTTTTAAGCAATATGAGGACATGGATGCGTATATCATTATGTCTTACCTTGAGGATCTATATCAAGAGAATGTGAGACAAGTGATATACGAGATATATAATGCTTTTCATACAACTAATATTATAGAGTAAACACCAGATGGGACTCATGTAGTCAAGATTATTGGATACATTGAATACTTAGACATATTAGGGATTAAATCCCCAGATGAGTTGTACACAAATATCATAATTTTATCATTGTCATGAACCAGCCTGGGTACCCTGGTTCCTGATAACCAAGCCGATCCTGACATATCCTGAAAGGCATTTCCAATACCCATGGGTCAGTGACTAGCTCCTAGAATTATACAAAAAGGAAAGTGAGAATTATTTTTCCACAACCAATGTGGAAACGAACTAAAAAAATCAGTATGCATACAAGAAAAACTTGACTGGGTGTAATTTACCATAATTCAAATAGGTATAACAACCCAAAGTACTACAACCAAAAGTACTAGAAAATAGGAAAAAATACCCAAGTCTCAACGTACGCAACTCATTAAGTCTACATATCAACAGCTATAACCACATCCAAGTGGTGCTTTACCCTTGTTCAAACCTGGAAGGAGATAATCTACAAACACCCGAAGGCATAGGTAGGGTGTGAGTTAAAAGCCATGTAGGGTCTCACAAAGGATTCCATAATAGATGCCAACATTTAATTAACCAAATAAATAGATTTCATTTTTCAAATAAACAGGTTTGGCATTTCTAAAGAAGATTTAAAAAAATCATGATTTATATTTCAAAAGACAAAATACATTTCAAATGATGGAAATACTTTAAACAAATGACTTAAATAAACACATTTATATAAAATAGTTTATATAAATTAGAAGGCTTGTAAAATAGATTATAACAATGAAATATATTCATTTAAATTACAAACAAGCAATCAATATGGTCATATGCATAAGAAGGTATGATATTTCTAGGCTATAGAGGATCCAAACTCAAGGTGACATGGAAATATGCATATACGTCCCTTTGAAATTAGGCCAATGAGGACTCATCACCATCACATAAGGGATGTGACATGATTCATTTATGTTTTGGAATGTTGTAAAGTGTAAAGTTCCATCCAAATAACTCACTAAATACTTGAAGGATTTCATGTGCTCTAATAACAAATCAACGATGGGAAATTTACTTTAATAGACCTTAAAATACAATTCATCTCATTCTCTATTTCAAATATTCCAATTTTCCATTTAAAAACCATAATGGGTTTTTAATCAAAACATGCCCTTTTCAAAGATAAAACCCAAAGGTTTCTATAAAAACTATTTAAACCCATTTTTATCAAATACAAATTCAAATCAATTTCATCAAATAAATTTCCAAAATTTTTCATCAAACCAATTTCACAATTTAAATTTCACTAATTTTCATCAATTTCTCAAACACACCCCAATTCACTAGAGTTGGGGGGTTTTCCCAATTTCGTGCCAAAACAAAATTTCCAAAACAAAATCCCACAATTCAATGGAATTGGGTTTTTAATAAACCAATTGAAAGTAGTTTCATTAAAATGAATTTAAATCCAAAAATTTAAATTAAATCAAGAAATTTAGGTTAAATCATATTTGGACATCATAACATAACCACCTACCTTTCTCATGGAAACACAAAGCCCACAACGGAACCTGCCAATAATAATGAAGGCATAAAATATATAGGAACTCAACCTAGAAACAAGAATGGATCGATCGTTGATCAAAATGACTCAGAAGGTTTTGAGGGCTCCAAAATCTCCTAAGAATGGATCTCAGGTCGAGAGTAATGAAAAATGGAAAGGAGGAAATAATAATTTCAATCAGGAAGCCTATTTAAAAACAAAACTCAGGACTTTACATGACGTGTAACACAATTACACATCATATAATTGAAAATTCCCAAAATTCACTGAAAAAACTACCACCTTTTGATAAAATGTATTTATTATTATTTTAGAACTTACACATCATGTAAGCACATTACATGGTGTGTAATTATCCAGTAGACTGCAAAACAAGAAGGTGTTTTTGATGAGAATCCAAAAAATCTATGACTTCACCATTATAGGTATCCTCCCAATTCCTTCTCGGCCCTACAAAAATAACAAAAAAAGAAAACCACATGAAGGCTTAAAAACATACCTGATAGAAGGAGCAATGGGTTATTATAATCTCCCCACCATAAAAAATTTATATCTCCAGAAATCCTATCAAGAAGCTTCTATATCGAAAAGGTGAGACCATTTCTCTCTCATTAGTGCCTCGCGCTCCCATGTCTCATGAGAATAAGAACCATGCTTCTATAGCACATGAACCAAAGGTATCACCCTCCCACAAATTACCTTGGTTTCTGAATGAACAATCCTGAATGGTTGTTCAATCATGGATAAATCAGACTCAACCTCAAAATCACTCTAACTCAGCATATGAGATGGATCAGATAGATACTTACATATCTTGAGATACATAGAGCATGTCATGTATCAATGTCATCTATGGTGTAATTATTAAATGGTAAGAAAGTTTTCCCACCAACTTAACAACCAAAAAAGGTCCCAAAAAATGAGGAGCAATATTCCCTTGCCTCCCAAGTCATCGATGACCCAACTGAGGTGAAACTTTCAAGAATACATGGTCACCAACTGAGAATTACAATAGTCTATGATGACGATCAACATAAGACTCATATTGGATCTACACCATCAATATTTTCGGATGAATCAACTAAATATTTGCTATCGTATCTTGAACCAATCTTGGTCCAACCAAGGAACTTTCCCTAATATCCGAACAACACAATATAGATCTAGAAGGCTGGCCATACAAGGCCTCAAAAGGATCCATTCTGATCATGGACTGGTAACTGTTGTTATAAGAAAACTCAACCAACACCAAATGATCATCCCAATCTCCACCAAAGTCGAGAACACAAGCGTGAAGCATATACTCAAGGATTTATATAGCTCTTTCTATCTGAACATCTGACCATGGATGGTATGCCATGCTAAAATGAACCTGAGATCCCAGTGTCTCCTGAAGACCTCTCCAAAAATGAGAAGTAAACCATAGATCTCTATAAAAACTATAGCAGATGAAACTCTGTAAAGATGAAAAATCCCTCTCACATAGATATTTCCCAACTCCATAACTTTGGTCATGTCATGAATGGGTAAAAAGTAAGATAACTTGGTCAGCCTATCGATCACAACCCCTATAACATTATTCTTTCTCTGGGTACATGGAAACCCAACCATAAAGTTCATAGAGATCTCATCTCACTTCCAAGTTGGCCCTGGAAGTGGCTGAAACAAACTTGAAGGTTTCTGGTGCTCAGGCTTAACCTGTTGGCATGTATAGCAGCGAGAAACAAATTCAACAATGCCCTATCTCATACCTAGCCACCAGAACTACTACCTCATGTCATATATCATCTTCATGGTTTCTAGGTACACTACCCACTAAGAATTATGGAAACCCCCATTATATCTTTCCTTACTGAATACGGTACCATAAAATACTTCCGATAGCATAGAATGCCCTCTTTAGAGAATGAACAATCAAGCACTGTATCCACACTATTAAGAGAGTATCTAATTCTATAGAACTCATCATCAAGCTACTATTCCTGAAGAATCATATCAAGAAGAGAGGATGCCGACTAAACAATATCCAAAGAAACCTCAGCCCCTGACTCCTAAACTCCAATATGCAACTGTGAAAATAGATCCATCAAGTTCCACTCTTCCGATGATTCCTTCATGGCCTCGGTCGGAAGTTTCTTGCTTAAAGAATCTATAATGACATTCCCTTTCCTCGGGGTATAGGAGATGTTGAAATTGAAAGACTATAGGTATTTCACCCAACACCTCTAGTAGAGATTTATATCTTTTTGAGAGAAGATATAACTCAAGCTCTTGTGGTCTGAATACATGATAAAATTTTCTATGAGAATATAATGCCACCAACTCTTAAGCACATGCATCACATCTCTAAGTTCAAGGTCATGGGTAGGATAATTTTTCTCATGTGTCCTAAGATGATGAGATCCATAGGAAACAACATGATCACCTTGCATGAGAACACAACCCAAACTTGAACCTGATGCATCATATAAGACCACATAGCCCTACTCAGCCTTAGAAAGAGTCAACACTAGTGCAATAGTCAAAAGAAGTTTCAACTCATCAAAATAATTCTGACATTATTCATCTTAAGAAATCTTTACTCCCTTTTAAGTTAGATATGTCATTAAAGAATCCAACTTTGAGAAGTCCTTAACGAACCATCGATAATACCCAGTTAGAACCAAGAAGATTCGAATCTCAAAAACATTCCATGGTTGTTCCCATGTCATAACAACTTTTACCTTCTCAGGGTCAACTGATATTCTATTCTTTGACACCATGTGTCCCAATAAATTCACTTCTAAAATCCATAAATCACATTTTGAAAGATTTTCATAAAGTTAGTGATTTCTCAACAAGATCAAAACCGATATTAGATGATTCACATGATCTTCCTCATACTTAGAGTAAACAAGGATGTCATACATAAATAACACCACAAAAGAATCAAGATACTTGTGGAAAATCATATTCATCATAACCATGAAAACTACAGGATAATTGGTTAGACCAAAGGGAATGAAAAGGTACTCATAATGTTTGTACCATCTCCAAAAGACAGTTTTTTGAATGTCATATTCTTTTATCCTCAACTAATGGTAGCCAGAGGAAAGATAAATCTTTGAGAACCACTTCTCACCTTTCAACTGATCAAATAGATCATCTATCCATGGAATCAGATACCTATTATTTTCAATCACTTGATCGAGCTTTCAGTATTCAACACATAGGAAAAGTGAACCACCAGCTTTCTTAGTAAATAGAATCGGAAGCTCCCATGGTGATACACTCGGGCATATAAAGCCTTTCTCTAAAAGATCATACAACTGAGTCCTCATCTCTTTCAGTTCATCTAGTTCTATTTGGTAAGAGTAAATAGAAACTAGTTGAGTACCAGGAACTAATTCAATAGAAAACTCAACCTCCCTCACTGGTGGAAGACCAAGGAAGTCAGAAAGAAACACATTGGGATACTTGACGACCACTAGAGGGAGATCACCACTCAAATATTACCATTCCAGACCAAATGAAAATGTAGATATTACTTTACCTAACTCTATATAAGAAGGTCCAACCCTGCTCAACCTTAGGTCCCATTCTCCTTGGAAGACACGACACACACCACTGAGTATAGTAAAGGAGACCCGTCTAAGATAGTAATCAATTCAAGATTTATTGGAAATGAGGCAATCCATACTAAATATGAAGTCAACTAGTTTCATTTATAGAACCATAAAACTCCAGGTGATATGGACATTTGATAGATAGAAAACACAAAAGGGACTACAGAGACCCTTCTCTCTCTTCCTACCAAGGGGTGTAGCAATATCTATTGCATAAGAAAAAAGATCCATATGAATATTTATCAGATTAAAAATACAGGTTTAAATAAATGAATAAGATACACCAATATCAAATAAAGTAGCGACTAATGATGAAGATATAGTGATGGTACCTCTCACAGTTACTAGACCCGTATCCGCTTACTCTGGACACTCTTCCATTACATGAAGAAGCTTTGTTCTAGATGACTATGGCTGGAACCATTTTATATGTGAAGCATATGATTTACCCAAATTTTTAGAAGTATTTGGTGATCTCGTGCCACTATGAAGTGTGGAAAATATATGGAATAACCTCTGTAAGTAACCCAAATTTCTATAGGAGCCACAATTCTTGGGTGTCTCAGTGAAAACCCTCTTTGAATTCCTTGGATTTCCACACTGGTAGCAAATCATAGAACCCATTCCAGATACTATAGAATACTTGGAATGAAATTGATATCGAGAACCACCATGAGAATAATCATTGTTACACTTTCCTTTAAAGGAACCCACACTTCCACTAAGAGAGAAAGAAACTCCCGATAACCCTATCTTACCTCCCAGTTCCATTTAAACCATCAACGATCTATCCAACACATTAGCACAAGAAGTCAGCTTCATCAAGAAAAACTAAGAATTAATATCCCATTAAAGACCCAAATCAAACCATCAAGTTGTAATCTTCTCATTTGATATTATCTCAGGTGAAAATTTCACTAGCTCATCAAAATTATTTACATACTCTATCATGGCCCTGTCAGCCTACTCAATTTTGAAAAACTCTGTATCATTGGATACCACCATCGATTTTGGATAGAACTGGTCAGTGAAAAGAGATTTGAATTCTTTCCACTCTAACCCCTCATGTTTCTTCACTATCACCATTGTGTCCCACCATCTCATGCTTTATCCTTCCAGTACGAAGGTGTCACACTTCACCATTATTTTGTTAGGAGTTTTCATGAAACTAAACAAACACTCGATCCTACTTAACAATTCCTCAGCCTCTTGAGGATAATTTGAGCCCTTTAACACTAGTGTATTCTGAAGAAGGAACTCTAGAAAAAGGTTTCAAAGATCATCCCTTTGAGGTTCCACAGCCGGATCCTAGATGGGAACCAGTTCTAGTGCCTATCCTAGAGCTTGGATAGTACACACAATCACTTCAAACAGATTTGGGTCCATAAGAGGATTTACTTACTGAGGTTCACCAACAGTTTCCATCTGGATCTAATTCAGGCATATTCTCAATGGCATGATTCTACACAACATCAACATACAATAAGAAAGACATCATATTAACACTCAAACAAAGCAATAAGGTAAAATTAATCCCAACAGATAGACAAAATGATTTGGATATCAATCTATCCAAATCAAAAGCAGGGAAAACATTGGAACAATACCTAAAGGAATATTTCCCAAACCACCCTGGTGACTTAAGTTTCATTGTGGTGATAGATGGCTAAGAACTCAATCAAAACTACCTCCTAAGTCCCAATAATAATACTCAAATACATACTAACTTCAAGATAAGAAGATCAACCTAGGGCTCTGATACCACTTTTTCACAAACCATACTGGGTACCCTAGTAACTCGATAACCGATCCGGTCCTGACATATACCTAAGGGGTTTCCTGATCCCCACGGGTCGACAAATAACACTTGGCATCATACAAAAAGGAAACTGGGAATGATTTTTTACACTACCAATGCAAAAACAAACTAAACAAATCAATATGCATATAAGAAAAATTCCACTAGGAGTAATGTACCAAAATTCACATAGTTATAACAACCCAAATTATTACAATCAGAAGTAATAGAAAATAAGAAAAACTACCCAAGTCCCAATAGACACAACTTAACAAGTCCACAAATCAACATCTAGAAACACATCCAACTAGTGCTTTACCCTTGCTCAAACCTAGAAGAAGATAATCTAAAAACACCCTAAGGCATAGGTAGGGTGTGATACAAAATCCTAGTAGGGTCTCACCAAGGATTCCATAATAGATGCCAACATTTAATTACCCAAATAAAGAGATTTCAATTTTCAAATAAAAAGGTATGGAATTTCCAATGCATAATTAAAAAAAATGCTTTACATTTTAAAAGATGGAAATACTTAAATAAACACTTTTATATAAAACATTTTATATAAATAAGAAGGCATGTAAAATATTTTATAACAATGGAATATATTCATTTTAAATAAACAAGTAAGAAACATAGTCATATGCCTAAGAAGGTATGACAGTTCCAGGATATAGGGATTACACATTCAAGGTGACACGAAAATATGTACATAAGTCCCTTTAAACTTAGGATAAATAGGACTCATCACCATGTCCTAAGGGATGTGACATGCTGCATTTATGTTTTGGAATGTTGCAAAACATTAAGTGCTATCCAAATAACTCACTAAATACCTAAGGAATTCATGTGATCTAATACCCAAGCAATGATGAGAAATTTACTTCAAGAAACCCTAAAATAAAATTAATCCCATTATCTATTTGAAATATTCCAATTTTCCATTTAAAAACCATAATGTATTTTTAATAAAAACATTATTTTTTCTAAGATAAAACCCAAAGGTTTTGATCAAAATCATTTTAATCCATTTTTATCAAATACAATTTGAAATCAATTTCATCAAATTAATTCCCAAAATTTTCCATTAAACTGATTTCAGAATTTAAATTCAACAATTTATATTTCACCAATTTCCATCAATTTCTCAAACACACTCCAATTCACTGGAATTGAGGGTTTTTCCTGATTTTTTGCCAAAACAAAATTTCTAAAACCCAATCCCCCAATTCAATGGAATTGGGTTTTAAATAAAAAAATTTGAAAGCAGTTTCAAGAAAATGAATTTAAATCAAATAATTGAAATTAAATCAATCAATTTAGGTTAAATCAAATTTGGACATCATAACAAAACCGATTAACTTTCTCACAGAAACACAAATCCTGCAATGAAACCTGCCAACAAGAAAGAAGGAACAAAATATCTAGGAACTCAACCTATAAACAAGATTCAACAACATAGGGTTTAGATCCACCAATCCCTATATAATCTATCCAACCCCAAGAAGATAAAGAGAAATAGATGAAGAGATAGGGAGAACACTTACCCGTAAAGTCACACCACAATCGTAACAATGATAAATCATTGATTGAAATGACCTAGAAGGGTTTGAGGGATCCAAAATCACCTAGTAATGTCTCTTGGGTAGAGATCAATGAAAACTAGAAAGGTAGAAATAGAGATTCCATCTAGATATCCTGTTTAAAAAACAACAGTTGGGAATTTACATGATGTGTAACCCAATTACACGTCGTGTAATTAAAAATTCCCAAATTTTCAAAAAAACCCACCGCCTATTGATAAAACAGATTTATTATTATTTTATAACTTACACATCATGTAAGAACATTACACGGAGTGTAATTTTCTAGCAGAATACAGAACGAGAAGTTTTTTATTCTAGGAATCCATCAAATCTCTAACTTCACCATTATAGGTATCCTCCCAATTCTTTTATGGCCCTATCCAAAAAATGAAAAAGTACAACCACAAGAAGGATTAAAAACATACCTGATAGAAATATTAATGGTATGTTACTAAAGGATCTGGGCATAGTGGAAGCACGGTTGGGCTGACACCCAACTTCAATTTTTACCACGATCAATGATTATTCCAGGATCAATACGACGATGAATTCTAGTCTCCACAGAATAGAATCAAATATTTAGATAAATAAGGAAGAGGCCATAAACCATTAGAGAGGATCTTGAACATCATGTTTATAATTAATTTAATTAATTTCATAAAGAAAATAATACCTGGATCTTTGGTATTTTCTTCGTTGATGATGTTGATCATTTGGAATGACACTTCCATATTATCTTGTTGTGCTTGCAAGGATCCAAACTATAATCCCTCTAGCGGTGATCCACACATGCTTCGATGGAATTCGATCGACACCACTCATTCTCCGAGTGCTAGCACGAGGAAGAGAGTGTCTTGTGTCGATCGTTCTCGATCACTTGTTCTTCGGTCTTGAAGAACGTATGTCATTCTTAAGAGGGGTGGGAAGATAATTCAAGAGAGAAATTGTTTAGCTCAACAATTCTTAATTCACTGGGTGTGCGGTTTGGTACATTGTACAATAGATGTATGTGTCTATTTATTAACATGCAACTTCCGTTATAATATTTAATTACATAATAGAAATTAAATACCTTCATAAACTTAGAGAAAACCCATGATATTAATAATAATACCGTGTCATTATTTATGGTGTGCCAACTTGCACAAAATGGAATTAAAAATAAAATTCCGCATTACAAAATAATAGCAGTGTTATTTTTAATTTTTACCAACTAGTTAAATAATTATTTATCATATAAATAATTATTTCACTACCGAACCAGCCTTGGTCTGCTTGAACTCCAATTCCATTTATTGAACACCTGAATAAATAAATAAATAATTTATTCTCTTAAATAAATATTTTATTTACAAACTAGTAGAAAAATATTTATTAAATGTTCAATAAAATAAATAAATATATTTTACACACAATCCGGTGAATAAATATTTATTTAATTTATGTAATCATTTTAACTTGAATAAAATTATTCCACTATCTTGAGAATAATATTTATTAATTAAATTCAAATAGAATTTAACCGAGACCACCAGAAACACTTAGTGTGTGACCCTCTAGGATTCTTTCTCATTACCATTATGTGGGATTGCCTAAAGTCCAAGAGTACTATCTAGAAATGGGTCAAGGCACCCAAGAGAAAGAACTTAAAGTCGCAACAAAGACATCTATATAAGAACGATCACTATGTAATATAATCCCTTTGTCACAATATTACATCAAGAAGGTTTCATGATAATGTCATCAACCTTTATGCTTGATACATCGTTCTTTGACTACCTAAAATAAACTTTTCATTACACCATGACCATGGAATTTCATGCGACGGTTCTATTTCAATCAAAGGGATGAGATATCAACTTTCAAAAATGGAAGGGACACATCCTTCATTGAATTATCCATTAATAACATGCCACTCATGACACAACCAACGTTCCCTACTTCCCACCAACTTTCTGGGTAACTATTTTCATCAGTAAATCAAAGTGCGTGAGTCGTGACATGTATTAATGATAATATTAAAGTCTAAGGATCATTACACACACTCATAGATAAAAATATACGATGACACTGAAACATGCATAATTCTTACTGGTGGGTCTGTTCTCATAATCTACTGTCTTGGAGATTACCAAGTTTGGACTTCATGAGAGGAAGTCTCATCTGCTTATGAGTACTCGCACCTGATGGTCTATATTCTATGTGTCCCATCATAGTATTTCATCTAACCATAGAAATATATTTAAGAACATTTTTATAGAATTTCAAGGTTTCCATCATAGTGGGGAACTGCCACGATCTTATCAATGCAATAAATACTCTAGGACATTATTATATCATTTTCATGCAGAACAATGGAAAATATATAATAAGTTTTTTAATATTTAAATACATCAAATATCCATGTAATCAAAGTACAACCATTTGGTTCTAGGACACCAACTCTTACAAAATCTCACTTGGACTAGAGCCAACTGCCTACGACTTTCAGTCCGATAGACCTTACAAGATGATCATGTTTCTCATGAGTCAAGACTTTAGTCAAGGGGTACGCCACATTGTCTTTTGTGGAAATACTACTCACTGTAAATTTACACCTCTGAGAAAAATCCCTCAAGAGATGATACTTCCTATGTATGTGCTTCGTCTATTGATGTAAACTTAGCTCTTTTGCGAGAGCCACCACTGCAGTATTATCACAGTACAATGTGATGAGATCTTTACTATTAGGTATCACATATAGATCCTAGACAAAGATTCACATCCAAAATACTTATCTAGATACCTCAGAAGTTGCAATATACTCAGACTCAGCTGTAGAATATGCGACCACACTCTTCTTTGAGCTCTTCCAGCTCACTGCACCTCCATTCAAAGTGAATATGCGTCTCATTTGTGACTTCATGTCATCTTGATCAGTCTAAAAACTAGCATATTCATATCCTATGATGACTAGTTCCTCATATCCTCTATAAACCATGAATATATCCTTATTACACTTTAGATACTTTATCATAGTCTTGACTTCCATCCAATGGCGTTCACCTGGGTCAGCTTGATATTTGCCTACCACACTCAATGCGTAGGTGAAATCCAACCTAGTATAGAGCATGACATACATGACTGACCAAATCACCGATGTGTACGGAGTCCTTGCCATTATCTTTCTTTCCTCATGTATCTAAGGACACATTTTCTTGGAAATATGAATGCCATGTGATGCTTGCAACAATCCCCTCTTGTATTGTTCCATACCAAATCTCTTCAATATCTTATCAATGTATGTACATTGACTTAGGCCCAGAAATCTCTTGGATCTATCCTGATGGATCTTGATCCCAAGAATATATGATGCCTCACCCAAGTCCTTTATGGAGAAGCATTGATTCAACCATGCATTAATATACTGTAAGACTGGTATCTCATTTCCAATAAGTAATATGTCATAAAAATATACTATTAAGAAAATTAATACACTCCCACTAAACCATTTGTAGAAACAAGGTTCATATTCTTTCTTGATAAAACCAAATTTCATTATGGAATCATCAAAATGAATGTTCCATGACCTGAATGCTTTCTTTAATCCATAAATGGATTTCTGAAACTTTCATACCTTATTTTCATCCTTTAGAGACTTAAACCCTTCAGTTTGTGTCATTTAGAAATCTTCCTGAAGGTTTCCATTAAGGATGGCTATTTTGACATCCATTTTCCAAATATTATAGTCATGGTAAGTGACAATGGCCAATAGAATTCTAATGGATTTTATCATTCCAACTGGTAAAAATGTTTTTTCATAGTCAATGCCTTGATACTGTTTGAACACCTTTTCAACCAGTCATGCCTTATAGGTACTGAATTGTACTTCTATGTCTAGTTTCTTCTTGAATACCCATTTGCAACTAACAGGCTTTACATAAATTAGAGGATCTATCAAAATACAGACTTGGTTTTAGTACATGTAATCTATTTCAAAATTCATGGTTTCTTTCCATTTGGAAACATCTGTGTGACTTACTGCTTCATTGTAGGTTAGAGGATCATTATTATCAACTAATAATGAGTCACCATCCTCGGTAACTAGAAAACCATACCGTTCTGGTTCTCTAACCTATCTTGTACTCCTACGTAGTTCTTGTGTCTCTGGAACAGTTCTTTATTCCATAGGGCTCTGTGGAATTTGTTCCTATACCAACTCTTGTGTACCTTGATCCTCAACTTCATCTAAGTCCATCTCGCTCCCACTATCTCTTTTGGATATGTTCTCCATCTTAAGGAATATGGCGTGCCTTTCCACTATAAACTTTTTGTATGAGGGGTTGTATAGATAATATCCCCTTGTTTCCTTGGGGTATCCTATAAAGGTACACTTTTTGCCTTGGGGTGAAAGTTTGTTACCTAAAGAGGCCTTAAAAAACGAATCGCTTCCCCACACATGTAAATTTGATAACATGGCTTTCTTTACACTCCATAACTCCTATGGAATACCATTTATTGATTTAGTTTGTACTTGGTTTAGTATGAACACTGCTATTTTTAATTCATATCCCCAAAAGGATAATGGAATAATCACATGACTCATAATTTATCTCACCATGTTCAATAGGGTGAGGTTCCTCCTTTCTCTCACACCATTCCACTAGGGTGTGTAAGGAGGAGTGAGTTGGGATAGGATTCCAAACTCCCGTAAGTGATCAATGAAGTCTTGATTAAGATATTTCTCATCTTGGTGTGAGCGGAGTTTCTTAACCTTCTTAGCAAGATGGTTCTCAACTTCATTCTCATATTCTTTGTACTTAACAAAAGAATTAAACTTATACCTCATTAAGTAGATATACCCATATCTACTAAAATCATCAGTAAAAGTTATGAAGTATGAGTACCCTCCCCTTGATTCAACTAAAAATGGTCAACACACTTCAGTAAGAACCAACTCAAGAATTTCCTTATCCCTTTCACCTTTCCCACTAAATTGGGATTTGGTCATTTTTCCTTGTAAACATGCATGACATACACCAAGTGGTTTTAGTTAGAAAGAATCTAAATATCCATCTTGATGTAAATTTGTCAAGAGTTTCTTTTTTATATGATCTAGCCGATGATTCCAAAGTTGGGTGTGGTATGATTCATGTGAAGTATTATTGTTATTTATTTCCATTACTTGGTTTGTGTAATCCAACATGTAAAGACCATTGTATAAATGTGCCCTACCAAAACAATTTCTATCTTTGTAAAAGAAGAAACATTCATTTCCAAACATGAAAAAAAATCCATCTGTATCTAATCTGGATACAGAAATAATGATTTTAGTAAAAAACAACACATAATAACAACCCTTTAACACCAAGATCATACCAGTTGGAAATGTGAGGTGGTAGTCCCCGATAGCTATAGTAACAAGTCTGGATCCATTGGTTTCTCACAGATCTACCTCCCCTTGTTTAATCTTCCTGAATATACTTAGTTTCTATATTTATATACATATGTGAGCACCACAAGCTGTATCTAATACCCAATTTTTAGAGGAAGATAGATTTCATTTGATAAAAAATTCACCTAAAGCTTCCCCATGCTTCTTAGGTCAGGTGAACCTTTTCTTCCAGTAGACCTTCTTTCCACATGCGAAACAAACAACCTCGTGTTCCCTTGCCTCCCCTTTGATCTTCTTTTTCTTGGAAGGGAATGAAGAATCTTTGGGCTTAAAGATATTTGCCTTCCCTTTACTCTTATTCACCATAAGGACAGATGGCTTGTCACACTTCATATCTTTATCCACTTGGAAAATGAGGATAAAAAGATCAGATAGAGACTTCTCAATGTTTTTCATGTTAAAATTAACAACAAAGCTAGAGAATCTATAAGGGAGTGATGCAAGAATGAGATCGGTGCCTAGTTCTTTAGGGAATTTAAACCCTAGAACCTCCAGGCTCTCAATGTATCCAATGACCTTGACTACATGAGGCCCAGATGGGGAACCCTCTCCAAGCTTACTCTAAAAGAGTTCCTTGGAGATCTCAAACCTTTCCTATCTTTCTCTCTCATAGTAAAGACCATGAAGGTGCTCGAGCATTCTATAAGCATCCATGTTTTTGTGATACTTCATGAGATCACTAGACATTGATGATAACATCTAACATTGAATGTTGATAAAGTTGTTCAGATGTTTATCATATACTAGGAAATACTCATCACTCACCTATTTGGAAGGCAGATTAGGTAATGCTGACTCCAACACGTAAGACTTTCGTTCATGGAATAGGATAACCTGAAGGCGTCTAAACCATTCCTGGAAGTTTCTGCCAGTGAGGATGTTGTCTTTATCAAGAATTGATCACAGGGATAGTGTGGTTGATGAGCTTGTCATTTTTTATTCTAAAATTAAAAGAGCAGATCATTAGTACTTTCTTGATTACATTTTTATGGGAAATAATAAATTAATTTTATTAAGTCTCCCAATATTTTATCAAGTACCAATGACCCTCACCATTGAACTCAGAATGTCCAGTTGATATGACATTATAGTGGCAAGGATCCATATTCCTCTTCGCATAACCCCAACAAGGGTTGGTCAAACTATTTAAAGGTATTTAGGTAGGCAAGTCTTTTCCAACTATGGGATTTCAGTTCCTCGATTTGTGGAGTGGACTCCCCAATCTTGAAATCCTAACTTTGGATTTCCTCAACTCTTGTCTCCAATATTATACAAAGTCTAGAAAGGGATACTCATATTTATGTAATATGGTTAAGTCAAACCAAAACCTTTCATAATAGATTCCTGTATAAAAGTAAGTGTCCCAACAAGGGTTGGTCAAACACATATTTTTATTTAGTTTTTCCTTAATCAAGTAACGAAAGAATTGATCTAACTTAATATTTTTTGAGGTATTTTCATCTCTTACGCATGAATTTATTATTATCATTATCACATGATTATTAATATTAAGTGGAACTTACTTAAGTTATTAACCATATCTTGATAATATTTACGCATAATCCTGGTTTATTTTAGTTCCATATTGCATTCTTGTTTAATTCATTAATTATGTGATCATGAAAACACACCCATAATGATAAACCATGAATCTGAAAGAAATAAAATAAAGCAAAGGGAATTATCATGATCTTTTCTAAAGGTTAGTTTATCTAGAAGTTGATAAACTAACCCTAACCTAGGGGAGAAACACCTTGAACCTTTTGGGTTTGTGTTTACAGCTTTCCACCTATACACCTATGTATCTCCAAGGATTAATTTTGTCTCAGCTCTAGCTTGAACCACCTCCACTAGCTTGGTAGTTCCATCCATTACATATGCCTTTTTAACTCACATGTAGGTGAGGGGTAAAAAGGGGGTTTTCATAAAATAAACCTTGGGCACGCATTCCCTACATATTAATGAGGAGAAGGCTCGCAGGACAAAAAATTTAATTTAAATAAATAAATTAAAATAAACCATCCACATACAAAGGTCTTGGTCTAGGTCATGATCATACATATATGCAATGATATTTATGCATAAATAAAACTAGAATTCAATTCATTAATAATTCTTGTTTAAGATAAATCATGATCGAATCAATTAATTATAATTTTAATTAATCAATCCTTTTTATATTAAACCCTTTTCTGAATTTCCTTTAGATTTTCATCCATCGTAATTTTAAACAAATAAATTCATTTAAAATTATCTTTTTATTTAACTTGTACCTTGGAGGCAACCCGGTGAATTCCTATTCATAACTACCCAATGAGTAGAAATGAATGTTACACATATGTTAAATTAAATACACATATATAAAACACATATCACATATTGTGCCTTAGATTTACGCACGCATGATGGTACACATCTCAAGGATTTGTATAATATAATAATAAATTTTAATAAATCTGCGTAATTTGGATGAGTACACGACATATAGTTTCAACTACACGACGTGTACTATTGTTCACCATCCATATGAAGTACACACCTGGGGAAACAACGTGTGAGTGTACTTTAGAAATATTCGTAGTACACAGCGTGTCCAGTGGGCCACAAGCCATGTAGTTCCTCATTACACAATCTCTAGCCAGGAAAGTCTTGTACAAGGTACATGTTCCAACCCTAACCCAAAAGGACTACATACCGTTTCCAGTGGGCCACACAACATGTAATCTAGAAACCACATGCCACATATTCCTGGTCAACACATATAGTCATTGAGACTTAGACAAACTCCAATGACATGGCTTGGTTTGGTAGACCATATTTGGTGCATTGAACCTTGACCACACAATGTGTATTGTTGAATACACACCATGTGTTCTAGTGTTTTATGGGAAGGAACCTTTGGAACCTTCGAATGTGATTCTCTGTTTTATTTTAATCAAAATTAAAAGAAAAGATAGTTTCTGTAAGGTGAACAAGAAATGAAAGAGGAGGAACATATCTCAATATTCATATTTGAAGAACGATTAACTTGAATTGAAACAACTAAATTATTAAATGTGTAAATCATCACCGAAATATTTAAATAATTATAAACTATGATGTAACCTCCCCCTGATACCACTTAAAGGATCCAGGTGTAGTGGAAGCGCGGTTGGGCCAACACCCAACTTTAATTTTTACTATGATCAATGATTGTTCTGGGATCAATATGATAATTAATTCTAGTCTCTAAGGAATAGAATCAAAGATTTAGATAAAGAAGGAAGATTCCCAAAACCTTTAGAGAGGATCTTTTAAATCATGTTTATAATTAATTTAATTAATTTCATAAAGAAAATAATACCTGGATCTTTGGTATTTTCTTCATTGATGATATTGATCATTCGGAATGAACTTTTTGGATTATATTATTTCACATGAAAGGATCCAAACTAGAATCCCTCTAGTGGTGATCCACACGTGCTTCGATGGCCTCCGATTGACACCACTCGTTCTCCGAGTGCTAGTGCGGTGAAGCGAGTGTCTTATGTCAGTCATTCTAGATTGATTATTCTTCGGCCTTGAAGAACATATTCTATTCTTGATATGGATGGGAAAAAGATTCAAGAGAGAAATTGTTTAGCTCAACAATTCTCAATTCACCGGGTGTGCGGTTCGGTACATGGCACAATAGATGCACGTGCCTATTTATTGACATGTGACTTTAGTTACAATATTTAATTACATAAAAATAATTAAATACATTCATAACCTTTTGAGAAAAAAAAAATGATATTAATAATAATACTGTGTCATTATTTATGGTGCACTAACTTGCGCAAAACAGAATTATAAACAAAATCACGCATCATAAAATAACAGTAGTGTTATTTTTAATTTGTGCCAACTAGTTAAATAATTATTTATCATCTTTCAAATAATTATTTTACTACCAGATCAGCCTTGGTCTGCTCGAACTCCACTTCCATTTATTGAACACCTGAATAAATAAATAAATAATTTATTCTCTTAAATAAATATTTTATTTAAAAACTAGTAAATAAATATTTATTAAATTTTTAATAAAATAAATAAATATATTTTAGCCACAATCCAGTGAATAAATATTTATTTAATTTATGTAATTATCTTAACTTGAATAAAATTATTCCACTATCTTGAGAATAATATTTATTAATTAAATTCAAATATAATTTAATAGAGACCACTAGAAACACTTGGTGTGTGACCCTCTTGGATTATTTCTCATTGGAATTAGGTGGGCTTTCCTAAAGTCTAAGAGTACTATCTAGAAACAAGTCAATGCACCCAAGATAAAGAACTTAAAATTGCAACAATGACATCCACATACAAATGATCACTGTGTAATATAATCCCTTTGTCATAATATCCCATCAAGCAGGTTTCATAATAGTGTCATCAACTTTTATTCTTGATACATTGTTCTTTGACTACCTGAAATAAACTCGTCGTTACACCATGACCATGGAATTTCGCACGATGGTTCTATTTCAATCAAAGGGATGAGATATAAACTTCCATAAATGGAAGGGAAAATCATTCCTTGAATTATCCATTAATAACATGCCCCTCATGATGCACCAAATGTAGCCTACTTCCCACCAACTGTCTGCGTGACCATTTTCATCAGTAAATCAAAGTGCGCAAGTCGTGACATGTATTAATGATAATCTTAAAGTCTAAGGATCATTACACATGCTCGTAGATAAAAATATATGATGACACCAAAACTTGCAGAATTCCTAATGGCGGTTCTATTATTATAATCTCCTGTCTTAGAGATTACCAAGTTCGAACTTCATGAGATGAAGTCTCATCTACTTACAAGTACTCGCACTTGACGATCTACATGCTATGTGTCCTATCATAGTATGTCATCCAACCGTATAAGTATATTTAAGAATATTGTTATATCATTTACAATTTCTCATCATAGAGGGGAACTACCATGACCTTATCAATGCAACAAATACTCTAGGACATTATTACATCATTTTCATACAAAACAATGAAGAATATGAGATAAGATGTTTAATATTTAAATACATTAAATATCCTTGTAATAAAAGTACATAAAATTGGTTCTAGGACACCAAATCTTATAGTTACAACCACTACCCAATAACTTCTCCAGTTATATTATTAATTATAATTTTATCAATAATGATAAGTGTCTTTCAGAACTTCTTACTTTGATTCTCCAAGTCAATAAGAACATGGGGAATGAAAACCAATGGTCCTTATGGGGAATAAGAAAAAGAAGAACAAGGTGAAGGTACCCAATACACATAACAAATCTAAAGCTCCTAAGCATCGTCCTTCCAAGAAGAGTAAGATCTAGATGCATATTAAGGAAATGGAGGCAGTGTGTTTTTCATGAGGAAATTAAGGAAACTAGAAGAAGAACTACACCTAGAACCAAGGGGAAGAAAAAGGTGAGTTTTTTATCGAGTGAAATATTTCAATATCTGCACATTGGGTATTAGATACATATTATAGTTCTCACATCTGTATCCAAATAAAGGATCCAAGTAGATTTTGAAAGATTGATAGAGGAGAGGTGGATCTGTAAGCTTCCAATGGTATGTGGATGGCTGCTCTAGCCACTGGTGACTACCAACTTTCATTGTCAACATGAATGATATTGGTTTTAAGATATTGTTATTATATACCAACTGTTACCAAGAATATAATTTCTAAATCATGCCTATATGAAAATGGTTTTATTTAAATGTTTGGAAATAAAAGTTGTTTCTTTTATAAAGACAACATATATTATGGTATGACACATTTGAATATTGGTCTTTATGTATTAAATTATTAAAACCAAGTATTGTAAATAGATAATGAATCATGTTAACATGAATCATATAACACCCAACTATGAAATCACCTTCTTGGTTATGTAAACAAGAAGAATTTGAAAAATCCTTGTCAACATGGATATTTAGGCTATTTTATTCTAAAACCACTTGAAATATTTCATGCTTGTTTACAAGAAAAAAATAACCAAACCACTATTCGATGGATAGGGTGAAAGTACCACAAAGATTCTAAGATTGGTACACACTAATGTGTGTGGACCATTCCTAGTAGAAGCTATAAGTGGATATTCTTACTTTATAACTTTTACTGATGACTTGAGTATATTTGACTATGTCTATTTAATGAGGTATAAGTCTAAGTCATTTGATAAATTCAAATAATTCAACAATGAATTAGAGAATCAACTTGGAAAGAAGATAAAGAATATTTTCTTAGATTGAGGTAGTGAGTATCTTAACCAAGATTTTATGAATTTTTTATGGAAGTTTAGGATTCTATCTCAACTCACTCCACCTTACACACCATAGCGGAATGATGTTACTGAAAGGAGGAACCGTACCTTGTTAGACATGGAAAGGAAAAAAATGAGTCATGCAGATCTTCCATTATCCTTTTGGAGATATGGATTACAAACTGTGGCATGCACATTAAATTTAATACCAAATAAAGCGTAAAATGAAATTCCCTTTGAGTTTTGGAGTGGGAAAAAACCTGTTTTGTCACATACATGTGTATGGGGTTGTGAGGCATTTGTTAAGGCCTTATCAAGTAATAAACTAAAACCCTAAGGCAAAAAGTGTATCTTTATAGGGTATTCTAAGGAAAAAAGTGATACTACCTATAAAAACCCTTAGATAAGAAAGTATCTATTGCAAGACAAGCTGCCCTTGAGAGGGTAAACATCATAGAAACGGATTGGGGGAGAAAGAGTTACTTTGATGAACTTGATGCTCAAGATATAAAAGAGTTGGTACATGAATAGATTCCATAGGTCCCTATGGAAGAAGTAGTTCCTAAAACACGAGTACTACATAGGATCACTAGAGAGGTAAGAGAACCAGGGAGATATGGTTTTCTAGTCATAGAATATAGTGACTCATTATTGGTTGACAATGATGAACCTATATCCTACACAGAGGTAGTATAGAGCTCAAAAGATGAATGATGGTAAGAATACATGAATTATTAAATGGATTCTATGTATCAGAACCAATTTTGGGTTCTGGTTGACATGCTAGTTGATATAAATCCCATAGGGTGTAAATGGGTATTCAAGATAAAACTAGACATTGAATGTAAAGTAAATACCTATAAAGTAAGGATAGTGGCTAAAGGGTTTAAATAGTATCAAGGAATTGACTATGATAAAACCTTTTCACTAGTTTCAATGTTAAATCCATCAAAATTATACTTTCTATATTAGCTTACCATGACTATAAAATTTGGAAGAAGAATGTCCAAACTACATTCCTTAATGGGAACCTTCAGGAAGATGTCTATATGACACAACTATAAGGTTTTGTGACTCTAGGTGATTCCAAAAATATTTTAAAGTTGTAGATATATATTTATGAATTGAAACAAGAATCTATGTCATGGAACATTTGATTCAATGAAGCTATAAAAGAATTTGGTTTCATTAAGAACGAATGTGATCCTTGTATTTACAATAGGTTTAGTGAGAATGCATTCATTATCCCAGTTGTATATTTTCATAACATATTAGTTATTGTAAATGACATACCATCCTTACAGTCTGTTAGGGACTGGTTAAACAATAATTTTTCTATAAAGGACTTAGATGAAGTGGCCTATATTCTAGGGATCGAGATCATTTATAATAGATCCAAGATGATGCTTGGACTAAGTCAAAGAATATACATTGACAATATACTAAATAGATTTATTATGGAACAATCCAGGATGGGATTGGTTCCAGTGTCACATGGTATACATCTTTCTAAGAAAATGTGTCCTTAGACACAACAAGAGAAAGAGAGAATGAGAAAGATCACATACAATTCAATGATAAGATCAATAATGCATTCCATGTTATGTACTATACTTGATTTTGCCTATGTATTGAGCATGGAATGAAGATATCAAGTATATTTAGGAGAAAAAATTGGTCTTATATTAAGTTTATCCTTAAGTATATGAGAATAACTAAGGATATATTACTAGTGTATGGAGGAGATAAAGATATAGTCATCAAGGTTTATATTGATTATAGTTTTATAAAAGATTAAAATGATCTGAAATAACAGTTAGGATATTTTTTTTGTATCAATGGAAGATCTGTGAGATCGAAGAGTTCAAAACAATTAGTTGTTGCTGATTCTATAGCGGAGTTCGAGTATATAGCGACTTCTGATGAATCCAAGGAAGCTATTTGGATACAGAACTTTTTCCATGAGCTTTATATGGTACCTAGTAGTAAATACACTACCACATTGTATTATGATAATATTGTAGTGGTGGATATTTTAAAAGAGACAAGGTCACACTAATGGATAAAGTACACACTCTGTGTGATGTCCCAGACCCAGATGCCACTTAACCCGTACCCCAAGCCCGGTTGGACACATGACCCCTGATGCATCTCCCTATATGCTAGGGGACATCACCTAGTAGTGGGGGTGTGTAGGAAGTACAATGGGGAAAATATACCCCCCATGTCAGAGTAACATAGTAGATAAAAAATAGTAACTAATAGAGGAAGGGTAATACAATAGACCAATATAGTAAACAACAGAATCATATCAAATAACTAAATAACCAAGAAACAGAAGAAATTGGTAACTGAATAAAATAATTAAAAGCCTTAGCGGATAGTGTCTAATACATTTATGATTCATGGCATGATGATTATATAGAAAATAATAAGAAGGTACAAGCATACTATACATTAGTCCACAAAGGAAATAAAATGGACAAAAAAATATCTCCATGTGCATCTCAAGCCTATGCCTGATTCTATGATCCTAAGCTCCAGTTAAGTAGTACATATCAATAACCTGTAAAAGGGCCTTTACCCTTTCCAGTATCTACAGCAACATAGTCTACCTGAGTGCTAAGGGTGGCCCGAGTAGGGTGTGAGATAAAATCTAAGTAGGCCACCACCAATGTTGTCTACATGTAATCTAAGTAAGCTCTTGTAAGTAAAAAATGTTCAATAATAATAATGTAAGTAAATAAGTGAAAAATAAATAAATAACCTCCTAATCAGGTTCCTAAAGGATATTGGGAAGGTCTACCTGCTTCATCCTAAGGTTGGTACGCCTAATCAAGTCACCATATATAAATATTTATATATAGATTATAATAGGCATGGGGTAAGAATGCCTCCCAACCACACACATACACACATAGATATATATACATATAGATGGCATGGGGTAATCATTCCTTCCACCCATTCATAGGCAAAAATAGCTGGCATGGGGTAATAATGCCTCCCACCCATTCATGGATATAAATAGCTGGCATGAGGTAAGAATTCCTCCCACCCAGTCATGGATATAAATAGCTAGAATGGGGTAAGAATTCCTCCCAACCATTCATGAATATAAATAGACGGCATGAGGTAAGAATTCCTCCCACCCATTCACGGATATAAATATCTCATAATCATAGTAGTGGCATAACTATTTATATCATGTAACATAAGGAAAAACCATATTATATCATTTAAATTTAGACATTAATCAAGACATGGTCACATTTTCAATTCATGACATGAGGCAAGCCCTCTCATGCATACCAATATCCATACCCATTTCCCTTTATATCATTTCAATTGACATATGGAATTTATTAAAATCATAGGCATAAGTAATAGATTCAACCATCCTATATAAGTCAATTCATTTGATTCATTTCAAGGTAAACCATTCATTACATGTGAACCATTTTAATCAAGATATCTCATTCACTTAACCTAACATGACAAACCCAAATACAAGATAAAAATCCTTGAAAATATCATATCAAATAGTCACATGCCTAATTTGGAAATTCCAAGCCTAAGAGGTCCAAAAACCCATGGGGTGTCTTGGGTTCATCAAAATACACAAGATATAAGGGTCAATTCAATTTAATCTCAAGCCAGAAGATGCAAACAAGATTTGGTCATCTTGGGAAATAGACTTAAAATGGAAAATTTGTTTGGAACACCCCTTGGGTGTCCTTATAGAGCATATGTGATAACGAAATCCCTAAAAAAGATTCAATTAACCTATGTCAATGTACAAGGGCCAATTAGACATGAAAGAGTCAACACAATATAGAAGCTCGACAAGGGTTGTCTTATGGAATGAAAAAATAAATATGAAATGACCAACACTCAAATGGATACTACGTGACCACCTACCTTAGGGTCATAGAAAAATCCTCACTTGATATTAACATCAAATTCAAAACATATTGGAAGATATATGTGTTTTATTCTAGCTTCTTAAAAATAAGGCGCATGAGCCTGCATCTAAATAGCACAATTGATGGCGATATTAACTGAGGAAGGAGGAGTGCAAGAGGTTAGCATTACCTTGGGGTATATGACACTTCCTTCAGATAAAATATTAGTCATTAGACAGAGGAGTAGTAAGAGATTGAATCTTATGAGGGTTTGAACTCAAAGAAGAGGAGAACCTCTTAGTTCTATCTACTAGAGGTAAGGAAAAAAGAAACTTAGATTTTTAGTTGAAAGGAAAAAATGGTAAATTTTCACCAAAAATTGGGCTCGCATGGTTTATGATTTTGGTTTACAAACCATTCACAAACTGTGTAGATCTATTCTGTTCAAAATAATAGTAGGCCGCATGGCCATGCATTTGGGTCTGCATAGCTGTAGACAAACCATGTAGACTTGCAGGTGACCCTATCTACAGCCACATAATTTAGTCAAACCATGCGGCCTAGGTCGCATGGTTTCTAAAAACCGTGAGGCCCATCCTACAACCCATTATTCTATACCTTTTGAGTTATAAACCATCCCCATAAAATCTTCATACCTTCCCTAGGCTGTATTATACCTTTACCCTAATTAAAGTAAATATTCAAATTAAAAAACCAATGATCCATACCTTGGTCAGAAGTCAGGTCGTTACACTTCATAAGTATCACCTCTTGAGGGATTTTTATCAAAGGGGTGAAGTTTTAGTAAACAAAGTTCCCATGGAAGAAAACATGGTGGACCCCTTGACTAAAGTCCTATCTAAATAGAAACATGAGTATTATATGAGAGCTAGTGGAATGAAGGTTGTTATCAATTGGATCCAGTTAAAGTGGGAGTTTGTTGGAGTTGATGCCCTAGAACAAACTTATATATACTTTATGATAACCTATATTCATAGTTTTTAATATTAATAAACTTCTTATCACATAATTATTGTTCTTCTGTGTAGTATAGTATATTATAATGTCCTAAGATTAGCCATCACACTAAAATGTAATATTAGTTCCTCGTTATGATGAGAACCTAGAAGTGCCATGATAATATTCTTAAATATATGTTCTATAGTCTAATGAAATCATTTTTGGGACATAAATGATTCAGTATATCAAGGGTATATACTCATATGACTTTGATTTATCTTCTCATGGTGTACGCCCTTGATAACATCTAGTTTAGGATATTATGAGAATGAGACCCGCCAGTAGGAAATCCACATTTATATGTGTCATTGGATGTTCCTATATATGGATGTGTATATTGATCCTTAGACTTTAATATTATTATTAAGGATTATTATAAGTCATGTACTTCGATACATTGATGAAAAATGTGACAACATATGTTTTCGGTAAGGTAAGATACATTGGGTGGGTCATGAGTAACATTTCATTAATGAATAATGTGAGAAAGGATTTTCCCCTTATGTTCTTTAATAAAAGTTGACATCTCAAACCCTTTGATGGAAATGATATAGCCTAAATAAATCCATGAACATGGTGTTCTATAGAAAAGTTCAATTTCTATAAATTCAAAGAAAGTAACACGAGCACATAGGTTGATGGCACCAGCTTGCAACCTTCTTGATTATAGATATCGTGATAAAGAGATTATATTACATATTAATTATCCATATGAGATATCATGCCATTGTTTCATTAACTTTTTTCTATATTGATGCATTGGAATTTTTCTAGATGCTAACCTTGGACTTTTGGCTGCTTCACTTAATGCCATTGAGAAAGAGGCCTAGAGGGTCAAATAGTAAGTGTATCCATAGTCTTAGTTAAATAATATATTATTATTTGTTATTTAAAAATTTAAATAAATATTATACACACAAATATTTTAATAATTATTCATGTTTTCTTTATCGCATATATTCTATCACTAGTTATTCGAGATAATATTATGTGATCAAAATATTTAATAAATATTTAATTTCTATTTAGTGAATATAATATTTATTTATTTATTAGTGAATAATGCAGTGATATTTATTTAATAAATAAATAGACATTATTAAAGGCGTGATAAATATTGTGGAGGAATGGATGACTGAGTTTAATGGTCTGATGAGAAATAAAAAATATATTGAATATTATTTGAATAAATAGTATTTAATTTTAATTCGCAAGTTAATAACATTTCATGAAATAATAATAATAATATTATTATTGACATGGGGTTCCAGAAGGTATTAAATAAATATTAAAGGGACCTTTTTAAAATATTAATTTATAAACCTTAGTGGTATATAAACCCAATTATATTATTTTTTCAAGATATCAAATTCATTTTGTTTTGTTATGCACAACGGATCCAGAGAATCCTATAGAATCCCTAGAGTGCTCCCTTATCCAAGAACCCTCTAAATAATAGAGAGTAATCTTCCTCCCCCATACACTACCGAGTCTAGAGAGATTAAGTAGAATCCTTTGGAAGTGATTCTCATGGAAATCAAAGGTAAACGACGCAAGTAATAGGATCTTCCATGCTAGAACCCAAATATTCCTACAACGATGTTTGGAGATTTATGGAACACATATAGATCACTACTGGAGAAAATATTATCTTGATTACTATAAAGAAATGATGACACAATGTTGATCTATTATCAGAACCATCAATAAATAAATGATTCTCACAAGGTAATTCTTTAATTGATTAAATAAATTATAAATAATATGTGATGATCTTGTGCTCTGATTCTTACATTTTGTTAATTATTTGTTTTCTTTTATTCTATTCCATTGATTATGGTGTTTAACATCATGTAAATCTCATATTGATCATCGATCATAAAAAAAATTGGGCATGACCCATCACACGCTTCCACTGTGTCCATAACCTAAACCAAATTTACCAGGAAATGCTCATCAAGACATCCCATGTGTAATTGGGAACCTTAGAAGAGTCGTGGATGGCCGAAAATGTCAATTCCTGGTAAATTATGTAACACTATAGGTTAGTCTCCTATAGTATCACCCATTACGATGTCCCCATGGATAAGTAGACCCAAAATGTACTACACATCCTCTAAATTAATCATCATCTCCCCCTTAGGAAGATGGAATATGTGTCTCTCATATTTATCTCTATACTAATATAGCAATAAAATTATAATCAATGGTATTAAAGAAACACATGGTGACTCCATAAAATCTATCATGTTAGAGAAATGGAAGAATGGGTGTAGGAGGTTCCCCTTGGTGGAAGTGATGATATCCCCGAACCAAAAGATGTCAAACATTCCATCTCATTAGCACCACACATGACACATGAGACTGCTATGCATATAGGTGTGCCTCCTCCATCTAAATATATAACATTTTCATAACTATTTGATAAAAAGGATGACACTCGATAAATGGTTTTATAACTGATTGTTTTCATTTAAAAAGAAAAAGAGATGGAAACTTTGTAAATGTTATTGATTGTGAATTTTGATTTTCACATGATATGGAGAGTGACCAATGGTCACATGTAAAGGGTAGATTTTGGTTTGGGTTTTTTATTTCCTTTTATTGGAATGTATATGTATCAACCATGTTGGAACAAATATTTTTCAAATTTGTTTATGTAGTTATTCTTCAGTTATGTAAGAGACATTTCATTTATGTTTTCCTAGTTCCTTGAATGTATCCTTTATTTCTCATAGCTTACTCTGATTGTATGCTCATTTTATTGGAGTTGGTGTCTTAGAACCAACTATTTTATACTTCAGATTATCGAATATATTCAAATAATTAAAAATTAAATATATATTATCAAATATTAATCGCTATTCTATATTATTTTAATGTAATAACATCCTAGGGTATCTATTGAATCAAAATAGGTCATAACAGTTCCCCACTAGGATGAGAACCTTGATATGCTATGGTGATATCTCTTAAATATTTGTCCTATGGTCAGTATGAAGAACTATGGAAGGGCATATAATTTTTCAACTGTTAGGTGTGATTTCTCATAAGAGTAGGGGAATTCATCTCATGAAGTTTTTACTTGTTGATCACCAAGATGGAAGATTATGAGGACATACCAACCAATAAGAATTTTTCATATTTACATGTCATAAGATATTCCTATATGGGAGAGTGAGTAATGGTCCTTAGACTTTAATATTATTATTAATACATATCATGATTCAAGTACTAATATGTATTAATGAAACCCATGGTGCACTATATTCACACTAAGTAGGATACGTTGGGTACATCATGATCGGTATCTTATTAATGAATAAGTTGAGGAAGGATTTGTCCCTTCCATTTATGGAAGTTTATATCTTAACCCATTGATTATAATGGAACCATAAAAATAAATTTCATAGCCATGGTGATTTATAAAATCTCATTACCAATAATCAAAGAAAGATATATCAATCATTAAGGTTGATGACATAAAGTATGCAACCTGCTTGATGAGATATCGAAACAAAGAGATTATATTACACAACCTGCACTCATATGTGGTTGTCAATTCTGTGACATTAACTTCTTCCTCTTGGGTTTCTTGACTCATTTCTAGATAGTAATCTTGGAATTTTGGAAAACTCGCCTAATACCAATGAGAAATAAGCCTAGAGGGATGAACACTAAGTGTTTATGTTGATCTAAATTAAATTCTAATTAAATTTAATTATTGGAATAAATATTATTCTCAAGATTGAGGAATAATTTTATTTAGGATTTATTGATTGCATAAATTAAATAAATATTTATTCACAAGGTAATTATTTAATTACGCAAATATATAATATTTATTTATTTATTTATTAAATGAATAAATATTTAATTAAATATTTATTCAAGTATTTGATAAATACTAAGGAGGAAGAGCAGACCAAGAAGTATTTTGATGATAAATATTAATTTTCAATATGGTAAAATAATATTTATCATTATGCTAGTAAGCACACATCATGATAAAAAAATAATAAAATTATTATTACATGGCATGAGGTCATTTAAGGGTTTAATATATTATTAACTGCATTTTTGAAATTAAATAATATTTAAACATAACCCATAAATCTATAAATATACTTCTATGTCTATTGTGATAGAGTTGATCAAATTATAGAATCTTTGCACACACAAAAATCTAGATCTCTCTCTCTCCAGGCTGAAGAAAACTTTAGAGTTTCTTCTCTTAATCCCAAGAGATTCTTCTCCCTCCTCCATCTTATTAAGAATGAGAGTGAAAAGATTATTCTTTAAGACTAAAGGAATCATCACAATGATCATTTAAAACACATCAAGATGATCAAATCACCATGCTAGCACCCAATAATCCATCGATGTTGTTCTAAGATCAAAGGAGCACGTGTGGATCACTTCTAGAGGGATTATGTACTTGGATCCTACAAGTGCAATGACAACCGATCAAAAGGGTTTCAGATGATCAATATATTCATTGATGAAATAACTTAAGATTAAGTTATTATTTCTTCCTATCCATTTAAATTAATTAAAAATTTACCATGAAAGATCCTTTTGGTTATGACGTGTCTGTCAAGTTTCATCAGAAAATTTTTATTGGTCATGGATCCCATTTCATGTACTTCTTAGAATATCTGTTGAATCTGATAATTGTTGAGTTGGGCCTGACCCTGATAAGAACTTTTTCTATGCTCATAACCTTCAAGTGGTATCATAGTGGTTATGTTAAATTTACAATTATTTATTTATTTTTGATTGTTAGAAATTTAAAAGTTACTTTTTATTTCAAGAATTTTGTTCTTTTAGTATGATTCTCATGATATTTTATTCTCCTATTCATTTCTCATTCATATAACTCAGAACTGGTTAAAAGTAAATGAAGAACATATAAAGAACCATATGGAGGTGGTGTACAATTCCAGGGTTACACAACATGTAACTTGGTAATATTCCATGCAACCCCACACGATGCATTGGTCGTGTGGTCAATAGACTTAGAGTAATTAATTAAATCAAATATAATATAATTAATTTATACATAGTGTAATTAATACACATGAAATGAAATTAATACACACATGATATAATTAATTTACATATGGTGCAATTAATTCTCACACCACACAATTAATTTTCATGTGTTGTAATTAATTCATACATGATGTAATTAATTCACACATGGGGTAATTAATTCACATGTAGGGTAATTAATACACACATGATGTGATTAATACACATGTAGTGTAATTAATTCACATGACACAAAGTCAATTTACATGCAATGTAATTAAATCCACATGATATACTTAATTTGTACAAACTTACACAAAATACATGCCAAGCCTGGCTGTACACCATGTAAATTAATTTAAACAAAAAAGGAAATTATTTAATTACTCCATAAAGCCTCATCAATATGAGTCTGTGTGTTATTAATTTTACAGTACACACTGGTTGGTAGCTTTTATATTATATTAAATACTTAATTAATTTTATATAAAATAAGAAACTATAAGTCTTGCATGGTCGTTTCATACTGTATACTCCACATGAATTAAATCGGTACATGCATTGTAATTTTCATGTGTTTGTGTGTCATTTATTTGATAGTACATGCCATGAAATTGCATTTCATACTGTGTATGTGATATTTCATGTGAGTACATTGTTTATGATAAGGACCATGCTGGGTAGTTTAGATGGGTAAACACCATGCCTAAGTACAAACTGAGTACTTAATTATTTTTTTAAAAAATAATTAATTTAATTTATTTAAAATCATAATGAATATGAATCTATAGTATGATTGGATAGAATAAGATAAAATAAATTAATTTATTATTAAGATAATTAATTATATTAATTTATAGGGATTTTATCTTATCAAATAACAAATTGAAATAAATTCTAGTTAGTTATTTTAAATGCGTAGTGGTTGCATGCGTATGAAAAATCATGAGCATTGACTAGACCTATATAGTTGTTGGTTTAATTTAATTTAATTTTATTTTCATGAGTTTTCAATTATTTATTATTAAATTAAATAAGACAACCTGCATGTCATCCCTCCATCCTTTATTATGTAGGACTTGTGTGTCCAAGGTTGTTTTATGCAATTTACCTTATCCAATGATTGGTTTCCCTAACCTACATGTGAGTTATAAAACATATATAATAAAAGGAGTATCTAAAGGCACATGAATCCATTTCAAGGAGGATTTGAGGAAAAGGTGGTTTGAGATGGAATCGAGGAAAAACCAACCCAGGAAATACATAGGTGGACAAGTGGGATACTGTAACTCATGCTAAGACTGACATAAGGTGTATTCCCCTAGGGTCATAGGTTGATTTATCATCTGCTCGATAAACCAATCATTATATAAAGCTCATGATGTTTTAATTTTTTTATTTTATTTTTTTCTTATGCATGATTTATTTTATGGGTGAAAGACCACAATCACATAAATAAATGGACTAAGTGAAAAAATGAAATTAAAATAAATGGATTATTCATAAATATTTTATCAGAACATGGTTAATCCCTAAAGTAAAATCAAATTAATACTAACAAGATATAAAAAGGTTGAATAAATAATTTTTTACACATAATAAATAAAATCCCTCAAATTAATATTAAGTCAGACTAATCCTTACATTACTTGAGTAGGAATGAAACCATAGAATTAAGTGTTGGTCTAACCATTGTTGGGACACTTAATTTTATCGGGGAGTTATTATGAAAGTTTTGGGTTGACTTAACTATTTTACATTAAGATGATTATCCCTTGTTAGACTTGATGTAACTTTGAGTCAAGTGTTGAGGAAACCCAAGTGAGGGTTTTTGGATTGAGGAACACACTCTCATATCAAGGAGCTACAACCTCATAGTTGGAAAAGACTTGCCTACCTAAATACCTTTGAGTAATTGGCCAAGCCCTTGGTTGGGTTATGAGAAGGGGAATATATATCATTGCCACTAGAATATCCATGAAAATCGACATTCCAAGTCCAATTGTGAGGGATTTTAGATCTTATTAAAATAGTGGTAGACATATAATTACATTGTTTTCATATCACTTTTGGTAATGAGATAAAGTACTAATAATATACTCTAAATTATTATGGAATCAAATGGAAATTTCAACAACCACAACACTATAATTTAGGACTATCATAGATAGAGACGATATCCTTACAGGAAAAAAATTTCTAGGAATAGTACAAGCACTTGGCTATTGTACTACACCAAGAATGAAAGTTATATGCATTGGAGTCCCCAGTTCCCGATCCACCCGCTGTAAAGGCGACTGAAAAAGATTTACTTGTCTATGATAAACACTTAAAAAATATTGCTAGATGTAAAATGTTTAATGATATCTTCCATGTGTAGTGAGCTATTAAAAACTAATAAGACCATGTATGAATACACAATGCTCAACCATATCCACGATCTTTATCGAAAGAGAGAAATACAAGAACAATTTGAGATCTCCAAGGCACTCTTCATGAGAAATATTAGATAAGGAACACAAATGGACCTCACATAGTCAAAATAATTGGATACACTGAGTATCTAAAAATTACAAGGTTTAAACGACTTAATGAATTGTGAACCAATATCATTATCACCTCACTTCCTCAGATCTCCTCTAACTTTACTCTGAATTTAAACATGAACAATACAGAGAAGTCACTCCCAAATATCCTCACCTTAATTCTCTAAACTGATAAGCAACTGAAGCCTGAAAATCCTTATGTCCTTATGGTGAATAAGAGGAAAGGAAATGAAAAACACATAAAGGCTAAGTCCAAGTTTAAGGATTATATTCACCACCCTTACAATAAGAGGATGATCAAATTATAAGTTAGGGAGTAGGATACTATCTATTTTTGGTGTGGAAAGAAGGGCCAATGAAATAAAAACTACACATTGGGAAGAAATAAATGAAATACTTCCAGAATGTTCATTATATATTAAAACCATTCAATTTATATGAATTGGGTATTGGATACAACATATAGTTATGACATTTTTATGCCAAGTAAGGAGACTAGTCTATTTCAAAAATTTGTGTGGGGTGAGGTGGATTTATGGGCTGCAAATAGATCTAAGTTGGTAACACTAGCCATTGGTGACTACCACCTCACATTATTGAAAATAATGATCTTGGTTCTTCATAATTGTTAATCTATGAAAACAATTACAAAAAACCTAATTTCTATATACAAATTATACATAGAAGGATTTATTCTCATGTTTATAAATGAAAGTTTATTCTTTTAAAAAGAAATCATATGTTATGGTGAGACACATTTATATAATGGTATTTATATATTATATTATGAGAATAAAGCATTGGAAATGGATAATAGATATGATTCACATTTCTCATAACAAACCTAGCTATGGAATCACAACTTAGGTCATGTAAATGAGGAATGATTGATTAAGTTACATCAATATGGTTGTTTAGATTCATTTAAACTAAAACCACTTTGTATTTTTTTAGAATGTTTACAAGGTAAAATAACCAAAGATACATTTTGTAGAAAAGGTAAAAAGATACATATCTTCTAGAGTTGGTTCACATTGATGTTTGTGGACCATCCCTAGTTGAAGAAAGGGGTGTGTACTCAAACTTAATAACTTTTACTGATGATTTTAGTAGGTATGTAATGAGGGATAAAAATTTAAAGTTTTTTTGTCTATATTTCATCAATAATTACCCTAATATTAATCCAATTACTGGGTAAATTTGTGGTTTTTGTGACTTATGAGAAATATGGACTTCATTGAAAATTTTCTTTAATGTTGATGTTTATTGATTTATTTATTTTTGAAGTTAACGGTGAAGATATAAATTATTTTTAAAATTTTAAAATTTAATTATTTTAATCAATTTTAAACTTGAACATAAACTGCTAAATTTATAAAATTATGGATTTTAATTATTTTATTCAATTTTAATACTTAATTTAAAAAGTTATACTTTGGGATTTTAATTTATGACATGTTTCTAAATTTGATCTCTAATTGTGTAAATCATTTATTTTAAATTGTGAAATGTCATTATGGAATTTTAGAATGTGTTTCCTTTAAAACGATTCATTGAAAATTATTTGAGTTTCTCAAAATATGATTTTAAATTGGTTAATTAAAAAAATTAATTGGAATTTATTTTGGAATATATTTTTCAATTTTTTATTCAATTTAATTTCAATTTGGAATTTTCTTATATTAAATCTTAGTTTTAATTGTGTAGGCTTGAAAATTTTAAATGCAACAATGTGCGATAATGTGAGGGTTCAGGTCTAAAGCTATGTGTGATCATTGTAACTATAACCATGAGTGAGAAAATAAACTTATCTATGAATGTAGAAGAATTATAACACCCTGACAAGGGAAAAAATCTGCTACTATGCCCCTACTGCTACCGTGAAGCTACCATCATGCCTGCTACCATGAGAAATAAAAAAATTGTGCTAGAAAAAATTGTACGATCTTAAATCTCTTCAACAGATCCACTACCCTTAAACCATAGATCATCCTACTACTATGCCGATACCCCATATTCTACTGTGAATCCCCATGTAATATCATGAATACAACCTACTTCTGTGATAAAATTTCTATGATCGTGCCGCTACCTTGAGACTGTGAGGCCCTTATACCATAAACCCACACCTTTGACCATGTGACTCTCCTTATGAGATCTACTGTTATGTTTCCAAAATTTTAAAGAAGACCCGAATCCAATTCCACTCGAAGTCACAATCAAACCTTAATCTTGAAGAAATCATATTCTCATCCAAATTTTAGTATGGAGAGATGAAGGATGAGGATTTTTTATCAGATGAGGATAATGATTAGTCCAAGGATGAAGCAACCCAAAATATGATCTATATGAGTGGATGAATAAAGACCTCATATGTTGGGAAGACATGGGATTGATGGTCCGTTACTAATCTATATCTTGAATATTAACACATGGTGATTGCCTGACAAGTTGAGAAAAGATGATGAAAACCCTATTAAATTTGAATCATGTCATGGTTATTCTGACTGAAGGAAACAAACCGATGCTAGAAAAAATGGGAAGAGGACAATGAAAAAATAAATATAGTTGTTGATGAAGAAAAACCACATTTTTCACTTGTTTTCCAGTCTAATTTGAGACAGATTCTCTAGAAAAGGAGTTTAATATGAGGAATTATAGATTTCTATACTCTTTCATGTGTTCCCTATGTAGAGAAAAAGATGAATGTGGAACTCTATTTCTCACATGACTATTTCTATGATGATGCAAAGTGACACACACATACTATTTAAGGTATTACCCTAATGAATATGAACATGAAAATCACCACCTGATATCTCTTTCATTTGTTGATTCACTCTCATGGATCCTTGTAAAGCCCTTATTTCCATCAATGGATGATCAGTGTGCAAGCCTTGAGAACCTATCATTTAGTGCCTCTTGAAGCCAGTGTAAATACATAGATGAATCCAAAAACCAAGATTCCTGATGAAACCAAATTCCCAAGATCTAATTAAAAGGACATGCTTGCTATTTAAGACCCCTACACCCACAAAATATCCTACTGATGATGAAAATTCAACTGTGAGATTCATGAATACCAAGTAGACCCGAGATTAGTTGATGACATACCAACCTCTATCTATGGAAGCCCATCCTCTTCACATTTCATGGCTCAAAATACACACCCATGCTCCTCTATCTAGTACCTTCAACCATTATAGTAGTTCTGAGATCAATCCCAAACTCCAAGGTAGCTCGAACCAGTGCACCCAATCTTCCCAATCAACATCATAGAATTCACACGTGAGATCATTCCATCACAACTCCCAACTAAGGACCATGCATAAATTAGAAGCCTAAATCCACTGGTTCTACTCGCTCTTTGAGTCTTCTTTTGTAATAATCGAATCAATTAGACGTTTTTATTCCTACTTTTCTTTGATTTATTTTTTCTATAATAATTTCAGTGATGGAAAACTAATACATTAGTGGATGATCAATAGAGATCCCTCTTATCCCTCTTGTTGACACTACTTGAGAAAGTAACCAAAAAGATTATGAAGACAAACACCGGATATTTCAAATCCCAAAGAAAGATTCTAAAAGTACAAAGGAAAATCAACAATACTCCCAAAGAGATTTGCGACAGAGTAGCTTCACAAATATATACGGCCGACCTACATGACTAACCAACACGACTGACCTATGCGGCCGACCTACGTGGCTGACCTCCATAGAATATCTCTGCACTAGAAGATTTTTTATGCACCTACACGAAGCACCTGCACGGTGGAGCTGTGTGAAGTACCTACGTGGGAAACATCTCTTCGACCAGGCCCATCTGTGCCTATAAATAGAGCCCTTGGGATCCCCATTTCAGGACTAAAAAAAAGTGAAAGAATCTCTGAAGCTCCCATTGCATAGATCTTTCGCCTAGATCCCTAAAATTGTTTCAGGTAGCTCTCTAGACCACGAGAGAAGAGATAATTAAATGGGATAAGCTTGTTTTGAAGGTCTTCATATTCTTCAGTCATCATTTATACCTGCGCGGTATACCTGTGCTCCATACCTGCTTTCCATACCTGCGCGGTATACCAGCACGGTATACCTGCACGGTATACCTGTGCGGTACATCAATGCGGGGTACCTATGCAGAATACTTTCATGGGGTACCTATGCGACCAATTCAAGTACCCTTTTTTAAAATCCATTCATGGAAGTGTATCTCCTTCCTTGGTTCCCCTATCTGAAAGGGACTAAGTTGAATCCTCCACCAAAACCTCCTGACTTATCAAACCTTTGGGAAACGCACATCAATGTGTCTCCTATTTGGGTTTGTATTTCCACAGTTAGAGGTTTCCCACATTTTTTTCATAATGGGGTTAGGATTCATGAAATGTCTGTGGGTTTGTATATTCATAGTCACATAGACCTTTCTCCTAGAAACAGTGTCAGGAAGTTCCTAGTTTGGAGGAGGGTTGGGTCCTAGCCTCTCCTTTCTCAAATAGATAACCCGAAACCTTAGGTATCTGGTAGGGAAGGTACAATTCACACTTACTTTTCTGCACAATAAAAGGAGAAATCGCCCTTTCCTACCAGAACTAATTTCAGGGCAGCCAACCCGGTGTAAGCCCATCACCTTCATCCCTTCCTCCTTACATTGGACCCTTGTCCAATGTAAATAGAATAGAGGGAAGGCTCGTTGCCTCACCCTCTTCCACGATCGATGCACCCTCTTCCATCAACGGAGGAGGAAAAGTGTGAAGTTTCATTGTTGAATCTTTCAAATCATCTTGTTTCTCACACCGAGCACGACTCATGTGGGCTTAGAGATACATGATGATTACAACATGTGCACAAACACTCATTTAAGGAACTACAAGAACTCTGATTCCTGTTCAAACCAGGATATGTAGGAATCCATCTCAAGGCCTGAGCTCACTGGGCATCCTCCTTAGGAAATAATCCCCAAATTCAATATTTAAATCATCAAGGCATACTTTTCAGGAAGCAAGACCAAACTCATCTTTCTCAGGGGACCATACTCTCCTATGAGATTTATCAAACTACCTGGGCTTTATATTACCATTAATATGGGATATGTAGGAAGCCTCCTTAAGGTTCAAACCCAACACTTCAAATCAACCTTGTTCTCCTTGAGCCATATTCCCAATAGGGTATGATCCTACTTGGAAACCTATATCCTTTCCAAGTTCTTTGGGCTGCTTCAGAATAAGTAATACACTAATTTTTGACTAAGCACCTTTCGTTTATAGGTCCTTATCACATGAAATTAAAAGGTATTATGTGTCCTATTAAGTGACACCGAACTACGAGGGTTCTAATTACTTTCACAAGGATACATAGGTAGCCCATTTTCTGGGCACAATCCCAAGATCAAAACAAACCTTCATCTCCCTAGATGACAATAAATTCTAGAGTTCCCCACTGAGTGGCTTAAAAACCAATATCATCACAACAATTATTAAAAGAATATATAATTGGTATATTATAGGATACCATTGATGGAAAACCTCAAATACATACAGGTGTTTTTATTGATGAATAAACTTGAATGCATACTGATGATTCTAAATTTTACACATGTTAATAAATGATTGTAAATTCCAAGAGATACTTATGATATACTCGGTCAATTAATAAGGATTCATGAAAATATCATAAATATTATAAAGATAGTCCCGGAGTAGATAATAATTTCCCGGAAAAGGGTGTGATGAGTCCGACCTCCCATCCTCTCGACCAATGCACGTTATTAAGTATCATAAAGTTCAAACTTAACGAATTCCTGCCTTTGGAAATCAGGTCCACTTTGGATAAAGAAATATTGTAAGTTTTTAGTTCCATAAATAAATGCAATGGAAACCGCCTGGAAATAGTGATTCTTTAAACTAGAACACATGTTTTAAGGAACTATAAATAAAAAATGGTGGACCCGATGTGAATATTTAACCAATTTAATAATGTTACCCACCTGTTAGGCCCCTATAAATTGATAAAGGAAGGCCAAACAAAGGAATTAATCATGGATATATCCATTTGGAAAGATTTTGATTTAATAGAGTTTTTCGTTGTTCTCAGTTTTCCAGAGAACTCCCTTCAATCTAAAGAATGGATTTCTCTAAGACAACATCTGTGAACTTCCCGAACGCTGCTCAAGCTGGATCTCCATCCATGGGAAGGATGTTATCACCAACCTAGCATCTTCAAAGTTGGGTCTCTAATGTTCTGGTGAAGGAATATCACCAGCACGGTAGAATCCTGATTTTGGAGGCTGCTCGACAGGCCCTCCATGTCAAAAACAATCCTCCATCATCTGGCCAATGACGACCAATGATCAAGAAGCAGATGGTTCCAACCACTATCTCCAACCATTTTAGGCCTTTATCCCTAGAATGCAACAACCAGTCCCTCCTGTACTATAGGTAGGTGGATTAAGAGGTCACTCGAGGCCTCAATTAAAGAATGCAGGAGTATTTCTTGAGGACTCCCATCAGCAATCATTGCCAGCAGAATCACGCAGTAGTGAACCCTCAACATGATGGGGGTGTTGCCTCTAGAAGTTTTTCCTAGGTCTCTCAGAATCGAGCATGGAAGACGAATCTACAGGGACAACTTCCGGTCAATAGGGAGTAGGTTCCTACCTCTTCCTCTTTCAGAGAAGTCCATCGAACAAACTTGATGGAAAAAAATGAGCGGGCACATACACCTGTTCGTCCTAATTTTGTTGCACATCAGGTTCGTTTGGCAGCAACTCACCAATCCTACCAGATAAACCCGATGGAGTATCATGAACAAACACATACACCTGCTCACAAGTTATCATCCAGTCAGTAGACTCGTCTGACTGCATTTAAAAAGTTCATTTAATCTAATATGGTGGCAACTGGTAAACAGGAACATACACCTATTTACAATCACCAATTCTGTCACCATTCTCGTCTTCCAGTATTGAAGGAAGTCCATCAACCATACTTGATGGAAAATATCCAATAGGCACATACACCTGCCAATGTTCATCAAGCCTTCCAACAATCTTGTTTGGTAGCACCCGGAGAAGTTAGTCAGAAAGCTCCGATGACAAATTTGGGGCATACCCAACTCTCTGCCCCCATGTGTGAGTACTATTAATATCCATTGATAGGAAAAGGAGGATAAGAGCAGTCCCATACACCTACTCCAGATACGGAATGGATGAATATTCCCATTATGGTCTCTGAAGTCACTAAACACATCTTATCAATAGTGAAAGAGCAGACACACATCCCTGCCCATATTCTGGAAGCATGTGAGGATATTTTAACAACTACTTCAGCAACATCAGGCTAATAGACATATAAATCTATCCCCACACATGGGATGACACATCAGCATGCCATCCTAGAGCAGATACACACCTCTGTTTCAGTCCATGAGGGTCATGGGGCATATTCCCCTATATCATACGGACAACAGGATTAGGAACATACACCCTTTCCAATTGGAGTTAATCGGTATGTTCTAGTAACCTCTCTAAGACAGACACATACACCTACCCATTATAACCACTTATCCTAGTAGGTGACCCCAACTATGTATAATAAAACATCCAAAAATAAGTCTCTCCAAACACTGTTGGAAAATCAAGAGTCAAGTTGTGATTTAGATCCTCTTAATGCTAGAGTTTTTGAAGCCCTCAGACATTTATCTGTTGAAGCTCAAGATCCTACCCTCTCATTACTAAATTTTGGGAGTGGTAGTTGTAATTATGAAGTTTCTCATCGGACACTTCATCATGAAGGCTTGATTCATGAAAATTCTGTCAATCCAAAGTGTCTATCTCTGGATGAGAGCCACGAAAACCCTCAGTGTGGCCAGAAGACCAAGGATAAAGAAGATTTATCCCTTGCTGTAATCCACCATGGAGATCCTCCCCATGATGGAATTAACTACTAAATTCTTATCTGCAATAGTATTTCACATTGTCAAAATTATTCCTTAATTGACAATGTAGTGATGAGAAAGCCCTCCTATCTTGAGGCACTTTAAAACACAAGGCCAATCATGTCTGATGCCTTGTCATTGACGGATGAAATAATTTCTCAACTAGAAGACATATTAAGGGAATGATCATTCTCCAAACCTCCTTTAGGCCATTTATCTTCAAATACAGAGCATCCACTCTGGTCAGATCAAGTGGAGAAACCTCTCATGAAAGATGATGAAGATGTGTTAAACATGAGGAAACAATTAGCTAAATGAGAAATCCTAATCATGTTTTGGCCTTCAGAAAATTATCAGTTTAATATTCTAGAATTGATAATAGAAGATTGCATTCATGACATTCGTCTCAACTTATGGAAAACTCTTCACCATTTGAAAACTAAAATCTTACCATATGATGAATATCAAAATCATGTAAAGGTAATAGAAGGGTTACAACTACAAATTGACTTGGCATCTCTTTTAGTCTCCCAATATCCAAGGGTTGAAAAACAACAGAGAACCCTTCAACACGCATGTGTCAATTCTCTAAAGAGGCTATGCCTATTAGTTTATGATTCCTCATCTAGTGTTCACATTAGAGGATGGGGTGCATATGGAGAATTGCATTTCACTGCACCCCAAAACCTGAAAAGTCCTCCAAAAGTGGTCTCATGCAATGTTATTGCCCACAACCGGCCCCAATCAATAAGTTTTGTATGTAATCAAATGTACGCTCAAGAATTGGTCTCAACCAGTTCTCATCAGAATCAGGCCCAAAGAAAAGAAGTTGTTGAGATACTTCTACATCAAGCATATGAGAATCTTGAGAAGGCATCCCATTTAGATGATATCAGGCGTTATAGGATGCAAATGTCTAAAATAGAACAATTAGCTTCTGAAATAGATTATTTTAGTGATTTTCGGATGATGCACCCAGCTAATGTCCAAACCAAAATTTGTAAAATCAGAAGATCAGTTGCACGAATTTCAGTTGTAGCAGTTCAAAAATCACCCCAGCTTTCTAGGTTGGGGGATAATTTAATTAAACCTTAAAATTCATTAAAAAATGTTTAAATATTTGAAGAATAAGAAAAGGATCAACCCCAGCCTACAAGGATGGGGGATTTTTCACATATACAATCCCCTCCTCAAAGGAAGTCAATTTTCTCCCGATTAGGGAAGAAGCCACAAGGAAAGCTTACAACTAAACTATCCAATGATTCCCTTCATGTTACTGTCTACCAAACAGTTCCAAGGACTTCTTCATATAGGAGAATGAAGTCTCATGAAGGACAAAAAGGGAGGTGATATAGCAGAAATGCTGACAGAATGCCATCAATGCATTATGCGTCAACAAATGTTATTAACACCATTGTAGAAGATCCTCCAAAAAATAGGTCCAGTTCAGGGGAATCATAATATGAAGTTCTTGTCCATAATATGGTACACACCAAGGAAAATGAAGAAGGTTTGCGTACCCAAAATCAAAGGCTTACCTAGAATTTTGGTATGCCTTCAAATAACCAACTCCCCCCTCTCCGAAAGGTATCTTACAAGGGGAAAGGAAAAAGTCCGATTGCATCTCACTTTTCCACTAGAGAAGTTCAATATATTTCACTTGAAGAGAAATTTTCATATTAAGAAGAGGAAATGAAGGAGTTGAAAAGACTAAATACATAGTTACTTCAAAACAATATTTCTGCTAGAAATACTCCCCAGGAAAGTCCTCAAATTACAAATCCTGTAGGAGCTCCTCAGCAAAGGGGATTTGTAGTAACTACAGATCTGGATAATGAATTCCCTACATTGGGTATACAATCAAGGCATGATCATATACATCTTGATAGACCTATTCCTGTGGGTTATCCAAGGTAGATATCAGCACCACCATCAGTGGTCTTACCAGTCATTGCGCCAACTCAAGATCCAGTTTCTATACCTATACAGAATCTAGCTCATCTGAATATTCCCCAAATTCTTTTGAACACAATTGAGGAATTAATGACTCTATTGAAAGATATGGAGGAACAATGTGCACCAGTTCAGCCAGAAAGGAGAGCTTATCTTTAATGGGTGGATGGAATTTCTCCCCCACCAAATTTTGTGAATACCACATTCCCAATATTTAATGGTTCGGGAGATCCAGAACAAAACTTAACACATTTTGTTTCTCATTGTGATCCTATGATGGGAACTTCTCAACAACAAGAAGCAGTTAAGCTTAAGTGTTTTGTGAATTCATTACAAGGACCAGCTTTTTTCTAGTATACAAGTTTGCAATCTTGATCAATTACTGGGTGGGAAGATCTCCATCAGAAATTCCTTTTTCAATTTAGCTTAACACTACAAAAGATGAAAATTTTTGATCTTACCAATTGTAAACAAAGGGAGAATGAAAGAGTTTCAGTTTTCATTGCTTGATGGAAGGGATTGACATATTCCTTAAGTTTATAACTCCCTCAAGAAGAGTTGCTGCCAATCTGTGTGGCAAATCTGTGTGATGAATTATGCACACCATTGATCCCTGTGAAATATACAGGAGGGTTTCAAGACCTTACTTCGATCACTCAGTAGATAGAATACTCTATTATAAAAACTAAGGCTAAAACTCGTGTAATTACATCAGTTCCAGGAAGGAGAATAGGAAAATCAAAAGATGCTACAGTCACACTCAAAGATGCACCTGTACTTGCTTCTACTTCAAGACCTTTATCATAACGAAGGGCTCCGCCTCCTGAGTATCAACATCAATGACTGCCTTATCTAGATGATCAAAAAGATCGAAGGCAGAAACAGATTGAGGAATTAAAGAATAAAGTTTATTCTTTCAGGAATGATCAAGTTCCTGGCTACTTCATCTCATCCTTAGAAAACAATTTGGTTCAGTTTCCAAGGACGAAGAAGACAAATAAAGACAGAGATGAAGATTTTCTGAATTATTGTCCCTTTCATCAGATGTTGGGACATCCCATTCAGGAGTGATTTGTTTTCAAAGACCTTCTGCAAAAGATGGTAGAATCTGGACAAGTGAAATTGAAAAGTTCATCATCTCAAGTAGCATGTGTTACTGCTACCGATCTAGAGGAAGAGGGAGAATGTAAAGAGGGTAAAAGTAAAAGTGTGTAAAACTATAATGATTGGATGATCAGGAAAACGATCAACCAGAATCATGCTATTTTACGAACACAGTTAAAACAAACAATTGTGTCTTCTACCACTCCTACCATAGAAAAACCATATTCATCAAAAGGTCGTTCTTCAAAGAAACAACATGGTCATAAATACAAAGAGAAATAATTAGAAGACAAGCTCGTGTCAAGGCCAAAGTTTTCCTTGACCCTGGAAGATTTTATGCCATCTGTTTCAAAAGCACAGGCACCGCCCCACCAAATGGTACAACCATAACTAACCCGTCAAGAAGAATCTTTTTCAGATGAAGAATTAATCTTTGGTTCTGTTAATATTATCCTTTTAAAATATCCTTATGCCAATGGTGATTCTGATTGTAGTGAGCCAGAATTCCTTATGCCTAATTGGGAAACGAGAGAAAGGGGAAAAGGTCGAGGATATAGGGGAAGACGTGGGAATTTTAGAAACCACCATTTTAATTCTACACCTACTTGAACTGTATATGCAGCAGAAACTCGTGGAAGAGCCCTTCAATGGTCTCAACAGGAACAAGGAGTTTCTTCTATGAAAGACAAGATCAGTTCTGACACAATTATTTTAGAGGACCGATTATAAGCCACACAGTCTTCTTCTCAGCAAATGAATAGACTTCGTCAGTCTAATTTAACAATGTCGGTAGTATTTCTAGTTTCTGCTCAAACACAAAGTACATCTATAATAGAAGCATCAACTTCCAAATCACTTTCAAAACCACATCTCCATGATGGGAAACAAAGACCTTTAGACCAAAAGTATGACGTCTTGAAACAATTGGCCCAAGTACTGGCCAAGTTGTCAATTCTGGATGCTTTAAATCTATCAAAAGATCTTCAATAGGCACTCATTGAGGCTTTGTCAAGTCCTCAAGAGTTTGAAACCGAAGTTGCTACTGCTAAGGTTTGCCATATAGAGAATGATTCTACATAATTTCATGCAGTCATATCTTTTATGGATGAAGATGAAGACCATGTGGTAAATGGGCATATCAGACCTTTTTATCTATTTAGAAAGGTGAATGACATAGATATCTGACAAGCCTTCATTGATAATGGCTCCGGGGTCAACCTCATTCTCGTTCGTACACTTCATCGATTGGTACTGACTGAATCTGAATTATCTCCTTCGACTTTAGTGTTGCAAGGATATAAAAAGAATGAACAAGAACCTCTGGGTGAAATTACACTTAGAACACAGTTTGGAGATCTTGTGTCTAATTCATATTTCATGGTTGTTCGTTAGGACACAACCTTCAATATTCTGCTTGGAAGGCCTTGGTTGCATCAACATGCAGCCATACCTTCATCATACCACCAATGTATAAAATACTGTTTCAATGGTCAAATCAGAATGTTGTATGGTGACAAGGATTTATTTAGAACATGTGAATATCAATACATTGAGGCAGAGTTTTATCACACAAAAGGAACGAAGCCAATGATGAAGGAAATAACCAGAGTTAATTCTCCAAATAGACTAGAAAATATTCCAGCAAATCTATTTATACATTTGAGTACAGATTATGTGTTACCCATAAATCAAATTGAAAGGGTAAAACCAAATCCATGCAATTATCTAGTAATTTCCATAATGTAAATTACGATAATTGAACCTAACAACATGAGAGAAATTATTGATACACCAAGAAATGATAGAAGCCTGAATGGAGATGTTTTCATTTCATCTACTGAACTACAACAAGCCTCTAATTCGTCAATCAGATTAGAAGAAATTGTAGAAATTCTAGGGGAAGACAAAGATGTTGATTCTCAATCCATCAATCCCTCTTTATTACCATAGGAAGACCTTTCTTCATCAGTAGGGTCAGATATGGTGGCCTTTTCTTTGGGATGTTCAAATAATGACTCCTCCCCTAAATCCGGGAGTTTTTTCTTGTCATATACCATGAAAATGGAAATAGAAGAGGTAGCACATAATGAAGAAGAAAAGGAAGATCTTAGGGATTCCCCTCCAGCATTTGAAGAAGGTGTCTCTACCACTGTAGACAAACTCAGAGAAATAAATCTAGGTACAAAAGAAGATCCACGCCCCACTCTAATTAGTACGGCCATGACCTCTAAAGAGAAAGAGGTGTATACTTCCTTTATAAAGAAACATCAAGATATATTTTATTGGAATTATATATAAATTCCAGGTCTTAATCATGATGTATCCACTCGTCATTTGGGTTTTCTAGAAGAACATCGTGGATTCAAGCAAGCAGCAAGAAGAACACACCCAACTCATGCCTCTAAAATTGAAGCTAAAGTTGATAAGCCTATAAAGTCTAACTTTGTTAGGGATGTTCAATATACCAAATGGATGGAAAATATTTTCCCAGTGAAAAATAAGAATGGGAAAATTAGAGTTTTCATTGATTTCAGAGATCTTAACAGGCATTTTCTTAAAAATGATTTTCCAGTTCCAATTACAGAACTTCTAATTGATGCAACAGCTAGCTATGAAGCTCTTTCTTTCATGGATAGATACTCTGGGTATAATAAAATCCGTATGGCCCCAGAGGATGAAGAATCTATAGCTTTTAGAGCCCCTAAAGGTGTGTTTTTCTATCGGGTAATTCCCTCTGGCTTAAAGAATGTAGGCACAACATACCAATATGCCATGCACCATATCTTCAAACCCTTCTTAGGGAAATTTGTTGAATGTTATGTGGATAATTTGGTAGTCAAATCAAAAAAACGTTCTAATCATTTGGATGATTTGAAAATCATATTCAATAAACTTAGGCAACACATTTTGAAGATGAATCCCTTGAAACGTGCTTTCGGGGTAACCTCAGGAAAATTCCTTGGCTTCATTGTACGCCATCGTGGTATTGATGTTGATCCTGAGAAAAAAAAATCAATCCTTGGTATCTCACCTCCTATAAATTTAAAAGAATTAAGAGGAATCCAAGGACACTTGGCCTATATTTGGTGCTTTATCTCCAATTTGGCAGGAAAGTGTTTAACCTTGACCAGATTAATGAAGAAGGGAGTCACTTACCAATAGAATGAATATTTCCAAGAAGCATTTAATACCCTCAAGAAATATATCTTGAGTCCACTAGTATTGATGCCACCTGTTTAAGGAAGACCACTTATTCTCTATATGACAGCCTTAGAGCGATCACTAGGTTCCTTCCTCACCCAAAAGAATGATGCTGGGAATGGAAACAAAATTTACTATCTCAGTCGAACTATGATTGATACAGAAACTCGATATTCAAGTATTGAGAAGTGCTGCCTGACATTAATCTTTGCAGTTCAGAAATTAAGTCACTACCTGCAACATCATGATGTCCAATTGGTGTCATGTAATAACCCACTCAAATTTATCCTCAGTCATCCTATGCTTATTGGGTGTCTGACATGATGGGCGGTTATTTTGTAATAGTTTGATATCCAGTTTGTGCCTTAAAAGGCAATAAAAGGCCAAGATCTAGTTGATTTCCTTGCTGAGCATCCATCTGCGGAAGATACATCATTTAATACCAAACTTCCTCATGAAGAGGTATTCTCTATTCAAGATAATCCGCAAACATGGGAAATTTATTTTGATGGTGCTTCCAGAAGTCTAACAGGGAAGAGACTGGAAAACCCTTTACTCAACAAGGTTGGATTATGAATTTTCCTTATTTCCTCAGAAAAGGTAGTATTTCCCTATTCTTTCCTATTATCAGAAGGTGGTACCAACAATGAAGTAGAATATCAAGCTCTCATCACAGGTTTAGAATTAGTCCTTCAGATGAAAATGGATCATTTAAGGGTAAAAGTTGATTTTGAATTGATAATCAAACAAATAAATGGGTAATACTCTATTAGAAAATAAGAGTTAATACCTTTGTGTGATTATGTCAGAGAGTTAATGGCTAAATTTATCTTAGAGCCGACATTTTCCTATGTCCTGTGATAAAAAAATACCCAAGTAGATGCACTGGCTAATGAAACTGCAGCCTTGGCAGATCCAAATTAGGATGAGACAGTTATCAGCATAACCCATCATCATGTGGTCACACCTTTTTTTCAAACCAGAAGGGAGAAAATTAATGAAAGTATCCCTATTTCTGAACCGTATGGTCATAATATGGGATGGAGAACATCCATCATGGAATATCTTCAAAATGGGGTACTTCCACCAGACAGGGCTGAGAAAGAACAGACCCGGTGATGAGCAGCCAATTTTACTCTTTATGATAGTCCATACCACCAAAATATCCTTTACAAGCGAGGATTTAATAGAATTATCTTCATATATATTGATGGAGAAGAGACCACAACTGTCATGAAATAAGTACATTCAGGAGCATGTGGTTCCCACCAATCTGGGCACAGACTCTCTAATCAGATCTAAAGGCTTGGATACTTTTGGCCTTCAATGACGCATGATTGTACATATTTCACTAAAAAATGTCATCCCTGCCAAGTACATGCCAACTTCATTCATCAACCCCCAGAGTTTCTACATACAACTAAATACTCCTGGCCATTTTGCACATGGAGAATGGATGTAGTAGGACCTTATTCTCCAGCCATGACTAAGCAGTTCAAGTATATTCTTACTACTACTGACTTCTTCTCAAAATGGGATGAGGAAATACCTCTCAAGGAAGTCGGATCCAAAAACATTGTTAGTTTTTTAAAAACTAATATCTTCACCAGATTTGGTGTCCCTCATACTATTTTGATAGACAATGGCACCAATTTGTGTTCTGCTGAAGTAAAAAAGTTATATCAGGAACATAATATCAAGTCCAACCACTCATCTCGCTATCATGAGGTGACCAATGGACAGATATAGGCCTTCAATAAAACCCTATCAAATATACTCTAGAAAATGGTAGATAAAGATAAGAAATCATGGCCTGATAAACTTTTGAGTGCTTTGTGGGCTTATCAGACAACTACCTGTACTGCTACCCAAGCAATTCCTTATTCATTGGTATATAGAACCAAAGTAGTTTTTCCAGTTTAAATTCAAATACCTTCAATTAGATTTGAAATCTGTGATCAGTTGTCTATAGATGCAAGATCTCAAAAAACGGTTCAATGAATTGGAAAGATTAGACGAGAGAAGATTGCATACTTTGCATCATTTAGAAATCTATTAGAACAGAATAGCGTGGGATTTTAATAAGAAAGTTTTCCTTCATTCATTCCTTCAAGGAGAATTGGTATTGGTCCTTCTGAATCCAATGATACCAGGGAAGAAACCTCTAAAACATGAACCAAAGTGGGGAGGACCTTATTCCATACATAAGGTCTATTCAAATGGATCCTATGCCTTAATCTCAATGGATGGAGAGATCATTACAACTCCAACCAATGCGAGATTCTTGAAGAAATACTTTGTGTAATTATACATTATAGTACTCACTACAATTCTTTAAACTGAATAGTACCAAGTCCTTACTGCAAGACTTAAAACTACACAACCCCCATGTCCTAGTTGCAAGACATTAAACTTCATAACAACCATAAGCATCCTTGTTGCATGACGTTAAAGTGCATAGCATCTTCGTCCTTGTCGCATGATGTTAAACTACATGACATCATTTGTACAACTAACATTTTCTCTATAATACGTTAGAAGTTTCCATAAGAAAACGTCATTGACGTCATCACTACTCCTTAGTAGTACATGAGTCCCTCTCTTTCTTATGTTGGAGTTAGATTTGCATAGAGACCATGTTTCAAGAACTACGTATGGATTGATTATCATTTTCAATGAGATACGTAGAGACGCCTAAATATCCAATTTTGGGCCTATCTACAATCACAAAATCTTCTTATTTTCTTTTCTCCTCCTGTATATGAATTAGATCTATACAGAGTGTTTCCTTAAGATATATGATTTGGTCCTTATACCATTTTATGTCTTAAAGATTTACCGTTCTCTCAGAACGTGTTAAAATCCCCCATTCTTCATGTCAAACTTAGTGTGAGGAATTATTGTTTAAAGAACTACATAAGGCTTGATTCTCATTTATTTTGAGATACGTAGAGACACCTAGATATCCAATATTGGGCCCAACCATGATAACACCCCCTTTATTTCTTATTTAAGAGTCAAATATGCATAGATAATGTCTAAAGAACTATGTATGACTTGATTCTTTCCCCAACAATACATATAGTGGCAATTGGGTTTTATCCCTTAATCCAGTTACAATATGCCTTTACTTTCATATTAGTTCATTTTTGTCCTTACCACATGACGTTAAACTGCATGTAAATCTAATACCCCTATTCTTCATTTGCATCACCTTTTCATTATAAAAGAAACCCTCACTCCTCCTTGTTTCTCACACTGAGCATAGCTCACGTGAGCTTAGGAATTGGGTAAATGGATTCTTTATATAAGGTATTTTAATTTCTTATGGGGTTAATAATGTCCTCACTACATGACTTAAAACTGCATAGTATAATTTCCTCACTTCATGAATTAAAACTGCTTAGTATAATTTCCTCACTACATGACTTAAAACTACACATCACCATATTCATTCAAAGGAAACAAAGAAAGTATCCATTTTACATATGAGTCAGATCTATGTAAAGGACATCAAACTCATGGTCAATATTGATTCAAATATTTCTCATAAACATTGAACATAAACCCTTGCCCATATTTCACACTCTTAATCTTGAATATTTCAAGATCCTCATAATATTTCTTACGGTTTTTTGGTGACAATATTTTTAATACCTGAGATCTCTTTTGCCTGACTATGCAACACATGCCCTTAGGCGTCCTTGCATAAGTTGCCTACATAACAGGCCTATCAGCCAAAAGATGCGATTATTTGGCTATGAAGAATATTCCCTAGTTGGCTCTACATAATACAACCCCCCATAATAGTTTTTTCAAGTAATGGTAACTTCATTCTTAGTTATAGTATATTTCCCCCCTTTAATCTTTGATGAAAATATACAATAATATGTATTTTAAAACAGTAATTCAAGTATATTTATCCCATTATCTTTCTCACAATCTGAAAATCTTCAAGACCATGGTTTACACATTTCCTTCACCATGTGTTCAATGCACTCGGGAATAACATTGAAATCACTTGGCCACATGTTATATATTGTTTCTATTTCTGGTCCCACTTGTATGACCTAAAAATACAGACACCATATCTCTTATGTTTGGGTCAGACCTTTATAAAAGTCCCATTCCTCTGATTCTTTGGATATCTTGATTGGAAATACCCTTTCCATATTCAGGTACCTTTCTCCATAAACCAAACTCTATGCTTTGGAAAATCTAAATCTCCATAAGCTTTCTTCGACTTTTAGAAATAAAACGTCAAACTTCTGAGAGCTCTTTTTTTCTGACTATGCAGCACGTGCCCTTAGGCAGCCTTGCATAAGTTGCCTGCATAACATGATTATTAGTCAAAAGATTCCACTATTTAGATATGGAGTATATTCCCCAGTTGGCCCTACATAATACAACCCCCATAACAGGTTTATCAAGTAATGGTAACTTCATTCTTAGAAAAGACTTCCTCTAATGCTTTTAACCCTTTTCCCATATCATTCCTCAGTTCCAAAAATTCCTAAATCATAGTTTATAGTTTTTCCTTCCATACATGAATATGATAGTACGTTTTCAAACAAATTATCAAGAAATTGGGAGAATTTTCTCATACCTTTGGTCAGAGCTAAAGACCTTAAATTAAAGCCACATAATGTCCTCACTGCATGACTTAAAACTGCATTGTACCAATATACTCACTACATGACTTAAAATTGTACAGTACCAATGTCCTCACTACATGACTTAAAACTGCACAGTACTAATGTCCTCTCTGCATGACTTAAAAATGTACAGTACCAATGTCCTTACTGCATGACTTAAAACTGCAAAGTACGATATCAGAAATCTCCTCTTTTCCAATATTTTTTTTATCCATTTCTAATACACCAAATTTGTATTGAAATGGTTTTCCTATTCATGACATATGTCGGTATAAAATAGCTCTTTTATTCTTAAAATTAATTTCATTGGAAAAACCACCCATTGTGGTCTTAGGTCACCCAAATCTTATTTCCCCTATCCATCAATAGCAAAACGTTAAATTCCTAACGAATTCTTTTACTTGACTATGAAGAACATTCCCTTAGTCAGCCTTGGATAAGTTGCCTACATAACAGGCCTACCAGTCAAAAGATTCCACTATTTGTCTATGCAACATATGCCCCAGTTGGCCTTGCATAATACAACCCCCATAATAGGTTTTTCAAATAATGGTAATTTCATTCATGGAAAGGACACCCATTATGTTGATACAGGCTTTAAATTTGGTATCCATAAAAAATCATGGCCCAAGATTCCCCTTGGAAATGTTAAAATAATATTAAAGAAATTATTAGCCATAATGTTTTGTTTGGGATTTAATTCAAAGTTTATGGTTAAATCTATTCTACCCTAAATATTAGCCCTTTATAGTCCAACATGCATGAATCTAAACTGCCAAACAACAAAAGACTTGGTACTCATTAGATTGAGAACCCGTGAAGGGCACTCTGAACAAAAGTCTAATCCCATCTCAGTAAACATACATTTTTTTGTATGATTTAGGTAATATTGAGCAATAAAAAAAGGTCAAAAGATACAAAATTTTTGGGATTATCCATATAACCCTAGAAACAATCAAATTATGCTCATTAGGTCCCTTAGCTTAATAAGAAAATTTTGAGCACTTCATTATTGTTATTATAATAATGATTTTTTAACATAAAGGAATCATTATCATCATTTACCTTTCATATTACAATCATGAAAAGCAGGAATGCAGATTTATACGATTGAAAACAAAATTTATTTCATTCATATGAAAATAGAGGGCCATCCAGAAAATGGATCCTCTCTATCATGTTTTAGAATAAACTCTCAACATGAATTTTCATTTGTTGGACCGCTTTATAAGCTCTATTAGCTACTTTTTGAAGTTGAGATAGTTGAAAAAATCCAATTTCCTCAGCCTGAAGAAGTGCTTCCTTAACTGTTGAAATGGTAGTTATTCCATCTAATTAGGTTTCTCTCAATGTCTAATTCAACTGCTCAAGATTTTTATGAACACCATACAATTTTTGTTGAAGATATAACAACTCCTTCATGGTCTCTTTTATTTTTTGGATAATTTCGAGTGATTTATTTTTATGATTTGCCTCCGCCTCAACTAATTTAGCTTGAAAGCCCTCAATATTGTTGATTTGTTTAGCCTCTTCAAAATCTTGTCATAGCTTATGCTCTTGATCCTGTCGGTGAATAGTCTCTTTCATGGAATCATAGACTGGCTGATAATTAAATCCACTCAATCCCAATATGCAGAATAATGCTAGGAGTTTTAAAAAATGGGACAACAATTCATCTAAGTGATTTCCAGCAATTATGCTCCAGATATTCTTCCATGTCTTTTTACATGCCATGCCAAGAGCATATTGCATCTCTAAGTCTAAATCTAAGTCACTACCATGAGGTAAAATGTACTCTAGAAATAGGTCGCTTAAAGAATTACCTTGTTCTACTTCTCTTGGGATAGTAGAAGCTTCACCTTCTGATCTAGGGATTGATAACCCTAAATGATAAATCAAGGTCATTGTTAGTTTCAAATTGAGGAAACAAATATGATTCAAACAAATGATTATATTTACTCTACTTTATTGGATTCATTCCCCGTATTCTCAGCCTCAATTTTTTGAGAAGATGTTTTTTGAGAAGGGTCATTTTCTTGAATTTTCTCAGTTATGACATTTGAAGGCTCTAGAACATCTCTTGATGAAGGATCATCTGTAGGTATTTCTCCATCCCCAGTGGAAGGATAAAGTGGAACACCCTATTCCTGAAGAGCCTTTGTAACATTTTCTGTAGATAAAGATTCATAAGATAAACTTTGATGTAAATAATCAAGTTTAAGAACAAATTATGTATGGAAAATGAAAGAATAAGGACTTAATCCCTTGCAATTCCTCATGAAAATCCCCAAACTCCTTGAGGGAACATAGAATATCAATATTTGGATTAAGGGTGTCCATCATTTCAGTGTATACGACCTAAAATGTTACAACATCCTCACCATTTATGGTATCCAACAAATGTTGGTTGATGCCCAAATTGGCTCTGCTGACATTTTGTTCCATTGTCTCTTCAATTGGTATGATAGAATCAGGTCTTTCCAAGTTTGGGTCAGCATCAGTATTTGTTTTATATTTCCCTGGATTTTCATTCCTTTCCTCTGAAGCAATAAGAATATTAGTGTCGACTATTTCAGGATCCTTTGACAAAAGAAACTGAGGAATGTATTTAATCTTACCATGGCTTTCCTCTCTCTCAGCAGAGCTAGGAGTAGGTATAGCTGAATCTTTTGATGATTTATCTACTAAAATTGTATATTCATTAGCATGAACCTGGGTTTCCCCTGGGGCTTCTTTTTCTGGTCTTGAATAATTATCTCTTAATCCATTGAGAGAGGATAGGGACATAGATCCTACAAGAGGATAAAATGTGGTTACCATAATATATTGAGCAAGTTGTATGACTTAAGGATCATATAAATACTTACTCCTTTGGAGAACACTTTGAATCAATCTCATTACTCTCTTTCATTTTTGTTCAAAATATTGGGGATAGATTGAAAAACTCCTCTTAGTAGAGGAAACTTGAGGTAATGGTTGGGGATTATCTGTCACCATTACCCCAGTCACGATTATTTCTCCTGGAGAAAGTTCTGGAAACCTGGGAGGATCATTTGTTACATCAATAGAAGATCCTACAAGACCATACTTAGGTGATTGAAGAATTGGTCTAGAGCTTCCTTATCTACATTCAAGCTGCACAAATACATTTTTCATTAATATTAATGATGATAAATGGTAAATCAGATTTGAGACAAAAGAAAAAGGGAAATACATTCTCATTATTAACATAAATATCCTACTCCACCTCAGAGTCGATAATTACCCCTTCAAGGACTCCTAAGTCCAGCTTATTAGATACTCATTTAGAAGTTGATATTTTTTCATCAGTTTCATATATAAAAACCTCCAACTTCACAATATACTTCTGTACTTCAGCCAAGTTATTTTCTGGATTAAAATCAGAAGGTGCCTTGATGTCACCAATATATGGTATTTAAATTCCATGCTGAAAAAAATGCCCAGGCGTCCCTAAGATCACGGGTTACACTCTTAGAATTATGAATGGATGAAGGTCTCACATAATTTAATCTTGGTATGGTTGAATGTGAAGGAGATTCAACACCTTCTAATTGGAGAACTTATTTAGGCCTCCTTTCTTCAGAAAGTTCAACAGATAGAATATGAATCTCTATTTGATAGTGGTGACTGGATCGCCTTCGCGTTGGAGGTTTTTCTTCTCTAGCCCTGGTCTTCCTGGTATACCTCCTACGAAGACATTTTGAGGGCTCTGAAACCTCTGAAACTTCCATATCATCTTTATCCTTGGACTTCTTACCATGATTTCCATGTGCAACAGTCATTGTAGCCACCACTCGATATACTCCTTTTGTCAAATCCCCTTGAGGATATGAAGAATCCCAAGATTTGACATACCCAGATTCCAGCCCGATCGATGCATTTGATGGAGGTAATGTAATCAACAATTTGGATACCTCTAATGCCGTTAGAATCCATAATTTTCATTCTACCATTGGGTGTTTTCATGTCTGACATGCGTGGGTGGAAACTTATTTGATTTTTTAAGACACCTGAACTGATGAGAAAATGTATAGGGGACATAGGCCTCACATATAATTTCACCATCAATCCTGGTTGATAATACACCGTCCCTGAATTCCATCATATAAGATCTCAGCTCATAATTCTTTTCTTTACCATCATCAATAAATGTTCCAACTGGTGGGTTACCAAAAGGAAAGAAGCTGAATTATCTTGAGAAATTCATTACCTTCATCACCTCATTAGGTCTCAAGTTCAGAGGCTTAATACTAGAAAATTTCTGTAAAAATGGGGTGAATCGACCATTGGGAACTCTGTCTAAATCAACACTGAGTATGAAGAAAAATGTGCTAATATCCAGCCCCACAACACTTAGAATGGCCCTAAAATCCTAAATAGAGCCTTACCATTGTATAAATGCAGCAGGAGATGGTAAATTCTTGCTAATACAAAGGTTTCTAGCCCAATATACTTCCCTTCTACCAATTTAGCTGCAATGATGAAAGTACCTGATCTTACACCACCTCTGGATTCACGAACTGGAAGAAAATAAATGCTTATCCACATAGCAAGGAATGAAGTTAGGAATAATTTTTCATCTATATCGGGTTGGAATTTATATCCCCAGTGCTTATAATCACCTCTTTCCAGCATAGGCTAATATGTGACTGAACTACCTCGGTTATCTACAGATGGAAATATAGTAGGACGTCTACAGGTTGGACCTTCCTCTATTGTGGGTTCTAAGAAGGATTCCATCCACACTCTATAATGTATATCTTTCTTGTACTTAGGTAAATTATTCGCTATATTAAATAATTCATGAACCAGTGGTGGTGTTCTAGAAGCATCACCCCATGTTGTAGTAGGCGGAATGAATTCACCATACATTTCCCCAAGAATGGGAATTCCAGCTATTTGGTAAATATCCCAAAGACTAATACCAACTTCACCATACATCAAATGAAAGGAATTCGTTTGTGGACTCCATTGGATCAGTAATTTAGGAATGAATTCATTTTTATAAACATAAGTTTTCCCCATCCAGACAGATTCATAAATATGAATGTCTAATAACTGTTTTCTGAATTTTTCACAAGTCTGATGTACCCAGAATGCCCACATCCACTTGGGTTTTACACCCCCTCCAAAACGAAGGTACCAATATCCTTTCCAACCATTAGATTGATCTGTTTGAGAAGCCTGAAAAGTGTAATAATAACAATGTGGTATTGGATCTATAACATGATCCTTCATATCAGGAGTGCAACCACTGTGATGAAGGATGAAACTAATAGGGACAGTTCCTTCTTGTACCAGAACCCCCTTGCATTAATATACATACATTTACAGTTGGAATACTAAATAAACCAATTCTTTGGAAAGTACATTTTAACATATGGAACATGGGCATCTTGCAAAATCCCATGCCCGCACAAGGGTAAATAAGGACTTTGTGCGTAGTCACGTTGGTATGGAATTAGACCCTTCCATATCCCATGAGAGTACTCTCAACTATGTCATAATATTCTGGTCCGACGATCTTTATCATTTCATTTTGGAGAGCCTTATCTTCTTCAGTATGAGTCATTAAATGAGTCATTATTTCCTGCAAAATAATTACCAAATTTCCAGGTCAGAATTTTAAAGAGGAAATAATTTTTTTTGCAAAGGACACTATTCGCGTAGGTCCTTCGATGAGGCCTGTCGCGTAGGTCCTTCGATGAGGTCTGTCATGTATGTCCTTCGCTAAATATCCTAGATCAACCACATTGGTGAAGTCCTTTGGCATAGCTTCATTGCGTAATTAATTTTACCTTGAAGAAGTTTCAAAGAAATTACATGAGAGCACAACACAATAAGAGTTGGAAAAACGAGCTACGCAACGAGAGCTACAAAATTTCAGGGAAAGCATAAATGAAGAAAAAAATCGTGAAAAGTGAGACCTATTTATAGGAAACTGAAGACCTGTGCATCCAGACTGTGCACGACCTCTTCGCACCGTACCTCCGCTAAGAAGCTGCGTGGTAAACCTACACGGTAAACCTGCACTGTTAAAAAACTTTCACCTCAGGACTTGACCCTCTTTGTACGTTTCAGATTCAATCCTGAGGGGGGGATTTTGTTGACACTACTTGAGAAAGTAACAAAAAAGATTATGAAGACAAACTCAGGATATTTCAAATCCCAAAGTAAGATTCAAAAAGTACCAAGGAAAATCAACAATACTCCCAAAGAGCTTTGTGACGGAGTAGCTTCACGGATCTGCGCGACCGACCTGCGCGACTGACCTGTGTGGCTGACCTGCACGGACGACCTGCACGGATGACCTCCATAGAAGATCTCTGTGCCAAAAGATTTTTTATGCACCTACGCAGAGCACCTGCATAGTGGAGCTACGCAAAGTACCTACGTGGGCAACATCTCTTCGACCAGGCCCATCCGTGCCTATAAATAGAGCCCTTGGGCTCCCCATTTCAGGACAGAAAAATAGTGAAATACTCTATGAAGCTTCCATTGCTTAGATCTTTCACCTAGATCCCTTAAATTGTCTCAGGTATCTCTCTAAACTACGAGAGAAGAGATAATTAAATGGGATAATCTTGTTTTGAAGGTCTTCACATTCTTTAGTCATCATTTATACCTACGCAGTACACTTGTGTGCCATACCTGTGTGACATACCTACACGGTATACCTGCACGGTATACCACCGACGCATACTTGTGCGGTACAAAAAAGCGGAGTACCTACACAACATACTTGTGCGAGGTACCTACGCGACCAATTCAAGTACGCTTTTTTAATATCCATTCATGGCAGGGTATCTCCTTCCTTGGTTCCCCTATCTAAAAGGGACTAAGTTAAAGCCTCCACAAAAACCTCATGACTTATCAAACCTTTGAGAAAGGCACATCAGTGTGTCTCCTATTTGGGTTTGTAATTCTGCAGCCATAGGTTTCCCACATTTTTTTCGTAATGGGGTTAGGATTCATGAAATGTCTATGGGTTTGTTTATCTATAGTCACATGGAACTTTCTCCTAGAAACAGTGTTGGGAAGTACCCATTTTGGAGGAGGGTTGGGTCCTGGCCTCTCCTTTCTCAAAGAGGTAACCCGGAACCTCAGGTCTCTGGTAGGGAAGGTACAATTCACACTTACTTTTCCGCACAAGAAAAGGAGAAATCTACCTTTCCTACCAGGACCAATTTTAGGGAATCCATCTTGGTGTAATCCCCTTACCATCATACCTTCCTCCTTATAATGGACCCTTGTCCAATGTAAATAGAATAGAGGGAAGGCTCGTTGCCTCACCCTCTTCCATGGTCGATGCACCCTCTTCCAGCAGTAGAGGAGGAAAAGTGTGAAGTGTCATTGTTGAATCTTTCACATCCTCTTGTTTCTCACATCAAGCATGACTCATGTGGGCTTAGAGATATGTGATGATTACAACATGTGAACAACCACTAATTTAAGGAAATATGAGAACTCTGATTCTTGTTCAAACCAGGATACGTAGGAAGCCGTCTCAAGGCCCGAGATCACTGGGCATCCTCCTTAGGAAATAATCCCCAAATTCAATCTTCAAATCATCAAGGCATCCTTTTCAGAAAGTAATCTTAAACTCATCTTTCTCTTAGGATAATACTCTCCTATTAGATTTATCTAACTACGTAGGCTTTGATTACCATTAATATAGGATACATATGAAGCCTCCTTGAGGTTCAAACCAAACACTTCAAATCAACCTTGTTCTCCTTGGGCCATATTCCCAATAGGGTCAGATCCTACCTGGAAACCTATATACTTTCCAAGATCTTTGGGCTGCTTCAGCATAATTCCTATACTAAGTTTTGACTAAGTACCTTTTGTTTAGAGGTCCTTATCACATTACCTTAAAAGGTATGACATGTACTATTAAGAGACACCGAACTACGAGGGTTCTGATTCCTTTCACAAGGATACGTAGGTAGCCCATTTTATGGGCACAATCCCAAGATCAAAACAAAACTTAGTCTCCCTGGATGACAATAAATTCTAGAGTGTCCCACTGAGTGGCTTAAAAACCAGTATACTCACAACAATGATTAAAAAAATCTCTAATCAGTATATTAGAGGATACCATTGATGGAAAACCTCGAATACATACAAGTGTTTCCATTGATGAATAAACTTGAATGCATACTGATGATTCTAAATTTTACACATGTTAATAAGTGATTGTAAATTACAAGAGATACTTATGATATACTTGGTGAATTAATAAGGATTCATGAAAATATCTTAAATATTATAAAGAGAGTCCCGAAGTAGATAATAATTTCCCCAAAAAGGGTGTGATGATTCTGACCTCCCATCCTCTCAAACAATTCATGTTCTTAAGTATCGTAAAGTTCAAACTTAACAAATGATTGCCTTTGGAAAGAAGGTCCCCTTTGGATAAATAACTGTTGGAAGTTTCTAGTTCCATAAATAAATCCAATGAAACCCTCCTAGAAATAGCGATTCTTTTAACTAGAACACATGTTTCAAGGAACTAAAAAACACCCCTATTAATTAATTATAAAATTTAATAATATATTATCTTTTTTTAATCTCTCTAGATTCATTCAAACTATTTATACATTAGGAGTTTTCTTTATTTATTACATTTTTAATTAAACTCCCTTCTTCACTGGATCACACAAAAATACCACTTAGGTCCTCTCCATTACTTGCTATCATGAATCGTGGATTGACTTAAGGGTAATTGGAGATCTCTGATTACTGGATAAGGGATGTTGGAAGTTTTAGTGGTTATTTCATCACTTAGATTAAACTAAAATTTATAGGTGAGTGTAATCAATTGAGAGAAAAAATAGAGTAAAAATTTGAATAACTATTTAACTGGAATGTTAAGGAGATATCTGAGGTTAGGATACTTGTTTTAAAATTAAATTTAAAACTAATTTTGTATATTGTCATAAACTGTTTTCATGCATTGAAACCACTAAAAAAAAGTAGAACACATTCATAACACTTTTCTCCTTGGAGACAACTCAAGTATACTATTAATATATTTATTCAGATTCAAAATTTATTTTGTTGGGCACCCCATGATATACTGATCATCAGTATGTATATATCTACTTAATTATTCACAATGTGGAATCCTTTTAGAAATTCAAATAATTCAATAATGAGTCTATAAACCAAAATTTTAATATGATTAAGAAACTCATATCAGACTGTATTGGAGAATATCTTAATCAAGACCTCATTGGATATTTATAGGAGTAATATTTTATACCAACTCACTCTTACTTATAAACCCCATTGGAATGATGTTAGTGAAAATATATACCACACCTAATTGGATATGGTTTGGTCAATGACAATTTATTCAATTATCCTACTTTCATTTTGGGGATATGATTTACAGACATCAACACACATTCTAAACCATGAACCAGATAAAGCGTAAGAAGATATAATATACTAGCTCTAGATTTTAAATAAACCCATGTTGTTAATATTACATGTTTGTGGATGCTATGTGTTTTTTAGGGACTCTTCAAGAAAAAAACTTGCACCCTGAGGCACCAAATATATCCTTTTAGGATACCCTAATGAAACAAGAAGATATTAATTATACAATCCCTCAAATAAAAAGGTATTAGTGACAATAAATTTCATTCTCCTTGAGATGGAGAACATCTCTAAAAGAGATAGTGAGAGGGAGATATAATTTTATGATGTCCAGACTTAGGATATATAGGAGTTGGTATAAGAACTAGTTCCACAAATACACATGAAAGAAACTGTTATAGAGACACAAGTACTACATATGAGTGAAAGAGAGGTTAAAAAACTTGAAAGATATGGTTTTATAGTCATTGTGGATGATGAATCATTATTAGTCAATAATAATAATCCTCTAACCTATAGGGAAGAAGTAAGTGGAATAGTCATTTACAAATGGAAAGAAGCAATGAATTTAGAAATAGATTCCATATATCAAAACCAAGTTTGGATTTTGGTGGATCCTATAATTTATGTAAATCATATTGGTTCGAAATGGACATTCAAGAAGAAACTTGTCATGGATGGTCAAGTTAGTACCTATAAAGTGTGATTGGTTGCAAAATAGTATAAAAAATGTCAAGACATAGACTACGACATAACATTTTCACCAGTCACCATGCTTAAACACATCCAAATTTTACTTTCCATAATAGTATACCATGACGATGATATTTAGAAGATGGTTTTCAAAATATTCTTACTTAATGGGAACATTTATTAATATGTCTATATGGAACAACTTGAAGGGTGTGCGACACCAAGAAATAATAATAAAGTATACAATTGTCATATATCAATATATAGATTAAAGAAAGCATCTTGGTTATAGAATATTAATTTTGATAAATCTAGAATAGAATATGGTTTAGTAAAAAAAAATGTGAGTATTGTGTTTACAAATGGTTTAATAGGAGTGAATTCACTTTCCTAGTAGTATATATTGATGACATTTTACTTATTATAAACAAGATACCAATCTTAGAGACCATTAAGATTTGGTTAAACACACACTTATCTATTAAAGACTTAGGTAAAACAACATATGTTTATGGGATCAAGATCCATCTCAATAGATCCAAGAGACATCTCAATCCAAGTTAGGGTACATATATTGATAAGATACCTATGATATTTAGTATGGAATAATCTAAGAGGGGATTGTTTCCTATGTCACTTGGTATTATTCTTTCTAAGAAAATGTTTCTTTGGAAATATAAAGAGATAAAAGGAATGGAAAGGATTCTATATGAATTAGTAATTATGTCAGTTATGTATTCCATATTGTGTACTAAGCTAGATGTTTCTCATGATTTAAGTGCTGTAGTAAGATATCAGGAAGATCTAAGAGATCACCATTGGAAGGCTATCAAAACTATCCTTAAGTATTTAAGGAAAACTAAGGATATGTTCTTGGTGTATAAAGGATACAAGGAACTAATAATCCGGGGATATGTATATTCTAGTTTTCAAATAGATTAAGATGATCTAAATTCACTGTGGGGATACATATTCACCATCAATAGAGGATTCTTGAGATATAAGTGCTCAAAGTAAGTAGTGGTTGCTGATTCTACAGCAGAGTCGTAGTATATTTTAGATTTTTATATAGCTAGGGAAAAAATATGGACACAAAATTTCATCCAAGAGTTAGATGTGTCACCTAGAAGTAAAGATCCTATCATGGTTTACTATCATAAAATTACAGCCGTGGATCTTACTAAAGAACTAAGGTCACATTAGTAGATGAAGCACAAAATCTAAAATTATCATCTCTTGAGGGATTTTTCTCAAATAGATGAAGTTGTAGTGATATACATTTACTAATAAGACAAAATGGTGGATAAATTAAAAAATACCCTATCTCAGTGGAAACATGATATTCATATGAGATCTAGTGGACTGAAATTCATTAGTAGTTGGCTCTAGGAAAAGTGAGAGTTTGTTAGAGTTTGTGTCCTAGAACCAATGAATTTGTTCATTATATTACTGAATATATCCAAATAAGTGAATATTAAATATATCTTATAACATACTGATCATTATTCTACATGAATTTAATGTGATAACATCTTAGGGTATCTATCACATTAAAATCTTCATAATTGTTCCCTGCTATGATGAGAACCAAGAAATGCTATGATGTAATATCTTAAATATTTTTCCTATTTTCAGTATGGAGAACTATGATAAGGTACATAGTTTGTTGACTATCAGGTGCCAGTACTCATAATAGGATAAATCTTCATCTCATCAAGCTCACACTTGGTGATCCTGAATATGAGAGATTATAAGGATAGACCTGACAATAGGAATTACGTATATTTTCATTTTATCAGATATTCATATATGTGAGTGTGTTTAATGGTCCTTAGAATTTAAGATTATTATTAATATATATCTTAAATTTCATACTTAGATGTATCAGAAAAACCTGTGATACACTATATTCATGCTAAGTAGGATACATTGGGTAAAACATGTATAATATCTCGCCCCTCCTCATTGGATTTAGAAGGTGGAAGAATGTTACTAGTCCTTAGGTGACATCCCCAAGACACCAATGGTTGAAAATAAATTCCAAGGGATTCAAAAATTTTTGGGGTATGATTTTCCATTTAAAAAATGAAGCAACCAAACCAAGATAACCATAGCTAAAAAACCACTATATGATGCATGAGTACAATATAATACAACTCAAATTAAAACAAAATGACAATAATACTAAACTAAAACCAAGAATCGTATCAAAGTACAAAGAGGAAACCAAAAAAAACCAAAGACAACCAAGACCTACAATAGTAACTCCCAACAAGATTTGAGATCTAACTCAATAATCCATGCCCAAGGTATCTTGATGCATCACTAAATAACCAGGATACCTTTCCTTTACCTGTGTCTTGATGTACAAAATCTACAAACACAAAAATAAGGGGGTGAGTATAAAGCTCAGTAGTTTTTCCCCAAATGACTTACCTACTCATGTCACTAGGATAGAACATATTAAAAAATTTATATAAAAAAATTTAAAATAATTTATATAAAAACCAAACCATTTCTAAACAAATAGTTTTCTATGGAAATCAACCAAAAAAGTAATTAAACCAATTTATCAAATCCATTTGGAATAACCCATTCCATTCCATGAAACCACAAACACAAACTCAAGATTTTTGTTACAATAGATAGTGTAACTTCACATCCATTCTCTAACCCTTTGATGGTGGTACTTCATGACCATTATCCACCCCATTTAACTCATGCCTTACCATTTATGAAAAAACAATGCCAAATCAACCATGTCAAAACATTTTAATAAAACAATAATTTTATTGAAAACACTTTCCAACCAATTTTCTATGAATTAAAACCAAAAAACCATTTCAAAATCATCATTTTAAAATCATGTAACCAATTTCACTTTCCCTAAACAACCAATTTAAACAGTTTGACAAACCATCACAAAATAGGGTTTCCATCAAACTTTTCAAAGAAATTTAACAATTCAATACAAGCAATTAAATAAATTTGAAATCAATCCTTATATTTATAATTAATAGGAGTCGAGAGTGAATCCACCTACCTCACAAACTTAGGCAGAAATGAATGATGAGACAAATACTTCAAAAAAATTGTCTTAGATCTTATAAAACCCTCCTTAGATTTTGTTCCCTATCATAAAAACAACCATATTTCATCTGGAAACAAACACCATGGATCTATACCCAAAAAATTATATACATGAATCTAAGAGATGGAAGAAGAAGAAAGATAAGGAAATCCACAAATAATGGGAACTTACCAAGGAATCTGGCCTCCAATGCACCATGATTCACCAACAGATTGCACCCAGATCAAAGGGGCTGATTTCTATAGCCTTTATAAGAAGTGGATCTAGAGTTATGGCCTGTTTAGAGGAAAATGAGGTTAAGGGTATAATTTGGATTAGATACACAATTAAAGGAGGTACACATATACACTGCATGGTTAGGCCGCATAGATTGGAAAACCATACACCAACTATGTGGATGATACTGCCTTAAGATACCCCTCACACATTTGGATCACATATTTAAAAAAACCACATGCCAATCGTGTTTCCCCCTCTATTTGGAACATGCGCGGTTTACCCTGGGTGGCTGGAATTGTTTTCTAAACTGCGTTCCAACCATGAGCCATCCTAGTGACCATTATTTTCCATTTATGGTTTCTTGTAGGTCTTTCAAGTTTTCTACTAACCATTCTCAAACCGCTCACTTCCAAAAAAGTCCCCAAAACATTCCAAAACTACACTAAACTTTCCAAAACATAACCCAATAAGTTTATATACTTAAAATACATAAATAAATAGTTAATTACCTAAAACTAGGGGTTATAAATTATCCTATCCATTGGTATTTTAACCATTGGAAGGTAGGGAAAACACCATTGCCTTGAAAGTGTTCGGGCCATTGGTCAATCATTTCCTTTTCATGTTCCCAAGTCTCTTCCCGAATCTGACCATACTCCCATAAAAACCACACTAGAATGATTATTTTTCCACACAATACTTTCTCTTACCCATCCAAAAATCATATTAGCACATGAACCAACGAAGCATCTAGATCTAGGTCAATGTGATCCCATCGAATCACATGGTTAGGACTGGGATGATACCTTTTTAACTGAGATACATGAAAGACATTATGCACAAAATTAAACCTTGGTGGAAAATCCAACTGATATTTCACCTCATCAACCCATTAAAGTATCTCAAAAGGGACTATGTATCTAGGAGATAACATAAATAAACTCCCAAAATAATGATTCACAATCCTTGGAGAGATTATCAAGAACACATTATCACTCACATTAAATGACAACAACCATCAATGATGATCCACATATGATTTCTAGAAACTATGAGACATCTCCATCCTCTTACCAATAAATTTAATTTTATACATTATCTCTTGCATAAGGATTGGTCCAACCATTGAAGTCTCACCTATTTCTATGCAAAAAAGTGGAAAATGAAAATGATGACCATACAATGCTTCAAAAGTATCCATATATATCGAGGCTTGATAACTATTGTTATATGAGAACTCCAATAACAATATGTGATCCTCCCATGAGCCATCAAAATCCATTACAAAATCCTAAAGAATTTATTATAACATTTGTATCATACTTTCAGATTTCCCATCCATTTGAGGATGATACACTGTACTCATAGTCAAATATGTCCTTGGGGCTTGCTGTAAGGATTTCAAAAAACGAGATTTAAACCTTGGATCTCGGTTTGATACTATCAAAATTAGTATGCCATGACTAATTAATAATTACTGAATATAGGTTTTATACAATTCATACACTATATGAGATTCATGAATAGGGATGAAATGGGATGGATTTATGAGATGATCCATTATCACCCATATGACATCGTGTTTTTGAACCATTTTTGGGAGACCTATCACAAAATCCACCATTATCTATTCCCATTTCCAAACACGAATAGGAAAAGTCTGCAGCATACCCACTATCCACTGGTTCTCTACCTTAACCTACTAGAATTTAAGGAATATCATCACAAATTTATCCACCTTTCTTTTCATTCCAACCCACTAAAACTATACTTTCAACACCTTATACATATTTTGTATTCTAGGATGAAACATCTATCTTGAATGGTGGTAGGCATGAATAAGTTGTTCCTAAAAATCTAAAGGTATGACCGTTCAATCTTGAAAACACAACATTGAACTCCCATTGAGTTTCTATCCCTCAATGGTCTTCCCACCATTAAGTTTTGATCTTATAGCAACACATTCAGAATCAGATGACTATGCCTCTTTAACCTTTTAAACCAAATCAAGAATAAAATAAGTTATTAGGAAAACATTAACACTACCTCAATATTCACAATACAAGAGTATATTAGCTATCACTAACATCAATTTCCATTAATCTGAAGCCTTTTTATCTAGTTGACTATATGACTCCCTACTTAATGCCTCTTCCACCGAATTTACTTTACCCAATGTATACGTTAAGTCAAATTAGAAAATTTTTAGATACTCTATACATATTTTTTTTGTCTCAAATTCAAATATCTTTGTAATAAAATGTGTTTCAATCTCTTATGATCAAAAACACTATAAATTTTTCACCAAAGAGGTAATGATACTAAGTTTTCATAGAATGGACTATAGAAACTAATTCCAAATCTTGTGTTGGATAGTTTATCTCATGAAACCATAACTAACATGAGCTATAAGCAACAACATGATATCCCTACATGATAACATAACCTAACCTAAATCTAGAATAATCACAACACACTACATACCCTTTTCCCAATTCTAGAAATATCAATATTGGTATTGATTTACATCAAAATTTAATCTCCTAAAATGTCATATGACATTCCTCATTCCATTTAAATGGAACAACTTTCCTTGTCAAATATTTCATTGGTGAAGATAGTCATAAAAACTCATGGAAAAAGATGTTGGTAATAACCAACTAATCAAAGGAGACTATGTATCTCAAATATATTCTTTGGCAGTTTACAAGAGATCACAACCTCTATCTTTTCTAGATCCACAAAACACCCATTTCATAGATTCTATGGACAAAGAAACATACCAATTATATCCAAAAATTACAATTTGATAATTTAGCATAAAGATGATGATCCTATAAAAAAACCCAACACTATCTCTAAGTGTTGCTCATGCTCAAACTTTGTCCTTGAATACACCAATATGTTATCCAAAAACACCACCATAAAAGAATATAGATATCTCTGAAATATATGATTCATCAATGCCATGATGAGAACTAGTTTATTTGTAAGAAAAAAAATCATAAACACATACTCACAATGACCATATATACTTCTGAAATCTATTATAAGAATATCCTCCTTCCAAAACTGCAATTGATGATATCCTGATCACAAGTAAATCTTATAGAACCACTAGGATCCCCTAAATTGACCAAATAGATCATCAATTCATAGAAGTGGAAACCGATTCTTTATCATAACTTGGTTAATATTATAAAAATCCACTCAAAACCTTAGAGTTTAATCCACCTTTTTCATAAACAAGACTAGTGATTCCCACAAAGATGTAATAGGCCAAATGAACCCTTTGCTTTCAAACTCTTCCAACAAGACTTTAAATTCCCTTAATTTTTTTTGGTTCTATCCAATAAGATGGAAGTTATATAGGAATGGTCCTTGTTAATAGGTCAATCGTAAACTCCACTTATCTTGTGGGTGGAAACCCTGAGAATTTTTTGGAAAAAACATCTGGAAATTGATCAATGATTTTTGGAAAACCACTATTCTTGATCTCATCCATAGATGCCAAGGTCAAAGCTGCCAACTTGTATGAGATTTTTCCAAATGATAGTGGTAAAAATCCCTCTTCACCCTCCTTTACATTCCAATATCCTCCAAAGAGATTCTTAATTCCATCATTTGTTATAAATCTAACCATTTGGGTATAATAATCAATGTGATATTTGAACATTTTCAACCAATCCATACCCAAGATTATGTCATATTAATCTATCTCAAGTACAATGAAATCCCAACTCAATTCAGCTTTATTAATTATTATTAAACATGATTTGAACATAAAGGATGGACATTAACTTTGGACAATAGGAGTTTGAAGTTTCAAAATAGATGGAATCATACCAACATGAAAACCTAGATGATCAATAGTATGAGAAGAAATAAATGAATGAGATGCACCCGTATCAAAAAAATATTTCATAAGGGTAGAATTCAAAAGAATCATATCTCTCACCATCAATAGTCTAGATTGATCATCTAAAATTACTTGCTCATCTCCATACAATTTCTTACTCGCTTCACTTTGGTCTTTATTACCCTATTGATATTTCCCTTGTTGAGGAGTCATGGTATTCCTATAATCACCATGGATAGATCGGTTTTGATGATGAGAATTATTCTTCCACCCTATTCCTATCAAAGAATATGATTTCTTGAAAACATGAGATGTGTCTTGAGCACCCAACCTTAGAGAAATATGAAAATATTATTGAAGATTCCCCATATGGTTAACATTGTGTCATGCTCTAGGTGGTGCTGTAAAATCTTATTTCATGTGATAAAAATAGACATATTGAAAAAATTTGGGATTTATCTTTGGTTTAGGAGAAAGATTCACTGATCCAGATGTCTAATTATGAGTCATACCACTACCTTGTAAATAGGTTTCTCTCTTCTACTTATTTCTAATATTAGAGTTCCCACCATTTCCCATAGGCATCGACATGCTTCCTCTACCTATAGATCCTAATATACCCCTTTCTACCATCATCTCTCTATTGAAAATCTCTGTATAATCCATTATACAAAGCAAGAAAATCATTGAGAAAATTTCTTACCTAAACCTCAATTCAAAAATGCGTGCCTTCATGGATTCACTTGCAACAAATTTTGGTGAATAGCCGTCTAAATTCATAAATTTATCCTCATACTCTGTCACTTTGAGGTTCTCTTAATTCAAGTTGAAAGTCTATTTTCTATAAATATTGAACATATACTGATATAACTTTTTGTAGAACAATTATTTAAAATACTCCCATGCAATTCCTTGGTCTAATTTATCCTGAACTTCTAAATCCAAGCCCTAAAATGATAGATCCTCTAGAATGTAAATTTCCAACTTGACTTTTAGATTCGTTGGTGTGCCTAGGAAATAAAATATTTAATTCATCCTATTCATCCACAATTATACTTTTTCCTATTGCAAATTAATTTAAATAATGGGTGGATTCTGCTTCTTAAACTTAATTGAATGATCCAATTTCATTGGTTCATATCTTTGATTCCCAATATCCAATGCTTGAAAATATTTGAGAATACTTTAAACTAGCTATTTGCTCACCTGTGGCTTGGGTGAAACCACACTCTCAGTAGCTTCTTCTATTTGGTTTCTATGATGTTTACCAGGTACAATTTTTTATAACAAAAAAAACTCCATTTAACCTCACTCTGTAGAAACTTAAGGCTTAGAAATTTAGAATTTACTACACTAAAAAAATCACAACAAGGATTTCTAACTTCAACAGTTTTTCCACTTTCAAACAATTTTCGAAAATTCCATCATTCTTTTGAAAATAAAATGATTTTCAAAACACCAATACCATTCCTTTTCAAAATCTCACATTTAAAAACAATTTCAAAACTTTTAAAAATCAAAACTTTTGCATCAAATAATAAATAATTAATCAAAATGAAATATACACTCATAGTGGGAAGTCATTTCTATCAATTAATTTCATACTCTCTCATTGGTTAAACCCATGATGATAAGGTTATAACTCCTAAAAGTGCCATAAAACACTCATACACCCAAAATTCCTGGTAACTTAAATTTCATAATAAGTAGGCTAGATATTCATCTTTATTATCTATATTTAAAGTACCTATGATCCTAATACTTTATACCATTACAACTAGAGGACTAATCAAGAATGATTTTCCAACTCCAAGACTGACAACACAATACCATTTGTCTAAAAAATAAAGATGAAATGATAAAGACTCATACCATTTGTAACATAGCACCCCTCCTCATTAACTTGAGAAGGTGGTGGAATGTAACTAGGCCTTAGATGATATTCCCAATACACCAAAGGCAGGAAAAAAATTCCAAGAGATTCATAAACTTTTGGGGGATGGTTTTACCTTTAAAAAAGAAACAACCAAACCAAGATAACCACAACCAAAAAACCACAATATAATGCTTGATTATAAGGAAATACAGTTAAAAGTAATACCAACTGATAGAAATATTAAATTAAAACCAAGAACCATATCAGAGTACAAAGAGGAAACCAAAACCAACAAAACCCAAATATAACCAAGAATTTTAGAATCAACTACCAAAAAGATCTGATCTCCAACTCAACAATCCCTGCCCAAGGTATCATGATTCATCAATAAGTAACTGGGATAACTTTACTTTACTTATGTAATGATATAAAAAATCTAAAAATATACAAAATTTTCCAAATAGGGGGTGAGTATAAAACTCAGTAGATTTTAGCCAAATTAATTCCCTACTCACACCACTAGATAGAACATGTTAGCATATTTCTATAAAACAATTTAAAACAATTTATATAAAAACCAAACCATTTATAAACAAAAAGTTTTCCATGTAAAGAAACCAAACAAGTCATTAAACCAATTTCTCAAATCTATTTGGTATAACCCATTCCATTCCATGCAACCACACAAACACACACACAAGATGGATACCACCATTGATGGTGGAACTTCACATCAATACTCCACCCCTTTGATGATGGAACTTCATGACCATTATCCATCCCATTAAACTCACACACAACCATTTATGCCAAACCCATGACAAACTGATCATATTAAACTATTTAAATAAAACAATCCTTTTATTGAAAACAATTTATAGCTAATTTTACATGAATTAAAACCAAACAACCATTTTAAAATCATCATTTTAAAATCATGTAACCAATTTCAATTTCCATAAGAAACTAATTTCCACAATTTCACAAACTATCACTAAAGAGGGTTTCCATCAAGATTTTCATAAAAATTTCACAATTAAATTTAGGAAATTCAATCAATTTGAAATCAAGCCTTATAGTTATAATCAATCAGAGTCTAGAGTAAAGACACCTACCTCATAAACTTTGGTGAAAATGAAGAATGGAACAAATCCTTCAACAATATTGGATTAGATATTCCAAAAAATTCCTTAGATCTTGTTCCTTATCATCAAGACAACTATATCTAATAATGATTGGAAACACACAACATGGATCCATCCCCAATAGATTAGATCTATGAATCCAAGAAATTGAAGAAGAATAAAACTAAGGAAATCCACTAAGAATGGGAACTTACCGAGGAATCCGTCCACTAATTCACCAATATTCTCCAACGGATTTATCCTAGATTGAAGAAAAATGTTTATATATCCTTGGGAGGAAGTGGATATGGAGTTATAGTATGTTTAGGAAAAAATAAGAGGTTAAGTTAAAGGACTTGAATCGAAAAAACATTGATTATATTTATTTTAAAACTAGAAATGACTTTATTTTTCCCAAAAATATTTTAGGTTTTGAGTTTTAGAGAATTAGGAAAAACTTTTACTTAGTAAACCCATACATTACAAGAGGAAACTTATATATAGTATCCATTTTTTTCCATAAAAAACTATTTAAATATAAAAAATGGCTTCTCTTTATGAAAAATATTCACAATTTTACCATTTATCTCATCACTGTCTCTATTATCTCTTAAATCCAATGATTTTTTTTAAAACTTAGTAAGAGAACAAAATCTCAGTAAGGGAATAGACATGGGAATGAAACATAACACATGAGTTAGAAAGGAATAACATGATAACATAAAAGGCATGGTACATGAATAATCATATGTAATAATAATATACATGACATAAAATCTTATGTTGATAGAAATATTAGAATGTGGCATCAACATACAACATGATATAAACATGAGTCAAGGCTAACTACCAAGATTAAATTACATGGTGGACAAAGTTACATAATAGATTAAGTTTACTCCCTAACCCCATACACGACATCTCATGAGACTATACATTACCCAATGAATTAGATCATTATCTAGGAACAACCATCATAACATGTTGATGCATATATGTTGCACATAAAGAATAAAAAACAAGGAATAAAAAAAGGGCTACTCATGGAAAGAAATGGGTTTCATAATCAATTCATAAGGTATAACCAAAGGGTGTATCACGATGGTAGTCAGGAAATAAAGAATTAAATAATATATGGACAATAATAAAATAAAAATAAATATAGATTATGAATAATGATTCCTAAATGGAATGAATACATGAAAAATAGTGTTATTAAACTTTATAAATGATCCACTTAAGTGTAGTTTTAAGGGAAAAGAATAAATAGTCTTTAAATAGGTTAAAGTAATAATTGATTTCATAAAACTAGAAATTAAGTAAGATAATTTTTCATGATAAAATAAGTGATTTTATAAAAATATTTGTGGATTAAAATAGTTTATGCAATGTACTTGAAAATGGGCAAGAAAAAGATAATTTCCCTTCAACTGAGCTTGCTTATTAGGACGAATTGAGAAGAAATCCTTATAAATCATATAATTCCCCAATAAAAATAAATTTCACACCTAATATTATCATGACATAATAAATTAAGTAGAATATTAACCCAATAAATGGAAATTTAGTTAAGAAATCCCTTACTACTTTGTAATTCATCAGTTCATATGCCAAATGAAAGAGAAACGTTAAAAAAATTTAATTATCATGAGAATAAATAAATAAATGATATAACATGTAAAATTGTTGTTATATACACCCCATAAAATAATATAGGTGCATAACATCAAAATATGCCTCAATGAAAGAAAATTGAGACAAATTCCCTTACCTTGAGTTTATATCATCACATACGTTCTTTAAAATTTTGAATAATAAACTTTCATTAATTATTTAATTTATTTATAACATTTTTAAATCTTATTATTCCTTTTATATTACATATTAACATGTTATAATAGTTACTTAATTATTTATGTTCATGTCATATGTTTTGACGATATTTGGTACTTGAGTCCAAAATGAATTTGGTATGATATCTATATTCAAAATGGTCATTAGTACATAATCTCCAAAATAATAATCATGAAATAATTATCATTTTTATACATCAATTATACTTTAAATCTATCTATTAAATATGGATATGAAAAACTAGCTATGTTACAATCATGGAGATGGTAGTCCGTACGTACACATGAGTAACGTTTTCAATTTTCAATGATCATTATGGAAAAAAGGTAATTAATATTTTTTCTTTCCAGAATGATAATAATATAATTAATATAATATTAATTATTAATATATACTTATATATATCATTCATGTGATGTGCTAATAAAAAATAAATCACATCGCTTCATAGAGGTGATAATTCACACGTACCCACGAACGACATTATCATTTTTCTATGCATGTAAAGTTAAGAACATAAATGATATATTATATATTAAAAATTATAAATATTTCATGAATATCATATATAAACTTTTAATTCCATCATCATACCCAGTCCTGAGCGACGATGATGGAAAACGAATTACATCATTTCGTGAGGTGGGAGTTCACCATGCACATGAACGATTAATTATTTCCCCATTTGTTGGAAGATGAGATGAATATGGATCATGAAATTAACATAATAACATCTCAGTATATATTTTATACTACATTTATTATTTTATCTTGGTTGAAGAAGGTTTAGGGATGCGTAAGAATAAAAAAACAAAAACACTCAATTAAAAATGATACCTCTTCTATAGAAATCCTCCGTTACTTAACACCTTAAGACCACTAAGGGTGGTGTTATGCCTAAAATAAGACCTCTAGAATGTGGGGAAGGATTATAGGAAAGTATTTGGGTAAATATTTTCTAAATCAAAAGGGTTTTGAAGTGTGAATAAATGAGAATAAAATGTGACCTTTTATAGGATATGAGAGGGGCAATCTTGGCAATTTTCAAATTATTAAATTAATATAAATAAAATTTCAATTTAAAAAGGATCCAAAGTGATTATTTTCATATATATGATGATTATGGGTCTAAATACACTCATGAAATAATTTTTTTTTAAAATTTTAGGTCACATTATTACCCTTATCATTTATCTTTAAGCCTTATTTGACCCCTATAACGCTTACCATGAAAACATGGAATATTACTCTTTAAGGGTTAATATAGTTAATATAAAATGAAAAAAGACCCATAAATTAATCATGGATTAAATTTTAAACCTTATAAAAATAATATTTCTGAATTTAACATTTTTAGGAATTTTATATCATTTAATAAAATATTATTTATTTTAAAATATCATTAATGTTAATTTTGACAATATTCATTACCTTGTCTTTTAAAAATATACGAACAATAAGATAATTTTGATTAGAATATTTTAATACATTTACGACATATCAATTGAATTTATAAAATTCTTATATGAAAATAATTATCTCAAATTTTATTTATTTTAAAAATTTTAATATCATTTATTTGATTTTTCCATTAATAAAATAATTATTACCTTATAATTGTGTCAAAATTGATGATAATTATTTCATTACTAAAATTATAAATAAATTACCATGATGTAAATAAATACTTTAGATTTAAAATGAATATTTATAGTTAAATATAACTTTTTTTTATAAAACTATATTAAAAATGATATATTTATTAATAAAATGAGTATAAGACCTTTGGATTTTGTTTAAATCACATAAGATTGAGAATTTAATTTAAAATTCAATCGGTAAAACTAAAAAAAAAAACAATTTTTCTAAAAAATGATCTTTCTAAAAATAAAATGTTTTTATAATAAATTAAAGTATAAATCCATTTTAAAAACCACAATTAGATTATTTAATATTCAAATTAACTAATTATAAATTAAAACTAATCAAAAATATACTTTTAGATTTTGAATACTTTAAAATAAAATACATTTTTCAATAAAAATCATTTTTTCACTATTCATTGAAAAATATAACTTTTTATAAATTTTTTGATAATTTCACCACAGGAAAATTTTAATATGAAGATTTAAAAAATTAAGTTCATTTTATAAAATATATTTTCTAAAATCACCTTAAATTAATTATATTATTTTTTCATAAAAAGAAATAAGAATCATTTTTTAAGAAAATATGTTTTTGATGAATAAAATGACTTTACTATAGTACCTATTAACAAAGAATTAATTAATATATTATAAATTATTAAGACCATTAAATATTTCATAATTCCATTAATATAATTAATTTCTTCCAATTTTATGGCTAGGTTATAATCTTCACATTTAAATAATAAGATTTTATTATTCATTTAAGCTCAGTGTTGTGTATCTTTACACTATTGAATATAATATTTTCTTTTGAAAACTTAGGATGTTAAATTTTACCCACATTTTTGAAATTGCATCCTCACAATTTTTAACTTGGGATAGGTAACAAGGGTTTTAATTTTCAAAATACCTTAATTGAAATCCCAACTTAGAAAAAGGATTAATAAAACTTCCACTTAATAAGAAAGAAAGGAAAGTCTGTGTAATGACTCATAATTATATCAATGATATTTCCATTCTTATATTTCTTTCATATAGTATTGATCACATAAAATCAAATATATAACACAATACAAACTTTATAAATGAAGAATTTCTTGAAGTTAAGGAACCTATACCAATGAAATATTAACTTGACCTTTGGAATAGTAATACGACACTTATAAATAGTAAACAAGCCTAATGATTAGTAACCTCACCCATGAAAGTATAAATAAAATTTAGGAACCTTGTAAATGAAATTATGATATAATTATATCATAGTATAACTAAATGAATATTTTAAAAATTATTAATTAAGTACTGACATTTTTATGAGTCATAAATATTTAATTAAAAATTTATAATTAATAAAATTATTTAAAATGAAACTCATTTTCATAAAATGTATTTATAAATAATTATTTTGTTCTCTTATTATTTTAGGATAATTTAATGATACCTTATTTAATTTTTTAGTGTTATAAAATCAGTTATAATTTTAAAAATGACATTCTTCGAGTAAATAATTATTTTAGTTTAAAAATAATTTTCTCATATTCAGAAAATTATTTTCATAAAATGGAGTTAATATTTTAATTGTACACATCAAAAAATGGTTATGGTAAATTTTGTGTATTTTTCTAAAATACTTGAATATTTGGTGAATAGTAAAATACGATAATTTACGATAAATGTTAAATACATGAATTATTGAGTCATATGTGATGTATGGATGATGTAAACCAATAATCTCGAACTATAATTCATTATTTTAATATATTTGATGATAATTATCAAATTATCCATATTATTGATCCAAAATAATAAACAAATGAATAAAATATTTAAAAACCACCCCTCTCCTCCACTATAAATACCACCCCTCACAAACCCTTCTCCCCACACCTTCCAAGCTTTTATTCTTATAACATTTCTTTCCAATACTCTTACCAGGACCCTCAATCATTTAAATAATCTTTTTATATCATAAAAAGACCAAACCATTTCCCTAAGGAGGTTCTCAAGTAGGAGAAATCAAGAGGTAAAAACGCCTTTCTTGTCTTTGAATTTCTTTTCAAGTTATTTTATTTTCTTATTATCTACCCACGTACCCCAATACAAATAGAATGATAACTCAAACACCTTATATATACTGTAATTTTACTATTCTAATGTAATATTCCATCATTAAGAACCTTCTCTTCTCCCTTTTATTCTAAAAATGGAAGAATTTTCTGTGAGGTGTTGTTTCATCACCTTCAAGGGCGACAAATTTTCATTTTCCTTCACCACCTTTGAGGATGTTAATGAAATTTTTTTAATGGTTTAAATAGATAGTAAAATTTATATTATAACCATTTTTATTTTCTGTATGTAACATATTTATATAATAATAATTGATAAAACAAAATGGGTTTGTTATGATCAATTACCGCCATAATAATCAGAACGATTATCACTAAATGTCTTATCTAATGATTCATTATGATACAATATAACCAAATGATATATATGAACATTAACAAATTTTTATGATCATGAATAACATATAATTTCAATTCTTTAGAATTATATATATTTTAAATGAACTCCATTACTTATAAATAAGCAAACCGATCATGAAAACTAAGAAAATGAATGCTTCTGAACGATGAAATTAAACTCTATAACCCATCAATAAGGCCATAAATGAACTTAATAAAACTATAATGGATATAATACATATAAAAATGGTTCTAAATTAATTTATTAATGGATTTAATTTGATTATCTAGGACATTAATTTCAAGTGAAGAACACATTTGGACATAAGGTAAGAGTTTTCTTCCCGAACCTTCATTTTCATCCGGGTTATGTTTTCTTCCTCTATACACCAATGTAATTATTCATTATTTTTATATAATTATTCTAAATTCTTTATATATTTTACAAACACACAAATATATATATATCAGTTTATATTTCTTTGGTGGGATAGTACATGTTTCATAAGGTTCCCTTCTCAATTCTTCCCGATACGCAGACCTGATTAAAGAGAACATCTCGATTTTTTACCCATTTTTAAGTACCATACAAAATATATTTTAAGACACCATTTTTTTTATAAAATCAATAATTTTTTCATGAAAAACTATATTTTTTCATTTCTAGTTTTATACAAATAATCATGAAAAATACAAATTATTTTTCCAAAAGAACTCTTATTTGCAAGGTAAAAATGGTATTTCTCTCAAGAATTACTCGATGATTTTATTTGAGTATTTTCATATATTTAAAAAAATATATTGAATTTTATTATTTATTGTGGTTTATCTCTTATGGTTTTCATCCACCATATTTTATTAAATGGTGTATGATTAGTTTAACCGTGGATGTGCTATCTTGATACCATTCACCATACTACTCAAAATAGTTAGTTATTATGTTTATAGATTGGGAAAATTTATTTATATTTCATATGTATATGTTATTTTTGTTTATCCCTATTTATATCAAAAATGAATTGGACTTGATATGTGATGGGTGGGGCCCTCTATATCCCCTCAATGCATTGGTAGGTATCATGAGACAAACTAGACTGGGTTTTCACCCATTATTTATGTTGTTTAAGTTGAGGCCTTGACGTTATGTTTAAGATGTCCAGAATTATGAATTACCTCATTTTTAATCTAGAAATTGATAGTCCATTTTATTATTTGACAAGTATAATATCCATGTTTATGTTTTATTATGACATTATTTAATCATTTTTTATTTCTATCATATTATTCTCATGATTATGTTTTAATGGAATGTGTACTTTTATTTATTCACCATGCCTTATTATTTGTTTTTCCACTGTATTAATTTACCTTACTAAGCACCTGATCTCACCCCTTTCGCATGTTTTATTTTCCCCCAGGATGTGAAGATGAATATTATGAATGAATTGGAGGGATAATATAGGATTTATGAATGTTTTCAATGAAATTTTTATATTGTATTTACTTTAAAAGTTGTAATGTAAAACTTATATTTGTATATAGTTTTCCTAAAATAATAAACTATTCAATCCATTGGGATATGACACCCTATTTATTATGATAATGTACTAAAGTAAGACACTAGCTCTAGGAAGATAGGGTTAGGGTGTCTATAGTTGTTATCAAAGGATGTTTAGTAGAAACCTTGGAAACTAGATTTGGAAAACATAGATTTGGGAACATAACACTAAGATATCCCTTGTGGATAAAAATATAAGGAGATCATTAAATTTTGATAAGGTAGAGATTATGTGTATCTTCCTAGAAATAAATCACTATCTGGATACTATAAGTGGATGTGGTTCTGGCATAGATATAGTTAGGGGTAACAACTCTGACAAGGTGTTCCGAGCCTAAATCAGGGTAACCTAGTACATGACAACGTTCCTTATTGTGCACCTAGTTTGACACTCATGGGGGATATGCTTAGGATAAGTCACATTTTCTTTACAAACCATTATTAAGAATTTAAAATTAAATATATCCCCAAAGAAACTATGTTTATGATTATGAGAATAACCATTCATAGAATTTAAATTATGTTAAGTATTTTTCTAGTTTGAGATTATACATTATGATTCATAACATAATATAATGTATGAAATTATTTAGAAATGGTTCCTAGTGGAAGAAATGAGAATCGTATCAATGTATGCATCCCATGTAGGTACTTCCATACTATGTAAGATAATGATGTTTTTATTGGAGCTGCCACTGGTAATGAGAAACTTATTACAATAATGGGACAAATTACTCTAGTTATAAACAATGACCTTTCCCATATAGAGAATCCCGATCCAAAACGCGGATGAGCAATGTTTTATCACTTTATGTGACAAAAACCTTAATCATTTAATGGGACTACAAACCCATTTGTAGCAGTGGATAAGTTCCTTAAAGAATATATTTCTCACTTTGGGAAGTAATGAAAAGGAGAAGGTTTTCATAAAAGTTTATCATCTATCGGAATATTTTGATCAATGGTTGAGATTAATTCAAAACAAAAAGGAGGAGGAATAAATTAAAAATATGCAATGGAGGGATTTTAAAGAAATTTTCCTGGAAAATAGTTTCCTTGTGAACAATGAGCGGATTTGGAGAGACAATTATTGAGTCTAAAATAAAAAGAGGATGTAAACATTGAAAAGTATGAATCTAACTTTACAAGGTTAGTAAGGAATGACATAGAATACATATGTAATCCAAGGAGAAATATTTATCTATTCTTTGATGGTTTAAAACCATTCCTCTGATGGGAATTGGTATCTAAAAATTTCTCATCATACGATGATATAGTCTCATGTACTATCAAAATAGAAAAATAATTCTATAAGACTTATGAATTCAAAGGAAAGCAAGAGAAGAAGTGGGATACTGAATACTATAGAAAAGGAAATAAATAAATTGGGAAGAAGGTAAGATTTTATTTTCCATAATGAAATAATCATGGGAAGAAATACCCTAGTACTTTCCTGAAGGGTATCGATGTTTGTTACAAGTGTGGAAAAAAAAATCCACCAAGACTATGATTGCAAGGAGAAGAAAGAAGCTACCAATGTTCAATGCTATAATTTCAGAGATATGGGAAAATATGTATATTATTTTCCTAAGAATTAAGAAAACTTTACCTAAAGAATTCCAAGGGAGAAATACCAAGCCTATGTGGTCACAACTATTGAGGTTGAAGTTACTAATGATGTGGTGGAAGATACTTTAATCATTTACTCAAACTTAGCCAATTCTTTATTTGATTATATATCATCTTATTCTTTTATATCATCCTAGTTTTCCAAATAAATTAGACATTTAATTTTTTATTTAATAAAGGAGTTGTCATTCAGAACTCCTAAGGGAAGAATCATTGTAATAAAGATGTGTTGGTTAATACCATTTATTACACATAAATGTGCATTATTTGTTGACATTGTCATAATATATATGATTGAATTTGACATAATTATTAGTATAGAATGGATTTCAAAATATGATGTGAAAATATATTGTAAGAAGAAGGAAGTCACAATTTGTGTTGAAAATATAGAATCCCTTATCTTTAGAGCAAAAACATCATCATGCGGTTATTATCTTGATCCCCCATCAGAAACTCTTCTAAATGAAATTTTTAGGGAGGAAGAGAAAAAATTTTCTATGAATATTCAAATTTAATATGTACCTATTGTGCAAGAATATATTGATGTATTTACATAGGATTTACTTGGACATACTCTATAACGGGAAGTTGTGTTCTCTATTGATTTAATTCCTATTTCAAGACCTATATCGAAGACTACTTATAGAATGGACACTATGGAATTAGTAGAACTGAAGAAAAAACTATAGGAATTGAGTGATAAAGGATTTATTTTACCTAGTGTTTCTCCATGGGGATCCCCTATTCTCTTTGTCAATAAGAAATATGGATCCATGAGGTTTTGAATTGATTATAGAGAAATCAATGTTATTACCATAAAGAACAAATATCCCTTTCCTTAGATTGATGATTTATTTGATTAGCTTCATGGAACTCAATACTTTTCGAAGATTAACCTTTGATATGGATATCATTAGTTGCATGTGATGGAGGAAGATATTCCAAAGATATCATTTCAAACCAGGTATGAACATTACAAGTTTACAGTAATTCCATTTGGACTGACTAATGCAACGTCTATTTTCATGAATCTAATGAATATATTTTTCAAGGAATATCTTGATAATTTTTTTGTAGTATTTATTGATTATATCTTGATATAATCTAAAATCTACAAAGACCATGAGAATAACTTCCTGATTGTTCTGAAGTCTCTTAGAAGAAATGAATTATATGGGAATTTTAACAAGTGTGAATTTTGGATTCAATTAGTTTATTTTCTTGGCCATATTGTCTCTAACGATAAAATCTCAGTTGATCCTAAAAAGAAAAAGGATATTCATGAATGGACTACAACAATGAATATAACTGAGGTATATAGTTTATTGGTTTAGCAGGTTATTATTGGCATTTCGTTCACAAATTCACCCGATTAGCTAACCCGTTAATCAAGCTTACTCATAAAGGGGTTATATTTGTATGGATAAAATAATGTGAAGAATTTTTTGAATAATCTTGAATCTACCATCAGGAAATGATGAATTTTTTATTTATAGCGATGCATCAAAGAAAATACTTGGGTGTGTCCTTATGCAGAATGATAGATTTATTACCTATGCGTCAAGGTAGTTAAAAATTAATGAACATAACCATCTAACTCATGATCTTGAGTTTTCATATATAATATTTTCTCTGAATTTATGAAGTCAATATCTCTATGGAGAAAGATGTGAGATATATATAGATCACAAGATATTAAAATATATTTTATCATAGAAAGTACTCAACATGAGGAAAAGCCAATGGATCGAACTACTCAAGGATTATGATTGTTCAATACACTACCACCAAGGGAAGGTGAATAAGGTAGAATATGCATTTAGTAGGAAGGATGATGGAGTTATGAACAAAATGAGTATTTACAAGGACCCTGTATACATGGATCTAGAAAAGATGGATTTGGGAATTATCAAGGAAGGTGAAAAATAAGTACTTTTTGAATTGGTTTCCCAACCATATTTATTGGAAATGATTAAAATCTCTTAATATGATTATGGGAATATTAAAAAGAAAATTAAAATTTTGAATTATGGGAAGTTTGTTAGCTTTGTGTATGGGAAGGGAATTATGAAATTTGGGAAGAGGCTTTGTGTTCCCTCTATACCCGAGCTAAAAAGGGAGTTATTGGATGATTCCTATAGTTATAATTTTTATATACACATAGTTATCATTATGATATATAGATATTTGAAGGAACATTTCTGGTGGGATAACATGAAGCGGGAAATTGTCTATTATATATCAAGATGTTTAGTCTGTCAATAGGTTAAGGCTAAAAGACAACATCATAGAGGAGTCATGAAACCTATACCTATTCCTACATGAAAATGGGATGAAATAACTATGGATTTTGTCACTGTATTACCAAAATCTCCAAGAAATAATGATGCAATATGGGTGATTGTTGATCGACATACCAAATCTAAAGATTTTCTCACTACAAGGGAGGATTTTCCACTGAAGCGCCTTGAAAGACTCTATATTAATGAATTTGTAAGACTTTATGGATCACCACTCTCAATTTTTTCTAATTGTGATCCAATATTTACATAAAAATTATAGAAAAGTATTTAGAAATCTTTGGATACGGATCTTCATTTGATTACTACTTATCACCCTCAAACTGACAGACAATCAAAAAGGATGATCCAAACTTTAAAAGATATGTTGAGATTATACTCACTTAATTTTCAAGGTATGTGGGACCATTATTTATCTATGGTTTAGTTTTCATACAATAATTTTTTACATTATAGTATTCAAATGGAACCATATAAATAATTTCACGAAAAGAGATGTTGTGCACCAACATGTTGGGATGAAATTGGTGAAAGGAAGCTTATAGACTAGAGATTGTGGAGGAAATAACATTGAAGATAAAGAATATTCAAACCCATATCCAAGAATCTCAAAGTAGGAAAAATTTCTATGCCGATAATGGAAGGAAGGATTTGGAATTTCAAATAGGAGATCATGTTTTCTTGAAAGTATCTCCATAGATGGTGTAATACGATTTAAAAAGAAAGGGAAACTGAGCCCCAGGTACATTAGACCTTTTTAAAGTATAGAGATAATTAGAGCTATGGCTTATCATTTGGAAATGCTTCCTATCCTTTATAAAGTACCCAATGTGTTCCACATCTCTTTTTTATGGAAGTACATTCCATACCCAACACATTTACTCACATTTAAAGGAATAGATTTGGAACTTGACTTATCTTTCTGTGAAGAGTCAATCTAGATCATGGATACTAAAGAACATGTGTGGACGAATCATATAACTCAGCTAGTAAATTTACTTTGGAAAAATTATAAAATCAAAGAGGTGATGTGGGATAATGGGGAGCCTATGATGAATAACTAACCAAATCTTTTTTGTGGGGTGAAAATTTGGAAATTTCAAGGATGAAATTTTTATAAGAGGGGAGAATAAAATGACCTAGAATTACATCAATGAGATTTTCCTTCTTATTTTTATTTCATATAGTATAGATCACATAAAATTACTTATATAACACAATACAAACTTTATAAATGAATAATTTTTAGAAGTGAAGGAACCTGTATAGATGAAATAGTAACTTGACCTCAAGAATAATAATATGACCCTTATAAATAGTAAATCAGCCTAATGAATAATAACCTCAACAATGAATGTATAAATGAAATTTTGGAAACTTATAAATGAAATTATGATATAATTATATCATAGCACAAGTAAACGAATATTTTAAAAATTATTAATTAAGTGCTGTTATTTTTATGAGTCATAAATATTTAATTCCAAATTTATAATTTATAAAAACAATTTAAAGAAAATTCATTTTCATAAAATTTATTCATAAATAATTATTTTTTTGTGTTATATTTTATGATATTTTAATGAGACCTTATCTAATTTTCAAAGTGTTATAAAAACAGTTATAATTTTAAAAACTGTATTTTTCAAGTAAATGATGATTTTAATTAAAAATTAAATTTATCATATTTATAAAATTATTTTCATAAAATTGATTTCATATTTTAATTCTACACATTGAAAAATGGTTAGGGTGAATTCTTTTAATTTTTCTAAAATACTGGAATTTTTGGTGAATAATAAAATATGATAATTTACAATAAATGTTAAATACATGAATTATTCAGTCATTGGTGATGTATGGATTATGTAAGACCATAATATTGAGCTCTTATCATTTAATTTAATATATTTGATGATAATTTTCAAACTATTCATAGTCTAAAGCCAAAATAATAAACAAATGAATAAAATATTCAAAAAACACCCCTCTCATCCTCTATAAATACCTCCCCTCACCACCGCTTCTCCTCACACCTTCAAAGCTTTTATCCTTGTCAAATTTATACCCAATAATACTTACAAGACCCTCCCACACGTCTAGGATCTCTTGGTATCATCAAAATACCAAAACCATTTCTCTAAGGATGTTCTCAAGGAGGAGAAATCAAGAGGTAAAACCTCTTTCTTTTCTTTTACTTTCTTTTCAAGTTCTTCTATTTTATTATTGTCTCCTAAAATAACATAATAAAAATAGAATGATAAATCCAGTAAATTAAATATACTATAAATATATTATGATAATTGAATATCCCATCATCAATAAACTTCTCCTATCCCTTCTGAAAATGGAAACATTGTCTGTGAGGTGTTGTTTCATCGCCTTTAAGGATGAAAAGTTTTCATTTCTCTTCAACGTATTAGAGGATATTAATGAAACCATTTTAATGGTTGAAAAATATAGTAAAATTTATATTATAACCCTTTTTATGTTTTTGAGGTAACATATTTACATAATACTAAATTATAAAACAAAATGAGTTCGTTATGATCAATTACAACCATAATAATCTAAACGATTATCACTAAATGTATTATCTAATGATTAATACTCATACCATATAAAAAAATGATATATATAACCATTTAAACTTATGTATGTTCATAAATAACATATAATTCCAATTGTAGAGAATTATATCCATTATAAATGAACTCCATTACTTATAAATAAGGGAACCGATCATGAAAACCAAGAAAATGAATGCTCATGAACAATGAAATTAAACTCTATAACCCATAAATTAGGTCATAAATGAACTTAATAAAACTATAATGAATATAATACATGTAAAAAATGTTATTAGTTAATTAATTAATGGATTTAATTTTATTATCCAGGACATTAAGGTCAATTGTAGAACACATTCATACATAAGGTAAAGGTTTTCTTCTCGAACCTCCATTTTCATTCGAGTTATGTTTTCTTCCTCTATAAACCAATGGAATTATTAATTATTTTAATAAAATTATTCTAAAATATATATATATTTTAAAAATATATATATATCCATATCAGTTCATCTTTCATTGATGGGATAATATATGTTTCACAAGGTTCCCTTATCAATTCTTACCGATACGCATGCTCGATTAAAGGGAACCTTTTGATTTCTTACCAATTTTAAGTACCATTCATAATATATTTTAATAATATATTATTTTTATAAAATAACTAATTTTTTCATGAAAAAATACATTTTTTTATTTTTGGTTTTATACAAATAATCATGACAAATACAAATGATTTTTCCAAAAGAACTCTTATATGCAAACTAAAAAGGGTACTTCCCTCAAGAATTTATCGATGATTTTAATAGGATATTTTTATATTTTTCAACACATATGAATAATTTTCTTCTTTATTTAGTTTTACATATTATGTTTACCATTTTCCATATTTTATTAAATACTTTATGATCATTTTATCTGTGGATGTGCTATCTTGATTCTATTCACCGTACTACTCAGAATGATTAGTGATTATGTTTATAGATTGGGGGAAGTTATTAAAATTTCATATGTATATGTTGTTTATCTTTATACCTATTCATATTATTAATGAATTGGAATTATTAAGTGATGGGTGGGGCATGATATAGCCCCTAGATTCATCGGTTGGACTCACGAGACAAACTAGATTGGATTTTTACCCATTATTTATGGTGTCTTGGATGAGGCCTTGCCAATGTTTTTAAGATGTTTGACATTATAAAAGTGATCATTTTGAATCTAGTAATTGATAATACATGTGATTATTCAACTAGGTTAATATTCATGGTTATGTTTTATTATGACATTTTTTAATCAGTTTTTATTTTTTCCATATTATGTTCAAGATTATGTTTTAATGGCTTGTGTACTTTTAGTTATTCACCATGACTTATTTTATATGTTTATGCTATATTAATTACCATTACTGAGAACATGATACCACCCATTTCTTTTGATTTATTTTTTCCTAGGATGAAAATATGAATATTATGAATTACATGCATGGATAATCTAGGAGTTATGAATATTTCCAATGGAATTTCTATATTATATTTCCTTTAAAATTTGTAATGTAAAAGTTTTGTTTATAATTGGTTTTCAAAAAGTACTAAACTATTTTTTCCTTTGGGATAGGACTTCCCTATTTGTTATTCCAATATAATTAAGTAAGGTAGTGACTCCGGGAAACTAGGTTCGGGGTCTCTATAATATGTAGGTTACATGAGATAACACATATATAGGAAAACATGGACATGGAATATAAAAAAAACTATCATGTTGTGATGAAGAGTGATATAAAACACGGTCATTATAAATTTAACCATTTTAAAACCATAAATCTGTGATTGGTTAAAAGTCCCTTGATTTCTTATTAAAAAAAGTAAATTGATAATGTCTTTTTATTTAAAATTTTTATTTTAATGATTCTTTTCCTGTAGTTGAGGAAGTCCATTACCATATATACTGAGAAAAAATATATTATACTTTCTTTACAAGAATTATTTCATCCTTTAATCTATTTTCACCATAAAATCATAATTTTCTCCCAATAATGAGTATTCAAGATAAACTTTTCACATCTAAACCACTAGAATCAACTTTTAGAGAATCACATAATCCAAAAAAAATAACAATATATTACCCCTATCACTAGGAAATAACCAAATAAAAATGGTTAGTACAAGATAAAATAATTCAAAAAATGAATAAAACTTTATATGAAAAAAACTAATTCAATATCCAAAATTCAAAAGTGATGCCTAAAGTTAAACATAAATAAATAACTATCCTTAAAATTCCTCAAAAAAATAAATTAAAATTCAAGACTAAGGTTGAAACCCAAAAATTAGTAAGATTTGATAACATAGAATTCCAAGATAGTATTAACATTTATCACTAAATAGCATCAATTAATCTTAAACTCTTATACAAAAATGTAATTTTCTTAATCATATAATCTTCAAGTATGATAATCATTTCCATAAACAACCTGAATCACTATAAATAAAAAATAAAATCATATTTAACTCCAAAATAAAATTTAACTTTATTCCTAAAATAAAATCCCATAATATTTTATTTACCTTAATCTTATAGGAATACCAAAATAGTGAACATATACTAAAATAACATTAATAACTTCATCACCAAATAATATTCCAATCCCACGAAAATATATTCCAAGAAAGATATGTTACCAAAATGAGCTTAAAATTTATCCATAAAATCATTTAATTAAAAATAATAAGTCATACTAACCATGACTCGATATAGGCTAGTGGTAGGTGATGCACCCTTGTCACCCTTCGGTTGTGTGTTAAATTCCCATGGCCTTGCCAGACGCGACAGGTTGTCACATGGTTTGGGGCTGTACTTTTTCTAAAACTATATAATTTTTATAACATTAATAAAAAATATGATGAAGTCCTCAAAAATAACCTTAATATGTTTTTATCTCAAAGGTTATCTCTTACCTTTCATTTTTCATCCCGAAATGTCATAAACAATAATTACCACAAAAAATGAATGTCTCTAAAATAGCTTTAGTCACTTTAAAATTTCATAACTTCAAGCCTCAAAAGGGGTTATAAGACATAGACCATATGAAAAACCTTAAAATTATAAACTCATATTTATATCCATAACTCTTAAGGATAATATAAAAGAAAACATCATAATTTCCAAAATTGCCTCAACCCTATAATGAGACCGACATGAAGTACCCTACCTTAAACAACATATATTCTATTTATTTTAAAACTAGAAATCACTTTATTTATCCCAAATATCCTTTGTCTTTAGAGTTTTATATAATAAGTTGAAAATTTTACTTAGTAAACCTATACATTATAAGTGGACATTAATACACAATATCAATTTTTTTCTATGAAACAAAAGTATTTAAAAATAAAACATGGTTTCTCTTCATGAAAAATATGCACAATTTTGTCATTGATCTTATAGTTGCCTCTATTCTCCCTTAAATCTAATGATTTTTTTAAAACTTGGGATGAGCACAAAATCTCATTAAGGGAGTAAACATGGGAATTAAACATATCACATGAGTTATAAAGGCATAACATGAAAACATATAAGGCATGGATCATGAATAATCATATGAAGGGATAAAATATAAAACATGTAATGATATGATCATGACAATATTAGAATGTTGTAACAAAATACAACATGACATAAACACGAGTCAAGGCAAACTACCAAAACTAAATCACATGGTGGAGAAAGTCCCATAATGGATTAGGTTTACTCTTTAATGCCATACATGAAGTCTCACGAGTCTAAACATCACTCAATTAATTAGATCACTAAATGGGCACACCCATCATAACATGTTTATGCATATGTGTTCCAGTTAATGAATCAAACATAAGGAATAAACATAAGGGATGCTCATGGAAAGAAATGGATTTTGTAATCATGTCATAAGGCATAGCCAAAGGGTGTATCATGATGGTAGCCATAAAATAAGGAATTAAATCATATCTGTACAATAATGACAGAAAAATAAGAATAAATCATGAATAATTATGTCTCACTGAAGTGAATACATGAAAAAGAGTGTTTAGGAAACTTTAGAAATGTTTCACTTAAGTGCGGTTTAGGGGAAAAGAATAAAGAGTCCTTAAAGATGTTAAAGGAATAGTTGATTTCATAAAACCAGAAATAAACTAAGATAGTTTTTCATGATAAAATGAGTTATTTTATAAAAATATTGTTGTCTTAAAATAGTTTATGGATTGTACTTAAAAATGGATAAGAAAAAGATAAGTTCCATTTAATGAGGCTTGCTTATCGAGATGAATTGTAAAGGAAACCTTAAAAATCAGGTAATTACCCATCAAAGAAAGATGAGTTGAGAAATATACATATTTTTTTGTATATATATACATAAAATAGAAGATATATATAAGAAAAATTAATGGATAAATTGAGTTAAATATATATAAAACGTAACCCAAAGGTAATAATGAGGTTCAGAGAGACCCCTTACATAAAACATGAAAATATCCCTTTTTGAATAAATTTTAGAGAAATTAGGAAATTAATATCTTAAAACATTAATTTCCATAGAAATACATTCATAAAAACCATTTTTAAAACATTTACATTAAATATAAAGATTTAGAAAATAAAATTTTAAAATATTTAAAATGATGTTTTAGTTAAAGATTCCCTTACAAAGTTCATATCATTGAACTGAGTGTTAATAAATTGAATAAATTATGAGTATCCACTATAAATACACATAAAAAAGTGAAAATAAAATATAAGATAATAAAAATTATTTTCACACATAATATTATCATGATATAATCAATGAAGTATAATTTTAACCTAATAAATGGAAATTGAGATAAGAAATCCCTTACTACATTGTAATCAGTCAAATCATATTAAAAATGAAAGATTAACATTTAAAAAATCAATAAATATAACTATAATAAATAAATTCATGATATAAAATGTCAAAGTGAAGTTATATACACCTCATTAAAGAATATAGATGCATAACATCAAAATATGCCTTAATGAAAGAAAGTTGAGACGAAGTCCCTTACTTTGAGTTCAAATCATGACGTGCATTCTTTATGCTCCTAAATAATAAAAATATGTTAATTATTTACTTTATTGATAAACTTTTTCACATTTACTATTCCTTTTATATCACTTATTATCATGTTTTAACAGTTATTTAATTATTTAAGTTCATATCAGACGTTTTGACGATATTCTGTACTGGAGTCCAAAACGAATTGGGTTTGATGTCTATAGTAAAAGTGGTCATTAGTAAATCATCTCAATAATAATAATAATAAAATAATTATCATTTTTATACATAAATTATACTTTTAAATCAATCCATTAAATATTTTTATGAAAAATGAACTATGTTACAATCATGAAGATGGGAGGCTGTACGTATGCATGATTAACGTTTTCATTTTTTAAAGATCATTACAGAAAGAAGGTAAGTATTATTTTATATTTAAATAATTATAATAATAACATTAATATAAAATTAATTATTAAAATATACTTATATGTATCATCAATGTGATATGGTGATGAAAATAGAATAACATTGCTTTATAAAGATGATAATTCACACGTACGCATGAACAATGTTATCATTCTTCTGTTCATGGAAAGGTAAGAACATAAATGATATTCTATCTTTTAATAATTATAAATTTTTCATTAATAACATATATAAACTGTTAATTTTATCATTATACCCATTCTTGAGAGTTGATGATTGAAAATGAATGACATCGGTTTGTGAGGCGGTAGTCCTTCGTACACAGGAATGATTAATTATTTTCCCATTTGATGAAAGAGGATATGGATATAGATTATCAAATTAAAATAATAACATAGAAATATATTTAGGATACTGTAGTTATTATTTAATCATGGTTTAATAAGGTTGGTTCACGTGGAAGAATAAACAAAACATAAATGCTCTATTAAAACCGATACATCTTCTTAAGAAATCCCCTATTTATTAACATATTAAAACCACTAAGAGTGGTGTTATTACTAAAATAAGACTTATAGAATTTGGGGAAGGGTTATAAGAAGTTATTTGAGTATATAGTTTCTGAAAAAATGTTTTTTCAGTGTGAACAAATGAGAAGAAGAGGCCACCTTTTATAGTAGAGGGGAGGGACACTCTTAGAATTTCTCAAATTATTAAATTAATATAAATAAATTTTCAATTCAAAATGGATCCTAAGTGAGTTATTTAGAATATATGATGCGTAAGGGTATAAATAATCTCATAAAATAGTTTTTGGACAAGTTTATGTCACATTATTAACCTTATCATTTAGCTCTAACCCTTATTTAATCACTTTAACTCTTACCGTGACAACGTGAAAGTTTTCTCTTTAAGGGTTAATATAGTTACTAGAATATGCCAAAAGACCTATAAATTAATCATGGATAAAATTTTAAACCTTAAACCAATAATTGTTTTCAAATTTCATATTTTCAAGAATTTTATATCATTTAATAAAAAATTATTTATTTTAGAATATCATTAATGTCAATTTTGACACTATTCATTACTTTGACTTTTAAAAATTTCAAAAAAAAAAAATCAAAAAAATATCTTAGTATATTCCTAAAATATCAAATAATTATATAAAATTCTTGTATGACAATAATTATCTCAAATTATATTTATTTTTATGTTTTTAATATCATTTATTTAATTTTTCCATTAATAAAATAATTACTATATCGACGTTTTGTCCACATTTTTGGTTATTATTGCATTACTAAAAATTAAAAATAAATTACCATGATTTATATAAATATTTTAAATTTAAAATGAATATATATAGTTCAATATATCTTCTACATAACACTATATTAAAAATGATATTTTTATTAAAAATACGAGTATGATATCTTTGGCATTTCTTTAAATAAAATATTATAAATGAAATACTCTCATAAAAGTGATTTAAAAAGGTTATAATTTTGATAAATGAACTATTATGGTAAAATAATACTTATAAAATAAAATTTGGGCAAGTTTTAGGGTCATTTTCCTGTCCTTATCATTTTATTTTTACCCTCAATTACCCGATTTATCCTTTACCGTGTTAATAAAATCACTAATGTTACTATTCATGTTGTAAAAAAATAAAAGTAAAATACTTAATAAATCTTTAAATTGTGTTTCCAAATATGGAATCCATTTTTAAAAATTAAAATCACATAATTTTTATAATTTAACTTATAATTAAACCAGTAAAACGAAATAAAAAATAATTTTTCGAAAAAATTCCCTTTTAAAAATAAAATGTTTTTATTATAAATTCAATTATAAAATCCATTTAAAAAACCATAATTATATAATTTCATATGAAAATTACCTAATTAAAATTTAAAACTAACCAAAAAATATATTTTTAACTTTTTAGTAATTTAAAATACAATATAATATTTAATAAAAATCAGTATTTTTCATTATTCATTAAAAAATTAGACTTTTCAGAAAATTTTCAAAATTTAACCATAGTTTTTTTTGATATGATGATTTAAAAAATGAATTTCATTTTATCATATGAAGTTTAAAAAATCTCTAGAAATTTCTTATATTATTTGCACCTAAAAAGAAATAAAAACATTTTTTGAAGAAAATATGTTTTTGATGAATAAAATGACTTTACTAAAAATATAGTACTTATTTATAATGAATTAATTATTAAATTTTTAGTGAGTAAGACCATAAAATATTTTGTAATTTTTTTAATACTATTTATTCCTACCAATTTAATGGCTAGGTTATAACGGTCATATTTCAGTAGTAAGATTTTATTGTTCGTTTAAGCTCAGTGTTGCATATCTTTACACTATCGAAAATATTATTTCCTTTTAAAAAATCAGGATGTTACATTCTACCCCATTTTTGAAATCATGTCCCTATAATTTTTAACTTGGTATTGATAACAAGGGTTTGAATTTTTAAAATATCTTTATTGAAATCCCACATTGAAAAAAGGATTAATAAAACTTCCACTTAATAAGAGAGAACGAAAATTATAGAGGTTACCAGAGATAATACATACTATGATTCCATTTATGAAAACATGGACATAGAATATAAAACTAACTATCAGGTTTTGATGGAGTGTGATTGAGAACATGGTCATTATAAACTTAACCATCACAAAACCACAAATTTGTGATGGACTAAAAGGCCCTTGATTTCTCAGTAAGAAAATTAAATGAATAACATTTTTTATTTCTTGTTTTAATTTAAAGATTACTTTACTAGAGTGGAGGAATTACATTACCATATATATTAATAACACATGGATATATAATTACTTGAAAAGAATAATTTCTCCCATTGATCCAATTTCACGATAAACTTATCTTTTTCTCCAAATAATGAGTATTCAAGATGAAATTTTCACACCTGAAGCACTAGAATCAACTTCTAGAGAATCACATAATCCATAAAGAGATAATAATCTATTCTCCCTATCTTTATAAATCAACCAAACCAAAATGGTTAGTACAAGATAAAATAATTCCTAAAAATTAATAAACCTTTATATTATAAAAAATGACTTGAATCTCTAAAATTCAGTAGTGGCACCCAATGTTCAAAATAAACAAGTAATTATCCTTAAAATTCATTAAAAAAAGGAAAAAAAATACAAACTAAGGTTAAAATCCAAAAATTATATTGATTTTATCACATAGACTTCCAATATAGTTTTAACATTCATCACTAAATAACATGAATGAATTTTAAAGTCTCATACCAAAATTTAATTTTCCTAATCATATAATTTTCAAGTATGCTAATCATTTCCATAAATAATCTGAATCACAATAAATCCAAAATAAAATCATATTTGACTCCAAAATACAGTTTAAACTTTATTCCTAAAAAAAATCCCATAATACTATAATTAACTTAACCTTATAGGATTCCCAAAATAGTGAATGTCTTCCAAAATAACATTAATCACTTAATCACCAAATAATTTTCCTATCTCATGGAATTCTAATTGATGAATGATAGTTAGAAAAATAAATTTATTCTATATCTATAAAATATTTTAATTAAAAAGAATAAGTCATACTAACCAGATCTTCATATAGGCCACTGGTAGGCAATTCACCCTTGTCTCACTTCGGTTGTGGGTTTAATTTTCATGGCCAATCAGGACACAAAGGGTTGTCACATGGTCTGTGGGTTTTCCTTTTTATAAAATTATATAATTATTATAATATTACACAAAAATATGATAAAATACTAAAAAATAACCTTAATATGTTTTAACCTCAATGGTTATCTCATACATTTTTTTTCATCCCAAAATGTAATAAACCATAATTACCTCAAAAAATGAATGTCTCCAAAAAATACCATTAGTCACCTTAAAATTTCATAACTTAAAGCACCAAAAGGGGTTTCTAAGACACTGAACTTATGATCAACCTTAAAATTATAAACCCCTGATGATATCCATAAATCTTAAGGATACTAAAAAAGAAAACATCATAATCTCTAAAGTATTATAAACCGTTGATACCAAATGTGATGAACCGATCTTAAACAACACAAATTATGTTTATTTTAAAACTAGAAATCACTTTATTTTTTCCAAAGATATTTTAGGTTTAGAGTTTGAGATAATTACGAAAAAAGTTTACTTAGTAAACCCATTCATTACAAGTGGACACTTATACATAGTATCCATTTTTTTCATAAAACAAATGTTTTAAAAATGAAATATGGTTTCTATTTATGAAAAATGTTCAAATTTTTTACATTTATCTCTTCCTTCTCTCTATTCTCTATTAAATCCTATGAAAAATATTTTAAAACTAGGTATGATCACATAATCTCAGCTAGGTAATTAACATGGTAATAAAACATAACACATGAGTTATAAAAGAATTACATGATAAAATAAAAGGAATTATTCATGAATAATCATATGGAATAATAATATATAGAATATAGAATCACATGATCATGGAAATATTGGAATGTGGCGGCAACATACAACATGATATTAACATGAGTCAAGGCTAACTAGCAAGACTAAATCACATGGTGGACACAGTCCCATAATGGATTAGGTTTACTCCCTCATCCCATACAAGAAATCTCATGAGACTAAACATTATACAATACATTAGAGTGCTATCTGGGTACACACATTATAACATGTTCATGCATATGTGTGCCATAGTAAGAATCAAACATATGGAATAAAAAAAGGGTTACTCAAGAAAAGAAATGGGTTTCATAATCATGTCATATGACATAACCAAAGGGTGAATCATGATGGTATCCAAGAAATAAGAAATTAAATCATCTGTAGAAAATAATAAAATAAAAATAAAAATATATCATGAATAATTATTTCCAAATGAAGTGAATACATGAAAAGAGTGTTTTGGAAACTTTAGAAATGAGACACTTAAGTGCGATTTTAAGGGAAAAGAATAAAGTGTCTTTAAAGAGGTTAAAGTAACAATTTAATTCATAAAACCGTAAATGAACTAAAAAAGTTTTTCATAATAAAATGAGTGATTTTAGAAAAATATTTGTGGATTAAAATATTTTACAGAGTGTACGAGAAAATGGGTAAGAAAAAGATAAGTTTCCTTGAATCGGGCTTGCTTATCGGGACAAATTGAGAATTAAAGCTTATAAATATTGTAATTCACCACAAAAGAAAGAATAATTGAGATATATATATGTGTGTGGTATATATATATATATATAAATATATTTATATAATAAAAATTGAGGGATAAATTTATTCAAAGAGAGAGAAAACACAACCTAAAGGTAATATAGAGGTTTAGAGAGATCCCTTACATAAAACCTGAAAAGATCAATTTTTGAAAAAATTTGAGGAAAATTAGAATATAAATATTTTAAAACATTATTATACATACAAATTAATTCATAAAAACAATTTTTAAATCATGGAAATTAAAGATAAATTTTTATAAAATAAATCTTTAAAACATTTAAAACGATGTTTTAGTTAAAGAGTCCCTTACAAAGTTTATATAATTGAAATGAGTGTTAATAAAATTAACAGGTTATGTATATACAATGTAAATAAACATAATTTTTTTTAAACACAACATAATATACTCCAAAATATTTTTACACATAATCTTATCATGACATAATAAATGATGTAGACGTTTAACTATTAAATGGAAATTGAGTTAAGAAACCCCTTACTACATTATAATTAGTCAAATAATATTCCACATGAAAGAGTAACATTTAATAAAAATTTAATTATTATTAGAATAAATAAATTCGTGATATAAAATTTAATTGTGAAGTAATATACACCTCATAAAATAATATAGGTGCATAACATCAAAACATGCCTTTGTGAAAGAAAAATCAAGATGAAGTCCCTTACCTTGAGTTCAAATCATCACGTATATTCTTCATATTCATAAAAAATAAACATTGGATAATTATTTACTTACTTTATAAAATTTTTCAAATTTAATATTCCTTTTATATCAATTATTATCATTTTATAATAGTTAATTAAATATTTAAGTTTATGTCAGACGTTTTGACAATATTCGGTACTTGAGTCCAAAAGAACTTTGGTATGATATCAATAGTCAAAGTTGTCATTAGTACATCATTTCTAGAATAATAATAATAATAAAATAATTATCATTTTTATACATCAATTATACTTTTAAATCTATCTATTAAATATGGATATGAAAAATGAACTATGTTACAATCATGGAGATGATAAGCCGTACATACGAATGAGTAACGTTTTCATTTTTCAATGATCATTATGGAAGGAAGTTAAGTATTATTTTATATTTCCATAATAATAATAATATAATTAATATAATATTAATAATTAAAATATTATTATATATATATCATTCTTGTGATGTGGTGATGAGAAATGGATCACATCACTTCGTGGAGGTGATAATTCATACGTACACATAAACAACATTATTATTTTTCTATGCCTGGAAAGGTAAGAAAATAAATGATATATTATATTTTAATAATGATAAATATTTAATTAATATAATATATAAACTTTTAATTCTATAATTATACCTAGTCTTGAGAGATGAAGATGGAAAACAAATTACATCGGTTCACGAGGTGGTAGACCGTCGTACACATTAATGATTAATTATTTTACCATTTGATGGAAGAGTAGATGAACATGGATCAATAAATTAACATAATAATATATAATTTTATGTATTATACTTGATTTATTATTTTATCACGGTTCAAGATGGATGAGTGATGTGGAGGAATAAAAAAAAACAGAAACGCTCAATTACAAAAAATATCTCTTCTTTAGAAATCCTCCATTTCTTAACATCTTAAGACCAATAAGGGTGGTGTTATGCATAAAATAAGACTTATAAAATGTGGGTAGGGATTATAGGAAGGGATTTGGGTAGATATTTTCTAAAACAAAAGGTATTTTAAGTGTTAATAAATGAGAATAAGAGGTGACCTTTTATTGGAGAGGGGAGGGGCACTCTTGGAATTTATTAAATTATTAAATTAATATAAATACATTTTTAAATAAAAATGTCTCCAAAGAGATTTAATTCTAATATAGGATGAGTATAAGTCAAAATAGTCTCATAAAATAATTTTTGGACATGTTTAGGTCACATTATTACCCTTATTATTTAGTTTTAAGCCTTATTTAACCCCTTTAACTCTAACTATGACAACAAAATTTTTACTCTTTATGGGTTAATATTGTTACTATAAAATAAAAAAAGACCCATAAATGAATCATGTGTCATGACCTGCATTCAACAAAAGGAGGGAAGGGTCAGCATATTTCCAGGCCCTTCCTTCTTTAAGTTGAAGGAGAGATAATGACCCCAGAAACCTGCCTTCAATAGGTCCCGGAGTGGCGACCAGAACCAAGGGTATAGAATCTCACACAAAATGGACCGCATTACCCTTTTTATTTTTATAGGATCAATAGATAAGATAGGAACCCCAAAAATACTGAATCTGAAAGTAAAGGTAAAGCCAAAAGTAAACCATTCCCATATGTATGTTCAAAAGTAAAAGATACAAGTCACAAAAACTCCAAAGGTAATGTACCAAGAAAAATGAAGACGACAACAGAAACTACCCCAAGGTCCGAGCTAGTACGATCCCGCATGATCCATGAAGCCCTCCTGGAAACCTGAAAATAGTTTTATATACGTAGGGTGAGAATACAAGTATACTCAGTAGGGAAAACCAAAGACTCCCGTGCACAAGTGGAGAGGCATTCTAACGCCCTGTGAGAAAATAAAAACCAAAGCACCTAGAAAGGAAAAAACTATCCACCCAAGTATCACCAAGGCACACTCCCCAAATAATTCAAGGCAAGTAAAGTATAGTAATAACACATCGATATTTGGGTACCCCGCACCACTTTCCCACTGGTTATTGAAGACATCCTACGCATCGAACCAATCCCGCCATTCTGACCGCAGTCCCACTACCAAACCCTTCCCGCACACACCTGGGCAACAACCTCACTATAGTACCACTGCCAAACCCTGCCCACACACACCTGGGCCAGAACAACTACTTCCACGCCTGAAGACACCTAGGCCAGAACAACTACTTCCACGCCCGAAGACACCTGGGCCTCATCCCGAAGACACTTGGGAAACAACCTGCCCACAAAAACCTGTGCCAACCACCACAACTACCGTTCCCAAATATTCTTGGGCTAATAATGGACCTCAGGCCTTCACAGACTGCCCTAAGAGTCCTGGGCTATTCGAGAAAGGGAGCAGAAAAGGAGCTAATAACCAGCCACTCATAGGAGTGTTGGTAAAAACACCCTCCCCATGAAATGGGGTGTTCGACACTAAGTGCTCAACTTGGGTGGGGTGTGAATAGGAAACATAAAAGCTACAAATATATGTATAGGTAACAAACACTCATCCCAACCTAGGGGTTCCAAAACCTAAGAACAAACACCCTTGTTACTATTCATTCACAAAAGAATCCACGTCACTCATGGCCAAGTCACAACTCATTCACAAACTAATTTCCCACTCAACCATTCTTGTTTTCATGCTCAAGTGATCTCATTTGGGTGAATTATGCACTACCGGGAAACTAATAGGCATAAACACAAGCCAGGAAAAAGAAACAACCAAACAGTAATTTAAGCATTCACACCCAGTTCTCTTGTGAGGTCACAACAACAAAGGGATAAGTGATATCCCTCAAAGTACTAGAAACAAATAAAACCCCTAGACACATCCCTATGTCCCCAAAACCAAGAACCCACGATTTCTCAGCAATAGAGGTTTCCACCTGAGTTCGTATGACAGTAGAGCAACCACACAACTTCAAATTCACAACCAACAACCATGCCACAACAGAGGATCCCATCCCCATTCACATCTTCCCATAAGCACCAGGCAGAACAACACACCCACCACCAAATAGAGTGATAAACTTCCAGGTTCAAGTACATCATTCATTAGGTTCTTCTTTCTGTTTGTTAACCGGGGTGGTCACACAGAGATTCTTGTTTTACTGAACATCCATTTAAACCAACCGAGTTTATGTGATTAACTAATTTATAGGTTGAGTCATTTAATCATCATAGAAGACAAAGGTTCATTAGTGTGCAAGGAAATACCACCAACGACCATGATTTTTAGCGAGCATAGGCCCTCACAATTCACAACACATACAACATAAAAGTAGTACAACATGAACATCGATCACACCTCCTTCATTCTTTAAAAGTCCGTTCATTATCTTCATTAATTTTGGTTTCATCAATTCCTATAGGAAAAAAAGCGTACCCACCCCACATGATACACAGAAAGGAGAGGCGAAGGAAAACCTTAACCGATTGATCAAAGATCGAAGTTCTTATCCACGTGCCAAGAATCAAGGAAAAGAGCGACTCGCAGGGGAGGGATGCCAGGAACTAAAAACGTACTAAGAAGAAAGGAAGACAACCAAGAGGAAGAAGAAGGAAGAAGAAATTCCTGTGTGATATATAGATAAGATCCCATTGTTACGGAATATGGGGATTTGAAAGACTTTAAATTCGGATCGTGGTTCCCCACGCGGTTGGGCGGTTACACATGAAGAAATTATTTTTTATTTAATTATCCATTGAGGAGGTCCCTCGAGATTCATTGGGTATTAATTATGGGATTTTAAATGGCTTTGAACCACTTGAAAAAAAAAGTTGAAAATCCCAAAAGAGGCGTTACGGGAAAAACTATAGAAGAGAAACCCGACAAGGCAGGGTGACACAAATTGGTCGCGCTGATCGGTCACCCCGATCGGTCACCCCGATCAGTCACATGCCTAAATGGCGTCCTACCACCGAGACGTCACCCCTAGGATCCGAAATTTGGCAAATGGATGGACCACGAGGGTCCGAGTCATCACATCAGATACCTCTCAAAGCATTCTCGCCCTTGTGAATTTAAAACCAGACCTGAAGAAAGGTTGGGGGGGGGGGGCTGAACAACCGCCCAGGAAGATACCTCCCAAGAGTAAACCCGAACAATTAAAATCATATTAAAACAATGGATTAAACCGTTCGGTCATGTGGTGAGGGGTTTCCCTTCCTCCATGTTAAGATACTATCCGCTTTCGGCAGCTCTAACTCGCTCACACGGGTTTAGGCGCATCCACTCTAATGTGTCATAACTAGGGATTATGTCCTCCCCTCCCCACATCTCAGGATAATTCACACACATCCACAGAAAAAGGAAAAACCACACATTCCATAGTCAACAAGGTAAAACATTCTGTCACAACAAGTACAAAATTGAACACCACAAAACTCAAAACAACTCTGGGTACTAGGCATGCATCTTCGCTTCCCATTCCCAGGTAGTTTCCTCTAGCCCACCATGCCTCCACAACACACGAACCAAAGGAATGGTTCGTCCATGAAGCACCTTCTCATCACGATCCTCGATCATCACTAGTCGCTCCACAAACATTGCATTTTCTTCGATATCTAGCTCTCCCCAGTCAAGGACGTGTGAATCGTCATGCAGATACCGTTGGAGCTGGGACACATGGAAGACGTCATGTATCCTCAGTAGCGGCGGTGGTAACACTAGCTAATAAGCCGCTTCTCTGACCCGCCGCAACACTTCGAAGGGTCCGGTGAATCTCGGAGAGAGCTTGCTCCCCCTACTGAACCTCCGTTGTCCACGCCGAGGGGAGACCTTCAAGAACTCGTGGTCCCCAACCCCAAACTCCAAGGGTCTCCTCCTATTATCTACATATGAATTCTTTCGGTCTTGTGCCGCCTGAAGGACCCCGGGACACCCTGAGAGGGGAGGGGTGAATCAGGGTGACCAATTTTTCTTTTAATGTGTTGGATCTTGTTCCCACGTTGGTAGGAACTTGTTGAACCTGTATGATGATTATGATCAGAATGAAAACATTCACATGCACAGAGAAGACACAACCATTTTTACTTGGTTCACCACTAAGGGCTACGTCCAAGGAGCATACGCCGACAGGTTGCCAGTCGTACCTAAATCCACTATGCTTCACTAGCTGCGGATACAAAAGTTCGGGTACAAACACTCTGTCCCAGGCTCACTGCCTTTACAATTGTTCAGGGATAGCTCACTGCGTCCCTCGGGTCACTCCCGTTGACTCCCCCTGGCTCACTGCCGTTGGTGAAGTCCCACTCAGTTTATAGACGTGAGGGTCTCTTCTTCATTTGCATAAGAGTGCATCCTTTGTTGTATGTAGATGCTCTATTGAAGTCCGATTCTCACCAGAAGAAGAATATCACTTTTCCTCGAATGTACCGAGTAGTCTCTCGGCTTTCGTGCAGCTCCAAACACGCCGGTGGGCTTCAGCAAAACCAGGCGCGCTTCTCCAAGACAGTCTCGCAAGTCCCACTACGGCGCGCAAGTCCAAACTGGCGCGCAAGTGTTATCAACACACATGCGTGACTCTTCCTTCCCCAACTAAAAACTTGCGCGGTCCACTTCCTTTCTCTTCCAAACCACCTTGGGCGCACAGCCAAAAACCGGCGCGCAAGCTCTACTTGCGCGACAAAACAACCACCTGCGCGACTCAACCACCTGCGCGACGAGAGCTCGAACAATCTCTCGGCCTTGAACTTCCTTCCAAATGAGGAGGGGTGGTCCAGTATTTATAGGCAAACTGGACCCCCTGCGCGGCGGTGCGCAAGTCCTCGACGACGCACAAGTCTTGTCTTCAATAAACTCTGTCGCGCAACGCACTTGCGCAACCCAACCAACACTTGCGCGACCTTCTTTCCTTAGCCAAATTTTGATGTTCTGATCCTCAAAAACATATGGCGCGCAAGTCTTTTATCCTCCAAGAGCACGGCGCGCAAGTACCTTTGCCAAAAACACTTTACTTTATTGGCCGATTTTTAGGCCCAAAAATTTGGCAAACACTGGGAAACAGCGCCACCTTCACTACTGTTTTCTGCTTGAACGGTATGATCGCTTTGTTTGGTACACACCCTGAACTTCCACTGAGGATTGACAACAAACACAAACCATACACCAAATCATGCTTTGAAGAACCTGGTTCCAACACCGCCTTCATCCTTCCCCATATAAGTTAAACCTTCTCTTTCGTGCTCTGCACTTCCTCCGGGCCAAGAACACTCGCTTCCCCAACCTCAGTCCAGCATACGGGTGAGCGACATGGCCTCCCGTACAAGGCTTCGAACGGATCCATTCCAATGGTAGAGTGATTGCTATTATTGCAGGAAAACTCTACCAGAGGCAAGTGTCATACCCATGATCCCCCAAAATCCAGAATACATGCCCGTAGCATGTCCTCTAACGTCTGGATGGTGTGCTCTTTCTGTCCATCTGTCTGGGGATGGAAAGCAGTGCTAAGACGTAGCTGGGTGCCAAAAGCATGCTGAAATCCCCTCCAGACTCATGAGGTAAACCGTACATCCCTATCTAAGACTATGGATCTCGGAACTCCATGCAACCGCACCACCTCATCCATGTACCTTCATGCTAAAATATACATTTCACCCGACTCATTGATTGCCAGAAAGTGGGCCGATTTCGTCGAACAATCCACCACTACCCAGATAGCATCGCAGCCTCCTTGAACCATGGGTAGCCCCATGACGAAATCCATCAAGATGTCATCCCACTTCGATTCAGGAACATCTAAAGACCGCAACAGACCGCCTAGCACACGATGTTTGACCTTCACCGACTGACACACAAGGCACTTTGCTACGAACTCTTCTACTTCCCGTTTCATCCTGGGCCACCAAAACCGTCTCCTCAGACCCTGGTACATCTTGGAAACTCCCGGGTTCACCTCTAGGGGTGAGTTGAACTCACTAAGAACATTTCCGCAGATTGCCTCTGGAAAAAACAGCTTTCCTCGGAAAAGAATCTATTTCTGACCATCCTCTACCCATCCTTATGGGGAATCACCTTGGGTAACCCGGTCACGTATCACTTCAATTTCTGAGTCTCTCCATTGGGACTCCTCTACCTTCTGAAATAGAGAAGATTGCACTGTCATCTGATACAGGCAACCTCTACCACCTTTCATCCTAGCATCCAAGTGCAGGGTAGCCAATTCCTCCATCACCTTCCAAGCATCTGCCGACTCTTGAACTGCATCCTTCCTCGACTTCCTGCTCAAATCATCAGCCACCACATTCCCCTTCCTGAGGTGTAGTAAATCTCGAAGTCGTAGTCTTGATGAAATTACATCCACCTTCACTGCCGTAAGTTCAGGTCCCACTGGGAGAAGATGTACTTCAAGCTTTTGTGATCCGTGAAGACCACGAAGCGATCCCCAACGAGGTAGTGCCGCCAAAACTTTAGTGCGAACATGACCGCCGCAAGCTCTAGATCATGGGTGGCATAGTTACTCTCATGGGGACGTAAATGCCTAGAACCATAGGAGAAAACCCCTTGCTTCTGCATCAACACACATCCGAGGCCTTGCCCTAAAGCATCACAGAACACCTCATATGCTTCCCCTTCTTTTGGAAAACTTAGCATTGGGGAACTAACCAACTTCTCATTCAGATAGCTGAAGGTTTCCTAACACTGCTCGTCCCATACGAAAGCCTGGTCCTTCTTAGTCAAGGCTGTCAAGGGTGCCGTAACTCAGGAGAAGTTGGGCATGAACCTCGGGTATTAACCTTCCAGCCTGAGGAAACTACAAACCTCCGCCACGTTCTTGGGTGCTGCCCAAGAAACAACCACCTTGTCCTTCGATGGGTATACTACTATCCCTTGCTTGGACACCATGTGCCCAAGGAAATGCACTTATCGCATCCAGAACTTTCACTTGGAAAACTTCCCATAGAGATGGTGCTGTCGGAGGACCTCTAAAACCGATCTCAAGTGCTCAGTGTGATCCTCCTCTGATCTTGAGTAGATCAAGATGTTGTCAATAAACACGACTACGAACCGGTCCATATATTCCTGGAATACGGAGTTCATGAGCCCCATGAACACAGATGGTGCGTTCATAATGCCGAACAACATGACTACAAACTCAAAGTTCCCATATCTACACCTGAAGGTAGTCTTTGAGATGTCGCCCTTTTTCACCCTCACTTGGTGATATCCAGACCATAGATCGATCTTAGAGAACCAACCTGATCCCCTCAGCTGGTCAAAGAGATCGTCTATCCTCGGGAGAGGGTAGCAATTCTTGACTATCACCTGATTCAGCCTCCTGTAGTATATGCACAGCCTTAGAACACCATCCGCCTTATTCGCAAACAAAACAGGAGCACCCCACGGTGACGCACTTGGCCAAACAAAACCATTCTTTACCAGATCATCAATCTGGATCTGCAACTCCCGCAACTTCGAAGGTGCCATCAGATAGGGGGCCATCGAAATCAGATGATCACCAGGTTGCAAGTCTATCCTGAACTCAAAATCACGTCAAGGGGGGCAGAGTAGCCACCTCTTCAGTGAAGACGTCCATAAATTCACTGACGATTCCTGGGACTTCCACCATTTCTGCATCCACCGACTCCACTGATAGCTCAGCCATAAAAGAGAGGAGGGGTTACCCTCGCTTTCTTCTTCTCTAGAAACTCCGTTCGCCAATGAAAGTCACCCGTCGACCACCCAAGTATGAAAAAAAAACCCTTCCTCAAAAGCAGTCAATGACGGCACATACAGAGAACAACCAGTCAATGCCTAGGATGACATCGTATGGATATATCTGCAATAGTATAAGATCACTTACTGACTGATGTGGCCCTATCATAAATCTGCATCCTCAAAAAACATACAACAAGTCGGTCTGTCCTCCGACTAGTGTACTCAGCACCAGGGGCACTAGAATTCTCTCAGCGTCTAAACCCAGAGCATGGGCCAGACTGGGTGTAACAAAGGAGTGCGAATCTCCTGTATCGAACAAGGCATATGCAAGGGTACTAAACAAGCTGATCATACCTCAAACGGCCTCTGGCCCTGCTGGGACTGTTGCCTCCACGGCGTGCAACTACCCATGCCCAGCTTCTCTGCCTCTCGGCTATCGGCCACCTCCTCGACCACGCCTGGGTCGAGGTCCCTGAGGAGTGCCCTGAGGTCAGCCTCCTCCTGCAACGTTGGCCCTTAGCGGAGCGGGAGCCCGCTGCCCCTGCTGCTGTTGCTGAGGTGGGTGCTGGACCTTCCCACCCCCACTGTACTATACTCTATCCGGACACTGGTTTCGAAGGTTACCATGGCTTCCATAGATGAAGCAACTCAGTCCCAGGCCCGAAGGGAAATGGCGAGGATAGGGAGATCGGAACTGGAACTACTGCGGCCTGCTCCCTACTGGTTGGAACCTAGAGGTCCCTGATGCTGGGTGCATGCTGCTAACAGCCTTCCGCTTTGACGAGCCCAACTGGATTCCCTCTCGTGACACACCTCCCAACATGTGCATCCTCTCCACCACTTCAGCCTTCTTCTGCACCTCCAAGTATGTCAGTAGGGTGAAGGGGGTAACAACATACTGAAGAGAAGGTCGGAGTTCCTCCTCTAAATGTCTCACCCGAGACTCCTCATCCAGAAAGAGGTCCGGAGCAAAGCGAAGGAGATCCTTGAACTTGATTACCAAATCTCTCAATGACATACTCCCCTACTGGAGGGAGAGTAGCTCCTACCTCTTCTCGTCCTTCATCATGGAAGAGAGGAATTATGCTCGAAACTCCTTCTCGAAGTCATCCCACACAACCTCAGCTTCCCTCTTCTCTCTAAGATAAAGTGTCCACCACTGACACGCTGCTCCATGCATCTGGCTGACAGCCAGAGGAACCCAGTACTCTGTCGGAGCCCGAATCAGGCCGAAAGCTATCACTAGTTCCTCAAGCCAGCTCTCCATCTCCATATCCGAGGTGCTTCCCTCGTACTTCCCGACGGTCAGTCGCTGAAAGGCTCGAAGCGTCTTCTGCCACTGATCATCCTCCTCATCTCAGTCGGTCCTCTTCCGATCGGCCAAGTCAACCTCCTGGGCCTTGATCACCTGCACTACTCGTGGTTGCCTCCCAGGTGCCATATCTGCAAGATAAACAAGGAATGCCTAAGCCCGAGTAGTGTCGAATATTGTTCTTAAATTTTCTTAGACTCCTTTATTTATTTTGAATCCCCAGGACACCCATGAAACATAAGAAAACAAGTCATTATGATTCTTGTACCTTTCCAAGGGTCTCTACCCTGCAATCATTGTAGCCTCAATTGGTCATTCGGTAGGTCCAAAGTCCTTGCATCGGATCACAGGGGGCCCTAAAATCCCGTGTGCTAGCCGGTCTTACCAGGCCTAATTCACGCAACAAGGTCACCCAAAACTGTTTCCCTACCACCCCATGAAATCCTCACTGTTCCTAACTCTAGAATCCATCCTATCTCTCAACCTCCTCTGATACCATTCTGTCAGGACCCACCTTCACCAAAAGGAGGGAAGGGTCAGCATATTGCCAGACCGTTCCTTTTTTAAGTTGAAGGAGAGATAATGACCCCCGAAACCCACCTTCAATAGGTCCCGGAGTGGCGACCAGCACCAAGGGTATAGAATCTCACACAAAATAGAAGGCATTACCCTTTTTATTTTTTTATAGGATCGAGAGATAAGATAGAAACCCCAAAAATACCGAAGCTAAAAGTAAAGGTAAATCCAAAAGTAAACCATTCCCATATGCATGTTCAAAATTAAAAGATACAATCCACAAAAAATACAAAGGTAATGTACCAAGAAAAAGGAAAACAACAACAGAAAATGCCCCAAGGTCTGAGCTAGTATGGCCCCGCATGATCCCTGAAGTCCTCCTGGAAACCTGAAAATAGTTTTATATACGCAGGGTGAGCATACAAGTAGACTCAGTAAAGAAAACCAAAGAATCCTGTGCACAAGTGGAGAGGAATTCTAATGCCATGTGAGAAAAGAAAAACCAAAGCATCTAGCAAGGAAAAAAGTATCCATCCAAGTCTCACCAAGGCAAACTCCCCAAATAACATAAGGCAAGTAAAGTATAGTAATAGCACATTGATATTTGGGTACCCCGTTCCACTTTCCCACTGGTTATTGAAGACATCCTAAACATCAAACCAATCCCTCCATTCTCACCGCAGTCCCACTGCCAAACCCCGCCCGCACACACCTGGGCCACAAACTCACCGCAGTCCCACTACCAAACCCTGCCCGCACACACCTGGGCCAGAACAACTACTGCCACGCCTGAAGACACCTGGGCCAGAACAATGACTGCCACGCCCGAAGACACCTGGGCCTCATCCCGAAGACACTTGGGAAACAACCTGGCCGCTGACACCTTGGCCAACCACCACAACTACCATGCCTGAAGATTCTTGGCCTAATAATGGACCTCAGGCCATAACAGCCTGCCCGAAGTGTCTTGGGCTATTCGGAAAAGGGAGCATAAAAGGAGCTAATAACCATCCACTCATAGGAGTGTTGGGAAAAACACCCACCCCATGAAATAGGGTGTTTGGCACTAAGTGCTCAACTTGGGTGGAGCGTGAATAAGAAACATGAAAGCTACATATATATGTATAGGTAAAAAACACTCATCCCAACCTAGGGGTTCCAAGACCTAAGAACAAACACCCTTGTTACTATTCATTCACAAAAGAAGCCACGACACTCACGACCAAGTCTCAAGTCATTCCAAAACTAATTCCCCACTCAACCATTCTTGTTTTCATGTTCAAGTGATCCCATTAGGGTGAATTCTGCACTACTGGGTAATTAACAGGCATAAACACAAGCCAGGAAAAAGAAAGTGACAAACAACAATTTAAGCATTCACACCCGGTTCTCTTGTAAGGTCACAACAACAAAGGGATAAGTGAGATCCATCAAAGTACTGGAAACAAAGAAAACCTTGAGACACAACCCCATGTCCCCAAAACTAGGAACCCACCATTTCTCAACGATAGAGGATTCCACCCGAGTTTGTATCATAGTAGAGAAACCACACAGATTCAAATTCACAACCAAAAACCATGCCACAACAGAGGATCCCATCCCCGTTCACATCTTCCCATAAGCACCAGGCATAAAAACACACCCACCACCAAAAAGAGTGGAAAAATTCCCAGTTCAAGCACATCATTCATTAGGTTCTTCTTTATATTTGTTAACCGGGGTGGTCACACTGATATTCTTGTTTTACTGAGCATCCATTTAAACTAACTGAGTTTACGTGATTAACCAATTTCCAGTTTAAGTAATTTAATCATCATAGAAGAGAAAGGTTCATTAGTGCGCAAGGAAAGACCACCAACGACCATGATTTTCAGTGAGCATAGACCCGCAAAATTCACAACACATACAACATAAAATTAGTACAGCAAAAACATCGATCACACCACCCCTTCATTCTTAAAAAGTCCGTTCATTATCTTCATTAAGTTTTCTTTCATCAATTTTCATAGGGAAAAAAGCGTACCCACCCTGCATGATACATAGAAAGGAGAGGCGAAGGAAAACCCTACATGATTGATCAAAGATCGAAGTTCTTCTACACCCACCAATAATTAGGGAAAATAGCGACTCACAGGGGAGAGACGTCGAGAACTCCAAACGTACTAAGAAGAAAAGAAGCCAGCCAATAGGAAGAAGAAAGAAGAAGAAATTCCCGTGCGATATATAGATAAGATCCTGTTGTTACGGAATATGGGGTTTTGAACGGCTTTAAATTTGGATCGTGGTTCCCCACACAGTTGGGTGGTTACAGATGACAGAATTAATTGTTATTTAATTCTTCATTAAGGAGGTCCCTTGGGATTCATTGGGTATTAATTATGGGATTTTAAATGGCTTTGAACCACTTGAAAAAAATTTGAAAAACCCAAAAAGGCGTTATGGGAAAAAATGTAGAAGAGAAACGCGACAAGGCTAGGTGACACCGATCGGGCGCGCCGCTTAGACGCGCCGATCGGTCGTGCCGATCAGTCACCCCGATCGGTCACGCTGACTGGTCGCCCTGATCGGTCACAAACTGAAATGACGTCCTACCACCGAGACGTCACCCCTAGGATCCGGAATTTGGCAAAGGGATGTACCGCGAGGGTCTAGGTCATCACATCATGGATGATACTATAAACCTTATCCCATTCATTATTATGAATTTAATATTTTTAAAAAATTTATATCATTTAATAAAATATTATTTATTTTAAAATATCACTAATGTCAATTTTGAAAGTATTCATTACTTTGTCTTTTAAAAATATCCAAAAAACAAGATAAATTAGAACCAAATATTTTAAAAAATTAATAACATATCAAAGGAATATATAAAATTCATGTATCACAATTATCATCTCAAATTATATTTATTTTATTATTTTTAATATCATTTATATGATTTTCTGTTAATAAAATAATTATTGCATCACTATTGTGTCACCATTTAAGGTAATTATTTCATTACTAAAAATTATAAATAAATTACCATGATGTAGATAAGTATTTTATATTTAAAATTACTATTTATATTCAAATATATATTTTTGAAAACCCTATATTTAAAATGATATAGTTATTAAAAATATGAGTATGATATCTTTGACTTTTCTTTAAATAATATATTATAAATATCATACTCTCATCCAACTGGCTTAAAAAGGTTATAATTTAGATAATTGGATAATTAAAGTAAAATATAGCTCATCCAATAAAATTTTGACAAGTTTTAGTTTCATTTTCAAGTCCTTATAATTTTATTTTTACCATGAATTAGTCGATTCCCCCTTTACCATGGTAAAAAAATTACTAAAGTTACTATTCATATTTGCCAAAAATAAAAGGGACCTATTTAATAAATTTTGAAAATATTATTTTAAATATTTTATTCATTTTTTAAAATTCAAATCACACAATTTTCATAATTGAATTTAAAATTAAACTGGTAAAATGAAATGAATGTTTTTTTTCAGAAAAATACCCTTTTTAAACATAAATTTTTTTTATAATATATTCAAGTATAAAATCTATTTAAAAAATCGTAATTGGATTATTTCATATCCGAATTAACTAATTAAAATTTTAAACTAATAAAAAATATATTTTTAACTTTTTAATACTTTAAAATAAAAAACAGTTTTAAATAAAAAATCAATATTTTCACTATTCATTGAAAAATAAAACTTTTCAGAAAATTCTCTAATTTTTACCATAATTAAATTTTGATATGATGACTTAAAAAATGAATTTTATTTTATCAAATAAATTTTCTAAATTATTTAGGAATAATTATATTATTTGTACATAAAAAGCAATAAAAATCATTTTTGATGAAAATATGTTTTTGATGAATAAAATGATTTTACTAAAAATATAATATTTTTTTTAAAAATAATTAACAAATACATTAGAAATGATTAAGACAATTAAATATTTTATAATTCTATTAATACTATCCATTCCCACCAATTTAACATTTAGGTTATAGTGATCATATTTAAATATCAAGATTTTGTTATTCATTTAGGATAAATGTTGCGTATCTTAACACTATCGAACACAGTATTTTATTTTAAAAAGGTAGAATATTATATTAAGGGTATAATTCAAATTATATTCACAATTTAGGGAGTGATACCTGTATGCCGAATGGTTAGGTTGCATGGTTTGGAAAACCGTATGCCAATCGTGTAGGTGCTACCACCTTAAGTCGCCCCCTCGTATGGTTAGAAAAATTGTGAACCAACCATGTTTTTACCTCTATCCAAAAAATGAATGATTTACCATGGGTGGAATCATGGTTTGGAAAAATCATGTGAAAACCATGTCCTTTGCAAATCCCTACTATTTTCCCTTGCATGGTTTCCCAAAGGTCTTGCATGGTTTCTTCTAAGCGTGTTCAAACTGTTCACCTTCAAAAAATCCCCCAAAACATTCCAAAACTCCACTAAACCTTCCCAAAATTATCCCAATGACTTTATATATATATATAATAAATTAATAAAGGATTAATTATCTTAAAATTAGGGGTGTTACATCATTATTGGTATATAATTAATGAATAAGATGAGGAAGGATTTATCCCTTCCATTTATATATGTAAATATCTCAACCCTTTGATTGAAATGAAACTATCAAAAATAAATTCTATGTCCATAGTGATGTAGACATGTTCATTCTGGATAATCAAAGAAAAATATATCATGCATCAAGGTTAATGACATAAGTATACAAATCTTTTGATGAGATATCGAGATAGAAGGATTATATTGCATAGTCCACGCTCGTATGTGGTTGTCAATATTGAAACATTGAATTATTCCTCTTGGGTTCCTGGACCTATTTCTAGACATTAATCTTGTACTTTTGGAAAAATCTCCTAATTCCAACAAAGAATAATCCTAGAGAGTTACACACTATTTTTTTCCATTGATATCAATAAAATTAAATTTTAATTTAATTATTTGAATAAATACTATTCTAGAGTCCAAGGAATAATTTTATCATGGATTTATTGATTTGTTAAATTAAATAAATATTTATTCATAAGGTAAATATTTAATTATGTGGATATATAATATTTATTAATTTATTTTTTGAATGAATAAATATTTAATTAAATATTTATTTAGTTATTCGATAAATTAAAAATAGGATAAGCAGACGAAGATAAGGTTCAATAATAAATATTAATTTTCAAGATTATAAAATAATATTTATCATTGCACTATTAAGCACTCACCATGATAAAATAATAATAAAATTATTATGACATGGATTGGGGACTTTTAAGGATTCAATATATTATTAAGGGATTATATACAATTAAATAATATTTAATCCTAACCCATAACTCTATAAATAGAATGATATGTCTATTATGATGGAGTTGACCGAATTAGAGAATCATTGTGCACAAAGAAATCTAGATATATCTCTCTCAAGAATGAAGAATGCTATATATTTTCTTCTCTCAAGCCTGAGATATTGTCCTCCCTCCTCCATGTTATCAAGAATGATACTGTAAGGATGATTATTCAAGCTCAAAAGAACCAACATAGCGATCACAAAAAAAACCACATGATTATCGATCTACGATGCTAGCACCCAGAAATCCATTAGTACTGTTTAGAGATCAAATTAGCAAGCATGGATCATTGTTATAGGGTTTCTACACTTATATCCTATAACAATAATGATGGTATATCGAATGGGTTTAGATGATCAATATCTCGATGGAAGAAAGATCTCAAGACCGAGGTATTATTTCTTCCTATCCATTTAAATTAACTATAACTTTAACATGAAATATCATCTTGGTTTCAATGTGTCTATTAGGTTTCATAAAAAAAATTCATTGGTCACAACTCCCAAAAAATGAATTTCATAGAATATCTATTGATTTTGATAATTGTTGAGTCCGACTCAACCCCCATAAGCACTTCATCTATACTCAGAACCTTCAAAATGTCAATCTTATTATTTTACAAATGCTGAAATTTTTCTCAACAGTTATGTCCTAAGACCCCAACACTAGTTTATAGCACATGGAAATTGAGAACGCATCTCAGATATGTCTATATCAAATTCAGGTGTCCTATGGATTGTTGTCCTAGGTCGGTTCATGACATGTGAAGTGTATTTGGGTTGAAGTTGTTATTTTTTTAATTAGTTTTGTTTTCATTTTCAATTTCATCACACAAAAGTGATGCATAAGTTTCCTGACCACAAAAATAAATTTATTGGATTTTCAATAAATAATGGTATTCTTTGAATATTAGTTGATTTAATGAAGTTGATTGTGGGAACTCTAAATAGAAAGTCAATACAAAAATCAAATGAAGTTTTTTTACAACATTCAAATCATTTGTTAAAAACCATATAACATTAACAAGTAGAATACAAGATAAATCATGTGGATTTTTGATGATTTCCCTATATATCTGGGGAAACATGTGCATGTGTAACCTTCTTGGACACATAAACCACACCTCCATAAAGGTGTACCTTAGCCAGGCCGATCAATCTCATTATGGATATGAGTCGAATTTGGAACCCCTTTTAGTAATAGGCTATTCATGTTAGGCAGAGGCATGGGGGACTCAATTAGAAGACTAAAGTTCTGATACTCACCTATAAGAATCCAAGGAGAACTGTAGCAGTCACTAATACTCTACAATCAATAAAATTGATCAATAAATTTATCCCAATATAATTGTACATAAGAAATCATTGAGATCATATGTATGCAAGGATATCTTAGTTCTTAGAGGTTACCAAAATCATAATAACATTACTTCAATAAGATCATAATCACATGAACACTACTACCTATTTAAGGATCATCACACTTAATGACCTCAAATCTATTCCCAGAATGGTCAAATAAATGAACAAAAAATGTTGCATCCTTATGATGAATCTTATCAATCACACACTTAAAATTTTTCCCATATCGCATCCCTCTACATAGACCATATTTGAGATGTTTACCACTTTCTAAAAAACATTTCACTGTGGGATATAATGTATCCCGCACTAGACTTGTAATATAATTTTTAAAAAATAATATTAAATCTAAATAAAGAATCAATTACAATAATGTTATTTTTTTAATTATATACAATTTAATATTCTCAATTACCTATGATAGGTATCTTCTAAACTCCCTTAAAGACTCCATTAATGCTTCCCATAATATTGGTCATTATGTGTCTAATCTCTTCCCATATTCATATTCTTGGGACTATTTATCCTTTGGAATTTCTATCATTTAGTCATATATTTCTTGATTAGATCGACAAATGTTTTTGAAATGCTCCCCCATCTTCTACTATTGAGGTTCATATGCTAAATAAAATGATAAAAAAATAGAACACATATAATAGTTTTATATTTATTAGATGTTCTATTTCAATAAAAAACCATATACATACCAAGATTGATGATTGATTTATTTATTTACTCTTCCTTAAACCTATTCTATATTTTACTTTCAAAGTGTATAATACAATATCAATGGTAAGCACGAGATGGTCTCCATGTAAGACCCTGATATTGTACAGATTCCTTGATTGCTCGATTTTGATTAGAAATCAGGTATATTCCCCAAGAGTTCATTATAAATTCTTGAAGGATAGCCAAGAATAAACTCTAGGATAAGAATTTTTCCTTATTAATAATAGAAAATGCCAATGGAAAATAAGAATTATTTCCATTCATTGTAGTAGAAATAAATAACATTTCGGTATGATTTCTATATAGAAATGATCCATCAATCTAAATAAGACATTTATAATGTCTTAAAGTATCTATACAAGGTAAGAACATCCAAAATAATTTATAAAACACTACCTTATATTTTTCAAGTTGACTATTTTTCCTAACATTTTCAATTATGTGTAACTAACAGACAACCTAATTTTTATGACATAAAAACTCCATAAGTTGTGGTAAAACATTATAAGAGTCATCACAGTCCTTGTACACTATCATTATATCATGACTTCCAATAAGAAATGAGATTACTATAAAGTTTCTTGATCTTATCCACTACTAGAACTATTATAATGTCTTGACATGGTCTTATTATTTCAATAATAATAGTTGAAATGAATTCATCATCCATGGATATGTGACCTTGTGATAGGGTTGGGTTTACACACGTGTATGGAGTAAATATAAATTTTCCACAAAATTTAAAATTATTATCAAGTATTTCTCAAATACATATATGAAAATTTGAATCAAATTTATCACATATAATTATATAATAACCCCTCTTCAATTCTTCCATGATAGAACTATAATATTCCTCAATGTGATACTATTTGGTTATAGTATTTATACCTTCATTTCCATCAAACTATCTCCCAATGTACTAACACATTCATTAAACCTTAGATTCATGCCACTAATAATTCAGGGTCATTATATGCTAGGATTGATGATTAGATAATCAAATTTAGGTAAGCATGTCATATCTTCTATTGACCATGATGTTAATAGTGGTGGATGATTCAAAGGTCTATGTAACAGCACATGGATCTACTCAAAATGTAATTTAACAGTTTTTTATTGTTTCGTTTCCCCAATATCTTCATGTTGTTCTAAATTTTCATCATTTTAAAAATTCTCCACCATCAAATCCACTTCATGTGGAAGAATTTTTCTAAAGATATCAATATCTCTATGAGATGTCAAAGCCTGAGTATATGTTGGTGTATCTTAAGGCTACGATGGACCAAATTACATTACAAACATAATATATTTTATAGTAGATATAGTGAAATTAAACTCCATTATTTAAACTTTGGGTTGGTCCTTAACCCATGAAAATACATATTTCAAGTCCCCATCTCTAAAAATTAGATAAGATATATATCACAACCTATATTTAAATTATCGACGTTTATATATGAGGGACTGTATCACTTCATTACCCATGTGTTATAATTGTTGATGTATTCTTCTCTAAAGGTATTCCAATGCTGTAAACCCCCTGAGCATTACCAGTAGTTTTAGCTGTCTAATATAATTAAGTCTTTGTTTGGTGTCAATTCTTTGATCATTTCAATAAAGATATGAAGCCATATTTTATATCTATAATAATACATAGTTAAAAATTATATCTGATAAAAAACAATATAATATTTTAAAATAATCTTACCTTTTTTAACTATGGGACTTATAAAAAATGGTATCTAAATATATTAATCAATGTGAGTCTGATGAAGTAAATAGAAAGTGAATCACCCAAAGAAAATCCCCTGAGAGTGTCAAACTAGGTGTGCTATTAGGTCTCTTTGTCATGCACTGAGTAAAAATTGAGTTAATACCCAATATACCCCTTTTAGGGTTATTACGCCAAGGTGAATCTGTGCCAGAGTCTGTATCCAGTTGTTTGTATCTAGATAAGGATTTCATTTATAGGAGACCAAACACCATTTATTTTACCAAAAGTTTATGATGTTTTCCTTTGTTTGGACTTATCCCTAAGGTTTTCACTAATGTTTTCTAGTCCTAATATTAAAAATTCAAATCAATATTATTCCCAATAAATAAATCATTACTAATAATTAAAAAATTATAAATAAAATATTATACTTATAATTACAAAATTGTAATAATAATTAAAAATAAAAAATAAAAAAACAATTTAATTTTTATAAACTTGAAATTATTAATATTTCTAAGGATTAATATATAATTATAACATTATACTAACATTTAGACATACAATTTTATTAAACATATAATTTACTATTACTAATTAATATTAACCATAAAATTTAATAATATCTCTACTAATTAATTATTCTAAAAATTAAACATTATACTAATTTTTTTTATTCTTAGGTAATATTAAAATTAAAATTTAAAAATATTTATATTAATTATAACAATATAATAAACATGAAATTCAATGTTGTAAATTTAATTTACTAAACATGTAATCCTAATTAATAAAATTTAATTTTAATGGGTTCAAATTAAAATATTGTATTATTAATGTGATAATATTAAATAAAATATTATATGACCAGATAATTATCAATTAAAATAAAAGATAAATACCTCAAAATTTGGAAGACCGGAAAATATGAAGCACCAAAGTAGAGAGGATTTTTTTGACTAGATGAGCAAGGGAAAGGGTAAATTTGAGATGAAAAATTAGCGGGGGGGGGGGGGGGTGGGTCTTCCTTAAGGGAGGCCCACCATAGAGCATAAATTCAATTGACACTCAATGTTCATCAATTGAATGAAGAGAGTTAATTAAATTGTCACTCGACCGTCCCAAATTCTTAATTGTTTAAAAACCTAACCATTAAATAAAAACACCATTATGAAAATTTTACTAAGATTAGACCAAGTAAAGGAGGTAGTTTATTCCATCCATTGACAAATTTTTAACCAATTTGTTAATCCATAATCAAGTTAGGAATATTTGAACATTTTAATTTAAATCATCCTAAAACTTATCATTACCCATTTGGTCTATTTAATGGTGTGATTTTTGTTTCAACATGTAGTATACATTATATAATTATATAGATGAAAATATATAAATATTGGAATTTATGTATTTTCATATAATTATATATGTATATATTTATATATACTTAAACACACAAATGTGTGTAAATATATATACATGTGTGTGTATATATATGCATGTGAAAAAATTTGTGTATAAAAACCATCCGATTATTAAAACTAATTATATTGAATAATAACAACAACAACAACAACAACAACAACAACAACAATAATAATAATCAAAACAAGCTATGGAATAAAGAAATTTTTTGAAATAAAATAAAATCACCACCACAAAAACCTAGGTAAGAAAATTTCAAAAGAGAAGAAAACAATATATGATCTACTACAACTTGAAGGTGGACACATCAAAGAAAAATATCTCAATAATCTCCCAACCATAAGTGTCATGGAATCTATAGAAATAGTTTATCTTTTATCATGTTCCAAGGTCCAACCCCACCATGCAGATGTCTAACTCTCCTATAAGATTTAGGATTTTTCAAAGGAATGTTCGAGTCATCAATGTGCATAGCATTCAAATCCTTGTTATGGTCCTGATGAACACTATATTTTCCTGATAAGTCCCTAATGTACAACTTCAGGTTAGACTAGATATTATCATCAATGTTGGTAGAGATAAACTCCATAGTTTTGAGGTAGTCTTCCCGAATGGCCTGAAGGACTTTATTTTTATTGATTTTTGATAACCCCCCTTTCAATGGATGTGGGGGGATCCTTACAAGGCTCGTAAGCTTAGTGATTACATGGCCCACAGGCTTAAGAGATATTACATGACCCAAAGGTCTTAGAAAATTCAACCAGACTATAACTACAAGGAACTGCCCCTCCCTAGCATCTGCATCATGATGGTGGCTCTCCACCTTTATATGGTCATTTGGATAAGCTTCTCATGAAATAATAGGCTGGTACCGATGACTTAACTATACCCTCTCATTATTCCAATTCCATTGGTTCAGCTTTAGTGAGTGCGCCTGATCTAAATCCTCATTTGGGGCAGCTCCTTTTTTTGTAGAGTCTATTTGGGGAAACTGCATGTGGTCCAAGGTACTGTAGGAGGTACTGTAGCAAGCACTGTAGCAGTACTATACTCTGTGCGGGTATAGTAGCAGGTACTATAATAGTTACTGTAGAAGGTATTGTTCGGTACTATAGCAGCTGAAACTATTCACCTTGTGCCACCGATTTGGGCTTGGAGTCCTTAAGGCCTTCGGGCCACCCGGGCATTCGGGTCAGTAGGCTGTGAGGTAGTCTTTATAGATAAAGAGACATGGTTACATCTTTGCAATAATATATTCAACTTATGATTCAAACTAGTCTTCAAAGGCAAAATCGAGTCCCTGAGGCATCCTTTCTTGAATGAAGTGCTCTGTAGGGAATTTGGAGTTTTTAACCCTCACCTTATCACATTCCTCTTTTGAGTACTTACCAAAGGTATTATAGATAACCTTTATTGATTTTGAAAAATAAGAGGGTAAAACATACAATCCTTATCCATAGCCTACTTAACTTCCCCTCCTTAGACTACCATGCATTCTTGATTGACCGCAGGGGGTTATCTTTGTTATCAACCAAGGGTTTTTTTGGAATTTTATACTTTCCAAAGTCATTGCATCCAATAATTGTCTCATCAGGTTGTCCATTTAGAGAAACGATACTTGGGTTTGCACACTCCTTTGAGTTCTTCTCCCATAGAATAAGAGAACCAGCGTCACACCTATAAAAATGGAGGTTTGAATAGCCCCACCACCATTGTTATCAACTATCAAAAAATTATTTTGAAGACCTTCCCTAGTAGCATAAGAGGGTCCAACTGATGTATCAACTTTCACCCGTACTATTGATATTTCAAATAAGTCCTGGGCGACAACAACTGATTACTTAATTGATAAAAAACATGCATGTGTATATATATATGTGTATTTATATATATCAATACTTAAAAAAGGTACTTATAAATAGATTATAAATTATAATAACCATTATATATGTGTATATATACATATATAAATGTATTTTTTTATAAAAGGTGGGGGATGAGTCCCCAATTATCATATAAAAAACCCAAACAAGGGAGTATCAAGTACAACCATATTCAAAGGACAGTAATTTCAAGTGCCTCCTTCCAGATGGCCGTTCTTCTTTCTAATTTTATCAGCAATTAACCGTTCTTTGTCCTGCAACTCATTCCATAGTTTAACATCAATGCGCCCACATCCCCTCCGTCCTCTCCCTCCACTGTATCGGTGTTCTAATTCTTGCACTTGGTGAAGTAGAGATTCCATATCTTCATCTGAACCGTCGTCCTGTGCCACATATTTCTTCTTCTATTCTTCAATTCTTTTAATATGTTTCATTTGGCTGTGGGTTCTAACCTGTTTCCATGAGTCACCTTCCATGTCTTCAGGATTAGTAGTCTGGTCAGTGTTATTAACCACTGCTAGATGCTCCATTTCATGATGTTTTTTGGGTGGTACGACCTGCACACTTAAGGGTGGAGTGTGAGAAATACTCCCACCCAGAGGAGCACTCAGCTATTGTCCAATAGCCATTTGGATAGTGGACTCTGTCTTGGACAAATCAGTAACACCATGGGTAGCAAGAGAATCCTCCCCACTGGTCAGTTACATTGTTTCAGGAGTTGCAGAAGAAGTATTGATCATGTCCTGTACAGAACTTGTTACAAGTTTTGGAGGAGCAACCTCTACACTGGCTACCTGTTTTGGCTCAAGAGATGCAGGAATGGAATTCACATTGAGCATAGCCATGTCAGAAATTGTTGGAGCATTAAAAGGGGTAGTGAACTTCTCTTCTTGTTTAGAGAAAGATTTCACAATATGCCCTGGATTGGAAGCTATATCAGCTTTAAATCTATGGGCACTTGTGACAGCCTGAGAATAAGAAACAAGTTCATTCTTAGCAACATCACCAGCCTGGATAGACACAATGGGTAGCAGAACTGAGGGGTCTGATCCCTCTTCATCCATGTCAGCCTAGTTTTTTCTCCCTTTACCAAGAAACTCAGAACAATGATCAAGCAAAGGAACTAAAGATTCCTTACCCTGCTTAGGAAAGTGATTCTTTTTAACAGAATCAGCTTTCCCAGATTTTTCCATTCCTATTCTAGGACATAATTTAGGTTCATGTCCTTGTTGAGAGTAGTTCTTACAAACCATGGACCTCCAACAATTAGATGTGTCATGTCCAATAATCCTGCAATCAGAGCAGAGTCCTGGTAGACCTTCAAATTCAATTCTCAATTCCAATTCTTCTTCATCAGTAGACAAAAACACTTTATCAACCAAAGTAGAACTTAGTACTATCTCAACTAGACATCTAAAATAATGACCAAACCTAAAAATTTCAGTTTCTTTGTCCATTTTAATTGGGATACCAATCTCTAAAGCAATGTCATAAAGTCTACCTTTATCAGTTCTTTTTTTAGCATTGTTAAAGGAACCCTTTAATAGTGTTAAAAAAGTGCTAATAAAGCCCCTACCGATAAAGGGGATATTTTTTTTGTTCATGCACAAATTTTTTATTAGACCTTCCCACCCCCTTTTTTTCAGTGCTCCCCCACTTTATCAGTGCTTTAGATAATCCCACCCCCCCCATGCATGCCCCTGCCTCCAGCAAGTTTCAAACTTGAGACCTCTAGCTCATACACCATCTCCTTTTCCACCCCCCCTATATTGTTTTATTTTACATTTTATGATATATCTATATATTTATATATATCTTGTTACATTTTTATCCAATATATATATTATATATATATATATTTATATATATATATTTTTAAATACATAATAAAATATGTTTTTGTGTGCGTGTGTGTTTATAAATACATACAAAGATATATATATATCATATATATATATGTGCATATATAAATATAATTATAGATGTTTATATTAATTTACATATATTATATAATAATATTTATATACATATATTAGAATATATAGATAAATATATATATGTTTTTCAACACACACAACTATATATATGTGAAAATTACATATACATTAATACTATAGGTATATAAATATTCATAGATTTGTATTTTAAATAAAATGTATATTATTTTTTATATTTATTGGGTTTATATATTGATAAATATATTATACATGTAAATATGTTTGAATATTTATTTATAAAATTTTATTTTTATTTTTGACTATATAAAATATTTATATTGTTATACATTTGATTATAAATAACAGTACATTATGAGAAACTATAAAATTTCAAAATCATAACATGAATATGAATTTAATCCCCAAGAATAAATTAATTATCCATCGAAAAAAGAAATAAGACCCCCTTAAATGAGGATGGAAATCTATTAAATGTTAAAAAATTAGGGTACCTTGACTAAAAACTCCATTTTGGAGGCCTTCAGGGGATCTTTTGGCCTTGAAAAAAGTGACTAAGGTCCCTTATTTAATATGGTGTAGATCTCATCACAAGATTTGATTTGATATGCGATAGATCCCAAAGAGACACCCAGATGAAAAGTTATGAATACTTGAATTTCAAGTTACATTTTTAACTTATTTTAGATCTTTTAATATTTTTTTGATTTTTTTATCTTCAAACGATTTTTAAATGATTATTAATTGATAATAATTTTCAAATTATTAATTAAAAATATTTTAAAAATATTTTATAAGCCATTTTCACTAAATATATTATATATTTAGTGTAAATGCATATTTTTTCTTATCAAAAACATATTTAAAAAATATATATTATATTTATATCAATATAAATATATTTATATATTTATATATTATTTTTAATAAAATATATATTTTTAAATATATCCTTCATCGGTGCTTTTTTACTATCACTGATACGGGGGGGGGGGGGGGGGGGGGCATTATCAACGTTTTTTACAAGCACTGATAAAGGGCCCCCGTTTTAAGAATGTTTTTTCTAGAATTGATAAAGGAGGTTTTTAACAGTGCTTTTAGCTAGCGCTTTTAAAGTCCTAGCGTTGGATAAACCTAGTTTTTTAGTAGTGAATTGATACCCGTTAACCAGGTACCCGACACTACCCAACCCATTTAAATAGGATTATGGTAATGGTTAAATGAGTATTTATAGGGTTAGGGTAGAAAATTGAAAAACCAACTAATAAATGGGTAGTGTTAGGGTAGTACTCTTGGGGTGTCATAAACCTAGACCTGATTATAAAAATTATTATTAATTATCCAGTAAAAAAAATTTAAATGAAATTACAATTATGAAAAATATTTATTTATTTTGTGTTCATTTTATATTATATTTGTAAATAAATTTTAAATTTATTTTCATTTAAATTAATGATTATGAATTCATTGACTACATGTTATAAAATAAAGTATAAATACAAAATATATTTACTATAGTTTTTAATATTTTTATTCTATATTTATAAATAAATTTTAAAAATTTGAATTTTGAATCAGATAATTAGAAGGATCAGGATTGTTAAATGAGTAGTTAAAAATACTATTGGGTAGGGTTAGGGTAACGAATTTAAAAAATAAAAGGGTTAGGGTTTTATAAAAATAAATGGGTTAGGGTTAGGGTACCCCAAATTACATGAGTACCCAACCTGCTTCCATCACTAATATAAATATATTAAAAATACGTTATATAAATACAATATTATATAAATTTATATAAATATACCTCAAAAAATGTTGTTACATATATTACATAAATACATTATTTAAGTGTATTTAAATACATTATATAAAAATATTATATAAATATCTTTATAATAAATACATTTTATGAACGTATTTATAATAAATTGATTTTATAAATGTATTTGAAATAAATTTATTATATAAATACATACATATAAATTTTATAAATAAACATTATTATATATAAATATGTATATTTAAATATATAGATACTTTATATAAACATATTTATAAATAGGTTATATATTATAATAACCATTACACACACACAAATGTAATTTTTTTAAAGAGGTGGTGCCTCAGTCAACGACCAAGGCACAATTTATTGCTAAAAAAGAAGGAGAGTTACAAAAGTCTAAAAGATGGAATCTTGTAACAATCTTTGTTGAAAAAAGGGAGCAAATCATCAGGAAAATCATCCAAACAGGTAATAACCTGATTGAACCCTTGTTGGAAAGACTATTAGCAACCATTTTCGCTTCGCGGAACACATGTGTGGAAATGTAGTTGAGATTCCTGAGCGAAGCAAGAAAATTCATCCATCGAGAGGTAAGCGGCCAAGCAAGGTGCACCACCCCCTTCCAGATAGCTTGGACAACAGTGGTTGAATCACATTCAATCCACAGTTTGTTCCAACCCTTTTGCATGGCAAAGTCCACCGCATGAATGAATCCCAACATTTCCGCTTCCAAAGCTGAAGCCGTATCACATCCACTGAAGAAGCAGCCAAGGCATCTGCCAAGAAAGTCTCTGAAGATGGCACCACAACCTGCCAGACCCGGGTTCCCTCTAGAGGCACCGTCGACATTCACTTTGATCCATCCTGGAAGCGGGGCTTGACAGAAAACCTCAAAGGTATGTCGGGGTTTCCTATAAGAGCCCGCAATTCGAAGACGACAGAGGATCCCAAAATCACCAACAGAGTTGTCACAATGATCCTTCTGAAGAGAGGAAGCATCCTTCATGGCAATGAGAATACGCGTTTTACCTGCATTAAGATACACACAAATGTATTTATAATATAAGTATATAAATACATTAAAAATAAATTTTATAAATATAATAAACTATTTAAATATATATAAATATAACTTAAAAATGTGTTTAAATATAATATATAAATACATTATGTAAATATAGTTAAATATATTATATGAAAATATTATATAAATAAATTTATGAAAATACATTTTATAAAGTTGTACATAATAAGTAAATTATATAAAGATAAATGTATTTAAATTATACATGATATAAACATGTTATGTGCTTGATATCAAAGGTTCAAATGAAACCCATTAAACATAACAAAAGAATTAAGAAACTCATCCCCAAAATAACCATGTAAGAATACCTAAAACCACACTATAAATAAAATGATGAAACTGCTCATGCATACCTTTCACTGATAAGAATTGCTACATCTATGTTTATCATGCTTGATAATGATCACCAGGTTGTGTCTAAAAGGAACCCTCCTACATTTTGTATCCATAAACTATATCAAATTACGGATCAAATGGAACAATCCCTTATTTCTCTCTCATGATATATTAGAATCTCATGATGTAAAATGGGGAGATGAAAAGGGTTTTGGGGAAGGATAATAGTCCAAGTCTTGGGCGATTTCAGGTGATCCCATCTCATGGAAAACATATTTTTTATAACTGTTTGAGACAGTCCTGAGTGAACATTCATTAACTAATATGTTATGAGTCAATTCATGTAGTTACATAGGCTGTAACACTTTAACCATGAAATCGCACACTGTTTCATTATATGAAACAATTTATTAATGATATAAAACATATAAAGTTTTGAATGTTAACTTTTAATGTTCCTCTTCTATGAAATATGATATTCTAAGGAATTTTTATAAGATATAGCCATATCGTATTGATCGATATGCCCAAACCAAATAGTCCCACATGAATTAATTTCTATATATCATACCATAGGACATATCAGTATCATACACTATGATATCAGTATATGTACATAACACACACACACATGGATTTTGGGAATAACTTTTTTAATCTCCCACTTGTACTGAATCCTCATAGAATTTGTGCCATTTCACCTTATATTGTATCATATATAATAACTTGTGAAAAATTATCCAAAATCATTTTAGATATCATAAAAAAGTTGTTTGGAAAGATATTGTTAACAACACCATATATCACATCATATGAAATATCTTGTGAAAAATATTAGGAAGTGAAGTATGTTTCAGTTCATTAGAAGTTCATTCATCATAATTTTTATTGATTTTTTTAAATGGTTGATTTCTATAATTGGTATGAAGGCAATCACAGAGGGGTATCTCTATATAAAGACTCATGTTTTTATGGATTATAAATTCCAGAATCAATTTGAATATTTTATTCTAGTGAGGGTTTTATTTTTCATTACCTAGACTTGGATCAAGATTCCAAGTTTTATAAAGTCTTGAGAAGTTTTTTTAGGATGTGGATCAAGGATCAGGTGGTGTTTTTGGTTCTCATATAATCATTAAAGAAAGTTTAATTGGACCTATAGATAATTTTACTATAGGTTTCCCACCACAGAGAGCACCATGATGTGGAGGTCACTGTGTTGAAAAGTTCCATGATTGGGTGTGTGCGGTACCTAGGTTTTTTGTGGGTATTTTCCCCAGGTTTATCTTTGAACTTGAGGTGATCCACCTGTGGAAAACAGGAAGGATAAAATTCCTAAAATAAGAATTTCATTGAGTGTTTTGGTCCAATGGGATCCCTATGGTAAATGGATAGGTAGAAATTCCTATTTTGGTGACCATGGTATGCTGGAAAACAATGAGGGAAGAGGCCCTTAGATATATTGGTGGTCATTTCATGCCTAAAATAACTCATCAAGGGATATATTCCATGGTATACCCAGAGATTCTATGCCATGGAGGGTGTTTATTAAAGGGAACCAAATCGTTGTACCTAGGGATCACACCAGGGAAAGAACCTTCCCGTTTTTTTTCCAAAATAGGGGTAGGCCTATGTTTTTATAGGTTGAACCCCATTTATTTTTAGGTTGATATCGCATAAGGGGAGTACATTCTTAGCTTTTTCTTCACCTCCCATTCCTCTATTGACCCTCCTTCAATTCAAGGTTTTCTTGGATGTATTTTTTAGCAGTTTAATGTATGTTCTCCCTCTCTTTTCATTTATTTTTAATACCCCCTTGTCATCACTAATTTTTGTGTGAACTGGGTAAGGTTTGGAGATGACTTACACCAGAGCATGGTGGAAATAATATAATATTGTGGGGATTATTTTTATCATGGATAAGGGTGTCCTATAAGGATGTAATCAAGTCACCAATCATCATTCGACTTGAGGTAGGTTGGTATGTTGATTTAATTAAGGTTATTGGTGATTTTGGGTTAAATTATCCATCGATAATGGTGTTTAATTTAGGTATTTTATGTGGTCTAGGTCTGACTGTGTGTTAGGAGTATACTGCACCCCATTTCTCTTAGAGTCATCCCTATGAAGTCTCCTGGTGCTTGTAAACCCAAATGAGGTCATTGAGAGATTGTAATTGACTTTTGGATTGCCAATTGTGGTAGGTGGCCTTGAATTTATTCGAGTTTATTACTCAATTAGTGATTTTATATTAATGTTACATCACTATTATATTTGGATTCATGTTTTAAACTTTATATATATATAACATAAATTAGGCTGGGCCCACATCGGCCTAATAGTTAACATGGGCTGTATAAATTGCTAAACGGTTTGATGGTGGCACCTTGGTTGAATAAGTGCCTAGAACCTCTATATAGTTTACCTGATATAATTATTTGGATTTCAAAGGAAAATAAGTTTCCTTTCTAAAATGTGTTTTAAAAAGGGGTTTAAATCAAATGGAATTTTAAAGAAAAATGAGTGATTTGACATATGGGTTTTTAAATTTTATTTCAAAATAGAAAATAGTTTTATAATGAATATTTTGTTATATTATAACCAAGGTTCTAGTGTGATTAATATAGAATGGGATTCCATTTATAAATAGTTTTTAAAAGGTATCTTTGACTTGGTTTCCAAGGGAAAACCATAAGGGCTTAGTTGAGTTGTTTTGTTCTATTTGGCCTCATGATGGTGATGCCCTATTTTTCTAAAGCATGTGTGATTTTATATGTTCCCCTCCTATGATTTCATTATTTACGAATTGTTTCATGATGATGCATGTTATGTGTGTTGGATGATGATATTTTATTTTTGAATCAAAATTTTGGTATGATATATATAGATGTGATCATTCCCTTAGAGGGTAGAGATGAGTATGAGGGACCCTAATGAATATCAATGGGTGTATAACTAGAATGATGGGTTGTGGTCTAGAGATGGTAATGTAATCAAGGAACCCATGTAGTATGTTTTTTTAGGTTCTGATGGGAATAATAGAAATGTTCTGGGACAATTCCTGATAGTATTTTCATTAACTTCTTAAATAATTACCTTAAGAAAAAGGAAAATGAATGCTAAAACTTTGAGGGAGGAAATATTCTCACATATAATTTATAATTACTTTATTTAAATAAGAAATACCTTGTGTTAAACTTCTTTCTTCATTGTCAAATATGATGAATACTTCTTTTCATACCATCATTGTGTAAGAGGAATCAAGGGTATATTCCCTATAGTGGTGATCTACACATATCCCAAGAGCCTCTGATTGACATTGTAGGAATCAATGGATACTATCTTAAAATATCCTATCACTTTCATCATTCATCATTGATCTCTATGAGAATCAATTCAGGTAAAAAGACTCTCCTAGTTATCTCTAGAATCGAGAGTGTGGTGGAGGAAGATCACAATACATTTTGTACAATGTTTTATAAGAGTAACTCTCTAGGGCTTGAGAGGAATATATTGATGTTCTTGTGCACAATGATTGGATTCGTTTTACACAAGTTAGAGAATGTCGTAACTAGGTTTAAATGGAGCTAGGTTTATAGAATAATAATTCTACACATTCCCTTATGATTTTGTTAATCCTCGATGATCCCCATGTGAAAATAATAATAATAATAATAATAATAACAACTTGATATGAACTAAACCTAGGAATAAATTAATATTATTTACTTGAATAAATAAATTAATAATTATTCCAATAATATTTAATATAACATTTCTCTCTAGACCATTAAAATCAGTTCACCAATCCTCCTCAATATTTATTGGGTCTTGAATAATTAATGTTTATTTAAATAAATGAACATAAATACATTGTTTTCTAATAAATAAATAAATAAATAAATATTATATTCACTTAAAATAATGAATAAATGTTTATTAAATATTTAACTCACAAGTGTTCTCTTGAATAACTGGTGACTAAATATATACGATCAACTAAACATGAATAATTATTAAACCATGTATGGGAATAATATATATTAAACATGTTAAATTCATATAGAATTTAACTAAGGTACTAGATACAATTAGCATGAAACCCTCTAATCCCCTTTCTTAGTAGAATTAGGCTGTACCACCAAAAGTCCAATTATAGCATCAAGAAACATGCCAAGGAATTCATAGATAAAGAAGTTAATTCTTTAAAGACATAAAAACTCATATAAACACACACTGTTTAATATAACCCATTTATCATGATATCTCTAATAAAAAAGGTTTCTTGCTGGTATCATCAAACCATGTCCTTGATTTATCTTTCCTTGAAGTTTTAAAATGAGCTTGATGATAAAAATTCCATGTCCATGTACTTAATTAGGATTTTTTGTTTACATAAAGGGGGTTGAGATATCAATGAATGTTCTTAAACAGTAGGGAAAAATCCTTTATTAAATCATTCATTAGTACCGTATCATTTGAGACTGACCCAACAGACCCAACTTTTCCATAAAAATATACCATCTTGGTTTATGAGAATACCTAAAAGCACATTACTCATGATACATATTAATAATAATCTTAATGTATAAGGATAATTACACATGTCCATATATAAGAGCATCCAATGATACATATAAATGTGTGTTTCCTATTGGTTGGTTATGTTCTCATACTCTATGTACCATTACATATGTCCCTGATAGCATGTATAATTTGTATCCTATAAAATTGTAACATCCATCCATAAAACATTTATTTAAATATACTATCATGAAACTTCTAGTTTCTCATCACAGAGGGGAACTGCTATGACTTTTTAGTGAGACACATACCCTTAGGACATTATCAAAAACTATACCACACATAATTACAATCATGATGTGATAAATACTTATTAATTATTTAAAATTCAAGAATATAATTAATCATAAAGTGAAAATAAGTTGGTTCTAGGAAAGAAACTCCAAAAAACTCCCACTTTCACTAGATCTAACTAATAATAAATTTTAGTTTTTTATCTCTCACATGATATTCATTCTTATACTGTGATAAGGATTTAGTCAAGGGGTTTGACTTATTTTCCTTTGTGGAAACTCTACTCACTATGTACTCACCCCTATGAGAAAAATCCCTCCAGAGATGATACATACAAAGTATGTGATTATTCCTTTAATATGACCTTGTATCCTTTAAGAGATCCACCACTAAAATATTATCTGAATAAAATTTAATAAGATATCTATTGTTAGGTACCACATAAGTCTCTTAGATGAAATTATGAATCCAAACTTCTTCTTTGGTTGCATTGTAACCCTATATATACTCAGAATCTATTGTAAAATTAGAAAAAACGAGATACTTTGAACTATTATAGCTCAGAATTCCTCCATTGAGACTAAATACATAACTATACCATGACTTCAGATCAATATAATTCGTTTGGAAGCTATCATTAGTATGCCCCTTGATGTCTTACTCACCATCTCTTGCATATACTAGGAGCATATCCTAAGTATACCAAATATACTTAAGGACATCTTTAACAATATACCAATTCTATTTCCCCAAATCATATTTATATATTCCCACCATACTCAAGGAATAGGAAACATCAATCCTAGTACATAACATATAAAACATAATGGATCTTATAACAAAAGCATATGAGATCCTACTCATTCTCTCTCTCTTTCATGTTGTGTTTGGGGGAACATTTTTTTTGGAAAGATGTATGGAATGTGACACTAGAACCAATAACCTCTTGAATTATTCCATACTAAACTTATTTAGTATCTAGTAAATGTATTTACATTTGCTTATCTTAAGAAAAATTTTGTATCTATCATGAATGATCTTGATTCAAAGGATATATGTTTCTTCAATGAAGTCCATTATAAAGAAGCACTTATTCAACTACTCCTTAAGTGACTATAAGACCAGCATATCATTTTTAGTAAGTAATATTTTATCATAATATAATACTAGGAATATGAACAAACTCCCACTAAACCTCTTGTAAATACACGACTCACATTCATTATCTATGAAACCAAAAACTCTTATGGATTAATCAAACCAAAGGTTCTTGGATCTAAATGCTTGATTTAATCCATAAATGGATCCTTACAACTTTCATATATTATTGACCATTACTTGAGTAAAAAACCCTATAGGTTGTTCTATATATACACATTCCTAAAGGTTTCTATTAAGGAAAGTTTTTTTGACATCTATCTTCCAAATATCATAGATATGGAAAGTTGTTATAGTAGGTGGAATTATGATGGTTTTACACATGGAAATTGAATAAAATGTTTCATCAAATCTAATGAATTGACATTTTTTAAACCCTTTATCTACTGTCCATACTTTATAGGTACCCATTTTACCTTCTATTTATAGTTTTCTCTTAAATAACCATTTACATCCAGTGGGATTTACTTCAATTGGTAGACTGACTAGAACCCAGACTTGGTTTTAATACATAGAATCCGTCTTAGAATTCATGGACCCATTCCATATTTCAGCTTATGAGCAATCTATTTCATCTTTATAGGAAATATGATCATTATTTTCAACCAATAATGAGTCACTATCCTTATTTACTAGGAAACAATATATTTCTAGTTCTCTAACCTATCTGGTACTTTTATTTAGTACTTGTGTTTTAGGATCATTCTCTTCCATGGGAAACTATGGAATCTGTTCCTACATGAACTATTATGTACCTTGAGTGTCAACATCATTGAATTTGATCTTAATGCCACTATCCTTCTTGAGGACGTGTTCCCTCTATATAAAGTTAGGATGATGGTAAACTAGAATTATTTTTTAAGGGTTTTATAAGTAATATCCTTTAGTTTTTTAGATATCCCATAAAGATACACTTTCTACCTCATGGTGCTAATTTATTACTTGTTAACACCTTAACGGATTCCTCATATCCCCATGCATTCCAATTAAACATTAGGGGTTCCTTAACAATGCATAACTATCATGAGATACCATTTTTCACTTTAGTTGGTACTCATTTAGTATGGATGATGTAGTTTTTAATTCATATCCCCAAAAAGATATTAGGATATCTACATGACTCATCACCAACCTTAACATGTCAAGAAAGGTACAATTCCTCATTTCACTAACACCTTTTCTATATAGTGTATAAGGACGAGTGAGTTGGGATAGAATCCCACACTCCCATAAAATTTTGATAAACTCTTGGTTGAGATATTCACCCTCTCGATTATATTGAAGTTTATTTATCTTTTTACTAATTTGATCCTCTACTTAATCCTTTAATTATTTAAATTTCTTAGAAGATTGTGACCTATACCTCATAAAGTAGACATAACCATATCTATATGTGAACTTTATTTATTATCTATTTAAAATACCTTTTTTTTTATAATTTAATACATAAATTCCATTACTTAGTTATTCCATACCATAAAAAATTATATTTTTATAAATTTAACATTATTTATTTCTATATTTAAAAATAAATCCATCAATTTCAAGATATGAAATAGAGATTATGTTCTTTACAAAACTTGGTACATAATAACAATGATTTAAAACTAAGATAAATCTTATTAAAAATGTGAGTTGTTTGTCTCCGATGGATAGAGCATCTAGATTTTCTCTATTGGAAGCTTTTAAATCCACATCCATTATAGAAATATTCATAAATATACTTGGTTCCTACATTTTAACATAGATGTGAGCAACACAATATATATCTAATACCAAATGTGTAGATATATAAATAATACACTCAATAATTAATAGACCTAAATCTTCCCCTTGATTATCTAAATAGGTGTAGTTCTTCTTCCAATGGCCTAACTTAAAACAAAAAAACATACCGTGCCCTTTTACTTTACCTATATTTAGATTTTCATTTTCTTGGAATAAAGATTCTTAGAAGCCTTAGACTTTGAGCGAGTCTTGGGGTCCTTTTCCTTGATCTTACTCTTATTCACCTTAAGGACCATATGTTTTTAATTTTACATATCCTTGTCAACTTGGAAAATCAGGGTAAGGAGTTCCAAGAGAGACTTAACACTATTGATCATATTATAATTAACTATGAAACTAGAGAAACTCTTAGTAAGTGAGGATAAAATGGGATCTGTTCATAGATCATTAGTGATCTTCAATCTGAAGATGTCTAATAATTCAATGTGGTCAATCATCTTGACTACATGAGGCCCATATGTCACCGAATTTCCAAGATTAGACATAAATAATGCATTGAAGATCAAATATCTCTCTTGTCTCACCTTATCTTTATAAAGATCATGAAGGTGATATATAATGATACACTAATCCATATCCTCCTATTTATTTAGAAGCTCAATGGACATGGAATATAGTATGAAACATTGGATATCTATGTAATCATGCAATTTTTTTGTGATAAGATAGAGTTTCCCCTCACTGGCCTTATTACTAGGCTCCTTAGGAATATAGGTTTCCATCACATATAATTTCTAATTATAATGTGCTAGAACTTATACTATTCCTAAAAATTCTAGTAGGTGAGAAGGTGATCCTTCTCTAATATGGATCACAATGATACTTTTAAAGTTTTATGAGTTTCCACTTATATAATAAATAATAGATGATTTTTTATTTCTTTATCTAGATTACAAAATAGATAATAAATTTAAATCAATTTATTAATCTCCCACTATTTTACTAAAATCCAATAACCCTCATAATTTGTTTCATAATGTCATGTCTCTTGGATATTCTAGTAGAAATGATCCATATATTATTTATTATAATCTATACATTGTCCATAAAAATTAATCAAATGAAATTAGGTAGGAATAAATTTCCAACTACATCAACTCAAAAATCCTAGATCCATTGAGTGGAATCACCTATTTTGAACTCATGGACTTGTATTTACTCAACACTTACCTCCAAAATGGTATTGGAAAGAATTTTCCCATTAAACAGAATATCAAATTGGTTAATTTGACTTAATAATATTATAATAATTAACTAATAAGAATAAGTGTCCCAAATTTTTCCATGAAAGCACTTAATTCTATGGTTGCATTCTTATTCAAGTAATGGATGACACGTCTAACTTAATATTTTATTTTAGATATTTTTATAATTATGTGTAAACTACGCAATTAATCTTATTACATGCATGTTAATATTAAGTGAATTTTACTTAAGTGATTAACCATGTCAAGATAACGTTTACACATATTATAATTTTATTTTAATTATATATTTCATGCTTATTTATTAGTTTATTTAATAATTAACCATCCATAAATAATTAACTATGCAATTACTAGAAATAAAAAAAATATATAGTGGAATGAACATGAGATTTTATAATGGTTGTTTTATTTAGTGGATAATAAAACAGCCCCTGAACCTAGGGAATAAACTCCTACAACCATGACTGGTTTGAGTTGCATCAATCTACCTGTGCTCTTGTGTACCACTTAGATTGGTTTTCCCTCAGCACCAACCATGAACCTCCTCCACTAACTGGGGTTATTCATCTATTACATAATATTTTATTTACACACTAGTGAGGGGAACCAAATGATTATTTAAGGAGGTTTATATAAAAGAAATAATGGGCACACATGCCCTTACATAATGATAGAAGATGAATGACTCACACAACATTATTTAATTTAATAAATTATTATAAAAACTATGAAATAATAATAAATTAAATAAACCAATAATATAACCAGGTCATTCTAATCACATTTTCATCCATAAAAATGTAATGAATATGAAAAATTATACTATCTAGTATTTACTTCAATTAGTTCCTTACTATTTAGATAAACATGATTGAATTAATTCAATTAATTAATTAATTAATTCCTTTTATCTTAATGACCATCCAAAGTCTCTTAGAGATACCCATAATTGACTGCAACATGGTAAATAAATGGATTGATAATCATTTACTAATAATTACTTGGAATTAATTAGGAATTTTTTAATTTTGAAAAACCTTTTGTATACCCAACTCACTAGCTACTGACAATATAATTAGTCTTTACTTCTATAATTAATTATTATTTAATTGATTATTTTCATCACCAGGTGACTACACAATGTGTACTAATGAGTTAAATGCTATGTTTTTCACTTTCCATGTATCCAGGATAGACAATTGGGTCCTCAGTGTGTATCTTGGTCAAGATACACAATATTTATTAAAGAGATAAACACTACATGTTGCACTTTCCATGTGTCCACCTTATCTACCAATTGAATTGATGTGTTCTTCAGATGTAGGGCTTAATGAGTCACATGGCATGTACTCTAACTACACACTATGTATCTCATTCATGTTACAACCTTCCAGTCTCACATGACATATGTCATGTATTTTACAACATGGTCATCATGATTTGTTTTGATAAACCGTGTAGACTATATGGAGTGTACACCAAATACACATTGTGTGGTCCAAAGGACCATGTTCCAGGACATCCTAGTAAACACATAGTGTTCATTAAGTGCATTGTGTGTTATTTATACTTAGAACATCATGTATACTACAACATGTGTAGGTGAAATTAACTTAGGTATACAATGTTTACTTTATGTTACACATAATGTATTCATGTTTACCGGTTAGAATCCTCAACACCTCCTCATAGAATATCCAATAATTCTTTATTTAATATTAATCTATTTAACATGGTATGAAACTTGAATGAATAGTATTAATATGTTTAAAACATGTTTATTGAACTCTCGATTCAAGAACTAATAATATAAAAGTGAAACACTAAGAAAAATTAATTATAATAATTTAATGAAAAATAAATAATTATAAATTATTATGTGATCACTTGAATACCACCTGTAGGTTTGGATGAAAAAAAAGAAGGAGGGTGGCCCTGTACCTATTATAATTTTCATTAATTTTTTCAATAATGACCCAAATAACTATATTAATGTGAACTAAAACTTTTATAGAAAGGATATTTTTATATATAATTTAATATTAGTTTATTATAATAAGAAATACCTTCTATTTATTTTCATTATTTTCTATATAATGTGTTTAATAATTCTTTTTGTACCTTCATTATGTCAGAGGAATCAAGGGTATATTACCTCTAGAAGTTGTCTACATGTGCCCCAGAAACCTTCGATCGATGCCGTAAGAATCTCTGGATGCTATCTTAGAAGGTCTTTTCACTTGCATTATTCATCATTGATCATCACATGAATATATTCAAGTGGAAGGAATATTCTAGTTTTCTCAAGAATTGTGAGTGTGGTGGTGGAAGATCGCTCTCCATTCTCTAGAGAAATCTAAAAAATAGGAGGTCTTTGGGGTTTGATAGGATTATTGAGATGTCATTATGAACAATGATTATATTGGCTTGAAACAGATTACAGAATGTAATAATAGGGTTTAAATAGAGCTAGGGTTAGAGAATAATAAATTCACACATTCCATCATGATTCTCTTAATCCCTAAAAAACCCCATGTCTAAATAATAATAATAATATTATTTGTTTGACTTGTGATAAACTTATGAATAAATAAATATTATTACTTGAATAAATAAATTAATGTTTATTCAAATAAAATTTAATATAAAATTTGTCCCTAGAACATTAAAGTCTATCCATGAATCCTCCTCAATATTATTCTAACATTGAATAATTATTATTTATTTTAATAAATACATATGACTTAATTTTTCACCAACAAAAAATAATATTTTATTCACTGAAAATAATAAACAAATATTTATTAAGTATTTAACTCAAAAATATTTTCTAGAATAACTAGTGACTAAATACATGTGATCAACCAAATATAAATAATTATTAAACCACATATAAGAATGATATTTATTCAATCTGTTAAATTCATATAAAATTTAACTAAGGTTCTAAATACACATAGAGCGTGACCCCCTATGCCCCTTTCTCAATGAAATTAGGCTATAACACCTAAAGTCCAAGGTTAGAATCTAGAAAAATTCCATGACACACATATATAAAGAAGTTAATTCCCTAATTACATAAAACCTCATACAAACATACACTATGTAACATAATTCCTTCATCATGATATATTTAATCAAGCAAGCTGTATGCTGAGGTCATCAACCTATGTGCTTGATGTCTCTTTTATTGACTTTCTAAAAATGAACATGTTGATAAAACCACCATGTATATGGACTTAATTAGGTTGTTATATTTCCATAAAAGGGTTTAAGATATTAACTTATGTTCTTAAGAAAAAGGGAAAATACTTTTTCACAATATTTATTAATACTATATTAGTCATGACACACCCAACACACCCCACTTAACCATAAACATATGTAATCTTAGTTTTTGGAAATGCATTAAATTATGTGACTCATAGTATGTATTATTAATAATATTAAAATCCAAGGACTATTATACACATATATTGATAATAAAATCCAATGAAACATATAAATGTAGATTTCCTACTAGCGGGTCAAGTTCTCATAATAAGCTTTCTTGAGATTAAAAAGGATACATTTCATGAAAAAAAGTATCAATGAATTATAAGCCCCATAAACTTGATAAAATGTACCATTAATTCCTTTTAAAATGTTATCATCTAGATATATAACATGTACATAATAATATTATCATGAAACTTCTAGATTCTTATCATAGCAGGGAACTTCTATGAACTTTTAGTGCATCACATACCCTTTGGAAATTATCACATATGTAGTCACACAGAAGACTAATCATGATGTGATAAAACATTATTAATTATTCAAAATAAATGAATAAAATTAATCAAAAATTACGAAGAAGTTGGTTCTAGGGCTCTAACTCCAATATTGTATGTTATTATCTAACCTAAGGGATCCCAATGGGTTCCCTAATATCATGTTAACCCTAGAGACGGTTGGTGTGGGTTATGGGAAGTGATGATTATGGGTTCCACCTTAGTACCTAGATTATTATGCGTGAGACTGATATGGATACAATGATGAGGATTATTTGTGAACTTGAGAGTCCTACCTCGATCATGTGCGATGGTTTTGGGTGAATTTCCAACCTGTGTGGTATTTGATGATTGGTTATAAGAATAGTGTTCCCAAGTATGTTTACTTGTATATATATATATGATGTAACTGAGGTTCTAGGGTGGGATAACCGAGGTGAATGTAGTTCATAGATATGGGGAGTTGTGTCCCATAGGTATATGAGTTTTATTTATTATATATTTGATGTAAATATATGTGCATATTTTAGTGGATGAATGTGGTTTAGGTTCCATAGTGGACATGTGTGTTTGGGTACTCAGGGATTGATACTTGTTCCAGGTAGGGGATGCGACCCCCCAGGTGTATGATAGATGATGGTTTGGGGGATTGGCTATGCCCTCAGGTATATTTTATATATGGATCAAGGGTGGGATGCCCCCTTGGTTGGATATGGTTCCTAAGAAGCTATGACTCGTGGTAGGTGACGGTTACTAAATAGAGGATACCCTTCGTGATTTAATTATATTTTTGGGATGGGTATATTTTCCTTGGGTGGATTTATATGTTTTAGGGAGAGGTATATTTCCCTAAGGTGGTCACTTGTGTTAAGAAAAACTATAACACTAGATGAAGAAGGTATGATGTCCAGTTACGAGTACCGAGGTTGGACTTGGCCCCCCTAGGTGGTTACTCATATTTAGATACATCCAAAATTGGTTGAATTAGGTATGATCAAGGTTCAAGGTTGTATAGTTAGAACTCTAGGACCCAATGTGCATGTTTTATGCGCGTTTCATGTTATGTTTTTGGGTGGGTATATTGCTTCAGAAATACTACACTATATATATATATATATATATATATATATATATATATATATTATAACGAACCTAAAAAATGAAATTATTTTATTTATGGATCTCTTTCCTCCTAATAAATTTTTATTATGTTTTACAATAGAAGCGCATCGAATTACTTCACACCCAAATTGTAGTTTTCAAAAATGAAATAATTATTATAAAAAATTATGGTATATGGAATAATGATTATTCAAATTAAATAGTATGTTTAAAACTCCCCTTTTAAATGTAAATGATAAAATAATTTTATTTTTTTAAGTGTCAGAAATTTCACTATGCAATTTCAGTATTCCTTTTCTGTCTGTTATTATTTTTAATAAATAAATATTTTTAATATTTAAAAGATAAATTTCTCATACATTGAAAATTATTATGGTTAAATAAACATCAGTTTTGAATTTCAAATGTCAAAATTAATCTAGGTTGAATTTTTAGAAGTTTTCTAAGAAGTATCAATTTTTTGATAAAAAGTATTTTATTTGATGAAAAGTGTTGGATGAATAGAATTTTCTTGATGAATAGTATTTTATGAATAGTGTTATTTTGATGAATAATAAAAAATATTTTATTATTAAAAAACTTGTTTTATGAAATGTTTTTCCAAAATCTATCATATATAGTTGTAATTAGGGTGAAAAGTGTGGTTAAATACGATCGGAATAATTTTTTGGTGAATAGTAACATACCCTTATGAATAATAATGAATAGTAAATCGGTTAAAAAAATAGAAACTTCATCCATGAATGTATAAATACAATTTAGAAATCTTAAAACTGAAAAAACAATCATAGTATAATTTTTTGTATTTTTTTATGTCATAAATATTTTATTTACAATTTTATAATTAATTTAATAATTTAAAATAGAAATTTATTTTCATAAAATGTAATCATAAATTGTTACTTTATTGTCTTATGGTTATATGATAATTTTATGGGACCTTGATTACTTTCTCAAGGTGTTACCAAACGAGTTATAGTTTTAGTGTTGTTTTTATTGAATAAATGATTTTATTTAAAAATTAAATTAAAAATATTTAGAAAATTATTTTCATAAAATGGAGTTCATTTTTGAATTCAAAGAATCTTCCATTCACTAAATTTTACATTTTATTTTATTTTATTATTTTTTGGTTTGGTAATTTTCTTTGGGTTTTGGATGAGCCAATGTTTAAAATTTTTGAGACTTGTGAAAAACGAACTTTTGGGTTTAGTATCATCGGGAACACAGGTAAGGCATGGTTCTGAGATCACGTGACCAACCTGGTTTTCAAAATAAATTAAAAAAAAAGAATATTAAATGATGATGAGTAACAAAATTGAAATAAATTAAAATAATAAGTTTAATAAAATTTAAGAATTTATTTTATTGATAATAATAATAATATTGTTTAAGAATATTATTATTATTAACTAAGAATATAAAATTTATTATGTTATTAATACAGTAATACTTATTATTATTGATAATATTATGTTATGTTGTTACCACTTTTTATAATATCTTAAATGTCATTATTATTATTATCTCCATTAATTATTCTCATTAAAATTGTTAACATTTTAATTAATGTTATCATTTTGAGGATATAACTTTTTTTTACACAATTATTGTTATTCTCATTATTATATTTATTATTATTGTTAAGGTTTTAGTTTATAAATACTATTATTATTAATATTAATATTTTTATTAGTTTTTTTCTTTTAGTTTTATTTTTATTTTATCTATTTTTCATTTCTTTCTTTGTTTAGGGTTTCACCTCATTTTTTTCAGCGCCTTTCTACCCATCCCGTCGAGCCCCTTCTCTTCTCCCCCCCTTTTTCTTTCATGCTACAACACCTACCACTCAAACTCTTGGTCGCGCCACACCTAGGGACAACCGCCGAACAACCCTCCCTCTCCCAGCCAGTAACCCCCGCCGAACTCCTAACCTACGCCAGTGCACCCTCCCCTCTTCCTTACTGCTGCATGCACCAACCTCTTGGATATCACCCCCCCAATCTTCACCAAATCGGCACAGAGAAACCTTGTGTGACCTGGTATGTGTGTTCCCACCATGTCTGAAGACTCTTCAGCCGACACCGCCTCTCCTGAGAAAACCGTTCGCCAGACTCCACCGCAGCCTTGACTTACTCCGGCGTGCCTCCTCCCATCCCAACTGGAACTTTTCCCTCCTTCTATGCGAGAAAACCCCCCTCTCGTAGAGTCTCGTTTTTTTATTTCTCATTGAATTTTGGTTATCTGGTGAGTAAGGGGTTCAACTTAGGATTTGATCTTAAATTTTGTGGGTTCAGATTATTGTTTTGGGGTTCTCCTTTGGCTCCCTTGGGGTACATGTTAGGTGCAATTGGTGATTCACACAAGATTTTTGAAATTCTCCACCCAAGGTAGGTGGTTCTGGATTTTAAACATTATTGAATGAATTATTTTCTTACTTAATTAATTTATAGTGCTATTTGATTAATTCTTGTGGGTGTGGATTTGGTTTTCTTGGAGTTTTCCATGTGTTAGATTTATTGTTAGTGTGTTTATATGGATGGGTGTGTTCATTGGTTGAAAACTTATTTTTAGTAATTTTTTAGTGTTTAATAATATGTGCAGTTATCTTTTCATTTGTTCCAGTGATGTTAATTGTGTTTCGACATGGCGTTGCTTGTGCTTCGTCATAAGTGAAGGTGTTGTGTGGGTTGAGTAGGTTGTTTCTATGAAAACCTTTGCTGAGTTTTCTACTAGTGTTTTATAAAGGTTGCGTTTGTTTTGAGAAAATGTGAAAAGTGCATGGTTTATGTTCTGGTGTATCGTTCACGTGCATTTTTTCCAAAAAGAGGGTCTGAGTGTACTTTTGGTGTTTAAATTCATGTTTTATCTTCTGGAAATACTTCATAAAATTTCTAGTGTTTTATTTAATTGGGAAAATGGCCTTTTAATTGTGTGGTTGAGTTATTAATTGATGTAATTCGTGCAGGTTGTGTTCTTGATGTGGCGTCGGGTATGTTTGGTCAGGGTGGAGGGTTGAGTTGTTTCTTTTGTGTAAAATCATGTTATGTTTTTTTAAATAATTTTTTGACGAACAATTTAATATGTTTTAATAAATAATTATTAACAAAGCAGAAATTGTTTTAATTGAGTTGGGTAAAGTCATTCGGTGTGCGTACTATTTCAAATGGATTTTTGTGTGTGTGCAAGTGTGGTGTTGGGTTTAGGTAACACCCTATCTATTTTATTCATCTGAGTTTGACATGAAATGTGAAATTGGAACATCCTGATCACAAAAGGGGAATCTTGGGTACTAGGTGGGTGGACTAGATCTAGCCTGATAGTGATACAGAAGCATCTCTGTCCTGGTTTCACATACCTAATTTGATGATTACAACACTAACTAAACATTGGATGATGGTTAGAGACTACTAGGTTATGTATGTATTTCCCTACTAGTGGCTCGTGTATGAGAATGTATTTTGTTGTGTTTCCTATACTACTGTTTGCCAAGACGTGATGTTCTAGGGTCTCATTCTTTTTTCTAGTACCTATAGGGCCTCTCCCACTTTTGGGTGTCCTAGACTACTATAAACTCACCATTGGCATATGGTGTCACAGTTGAGTTTTCTTGAAGGTTTAGTTTTTCTTAAATGCAAGGGTGTATTTATTTTTTTTATTTAATTTGTTTTCTATGAAAGTGTTTTCTTTATAGATACTATTTCCTTAAAGTTCTTCAAGCTTTTTTGTCCTTTAATTTATTTAGCATGAAAATGTATTTTTAATTTAATGTTTATAAGTGGAACCTTTTTGTTTGGTGGCATCCTACCGGTCATTTAGATGAAACCCTACATACACCTTTGGGTGTATGTAGATCTTGGTCTTTGTGTATACAGGGTCGAGGTATCGTGCTCAGCAATGGTGGTTCTAGTTGATGATTGTCTTCGCCTGGAGGTTGGTATTGAAGTTTTAGTTCTCTATATTTTTTTTTGTTCATTTTGGGTTTTTAGTTGAATTTTAGTCTTAAGCCTTTTTATAGTTTAAAGGTATGTTTGGTTATCTGTTTCTAGTTTCAGTTTTCTTAACTTGTTAGTTGTTTTTCTATCTTTTATTTCTGGTAAATCATTCCCATGTAATGTTTTGATACCCGAGAACTTGTGCCAGCCCATGGGGATCGGGGACGCCCTTCAGGCCATGTTGCGGACCGATTCGGGCGCCAAGTTGGATGGAGACCCGGCCTGGTACTTGACAGCATAGATATTAGGTTAGGGTGAATTTATGAGATTTTTATAAAATGTTTTGTTTTTTGGGGAATAATAAAAATAAAGTTTTCAGTTTCAGTGTGATTAATGAAATCATTAATGATGTAATAATGATGTAATAATTCTAGTCGACTTGTGAATAGTAATATATGTTATGAGGTGTTCCAAGTGGCCAAAACCATGGGAAAATACCAAGGGCAAGCCCATGGTTTTGGAAATACCCTCGATGAGGCATCCCTTGGTAATTAATAAAATATTCCCTCACTTTTTCTATAAATACCAAGTCATTACTACATTTATTTCATTAATAATTAATCCTAAATGAATCTCTAGTACTTTTACCTCCCAAGGAGTCCTTTCAAGGTTCCCTCAATTCCCTCAAGGTTAGAACCTTCGAGTTTTTGAAGTTACTCTTCAAGGTAAGGGAACCTTTCACCCTCCACTTTTAAGTCAGGACTTCCTTTATGTTATATATTCTAGTTTCTATCTTCTTATGTTGGGGTATGTTATCATATATCCTTATTACTATAAATTTCATGTCAAATTGATGAGATACCCTTTATGCTCTCATCAACTGATTTTATGAATTTTTAATTGACGCAGTTAGGCTGCCGAATTTTCGTAAAAGAAATCGCATCTTCTCTTTTCTTTCAAGTTTTCTTTTTCATGTGGTATTTCTTTAAAAAATACATACCATGATCTTATTTAAATTTTATTATGTCCCTATACTGTATTATGAGTTATTTATGAGTGGGTGAGCCTTATAAAATCTCTTTTTAAGGTTTTCTAAAACCATGTTATATAACCGTTATGCTGCAGAAATTTCGTCTCAAAATCTCTCTCTTTCTTCTCATGAAATTATCTTATTTTATTTATATGAATAACTAAACCCATTTAGTTTATAGGGGTATTTATAAAGACACAAAAAATATATATTTGATTCTAGAATTGACATACATGAAACCCTCATTCTTTTTCCATGGGTTAAAAATGACATAACGATCAAGTTTTTCTAGATCACTTTTAAAACAGCATGATTTTGAAATGAAACACATTTCTTATATTCTTTTTGGTTTATTTATGAAATGATTGTTTATGATCAATGTGGATCAAGTGAAAATAAATACATATTAAGGGTTCTATCTGATATCCCTCCAATGCATTGGGTAAAGAATTTAATCTTTAGAGATGAAAAGTTTCACGATACCTTGGTGAATAACCTTGGTAATTTTTATGACATCTTAGGGATGAACCTTGATGATATGTTAATAAATGTCTAAATTAAATGTTGTAGAAACATTTTCAATTTATGTTTTAATTTATTATTACTATTATATGCCTCTTTAACAACCTGAAAAAATGAACTTCTTTTATTTATGGATCTCTTTCTTAGTGACAACTTTTTATTATGTTTTACAATAGAAGCACATCGAATTACTTCGAATCCAAATTGCAGTTTTCAAAAATGATATAATTATTATAAAAAATTAAGGTATATAGAATAATGATTATTTAAATTAAATAGTATGTTTAAAACTCCCCTTTTAAAGGAAAATGAAAAAATAATTTTATTTTTTATGTTTCAGAAATTTCACTATGCAATTTTAGTATTCGATTTATATCCACTATTATCTTTAATAAATAAATATTTTTATATTTAAAAGTCAAATTTCTCATATATAAAGGATTATTATGGTAAAATAAACATCAATTTTGAATTTCAAATGTCAAAATTAACTTAGGATGAATTTTTGAATTTTTTTTAAAGAGTTTCAATTTGATGAATAGTGTTTCATGAATAATGTTTTTTTGATTAATTGTATAATTTTTTTATTATTAAATAAATTTTTAAGTGAAATGTTTTTTGAAAATTGGCCATATATGGTTGTAATTAGGGTAAAAAATGTGGTTCAATAAGTTCAAAATAATTTTTGGTGAATAGTAACTTTACCCTTTAGAATAGTAATTTTACCATTATGAATAGTAATGAATAGTAACCACACCCAAAAAATATAAACTTTGCCCATGAATGTATAAATACAATTTATACATCTTAAAAGTGAAAAAACGATCATCGTATAAGTTTTGGTATTTTTGTATGTCATAAATATTTTATTTACAATTTTATAATTAATTTAATAATTTAAAATGGAAATGTATTGTCATAAAATGTATTCATAAATTGTTACTTTATTTTCTTATGATTATACGATAATTTTATGGGACCTTTATTACTTTCTCAAGGTGTTACAAAATGAGTTATATTTTTAGAGTTGTTTTTTTGAATAAATAATGATTTTATTTAAAAATTAAATTAAAAATATTTAGAAAATTATTTTTATAAAATGGAGTTAATATTTTAGTTCAGATCATCAATATTAGGTTATGGTGAATTTATGAGATTTTTATAAAATGTTTTTTTTGGTGAATAGTAAAAATAGAGTTTTGACTTTCAGTGTGATTAATGACATCATTAATGATGTAATAATGATGTAATAATGATGTTATAATTCTGGTAGACTTGAGAATATTAAGATATGATACGAGGTGTCCCAAGTGGACAATACCCTGGGGAAATACCATGGGCAAGCCGATGGTTTTGCAAATACCACTGATGAGGTGTCCCTTGGAAATTAATAAAATATTCCCCCACTTTTTCTATAAATACGAATCCATTCCTTTATTCCTTTCAATTAAAAGTCATCCACAACAAATCTCTGGTCGTTTTACCTCCCAAGGAGTCCTCCCAAGGTTCCCTCAATGTAACATCCCAGGTAAATAAAGAATAATTCATTTTCATATTTATTAATATTTGTGAATTAAATATTAATTTTACTTTAAAGGGGTTGCTATGTTCAATAGCGTACCCGATACTCAACAACGAGTTTCTTTGAAATCTTACGTTGCACACTAATAATATAATATTATTATTTTAAATGGTAGTTAACTCCTATCCATTGTAGTGGAGGGAATGAAAAAAACTAACCACAATATGATTATACAAGTTTGTTAAATGTATTTATATTTATCCAATAAAAGTTAGAGGCTTAAAATGTGAATGAATCTAATTTTAAGCACAATTTACATTAAAAGGTCGATTTACCGCCTTTTAATGGAGAACCCTATTTAAATATATTTTGTCCATTTTTATATGTTCTATTTGACAAAATAAAATTCTTGTTGAGATTTGGGACATCAAAATTTACTTTGGGTAATTTTTTGGTTTTTTCTGATAAAGTTTATTTTTAATGAATAGTAAAAAATACTATATTTTCATTCAAAGGTGCCTTTTAATATAATTTATTTATATGGTTAGATTACCTTTTTAATTGTTTTTAAAGTGTAATTATAATATATTTTTTCCAATTAATCTAATATTGGTCATTGGAATTAATTTCACTTGGAAATTGGACATAAACAAGTATCAATCTTTTGATAGTTATTTGTTTCTTAAAAACACGCTATTTGTTTTAAACCGGAATTAATTTCAAATTAATTAATAAAACTTATATGTTTTGAATTTTGTAAAATAGACATCATTTTTGAATTCAAAATATCAAATATAGCTTAGGCTGAATTTTAGGTAGTTTTCTGAAAAACTTCAATTTTTGATGAATAGTGAAACCACTTAGTTGTAGTTAAAAAACTGACTTTTTCATTTAAATAAAATTTTACCACTTATGTGAATTGAATTTCAAAAATACTACATACATGGTTGTAATTAGTAAGTAAAACGTGGTTCAATGAGATGAAAATAATTTTTGGTGAATAGTAATCTTTGACTTTTATTTACCGCGGTTAAAGGTAAATAGGGTAATTTAAAGTAAAAGGAATATTATAATAACACAAAATTACCTTAAAACTTTCCCAAAACTTATTGGTTGAGTCATTTACGACCATGAGAATCTTTGGGTCGATTTTGGGACCCCTTGGAGCCACTTATGAGTGATAATGACACTTTATATTAATTAACTTAAAGTAATGACAAAAATGACATAAAAAAATATCTTTTTGTAAATTAATTTTTACACAGAGTTATAGAAGTTATCCTTTCAACTATAAATATTAATTTGAAATATAAAAATATTTACTACATCATGGTATTGTTTTAAAATTTTTAGACATCAAATAAATTAAATTATTTATGACACAATAATGATGCAGTATTTACCTCATTAATAAATGATTTAAATAAATAAGAATATAAATGTTAAAATAACATCAAAAACCTATCCAATTCTTATTTTATGATTTTATTTCGACCATTAGTCACCATTTCTTCAACTTTAATTAGTTTTGGACCTTTAGAAACCGAATATCATTATATAATAAAATAATATTTTCACACTTTCCTATAGAGCCCCTCCTTCCCCTTATAAAAAACCCTCACTTCTTACTCATTCCTCACACCTCTCAAGACGTTTGTCTCATCCAAACTCTACCCAATTAATCTCCCTACATCCCTATCATACTCCTAGAAGCCTTACCTTAGGCAGAAGGCACGTCAAGAAACCCTTTTGGTTCGTATCAAAGGGAGTTACCCAAATTAAAGGTAACGATTTCTATTAACTTCCTTTATTTTATTTTACTTCTCCAACCCATAAACTCTTTTTATTCATTTATTTTATAACAACACCAGTATCCTAAATATACTATGATGTTTTTATGAGAAGTATTTAAACTTCACCTACACACACCTCCATCTAATGGGTGAAGAACATACTGTTTGTATGGATGACAAACTAACACCTCACGAAACGATGATTGTTCGATTATCTCCTACCACCTCTCATGGTGGACATTATGATGGAATTGTATTTATATATGACATATTTTATGTTTATTTTTTCTTTATGCTTATGTATTTTCCTTTTATATCATACCTTTATGGTTTCCATTATGTGTAAACGCGATAATTTCATTTGAGGAAGTGCGGACTACCATCCCCTCAAAGTGATATGACTCATTATGCGTACGTACGGCTTACCGTCTCCATGAACGGTGCATTTCATTTCTTATCTCCAAAATGTTACATACTATTATATATACATAAATATACTGGATATATATGATGTATATAATATCTAAATAGTTAATATCATTCTAAAGATAATGGACTATTGACCACATGGACAACTTGTAATTATAAGGTGTTCATTTTTGACTAATGTACCAAATATTGAAAAAATGAATGTTATTAAATTAAATTATTACATAATATTTATAACATGGTAATAAGTGATATAAAATGGATAATAAACTTGAAAAAGGTTCTTAAGAAAGTAGAAATTAACTTTAGTTTATTATTCAGAAGATTAAAGAACGATCGAGTCAAGTCGAACATGAGGTAAGGGACTTCGTTTCAATCTCCTTTAATTGATGAATATTTTGTTTTAATAAATGAATTTCTTTTATACTCTGTATAAACAAATTTTACTTTTCATTTCATTCAAAGGGAATCTTTTTCTACTAAGCATTATAATAAACGACAAAAAAGAATGTTTCTTTTTTATGTAAGCAGTGAAAACGATCTTTCCGCCGCTGATTATTATTTGATCTATGGATTCCTTAACAAGCTGTAATGTTTTCAAAAAAAAATACCATATACTCTCGTTACATATTTTGGTATTGAAAATGGTTTTTAGAATGGATTTATTATTTCAATATATTTAAATGATATATTATGATTGAAATGTGGGAATGCTATATTTCCTTTATGTATGATTTATTTGTTATGAATATGTTATGGTTCTTGGGAAATATTTAAAAATACGGGTGGTTCCATGATAAACCTGGAAGGGTGAGCCCGAGATAGATCTCCAATGCATCGGGTAACGTGACAGAGGTAAACGTGAATGTTTCTCCTAAGAGATTTAAGGAATATACTGTGATGGGTATTCCAAAGTAACTCCCTATGTAGCTGTGATGGCTACAATGTAAGTATGATATGGATGCCACGAGTTACCTTTATGATTTATGATTTCTAAGTGTTATTCATAAATCTTATAATTTCATGAGGTAAGTAAAGGAGTTCATGTTTTGTATGTTTTTATGAACTAATGTTTTGTTTCTTTGTTTTATAACCCTTAATGAGATTTTAATGCTCATCCCAAGTTTTGAAATGTTTTCACATGACTTAAAGATGAATAGGGTCAAGGATGGAATCAAGGAAAAGTCATGCTCTCTAAAACATGGAACTAGACATGACTCTTTTTTCCAAGAGTTTTTATTTTATAAAAAAATGGATACTGAGTAGAATTGTCTACATGTAATATTCATATTGTTATGTAAATGTTATGACCTAATTATCTAAAACTCTAAACCTGAAAATATCCTCAATGTGAATTATCCATTTAATTCAAGAATATGTAATGTTTAAGTCTCGGTCCTTATACTCAATCCCCCTAAGGTCACAACCTTAAAGTATTTGAAGTTACTCTTCAATTTAAGGCAACCTTTCACCCTCCTCTTTTAATGATGAATTATTTTATGTTATGTCTTATAGATTCCATATTATTATGTTGGGGTATGTTATTATATTTCTTTATTGATGGAAATTTTATTTACAAATTATGAGATACCCTTACCACTCTCATCAACTTATTTTTCAGAATTTTAAGTGATGCCGAATTTTTGTAAAATAAATCACATCTTCTTTTTTCTTTTATGTTTCCTTTTCATGTGGTATGTCATTCAAAAATATATAACATGATCTTATTTAAATTTTATTCTATCTGTATAATTTATTATGAGTTATTTATGAGTGGGTGACCCTTTTCCCCTCTCTTTTTAAAGTTTTATAAAAACATGTTATGTAGCCGTTATGCTGTAGAATATTTGTCTCAAAATCTCCCTCAGTTTCTCAGGAATTTATCTTGTTTTAGTTATGTGAATACCCAAATATATTTTCATTCATAGGGGTATTCATCGAGACACAAAATAGATCAATTTTATTCTTTAATTGACATACATATAACCCTCAATCCCTTTCCATGGGTTATAAATGACATAATGATTTTATTTTTAAGGACTTTTAAAATGTCACGATTTTGAAGTGAAACCCATTTCTATTACTCTCATTAGGTTATTTTTGAAATGTATGATTAAGATCTATGTGGATCACATTAAACTAAATATATATTAATGGTGTTCCCTGATAGCACTCCAATTCATTGGGAAAATAATTTAATCTCTAGAGATGAAAATTTTCACAATACCTTGGTGAATAACCTTTGTAATTTTTATAACACATTGGGGATGAACATTGGTGATATGTCTATGAATTTATAAATTAAATCTTGTATCCAAAAATTTAAGTTATGATTAATGTTCCTTTTTTATGATATTTCTCTTCTTCATTTTATCATGTCTCTATAGTTTTATCCAGTTCTTATTGATATCACTCAAGTTCACATGTAAACTGTTTCACTTATTTTTCCTTAATGGGCCTTCTGCTCACCCTTTCCTTTGATGTATGTATTGAGGTTATGAGATGCAGTAATTTTACTTAGGAAGAACCTTTGATGAAGCCTTACAAGTGGAATATAAGAATGTTTAATGCTTTCATGTATATTGTTCCCGATTTCCAAGACACTAGACATTAAAGATCCTGTGTTTGTAAAATGTAATGAAAAGTTATGAAATAAAAGGGGGGATGGTATAGTTGGTATCAAAGGATAGTTTAGTTAATTATGGAAATTAGGATATGAAAACATTTGGAAGAACCCTACATAAAAGTTTAAATATAGTAAAACTTCTTGGTACTTTGGAGAAATATTAAGTGTTTTCTGAACAAATAAATCCCTATCTGGATACAAACAAGTGGATGTGGCTCAAGAAAAGATGTATCTAGGAGTGAAAACTCAGACATAGAGTTTTATGCTAGACCTGAGGTATCCTAGTAGACGACAACGGGACTTGATGCACTCCTGGTTTGACACTCCTTGGGGATAAGTTTGGTTAATCATAAGCTTTTTATGAATCATTATCAAGGATTTATAGAAAATGTAATTGTTGTTAAAGAATAATAATTTTCTTAAGAAATGAAATTACTTTATAATGATAAGTTTCCTAATAGTAATAAAAGGTGTTATAGTTTTAGAGTTGTTTTTTGAATAAATAATGATTTTATTTAAAACTTAAATAAAAAATATTTAGGAAACTATTTTCATAAAATGGAGTTCATATTTGAATTCAGAGTATCGATATTAGTTTTGGGCGAATTTATGATATTTTTATAAAATGTTTTGTTTTTCGGGGAATATTAAAAATAAAGTTTTGAGTTTCGATGTTTTCAATGAAACAATTAATGATTTAAAAATGATTTAATAATTCTAGTCAACCTGTGAATAGTAATATATCTTATGAGGTGTTCCAAGTGTCCAATACCGTGGGAAAGCCCATGGTTTTGCAAATACTACTCACGAGGTACCCCTTGGAAATTAATAAAATATTCCATCCCTTTTTCTATACATACCAACCCATTCCTTCATTAATTTCATTAAAAATTAAAAATCAATGAAACTCAGGTCCTTTTACCTCACAAGGAGTCCTCCTAAGGTGCCCTCAAGCTCCCCAAGGTCTCAACGTTCGAGTATTTGAAGTTACTCTTCAAGGTAAGGGAACCTTTCACCCTCCTCTTTTTGTCACGACTTCCTTTATGTTATGTCTTCTAGTTTCCATATTATTATGTTGGGTTATGTTCTTCTATGTCATTATTGATTTAAATTTTATGTCCAAATTATGAGAGACGCTTTCCACTCTCATCAAATTATTTTTCTAAATTTTAAGCGACGCCGTTAGGCTGCTGAATTTTCGTAAAAGAAATCACATCTTCTCTTTTCTTTCAAGTTTTATTTTCTTGTGGTATGTCATTAAAATATACACACCATGATCTTATTTCTATTTTATTATTACCCTATACTATATAATGATTAATTTATGGATGGGATACCCTTTTCCTCTCTGTTATTATTATTTTATAAAACCTTGTTATATACCCGTTATGCTGCAGAAACTTCGTCTCAAATTTTCTCTCTTTTTCTCTCAAGAAATTATCTTATCTTATTTATGTGAATATACAGACATATTTCGTTTCTAGGTGTGTTAATAAAGACATAAAAATGAAATTCTTGATTTTGGAATTGACATACATAAAACCCTTATTCCCTTTCCATGGGTTATAAATGACATAATGATCTTTTTTTAAACACCTTTTAAAACGACATGATTTTGATATGAAACCCATTTATTTTATTCTATTTGGGTTATTTATGAAATGTATGATTATTATCTATTTGGATCACAAGAAAATAAATACATATTAAGGTTGTTCCTTGATATCTCTCCAATGCATTGGGTAATGAATTTAATCTATAGAGAAGACAAGTTTCACGATACCTTGGTGAATAACCTTGGTAAATTTTATGACACCTTGGGGATGAACCTTGGTGATATGTTCATGAATGTATTAATTAAATATTTTAGCCACATATTCAAGTTATGATTAAAGTTCTTTTTATTATGATATTCCTCTTCTTCCATTACTCATGTCTTTATGTTTTTCATGAAGTTCTTATTGATATCACAAGTAAACTGATTCCCTTGCTTTCCTTACTGGGCCTTCTGCTCACCCTTTCCTTTGATGTATGTATCCAGGTTATGAGATGCATTAATTTTACTCAGTATGAACCTTTGGTGAAGCTTTACTAGTTTATTATAATAATGTTTTATGTTTTCATGTATATTTTTTCTGATTTTCAAGACATTAGACTTTAAAGATCCTCTATTTGTAAAATGTAATGAAAAGTTATGTAATAAAAAGGCGAGATGCCATAGTTGGTATCAAAGGATAGTTTAGTTATTTTTGGAAATTAGGATATTAATACCTTAGGAATAACCCTATAGAAAAGTTTAAATATAAAAAAACTTCCTGGTATTTTGGTGAAATATTAAGTAAGTGGTTTTCGAACGCATAAATCCATGTCTGGATAAAAATAAGTGGATGTGGCTCTGGTACAGATGTACCTAGGAGTAAAAACTCCAACAAAGAGTTTCATGCTTGACCATGGATATCCTATTACATGAAAACGGTCCTTGGTGCACTCCTGGTTTGACACTCCTCGGGGATATGTTTGGTGAATCACAATCTTTTTATGAATCATTTTGAAGGATTTATACAAAATGTAATTTTTGTTAAAGGATAATATTTTTTAAGACATAAAATTAATTTATAATGATAATTTTCCTAATAGTAATAAATTTCAAATAAGATAAAATTGCGAGGACTCAATTTATTTAAGGGGAGAAGAATGTAACGACCAGAAAAAATGAGCTTCTTTTATTTATGGATCTCTTTCCTCCTAAATTTTTTTTATTATGTTTTAAAATTGAAGCACATCAAATTACTTCAGACCCAAATTGAATTTTTTAAAAATTATATAATTATATAAAAAATTAAGGTATATGGAATAATTATTATTTTAATTAAATAGTATGTTTAAAACTCCCCTTTTAAATGTAAATGATAAAATAATTTTATTTTTTTAAGTGTGAGAAATTTCACCATGCAATTTCAGTATTTCTTTTCTATATGATATTATTTTTAATAAATGAGTATTTTTTATATTTAAAAGATAAATTTATCATACTTATAGAATTATTATAGTTAAATAGAAATCATTTTTGAATTTAAAATGTCAAAATTAATCTAGGCTGACTTTTTAGAAGTTTTTTAAGAAGTATTAAATGTTTGATAAATAGTATTTTATTTGATGAATAGTGTTGAATGAATAGTGTTTTCAAGATGAATAGTATTTTATGAATAGTATTTGATGAATAGTGTAATTTTTAAGAATAGTAAAAAAATATTTTATTTTTAAATAACTTTTTCTTTGAAATGATTTTCAAAAATCCGTCATACATGGTTGTTATCAGGGTGAAAAATGTGGTTAAATAAGATCAAAATAATTTTTTGGTGAATAATAAAATAACCTTATGAATAGTAATGAATAGTAATTAATATTAAATTGGCCAAAAAATAGAAACTTCCCCCATTCATGTATAAATACAATTTAGAAATCATAAAAGTGAGAAAAAAGAATCATAGTATAAGTTTTGGAATTTTTTTATGTCAAATATTTTATTTACAATTTTATAATTAATTTATTAATTTATAATGTAAATTTATTTTCCTAAAATTAAATGATAAATTGTTAATTTATGGTCTTATGGTTATATGATAATTTTATGGGACCTTGATTACTTTCTCAAGGTGTCACAAAATGAGTTATAGTTTCAGAGTTATTTTTTTTGAATAAATAATGATTTCATTTAAAAATTAAATTAATAATTTTTCAAAAATTATTTTCATAAAATGGAGTTCATTTTTGAATTCATAGCATCGATATTAGGTTATGATGAATTTATGAGATTTTTATAAAATGTTTTGTTTTTCGGTGAGTTGTAAAAATACAGTTTTGAGTTTCGGTGTGATTAATGACATCCTTAATGATGTAATAGTGATGTAATAATTCTGTTTTACTTTTTAATAGTAATATATGTTATGAGGTGTCCCAAGTGGATAATACCATGGTAAAATACCCTGGGCAAGCCCATGGTTTTACAAATACCACCGATGAGGTGTCCCTTGGAAATTAATAACATATTCCCTCACTTTTGTAATAAATACCAAGCCATTACTTCATTTCTTTCATTAAAAATTCATCCTCAAAGAAGCTCTAATCCTTTTACCACCCAAGGTGTACATAAAAGGTTCCCTCAATCCCCCCAAGGTCACAACCTTTGAGTTTTTGAAGTTACTCTTCAAGGTAAGGGAACCTTTCACCCTCCCCTTTTAAGTCATGACTTCCTTTATGTTATGTCTTCTAGTTTCCATCTTATTATATTGGGGTATGTTCTCATATATAATTATTACATTCCATTTCATGTCAAATTTATGGGATACCATTTCTAATCTCATCAACTAATTTTCTAAATTTTTAATTGATGCCATTAGGTAGCCAAATTTTTATAAAAGAAATCACATCTTCTCTTTTCTTTTAAGTTTTCTTTTCATATGGTATGTCTTTCAAACATCCATACCATGATGTTATTTAAATTGTATTCTATCCCTATAATTTATTATGAGTTATTTTTGAGTGGGTTACCCTTTGAAATTCTCTTTTTAAGGTTTTATAAAACCATGTTATATAGCCATTATGCTGCAGAAATTTCTTCTCAAAATCTCTCTCTTTTTTCTCAAGAAATTATCTTATTTTATTTATATGAATACAAAAACCCATTTAGTTTATAGGGGTATTCAAAAATAAATAAAAATTATATTTTTGATTCTGTAGTTGACATACATGAAACCCTCATTCTTTTTCCATGGGTTATAAATGGCATAACGATCACGCTTTTTTAAAGCACTTTTAAAACTTCATGATTTTGAAATGAAACCAATTTCTTCTATTCTATTTGGGTTATTTATGAAATGATTGTTTATTATCTATGTAGATCAAATGAAAATAAATAAATATTAAGTGTGCTCCCTAATAGTTCTCCAATGCATTGGGTAAAATGTAATCTCAAGAGATGACAAGTTTCATGATACCTTGGTGAATAACCTTGGTAATTTTTATGACACCTTGGGGATGAACCTTCGTGATATGTTCATGAATGTATAAACTAAATGTTGTCTCAACATTTTCATGTTATGTTTCTAGTAATTATTAATGTGATATGCCTCTTTAATGACCTGAAATAAATGAACTTCTTTTATTTATGGATCTCTTTCATACTAAATTTTTTTTATTATGTTTTACAATAGAAGCACATCGATTTTCTTTGGACACAAATTTTAGTTTTCAAAAATGATATAATTATTATAAAAAATTAAGGTATATAGAATAATGGTTCTTTTAATAAAATATTATGATTAAAACTCACCTTTTAAATTTAAATGATAAAATAATTTTTTTAAGTTTCAGAAATTTCACTATGCAATTTTTCTATTTATTTTCTATCCGCTATTATTATTAATAACTAAGGATTTTTATATTTAAAAGTTAAATTTATCATAAATAAAGGATTATTATGGTAAAATAAACATCATTTTTGAATTTTAAATGTTAAAATTAACTTAGGCTGAATTTCTGGAAATTTTCTAAAGAGTTTGAATTTGATGAATAGTGTTTGATGAATAGTGTTTTTTTGATGAATAATTTTTTTATTAAATAACTCTTTCTATGAAATTATTTTTGAAAATCAGACACAGATGGTTGTAATCAGGGTGAAAAATAAGGTTCAATAAGATCAAAATAATTTTTTGGGGAATAGTATCTTTACCCTTTGGAATAGTAATTTTACCCTTATGAATAGTAATGAATAGTAAACCAGCTATAAATATAGAAACTTCACCGATGAATGTATAAATACAATTTAGATATCTTAAAATTGAAGAAACAATCATAGTATAAGTTTTGGTATTTTTGTATGTCATAAATATTTTATTTACAATTTTATAATTAATTTAATAATTTAAAATGAAAATTTATTTTCATAAAATGTAATCATAAACTGTTACTTTATTTTATAATTGTTATATGATAATTTTATGGGACCTGGATTACTTTCTCAAGGTGTTACAATACGATTTATAGTTTTATAGTTGTTTTTTTGAATAAATAATAAATTTATTTAAAAATTAAATTAAAAATATTTAGAAAAATATTTTCATAAAATAGAGTTAATATTTTAATTTAGATCATCGATATTAGGTTAGGGTGAATTTATGAGATTTTTATAAAATGTTTTGTTTTCAGTGAATAATAAAAATAAAGTTTTGAGTTTCGGTGTGATTAATGACATCATTAATGATGTAATAATAATGAAATAATTCTCATAGACCTGTGAATAGTAAGATATATTATGAGGTGTCCCAAGTGGATAATACCTTGGGAAAATACCATGGGCAAGCCCATGGTTTTGCAAATACCATTGATGGGTTGTCCCTTGGAAATTAATAAAATATTCCCTCACTTTTGCAATAAATACCAACCCATTCCTTCATTCATTTCATTCAAAACTCATCCTAAACTAATATATGATACTTTTACCTCTAAAGGAGTCCTACCAAGGTTCTAACAAGCCCCCAAGGTCACAAAATTTAAGTATTTGAAGTTACTTTTAAAGGTAAATGAACCTTTCACCCTCCACTTTTAATCATGACTTCCTTTATGTTATGTCTTCTAGTTTCAATATTTTTATATTGGGGTATGTTATTATATGCACTTATTGATGCCCATTTTATTTCAAAATTATGATATGCCCTTTCCACTCTCATCAACTTATTTTTCTGAATTTTATGCGATGCCATTAGGCTACCAAATTTTCATAAAAGAAATCACATCTTCTTTTTTCTGTCAAGTTTCCTTTTCATGTTGTATGTCATTGAAACATCCATAACATGATATTATTTAAATTTTATTATATCTCTATATAGTATTATGAGTTATTTATGAGTGGGTTACCCTTTTACCCTCTCTTTTTAATGTTTTCTAAAGACATGTTATGTAGCCATTATGCTGTAGAATTTTTGTCTCAAAATCACTCTATTTTTTCTCAAGAAATTATCTTGTTTTAGTTATGTGAATACCCAAATATATTTTTATTTATAGATTTATTCATCAATACATAAAATTGAACTATTTTATTCTTTATTTGACATACAGATAACCCTCACTCCATTTCCATGCATTATAAATGACATAATGATCTTATTTTAAGATCTTTTAAAACGTCACGATTTTGAAGTGAAACCCATTTCTATTACTCTATTTTGGGTTATTTATGAAATGGTTGATTATGATATATGTGGATCAGATGAAAATAAAGAATTATTAAGGGTTCCCCTAGTATCTCTCCAATGCATTGGGTAAAGAATTTAATCTCAAGAGATAAAAAGTTTCACGATACATTGGTCAATAACCTTTGTAATGTTTATGACACCTTGGGGATAAAACTTGTTGATATGTTCATGAATGTCCAAATTAAATGTTGTAGCCACATATTCAAGTTACTATTCATGTTATTTTTTATGATATTACTATTCTTCCTTTTATCATGTCTTTATGTTTTTATCCAGTTTTTATTGATATCACTCAAGTTCACATGTAAACTGTTTCACTTGTTTTCCCTTATTGGGCCTTCTTCTCACCCTTTCCTTTGATTTATGTATCTAGGTTATGATATGTAGTAATTTTATTTAGGATTAACTTTTTATGAAGCCTTACAAGTGAAATAGAATAATGTTTAATGTTTTCATGTATATTATTCCTTATTTCCAAGGCACTAGACTTTAAATATCCTTTGTTTGTAAAATGTAATGAAAAGTTATGTAAAAATTCATGGTATTTTGGTGAAATATTAAGTAAGTGGTTTGTGAACACATAAATCCCTTTCTGAATACAATAAAGTGGATGTGGCTCTGGAACAGATGTACCTAAGTGTGAAAACTTTGACAAGGAGTTTTGGGATTGACACAGGGTATCCTGGTACATGATAAGGGGACTTGATGCGCTCCTGGTTTGACACTCCTGGTGGATAAGTTTGGATAGTCAGAAGCTTTTTATGAATCATTATGAAGGATTTATAGAAAATTTAATTGTTGTTAAAGAATAATAATTTTTTTAAGACATGAAATTACTTCATAATGATATGTTTCCTAGTAGTAATAAATTTATAATAAGAGAATATTGCGAGGTTGAAATTTATTTAAGGGGGGAAGAATGTCACAACCTGAAAAAATGAACTTCTTTTATTTATGGATCTCTTTCCTCCTAATAAATTTTTATTATGTTTTATAATAGAAGCAAATCGAATTAATTTCTACCCAAATTTTAGTTTTAAAAAATGATATAAATATGATAACAAATTAAGGTATATGGAATAATGATTCTTTTAATAAAATATTATGATTAAAACTCCCCTTTTAAATGTAAATGATAAAATAATTTTATTTTTTTAAGTTTCAAAAATTTCACTATGCAATTTCAATATTAATTTTTTATCCACTATTATTTTTAATAACTAAGGATTTTTATATTTAAAATTCAATTCTCTCATATATAAAGGATTATTATGTTCAAATAAAAATCATTTTTGAATTTCAAATGTCAAAATTAACCTAGTCTGAATTTTTGGTTATTTTCTAAAGAGTTTCAATTTGATGAATAGTGTTTGATGAATAGTATAAAAAAATTCTATTACTAAATAACTTTTTCTTTGATATAATTTTCAAAAATCAGACATACATTGTTGTAATCAGGGTAAAAAATGTTGTTCAATAAGATCAAAATATTTTTTTGGTGAATAGTAACTTTAGCCTTTAGAATAGTAATTTTACCCTTATGAATAATAATGAATAGTAAATCAGCCAAAAAATAGAAACTTCTCCCATGAATGTATAAATACAATTTAGACATCTTAAAAGTGAAAAAATGATCATAGTATAAGCTTTGGTTTTTTTGTATGTTATAAATATTTTATTTAAAATTTTATAATTAATTTAATAATTTAAAATGGAAATGTATTTTCATAAAATGTAATCATAAATTGTGACTTTATTGTCTTATGGTTATATGAAAATTTATTGGACCTTAATTAGTTTCTCAAGGTGTTACAAAACGAGTTATAGTTTTAGAGTTTTTTTTGAAAAAATAATAATTTTATTTAAAAATTAAATTAAAAATTTTTAGAAAATTATTTTCATAAAATGGAGTTCATATTTTAATTCAAAGTATCGATATTAGTTTAGGGTGAATTTATGAGATTTTTATAAAATGTTTTATTTTCCAGTGAATAGTAAAAATACAGTTTTGGGTTTTAGTGTGATTAATGACATCATTAATGATGTAATATTTATGGTCGACTTTTGGATAGTAATATAAGTTATGAGGTGTCCCAAGTGGACAATACCAAGGGAAAATACCATGGGAAAGCTGATAGTTTTGCAAATACCACTGATGAGGTGTCCCTTGGAAATTATTAAAATATTCCATCACTTTTGATTTAAATACCAACCCATTCCTTCATTAATTTCATTAAAAACAAATCCTAAACATATATATGGTCCTTTTTCGTCCTAAGGAGTCCTCCCAAGGTGCCCGTATTCCCCCCAAGGTGACAACCTTCGAGTATTTGTAGCTACTCTTTAAGGTAAGGGAACCTTTCATCCTCCTCTTTTAGTCACAACTTCCTTTATGTTATTTCTTCTAGTTTCTATATTATTATTTTGGGGTTTGTTATTATATGAAATTATTGATATAAATTTTATGTCCAAATTATGATAGACCCTTTCCACTCCTATCATCTTATTTTTTGTAATTTTAAGTGATGCTGTTAAGCTGCCGAATTTTCGTAAAAGAAATCGCATCTTCTCTTTTCTTTCAAGATTTATTTTCATGTGGCATGTCATTAAAATATCCACACCATGATCTTATATATTTTTTATTTTATATCTATGCTGTAAAATGATTCATTTATGGATGGGATTACCTTGTCCCCTCTCTTTTTATTATTTTATAAGACCATGTTATATAGCCGTTATGCTGCAGAAAGTTCGTCTCAAAATTTCTATCTCTTTCTTTCAAGAAATTCTATTATCTTATTTATGTAAATATCTTGAAATATTTCGTTTCTAGGGGTGTTCATAAAGACATAAAATGATATTCTTGATTTTTTAATTGAAATTCATAAAACCCTTATCCCCTTTCCATGGGTTATAAATGACATAATGATCTTTTTTTTAAACACTTTTTAAAACGTCATGATTTTGATATGAAACCCATTTATTTTATTCACTTTGGGTTATTTATGAAATATATGATTATTATATATTTGGATCACATGAAAATAAAGACATATTAAGGGTGTTCCCTGATAGTTCTCGAATGCATTGGGTAAAGAATTTAATCTCAAGAGATGATAAGTTTCACGATACCTTGGTGAATAACCTTGGTAATTTTTATAACACCTTGGGGATGAACCTTGGTGATATATTCATGAATGTATAAATTAAATGTTGTATCCACATATTCAAGTTATGATTAATGTTTTTTTTATGATATGTCTCTTCTTCCATTGCTCCTGTCATTATGTTGTTCATCAAGTTTTTATTGATATCACAAGTAAACTGATTCCTTTGATTTCTTTACTGGGCCTTTTACTCACCCTTTCCTTTTATGTATGTCTCCAAGTTATGAGATGTAGTAATTGTACATAGGTTGAACTATAATGCCCCAGCCTTAAACCTTACTTAATCTTGAGTTAATACAAGATTAGACATTGAGGATCTTTTCAGGTTTAGAGTTTTAGATAATTAGATCATAAAACATTCATTACATTCCACATTTAAACAAAGTGGTTACATAAGGATAATATTCATTTTTTTCCATCAATGGAAACATATTTAAAATAAAACATGGATTCTTTATTGACACTTCCTTGACACTATCATCATATCATGTACCTTTCCCTTGACCCGTGAAAAACATTTCAAAAACTTGGGATGAGCATAAAAAGCTCAGTAAGGGATATAAAAATATATGGAAAGGAAACATGTGTACATGTACACATAAGAATCAATGAAATCATACTTTACTCATAAAACATAAGCACTTTAATATACCTCATCAAATCATGAATAAATCATAGAAATCATAAGACATAAAGGTAACTTGAGGCATTCATAACATTCTTACGTAGGGAGTAACCCTCTTGGTTACTTTTGGAATACCCACCACAGTATATTCCCTAAATCTCTTCGGAGAAACCTTAACGTTTCACTCCTTCGTAGTACCCAATGCATTGGAGAGATATGTGGGGCTTGTTGGGTGGAGAAAAAGGGAGTGATGGCAAGAGGGGGGGTGAATTGCCTTTTAAAAATGATTAACAAATTAAAATCAAAGTAAAGAATGCGGAGGAAATAAAAGAGGCAAGACACGCAATTGATAACGGAGTTCGGCCAAAAACCCGGCCTACGTCTCTACTCCCAACTAAACTGTTGAGAGATTCCTACCGCTTGCTTTTCAATGGTCTTAGCAAGAAACCCACTAGGCTTTGAGGTAGCACTAGGACCTATTACATCTTGCTTTTGAATTGGTTTAGCAAGAACCCACTTGCTTTTAATGGTTGAGCAAGAACCCACTAGCCTTCTTACAGGTGAAGGCTATCTCACCTATGACACAAGCCTTTTAAAAGGAAAGGCTTGAAGAAACCTCTTCACACCTTAATGGTGATGTGAAACCCAAAAGAAAGAGGGATGAAGAAAGAGTTTGGGGTTTGAAGGCACAAACCCAAATTTAAAGCTCAAAATAAATAAAACAATAAAACCCGTATGTTGAGAAGCCTTGGGCTCCTTTGATTGATTGGAGATGTTGAAGGCCGCTTCCAAGATTCTTTGGAGGAGCTCCTTGGGTGTGGAAGTTTGTTGGAGCAAGATGGGTTCCTTGAAGGAAGTCTGCCGGAGGTACGCCAAATGATGAACAACGTGTCCGTGGGCTTTGTATATGATCCGGTGGGTTTCCGGGGCTTCCTTGGCCTTTATTTATAGGCAAGGAACCCTTTTGGAGTCTTCGGAGCCGTTGGAGAGGCTTAAAGAGCCGTTGGGAGCCAAGTGGGCCAGCCTAGTCAAACTGCAACGACAAGTTTGACTGGCTCCACCGGCTGGCCGGTACAGTCCCACCGGCTGGCCGGTGCTTGAGGAATTTGGGAGATTTCGAGTCTTGGCTCCACCGGCTGACCGGTGGATTGGCCATCGGTTGGCTGGTGGCTTGGCAGTAGCTGATTCTTCTTTTCCAGGCACCACCGGCTGACCGGTGCCAGAGCCACCGGCTGGCCGGTGGGCAGACAGTAGCTACCACTGTTTGACTGGATGCCACCGGCTGGCCGGTGGTCAAGCCACTGGCTGACCGGTGGAGCCTGGCAGTGGGCAATGCCTCTGCCAGGTCCACCGGCTGGCCGGTGCTATCACACCGGTTGGCCGGTGGACTGAATTTCAGTCCACTTGATGTGCTTCATGGCCCATTTCCTTGGCAATCTTTTGCCTATAAAACAAAAACACTTAAAACAATTTTAGATAAATAAGAAAGTGATTGTGATCATGAAAATTAAACCACGAGGGGATACGAGAGGTACAACAATCTCCCCCTATTTTGATGATCACAATCACCGAAACAATCAAAGTAAAATACTGAAATTAAAGACATTCTTAAAGGATAATTTGAAAATAAATCAAATCATGATAGAAAATACTCTCCCCCAATCAATCAAGAAATTTCTCCCCCTTTGAGATTATCAAAATAGCGTGGGGCATAAAAATTTGATTGAGGGAAAATTGAAAATCAAGATCAATTGGAATTTTTGAAAATTGAATTGAAAAATTTGAATAACAGTTTGAATTGAAAGTTTTGAATAAAATTTTGAAATGAGAATTTGAAATTGAAGAAATTTGAAATGAAAGTTTGAATTGAAAGTTTAAATTAAAAAAAGAATTGAAAGTTTTGAAATTGAAAGATTGAATAACAGTTTGAATTGAAAGTTTGAAAACAAATAAAGAAACTTTCTCCCCCTAAATAAAACAAAAAATCATCGGGGAAAGGGTTTTGGAACCGAAACTAATTTTGGCCCGGAGAGACTTGCCAAAAGAGATTTTTCAATCCAAATTTTCTTCATGGCGGGTCTTCTCCTATAAAATTCGTCCGAAAAGTAAATAGATTTAGGCATACCATAACGGGCATTTTTGCAATCGCATTCATAAATTAGGTGCCCGGGTTTTTTACAATAATTGCAAAATTTATAACTAGAGCTCCCCCTTACAAAAACAGTGGGTGCATGGGAGGAGGAGGCTTGGTTGGTATAGCCAAGTCCTTGAGTGGTCCTAGAAACCCTTTGAGAACCCAATAATTTGGTAAAATTTTGTTCACCTTGGGTGAACTTGGATAAGGATTCTCTAAGGTCCTTGATGGTTGATTCCAAAGAATCAACATTTGGGAAATTTTGGATTTTTAGGGAGAGTTCATCCTTCTCTTTGAGAAGTTGTTCTTTTTCGGAGGAAAGTTTTTTGAAATTCTTTTTCAAAGAAACAAATTTAGAAGAAAGTTCATGAAAACCATTTTCTAATTGGTCTCTAGCATGTTGGAGTTCTTCATATGATAAATGATTAAAAGAATTAGAAGAACTAGAGGAGGAAGAAGAGGAAGAGGATTATGATACCTCATGTTTTGCCATTAGGCATTTTGTACCTTGGTCGCTTGAGGAGGAGGAGGAGGAGGATGATGAGGTGTCACTCCATGTCGCCTTGAGGACCTTTTTCTTTCCTTTTTCCTTTTGCGTGGCCCGTTTTTTGTTGAGTGGGAAATCGGGCTTGTAATGCCCTTTTTGGCCTCACCCGTAGCATTTTACCTTGGGCTCGGATCTTGCGGTGGGTTCTTGCTTTCGCGGCTTGCGAGATTTCTTCTTCTTCTTGTGCTTCTTCATAAATTTGTGCATTTGGCGGGCGAGATTCTCCATTTCCGAGTCGCCGCTTGATGATGAAGAAGATGAAGATGATGATGATGAGGAGGAGCTTACTTCTTTTTGTACCTTGAGGGCGATGTTCTTTGGTATCTTGATTGGTGTGCCCTCCTTTTGAGCTTGCCTACTCATGGTGATCTCGTAGGTCATTAGAGATCCGATGAGCTCTTCTACCAGCATGTTTTTGATGTCCTTTGCTTCTTGGATTGCCGTTACCTTCGGTGCCCATGAGATTGGAAGGATCCATAGGATCTTCTTAACCATCTTCTCTGCAGACACATCATCTCCAAGAGATTTTCTACCATTGCAAACGTCAGTAAAACGTGTAAACATTTCAGTAATAGATTCATTTGGATGCATGGAGAATGATTCAAAATCTTGACGAAACATGTCCAATCGAGTGTCCTTTACTTTGTTGGTCCCCTCATGGGTAACCTCCAAAAGTTTCCAGATTTCATGTGAGGAGGTGCATGTGGAAACTCGATTGAACTCATTACGATCAAGGCCGCAATGAAGAGCGTTCATGGCTTTGCCATCAAGCTCGAAATTTTTAATATCGGCTTGAGTCCATTTGGATTCAACGGGGGAAGAGAGAGTGTAACCTTGCATGAAAATTTTATAAATGGGATAACCTATACTTCTAAGAAAAGCGGTCATGCGGGTTTTCCAATAGGTGTAGTCGGTTCCATCAAAAAATGGAGCACGACCCAAAGAATAGCCTTCGGGGGCGAAAGAGGTTGAAGCCATCACAATGGATCTTTGAATTTGTAACCGGTTAGGGTATTACACAAATTTTCCCTCTGATACCAATTGTTGGGCGGAGAAAAAGGGAGTGATGTCAAGAGGGGGGGTGAATTGCCTTTTAAAAAATGATTAACAAATTAAAATCAAAGTAAAGAATGCAGCGGAAATAAAAGAGGCAAGACACGCAATTGATAACGGAGTTCGGCCAAAAACCCGGCCTACGTCTCCGCTCCCAACTAAACCGTTGAGAGATTCCTACCGCTTGCTTTTCAATGGTTTTAGCAAGAAACCCACTAGGCTTTGAGGTAGCACTAGGACCTATTACAGCTTGCTTTTGAATTGGTTTAGCAAGAACCCACTTGCTTTTAATGGTTGAGCAAGAACCCACTAGCCTTCTTACAGGTGAAGGCTAGCTCACCTATGACACAAGCCTTTTAAAAGGAAAGGCTTGAAGAAACCTCTTCACACCTTAATGGTGATGTGAAACCCAAAATAAAGAGGGATGAAGAAAGAGTTTGGGGTTTGTAGGCACAAACCCAAATTTAAAGCTCAAAATAAATAAAACAATAAAACCCGTATGTTGAGAAGCCTTGGGCGCCTTTGATTGATTGGAGATGTTGAAGGCCGCTTCCAAGCTTCTTTGGAGGAGCTCCTTGGATGTGGAAGTTTGTTGGAGCAAGATGGGTTCCTTGAAGGAAGTCTACCGGAGGTATGCCAAATGATGAACAACGTGTCCGTGGGCTTTGTATATGATCCGGTGGGTGTCCGGGGCTTCCTTGGCCTTTATTTATAGGCAAGGAACCCTTTTGGAGTCTTCGGAGCCGTTGGAGAGGCTTAAAGAGCCGTTGGGAGCCAAGTGGGCCAGCCTGGTCAAACTGCAACAGCTAGTTTGACTGGCTCCACCGGCTGGCCGGTACAGTCCCACCGGCTGGCCGGTGCTTGAGGAATTTGGGAGATTTCGAGTCTTGGCTCCACCGGCTGACCGGTGGATGGTACACCGGTTGGCCGGTGGCTTGGCAGTAGCTGATTCTTCTTTTCCAGGCACCACCGGCTGACCGGTGCCAGAGCCACTGGCTGGCCGGTGGGCAGACAGTAGCTACCACTGTTTGACTGGATGCCACCGGCTGGCCGGTGGTCAAGCCACTGGCTGACCGGTGGAGCCTGGCAGTGGGCAATGCCTCTGCCAGGTCCACCGGCTGGCCGGTGCTATCACACCGGTTGGCCGGTGGACTGAATTTCAGTCCACTTGATGTGCTTCATGGCCCATTTCCTTGGCAATCTTTTGCCTATAAAACAAAAACACTTAAAACAATGTTAGATAAATAAGAAAGTGATTGTGATCATGAAAATTAAACCACGAGGGTATACGAGAGGTACAACAGGGCTCACCCGCCCTTAGTTTTTCACGGAACCACACGTCTTCATAATAATTCTCAAGAACCTCAACATAATCGTATCACATAAAACATGCATAAAGGAAACATAACATTTCCACCTTTCAATCACAAGATATCAATACAACACATTGATATAAAAACATTATGAAAACCATTTTCAATACCAAAATAAATGAAAAGTAAAACATGGTATTTATTTTTCTTTTAAAAAAAAGGTATGCCTTGTAGAGGAATCTGAAACTCAAATAATGTTCATGGCGGTGGAGAAGTCGTTGTCGCCGCATACGTACGGAAAAAACATTCCTTTTGCAATTTAGTAAAATGATTCGTATAAAAAAGATTCCTTTTTGGATAAACGTAAAAGTCAAAGTTGTTTATACACCTTATAAAAGAAGGTTGTGTATAAAACAAAATATGTCTCAATGAATGGAGATTGAGACGAAGTCCCTTACAAAGACGGTATCCTTGGTTTAAAGATAAATCAATTACATAATTATGTGTGACAAAAGAATAAACCAAATATAAGTGGATATTAAGTGTAAAACAATCAGAGGTTATTCACACATATTCATATAATGACATATTCAAGGAGTACAAGTTTATCCCAAAGAATCAAATTTGGGTTAAGAAGTTCCCTTGCAAAAATTTGACAGCCTAACGGCGTCACTACAAAATTCAGAAAATGATTTGATGAGAGATAAAAAGGGTATCTCATCAAATGTAAATAAAATTTAAATCAATAAGGATATAGAATAACATTTCCCAACATAATAGTATGTGAATTAAAAGACATAACAAAATAAGTCTTTTAAAAAGAGGAGGGTGAAAGGTTCCCTTACCAACATGGGTATCTTTCGAAACATACACCCCGTGAAAGAGGGAAAATACAAAATTGATGTAAATACTCATAAATGAAAGAATATTACACAATGAGTAAAATAATGGACACTACATACACCACTCAAAGGAAATTGTGGGAAATGTATCATAAATCTCACGGGATTAGAAGTGATATGAAAAATCCCTTACGAAAACTCGGCAGCCTAACGACGCCACCTAAAACTTCCAAAATGGATTGATGAGATCAAATAGGGTCTCTCATAATATTAACATAAAGTTTACAGAAATAGTAATATAAAACAACATCCCCCAACATAACAAAGAGAAGCTTAAAATAAGTGACATAAAGGAGAGTACTTAAAAAGAAAGAGAGAAGTAGGATCTCTTATGAAAATTCGACAGCCTAACTGCGCCACTCAAAAACTTCCAAAATGGATTGATGAGAGAGAATAGGGTCTCTCATCATATGAACATAAAAATTACAGTATTATTAATATAAAATAACATCCTGATCACAATAAAAATGAGCTTAAAAGGAATGACATAAAAGAGTGTACTTAAAAAGAAAGAGAGGAGTAGGGTCCCTTACCTCAAGTCCAACTTGTCTTGTTTGTTTCTTTATATTCCTGAATAATAAACTTTGGTCAATTTATAATTGCATAAGGACCTCCTTTAAAGATTATTATTCAGTTCATATCACATATTATAATGTTATAATAATTGTTTAATAATGTTAGTTCATATCAGACGTTTTTGCCAATGTTTGGTACATGAGTCAAAAATGAACTTGTTTGAAAAATGATTGTCCATGTAGTTATAAGTAAATAATTTCCAGAATAGTATCAATTATTAAAATATAATATATATCCATTACATATTCATTTTATACTATTCCATATCATTTGGAGATAAAAACGAAAAACACCGTTCATGGAGACGGTAGGCCGTACGTACGCATGAACGCTACTTTCAATTTTTTTGTCATATTAACGGAATTAAAAATAAATGATATATATATATATATATTATAATTAAAGTATAATATATATTTTATATAGGTCACATATTTTCATTAATTTTATTCTTTATAAGTTCCATGTATTGCATGTACGAGTCACATCACTTGAGGGGGCAGTAGTCCGCACTTCCTCATATGAAATTATCGCATTTACACAACATGAAAAGAATAAAGGTGTGTTTTAAATATAAAATACAGAAGCATATATTAAACATAAATACCATATATATCATATATAAAATATAGTGACATCATAATGGCCACCTTTAAAGGTGTTAAAAGAATATTGAACAATCATCGTTTCGTGAGGCAGAAAATCGCCAACCACAGAAACAATATGTTCTTTAACCATTAGATGAAGGTGTGTATAAGTGTATCTAGAATAATTCTTATAAAAACATAATATTATATTGAAGATACTGGATTTGTTACAAAAGAAATGAATAAAAAGAGTTTAGGGGGTTGGAGAAGAAAAATAAAACAAAAGGACACAAGTGAAGACATTACCTTAAAATCGGGTAACTCCCTTTGGTTTGAGCTCAAAGGCTTCCTTGGGAAGACTTATGCCCAAAGTGAGGCTTCAAGGAGTTATAGAGGGATGTGGGGAGACAAAATGGGGAGGGGTTGGACAAGGAAAAGGCTTTGGAAGTGTGGGTTAGGAGGTAGAGGTGGGGGCCTTTTATAAGAGGAGAGGAGGGGCACTCTTGGAAAGGTATAAAATGTAACTTTATTTTCAAATAAGTTTCGAATTTTAATGGTACCACATTGATGTGTTTCAAGGATAAGGTGATAAGGGTTCAAAATCCACCCATCCAATAGATTTTTGACATGTTTAGGTATTATATTTTACATTATATTTCCATTTTATTTAAATCGTTAAATAATGAGGTCATAGGTGCATCATCATGATGTCATAAATAATTTAATTTATTTAATGTCTAAAAATTATAAAAAAATACTATGATGTAGTAAATCTTTTTATATTTCCAATGAATATTTATAGTCCAAAATATAATTTATGTAGACAAAATTAAAAATATTTTACTTAGGTGATGCATTCTTTGTTACATTTAACATTCTTTAAAAATAAAAAGATAAAAAGTCACTTTCTCACAAAAGTGATTCCATGGGGCCCCCAAGTTTGGCACAAGGAATCCCATGGTCGGACATGAGACAACCCATAGCCTTAGGACACATTTTGTGGTCAATTTTTATTATTATGATATTATCTTATTATCTTTAACTACCCGATTACTCATTAATCAAGATAATTAAAGATAATTACCGTCGTTACTATTCATAATGTCCAAAACAAGAGAGTCTTAATTACATATTTTGGACCTTATTATTCCAAATATTTAATTCATTTTACCAAATTCCAAACACATAAATTGCAATAATTAATTTAAAAAAACTTCCCGTTGTCAAAACAAATAGCGGGTTTTTTAGAAACAATATTTATGAAAAGTTTGGCACTTGTTTCTGCCTAATTCCAAAGTGAAATTAATCCCAATGAAAATAATTGAATTACATGGTAAAAATATATTCTAATTAAACTTTAAAAAAAATTAAAAAGATAATATAACCATATAATTAAATTATATGAAAAAGCAGTTTTGATGTAAAATGCAATATTTTTTACTATTCATTGAAAAATGAACATTGTCAGAAAAATAACAAAAATTAACCCAAGGTAAATTTCAATGTCCCAATAATAAATAATATGTTTATTTTGAAAAATAGATCTTATAAAATTGTCAAAAACTGGATTTAAAAGGGGTTCACCATCAAAAGACGGTTAATCGACCTTTTAAAGAATATTAGAATGCTTACGCTTAAAAACTGGATTCATTTTCATTTTTAATCCTATAACATTTATTGTAAAGAGTAAAAATATTTGACAAACATATATAATCATTTTGTAGTTAGTTCTGTTCATTCCCGCCATTACAACGGCTAGGTGTTAACTACCATTTAAAATAATATTATTTTATTATTAGAGTGCAACGTAAGATTCCCAAGAAACTCGTTGTTGCGTATTGGGTACGCCATCAAGCATAACATACCCTTTAAAGTAATATTAATATTTTATTCACAAATATGGATAAATATAAAGATGTCATATTCTTTATTTACCTGGGGTGTTACATCCTTCCCCCCTTTTGGGAATTGCGTCCTCGCAATTTTAAAATTGGGCTTGGAAACATCCTTGAAAGTCCCACATCGGAACAAGAGTCGGTAAAACAATTACTTTAAAATAAAGAAATATAAGTACAAAGGTCACCCGAGTTAACCCATACTAGGATTCCATGTAGGAAAACATGGACATGGAAGAAAAAACAAAGGGTCATGTTCTGATGGAGAGTGATAGAAAACATGTTTAGGAGAAAGTTAACCACAAGAAAATCACAAACTTGTGATGGGTTAAACGGTATTCGATTCCCAAGTAGGAAAAGTTAATAGACAACATTTTTGTTTTAAATTAATTTTTATTGAGGAATTTATTCATAAGGAAACATAATCACTTATCATGTTGACTTTCAACTTTTATTAGATTCCTTACACAAACTCATATTTTCTCCAAAAGACGAGTATTTAGGAAGACTTGTTCACATTAAGAGTACTATAATCAACTTCTATAGAATCACCTAATCCGCAAAAGAGAACTATATACTTCCCATGTCTTTAGACTTTAACCAAAACCAAAACCAAAAAGGTTAGTACAAGATCAGATAATCCAGAAAAGGATAACCCTTTATAAATAGAAAATCTATTCTTAATCTCCAAAATTTGTCCAACAAAACCCAAAGTTCAATGAGGACCATTCGATAAAAAATTTGTCCATAAAATTACTCAAAGTAAACCAAACTAAGATTAAAACCCAAATATTTGAAGGATTTAGTCACATAGTCTTCCAAGGTACAAATTAACTTTTATCTCCAAATAACATCAGTTTCTCTTAAAGTCTCATATTGAAAAGTAATTAACCTAATCACATATCCTCCATGATGGGTTAATAAATTTCCATTGATAACCCAAAATCAACTTACTCTTAATTCATAAAATCATATAACTAAAAAGAATCAATCAAACTAACCAGGGACTTCACATAGTCCAGTGGTAGGTGATAAATACCAGTCGCACTTTGGTTGTGGGTTTGATTCCCGCAGCTTTGTCCGACGCGACGGGTTGTCACACGGTCTGCATGTTGTCCTTTTTCTAAAACTACATAATTCTTAAAACATTCTCCAAAACGAGATAAAATCTTAAAAAATGATCATAACATATTTTAACCTCAAGTTTATCTCATTCCTTTCATTTTCCATCATATCATAGAGTAACCCATAATTACCTAAAAAGTAAGGGTCATATAAACCCTAATGGTTACCTTAATAATTATAACCTGAACTTCCACATCGACTTGTCCATATCATACATGATGCATTACAGAACATACCAAGGTACAAGTGGTTGATCATGACTCCTTGATAGTTGGTTTAGAACAACCATGAGTTTCCTTATTGAAAACCCCATTTCATCCACTCTCTTAATCAGAGAACCACCACAGTTTCCTTCAAACCTATTGTCACTTTGGTGCCTACTAGATGCATCCATTCACTAAAAATAGAAATGTCAGTGTGAGTATACCAACAAAACCATCATGTACTAATGAGGAAGATAACCACTAAGATATACTTACTCATTCACTTTATCTAAAACTAGGACTCTTTCTGAAATCCTAACCATTATGGTAATGTCACTTATGCTTAGAGGATACCCTAACCTCTAAAATTATCTAAACCGACCTATGATACCAACTACAAGTCCCCAGCCTTAAACCTTACTTAATATTGAGTTAATACAAGATTACACATTGAGGATCTTTTCAGGTTTATAGTTTTATAGAATTAGATCATAAAACATGCATTACATTCCACATTTAAAAAAAGTGGTTACATAAGGATAATATTCATTTTTTTCCATCAACAGAATCATATTTAAAATAAAACATGGATTCTTTCTTGACACTTCCTTGACACTATCATCATATCATGTACCTTTCCCTTGACCTGTGAAAAACATTTCAAAAACTTAGGATGAGCATAAAAAGCTCAGTAAGGGATATAAAAATATATGGAAAGGAAACATGAGTACATGTACACATACGAATCAATGAAATCATACTTTACTCATAAAACATAAGCACTTTAACATACCTCATCAAATCATGAATAAATCATAGAAATCATAAGACATAAAGGTAACTTGAGGCATTCATAACATTCTTACGTAGGGAGTAACCCTCTTGGTTACGTTTGGAATACCCACCACAGTATATTCCCTAAATCTCTTTAGAGAAAACTTAACGTTTCACTCCTTCGCGTGACCCAATGCATTTGAGAGCTATATCGGGCTCACCTGCCCTTAGTTTTTCACGGAACCACCCGTCTTCATAATAATTTCCAAGAACCTCAACATAATCGTATCACATAAAACATGCATAAAGGAAACATAACATTTCCACCTTTCAATCACAAGATATCAATACAACACATTGATATAAAAACATTATGAAAACCATTTTCAATACCAAAATAAAAGAAAAGTAAAACATGGTATTTATTTTTCTTTTAAAAAAAAGGTATGGCTTGTAGAGGAAGCCAAAACTCAAATAATGGTCATGGCGGCGGAGAAGTCGTTGTCACCGCACACGTACGGCAAAAACATTCCGTTTGTCATTTAGTAAAACGCTTCGTATAAAAAAGATTCCTTTTTGGATAAACGTAAAAGTAAAAGGGGTTTATACACCGGATAAAATAAGGTTGTGTATAAAACAAAATATGCCTCAATGAATGGAGATTGAGATGAAGTCCCTTACAAAGACGATATCCTTGGTTTAAGGATAAATCAATTACATAATTATGTGTGAAAAACGAATACACCAAATATAAGTGGATATTAAGTGTAAAACAATCAGATTTTATTCACACATATTCATAGAACGACATATTCAAGGAGTACAAGTTTATCCCAAAGAATAAAATTTGGGTTAAGAAGTTCCCTTGCAAATATTTGACAGCCTAACGGCGTCACTACAAAATTTAGAAAATGAGTTGATGAGAGATAAAAAGGGTATCTCATCACATGGACATAAACTTTAAATCAATAAGGATATATAAGAACATATCCCAACATAATATTATGTGAATTAAAAGACATAACAAAATAAGTCTTTTAAAAAGAGGAGGGTGAAAGGTTCCCTTACCGACATGGGTATCTTTCAAAACATACACCCCGTGAAAGAGGGACAATACAACATTGATGTAAATACTCATAAATGAAAGAATATTACACAATGAGTAAAATAATGGGCAGTACATACACCAATCAAAGGAAATTGTGGCAAATGTAGCATAAATCTCACGTGAATAGAAGTGAGATGAAAAATCCCTTACGAAAACTCGGCAGCCTAATTGCGCCAGTTAAAACTTCTAAAATGGGTTGATGAGATCAAATAGGGTCTCTCATCATATTAAAGTAAAGTTTATAGAAAGAGGAATATAAAAGAACATCTCCCAACATAAAAAAGAGGAGCTTAAAAGAAGTGACATAAAGGAGAGTACTTAAAAAGAAAGAGAGAAGTAGGATCTCTTACGAAAATTCGGCAGCCTAACGGCGCCACTCAAAACTTCCAAAATGGATTGATGAGAGAGAATAAAGTCTCTCATCATATGAACATATAAATTACAGTATTAGTAATATAAAATAACATCCCTATCACAAGAAAGATGAGCTTAAAAGGAATGACATAAAAGAGTGTACTTAAAAAGAAAGAGAGGAGTAGGGTCCCTTACCTCAAGTCCAACTTGTCTTGTTCGTTTCTTTATATTCCTGAATAATAAACTTTGGTCAATTTATAATTGCCTAAGTACCTACTTTAAAGATTATTATTCAGTTCATATCACATATTATAATGTTATAATAATTGTTTAATAATGTTAGTTCATATCAGACGTTTTTGCCGATGTTTGGTACATGAGTCAAAAATGAACTTGTTTGAAAAATGATTGTCCATGTAGTTATAAGTAAATAATTTCCATAATATTATTAATGATTAAAATATCATATATATCCAGTACATATTCATTTTAAACTATTCCATATCATTTGGAGATAAAAACGAAAAGCACCGTTCATGGAGACGGTAGGCCGTACGTACGCATGAACGCTACTTTCAATGTTTTTGTCATATTAACGAAATTAAAAATAAATGATATATATATATATATATTATAATTACAGTATAATATATATGTTATATAGGTCACATATTTTCATTAATTCCATTATTTATACGTTACATGTATTGCATGTATGAGTCACATCACTTGAGGGGGTGGTAGTCGGCACTTCCTCATATGAAATTATCACATTTACACAACATGAAAAGAATAAAGGTATGTTTTAAATATGAAATACAGAAGCATATAGTAAACATTAATACCATATATATCATATATAAAATACAGTGACATCATAATGGCCACCTTTAAAGGTGTTAAAATAATATTGAACAATCATCATTTCATGAGGCAGAAAATCGCCAACCACAGAAACAGTATGTTCTTTAACCATTAGACGAAGTTGTGTGTAAGTGTAGCTCGAATAATTCTTATAAAAACATCCTAGTATATTTAATATACTGGATTTGTTACAAAAGAAATGAATAAAAAGATTTTAGGGGGTTGGAGAAGAAAAATAAAACAAAAGGACACAAGTGAAGACATTACCTTAAAATCGGGTAACTCCCTTTGGTTTGAGCTCAAAGGATTCCTTGGGAAGACTTATGCCCAAAGTGAGGCTTCAAGGAGTTATATAGGGATGTGGAGAGAAAAAATGGGCAGGGGTTGGCCGAGCCAAAGGCTTTGGAAGTGTGGGTAAGGAGGTAGAGGTGGAGGCCTTTTATAAGAGGAGAGGAGGGGCACTCTTGGAAAGGTAAAAAATGTAACTTTATTTTCAAATGAGTTTCGGATTTTAATGGTCCCACATTGATGTGTTTCGAGGATAAGGTGATAAGGGTTCGAAATCCACCCATCCAATAGGTTTTGGACATGTTTAGGTCTTAGATTTTACATTATCTTTCCATTTTATTTAAATCATTAAATAATGAGGTCATCGCTGCATCATCATGATGTCATAAATAATTTAATTTATTCAATGTCTAAAAATTATAAAAAAAATACTATGATGTAGGAAATATTTTTAGATTTCCAATGAATATTTATAGTCCAAAAGATCATTTATTTAGACAAAATTAAAAATATTTTACTTAGGTGATACATTCTTTGTTACATTTAACATTCTTTAAAAATAAAAAGATAAAAAGTCACTTTCTCACAAAAGTGATTCCATGGGCCCCCCAAGTTTGGCACAAGGCATACCATGGTCGGCCATGAGAAAACCAGTAGCCTTAGGGCACATTTTGTGGTCATTTTTTATTATTATTATATTATCTTATTATCTTTAATTATCCGATTACTCGTTAATCAAGATAATTAAAGATAATTACTATCGTTACTATTCATAATGTCCAAAAACAAAAGAGTCTTAATTACATAATTTGGACCTTCTGATTCAAAATATGTAATTCATTTTACCAAATTCCAAACACATAAATTGCAATAATTAATTTAAAAAAACTTCCCGTTGTCAAAACAAATAGCGGATTTTTTAGAAACAATATTTATGAAAAGATTGGCACTTGTTTGTGCCTAATTCCAAAGTGAAATTAATCCCAATGACCATAATTTAATTAAATGGTAAAAATATATTCTAATTAAACTTTAAAACAAATTAAAAAGATAATATAACCATATAATTAAATTGTATGAAAAAGCAGTTTTGATGTAAAATGCAGTATTTTTCACTATTCATTGAAAAATGAACATTGTCAGAAAAATACCAAAAATTAACCCAAGGTTTCAATGTCCCAATCATAAATAATATGTTTACTTTGAAAAATAGAGCTTATAAAATTGTCAAAAAGTGGATTTAAAAGGGGTTCGCCATCAAAAGGTGGTTAATCGACCTTTTAAAGAATATTAGAATGTTTACGCTTAAAAACTGAATTCATTTGCATTTTTAATCATCTAACATTTATTGTAAAGAGTAAAAATATTTGAAAAACATATATAATTATTTTGTAGTTAGTTCTGTTCATTCCCGTCATTACAACGACTAGGCGTTAACTACCATTTAAAATTATAAAATTTTATTATTAGAGTGCAACGTAAGATTCTCAAGAAACTCGTTGTTGCATATTGGGTACGCCATCGAGCATAGCATCCCCTTTAAAGTAATATTAATGTTTTATTCACAAATATGGATAAATATAAAGATGTCATATTCTTTATTTACCTAGGGTGTTACATGAACCACTGATGAATCCTTACAGGTTTATTAAAAGAATGTTTTATGTTTTCATGTATAGTGTTCCTGATTTCCAAGACACTATACTTTAAAGATCCTCTGTTTGTAAAATGTAATGAAACGTTATGTAATAAAAAGGCAGGATTCCATAGTTGGCATCAAGGGATAGTTTAGTTTTTTGTGTAAATTAGGCTATGAAAAAATTAGGAATAACCCTATAGAAAAGTTTAAATATAGGAAAACTTCATTGTATTTTGGTGAAATATTAAGTAGGTGGTTTTCAAACACATAAATCCCTGTATGGATATGAACAAGTAGATGTTGCTTTAGAAAAGATGTACCTAAGAGTGAAAACTCCGACAAGGAGTTTCAAGATTAATCCAGGGTATCCTGGTATACGACAACGGGCCTTGCTGCCCTCCTGGTTTGACATTCCTGGGGGATATGTTTGGTTAGTTACAATCTTTTTATGAATCATTATGAAGGATTTATAGAAAATGTAATTTTTGTTAAAGAATAATATTTTTTTAGGACTTGAAATTACATTATAATGATAAGTTTCCTAACAGTTATAAATTTATAATAAGAGAAAATTTCTAGGGAGCAATTTATTTAAGGGGGGAAGAATGTAACGACCTGAAAAAATGAACTTCTTTTATTATGGATCTCTTTCCTCCTAATAACGTTTTATTATGTTTTACAATAGAGGTGCATCGAATTACTTCAAACTCAAATTTCAGTTTTCAAAAATTATATAATTATTATAAGAAATTAAGTTATATGGAATGATTATTATTTTAAATAAATAGTATGTTTAAATCTCCCCTTTTAAATGCAAATGATAAAATATTTTTATTTTTTAAGTGTCCGAAATTTCACTAAGCAATTTTGATATTCATTTTCTATCCGCTATTATTTTTAATAAATAATTTTTTTATATTTAAAAGATAAATTTCTCATACTTAAATAATTATTATGGTTAAGTAAACATCATTTTTGAATTTCAAATGTCAAAATTAATCTAGGCTGAATTTTTAGAAGTTTTTTAAGAAGTATTTTTTTTGAAAAATAATATTTTATTTTATGAATAGTGTTGTATGAATAATATTTTCTTGATGAATAATATTTTATGTATAGTGTTATTTTGATGAATTGTAAAAAATATTCTATTATTAAATAACTCTTTCTGTGAAATGATTTTCAAAAATCCTTCATACCACTTGTAATCAGGGTGAAAAATGTGGTTAAATAAGATCAAAATAATTTTTTGGGGAATAGTATCATAACCTTGTTAATAGTATTAATAGTAATGAATAGTAAATTGACCAAAAAAATATAAACTTCACCCATGAATGTATAAATACAATTTAGAAATATTAAAAGTTAAAAAACAATCATAGTATAAGTTAAGGTATTTTTTTATGTAATAAATATTTTCTTTATAATTTTCTAATTAATTTAATAATTTAAAATGGAAATTTATTTTCATAAAATGTAATCATAAATTTTTACTTTATTGTCTTATGGTTATACGATAATTTTATGGGACCTTGATTACTTTCTCAAGGTGTTACAAAACGAGTTATAGTGTTAGCATTATTTTTTTGAATAAATAATGATTTTATTTAAAAATTAAATTAAAAATATTTAGAAAATTATTTTCATAAAATGGATTTAATTCTGGAATTCAAAGCATCAATATTGGGTTAGGGTGAATTTATGAGATTTTTATAAAATGTTTTGTTTTTTGTTGAATAGTAAAAATACAGTTTTGAGTTTGAGTCTAATTAATGACATCATTAATGATGTAATAATGATGTAATAATTCTAGTAAAATTGTGAATAGTAATATAAGTTATGAGGTGTCCCAATTGGCCAATACCATGGGAAAATACCATGGGAAAACCCATGGTTTTTCAAATACCACCGATGAGGTGTCCCTTGGAAATTGATAAAATATTCCCCCACTTATGCTATAAAAACCAAAATATTCCTTCATTTATTTCATTAAAAATTCGTCCTCAACGAAGCTATAGTACTTTTAACTCTCAAGTATTCCTTCCAAGGTGCCCTCAATCATCCCAAGGTCACAAACTTTGAGTTTTTGAAGTTACTCTTCAAGGTATGGGAACCTTTCACCCACTTCTTTTAAGTCATGAGTTCCTTTATGTTATGTCTTCTAGTTTCTATATTATTATGTTGGGGTATGTTATTATATATCTTTATTAATATCCATTTATTTTAAAATTTATGATATACCCTTTCCAATCTCATCAAATAATTTTTTGAATTTTTAATTGACGCCGTTAGGCTACCGAATCTTCTTAAAAGAAATTTCATTTATTTGTTTCTTTCAAGTTTTATTTTCATGTGGTATATCATTCAAACATCCATAACATGATCTTATTTAATTTTTTTCTGTCCCTATACTATATTATGAGTTATTTATGAGTGTGTGACCCTTTTACACTCTCCTTTTAATGTTTTCTAAAATCATGTTATATAGCCGTTATGCTGCAAAGAATTTCGTCTCAAAAGCGCTCTCTTTTTTTTCTCAATAAATTATCTTATTTTATTTATATGAATACCTAAACCCATTTCATTTATAAGGGTATTAATAAAGAAATAAAAATGATATATTTTATTCTATAATTGATATACATGAAACCCTCATTCATTTTCCATGGTTTATAAATGACACAACAATCAAGTTTTTTTAAAGCACTTTTAAAATGTCACAATTTTGAAATGAAACTCATTTATTCTATTCTTTTTTGGTTATTTATGAAATTATTTTTTATGATATATTTGGATCACAATAAAATAAATACATATTAAGGGTGTACCCTGATTACGCTCTAATTCATTGGGTGAAGAATTTAATCTCTAGAGATGAAAAGTTTCCCGATACCTTGGTGAATAACCTTGGTAATTTTTATGACACATTGGGGATGAACCTTGGTGATATGTTCATGAATGTATAAATTAAATGTTGTAGACAAATTTTCAATTTATTTTTCAAGTTATTATTACTATGATATGCCTCTTTATCTCCATGTTCTTATTGATATCGTTCAAGTTTACATGTAAACTGTTTCAATTGTTTTCCTTACTATGCCTTCTACTCACCCTTTCCTTTAATGTATGTATTAAGGTTATGAGTTATAGTAATTGTACTTAGGATGAACCTTTTTTAAGCCTTACAAGTTGATTATAATAATGTTTTATGTTTTCATGTATTGTGTTCCTGATTTCCAAGACACTATAAATTAAAGATCCTCTGTAAAATGTAATAAAAAATTATGTAATTAAAGGCGGGATTCCATATATATTGTACGAATATCCACTTGATCACAATAAAAATCATTATTCTTGAGGCATTGGGGATTCCTACTGGGTTGTTGGACTCACTCCCTACCCACATCAATGGAACTATTTTCTATGTATGTTGGTATAATTTCTCTTATTCTCTTAAGACATTGGTATTTCTTAGAGCTTGGAATGTAGTACATGTTTATCAGGTTATGGAGGTTGAGTATTTAGGAGGTTGGATTATATGAGTTTTGTTAGAGGCTAGTGTTTTTTATTTTTGATGATCATTCAACATGTTTACTAGACAATGATTCATTATTTCATTTATTTGTTTGATGACTGTTATTCCAGGTTTATTTATTGTTACACTTTTTTATTTCACTCTATTATAAATATATATTTTATTATTTCTTATATAGACTATGTGGGTGTTGGGCTACCTATTTATTTTTCTACATGGTTTTGAGTTTTCCATTATAAATATGTGTCATGTCACATTTTTAGTAGACTTGGGCATTACCCCTTGGTATTTATTTTAGACAACATAGTATCCTCATGAATATTTTATACCTTCACCACTAGTTGACAACCTCTGGCATACAAGGAGGCATGCCTAAGTACACCTAGCATCCCCGTTTGGGTTTTGTATGGATGATCCAAGATGAGGCATTAAAAAGTGTTATTAGAGTTTTTTTGGGATGAGATGTCATTGTTTAGTGATGGAGATTGGTTATCATAACTCAGGAAGAATATTGAGTGCATTCCTGGATAGCATGACATTAGTTTAAACATGGAGATTTTTGGTGTAGGGAAAAGGCACTATAGAATGGGTGAGGTGTTGTATTTGAACGAGAATCCTCATATGGGATGGATGAGACTTGGGATGAGTTATATGGATTTTCCAAGGATTTAATGATTTGTTAATTCATCATGAAAATGTCATTCCTAGGGTATGATACATGACCATATGGGCGGTGTTGTTTGACATATTGCCTCATTAGAGTCCACTATACCCGAATAGACAGAATGCCTTCTTTTTTATTGATTTTTGATAACCCCCCTTTCAAGGGATTAGGGGGAACTCTTACAATTCCCATAGGCATATAGATTACATGACCCGTAGGTCATAGGAAATATACAAGCTATAAATACATGGAACTGAACCTCCCCAACTTCTTCATCATGATGTCATCTCTCTACCTTTGCATGGATAGTTCGGCAAGGCTTTATGTGCAATCACAGGCTGGTCCTAATGGAAAATGTCATACCCTCTCTTTTTGACAAATCTGCTTAAGCTTCTGATCTAGTGAATGCGCCTTCTTTGAATCCTCATGTGGAGTCTACTCCTTATAGAATCTTCCTGATCATTAGGCCCAATTTCAGGTGCCCCAAAGACCTTGAGGTTGCTTTAAGGACTTAAGTTGGCCTGAAGGCCTTGAGTTGGCCTGAAAGCCTTACTGAACCGAAGGTCTAGGGTGGCCCAAAGGCCTTGAAAGACCCGAGGCCCAAACCGGTGACCCAAAATCCCAAATGAATGAATATTTCTGGCTACTATACTACTAAATAGTGTCTGCTACACTACTGCTACAATACCCAGAAATTATGTTTCCGCCCGGTTTTGAACTTGGGCATCTTGCATTCACTTTTCGAGTCCTCACCAACTAGGCTGAGGATCTTGTAAAAAACATGGGTTGCTAACACCGACTCCTAGCGGGGAGCCCCGACCAAGCCCAAGTGTGCGCCACATTCCCTAGCTAAGCAATGGATTTGAATCACCCTGTGCATAATACACATAGTGTCTAAGTCTAGAGGGACTCGTGCCTGTGCCAGTTACCATGGAGTGTGAGGGGTAAAACTAGTGGGTAACACTCGAATAACACCCCATGGGCATTAAAATGTGGGTTGCAAACACCGAATCCCAGCAGGGGCCCTGACCAAGCCCAAGTGTGCGCCACATTACCCAACTAAGTAATGGATTTGAATCTCCCTGGGCATAATATGCATAATGACTGAGTTTAGCGGGACTTGAGCCTGCAGTAGTTCCCATAGAGAGTGAGGGGTATAACCAGTGGGAACCACTAGGCTAACACCCCATGGAAAAAATGTGTCTTGCTGATGCACCCAATTTGTGTATAAATTTTCACATACTTTATTGAAAATAAGAACAAGTTTTCAGAAATTTCTTACTGATTGGTGAAAAAATACTTTGATTTTGGTAATCTTATTCATTTTCAGGAGTTTTATGGCCAAATACACAAAACGGGGGAGAAGTGAGAAAAATTTACAAACTACACGACATGTACTTATACAGACACCGTGTACATTCAAACTTAGACATGGATTACTAAGAAAAATACATTCCCAAGTAACTAGAAGCCAGTACACGCTGTGTTCACACTATACACGCTGTGTACAAACTTCTAGAAGCAGTTGGCGAATGAGAATAAGTATACATTCCCATGTGGTCGGCTGACGGGGACACACCATGTATGGTGGCACTACATGCCATGTATATCTACCTACTAGATGGAGCCATTTTCCAAGTCAAAGACGGCGTGTTAGGGCACCTACCAGTAAAGAAAACAATTAAAAAAGCACATTGACAAAAGTATATGCTGTGTAATTTTTCCACACGCCATGTAGTTGTATTTCCTATTAATAGAGGCCATGGCCTCCAATTTGAAAGAGGAGAAAGTGTGAAGAGAAAGATTTGAAGGTATGAAGGAAGGAAACTTTGCAACCATTCTACCACCATTCTACTACTTCATTATTGTACCATTCTACTGAAGATTCATTCCCTCCTAGAAGTTTCAAGCAACGATCAAATCAAGTATTGAGGATTTTGTGCTTATCTTTACCTCTATGTGTAACTAAATACCCAGTGTGTTGGGGTTGTGGGAGATGTAATAATTGTAATATAGATTAGTTGCTGTGAATGTGTTTGTTCTTTTAACTTCTTCTTATTCTTCTTAAATCACTTCATCTTATCACTGAAAATTCTGAACCAGACCAAGGGAAGAATTTTAAGGGATTCAAAAGAAGAATAACAATGAATATTTTCATGATCACTGTAAGTATTTGTTGACCAAAAAATGGACTAAGACAAATAAAGAACTGTTAAACACTAACTACCAGACCAAGGAGTTAGTTTCTCCAGCTCTAAATATAAGTTTACCGGACCAAGGAAACTTTTATTACAAATTAAACCTAGAGTGTTGGGTTATTATGAACAACACAACCTCTTTAGAAATTCGATTTAATAATCAAATTCTCATAAATCCACAACCCCAATGCATTTCTCTCTTTAATTTTCATCAAAAACCAATTTTCCTATATTTTCTTCTATTCATTAAGTAATTTATTAAAGAAACTTAAAACAAATTATTCTATTTATCCAAACATCAAAAATAAACTCTAAATTTAGAGCACTTTACTAAGACAAATATACAAATTAGTTAAGAAAAGACAGAAATACCTTCTTTTTTCCCTGTGGATCGTCCCCTTACTGGAACTATACTTATTAGGGTAAAAATAATTTGGGACACCGATAACATACCTTTGGTGAAATGACTCACCAAATTTTGGTACCGTTGCTAAGGACTTGAGTAAAGTTAATTTTTTCCTTGTTTTAATTATGTTTGTATCATATTTTAGTGAAACTAAAAATCATAAATTCCCATAAATATTGGTTCTAATATCATTTATGTTTATATTTATTTTTCCTCATTTAAGTTTGGTGTGTTTTGTATTGTGTAGGTCATTAGGTGTATGAGTGGCTACCTTACATGTTCCAAGAATGTTGAGTCGTCAGGGTTTTTCCCAATTGATCCAGAGATCGAACAGACGCTTTTGAGGCACCAATGTTTACTCATGATCGAGCACAATCACAACAATCCCATGGCGCAAAATGAAGAAGAAAATATTGATATTGTATAAGGATCTAGATAACCATTAGGACTAGATGACAACTGGAACCATCAAGATTCACTTAATCCAGGGTATGGCCTGTAGTAGCTCTAACAATTCCAACCAGAGAAGATTCCATTTTTTCACCCAGGTCAAGGGCTATACTACGCCCCTCAAGAACAACAATACATGTCGGATCCACCACCACAACAACTACCTCCGCACCGAACTCTCATGGAATACGACCTTCTATCTATGCACGACATTGACACAGGAATCATCCATCCACCAGTGTAGGCCCAACACTTAGAGATCATGCCTGATATCATGCAGTTTATCCAAAACACCGTTCATTTCAGTGGATTACCTAGCGAGGACCCCAATGCCCATATCTCTAATTTTATAGAGGTTTGCAACACATTCCGCTACCACAGTGTGTCCATGGACGCCATTTATCTTCACCTATTACCCTTCTCTCTAAAGGATAAGGTGAAAGACTAGATTAAATGATTTCCGCAATGATCTATCCTCACCTGGAAAGATCTCTCCTAGACATTCCTATCTAAATACTTCCCACCCTCGAAGACGGTGACTCTACAGAACAAAATCCACAACTTCCAATAGCATGACTCATAGTCATTGTACGAATCATGGGATTTATTCAAGGAGATATTGCACAAATGCCCATACCACAGACTCCCACATTGGATGCAGGTCCAAACCTTCTACGGAGGACTGATGATGAATACAAAGTCCATGGTGGATGCTACTGCTGGAGGTACTATAATGAGAAATCCCCCAAATATCTTTTCGAACTACTGGAATACATGTCTAACAACAGATTCTAGTGGAATTATGAGTGGGGAACACATAAATGAGGTATGCATAACATTGATGCTACTACTATGCTTGCTGACCAATTGGATGCTGTGCCCAAAAAGATCGATGCGCTCAATCTAAAGGGCGCATCCCAGGTCCATTCAAAAAACCATCCAGATCTTAGAGAATGTGGGGATAACCACATAATGGGAGAATGCCTGGGTTCTGCTGGTGGCCCTTCAACAATCGAGGTGAGTTATGTTTCCCAAAACTGAGGGCCAAACCAATACCAGTAGTACCAGGACCTGGCATGATATGATCTACAAAACACAGGCTGAGGCCAACATCCTCATAATCCTTCACCCTAGTGGCCACCCGGCTACAACCAGCCCCCTTATCAAAAATAGTACCCAAGGAAGCAATAGCCCCAACAGGGATCTTTTTAGCAGTAAGGGTATCAAAACCCTCGCCCACAGTATCCGTGGAAGCCACCACTTCCACCGGCTCAACATCCACCTCAGTATGAGAACACCTCAAGGTTAGAGGATCTTATGACCAAATTTTTATCTACTACTAAGACCAGGTTCCAAAATCAGGAGGCTTCCATTCGAGGCCTAGAGAACCAAATTGGCTAGTTAGCAAACCAACTCTCAGGGAGGTAACCCGGTACACTACCAGGTAACATTGAGAAGAACCTGAGGGAGGAGGCCCATGACATCACACTACGGAGTAGAAATGAGCTAAAAAAGAACCAAACAGCACATCCAGGTGTATCCAAACCCCCTATTGATGAGTAAAGTACAGATACAGACCCCCTCCTCATCCAAAACCCCATGGAATGAGGCTTTTCCAAATAAAGGTAAGGAGGTTGTCAAACCCTTTGAGCCTGCCTTACCCTTCCTAGATAGAATGAAGCAGAGAAAGTTGGACCACCAGTTCATCAAATTCATGGGCATGTTCCAGAAGCTGCACATAAATATTCCATCTGTAGAGGCAATGAAACGGATGCCCACTTATTCCAAATTCATGAAAGAATTCCTCTTCAACAAAAGAAAGATGGAGGATCTGGGAACCATTTCCCTAACCAAGGAGTGTTCTGCAGTCATCCAACATTCTATTCCTCCCAAACTCTAGGATGTATGTAGCCTCACTATTCCATGCACTATTAGACCATGTGATTTTGGGAAGCCCCTCTGTGACTTAGGGGATAATTTCAACCTCATGCCCCTCAGATTTTTCAAAAATATAGGGCTCAACGACTTGAAGCCTACCCAAGTAGCCCTTCAGCTTGCTGACTGATCCATAAAATATCCAAAAGGGCTATTGGAGGATGTGCTGGTCATGGTGGGTAGGATGATCCTTCCCTCAGATTTCATCATCCTCAACATGGAGGATGACCAGGAGGCACCTCTTATTTTGGGAAGGCCTTTCTTGGAAACTGGGAAGGTACTGATTGATGTACACCAAGGGAAGATAATTTTCCGGGTAGGAGATGATGGATTCTACTATTATGTCCTCAAAGCTATCAAGCATGCATCATTGTCTAATCATGGGGGATGTTATGCGGTAACCAACATGGATGATCGCTTGAGAAAAAAAGGGGATGATCTGGTATGTTCTTTTACCTCAGATAACTTTATCATTCCAGACATTTCAGTTGAAGAAGTGCTAGAGGACTTTCAATTACTAGAAGGTTAGAGAGGCCACTATTGGTGACCAACATTTGTTCTTAATATTCTGGAATGGGAAAAGGTGCAACCACTTGGACCTTCGATTTTTAAGGTTCTTGAACTAGAATTAAAGCCTATTCCGTCTTCTCTAAAGTATGGTTATTTGGGAGACCATAAAACCTTTCCTGTAATACTTAGAACAAAACTATCACAGGAGAAGGAAGATGTACTTCTGCAGATTTTAAAATAGTGGAAGGATGTTATTGGGTGGACAGTTTCAGATTTGAAGCGCATCAACCCTACCATTTTCACTCACAAGGTGCTGCTTGAAGAAGGTGCCAGGCAATCTCGGCAACCACAACGACGCCTGAATCCCCCATGAAGGAAGTTGTGAAAAAAGAGGTGATTAAATTATTGGATGTAGGCATCATTTATCCCATCTCGGATAGTCTGTGGGTGAGTCCTCTACAAGTGGTACCCAAAAAGGGGGGTATCACTGTGATTTCAAATGATAAGAACGAGTGTATCCCCACACACACTGTCACGGGTTGGAGAGTCTATATAGACTATAGGAAGTTCAATGACTCCATGAGGAAAGATCATTTCCCCCTGCCCTTCATGGATCAGATTCTAGAGAGACTAGCGGGGCACAATTTTATTGCTTCCTCGACGGGGATTCCGTCTACAGCCAGATTTCCATTTCTCCAGATGATCAGGATAAGAGCACATTTACTTGTCCCTACGGTACATTTTCTTACCGAAGAATGTATTTTGGCATGTGAAACACCCCCCTTCCAGCGCTGTATGCTAGCTATCTTCCATGACATGGAGGAACAAATCCTAGAGGTATTCATGGATGATTTTTCCATTTACAGAAAATCATTCACCACTTGTTTGCGACAGTTGGAGCTAGTTTTGGAAAGATACGAGAACACTAACCTGGTTATAAACTGGGAAAAGTTTCATTTCATGGTGCTAAGTGGCATCATCCTTGGCCACAAAATCTCAGTAAAGGGGATATAGGTGGACCCGACAAAGATAGAATTCATTTCACGACTTCCTATTCTAACTTCCGTCAGAGCCGTCCACAGCTTCCTGGGACATGCCGGTTTTTACAGGCGGGTTGTCCGCAACATTTTAAAAATATCCTATCCCCTAACCAATCTTATAACCAAGGATTCTATATTTTATTTCAATGAGACATGCACCATAGCTTTTGAGCACCTCAAGAAACACCTGGTGGAAGCTCTAGTGATGATTTCTCCCAATTGGGAGGAACAATTTGAAGTGATGTGCGATGCTAGAGACTACGCAGTAAGAGCAGTCTTCGGGCAATGACTTGACCAGATTTTATGACCTATATATTATTACAGTAGGAAACTCAACGAGGAATATATTAACTTCACCACCATAGAAAAGGAGATGTTAGTAGTGGTGTTCACATTTTGTAGGTTCTATTCTTACTTAGTGCTATCTAAAGTTATTGTTTATATTGACCATGCTGTAGTAAAGTACCTACTGAATAAGAAAGATATGAAGCCCTGATTGATCCACTAGGTGGTCCTCCTACAATAATATTATCTGGAGATCCGAGGTAAGAAAGGGAGTGAGAACGTTGTTGTAAATCATCTCTCCCGCCTAGAGCTACCTCATTTGGAGAAGGAAGAAGATAAAGAGATCAGAAAGGATTTCCCTGATGAGAACCTCTTTTCAATCAATGAAAAACCTAGAACTTGGTATGTTGATATTTCTATTTTTTTGGTTACAGGTTCCATTCAACCTAACCTCTCATTCTAGAAAAGGAAGAGGTTTATCTCTGATGTTAAGAGGTACTCATGGGAAGATATTATTCTGTTCTGATCATATGGAGATGGGGTGATCCGTCGTTGCATCCCCAAAAATGACGTTCATGAAGTCTTGAAATTTTTTCCCGCCTCAACAGTTGGGGGACATCATGGCACTGACCGTATAATAGCAAAGATACTGCAATCTGGGTTTTTATGGCCCACCATTCATAAAGATGCTTGATCCTTTGTTTTCTGTTGTGATCTATTCCAGAGAACCGGTAATGTGGGATGTAGAGATGAGATGCCCCAACACCCCTTAATGGAGGTCAAGATTTTTGACGTCTGGGGATAGATTTCATGGGACCCTTCCCCCCATATTTCCAGAACACAAACATCCTGGTCTACATCGACTACGTCTCCAAGTGGGTGGAATTTGCTGCTACTACTCACGACCCGACCAAGGTATTCATGAGATTTTTAAAGAAACGCATTTTTAGAAGGTTCGGAGTTCCCCGAGTACTGATCAGCGAAAGAGGGACCCAATTCGACAACACATTGATGAAATAAATACTATCAAAGTATGGATTAAAGCATCATATGGGGACACCATATCATCCCCAGTCCAGTAGACAAGTGGAGCTCTCCAACCGTGAAATCAAGAAGATCCTGGAGAAAATAGTCAACACTTAGAGGAAAGATTGGTCCAAGAAGTTAGATGTTTATTTGTGGGTATATCGGACTACTTTCAAAACACCACTAGGAATGTCCCCATTCTGACTCATCTATGGAATGATGTTCCATCTACTAGTAGAATTGGATCATAAAGCATACTGAGCCATCAAGGCCCTGAATTTTGATCTGAAGGAAGCTGAAGAGAAGAGAAAGTTCTAACTGTCAAAACATGATGAAATTAGATTAAAGGTGTATGAGAACGCCAAGCTATATAAAGAGAAGATGAGATCAATTCACGACCAGATGATTTCATGAAAAGATTTTCAACCCAGTGATTGGGTACTTCTCTTTAACTCCCATCTTCAATTATTCCAACGGAAGTTGAAGTCATGATGGTCAGGAGCATTCCGAGTGATACACATATTCCATCATCGAGCGTTGTAAATTTATGGTGAGGATGGTCAACCATTCAAGGTGAACAGGTAGTAGTTTAAAGCTTACCATCACATGGATGACATGGTGGGAACATTGTCCACCATACAACTTAGGTAGGAAAAGGTAAGTAGGATGAGCCAATGACCTAAAATAATGGTGCTTCCTAGGAGGCAACCCAGGGGATACACGATGTGTACCACCTATATACATAGTGTGTACTTATACCTTTTTATTTCTCTTCTAACTATCATAAATATATATCTTAACAATGTAATACACAGGGATGATTCCGGTGCTGATGGTAAGGTCACTGGAGTTTATCCGAGCCATCACCGGTTCTAATCTATCCCGACCTACCTTCGACACGGGGTTCCTCCTTTTTCTCCATGTGTTTTATTACATGGCGTGTGTGGTCATTTTTCATATATATATAGATATATATTTATAAATTTTCTTTTAAGAAAACCCATGGTGGGGATTGATCGGTTGACCAGGATCATAACTCGGCTCTAAAAGACCCATGTTTGAATCCTGACAACCGCCCCATTTCCATCATTTGTCCTTTTAATGAAACCACACACCGCATATTTCGGTATATGTCATGTGAACCATGTTTTCCTTCTAAAAATGAAAATATTTTTCACATAAAGTATTTCATGCTGGTGAAGTTGGCAGATTGGTAGAGTTTCAGCCCTGGCTCCAAAAGACCCGAGTTTGAACTCAGTTAATCTCCATGCTTCATCCCTTTTTGTATAATTAAAAACCACATGCCGTGCAATTTATTCTTCTTGTATAGTATATGACTTTTTACATTAACTATATTTAAAAACATAATAGGAGCAACAGTACAACCTTTTCTATAGTGGTTGAGGGATTTTGTTCGGAATGGCCAATCACTAGTTCAAACCTGGCCCTAAGAACCAGACCAAAGGTTGTACTTATATTTTTCCAATTTTAGAACACACGACGTGTATTTACCGATACATTACGTGTATAGTTTTATTTTTAATAAAATATGTATATATCTATACATCTATTTTTATCATTTTAATTATTGATATTAATTATTATATAGTTTACTATAATAATTATATATCTGTATATATATATTTAATTTTTTTTGGATACACGACCTGTATTCCATTGATACACGCCGTGTAACTCAGCTATAAAATCCACGGAGCACCCGGTTCAGCCCATATCATGCAGAGCTCTCCCCGCTCCCCATTTCTTCCCCCGTACGACACCCGACTTCCCCACTCCCAAATCCACTGAGTTAGGGCGTTTTTCCTTCTAATTTCTCCTGAATTGTGATCCTCAGTCCAGGTATTCCCTTCTACACCCTTTATTTTAAGTTTTCATAAGCGTTTAGAGTAATTTGCGGATCAGTCGACCGTTCGGCTTCCACGATACACGAGAATGAATTAAAGAACACACACCATGTACTATTGTACACAACCACACAATGCGTGCTTCATAATTTGACAAATACACGGGGTGTATGTTCGGTACACACCGTGTACCTACCCCCATCGTGCTCAGGTACCTTTTTCACACGGCGTTTCACGTCATTTTCACGAACACGGTGTGTATGTTCAGTACACACCATGTATGACATTTCTTTTGGCTATCCCGTGTCTAGAACTTCATACGACTATGTATCCCCTGCTCTTGAAAACACCGTGTTGTCCTTTCACACGGTGTGTCCTATGTTTTTAGTTCTTCTTAGACTCTGGCCGTGTCTTTTCCAATACATGAGCAGGAGAACTTTGTCCGTTCATAGAGTGTATGTTCAGAACACGCCATGTATCCTTTCCTCGTCTATTCCCTACTCACTTAGTGGGTCTATCCAGAGAACACGGGATGCTAGCCCGCTTTCACTTTACACCGTGTACTCTGGACATACATGCCGTGTAGTTTTTATTTTTCCATTTTCTCACATTTATTTCATTACAATTTCTTTTCTTTTTCTTTTGTTTGGTTTTTCTATTCTCTTTTACGATATGGTATACAGATATCCTTCCTGTGGGAAGTGTACCACCTCCACTACTGAGGGAGAGAGGCCCATTTTTCATTAGATCCGACTCCGGCTCACGATGATACTAGATCCGGATTCTTCGGTGTACCATATCCCTCCATTGGCCATCCTTCCAACACCCACCACCTCAGAAAAGGCTATTACTAGTACTGTCACACCTCCACTGTCCCACTCAGAGCCTCCGAGAACCATCATTTCTACCCCATCCATCGAGCCATCATCTTCTGCAGCCATTCCACCCCCATAGCTAGCCACTGCTACACCTCCACCTGGGCCGGGCCCTATAGGTGTTCCCTACCATTGTATGGTGTTCCCGGTCATCGACTTGGCGCATGATAGGGTTCAACGTTTATCTCACTTCCCAATTCCGTTGAACAACTGCTATCTCGACAAAAGCATCCCACAATAGTTCAGTATCTGGGGAGAGTTGGAGGATCTTCTCGGGCATACGCCCTTACTCACGATCTTCCAGGTTAGCACTCCTATTTTCTGAGATTTATTTTTGGAGTTTGCTGCATCCTTCGAGTTCGATGGGACCGAGTACCAGGAGAGGCCAAGTAATTCCATCCTAGTGGTCCGGTTCTGGCTAGGCGACTGGCCCTTTTCCCTTACCATGATCGAGTTCGGTCGATGGTGTGGTTTTTATCCTCATCCTAGCACCCCACACCCTATCTCTACCCTGACCCAACCCTAGCACTCTGAGCTCGTTTCTATGTGTCGGGAGGTTTCTAGGATTGACCACCGTTATACCCCTATTTTCTATAAGAGTAACCTCATCACTGAACCTATATTTCAATTCTCCCACTGGTGTTTCAGTGCCATCCTTTCCCCCAACATGAGGATATAGGGGTCGTGACTGGTCGTGACATGGATCTCCTCACCTATGTAATCCGACATGACTACCCGGACCTACCTTACCTTTACACGTACTATTTCTATTCCATGTTTACTGGCCATCAGGGAAACCTAAATGGTGGGTTCTACACCACCTGAATTGCCCACCACCTCGGGGTTTTTGATCTTTCTCTTCCCCATGACCTGTTAGGTTCCCCCAACAGATAGACTATCTCATGCTTATTCGCATGAGATTGTTCCAGAACCAGGGGGTGCTTACATCCTTGCCCAGGCACCACCCCGACCACTTACTGACCCTCCTGCACCCACCGATGAACCTTATCCTCCTTACCCACCCCTTCTAGATTCCCCACAACACCCCTTCTTCTGGCTTAACTTCTTCTATTCCACCTACTAACCCCTACCCCCACCGTCGGCTGATCTCTCCTTTTCCTTCCACCTAGCCGTGATGGAGAAACACTTGGTTTGTCTTGATTGATGTTAGGACTAGAGAAAGAAGATTTTGGGGCTTCTTCTTCAGCATCATGGTATTCCACTACCCCCACCACCTGCCTCTACCTCAGTTCCTGGCCCTTCTTCAACAGTTCCACCACCTTTTACTGCACTGGCCACGAGTTTAGTTCTCTTATCCACTATGGTCCCAACTACTTCCACCACTACTGCTAGTCTAGGGAGTGATGTCAAGCTTCCTCTTACAAGTCCAGCTTCTGTGGATCCTACTTCTACAACTTCTCTTCCGAGTGTAGATTCTGAGCCTCCAGTTTCCACGGCTCCTGATCCTTCTTTACCGACTGTTTCTGTACCAGATGATTCCTCTTCTGAGGCAACCCTCAGACTGGTTTTTGGACCCATGTTTTTCATTATTGTATATTTGTGATTAATTATACCAATGTATGTTATGTATGCATGCAATGTTCTCTCTTCATAACCATCATAGGTACTCTGGCATTCTATGGACTAGCCTTCTCCATCACTCCTCGTATTTCTTCGCTTAGACACAAGGGAAGTATTGTTTTTCTACATTTTTATATTGTTTTCTTTTCTTCCTTGTTTTACTTCTTTCCTTACTTCCCCTTGTTCTGGTCCACTATTGTGTCTCCACATTTCCTTATTCAATTTTTTTGGCACTTGGTGGAACACGTGAAATATTAAGAATGAGGGGCATCTATAGACCACTTTAGTCTTTTCCCTTATTATCATTCTAGGAGACATAATTATTGGTAGATATATTTGAAAATGTGAAGACATTTTGGTTAATCATATTTCTAAATAATAAATCTAAAAGTGGGAAATTTTTTAAAGTTGCATGCTTATTTTGGTTCTTAAGTGTTTTAAAATGATTTCTGATATAGTTTAAATTACAACTTGTAATCCTTGGATAATTACATCGATTAGACTAATCAATTATATGAAAGTAAAGACCCGATTATATATTTATGTATTTTTCCCACACTTTATAGGTATTCTAAACCCTTTTTCATATTCTTTATAATACCCTCTTTCTTGAGAGATTCTTGGGATATACATAACTACCAGAATTTTCACGTTTTCTTTTTAAAACATGAGAAATTTTTGAATTAATTTAAAATGAATGAGGCATTAGATTGTTTTAACCCCTTTATCTTGAGACCTACCCTACATATTATCTTTATTAAGCCCCTAGAAACCATGAATAACCTTTATAGGAATCCATATTACAAGCCTATTTCCCTTCCTACCCTAATTATTTTATGATTTTTCATGATTATTCACTTGAACTTAAAAGAAGTGATTGGAAACACATGGAATACTATTGTGAATTTTCATAAAAATAAGTATGGGGGAGAGCCTCTTGATTATTTGGGAAAAAAGGGTTCCAACCTCAATTCGTGGAAATTGTAAAAGGATCTTTTTGTTCTAAAAAAAACGGTACAAACAAAGGGGCCTTATACTCACTTGTTGGTTTGTAAACCCTACCCAACTAATGGAGATGGTGGGGATCATATCATTTGATAGAGTTTTTTGGGGACTCATTTTATATTGAGATTAACTTTGAATATTATGCACTGTTATTTAAGAATTCATCCTCCTTTTTCAAGCCTCAAAGTTATTTTTCACATCTTTTACCTACTAACCTTTAACCACAGAAACATTTGATCCTTATTGAAAAGTCCTCATGTTTTTTTGTAAATCAATTTTTTGAAGTAGAGAACTATATTTCTTGCAAACCTATGGATAGAGTGTATATATCTTTTATTGAGCATAAATTTAATTTAAAACATCTTGAGTGTTTAGTATATTATTGGTGAGGTGGATCATCAAGTGGCTTGATTATTTTTGAAATGTTGAAACACGTGTTTAAATGAGGATGAAAGTAGTTAATTGAATTCTATTTGAGGCATTATTAGAATATCTCTTTAATTGAAACTGTTTTGTATCTTTTTATAATTTTCTCCTATGACTTATTATTAAAATTTATAATTGACTGAAATCCTTATTTTTTAAAATACCGACTCTCTTAATTAGATGTTGAGATTTTCTTGAGGGAAAGCAAATGACTAAGTATGGTGGAGTTTGTTGCACCCAATTTGTGTATACATTTTCACATTATTTATTGAAAATAAGAACAAGTTTTCCGAAATTACTTACTTCTTAGTGGAAAAATACTTTGAATTTGGTAATCCTGTTCATTTTCAGGAGATTTATGGCCAAATACACAAAACGGGGGAGAATTGAGAAAAATTTACAAACTACACAGTGTGTACTTATACACACACCATGTACATTCAAACTCAGACATGGATTGACTAGGAAAAATACATTCCCAAGTAACCAGAAGCCGATACGCACCGTTTTCACACTATACACGTCTTGTATAGCCTTCTAGAATCAGTTGGCAGATGAGAAGTAGTCTACACGCCCACATGGTTAGCTGATGGGGACACGCCATGTATGGAGGTTCTACACACCATGTATACCTTTCTAGAAGTGGTTGGTGGCCAAAACATAAGACTACACACCGTGTATGGTGGTGCTACATTCCATATATATCTACCTACTAGGAGGTACCATGTTCCAAGTAAAAGACGGCGTGTTAGGACACCCACCAGTGAAGAAAACAATGACAGAAGCGCGTTGACAAAAGTACACACCCTGTAGTTGTATTTCCTATAAATAGAGGCCTTGACCTCAAGTTTGAAAGAGGAGAAATTGTGGAGAGAAAGGGTTGAAGGTCCGAAGGAAAGAATCTCTCTAGCCATTCTACCACCATTCTACTACTTTTCTATTCTACTGTTATACCGAAGAGTCATTCCCTCCTCGAAGTTTCAAGAAATGATCACATCAGGTATTGAGGATTTTGTTCTTATCTTTACCTCTATGTGTAACTAAATACCCAATGTGTTGGGGCTGTGGGAGATGTAAGAGTTGTAATATAGATTAGTTACTATGAATGTGTGTTATTTTAACTTCTTCTTATTCATCTTAAATCACTTCATCTTATCACTAAAAATTCTAAACCAGACCAGGGGTAGAATTTTTAGGGATTCAATATAAGAATAACAATGAATATTTTCCTGATCATTGTAAGTATTTATTGACATAAAAATGGACTAATCCAAATAAATAGTTGTTAAACACTAAATACCGGACCAAGGAGTTAGTTTCTCCAGCTCTAAATATAATTTTACCGGACCAAAGAAACTTTGTTACAAATTGAAATCAGAGTGTTGGGTTATTATGAACAACACAACCTCATTAGAAATTCGATTTAATAATCAACTTCTCATAAATACACAACCCCAATTCATTTTTCTCTTTAATTTACATCAAAACCAATTTTCTCTTATTTTCTTATATTCATTAAGTAATTTATTAAAGAAACTTAAAACTTATTATTCTTTTTATCCAATAATAAAACAGTGAATGTAAATTCAAAACACTTCACTAAGACAAATATAAAAATTAGTTAAGTGAAGAAAAAAATAAATTCTTTTTTCCCTGTGGATCGAACCCTTACTGGTACTATAATCGTTAGGGTAAAAATAATTTGGGACACCGATAACATACCTTTGGTGAAATGACTTTCCAGTTTCTAACACCATCTCCCAGAGGGAGGCCTCAACCAAGCCCAAGTGCACACCACATTCCCTAACTAAGCAATGGATATGAATCTCTCTGTGTATAATACACACAGTATCTGAGTCTGTTAGGACTTGAGCCTATGCCAGTTCCCATGGTGAGAGAGGGGTACTACCAGTGGGTACCACTCGGCTAACACCCCATGGGCTCATAGTCCACTATAAATTGAATTAAATTACAATATAATTGATATTTTTTAATTAAATTATAAGTTTTATTATATTAATATTTATTTTAGGGTACTTTTTTTTGATTATGATGTGTTTTTTTTCCTCTATAGGGTAATAAATTTTTGGGAGAGTTAGTTTTTTAGAAAACCCTTTTTTAAATCGAAAAATTGGTTTGAAAAGAAAATTTATATGGTAGAATGTGGAATTAATGAAATGGTTTTATATGTTTACTTTACATGAAATTGATCCTATAGAAAGTGTTTTTTAAAATATTTGGGGTTATTTAGTTTTGAATAAATGGAAGGAAAATGGATTTTGAAAATGGATTTTAAAATGGGTTTTGGAAATAGAATCGGTTTTTTGGGAAAGTGACCAACTTGGACTAAGATTTTTAGATATCAGTTTTTGTAAAAACCATTAGATTCTAAGGGGGGTTTTTGAAAACTCAAGTCATTTTTTATTTGTGTAAAATTATTTGAATGGGTTTTTTAAATAGGTGATTGGTATAATATATATTGATCTTCCTTGATTTATGTTGTTTGGTTGGGGGTGACATAGATGCTTTAATTGTGTGCTTATCTGATGTGTCATGTTTTCTTGGAAACCACTATGTAAGGTTGGTAGGAGTGGACCATTGTGTCTTGGTGATAAGAAAAAACAATCGAAGCTTGGGTAATCTTGGATTGCTAGGTTTTCTATGGCTGAATAGGATATATGCACGAGGTTTTTATATATCTAGAGAGTATGTTGTGGTTATTTTTAGTGATCTATGCATGGATGGATTGTCGGATGGTTTATTTTGTTAAGACTGAGTAGAAAAATGTGAGTTAGAAGGATTAGGGATTGGAACCATCAGGGTGTGTTTTGGTGATGATGGGTGTGGTCAAGAACCATCTTGGTGTTGGGTGATTAGTGCTTTGTATTGATGCTTGGGTATGAGAGGGGTGATCACACACAATCATTATGCTCATTACTCAACAAGACATGGGTAGTAGGGATTAGGTTTTTTAGTTTAGAGATGAAATAATAAGGATACTTCTATGATGGGGAAACTCTAACCAATCACTGGTTTACAAACCTCATATCAAAAGGGTCATGGGTATAATGAAATAGTTTGGTGGATGGTTAAGATGGTAGTGGGATGCTAGTAAGTGGATGGACCTAATCTGAAGATTTCAGTGTAGTTTTAGGTAGATTCCATGTGTTGGATACGGGCTTGGGATTTTCATAGTGTTTTCCAAGAGTGATTAGGATTAGAAGCATGTCGGTGCTCATAGAAAGAGCATTACAATTCGATAGACCGGTTGATAATCGAACCGTGGAATCACACTGGGAGTTAGGTTTGGGATTAATTGTGGATATTGAATGGTTCACTGATGCCTTCAAGAGTTAAGTCATCATGTTCAGCTGGTGTGAGGTGGTGATGAATTAACAGAAAAGGTTAATCATTTTTTAGTAAATATTGACAAGAAGAGGTATGGATAATGATCTTACATAAATAGACACGGTGAGGTGGAAAATTCATCAGGATCTTTGTTTGAGATGCAGTTGGGGTGGTTTGAGGATTAAAATAGGATTTTGGAGGAAATATCATTGTTTCATCTTGGTGTTTAGAATTATGAAATAAAGGATCGGTTACCATTATAAGGCAGGACACAATGATATTATTATGAATTGATGACTATGATAGGTTGAGATTTATATCTAAGGAATTTTGGGATCTCTCAGGGATGAGAAGTTTCATGTCTGGGAGGCTGTAAAGACCCATGTTTTTATGGGTTATGAATTCCAAAAGAAATTTTATTTTTTTGGATTTCGGTGAATGGTTTTTTTATAATTTGGACTCAGATTAGGATTCTAAGGTTTAAAAAGTCTCAAGATGATGTTTCAGGATGTTGATCATGGCTCAAATATTTCTTTGAGTGCTCAGCTTAGTGTTAGAGGAAGGTTAGTAGGATATGAAACTAATTTTTCCAGAGATGTATGACCATGGGGATCACCTAGAGATGACGATAGACATGGTGAATAGTTCCATTCCTAGATGAATGTGGTGCCTGATCATTTTGGTGGGTGTTTTTCCCTGGATTGAATAATAAAACTAAGGGTATTTACATGTGGAAAAAAGGATGTGATAAATTCATAGGTTGAGAATTTCATTGAGTATATTATTAAAAGGATTTCCCTTATGGAACATGGGTAGGGTGAAATTCACTTTTAGGTGACCATGCTGTGGTGGAAAATAGTGAGTGGGGAGGCCCTTTGATGTGGTGTAAGGAATTTCAAGATTATAAAAACTCCCCAAGTGAGTTTTACCCTAGATGATCGAGAGGGGAAATTTCATAGTGTGTTTCTAGAGAACAACACATTAAGTCCCTTTCCAGTTATTATTAAAACAAGGATAGTACTATTTTTTATTGGTCAACCCCCATTATTTTTTGGTCAAGATCCCATGGGTAGAGGCCATTATTGGTTTCTCTCCCCCTCCCATTACTATCTTGACCATAAATGGATTGAATGTGTTATTGGATGCATTTTTATGTTTTTTATAGTATATTATCACCCCATTATCATTATTTTTTGGTTCCCCATAGTCATTTTTGATTTTAGTGAAAACTGAGTAATGTTTGGTGATGGTTTTCACAAGATCTTAGTGAAAATACTTTGATAGGATATCAATTATGCTTTGTGTGGCTAAAAAGAATCCTGGGAGGATGTAATCGAGTCTCCAATCATCATTTTTATTTAGGTATGTTTCTCTACTGATTTAATTATATTTTTTGTTCTTTTTAGGTTAAATTGGACATCAGTTGAGGTGTTTAATTTAGTGATTTTGTGTGGCCTAGGTGAAGGTACTTGTTGGGAGTAGATGATACCTTATTGCTCATGAATTCAACACTACAATGTTTCCCAATGCTCATAGACCTGATGGAGGTATCTACAAGATTGGGATGGAGTGATGGATCATCAATCAAGGTAACTAGCAATGAATTTATTCTAGTATATAACTTATTTTTTTGATTTCATATTTGTGTAAATTCATTTTTATATTCATATTTTTTTATATTATTTCTGCCATCTTTACTATAAATTATTATTATCCTACATTTTCCAAGTAGTCAACATGATTTTTATAGATTTATAAATTGTTTGATGGTGGAACCTTAGTAAAATGATTTTCAGTGAAAATCTTCATGTTTTAACTGATGGAATGAGTTATATTTCAAATATTATGTGGTTTCCATTGTAAAATTTTCTTTAAAAATAAGTTTGAATCAAAAGTAATCTTAAAAGTAAATGAGTGATTTGAGAAATGGGCTCTGAAATGATATTTCAAAACAAAAAATAGTTTTCTAAATAATGTTTTTATGGATTTTAGTTATGTTCCTTGTGTGAGTAATATGACATGTGATGGAATTTATAAATGGTTTTAAAAATGGGATTTTGGATTGGTTTCTAAAGGAAAACCGGAAGGATTTAGTTTTGTTTTTTGAGCCATTTGAACTCATGAGGGTGATGCCCTATTTTTTAAAAAAATGAGTGATTTTATAAGTTACCTTATTGTGGTTAACATATATCATTATTATTGTATGATGGTTCATGTTATCCATGTTGGAAAATGATGGTTTCTTTTTAATATCAAAAATTTAGGTTGATCTAGATAGATGTGAACAACCCCGTAGAGGGTAGATATGAGTTTGAGGGACCCTGATGAATGTTTTAAGATTTATAATTAGAATGATAGGATGGGGATATGATATGGGAATGTGATTGAGGAACCCATGTAAGGCGTCTGTGTTATGATGTGACCTATGGGACCCAAGTGGGTTACTTGGAATCATGTTAAACGTAGATAGGTTTGGTGTAGGTTACGACCAATGATGATTATGAGTATCACTTTAAAATAGAAATATGTTTTTTGAGCCCAATATAACTTCCATAAAAAGGATGGGTTGCACATTTGTGTGTCTGACCTTGATCGTATGATATGGGTTTTGGTAGATGTCCAACCCAAGTGGTATGCGATGAGAGGTTCCTGGAAGAGAGTGTACCCCAAGTAATTTGACTTATATATATATATGATGTAACTGGGAGTCTAGTGTGGGATACCCTGGGTGAGCATGGTACTTTGATCCAGGGAGTTATCTCCCCCAGTTATATATTTTTTATTTCTTATATATGTATTGTTAATATATATGTATAATTGAATGGATTAACTTGAAGTTAGGAATCAAAGAAGACATGTGTCTCTGGGCGATTCAAGCATGGGAATTACACCAAAGGGGAAGTAGGACCATCAGAAGTATTCACCCTCTGATGTAGTTACATTAGAGTGATGGAGGTCTATAAATTTAGAAAAGATGAAGAGTCACTAGGTCGGTAATCCAACTAATGTGGTCATGTTTTTTGATCCAATATTTTTGGGGTGTAGGTTTAAATGGTTGATTAGATGAAACTTAATATATAAGTGCATGGTACCTCTATGTTTTTGGAATGGTTAAGGTGCATTAATTACAGAGATTTTAGAGTTAGTTAGATTAATTGTTCTATATTATATTCTTGTAATATCTTTTGTCATCCAATTATATTAGAAAAGTATTAGTAGTATTTCTCTAATGCATGTAAGGCACATCTTCTAAAGAATGGTAATATATTATATTCTTTCCTAATTTATGTTTATGTATTTATATTATTTCCAATTTCCTCCTATAAATTTTTGAGTTAATCCAACATAGTGAGGTAGATAGGGTGAGAATTATTTCGAGTTATGGTATACTCAGTTGGGGAAACAAAATTTTAGAGGATCAGATTATACTGAAAATAACCTCTAGCATATGAAGTCCCGACCGATTGAGGATATTTCTTCCCATGGTTTAATATCAAGCATAGGTGGTCAAGTTTTCCAACATGTGGTATCAGATCTAGTTCACATTATGATTTATGATATCAATAGGTGGTATTGGAGTAGTCAGGTTTCCCTCTTTCTTTGATGACATCTCTATTTCAATGGGAGTCATTATAATAGAAAATACAGTGTTAGATGATAATAATATTTTAGTTTACAATTTCAATGTAATAGATTTTGGATTCTAGAGAATGAAGATCGAGGATCGTATCATTAAAAAAGACTTAAATGATCTATTTTTTAGTAAATGTCCATAGAAAATTGATAAGGTGGAATGAGAATAGTTGAAAATGAAAGAATTCATGGTAGTGAGGAAGTATTTAACAAGTAATGTTTCATTTAACATTCATGAAGTAATGAAAATAAAATAATTGATGAATTTTTTGGTAGATATATGTGAGAAACCAATTACATTGAACTCATGTTTTATGATGTGGTGATTGTTCAACTTAATGTTTTCATAAGGAAGACCAATGAAATATTATGTGAATCATTTCAATATGATCATAGGTATTATTGAATCAGTGAAGGTTAAGTTCATTGATTATGTGTGGGAAATCCTATAATCATCATTGATACTAAAAAGTTGTTATATGATGTTGACTATCAGATTAATTCTTGCAAAAAATTATATCAGGTATTTAATGATATTTGGAATCTGATTCTCAATGAATAACTTTATTAGGAGGAATTCCATTCACCGTTCGGTAAAGATATTAATTCTAATTAATGAGTATAGTTTCCCAAATAAAATACCTATAGGGATAAACCATCAGAATATAAGTCATGTAAGAAGAATTGGGGAAATTTGGATTATCCAAGTGCCACCTTGTGGAAATATGGGAATAAAGGAATATTTAAGGATGACCGTTAAAGTCATAGGGAAATATATGAATGTTTTTGAACATGTTTAATTTCAAATTCTATTAGTAAGATAAAAATATATAGTGAAATGTTGCTCAATGTGAATATTATAGAGGATTCAGGGGCACTTGACTCAGGTGCATCATTCTATTCAACAAGGGAGAAGACACATATAGAGAATTATTTATATAAAAATTCTGATAAAGTATATTTGGTGGATGATAAATCTTTGAGATATTTGGGAAAGGATATGTCAACACATGGATAAGGAATATGGGTTTCTTAAAGCTAAATGAAGTTAGACATGTCCTAGGGTTATAGAAGTACTTAATTTATACAAGGAAACTAGGTAAAGTAGGCTATGTGACTAGATTTTTGAATAGAGTATAGAAAGTGACTCATGGATCTATGATTTTTGAAAAATGAGTCAAGGATGGGATGCAGTCTTTTACCAAAAGAACATATGGGATTGCAATAGATGAAAGTACATCATTGGAAGATCTGGAAATTTGGAATTGTAGGTTTAGTCGTCTTAGCCAGAAAATTATGAAAGTTATAAAAATTAAAGGCATAAAAAATCTTAATCACATAGATATCGAAGGATGTAAAAATTATGTGATAGGGAAACAAATAAGGCTATAATTTAATTTATATGGATATAATTCCACATCATGGAAGTTATAATTAGTCTACTCAGATATTTGGGGACATGACCGTATATAGTCCTTTAGTAGTTCACTATAATTTGTTACATTTATTGATAATGATACATGGAAAGTTTAGGTTTACTTTTTAATTCATAAATAATATGTTATTCGTATTTTATTTTATGGAATGATTTGATAGAAAGGAAGAGTGGTTTGAAGTTAAAATTCCTTCACACTAACAACGATAGTGATGAAATTAGATATAACTTTTGGAACTAATGAAAAAATAAGGGAATAAGGCATAAAAATAAAGTTCATGGAAATACAAAAAAATGGAGTTTCTGAAAGGATGAATCATAATTTAATAGAAAAGGAAAGAAGCATAGAATTTATCTCTATAATTCCAAGTGAATTTGTGAGGAGGAACACAACAATGCAATATAACTTTTCAACATAAGTCCACTAGTGATAGTAGGGAAATAACTTTTCAAAAATTTATGGTTTAGAAATAGGTTAAGAGTTCACCATATTAATGTATTTGGAAGCTTAGTGTATATGATTTTTGTGGCTACGGATCGAGGAAAACTCAAGGCTAGGTCCAAAACTTGTTTTTTTGTTGAGTATAGTGATAATAAATTTTCTTACAAGTTGTGGGATGATGATGAAAGGGAATTCATCAAGATTAGCGATGTTCAATTAAATGAAGAAATTTGTTTGAAGGACCAAAACTTATTAGAAAAATGAAGTCAAGGATAAGAAATCAACCATTGAATTCTAAGTTAATTTGAGTAAGAATACAAAAAGGTAGAATGTTATAGAGAACTTATAGGAAATCACTATAATTCTAGAGGTGAGACCTGCTGAAAGATATATTTGAAAGTTAAAGGATGAATGAACCTTGAGTGGTATCACATGAATATATGGCTCTAGAATTCAGAGTACAATAAATTCAAGTACTTGAAGGAAGAGTTGTTCCAAGCAGTGTAGTGTAACTAACTTAGTTGAGGGGATCACCCAGTGATAGAAATCAGTTTTATAGATTTGGAGTTGACATAAAATTTCATCTTCTTATGGATGCAGGAGAACTAGAGATCCCATAATAAGTTGTTATAATCAAAGATTCCAAATAATGAAGTCGTCTATGAATGAAGATATGTCTTCTTTAAAATCCAAAAAAACTCTGGGGCTGACTAATTTCTCATAAGGAAAGAAAAATCAAAATTAAATTTTTTTCAATTAAAAGAGGAGGTTATTGGAAATAAAATATTTATGGAATGATTGGTTTTAAAGAAATTTCAATAAAAGGAAAAAGTTTATTTATCATAAATATTCTCACCAATAGTTAAACATGCAACTATCTAGATAGTGCTGAACATAATAGGATCAAAAGATCTATACTTGGAATATATGAATGTAAATAAAAATTTTCTTCATGGATAGTTAGGGGAATACATTTATATGATGTAACTAATTAGATTAAAAAAAGATAAAAACTGGAATTTGGTTTGTAAATTGAAGAAAATATTTTATGGCTTGAAGTAATCACCACAACAATGGAATAAAAAGTTTAATTCATTTATGGTGGAAAATGATTTTGGGAGGTGAAACATAAATCATTATTATTTATAGAAGCAATGGTATGATGGTAAATTCATCATATTTTTTAAATGGATGATTTTTTGGCTATACCAGATAGAGGAAGAATCTAGAATCTAATACATGATTTTTTTAGGATATTTAAGATGAAAGATATATGGAAGGACAAGAAAATTTTTGGGATGAAGATTGAAATAGATATGAGACTCAAACCAAAGGTTCTATCTGATAAGTATTATATAAAAAATTTCATTATATGATTTAGGATGTATGAAAACAATTTGATATCGACACCTTTGTCTAGACACATCAAACTAACCAAAGTGAAATTGACCAAAACAGAAGACACAGTTTCAAACATGGAAAATGCACCTTATATTGTTTCACTCATATGTTTAATGTATATAATGATTTTCATAAGACTATACATTTCTTTTGTAGTGGGAGTTATAAGTTATTTCATTTCGAATCTAGGAATGGTATACTAAGAGGCTCTCAAATGGAGCCTTCAGTATTTTAAAGGAATGTAAGATATAACTTTGTGATATGAGATAGATGATACTTTACATGGATTTATTAATGCCTAATTTTCTAGTGATCCAGACACATGGAAGAGTACAAGTAGATTTGTATTTAACCATAGAGGCACCATGGTAAGTTGTATGCCATGAATAAAATGAACCATTACTCTTAGTATAATGGTATGTTTGATGAGTTTATTGAAGGAAATAAAAAGAAGTGAAGAAAGATGAGTTATTTTATGTGATATAAAAAGTGAGATACACTTGGTTAAAAATTTGATTTTACATAAAAGAAAAAAACATATTGACCTGAAGTATCATTTCATATGAAATTGTCTGGAGGATAAGGTGTTAGAGATACATAAGATAGAGTGTAGCCAAATATATGGTAGCCATATTAACTAAACCAATAATTAAAGAAGATTTTAGGAAACATCATACCTATATGGGACTTGGGTTAATAAAAGGATAAAAAATATGAATAATTCATTACTTCTTGTGATCGAAGGAATGTGAAGTTTTATCAATTTACTTAAGTGTTAGAGAGTTATTGTGGTTCCTTGAAACAAGTCTTCAAGTGGGAAATTGTTGGGAGGTGAAGTCTATTTAAGTTAACTATAAGTTTATTCATCAAAATTACATTTAACAAAATTTCATGCAATAGATTATGGTTGGACTTGGTGTAAAGAAAGTGGATGTAGGGATCTTCAGGGGAAGTATGATTATCAGAATTTCACACCTTCTAATGAAGTTGTGTTGGAAAGATAGAGATTTGGAAATTCAGTAAATCTAAAGGGTCATATTATTGGTACTCTATTTGTACTGTTTATGATTTTTGATACATTATTTTAGAGGAAAAATATTAACTAGTTAATCAAATAGAACTTAGTTGATAATTTCATGGGACCTTTGTGTTTCTAATATGATTAAGGTGAATTAATTTCTAGGAGTTTAGAGTTTGTTAAATTAATTATTATTTTTATTATGATTATAATATCTTTTATCTTTTTATTATAATGAAATGGAATCATTAATTTTTATCCCATGAATGTAGGATACATTCTTTAGGGGATGTTAATATCTCATTTTATTTCCTTATTTATATTTATATATTTCTATTTTTTCTAATTTACAATTATAGACTCATGTGAAAAGTTGAATAAGTGTAGTGGATAGGGTGTAAAGTTTTCCTCGTTCAAGTACACTCATTTGAGTTAAATGATATTATAGAGGATTATATTCTACAATACATATACTTTAGTATATGAAGTCCCAATTGAATGAGGATCCTTCTTCTGGTGGTTTTATCAAAAGCACAGGTGGTCAGGTTTCCCAATAAACACCCAAACCAAAATTCCTTTTGGATAAAATATAAAACCCTTTTAGTGAATCTCTCAGTGTCAAAATCTATCCACATTTAATCAACCTCCATGTGTGGTGCATATTTACTTCTATCATTGAAAACAAATATGAATGACTGAATTCATAAATGCAAGTAGATAGAGGCTTCTAACAAATCATTAACTCTACTCTAGTTACAAATGGATATGGTGTGATCTCCATAAAACACATGTATCTAAAATCATAGATCCACAATCTATATAATATGTAATCATGAATTATCACATGATCCCTTAATCAAATACATAGATTTACCATAGGATAAAAATCATGTAAATCCCATATTTTCATCTCATACATTCTCGATTATCTGTGTACGGAAAAACTAGTTCAATGAATATATCTCATGTCATTCACCTATTTGAATGAGCATTGTAACACCCCACCTTGGAAGACACTAGAAATATGATCTATCCTGGTGTGTCACATGGACTCATGTGTGCATCCCTATATGCTAGAGGCTTCTAACTATTTGCACTGGTCTAAGGTGGTATGGTTGGGAGACTCTTTCAACATATTTGTGTCACTGTAGCAATAGGAATTATTAAAAAACCTAGAATCTAGATCAGATAACCATTACTGATAAGATAGGGAAAATGTAAAAAATAATCATAGTATGAGAATGATACAAAAATGAGTAATGTTGTAAGTATAATAGACAATACCTTGTGGATGGATAAAAAACAAGGATAAAACTAAGCAAATAAAATATAACTAAAATTTATCCCTACATCGATCCTGATTCTTTCCCAGTCCCATCATCCATTATCCATGTAATCCATAAAAAACCCAAGAAATCCACAACCTCATGCACTTTCCCAAAATTAAATCTTCAGCCATATTGTCTTTTGTTCGGGTACCCATTTGATATTGGGGCCCGAGAAGGGTGTGAGTAAAAATCATTAGGCCACCACCAATTTTTCCGATAAAATAATTAGTCTCTAAAAGAGTATATGTAGGAGTGATATAAATAAGAAAGTACAGAGTCAAATAATTTATCAGTTTAACAATTATCAAATTAATAATCTAAATACAATGCAGTAAAACAACAACTAATGCGAGGATCAATGGTGACAACTGACACCAGTTATACCTACTTTGGCCCAATCCTAAAATTATCAAATCAGGATATATGTCATGTATTGAATGATTTATTGTTATAAAAAAAGGAAACCATAGACATAATAACTAAAGGGAACCCACATGGCTCCAATGGTAATTCCATCTCAGTAATGTCTATAGGAAATCCAAGGGTGGGGTAACCTTTGGCATTCTTATAATCTGAATTACCTTTCTAAACTTAGTGAACTATACTTTACATTCATAAGAACAACCTGATGGGCATCCCTAACTTACACCCATTGCATTCCACTCAAGATGACCAGGCCGAATCTGAGGACCTCATCCCACAACATTCACCAAGTAACCTCACAAGAATCCATGATATTAATCTATATAATTTGAATAATATATACACCACCCAAATCCAAGGGTGAGATGCCCCAAGGAATTTTTGATAGTGTTTATAGACTAATCCAATAGTTTTCTCAATTATATCATTGGAAATCCTTGAATACAAGGGTGTCATTACTCTATGGAATTCATGTGAGTCTCCTATTGGAATAAAAGGCTCACTCATAACTTTCCACACATATCTAGGTCCATATATACCTCAAGGAATCCTCCCAAGGAATTATAACCCATCATCATATCACAATACAATCATTTATAAATTATCTATTTACCAAGAAAACACTTTCAAAAAGGAAAAACATTAATCAATAAGTAATCCATTTAATAACCCCATACTATCTCATAAATACTTTATCATTTTTCCATTTAGACAACACAACCCATTACTATAAGTAATGTAACGATTAAACCCACATTGTATTTCATAAAAGGGGACCTTTTTTTTACCAACACATTTTCTAATTTAAAGTTCAAAATTCCATTACAACATCAATGGTTGTGAAATTCCATTCCACAACCATCAAGTTAATTCACAAATCCAATTTTACCATTTCAAACAAAAAACCCCCTTTACATATTCCGTTTACCCTTGCATACAACACTTACCATTAAAATAAAAAATTCCAAGGTCAAACTCATTTATAATTTTCTTCCCTAAAGATTCCATATTAAGGATCAAATAATGATAAAAGCTAACTAAATAATAGTGAAATATATTAAAAAACATAGAATTTAAATTTAGGTAAATGCCTGGGAAGATGACATGATTGAAAATCATAAGAACCTAGATAAATAAGAAAGGATATGGGTAAATTTAAAGGTACCACCTTCCTTATGACTATTCAATGACACTCATCATATATCATCCTCTCGTTCAGTTCAAATGAGGAGAAATAAAGAAACTAGAAAATACTGTAAAAATAGGGCATATCAGACATAACATCTAATAGAGAACTAAATAACGAAGGAAATTAAGAATAAAAGGTGATGTACACTTAGAATTACCTCATGCTTTCCAAATCATCAAGTGATGCTCAATAAATTTTAAAAAAATGGATAATACATCTTTTATGGGAGGTAAAATGAAGGGAAAAGGGGGTATCAATGCTTACTAAGAAAGTGGGAGTCACTCCCTTTGTTTTGTAAACTTATATAATAAATAAATCAATTTAAAACCAAAAAACTTCACAGAAAACTATTCAAGGCCGGAATTTTCATACAAACCATGAAACCATTAAAATAAGGGGCTCCTCCTCTATAATACAAAAATTCATATCATGACATAAGTTGTCACACTGTGAATATGGTGTAGTTTGAATCCCCTAACTACAGACCCTCCTATATTCCTCTGAAGCCCCCCCTGGGCCATTCTTTAACCCCATGACCATCAATTAAGAGTAAAATATATCTATTTGATAAATTTAGCAGCAAACAACACCCACCACTAATCTTGAATTTCCCTACTCCTATGCTCAAGTCTCAACATGGGTACCTATTGTTATTCAACCACACACACCTTAGGAAACATCCTATTATAATAATATTTTCAATTTGTTCAACTATACCAACTAGACACTCATAAAGGGGAATATTAACCTCAAGATCAACATTTCAAAATGACCCACTCACTAGGTTCTGCTCGTAGTCATGAGCCATGATACCAACTTATTTCACTCTCCAAGCACTATGTCTGTAAAAGAAACCTTCATTGGGTTTTTTAAAATCATTCAACCCCTGAATGATGTGATGAAATGGGGTTCTACCCATGAAACCAAGTCATGAAACATGGTTTACCCCCTGAATCATGCCAAAAATAGGGATCACATCATGAACTTCTAAAACCTAGGGTTCATAATCTCAAAATATTATTTAATATTTAAATTCCTACTCAAACTATCCTAGTTTTCAAGCCTAAAGCATTAACCAAACTCCACACCTCTATTTGGTGGAGGTCATAACAATGCTACACCGAAACCAGATCCATTCCTCCAAACCTCACTATCCCACACACTATAGAACCAATTATATGAAAATTCATGATTTTATACACTTCTAGTCATTTCCTCATTATATAATAATCACTACTCCATACAACCATGCCTATGAGAACACCTTATCTCATTTCTGAGACTATCCATAACAAAAGACCTTGCCTCTACCAAAATGCTTTTGAACCATGACACCCAGTCAAAGAACCAAAACTGACTGTAGAGACCCGTAGCTTGACGTACATGGAAGTTACATTACTTTTGCAGAATACTTAATACATAACAAAAACAGACACACAAGGACCGTAATAGTTTAGTGTCTTTAGAAACTTGGAACGTAATCTTCTAATCATGGTGAAAGATCTTCGACATCTCCCATAAGATCATCCCCTTTTTGTTTTCTTACCTAAAACCTTTCTTTAAATCCTAGGAAAAAAACATATAAAGGGTGATCTCAAATTCTCAGTAAGGGTAAAAAAAGGAAATATCAATCACATCATATACATAAGAACATAACTTTTGGAAATCTTAACCTGCAAAAGAGATCATAATTTCATAACATGGGATAAATAATAGTAGTGAAATGTAATCCCAATAATCATAACTTAAAACATGAAACTTTGTGTCATACACACATAATCATGGAGAATCATTTCTTATTAGTCAAGATACATTGTCAAGACTATCTTAGTGGACAAAGTCCATTTCTAAACCGAGTTTACTCCTCGTTTCAGTCCTGTTTCACTGAACCGGTTTAACCTTCCGTTCCAGCCATGTATATCTCATGAGATATAAAATCTTTACCCAATTCATTGGAGAAAGATATAGGTCCCACCCATCTCATAATGATACCATTCTTATGTTTGCCACAAAATCATAAATCATACATCATTGCATAACCCATGTAATAAAAATGAGTATCTTAAACATCATGACATCATAAAACAATTAATATAAGATAAAAGAATTCATAAAAATATTTCCATCACAACATAATCAAATCAATGTAATAATAGGGATAGAAACAGAACCATATATTATCTTAGATGGAAAATAATTTTGATAAAACACTTGAACACCATTCTTGAGAAAAATATCCTTTCTACTTCAAAAACATTTTCCATTCTTAACATATCATACAATTTTAAACTAAAAGAAGTTTATTAAAAATAAACTTGAAAACTTGTAAAGGAAGCTTCTTGGAAATAATGTTTTAAAAATCCATTCATGCCGTATAAGTTAAAAAAAACATTCTTCTCGTACTTTGGATGGAAAAGTCAAAAAGTACCTCGTGAAAGAAAGATTCCATACATACCGTGTAGTAAAAGTCAAAAATGGTTAAAAAGGAATTTAAACATACATGAATACACTTTTATAAAACATGGACATGGATGATAGCAATAACCCCAGTAAATACTTACGAATAAGCAATCTCAGATAAAAATGAGATTTGCAAAATTATCCCTTACCTAAGGTCCAATTTGCTTTGTAAGTGTCCAAACCTCCTGTATAATGATTTAAATAATGTTATTGACTTATTACAGAATCATAATTATTTTTATGATATCATATATGGTCAAATTCTTAGCTTCTTATTAGTAATATTTCATTACTATTTGTTATTCGGGTGTTTATTACTTTTTGTTCTTATGCGTGTTTTGTCGAATAAATTCTTAGTTTTCTTTTTAGGTTAAAGATACCTCATTTACAGAATGGTATTTGTGTAATATATATCATATTCATTCATTCAATTCATTTATATAATCATTATTCAATGAAGATCATGTAGAACGAGTCGCATCACATTGTGGAGACGGTATTCCGTACGTAAGCACGAGCGATGATATCATTCCCATGATCGTGGAATTGTATTGGAGTGTATGTATACTATTTCAGAATAAATATCACTTTACAATAATCTTATATATTTATTATTTACACCATTATAACCATCCAAGTAAGGTGGTGGTGGAAAATAGATTACACCACGGCGTGGAGACGGTATTCCGTACGTACGCACGCGTGGTGATTTCGTCTTCCGTAGGATGGATAGATGGTGAAATAGGGTTGTTTCATACTTATAATAACATATAATAATATGAGTGATACTGATGTTATTACTTCATAATGAAACAACAAAATAATAAGAAGTGGAAGAAGAAATAAAGATGAAAGAATCGGTAACGAGCATTACCTCTTCTTTGAAGCGACTCTTTGAGACCTCCTCTTAGGTCACTACAATTGGTCTCTGAAGAATACCAGGACCTCTAGGATGTTTCTAGGGAAGTGGAGAAGAGAATTTGGTAGGGGTTGGACTAGCTTGAAGGCTCAAATTGGCATGAGGATGAGAGGGAGGAGGTGCCCTTTTATAAGGGAGGAGAGGGGCTCCTTTGGAAAAACAAAAAATATTATTTTATTATAAAGACAAATTCGGTTTTAAATAGCTCCAAATTGATTTATTTCGAAGATAAGGTGGTGATGGGTCTAAATACTCTCATACAATAGAATTTAGACAAGCTTAGGTTCCTATTTTAACCTTATCATTTATATTTAACTTTAAGTTAGATAATTTTACTTTTACCGTGTCTTTTTGTGTTCTTACACTATAAGGTTAATAAACTTACTATAACAAGACAAAAGAACCCCAAGTTGTTTATTATTAATATATATAAACTTATCTAAGTCATTTTGCTGAACCTTATATTTTTAGAAATAAAATAACAATTAATAATATAATACTTGTTTTAAAAACTATTTTATGTCAATTTTGTCACTATTTAGTAATTGATTTTTGTGAAAATCATAACAGGATTATTAGTTCGACAAAAGTTACTTAAATCAATACTAACATGTCATAGTAACCTCTAAAATTATTGGAATTCATAAAAAGTCTGAAATTACATTTATTTTGGTATTTATAACATCAATTATGTCAATATTTCATTAATAAGATAATTACTGCATCATCGTTGTGTCATAAATAAATTAAATTATTTAATTTCTAAAAATTACAAATAAAATACCATTATGTAGGAAATATTTTTATCTTTCTAGTTAATATTTATAGTTGAATTTATCTTATGTATAACCCTATATTAAAAATTATCTACTTATTAAACATTGATTTTAACTATTTTAACCCTTCTTTAAATAAATTAATAATAAATGTCCTAATCTAATCCAAGTGGGCCTAAATGGTCATATTTTATTCCTAAGGCTGTTTTTGGTCGAATTACACTTATCCAATAGAATTAGTACATGTGTTAGGGTAATAATAATATCATTTTTACCCTTAATTACCCTATTTACTTTTAACCGTGGAAAAAAAAGTAAAAAGTTACTATTCACCAAAAATTATTTTCATCTCATTGAACCACATTTTAGTCCTTGATATTAACAATTTCTCTTGGATTTTTTAAATTCTACTCACAGAAGCGGTAAAATTAAGTTTTATGAAAAATACAGTTTTTTAACTACCACTTAGTGGTTTCACTATTCATGAAAAAAATGAAAGTTTCCAGAAAAATACCAAAAATTAGGCCTAAGATATATTTGATATTATGAATTAAAAAATTATGTCTATTTTATAAAATTAAAAACATATCATTTACATTAACTAATTTAAAAATTAATTCCCGTCGTCAAAACAAATAGCGTGTTTTTAAGAGATAATAACTATCAAAATATTGACACTTGTTTATAACTGGTTTAAATGTGAAATTACATCCAATGGCCAAACTTGTATTAAATTGAAAAAATATATTCTAAATATACTTTAAAACCACTCAAATTAATAATTTATCACTATTAATTATTTCTATTAAAAAAGTTTTTTTTAATTAAAATTTAGTAATTTTCACTATTCATCAGAATATTAAAGTTATCCGAAAAGTACAAAAATTTCACCCTAAGCTAATTTCGATATTCCGAATCCAAAAATGAAGTCCATTTTGAAAGTTAAAATTTATAAAATTTCAAAAAGTGGGTATTACTATTCATAACAGCTAGTTCATAATAATATAATAATATATCGTTTAGTGAAACTCGGTATTGCGTACTACACACGCTATCGAGGAAGGTCGCGATTGTGTGTATTGAAAGGAAATTCAGGGATGTGTGTTGTGAAAGCTCCTTTTCGTGTATCATACAACACAAGAAATTAATGAAATTAAAAAGAATATTTTTCATAAAAGCTCAGGGTGTTACATTCTACCCCCCTTAAAATGAATTTCGCCCTCGAAATTCGTCAGGGTTATAAATGGTTTACTACTCGAAATTTTCTTTAATAGAAACCCACATCGTAAAAAGGAATACCAAAACTTAACTTTAAAACTAAAGTATGAAACGTAATGGTTACCCAAATTAACTCATCACTGGGTTTCCACGTAGGAGAACATAGATGAAAATATGGATATAGAAGAGAAATCTAACTATCAAGTTCTGATGGAGAGTGGTAGAGGACATGGATATGAAAAAGACAACAATCACAAAGCCATAAATTTGTGATGATCTAGGGTACCATCTGATTCATCGGATATAAGGGCACTATGACAACATTTTTAGTTTTCAAGTTGAAGAATTTGAATTAGAATAAATAATTACTTTATTTTGGTACAATCTCACTGTTGTTCATGCCTTGAACAATTTACACTTCATCTCTTAAATAAATGAAGTTGAATTTGTTATTCGTGAAGTGTTAGTAGATCATGTGATAGAATGACAGGTCATTCCATCTATCTCAAACAAAATGTTAGCAAAAGTTATTAAATATACATAAGTCGATCTATAGTGAGATTAATCATATATGGTTCATAAAATGGACTTATACTTCATATATTATACTGCTTAATATAATAAAACTAGTTTCTACTAAACATGGACTTCCTGTAGGCCAGTGGTAGGCGATAAAGGCCAGTCGCACTTCGGTTGTGGGTTCGATTTCCACAGCCTTGTCCGATGCGATGGGCTGTCGCCCATCCTGCAGGTTGTACTTTTTATAAAACTACATTACTATAAAATCCCATCAGTAATATCGAAAAAAGTTCAATCCTTAAACAATACTAACGTATGTCCAACATAATCCATTCCAATCTTTGGGCTTATTTAAAATACTTCGGTCCAAGCTCATAGTATAAAGAAAATGATTACTTGAAATGTCACATAAAAATCACGTGAATTCCATCATTTATCCCCCATATATCGTAAGATATATCTTGTTGGTCAAATTACAAACATGTGTATACCTTAATCATGTATTCTCTTGAAGAATGAATACCCATTGAACCTTTGTGAAAACATGAATGCAATTAAAGGTTAACACTTTCCACATACCAAAATCCTCAAAATTCTATATACTCAAACCATGATATCACTTAGTCCTTATATCAATCATGAGCTCATGAATACTGTCAAACATTTCATTTTATCGTTTTACCTTCATTATGCACATATCATCTTTTTTTCCAAAAATATCTCAATCACTTTCCATGGTTACCAGCACCATTGAAAACCACAATAGACCAATACATAAATATTCCAATATTCCCCGATACTATATACAAAATTATTTTGGAATCCCATTACATAAACACGTAATCATTGCACCACATCGTTTTCATATTCAACATCGCCAATAGTGATCTCATGTGACTTCCCTCTGTCCTTTGCCTTAAGTGGTTGCTCATATCGATCATCACTAACCCTTGGATTAGTGCATTTATTAGCATAATGCCCCATTTCCTTACACTTGAAACATTGAAGTATTGGTGGTGCATTCTCTTTAGTCTTTTCTTTATTCAAATCATTAGAAACCCTTTTTCAATTACTTCGACACTCAGCTGCTCGATGACCTTCTTTTCCACACTTAAAACATTTTCTAGTCCCTTTAAGACAATCTCCACCATGATTCTTTCCACACTTTGAGCGTAAGGAAACATTCATCTTCTTTTCACCATTATTCTGAGATTTCTCCTTGAACTCCATCTTTCGTTTCTTGTCAAAACGATGAGATGGATAAGTAACACCAACTTCCATTTCTACCTTGATAGCACAACACAAAATTTCTTCATAGCTACTGAAGTATCTTATAGCTAATGACCTTCAAAGATTTGGTTTTAAGCCACTGAAGAATTGATCAACTTTACTTTCAGTTTGGATTATAAAGCCAGATGCATACCTTGCAAGCCTTGTAAAATTTGCTTCGTATAAACCAACAGATTCATCATCCTTTTGCTTTAGTTCAAGAAACTCCTTCTCCATCTTTGTTCGAAGAATACGAGGGAAGTAATTATTGAAAAATAAGTTCTTGAACCCGTCCCATTCCATGGACTCAATTTTATCTCTTTACCTCGTATTCTTGATAAGATTCCACCATTGATCAACTTCACCTTCCAAACGATATACCACTAAGATGACTTTATCATGTTCTGAACATTGAAGAACTGAAAATTTCTTTTCCGTGGTACTGATCCATTGTTCAGTAACAAGTGGATCAGAAGACCCACTGAAAGAAGGTGGACGTTGCCTCATAAAGGTCTAAATAAAATATTGTCCCCTTCTCTGCTCATTTGGAAGTCCAGAATGATTCATATCTTGTGTAAGTATAACAATAAGATTTTGCACTCCATATCCCATAACATTTGTTTGTTCAGGAGGAAAATCATTGCATTGTCCATTGCATTGATCAACATGGTTCCTTCAGGTTCCAGCCATCGTCTAAAACCCAAAAAGAATAGTGTGAGAGGCAAAAATCATGCTAGGGAGAACAATATAATAAAGGGGGATCACCCTCAATATCTAACATCTTAGGTTAAATTCTAAGATCGTTACCATAATTATAGAACTATAACCTATACTTATACTTAACCTTAGGGACATCCCTAGACATACCTTAGAAATATCTTTAGGGATCTCACTAAAGTTCTCACATCCTAGTTTCCAAAGGTTGACTAAACCTCCCTCTAATACCAACTGTAGAGACCCGTAGCTTGACGTACATGGAAATTACATTACTTTTGTAGAATACTTAATACATAATAAAAACAGACACACAAGGACTGTAATATTTTAGTGTCTTTGGAAACTTGGAACGTAATCTTCTAATCATGGTGAAAGATCTTCAACATCTCCAATAAGATCTTCCCCTTTTTGTTTTCTTACCTAAAACCAATCTTTAAATCATGAAAAAAAACATACAAAGGGTGAGCTCAAATGCTCAGTAAGGGTAAACAAAAGAAATATCAATCACATCATATACATAAGAACATAACTTTTGGTAATCTTAACCTACAAAAGAGATCATAATTTCATAACATGCGATAAATCATAGTAGTGAAATGTAATCCCAGAAATTATAACTTAAAACATGAAACCTTGTGTCATACACAAATAATCATAGAGAATCATTTCTTATTAGTCAAGACACGTTGCCAAGACTATCTTAGTGGAAAAAGTCCATTTCGGAACCGAGTTTACTCCTCGTTTCAGTCCTGTTTCACTGAACCGGTTTAACCTGCCATTCCATCCATGTCTATCTCATGAGATATAAAATCTTTACCCAATGCATTGGAGGGAGATATAGGTCCCACCCATCTCATAATGATAGCATTCTCATGTGTTCCACAAAATCATAAATCATACATCATTGCATAACCCATGTAATAAAAATGGGAATCTTAAACATCATGTCATCATAAAAGAATTCATATAAGATAAAAGAATTCATAAAAATATTTCCATCACAACATAATCAAATCAATGTAATAATAGGTATAGAAACAGAAACCTATATTATCTTAGATGGAAAATAATTTTGATAAAACACTTGAACTCCATTCTTGAGGAAAATATCCTTTCTACTTCAAAAACATTTTCCATTCTTAACATGTCACACAATTTTAAACTAAAATAAGTTGATTAAAAATAAACTTGAAAACTTGTAAAGGAAGCTTCTTGGAAATAATGTTTTAAAAATCCATTCATGCCATATAAGTTAAAAAAACATTCTTCTCGTACTTTGGACGAAAAAGTCAAAAAGTACCTCGTAAAAGAAAGATTCCATACATACCATGTAGTAAAAGTAAAAAATGGTTAAAAAGGACTTTAAACATACATGAATAAACTTTTATAGAACATGGACATGGATTATACCAATAACCCCAGTAAATACTTACGAATAAGCAATCTCGGATAAAAATGAGATTTGAAAAATTATCCCTTACCTAAGGTCCGATTTGCTTCGTAAGTGTTCGAACTTCCTGTATAATGATTTAAATAATGTTATTGACTTATTCCAGAATCATAATTATTTTTATGATATCATATATGGTCATATTCTTAGCTTCTTATTAGTAATATTTCATTACTATTTGTTATTCGGGTGTTTATTACTTTTTGTTCTTATGCGTGTTTTGTCGAATAAATTCTTAGTTTTCTTTTTAGGTTATAGATAACTCATTTACATAATGGTATTTGTGTAATATATATCATATTAATTTATTCAATTAATTTATATAATCATTATGCAATGAAGATCATGTAGAACGAGTCGCATCACATCATGGAGACGGTATTCTGTACGTACGCACGAGCGATGATATCGTTCCCATGATCGTGGAATTGTATTGGAGTGTATGTATACTGTTTCAGAATAAATATCAATTTACAAAAATCATATATAGTTATTATTTACACCATTATAACCATCCAAGTATGGTGGTGGTGGAAAATAGATTACACCACGCCGTGGAGATGGTATTCCGTACGTTTGCACGCGTGGTGATTTCGTTTTCCGTAGGATGGATAGATGGTGAAATAGGGTTGTTTCATACTTATAATAACATATACGTATATGAGTGATACTGATGTTATTACTTCATAATGAAAAAACTAAAGAAGAAGAAGTGGAAGAAGAAATAAAGATGAAAGAATCCGTAACGGGCATTACCTCCTCTTTGAAGCGCCTCTTTGAGACCTCCTCTTAGGGCACTAAAATTGGTATTTGAAGAAGACCATGACCTCTAGGATGTTTATAGGGAATTGGAGAAGGGAATTTGGCAGGGGTTGGACATGATTGAAGGCTCGAATTGGTGTGAGGAGGAGAAGGAGGAGGCGCCCTTTTATATGGGAGGAGAGAGGCTCCTTTGGAAAAACTAAAAATATTATTTTATTATAAAGACAAATTCGGTTTTAAATAGCTCCAAATTGATTTATTTAGAATCTAAGGTGGGGATGGGTCGAAATACTCTCATCAAATAGAATTTAGACAAGTTTAGGTTCCTATTTTAACCTTATCATTTATATTTAACTTTAAGTTAGATAATTTTACTTTTACCGTGTCTTTTTGTGTTCTTACACTATAAGGTTAATAAACTTACTATAACAAGCCAAACGAACCCCAAGTTGTTTATTATTAATATATATAACCTTATCTAAGTCATTTGGATGAACCTTAGATTTTTATGAATAAAATAACAATTAATAATATAATAATTGTTTAAAAACTATTTTATGTCAATTTTGACACTATTTAGTAATTGATTTTTGTGAAAATCATAACAGAATTATTAGTTCGAAAAAAGTTACTTAAATCAATACTAACATGTCATATTAACCTCTAAAATTAGTGGAATTCATAAAAAGTCTCAAATTACATTTATTTTGGTATTTATAACATCAATTATGTCAATATTTCATTAATAAGATAATTACTGCATCATCGTTGTGTCATAAATAAATTAAATTATTTAATGTCTAAAAAGTAAAAATAAAATATCATTATGTAGAAAATCTTTTTATATTTCTAATGAATATTTATAGTCGAATTTATCTTATGTATAACTCTAAATTAAAAATTATATACTTATTAAACATTGATTTTAACTATTTTAACCCTTCTTTAAATAAATTAATAATAAATGTCCTAATCTAATCCAAGTGGGCCCAAATGGTCATATTTTATTCCTAAGGCTGTTTTTGGTCGAATTACACTTATATAATATAATTAGGACATGTGTTAGGGTAATAATAATATCATTTTTACCCTTAATTACCCTATTTACTTTTAACCGTGGTAAAAAAAAGAAAAAAGTTACTATTCACCAACAATTATTTTCATCTCATTGAACCACATTTTAGTCCTTGATATTAACCGTGTCTCTCGGATTTTTGAAATTCTACTCATAGAAGCGGTAAAATTAAGTTTTATGAAAAATTTAGTTTTTTTAACTACCACTTAGTGGTTTCACTATTCATCAAAAAATGAAAGTTTCCAGAAAAATACCAAAAATTAGGCCTAAGCTATATTTGATATTATGAATTCAAAAATGATGTCTATTTTATCAAATTCAAAACATATCAGTTACATTAACTAATTTAAAAATTAATTCCCGTCGTCAAAACAAATAGCGTGTTTTTAAGAGATAATAACTATCAAAATATTGACACTTGTTTATAACTGGTTTAAATGTGAAATTACATCCAATGACCAACATTGTATTAAATTATAAAAATATATTCTAAATATACTTTAAAACCACTCAAATTAATAATTTATCACTATTAATTATTTCGATTAAAAAAGTTTTTTTTAATTAAAATTCATTAATTTTCACTATTCATCAGAATATGAAAGTTATCCGAAAAGTACCAAAATTTCACCCTAAGCTAATTTCGATCTTCCGAATCCAAAAATGAAGTCCATTTTGAAAGATAAAATTTATAAAATTTCAAAAAGTGGGTATTTCTATTCATAACGGCTAGTTCATAATAATATAATAATATCTCGTTTAGTGAAACTCGGTATTGCGTACTACACACGCTATCGAGGAAGGTCACGATTGCGTGTAATGCAAGGAAAGTCAGGGATGCGTGTTGTGCAAGCTCCTTTTGGTGTAGAATACAACACAAGACATTAATTAAATTAAAAAGAATATTTCTCATAAAATCTCAGGGTGTTACATTCTACCCCCCATAAAATGAATTTCGCCCTCAAAATTCGTCGGGGTTATAAATGGTTTACTACTCAGAAGTTTCTTTAATAGAAACCCACATCGTAAAAAGCAATACCAAAACTTAACTGTAAAACTAAAGTATGAAACGTAACAGTTACCCAAATTAACTCATCACTGGGTTTCCACGTAGGAGAACATAGGTGAAAATATGGATATAGAAGAGAAATATAACCATCAAGTTCTGATGGAGAGTGGTAGAGGACATGGATATGAAAAAGACAACAATCACAAAGCCATAATTTTGTGATGATCTAGGGTACAATCTGATTCATCGGATATAAGGGCACTAGGACAACATTTTTAGTTTTCAAGTTGAAGAATTTGAATTAGAATAAATACTTACTTTATTTTGGTACAATATCACTGTTGTTCATGCATTGAACAATTTCCACTTCATCTCTTAAATAAATGAAGTTGAATTTGTTATTCGTGAAGTGTTAGCAGATCATGTGATAGAATGACGGGTCATTCCATCTGTCTCAAACAAAAGGTTATCAAAAGTTATTAAATATACATAAGTCAATCTATAGTGAGATTAATCATATATTGTTCCTAAAATGGACTTATACTTCATATATCATACTGCTTAATATAATAAAACTAGTTTCTACTAAACAGGGACTTCCTGTAGGCCAGTGGTAGGCGATAAAGGCCAGTCGCACTTCGGTTGTGGGTTCGATTCCCACAGCCTTGTCCGACGCGATGGGCTATCGCCCATCCTGCTGGTTGTCCTTTTTCTAAAACTACATTACTATAAAATCCCATCAGTAATATCGAAAAAAGTTCTATCCTTAAGAAATACTAACATATGTCCAAAATAATCCATTCCAATCTTTGGGCTTATCTAAAATACTCTGGTCCAAACTCATAGTATAAAGAAAATTATTACTTGAAATGTCACATAACAATCACGTGAATTCCATCATTTATCCCCCATATATCGTAAGATATATCTTATTGGTCAAATTACAAACATGTTTATACCTTAATCATGTATTCTCTTGAAGAATGAATACCCATTGAACCTTTGTGGAAACATGAATGCAGCTAAAAGTTAACACCTTCCACATACCAAAATCCTCAAAATTCTATATACTCAAACCATGATATCACTTAGTCTTTATATCAATCATGAGCTCATGAATACTGTCAAACATTTCATTTTCTCGTTTTCCCTTCATTATGCGCATATCATCTTTTTTTCCAAAAATATCTCAATCACTTTCCATGGTTACCGGTACCATTGAAAACCACAATAGACCAATACATAAATATTCCAATATTCCCCGATACTATATACAACATTATTTTGGAATCCCATTACATAAACACTTAATCATTCCACCACATAGTTGTCATATTCAACATCGCCAATAGTGACCGCATGTGACTTCCCTTTGTCCTTTGCCTTAAGTGGTTGCTCATGTCGATCATCACTAACCCTTGGATTAGGGAATTTATTAGCATAATGCCCCATTTATTTTCACTTGAAGCATTGAAGTGTTGGTGGTGCGTTCTCTACAGTCTTTTCTTTATTCACATCATTAGAAACCCTTTTTCCATTACTTCGACACTCAGCTGCTCAATGACCTTATTTTCCACAATTAAAGCATTTTCTATTCCCTTTAAGACAATCTACACCATGATTCTTTCCACACTTTGAGCGTAAGGAAACATTCATCTTCTTTTCACCATTATTCTGAGATTTTTCCTTGAACTCCATCTTTTGTTTCTTGTCAAAACTATGAGATGGATAAGTAACACCAACTTCCATTTCTACCTTGATAGCTCAACACAAAATTTCTTCATAGATACTGAAGTCTCTTATAGATAATTCCCTTCGAAGATTTGGTTTTAAGCCACTGAAGAATTGATCAACTTTACTTTCAGTTTGGATGATAAAGCCAGATGCATACCTTGCAAGCCATGTAAAATTTTCTTCATATACACCAATAGATTCATCATCGTTTTTCTTTAGTTCAAGAAACTCCTTCTCTATCTTTGTTCGAAGAATACGAGGGAATTACTTATTGAAAAATAAGTTCTTGAACCCGTCCCATTCCATGGACCCAATTTCATCTCTTTGCCTTGTATTCTTGATAAGATTCCACCATTGATCAGCTTCACCTTCCAAACGATATACTACTAAGATGACTTTATTATGTTCTGAACATTGAAGAACTGAAAATTTTATTTCAGTGGTACTGATCCATTGTTCAGCAACAAGTGGATCAGAAGACCCACTGAAAGAAGGTGGACGTTGCCTCATAAAGAACTCAATAGAATATTGTTCCCTTCTCTGCTCATTTGGAAGTCCAGAATGATTCATAGCTTGTGTAAGTATAGCAATAAGATTTTTCACTCCATCTCCCATAACATTTGTTTGTTCAGGAGTAAAATCATTGCATTGTCCATTTCATTGATCAACACGGTTCCTTCATGTTCCATCCATCGTCTAAAACCCAAAAAGAATAGTGTGAGAGGCAAAAATCATTCTAGGGAAAAAAACACAATAAAGGGGGAGCACCCTCAATATCTAACATCTTAGGTTAAATTCTAAGATCGTTACCGTAATTATAGGACTATAACCTATACTTATACTTAACCTTAGGGACATCCCTATACATAACTTAGAAATATCTTTAGGGATCTCACTAAAGTTCTCACATCCTAGTTTCCAAAGTTTGACTAAACCTCCCTCTGATACCAACTGTAGAGACCCATAGCTTGATGTACATGGAAATTACATTACTTTTGTCGAATACTTAATACATAAAAAAAACAGACACACAAGGGCCGTAATAGTTTAGTGTCTTTGGAAACTTGGAACGTAATCTTCTAATCATGGTGAAAGATCTTCAACATCTCCCATAAGATCTTCCCCTTTTTTTTCTTAACTAAAACCTTTATTTAAATCCTGGGGAAAAAACATATAAAGGGTGAGCTCAAATGCTCAGTAAGGGTAAAAAAAATAAATATCAATCACATCATATACATAAGAACATAACTTTTGGAAATCTTAACCTGAAAAAGAGATTATAATTTCAAAACATGGGATAAATCATAGTAGTGAAATGTAATCCCAGTAATCATAACTTAAAACTTGAAACCTCGTGTCATACACACATAATCATAGAGAATCATTTCTTATTAGTCAAGACACATTGCCAAGACTATCTTAGTGGACAAAGTCCATTTCTGAACCGAGTTTACTCCTCATTTCTGTCTTGTTTCACTAAACCGGTTTAACCTGCCATTCCAGCCATGTCTATCTCATGAGATATAAAATCTTTACCAAATGCATTGGAGGGAGATATAGGTCCCACCCATCTCATAATGATACCATTCTTATGTGTGCCACAAAATCATAAATCATACATCATTGCATAACCCATGTAATAAAAATGGGAATCTTAAACATCATGATATCATAAAACAATTCATATAAGATAAAAGAATTCATAAAAATATTTTCATCACAACAAAATCAAATCAATGTAATAATAGGGATAGAAATAGAACCCTATATTATCTTATATGGAAAATAATTTTGATAAAACACTTGAACTCCATTCTTGAGGAAAATATCCTTTCTACTTCAAAAAAATTTTCCATTCTTAACATGTCATACAATTTTAAACTAAAATAAGTTGATTAAAAATAAACTTGAAAACTTTTAAAGGAAGCTTCTTATAAATAGTGTTTTAAAAATCCATTCAAGCCGTATAAGTTAAAAAAACATTCTTCTCGTACTTTGGACGGAAAAGTCAAAAAGTACCTCGTAAAAGAAAGATTCCATACACACCATGTAGTAAAAGTAAAAAATAGTTAAAAAGGACTTTAAACATACATGAATACACTTTTATAAAACATGGACATGGATTATAGCAATAACCCTAGTAAATACTTACGAATAAGAAATCTCAGATAAAAATGAGATTTGCAAAATTATCCCTTACCTAAGGTCCAATTTGCTTTGTAAGTGTCCAAACATCCTGTATAATGATTTAAATAATGTTATTGACTTATTCCAGAATCATAATTATTTTTATGATATCATATATGGTCAAATTATTAGCTTCTTATTAGTAATATTTCATTACTATTTGTTATTCGGGTGTTTATTACTTTTTGTTCTTATGCGTGTTTTGTCGAATAAATTCTTAGTTTTCTTTTTAGGTTATAGATACCTCATTTACAGAATGGTATTTGTGTAATATATATCATATTCATTCATTCAATTCATTTATATAATCATTATGCAATGAAGATCATGTAGAACGAGTCACATCACATCGTGGAGACGATATTCCATACGTACGCACGAGCGATGATATCATTCCCATGATTGTGGAATTGTATTGGAGTGTATGTATACTATTTCAGAATAAATATCAATTTACAATAATCATATATAGTTATTATTTACACCATTATAACCATCCAAGTAAGGTGGTGGTGGAAAATAGATTACACCACGGCGTGGAGACAGTATTCCGTACGTACGCACACGTGGTGATTTCATTTTCCGTAGGATGGATAGATGGTGAAATAGGATTGTTTCATACTTATAATAACATATCAGTATATGAGTGATAATGATGTTGTTACTTCATAATAAAACAACTAAATAAGAAGAAGTGGAAGAAGAAATAAAGATGAAAGAATCGGTAACGGGCATTACCTCTTCTTCGAAGCACCTCTTTGAGACCTCCTCTTAGGGCACTAAAATTGGTCTTTGAATAATACCAGGACCTCTAGGATGTTTCTAGGGAATTGGAGAAGAGAATTTGGCAGGGTTTGGACGAGCTTGAAGTCTCAAATTGGTGTGTGGATGAGAGAGAGGAGGTGCCCTTTTATAAGGGAGGAGAGGGCCTCCTTTGGAAAAACTAAAAATATTATTTTATTATAAAGCCAAATTCTGTTTTAAATAGCTCAAAATTGATTTATTTCAAATCTAAGGTGGGGATGGGTCGAAATCCTATCATCCAATAGAATTTAGACAATTTTAGGTTCCTATTTTAACCTTATCATTTATATTTAACTTTAATTTAGATAATTTTACTTTTACTGTGTCTTTTTGTGTTCTTACACTATAAGGTTAATAAACTTACTATAACAAGCCAAACGAACCCCATGTTGTTTATTATTAATATATATAACCTTATCTAAGTCATTTTTCTGAACCTTAGATTTTTAGGAATAAAATAACAATTAATAATATAATACTTGTTTTAAAAACTATTTTATGTCAATTTTGACACTATTTAGTAATTGATTTTTGTGAAAATCATAGCAGAATTATTATTTCGAAAAAAGTTACAAAAATTAATACTAACATGTCATATTAACCTAAAAAATTAGTGTAATTCATAAAAAGTCTGAAATTACATTTATTTTGGTATTTATAACATCAATTATGTCAATATTTCATTAATAAGATAATTACTGCATCATCGTTGTGTCATAAATAAATTAAATTATATAATGTCTAAAAATTACAAATAAATTACCATCATGTAGTAAATACTTTTAGATTTCTAATTAATATTTATAGTCGAATTTATCTTATGTATAGCCCTATATTAAAAATTATCTACTTATTAAACATTGATTTTAACTATTTTAACCCTTCTTTAAATAAATTAATAATAAATGTCCTAATCCAATCCAAGTGGGCCTAAATGGTCATATTTTATTGATAAGGCTATTCTTGGTCGAATTAAACTTATCTAATAGAATTAGGACATGTGTTAGGGTAATAATAATATCATTTTTACCCTTAATTACCCTATTTACTTTTAACTGTGGTAAAAAAAGTAAAAAGTTACTATTCACCAAAAATTATTTTCATCTCATTGAACCACATTTTAGTCCTTGATATTAACCGTGTCTCTCGGATTTTTGAAATTCTACTCATAGAAGCGGTAAAATTAAGTTTTATGAAAAATTCAGTTTTTTTTAACTACCACTTAGTGGTTTCACTATTCATCAAAAAATGAAAGTTTCCAGAAAAATACCAAAAATTAGGCCTAAGCTATATTTGATATTATGAATTCAAAAATGATGTCTATTTTATCAAATTCAAAACATATCAGTTACATTAACTAATTTAAAAATTAATTCCCGTCGTCAAAACAAATAGCGTGTTTTTAAGAGATAATAACTATCAAAATATTGACACTTGTTTATAACTGGTTTAAATGTGAAATTACATCCAACGACCAAAATTGTATTAAATTGTAAAAATATATTCTAAATATACTTTAAAACCACTAAAATTAATAATTTATCACTATTAATTATTTTGATTAAAAAAGTTGTTTTTAATTAAAATTTAGTAATTTTCACTATTCATCAGAATATGAAAGTTATCCGAAAAGTACCAAAATTTCACCCTAAGCTAATTTCGATATTCTGAATCCAAAAATGAAGTCCATTTTGAAAGATAAAATTTATAAAATTTCAAAAAGTGGGTATTAATATTCATAACGGCTAGTTCATAATAATATAATAATATCTCGTTTAGTGAAACTCGGTATTGCGTACTACACACGCTATCGAGGAAGGTCGTGATTGCGTGTAATGCAAGGAAAGTCAGGGATGCGTGTTGTGAAAGCTCCTTTTGGTGTAGTATACAACACAATACATTAATGAAATTAAAAATAATATTTTTCATAAAATCTCGGGGTGTTACACCGACTCTCACCCCTAGTTCTAAAATGAATTGGGTGAGTACTCATTTACCAACCCACAACTTTGAATTCTAGATTTAAATGAAAGTCCTTGTACATAACCCCAAACATATCAGTTTAATCCTCAAGGATATGGTCAATGTGATTCTCTTATTGAAACATCGAATTCATGCACTACTCAACGTGATCTCACTCGAGAACTAGAGTGCAGTCAAGTTGAATTTTTTTTGGATCACACCCAACATTCTGAGCCTGAAATGTAACACCCTGATATTCTAAAGTACAAATTTTCATTCGATAGTGTTTATAACATGAAACACCAAGTGTAAAAAGGGAATATATTAACATGATAAATTATAATCTTAAATAAATACAATATATTCTAAATTGTTTTATGCACACAACACTAAATTATCTTGCATTACATGAAAGAGTGACCTTCCTTAATAGCTTGCATTGCATGTAATACAGAGTTTCACCAAATAATAGTGTATTATTAAAATATTATTATTACACATGATATGATCTAAACTAGCTGTTATGTTAGCAGTTATGAATATTTTTAACTAACTTATGGAAATTTATGGTTTATATAAATATAAAATTAATTCATTGGTTTCCAGTTAATGAGAAATGGTAATATAAACCAATTGGATATAAAAAGAAATATTATAATTTTTATGCTTCCAAAGGAGTTTTTTCTTAATAAATATAATTAAATAAAATTAGTGAATAATTTTAATTAAATATTTATGTTATATATTAAAAAAATATTTTTTTATATTCATCTAATAGGTTTGATATGCATAATATAATAACAAACCAAATTTCATATGTCAAAACCTATATTTTTATAAAAGAAATTTTACCGCCTTTTAATGGATAACCCATTTCAAATTTGAATTTTGATAGTTTAATTGATTTAATATGTTAAAATAAACTTCATATTTGAAATAAAAACATAAATATTATTTTAGGGTAAATTTTTGATATTTTTCAAAAAATATCACTTTTTAATAAATATTTAAAAGTACTAAATTTTAGTTCTAACCTGTTTTCATCTAATTTATTTATATGGTTAAATTATAATTATAATTTTTTTTAAATTTTAATTGTTTTTAAATTTTAATTTGATAATATTTTTATCAGTTAATTCAATTTAGGTCATTGGAATCAATTTCAATTTAAAATTGTTCATAAAAACATAGCGAACTTTTAGAAGTTTGTACTTTAAAAACCCGTATTGTCTTCCCGCCTGCAGGATTAAATTTAAATCAATTTCTGCCACTTATATGATTAGAATTTGGAAAAATGGATTCCATATTTGGAATAAGAATAATTTATAATGTCTAATAATATTAAATTTGTTTTTGAACAAAAGTATTAGTGAAAGTGATTAAAATTAATTCAACGATTAAGGTTAAATTAAGATTAATAAGGGACAAAATCATAACCTTACGACCCAAAAAGATATATACACTTTTCTAAGAGCTATTATATGTCCATATATCGAACCTATTATATCTTGTATCAAAATGTTAAAATTATTGGATCCACTTGCAACATGAAAAATATGGGGAGAATTCCTTTGTCCAAATATTACAAGAGTGCCACTCCTCCACCACTTTAAAAGGCCTCCTTTCCTCCCACTTCCTCAAACCTATAAAACCACTTAGGTTCAGTAAATATCTTCCCAAATATCTTCCAAAAATACCTACTATTGAAATTTAATCCTCCTTTTTGGAATAAATCCTTCAAAGGAATCCTTTTAGTGTAAACCAAAAGGGGTTACCCTATTTTTAAGGTAATGTTTTCCAACGATCTATTTTATTTAATTTCATTTTCCACCACCAAATATATTTTTCTTACATGTTAATATGATAACACCATTATAATAAATATAATTATATGTTTTTATATTAAGGGTTCTACCTACACTCACACACGCTTCCATGTAGTGGGTAACAAACATACTATTTATGTGTATGACGAACTACCGCCTCACGAAAAAACGGTTGTTCAATTTTCATATTACAACCTATCATGGTGGAAATTATTATGAAAAATATGTTTATATACTATATATATTATATATATTATATATTTATACTTCTATAATCGTTTTATAACACATAAATTTAATACATTCTATTTTTTGTTAATACAATAACATCGTTTGAGGAAGTGTAGACTACTACACCCTTGAAGTGATGTTATTCATTCACACTATACATGGAACATATTAAGGATAATTTTAATAAAAATATATGAAATATATGAAATAAATATTTTACTTTAATTATAATATACATGTATATTCATTTCATTTACTTTTCATTCTTTTTAAATACAATAATGAAATGAAGGTAGTGTTCATGTGTACGTACAGACTGCCAACTCCTTGAATGGTGCATTTTATTTATTGTATCCAAAAATTATAGGTCAGTATAGATACATATATAAGGGATATATATTATATTAAAATCCTGTTTAAATTTTTTGAGATTATGAAAATATGATATATTTAATAACAACAAAAAAGTTAAAACATACTCAACAAACTAGACAATTAACTCCTGAAATAGTTAAAATAATGAAAGATTATTAGAAAATGGGTAATAAGATACTATAATAGGATCGTATATTATAATATTAATATGGTTATTTTTTAAAGCTAGTTACATTTTTAAACCCCTTATACAAGAGGTTAAATGAGGTTCACCCGAAAGGAAACACAAGGTAAGGGGTTCTTGTCTCATTTTCTTTCCAGGAGGCATACTTAATTTTCTTACACCTAATTTATTTTATATGGTGTATATAATGCCCATTTTGATATGTAATATCATGAAAAATTATAACTTCATGTTATTTTGAGTTTCAACTTGAATTATTTATTTTATGAGGATTTGAGTTAAAAGTTACCAAGTGGAATAGAATTGCATAACTCAACTTCATTTTATTGAGTTATATTACTACCTCATTGTTGTTAATATTCTAATTTTTTTTTCACAAGAACTTATTACTATCTATTATTGTATTTAAACATCCATTATGTGTATTTATAGTTGATACACATAATCTACCCATTGATTGATTCTCACTTCGACGTTATATCCTTTTAAGGGTTTATTTCACAATCTCATTTTTTTCGAGATTCGCTGTACATGAATTTCCATTTGAAGAAATTATTTGATCATTTTTTAATAAACCCATTAATTTTAATATTATTTGTTTATTCAATACCTTTATCAAGTATTAGTACCATTTTCCACTCTTTGGTACTTATATTTTTTAGAAAATGTTTTATGAAAACCCAACTTTATTTCTCTATTTAGTTGGAGAACCTATTTTCTTTTAAAAATCATTTATTCTAATTTTTTTTTTCAAAAAATGTTTTTAACCTTTACATAATTTTCTTAAATCCATTTTACCCTTTTTTTTCATTTATGAATGATTTTAAAGTAATATTCTTAACTCTTTCTGAATGAGGCATTTTTCTAACCCTTTTTACCTTAAAAAAGGAATGTTTCTTTTTTACCTCATACAAAATGTATGAATTTATCCACCATAATTACTTTGAAGACTCCTTTTCCAGTTTAAAAGGTTTATTTTTTAAATATTTGTTTTAAAATGGTATTTTCAAAGAAAAATATTTTCAAAATGTTTTTCAAATCAAATTATATTTTCCTCAAGAATATTTTTTAAATTTATTATTTTATTTCATCAACATAAAAAACCCCATATTTTAACTCCACTTGGAATATTTTGTATTGATACCATCTATATCGTTTACCTAGATAGTTTTTGATTTATTTGGATAAGGAAGGTATTTATATTCACTTCCTTGATTTCATTTTTTAGTCCCCTTAATATATTCAATTTAATATGATCAACAAGCATTGGATTTACCCTAATTATCTATATCATTTATCATAGAGGTTAATATTTCCTCAACTATATACCATTTTACATGCGATGTTTTCTTTGAAAGTTATTTGATTAATTGGGGAATTATTGATAAATCTATATTTCTCATTCAACATGGTTATTTGATAAGGAATATTATTTATTTTGAATATTTAATATGAGTAATTATTTAGATTGGAAATGAAGGGTGGGACCCATAATTTATATAGCTTCTTGATGCATTTACAGGTTATCCTGAGAAAAATATGTTTCTCAAATTGGTTGGGTTTATACTCTTTATTTAAATCATCTTGTGAAAGGTATTGATAGTATATATTTTCATGTGGCTCATACATGATGTCCAATAAATAATAATTTCCCTCATTTAGACTTAGTTATTATCATACATGAGATTTTTTGTTTTCATATATATGGATACATTACATTATCAGTTTATTGATTATGCCTTATCTTGTTGTTTAAATGGAAAGTGTGTTAAATTATTTAACTTTACATGTATATTGATTTATTATAAATATATGTTTTTATTTGTTACCTTACTATATTGTTTGTCCATTTAGTTATTGATTATATTGAATGTGTGTTTAGTTATTTACCTTTCCATATTAATTTATTCTCACTGATTCATTATTTATTCCACTATGATTTACTTAACCTTTCTGAGAATTTGAGATCACCATTATTATGTTTCCATTCCCTAGGAATCCAAGAAGCATAATATGAATTATATACATGGATATACTAGATGGAATAAAGTTATCCTTGATTTTTTTAGAAGAAAAAAATTATGTTTTAATTTGTGTATTAATTTGTGATACAAGAATCGTGTATGTATATCATTTACTAGGATGACTAAAATCTTTGGTCTTTTGGGTCTTTATTCCTTGTAATAATTCCAATGTAATTAAGAGAAGAAACTGAATCTAGGATTCTGGGGTTGGGTTGCTATAGTTGGCATCAAAGTAATTTTAGTGTCAAACTTTGGAATTCTATTTAGGAAAAAATAGTTTAAAGAATATTACCATAAGGTACAATTTGAGGATAAGTATAGAATAACATACTAGAATTTATTAAGGTATTGATTATGTCGGTATTCCTAGAAATAAATACCTATCTCAATTCTATAAGTAGACATGGTTTTGGAAAATATGTACGTAGGAGTAATAGCTTCAAAAAGGTGTTCTAAGACTGACTTGGGGTTACCTGGAACATGACAATGGGCCTTACTATGCACTTGGTTTGACACTCCTATGGGATATTATTAGGATAATTCAAGTTTTCTTTACCAACCATTTAGAAGAATTTGAATGGAAAATGATAACAAATGGTCAAGGATAAAAATATTGTGTTTTAGATTTCAAAATAAGGTTTCATGATTTTGATATCTTATAAATGATTATATACTCTTCTCACTATGAATATTGTTACCCACACTCTTATTTCTGGTTTTATTCAATGGATGGAACTCGAATGATTCAAGTTAACATCGAATATGAAGGACAAGGTGGTGAAAATGAGTAACCAAATGATATGTTGAAAAGATTAAAGGATATTATGTTTTTGAAAAATAAGGTTTTTTTTTCCTGAAATACGATTAACAATATATACCTTTACCAACTCCCGAACACACAAAAGAAGAGAAGGATGGAGGTTGCTAAGAGCTCAAGTGGTGAAGACCATAAAGTAAAGAAGGCTTGATTTCTTATATATGAGAAGTGTGGAAGTAGACCCCCAGGAAAGTGTCTCAATAGAACAAGTACATTCATTATGCGTGGGAAAAGGGGATATAAAGAAAAGGATTTCCAAGGAAAAATAAATAGTATAATGAAAGGAAATGAAACTCATCCTAAGGATCCATTTATGGTTCATTTAATTAAATGTGGGGAACTTGGGAATTACCTGATTTAATGATAACTCTTATGGAATAAACCCTATATCATAGAAGGATGTTTGTAGGAAATAAATGGATGAAATAGTAATGTATTGAGGATGTATTGAAAACTATAGTTAGGATTCTATTTAATGATTAAATTTCAAGGGTATCCATTAGATTTATTTTGGAAATTATATTAATTTTGTTTTAGAAAAGGCAAAAAATTATTCTTGGTGAAAACCTATCAGGTTTGAAAAGGCTACTAGTCATGAATCCATGACTGAAAAAAGTTAAAGGTTTCATGCCAACCACTGACCTAAACAATGTAATGGTTAATTTTTCATTGTTTTTAGTTAAAAAATTTGATGAATAAATGTCAATGATGAACCAATAACGTTACTTTTGAGGATTATTTATTAATATATTAACCTTATAGGTTTTTGAGATAGTTAGAGACAAATATTTAGACTTTTCACTATTTTATAGGCTTTACAATCCTCTAAAATTTTATTTTAGTGCTTCGGGCAAAAAAAAAATTCATTATTGTTAATTAATTTCTAGGCATAAAGGGATGAATTAACATTTGATAGAAGAAACAAAAAAAATTTTGGATTGTTAAAATGAAATTTAAACCTATCAAGTAATAAAATTTCCTTATGTTTTTATTTAGTAAAATAATTACCCAACATTATGAAAATGACATCGAAATACTTTTTTTTCCTAATACCTTATTTTTTTAAACCGATGGCCTCTTAAATAATCAATGATTTATGGATTTTAGGCCTTAAACTTTCTATTGATCATTGAATTATTTCTGATTGATGACCTCATTCACTCACGATAAATATTTACCCATTTCCTATAAGTACATATTTTCACTTTCCACTAATGTTCTCTTACTTAGAGACCTAGTTACATGGTAATCCATGCAACCATTGTACTTCCCATTTTATCTTTTATAGAGGTTGTTTTAAAAACCATTTTCTTGATATGGGATTTAAATGTAGGAAATACCAAGAAATATATCTCCAATATCATTTTTAAATTGCGAGGACACAATTTAATTATGGTGGGTAGAATGTAACACCCCAAAAATCTAAAGTACAACTTTGTATTCAAGGGAGTTTATGGAACACAAAACCAAGTGTAAAACAGGAATATTTTAACCCGATAAATTGTAATATTAAATAAATATAATATATTCTATTTATTTTGATTCATGCAACACTAATTTAGCTTGCATCTCATGCAAGAGTGACCTTGATAGCTTGTCTTACACGCAAGACCGAGTTTCATCAAATAATAATGTATTATTAAAATATTATTATTTAAGATGATATGATATAACCAAGATGTTATGTTATAATTTATGAATATTATTAACAAACTTATAAAAATTTATTTTTTATATAAATATAAAATTAATTCATTGGTTACCAATTAATGAGAAACAAAAATAAGATCCAATTTGACATAAAAAGAAATATTATTATTTTTATCATTCAGAAGGAGTTTTGTTTTAGTAAACATAATTAATTACAATTAGTGAATGATTTTAATGAAATATTTATGTTATATATTCAATCAAATATTTTTTATATTCATCCATTTGGTTTCATAGGAACAAGATGAGAACAAACCTAATTTCACACATAAAAACCTATATTTTTTTAAAGGAAAATTTACTAACTTTTAATTGTGAACCCATATTAAATTTTAATTTTGACACTTTAATTAATTTAATATATAAAAAAAATTTAATATTTGAAAGTGAAACATAAAAATTAGGTTAGGGGGATTTTTTGAAATTTTTCAGAAACATATCATTTTTAATGAATAGTTAAAAATAATAAATTTTAGTTCAAAAATACTTCTTCATATAATTTATTTATAATGTTTCATTATAATTTTAATCATTTTTAATGTTTAATTAGATCATATTTTTTTATTTAATCCAATTTAGGTCATTTTAATCAATTTCACTTTGAGATTTGTTACAAAAAACATAGTAAACTTTCAGACATTTTTACTTAAAAAACCTACATTGTTGTCCCACATGATGGATTAAATTTAAATAAATTTCTTCCAATTAAATGATGATAATTTGAAAAAATGGATTAAATATTTGTAATAATAATAATTTATAATTTATATTAATACTAAATTTATTTTTGACCAAAAATATTAGTAAAAGTGATTAAAATTAATTACAATGATTAAGGTTAAATTAATATTAATAAGGGAATAAACCTTATACTTAAGGCCTAAAATTACATATAAACTTTTTCAAGATTTATTTTATGGATATATATATACCATATACTCTCTTTTATCTAAAGTTTACCATTATTGGATCCACTCGCAACATGAGAAACATTGGAAGAATTCCTTTGTCAAAATATTACAAGAGTGCTACTCCTCCTCCACTATGAAAGACCTCCATTATTTCCACTTAATCACACATATAAAAACACTTAGGTTAAGAAAATATCTATTCAAATAGATTTCCAAAATCCATACCCTCAACCTTGAATCCTCCCTTTGGGCAAAAATCCTTCCAAGGAAGCCCTTTGGTATAAACCAAAAGGACTTACCCGATTTTTAAGGTAACTTTTTCCAATGATCTATTTTATTTATTTTACTTTTTCACCACCTCAAATATTATTCTTACCAGTTCATAAAATAAAAAAATTATCATAAATATACTGAGATTTTTTTATATTAATGGTTCTACCTACACTCACACACACATCTATCTAATGGGTAAAAACACACTATTTACATAACAATTATGATGGAAAATATGTTTATATATGATATATATGATATTTATTATGTATTTATACTTCTGTAATCCTTTTATAACGTATAAATTTAATACATACCATTTTTCATTAATACGATACCATTATTTGAGGAAGTGTGGACTACCGCCCCATCGAAGTGATGTGATTCATTCACACTATACATGGAACATAATAAGGATAATTTTAATAAACAAATTTGAAATATATTACATAAATAGAGTATTTTAATTATAATATACATGCATATAAACATAATTTAATTTTTATTCTTTTTAAATACAAAAATGAAATGAAGGTGGTGTTCATGCGTACAAATGGACTACCATCTCCATGAATGGTGAATTTAATTTCTTATCTCCAAACATTATATATTATTATAGGCACATATATACTAGATATATATTTGAAATTAAAATCATGGTTTACATTCTGGAGATGATTAAACCTTTATATATTTAATAATAATTACAAATATTAAGTTAAAACATACTCGACAAACTAGAAAATTAACACCTAAAATAGTTAAACTAATGAAAGGTTATTAAAAAATTGGTAATAAGATACTATAGGAGGATAATATATGATATCATAAATACTAATATGGTTCGGTTATAAGTTAGTAACATGTTTAAAAACCTTATATAAGAGTTTAAATGTTGTTCACCTGAACAGAAACACAAGGTAAGGGATTCTTGTCTCATTTTCTTTCCGTGAGGCATACTTAATTTATGTACACCTAATTTATTTTATATGGTGTATATACCACCCATTTTTATATGAAATATCCTGAAAAATTTATATCTTCAGGGTATTTTTAGTTTCAACATGAATTATTTCTTTTAAGGGGATTTGAGTTAAAAGTTACCAAGTGGAATAGAATTGCATAACTGAATTTCATTTCATTGAGTTATATTACTTCCTCGTTGTTATCAATATTATAAGATTTTGTGTGTAAGCATTTATTACTATATATTTTTTGAATTTACACTTCACTTATGTGTATTTATAGTTTATACACATAATATACCCATTTATTTATCCTCCCTTCAACCTTATATCAATTTCAAGCATTTATTTCTCAATCTCATTTTATTCGAGATTGTTTGTAATTTAAATTTCATTAGAAGAAATTATTTGATAATTTTTTAATAAACACATTAATTTTAATATCCTCTAGTTATTCATGACCATTATCAAGTCTTAGTACCATTTTCCCACTATTTCGTTCTCATATGTTTTTGAAATTGTTTTATGAAAACCTGAATTCATTTCTTTATTTAGTTAGAGAATCAATTTTTTTCTAAAAATCACGTCTTATAATTTTTTTTAAGAAAATGTTTTTAATCTTTGGAAAATTATTTTTAAAGATATTTTTTCCCCTTTTTTCTTATTAATGTTTTCAAAGGAATATTCTTGTCACTTTTCGGACGAGGCATTTTTCTAACCCTTTTTACTATGAAAAAGTAATGTTTCTTTTTACCTCATACGACATGTATGGATTTATACACTGTCATTCCTTTAAAGATTCCTTTGAATATTTAAAAGGTTTATTTTTTAAATAAAATACTTGTAAAAAGTATTTTCAAAGAAAAATATTTTCAAATGGTTTTTAAATTCAAAGGTTATTTTCCTCAAGAATATTTTTTAAAGTTTTTATTTTATTTCATCAATTAAAACAACCACCTCTTTTTACTCAACCTAAGATATTTTTTTATTGATACTATCCATATCCTTTATATAGATGGTTTTTGATTTATTTTTCCAAGTAAAGTATTTATATTCACTTACTTGATTTCCTTATTAGTCCCCTTGAAATATTAAATTTCATATTATCATTGAGCATTGAATTTACTCTAATTATCCATATCATTTTTCATGGATATTACTATTGCATAAATTGTATACCATATTACATATGGTATTTAATTTGAAAATTATTTGATTAACTAGGGAATTATTGATAAATCCATATTTATTATTCAATATGTTAATTTGATAAGGTATATTATTTATTTTTATTATTCAATATAAGTAATACTTTGGGCCAGAAATGATGGATGGGGCCTGGACTTTATATATCCCCTCGATTAATTGATAAGTTCTCATGAGAAAAATAAGTTTCATAAATTTATTAAGTTTCTACCCTTAATTTATACCATCCTGTGAGAAGTCTTGATGGTATATGTTTTCATTTTCTTGAGATATGACGTCCAATAATTAATAATTTCCCTCATTTAGACCCATTTATTATTATCAATGAGATGTTTCATTGACATATCTATGGATGCATTACATTTTCAATTTATTAATGATGACTTATCTATTTGTTTAAATGGAATGGGTGTTCCATTATTTACCTTTCCATATAGATTGATTCATTATTAGAATGGGTTTTAATTTGTTACCTTTCCATATTTTTTTCCATTCAATTATTTGTTATATGACACATGTGTTCAATTTTTTACCTCACCATATTAATTTATTCTCATTGATTAATTATTTCTTCCACCATGCTTTACATAACCTTATTGATCATTTTATATCCCCATTATTATGTTCCCTTTCACCAAGAATCCAATAATCATACTATGAAAGATATATATGTATATACTATATGGAATAAAGTTTTAATTGAAGTTATTTAAAAGAAAAAAATTATGTTTTAATTAGTGTATTAATTTTTAATAAAAGACTCATGTATGTATCTGGTTTACCAAGACTACTAAACTCTTCGGTCCCTTGGGACTTGATTACTTTTAATCTTTCAAATATAATTGATAGCAGACACTGGCTTCAGGCTTCTGAGGTTAGGTAACTACAAAAAACGAAAACTTAGAAACCAACAAAAATTATATAGAAATTAATATATAACACTCCTAAAAGATTACATATTTCATTGGGAATACCCGTGCACTAGAATCTAGTTTCATCATGACCATACAGAGATTATTCCTATACACAACAACCCTTTAATCTTGAGAATCACATGACCATAACTTCCATGAAACTCCCCACATTAGGATTATCCTTGTCATTTTTCATGTGGTGAAAAAAAACCTCAGTGGCCCACATACCATTATTCACCAAACACAATGATCAGATGTAGATAAACCCACTCATATCTGAGAGACACTCTAGGCGAGAACAATTGTCCATTCCTTAACTCACATAACACCACCCACAATAATCACTAAAATAATTCAAAGAAATGGTAACACCTTCACACATCTTATGTTCCCACACCATATAGCTTTCCTCAAACCGCTCTTTGAGTTCCAACCCCAATGGGTTCTACCATTAGAATATGTATGTCTCACTTCTCGATCCACACCCTCCAAATAGCTTCATTATAAAAATAAAATAATCCATCCCACTATTTCTTATATTTTATAAGCGTACTATGATGCAGAGTTATTTTATCACACTTTTTGCACCTCTATTTTGGTGAAATATTTTTTTTTTGATTTTAAAGTTGAGATTATAATATTGAATATTTTAATTTGAAATATATGTGATTAAAATTTATGTTCATTAAATATTTTAATGAAAATGTATTATTTTGGGTTCTGAATTTATTGAAGTTCTTGGTGTAAGTATTTTGTAAACTGTGATGTTTTTAATGAATTTATATCAGGAGATTCAATGATGATTAATTTGAAAACCTCTACCTTTTTTAGCTACCAAAATGAAAATATAATAAAGGGTCAAAGTGACAATAAATTATATATGATTTAATATACCACTTATATTTTATAAAGTTATGTTAAAAACAATGAAAATATCTTGGAGAAGCTGTACGTGAAACATGAGAAATCATACATGAAAATGGATTGACCTTGAGTCTTAATAGTAGTGTAACGAGTATAATTTATTGTAAGGCCAAGAGGATCATCTGCAAGTTAACACAAATAAATTTTTGTTGAGAATTGAAAAATTTAGGGTAATGTGCCTTGATGAGATCAACCATGTGTTTAACCAAAGTGATTGTGGGAGATGTTCGATCGACCATAAGAATGAATTTTCAACTGACTACATCCCCAAATTGAAAAAAAAACAAAATTATGTGTAGATCATCATAAGAATACAAAAAATAGGAAAAATTACTCGATTCACAAAAAGAAAAGGGGGGAAGTATCCAAATCACATTCACGATCAATATCAATTGGCCGAGCCTTCTTTATTTCCCAAAAATAACACCTTGAAATATAATATTTATGCCATGATGAGCCTATAGTTGAAGATTACTAATGCCACCACCGTCCACTAGATCAGATATAGAGATTATTATTTTCATGATTGATAGTTAGGTACTCATAGATATTAAAGAGGGTGAATGCAATACCACTTATGACGAAACGAGACTCCCCATTTGAATATGGATTAAAACTATGAAGATAAATCCTACGCTATTCCCAACAAAAAAATTAATCTCTGCTGGTGTTACTTGTTGAGAAATCCAAAGGCTGTGCATAGGTGTATCAAAATCCAAGATGAGTCACTTTTGATGAACCTATATGGAAATAATATGATGATGTTTTTTTGCATACTTCCCATAAACACTAAACACTCCATTTTCAAAACTCAAATGATGCTGTTTTATAGGCCAGTATGAGGAGAGTGAAAATTTAGAATGATCAAAGAATGTTCACTTTAGAAGACACCTTGCTCATTTTTATGGTGCCTCTGACCTAAGACACTTTTAATTCAATGGAAGGATGATATGGGAATGATTTAAAGTCACTAATGCCTTCAAATTAGGCCATATTTTGATTCCCAATAACCTAAATCCAAGCCCTCTCGATAAAAATCTAGCCCCATGAAATTATTTTAATTCAAAACTTAGTATGCGTGATTCCATGCATGAAAACTGTGGAGTAGAAGGGAATTTCACCACAAAAGATCACCAAATAATCCGTATGGAATATTTCCAAGAAATCATAAAGGGCTATGTAGTTAAATAGTCGGTTAGGTTTATAGGGAGTTGGTATAAAATGGAGCAGATATGAAAGATCTATATTTTATCTATATATTTGAATATATAGAGTTAAAGAGATGGAGATGACTCCTGGGGGTAGATAGAGATAGAAGATGTTAGTCAATGAGGATACTTTAAAAGCACTACAAAACACCACACTTATACAGTTCAATAGAATGTTTTGATTCCCTTTCTAAGGGATTGGGTTTTGATTCTTCCTTTTATCTTCCTTTCCCCTATTTTGAAATCACTTTTTGACTTCATTGAATCATTTTGTTATGATGGTTAGATTAAATAAAATTGTGTAATTAGATTTAGTTGATAGTTTTATTTACTTCATTCTATTGTAAAGTGTTGATGGAATATTCCCTTTATCATTGGTTAAGTAATACATGAAATTTAATTTCTAGAACTCAATGATAATTGGTTAAATTTTATTGGCATCTATTTACTTATCATTGGGAAGTATATTTGAGAAGAGGGATGTCTATATAAGGGTAAAACATCAGGAACAATTGAGAAGTTATTTATGAATGTCTATGGTTGCTTCATTGAGTGGGTTTGTGGATTCTATAGTTGAGAAACCACAACATCCATTCATATATAGGTAAACTATTCAAGAGAACTGGACAACCTCTTTTCTCCAGAAATACTAAAACTTTTCCATGGATGAAAATAGGAAAATAAGATGATGTAATAAACTATCCAATCAAATTTACCTTTTCCATCTATTGGATTCTCCCCCATTTTTTTATGATCTCTATAATTGTTCTTGTACTGATTATTCCTTTTCTTACCAATTTTTAACACTCCAAAAATTTCTTCACCACCATTTCTTATATCTTTTCACTCTCTTCTATCACTCTCTTCTATTTTTTTTCGTTCTTGGTCATACACACTACTCTTTTTTAGAATTCATTCCCTATGGATCCACCCCCACTCAATACTATACTAGTTTTAAGTAGGAATTATAAATATTTAATTTATCCTCAATCAAGTGGTATCCTAGGGATATGACATAGTTTCAACAATTTTTTGGGAAAAAATTTTAACCAAGTAAAAAAATTTATACAAAAAAGTAATGTTTGATGAAAATATTGTTAATGAAAACAAGGATATCACCTGAGAAACTAAGGTAATTCATTCCTAAAATCTTTAAACATACGAGTACTTTAAAAATCAAGAAGAATATTATAATGGAAGATCCCGAGGAACATCTTAATAATCTAAAAAATTAAAACTTCAACCAAGAAGGAAAAGTATACCTTACATAACCTAGAAATGTGATAATGTATATACTCAGGCTTAAGGAGTTTCATGTGCTTATAGTGTCAAACTACCCATAATGTATTAGAAAAACCCATAGGTCTAGAATCTTTGAGATTAAGTAGTACCACTTTTCTATGATATTATCCTACCATGTATTACCTATTTAATACTCACTAGACTTAATTAGGGACTTCTATGGAATAATTAAATAACTGATAGTTATATGATTTAGTGAGAAAGAGTTGAAGATAATATCCATCCACTTTTTTCTAAAGGAAAATACAAAAGTTAATTCCAATAAATGGATGGATAACTTTTTTATTCATGGGACCAAATATACATTTCTTTCCTCATTAAATTTTTCCCAAGGAGGTTGTTTTTTAAGATTAGATAAAAAATCATAGGATTTTCACAAGATGAGGGAGAGTTTTTCCATGAATCTTAGAAAATATTCAAGGAGATGCTTTAGAAGTTTACCAACCACAAGTGCACACTAAAATTCTACATGGACACCTTCTATAATTATCTCACACCATACTATCAAAAACTTATTGATTATTCCTCATGAGGATATTTATTTGATAAAACTTCAGATAAGATCAAACAAATTTTCAACTTTTTGGTACAAAATTCAAAACACAAATATTCTATAAGAAGAACATTTTTTTAGGAAGAAAAAAACCCAATCCCCAAGATGAAGCACTATTTTCTAGATTTTATAATGAAAACGATCAAAATACACTTTGGGAGTAGTGTCACCAATATGGGATGTTCAACCATTCATAGTTCTATTGACCTAATTTTTACATGCCTACCCAATTCTCTAAAAATGATTTTTTAGGTTATGTGCCCATAATGAAACCAAGAGATGATCAATTCTCAAAAATTTTACTACCAAATCTACCTAAACCATCCCATACTTTCTTGGATAGAGCAAGAAGTTCTCATACCTACTTCTCCCCCTATTTTCCAACTACCTTGGTAGAAATTCCAACCCCAACCAAGGGATGATACTTCTAGTTCTCAAGATGAAGTCATGGGAATGTTCCAAAAACTAATTGGTCCATTTGATGAAAAAAAGATATTTTTTTGGATAAGGCACAATAATAATCTTGGTTTAAAAATATATAATAAAAGTTGGATAGTAAATTTGAAATGTAGGAGATAGAGATAATGTAAAATTTCATATAACTAATTAGACAAGTCCTAGAAAAAATGAAACGGTAATAAAAACTATAAGTGGTATCCAAAATCAGAAATTATTTAGAAAAGTTCTCAAATATACCCCTAATACTAATATGGATGAAACATAAAACCAAAATCTAGAAGCTTGTGAATCTAGAAATCTAAAAAACCCCATTGGATGTCAACTAAAGCCTATTTTACCTACTGAAAAACAAACAGAAAAAACATGAAAATCAATAATAATAATGGAAAGATAAATATTGAAGTATAATATAAGGGGATACCTAGAATTGTTATAAGATTTTCCCTAATAATTACCTTTCTATATAGAATAAAAAATTGAATCAAGATTCTGAACTATTTAAATTTATAGAAGTTGTAAAGAAACTAAACATCGATATTCTCTTCCCTGAGGATTTAATTCAAATCCCTTCTTATTTGAAATAACTCAAAAAAAATTGTTCATAAAAGAAAAACTTGGAATAAATTTCTACTTATAACCTCATAGAGGAGTGTAGTACTGTGTTGAAAAATAAGATACCTCCAAAACTTCAATATCTAGGGAGATTTTTAATCCCTTGCACCATTGGAGATAGAGTTGGCCATTTCAGTTTTTTTGTGATCTTGGAGAAAAAATTAATTTAATTTTATTAAACTTGTTACCACACTTGATATTAGAATTCCCCCAGCTCATATTTTTTGTTTAAAAATCATAGATCTTTCAATTTCCAACCCAGTTGGTAGGGAATATGGCTTGTTAGTGGGAGTAAGAAATATCATTTTACCCACTGACTTTCTCATTTTGGATATAGAGTGCAACCTAGAAATATCTATCATTATTTGTGGACTATTTATTTCCATAGTAGGGGATTTCATTTATGTATCATTGGAATAATGAATTATTAATTTGGGTGAATAGAGAGAGGAATTTAATGGTTTAAGGATAATTAAATAACACACCCAAGACCAACCCTTTCCAAAAGATAAGATGTTAGAAGTTGAAGAATATGTTGATGTAGTGGAATGGTAGTTTTTTAGAATTATAAAATAAATAAATAGTAAAACTATGTTCCTTGAATATAACTACATAAGAATTAATACTACTATAGATAAGGAACATTTATATAAATTTTAAGGGGAATTCCCAGATCACATAGATTAATTTTCTGTAGAACATATTTTGATCCCACTCAAAGAATCTGAATATGAGGAATACTTGTCTAAAAACAATTTTTATTCAACATAGTATTTCTATACTAACTTATTTAATAGGAAACATGATAAAATTGGACCTCCAAGAACCAAGTGTATACCCACACACCAATAAACCCCAAATCTTGAACTCATGCCCCTTTCAAATCATTTGAAATATTCATTTATAAGATAATTCTCAAAATTTATTATTTCATCCAAATTAAAGAAAAGTAAATAAGATAACCTAATAAATGTTTTGATAAAATTTATGTTTTCCATTGGATGATATATTTATGATATTAAGGGAATTATTACATAATTATACATGCATTAAATCACCGTGGAACGTAAATGAAAAACAAGGGTGGAAGGTAAGATAAGAGTTGACCCAAATATAAAGGAGGTATTTAGTGAGGAATTAATTCGGATTCTTGATACTGGTATATTATTTTCCATTTTATAAATCCCATGGGCAAGTCCTATCCTGGTAGTCCCTAAGAATAGTGTATTGACTAGGATTTCCAATGAAACAAATGAGCAGTTTCAAAACCAAAACTATGAAAAAATGGAGGGCTAATGTAGATTTTTAAAAATACATCTTTTCCACAATAAAAAATTATTTTCTAATGAAATTTATAGGCCATGGTATTTATATGTTAATTATAAATCATTTTTACTTCTATTTTTAATTTTTTTATGGTTACTATCAAATTTCCATTGCCCTAGAAGACTATAAAAAACCACATTAACCTATCTATTTGGGATATTGTCTTTTAGGTGAATTCCCTTTAATTTATTTAGAGCTATATAAAACATTAAAAGGTTTATGATATCTATTTTATAATATAATTTATATATTTTTTGAAGTATTCATATATTAATTTTCCATAGTAGGTTTTTATTTTGTAGGTGGTTTGAAAAATCTAAAAACTTCTTTACAAAGGTGTTTAGAGACAAACCATATCTTAAATTGGTAGAAATGTAAGTTCATGGTAATAGAAGGAATTTTGTTTGGTCACAAGGTTTCCATGAATGAGTTATAATATTAAAATTATACCACCACCTGATAATGTCAATGAGATTAGAATCTTTTTAGAAAATGATAGATTTTACAAGAGGATCATCAATGATTTTTCTAAAATAATCAGGACACGATGTTCTCTTATTGTTAAATACACAATATTTGTTTGGATAATAAATTATCATAATACTTTAATTTACTCAAGGAAAATCTAATTTCTCCACCCATTATCACATCCCATGAAATAAAACTTCTCTTTGAGGTTATGTATGATTCTTGTGACATCAAAGCTGGAGATTTTTTAAGAAAAAGGAATGATATGAAGCTATATGTAGTGTACTATGCTAGAATAATTATTAATGTGGCTTAAAGTAATTTTAACACAATGGTGAAGGAACTTTTGGAACTACTATTTTATTTGGAGATGTTTAGAAAATAATTGATAGGATAAAAATTTATTAACTTTGTGGATCATTCAGCTCTTAAATATCTATTTTCTTATAAATAAGTTAAACTATGATTGATAATATGGGTCCTTTGTTTACAAGATTTTGGCTTGGTATTCAAGGATAAGTTTTGGGATAAGAATATTTTGGCTGATCACCTATCTAGGATGCCCAGTACTCAAGGTTATGTCCCATGGGAGATAAAATATTAATTTATAGATGAAAATATCATTTCCATTTTTAATGAGAAGGTTCTATGGTTTTATGATTTTGTTAACTTTATCACTGTTGGAATTAAGCCTAAGGACTTTTCTCAAACCTAGAGGAATATATTTATTTCTTATCTTGAGGTTTTTAAATATTATCCTTTCTTATTCATGAGATATTAAAATGTAATTTTGAGGATATGTCTTCCTATGTAAGAGATGATTCCTATTATTGAGAGTTTCCAATCATCATCTTGTGGAGGAAAACATGGAAGTGATATATCCACTTAAAACGTTTTTCAATCTATTTTTCTTATAGTCCAAACTATTTAAGGATTCTATATGTCTTGTTAAAGGATGTGAAAAATGTCAAGGACTTGGAAACATAGGTAAGGAGAAAGATCTCCCCTAAAATTGAATTTTAGATGTTGAATTTTTTATGTTTGGGGGATATATATCATGGGACCTTTTCTTTCCTCAAATGGGAATGAATACATGTTATATGATATTGACTATGTATACAAGGGGGTTTAGGTAACATCTTTTCCAAAAAACCTAGCTAGTAGTGTGATTAAATTCGTCTAGAATTTTTTTCTCAAGGTTTGGTGTACCCAAGGTTTTCATTAATGAAAATGGGTCTCACTTTTAAAAAGTAAAGTTAAAATAATTGATGAAAATAAATAACTATGAAATATTGAAATAACAGGTAATCCACAATCAAATGTATAAGATGAATATGCAATAGGGAATTGAAATAACTTTTAGTGAAAACTATGAGAAACTCTAAGAAATATTGGTCCTTCAAGTTGGGTGAGGCATTATGGGATTGTAGGGATTCCTTTAAAACAAACATAAGAATGTCATAATATAATATTATTTTTTTAAAGTCTTGTAATTTCCCTATGGGGATGAAACACAATTAATTTTTGGAAATAAAGGATTTAAATTTTTATTTAAAGTTTTTTAGAGGGAGAATATTGCTTGAATTAAATGAATTGGTTGATATAAGGAGAGAGACTTATGACAATGCCCAGATCTATAAATAAAGGAAAAAGTATTTTCATGATTATATAATTCAAAATAGGCACTTTCAAGTGGGTCATAAAGTTCTTACATTCAATTATAGGCTTAATTTGATTCCCAATAAACTTAGATTAAAGTGGTATGACCCTTGCATAATTATGAGAGTGCTGATAAAAATAGTTTTTGAGTAAGTTGGGAAAGATAACATTCTATTCCTGGTCAATGGCCAAATATTTAAGCATTAACTTGAGGGGAAACTAAATTTCTTGGCTTCCATATCTTCCCTTGTAAGTTGAACCATTTTTGAATTCTAATTGAAGAATCTAAACTTAGTAATTCTTGGGATACAACCCACAATTCATTTTATTATTTTATACATTTTCTTTTGTTTTTCATTTTTGTGTGACTGCTACTTGTATGCCCGCTTTTTCCTTAGTCCCCCTAGTTGGTTAACTGAGAATAAATTGAAATAAATTATCCTAGTTCCAATTTTCTACTGATCTTAATGTCTTGAGGGATCTTCTTACTCAAGATTTATGGTTAAAACTATCCCCAAATAAAACCCGAGGTTATTTTATTTTCAAAATTTTTAAATTATATGTGATAATTTTGAGCTATTTGAATTATAGATAGGAGACGAACATGCTAAACAAAGGGTTCTTCCCAATGGAAAATGGGAGAGTACTTAAGAATGAACACTAATAACCAATCTCTATATTTAGGGGAGTGCTATCTGTTTTTATAACTTATTCTCATCTCTTTATGTTTACTATTTAAATATAAGTGTGGGGTAATAACCTTTTATTTTATTATAAAAACAAATTATGAGCCTATTTTTCTTTCATGGTAGTCATTCTATTTATTTATAGTGTTAGAACATCTATTTGAGCTAAATTTAAAATCTGGATAGCACCCATAAAACATTCTATTTCTATCTCATTCTTCACCATGCTCTTTCTTGAACTGAATCAAAACATATTTATTATTTTTAAAAACTTTAAAAATTATGAAATTTTATAAGAAAAAACAATGTTTTTTCACTTAGTTTGGATGTGAGGAAAGGTGATTTTTGAACATTTATGTCACCCCATAAAAATTTTTGAACAACTAAATTGATAATTTTTTATGAATAAAATGTTCTCCCACCTTATGATTCAACATTGGGGTTAACTTTGTTTTTTATGTGTAGGGGAGAGGGGAGTTTCTCTATGACTTACCCATGCTTAAATTCTACACACATAAAAAACACCTATTTTTTTTCAAAATACCTACCATTTATACATTATTTGAATATTTCTATAAATAATGTCTATAAATAAAATATTTTTTACATCTATAGGTTAGGAAATAATAATTCACTATGTCCTACCCGGGGAAAAATGTCATGACTCATTTTGAGGATTTTTCTGAGTCTGAGGTTGTGACAATTGACTAATTTTTGAGTTATTTTTTTCTATCTTTATGAATTTACTATTTGAAAACTAGGAAAATGAAGTTTGATATGTTATATTCTTGCAGGATTGAAACTATAACTTGAGTAAGTAGTTTTAACTTAAACCTACTTACTTAGCCTTTGTGAAATAGGGTATCTTAGGTAGATAGATCAATCGATAGTATTATAAATCCTTTGAATTTTAAGTAAAATGGGAAATTGGGATCCCATGGAGAGTATTTGAGATATATGAAGTAGGCGTTATTTTATAAATAATTATATATTTAATTAGTTCCTTTAAAAATGTTATTCATAAATTTATGGCTGGTAAAAATTCAAATAGAGGCCCTTATTAAAAATTAGCTCAATAAGTTGAGGGGAATATTGAACTGAAATAAACAAGGGGACAACTGGTTTATAAGAAAATATTTTGAGTTGTATAAACAAACTGGGATGTGGAACATTGGTTTAAGTAACCTATGAGAGGGGGAAATTTGTTGATTCCTCTTATTATAGATTTAATTTCATTTATATCTCTCTCCCATCTTTACTCTTGGAATTATAATTTGAACTTTTATTGAAGTAGGGAAGTGTGAATAATTCACATAGGAGGCATGATTTTTTTCATTGAATGATTTGATGATTTTATTTAATTTTGGAACATGCAGTTTTTTGACTGAATGGCCTTAAGGCCTTCATTTTTATTGATTTTTGATAACCCCCCTTTCAAGGGATGAGGGGGAACCCTTACAAGGCCCGTAGGCTCATAGATTACATGGCCCGTAGGATTATGAAATTACATGACCTGAAGGTCTTAGGGAATTCAATCAGACTATATACAAGGAACTGCCCCTCCCCAGTATCTTCATGTTGATAGTAGCTCTCAACCTTTGCATGACCGTCTGGCTAGGCTTCCCGTGCAAGCACAAGCTGGTAACGATGGCATAGCCATACCCTCTTATTCTAACAATCCATTTGGCTCTGCTCTAGTGAGTGCACCTGCTCTAAATCCTCTTCTAGGTCTGCTCCTTTGTTGTAGTGTGTCTGGGGCCTACATTCATGTGTCCCGAAGGCCTTGGGGCGGCCCTAAGGCCTCAAGGTGGCCCGAAGGCCTTGAGAATCAACTAGCCCGAAGGGCTTGGGTGGCCCAAAAGCCTTGCAGGACCCAAGGACCAAAACGGTGGCCCAAAGGCCCATATGGATGAATAGTTCCGGATGCTACATTACCAAACAGTTCCTGCTACAGTGCCTACTACAGTGCCCTGAAATATGCCTCCACTCGGATTTGATGTTGGGTCTCTTGGATGCACCTAGGGAGTCCTCACCAACTGGGCTGAGGCTCTTGTGCCACATGCAGTTGAACCTTGGTAGGATGATCATTAAGTTTTATTAGAAGTCTATAAATAAATAAAATGAATGAGTTTAATTATCTAGGAGTGAAATTGATTATTTTTGGGATAAATTTATGAGGAATTATTTTATTACAGTTTTCCACATCTATTTTGGTGAAATAAGTGTTTTTGAGATTTAATGTTAAGATTATAATGAAGAATATTTTAATTTGAAATGTATCTGATTGAATTTGGTGTTCATTTAATATTGTAATGGAAATATATAATTTTTAGTGCTCAATTGATTGAAGTTATTGGGGTAAGTCTTCTATAAACTATGATATTTTAAATTAATTTCAATCACGAGTTTGAATAGTGATTAATTCAATAATTTCTACCTTTTTTTAGCTGTCATGGTGAAAACATGGAAAAGGTTTGAAGTAACCATTAGTGATATAAGATCAACCGTGTAGCTCCTATTTTCTCAATTTAATCTCAGAAAAAATGATAATCTCAGGGAGAAACCATTCATAAATCAGGAGTGATCGCACGTGAAAATGGATAAATCATGTGTCTACCCAATAGTGAAAATGGTATGATCAACTAAAAGTCTAAGAGGATGGACTGCATTTTAACTCAAATAAAATTCTATTGAATATTGACCAAGGCGATCTTCTGTTACCTAATGATATTGATCACATGTTAAACTAATATTACTGTTGGAGGTGTTAAATTGACTATAAGATTGAATTTTCAAGTGACCACAACACTAAAATGGAAATGGGAACTTGTTATTACAAGAATTTATGGAGGGGGATTGCAAAGAAATGAAGACTCTACAGTACCTACAAGTACTCAGAGAGACTCAATCCTGAGACATTTTGTGAGACCCGTAGAGACCTAACCACTAGGATACACCCCTAGGGTAAATTTAAATGGGAACATAATCATGTTTCAACCATCATAAGACTAAAAAAGGAGGAAAAGTCACTTGATGTAAAAAAATAAAAGGGGGAGGCTTCCATACCCTATTTACAGTAAATCTCAATCAATTTTTCCCTATCAATTTCTTAAAATACATCTTGAAATGGAATGTTGAAACTCTGTCGAGCCTATAGTTAATGGTTTCCAACACCACCATCGTCCACCAAATCTGATTTAGAGATGATATTTTCCATGATTGAGACTGAGGGACACATTGGTACTAAAGAGGGAAAATCTAATTCCATATTTGTGGGCATGGGACTTATAAAACCCTAATATTTTATAGTAAATTTTCATTTATAAATAAATTTAATAGATTTTATTTCACGCAACACTGAGTTTGAACGCACCATAATCTATTAATAAGATACTATTATAACCTAACCGTTAAAATAATAGGAATGAACAATATTAGCCATATTACGAAATTTATGTATTTAATGTTTTGATATTCATCCAAAATATTTTATTGGTATAAGATAATAATTAATAAAATTTTACAGATTAAAAGGATAAATTTTTCAAAAGGCAGTGTTACCGCCTTTTGATGACGCACTTATTTGAAAACCAGTTTTTGAAACATTTTTAAATTCTATTTGAAAAGATAAACTTCTTTTCATCTGAATAATTTATAGTGTTAAATTATATTTTTAGTTGGTTTTAAAGTATAATTAGATTAAATTTTTATCAATTAATCCAATGAAGTGGTAGGTATCATGAGACAAACTAGTTTGGTTTTTTGCTGATGTCTTACCCATTTATGTATGGTGTCTTGGCTGAAGCCTTGATGGTATGTTTATGATGTCCGACGTTATGAATTCCCTCATTATAGGATTAGTTATTGATATTACATGTGATTGTTCGATTAGTATAATATCCATGTAATTATTTATATAGAACTATATTATTTTATTTTTTTCTTATTATGCTCAATAGTATGTTTAAATAGATTGTGTTGTAGTTATACACCTTTCTTTAATGTTTATACTTATTATTCCAAATAGATTCCGCTATATGCTCACTCTTACTAAGCATACGAGCTCACCCCTTTCTTATTTTTTATTTTTCCCAGGATTCCAAGATGTGTATTACAATTGATATGTAGGGTTATTCTAGTAGAATAATCACGTTCTTAAAGGATTTTCTATGTTGTACTTTACATTTTAAAATGTAATGTAAGGTTCATGTATATAACCTGGATTCCAAAACTGCAACGACCCAATGTTTTATAAATGGAAATTACACTCTTCTAAATATTTAATATAATCACATGAAATCACAAAATAATGAACTAATAAGTGCTATGTGACCTTTAAACATAAGTTTTTCAATTATTTGTTTTGAATTTCGAAAATCTGACATACACAGTTGTGATTAGTTAGTTATTTGGAGTCTAATAAGAAAACTTAATTTTTGGCGAATAATATCCTACCCTTATGAATAGTAACATACCATTATTAATAGTGATATAACCCAATGAAAGGTAACCTTACCTATGACAGTATAAAAATAATATTCAAGTGAAAGTATGATGTATTATATTTTAGAATAAGTAAATGAATGCTTTAAAGATGGGTTTTTAAATAATAAATTATGAGTTTAATTAAATATTAAAATAATCATATTTAGAAAATTAATTTTGAAAAATGGATTTTATTTTTGGATTCTACACATCAAAAAATGGTTACGGTGAATTTTTGGGATATTTCTAAACTAATTGAATTTTTATTGAATAGTAAAATACAATAATTTACCATATAAATACATTATAATTAAAATCCACTATTCTTGACCTCACAAGTGAAGTAATCACCCAAATATTGAACTCAAATGCATTTATTACTATTTTTGGTCATGTAATGATCATTATTTCTTGTCATGAGGGAAATTAATAATCTAATGATTATAAAATTATGAAAACCCTCCTCTCCTCCACTATAAAAACCCCCTTTATCCCCTCTTCTATTCACTACTATCAAGCCTTTTTCCTTGCCCATATTCTACCCAAATATCTCCCCAAGCTCTTCACCCACGTCCAAAGGCCCCTATTCTCTTCAAAATACCCAAACCTTTACCCTTAAGTGGTTCTCAAAAGAGGTAGACTCAAGAGGTAAATTCCTCTTTCCAATTATTTCATTTCCTTTAAGTTCTTTTCTCTTTGTCTCTTTACTCACCTCCATTCACCCAAATGGTATGATAACTCCAGTAACATACATGTAATTTAATTCTATTATGATAATTATATACTTCATTATCTTATCTCCTTTCCCCATATTTTAATTGAAAGAAATGAAAGCACCGTTTGAGATGTGCAAATTTAGCACATTCAAAGACAACGATTTCTCAATTTCTATTATCATATTTAATTATGGTCATGAAACCATTTGTGTTATGGTTGAACCAGATTATTATATATGTAATATATCCTTGTTATGGTTTTGTAATCACTTTGTACTAATGGTATTAAGTTATAAAGAAAAACATGTCCATTGTTCTCAAACCCACTGTTTAACAAAAATGGTTGTCACTAAGATTTTATATAATAATTCAACTTAACTAAGTAACCAAATTACATTTTAAACCTTGTAATCTCTTGGATGTTCACTAATATCATATAACTTCAATTATGGACAACCAATTTCATCTTACATGTTTATCCAAACGTGAATATAAGTGAGCCAATCATTAAAACCAAGTAAGGAAACGAACCCGAACAATGAAATTGAACCTTATAACTAATAAAAAGGTCTTGAATGAACCAAATAGTGTAATGATAAAATAAATTAAATATATAATAGGTTATGTATTTATTAATTAATAAACCTATTTTGTTTATTCAGGTCATTAATAAAAAGTGGGGAACACCATAATATTTAAGGAAAGAGATCCTCTCAATTTCTCTATTAATCAAGATTATCCTCTATGGTATGACTTTTTATGTATAATAAAAAATGACGGGTTATATTTTAGCACCTCCCCATACTTCCCTCTTGATTTATAATATATGAGAAACCCCTTTTCTCTCTCATCAAGCCCTCTTAGGTACAGCCGACGCCATGCCAATAAACCGTAACGAATTCTACCAAAACATTTTTTGTTCTTTCAGGTTTCCTTATATTTATTTATATCAAAATGGATTTATCTTATCAGTTTATGTACATATTATAAATGCTGTTTAGTTTTAAAAAAATCATTTTTAATACCCTTTCATCACTCTTTTTCGGGGATATACGTTTTTTAGAAGATTCCCTCCTTAGAACTTTCTAATAAGAAAACCTGTTTTAAGGGAACTTCTCAAATTTTTACCCAACTTCAAGGGAAATATATCATATATTTTACGACAGAATTTTATTTATAAAATCAGTATTTTTTATTATGGAAACCTTCTTGGTTAAATTCTGGTTTTATATAAAATATTTTCTTCTATTCTATTTTAAAATCTCTATAGTATTTTCCTTAAAACCGTAGAAAAATGTTTTGATGCTAATGTTTCTCAAATACATTTCTTATATGTTGTCACTTATTTTTAAAACCACTTACAATTTTATATGACTATTTTACCTTATTAACATTTATGTATTTCCTAATCCCTTTCTTTCATAGAAACTTTCATGATACACCCATTGTTTATACTATATCCTAATAGTCGTACCCAATTATTTCCATGGGTACCCTTATGTTTATGTATGGTTGATTATGTAAGATTATTTATGTGGAAGGAATATTCTTGAAAATTTTGAGATGGGTGCGCCCAGATAGCAATCCAATGCATTGGGTAAAGTTAAGTCTCATGAGATGCGATGTGAAACGAGATTGGCGGTTAGCCTTGACCAGTACTAAAATGGAAATTGGGATTGGTGGTTAGCCTTGAACCATACTAAAATGGGAATCAGGATTGGAGGTTAGCCTTGACCCATACTAAAATGGGAATCAGGATTGGCGGTTAGCCTTGACCCATACTAGAATGGGAAATGGTATTGGCATTTATCCTTGACCCGTACTAAAGACTTGTTTTATGATTCTGCCACATTTATATTATTCCATGTTTATATGATCCCATGCCTATATGATATGATTTCATATATTCCATGCTTTTGATATCATTATTCCATGCCTCCTAACTCATGTCATTAATATGTATCCTTATGTTCTTTCCCTTACTGGTCTTTTTAGCACATCCCTTTGTTCATGTGTTCCCTAGGGTACCCTTTTTAGATGTAAGGGATAAAAAAGAAGTTAGGATCTCTTTATGAAGATTAAATTAGAAACATTTTTTGCCCCATGTTTTAGGTTCTATATACCTAGTCTTCCAAGACACTAGATTTAATAATCCTTGTCTTGTACTCTGATGTATAGTTGTGCTTAAAATCATGTAATGTTATATGTAAAAGGCAAGGGTCACTAAAAAACTTCGAAACTGATCGGTCCTTTGGGATTGGAATCTTTTATCTATGATAATGTAATAATACGAGGCACCATATTTGGGCCACTAGGGCTAGGGTCTTTACAGTTGGTATCAGAGGAAGTTTAGTTGAAACCCTAGAAACTAGATTTAGAAAACATATATTAGGGAACATAACCCTATGATAGGATTTGAGGATAAGTATAGAAGAAAATCCTAGAATTTTGGTAAGGTAGAGATTATGTGGGTATTCCTAGAAAAAACATCCCTATATAGATACTACTAATGGACTTGGTTTCGGAATAAATGTACCTAGGGGTAACAACTCCAACAAGGTGCATCGGTCCTAACTCGACACAACCTCGTATACAACATTGAGCCTTATTATGTACTTGGTTTGACACTCATGGGGGGCATGTTTAAGATAATTCACATTTTCTTTAAAAACCATTATGATGGATTTAAAAGTAAATATGTCCCCAAAGAAACCATGTTTATGATTATGATATTTGTTATGCATAAGGTTTTCAATTTATGTTAAGTGTTTTACTTGTATGAAATTATGAATCCTGATTCATAACCTGCTTCCCGGAGGTCTCCTTGGGGGTGGCTCAGTTGTTGCATGAAGGATCTCGGGTGTTCCTGGACATCCCCGCTTCGGCAGTTTAGGATGACTCAGAATACTTGCGTCTAAACCTAATTACTCGCTTCGGGATGTTCAAACCCTCCCTATCATCTTTTTTAGTGGTGTGTGGATTCCTGGGGCATGTGGATCCCAACGTGGATCACAATTCTTTATCGGAACTCCTTTTGCATCGTCCTCGATTCGTAGGAGGACCTCATTCAGGCATGGTGCATGGATCCTCACTCCTGGGGTCACTGGAGCTTTATCTTGTCCAGATGGTCTATGATGCTCAACGGGGAAAGGATAGTCCTCACACTGCGGTATGGATCATTATCATAGGGATCCCGCTCCCCTTTCAAAATGAAGGCTTCCTAAAGGTAATTGGTGACTCTCTGGGTGGATTTCTGTGCTCGAATCCTTAGACCTGCTCTTGTGTAGAGGTTTCTGCCGCCCACATTTGTGTAGAGATGAACCTTTAACTCCCTGTGCCGAAAATGATTGATCTTCGTGTGTAGTAATCCTTATGATGGGATCAAGAAATTTCTTATCAAGTACATCGAAGATTTTACTCTCATTGCTTTCTCTAGGGGAACTCCGAGCAGGTGTGTCGGTGCCTCTGTTAGGATGGGGGGCGCCACTCGGTTCATGCAGCTAAAGCTATAGGTGTGTCTGTGGGACCTCCTTCAGTAGATAAGGGACCCATTCTTTCCCCTGTCCCTATCATGGTGCCCGAGCATGAGAACCTCTATGTCCCTACCATGGTGTCCAACAAAGAGGAGTGCTGGGATATTGTTCCTTACGCTCTATGGTGCCCGACCATGGTCAAGTTTGTCGCCCCCATTTTCTCTCTCGTTCCTTCCCTGGTACTCATGAGGGTTCCCCCCAATACTTAGCTATGATTTTTAGTGACCCAAATGAAGAGGAGTAGTCCCTAGAGGTTCTGACACTGGGATATTCCTTTGAAGGCTCACCCTCTACTGTGGCTACAAGATCCATCATGGTTCTAGTTATAAAGGACTCAAAATGGAAGAAGGACAAGAGGGAGAGCGAGGCCCACTCTTATCCAGACAACTGGGGCGACCCCCTGGATCTCGCCATGACCTCGAGTCTCCCTCTACCAGTTCACTACCTATTGGTAGTGTCATATTCACAAGATCCCAATTTAGAGAACTCCGGGGATGGTCACCCTCATACTTTGATAAGGCCATGCAATCTGGGGCCAGTCTCAGATCCCTCTTTTCCCAATGACTCCTCTACTTATTTGGAACGCTCAAGGTATCATATCTCATTTCAAAACAGACTTCTTGGATTTATAAATCTCCAAACACAAGATATCGGTGGTGGCCATCTTGGAGCACAAGCAGGAACCATGCAGTATCAATGATATCGCAAGAAAGCTCAAACTGCATGGCTTTATGATTGTTGACCTGCCTAAAGAACACACATATATTTTCTGGCACCAAAGTTCTTTAGTGGTGTTGACTAAGGAAGGGGAATAATACTTTACTATTAAGGTATCTTCTAGTAACCATTACTTCCTCATCTTTTTTTGGAAGTTGTGACTCTCATCAATGGGAGTCCCTAAGGAGTGCTCTCAACAGGTTAGAACCTGGAAACCTACCTTGGTTGGTATGGGGCACTTCAACGTTGTCATAGACCCAGAATAGAGGAAGGGAAGAGGTCCTTATAACAGGGTGGATAGTCTCACTTTCTCCCAATTTATGGCTAGAAAAGGTCTCATGGACCTCAGATTCATGGGTGACCGGTTTACCTAGTGAAATAATCAATGGGAATCACATAGATCATGGATTCATTTGGACAGATTCTTAGAGAAACTAAATTACCTCTCAGTATTCGCTGGCACCCAAGTGACCCATCTGGCATGTGGTGTCTTAGACCACTCCCCTCTGTTGATCACTCTATCTTCCAGGAAAGTGCGTCACTCTTGTTTTCATTTCTATCAGCAATGGACTAGCATCCCCGACTATAACGAGAAGGTCAGGGCCTCTTGGGACTCCCCCACCCAGGGCTATACGTGGTGAGCCTTCCCCGAAAAGTTAATATGACTCAAGCAGATGATTCAAATATGGTTGAAGGACCCTTCTCATTCAGTTAGGGACCTAGAAGCTATTATGTAGGATGTTGGTCATATTGAAAGGCACCTTGAAGAGAATTGGGATGATCCATCCTTTGAGGAACTTACAAGTAAGAAGGAGCTCCTATCAGACATGATTTTGTGACAAGAGCAGAAGTCTTGGGAGGATGCTTGGATTAAATTGATTAGAGATGGGGATAAGAACATCACGTACATCCATGGATGTATCAAGGAAAGGAATTGGTGGATAACATCAAACATAGAACTGGGGGATGAATCCTAATCGAACTATAGCTAGGTGGAAGGGGAGCTTTCCAGTTCCCACTTTCACAACCTTATTACAAGCCGTAACATAAACTTTCTCAATGGTTACACTGCGGGAGAAATAGGGATCTTTGATGTCATTCATCCCAACTTCTCTTCTCACAAAAATAATACCCTGAGTTCCATTCCGCAAGAGGATGAGATCTGTGGAGCCATGATGATCTTGAACCCTGAAATTGTGGCAGGTCCCGATGTGTTTATTGGATCCTTATATAGGACCTCGTGGGATATTTTGATTGTGGAAATCATTGCAGCCATACATGATTTTTCAGGGGTGGTTCACTGCCTCGTGTTGCATGCGCTACCACGGTGGTTCTCATTACCAAACCCAGAACCCTACCTCTGTGGGGAACTTCCGTCCGATCAGCATGTGTAATATGCCTTAAAAAATCCTTTCCAGTATCATTAATTATAGGTTATCAATATACCTCCCCAAGTGGATCTCCATGGAACAACACAGCTTCATGAGAGAGCGTTCCATCTAGGGGGAAATTGGATTGGCCCATGAAATGATCCGGGACCTCCACTTCAAATATCACGGTTCCAACATGGAGATCAAACTCAACATGAGAAAGACCTATGATTGTGTGGAGTGGTGATTCATCTAAAAAGGTTTTACAGGTATGGGACTGTCCTATTGGAACATTGATCTCATATTCAGGTTGGATTATAATCTCGCTCATGGGAAAAACTTTTCACTTCTTCAAAACCAAGCGTGGTCGTCAATACGGAGATCCCATATCCTAGATCATTTTCATCATCACTCAGGATGTATTTAGAAGGCTCATACACCAGAACATCAGCATGGGTGAGATCCTCCCTTTTCGCATGAGGTTTATATTTCCCTCTGTATCTCATCTTATGTTTGCGGATGAATCTATTCCCTTCATCAACACCTCCAAAAAATTAGTGCGAGGCCTGCATAGAGTGTTTGAGGCCTATTGTTATTAGAGTGGCCAAAAACTAAATAAGAGAAATAGTGGTTTTGTCATTTCTAAACATTTATCTAGAAGGTTCGTACTCAACACGAGTCACTTGCTGGGCATTCAAAAAGGCATCCTTCCCATGGTGTATCTTGGAAACCCTGTCTCCCCAAATCACCTATGCATTCGTTACATCAATCCTATCGTCTCCAGGATCATAGAGAGGGTGCTCAACTGGAAGAACCATTACCTTTCCTTTGAAGGTAGGAGGGCCCTGATTAACAGCGTACTCCTGGCTACTTCAATCCACACCCTTTCTATGATCAAGGTTTCCAAAGGGTTCATTCATCACATGGAAATGATTTTTGAAGGTTTTATCTGGGATCCCCAGTCTGAGGGAAAGAGGCATTGTTCCTCCTAGTCTATGTTAGTGAGAACTATTGAAGATGGTGGTATCAAAATTTCAAGCTGCAATTATTCCCTGACATGCATGCATGTGAAAATAGAATGGGAGGTTCTGGAGAAGCGGACCCTTTGGGGAGGATTCATGCATGCCTATTACGTAAGGGTTGGGGTTGATAGGGACCGTCACACCTCCCCCTTTTTTCATGAGATCTCTCCCCTCATCACTTAACTCAATTACCATTCTTTTTGGATCATAGGAAGTTGGGAGGTTTTTTTTCTGGAATGACAACTGGTGTGGGAAGAGAATCATCTACCGAAGCTGCTTAACCACAAGAATATCCTTTAGGTAAGACAACAGCTATCCATCCTTCATCAATGCAGTTATTAAAATAGACCTATTGGACCTGTTCCATCTCATTACTCATACCTTATCCCTTGATCGTTGTGTGTTTACCCCATCCCCAAATGGATCCTTCTCATCTAAGGATTATCGTCAGGTCTCCCACACGCAAGATGAGGAGGATGAATGGAATGGTGTCCTGTGTGATCGAGCCATACCAACAAAGCTTGATTTCCTCACATGAAGGATTTTCAATAGATAATTACCCACTGACAATAATATCAAGCGATGCGGTGTTACCATGGCATCCCGATGTTTCTATTGAAAGGAGCATAAGGAGGAGTGTTTGGAACATCTGTTTTTCAAGAGTGATTGGGAAAAATAAATCTGGACATGTTTTGGAGACTTTACTATTTTCTTGTTTCCAACGTTGGAGGATCATTCCTTTATTTTGCGCTAGTTCCATGGCTCAGGGGCACAAAGGCCGAAGAATAGAGCGCGCACCCTGGTTCTTCATGCAGGATGTTGGTGCATGTGGTAGGATAAGAACATATTCCTTCATGATAGCGGGTCTTCCTCTATCAGTAAAATCACAATTAGAACTAAAATCCTTCTAATTGATTTGGTTAGACATTTAATACCATAAGGGAGGCCCCCACCCTACAATATCTCTTGCACTCTATTTAGGTCCAATCTCTCATCACCAGCCTCTACTTCATTAGATGGGTCAGGTGGCATCCCCCTCTTCAGGGCCTCAAGCTTAACACTGATGGGTCTTGTGTCATGGGGATCATGCGTGGAGGTGGGATTTTCTGTGACTCCAACGGCTCATCCATTCTAGCCTTTTTGTTTGGTTGGTCCATGGAGCATTTCTTTTAGCTGACGAAAAAACCATGATTGCGGGTCTGACAGTCTATTGGTAGAGTGGGATCGAACTCACAGAGGCTGGAATAGATTCTTTGCTTGTCCATAATACCCTCTAGGGTCTTGGTGATATCCTGTGGTCCATTGAGTATGTCATCCATAAATTCCATGAACTCCTCGACAATAACATTAAAGTATCCCAAACCTGGCAGGAGGGAAACAAGGAGGTAGATTATCTAGAATCCTTTGAAATTCATATATTAGAGAGTATGTTTCTACATGATCCTCATAGCCTGACTCCGAAAGAAACTAATATTATCTGAGGGGATGCCCTCAATCTTTTCCATTTTTGACCCCCGTAGCCTTATTTCCTCTGTCCATGATTTGTGGCTTCTCCCCGCCGCTCTTCTTTAATAATTTTTTTTATAATGATGATGAATATTAGTGGAGGTCATTGATTCAAAACTTTAAGGAAGAGGAAGAAATAACAAATTTGTTATGGAAGAATTTTAAGGAAATTTTCTTAAAAAAATATTTTCCCTGTAAACTTTGGGTGGATATGGAGATAAAATTGTTGAATCTAATGTAAAAAGAGGATGAGAATGTTTCTAAATATGAATACAACATTACAAGGCTATAAATTCATGCTAATGATTATGTACATAATCCAAAGAGTAGGATTGACCAATTATTTTATTGTTTAAAACCATTCCTCGAAAGGTCACTAGTCTCCAAAAATTCTCATCATATAAATATATAGTCTCATGTGCTATAAAAAATAGAGAAATAATTCTCTAATTATTAGGAATTTAATGGAAAGAAAGAGAAGAAGAGGGATTTTGAACACTCCAGAAAAGGAAATTAGGAAAAGTGGAAGAAGGTAAGAGTTGAATTTCCATCATGTAATAAATTTGGAAAGAAACATCATGGAACATGTCTATTAGGGATGGGAGTTTGCTAAAATTATGGAGAAAAGTACACGAATATCATGATTGTAAGGGAAAGGAAGAATATACCATTGTTCAATGATACAATTTTAAGTATATGGGATGTTATGCAAATGACTCTCCTAAGCATAAAGTAACCTTTCCCTAGAAGAGGCCAAGGGAGATAGATCAAGCTTATGTGATCAAAAATGATGAGGTTGAAGTTTCTAATGATGTGGTGGCAGGTAATTTAATCATCTCCTCAAACTTAGTTAATATTTAATTTGATTCTAGATCATTACATTCTTTTATATCTTCCCATTTTTCCTAGAAAATTAGACATTTACCTTTTGATATAATAAATGATTTGTTAGTAAAAACTCCTAAGGGGAGTCTCATTACATCAAATATGTGTAGGCCAGTGCCCTTTATGACACATAAATACACTTTACTCTCTAACCTAATCTTAATACCTATGATGACTTTGAAATAATCCTTATCATGGACTGGATTTCAAAATATAATGTGAAAATTTGTTAGAAGAATAATGAAATTATGGTTTGTGAGGAAGAAGAAGAATCCCTTATCTTTAGAGAATAAAATTCATTATTTGATTTTTATTTAGATATACCCCTGTAGATCCACGTAATGAAATTCTTGTAGAGGAAGAGAAAACAACATCTAGGTATGAATACAAAAATCTTCATATTTAGTATGTGCCTATTGTAAAGGAATAAATTGATTTATTTTTTTGAGGAATTACTTGGACACCCCCAAAATGTGAAGTTGAGTTTTTTATTGATTTAATCATTGATACAAGAAAAATATTAAAGAATCCCTATAGAATGTCCACAACGTAATTAGTGGTGTTGAAGAAATGAATCTAAGAGTCGGGTAAAAAGGGATTTTTTGTCTTACTTTTTCTGCATAGGGAGCCCTTGTTATCTTTGTTAAGATGAAAAATGGATCCATGAGGGTGTGTTTTGATTATAGGGAAATCAATGTAATTACAATGAAGAAAAATTATCCTCTACCTCACATTGATGATTTATTTGATCAAAATCATGAAGCTCAATTTCTTTAATATTAACCATCTTTCTGGATATTATCAACTATAAGAAAAGAAGAAATACATTCAGAAGACAGCTTTTCAGATGAGGTATGGATATTACGAGTTTACAATAGTTCTATTTATATTGACAAATGTACCCTATATTTTTATGCATCTAATGAAAAGAGTATTCAAGTAATATCTTGATTATTTTTTATCGCATTCATTGATGACATCGTTGTGTATTTTAAAATCTATGAATACCATGAGAATCATTTGTGGATCATTCTTGAGACTCTCAAAATGAAAGAGTTATATGGTATATTTAGCCTGTGTGAATTATAGCTTCATGAAATTTCTTTTCTTGGAAATATTTCCTCCAAGGATGGAATATCTGTTGATCTTTTAATGATATAGGAAATCCAATCATGGCCTTCACCAAAAACCATAACTGAGGTTCATAGTTTCATTGGTTTAGTATGTTACCAACAACTTTTTGTTCATAATTTTTCCTAATTGGATAAACCGTTAACCAAGATCAAATATAAAGGGGTTAAGTTCGTATAGAAAAAATAATTTAAAGAATGTTTTTAAGAATTTAAATAAGATTAGTCAATGCTCTGATCATGACATTACCATTAGTAAATGGTGGATTTTTTATTTATAGTGATGCATAAAGGAAAGGAATTAGTTTTGTACCTATGTAGAATGATAGAGTTATTTCATATGGATGAAGGTAGTTAGAAACTCATGAAAAGAAATTTCAAACTCATGATCTTGATTTAGTAGCAGTAATCCTTCTTTGAAGATATGGAGACACTATCTCTATGGTGAAAGATGTGAGATATATACAGATCTAAAGAGTTTGAAATATATTTTCTCACACAAAAAAATCAATATGAATAAAATTATATGGATCAAGATACTTAAGTATCTTTATTAATCAATAAAATACCACATAGGGAAGGTTAATAAGGTAGAAAATGAATTATCATAAAGTTCTAAAAAATGAGGATTACTAGGGATCCATTGTTCATGGATCTTGTAAAGATGGATATGGGAGTTATTAAGGTAGGGAAATCATCACTCTTCTATCAATTGGTTTCTAAAACATTTTTACTAGAAATGATAAAAAGATATCAGTCTGATGATGAGAGTTTCCAAAATAAAATTAAAGCTATGAATAATGAAAAATTTACAAACTTCTTATATGAAGATGATGTTTTGAAATTTGTAAAAAAGGCTTTGTGTTCCCTCTATACTCGAGAAAAAAATGGGAATTATTGGATGATGATCATAGCTAAAATTTTTCAATACATCCTGGTAGAACCAAGATGTATAAAGATTTGAGGGAATATTTTTGGTGGGATAATATGAACAAGGAAATTTCTAACTATGTGTCAAGATTTCTAGGTTTTCAATAAGTGAAGTATAAGAGACAAAATCCTAGAGAAGTCATGCAACATATTCCTATACCTGTGTGGAAATATTATGATATAACTATGAAATTTGTCGCAGGACTACTGAGGAATCCCTAAAGGAATGATGCAATATGTTTTTCTGTTGATCACCTTACCAAATCAACACATTTTCCTTCTATAAGTGAAGGTATACCATTATAGCGCTTATAAAGAATCTATATTAATGAAGTTTTAAGAATTAATGGTTAACCTCGATCAATTGTGTTCGATCGAGATCCCCGTTTTACATCAGAATTCTAAAAAAGTATTCAAAAGTATCTAGATACTGAACTTCATTTAAGCACTACCTACCACCGTCAAACTGATGAACAATAAAAATGGACTATTCAAACTTTAGAAGTCATGTTGAGGTATTTATCACTTGACCTTCAAGGAATTTGGGATCAATATTTACCATCGGTAGAATTTTTATAAAACTATATCTTCTATTAATGTTTTCAAATGACATCATATGAAGCGTTATATGAAAGAGATGTCATACGCCAACTTGTTAGGATGAATTTGGTGAAATTAATATTATTTTCCAAGAACTTGTGGATGAAATAATGACAAATTCAAAGACTATTCAAACTGATATCAAAGTATCTCAAAGTAGGAAAAAGATATATACTGAAAATTGAAGGAAGGATTTGGAATTTCAAGTGGGAGACAATCTTTTTTTGAAGGAATATCTACGAAAGGGTGTTATAAGATTTGTTAAGAAAGGAAAATTAATCCCTAGGTATATCAGACCATTAAAAATTCTATAAAGAATTGGAGTTATGGATTATCATTTAGAAACGCCACTTAGCCTTCCTAAAGTACACAATGTGTTATATATCTCTTTGTTAAGGAAGTACATTCCAGACCCAACACATATTATCACTTCTAAATAAATATAATTTGAACTTGATTTATCCTACTTTGAATATCCTATCCAGATTCTGGATACTGGAGAGAAAGTGTTGAGTAATTATATGACTCACCTGGTAAGTGTATTGTATAAAATTTAATAGGCAATGTGGGAACCTGAGTAAATTATGATGAAGAACTACCCAAATATTTTTATGAGCTGATATTATAGAAATTTCAAGGATGATTTTTTTTAAATGAGGGAAGAATATAACACCCCAATATTTTAGAGTACATTTTCCATTTTAAATAAATTTAGTAGCTTGTGTTTCACGTAACACCGAGTTTGAAATCATGATCTATTAATAAGAGATTGTTATAACCTAGCTGTTAAAATTCCAGAAATTAATAGGGTTAGCAACATTATGAAATTTATATATTTAATGTTTTGAAATAAATATAAAATATATTATAGGCATAAGAAATGAATGAATCTATTTTTACGCATTAAAAGACTATAATTTTCTAAAGGCAGTTTTACTAAATTTTGATAGTGCACTTGTTTTAAATATAGTTTTTGACACATTTTTAAATTCTGTTTGTAAAAATAAATTTTTTATTTGAAATTAGACTATAAAATTTTTCTTTGGTTGAATTTTTTATATTTTTTAATAAGTTTTATGTTTTTATGATTAATGATAAAATATTTCATTTTAATTGAAAATAGATTTTCATCTAAATAAAATATTTAATTTTAATTGAAAACAATTTTTTAATCCAATTTAGGTAATTGGAAGCAACTATATATTGAATTTTGATATAAAATCATTTCAATATTTTGAACATTTCACTTTAAAAATACATTTTATCATTTTTCAATGGGATTAATTTTAACTTAATTATTGTAACTTATATTTTTTGAATTTTAAAAAATGTATTCCATATTTGGAATCAGTGGGTCCAAATTATGTAAATAGGTTTTTTTGGGCATTATAAATAGTAACTTTAGTAATTTTGTTAGTAACATAGTTAAAGGTAACTCGAGTAATTAAGGGTAAAATAATATTATAAATATTATAAAATTACCCTAACACTTGTAAAAATATCATTGGATAGTTGGGAGTCAACAAAAATCATCCTTGGTCCAAGATTTTTACCTTTTGAATCCACTTTGATGAGAGTATAAAATTTATTATATTTTATTTAAAGAGATGTTAAAGATATCATAATCATATTTCAGATAACTATATCATTTTTAATATAGGGTTATAAAGAAGATATATTAGACTATAAATAGTTTTTTTAAATCTAAAATGTTTATATTAATCATGATAATTTATTTTTTAAATTTAATAAATAAATAATTTCCTTAAAGGCTTATACAATGATGAAGCAGTAATTATTTAATTAATGGGAATTCTAATTAAATGAATATAAAAATATAAAAATAAATATAATTTTACATAATTAATATCATCTAAGAATTTTATAGACCACATATACATTTTATGAATATATTAGAAGTGTTTTTTGAAGATATATTATTTTTTTGATTTTTTGTAAAAGTCAAAGTATTTAATAGAATCAAAATTGTCATCAATGTTATATTAAAATAAATAATATTTTATTAAATGAAATAAAATTACTAAAAATATTAAATTAATCCAAATAATTGGAATAAAGTTAAAAATGTCATCCATGACTCATTTTATGTTTTTTGGCAATTTATAGAAACTATATTAACCATTAAATAGTAAAAATACATGTTATCATGGTAAGAGTTAATGGTCTTAAATAAGGGTTAAAACCAAACGATAAGGGTACAAATGCGATCTAAACTTGTCTAAAAATTATTTTTTCATAATAGTTGGACCAATACTCATCTTATATCTCAAATAAATCACTTTGGATCCATTTATAATTAAAAAATAATTTATTTTAATTTAATATTTTAAGAGTATCCAATAGTGCCCCTCACATCAATTATAAAAGGGAACCCCCTCTATCACTTCCTCACACCACTTTTTTTGGCACCAAGTTGGATGGAGAAGGAAGTAATAAGAGTTTTTTGTTACAGAGTATTGTCTTTTATCATCAAAGAAGATAAATTAATTCACTTTATAAAGGAATTAAAAATTAGATGATGCTTTAATAATTTGTATTTCAAAAATATCATAAGTTAGGATAACTTATGATGAAAGCCTTACAAAGGAAAGGGGGAGTAAAGGTTCTACAAATTTGTCTACGATTTTTATTGGAAGGAAAGATTCTAGTGGAAGATAGGGAAGTTATAATACTTTCCATGGAAAATCTAACGATGCTAAAGGTGTTCGATCAAAGAATATATGTCACGATAGATATGGTTCGTAATGAAAGCAGTTAATTTTTGAATACATCAGATGATAATGAAGTATAATTTGTGTTCTTGATGAATTAGTATTGAAAGTGGCACTGTTCTCCAGTGTTTTCCAAATATTTGGGGCTGAAAATCGGAAAATGAAGAAACGTGTTTTTAGCGAAGGAAGGTGCTCGAAAGATTTGATGTGCACGTGAAAGATTGGTTTTTATGAACAAGATTGAATGTGTTTTTGGAACTTGTGGACAAGATATGATTTGAGGTCAAAAATTAAAAAAATGGAAAAGGCATGATGTGCACAAAAGATTCAAAAAGTGCATGAAAGTTGAGGTTGGTGTGAAAGAGACTTACGCACCCAATGCTAAGTCAAATGGGGTTTTGCGAGATGCATCATGATCTTGCGCAACATTTGGAATGTTGCGCACAAGGAATGATTCGAGGTCTAAACTTTAAAAAATTTAAAAGGAAGGAAGTGCGTGAAAGATTCAATAAGTACATGAAAAATGAGGTTGGAGTGAAAGAGACTTATGCGACCAATGTGACGTCAAATAGGGCTTTGTGCGACACGTCTGGATATTATGCAATACATTGAAGTTTTTTCTTATATTGGTATATGAAGTATATAAATAATAGGTGAACCCTCACATTTTTTATTCTCAAAACTAAGAGAAATCCCAAGCTTTGAGGCATGAAAAAATTTTAAGTAAAGGGGAGTGCACGAAAGAAATAGAGTTGTGCACAAGAAGAAGGTTGCGCGCAAGATTGAAGTTGCACGCAAGAGGTGTTTCACAACAAAAGTTTAATCTTGTGTGCATGGAATAAAATTTGTGTGAAATACACAAAAAAGGGTGTGTGAAAGATTTAGGGTCTTCGCACATATTCAGTTGTGCGTAAGATAGTTCTTACCGAATTCTGGGTAAGAAAGTGAAGATTAATACTTCAAAGAATACACCTGGTCAATTGTAAAGACGCACTGAAATACTTTAATTACCTATTTATACTAAGAAGGTACACACACACTTGCAGATTGTTTTCCAAGTGCTACATGATTGTAAGGGTATATCATACTCGTTGTATTCCACATCAAAGTATTGTTTTCTAGTTAATTGTGTAGTACTGGATTATTTCTGTACCATACTAAAGATGTAGCTACTCTTGTTGAGTAGTGAACCTTGTAAATCTTGTGTTCCTATGGTTGTGAGTGTTCAGTAGGGGAGAAACTCTTTAACAGGAGGCGAATGTTGTTTCAAAATGAAGGAAACATAAAAAGAAAAAGATATCACTGATTCACCCCCTCCTCCTCTTAGTGATACTTAGATCCTAATTGGGAACTTCAATTGGTATTAGAGGAAGGTTATTTTCATTTGTTCTTTGCTGGAGTTTTGAAGGGAAGTTTTTATGGAGAATATGAATTGCGTGAACAGTAAGGGGATTCTAATATTTGATGGGAAGAATTATCATATATAGAAAGATAGAATGATGCTTTATCTTATGACTCTTAGATATGAACTTCTTGAAACTAAAATAGATGGATTTTATGCTATTGATGACAAGTTTTCTCTTACCTCTTCCAATAATAAGAATCTTGAGAATTATGGAAGAGCTAAAAATGCATTACTCTCATCTATTTCAGAGAGAGATTTTCTAAGAGTGAATGGAGTTGCTACAACCAAAGGAATCTGGGACAAACTGAAAAACATTTATGAATGAAATAAAAAAGTGAAGAAGGAAAAACATCAAATCAAGAAGATGAAGTATGAAGAATTAAATATGGGTGATCATGAATCAATTGGGGACTTCTTTACCAGGATAAACAACATTGTCATTTCAATCCGATGTCTTGGTGAAAATTTAGAGGATTCTACAGTTGTTGAAAAGATCTTGAGAATTCTTACTAAAACATTTTATGCCAAAGTTTCATCACTGGAAGACAGAGACGCTGAAACATTATCTATGGATGATCTGTATAGCACTGTCATCACTTATGAAATGAGAATGGAGAAGACTACGAATATCAAAGCAAAAGCTAATCGAGAAACGTCTTTCAAAGCTACAAAAAAAGATAAGTCAAAGAAAATTCTTATTAAAGATGAAATTGGTGAATCTGACTCTGAAAACGTTGTATGTCAAAATTTTGATGAGAATTTTTCCTTGTTTTCTAAAAATTTGAAAAGAGGAATAGATAAATACAAGTGGAAACTCCCTTTGAAATGTTTTGAATGTGGAGTTGTTGGCCACTTTGAAGCTAATTTCCCTCAAAAAGAGAAAGAAGAAGTTAGTGATGAAGAAGATAGAAGACCAAGAAGGTCATGGAATATACAGGGTGGAAAATATAAATATCTTGGTAGTGGTAAGGATAAAAAGTTATTCAAATTAAAAAGAAGATGTTTTTTTTCAAAAAATAATGAAGATGATGATTGCGAGGCAAAATCTAAAAATCTATTGCTGATAAATCTAGGGAGAGTAACTTTTTTACAATAATGAATAATGATGATTATGAGAGAAGTAGTACTGAAGAAGAAGAAACTCAACTTGAATAGTATATGAAAAAAGAGATGAATGAATGTTTGAGAATGATCAAATGGCTTGAGAAGGAAAACAGAAAATAGAAAAATAAAAACTCTTCATCAAATGACCAAGAATATTTTCCTAACAAGAAAGAAAAATTTGAAAAGGATATTGATGATATGAAAAATTATCTTGAGAGAGGAAGGAATCGTGATGATCATCTAGAAGTAAAGTTGAAGGCAAAATAAAATGAGTGGGAACTTGTCAAACATAAACTTTCAAAAGCTGAGGAAATGAACAAAAGGTTCAAAAAATCTGTTACAGTAGTTGGTGAATGTTCTACTAAGAGTGAGCCTAATAAGGATAAAAAAAAGTTGACTTCAAAGGTTGAAAAGAAGGATGGAATGGGTACTAATAAGAGAAATGTTTGAAAGTCTATGTATGTGGTAAAAGTTAGAAATATTGAAAAATCAGAAGCATCTAAAAATCTTGAGTCTATAAAGATATCTACCACTTCTTGTTCTAGTAAGACTGAACAAAAATATGAGCTGAATAAGAAAGTTACAATTGAGAATATGAAGATCGATGGTCAGATGAATTCTAGTAAGAAGATTTTTGAGAACCAAGTTCACAAATCCAGTGGGTATGGAAGTTTCCTAGGAAAATATTCATTCTATGGATACTGGTGGTATTGTGGTGGATTTGGAAACATAGATAATATGTGTTGGTTCAACCAAAAACGTTACAACTATTACACAAGATTTTAAGGAAAAAATTGAGGGTGATTCATTCCTTTCAAAAGAGAATATCTCTAAATAAATTTTAGAAGATATCTGATAAGGTTGATGTGATAGTTGAGAATAGGTTCCAACCACTGAAAACTATTTTTGAAAGATGTGATCGTCCTGGACATCTGATTAGGGGTTTCCTTATCGTGTTACCAAAGCAACACATTTTTCTTAATAATCCTTAGAAGTCATATTTTTTACAAGATAAAAGGGACAAGTCTGGTAAGTCTGAAAAGAAAGAGTGCATTGTTGTCTATCTATAACATATTGACTTGGCTAGAAAATTGGAGGAAGCACAACAAAAAGTGGAAGAAAAGGAAGAACACAATGCTCTTGTTGTCGAAACTAATTTGAAAGCTACAAAAGTAGAATATCAATTGATTCTTGATAGTGGGTGTTCCTCTCATATGAAAAGAGACTTAAAGTTACTGAAGAATGTGAAAGGATTCAAAGATGTTACAATGAAATTTGGTAATGATGAATCTTTGAGGATTAAAGGAGTTGGATCAGCAATCATTGGGAAAGAAAAAATGAAATCCAGAAAAACATTATATGTTGATGGTCTGAAACACAATCTTCTGAGTATTTCACAACTCTGTGATAAGGGTAACAAATTTATCTTCAAGAAATATGGGTTTTTTGTGAAAAGTGAAGAAAATGGAAAGGTGATTACAAGAGGCCAACATACAAAAGGGAACTTGATTCAAGTTAGATAAGTACAAAACTCTTGTGACTTGGGTATGGTGGATGAAAATAATCTGTGGCATAAAAGGATAGGGAACATGTTTCAGAGAAACATGTGCAAGTTATAAAAGTGAGACAATGTTTGACATATGCCTGATTTAACAAGAAAACAAGATTGGTGCTGTACTATTTGTGAGAAAGGAAATATTACAAACTATGTGCATAAGAGAGTTGACATTCATTCAAAACGAACCTTGGAACTTATTCATTCTGATATCTATGGTCCCATGATTAAGAGGTCCAAAAATGGAGATAATTATTTCATCACATTCATTGATGACGTTACACACATTAATTGTGTTATGTACAAGACACATAAATCAGATGCTCTGAAAATGTTTAAGGGTTTCAGGAGGAAAGCAGAGAAGGAATGTGATTATGTAGTGAAGAAGTTGAGAACTGATAATAGTGGTGAGTATAAGAATGAAATATTTGAGAGCTATCTTGAGAAACATGGAATTTAGCGTGAGTACAGTTCACCATACACCCCTCAACAAAATGGGTTTGCCAAAAGAAAGAATATAGGTTTGGTGGAATTGGGGAGAACTATGTTACTTGAACATGGTATTTCTCATTACTTTTGGAGGAAATCGGTGAGCACTGCTATGAATATATAGAACCAATGTTTCTACAGGAAAAATTCATATATGACTCTATAAGAAATGTTCTATGAAAAACTCCAAGTCTGAAACATTTAAGAGTTTTTGGGAGTCCATGCATCATAAAGAAGAAAATTAGAAACCTTGGAAGGTTTTTGAAGAGAGGAGATGATGGAATTTTTCTTGTTTATTCTCTCTAAAGAAGAGGATATAGGTGTCTCAATAAAGATTCAGGAAGAATTATTGATTCTTTAGATGTGAAAGTTATTGAAATTATTGAGAAAGAAAAAAAGTCAAATGATGATATGGAAGTTGAGAAGGATAGCGAGGAATTTGTTAACCATTCTGATAGTGATCTAGACTATGTTAATTCTACTCAATAATAGGAATCATACTCCGCAATCTCAAGTGATGAGGATGAAATTTGACAAGTTCATCCTTGGCTAAGGAAACAAGTGGTGGCTCAGAACATTATTAGAGATCAACATCAGCGGGTCCAAATAAGAAGAACAGTGAATGATATTACAAACACTTCACTCCATTCGAAAGTTAAACCAAGGTATGTGAATGAAGCATTTGAGAATTCAAAATGGGTTCAGTCTATGAATGGAGAGATTTATCAGATAAAGAAGAATGATACTTGTGATCTTATGTACAAGCCAGACAATAAGAACATTATTGGTACAAAATGGGTTTTCTGGAACAAAATGAATGAAAAAGGTGATGTGATAAAAAACAAATCAATATTGGTTTACAAAGGGTATTCAAAAATTTAAGGCATTTATTTTGAAGAAACCTTTTCTCTTGTCAAAAGGTCAGAAGCAATCAGAATCTTTCTTGATATTGATACACAAAGAGGTTACAAAATCTTTAAAATGGATATAAAATATTCATTCTTGAATGGTGACCTTGATGAGGAAGTTTACATTGATCAACCTGGTAGATTTTTTATTGGTAAGTATGAACGTTATGTGTGTAGGTTTAAGAAGTATTTGTATGGGATAAAACGGGCTTTGATGGAATGGTATTCTAAATTGGATACTTTCTTGAGGAAGATGAATTTTAAGAAAGGTAGAGTTGACAACAATCTTTACATCAAGGAGTGTCAAGATTTTTGTATGATCGTAATTTTTTTATGTCGATGACATTATATTTTTTGGTAATGATGGGAGATCATGTGAAAAATTTGCTGCGGAGATGAAGAAGTTATTTGTGATGTCATTTCTGGGAGAAATGAAATACTTTCTTGGGAAACAAATTTCACAGAAGAAGAATCACGTTTTTCTCCCTCAATAAAAGTATGCTAAGGAACTTCTAGAGAAATTTGGTATGGAAAATTCAAAACTAGTATCCACACCAATTTCAGTGGGAACCGAGTTTTCTAATGATGGAGAATGAAAGGAAGTTGATTAGAAAGAGTTTCGAAAGCTGATTGGAAGTCTATTATATTTGACTGCCTCAAGACCTGACATTGTCTATGCTATCACCTTGAGTGAAAGATTTTAGATCGTTCCTAAAGAATCATATTTGATTACAGGAAAAATAATTCTTAGATATATCAATGTCATGACAAATCTTGGGATCAGGTATGATGGCTCATGAAAAATTGATCTATTTGTGTATTCATATGATGATTGGTCATGAAATGTTGATGATAGAAGATCCAAATCTGGTGGAGTTTTCTATCTTGGGAATGGTGTGTTAGTTGGCATACCAAGAAATAGAATTTAATAACTCTTAGAATAGATGATGCTGAGTATGTTTCTGCTACTCAAGATGCTACCCAACTCATGTGGATGAAGACTCAGTTGGAAGATCTCTTTGTTGAAGTAATGCTACCCTTGCTCTTGGGATGTGATAAACAGAGTGTAATCAATCTTAAAAGGAATCTGGTATAACATTCTTGTTCAAAAAAATTTATATAAAGTACCACTTCATCAAATAATAGGTGGGGAAGAATGAATTGAAGCTGGAGTCTGTTCCTACTTCGGAACAAGTTGCTGACATATTCACAAAACCTTTACCAAAGGAACCATTTTCCAAATTGAGGTTGAACATGGGTTTCCAACCTCCTTATCATCAAGATTAAGGTATGTTTGTCTGTCACCACTCTCATCTTACATTTGGATAGTGTTTTAAAGGGGGATAATTTTTTCATTAATCTATCCATCCTTATGAAAGCATGAATAAATGGGGAGTTGTGGGTAAGCTTTGAATCTAGCATGTATGTGTGTGAACTATTCTAACTGTTTGTTAGAGTGGTTGTAGGAAAGAATGTTTTTGTATTCTAGGAAAGTTGAATAAGAGAAGAAGGATTAGGAGATATGATTATGAAATTTCATAGTCACTACTTTTAGACAACATGGTTTTGATGTCAATAATTCTTGTTTCCTACAGTGAGTTAGCTCGCCTAGGCTTAGAATTGTTGATAAGTAATCCATTGCATGAGGTTACAAGGTTTAGTGATTTATAAATCTTGGTTGGAAACAAAATCCAAAGGGGGAGATTTTTGGGATGAAGTTGGATGGACAAAGAAAGTAAGAAGAGTTTTCTATTACAAAGTGTTGACTTTTGTTGTCAAAGAAGATAAATCAATTCACATTTTAAAGGAATAAAAACCAGATGTTGATTTTTTGATTTTTATTTTAAAAATATCATAATTTAATAGAACTTATTATGAAATACTTATGAATTAAAAAGGGATTAAAGGTGATGTCAAGTCATATTCATTTTTTATTGGAAGGATAGATGCTGGTGGAATACCGGGAAGTTATAATACTTTTCATGAAAAATATGACAATGCTAAAAGTCTTTGATCAAAGACTATATATCATGATAGATATGGTTTTTGATGAAATAAGTTGTTTTTTGAATACACCAGATAATAATGAAGCATCATTGGTGTTATTAATGAAGTAGTATTGAAGGTGGCACCGTTCTCTAGTGTTTTCCATGTTTTTGGGGTTGAAAATCAGAAAATGGAGAAACATATTTTTAGAAGAGGAAGGTGCGCAGAAGATTTGAAGTGTGCTTGAAAGATTGGTTTTTTCATACAAGATTGAATTTGTTTTTGGAACTTTCACACAAGGCATTATTCGAGGTCAAAACTTCAAAAAATTGAAAAGGCATGAAGTGAGCGAAAGATTCAAAAAGTGTGCGAAAGCTGAGGTTGGTGCGAAAGATACTTATGCACCCAATGCGACATCAAATGGGGTTTTGCGCGACGCGTCAGGATCTTGTGCGATGTTTGGAATGTTGTGCACAAGGAATGATTGGAGTTACAAACTTTGTAAAATAGAAAAGGAATAAAGTGCCTGAAATATTCAAGAAGTACACGAAAAATGAGGTTGGTGCGAAAGAGACTTACACGCCCAATGAGAATTCAAATGGGGCTTTGCGCGATCCATCCAAATCTTGTGTGGCACATTGGGGTTTTTTCACGTAGGGGTCGACAAGGTTTATAAAAAATAGGTGACCCACTCACATTTATTAAGCTCGACATTAATAGAAATCCTGATCTCTGAGGTGCGAACAAATTTTAAGTAAAGGGGAGTGCAAGAAAAAAATAGAGTTGTGTGCAAGAAGAGGGTTTCACGCAAGATTGAAGTTAGGTGTAAGAGGTGGTTCACGAAAAAAGTTGAATCTTGTGCATGTGTCATAAAAATTTCATGAAAGATGCCAAAAAGGGTGCGTGAAAGATTTTGGGTCTTTGCACGTATTCGGTTGTGCATAAGATAGTTCTTACCAGCTTCTGGGTAAGAAAGTGAAGATTTGTACTTCAAAGAATACACCTGTTCAATTGTAAAGAATCACTAAAGTACTATAATTCTCTATTTGTGCTAAGAGGGTGCACACACACTTGAATATTTTTTTCCAAGTGCTACTTGAGTGTAAGGGTATATCCTACTCGTTGTATTCCACATCAAAGGATTGGTTTCTAGTGGAATGTGTGGTGATGGATTATTTCCGTACCATACCAAGTACGTAGCTACTATTGTTGATTACTGAACCTTGTAAATATTGTTTTCATATGGTCGTGTGTGTTCAGATGGGAAGAAAATTTTTAATAGTAGGTGAAGGTTGTTTCAAAAAGAAGGAAACATAAAAAGAAAAAGATATCACTGATTCACCCCTCCCCCTATCAGTGATACTTAGATCCGGACTAGGAACTTCAATTTTAGCCTTATATATTTACCAAAACCTGACCATTTATCATCCAAATATCCTTATAGAAGTTTTTGAGATCCTAATCTTACAAAAATACCAACCATAAATCCATTAAGAAGAGATCTAAAGGAAGTCTTTCAAAGAAGAGGTTATCATTTTTGCCAACTCAATCAAGTTCATTTATTCTTATACTTCCTCTTAATGTGTTGTTTACATTATAGAGTAATGAATGAAGTATCATATATATTCTTATATTATATTATGAATATGTTACAACCATATTCCACCTTTTATCTATCCTATGAAAAATTAGACCACCGTGTGTGCATACGTACGACTTACCGTTTTCACGCCGTGGTGTTTTTTTTCATGGACACCTTTTTTGGATGGGTATAATAATGGATATAAATAATAAATATTAAATTTTACTTATAATTTATAATTAATATAACATACAATTCCATACCGTTTCACCATTAAGGGAATGATACCGTTGCTGATGCATACGTACGACCTATCGTCTCCATGACGTGATGTGATTCATTTTCCATGAAAAACATTCATGAATGATTATAAAAATATATAAAATGAGTAAATATAATATCTATAAACTTAATATAATTCTAGAGATAATATATATATATATCCAATTCATAATAAACTATACTTACATGACAAAACATGCGTAGGAAAAAGAAGTAGTTAACACCCAAAACAAGGGTAATGAAAAAATTAAGAAAAAAATATAATAATACCATATATTATATCATAATTATGGATATGATTCTGGTATAAATTAATAACATGATTTAAACCATTATACATGAGGATAAAGAACATTCAACAAAAGTAGAGTACAAGGTAAGGGTTGATCTTACAATATCAATATTATTTAAGGTTGTCTATACATAAGTTTCTAGTGGGGAATATTTATCATATGTGTACATGTATCTTATAAATGTTTTCCAAAATATTTTTAATATTATCCTTAAAAATTTTAAATTATTTTTACCCATGTTTTAATTTTTATAAAATAGGTTGTAAGGAATCTTTTTTTTCATTTTCTAAAAAAGGTTCTTATGAATTTTTCGACAAAAATACAGAAGGAATGTTTTTTTAACTCATGTAGCATGAATTGAATTTTCCACTGTTATGACACATTAATGTTTTGAAGATTAATTTACATGTTTACAATTCTTTATTAAATTAAATTTTCTTATTTTAAAACTAAACGACATATTAAATAAATTATATCAAAGTAAAAAGGGGTATTTCTCTTAAGAAAATTTTAATGGTTTTATTAGAGTATTTTCAACTATGTCCATATCAATAATTAGATATTATGATTTACTGAGATTGATATCTTATGATACCATATACAATATTTTATTAAAGGTTTTATGATTAGTTCGACTGTGGATGTGCTATTTTTATACTATTCATGGTTTATGGTTGAAGTGGTCACATTTCGTATGCTAATTTTTTAGTAAGAATGTTTATGTTGTTTATGTTCCACCCTTTTCATATGAGGAATGAATTGAACTTAGTATGTGACAAATAGGTCTTTCTAGATCCCTTTGATGCATTGGTATGTCTCATGAGACAACCTACTTTGGGTATTGGATGATGTCTTACTTGTTTATATATAGTGTCTTGGTCAAATTCTTGACGGTGTGTTTACGATGTCCGACATTATTAATTCCTTCATTAGGAGATTAGTTATTGATATTCCATGTGATTATTTGATTAGTATAATATTAATGTGATTGTTTATATGGAACTAAATGATTTTAATTTATTTTTTCCCGCACTGATCATGGCTCACGTGGGCTTAGAGATTTAGTCGACTATCTCCTCAATATGATTGAGATACAATGGTCTCCAATGCATGCATTTTTCTTAGTTGTTTCTTTAGAACGCGGTCCGTCTCACCCTCCTCATCCTCATTGGACCCCATTCTTTAGGGGGGGGGAATTTGTTGACACTAGAGAACACATATCAATGTTTTTTCCAAATTCTCGTATAAATGATCTTAGAGCATATCCTGTTTCGTAAGCTTCGATTTGGTAGTTCGTAGGGCCTGAATGATGTTACAGATTAGGAGTTATGGGAATTTGAAGTGGGGTAGAAAAAATGGTTCGTGAAGGCCATTTGCGACGCTCCCTCCGCGATCACGGAGCAAGAGAACTTGACCGGAGCCTCCGCGAGTGCCGTGAATCTCGATGATGGTCATCTCTGTGGTTACGAAGAACTTGAGGGAACTTGACCAGAGCCCCCGGGGCGCCGCGCCGGTGCAAATCTCGTTCTTCATGAATCCTCCACGAAGTAAGGAGGTGGGATGTGCCACAAACTGATTTTACGTTCACAAAGCCACCATGGAGCAAAGAGGCAGGATGCTCCATGAACCAATTTGACGTTTGTGATTCCGCTGCAGAGCAAGGAGGTGGGATGTTCCACGAACTCCTTTGATGTTCACGGACCCACCGCGGAGTGAGCTTCATCTTCATGTCGAGCCAGCTCTACTTCGCAGTGCCTCTTGCCTATAAATTCCCAGCTCAACTCCTTTATAACAGATGGTCACTCCACCCCTTGGGTGGCCGATCTACCATTATTCAAAGCTGAGATTTCCTTCACAAAGCTGCTTCGCGAGTTCATGCTCCGTGAGTCCATGCTTCGAGAGCCCATGCTCTGAGAGTCCCTACTCCGCGTGTCCGTGCTCCGAGAGTCCATGCTCTGTGAGTCCCTGCTCTGCAAATATTTCAAGCCGGGATGTCATGATTCTCCATTCTTCCCTTATGTGCACCCACCTTCAACCTATGGAATACCATGATTTGAGATACTCCTCCGCACACCATGAAACACCTTGAGTCCACATATTCCTCTTGGCTCATTTCCCATGTCCTGATTTGAGATTCTCATCATCAATTTCCCGAGTACCTTGAGTCAAACCATTCCTCAAGTAACTCAACCATTCCCTATCACTTGTCTTCTATACTGGGTTGAACCAGAAAGGTCCTCCCTTACGTAAGTCCCAACACCATCCATTTCTAGGAAACTTATGCCTAACAGTCCTATCTACATGACTATAAAATCTTGTGCACCCTATGTTCCAAACATTTGATACCTCTTGCTCCAAACAAGAGATTCTTTTTGCTCCAAGCATGATATTCCAACAGTCCTATATACATGAATATAAACTTTAGTGCACCCTATATTCCAAACATAGGATACCTTTTCCTCCAAACAAGAGATTTATTATGCTCCAAGCATGAGATGGCAACAGTCCTTTCTACATGACAGTAAACTATAGTGCGCCCTACTTTCCAAACATTGGATGACTCTTGCTCTAAACAGGAGATTCCTTATACTCCAAGCATGAGATTCCAACAATCCTTTCAACATGACTATAAACTCTAGTATTCCCTATGTTCCAAATATAGGATCCCTCTTGCTCTAAACAAGTGATGCCCTATGCTCCAAGCATAAGATGCCAATAGTCCTATCTACATGATTATAAACTGTAGCTTTCCCTATAATTCAATGATAGGATTATTCTTGTTCAAAATAAGAGATGCCTTATGTGACAAGTATAAGATGCCTCTTGCAATGATTACAATGGAATAATTTCAAGAGCGTTGGAATCCGTTCAAACATTTCATCACTCCACCTCACACTTTGCATGTCCTTAATTCATATCTTCATCCTCTTGAATGTTTGAAGGGACCCCCTAACGGCCTGGTCCCATGCACCCTTAGCTCACCTACGATCCTGGGCCAACGCCCCGGAAGACTTTGGATGACACATTGAGTGAGGTCCGCTGTTTTGAACACGGTCAACAGTCTAGCCTCATTTGTTTGTCCCCATTTTAGGCTAACATGGTATGGATTCTGTGTTTCAAACACTATCAATAGTTATCCTTCCTCACCACACCACCCTCACTACATTCTAAATTTCCGGCATGTGATTCACACTTTTTATCTCCCTTTGTTCAGACTGATTCCAACATCCTTGGCATTATCCCTCTTGTGCACTAGCGCATAGGTGAAGGCCTCAACACACCAGTGGGTTGTGATATCCTCATGGACAGAAATGAGGAAGAAATTACGAGCATCATCCTTGCATAAGCCCCATGCACCATCACCACTCCATAGCGGCACACAGGCAACTTCCTTGTGTTAGCCCCATCCAACATTGCCGCTCCATAGCGGCACCCGAGAAACTTTCTTGCATAATCCCCATTCACCATTTCCAATCCATAGCTGCACACGGGATGCATCTATGTGTAAGCCCCATCCACCATTTCCAATCCTTAGCAGTACCCAGGAAGCTTCCTTCCTTAAGCCCTATTCACCATTTCTGATCCATAGCGGAACCCAGGAAACTTCCTTGCGTAGGCCCCATTCACCATTGCCACTCCATAGCAGCACCCAGACAACTTCCTTGCATAATCCCCATTCACCATTGCCTCTCCATAGAGGCACCTAGGAAGCTTCCTTGCATAAGCCCCATTCACCACTGCCACTCCATAGCAGCACCTGGGAAACCTATAGTGTAAACCCCAAACACCATCCCAAATTATGTGGATTTTGATCCTTTCTAAGGCAAGGTACGTAGGAAGCCTCCCTACGGTTCAAGACCAACACCCATTGGTTTCGACCCCATTCACATTGGTTCCCACTCCTCCTGAACTATGTGTACTTTGATCCTTACCAAGGTAAGGAACGTAAGAAGCCTCCCTATGGTTCAATCCCTCCATCCACCTGAACTATGTGGACTTTGATCCTTTCCAAGGCAAGGTACGTAGGAAGCCTCCCTAAGGTTTAATCCCTCCATTCACATGAACTATGTAGATTTTGATCCCTTCTAAGGCAAGGTATGTAGGAATCCTCCCTGAGGTTCGAGCCCACCATCTACCTGAACTACGTGGACTTTGATCCTTGAAAATGAAAGGTATGCAGGAAGCCTCCTTGAGGTTCAAACCCACCATCCATTAGTTCCGAACCCCTTCATGTCGTTTCACCAAAACCCATCCTGAACTATGTGGACTTTGATCCTTTCCAAGGAAAGGTATATAGGAAGCTTCTCTGAGGTTCAATCCCACCATCCATTGGTTCCAAACCCCATCACATTGGTTCACCAAAACCGATCTTGAACTACGTAGACTTTGATCCTTTCCAAGGCAAGGTATGTAGGAAGCCTCCCTGAGTTTTAATCCCACCATCCATTGGTTCCGACCCCCCTTCACATTGGACCACCTTCATCCTGCATGAAGTTAAACTGTATTACCCCTTTTCGCCCCGCACGATGTTAAACTACATCCACCATCTAGCAGTAAGCCGTTGTGACCCCATCTAGTGGTAAGCCATTATGACCCCATCTAGTGGCAAGCTGTTGTGATCCCATCCAGTGGTAATCCATTTTGACCCCATCTAGAGGTAAGCTGTTGTAACCCTATTCATAAGTAAGCCGTTGAATTCCCCAATCGACGGTAATCCATCTTCAGATGAACTACATGGACTTTGATTCCCTACCACGAGGATACATAGGAAGCCTCCCTAAGGTTCAAGACCATCGCTCATATCTCATCATGATCTCTCCCTCGAGCCTATGTGTTTCGGGAAGGTAATTACCCAACCCGGGGGTTTCACTTCCACCAAGTCCCATCCATGCATCCATTTTCATGGACCGCATCCTCAGGTGCTCCATCATCCCACCGAACTACGCGGACTTTGATTCCCTGCCACAAGGATTTGTAGTAAGTCTATTAGAGGCTCAAGCCCAACACTACTATCACCTTCAAGATGGTCCCATATCATTACAGCTCCACTTCATTCAAATCTACATCATTCATCCTAATTCTCACCTGGGGCGCCACATCCCGGTGAGATCATGACACATCCCAGCACTGCTCCTTACGGTACCCGGGAAGCTAACCATGTATAAGCCCCACTCAATCCATAACCATCCACCCAAGAGTATCCCTCTTGCGATGGGCCGCTATCCAAGAGTAATCCCCAACATGTATTCAAGTTTTTTTCCTCTGTGTACACCCTGTTTCATCACCCCTTCTAACTATGTGGGCTTTGATCCCTGTCATCTACACATGGTACGTAGGAAACCTCCAGTAGGTTCAATCCGAACCAACGATAAACCTTGGTGTTCCCCCATTCTGGGGTGCACACTCCCTGATCCGCCCTCAGTGGTGTCCAGATCAGCCTTCACGGTGTGACGTCTTACCTTTATGGGACTCACAATCTTGGGTATGATCTTATTGAGTGTTCTGATCCATCCACCTAGTAAACCTTCTAGTTGTTCCTTCCTAGGGATGTACCAATCTGATCCGCCTCTATGGGACGTTCTGATCACCCTCATTTTGTCTCCGCAAGATGTTAAACCTGCGACTTACCTCATGTTAAACATGAGATGCCTGGGGAAAACCTCGGAAGACATGATTTTGGTTTAACCATCTCCACCAGATGTCAAAATCATGAAAAAATCTTTGATAAACATGGGAAGCTGAGAAAAACCTCAGAGACATGCCTCTAGCATATGATACCCCATGATTGATGTGGGATACCTCAGGTTCTGTGCCCTTGAGATGCCCTATTATGAGGAAGAATACAGGTTCCCCAATTTCCACACATGCAGATATACCCTGACATGCCTGATGTTACTGTATACTCTGACCAAAGGTTTCTACCATGTCACGACCCCATGGAATGTCCGGAAATAAGTAGTGTAATTAATTGACATCCACAAAGATATGGCACTGAGAACAAGATTCATGAAACATGACTAAATATTTAAGGGAGACCCAGACTAGATAATGAGTTCTGAGGAGTAATCCATAAAAGGAAGAACTAAAATCCCATCATCCCATTTAAATCAAGGAGAAAACGTCCCTGAATAAGAAATAGATTCTACCCACCTTTGGAAAGTGGTAATACAGGGCAATAACTGCGTTTCCTCCACAGACGGATGCACGCGCCCTGGTGAAAGGGTCATAAATAATACCATAATAGGACACATAGTATATATACTTCCATGTGTGAGTACTTGTAAGTAGATGAGACTTATTCTAATGAAGTTCACACTTGGTAATCTCCAAGACGGGAGATTTTGAGAACATACCTGCCAGTAGGAATTCCACATGTTTTGGTTCCATTAGATATTCCTATTTGTGAGTGTGTGTAATGATACTTAGACTTTAAGATTATCATTAATATGTGTCATGAATCATACACTTAGATTTGCTGACAAAACCCATCATGCAGATAGTTGGCGGGATGTAGGTTACGTTGAGTGCATAATGAATGACATGTTATTAATGGATAAGTTGAGGTAAGATTTTTTACTTCCATTTATGAAAGTTGATATCTTAGCCCTTTTATTGAAATAGAATCGTCACAAAATATTCTATGGCCATGGTGTAACATCGAGTTTATTTCAGGTAGTCAAAGAATGACATATCAAGCATAAAGGTTGATGAAACTGTCATGAAACCAAATTGATGAGATAATGAGATAAAGATATTATATTACACAGTGAGCATTCATATGTGGATGTTGTTGTTGCGACTTTAGGATATTTATCTTAGGTGACTTGACTCGTTCTAGATAGTACTCTTGGACTTTTGGCAAGAACACCTAATTCCCACAAGAAAGAATCATGAGGGTCACACACTATGTGTTTTTGTTGGTCTTGATTAAATTCTATTTGAATTAAATTAATGGAATAGATATTATTCTCAAGACAGTGGAATCATTTTATTAATGTTAAAATGATTTCATAAATTAAATAAATATTTATTCACCGAATTGTGGGTAAAAAATATATATTTATTTTATGGAACATTTAATAAATACTTATTTACTAGTTTTTAAATAAAATATGTATTTAAGAGAATACATTAATTATTTATTTATTTGGGTGTTTAATAAATGTAAGTGGAGTTCGAGTTGATTAAGGCTATTCCACTATTAAAATAATTATTTGCAAGATGGTAAATAATTATTTAACTAGTTGGAACAAGTTAAAATAATAATAATGTTGCTATTATTTTATGACATGGAATCTTATTTATAATTCCATCTTTAAAAAGTTGGTACTCCATAAATAATGACATGATATTATTATTAAAATAATGGGTTTTCTCTAAGGATACGAATGTATTTAATTGATGTTATGAAATAAAATATTATAACTGAATCCCCATGTTGATAAATAGACATGTACGTATATTGTGCCATGTGCCGAACTGCACGCCCAATGAATTGATAATTTTTGATCTAAATGATTTATCTCTAAAATCCTATTCCTTCCCCTCTCAAGGATGAGAGACGTTCTACAAGACAGAAGAACAAGTGATCAAGAATGACTGACACAAGACACTCGCTTTGCCACGAAAGCACCTGGAGAACAAGTGGTATCGATCAGAGGCTAACAGAGCATGTGTGGATCACCACTAGAGGGATTCTAGTTTGTATTCTTTTAAGCATAATGATAAAATCTGAAAGGGTCATTATAGATGATCAACATCATCAATGAAGAAAGTATCGAAGATACAAGCATCCTTTCTTTATGAAATTAATTAAATTAATTATAACATGATATACCAGATCCTCTCTAAAGGTTTTAGGCCTCTTCCTTATTTATCTAAATCTTTGATTCTATTCCATGGAGACCGGCGTTCATCATAGTATTAATCCTAGAATAATCATTGATCATGGTAAAAATTAAAGTTGGGCACCGACCCAACCACGCTTCCACTACACACTGAACCTAAAAGTGGTATTAGAGGGGTTACATCATAGTTTATAATTATTTAAATAATTCATTGATAATGTATAGTTTAATAATTTAATTTATCAATTGAATGTTAATAATTATTTTAATCTGGATTTCAAGATCTTTTATCCCCCTTTTCTTTTCTCCGAGATTTCATAGAAACAAATGATTTTTTAATTAAAATTAAAATGGATAACTCATCAGTTGGCACTGATAATTCTTCCAAGGTGACACGAAAATACATGCTATGTTTTTGGACTTACACGCCCTGTTCTATGCCATACATGCTGTGTAATCCGTACTACATAGCGTGTAGTCATGTTCATCGCTTTGGGAGTAATTTGACAATTAATCAAGCCTTGTTCATTTATTACACGTAGTGTAGTTAATTCTATACCGCGTATTGACTGGGAAAGATAGGAACACACTTACCAAATTACACAATGTGTGGCCCACTACACACGATGTGTAGTCCCTTTGGGTTAGGGGGACAAACCATGTATCCCATACACATCTAAGATGATTAGTAAACGTGTGATGTGGAGACAACACCGTGTGTATCCCACTGTACATGCCACGTACTCTAAAATTTCCGAAGTACACTTCACAAGGTAAATCCCTAGGTGTGTACTCCGGTACATATAGTGAAGGTAGTACACACTTTGTACTTTTCCATATTACACAAAGTTAAAACTTTAATGTTTGTGTAATGTTCATAACTACGCATCATGTATAAATAATATTACAAGTTGTTACTCTATGAATAGAAACATATTGTGTTACATATGTCATAAGAGTAAGAAAGTATGTGAATATAATACATGTTGGGTAGATTCTAACGAGTATTTACTAGGATACCTCCAAGGTGCATTTATGTACAAAGATGAGAATCTCAAGGAAATTCAAAAAAGTATTATGATAAAAGTATTGATTAATTAAAGATAATAATTAATCAATTCAAGCACAATTTATCTTAATAATAATTATTAAAGAATTAAATACTAGTTTTATTAAATGTGCAACTTGTTTCTTGTATGTGGGTGATCATGAGCTAGATCAAGACCATTTTATATATTTGGTTTCCTTTTAATTTATTTATTAAATTAATTATTGGCCTATGATCCATCTCTCCTCATTAATATGTAGGTCCTGGGTGCCCATGGTTTCTTTTATGTAAAACCCCCTTTTACTCCTCACCTGCATGTTAATTAAAAAAATCATATGTAAGTGATGGAAATCCCAATATAGTGGAAGCGGTTCAAGCTGAAGCTGAGACGAAACCAATCCCAGGAGATACAGAGGTGGACAGGTGGAAATATATAAATATAAACCCAAAAGGTTCATGTTGTTTCTCCCCTAGTTCAAGGTAAGTTTATCAACCACTATAAAAACTAACCATTAGAAAAGTTCATGATCATGCCCTTTACTTTATTTTATTTTTTTTAGTTGCATGGTTTATCATTATGGATGTGTTGTCACAATCACATAATTAATGAACTAACAAGCATTCAAGATAGTACAAAAATAAACCAAGATTATGTGTAAATATTATAAAGACATGGTTAATCACTTAAAGTAAGTTACACTTAATATTAACAAGAATGTGATAAAGAAAATATGGAATTTACCCATAAGAGATAAAAATATCTCAATAAAACCTTAAGTCAGACTAAGTCTTCCGTTACTTGATTAAGGGAAAGAATCAATAAAAGTATGTGTTTGAAAAACCCTTTTTGGGACATTTAATTTTATAATAGAATACCTTGTGAAGGTTTTCGGGTTTACTTCACCATATTACCTCAAGAGGAGTATCCCTTTATAGAATTTGTGTAATATAGGAGGCAAGTGTTGAGGAAATACGAGTTCAGATTTCAAGATTGGGGAGTCCACTCAATGGATCAAGGAGCTTCAAGCCCGTAGTTGGCAAAGACCTTCCTACCTAAAAACCTTAAAATATCTTGACCAACCCTTGTTGGGTTTATGAGAAGGGGAATATGGATCCTTGACAGTAGAATGTCATAAAAACTGGACATTCCAAGTTCAATAAAGAGGGCCATTGAGACTTGATAAAATAGTGGGAGACTTAAAAAAATAATTTATTATTTCTCATAAAATGCAATCAAGAAACTTTTAATCATCTTCTCTTTTAATTGTAGAGTAAAATAAAAAAATATTCAACCACACTATCCCTACAATCAATTCTGGATAAAGACAACATCCTCCCTGGCAGTAACTTCCAAGAATGTTTTAGAAACCTTTGGGTTATTCTACGCCATGAACAGAAGTCTTACTACCTGATCTACCTACCCAAGAGGCGAGTGATGAAGAGTTATTGATCTACAAAAAACAAATGGATGATGTGGTCAACGTTCAATTTTTTATGCTATCATAAATGTCTAGTGAGATTATGAAGTCTCATGAAAACATGGATTCCTAAAGCATTCTCAATCACCACAATGGTATTTACCAGTAGAGAGAAAGATAAGAACATTTTGAGATCTCCAAGGCACTCTTTCAGAATAAGCTTTGAGAGGGTGCCCCAGCTGGTCCTCACGTAGTCAAAATCATTGGCTACATTGAGCACCTGAAGGTTCTAGGGATTAAAATCCCTAAATAACTGGGTACCGATCTCATTCTTGCATCACTCCCTCATATCTTCTTCAGATTTTTTAATAATTTCAATATGAACTACATTGGGAAGTCTCTATCAGATCTTTTTATACTCATTCTCCCAGTGGATAATGATATGAAGCACGAAAATCCTTCTTTACTTATGGTGAATAAGAGTAAAGGGAAGGTGAATAGATTTAAGCTCGAATATTCTTTATGCCCTTCCAAGAATAGTAAAATCGAAGGAGAGGTAAGGAAACATGAAGTTTTTTATCTCACATGTGGCAAGAAGGGACATTGGAAGAAGAACTAAACCTAGCCTAGGAAGCAAGTGGTAGCTTCAGGTTAATTTGTTATCGAATGTAATATATATTTTTATAAAAATTGTTTATTAGATACAGATTGTGGTGCTCACATATGTATCTAAATACTAACCATGTTGATTTAGGAAGATTTTCCATGGGGAGGTTGATCTATGAGCATCCAACCGAGCCATAATTGCTGCTATAGCTATCGGGGACTACCACATCATGTTTTCAATTTGGATGATCTTAGTGTTAAAGGGTTTTTATTATGTTCCATCTGTTACTAAGAAAATTATTTCTGTATCTAGATTAGATATATATGGATTTATTTTCGAGTTTTGAAATGAATGTTTCTTCTTTACAAAATATAATTTGTTTTGGTAGGGCACATTTATACAATGGTCTTTATATATTTTATTACCCAAACTAAGTAATGGAAATCAATAACAAAGTTACTTCTCATGAATCATACCACACCCAACATTGGGATCACCGTCTCAGTCATGTAAATGAGAAACACTTGACAAATTTCCATCAAGATGGATATTTTGATTATTTCACTAAAACCACTTGGCATATGTAATGCATGTTTACAAGGGGAAATGACCAAATCTCCATTTAGTGGGATAGGTGAAAGTGATAAAGATATTCTAGAATTGGTTCACACCGATGTGTGTGTACCATTTCTAGTTAAAGTAGGGGGAGGGTACTCACACTTCATAATATTACTTATGATTTTAGTAGATATGTATATATCTAATTAATGATCTATAAGTCAGATTATTTTGATAAGTTCAAAGAATACAAGAATGAAGTTGAGCACCAGATTGGTAAGAAGATTAAGAAACACCACTCAGACCGAGGTGGTGAATATCATAATCAATAAATATTTTATTACTTATGAGAGTTTGGTATGTTATCCCAACTCACTCCTCCTTACATTCCCTAGTGGAATGGTACGAGAGAAAGGAGGAACCATACCTTATTGGACATGGTGAGATCAATGACGTGTCATGAAATTATTCCATTATTATTTTGGGGATAAGTGTTACAAACATCAGTAAACATACTAAACCATGTACCAAAAAATTGATAAATGGAATTCCATATGGGTTATGAAGTGGAAATAAATCCATGTTATCAAATTTACATGTTTGGGTAAGTTAAGCGTTTTTAAGGCCTCTCTAGGTAACTAACTTGCACCCTGAGGCACAAAGTGTACCTTTATAGGATAACCCATGGAAATAAGGGGATATTACCTATAAAACCCCTCAGAAAAATGTTGTAGTGGCAAGACATGCCATATTCCTTGAGAGGGATCACATCTCCAAAAGAGATAGTGGGAGCGAGATAAAATTCAATGAATTCAAGGCTCACGGTATACAATAGTTGGTACATGAACAAATTACAAAAAGACCTGTGGAAGAAAGAACAGCTCTTGAGACACAAGAACTATGTAGGAGCATAAGAGAGGTTACATAACCAGAATGGTATAGTTTTATAGTTACTAAGGATGGTAAATAATTATTAGTTGATAATAATGATCCTCTAACCTAAAAAGAAATAGTTAGTGGCCCAGATGTTGCCTAATGGAAAGGAACAACGAATTCTAAAATGGATTCCATTACCAAAACCAAGTCTGGATTTTGGTAGATCCTCCTATTGATGTAAAGCATGTTGGTTGAAAATGGGTATTGAAGAAGAAACTGTACATGTAAGGACAAGTCAGTACCTATAAGGAATGGATTCTTGAAAAAGGGTTCAAGGAATTTTAAGGCATTGACTACAAAAAAACATTTTCAACAGTTTCAACTCTAAAATACATTTGAATTATATTGGCCATTGGCACTTAATTTGACTTTGAGATTTGGAAAATTGATTTCAAAATAGCCTTCTTTAATAAGAACCTTCATGAAGATGCCTACATGACACAACCTGAAGGGTTTATGACTTCAAAGGATTCAAATAAGGTATAGAAGTTGCAGAAATACATTTATGGTTTAAAGAAAGTATCCATGTCATGGAACATTCATTTTGACGAATCTATAGAAAAATTTGGTTTTATCAAGAATTAATGGGAGACTTGTGTCTACAAACAGTTTAGTGGGAGTGTAGTTGTTTACCTAATAGTACATGTTAATGACATATTAGTTATTAGAAATGAGATACATATCTTACAGTTTGTTAAGGAATGGTTTAATCAATGTTTATCTATGAAGGACTTGGGTGAGGAAACATATATTCTTGGGATCAAGATCCATCATGATAAATACAAGAGATTGCTGGGCCTTTTTCAAAGTACATACATTGATAATATATGGAAAAAATTCAGTATGAAACAATCCAAGAAGGGATTGTTTTCAGCATCACATGGAATTCATATTTCCAAGAAAATGTGTCCTTAGACACAAGAGGAAATAAAAATAATGTTAAGGACTCCATATGCTTCAATGATTGGTTTAGTAATGTATGTCATGCTACGTACTAGTCCAGATATCACCTTTGCATTGAGTGCTTTAGGTAGATATCAAGATAACCTCAGTGACTGCCATTGAATGGAATTCAAGACTATCCTAAAGTATCTGAGGTGTACTAAGGATATGTTCCTAGTTTGTGGAGGAGATGAGGAACTAGTCATAAGAGGATTTGTAGATGCTACTTTCCAGACTGATCAAGATGACATAAAGTTATAAACTAGATACATCTTCATTTTGAATGGAGGTGTAGTGAGCTGGAAGAGCTCAAAGAAGACTGTGGTCATAGATTATATAGAAGAGTCTGAATATATCATAGCTTATGAGGAAGCTAAAGAAAGAGTTTGGTTGTAAAAATTCTTCTGGTAGCTGGATGTGATACCGAGCAGTAAATATCCCATCACACTATACTGTGATAATACTGCAGCGATGGCTCTCACAAAAGAGCCAATATCACATCAACAGATGAAGCACATACTTTGTAAGTATCATCTCTTGAGGGATATTTCTAAGAGAGGTGAAGTTACAATGGACTGAAAGTCATAGGTATTTGGATCTAGTCCAATTTTGAGTTTGTAAGAGTTGGTTTCCTAGAACAGACTATTTGTACTTTAATTACATGGATATTTAATATATTTAAATATTAAACATCTTATTACATATTTTTCATTGTTCTTCATGACTATAGTGTAATAATTTCTTGGAGTATTCTTCACATTGACATGGTCATGATAGTTCCCCACTATAATGAAAACCTTGAAGTGCTATGATAATATTATTAAATATAGTTCTACGGTTGGATGAAATACTATAATGTGACACATAGTATACAGACCATTACGTATGAGTACTTGTAAGTAGTTGAGACTTCTTCTAATAAAGTTTGCACTTGGTACTCTCTAAGAAGGGAGATTATGAGAACATACCCACCTGTAACAATTCCACATGTTTTGGTGTCATCATACATTCCATTATGTGAGCATGTGTAATGATTTTTAGAATTTAAGATTATAATTAATATGTGCCATGACTCGCACACTTTGATATTCTGACAAAAACAATCATTCAGAAAATTGGTAGGTAGTAGGGTACATTGGGTGCGTCATGAATGGCATCTTATTAATGGATAAGTCGAGGAAGGATTTTTACCTTCCATTTATGGAAGTTGATATATCATCCCTATGATTGAAATAGATTCGTCACACAAAATTACATAGACATGGTGTAACAATGAGTTTATTTCACGTAGTCAAAGAATGACATATCAAGCATAAAGTTTGATGAAACTTTCATGAAACCAGCTTGATGAGATACTGAGATGAAGGGATTATTTTACACAGTGAGCGTTCGTATGTGGATGTCATTGTTGAGACTTTAAGTTCTTTCTATTGGGTGCCTTGACCCATTTCTAGACCATATTCTTGGACTTTGGGCAAGCCCACCTAATTCCAATGAGAAAGAATCAAAAAGGGTCACATAGTATGTGTTTCTGGTGGTCTCGGTTAAATTCTATTTGAATTTAATTAATAGAATAAATTTTATTTTCAAGACAGTGGAATAATTTTATTTAAGTTAAAATGATTGAATAAATTAAATAAATATCTATTCCCCAGATTGTGGGTAAAATATATTTATTTATTTTATTGAACATTTAATGAATATTTATTTTCTATTTTTTAAATAAAATATTTATTTAAGATAATAGAATATTTATTTATTTATTCGGGTGTTCAATAAATGGTAGTGGAGTTCGAGTAGACCAAGACTGGTCCAGTATTAAAATAATTATTTTCAAGATATTAAATAATTATTTAACTAGTTGTCACAAGTTAAAATAATAATAACGCTGTTATTTTTTATGATGTTGAATTTTATTTATGTTTTTTTTAAAAATTTGGATCACTATAAATAATTAAAGAATATTATTATTAAAATATTTGGTTTTCTATATGGTTATGAATGTATTTAATTGTTGTTACACAATTAAATATTGTAATAAATGTGCCATATTGTTAAATAGACACGTACTTATATTGTTCCATGTACCAAACTCCACGCCTTTTTAATTGAGAATTGTTGAGATAAATGATTTATCTCTCGAATCCTCTTCCTACCCCTCTCAATAATCAGAGAGGTTCTTCAAGACTGAAGAATAAACGATCAAGAACGAACGAAAAAAGACACTTGTTTCACCGTGATAGCACCAGTGGAAACAGTGGTGTCGATGAGAGTCCATCAGAGCACGTGTGGATCACCGCTAGAGGGATTCTAGTTTGGATCCTTTCAAGTGAAATTAGACAATCTAGAAGGGTCATTCCAGATGTTCAACATCATCAACAAACAATGTACCGAATATCTAGGTATTATTTTATTTATGAAATTATTTAAATTAATTATAAACATGGTGCACAAGATCATCTCTAAAGGTTTTGGGCCTCTTTATTGTTTATCTAAATCTTTGATTATATTCTGTGGAGACTGACATTCATCATCATATTGATCCAATAATAATCATTGATCATGGTAAAAATCAATGTTGGGGGTTGGCCCAACCACGCTTCCTGTATGCACGGAACCAATAAATCCATGGGAGGGGCAAGTCTTGGAATTAAACTAATTTTAATTTCCAAATCCAACTCAAGGAGATGTCCATGAAATTCTAAATCACAACCTAATGGGAATCTGAGACTTATGCCTCGGCCATTCCACTAGATATAATTTGGATAAATATAGGGTTCCCATCCAGTGACATTTTCCAAGGTACCTCACAAGAAACCATGATAATAATATGTGGTATTAATATAATATAAACACCACTATATTCCAAGGGTGACTTACCCCAATTTATTAAAAATAGAAAATCTATAAGAATCCCATGGTTTTCTCAAGTCATTCCATAATATCGGGCCTCTATGAATCCAATAGTGTCATCCCACCATGAAATTCATGTGATCCATTGAGTGGAATACAAGGATAAATCACAGTGTTCCACACATGTCTTTGTCCATATGGACCCTAAGAAATCCTTCCAAGCAATTCCAACCCATAATCATCTCAAAATACAATCATTTAGAAATTTTTTTTTACCATGAAAAAATTTTCAAAAAGGAAAAAAATTAATAAATGATAAATCCATTCAATAACCCCATCACATATCATAAATGATTTATTTTTTTCCCATTTAGAAAACACATCCCATTACAGTAAGACATTTAATGACCCAAACTTTTATAAATGAAAATATCCTTTTTAAATGAGTAAATTCTTTATTAAGAAATGATGTTATAGAAAACACGTGCACTACTTTGGTAATTTTGAAACATTATAGGGACTATCAGATCTAAAACAATATTAATAATGATAAACATTGATAATATATCTATTGTAAAATTAATATTAATATTTTTATACAAAGGGTTATAATAAAGTCCATTTGATATAGAAAAATGAAGTGATGACGTCAACTAGTATAATAATACCCCATGAAGCCCATTTATCCAAGATTCTAAGGGAGATAACATTGTTTGGATTTTTACTTGACCAAGACCATGATGAGATTCAATAACTAAAGAAATACTGAAACCATTAATGGAAAAGTTTAAGCTCATCAATATGACGGCCCAAACCATGTTTGCTGAAGCATCGAATGAAAATATCACCATCAAACACTATACCCCTAGGATGTACACTGGTGTAATAAAGGGATATGTATCTAGAATATAACAATATGAATTAGTATATTTTATTTTATATAGAACAATGATTATATTTATATCATTTTCATATTATTTTTAAATGATTAAATAACGAGTTTGATGAAAATTAGATTTGATATGATGAAAAACAAATTGTATTTTTGGGAAATATATAGTTTGATTCAATACATTAATTTTGATGAATTTATGATTTTTTAGATAAATTATATTTTAATAAAATATTATTATTATATAATATTTATTAAATATAAGTGATAATATAATTTTATGATGTTTAATGTAATTACTATAAGGGTTAAAAAACTGTTATTCTAAAAAAATCATATTTCAATAAATTGGTATTTTGATTTAAACTAGTAAATCCTCATATTTAGATAATTTTTTTATAAATTAAATATTATTTTTTAAATTATCATGTTGAAATTATCCAACAATATTTTTTTCATAATTTTCTAAGATAGCCATATTTTTAGGTAAAAGTTAGTACGATATAAATATAATGTATATATTATGAGGTCATAATGACCCAAAAGTGATGTAATATATGAAATAAAAGGTATCCATTACCAAATATATATTTACTCACTAAAAAATGCATTTTTAAAGTTATTCTATTAATTTTATAATTCCTTATTGAATCCTCCATAACCTATATTATATTTTAAGGTTTTATAATCAATTATTTATAAACATGACTCACTTCCAAATCAACATGTTCATTATTTTAATAGAGTTAGTTCATAGACTTAAGAAATAATGAAAAATATACACTTTGACATATCCAAATTCCAAAACCATGGTAAGGTTTATTGTTTTAATTACTTTATCATATAGAGTCCAAAACCTATGTTTGGAAATTAATAAAGGATTATAATCTCTTTTGCAATATAAACCCACCCAAAATACCATTCTTCTTCACTATAAACAATTTTATCATGAAATTACTCCATATTTCCCTATATATATTCTTTCCAAGGTTCCAAAACCTCTTAATAATCTCCTACCAAGATTTTAGAACTGTCCTATCAAGGAATGGGGTCCTCTCTTTCTCCTCTTTAATCAAACACCTAATTTATATTATGATTTTTTTCACTTGTCCATGTTAGGATACGTTTTCACACTTCCCTATTATTGAACTTATGATTTTGAAGTGATCAGATCCCCCATTCACTCTCATTAATCCCTCCCACAAATCATTAATTATTGCCGTCATACTATGAAAATTATCCTATGATATTCTATACCAAACATTTTTTTATGAATACTTATCCCCATTTCTACATAATGGTATTCACCTAGATGTTCCTATACTTTTTTTATTTTATAATTCCATTTAAGTATCCCACACTGCTTAATTGCGGGATTAAATGTGATGAAATATGATCCTATATTGAATGAAATATGTGGCAAACTTATACATGTACATAATATGAATATGATGGGTGGGCCCAGAATTATATATCTCTCCAATGCATTGAGTAATTTTTTAATCTCATGAGGTTCCATGAATGGTGTGAATGAGATTATCACGACCACACTATGTTATTTTTTCTTATAAGTTATTCTTGTATAATTTTTATGATGCCTTGTTTTATGTTGTTTCCATATTCCCATGATACCTTTATAATATCATGTTATATCATGCCTTATTGTTAAGGATTATAATTCTAACCCCCTTTATGATACCGGGATATACCTCTTTGATAGCATGTAATTATTTACCTTATGCTTTGATTTTTTATTCCCTTTCTATGCTTTATATCTCACTCATTTTTATATACATCCCAAGGTTATCCCATATAGTTTTATAAGGAGGATTTAATTTTAAAATCATGTTAATGAATTTTTCAATAATGTTGTTGTACTTATGTTGCATGTTTTTATACTATATACCTAATTTACCAATGAAACTAGGAAAAATGATCTTATGGGTTATACTAAGTGTGATTTTATATAATAAATTATAAAATAAAGTGTAATAAAGATATTGATTTTCATATTTGGTTTCAAATGAAAGTATAATTTTTTTGGGATTAGGATTATAAATCTCTAAATAAATCCTTAGGGATCATAATAAAAACATGAAAAAAATCCCATTTTTTCTAAATTATATAGAAAGTGGGTCTTAATCAAATAATTCCCTATTTGGATATTACAAGTGGATGTGATTATGGCACATTGGTACCTAGGGGTAATAACCCTAAAAAGGTGCATTATGTTGGACTCAACCGCCACCTGGTACACGAAAATGGGCCTTGATGCACACATATTTTGACACACTCTTGGGATATGATTTGGAAAATTCACAAGATAATTATGAACTATTATTAAGGGAATAAAAATTCCCAAAAGAGTTTATGTTACGAAATATATTACATATAATTGAGATCGAAACCTTAAAATTCATAGGTTAAAGAATATATGTATTTTATGAGTTATCTGTTTAATTTTCATGGTTTAATGATTATTTTTTTAATAATTTTATAATATTAATCCTTAATTTTCCATTTATTTATAGTTAATGTTCATAAATAGGGTAAATCATGTCAACAAACAATGTGAGGGGCAATGTGATGTCTGCTTACATGAAATTCCCAACCCAATGGGAGTAGGAATCATGAACTTTACAATGATATTTTTTCAATTAAATCATGTTCTAAATATAAAACTGAATTAGATGAAATGACCAAATCCCCCCCTAAGAAATAGAATGTTTTAATTGAGACCTTTATGTGATAGAGGACTATGATTTTTAGTGGATCTTCTGATCCATTAATCATGGATAAATAGATCAACTCTATTTAAAATATATTCTGCATCCTTTAATTCTATGAGAAATATAAGTTCATTCTAGATGTTTATCATCTATAGGTATAAGATAATCAATGGAGGACATTGGTAAAAAAACTAAGCCCAAGGAGGAGATCAAAGTGATGGAGTGGAATAAATTCTAGAAAATATTTTTAGATAGACTTTTTCCTCACATTCTCTGACTTAAAATTGAGATTTATTTACTTAGTCTCAAGAAAGATAATGATGAATCCATCGGGGCATACATTGTACACTTTACAATACTTTCAAGATACACCTATAGTTTTTTCATTTCCTTTGAAAGTAAATTTTACATCTTCTTTTGTGGGATAAATCTGAATCTATAAAAATCATTGTATATTCAAGACTTTTACATCTATAACATATAGTCCTATGTGACCTCAAAGTGAAAAGGGAGATCAAATAACATAAATGGTCTCTTGGTATAGGATACAAGACGTATAGGTTAGAATTTAATTCTATCGGGGCAATGGACAATTATCATGGTGTAATAAAGTCCATCATCCTGCATGTCCAAAGTTTGGTAATAAGTGTCCTTATAATTTATGGGACAAGGAAATGACATAGGTATGAAAAGTAAGGGAATATAGGTAGTGATTTACGATGGGAGAAACCCACCAATATGTTGGAAGAAATTAATTCTCTAGTTAACTATCATCCTGTCATCCAATGTTTCAATTACAAGTAATAGAGGCACTATGTGAATAAATGCCTTATTCTAATGGTTGTTGATAATACCTAATGAGAAAAACCTCCAAGGATTTTATAGAAAGGGAGAGTGTATTCCATTACAAAATTTAAGGTATATACCCACAACAAAGTGGTGATAGTTATGCTAGTTAAACAACTATACATTTTGATTATAATTCTATACATTATTTCATATCATGAAAATTTAATAGAAATTTTCAAACACCACCTCCAAACATAAAAGTCAAGTTATCGATGAATATTTAAAATCGGTCAGTTTTTTCATCTCAAGTATATAACTCATACCCTGTCCAAATTTATGGAATGAATTTTCCAGAAAACCTTCTGATACTACCATAGATGAATTTTATACTTTTCTGATCATTGATTAGTTTTCTCTTTATCGAGCTAAATTAAATTTCCAAGTGATGGAAACAACCATTATTATTGCAAATCACCCTTTGATTCTATACAAGTGTAAAGAGGATAATGAATCTTATTTGGTACCAACATCTCTATAATGGATATCATTTCCTTGTGAGAAAGAGTATTTAGCTCAAATGATTGTGACTAATGAAAAAATAATCCCCGAGGACACACCTATTGTAATGGAATTAAATTATGTGTTTCTCAATGAATTTATTGGTCTTACTTTTCTCTATGAGGTTGAGTTATCAATTTATCTGATACATAAATATTTTTCAATATATAAGCATCCATATATAATGACCATTATTTAACCTGAGTAGATGAACAAATTATTATAGGATAATCTATAAAAAGTGTTTATATACTTATGTTCTTCACCATGGGGTGCACTGGTTCTCTTAATCAAGTAGAAATATGGTTCAATTCACCCTTTAATTGAATATCATGGGATCAATAAGACCATGATAAAGAATAATTATCCTTTATCATGGATTGATGAATTGTTAGATCACCAAAATGGAGCCCAATACTTCTACAAGGTTGATCTTTGGTGGGGATATTACCAAGTAAAGGTGAAGGAGGATATCCCCAATACCAATTTTCATACAAGGTATGGTAACTATGAGTTTATAGTGATTCCATTTTGAATCACTAATGCTCCAATAATATTCATGGAGTTAATGAATAGATTCTTTAGAGATTACCTTAACAAATTTGTGATAGTATTTATAGATGATATTCTGATCTGCTCCAAATTAAAGGGGGGAAATATGGAGCATTTAAATATTTTACAGAAGACCTTGTGGAAGGAAAAGGTATATAAAAAGTAACTTAAATGTGAGTTTGTTTAGAGAAATTAACTTTCTTGGGGCATGTTATCACCATTAAAATAAAATCTATGGATTCGTTAAAAATAGCGGCAATTAAAGGATGCAAAAGACCAAAATTTGTGATAAAAATATGTATTTTCCTTGGATTCGATGGGTACTATTGTTGATTTGTGAAAACTTATCTTGATTTTTAATCCCAATAACCAAGATTAAATGGAATGAATTTATGTTTTTATAGCATGATGATTGAAAATAAATCTTTAAAGTGTTGAAGAAGAGGCTAATCACTGCACCTGTGATCACATTACTCACTTGTGTGGAAGTATTTGTGATCAATAGTGATGCATCCAAAAAAGGATTGGGTTTATTACTCATGCAAGATAAAAATATGATAGCTCATTCCTCTTATCAATTAAATATCCATGATAAAAACTATCCATCCCATGATCTATAATTGTATGTACTGATCTTCATATTGAAGATTTGTCTACATTATCACTATGGGGAGAATTGTGACTATATAAAAATCATAAAATCCTCAAGTATATATTAATGAAAAAGGAGATAAATATGAATAAATAATAGTGGTTAGAGCTAATCAAGGGTTATGATTATTAAAAACATTACCATCATTGGAAGGAAAACAAAGGGGAAGATGTTATGAGTAGAAAGCATCTTGTAACCCTATCTATAATAAGGATTAAAAGGGATCCAATCTTCTTAGAAACGCAATGGATGGATATGAGAATAATAAAAGGATCTTTATCCTAACTTTCTTAATAAATAATCAAACTTATATTCTTGAGGGGATTAAGGAGGCCCAAAAAGATTATGGGTTACTATAGAAGAAATCAGTGAATATTTTGGGGTTCATCTTTGCTGAAGATAAAGTTATAATATTTGGAACTCAGATATGTGTCCCATAAAAACTAGATTTGAAGAGGGAAATTTTGGATGATGCCCATACCTTATCCTTCTATATTATTCTAGTAATAAGTAAGATGTATGGATATTTGAAGAAAAAATTTAGGTTGGATAACATGAAGAGGAGGATTTTAGAGTTTTCATCTTTATTATTGGCATGCCAACAAGTCAAGGAAGAATGACTAAATTATAATGGTAAGATGAAACTATTTCTTATACCAATATTATAAAAATAAAAAATAAAAATAGATTTCATCATAGGAATACCTTCGAACTCTCGAGTAAATAATGCTATCTGGATTGTAGTTGATCACCTTATAAAGTTAGCACATTTAATTTCTATGAAGGAAGACTTATCTCTTGAGCAACTCACCAAGATATACATAAGGGAAGTGGTAAGACTGTCTGCAGTTCCACTATATATTGTATCTAATTGTGATCCGAGGTTTACCTCAGTGTTCTATATAATCCTTTAGAAATAATTGGATATGGAATTGGGACTCAACAATACTTATTTCCCTCATATGGATAGTTATTCTAAAAGAACCATTCAAACTCTAGAGGACATTTAAAGATCATGTTCGATGAGTTTCCAAGGATGCTGGGACCAACAATTTCCCCTAATAGAGTTCTCATATAATAATAGTTACCATTATAACATTCAAATTTAACCTTTTTAAGATCTATATGGGAAGAGGTTTCAGACTCTAATAGGTTGGGAGAAAATTAGAGAGAAGAAGTTGATGAGACTACATCTTTTCCAAAAGATGACATAAAAGGTTTAAAACATTTAGCATAATTTTAAATCCATAAAAAGTAGATAAAAATATATATATATAATCAAAGGAATGACTTATAGTTTGAGGTCAAAGATAAAAAATTCCTTAAAATATCTCTATGGAAGAAAGTTAAGTTGTTTGGGAAGAAGGTAAATCTTAGTTCTGGATACTTCGTCCCCTTTAAGATTATTGATCATATTAGAGTAGTGGCCTATCAACTATCACTCCCACCTAACAAATCTCAAGTACATTTTTTGTTAATTGTATTCATTTTAAGGGAGAACACACTAGAACCCTCACATGTAATGAATCTAGAGGTGGTACCATTAAATAATTATCTTTATTACAAGGGGAATTTAGTGGAGATATCAGATTATAGAGACAAATATCTATAAAAAACAACACACCTGATAAAAGTGTTTTGGAGGAACACAATGTTTGAGTAAGTGATGTGGGAGTTGTAAGAGGCGATGAAATATATGTACCTTCACCTATTTTAGTGTATGAAATGAAAATTTTGAGGGTGAAGTTTCTAAAGGGGTTTATAATGTAATGACCCAAAATTTTGTAAATGAAATTTTCTTTTTAAATGAGTAAATGAATTATTAAGAAATAAAGATATAGAAAACACATGCACTACTTTGGTTATTTTGGTCCATTATATGGTCTGTAAAATTTTAAAGACATTTAATCATCATAATAATTTATAATATGGCTCTTGTATAGTTACCATTAATATTAGTATAATAAGGGTTATAATATAGTCTCTTTGACACTTATAAATGAAGTAGTGGCCTCAACTAGTAGGATCTTACCTATGAAAACCCTTTTCTTTATTACACATTAATTCATGAAATATTACAAAAGAATACAAAAAATACAATCAATAAGATTGATAAGTATTGTGTCTTTGGGGAATTATTTAAATTATATAGAAATGTAAAACATGGGGCATATCATCATTATTAAAAACTTACTTAACATGATCATAATATTATATTGTTCTTTAATCTATGTGAGATAACCGAAGTACGTACATAAGAAAAGGGTGAGATATAAAACCCAATAAGGGAATAAAAAAATCATGACATGAAGAAAGTATTACATGTTAGAAAATATTAATTTCAATGGGAAATAAAAGGGGTGAGAATCGTAAACATGAAAAATGATGAATGATGTAACATGACAACATAAAGCCAATATGGGAATGTAGAAAAAACATTAAACATGACATCATTAGAATAATTCATGGTAAAAAACCAAGACATAAAAACCTAATGTACTTAGGATAACCTCCCATACGCCATAAATGGATTATCAAGAGACTAAAACATTAACCAATGCATTGGAGTGCTATCTGGGCACATCCATCATAATCATATCATGTGTATACATAAGTGTGCCACATAGATCATATAACATAAGAAAATATTTCATCACATATAATCCACTTATTAAGGATTCTAGGTTACTTACATTGTATTCCCCAAAAAATTAAGTATAGGTACAAATATATGAATTTCCCTGGGTAGAAATGGGTATGGGCTTATACCTTAAACATGTTTAGTATGGAAAATTACAGTGACATTTCGATATTGTAAGGATAGTACATAGAGATTCATAAGATGGTTAAATTATGGAGAAATGGGTCTCTCATAACTTAGAAGTCAAAAGTATAGTATTAGGGACATTTAATAACATAATAAAATATGAAAATTTGTAAATTAATAGGCATAAAACAAGGAGGGTTCTTGAATAAAAACATAGCATGAAAAAATCATAGGAAAATTTATGTAGCGTAATGGGGGTGTATAATAAATCTTGAGAAGGAATAATGATATATAAAGGGTTCACTGATAAGTTAGATATCATATTTTAAATAATATAGTTATTTAAAAGCATATCCCATCGATTGAAATTCGATGAAAAATTACATTACATAAATAATGTTCTTGAATACTGTGGAGAAGAAGAGGATCCATTACCTTGAGAGGGTGATTCCAAAATATTGGGAGGAGCTTCTTGGGAGATTTTGGGAAACTTGTGAGGACACTAGAGATATTAGGTAAGAGTAAGGATGTGATAAAAGGTTTTTAGTGAAGAGGAAGGAGAGAATGTATGGGTTTATATTGGAAAAGTGAGGGGAGTTCTTTATTATTTCCCAAACAAAGGTTTTGGACTCTACATAACAAAGTATTCAAAAAGAAAAATATTACCATGTTTTTTGCCAATGATTTATACAAAATAGAAGTGGTTTTGTTTATTTTATAATTCTATGGATGAAATAAATAAAATATTATCCTTGGTGATGTTGAAGTGAGTCATGTTTATAATGAATTGATTTTAAAACCTGTATTGGTTTTTTAGGATTCATAAGAGAATTATAAAATTAATAAAATAACATAAAAACACATTATTTTAAATGGAAAATATATGTTTGTTAATGGATACCCTTTATAGAATTTATTAAATTACCTTTGGTCCATTGTGATGTCATAATACACATTTTATATTTATACTATATTTAATTTTTACCTGAAAAAATCAGATATCTCAAAATTGACTGTTGTATAATTTCAACGTGATGATTCCAAAAATAATATTTATTTTATCAAAATATTTTTCTAAATTTATTAATTTTAACAATTAATACAATAATCAACATTTATTGAGAAATGATGGGTTTTTTTGACAATAACAGTTTTCAAACCCTTATAAAAATTACATTTGACTTCATAAAAATTAGATTATAATTTATATTTAATAAATATATTTTAGTTTTATTATTTTAGTAATATATCATTTATTTTTAAAATTCATTAATTCATCAAAAGTAATATCTTAATTAAAATTTCATATTACTCATAAATAGAATTTTCATTTTATTGTATGAAAATCAAAATAATTTATAAAGTAACAACAATAAGAAGTAAATATAACCATTATTATTTTAAAAATAAAATATAAATATTCATATTATTAAAATATTGATATTTATACCTTTAATACACCAAAAAACACCCTGAGGTAAAGGTGCACGATGGTGAGATTTTCATGGGGTGGTTCGGCATACATGGTTTGGGCTGTGATCTCAATGAGATTGAACGTATCCCATCAAAAGTTTTTCTCATGCATTAGTTATCGAATATCACATTGGTATTATTCAAGGTAAAATCAAGTGATGTTATATCCCCCATAATCTCTCATAAATGGGCTTTATAGGGCATGATCCTATTGGTCAAGACCATCACCTCCTTCGTCTGTTTTAATTGGATATATTAGAAACCTATATTTATACTAATCACATGATCACTATTATACATCTATATTATCAAAAACTATGATACTTGATGGGAATTTAAATTTTATGGTATAAAACCAAATAAGTGTATGTGTTTTCTATAACCATAATTGGGAATTTAATTTTCTTATATACGGAATGTTATTTATAAAAGTTTAGGTTGCTAAAATCCCCCCCTTCAAAAATTTCTCCCTCAAAATTTTAATTCCACACATCAAAATGTATTGTGGTAATTCTATTTCATCTTATACTATATTTACCACATTTCTTTTTTAAACTTATGGTTTATCAATACCACTTTGAATAGGTTTATTTCCTTATTTTGTAGAACCTTGTCCCTACGATCAAAGATGTTCACCAGATGATCATCATATGAAAGATCATTCTCCAATGATACCACCTCTAGTTTTATCACATGTGAGTGGTCTAGAATTTACTTCCTCAAGAGATATATATAGAACAAATCATGATCTTGAAATGTGTTAGGTGGGAGTGTCAGTTGATAGGCCACTGCTCTGATGCGATCAAGGATTTCAAAGGGACTTATGTATGTTGAATTAAGATATCCCTTTTTACCAAATGTGATGAATTTATTTCCTAGAGATATATAAAGTAATAACTTATATCCATCTTCAAACTCTAGGTATCGTTGAAAATTTTCATCATTTATCTTCTGTCGACTCTAAGAAACCCTAATATATCGGTGAGTGCTTTTGACATTTTCCACCATTCCCTCAACCATTTGACGTCCCAATTATTTTTTCACCTATTTCATTCTATCATGTATGTGTTATGAACCTTTTAACTTAAATGGATTCATAGCTATCCATTTTTATGCTTGAGTGGAAACTATTATTGTACAAGAACTCAACCAAATAAAGATGCTGATCCCATCCTCCTCTAAAGTCTGTAAACATTATTCACAACATGTCCTTGAGTGTCTAGATAGTCCACTCATATTAGACATCAGTCTGAGGGTGATAATTCATGGTGAAGTTTAACTAAGTATTTAGAGATTTTTGGAGTCCCATACAAAACTTAGAGGCAAATCTCGGGTATCTATAAGATACAATCAATAATGGTGTTCCATGCAGCCTTACCACTTCTCAAATGTATATCCTTATAAGTTGATCTAGTGGGAAGTCCTCTCAAATTGCAACGAAGTGAGAAGTCTTTGTAAGATGATACCCCACAAAACATATATCATTATTTCCTCTTGATGTCTTCAAATGACCACTGACAAAGTCTATTGTTATGTTTTCCATTTTCTATGTAGTTATGGGTAATGGTTTCATCATCCCCTTATATTTTTACCTTCTACCCTACAGTTTATGATATAAAGTACACCATGATATATATATATATATTTCATGATATCCATATTCATATTGTCCCAAAAATAGTTATCTCATAGATCTCAATAAATCCTCATGCTCCCTTGATATATGGAGTTGTTCAAGTTATGATCATCATATAAAATCTCTTTTTTTAACTTAGTATTTAATGGTACACTTATCCATGAACCAAATATTACAACTCATTCTACATTAATTTTACACTATAAGGATTTAAATTTTCTTATAGCTTCCAACTTCTTCTAAATTTCTACATAATCTATTTAAACATACTATATTCTCTAGAATATATAAATGATCAATAAATTATGAAATGATTGATGATTTTTCTTCATTTATGATTCCCATTTCAATAATTTTCAAGTCTAAAAATATCAGATCCTTCTCAATTCTTATCAATGGTAAAATTTCTGGATCCTTTATTCTTATTACATATTCAACATTAGTTTCATTTACAAGATGGTAGTGGATTGAATAGTCATACTTCTTAATCATCTCTTACCATCTTCACCGATGCATATTATACTCTTTCTATGTGAATATATACTTGAGGCTCATATGATCTATATATATTTCACACTTCTCATGAAAGAGATAATGATTCCATATTTTTAATATGAATATCATTGCATCTAAATCTTGATCATGTGTTGGGTAATTATGTTGAGGAACATTCAATTACCTTGAGTAATAGGCTATCACTTTATCAGTTTGAATTAGTACACAACCCATGAACTTATTCAAAGCATCATATTATACCATGAAATGTCCCCCAATTATGGGTAGAGTAATTACATGTTTAGTGGTAAGAATATTTTTCAACTCATAGAAGATATCTTTACATTCATTATTGTAGACAAACTTGACTCCCTTCCATGGTATCTTTCTTATAGGGTACGCAAATCATGATAAATTTATTACAAATTGTTGATAATACCCAACCAATCCAAGAAAACTATAGATATCTTTCATTGATGTTATCCTCATCCATCCTTAAATTGACTTTATTTTTGAAGGTTCCATAAATATCCCTGTACTTCTGATAACATGCCCAAATAATGAGACTTCTTTTAACCAAAAATCACATTTTTTATAAATTATAAAAAATATTATCCTTTTTTAAGGTCTTTACCACAGTTCTCAGATACTCATCATGATCATCATTTCATTTAGAGTATATTAGAATAAAATCTATAAACACAAACAAAAATTTGTTTAGGTAATCTCTAAAGAATCTATTTATCATGTTCATGAATATTTTATAGAGTATTAGTGAGTTCAAATAGAATTAATATGAAATCATAGTTCCCTTACATTGTACAGAAACTAGACTTACGGATATACTCCTTCTTCTTGATAATACCCCAGCCAACGATCCACCTTGGAGAAGTTTTGGGCTCCACATATCTGATTAAAAAAATTTATCAATCCATGGAAGAGGGGGATTTTTATTTATCATGATCTTTTTGAGCTTAGTATAATCAATGCAAAGGCACATCGGCCCCTACTAATTCTTAACAAAGAGGACCGATTCACCCTATGGTGAAGCACTTGGGAATATGAACCCTTTACCCATATTCTCCTGTATTTTATTCTTCAAATATTCAAGATCCAAATATATCCTTCGATATGGAGTCTTTGATATTAGAAAATACTCTTATTTACGATCGATTGTAAATTCAAACTATCGACTAGGAAGAATACTAGGAAGTTATTCGTGAAACACATTAGCATATTACCTCAAAATAGACATGTCTTTGAGGATGATAGTTTACTTAGAAATAATAATTTGGGATAAATACTCTTTGTCATAGGGAAATAATATCCATTATTGAGATGAAGATAAAAGATAAGATTCATCCTCTTCCTTTAACTTATATATAATCAAAGGGAAATTCATGGTATGAAGGGTGAATTAATTCTGCCAATAATTTATGTCGGATTTATAAAAGTAAAAACCTTTCTATATCTATGATAACATCAAATTCCATTAAAGGGGGACTAATAATATTTTCCATAATAAAATTCCAAAAAATTCAACACGTGATACAATAATCATAAAAGCTTTTTCTTGATGATATAAAATCATTTCAGGTTGTGAATTGATGTTCTTAGAATACTTACAACATATTCTAATAGGCTATGAATTGAAATTAAACATGACATACCAAATTATTGAGTAGAGGTTATATGTACTTTATTCATCATGATACATCTCAAAATAGAACAATATTTATTCCCTTGGTCTTGGGAATTTTTGGTTCTCATCACGCATGCCATCCCTTGGAATAGAGCATTGACCTAGATAATTACCAGCTTCCTCGCATTGATGAAATAAAACTGTATGCAGTACTACCTTAGATTGAAATTTATTCCCATACACCACATTATTCATTTTTCCATGGAATTTAGATACTTTATACCATATTTTACCACACTTAAAACATCTCCCAGTTCCTTTGTTAAATTCTCTTTTGTTTTGATTTCTATTTTTTTTCATAAAGAAAATTTACTCTGTTAGATTGGGTTCACTTGAACCAACTTCTGTGTACTTTAATATAACCAATATTAATAATTTTTAATATTGATAAACTTCTTATCACATAATGATTGGTTCTCATTTGTAACAGAGTATGTAATAGTTTAACAAGAGTAGCTATCACACTAAAAGGTCATAGTAGTTCCCCATTATGATGAGAAACTCAAATTGCTTGGAAATTATTCTTAAAAATGTGTTAAATATCCACATGATACCATTTTATAGACAAAAATGATACATTATATTAGGTGTGGAGACTAATAGAACCTTGGGTCACCTTTTTATGTTGTACTCCCTTAGAAATATCCAGTAGGATATTATTAAAAAGAGACCCGCCAGTAGGAAACCCACATTTATATGTGTCATTGGAAGTTCCTATCTAAAAACAAGTGTATTGGTCCTTATAATTTAAGATTATTATTAATGATTATTATGATTCTCTTACTTTGATGTATTAATAAAAACAATGACGACATATGTTCGCAGTGAGTTAGGATACATTGGGTGCATCATGAGTAATATTTCATTAATGAATAATTCAATAAAATATTTGTCCCTTCTATTATTTAACGGAATCTGATATCTCAATCCCATTTTTTAAATGATATAGACAAAATAAATCAATGTCCATGGTGTTCTATAGGCAAGTTCAATTTCTTGGAAGTTAAAGAAAGAGACATGGAACACCTAGTTTGATGGCACCAACATGAAACCTCAATGATTTGATATATCATGATAAAGGGATTATATTATGCAGTAATAATTCGTATGAGTTATTATGACATTGTGGCATTAAATTATTTCTCTTTGGGTTCCTTGGCATGTTTCTAGATGCTAACCTTGGACTTTAGGCTGCTTGGCCTAATGCCACTAAGAATGAGGTCTAGAGGGTCACACACGAAATATATCCATAGCCTCATTTAAATAATATATTATTATTATTTATTTAAAAAGTTGAATAAACATTATTACCGCATTTTATTTTAAAATTATTCATGTTTTCTTGATCGCATATATTCAGTCACTAGTTATTTGAGAGAATATAATGTGAGTAGAATATTTAAAAAATAGTTATTTACTATTTATGGAATATAATATTTCTTTATTTATTTACGAATAATGCAGTAATATTTATTTAATATATAAATAGACATTATTCAAGACCCAATAAATATTGTGGAGGAAAGGAACACTAATTTTAATGGTCTCGTGAGAAAGAAAAAATATTGAATATTATTTAATTAAATAATTTTTAATTTAATTCTCAAGTTAGGCTCATGTAGGGAAATAATAATAATAATATTATTATTTGACATGGGATTTTATAGATATTAAATAAATAATAAAGGGGACTTTTTTAATTATTTATTTCTAACCCTAGTGATATATAACCCAATTGTATTATTTTATATTTAATATAAATAATTTTTTTAGTTATGCAGAATGGATTTGGAGAATCCTATCAAGACATAGAGAGATCCCTTATCTAAGAGTTATCTTAAGAATGGGGAACGATATTCATCTACCTCGAACTCTTAAGTCAAGAAAGTTCCTGAAGAAATCTTTGGAAGTGATTCTTGAGGAAATCAATGGGAGATGATGCAAGTGATATGATCTACCTTGCTAGAACCTGAATATTCATATGATGATGTTATGGGATTTGTAGAACACATGTGGATCAACTCTAGGGGAATCTCTTTTTATTCCTATAATACAAACACCCAAAAACATAGATCTATTTTTAGATTCATCAATTAAGAAATAATTCCAACAAGGTAATTATTTAAATAATTAAATTGATTATAAATAATATGTGATGATCCTATATCTAGTTCTGGGGTTTTATCCAATTTCTATATTATTTGACTCAATTCTATATATCATGATGTTTATCATTTTATAAATATCAGATTGATCATCGATCATGAAATAAAAGAAAAGTTGGGAATTACCCATCGTAGGGTTCTACTGCACCCAAAACCTATAAGTGGAATCAAATAAGTCACATTTTTATTTATAATTAGTTAAATATAATTTATTCATTTACATAATTTTAATTTAGTTTTGAATTCAAGGTTAATCATTATTTTATTCTAAAATTCAAGATCTTCTTGTTCCTCCTTTTTTTCTTGTAGATCTAATCAATATGATTAATTTTATGAATGGAAAAAAATTGAGGAACTCATCCAAAGGTTCCAAATATTCTGGATAGATAACACATGATTACACTATGTGTAACAGGAGTTACACACCGTGTACTTGTGTTCAATGCACCAGGAAATAATTCAGTAATTAATCAAACTATGTATATTTAGGAATAACATGTGACTGGAAAATCATGTAATTCATGTAATAGTACACATTATGAAAGTAAATGATAATTCATTTATGATATATGACCCAAAATTAAAACTATATATGAGTATAATATATGTAGGGTATTTTTGGATGGGTATTCACTATGTTTCTTCCAAGTTACATTTATGTAAAATTTTAATTTTTAATAGATGTATTTAAATTTTTTAGAATTATAATATATAACAATATCAATGAAATTCAGATAATAATTAAGATAAAAGAATTTATTAGTTAAAGATAATAATTAATTGATTCAAATGGAGGTTGTCTTAAATAAGAATGATTAATAATTGAATGCTAGTTTTATTAAATGTGTAGTTAGTTTCATGCATGTGGATGATCATGAGCATTGACCTGACCTCCATATGTAATTGGTTTCCTTTAATTTATTATTAAATTATTTTTTTTGGTTTTCATGTCTTCTCTCCTTTTATTATATAAAGGGGTCTACGTGCCCATAGTTTATTTTATGTAAACCCTTTCCCCATAACCTGAGTGTGAGTAAAATCATATGTAATGGATGAATCTCCCAAAATAGTGGAGGTAGTTCAAGTTAGGAGCCTAGAAAAACCAATCCAAGAGAGATACATTAGTGGATAGGTGGAAAGCTGTAACAAGAACATTAATTGGTTCAAGGTGTTTTCCCCTAGGTCAACAGTTAGTTTATCAACTGCTAGATAAACTAACCAAATGTATAATGTCATGATCATACTTCTTTATTATTTTATATTAATCAAGTTTCATGGATATTTCATTATGGATGTTTTTTTCGTGATCACATGAATTCATGAAATTATTGAGCATGCAAGATAGAACTAAAATAAATTGGATTATATGTAAATATTATCTAAGACATGGTTAATCACTTTAGTAAATCCACTTAATATTAACAAGCATGTAATAAATATAGTAAATTGTGAATTTATGCATAAAAGGATAAAATACCTCAATTATATATATTAAGTCACTATAACCTTCCACTACTTTAGTTAAAATCAAACCATAGTTCAAAGTTCTTGAGCAGCAAAAGTTGGGGTGATTTAAATTATCAAGGAATTATAACTTGAAGATTTGGGTTGAATTAATTTAGTTAAAATCAACTTTTGACTTCCATAGTAGGACTTAGGGTACCTGGGAGGAAAAGGTTGAAAAAATCCAATTAAAGGATTTCAGGATTGGGGATTCCATTCAACAGATCAACTAAAAATGAATTAATGCAGTTGAAGTTATAATGTCTACTTAAAAGCATTCAAGTTTCTTGACCAACCAAATTTGGGGTAATTATAAGGGGAATATGGATCCTCTCCAATATAATGTCCAAGAAATATGATATTTTGAAGCCAATAGTGATGGATATTGAGTTTCATTAAAATAGTGGGAGACTAATAAATATAATATTTATTTACTTATTTGTCTTAATTTTTTTAGTTAAATTACTAAAATTATGATAATATTATGTGTAGAAACAACATTAAAATTAAATCAAACATATCATTGTGATCCATACTTAACAAGGAAAACATTATCATTGAAACAAATTTACAATAGTGGTAAAGGAACCTATGTGTTATCCTTCACCATGATAGAAAATTGTATGTGCTAGAAGAAACTATTCTTGATGCACCGGGTAATGAGGAAAGTGATGAAGAGTTGCCACTCTATGAGAAATATTTGAACAATTCCCTAGATATTTAATGTTTCATTCTATATCCATTGAGATTTTAAATAAACATGAGGACATGGATGCATATAATTTGTTGTCTCAACTTTGGGTTCTCTATCAAAAGAAGGTAAGAAAAGAGAGGCAATATATCTCAAATTCTTTGGTTACAACTATGTTTGGAGAGTCTGCACTAGCTGAGCTTCATGTTGTCAAGATTATTTGCTACATTGTACTCCCTGAAATCTTAGGGATTAAATTACTAGATGATTTTCATACATACACAAAACCTTCTCTAATTTTATTATTAATTACAATATGAGGAACAATGAGTAAAGTCTTTTAAAAAATTCTTACTATGATTTTCCAAGTGGATAAGGACATGGGGACTGATAAACCCATGGTCCTTATGGTGAATAAGAAATGGAAGAACAAGGAAAAGAGGCCCAAGACCTATAGAAATTATAAATCTACCAAGAAGATTCCTTCTAAGAATAATAATATCCAGAGACAATGTAAATAAAAAGAGGTAGTATGTTTTGAATTTGAAAAGAAAGACCACTAGAAGAAGAACTATAGACATTAGAAAGGGGAAACTAAAGGTTATTTCATTATCAATTGTAATATTTCAATATATACTCATAGGGTATTAGATATAGATTATGGTTCTCATATATGTATCTAAATATAGGATCCAAGTATATTCTGAAATATTTCTAGAGGAGAGTTGGATCTGAGAGCTACTAATGGTGTGAGGATGGATGCCTTGAACATTAGTGACTACCACCTTTCATTTCCAAAAGGAATTTTTTTTTCAAAATATTATTATTATGTACTGACAGTTACCAAGAATATAATTTATGTATCATTCCTAGATGTATATGGGTTTATTTTCAAGTTTGAAAATAAATTTTTTTCTTTTATAATGAAACATATTTTATGGTATGAAAAATTTAAATAACAGTCTTTATGTATTAAATTATGAAAAAAAAGTATTTATAATTTATAACAAACCTTTTTCACATGACTTTTATAACACCCTACTATGGAATCACCATCATGGTCATGTAAATGAGAAACATTTGGAAAAGCTATATCAAGATAGTTATTTAGAATCATCTAAGCTAAAAACACTTAAAATATGTTATGTTTTTTCACAAGGAAAAATGACCAAACTACCATTTGGTGGACAAGTTGAAAGGGTCATAATGATTCTAGGATTAGTAAACATTAATGTTTGTAAACCAATTCTAGTAGAACCTTGAGGTAGATATTACTACTTCATAACTTTTATTGACGACTTGAGTAGATATGGGAATGTCTACTTAATGAGTTATAAGTCCGAGTCCTTTGAGAAATTCAAGGAATTCAAGAATAAATTATAGAATCACATTGGTATGAATATAAAAAATATTTTATCAGACCGAGGTGGTGAATATCTTAACCAAGATTTTATCAGCTTTATATGGGAGTTTTGGATTCTATCTCAACTCACACTTCCTTATAGACCACAGTAGAATGATGTTAATGATAGGAGGAACCGTACCATGTTAGACATGGTAAGGCTGATGATGAGTCCTACAGATCTTATATTATCCTTTTGGGGATAATAATTTAACCTATAGTATACACATTAATCCCAGTTCCAACTAAAGTAGAAAATGGAATTCCCTTCGATTTATGGAGTGGAAAGAAACCTGTTTTGTCTCATACACATGTATGGGGTTGAGAGGAATTTGTTAAGGCCTTTTCATGAAAAAAACTAGCATTATAGGGCACAAAGTGTATCTTTATAAGATATCCAAAGGAAATAAAGGGATTATACCTATAAAAACTCTCATACAAGAATTTTATGATCACCAGATAATCCACCTTTCTTGACTGGGATCACATCCTTAAAAAGTATAGTGGGTGTAAGATTGACTTAAATGGGGTTGATGATGATGATACAAAAGAGTTGGTACGAGAATAGATTCTACATCTCCCCATGGAATAAGTATTTCTGGAAAAAAAATTACTACATCAGAGTGTATGAGAGGTAAGATAATAGAGAGATATGGTTTTCTAGTCATCAAATTTGGTGACTCATTATTGGTTGACAATGATGAACCTCTCTCCTACAAGGAGGTATTAGAGAGCTCATAAGCAACAATATGTAAAGAACCCATGAATTCTGAAATGGATTCCATATATCAGAACCATGTTTGGGTTTTGATCGAAGAACCAATTGATGTAAAGCCCATTGGGTGTAGATGGTTACTCAAGAGAAAAATAGACATGAAATGTAAAGTAAATACCTATAAAGAAATGATAGTGGCTAAAGGGTTTAAAAAGAATTTTTAATTTAATATGATGAAACCCTTTTGCCATTTTCCATGTTTAAATTCATTATAATAATACTTGCTATAGCAGCTTACCATGGATATGAGATTTAGAAGATGGATTTCAAAACTGAATTCCTTAATGGGAACCTTTATGAAGATGTCTATATGACACAACCATAAGGTTTTGTGACTCTATGTAATTGGAAATGGATTTTAAATTTGTATAGATACATTTATGGATTGAATAAATATTTAAGGTCACGGAACATTCAATTTGATGAATCTATAAAAGAATTTTATTTCATTAAGAATTAACCTGATCCATTTGTTTATAAGAGGTTTAGTGGGAATAAGGTCATTATCCTAGTAGTATGTGCTGATGAAATATTATTTACTAGAAATTAAATACCAATCTTATAATATATTAAGGATTGGTTAATGATAGTCCCACCGGCCTTCGTTAGTTCCCTATGATGCTATGGAAAAATAAAATTTATATTAGACCCAAACAACCTACTTAAATATGGAGTATCTAGTAGGTCCGAGTGTTGAACTCACAAAGATATAACTTATGTTCAAAATTAATTAGGAGATTGAAATTTTATTTGTTTAATTTTATTTGAGAAAAGAGGAATAACAATAGGGGTTAGGTTGTGAATTCAAGAGAGAGGCATTCCAGGTTCAATTAGTTTTAGGGTCATGTGCTAGGGATTCAATTGAGTATGGGTTTATTCATGTTTGGTGTCAGAATTGGGTCGATAGGGATCCTTGGTCTTGCTATCCCATCCTATTCCTTTGATCTCACCTTTGGAATGGTAACCTACTTAGTGAAATTAAAATTATAGGTGACAAAAAATCTTGTTTAAGCATAACCAACATAGATTTCATAACGGTCATTTGAAAACTATGCTGATTATTTGATGAAACAAAAAAATAACTTTCAAAACATATAAATGACCATGAAATATGAAAAGAAAGAGATTTTTAATTTAATAAAAAACATGAAACAATCCAAAAAAATGAATAGAATGTTGAAAAATAATCGCTAATGACACATCCCTATAAAACTCACATCACCCAACGCTAATGGACTAGACACTCATTTTGTGAGTGAGCATATTGGGATCTTGAGGAAGAATGGAAGTGAAGAGAGGCTCCAGATAATCCGATGGTTTTCCCTTAGTGTCTGTTGATGCTCCTTTCCGTCACATTGTCTAAAGGAATGGAAAGGAAAATGACTTAGCACAAAGTGATTCATCCTTTTAAGAAAACAACAAAAATCAACAAAGGCATGAACAAGGCTTCAAATGCACATGCGTCGTGCAAGTTCCCTCACTGTCATGCAAGTACACTTGCGCGACGCCTGATGGTTATGCAAGTTACTTGCGTGCCCTAAGTGATAACCGCCCGGGGTCTTCTCCAGCCTATAAATACCCCCGGTGCCCCCCCCCCCATTTCGAGAGGAATTTTTCCAGAATTCATAGAGCTATGAACGCCCAAGTCTCTTATTCAGGTCTTCCGAACACTTATAAGGTCATCCTTTACGTAGAATGGAAGGTATAAACAAGAGGAGTAAGGTCTAAGTGTTAGAAATCACTAACACTTTCATGCCTAAGTGTTTTACCCTTAAGGTAAATGGACACACTTGCACGCCGCCATACTTCTTCACCACAACTTGCACGCCATCTTCTGGAAATCCTTTAGGGATAATTCTAAAGGCTTTGATCAAGGATCACCCAAATATTACTCTAAGGGCTGAAAATCGTACAAGTACCCCTGTGTTGCGTAGGTATACCTGCGCGACCAGGACTTGCGCGCCCACGCAATAACTGCACGCCTGCCAGGACTTGCGCGACCATATCCTTTTGTGTACCTTTCCTTCCCATTTAACCCCTCTTATTCCATTCCACCTCTCCTATTCAAGATTCAATCTTCAAGACACTCTTCAAAGTCATTTATGGCATGTTCTCTTGATTGAATTCCTTATCTGAAAGAAATTCCGTGGAACATCACTCAAAACATAGTGATTTACATATTTTTATGTCACTAAAGATTGAGATTTCATTCATTCAACCCCATCCTTTAAAGATGAGAGAACCCTTAACCTGGGATTCATTTTCAGGAATAAGACCCAGTCTCAAATATGGTCATCCTCTTTAGGAGTAAGCCCCAACCATAATTATCTTAACCTGGGCTTCCTTTTCAAGAGTAAACCCCAGTCTCAAATATGGGTATCCTCATTTGGAGTAAGCCCCAAGTCCTTCCAAATCTGGGCATTCCTTCTCAGGAGTAAGCCCCAACCTTAATCACTCTTAACCAGTCTTAATTTCCTTTTGATCTGGGCTTCCTTATCAGGAGTAAAACCCAATAATAAGTCCCCTCCTAACTTGGGCATATTCCTTAGGAGTAAGCCCCAAGATTAAAGTATCCAAATCTCCATGAAGCAGATATACCTTTATGGACCCTTTTCCCAGATTTCTTCTCTGAAGTAAATCTTAATCCTCATCTATTTGGGCAGTCATACACACATAAGCCCCACATCATTGCATATTTTGTGGCACAATTGTATGGTTTCACCAATAACTCTTATTTCTCACACCGAGCATGACTGACATGATCTTAGAGTGTAAAAGTAATCATGACATCTTTTCTTTGATCCATAAATCATGCATAAAAATCATACCCCCTTACTTGAACTAAGTGGGTTCTGATTCCTTTTCCAAAACAAAGGATACGTAGGCAGTATATCTGCGGGTACGATCCCAACTTTGAAATAATCCATGTCCTTCTGAATGAAAATAAACTTCAAGTGCCCCACTGAGTGGCTTTAAAACTAGTATGGTCATCATAATGACCAAGATATGTTTGTGTATTGAAGTATACCATTGGCTAAGTATCTCTAAACAAATACAGATGATTCTCTATCGATGGGGAACCTCGAATACATATAAAAGATTCTCTAAATTTCATACATATCAATCATTGATTGATAGATCTAAAGGAAAGCTCATTTTATACTGGGTAATGTAATAAGGATTCACAAACATAACTTAAATCTATAAAGAGAGTCCCGGAGTAGACAATAATTCCCCTCAAAAAGGTGTGATGATTCTGACCTCCCATCCTCTCGACCAATGCAAATTCCTAAGCCTCACGAATCCACAACTAATGAGCACATACCTTTGGAAAGTAGGTTCAAATGGATATGGAATCATTGGATGTTTCTGGTTCTACGAACAAACCCGTTAGAAACCGCTTGGAATGTTTGAATCTTAAATCAATGAGATCATCCCCAATTCCAGAGGGAAACAAAAAATGGTGAACCCGATGTGAATCCTTAACCAAGTTAAAATGATGTTTTGCTTATTTGTTAGGCCCCTATTTAAACTCAATGAGAGGTCCAATAAAGAAATCATTGACATATGTTCTCATCTAGAAGATGTAGTGGCTGAATTTATCTTGATTACGTCTGTTATATCAAAGAGGAACTCTTTTCCAAGATTTTCTGCATTCTAATAAATGGATTCTCTCAAGTTCAAACTTGTGAATACCGCTGCTACGAATGCCACTACTGCTACTCTTGTTGGATCATCGTCTGCTCTGAGGACGACATCACCTACTTAGTGTCTTCAACGCTGGGTATCAAAAGTGCTGGTTAAGGAGTACCATCAAAATGGTACTATTCCAACTCTGGAGGCTGCCCGACAAGCCCTCCAATTGAACAATTCACCCTGGTCGTCCGGACAGCGATGATCCGTGATCAAGAAGCAGGCGGTGCTAACAACCATCTCCAACCGTTTCGGGTCGTTATCCCCGGAACGCAATCAACATTCGCTCACTTATTCTTGGGAGGTGAATGAGTAGGTCCCTCAGGGTCTTAATTCAAGTAGATAGGAGTTCCTACCAAGGGATCCTATCAACAATCACCGCCAGACTCATGCGGCAGTGCACCCTCAACATGATGAGGGTGTCGACTCTAGGCGTTCGACTCAGGTTCCTCGAACCCGAGTAGGCAAGACGAATCTCCAGAGGTGAAATTCGATCAACAGTGAGCAGGTTCTCATCTCTTCCATCTCCGAAGAAGTCCACCAACCTAACATGGTGGCAAGAAACGAGCGGGTACATACACCCGTCCGTTTTAATTCCATTGTCCAGTAGACTCGTCTGGCAGCATCATGCCAATCCCGCCAGACAATTATGGTGGAGTACTATAGGCAAAAACATACACCTTTTTATATGTCATAAGCTAGTCAGCAGGCTCGTCTGACTACATATGATGGATCTCGTCAACCACGTTCGGCAAAGTACAATCAGCAGGGACATAAACCTGCTAGTATTGATAAAGCCTACTAACAGTATCACTTGGTAGCACTCAGAGAAGTCAGTCGGAAAGCTCCGACAACAAATAGGAGGAAAACTCAACTATCTACCCCTACAATTGAGTACTATCAATATTCATTGATAGGAAAAGGAGGATAGGAGTAGGAACACACTCCTACTCCAAGCACAAAATGGACGTATATCCCTGTTCCGGTAGCTGAAGTCACCAAGCATATTCTGTCAATGGTGAAAGAGCAGAAGAAAATCCCTGCTCATATACTGGATGCCTGCCAGGATATTATAACAACTTCAGCATCATCTCAAGGAAAGAAAGATAAATCTATCCCTACCAGTAGAGCAAAATATCAACAATTCACTTCGGAAGATGCACACACATCTGTTCCAGTCCAAGGGGGTTGTGGGGCATACTCCCCCATATCATACGGACAACCAAGTCAGGAACATACACCTGATTTGAGTAGAGATCGTCATCCTAGCCTGGACATCTCTCCTGATTAGGCACATAAACCTGCTCAGAACAACCACTTTAGTCAACAAGTGGTTTCCAAGGTGAGTAAGAAGACATCAAAGAAGAAGACCCACCCAACACAATCAAGAGATCAAGAGCCAATCTGTAACAAGGCCTTGCTCGATGCTGGAGTTCTTGAAGCCCTTAGATAGTTATCTATTGGAATTCAAGATTCTACTCCCTCATTTCCCAATAGTGGGAACATTAATTATGAAGGTATTCAACAGAAACTTCCTCATGAAGGCTTGATTCATGACAATTCGGTCGATCTTGAAGTTTTATCTTCAGATGAGATCCACAGGAACCCTCTGTGTGGTCAGAAGACCAAGGAGAAAGATATATCATCTTTTTCTATAACCCACCATGGTGGTCCTCCCCATGATGATTAATTTCGCTACGAAATTCCCCTCAGCAGTAGTGATGCACATTGCCCGGAAAATGCTCTAGTGGACAATGTAGTGTCGAGAAATCCCTCTTATCTTGAGGCACTTACAAATGCAAAACCATCCATGTCCGATGATTCATCGCTAACAGGTGAAATGCTTTCTCAATCAGAAGATAGTCCAGGGTGTAGGTCATTCTCCAAACCACCCCTAAGTCATGCATCTTCTAGTTTGATCAGTGATTTCTCTACCAATCTTGTTGAATCCGATGAAGCAACAAGGAAGCACCAGCTCTGGTCAAATCAGGTAGAAGAATCTTCATTGAATGATAAAGAGAAAATGATGAATATGAGAAAAGAACTGGCGAATGGTGAAGTGTCAGTCATGTTTTGGCCTCTGTCTGACTCTCAGTATGACATTCCAGAGATGTTGACGGAAGATGGAATTCATGATATTTGTCTCAACATATGGAAAACACTTTGTCAATTGAAAAAGAAAGTATTATCTTATGATTAATATGAAAATCATGTTAAGATAATAGAAGGGATACAACGTAAGATTGATTTTGGCATCTCTATCAGTCTCTCGATATCCAAAAGATGAAAATCAACAGAGATCCCTTCAACGTTCATGCCTTGGCGCACTAAGAAGATTGTGCCAGTTAATTGACAATGCCCCATCTTGTATTCATGTCAGAGGATGGTGTGTTCATGGAGAACTACATTTCATTATGATCTCCAGTCAGTAAAGCCCACCGAAAATGGTTTCATGCAATGTTATTGCCCATGGTTGGCCACAGTCAATGGGTTTTGTTTGTAATCAAAGGCTTGACCAAGAATAGGCTTCAACTAGTTCCTCTCAAAATCAAGAATATAGAGAACAAGTTGTTGAATTACTCCTGCATCAAGAAAACGAGAATATTGAATATGCCTCTCATATGGAGCAAGCACATCATCAAGTGACAGCAGTGTCAGAAATCATACAACGGTATTTCGAGTTGGGTGATAAAAGTGGATGTCGATTGATGCATCCATCTAATTTCTAGACCAAGGTCCGCAAGATCAGGAGAGATTTTAAGAAAGTCTCAGACATAGCATGTCAAGAGCCACCCCAGCTTGCCAAACTGGGGACTCTTTTAAACCAACCCTCAGAATCAACAAATAGGATTCGAGGAGTTGAGTGGGAACAACAGGAATAGCCCCAGTCCACTGGACTGGGGAATTTTTCAAATCCTCAATCCCTCCCTTAAAGAAAATTGGTTTTCTCTCGATTAGGGAATAATCCCCAAGTGGAATGAAGAGCCAAATTATCATGAGACTCTCTCCAAATTACGGTTCACTAAGAAGTTACTGAGGGATCGAATCAATGAAAGTCAATGCCTCATCAGAGACATGGAAGAAGACAATATCGCAGAAATGTTGATAGAAGAGATGTGATGCACTATAAATCAATTAATGTCATCAATTCCGTTGTTTCTGATCCACCAGATGAGGGTCATTCAGAGGGATCAGATGAAGAGGTTCGTACTCAGGAAGTTGTACGTATAGACACAAATGAAGAAGGTGTGCGTACACAAAATCAAAGGTTTACCCAAAATCTGGGTGTTCCTTCAAATAACCCACTTCCCCCTCTCCGAAAGGGATCAAACAAGGGGGAGGGAAAGAATCAGGTTACATATCCGTCCTTTGGAGAAGGAAAATCTCTCTCACTAGAGCAAAGGTTTGCACAACAGAAGGAAGAAATGAAGGAATTGAGGAGGTTGAACGTAGAACTACTTCAAGGTAGTCTTCCTCCTAAGAGTGCTGGAGTCAGTCAGCTAAGGGATTTTGTTGCAGCTACTGAGATGGATTAAGAATATCCTCCTTTATCAATACACCCTCACAGGTCTAATACTATAGGTCAAGTGCTACAACAATTGGCAGTGCTTCCATTAGTTGCAGTACTAGCTGCCATACCTGTCCAAGCTCTAGTCACTGCACCTATTCAGGTCCAAGCTCAACCGGATGTTTCTCAAAAGTTAATAACTATTATTGAGTCATTAACAACTCAGTTGGAAGATATGGAGGGAAAGTGTGCTCAGGTTCAACCAGAAAATAGAGCTTACCCTGAATGGGTAGATGCAATCTCTCCCCCCTCAAATTTTGGGAACCCTGTATTCCGTATTTTCAATGAATCAGGTGATCTTGAACAACATTTGATGCATTACGTCTCTTTTTGTGATCCTATGATGGGAACTCTGGAGCAGCAAGAAGTAGTGAAACTCATATGCTTCGTGTGAACCTTACAAGGACCGACCTTTTTCCGGTACACAAGCTTTAAATCCCGGTCAATTACCAGATGGGAAGATCTCCATCAATGATTTCTTCTTCAATTTAGATCAACTATTCCAAAGACAATAGTTTTCGATCTTACAAACTGTAAGAAAATAGATAATGAAAGAGTCTCTGATTTCATTTCTCGCTGGAAGGGATTAACATATTCCCTGATCTTAGCACTCCCCCAAGAGGAACTGTTTCCAATCTGTTTGGTAAATTTGAGTATTGAGTTGCGCACACCGCTGATCCCTGTGAAATACACAGGAGGGTTTCGAGACCTTACTTCAATTGCTCAATAGATTGAAGATTCTCTTATACAGACTAAGGCTAAATCTCATGTAATTCCATTAGCTCCAAGAAGGAGAATGGGTAAAGAAGATACTACTACAGTTATTCTTAAGCAAGCACCTGTACCTGCTTCTACTTCAAAACCTTCATCTTCCCGAAGGCCTCCACCTCCTGAGTGTCAACAACAAAGTCCATTTCATCAAGATGATCAAAGAGATCAAAGAAAAAAACAATTTGAGGATTTGAAAAGAAAATTTCACTCTTTCTGAAATGAACAGGTGCCTGGTTATTTCATTTTGGCTCTGGAAAATAATTTGGTTCAATTGCCAAGGCCCAAGAGGCCAAACAAGGAAGGAGATGAAGGCCATCCCAATTATTTCCCCTTTCATCAAATGTTGGGGAATCCCATCTAGGAGTGTTTTGCCTTCAAACACCTCCTGCAAAAGATGGTCGACTCAGGATAAGTCAAATTGAAAGGTTCTTTAGCTCAGGTAGCATGTGTTACTACTACAGTTCCAGAGAAGGAAGGCGAGTGACAAGAAGTCAAAAGAAAAAATGCACAAAAATATGATGATTGTATGGCCAGAAAGACGATCAACTGAACTCATGCTATTTTGCGAACACAATTGAAGAAACCAATTGTGCATTCTTCCATGAATGCCGTAGCAAAACCCTTTTCATCAGAGGGAAAATACTCAAAGAAAAGGCATAGTTCCAAGAAAGAGGAACAATCAGAAGAAGATGAGTATGTGTCAAAGCCTAAGCTGTCTTTGACTCTAGAATACTTCATGCCATCTACTTCAAAGCAACGGGCACCGTCCCACCAAACGACACAACCTAAATAGACTAATCAGGCAGAATCTTCATCAGATGAAGAGTTGATTTTCGGTTCTGTTAATATGATTCAATTAATAGATCCATATGCCAGTTGCAGTTTCAATTTTGATGAGCCCAAATTCCCTATATCAAATAGAGGAATCAGAGGAAGTTCCAGAGGCTCAGGATACAGGGGAAGACATGGATCATTTAGAAACCACTATTCAAAATATACCCCTTCTAGAATTGTGTATGCAGTAGAAAATCATGACAGAGCCCTTCAGTGAGCTCAACAAGAACAAGAATGTTTTTACACCAATAACAAATTCAATCCTGGCACAGTTATTCTAGAGGACCGGTTGAAGGTTCCATCTTCTTACTCTCAGCAAGTAAATGTATCTAATCAGTCTAATCTTCCAAATCTATGAATATTGCCAAATCCTATCCTGATACAAGATGCATCAACTTCCAAAGCATCAACTTCCAAGAAACCTGCTAAACCACATGTTCCTATTGTGAAACGCAGACCTCTGGATCAAAAGTATGATATATTGAAACACCTGGCCCAAGTACCGGTCAAGTTATCAATTTTGGATGCTTTGAATCTATCAAAGTATCTTTGGGAGGCACTCATCGAGGCTTTGTCAAGTCCTCAGGAGTTTGAAACTGAAATTGCTGCATCTGAAGTCTATCACATAGAGAAGAATCCTGCAGAATGCCATGTAGTTATATCTTTCACAGATGAAGATGAAGATGATGTCGTGCATGGGCATATTAGACCCTTGTATTTATCTAGAAAGGTCAATGGTGTAGACATCCTAAGATCTTTCATTGATAATGGTTCAGGAGTCAACCTCATGCCCATTCGTACACTTCGTCGATTGGGCCTCATGGAATCTGATTTATCTCCTTCAACTCTGATGTTACAAGGATATGATAAAAACGAACAAGAACCACTGGGTGAAGTTATAGTCAGAACTCAGTTTGGAGATCTTGTATCCAATTCAGATTTCATGGTTGTTGATCAAGACTCAGCCTTCAACATATTTCTTGGAAGACCCTAGGTACATCAACATGCGGTTATCCCTTCATCATACCATCAATGTCTCGAATATTCTTTCGATGGTCAAGTTGGGACATTGTATGGTGATAAGGCCCCATTCAAGACATGTGAATCTCAATATATTGAGGCAAAATTCTATCACATGAATAGAAGGGAGAAATCCACAACAAAGGAGATTACCAAAGTTAATGATCCATATGGTTTGGAGAAGATTCCAGTAAATCCATTTACACATATGAGAACAGATTATGTGTTGCCTATCAGTCAAATTGGCAAGATAGACCCAAATCAAAATACTCTTATGGAAAGATCCATAATGTCAATTATGGCAATCGAGCTAGACAACATGGGAGAAATTGGTAACCCACCAAGAAGTGATGAAAGCCCAAATGGTGACGTCTTCATTTCATCTTCTGAAATCCAACAAGTCTATACTTCACCAATCAGGCCACAAGAAGTTATAGCAACATCGGAGGTGAAAAATGATGTCGATTCTCAATCCATCATCTCCTCTTTATTTTCCAAGGAAGACCCCTCATCATCAATCGGGTCAGAAATGGAAGCTTCTTATTCAAGATGTTCAAATTTTAACATCTCTTCTGATCATGGAAATTCTGCTTTATCATCTACTATGCAAGTAGAAACAGAAGAAATAACACATGTTGAATAAGAAGAAGGATAGATCTCAGAGATGCTTCTACAGCATTTGAAGAGGCTATCTCTACCACCATGGATGAACTCAAAGAAATAAATATGGGTACAAAAGAAGATCCACGCCCCACTTTAATTAGTGTGGACATGAATCTTGAAGAACAAGAGATTTATATTTCCTTTTTAAAGAAAAATCGAGACATATTTGATTGGAACTATACAGAGATGCCTGAACTTGATCCTGATGTTGCTACTCATCATTTGGGTTTACCATAAGAACATCAAGGATTTAAGAAGGCCGCAAGAAGAACACACCCAACATATGCTTCCAAAATTGAAGCTGAAATGGATAATCTTATCAAAGCTAACTTCATCAGAGAAGTTCAATATCAAAAGTGGTTGGATAATATTGTCCCTGTAAAGAAGAAGAACGGAAAATTAGAGTTTTCATCGATTTCAAAGATCTTAATCGGCATTGTCCTAAGGATGATTTCCCAATTTTTATTACAGAACTTTTAATTGATGCAACAGCTGGCTATAAAGCACTTTCCTTCGTGGACGGATATTCCGGATATAATAAAATCTGAATGGACCGAGAAGACAAGGAATCCACAGCCTTCAGAGCCCCTAAGGGTGTGTTTTTCTACCAGGTAATGCCCTTTGGCTTAAAGAATGCAGGTGCAACATATCAGTGTGCCACACATCGTATCTTCAAACCTTTTTAGGGAAGTTTGTTGAATGCTATGTGGACGATTTGGTGGTTAAATCCAAACAACATTCTAATCACTTGTCTGATTTGGAATTCATATTCTGCAAGCTTCAACAACATAATTTGAAGATGAACCCCTTAAAATGTGCTTTTGGGGTAACCTCAAGAAAATTTCTCGGCTTTGTTGTACGCCATCGTGGTATTGAAGTCGATCATGAGAAGACAAAGTCAATCCTTGGTATGTCACCTCCTCAAAATTTGAAATAATTAAGAGGACTTCAAAGACACTTATCCTATATTTGGTGTTTCATCGCCAATTTGGCAGGCAAAAGTTTACCCTTCACCAAATTTATGAAGAAGGGAGTCACTTACCAGTGGACTGAAGAATGTCAAGAACCATTTGATATTGTCAAGAAATACCTCTTGAGTCCACCGGTACTCATGCCACCTGTTGAAGGAAGACCACTTATCCTCTACGTGACAACGTTAGAGCGATCATTGGGTGCCTTTCTTTCTCAGAAGAATGATGTTGGGAATGAAAATAGCCTCTACTACCTCAGTCGGACTATGCTTGAAGCAGAAACCTGGTATTCAAGTAATGAGAAGTGCTGCCTGGAATTAATCATTGCAGTTCAGAACTTGAGACACTACCTGTAACATCACGAGGTCCAATTGGTATCTTGCAATAACCCGCTCAAATTTATCCTTAGTCGTCCAATGCTTACAGGACGTCTGGCAAGGTGGGTAGTTATTTTGCAGCAATTAGACATTCAGTATGTGTCTCAAAAGGAAATAAAGGTCCAATCTCTGGCTGATTTCCTTGTTGAACAGTCTTCAGTGGAAGACAAATCTTCAGATATTGAACTCCCTAATGAGGATGTCTTCTCTATTCAAGAAAGTCCTCAGGCATGGGAAATGTATTTTGATAGTGCTTCCATAAGTCCAACAGGGAGGAAAATGTAAAATCCTAAATTCAACAAAGTTGGCTTAGGAATTGTGCTCATTTATCCAGAAAAGAAAGTTTTACCTTATTCCTTATTATTGTGGGAAGATGGTACCAATAATGAAGCAGAATACCAAGATCTCATCGCAGGCCTAGAATTGGCGCTTCAAGCACAAGTGAGTCACTTAAAGGTGAAAGGTGATTCAGACCTGGTAATCAAAAAAGTCAATGGGTATTATGCGATCAGAAAAGAAGAACTAATTCCTTTGTATGATTACGTCATAGAGTTAATGGAGGAATTCCCTTCAGAACCGACATTTTCTTATGTCCCGCGATCACAAAATGCTCAAGCTGATGCACTGGCTAATATAGACACAGCTCTGGAAGATCCAAATCGGGACGAGACAACCATCAGTATTGCCCACCATTGTGAAATTTCACCATATGTTTGAATCATAATAGATGAAATTAATGAAATTAGTCCCATTCCTGAACCGTATGGTCATACTACAGGATGGATTCCACCTATCAGGGAATACCTTCAAAATGGAACACTTCCACCTGATAGAGCCGAGAAAGAACAAATCTGGTGACGTGTGGTCAATTTTTCTCTTTATGATATCCCAGATCACCTAGAGAAAATTCTCTAAAAACGTGGTTTTGATGGAGTTCTCTTCAGATGCATTGATGGTGAAGAGACAATGGCTGTCATGAAAGAAGTGCATGCAGGAGTCTGTGGTGCCCACCAGTCTGGACATAGAATGTCTGATCATATTCGAAGGCTTGGATACTTTTGTCCTTTAATGATACAAGATTGTGTTGATTTCACAAAGAAGTGTCATTCATGACAAGTACATGCCAACTTCATTCATCAACCTCCAGAGTGGCTTCATATAGCTAAATACTCGTGGCCATTTTCCACATGGGGAATGGATGTGGTGGGACCTTACCCTTCCGCTACGACCAAGTAGTTTAAGTATATTCTTACTGCTACTGATTTCTTTTCCAAATGGTTAGAGGCAATACCTATTAAGGAAGTTAGTTCTAAATACATTGTTAGCTTCATCAAGTCTAACATCATTACCAGATTTGGTGTCCCTCATACTGTATTGATGGACAATGGCACCAAATTCTGTTCATCTGAGGTGAAGAAGTTGTATCAAGAATATAACATCAAATCCAACCATTCATCTCGGTATCATGCAGCGGCCACTGTCCAGATAGAAGCCTTCAATAAGACTCTTTCAAATATACTTCAAAAGATGGTGGATAAAGATAAGAAATCATGGCCTGATATACTATTTCATTCTTTATGGACTTATCGGACTACCACCCACACTGCAACGCAGTCAACTCCATATTCACTGGTATATGGAACAGAAGCCGTCTTTCCCATTGAAGTTCAACTACCCTCACTTAGAGTATCCATTTTTGATCAGTAATCTATAGATGAAAAATCTAAAAAGCGATTGAATGAATTGGAACAGTTAGATGAGAAAATATTGTGCACTTTTCACCACTTGGAAGTCTATCAGAATCAAATAGCATGAACTTTCAACAAAAAAGTTCGTATTCGTTCATTCACTCAGGGAGAATTGGTATTAGTTCTCAGAACTCCAATGATACCAGGAAAGAAATCTCCCAAGATTGAACCAAAATGGGAAGGACCTTACTCAATACATAAGGTCTACTTCAATGGAGCATATTCATTAATCTCAATGGATGGAGAACTCATCACTACACTAACCAATGCCAGATTTCTGAAGAAGTATTTTGTATAAACACAAAATACATTGCAACGGTCCATGCAAATGACCTTAAACTATTGGCACTTACATCAGCGGTCCATACATATGACCTTAAACTATTTGTATCATTACCAACAGTCCATATATATGACCTTAAACTATTTGTATCATTACCAATAGTCCATACATATGACCTTAAACTATTTGTATCACCGCCAATGGTCCATGCATACAACCTTAAACTATTTTCACATTCCTTACGTCCAACATGACGTTAAAATGCACCATCCAGGGTCAATGCATATGACCTTAAACTATTCTTACTTTCGTCCAACATGACGTTAAACTGTATCCCCCTTCATCATCCTTGCTATATGAAGTTAAACTATATAGAATTCCCTTACATCTAGTAAGACGTTAAACTGCATAACTAACGGTCCATGCATACGACCTTAAACTATTGGCACTTACGTCCAACATGATGCTAAACTGTATCGTCTCTTTTTCATCCAACATGACGTTAAACTTTGAAAAAGTCCCTAATACGTCCAACATGACGTTAAATGGTGTACTCTTTTGTCCTTACTGCATGACATTAAACTGCACAATCCTATTTTTTCCAACATGACATTAAACTGTATTGTCCCCATCGTCCTAACTACATGATGATAAACTATACAGAAAGTACTTTAATATGTCATACATGACATTAAACTGTACTTTGTCCCTGCTACATGACATTAAACTGTGCAGCACCAATAGTCCTAACTGTAAGAATTTAAAACTACATAGTCCCTTCATATGTCCTACATGACATTAAACTGTGCATCATTATGGTTGTTTTTACCTCTTGTTTCTCACACCGAGTATGAATCACGTGAGCTTAGAGAAAACTTCAACCATAACACTCTTTCTGGGCTACTAACCATGTGTAAGTACCAACACTACTTTTTAGGTCGTTGTCCCCGAGGACAACTTGATCACTAATTCATTCTTTAATTGAACTACGCGGACTTTGATCCTTTCCTTCCAGGATGGGTACGTAGGCAACCTCCAAAGGTTTAAACCCAAAACCAATCTCTTCACATCGGTTCACCTCCATCTCATACGATATTGATTTGTGAAACCGCCCCTAGAATCAATACCTTTACATTGGTTCACTTTCGTCCTTACTATACGACGTTAAACTATAAAATACTTTTGTCCAGTATGACAATAAGCTAAAATATTATTTGATACCCTCAAATGAGAGGGAATCATTATTTACACTGATTTTCAGTCATGTTTCATTTCAAAGACTATGTGCATACATGGAAATACCTGAACCTTTTATCTTGGGTTAAACCATAATTTCTCTAAAATCCTCTTTCACCCTTCACATGTACAAACCAAATTTTTAAAGAGGGTAGTTCTAGAACTACATGGGATTGATTCCCATCTTTATGGGATATGTAGGAACGTTCGAGTGTCCCTCGAATCCAGCCCCAAGTCTTTTGGGCCTAACCCCAAATTACTCTTTCAGTCCCCTGGCAGAAAAGTCCCCATGAAAACACACACTGTGTATTTCTTATAATGGTCCAAGATCTATGACCCTAAACTAAGATCTCCAATACTTTTGTCCCACATGACGTTAAACTGTAGTTCAAGAACTACATATGGCTTGATTCCCATCCTTATGGGATACGTAGTGAAGTCCAAAATTTCCCTTCAGGACCCAACCACAATATGATTATGGTTAGCATTGATCAGTGTATCTTTGCATACATTGAACAATACCTATATTTATGTGTCATAATCCTAACCTTAAATATTTTCATATCTTCATAACCCTTTTCTTAACTTCTAATCACAAAAGGCCTGAAATTATGAGAGTTCTTTTGCCTAACCATGCAGCATGTGCCCTTAGGCGGCCTTGCATAAACAGTCTACATAACGGACCTGTCAGCCAAAAGATGCTATTATTTGACTATGCATTCAATTCCCTTAGGTGGCCCGGCATAATTCAACCCCCTAACAGGTTTTTTAAATAGTGGTAACTTCATTCTTGGGAGGAAAACCTATTTTTTATTTATTTTCCTTGATAATATGTAGGGATCCGCAAAAATAGCCATCCTTAACATATTTGTCCTATATCCTTTTTCATGATCTAAAAGTATTCAAGTCTATGTTTTATATTATCCTTCCCTACATTTGGGTCAAACCGTTGTAGGAGTGATATCCATCCAGTTCTTCGATAATCTTGTTTGGTAATATCTTCTCCATATTCAAGTACCTCTTTCCATACAACAAACTCTATACTTTGGAAAATTTGAATATCTATAAACTTTCACTGGATTTTTAGCACTAGGAAAGTAAATTTCTAAGAGTTCTTTTGCCTGACTATACAACGCATGCCCTTATGTGGCCTTGCATAAGTAGTCTACATAACGGACCTGTCCGCCAAAAGATTCTATTTATTTGACTATGCATCCAATGCCCTTAGGTGGCCCTGCATAATTCAACCCCCTAACGGGTTTTTTAAATAATGGTAACTTCATTCTTGGGAACTACTTCTTCTAATGCCTTTTAGCTCTTTTTCATAACATTCCTTAGATTCAAGTATTCTTAAGTCATAGTTTACATATTTTCCCTCATACTTGAGTATGGAAATATGTTTTCAGATAAATTGTCAAGGAATTGAGTCAATTTTAATCCATTTCTGTCAAAGCTATTTTGACCTTAAAGATTAGCCTCTTTATGTCAGACGTGCATGACTTTAAACTGCCCACAAAAGACAAAGGAACTTCTAATAAAATTCAAGTTCCAGCTCACTAAACATACATTTTGTATGATTTAGGTAATATTGAGAAATTAAAAGATTCAAAGTTTGTAGGGTTATTTATAATAATCCTAGTAAAAATCAAACTATGCTTACTAGGCCCATTGGCTTAGGTAAAATTTATAGCAGGTAGCAGGAAAAGACGTGAACAAGTGATTGAAGATGAAATAATTCTTTCTATTTGATGCACAAGAATTAGAGGGAAATCCATAGATTGGAGCCTCTTCTCTTTTTCAGGAAAATTACAAAAGACTGTCAACTTAAGTCTTCACTTGATGTACAACATCCCGAGCTTCATCAGCAGCTACATGAAGCTCATGCACTCAACCAGCTTCACTCTTCTCAACTTGATGGAGTGACTTCTTGGCATCTACAATGGATTTCATACCATTCGTTTGAGCTCCCTCCAATGAATTATTGAGCTGCTCAAGTTCCCTAGTAATAGCATCTAACTGTTGCTGAAGCTGCACCTGCTGGATGACTTTTTCTTTGATCTTATGCTTTAGCTCCTTCATCTTGGAAGCATAGTCATCCTCAACTCAGGATACCGTAGCCTCAAATTCGCCGATGTTTACTGACAGTTTCACCCTGGTCAGATCTTCACGACACTTTTGCTCCTGCTCCCTCCTAAAGATGACTTGTTTCACCACGGTATGGATCTCTTGGTATCCAAAACAGCCAAGTCCCAGCATGACGAACTGGGATGAAAATCAAGGGATCTTTGATGATAGATCTTCTAAAGGAACCTTGGATATGATTTTCCATATATTGTTCCGTGCCTTGCGTCATAAAAAGATGAGCGCCTTAAGCACCTCTGGGTCTGATTCAACATCATCATCACAGGGGGGCATGTAATCTAGGATTAATGAACTTAAGGAAGTGCCCTGTTCTGCTCCTTCCCCCTGACTCGGGTTGCTTCACATTCTACTATTGTTTGGGTGGAGGTTGAGACTTCACCTCCAGTTCTAGCCATTAAAGTTGATAGACATGTTTGATCAATTAAAAGTATGGTTAGTTTCATAGAATAATGGAAGTTGGTTTTCTATCTTGAAAACTCAATCCAATCATTACCTAACAGTAGATCAGTAGCTTGAGAAGACTCCTCCCCATCTTTCCCAGTTTCAACAGGATCTTTAAGATGGGTCTCAGGAGGGTTTACTGGGTTTATCTCCACTTGAGCTAATGTTTCTACAATGGTAGGGTTGACATCAATGTCCACACCCTCTTCAGGCATTGGCAGTTCAGAAGCTTATATGGATGGAACTGCATATTATTTTCAGTCATGATTAGAAGTGTAAATTATAATAAAATTTACTGAACAAAGGATAACACTCATGCCCAAGGTCTTCTAAATCACATGATAACTTAGCATGATCATAAAATTCTATGAAAGACATGCCACGATTCATCATTTCATCCAAAGATATTTCAGAATCCTGGTTAGTCTCACCAGTGTGAACATTTGATGTGTCCTCTTGGAAACCCTCATTCTGCAGCCCCTGACCTTGGGTAGCTTCTTTAGTAAGGATGGAAGATTTAGTTTCTGCGGCCGCCAATGATTCTGGTGCAGGTTCTTCTCTACTTGTAACAACAGCAGGATTAGTACTGGGAATAGATGTTGGCTCTTTTTCAAAAGCTACCAAGTCATCCTGGATTTTCATTTATTCCACCGCAACCTCTGTGGTCCTCAAAGGAGGATCAATCCTTTCCCTCAAAGGTGAAATTGAAAAATCCCCTACAATCCCAAAGAAACTGAGCAATCTATTTCATGGTTTAAAATTCATGATTATCCGAAGGACTTACCACTACTGATAAAGAGTTTAACGGTGGACTTCCTCCTTCGTCACCTTTGTCCTTTTTGATTTTTGGGAGTGTCAGCAGTCTCTCTTATTGGCACTTGAATTGGCGAATGGAAGGACATGTCCAACTCCTCATTCATGGTCAGCTAGCCTAGAGATATCTCGCCTGGTTCGTGAGGAGATTCATCAACAGCCCCATGGCAGGACCACCAAGGCTATATTGTAGCAAAGGATCCTCAGTAGTTCCTTTCTTTGCAAGCTACAAGATGAATAAAATAACTCCCTTAAGTAACAAATCTTCGACTGAAATCAAGTTGCAAATAAAATAAGTAAAGAAAACTTACATCTTTAGGAGCCATGTAATCGTGCCACTCCTCATCATTCCCCTCAACGGCGTCACGATCAATCAATTCCTTCACCTGCTTAGTGACAAGAATGGACTCATCAGTGTCATTGATGAGAATTTACAGCTCTATGATATAAATCCACACTTCATCAGGGTTATTCTCAAAACTGATGTTCGTAGAAGCGAGAAGATTCCCTATTCTAGGGAGGTGTAGGCCCGCGCATAAATCCAGCCAGGCAGTTTCAACACCACAATATAAACTCTGCCATGTCTGGACAACCTCTGGTCTTAGATATGAAGGCTGCAAGGAAGGTCCTACAATATTTGATTTTAGTTTCTTCCCAGCTCCTGCAACTACAGATATAGAATAAGAAAATAAGACTTATTGCTTTATAAAGTAGTAGTGATTAATGTAACCCAATGAAGTAACTCACCAGGAGTTGATGGAGTGGGTCTTTTGATTCTGACTGGAGGATTATATCGGGCACGAGGCCACTTTGACACTTGTTGTGCCTCATCATCTCCATCTTGGGAATCCGGTGAACCAGTCCTAGAGGAGGAATCTAGCGAATCAGCTTCAGGTGGGGAAGCATCACCTTCATGTGTAAGGGTTCCTTTCTCTATAGTTCTCTTCCTTTTCCCCACCTGATAAACTGGGTGATTCATCACCCCTTTAGGGTATGATGCTATCCAGTGCTCGACATACCATGTGGTCGAGTTATGTGCCGCTTTTTAAACTGGTAGTTCAAATACTGCCCCGGTCTTCTCCCTTGAAGTCAGCATCCACAGTTGCCAAGCAACCATCAGATGTTGCTCTAACCTGACATGTACTGGGGGAGGTACAACAATCTATTTCATAAAATTGAATTGACGTGCAAATCTATATGGAGCATAGGCCTCGTATATAATTTCTCCATCAAACCTAGAAACTAGCACACCATCTCTGCAAGCTAGCATGTATGCCCTCAAATACATGTGGGTTGTTCCATCATCAACAAACCGCCCGCTTGGTGGATTTCTATAGGGAAAGAAGTTGAATTCCTTAAACATACTCAGCCTCACTTTCATGTCATAGGAATTAAGATCTAATAGAGAAACTCTAGAGAATTATTGCATTGATGGCCTGAAAGAACTTCCAGGAATTTGTAATCCATTCTGTACATTGTAATTCTTGAAGTGAGTAGAGATCCATCCCCATAAAACATGGAATGGTCCCACTATTCTTAAAGGAGATTTACCCATGAAGACATGAAGTAAACTCCTGTGAATCATTTATAAAATGGGGGTAGCCAACCCAACCATTTTTCCCTCAGCCAACTTTGCCGCAATGACGAAGGTCCCTGGCCTGACGCCTCCCTTAGAATCCCTGACTGGCAAGAGATAAATGCTGAGCCACAAAGCCAAGAATCCCGCCAGACGAGTCTTCTATGGGATCCTTTGATTCACCTCATATCCCCATTTCTCAAACTCTCCTGCTTCTAGAGTTGGCCAGAATGTTCCAGGAGCACCCCTCTTCTCAGGTTTTGGGCAGGTGGTAGGACAGGTGGGCCTCTTACCCTTGGATTTCTTTTTCTTGGATCCTTTGTCCTTCGGCTCCTTCTCCTTTGGCTCCTTCTCTTTCTTCTAAATAAGAAATATATTCACCCACTCCTTCGGATGAATATCCCTTCTAGAATGAGTTAAGGAGGTCTCTGAACTCTTGAGCCTATGGAAGAGTTTAAATAATTCCCGAGCTAAAGCGAAAGTCTTCTCTGAATCATTCCAAGTCATCTTGGGAGGAATGAATTCATCATACATGTCTCCGAAAATTGGATCCCCTGAGATCTTGGGGACATCCCACAGACTGATGCCTACTTCTCCATGAGTCAGATGGAAGGAATTAGTTTTTGGGCTCTAGTGGCTGTGTATCTCCGGCACGAAGTTATCATGTCTGTAAACATATGTTTGCCCAACCCAAACAGCTTCTTATATTACCACTCCTTTCAGATCCTCGACAAAATCTGCACAGGTTTGTCACACCCAGTATGCCCACATCTAAGTTGGCTTCACACCTCCCCTTGGACAGAAGTCCCAACAGTTCTTCCAGCCTTTGGATTGATCCATCAGAGCATTTAGGAAGATTGAAAGATGACAATGTGGTTGCAGCTTAGGCTTATGAGGTTTCAGATCTGGCGTACAATGGCTATGATGCATCATGTGGTCCTTCTCCACTGTTCCAGAATTTATAAATACTCCTCTACATGAGATATTTTCTGAATCAAAGTTGGTGTAATTCTGAAACCACGAAAATGGGAGATAGTTTTTTGCTTCTAGAATAGTGACTTCTCACAGATTACCATATCCATACAAAGGTAGATAAATGCTTTGGGGGAAGTCGCGATGATATTTCTTAAGATACTTAGCCAAATCCAGAAGAGTGCTATCACAGACGGTATAATAATCGTGGCCAATGATATCCGTCATATTATAAAGATGTTTACTTTCCAGTTCATCAGCTATTCCGATTCTCCTGAGAGCCATTGATTCTACACAAAATTTCAATAATTAACTCTTAAGTATGTTAATATTTCATAAAATTTGTGAAGGAATTCAGAAAAAATGGAAAAGGCATTAAGGTGCGCAAGTCTAAAACTTGGCGCGTAAGTATACTGTGTCGTGCAAGTATTTGGCGCGCAAGTATCACCTCGCAGGTCTAGATACCGTAACAGTAACACGACAGCAAAGAAAAAGCGAAAAAAGAGCAACTTGCGCGGTGAAGGTGACTTGCATGGCGAGAGCTCGAAAATCGGAAAGACAGTGTTATGCGTGACAAATGAGCGCATATTTATAGGCTATTCCGGCCACCTTCGCGCCTATAGCCAGCGCGCTCTAGCCCTGCGTGACTCACACCTGCGCGACAAGTGTTGTGCGCTGAACACTTGCGCGCCTCTTTCCCTTTGGTTTTCTTTTTTTCCTCAAAGTCTTATCCTTATTCTTTCAGATCCAACTCTGAGGGGGGACTTTTGTTGACGCTCCTTTCGGTCACATTGTCTAAAGGAATGGAAAGGAAAATGACTTAGCACAAAGTGATTGATCCTTTGAAGAAAACATAAAAAATTGACAAAGGAATTAACAAGGCTTCAAATGCACATGCGCCGTGCAAGTTCCCTCACTATTGCGCAAGTACACTTGCGTGACGCCTGATGGTCGCACAAGTGACTTGTGCACCCTAAGTGATAACCACCCGGGGTCTTCTTCAGCCTATAAATACCCCCAGCGAGCCCCTCATTTTGATAAGATTTTTTCTAGAATTTAGATATAGAGCTCTGAACGCCCAAGTCTCTTATTTAGGTTTTTCGAACACTTATAAGGTAATCCTTTACCTAGAATGGAAGGTATAAACAAGAGGAGTAAGGTCTAAGTGTTAGAAATCACTAACACTTGCGTGTGTAAGTGTTTTACCCTTAAGGGAAATGGACACACTTGCACGCCACCCTACTTCTTCACCATAACTTGCACGCAATCTTCTGGAAAGCCTCTCGGGATAATTCTAAAGGCTTTGATCAAGGATTGCCCAAATATTACTCTAAGGGATGAAAATCGCGCAAGTACCCATGTGCCGCACAGGTATACCTGTGCGACCAGGACTTGCGCTCCCACGCAGTACCTGCGTGCCTGCCAGGACTTGTGCGCCCCTATCTTTTTGGGTACTTTTCCTGCCCATTTAACGCCTCTTATGCCATTCCACCTCTCCCATTCAAGATTCAGTCTGCAAGACACTCTTCAAAGTCATTTATGGCATGTTTTCTTGATTGAATTACTTATCTGAAAAGAATTCCGTGGAACATCTCTCAAAACCTACTGATTTACATATTTTTATGTCACTAAAGATTGAGATTTCATTCATTCAACCTCATCCTTTAAATATGAGAGAACCTTTAACCTAGGCTTCGTTTTCAGGAATAATCCCCAGTCTCAAATATGGGCATCCTCTTTAGGAGTAAGCCCCAACCATAATTCTCTTAACCTGGGCTTCCTTTTCAGGAGTAAGCCCTAGTCTCAAATATGGGAATCCTCCTTTGGAGTGAGCCCCAAGTCCTTCCAAATCTGGGAATTCATTCTCAGGAGTAAGCCCCAGCCTTAATCACTCTTAACCAGTCTTAATTTCCTTTTGATCTGGGCTTCCTTCTCAGGAGTAAAACCCAATTATAAGTCCCCTCCTAACTTGGGCATCTTCCTTAGGAGTAAGCCCCAAGATTAGTGTATCTAAATCTCCATGAAGCATATATACCTTTATGGACCCTGTTCCTAGATTTCTTCTCTGAAGTAAATCTTAATCCTCATCTATTAGGGCAGTCATACATACATAATCCCCACATCATTGCATCGTTCATGGCAAAATTGTCTGGTTTCACCAATACCTCTTGTTTCTCACACCGAGCATGACTCACGTGATCTTAGAGTGTCAAAGTAATCATGACATCTTTTTTTTGAGCCATCAATCATGCATAAACATCATACTCCCTTACTTGAACTACGTGGGTTTTGATTCCTTTTCCAAAACAAAGGATACGTAGGCAGCCTGTCTACGGGTATGATCCCAACTTTGAAATAATCCATGTCCTTCTGAATGAAAATAAACTTCAAGTGCCCCACTGAGTGGCTTTAAAACCAGAATGGTCATCATAATGACCAAGAGACTTTTATTTATTGAAGGATACCATTGGATAAGAATCTATAAAAAAATATAGATGATTCTCTATCGATGGAGAACCTCGAATACATATAAAAGATTCTCTAAATTTCCTACATATCAATCATTGATTCTGATATCTAAAGGAAATCTCATTTTATACTGGGTAATGTAATGAGGATTCACGAACATAACTTAAATCTATAAAGAGAGTCCCGGAGTAGAAAATAATTCACCTCAAAAAGGTCTGATGAGTCCGACCTCCCATCCTCTTGACCAATGCAAATTCCTAAGCCTCATGGGTCCACAACTAATGAGCGCCTACCTTTGGAAAGTAGGCTCAAATGGATATGGAATCATTGGATGTTTCTGGTTCTACGAACAAACCCGTTAGAAACCACTTGGAATGTTTGAATCTTAAATCAATGAGATCATCCCCAATTCCAGAGGGAAACAATGTCGCTTGGCCTTCTTCGGTCCCAGAGTATCTTTAAATGGTGGCTGGAGGCGTCCTTTTATAGGTTTAATCATCCAAAACTTGTGGCCCGTGTCGCTTGTTTTTCTCTGCGTGTTGACACCTACATGATGTTTATTGGGGTACATGACATGTACCTCAGATCCTCTTTGCAATTCATCACATTGAATCCATGAAAATCTCGTATGTTGGTTTGACTGTCTTTACATCGTGTTTTGGTGGTACATGATGTGTACTTGGAGTTCACAATGTTTATGCATGTCATGACTTGTTCAGTACATATCTGTTTCACTTGAAATGGTCACTATGTATACTTGTGGTAACCGACGTGTATGCATTTTTCTTCAGTTTTCCATCTCCACTTCATCTACAAATTCTGGTGTCATATTGCAAGCAAAGAGAAGCCGCACAAAGGGTCATTTGGCTCATTTTTCATTTACTTTTATTTTCTTTTTAAAATATTCTTCATTTACTACAATAAAAAAAAATTCATCCCAAACAAGAAAATATTAATTATTTAAATTCAAAATTTAATATATTAAAACACTCAAAAATATATTCCTTAAATACCCTTATCATTTAAATAAGCGTTTCTCCATGAAGGAATTAGGTTAAGTAGCCTATTTTATAGGGATAAAGATCATTCATGATAGATCCCAAAGGCCAATTGGACTAAGTCAATGTGTATATGTTGACTGGATACTAAAGAGATATAGTATGAAAAAAATACAATAGAGGATTGGTTCTAGTGTCAAATAGTTTACATATTTCTAAGAAAATGTGTCCTTAGACGTAGTAGGAGAAAGAGAGAATGAAAAATATCTCATACGCTTCAGTGATAGGATCAATCATGTATGCCATATAATGTACTAGACTTGATGTTACCTATTCATTGAGTATGGTAGGCATATATCAAGCAGATCTAGGAGAACAACATTGGTATGTTATTATGGATATCCTTAAGTATATGTGAAGAAATGTGGATATGTTCTTATTGTATGGAGGATATAAGGAGATGGTTATCAGGGGTTATACTAATTCTAGTTTTCATACAGGTCAGAATGATCTAAAGTTGCAATCAGGATATGTTTTCTCTCTCAATGGAGGAGTTTTGAGCCGATAGAGTTTAAAGTATCCAGTTATCACTGATTCTTCCACAGGGTCTAAGTATATAGTGGATTTTGATTCGGCCAAAGAATTTGTTTGGATTCAATAAAATTTTCATAAGCTTTATGTGGTACCTATAATTAAAGAACCTATCACATTTTATTATGATAATACTGCATCAGTGGCTCTTGAAAAAGAGGCAAGGCCGCACCAACAGACAAAGAATATACTATGAATGTATCACATCTTGAAGGATTTTTTTCTAAGGTGTGAAGTTTAATTAATAGTTGTACATATAGAAGATAACGTGTCATAACCATCGACTAAATACCTATCTCAGCAGAAGAAAGAGTATCATGTAAGAGCTAGCAGACTGAAGGTTGTTAGCAGTTGGCTATAGTGTGAGTGGGAGTCTGTTTGAGTTGGTGCGCTTGAACCAACTTCTGTGTACTTCATGATAACTTGTATTCATAGTTTGGAATATTAATAAACTTTTTATAACATTATGGTTGATTATTCTATGTAACATAGTGTGTGATAATTTCCCAAGAGTAGTTGTTGCACTAAAAGGTCATAGTAGTTCCCTGTTATGATAAGAACCCATAAGTGCTATGAAACTATTCTTAAATATATTATTTGTATTCCAATGATATCATTTGACAGACATAAAGAAGATAGTCTATCAATGGTGGATACTCAAAGGAATTTTTGGCACCTTCTCATGGAGTACGCCCTTGGTAATATCTTGTAGGATATTATGAGAATGAGGCCTCCTAATAGAAAAATCACATTTATATGTGTCATTAGATGTTACTATAGGAAAACGTGTGTATTTTTCCATTGAATTTAATATTATTATTAATTAGTATTATGAGTCACATAATTTTATGTATTTATGAAAATCATGATTACAGATGTTCACGTTCCGGTATGATACGTTGGGTGTGACAGGAATAATATTGAATTAATGAATAATTCAAGAAATTATTTTCCCTTCGGTTCTTTAATAGAATTTGAAATCTCATTCCCTTTGGTGGAAATGAAATAGCCTAAAAAAATCCATTTTCACAATGTTATATAGGAAAGTTCAATTTTCAAGAAGTCAAAGAAAGTGACATTAATAACATAGGTTGATGGCACAAACATGATATCTTATTGATTTGAGATATTGTGATAAATGGATTTTATTACACATTAATAATCTGTATGAGGTATCATGTCATTGTAGCATTAATTTCTTTCTATATGGGTTCCTTGTTATGTTGTTAGATGCATACCTTAGAGTTTAGGCTGCTTCACTTAATTCCATTGAGAAAGAGATCTAGAGAGTCACATACTAAGTGTATCCAAAATATCAGTTAAATAATATATTATTATTTATTATTTAAAAAGTTGAATAAATATTTTTCCTGCACATGTTTTAATAATTATTCAAGTTTGAATGGTTGCACATATTTCATTAATAGTTATTATAGAGAACATAATGTGAGGACAATATTTAATGAATATTTATTTTTTATTTAGTGAATATAATATTTATTTATTTATTAGATAATAATGAAGTGATATTTATTTAATAAATAAATATTCATTATTCAAGTTCTGACAAAAATTGTGGAGTAATAACAGAATGATTTTAATGGTATAATGATAAATAATAAGTATTGAATATTATTTTATTAAATAATATTTAATTTAATTTTCAAGTTAAGTAAATATTGAGAAATAATAATAATAATAATATTATTTGACATGGGGATTAAAACGGATTAAATAAATAATAAAGGTCACTTGTGTAATTATTTATTCTAACCCACGAGATATATAAACCCAATTATATTATTTTATCATCAAGACAATTCATTAGTTTGGTTGTACATGATGGATTTGGAGAATCATCTCAAGATCTAGACATATCCCTTATCTAATAACTCTCCCAAAAATGGAGACCAATATTTATCCATCTCTCACTCTCATGTCAAGAGGGATCTAAGAGAATGCTTTAGAAGTGATTCTCGTGGTGATTAAAGGCGGACAAAGCAAGCGATAAGATCTACTCTACTGGAACCTAGAGATTCCTATAGAGATGTTTGGAGATTTTTAGAACACTTATAGATCACCATTAGAGAAAATATTATTTGATTCCTACAATACAACGACCATATAACATATATCTGTTGTCAAATTTATCAATAAATAAAGAATTTCAACAAGGTAATTATTTATTTAAATAAATTAATTATAAATAATCTATGATGATCCTCTCTCTTGTTCTGGAATTATATCCCTTGTCTATATTATTTGACTCAATTCTCTATATCACGATGTTTGTCATTGCGTAAATATTGGATAGATTGTTTATCATGAAAAAATAAAAGTTGGGCATGACCCATCACATGATTCTGCTGCACTGAGAACCTAAAGACTGTTCATTCCATTATTAACTTTATTAGACGTACTTTCTTGAGATTTAACTATCCTTTTATTTGACATGTATAGACATTGAACTATGTTCGAGTTGTTAATCATGATTTTTTATAGATGGTTTAAAAAATCACAAGATATCTTACATGCGCTCCCATCATGTTAGGCATCTCGTGTGGGTAGCCATCACATTAACCCTCACTTTGGTTGTTGACTTAGTTCCTCTAATATCTGACCATTGGTTAGAATAAAGGAAAAATTAGTGATTATTAATTTTAAACTATTGAACACACAAATGGAAATACATGAACATTAATGGGATAATTTTTAAATTACATACATTTCCTTAACTTATGAATTTATTGGCTTTAATATATGTTATCCATGATTTACATCCTAACATAAACTCTTATGGATTTTTTTCCCTAAAAATGGTTCATAAATATCTTGTGAATTTACCAAAGAATATCCAATGGGAGTATCAAACTATCTGTAAAACTAGGTCATTTTTCATCCACTAGGGGACGATTGAGTCCAGCTCAATTCTCCCTTTTCAGGATTATTTCCCATAGGTACCTCTATTCTAGATCAAAATACACTTGTAGTATCCATACATGGATGTATTTTTGTTGAATCCATTTACTTTATACACTAAACAAATTTAGGGATATTTTCTTATGTTTAGTGCCCTATGGCTTTCTATAGAGTTTTTTTATCCTAATCCCAAAAATAAATATACCTCCCTCTAAAACTAAGTATGATACCCCTTATCTTTATTACACAATAATTAATGATTTATTACATAAGAATACACATAATACATCCCAGATGATCAATAATTCTAGTGTATTTGGGTAATTAGGTATATTATACAATGAAATAAAATATGGGTACATCAACATTGTCAAAAACTTTTTTAACATGCTCATAATATTCCATCAGTTTTAAAATTTCACAGGATAACCTTTGTACATACATAATAAAGGGGTGAGATATAAACCATAGTAAGATAATAAAAAAATCATTACATGAATAATGTATTAAATGTTATATAATAATAATTTTAAATATGACATCAAAGGGGAGAGAATCGTAAACCTGAACAATGAGGTATGATGCAACATGATGATATTAAGGAAACATGTGAATGTTGAAAAAACTTTAAACATACATCATAAGAATAAATAAAGTTTAAACACTAATAAAACATAGTGTAATGTGATTAGGATTACCTTTCATGCACCATACATGGAATATCATGATACTAAAACATTAACCAATGCATTAATTGTATCCCTATATAGGCACAAACATCAAAATCATATCATGTACATCCATAAGTGTGCCACATTGATCATATAACATAAGAACATATTTAATCACAATTAATACCACAATTTAGGATTGTGGCTAAAAAACATGGAAGTATCCAATAAACGAAGTATAGGTACAAAAAGGTGAATACCCTTGAGTGGAAATTGGTATGGTTATGTATCTCACAAATGTTTATCCTTGAAAATGGAAGTTACATTTCAGTAGTGTAGAGAGAGTACATGAAGATTCATAAAATAGATCAATGAGAGAGAAAAGGGTATCTCATAACTTGTAAGTAAAAATAAAATTATTAGAGATATATAAGAATATAATAAAACATATAAATTTACGAATTAATAGGCATAAGACAAGGTGGGTGCTTGAATAAAAACATGGCATGGACAAATTGTAGGAAAATTTCTACGACATAATAGGGGTACATAATGAATCATGGGATAGATTAATGAGAATGAAAGAGGTCAATCATCACTAAGAAATCATAAGTAAAACTATAGGTATGTTTAATATCATATCACATCAATATTAGTTAGAATAAAATGTGTATTACATAAATAAGGTGCTTGAATAAAGATGAGAAAAAGAGGATCCCTTATCTCGAGAGGGTGATTCCAAAAGCTTGAGAGAAGATTATTAAGAGATTGGGTGCAACTTTGGAGGACTCTAGAGATAATAGGTATGTGTAAGGACATGATATAAGGTGTTTGAGTGAAGAGTATTGGGACTTTGAGTGGGTTTATAGAACATTGAGGGGAGTTCCTTATTATTTCCCAAACTTAGGTTTTGGCCTCTATATAATAATGTAATCAAAACCAAAAAACACTCCATAGTTTTTTCTCATTATTTCTACCAAAGAGGAGTGGTTTTATTTATTTTATAATATAAAGGTAAAAACACAATAAAATACTACCCTTGTTGATGTGAAAGTGAGTCATGTTTATAAAGAATTTATTTTAAAACATTAAAAAATAATATAGGGTTTAGAGGATTCATAAAGGATTTATAAAATTAATGAAAAATATAAAATAGAACATTATTTTAAATTAAAAAAATAATTGTTTTGTGGATAACCATTATATAATTTTTTATATCCCTTTTGGGTCATTATGATTTCATAATACACATTATATATTTATACTGTATTTAATTTTTAATTGAAAATTTAGCTATATTAGAAAGTTATAAAAAAATATACCATCGGATAATTTCTATGTGACTATTAAGAAAGTAATATTTATTTTATTAAAATAATTTTTTAACTATGTGAATTTTAATTTTTAAAATAATAATTTACATTTATCGAGAAAATATGGGTTTTTTGAAAATTAAATTTGTCAAACTTTTATAAAAATTACATTTGATTTCATTAAAATTATATTTTTATTTTTATATAAAAATATTATTTAATTTTATTATTTTTTAATTTATAATTTATTTTTAAAATTAATGATTTCATTAAAAATGAGTATCCTAATTAAAATTTTATATTACCATAAAATACAATTTATGTTTTATCATATCAAAATTAAAATCATTTATAATATAACAACAATAATAGGTAAATATAAAAAGTATTATTTTTAAAATAAAATATAAATATTCATATTATTAGGGTCTTGATACATATCCATTTACTATACTGGAAAAATACCTGAGAGAAGTGCACATGATGGTGAGATTTTCATGGGGTGGTTCGACATACATGGTTTGGGACATGATCTTGATGAGTTTGAACTTATCCCATAAATAGTTTCACTCATACTTTAGTTGTTAGATATTTTATTGGGATTGGTCAAGGAAAAAACCTAGTGATATAATGTCCCTCAGAAGTTCCGATAAATGGGCTTCATAGGGAAAGATCCTACTAGTCGAGGCCATCACTTCCTTTGTCCATGTCGATTAGATTTATCAAAGACCTATATTTTTACTACTCACATGATCATTATTCTATAGATATATTATCAATGGTTATGACAATTAATGACCTTTTAAATTATATAATATAAAACCAAATAAGTGTATATGTTTTCAAAAACCATAATAGGGAATTTAATTTAGTCACAAATTCAATGTTATTTATAAAATTTTGGTTTTGAACAATCTTCCCCCCTTTAGGAATTTTATCCCTTGAAATTTTTATTTTACAAACTAAAGTAGATTTGGGTAATTTTTTGATCACCTCCTCCAGTTCCCACATCAGTTCTTCAAATTTTGGTTTCTCCATAGCACTTTAACTAGGTGTATTGTCTTATTTTTTTATAACATTGTCTCTATGATCTATGATATTAATTTGCTACTTCTCATATGAAATATCATTGTCCAGTGGTACCACCTCTGGATTCATCACATGTGATGGGTTTGGTATATACTTTCTAAAGAGAGATACATGGAACACATCATGAAATTGAGATAGGTTAGGTGGAAGTGCTAGTGGATAGTCCATCTCTTTGATGTGATCAATGATGTCAAAGGGACCTATGTATCATGGAATAATATTTTCCATCTTCTAAAATATCATAAATTTATTTCATGGAGATATACAGACAAATACCCTATCTATAACTTCAAACTCTTGGTGTCATCAATGATTTTAATCAGAACACTTCTGTTGACTCTAATAAACCCTTCTGTGCTGCTAAATGGCTTTGGAATTTTCAACTATTTCCACAAACATTTTAGGGCTCAATAGTTTTCATTCACCAGATTAATTCCAGCATAGAGGTGTTGTGAACCCCTTACTATAAAGGGATTCACATGGTGCTATTTGTATTATTGAGTGGAATCTATTATTGTATGAGAACTTGAGCAACGAAATATGTTTATCCCATCATCCTTTGAAGTCTATAGAGATCTATATCCACATTTCCTTGAGTTTCTAGTTAGTCCACTGAGATTTGACATCAGTTTGAGGGTGATAGGATTTTCTTAAGGTCAACTCAATACTTAAGGAATATTGGAGACTCTTGTAGAACTTGGAGGTTAATCTTGGGTCTTGATATTATACAATTGATAGCGGTGTTCAATATAAACTCACCACTTATCTAATTTATATCCTTTCAAGTTGATCGAGTGAGAAGTCCAATAAAATTGCAATGAAGTGAGAAGTATTTATAATGCGATCCAAAAAAACCATGTAGAATTATTTCTTATTGATGTATTTAGATGACCAGTGAAAAAGTCCATGGTTTTGTTTTCAAATTAACATATTGTTTTGGGTAATGGTTTCGCTGCCCCCTTGGATTTTTCCTTTCATCATTCACTTTCTGGAATAAAATATTTATATTTTATTATCTATCTCTTCATATTGTCCCAATAATAGTGATCTTGGAGATCTTGATACATATTTGTGATCTAAAGATGAATGGATAAGTTCAAGTTATCCGAATCATCCAAAATCTCCTTCTTTAATTTAGGATTTGATGGTACACATAGTCATGAGCCGAATCTTAAAAATTATTCTTCATTAATTTTAAACTCAAAGGATTTCAATTTTCTTATAGCTTCCACGATATTATAAATTTATATGTCATATCTTTAAGAATACCCTATATTCTATATAAGAGATTTTTGATCAATAAATATTGAAAATATTGATTATGTTTCTCACTTTATGATCCCCATGTCTATCTTTTTTAAGTATAATATGATCAGAACCTTCTCAATTCCCATCAATTATAAAATTTAAAGATCCTTTGTACTTAGAGAGTCTGTAACTTTATTTTCATTCATAGTACAATAATGTATTGAGAAGTCATAGTACCTAATCAGCTCTAATCATCTTCACTGGAACATATTCGACTCTTTTAATGTGAATATACAGTTTAGGCTCTTATGATCCGTATATATTTAAAATTTCTCACCAAAGAGGTAATGAATCCATATTTCCAACATGAATATCACAAAATGCAAATCTAGATCATGCATTGGGTAGTTCTGTTCATGAACTTTGAATTTCTTTGAGGTATAATATATAACCTTTTCATTTTTCATCAATACACAACCCATCCAATTTTTTGAAGCATCATTGTATACCATGAAAAGTTCCACACTTATGGGTTGAGTAAGTTCAAGTGAGAAAATAAACCTCATTTTCAACTCCATGAAGATTTATTAAGATTAATTATTCTATAAAACCTTAACTCCCATCTATGTTATATTTCTTAGAGGGTTTTAAATTCATGAGAAACTTCTTATAAATCATCGATAATACCCATATAGTCTATGGAAACAATGGATATCTGCCACAGATGTTGGACTCAACCATCCTTCAATTTAATCTATTTTTAAGGGTCTATAGATGTACCTTATCTGGTGATAACATTACCTAACAATGATAATTTCTTTAACCAAAAGTCACATTTTATATACATTATAGAAGGATTCTCATTTTACTATGTTCTTTAACACAATGCTCAGATGCTCCTCATGCCCCTTATACTCCTCCTTACTTTTGGAGTATATTAGAATATAATCAATAAAAAAAAAAATTTATCAATGTAATCTATAAAGACTCTATTCATCAAGTATGAGAATATTTATATAGAATTAGTGAGTGTTATTAAAATTACTACGAACTAATAGTGCATGTACCATGTATAAAAATCAGTCTTTAGGATATCCTCCTTCACTGAAGATCCACCTTGTATAGGTATTGGGATCCACGTTGATAATAAAACATGTTATCAATCCATGGTATAGGATACATGTTCTTTATTGTGATATTTTTAAGCTCACAATAATCAATTAAAAGGCACATCAATCCATCTTTCTTATTTACGAAGAGAACTGGTGCACCCCACGATGAAACACCTAGGCACACAAACCCTTTATCCAAATTCTCATGTATTTGATTCTATACATCTTTAATATCCACAATAGTCATTTTATATAGATTCTTGGATATTGGTAAATACCATGGTATAAAATCAATTGAAAATTCAACCTCTCGGTTAGGTGGAAGGCCAAAAATTCTTTAAGAAACAGATTTGTGTTTTCCCTCATAATGAGCACATATTAAATGATGATATTGTACTTATAATCAATCATTTGAGATAGATAAACTTTGTTGTATTGAAATAATATCAATTCTTGATATTATGATATCAGGGAAGCTTCATATTCTTCCTTTCACTTGTATATAATCAAAGGGTGATTCATGGTGTTAAGGTTGAATTCCTTCTATGAACAATTTATGTTTGATTTATAAAAGGAAAAACCATTCCATAACTAGGATAACATAAAATTACACTAAAGGGATACTAATAATATTTTCCAGAAGAACATTCCCACACACTTCAACATGTGACAAAATAATTATAAAAGTTTTTTCCCAATGATATTAAATCATTTAAAGTGGTGACTTGAAATTCCTAGAAAACATACAAGATATAACAATAGGGCCCGAATTGAAATACAATATTACATACACAATTATTGAGTAGATTTTACATGTACTTCAATAATCATGATCCATCTCAACATAAGAAATTCCTTATTCCATTGGTCTTGGAGATTTTTAGATCTCACAATGCTTGCCAGCCCTTGGAATAGAGCATTGTCCTGGATAATGCCCATGTTATCCACATTAATGACATAAAACCATATATGGTACCTTATATTTAACTTTATCTATATCCACTATGTTATTAATTTTTTTCATGTAAATTGGTTCCTTTATTCCCAATTTTACCAGAATTAAAATATCTCTCAGTTCCTTTGTGACATTTATCTTGGTTCTTCTTTCAAAAAAATTTTCCAAAAAGAAATTGGATCTTATATCCCTCATCACCTTTATCAGATGTATGTCCTTCGGACATCACTCTCATTTTATTTTCTATGTTTAAACATTAAACTATATTCCAGTGGTTAATTATGATTTTTTACAGCCATTTTTGAATATTCAAAAGATGTATTACTTGATTTCTTGTCATGTTAGGCATCTCATTTGGGAATCCTTCACATTTCCCCTCACTTTAGTTTTTGAATCGCTTTCTCCTATCTCCATCCATTGTCTATAATAAAGGTAAAATTAGGGATGAGTTGTTTTAAACTATTGAACACACAAATGGTAATCCAATAATGTTAATGGGATAATTTATAAATGAAATATGTTTCCATAACTTATGACTTTCTAGGTTTCAATATATGTTATCCATGATTTAATTCCTAATACAAACACTTATGTAATTTCTGTTTCCTTAATAATGGTTCGTAAAGGGATTGTGAATTTAACAAATCATATCTCCAAATAGTGTCAAACTAGGTGTTAAAAAAATCATGTTTTCATGCACCAAGTGACGATCAAGTCTAGCTAAATGTTCCCTTTTTGGGATTATTACCCCTTGGTACCTTTATAACAGATCCACAACCAATTGTAGTATCTAGACAAGGATACATTTCTTTGGAAACCACTTAATCCATAATCTAAAAAAATTTCGACATTTTTTCTTATATTTAGTCCTATCCCTATGTCTTTTACTAGAGTTTCCTTATCCGGATCTCAAAAATAACTAAACCTCCCTCTGATATAAACTATGACAACCCATGTCTTTATTATATATTAATTAATGATTTATTACATAAGAATACAAATAACAAAACCCATAAGATTTAGAATTCTAGTATATTTGTGTAATTAGGTGTATGTCATAACAAATTAAAATAGGGAATATGTTAGCGTTATCGAAAACTTCATTAACATGCTTATAATATTATATTGTTCTTAAAAATGCATGGAATAACTAGGATACATACATAATAAATGGGTGAGATATAAATCCCAATAATATAATAAAGAGATTATGACATGAAGAAAGTATTAAATATTATAAAGTAGTAATTTAAATGGGACATAAAAGAGGGGATAATTATAGACATGAATAATGAGACTTGATATAGCATGATAATATAAAGGCAACATGGGAATGTGGAAATAGCTTTTAAAAATGACATCATACGTATAAGTCAAGGTTAAAACCCAATAAATCATAAAAAAATATTATAAATATACACTATTTTTCACCATACATAGAATCTCATGAGACTGAAACATTACCCAATGCATTGGAGAGATATACGGGAACATCTATCATAATCATATCATGTACATGAATAAGTGTACCACATAGATCATATCACAAAAGAATATATTTCATCACATAAAATATAATGATTAAGTATTGTATGTTACATAAGATGAATTACCTTATAAATTAAGTATAGTAACAAGCAGGTGAATACCATTGGGTGGAAATGGGTATGGGTATATACCTCACAAATGTTCAGTATGAAAAATCACATTGACATTTCTATTGTATATAACCAGTACATGAAGATTCATAAAATGGTTAAATGAGAGAGAATAGGGTGTATCAGCAATTATAAGTAAAAAATAAAATATTATGGATATTTAATAACATAATACAACATAATTTTTTTTTAATTAGTAGAAATAATACAAGGAGGGTTCTTGAATAAAAACATAGCATGGAAAAATTGCAGGAACATTTATGTATCATAATGGGGGTACATAACGAATCATGTGAGGTATTAAAGAGAGTTAAAGGGGTTAATAATAACTTATAGATCATAAACTAAGTTATAAATATTTTTAAAATAATATACCATCAATATGAATTGGAAGACAAAGTGCATTAAAAAAATATAGTGATTGAATAGAGAAAAGAAAGAGGGGATCTCTTACCTTGAGAGTGTGATTCCAAAAGTTTGGGAGGAGATTCTTGAGAGATTGGGAGAAACTTAGGAGTACTATATAGAGGTTATATCATAGTAATTAAGTGATCCAATGTTTTTAGTGTAGATTAAGGGGAGCTTGGTTGGGTTTATATTGGGAAAGTGAGGAGAGTTCTTTATTATTTATCAATCATGGGTTTTGGAATCTATATAAAAAAGTAATAAAAATCACAAACATTACCATAATTTTTTCACATGGTTTATACCATATATAATTGGTATTATTTATTTTGTAAGTCCTAGGTCCAAAATCCCTAAAATATTACCCTTGGTGATGTGGAAGTAAGTCATGTTTATAAAGAATTGATTTCAAAACCTAAAAATATAATATTGGGTTTCGAGGATTCATAAATGATTTATAAAGTTAATAAAGTAACCAAAAAACATATTATTTTAAAGGATAAATATATATTTGGTTGTGGATATATTTTATAGAATTTGTTATGTGACTGTTAGGTCATTATGATATCATAATACACACTGTTTATTTATAATGTATTTAATTTTTACCCAAAAATTTGGTTGTCTGAGAAAATTATGAAAAATTAAATGTTTGATAATTTCAATGTGATTATTCAAAAAAAAAATATTTATTTTATTAAAATAATTTTATAACTATGTGAATTTTTACTTTTAATACAATAATCTACATTTATTAAGAAATGATGAGTTTGTTGGATAAAAACAGTTTTTGAACCCTTATAAAAATTGAATTTTATGTCATAAAAATTATTTTATCATTTATATTTAATAAATATTACTTAGTTTTTTTATTTTATTAATATAAAATTAATTTATAAAATTTATTAATTCATTAAAAAGGAACAACTTAATTAAAATTTCATAATACCCAAAAATATAATTTATATTTTATTGTATAAATATCAAAATCATTTATACAATAAAAAATTAGAATTAAATATAACCATTATTATTTTGAAAGTAAAATATACATATTAATATTATTAGTGTACTGATAAATATCCCTTTATTACACCAAAACATGATCTGAGGGTAAGGTGCATAATGGTGAGATTTTCATGCGGTGGTTTGATGTACATGGTTTGGGCCATGATCTCGATGAGCTTGAAATTCTATCGTAAACAGTTTAAATCATTCTTTAGTTGTTTGATCTAGGTTTGGTCTTGGTCAAGGTAAAATCCAAGTGATTTTATCTCCCTTATAAGCTCTGATAAATGGGCTTCATAGGGATGATCCTATCAGTCGCTGCTATCACTTATTTTGTCTGTGTCAATTGGATTTATCAAAACCCTATATTTATACTAATAACATGATCTCTATTCAATGGATATATTTTCAATGGTTATGATGATTAATGGTATTTTAAATTGTATAGGATAAAAACAAATAAGCTCATGTGTTTTCTATAACCATAATAGGTCATCTAATTCAATCACAAAGGGAATTATATATATAAATTTTGGGTTATTAAAGTATCATATGAATCCCAATTATTAGAGCTTCTATGGGAGATAACATCACTAGTATTTTACATTGAGAAAGAATATGATTATATTCAACAACTAAAGAACAAATGAAACAATTTATGATATAATTTAATTCTCATCAAGATCACAACCCAAACCATTTTAACTAAACCACCCCTGAAAATATCACCATCGCACACCTTACGCTTAGGGTTTTCAATGGTGTAATAAAGGGATATGTATCCATAAAATAACAGTAAATTTTTTATATTTTCTTATTTATAAAATAATTATTTTATTTTTCCCTTTTTAATATTAATTTTTAAATAATTAAAAAACGAGTTTGATAAAAATTAGATTTTGATACGATGAAACACAAATCATATTTTTTCAAAATATATAGTTTCAACTAGGACACTATATTTGATGAATTTAAGAATTTATAAAATAAAATAAATTTTAATATAATATTATTTTTAGTAATATTTATTAAATATAAATTATAATATAATTTTACAAGTCAAATGTAATTGTTATAAGGTTTAAAAAACTACCATTATAAAGAAAGAATTTTTCAATAAATGGATATTTTTATTTAAAAGTGTAAATTATCATATTCAGAGACTTTTTTTTATAAAATAAGTAATATTTTTGAATCATCAAGTCAAAATTATCCAAAAGTGGTCTTTTCATAATTTTATGAGACAATCGAGTTTTCTGGTAAAAATTAAATATAGTATAGATATATGGTACATATTTTGACATCATAATGACCCAAAATTGATTTAATTTATTCCATAATAGCTATACAAGACCATATATATATTTATCCTTTAAAAAAAAATTTTATGTTATTTTATTAATTTTAGATACCCTTAACGAATCCTCCAAAAAGGTATATTATATTTTAAGGTTTTAAAATTAATTCTTAATAAACACGAATCACCTATACATAATCACTAGAATTATTTTAATGTTCTTAGTTCATATACGTTTAAAATAACTAAAACCACTCATCTTTGGCTGAAAATTTGGGAAATAAATGTTGGAAGGTTTGTGGTTTTTATTACTTTATCATATAGAGTCCATAACTTATGTTTGGAAATTAATAAATAATTCTCCTCTCCTTTAATATATAAACTCAACCAGACTCCCATTCCTCTTAAATAAAAAACTTCGTAACACTAAATTACTCTAACTTTCCATATATAGAGTCCCCAATGGTTCCCAAAAGCTCTTAATAAGCTCCACACAAGCTTTTAGAAGCATTATCTCAAGGTAAGGGATCCTTTCCTTCTCATATTTATTCGAGAACCTCCTTTATATTATGCCTTTTGTTTTCCACTGTTTCATGTTTGGATATGTTTTAAAACATCCCTATTCAATGATATGGATATACTGGGTGAGCCCTGAATTATATAGCCCTCCAATAAATTCAGTAATGTTTTAATCTATTGATATGCCACATATGTTGTGTGGGAGTTTATCCTAAGTATACTATGCTATTTTTTTCTTAACAGTTGTACTTGACTTATGTTTATAATGTCAAGTTTTATGTTTTTTCCACATTCCCATATTTACTTTATGATATCATGCTATATCATTCCTTATTATTCATGATTTTGATTTTGAAATCTTTTATGATACCTTTATAGGAATTTTAAATCACATGTACTAATTTACCTTATGATATGATTTTTTCACTCCCTTATTGTGGTTTATAGCTCTCCCCTTTTTATGTATATACCTAGTTATCTTATAATGTTTTATAAGAATGATGAAATTTTGGAGGGATGTTAAGGATGTTTTCAATAATATCACTGAAATTATATTTCATGTTTTTATAATATGTAACTAATTTACTAAAGATACCAATAATCATGATATTCGAGGTTCTACTAAGTGTGATTTTGTTTAAAAAATAATGAAATAATGTTTATTAAATATATGGGTTTTCATAGTTGGTATTAGTAGAAAGTCTGGTTATTTTTGGGATTAGGATTAGAAAACTCTATAGAAAGACTTAGGGATAATAATTTATATAGGAAAACATTTCTAAATTATGGCTAAGAATATATTAAGTGGTTTATAAGAAAATAAATCTCTGTCTGGATACTATAAGTGGATGTGGACCATGAACAGAGGTACCAAGGGGTAATAACCATGAAAAGGGAACATCGATATGGAATCCATCATCACCAATTTCATGAAAACATTCCTTTCTAGACACTTAGCTTGAAACTCCCAAGGGATATGCTTTGAAAAATTTTCAAACTCATTATAAACCATTATCAAGGGAACAAAAATGCCTGTAATATTTTATGTTAGGAAATATATCATGGATAAGTTAGATATAAACCTTAAGATTTATATGTTAAACAATACATGTCATTAATTTTTTTATCCCTTTAATGTTCATGGTTTTACATTTATGTGTTTTAGATTTTAGAAATAATCATCACCAATTTTATCTTTATTTTTATTCAATGGTCATAAATAAGATGAACCGAGTCAATAGCCTAGGTGATGGATAATGTGATGACTACCCAAACCAGATAGCCAAACTGATGGGATCAATAATTATAAACTTTGTGATGATATATTCTCAATTAACTCAATTTTGGAATAGAAACATGAAACCTGAGGAAAACCAAATCAGCCTAAGAAAGAGTAAGTTTCAAGATTCTGGCGGAATCCTTTGTGGAGGCATCTTTGGATCTTCAGTAGACCTTGATTGCGCGTTTTGGTGCTGAAAAACCTCCCCTTGATTTTTTCCAAGATTGCGTCTGACGCTGGGGTCTGGTTCTGCCAGCGATGGTTTCTATTCTAGATCGGAAGGATTTCTGCATCGTTTTGGCTTCTAGGGCAGACTTCGTGAAGGCTTGGTGCATGAGTTCGCATTCTGTGGGTCGATGGAGGTTCTCCCTTTCAAGATGGTCGATGGATGCTCATTTTGGTCATGAATGCTCCAAGGCGGCGGTGTGGATCTCGCTCCGAGGGTTACCCCTCCCCCTCATGAACGAGTCTTTCCTTAAGGCTATTGGGGATTCCCTGGGGTGCTTTTTGTGCTTTGATGAAAGGACCTCTCACTTGGCGGAAGCTTTGGTTGCGAGGATTTGCGTGGAGATGGATATTTCTCAGCCTCTTCAGGACCATATGCTGATAAGGATCGAAGGGATGATGGATCTTCATGAAATTCTGGTTTATCCGGCCTTTCCCAGGTTTTGCAATCTCTGCCACATTTCTGGTCATTCTTTACAGGTCTTCCGCAAAGCTCGAAGGGAGGAATTTCCTAAGGAGTCATCAAGGCCTTCTCCTCAGCCTCCTCGTTCTCAGTTCCCTATAGGATCCAAGGGGCGCGACTGGGGAAAAGGGATTGTTTCGGTCCCCAATGTCCAGTCTGCGAAGGCATCCTCTTCCATGCATGTTTTTGTTGATGCTAGTGTTGTTTCCTCCTCTCGTGATCTCGTTCCAGTTCACCGAGGATGGGGAGGGGTTCCACAGGGTCAGGTTCCAGAGGACAGTCTTTCTTCCATGGGGGTGGCTCCCAGAGTTTTTTCTTCGTGACGTTCTCTGTCTGTGAAGAATTGGATTCCGGGTTCCATTCGCATTTCAGAGATCATCATGGTGGACTTTGGCCCATATGAAGGCTCCCCATCCTCTTTATCCAGGGAGCGTCTCCCTCTGGTCATGTCTTCTCTTCCAGTGGTGTCCTCTCCTCCGGCTTCTCTAACTCCGCTTCCTCCTTCATCCCCTTACCGTTCTCCAATAGTGGTTCCGATGATGGATCTCAGTTTGATGGAAGGGCAGGACTTTGAATCTCCAGATGCTTCTCGCAAGGACTGTTTTAATGGTGTGGTTTCTCCGGGGGTTATCTCCCCTCAGGGTCATGCAGGCATGCGAACTCATTCTCAATATAAATATGGTGTGAAGGTAGGTGCAACTGTGCCTCTTCATGTAAAGATCCAGGAGTCTGGGGCCAAATCCAGACGAGATCATCTTAATGTCTAAAATTCTTATATGGAATGCCCGGGGTTTAGGGGCCAGGGCGAAGTCCGATTTCATCTTCAATGAGTTTAATAGTAATCAAGTTTCTATGGTAGCTATTCTGGAGCCAAAATAGAATTCCAACAAGATCACTGAGTATGCTCAGAGGCTAAAGGTACATGGATTTATGCATGGGGATCCTCTTAACTATCATATATGGCTATTTTGGAAGGATCATGTGCTCTTTGATCTTCATAGTACGTCAGATCAGTCCTTGACTACTAAAATTACAGTTGGGAATCATGCCTTTTTATTTTCCTTTATCTACGCCAAATGAAATGCCAAGGATAGAGAGGCTTTGTGGAGTGAGTTAGAAAGTGTTAATCCCCAAGATGTTCCTTGGATTGTTGGGGGTGATTTTAACATTATCGCAAGTCCTGAGGAGAAGAAAGGGATAGGTGTTTTTCCCAAAAATGATAGTCATGCCTTTGTTTCGTTCATGGCTAGGAACGGCCCACTGGATGCGGGCTATGAGTGTAGCAGTTTCACTTTGTGTAATAATCAGCAGAGAGAGAGTAGAACCTATTGCCACCTTGATCGGTTCCTGATGAATGTCATAGCTATAACTATGTTCCCAGACTCCAAAGTTGCTCACCTGGTTCGATGTCTTTCTGACCATTCTCTACTTCGCATTTCTCTGGGAGCAGGGTCATCAAGGGAGTATTATGTTCTATTTTCTAAAATCTGGATAGAGGAACCAGGCTTCTTGGATGTGGTTAAGGAAGTGTGGGGTATACATCATTAGGGGAATCTGTGGATTTCTCTTCACAATAAGCTTATACAGTTAAAGATTCCACTTCGATCCTAGAAAAAGAAGCTACCTGCTCGTGATCAGGACTTGGTTGAAATATGTAAAGAGGTGGAAGTCATGGAGGAGTTTCTGGAACAAGAGTGGGATGAGTCTTTATTCAATGCTCTTAGAGTTAAAAAGAATCATCTTACTGACCGTCTTTTGAGGTAGGAGAGGCTGGCCAGAGAGGGAGAAAGAATCAGATGGCTTCGTGAGGGGGATCGTAATTCTGGATACTTTCATGCCTGCATTAGAGAACGCCGCCGGGTTCAGCGGCCTAATATTCGTAGAGAAGATGGATCCTACTCCAGTGATCATGATGAGGTAGTGGCCATGATTAATGGGTCTATTAAATATTTACTGGCTGACCCCAATCCAAAAAAGGAAGGGGGGTATCCGCATGGTAATTCTGAACTTTTTGAGGGCATTCCTAGATGTGTTTCTACGGAAATTGTTGAGGTCTTGAGGAGGACTCCGGAGAAGGATGAAATTTGTGAGGCGATTTGGTCCTTGAATCCAGAGAGTTCTCCAGGGCCTGATGGTTTTCCTGGTTCTTTTAATAGGGTGTTGTGGGAATGTGTCAAAGGGGATCCTGTGGGAGCTATACAGAACTTCTTTAAGGGTGGGGATCTTCCATGAATTGCTTGTGCAACAAAGATGGTTCTTATTCTTAAGGTGGGTAACCCTCAGTCCGTTGATCTGTATCGGCCTATTAGTATTTGTAACATTCCATACAAGAATATAGCCAGCATTCTCAATAAGATATTGGCCTTTTATCTTGATTCTTGGATGGCTTAGGAACACCATGGTTTCATTAAAGGGAGGTCAATTCAAGGTGCGATTGGTGGAGCCCAAGAAATGGTGAGTGGAATTAATAACAAGATTTTTGGGGGCAACTAGGTGGTTAAATTAGACATGAGCAAGGCTTATGATATAGTGAAATGGGGTTTTGTTCTTAGAGTCTTGGCCTGCATGGGCTTCTCAACATGGACTACAAACTTTCTTTTCTGATGTTTCATCTCAGCATGGATTTCTCCTTCATTTATGGGAATGCAATTTGGTTTTCTCAAAGGTTGTTGTGGTCTTCGGCAAGGGGATCCGTTGTCTCCCACTCTTTTCATTATCTCTAAAAATTCTTTTAGCGGTTTTCGTAACGAAGGTCTCAACAAGGGAAAAGCTCTTCATTATCATAACAGGCTTACAACAAGGGGGATCTCACACCTAATGTTCGTAGATGACATAATTATTTTTATTAATGGCAGTTGTCGGTCAGTCCAGGGGTTGAATGAGCTTCTTGGGTAATATTGAAAGTGGAGTGGGTAGGTGGTTAATAAGGAGAAAATCACTTTTTTACATTACCACGAATGTCTCCGAAATCAGGGTGAGGGTTGTGGGGGCTATCTTGAGTATGGGGAGAGGTTTTTCCCATGGAATACCTTTGGGCTCTGGTTAGTCATTTCTCCCTTAGGGTTCATCATTTTGATAAACTCATCAACAAGATCTCTGGTCGCATATTTAATTGGAAAAATAGATTCTTATCCTTTGGAGGTCACATTACCTTAGTTAACAGCATCTTGGTTTCCATTACCATGCACATTCTTTCCACTCTGAAGGTTCCCAAGTTTGTAACTTCAAATCTGGATAAGATTATGGTGTATTTCATTTGGGATGGTCAAATGGAAGGTAGAAATCATTGGGAATCGGGGAAATGTCTCGCTAGACCTCTCTCGGATGGGGGTATCAACATGAGGAGTGTTTTCGAAACCATGAGGGGGTTTCATGCAAAGCTTGTGTGGGAGGTTATGGAAGGTCATTTTCTTTGGGGTAGGACTATGAAAGAAATTTATGGTCAGAATATGTGTGGCCAGAGCTCGAGGCCATCCAGGGTATGGAATTTGATTCACCCTTACATAGAAATTTTGCAACAACATTCTCAGTGGATAGTGGGTACAAGGAACATAAATTTTTGACATCAAGAATGGGTGGCGGGTAGGCTGTATTTCCCGGGCTGCCCCACCCCAGACATATCTTTTAGTGAGGCCAGCGGTCATCCCAGGTTCATACAGGCTATTCTTGATGAGGATAAGCATGCTGTTTTTAATAGCATTATTGCTAGTGATGTTCCAGATAAACTTATATTCACTGTTTCGATGTCGGGTATTTTATCCAACAAAGAGTTTGCTCATATTAAGAGGGAGAGTTCAATTGAATATCAGTGGGGGGGGGGGGGGGGGGGTCAATTTGTGGTGTAAGGAGGTATCTTCCAAATATAATTTCACGTTGTGGCGTTTCAGGAACAAGGCTCTTCCTTCTGATGAGAATTTAATGTGGATGGGTGTTCATATGGCTTGTAGGTGTTGGTGTTGCAGGTCCTCGAATCAAGAAATAGTGGGGCATTTATTTTATAACAGTGAATGGGCTACATGAATTTGGAAAACCTTTGGGGCCTTCTTTGGCTGGGTTGCGTCTGAAGGGGAACAGGAAAGATTCCTGTGTTCGTGGTTTAGAGGAGCGGGTCCTCACGGGGCTGAGAGGAAGGCCAAGACTGTAATCCTGATCGCTGGATGCTGGACCATCTGGCAGGCCAGGAATGTTTCTCGACACAAAAACGGCTCGGGATCCCAGGTTAATATCCTTTTTAAAATGAAGAACACCTTCCTTGGTCTACTGCGGTTGTGCCCCGATTGCCATTCTTCTCCACCTGTGCATTCTTTAGTCCCGACTCTTTCAGTCGATATTTATCCCATGATCTCTAGGCAGGGGAGATGGGTACGCTGACATCCACCAAGTCAGGGTCTAAAACTCAATACTGATGGTTCTTTAATCAGGTGGGAGATGCGTGGGGGTGGGGTCATAAGGGACCAAAGCGGTTCAGTTGTTGCAGCGTTTGCTGCCTTTTTCGGGAGAGGAGATGTTCTACAGGCGGAAGCTTTGGCTATGGTTACTAGAATGATGTTATTCAATTGAAGGTAGATAAATATTCAAATGGTGGAGATGGATTCCATGCTATTATTTAATTATCTGATAGGTAAGGGAAGTATTCCTTGGCACATATCTTATACAGTCTGAAAATGCAATCTGCATAGAGGTAATAACATTGAGGTTTCTCATACATGGCGGGAGGGGAATATGGTAGCAGATATTTTGGAATCTACGACATCAGCTAATCAGAGTATGTGTTCTTTATTTTTCTTGGGTTCCTTTCTTAAAGAGGGGCTGTAATTTGTTGTCAGCGATGCTTTGGGTTTGCATTACTTTAGGCCACCATGAGATTCTTGTATTTTCCTCTATACAATGGTTTTTCAATAATCAATAAAAATGATAGCTTTCAGTCAGTAAAAAAAGGATAAATAATCCATCAAGGAGTAGGATGGAAACTTCAAAATAATTTCATGATACACCTTTAACTTTATCATTTCTTCTGAAAGTAAAGTTGACTGATTCTTTGGTGGCCTAAAGCTGAATCATCCAAAAACACTTGCCATCTAAGATTTTGATAGCTATGATGAAATTGATCTATGTTCCCTCAAATTCAAAATAAATATTTTAGAATATCAATTTTATCTTGGTATTGGATATAATAAGTGGAGATTAAATTTTAATTCTGGTAGAGCGACGAACAAATCTAATGAGGGTAAGAATATAAATCATCCCATGTGTTAAAAGTGTGGGAAGAAGCATCCTGGAAATTTACATAAGGGTTCAAGGAAATGATTTATGTGTGGGATGGAAGGGAACCTAGTTAGTGATTGTCTATGAGAAAAACCTACCAATGTGATGGAGGAGGTTAATTCTCAAACCTGCTGTCTAGTGTTTCAACTGCAAGGAATATAGACACTATGAGAATCAATTCCCTACACCAAGGGTTTTTGATGATATATGATAAAAAAAACCTCTGAGGCCTAATGAGTGAGGGTGAGAATATTCCATTACAACTGCTGAGGCGGATTACAAAAATGAAGTGGTGACAGTTATTATAGTTATTCATTAAAGGATAGAAAACATATATTTTTTTATTTTGGTTCTATACATTCTTTCATATGACAAAAATACCCATAAATACCCCAACATCAGATTAAATATTATCCTTTATGTTTATCTATACCAAAATAATATATTCTTCCTAAAACCCAATAATTATCTCCCAAAATATCATTATCCACCTTAAATTAAAATCACATCAGACCTCAAAAGGGTAGCTATGACTTTGAATTTGTGACCACCCATAAAATTATTAATCTAAAATGGTATCCACTACTCTTAAATTATCCTCATAATGTTTCTAGAATATCAGAAGTTCCTATTAGACATAAAAAACATATATTTTTACCATAATCGATAAATAATCTGAAATGTAAATGAGGAATATTTCCAGGAAAAATAGAATTAAATTGAATATTAATTTACTAAGAATTTCGTAACCAAGATTCCAGGATCATCACATGTAATGTATAATTAATTTGTAGATAGATATTGAAATAACTTGACTTTTAATTCTTTTTTTGTTGATTATTTGGTTGGATACTCTAATTGTGTTGTTGTTTCATCATAGTATCCCTAGGAAGGATCCCTATAGAGGTGTTCCACACTTGATTCAAAATCTTTTAATGTTGTCATAGAATTATTGGGTGCTAGAATAGTCAATCTTAATAACCTGTATCATTCATCATTGATCGTAGCAATAATCTCTTTGTGTATAAAATATTCATTTGCATATCTATAAGGATTTATTATAGAGTAGGAATCATGCTCTAGTCCTCGAGCACGTTCTTGGGATTTTTCTCTCTTAGGGCTAGAGAGAAATTATCTATCGGGTTTTTGTTCACAATAGGTGGTTAACCCTGGAATATGAAATAATCATGTCTTTATAAATCTAGGCCAGGGTTAGTAATTGGACATTGGGAATTATACGATAACTTATTCCTTTAAACTCCCCATGTATAATAATATAATAATAATAATAATATAATAATAATAATAATTTTCTAAATATACGCAACCACTGAGGATAAATAAATATATTATTATTTATTTAAATGATATTTACTATATAATTTTTACCTAGACCACTGAACGATGTTCGAAACCCTCCTCAATATTTATTGGGCCTTAAATAATGACTATTTATTTAATATATAAATATCACTATATTATCTACTGATAAATATAATAAATATTATGAATAGATATTTAGTTTTATTTAATTCACATATTTATTCTTCCAAATAACCCGTGATTAAATATTTGTGACTAAAAAATCTTGAATGATTATTAAATCATAAAGCGAAAATAATATTTATTCTAACTTTCTAAATTCAAGTAAAATTTTACTAAGATTATAAATTTAATTAGTGTATGGAACTGTTTGTCCCTTTCTCATTGAAATAATCCAAAATACCTAAAGTCCAAGGTTAACATATAAAAACCTACCAAGAAACCGATAGAAAAAGTGGTAAATATCCCAATGACACACAACATCATAAGAATGCTCACAATGTAATATAATCCCTAAATATTTATATTTCTAATCAAATAGGTTAAATGCTAGTGTCATCGACCTATGTGTCTAATGAATCATTCTTTGAATTTATAGAAATGAACCTGCCTACAGAACACCATAGACATGAATTTATTTATACTATTCCATTCCCATAAAGGGTTTAAGATATCAAATTCTATTAAAGAAGAGAAGGAAAAAAATTATTTATTACATTATTCAATAATTCCATATCACTGACGTTGCATCCAACCTATCCTATTTTTCTAGGAAGATATGTTATCACAGTTTCCATTAATACATTCAAATACGCGACTAGTGACATACATTAATAATAATATTAGATTATAAGGAAAAATACACACATCCACACATAGGAACATCCAATGACACATATAAATATGGATTTCTTACTTGTTGGTTGTGTTATTATAATCTCCCACACTGGAAATTACCAAGAGTGTACACAATGAGAAAGGGCCTCAATGTCTTATGAGTATCTACCCTAATAGACTATATCATTTTTGTATCATAAAGTGATATCATCTGGATATATAATATATATTTATGTATAATATTATGACACTTCTAGGTTCTCATTGTAGTAGAGAACTAGTATGTTCATTCAGTATGACAATTACTCTTAGAAAATTATCACATAATTTGTCACATAGAAGAACTATCATGATGTGATAAAAATTTTATTAATATAAAAAAATGGATATAATACATCATAAATTATATATAATTAGGTCTAAAGGAACAAAATTTAATGGACTCCCACTTTCACTAGAGCTAATTATTAATAACCTTCAGTACACTAGATCTCACATAATACTCATGCTTCTACTAAGATAAGGATTTAGTCAAGGGGTCCACCAAAATTTATTTTTTGTAAATTATACTCACCAGAAATTCTCCCCTCTAATAAAAATACCTCAAGAGGTGATAATTTCCAAGAATGTAATTTGTCTATTAGTGTTACCATGGATCCGTTAAAATAACCACCATTATAGTATTATCTTAATATAATGTGATAGGGTCCTTACTACTACTAACAACATCAAGATCTAAGAAAAATTTACATATAAAAATAGCTTCTTTAACTGAATCATAAACCACTATATACTTAGAATCTGTTGTAGAAATAGTTAAAAGTGGATGATTTAAATTCTTCCAACTCATTATATCCTATATACACTAGGAATATATCCTTTGTTCACCTTAAATACTTGAGGATTTCCTAAAAAATAGTCCAATTATTTTTACCTATATTATCTTTATATCTTTGCACCATGACGAAAGAATATGTAACATGAAGCCTAGTACATAATATGTAATGCATGATTGATACTATCCTAGATGCATATGGGATATTACTCATTAATTCTATTTCTTGTTGTGTATGAGGACACATTTTCATAGAAATATGTATTCCATGTGACATCAGAACCAATACACTCATGGATTGTTCAAAAATAAATCACATTAGTATCTGGTAAATATATATACTTTTTTTAGTACAAGAAACATATTTGTTCTATCATGATTGATATTTATCCCTAGAATACAGGCTTCATAAACCAAGTACTTTATAGAGAGTCAATTGTCCAACCGGTCCTTAATTGATTGTAAGAATGGTATGTCATTTCAAATAAGTAACATGTAATTGATTTAAAATATTAAGATATTGACTATACTCCAACTAAACTGATTGTAAAAACATGACTATGATTTTTTATTAATTAATAAAAATTATTTTATAACTTCATCAAACCAAATTTTCTATGACCTGGATGCTTTCTTCAATCTATAAATGGATCTTTATAAATTTTATAATTTTTCAAAATATCAAGTGTCACAAACCCTTCTAGTTTTTTAATATAGACATCTTCATGAAGGTTCCCATTAAGGAAAGATTTTTTGACATCCATATTCCAAAATTTATAGTTATAGAGAAATGATATAGCAAGTATGATTATAATATTTTTAAACATGGAAACCTATGAAATGGTTTCATCATCGTCAATGTCTTGATTCTTTTTAAACTCTTTATAATATATCCATGATTTATAGGTATTCAATTTATCATCCATGTCTAGGTTTATCTTAAATACCTATTTGAACACAACAAACTTTAAATTTTCTGGAAGGTTGAACATAACCCAAACAAGATTATAATACATGGAATCCATCTTGGAATATAGTGATTCATTCCATATCATAACTTTTGATCTCTCCATTACCTCCTTTTAGGAAATAAGATCATTATTCTTAATCAATAATGAGTTACCATCATAAATGACTAGAAAAAATTACCTTTATAGTTATATAACATCTATTTCTCTCCTATACAGTACTTGTGTTTTGGGAATAACATATTCTATATGGATCTATAGAATCTTTTCATGTAGCAATGCTCTTGTATGTTGAAAATCTACTTCATTGAAGTAAATATTTCTCCCACTATCTGTCTTGAGGATTTTATAAATCTTAATAAAAATTTATTTTTCTTGTGATAGTCACCTTCTTGTATAAGGTATTTTATAAATATTAACACCTATTTCCTTGGTATACACTATACATGTACAGTTCTTGCTCTGTGGTGATAGTTTTTTTTCCTCAGTTGTCCTTAACAAATTCTTTTCATCCCCATGAACGAGTATGTGATAACATGGATTTATTTTCATACATTAATCCATATGGTATTTCTTTTTCCACATTAGTTGATACATAGTTTGGGATGTGTGTTGTAGTGTATAATGTATATACTCCAAAGGATAATGAAATATCTAGATGAATAATCATTGATATTTTCATGTCAAGATAGGTTCAATTTCTTCTTTTATTAACACCATTTCACTGTGGTGTATAGTGTGGGGTGAGTGGAGTTAGAATCCCAAACTCCCATATAAGTATAATAATTTATTTGTTAAGATACTCCTCACCTCAATCATATCAAAGCTTATTTATCTTAAAAATAATCTAATTCTTAGCTTCATTATTGAATTTTTTGAATTTCTCAAATTACATGGACTTACACCTCATCAAGTAGATATAAACATATCTTCTTAATCCATCTATAAAAGTTATGAAGTAAGTATACCCACATCAAGACTTAATGGGAAAAAGTACAAAAGAATTAGTGTGAACCAATTATATAAGCTCCATAGACCATTTACCCAATCCACTAAATGGTTGTTTGGATGTCTTGTACATTAAACAAGAATGACATATGTCTAGTGGTTTTAGTTAAAAAAGTCTAAATAACCATCTAGAAATAGCTTTTTTCTAACAGTTTCCATTTACATGAACAAGATGGAAATTCCATAATTGGATGTTGAGTGATTCATGAAAACTTGATTCATTATCAATTTTTAATTCTTGGCTCTTGTAACATATTATATAATGAAAATTAGTTAAATTCTCTATACCCTAATATATGATGCATTTATAAGAGAAAAAACTTTTATTTCAAAACATAAAGATAAAACTATTTATATCTTAATATTGTATATAAATTATGTTATTGGTAATAGTTGGTATATAATAATAGTTCTCTAAAACCAAAATCATGTTAGTTAGAAATGAAATATGGTGGCCCCCTATATCTAAAGCTGTAATATGTGCTCTACTGGATACTCAATAATCCACCCTTCCTCTAGAAATATTCTAGAATCTACTTGGTTCCAATATTTGTATATACATGTGAGAATAAAAATCTATATCAAATACCCATTCTATAGATATATATATAAATTTCACTCTATTCTGAATGAACTTTTTTCTTCCCCTTTATTCTTTATCTAGGTGCAATTCATTTTCTAGCAGCCTAGCTTTTCACATGGAAAAAATACAACATTTTGTTCCTTTTATTTTCATTAAATCTTCTTCTTCTTAGAAGGATGTCTATCATGATTATTATACTTGGAATAAGTCCTGGATCCCCTTTAATTTCCTTTAATTTTTATATTCACTATAATAATCATCGGTTTTTTATACCCCATATCCCTGTAAACTTGGTGAATTAGAGTAAGAAGCTGAAAAGTGTCTTTAAATTATTTTTAATACTGTAGTTCATAATGAAATTGGAGAATCATTTAGGTAGTGAAGATAAAATTATATCCATGTATAAAATATCATGGATCTTAAACTTCATGATGTCTAGGCGCTCTATATAGCCAATCTATACGACTTCTTGAGCCCTAGTTGGCACCGAATCTCTAAGATTGCATGTGAATAGTTTATTGGAGATATTATTTATCTTTTTTATCACATTCTAGGGATAATTATAAAAAATGTGAGACATGATGATATAGAAATCTATATATTAATTTTTATTCAAATTGGACAAGGAAGATAATATGAAACATTGAACATTTGTAGCATTATCCATATGTTTCTATTAGAAACATACCTCTCCATCACCAGCCTCTTAAGTAAGTGACTCAAGAAGTAGATTTTATAGTATGTACAATTTACATTCAATGTTGTAACACCCTGATATTTTATTCTTTTTAATTTCTTTGGTAGTTTTCATTATATACAACACCAAGCTTAAACAAACCATGACATATTATTATTGAAATATAATAATTATAACCTAGCCATTACAATTGGAAGGTATGAATAAGATTAACTAATTTATGATATATATATATAAATTCCCTACTAAATATTAAATTTATTTATAAATTCTTAGCAATTAATCACTCAATTTTAGGTAAATTTATTTTATTTTTCAAAAATTTGTTTTCTTCAAAAAATGATTTTATTGCTTTTGTGAGAAAATATTAATATTAATTTATTGAACTTTTGAAAATTTTATTTTATAAAAATAATATAATTTTTTAAATATTCATATCAAAACTAGTTTATGCTGAAGTTTTTAGTATTTTTTGAAAAGTTCGATTTTTCAACGAATAGTAAAAAATAAAAAATTTTATTGAAAATTGTATTTAATTTTAAAGTATTTACAAAATAAAATTATACTTTTTATTATTTTTAAAAATTCATTAGATCATTTTTATTAAAATTAATCCAATTATTTTATTTTTAAGGAAATTTATAATTTAATTTGGTATAAAAACATTATTTATACTTAGAAAGACATTTTGTTTTTGAAAAACTATATTTCATTGTGTTCTATGTTTTAATCTTATATTAATTTATACCAAATATATAAATTGAATCATAGAAAATTGATTCCATATTTTTAATTAGCAGGTTTAAATTTTTAAATTGGATCCTTTTATTTTTGGTTAATATGTATTGTAAGTGTGGGTAAATTTATCACGTTAGTGAAGGGTAAATCAAGTTAATCAAGGTTAAAAATAAGTGATATGGTCATAATTTTTCATCCTAATTCTTATTATATGAATTTAATTATACCCTTATCACTTTAGTATCAACATTTTTTGTGTAATAGACACTTTTCCATGAAAAGGTCCTATATAATATTTAAATCTAAGAAAGTTACAAAATGTCACCCTCTTAGTTTTAAATATATATTACATGTTCACATAAAGAAAAAAATCTAGTTTTGAATGAATATTAGTGGTAATTTTGTAAAAAATGAAATTATTTTAATTATTTTAATTTATTTATTTTTTAAAATTTTATATTCTAATTTTAATTTGTATTTATGACTTTTAATTCAAATTAAATGAATAGTGTTAGAATTGTTATATATGATATTTTATAAAAATAATATTTTATTAAATTATTAAAAAATTATAAAAATAATGAAATAAGAAAACTAAGAGAATATATGGTCAAATATTTCATCCCTTTTCCATTTAAATTTCAATAGTTACCTTATAAGTGAGATTTTAACCCTTTAAGAGTATAATGTTTGTCACCGTGGTTAATGTTAAAAAGGGTTAACTAAGGGGTTAAAGAAAAAGAGAAGGTTTAGAACACCACTTAAACATATCGAAACTCTATTTTTTATGGATTTACAATAAATTACATAATTTACATTGAATACATGACCATTTGGAAGTATTTAGATTGACAATGAATATTATAATTTAATATTTTAAAAATTCAAAAAGTACCCCTCATCACAATTATAAAGGGGAACCCTTCTTTGTATTCTTCACAGTACATTGGGCCTTATATCTTGACAATAAAATTAAAAAATTCCTTCAAATTTTTTTTATAAACACAATATATGTTCTAGTGTTCCCAATAAATGAACCCTTGGATCAATAAGAGGATATCTAAAGGAGTTCTTCTAAAGAATTGGTAATCACCTTAACTGATCACTTTAGTTTTTAATTATTCTTTACATCCTCTCAATAAATGACATTTAAATTAAAAATATTAATTATCCAAAATATAATTAAATGTTATTATTATTATTAAATCACAATTATCTTCCTTCTTTCTTATAAAATGCGTAGTGAAAGTATCGCTCGTGCATACGTACAACTTATCATCTCCACATAGCGATACAATTTATTTTCCACTACCATATTTTATGGATGGTTATTATGAAGGGTTTAATGTTTATATTTGATAATTATGATATAATTGTGATTATATAATGATAATATCATATCTATATTCTTAACTTTCAATCCGTTGGAAAATGATAACATAACTCGTGAATATATGCAGACTACCACCTCCATGAAGCATTATGATTCATTTTATATTTCTATTTTAATTAGTTGGTAATAAGGATATATTTAATGAATATATATTATGTAATTATGATTATTTAATTGTTTATTATTATTTTACTTTCTTTTATTCTATCCATTGAAAAATGAATATAGCGTTTATGCGTACGTATGACCCACCGTCTCTATGTACGTTGTAATCCAATTTTATATATCTAATTTTATATATCTAATTTTATAGATGTGTCTAACCTTGTATATAATGAATATTTATCACATTTATATCATTGTTAACTTTATTGAGATTATTTAAATATGACAAAAGTACAAGGACCAAAATTTCCTTACCAAAACATATATGAAAACAAAGTTGATATCATTCAGAATAATGATTTTAATAAATAAATGTTAATAAATAATTTAAAAATCTTATAAGTAAATAGTATATGGTATTATATATATGAGTTTTTTTTGTGGAATATATTTATAATAAATAAATATTTATCATATAGGTGGTTCCAATACATACTTCAGAATCCAAACACGAGGTAAGGGATTTTTGTCTCACTTTTATCTTTGTGGGACACATACCATATTCAAAACCTATTTCATTTATATGGTTTATAAAATTCCCATGAATTCATTTTATGATGGTTATTTTTAAATTTATGTGTATTTAAATATCCATATATGGTATATTATTTCAAAGTTTATACAATTCCAATGTTACCAAAGTGTTAAGGGTTTTAGTTCACAATCTCATTGTTTATGAGTGTCGTTTGTGATTAAGTTTCCAATGTTGAAATCTTAGGATATTCCTCTAAATAAACACAAGAATTTTATAATCCTCGAGTTATTTTTTAAAATTAAAAATTTTAATTTCATTTTTACTCACCTTAAATACTCATGAGGCCAAAAATATGTTTTCAATGAAAATCGACTTTATTTCTCTCTTCGGTCAAACAAACGTTTTATTATATATCCATATTTTACAACAATGTTTTAAATAATATTTTTTATATTCAACTATGATTTAAAAAATTAATTTTTACCCATTTTTGAGTTTTTACGAAAAATTATAAATGGAATCTTCTTTTCATTTCTAGAATGAGGTATTATTTTGTCTTTTTCTACAAAAATGTTAAATAATATTTTTTTATATTTACGGAATGAATATAATTTCAAGAAATCAATACTAATAAATGATTTGATTATTAAATTAAAAATTTAGAAGTTTTTTTCAAATAAAATGTTCTACTCAATAGTTGATAAATTTTTAGGTTTTAAATAGGCTATTTGAAAGTGAAAAGGATGTTTTACTCAAGAAATTTTCCAGTGAACCTTTAACAAACTATTTAATACATGATGAAATTATTTTATGTTAATTATTATTTACTAGGGTTATGATCCAATTATACTATCCTTATTATTTTTCTGGGTGGTTTAGGATTATGATGATGATATGTTTATGAAACCTTTTTTCTTTCCATGGGTTGTGTTAAGATGTTATAAAGAATGATTTATGATCTTTTGGAATTTATGTGTATGGATTATGATTATGAGATGGATGAGTGTGTTAAAAACCTCCACTAAATTGGGTAAATATAGATAAATCATTTGGTAAATATGTTAATCATGAACTTTATTTCATGTTAAATATTTTATGTGCAGACTTGGGTTTCATGTCCATAAGATTAATTAGGGACTTGGTTTTCATGTCCATAATATTAAGCCGGGAACTTGATTTCATGTCCATAAGTTTATGAATAGACCTGGATTTCTTGTCTATAATATTATTCATGTACATGGTTTCATACCCCTAATTGTATGCCGGGGATTGATTTCATTTCCTTACCATAATGAGTGAACCATTTTCTATTTTAACATTTTTAAAATAATTAAATCTTTTGTTTTTTTCCACATTCATATGTTTATGTCATTCCCTTATAGAGAATTTGTTTTGCTTAAGTTATGATGCATGTCTTATGAACTATGAAGATTTATTCCATGACTCATGATTACCATCTATGATATTCATGGTATAGATTTTATATGTTATGATCATGTTCTTATACCATTATGCTCATCTTATGTTTAAGTGATCATTGATATCTCCTTTTTTACCCTTAGTGATCATATTAGCTCATCCTTTCTTATATTTCCTTTTTCCCAGGCTATTAAGAAAGGTATTAAGTATGATATGTCTAAGAAGGGTGCTAGTACTCAAGAACTTTGTGGGAGATGATATAGATATTTTATGAATTTTATTTTTATGCATCCAAGTTTCCAAATATAGTATACCTATAGCGTACCTCACTTTTCTTACATTAAAATTACATAACTTTTTTAAAATATTTAAAACATTACAAAAATAGATGCCCAAAGACTGTACTAGTCTAATGCCTTTTGAAACATGGAAACATGAACACTAATACATAAGCAATATACATTATCTCCCACTGGGATCTTATTGACTTTCACCCTTTTTAGAAACATAAAACATATTACATATCTTCATTACCAGGGGAAAGAAACATAAAAGGGGTGATCTTAATTTCTTATTATGTGTAGAAAAGGGAGATATATAAGTATAATCAAGAGAATAAGGGTATGAGCACTTGATCATGAAAATAGAAGATCATAACCTACACACCAAAGATCATATACATGAACCATAGAACAAATATTGCTAGTTCATAAGACATGAATCATAATGAAATAAAGAACATAATACATGAAATTATATCATATGAATAAAATGTGGAAGCGTTGCTGATAAATAAGAATATATATTAATGTCCATAGTAGTCAATGCATTACTGCCGAGACCATCGTCATGGAAAATATCATTTACTGAACTGGGTTCACACCCCATTCTAGCCATGTATTACTGAACCGAGTTCACTTCCCATTCTAGACCTATAATAATGAACCAAGTTCTTTTCTAGTCCCTACCTTATAATACTAAATAGATTTTATTTCCCGTTCCATCCTTGTAATACTGAATCGAGTTCATTTTTTATTCCATCCATTGATATCCCATGAGTTATAAATCTTTACCCATTGAATTGGAGGCATATATAGATACCATACATATCATAATTAAATCATACATACATGTGCCACAAAATAAGAAAATCATATCATAACCCATCTAATGAAATGGGTATCACAAAAAAGTAAACATATCATAACCTATTGAAAAATATATAGTTTTCATAATCATTTTGTCATAAGAATAACCCATGAAATAAAAATGGATTTGATACACATATAACCTGTGAAAGAGAAATATGTTTCATAGAGACCATGACATTAAGTATAAACCATTTATAGAAAGAATATGAATGTAACCTTGATCATTTTCTAAAATGGAATTACTAACATAAAAAATTTTATTTTTAGATGGAAAATAATTTTGAAATATCTTTTAAAAATGTTTCTTTATAAAAATAAAATTTATTATTTGAAAATTATTTTTAACATATTAAACCATTTGAAAATAAGTTTTCTTATAAAATACCTTGAAAACTTATAAATAAGGCCTGAAATAATTTTTAAAACCCCTTTCCTTAAAAACTTATAGAATAAGATTAAAAATATTTTAAAAATTTTCTTCTTTGAAAAAACTTTGAAAACTTATAAAGAAATCTTGAAATTATTTTTGAAAACCTTTTTAATTGAAAACATATGAACGAATATTGAAAATGTTTTTAAAACCATTTCTTTGAAAATTTTTGAAAACCTATAAAAAAGTCTTGAAAACATTTTTAAAAAAGTATTCCTTGAAAACATATAAAATATGATTGAAAACATTTTTAAAATAGTTTTTCTTGGAAATTACATTAGAAAACATTTTATTTAAAATTAACCTTTTAAAAATGCAAAGGGTACTTCAAAGAAGTGATGCATGGTAAATTCCTACATGCCGTATGAGGTAAAAAGAATATTCCTTTTACTTGGTAAAAAGGTTATAAAAATGACTTCTTTATAAATAAACAATAATATTACTTTGAAGATATTGGTAAAAGGAAAAAATGGTAAAATATCTTTTAAATATTATAGTATAATGGTATACTATATTTAGAAACCATTTTAGGAAAACATAGATTTCTCACTGAAGAGAGGGTAAAATCAGGGTTTCTTAAAAACGCTTTCTTTACTATCATATGTTCCAAAGAGTATAAATATGGAACCAATACAATAATATATCATTAATAACCAAATAATATGAAAGTTAATGGGTTTTCTTAATATATGTATCATTATATGTTATCAAAGGAAGGATAAACATAAATAGTATTGAAAAGTGATGACATTGTTTCAATAAACTCTTTACAATTGGTAACCTTGGACCATACTCCATATTTAAGAAAATGAAATTAAATGAAGCTTAAAATATAATTAAAATAATAATATTCATGATATGACATTTCAAATGATGTATATACTCCTCATGGGAAAATATAGGTGGATAGCATGGCATGTGTCTCAAAGAAGGAAAAATGAGAAAAAACTACTTTACTGATTTGATAACTTTTGAAACATAAAACCCATGAAAGGAATATCATAAAATGGATATTTAAATACTCAAAAATTCAAGTATAATAATCATATAATTAATCAATGGTCACTATACACACCACTTGAAATGAAATGGGTTTTGAATAAAATATGTATCTCATGGAAATGAACAGTGAGATGAAATTCCCTTACCTTGCATCTTGAATCTCATCATACTCGTTCAAAACTCCTGTATAATAAATATGAATTTATTATAAATCTATAACAGAACCATATTATTAATTCTATTTCTATATATGGTTTTATTATGGATTTTATATTACCCTTTTGTTAATAATTCTATGTTAAGGTTTCACTTTGAGTAATATATGCTTGGTTTTTCACATGTGTCTTAATTTGTTATATCTTTGGTCCTTATATTTATATCATGATTTATAGAATATAAAAAATTATTTAAATATAATTTTTATTCATTATATATGTATTATAATAATCCATATAATATATAATTATGAAATTGAATAAACTATTCTTGAAGACGATAAGTGATACGTACATATGAATGCTATTTTCGTTTAATTGTTGTGTTGAAATAAAGAAAGTAAAAGACATATATGTATAAATATAATTATTATAATATCTTTATCATATCATATATTTCATATATATTAATTAAATATAACCTTAATATATTCCATATAGTGTATGAATGAATCACATCACTTTGAGGAGGTGGTAATTCACGTTTCCTCAAACAAAATTATCATATTAACAAAAAAATGGACAGTATAAAGGTATGTGTTGTAAAATAATTACATAAGATTAAATAATTAATAAATATAATATATAACATATATAAACAAAGTTTCCATCATAATTTCCACCATGATAGGCAGTAATGGAAAAATGAACTATCATAATTTAGTGAGGCGGTAGTTCGATGTACATGTAAACAATATATTCGTTACTCATTGGATGGAGGTGTGTGCATGTTTTGGCCAAAAACCCAGCATAAAAACATCCTTGTAAATTTTGGATACTGGTGTTTTTATACATTCATGCAATAAAAAGATCAGCATGTATGGGTAAAGAAAATAAGTGAAATGATCTTGAGAGAAGATGATACTTCTTAATCATGTAACTTCTTTAGGTTTGTGACAAAAGGATTCCATGGATTTATTTATTCAAAGAGGAAGGGGTGTATTTCAGAAAGTGTATTAGGCTGATAATGGAAACAAATTACTAGATTAAGGGGTGTGGAGAAGAGAGATAGGTGGTAGCCTTTTATAGGAAATGGAAAGTGCACACTTGACATTTTTGAAAAGAAGTTAGGTGTACCAAAATATTTACCTCCCATAAGTCATAAAAAACCAAAAATAAACACAATAATGGGAGGTTAATTAAATAATAATTTCCAAAAAATGGGGTTTGGACAATTGTATAAGTCTTTTTGGGTCTTAAAGTTATGGTTTAGTCCTTAGTTAAGCTTAATTATACGTTAATCTATGTAATTAATTTTAATCACTTTAAAAAATATTGTTGGTAAAAAACTTAGTTGAAATTACTAGACAATATAAATTATTCTAATTATTAATTTTTAATCTCTTTTTCCAAATTATAATATTATAATTGGATGAAATTAATTTAAAAATAATCCAACTGACATGACGACACAACGAGTTTTTAAAGTAAAAACTCCCCAACATTTGCTATGTTTTAATACCCAATTTCAAAGTGAAATTGATTACAATGAACTAAATTGGATTAATTGATAAAAGTTTTATCCATTTACAATTTAAACCAATTTAAAATATAATTTAAAATTATAAATAAATTAGATGAAATAATAGTTTTGAATTAAAATCTGTTAATTTGCACTATTAATCAAAAAAATGAAGTTTCCCAAAAAATCAATTTTTTTCCATAATATAATTTCAAAATTTTAAATAAAAAAATAAATTTTATTTTACTAAATAAAATTTATAAATTTTTTATAAAATTAATTTTATTATTTTTCACTCATAGTCATTAAAAGCAGCACATTTGAGAAAATAGTATTTTTAAACATATAAAGACTTACCAAATATTATATCTTTTATCATAAATATTTTTCATTTATGTAAAACCATAATAAAAATTATTTGAAAAGTAGTTATCACTATTTATAATACTAGTTTTAATGGATATATTATAATTATATCATTTAAATTATTGTAGAAATAAAAAGATATTTCACAGAAACTAAGTGTTCTGTGTAACATATGTCAAGTTAGTGTTGCATGTTGTGTACACCAAGTTGGTGTTGCATGTAACTCATAACAAGTCATTAGATAACCTTCACGTTTTATGTAGTCAAGATAAAATTTATGTTTTGTGTAGTGTAGTATGAACTTCATATTTTATATACTGAAAGAAAAAAATAGTGCTTTAGTATATAATAAACAATTTCTAGTGTTATGTGGAATAAAAAATATCACAAATTTTAAATTAATTAAAAAAAATTAAAAAATCTCAAGGTGTTACGTTCTTCCCCACATAAAATGAATTTCACCCCTGGAATTCACTTAGGTTATCAAAGGTTTGATACATGATATTTTAATTCATAAAAACTGACAGCGTAAAAATGGATAATAAAACGTAACTAAGAAAGGGAAGGTTGGAACCATAATAGTTACCCAAAGTAACATATAACCAGGGTTCCATATCGAAGAAATAGGGGGGAGTGAAGATTGGACATGGAGGAAAATGTAAATATTTATAGGGGTGATTGAGATAATAAATAATAAACAAGTGAACGCCAACGAGCTTGTACCCTAGTGGTACATGCTCCTGCTTGGCATCCAAAAGTCCCAGGATCAAATTCGAGCAAAGACTAATTTCTAGGATACTGTAGCAGCACTGTAGTTGGGAACTATAGTAGTACTGTAGTAGCGGCGGAACTGTAGCGGCGACGACACGGCTACGACGGAGGCACTATAGTAGAAACTGTAGCTGAAACGGTACTATAGCAGGTACTATAGTAGCCCAGGTACTATAGCAGTACTATTCACCAAGGGGCTCTTTGGGCAAAAAAATGGGCTTTCAAGCCTTGTATTCAGGCCACTTGGCCTTGTGCCTTCAGACTATGTAATGGGTCTCACTCTACCCAGTCTAAAGTGGTCTTTTCTTTATATAATAAAAAATGAGGCTTCGGCCCCAACCTTAAAAAAAATCACAAACAAGTGAATGATCTAAGAAAAGTTAAGGTCCTCAAAGTCATAAATCTATGATGATTTATAAGGCCATTGGTTCAATAAAAATTAAGGTATTAGGGAAGCATTTTTTTATCATTATCCTATCTTTGATTAATTATTTTATTGACAAAGAATATAATCAAATATAATTACTTGATATATTTTTATAAAAAAACTTCATTATTTTGATGTTCTTTTAAATATTTCTAATTAATTCATTACTTAATGAAATAGATGTCCATAAATTAACTATGATGGTCAAATCACTAAAATACACTTTTAGCATATATTTAGGTCCATTAAATAATGAAAAGTAGAACTATTCTTAAAAATCAATATGTTTAATACATTAATATCTAAAAATAAAAAGTAAAACTACTATTTTATCATAATAATTATTTATAAAAAATAATTATACATTAAACAGGACATTGCATATGCTAGTGGTAGGTGTGAAACCCTTATCATCCTTTGGTCATGGGTTCAATACCGAAGACCTTTCCAAACTTTGTTAGTTGTCACCCGACATACATGATGTCTTTTTTTGAAACCACACTAATATAACTTCCAAAATATAATGGACATCCTTGAAATAAGGTGAATCACTAAATAACCTATAACCATGTTTTTCAATACAAAATTAATACAAAAATACTTCCTATGATGTTTAACATATAATTTTCATGAATGGTTAACCTTATAAACCCTTTGAAAGATGAAAATCCCAAACTTTAAAAGGAAATTTATAAAATGAGCCCAAAATTGATCCCCAATATATCACAAAGTAGCTCTTGGTTGTCACATTCCGAACATGTGAAACCCTCATGGAAAATTATCTTGGAACATGGTAAAAAACTGAATTACCATAAATCCTTTTGGAAAACATGAATATTTCCTTATTAAATTTATTACTTGATATGTTCTATAAATCCAAGAAGTTTTAAAATTAATCCTTGATAGCATAAAATACTTGTCAACATGTCCTTAATTAGTTCCAAACTAATTAGTACCATCCAATTTACTTATTCATATCCCACACATCTTTATCCAAAAAAATTATCATAACATAAGGAATATATTAAGGGTTATCTTTTCCTTAATCATGCGATTTCCATGAGCAGAACCTTTCCCTTATATCACTTTTATCTTCTATCAGAACCATTCAGTGTTTTCTTATAAATCTATATCGAAAAACATTAACTAAACAATCCTTTTATATTTTGCCATCAATATAATATAATTATTTGAATCCAAATACATAAATTTTTTTATTATTCCACTTCATCCTTGTAACATTAACAAGGATACCTCATCCAATTATACATTACCTCTTTCGTTTTACACTTCATCTATAGTCTCATCATTATCAGCAAAACAACCATTACTCATACCACCTTGTTGATCCTCTTCAAGAGATTTCCTCTTGGTACATTGAGTTGTATAATGACCATTTATTCCACACATAAAATAATTAACCTTCAATGATGTCTTAGGAAGGTCAATATTCTCATCCATTTTGTTAACCGAACCTTTCATTCTCCCCTTAAATTCACTTGATTTGTGTCCTTATTTTCTACAGTAAAAACATCTTCTTGTTCCAATAAGACATTCTATTATGTGATTTTTCCACATTCTTGACACAAAGGAAACCTAGTCTTCTTTCCTCCACGGTCTCCATTACATGAACTCTCAACTAACTCCTTGTTTCTCTTCCTTAGTGTTTCTTAGAGTTGGTTAAGGTAAACATTTTAAACCATGTTCAGTGAAAATTGATTAGGAATGATCATAATATCTTTCACTCTAGTGATCATCCACTTGAATGCTCATCAGGAAAATGTCCATCACATTTAACATTAATCTAGTTCCTTCTAGTTCTTTCCATTGACTAAATCCTGAATAATAGTGTGAACATTACTTATCATTATAATAAACCTCATATTCATGGAAATAATTTCATATAGGATGTATAAATTATGACACCTTTTTTAATCTATGACAACCTAGGTTTATCCTAGTTTATTCACAACCAACTTATATTTAAATAATTTATGACACTTTGTGAAGTGTTTGTGAATTTTCAATGAAAATCCCTTGAGAGTGTCAAAACAGGTGTGCAGTAAGGCCCATTGTCATGTACCAGATTACCCAATGTTAGGCCTGAGACATATTTTTGGAGTTGTTACCCCTAGGTAAATCTATACTAGAGCCACATCCACTTGTAGTGTCCATAAATGGATGTATTTCTAGGAAACCACTCACTCTATTCTTTACCAATATTCAGGATATATTCCTAAACCTTACCTTATCCTTATACTTATGCTTAGAGATATCTCTAGACATATCCTTATAAATATATATAGGGATCTCAATAAAGGATTCAAATCATAGATTCTAAAGGTTTACTAAAACTTTTCTCTGATACCAACTATAACAACCCTATCTTTTCATACATTAAAGTTATATAACTTTTGATGAATACTTAAAACATTACAAAAATAGATGCCCAAAGAGCGTACTAGTATAGTGCCTTTGGAAACATGGAAATATAAATACTAATACATAAGTGAGCTATATTATCTCCAACTTGGTTCTTCTTAAATAAAACCCTAGTTGGGCACATCAAACATAATACATATCTTGATAACCTAGGGAAGGGAACATAGAAATGGATGAGCTCAAATGATCATAAAGGGTAAAAAGGGATATATGTAATCATAATCATGAAAGTAAGTGTATGATAACATGATCATGAAAATAGAATATTATACCCATCATATCAGAGATCATATATATGGATTATAGCCTAAATCTTTGGAATTTATAAGACATGAATAACTAGGAAATAGAGAACATGAACCATCAAAGCATATCATAGGATTGAAATATAGAATTGTGGAAGACATATAAAAATTTATAATTATTTACATAGTAGTAAAGGTATTAATGATGAGACCATCTTAGTGGAAAAAGTCCTTTACTGATCCTTGTTCACACCCCATTATAGCACTGTATTTATGAACTGAGTCCACTACCCATTCCTGCCTTGTAAAACTAAACCAAGTTCATTTCCCATTCCAACCCTGTATTACTAGACTAATTTTATTTTCTCTTCTAGCCCTATAATAATTAACCGAGTTAGTTTCTTGTTACATCCATGTCTATCTGTTGAGATATAAATCGTTACCCAATGCATTGGAGGAATATATAGTTCACACCCATCTCATTATGAAATCATACATACATGTTCCATAAAATCATAAACAATCATATCATAACTAATGCAATGAAATGGGTATCATAAACATGTAAAAAAATCATAACATTGGAAAAAAGATACATGTGTCATAATTATTTCATCAAAATCATAACCTGTAAAAGATAAATATATTTCATAAACATATTACCAATGGAATAGAAATAGGTTTCATAAAGACTATGACATTAAGCATAACCCATTCATATAAATAATATGAATAGAACATTTAAATAATTTCCTAGGATGGAATTACTAACATAAATAGATGTCATCTTAGGTGGAAATTATTTTTTAAATACATTTGAAAAAAAATTCATGAGGAAAATATGATTTCTTCTTTAAAAAATAATTTTTAATACATAAAACCATTTGAAAATAATTTTCATAGAAAATACCTTGAAAACATATAAAGAATACTTGAGATCATTTATAAAATCCTTTCCCTTGAAAAGTTATAAAATAATCTTAAAAAAATTTTCAAAATTTTTTTCTTTAAAAACACTTTTAAGACTTATAAATAAATCTTGAAAATGTTTTGAAAACCCTTTCTTTAAAAATAATTGGAAAACCTATATATTAGGCTTGAAAAAAATTTTAAAACAAATTTCCTAGAAAATTTATAAAAGAAGCTTGAAAATATTTTGAATAAAAATTCCAATTAAAATTAATTTTTTTTTTTAAAATTTAGCTTCTAATAATGCAAAGTAAGACTCAGAGAAATTACAGTGGGTAAATCCATACATGCAGTATGAGGTAAAAAGAACATTCCTTTATCTCGATTAAAATTTAGAAAAATTCCATGTTCTGAAGGCAACAAGAAGATTCTTTTGAAGGTATTAGTAAAATAAAAAATGGGTAAAAATTTAATTTAAATATTTTAGGAGAATTATACAATATTCTTGGAAACCCTTTTTAGAAAACATAGATTTCTATCCAAAGATAGGGTAAAGTTGGGATTTCTTAAAAACACTTTCTTAACTATATTATGTACCAAAGAGTAGAAATATGGTACCCATAATAGAATATATCATCGATAAATAGATGATAAGAAAATTCATGAGTGTTTTTAATATATGGATCATAATATTTCCTTAAAAGAATCCTAAATACAAACTATCTTAAAAATTGATGAGATTGATTCAATAAATTCTTACCACCTGGTAACTTTGGACCACACTCCCTATTTAATAAAATAAAATTAAATTAAGATTAAAATAAAATTAAAATAAGAAGATTCATGATATCACATTTCAAAGGCAGTAGATATACCTCATGGAAATATACAGCTGCATAACATGGCATGTGTCTCAAAGGAGGAAAATTGAGACAAAACTGCTTTACCGATTTGGTAAATTTTTAAACAGAAAACCCATGAAAGAAAGGTAACAAAATGGATATGTGAATACCCATAAATGTAATTATAAGAATCATATAATTCATCCATGATCATCATAAACACCAATCAAAAGGAATGTGTGGTGAATAATGCATCCATCTCACAGAAATGAAAAGTGAGGTGAAATTCTATTACCTTGTGTCTTGAATCTCTTCCTAATCATTCAAACTTCATGTATAATAAATATATATTTATTATAATTCTATAAAATAACCATATTATTACTTTTTAAACCATATCTGGTTTGATTAAGTATATATATTACCCAGTTGTTAAAAATTCTAGGTTAAGGTTTCACTTCGGGTAATATCCGCTTTGTTTTTTGAATGTGTCTCAGTTTGTTATATATTTTCTCCTTATATTTATTTAATAATTTGAAAAATTTAAACCATGATTTAAATATAATTTATATTCACTATATCTTTATTTTAATAATCCGTAGGATATATAATTATTAAATAAAATACATCGTTCATGGAGACGGTAAACCGTACATACACATGACCATTATTTATGATTAATTGTCATGTTGAATGAAAGAAAGTAAAAGAAATATATATATATATATATATCATTATTAAATTATCTTTATTATATCATATATTTAATATATATTAAATAATTCCATCCTTAATACATTCCATGTAGTGTGTGAATGAATCACATCGCTTTGAAGGGGCGATAGTCCTCACTTCCTCATATAAAATTATCGTATTAACAAAAAATAGAAAGTATAAAGATATGTGTTGTAAAATAATTAAATAATATTAAATACATAATAGATATAATATATAAATTACATAAATAGTGTTTACATAATAATTTACACAATGATAGGTGGTAAAGGAAAAATGAACAATCATAGTTTAGTGGGGTGGTAGTTCTCGATACATGTAAACAGTATGTTCATTACCCATTAGATGGAGGTGTGTGAAAGTGTAGGTAAAAAACTAAGAAAAAAATAATACTAGTATGTTTATGATACCAGTTTTTCAATACAATCATGGAATAAATATATTGTAGGGGGTGGAGAAAGAAAATAAAATAAAAGATCTTTAGAGAAGACACTACCTCTTAATCGGGTAACTACTTTTGGTTTATAAAAAATGATTTCTTGGATTTATTTTCGCACAAAGTAAGGATTCAAGGAGTAAGGGAGGGATTTTGGGAAGTGTATTGGGAAGATCTTGGCTGACCTGAAGTGGTTTCATAGGTGTGAAGTAGAGGGATAAGTAGTCACTTTTTATAGGGAAGGGAAATGACACACTTGGCATTTTTGAAAACAAGTTAGGTGTCACTAGTGAAAAAGATGATTTAATGTTAGTTTTTTTTCGATTTAGATATAGATTTTTAACCAACTTATATACAGGTTATGTGAAAAATTAGGTTTTTGAGCGTCAGTTTTTTAAAAACAGAGGCTAAAAATTACAGTGTGTTTATTTTTTTAGTTTGAATTTTAGTATCGATTTTTATAGGAAACTGATGGAGAACACCAAAAAAAAACATTTAGGTTTGGTTTTCTGCATCGTTTTCCTATAATATTACATAAAAAAACCATTTTATTTTATTTTAATGATTCGACAATGGTTTATATAAAAAAACACCAAAAGTTAATGTTTTTTAGAAATATTTGAATATTACATCCCCATAATAATCAAAATCCCTTTGATAAAAAACCAATATACAACAATAAAATATCATGTAACATTGAAGAAAAATCTAAAATAACAAACATATTTTTATCCTGTTAATAAAAAAATTATCTATACATTTTTATTATAAATTAGAATGAAAAAATAAATACTTGAAATTTACAACATGATGAATGTTAGTTATTTTTGAAGCATTCATTTGATATCATTACACTCATACACTGATTATAACAAAATAATTTAGTTTTTTGAACATATTTTATTAGGAAAATGTAATAGTAATCTGAAACATAAGAATATAAATACCTTAAATCCTAATCATACTTAACAAGTAGTTCGTAAACAATGATCGAAGATTATTAAGTTCTTCTTGGATGTACGGATCGATGTCATTGAGCATTTACAATGATATTAAATGATATAATATTTAAAATAATAATACTATGATAGAAAATATAAAATAATTAATATAAGTAACCCCATCATAATCAGTCATTACCCCAGTTGTGATTGTCTCATAAATAAATCATAAAACATAATAACCACATCCAACATATACTTGTTGACAATGGAACATTAGTTAATAAAATTGTAACTTGATAATAAAAACCAATATATATGCACACACACACACACACATATATATATATCAAAAAATGAAAATAACATCTAATATAAAAAATGATTACCTTTACCTTCACATATTTGATTACATTTGTCTTTTGTACTGACAAGTGATCTTTGTTAAATTTTTCCATGACCTGTATTTTCATATATATAAACTAATAATACATGTATAAATAATGATAATTAAACATAATAAGCCTATAAAAAAAATATTTTTTGTCTAAAAAGTTAGAAAATTTTCTTTAAACACCACCTTGTAAAGAGAAAAACCAATATAATGTGTTTTCACTTGTGTAGAATACACCTAACATCCAATTCTCTCTACAATACAAAAATTTTACATTTAATGAAATTATAATAAACATTATTTCATAATTAGTTTTCTATTATTACCCATAAAAAATGGAATAAACTAACACCCAATATTCTTAATTGATAACCTCTCAGATATATATTCCACTATCTTTTTAGTCGACACATATTGTGAATCAGTTGTGATATATTCTGGATCTATGAAACCATAAACACTTGTGCTATAATTTTGAACAATTATCATGTGTAAATACTTGATTAAAAAGTAATATAGTTATTCACTTTAAATATTATTTACTTAAAAAAAATAAAAGCTGAAAGGTCAGTTTACTTACATGGAAAAAATATAACACATTCAAAGTGAGATCTTTAAAATCAATTATATCCATTATATATTTGTGGAATATTCTCAATGGATAGTCTCTTCCACATACATCAGGTGATATCTAAAACTCAAAGATATTAGACAAGGAAGAAGAAAAATAAGATAGTATTTCTATCCCATAAGAAATGTGTAAAGTATGTACATTTTTTTGTTCATAAAACTTTTTTCCTTTGTCCCATTTCTTTAGATTTCAAATACTGCTATAAAAGTTAAATGTTAGAAAACATTATAAGTAATTTTCAATAATATGTTATTAATATTTAAAAAAACACAAACCTCATATGAAATATGATGAAGAAGACTAGACAGAGAAAGTAAAAAATGACCCAAACAATCCCCAACTCTAGTAATCTCCACTTTTGGGAATGGGAGTAGAGCAGTATGCTCAATAATATCACGATTAGTACTCTAACCTGACTCATATGAATAGGATGGTTATGAACAAAATTCCCCAAAAAATGCATGACTCCAAAAACTACAATATTTACACCAGGATCTCCTGCATACAACTCACATTATAAGGTTGGGTCTGATCAAGGTGGTGGAGGATCTGAGTAGGCAGGCTAAGAAGTCTTCGTGGGCTGGGAAGGCTGCGCAAATGGTGACTATATCATTAGTCGTTCTAACATTTACTACTATACATCTTCTTGAATTTGATCACCCATGGACTATTTCATATCTTCTAGACGATCTTTTAAGGATTAAATTTATGGGTCTCTTTATTGTTTACTTTGATGAAAAAACTTTTTGAATACAAACACCCACTGCATATCCTCTTATGAGGCTGGGGTTTTCTAGATTTCTTAATTTAGTGGCTAGGATGTCCATCTTACCCTTAGGGATAAAAGTTCCCTATGTCGATTTATCCTAAATTTCATCTTGATATTAAAATTGAAAGTTTCATATTACTGTTGTTAATTTTTAAATTACAATAATTCATGAAAAATAATAATTATTTAATTAAATTTCTTTCAGCTACTTCCTCAGGGTTCTCTATAGGATACTTTTTGTTTTTTCTTCTTCTCACTCTTTTAAATTTCTCATGCTAGGTGGGCGGAGATGGATGACTGAATTGGACCTCATCACAACCACCAGTGGAGCGATCTCTTAGTGCTTCAAACTTTTCCTCTATCATTATTTACTATAATAAATGATAACCTCTATATGATAATGTATTAGGGTAAAAATTATATAACTATATGTCTTGATGTAATTTATTAGAGGCCCATTATATAAAATGTAAACTAATTAGTAATTAGGTACCTTTATATGAAATTTTAAAATACAATACAATATAATTATCATACCTAAAATGTTTCAGCAGGTCAGGTGGAAACAAATTTCTTCCATGCATCTTCCTATAGAAATAGATACTTGTGGAAGGGGATTTCATTTTGTCTCTTTCTAAACAGATAGTTTTTATCAACTTTGTTTTGAAATCCCTCTATTGAACCACCGCTAATATAAGTAATATTTTCTTAACTTCTTTTGTTTCTTTAAAATTGAATGTCATCTGTATTTTTATAACATAAATATTTGGGATTTAAAATATATCATATTAAAAAAAAGTGATAAAATAAATCAATTGAGATATTTTACCTTCAAAACCTCCAAAAGATGATCTATAACCATCTTTTTTGACAGAATTCTAATCAGGATATAAAATTATTATCATGAAACAGATCTACATGCCGATATATATAATAAATTACGATGAATTTGGGCTAGTTTCATTATTATTATCCTCAAAATGAATATATAATTGCTCCTCTCCATGAAAAATTGACAGTTTTTTTAAACATATAATGCCATGTTTCCAACTCAAGGATTAAATTTCTAAATACTAAATGTAGAAGGATCCCTGGATGAAGTCTCATTAGTAGGCCTAAAATTATTGTTTTCTAAATTAAAAATTAGTTTTAATTAGATAATTATATTACTAGATATTTAATAATATTAAAAAAGAAAAATACCTCAGTAAATGTTCATCTATCTCCGTATCTGTATCTATCATTGTAATGAGAAAATATAGTGAAATTATTCTATAAATTAATATTATTAGACAAATTTGTAATTAGAAAACATGAAAATAGTAACATGTAAGTAAAAAAAGTGGCACACATGTGTAAGTTTTTAAAAAAACAACGATTTTATGATTCTTGGACAAAGAAATATGAAAGGTTAATTATTAAATATAAACATTACTTTTAAAAAGATATAAAAATTTAAAAATTTAAATATAAAAGATTAAAAATGGGTTCTCATATGATTAAATTGAACCAAACTATAATAATGTACGTCAGGTGTTTCAATGAAAAAATGTTTAACCATAACCATGGAATATCCAAATTTAACACAATAAATTAAACAAATAATCAAATATATATAGTCAAATATCCAATAGTTTTTAAACAATATAATTTTTACATATGTATATTTCAAAAAATAAATATAATGTAAATAATTATCAGATTAACTAGAAGAGTAATTTAGTATTTTCTCACATCCATTCATCATGATCATTTTGTATTGGATGAACTGAGTTCACATTATAGTCATTGTTATCCAAATATTGTCTAATACATGAAGAAGCCTCATATAAATCAATAATATCATCATCCTCCTTATCAGCCAAATGGATTATTTTCTCATGAAAAATGACGGTCCACTAGTCATTCGATGGATCAATGACATAAAATATTTTCTTTTCATGTGTGGCCATGATTAATGGTTCCTCAATGAAACTAAATCTTTTTAGATCAACTATTTTAAACCCATATTCATCATTTTATGTTGGAACCATGGTCTTCTATGCATGATTTGAAGTATGGTTTGTGTTTGTTGTCAATCCTCAATGGAAGTTCGGATCGTGTACTAGAAAAGAGATCATATCGTTCAAGCAGACAATAGTATTGATGGTGGCACCGTTTCCCAATGTTTGCCAAATTTTTGGGGTCCAAAATCTAGAAGTTGCTGAGCATCGCGAAAAGTGGATTTCCATGAAGATAATAATTAAATATGGAAAATGCATGAATTTCACGAAGAGAGGACGCATGGTTTGGAAATCGAGAAGACCAGAATAATGGAGGTGGTGAGTCTTCGCAATTACATCAAAGCTTCGCGAATGGCAGAGCATGAAGAGCATCACTGTGAGGAAGAGATTTGTGAGGGAACTTCGCGAAGAAGGCGTGAAGGAAATGACAGAACTCTCTACGATTACGACAAGCTCCGCGAATGGAAAATTGCCGTAGTGCTTCGCGATTTTGAGAGAATTTCGGCAGGAACTTCGGAGCTTGGCAATTTGAGCTGACGTGGCACTGAATTCACGCGGAAGGGTCGAGGGTCGGTGGAATCGCCTATAAAAAGAGGCCAACCCCCTCAAGATAAGTAGAGAGAACTTCAGAGAAAATCCTTTGCTCTCAGTTCGCAAAGGTCACTCATGAAGGCAGTGCGCTTCGCGGTAGAGGATCTTCGCGGCGGCTATTCTAGATCCGTGAAAGTCGTGCGCCCTGCATTGGCTCAGTGAGCTTCGCGAAGAGGCAGGAGCTCTGTGATATCCACGCTTTGCGAAGGCTGGAGCATCGTGAGAGTGCTTCGTGATTGAGCTTCACGAAAAGGCAGGGAATCTGCGAAGGCTTGTTTGAACTTTGCAAAATAGGGAGCGTTGCGAAGTAGGGTACTTTGTGAAGGCTCTTTCCAAAGGTTGTTTTCCCAATGGAATAGGTAAAAGGGGGTATTCATCAGTGGATAGAATTTGGACTTTAACAGAGCATCAACTCAGGACTCTGATGCAAGAAAAGTCTCATGTTGAACAGGAGACAAGGACCTTCATGTCTATCTATTGTAGAGGCCTTCACGTCTATAAACTGAGTGTGACTTCACCAACGGCAGTGAGCCAGGGGGAGTCAACGGGAGTGACCTGAGGGAAGCAGTGAGCTATCCCTGAACCTTTGTAAAGGCAGTGAGCCTGGGACAGAGTGACTATGCCTGAACCTCTATAACCCACATCTAGTGATGATTAGTGGAATTTGGTACCACCGGAAACTTGTCGGCGTATGCTCCTTGAACGTAGCCCTTAGTGGTGAACCAAGTAAAAAGTGTTGTTTCCTCTCTATGCATTTGAATGTTTGCTTTCTAATCATAATCATCATACAAGTTCAACAAGTTCCTACCAATGTGGGAACAAGATCCACCACATTAAAATAAAAAGTTGTCACCCTGATTCACCCCTCCCCTCTCAGGGTGTCTCGGGGTCCTTCAAGTGGTATCAGAGGGTAAATGTTGCTGGTGTTGAATCTGACCTTTTTTTAATCATGAAAAACGCGGTCAATGTCAGGGGAGTCCCTCACTTCGATGGAAGAAAATTCCAGATATGAAAGAACAGAATAAGATCTCATCTAAGATCTCTTGGAATGGAAGTTCTCTTTTCTACTGTGCAAGGAATACAAGTCACTGATCCAAAAGGCCTAGCTATGACTAAAAGAGACAGGAAACTTCTTGATGCAGATACTAAAGCACAGAATGCACTCACTACTGCCCTTTCTGATCAGATCTACCTAAAGGTGATGAATTGCACCTCTTAAAAATCCATGTGGGATAAAATAGAGAATATTTATGAAGGAGATAGAAAAGTGAAGGAGGCGAAACTACAAGTGCTGCACAATCAGTTGGATGATCTGAAGATGCATCCAGATGAGAATGCAGACTCTTTCTTCAACTAAATTACTGAAGTGATTGGAGAAATTCAGGGTCTAGGAGAAAAAATCAAAGACATTGATATTGTAAAGAAAATATTAAGAAGACTTCCACCTCTGTATAATACGAAGGTGTCAGCTCTTGAGGAAAGAGATCTTTCCAAACTCTCTCTAAATGATCTACTGAACAGCTTGGTAGCATATGAAATGGGAGTCAAACTAGAAGATGCTATGCCTCGGGTGAGCAAGGAAATGGCATTCAAGGCCATGGATAAACTGAAAATCTCAAAGTATAGTAGCAGTGAATTTGACAAAGAAAAAGAAATTCTTTCTCTCATTGCAAAGAAGTTCCAGAAGGGGAAAGGGAAATTTAAAAGGGAAGTTACCTCTCACATGTTTCCATTGTGGAAAAGTTGGGCACATTGCCTCTCAGTGATTAAGAAATATCAATGATGAAGATAGTGAAGATGTAAACTTCGAGAATCCTCGGATAAGGTTATTCAAAAAGGGAGACTTCAAATATGGTAAGAAAATGCAAAGAAAAAGTTTTGTCTGTGAAGAGGAAGAAGATGATAATGAATTCTGTGATGAAGAAGAACCAGAATTAAAAACTGGGAACCATGATTCTATGATGGCCACTGTTGAAAAGTCAGAAGATACTGATGGAGAAAAACAACTGATAACTTGTGTAGATCCTGAGATGCAACTTAAGGATGTAGTTAGTAAGCTTAAGATTAAATATAAGAGCTGTAATAAGTGGAAATCAATTGTAGAAGAACCAACTGAATACGTTGATCGACTTAAAGATGAAATTGAACGACTGTAAGAATTTGTGAAGGTACAGTCTAAAATAATTGAAAGTAATGATGGTGTAGTAGATCTGAAGCTGAGAATTGAAGATCAGGCAAAGGTCATCAATGAACTCACCTCCAGACTAGATGAAAAATCCAAGAGTGCTGAGGGTCTTGAGGAGGAAGTTGTTACTCTAAGGAGAAAACTGGAGACTGAATCAGTTCCAAAATAATCGAGGAATAAAATACAGTTTGGAAGATTCTCAGATGCAAAATTACTAGAAAGAGCCAAGTGTGGTTCAGATGGGGTTGGAAAAATCTTGAGTGATCAAAGACCCGCTTACATGAGAAAGAGTGGAATTGGCTGTGAGTCTGAGACATCAACTGGTGGAAGTGAAATGATCCAAAAGAAAGATAATATGAAAGTTGAACATGTTGAAACATTACCGAGAGTGCCGAAAAAGGAACCCTCAATCCAAACTAAAAGGAGATCTGAAAATTATCCTCAAACATTCAGAAATGACAGACAGTCTAACTATTATCCCAAGGAAGAAGGTATGAGGAGAAATTCAAGTGAGAAGACATTTCCTCTCATGAAGTGTCAGTTCTGTGGCTATCTGTGCCATACCATGTCTTATTGTGAAGAGGCAAGAAGCTATCTGAATAGAGACGATATAAAAGCTCAACGAAGGAGAACAATTTCATATCCTAATTCCTATAGAAGAAATAATTTCTATGGATATTGTTTTCATTGTTCTAACTTTGGGCATAAGGCCGCTCATTGCAGGCAGAGAAGGGACATGGACAAATCATACCGAAGTACATGACAAGTCAAGTCTCGTCAGCAAGACAGTGTTGCTCTTTCAAACAAGTTTTCACCTCTCAAAGAAGACTTTGACTATGAAGAACCTGGGTATTTGAAAGAGATAATTGAAAGGCCATCAGTTCTATATAATCAATCTAATGTCTCATGGAAGGAAAGGAAGAAGATTGAGAAATAAAACCTTGTAGAGGTGGCCCTCAAAGCTACAAATAACAACAGTACCTAGATTCTGGATAGCGGTTGTTCATCTCATATGAAAGGTAATGTCGGCCTACTAACTAATATCAAAAGGAAGGTTGATGGTACAGTAAGATTTGGTAATGATGGGGCTCTAAAAATCAAAGGGAGTGGAAGTACCGAATTAGCTAATGGAGAACTAAAGAAGACTGAAGCCCTTTACGTAGATGGCCTACGTCATAATCTCCTCAACGTGAGTCAACTATGTGACTCAGGACTTATAGTTATTTTTAATCAGAAAGGATGCACTATCAAGGGAAAGACTGGAAATTCACTTATAAAGGGATGCAGAACATAAGGCAACTTGTATCCGGTTGATAGTGAAGAAAATGTATGTTACATGACTGTTAAAGAAGAAATTTTTTTTGGCATCGGAGAATGGGACACATCAATCAACAAGACATGGATAAAATATCAAAATTGAGAATTGTCATTGACATTCCCAACCTGAAGCGTGAGCGTGAAAAATCCTGTGATGCTTGTATTCATGGGAAGTTAGTCTGTAGTTCATATCGGCCAAAGAAGAAAAGGGCATCTCACCTTCTTGATCTGATTCATACTAATGTATGTGGGCTAATAAATGTTTCCGGAACTCATGGAGAAAGGTAATTTGTCCTTTTAATAGATGATTATAGTAGAATGTCATGTGTGATGGTCATTCATAGGAAACGACAAGTCCTTGACTACATGAAAACATATCGGCGAATCGCCGAGAATGATACTGGACGAAAAATCAAAGTGTTGCGATCTGACAATGGAGGAGAGTACACATCCATTGAATTTGAAAATTATCTAGAGAAGCATGGGATACAGCATGAGGTAGCTGCTGTGAGAACTCCACAACAAAATAGAGTTGTTGAACGTATGAATGGACAAGTGAACAACATGGCATGAACTATGCTGATTGAGAGTTGTATTCCACGACATTACTGGAAAGAGGCTGTTCAAGCTGCAGTGTACATTCAGAATCGAACAGAACTTTTTATGGGTGAGACGAATACACCATATGAATTGTGGCATGGATGGAAGCCTTCTCTAAAATACTTTAGTGTCTTTGGAAGTAAATGCTTCATTAGGAACAAATAAGGAAATCAATGGAAATATGGCGACAATGCAGATGAATAAATTTTACTCGGATACTCAATGAACAGCAAAGCCTACAAATGTTTCAACAAGCATTTGGGAAGGATTGTGGAAAGTAGTGACGTAAAGATAATTGAAGAGAAAACCACAAATGCTTCAAGGACGTAATATGCTGATGTGATAGAAAGTCAGGAACAAAGTGAATGTGAAGAAAATACAGATGCGGAAATAGAAGAAGTTGTTCAAAACACTCAGCAGTCACATCATGATGTTGACTCAGAAGAAGAATCTAAAGAAGAAACTATGGCTGAGGAGAATACTACAGAACTTCGCAGGAGAAATCGAAGAGCTGAGATTGATCCATCCAACATAATTGGGGACATGAGTGCACCTACTCAAACAAGAAGGATGAGGAATAACACGCAATCTGCATTTCTATCATTTTTAGAGCCATCCTTATTTAAAGAAGCTGCAAAAGATGAATCTTGGGTGAAAGACATGAATGATTAATTAGATCAGATTGAAAAGAATCAGACATGGGATCTTGTCCAGAGACCCGAAGGTCACAATGTGATTGGTACCAAATGGATCTTCAAAAATAAGTTTGATGAGCATGGAAGTGTCATCAGAAACAATTCACGAATGGTATGTAAAGGATACTCCCAGATTGAAGGCATTGATGTTGAGGAAACCTTTGCTCTAGTGGATAGACTGGATTCAATCAGGCTTTTCCTTACGATGGCACTCCAAATAGGATATAAAGCATATCAAATGGATGTCATGACGACATTCTTGAATGGTGTACTCGAAGAATAAGTCTACATTGAACAACCAGTGGGATTTGTTTTCAGTACTGATGAAACAACGATCTGCAAACTGAAGAAAACTCTATATGGTTTGAAGCAGGCACCACGGGCGTGGTACTCACGGCTGGATTCATATCTCAAGAAGTTGGAATTCAAAAGAGGAGGAGTTAATCACTATCTCTATATGAGTAATTCTCCAAAAGATAAATTCATGGTTCTAGTCTACGTTGATGATATCATTTTTGGTGGCAGCTGGCAGAAATCAGTGGATGAATTTGCCGACCACATGAATTCAGAATTTGAAATGTCTATGGTTGGGGAGCTCACATATTTCTTGGGGCTTCAGGTGATTCAAAAGAAGGAATACACTTTCATTTCACATGAAAAATATGCAAGAGAGCTGCTGAAGAAGTTTAATATGAAAGACTCCAAACCAATGTCAACTCCAATTGCAGTTTGAACTGAACTTGGAAAGCATGAGGATGGGGACTCTGTTGATCCCACCATGTACATGAGGATCATTGGAAGCCTACTATACCTGATAGCGACAAGGCCAGATATTGTCTTTGCCACATGCCTTGCGGCCCGCTTTCAGAGTAATCCAAAGGAGGAACATATGGTGACAGTAAAAAGAATCATGAGGTACATTCAAGGTACACATAACTTCGGGTTATTTTTTTCTGCAGGCAAGGATAGTGAATTATCAGCGTTTTCTGATGCTGACTGGGCTGGTGATGTAGTTGACAGAAAGTCCACTAGTGGTGGAACTTTCTATATTGGGCAGAAATGTGTTGGCTGGTTGAGAAAAAAACAAGAAAGTACTTCTCTTAGTACTGCTGAAGCTGAGTATATCTCTGCTACAAAGGCATGCACTCAACTGCTTTGGATGAAGTAGAAACTAACATATATTGGTGATAATGTGTAGCAACCAATGGTGATTTTCTGTGATAACAAAAGCACAATTGATCTTACAAAGAATCTGGTTCAGCATTATCGTACAAAACATATTGAAATAAGATATCATTTTATCAAATAAAAGGTTGAACAAGGTGTGATTAGAATGGACCATGTTGGAACTGATGAGAAAGTGGCTGATATCTTGACCAAGCCGCTGTCCGCAGCTGTGTTTGAGAAGCATCGATTGAACCTCGATGTTCAACCACCTCCTACTGCATAAGGAGGCTCCGGAATTCCCCTCTCCCCATTTGTTATAACTGTTTTAATCTGTTTATGGTTGTTATGTAGGTTTATGGGGGAGATACTATCCAGGGGGAGTATGGTTTGAGCTGAACATGAAAACAAATTACTGGCCTTTGGATTTATTGTCAATGGGGGAGAAAGGAGAAAGGAATAAATTCAGGCAACTTCTGTGATGAGAAAAATGAGAAGGAAAACAGTGGAACCCAATTCAAGCCCCCTCTCTTGTTTTCTACACCGAGCATTGCTCACGTAGACTTAGAGTGTTGGCTGAGTTGATTCCCGTGTTTTTGGATTTCACATAGATGGAGATCTATTGAGTTTATTTTCTGATTGCCAACAAACCGAAAGGGGGAGATTGTTGGAACCATGGTCTTCTATGCATGATTTGGAGTATGGTTTGTGTTTGTTGTCAATACTCAATAGAGGTTCGGATCGTGTACTAGCAAAGAGATCATATCGTTCAAGCAGACAACAGTATTGATGGTGGCGTCGTTTCCCAGTGTTTGCCAAATTTTTGGGGTCCAAAATCTGGAAGTTACTGAGCATCGCAAAAAGTGGATTTCCATGAAGATAATAATTAAATATGACAAAGGCTTTAATTTCACGAAGAGAGGATGTATGGTTTGGAAATCACGAAGACTAGAAGAATGGAGGTGGTGAGTCTTCGCGATTACGTCAAAGCTTCGCAAACAGCAGAGGATGAAGAGCATCGCGGCGACGAAGAGCCTTGCGAGGGAACTTCATGGTGAAGGCGCGAAGGAAATGACGGAACGCTCCGCGATTATGAGAAGATCTGCGAATGGAAAATTGCCGTAGTGCTTCGCTATTTTGAGATAATTTTGGCATGAACTTCGGAGCTTCGCGATTTGAGCTAACGTGGCACTGACTTCACGCGGAAGGGTTGAGGGTTGGTGGAATTGCCTATAAATAGAGGCCGACCCCCTCAAGAGAAGTGGATAGAACTTCAGAGAAAATCCTTTGCTCTCGGTTCGCAAAGGTCACTCCCGAAGGTAGTGTTCTTCGCGGTAGAGGAGATTCGCGGCGGCTATTATAGCTCCGCGAAAGTCATGTGCCCCGCGTTGGCTTATTGGGCTTCGCAAAGAGGTAGGAGCTCCGCGATAGCCACGCATTGCGAAGGCTGGAGCATCACGAGAGTGCTTCGCGATTGAGCTTCGCAAAAAGGCAGGGAATCTGCAAAGGCTTGTTTGAGCTTTGCAAAATAGGGATCCTTGCGAATTAGGGTTCTTTGTGAAGGCTCTTTCCAAAGGTTGTTTGCCTAGTGGACTAGGGAAAAGGGGGTATTCATCAGTGGATGGAATTTGGACTTTAACAGAGCATCAACTCAGGACTCCGATGCAAGCAAAGTCTCATGTTGAACAGGAGACAAGGACCTTCATGTCTATCTATTGAAGAGACCATCACATCTATAAACTGAGTGTGAATTCACCAACGGCAGTGAGCCAGGGGGAGTCAACAGGAGTGACCCGAGGGAAGCAGTGAGATATCCCTGAACCTAGGTAAAGGCAGTGAGCCCGGGACAGAGTGACTGTTCCCGAACCTCTATAATCCATAGCTAGTGAAGATTAGTGGAATTTGGTACGACCGGAAACTTGTCGGCATATGCTCCTTGAATGTAGCCCTTAGTAGTGAACCAAGTAAAAAGTGTTGTGTACTCTCTGTGTGTGTGAATGTTTTCTTTCTAATCATAATCATCATACAAGTTCAACAAGTTCCTACCAACGTGGGAACAATATCCACCGCATTAAAAAAAAAGTTTTCACCCTGATTCACCCCTCCCCTCTTAGGGTGTCCTGGGGTCCTTCAAGTGGTATTAGAGGGTAAAGGTTGCTGGTGTTGAATCTGACCTTTTTTTTTCGTCATGGAAAACATGGTAAATGTTAGGGGAGTCCCTCACTTCGATGGAAGAAATATCCAGATCTAGAAGAACAGAATGAGATCTCATTTAAGATCTCTTGGAATGGAAATTCTCTTTTCTACTATGCAAGGAATACAAGTCACTGATCCAACAGGCCTTGCTATGACTGAAACATAAAGAAAACTTCTTGATGCAGATGCTAAAGCAAAGAATGCACTCACTACTTCCCTTTCTGATCAGATCTACCTAAAGGTGATGAATTTCACCTCTGCAAAATCCATGTGGGATAAACTTGAGAATATTTATGAAGGAGATAGCAAAGTGAAGGAGGCAAAACTACAAGTGTTGCACAATCGTCTTGATGATCTGAAGATGAATCCAGATGAGAATGCAGACTCTTTCTTCAACCGAATTACTGAAGTAGTTGAAGCAATTCAGGGTCTAGGCGAAGAAATCAAAGACATTGATATTGTAAAGAAAATATTAAGAAGACTTCCATCTCTGTATAATGCGAAGGTGTCCGTTCTTGAGGAAAGTGATCTTTCCAAACTCTCTCTAGATGATCTACTGAGCGGTTTGGTAGCATATGAGATGAGAGTCAAACCAGAAGATGCTACGACTCGGGTGAGCAAGGAAATGTCATTCAAGGCCATAGATAAACTGAAAATATCAAAGGATAGTAGCAGTGAAGATGAAGAAGAAAAGGAAATTCCTTATCTCATTTCAAAGAAGTTCCAGAAGGGGAAAGGGAAATTCAAAGGGAAGTTACCTCTCATATGTTTCTGTTGTGGAAAATTTGGGCACATTGCCTCTCAGTGCTTAATAAAGATCAATGATGAAGATAGTGAAGATGAAAACTTCGAGAAGCCTCAGAGAAGGTTCTTGAAAAAGGGAGACTTCAAATATGGTAAGAAAATGCAAAGGAAGAGTTTTGTCTGTGAAGAGGAAGAAGATGATAATGAATTCTGTGATGAAGAAGAACCAGAATTCAAAACTGGGAACCATGCTTCTAGGATGGCCACTGTTGAAAAGTCAGAAGATACTGATGGAGAAAAACAACTGAGAACTTGTGTAGATCCTGATATTCAACTTAAGGATGTATTTAGTAAGCTTAAGATTAAATGTAAGAGCTACAATAAGTGGAAATCAATTTTAGAAGAATAAACTGAATATGTTGATCAACTTAAAGCTCAAATTGAATGACTGGAAGAATTTGTGAAGGTATAGTATAAAATAATTGAAATCAATGATGATGTGGTAGATCTGAAGCTGATAATTGAAGAGTAGGAAAAGGTCATCAAAGACCTCACCTCCAGACTGGATGAAAAATCCAAGAGTGCTGAGGTTCTTGAGGAGGAAGTTTTTACTCTAAGGATCAAACTGGAGACTGAATCAGTTCCAAAAGAATCAAGGAAGAAAATACAGTTTGGAAGATTCTCAGATGCAGAATTACTAGCAAGAGCCAAGTGTGGTTTAGATGGGGTTGGAAAAATCTTGTGTGATCAAAGACTCGCTTGCATGAGAAAGAGTGGAATTGGCTGTGAGGCTGAGACATCAGCTACTGGAAGTGAAAAGATCCAAAATAAAGATAAGATGAAAGTTGAACATGTTGAAACGTTACCCAGAGTGCCGAAAAAGGAACCCTCAATCCAAACTAAAAGGAGAACTGAAAATTATCCTCAAACATTCAGAAATGACAGACAGTCTAACTATTCTACCAAAGAAGAAGGTATGAGGAGAAATTCAAGTGAGAAGAAATTTCCTCTCATGAAGTGTTAGTTCTGTGGCTATCTGGGCCATACCATGTCTTATTGTGAAGAGGCAAGAAGCTATCTAAATGGAGAAGATATAAAAGCTCAACGAAGGAGAACAATTTCATATACTAATTCTTATAGAAGAAATAATTTATATGGATATTGTTTTTTTTGTTCTAACTTTGGGAATAAGGCCGCTCATTTTAGGCAGAGAAGGGACATAGACAACTCATACCTAAGTTCAAGACAAGTCAAGTCTCGTCAGCAAGAGAGTGTTGCTCTTTCAAACAGGTTTTCACCTCTCAAAGAAGACTTTGACTATGAAGAACCTGGGTATGTGAAAGAGATAATTGAAAGGCCATCAGTTCTATATACTCAATCTAATGTATCATGGAAGTAAAGGAAGAAGATTGAGAAATCCAACCTTGCAGAGGTGGCCCTCAAAGCTACAAAGAACAACAGTAACTGGATTCTGGATAGCGGTTGTTCATCTCATATGACAGGTAATGCCAGCCTACTAACGAATATCATTAGGAAGGTTGATGGTATAGTAATATTTGGTAATGATGGGGCTCTAAAAATCAAAGGGAGTGGAAGTACCGAATTATCTAATGGAGATCTAAAGAATACTGAAGTCCTTTACGTAGATGGACTACATCTTAATCTCCTCAGTGTGAGTCAACTCTATGACTCAGGACTTATAGTTAATTTTAATCAGAAAGGATACACTATCAAGGGAAAGACTGGAAATTCACTTATGAAGGGATGAAGAACAGAAGGCAACTTATATCAGGTTGATAGTGAAGAAAATGTATGTTACATGACTGTTGAAGAAGAAAAAAATTTGTGGCATCGAAGACGAGGACACATCAATCAACAAGACATGGAGAAAATATCAAAATTGAGAATTGTCATAGACATTCCCAACCTGAAGCTTGAGTGTGAAAAATCTTGTGATGCTTGTATTCGTGGGAAGTTAGTCTACAGTTCATATCGTCCAAAGAAGAAAAGGGCATCTCACCTTCTTGATCTGATTCATACTGATGTATATGGGCCAATAAATGTTGCCGAAACTCATGGAGAAAGGTACTTTGTCCTTTTCATAGATGATTATAGTAGAATGGAATGTGTTATGGTCATTCATAGGAAATGAAAAGTCCATGACTGCATGAAAAAATATCGGCAAATCGCCGAGAATGATACTGGACGAACAATCACACTGTTGCGATCAGGCAATGGAAGAGAGTACACATCCATTGAATTTGAAAATTATCTGGAGAAGCATGGGATACAACATGAGGTAGCTGCTGTGAGAACTCCACAACAAAATGGAGTTGTTGAACGTAGGAATCGATAAGTGAACAACATGGCATGAACTATGCTGATTGAGAGTCGTATTCCACGACATTACTGGAAAGAGGCTGTTCAAGCTACAATGTACATTCAGAATCGAACAGGAATTTATATGGGTGAGACGAAGACACCATATGAATTGTGGCATGGACGGAAGACTTCTCTAAAATACTTTCGTGTCTTTGGAAGTAAATTCTTCATTAGGAACAAAGAAGGAAATCAAGGGAAATATGGCGACAATGCAGATGAAGGAATTTTCCTCGGTTACTCAATGAACAGAAAAGCCTACAAATGTTTCAACACGCATTTGGGAAGGATTGTGGAAAATAGTGATGTTAAGATAATTGAAGAGAAAATCACAAATGATTCAAGGACTTCATATGCTGATGTGATAGAAAGTCAGGAACAAAGTGAACGTGAAGAAAATACAGATGCGTAAATAGAGGAAGTTGTTCAAAACACTCAGCAGTAACATCATGATGTTAACTCGGAAGAAGAATCTGAAGAAGAAACTATGGCTGAAGAGAATACTATTGAACCTCACAGGAGAAATTGAAGAGCTGATATTGATCAATCCAACATAATTGGGGACAGGAGTGCACCCACTCAAAAAATAAGGATGAGGAATAACACGCAATCTGCATTTCTATCAGTTGTAGAGCCATCCTAATTCGAAGAAGCTGCAAAAGATGAATCTTGGGTGAAAGCCATGAATGACGAATTAGATTAGATTGACAAGAATCAGACATGGGATCTTGTCCAGAGACCCGAAGGTCACAATGTGATTGGTACCAAATGGATCTTCAAAAATAAGTTTGATGAGCATGGAAGTTTCATCAGAAATAAGGAATGACTGGTATGTAAAGGTTACTCCCAGATTTAAGGCATTGATGTTGAAAAAACCTTTGATCCATTGGCTAGACTGGAGTCAATCAGGATTTTCATTGCGATGGAACTCCAAAGAGGATATAACGTATATCAAATGGATGTCACAACATTCTTGAATGGTGTACTTGAAGAAGAAGTCTACATTGAAAAACCAGTGGTCTTTGTTTTGGGTACTGATGAAAGAAAGGTCTGCAAACTGAAGAAAGATCTATATGGTTTGAAGCAGGCACCACAGGCGTGGTACTCACGGCTGGATTCATATCTCAAGAAGCTGGAATTCAAAAGAGGAGGAGTTGATCACAATCTCTATGTGAAGAATTATCCAAAAGATCAATTCATGGTTCTAGTCTATGTTGATGATATCATTTTTGGTGGCAGCAGGCGATAATCAGTGGATGAATTTTCCAACCACATGAAATCAGAATTTGAAATGTCTATGATGGGGGATCTCACATATTTCTTGGGGCTGTATGTGACTCAAAAGAAGGAATACACTTTCATTTCATAGGACAAATATGCAAGAGAGCTGTTGAAGAAGTTTAATATGAAAGACTCCAAACCAATGTCAACTCCAATTGCAGTTTGAACTAAACTTTGAAAGCATGAGTTTGTGGACTCTGTTGATCCCACCATGTACAAGAGGATGATTGGAAGCCTACTATACCTGACAGCGACAAGGCCAGATATTGTCTTTTCCACATGCCTTGCGGCCCGCTTTCAGGAGTAATCTAAAGCAGGAACATATGGAAACAGTAAAAAGAATCATGAGGTACATTCAAGGTACACATAACTTCGGGTTATTTTTTGCTGCAGGCAGGGATAGTGAATTATCAGCGTTTTCTGATGCTGACTGGGCTGGTGATGTAGTAGACAGAAAGTCCACTAGTGGTGGAGCTTTCTATATTGGGTAGAAATGTGTTGGATGGTTGAGAAAGAAACAAGAAAGTACTTCTCTTAGTACTGCTGAAGCTGAGTATATCTCTGCTACAAAGGCATGCACTCAACTACTTTGGATGAAGCAGCAACTAACAGATATTGGTGATAAGGTGCAGCAACCAATGGTGATTTACTGTGATAACAAAAGCGCAATTGATCTTATAAAGAATCCAGTTCAGCATTCTCATACAAAACATATTGAAATACGGTATCATTTTATCAAAGAAAAGGTTGAACAAGGTGTGATTAGAATGGACCATGTTGGAACTGATGAGCAAGTGGCTGATATCCTGACCAAACCACTGTCCGTAGCTGTGTTTGAGAAGCATCGGTTGAACCTCGGTGTTCAACCACCTCCTACTGCATAAGGAGGCTCCGGAATTCCCATCTCCCTATTTGTTATAACTTTTTTAATCTGTTTATGGATGTGATGCAGGTTTATGGGGGAGATACTATCCAGGGGGAGTATGGTTTGAGATGAACATGAAAAAAAATTACTGGTCTTTGGATTTTTTGTCAATGGGGGAGAAAGGAGAAAGGAATAAATTCAGGAAACTTATGTGATGAGAAGAATGAGAATGAAAATAGTGTAACCCAATTAAAGCCTACTCTCTTGTTTTCTACACCTAGCATTTCTCCACGATTATGACGTGCTCCGTGAATGGAAAATTGTCGTAGTGCTTTCGCGATTTTGAGAGAATTTCGGTGGGAACTTCGGAGCTTTGTGATTTGAGCTGACGTGGCACGGACTTCGCGCGGAAGGGTCGAGGGTCGATGGAATCACCTATAAATAGAGTCCGAACCCCTCAAGAGAAGTAGAGAGAACTTCATAGAAAATCCTTTTCTCTCGGTTCGCAAAGGTCACTCATGAAGGCAGTGCGCTTCGCGGTAGCTATTCTAGCTCCGCGAAAGTCGTGCGCCCCGCATTGGCTCAGTGAGCTTCACGAAGAGGCAGGAGATCCGCGATAGCCACGCATTGCGAAGGTTGGAGCATCGCGAGAGTGCTTCGTGATTGAGCTTCCCGAAAAGGCAGGGAATCGTGAAGGCTTGTTTGAGCTTTGAAAAATAGGGAGCCTTGCGATGTAGGGTACTTTGTAAAGGCTCTTTCCAAAGGTTGTTTGCCCAGTGGACTAGGGAAAAGGGGGTATTCATCTGTGGATGGAATTTGGACTTTAACAGAGCATCAATTCAGGACTCTGATGCAAGCAAAGTCTCATGCTGAACAGGAGACAAGGACCTTCATGTCTATCTATTGAAGATACTTTCACGTCTATAAACTGAGTGTGACTTCACCAACGACAGTGAGCCAGGGGGAGTCAACGAGAGTGACCTGAGGGAAGCAATGAGCTATCCCTGAACCTTTGTAAAGGCCGTGAGCCTGGGACAGAGTGACTGTGCCCGAACCTCTATAATCCACATCTAGTTAAGATTAGTGGAATTTGGTACGACCGACAACTTGTCGGCGTATGCTCCTTGGACGTAGCCCTTAGTGGTGAACCAAGTAAAAAGTGTTGTTTCCTCTATGTGTATGTGAATGTTTTCTTTCTAATCATAATCATCATACAAGTTCAACAAGTTCCTACCAACGTGGGAACAAGATCCACCTCATTAAAAGAAAAAGCTGTCATCCTGATTCACTCCTCCCCTCTCAGGGTGTCCCGGGGTCCTTCATTTTTAACATCACTATTACTAGAAACCCAATTAGACTTAAACACGGTGGCTCAAAATTTAATATAATCAATTTTATATATGTCTTCAAGAACTCTAAAATATGGAATTGATGCAGAAATTAGGGTTTTATGCATTTTACTTGAAAAATGCAGCTCTTTATTGATGACTATTACACCACTATTTTAAACGGTACTCTTGTTATCTAGATTCTTTGTGTAAAATATTTATCCATTAATATCTAAAGCAGACCATGTGATCACATTAAGAGATGACCCCCTACCAACCATTTCATTATTTTTGATGTAGATATATATGTGATGACATTTTCTTTAAACCATTAAACAAATGTCTTTTTATGCTAATTCATCAACCAATTTTCATTTCTTTTAAGATATCGTTACTTTAATTCTATAATAAATGAGGATATATATGATTGAACCTCATATTGGCTATTTAGAATTTATAAATGTTCCTGGAAACTTCGTCACGTGGAATGATATTTACCTTTAAGCCTCGAATCCCTCTACCTTCACAATCAAATATCATATTCCAAAATGTATGGAGACCAATATGCTCCACATTATACAAATAATCATTACATAAATCAATCACATATTCTGATAGATATTTATGAATAATAGAGGCCTCTGGTCGATGCGGGTTTTTTACATATCTCTTCAAAATTTTCATATATATTTTAAAAGGATACATCCATTATAAATAAATAGGTCCACATATTCTTACCTCAAACAAAAAATGAATCACCAGATGAACCATTATATCAAAAAACGTAGGAGGGAAATGCATTTATAGTTGAAAAATAATAAGATTTGATTAATTTTCCAACACATATTACAAATTTTGATCAACGACTTTACTAAAAATGGATTTGAAAAAATTTCATAACCTGATGATAGTCTTTTTTATAGCAATCGACAATATACCACATAGTGCGAATGGTATAATTTCTTGCCTCAATACATGATAATAATGAGATTTCATACCTATTAATTTGAAATCATTCAATGACACCAAATTCTTCACATATGAAGAATAACCACTAGGTACTTTTAATAACATGAATACACTGACAAAAATAAATCTTCTCAATCTTTCTTAATTTGTGACAAGCTAGAGGTAAATTTGATCTGTTTCCTTTCATAGTGGGAGATAACTCTAAAAATATTCCCATCGATATTAAGTCCAATGAAGAATTCAATCCATCTTTTGAATTTTCTTTTATGTCTAAAAAAGTTTCAATCAAACTATCAAATATGTTTTTCTCAATAAGCACAACATCGATGTTATGTTTAACCTCTAAATAAATCCAATAAGATAGTTAAAAAAAGATATATTGTTTTTTCTAGATATTTTTTTGAATACCATAACATCTTTTCTTTTCAAATGTCGAGTCACCCTATCGTAATATTCTTCAACTAAAAATTGTTAAAAGAGAAGGTTGTATTCCTATAAACCGCTGAATGATTTTTTCAATCTATGATAAGGATGATGAATTGAAAAAAATCATTGATGTCCCATGTACACTGTCTTTCTTCCATTCTGCATTTTATAATTTGAAGTCTCTTTTTCAAAAATTTGACATGATTTATGTCCCTTAACACTTTATCTCGATAAGTTTTCATAAAGAGGGAACTCATTTATAGTGACCATTATCATATCTTGAAAAAGAAATTACTATTTCTTGTATGCATCGAGAACATTAACACCTTTATCCCATAGCAGTTTCAAATCATCAATCAATGGTAAAGGATATAAATCAATATCATTTCCCATCTATTTTGGTCTAGAAGTCAACAAGATCATCATAAGATATTTTTTCTTCATATATAGATGTGGGTAAAAGTTGTAAACTACTAAAAAAATTAGCCATGAACTATGTTGGCTACATAGACTCTGATATGGATCCATTCCATTATTACACAATCACATTATGATAATTCTAAATTCACTTAAAAAATAATGAATTTTTTTTATTAAATCTCTTATAATGTGGTGAATTAGTACGGTTACATAAGCTACCATTAAATATGAACTCATTGGAATTCCATTGCAACCTTTTTTCATCAATTGAATTTTCAAATATATGCTGAAAATGAAAAATTATTAGAAGGTACCGAATTGTTTTTGTAGGCGCTATGATTCTGGTACCTTAGAATGAATCATAGTTGAATTATCATAAGTTTATAAAGTAATTATTGGATTATATCATTATAAAATACGAAATTCATTTCTAATGAGGTAAGATGTCAGTACCTGAGAATGAATCTGAGTTTACTCTTTCATCCATCTTATAGCATGATGTCCCACTTGTAGTAAAACTTGATAAATATTCATATTATTTCCCATACAACACACAATCATTGGTATAAGCATATATCTTTTTATACCCCAATCCAATTGGGCATAATATTTTCTTTACCTCATAATTGGAATCTAGAAGCCCGTTGCCTTCTAGAAGTATCTATTTTAAAAGATAAAGTGTATTGGAGAAACTTTTATCACTCCACCCATTTCTTGTTTTGAAGTTAAATAATCTAAAAACTGAAGTTAAAACTATATATTTACTACAAGATGGGAATGATGGCTTCTTATAATCTCTAAACAATACTTCAACAGTTACTCTTTTTTTGATGGTTTCAATACCTAAATCATGAATTAATTATTCAATATGATCCTCTGCCTCATTATGAATATTACCATCAAAATTGGATAATGAATTTTCAGTTATTTCACCTTGTTAGATTCAATGTGTATAATTAAAGCTAAAACAATAAAAAACGAGATGATCAATGATTTCTACAGAGTTTAACTTTCTCATATTCAAATACTTTACACATGGACAGAAAATCAATTCAATGTTTTTAAGATTTCATTTAGAAAATTCCAAGAATTCATCAACTCCTTTCTCATATTCAGTAGTGGTTCTTCATAAATTTATCTTATTATGATCCATTAAATACATGATATCTCAATATTATTGGTGAATATATAGAAACATATAAAAATTTAAATAAATATAAATATATTAATATAAATAGATAAATTGTAAATAGAAACACATTGAATAAAAACAATTGATAATTAGATTGGAAACATAAGATATGAAACACATTTAAAAAATGTATTTTTTTATTTTAATATTACATACATGTGTTTTATTGATATAATAATTTAATTATTTTTAATCATCTAACATTTATTAGTTCATTTTACATAGTTGTTATGTTAGTTCGATGTAGCATGTGTCAAAATTATTGAAGATTTTATTAATTTAACGAGTGAAAAATATGGGGTCATTAAATGTGATGACCATTTATTAATGAATGATTACACCTTATATCATTGTTCATTTGATAAAATGATCTCTACTATTTTATAATTTTAACAAATATATTATTTTTCATTATAAATAAAATTTCCAACAGCATTTATAAATCAAAATAATCTACAAAAACATAATTGAAACAACTCAAAAATATAATTAAATGATAAATAATTTAATTTCAAAATTTTAAAAAAACTTTCAAAATTCCTAATTCAACAATGAAAATGTATTTTTAATCTGAACTTCTCTCCCTTGAATGCATTGGAAGAATAAAAACTACAAAATATAAACAAAAATGATTGTAAAAATGAATAATAAATATGAACAAAAAATAAAATCAAACCACAGTTTAACGCCATCCAGAAATAGGTTTTTGAGAAAAACCGTAATTTATTGGATGATGAAACAATGGTATACGATGATGAATGGAGACCACAGATCATGAAAATTGAAGAAAATCGACAATAATGGCCATTGAGGATCACTAGGTCGCCTTAAGGGTCATCGCGAGTCAGGAGAGAGTCTTAGTAGATCTTATAAATGAGAGTTTCTTAATCCCAAATAATTTTAAAAGGGTTTTGGTGTTAGTTATAACAAAAACCAATGTCAAAGAGTGCAATAAAAAAAATTTGGTGTTGCTTTTTAGTGAAAACTGACCTATTTTATTTTGTATTTATCACATCGTTTTAAGAAAAAAGATGCCATAAAAAGACTCAACAATGGTTTTTTGGCATTAGTTTTTAGTAACAAAAAACCAAAAACCATATATGAAATTTTTTTCACATTTTTATTTAGAAAAAATGACACCAAAAACCTCCCGCACATAATATTTGGAATCAATTTTTAAAAAACCGAAGTCATTTCTATGATGTGAAATCCACTATTTCCTCTAGTGTGTACCCTTGTTTGTACGTAAAAAAAGTCATAAAAAACCAAAAAAACTCAATAATATAAGGGTAATGGCCAAATAATATCTATTAAACGGGTTTTAGAAAAGTGTATATTTCATTTTGGGTCTTAAATTTTAGGTTTAGTCCTTTGTTAAGTTTAATTTTATCTTAATCAATGCATTTTATTTTAATTAATTTCACAATTTTTTTGGGTCAAAAACTATGTACACCTTCTTAAAAATTATAAAATTTTCTTATTGAAAATATGGAATCTATTTCTATAAATTCTAATCATACAAGTGGAAGAAATTAATTTAATATTAACACCGCTGACGGGATGACACTGTGGGTTTTTAAAGTAAAAATGTCCAAACTTTTGCAAAGTTTTTATACCCAATTTCCAAGTGAAATTAATACCAATGACCTCAGTTGGATTAATTGATAAAAATATTATCCAACTATAATTTTATACTAATTTATATATAATTTAGACATATAAATAAATTATATTAAATACCAATTTGGAATTACAATCCAATATTTTTCACTATTCTTCTAAAAATGAAGTTTATCAGAAAAATCCAAAAAATTCACCCTAAGATAATTTAGACATTATAAATTCAAAAATGATGTTTATTTTATGAAATTAAATTTGATAATATGTCTAAAATTAATTTTATTATTTTTCACTGAAGGTCATTAATGGCAATGTATTTGAGAAAATGATATTTTTAAACATATAAGGATTTTACCAAAAAAATATATCATTCATCATCAATATGTTTTATTTTTCTAAAAACATTATAAAAAAATTTGAAAATTTGTTATCAATATTCATATTAGTATGTTTAATGGATATATTGTAGTTATATCATTTAAATAATTATAACAATGAAAAGAAATTACATAGAAATTCAATGTTGAATGTAACATACACTAACTCAGTATTCTATGTTATGGAATCCAAGTTAATGTTGTGTGTAACATATGCCAATTGAAAATCTAACCTCGGTGTTCTGTGTAGTAAAGATAAAATTTATATTGTGTGGATTACATGGTTAAATTCATATTGCATATAATTCATGGAAAACATAGTTCTTTAATATAAAATACACAATTTTTAGAGCCATGTGAAATAAAAAATTATCGCCAAAGATAAATTAATTTGAAAACAAATAATTCCCAAAATCTCAGGGTGTTACAAGACCTATTTGATGATGTAATTAATTGTCATGTGTTTTATTATATATTCATAAAAATAGATATAATATCTACATGTAAATATTATGCTATTATAGTTTGTTTCAGGGTTATGTTAGTTACATTTGGAAACTAGGATGATAAAACATTAGTGATAACCTAGGGGATAAGTCCAATCATAGGATAACATCATAAAACATTGATAATGATCAAAGATGACCTAGGTTAAAGATAAGGTTTCATATACTGAATAGGAAGTTTCATGATTTAGACATCATATAAATGACTTTTCATGACTGCTCATTATGACTTCTGTTTCTCATACTATGGTTTTTGGTTTTAGTCAATGGTTGGAACTATGAGGATCCATGTTAACATTGCGGGAAAATGAAATTATTTCTCTCATGAGAAACCAAATCTAATGAGAGTTGGAATGAAAAACCATATGATTATTCCAAATCATTTGTCATAAGATATGATCAATAAATTTTACATTATCCAACTACCAGACTCGAGAAATAATAGAAGGATAGATTTCCCTGAGAGATCATATAGTGGATACTATGATGGAAAGAAGATTCAGCTCTATATATGTTGAGAATTTGGGAAGAATCAGTCAAGTGAATATCTCTGAGGAATAAAAAGATGCTTTCTATGTCGACATGAAGTGTATAAGAAAAGTAATTTCTGTGTAGAAATTAAAATGTTCATGGAGTGAAATGAATATCATCTTAAGCTACCATTTATAGTTGATTATATAATGTGTGGGTAATATGGGAATTATCCAAGACAATGACCAAATACTAGGGTTGACTACTAGATTAAGGAATGACTTATTCTATGCTAATCATTGAAGTGTAAGAATTGAAGTGTGTATCAGGATTAGGTAATTATGTTATAGAAGTGTTATATAAATGATATTATCGATTAAGGAATCATGAAACATCTAAGGATCATTTAATAATAGTTTTTATTTAAATATTTGAAAAAATATGTTGAATGGTACCGATAACAAAGAAAAGTGATTTAGTTGTATGATGATAATTTGTAATTTGTATAAAAAATTATTTACATTGATAAAGTAAATGGGATAATATTTGTGACATTGAAATTGGATTTGTATATGATGTAAAAGTTATTTATGTCATCATTGATGGAGTTTAATGAATTTTTGTAGTGTGATTTTAGTGGAATAATAAGGATTTTAGAATCATATATGTTCTCATGTGAGGTTAAATTAAGAGTTAAGGATAACATCTTGGGTTTATAGGTTTAAGGGACTCAACACTCCTTTTAAGGTTTTAAGTGATGGTATTTTGAGGTGATTTGAAACATTTAGAGGGTTTCAAGAAGAATACATTATTTTGGTTTAAATAACCTTTTGGGTTAATATATGATTTTATGTTAAGTTAATTATGATTTATTAGGCAATGGGATATATATAAATTTGATGGTTGAAAAGTGATTCATTGAAAAATAAATATTTTCAAAGATATTTATGGTCAATATAAGGATTAACTTTTATCTTAGAATCTAAATTTTTTTCATGATATTTTGTTGAAGTTCACGACATTATAAGATCTATTGTGGTGGTTAATGATATTTTGGGAGATGTTTGCTTGGGATATATGTAACTCTTTGGTTTAACATGTGAGTTAACAATAAATATTAATTAAAAAAATAGAATTTAAATTTTGGGTATTTAATATGAAATATATGAGACCACCTTTGAGGTTAAAACATTATTTAATGTTGAGGTTATTTAGGAAAGGACGTAATTTGAACTTTTTTTGTTATTGCGCAAATTTGGTACCAAAATTTATTATTTCAAGGTTTATTAATTTTGGGAATTATCTTACCACGTACTAACCATTTTTATTTTTGGATAATATATAGAGATAGGAGGAATGAATTTTAATTATTTTATGGTTCTTATGGTCTATTAAATATTAATTTTAGTTCTTCTAGCATAAAATCAATCATCTTGAATTTTCATTTCTTATAGTAATATATGAAGTAGAAATTTCTCAAAGAACAACCAAATGATAAAATAATACTTATGATATGAAAAGAAATCAAGTAATTATATTTTCTCAAGTTCCCTATCTTGAAAGTAAAATAATATCTCTCCTTTAGGTAAGTAATATTTAAATAAAATGATTTAATTTTACCTTTATTTATTATGAATCAATGGTATTTTAAACTTTTAAAGATTTATAGCTTTACTGATGTTATCTGTATCTTGAACATGTTCTATATCACTATATATTAGTCCTTAGACATTATTTTTATATTTAATGTCAATATTTTTTATTTCTAATAATGTTTTTATATTTGAAAACCTACTTTTTTGTTATTTCAAATGATCTTTATATTTCTCTTTCTCTCATTTTAGGTTAAATTTTTGTTGACCCTTTTTAGGAAGGGGGTTTTCAATAAAATTAATTTTCAAATATAAAACCCTTGACTATTCAACAGGGGTTATAATTGTGAGGAAAAAATTAAAAAATTGTGGGGGGGGGGATCCAAAACACTAATATTATGTAAAATATATTTTTTTATTTCTTCTCTAGCTTTCATTAGACGCAACACCAAGCCAAAACAAACCAAGAAATATTATTACTTAAATTTTTCTATTATAACGTAGATGTTAAAGTAGATGAGTATAAATAGTATTAACTAATTTATGGTATATATTTTTATATATAAATTTGAAAATCAATATAAGTATATTGATAAATTATTATTAAGTAGTCACTAATTTTTAAGTTGTCATTTGATTTTTTGAAAATAAATTTTCTTCAAAAATGGTTTTTATTAATTTTTATGTGAAAACTGTATTATTAATTTCTATAACTCTTAGAAATTTTATTTTTAAAAAATTATATCATTATTTAAATCATAATCAAAATTATCTTATAGTGAAATTGTGATATTGTTCTGAAAATTTTTATTTTTCATTAAATAATGAAAAATAATGATTTTTTTAAAATTATAATTTATTTTAAAGTATTTAAAAATTAAAATATAATTATTTATTAGTTTTAAAAATTAATTAGTTGAATTTTATTAAAAATAATCCAATTATACTTTTTCAAATAAAATATATACTTGAATTTAGCATAAAAAAGTTTTTTATACTTAAAAGGAATTTTTCTTAGAAACAATTTTTTATTATATTTGGTTTTTTAATCTTAAAATAATTTCTCACTTATATAAATTCAATATATAAAAATGGATTTCATATTTTTAATCATAATTTTCAAATTTTGTAAAAATTCCCTTTTTATTTTTTGTTAATATCAATAGTAACCTTGATAAAATTTATCACCTCGGTAAAAGGTAAATCAAGTTTATCTAGGTCAAAACTATGTGATAAGTTAAAAATTGTTCATAATAATTATTATTGGATGAAATTAATTTGAAACTCATTACCTTTGTATTTAAAGTTATTTTTTAATCGAAACTTTTCCCTAAAAGCGACTTATATAATTTTTAAATCAAATAAAGTTAAAAATTTCACTCTCTTAGTAGTAAATATCTACTATGTGTTCACATAGTGAAAAACACAAATAGTGAATGAATATTGATAGTAATTTTTTTAATAATTAAATTATATTCATAGTGGTAATTTACTAAAAAAAATTATTTATGAAATAATTACCTTAATTCTTACACAACACTAATAAAACATTTATTCTATTAATAAAATAAAATAATAAATTATTTTAAAAATATTTAAATTGATATAATTGGAGTGATTTATAGTTTGAAATTACATTTTTAGATAAATATAATTTAATTTTCTGTTCAAAAGGATTATATTCGAACTATAACTTTGTATTTATGCCTTTTAAGTGAAATTAATTTAATATTTTCAAAATTGACCGAAATGATATTTTTTCAAAATAACATTCCATTGAATTATTTAAAAATTTTAAAAATATTGATAGATGAAAAATAGGATAATATATGGTCAGAACTTTTATCCATTTCCCATTTATAATTCAATTGTTTACTTATAAGTGAAATTATATCCCTTTCGAAGTGAAAAAGTCATTACTATGGTTAAGCTTAAAATGGGTTAACCAAGTAGTTAAACCAAGAGATAAGGTTTAAAACACCACTAAAACTTATAAAAATTTTATTGGTTTATTGTATTAAAAAACATCATAGATTATATTTGATCCTATGGCCATTTTGATGTATTTTTCTTAAGAATGTATTTAGTATAATTTAATCTTATTAAAATTCCAAAAGTGCCAATCACCTCGACTATAAAAGGGAATCCCTCCTTTCTCTTGTTCACACCACAATGTGACTTATTTATTTAACATAACCAAAACAATTATTTATAAAATTTCTTATACACATTATATAGGTTCTATTATTCCAAAAATACTAACCCTAAGATACTTAAGAAACTATCTAAAGGAGTTCTTCCAAATAATTAGTAATCACCTTAACTGATCACTTTTTATTAATTCTTATTTACCTCTCCTAAATATATTGTTTTTATCATAAACTAATAAATTAAAAATACTAAATATGATTAAATATTATTATGATTATTAAATCACCATTATACCCCCAATTTCACATCAAATGGGAAGTGAAAGTATCACTCGTGCGTACGAACGACATACCGTCTCCATGTAGCGATGCAATTCATTTTCCACAACCATATTTTATGGATGTTTGTTATGATGAGTTTAATAATTTTATATGATAATTATTAAATAATTATATCTCTATAATGATAATATCATATCTACCTTATTACCTTCTAATTCATTGGAAAATGATAAATCACACGTGCGTACGTGTGGACTACAACCTCCACAAATCGATGTGATTCGTTTTTCAATTCTGTTTTACATGTATGTTAATAAGGCTAGATATAATAGATATATATTATATATATGATATTATTATGATCATTTAAAGGTTAATTATTATTTACCTTTCTTTCATTCCATCTTTTAAAAAAATGAAAACAACGTTTATGCGTACGTACGACCTACCATTTACATGAATGGTGTAAACATATTTTTTATATATAATTTTATATATGAATATAAACATGCATATAATGAATTTATATGATATTTATATAATTATTAACATTCTGGAGATTAAGTTACCATAATTAATCTATAAAGAACAAAACTATAACACCAAAACTTACATGAAAAATGAAAAAGATATAACCAGGAATAATGACTCTATTAAATAATTGTTAATAAATGGGTGATAAAATGTTATAAATAAATAATATATGGTATGATATATATTAATATGTTTTGGTAATTTATTAATAATAAATATATATTTAAAAACATGAGTTCTAATGTGTATGATGGAAGTTAGACTTGAGGTAAGGGATTTCTTCTCACATTTATCTATGTGAGACATAAGCCATATTTACCAATTTTTTATTTTATATGGACAATATAATAATCATTAATCTATTTTATTACTATTATTTTTTAAATTTTTTATAATTTAAAAATTCATATTTGGTTATTTATTTCATGGGAATTACGATTCAAATGTTACCAAAATGGTAAATGTATTATGTCAGAATCTCATTGTTTATCGAGATTGTTTATGATTAAGTTTACAATGATGAAATAATATGATAAAAATGTCAATAAAATTATTAATTTTATAAAATATAGTTATTTTTTGAACATATTTTTTATAATTTTATTTTTCCTCCCCTTAAGTACTCTAGATACTAAATATACATTTTTAAGAAAAATTGACTTTATTCGTCTCTGCAGTCATTGTTTTCTTCCATATCCATATTTTATAAAAAAAAATTAAATGAATGTTTTAAATATTATATTATAATGTTTATAAAATCAGTTTTACTGATTTTTTAATTTTTAATTTATTTAGAAAATATATATTCATGTGTTTTTTTTGAAAGAGGCACTTTTTTCTTTTTTCTAAAAATGTTTGAAAAACATGTTTTATTTTAACATATAAGGTATGAATGGAATTTTATACCATTATGATTGATAAATGTTCTTAATCTTATATCACACATTTCCATGGTTATTTTCAAATAAAATATTTTCTTTAATAGATGGGATTTTTTTTTATTTTTTAAAAAGTTTATTTAAAAGTAAAATGGATATTTTCCTCAAGAAATTTTATAGTGGTCCTTTAATTGAATTTTTCATCCAAGATAACATACTTTTCTATTAATAATGATTTTATTGCGATATAATTTAATGATACCATTCTCATTTTTTCTATGGATGGTTTATGATTATGATTATTAGATTTCTATGAAACCCATTTAATTTCCATGGGTTATGTTATGATTTTATGAATGATTATTGAATATCTTGTGGAATTTATTTGTATGGATTATTGTTATTGGATAGTTGGTTCTGTTAAATCCCTGTAATGTTTTAGGTAAATATGGATATCTTATAAGGTAAATATGTTTTGTATAAACCTAATTTCATGTTCAGAATTTCATGTGGAGACATGGTTTTCATATCCATAAGATTAAGTGTGGACCTGGTTTTTATGTACATAAGATTAAGTATGGACCTGAATTTCATGTATATAAGTTTATGCATGGACCAAGATTTCATGTCCATATGATTATTCATGGACTTTTTTTCAAGATCATAAGTTTATAAGAGGGTATTATTTCTTATCCATAATATAATGAGTGGACCTGTTTTTATTTTAACATATTAATAATGTTACAATCTCATATTTTTACCAAGTTCTTGTGTTTATGTTATAACCTCATGGATTATGTTTTGTGATTCATATATGATACACATCTTATGAACTTTTAATATTTATTCCAAGACTCAAGATTATGATCTATGATATACAGGTTATAGTTTTCAGATGTTATGCTCATGTTATTATACCCTTATGATCATGTTATGGTAAAGTGACCATTGATATCAACCTTTCTATCCTTACTGAGCACATGATATCACCCTTGATGTAGTTTTATTTCCCCCAGATTAAAGATAATGGTATTAAGAATGATAGTTCCAATAAGGGTTCTATTTACAAAGAGCTTTGTGGGATACGATATAGATATTTTATGAACTAGTTGTTTAGGTATCATTATTTCCACATTTTCTAAAACTTTATGATTCTAGTGTTGTTCAATATTTTTTGTATTAAATATTCATCTAAAAAGATATAATATATATGTATAGGAATATTGGACTATTATAATGGGGTTGTATAACAAGTAAGCACCTATACCATTCCCAAAAATTAGAGTCATTGGAAAGGATGTCCTTATTTAAAATGGATCACATTTATGTTGTTGAAGTCCTGTGGTTTTCCTTTTCCACAATTAATTAAGAGAAAATATTAATACTTTTTTTGGATTATAAAATTAGATAATAAAATTTTAATTTATTTACCTACCACTATTTATCAAAACCCAACATCCCTCACCATTGGTTTTGAAATATCACATCACATGGTTACTCTAGTGGTAATGATCTATATGTCATTTTTTTATAACCCAGATGAAGGTTTAAAAAGAAATTCAAAGGTATTTAGTTAGGTGTAACTTGATAACTTCATTAACTCACAACTCCTTGATCAACTGAGTGGATTCTCGAATCATGATATTATAGATAATGATTTCCCCAAATTTTACCTACTAATTTCTCAAAGTCCCATTGAGGATATCAACCCTTAATGTGAACTAGGTTATGTTAATCTAAAGAAAAAGTCATAAATTACCCAATAATTGAAATAAACCTAATGGATGTTTGTTAAGTACTTCGAAACATGGTTCAATTTCAATATAAGTTGTAGAAGGATATGTCATTTTAATATTTAATATTGAGGGATTTGTTTTGACATTACATAAAAATAACATATTTTATATTTATTACATTCTTCTTAATATTAAGTGGATTTACTTAAGTGATTAACCATGTATTGACAAGTCTATGAATAATCAAATTATTTAATTCTGTATTTCATGCTTTCTTAATTCATTTATTTAATACAAATGTCATCTATTAAAAGAAATTAACTATGTAATTGAAATAAATAAATTAATAAAGTGACATGATCAAGAGATTTACCTAATAGTTGGATTATCATCCAGATGATAAAATAATTTTGAAGTTAGGGGAATAACTCCTTTAACATGCACTTGTTTAACCTGCAACATTATTTCCATGATCCTATAAACCTCCAAGAATGGTTTCAGCTCAACTCTGAATATGAACCACCTCTACTTGTTTGGGATATCCATCCATTACATAAGCCTTACTCATATGTATGTGTGGGTAACCAAAGTACTGGATTAGGGGGTTTCTATAAAATAAAACAAAGACACATGGGCCCTTACATAATGAGAGGATGTGATTTCATGAAGGCCATCAATTTAATTTAATTATAACAAATTAAAGAGAAACAAATATAAAAAATTGTCCTTGTCCAAGTTCATGAATACTTATATACAAGTAATGAATATAAAATTTTAACCCGACTAGTAATTACTTAAATTTTTTACTTAATTACCTATCTAATAAATCAATTAATTTAGTTTATCTTTAATTAATCCAAACCATCCATAAATTTCCATAATATTTAATTTTAAATTAATTAAATTAGTTAATTTTATTTAAAATTAACAAAATTACACAAGTTTACATGGAGGCAATGATATATACATGTACAAACTAATCTACATGGTTATTTTACTATACATTCACATGGAATATAGTATAAATTATGAGGGTCAAAATTAAAAGGTTTTAATTTTTTGATAAATTAGTCTTAATCATATATAAGCTATGTAGCATGTTATGCTATTAATGCACAATGAGTACACTACAAGTAAAGGCAATACTCAACTTGTAATTAAAAATTTAACAAGAAACTTAATTTAATATATAATTAATAATCTTGTCTCATGGAATTTTTTGTCAAATGAATGACCCATGTCACACATGTGAGTATGTTTAATTATATCATTAATTTTTATCTTCAGTTTCAATTACTCACATGAGCTAAAAAAGATTACATTATGTGTATTTAGACTACTACATATGTAAACCCATATTCCCTTATCCTTGACACATGCTTGTTGACTATGTGTGTTTTCCAGCTGTGATTGTGTTTGCGCTATATGACATGTAAACCGACTACATGTTTTGTGAAATTGAAGTTAAATGGTATTTCATTACTTGTGACATGTATTAAATTCAAAACATAGCTTGGTTCCCCATTGTTTTCCATTTGAAAAATACATAGACTAAATAAAGTGAAGCATGATACATGACATGTAGTCCAAAAAACCACATTTAGTATAGTCTGGTCAATATGGAGTGTGAATTAAATGCACTCCAAGTGTAGTGGATTCACAATGGGTGGGTTTCACATGTAATTTATAATTAATAATGATGGAACAAAAAAGGCGAGATCATCAAATATAATTTTTATTTAATTTATAGATTTATTAACATTTTCCATGACTTGTAATTCATTATTCATTGATGATTTGGTTGACTACTCTCATTGTACCATCGTTGAGTCATAGAATCCAGGGATATGATCCTTATAGTGGTGACCCACACATTCTCTAAACGATTTAAAAATAACCATATAATTTCTAGGTCATAGATTGATCAATCTTAATAGCTTACATCATTTTTCATCGATCAAAGAAAGAGTATCTTAATTGATGAAATATTATTTAGCTTATCTTGAAGGCTTGAGAGTGTAGGGGGAGTTAGACTCTAGTTTTTGAGCATGTTCTTGAGAGGTTTATCTCTTAGTTTCAAAGAATTGTCTTAGGGATATTTAACTCAACAAGTGGCTAACCTTAAAATTCAGTATAATTATGTATATATAAATCTAGGCTTGGGTTGGATTGCATGTGGGCCCTTAGAAAACCCCTTATTCCTTAGTGATCCACATGTCTTAAAATAATATAAATATTAATAGTGTTTTCTTAACATGAAAAATACCTGTGGATAAATAAATATCCTTTGTTAAGTAGATAAATTATTATTTATTTAAATGATATTTAATATATACATTTTTTCAAGACCATTAAAATCAGTTTTCCACCCTTCTCAATATTTTCATGATTTAAATAATAACTATTTGTTTAATAAATAAATATCATTGCATTTGTTGTTGATCAATATAATAAATATTTTATTTATTAAACTCTGTGTATAAATATTTATTTTTATTTAAGTCACATATTTATCATTTTGATTTTTTTATTTATTATTAGTAACTGACCAATCCCAAATAATTATTTAACCACAAATTAGGAATAATATTTATTCAAATTTTTTAAATTCAATTATAATTTAATAGATAATCTGGATATAGTAAGTGTGTGACCCAATGGACCCCTTTCTCAAGGGAATTACATAGAATTCATAAAGTACAAGGTTAGAATATTGAAACACATAAAGGCCCACAAAAAGAAAGTGTTAAATGTCGTAATTAAATTCAACCTCATTTGAACACTCATTGTGTAATATAATCCTGTAATCATGATATCTCTAATAAAGCATGCTGCATGCTTTCTTCATCAACCAATGTGCACATTGACTCTTAATTTGACTTTATATTAATGAACCTCTTCATAGAATACCATGAATGGGGATTTATTTAGGCTATTACATTAGAATCAAATTTCTTTAGATATCAACCTCCTTTAAAGAAAATAATGGAAAAATAATTTATCTAAAAATTCATTAATGTAATGTCACTCGTGAAGAACATAATGTATCCTACATCACTGTAAACATATGTCATCATAGTTTTCATCAATACATAAAATTATGTGTCTAATGACATACATTAAAAATAATAATAAAGTTTAAGGATCAATAAATATATCCACAAATAGTATCATCCAATGAAATATATGAATGTTGATTTCCTACCAGAAGGCTGTGTTCTCACAATATCATAGACTAGAAATTACCAAGGGAGTAAACCATGGGAAAGTGAATCAAATTCCTATAATTTTCCTCCACTAATATCCCATATCAATCATGTTTTTTTAAATTTTATCATCTATATATAAAATATATATTTAATAATATTGTCTGGGTACTTATAGGTTTTCATCATTGTGGGTAACTGCTATACCATTTAAGTGTGACAGTTACTCTTATGAAATTATCACATATAATGTCACACAAAAGAAAAATTATGATTCGTTAATAAATTTATTAATATTAAAGAAAATGAATATTGGTAATCATAATGTACGTAGAATCTAGTTCTAGGGAACTAACTCCAATTTCCAAGACAAATAATATCCTAATCTCTAAAGTTATCAAAAAGTTTATTTGACACCAAATATAATCAACCAAACATAATAATACATAAGTTCATAATTTATATAAAATATAGAATCACTTATATACCCATTAAATTTTAGTTTTAGAGTCTTATATTATTATGTAAAAACCATTATATAACAAAACCCAAACTTTTCTGCCAAATGGACATTTTTTTCCATTGAATTGAAATTTTCTTCATTCAAGGCTAAAAACTAAAATTTGGAACTTTTAATTCCCCACTGCACCTGCCCATCCTTTGGTCTTGTAAACCATATTTTTTAAATGTGGTATTACAAGTAAAAATTACAGTAAAGGGTGAACATATTCTATAATAGTTGAAGATCATAGGAAAACATAATATGAACAAGCGGGTGGATTTAGGGATATTATCTCATGATAAAATGCAAAGAAAAAACCCTTAAAAATGGGTGCACCTATGCCAATATATAATCTATCTCATCTTCACAATTAAATATTCTTGATGGGATCAAAAAAGAAATAAAAATAATTTTACCTCCATAGGGGTACACCAACCTTGTATCCCCATTCACATTGAGAGGAACCTGAACCATTGAAAGGGGTTCCAGTGCACTTTTCAATAGATAAATGGTGGTTTGAATATGAAGATATGTTCAAATTATAGAATGAAATTATGGTGTACCAACATGAGGGATCACATACCCTTTTATATATCCAATCTTCATTTAATAAAGAGTTCTTTGTGTATCATCTACCATCTCTTGGAATCCAAATATTCTTTCTCATTGGAGTTTCCTAATCATTTAATTTTTTAATGAATGTATATATTATGAAAAGAACAAAATTATTCAACCATATTGAATCATAAAAAAATAAATTGTGTGGAAGAACACAAAAATAAAATATGAATCCGTTAAAAATAATATTATTTTTCGATAATTTGATATGATATAAGTAGATAGATTCACTAGTGCCTCAACATGATTCTAATATATCATAGGTAACAACATGTGTCACATTTATGTCACTTATTATAATATAGGGTACGTAATTAAAGATTATATAATTTTTTAGTGTATTTCCAAAAATCTAACACTTTCACTAAAATCCTGTAATAAAAAAATTGATTTATAGCCATGGTGATATATCCACAAAAAGATAAATTACCATGGTTTTAGGTAATGATTTGAACCAAGATAAACTTGCATATATTTTCTCTCCTAGTCATAGTTCATATGTTTCACATATATATTAATATAGAATAAATGATCATATTATTACAAATTATTTCTTAAATATATCACACATAAATTTATATATAATACTTCACTCTAAACAAAATCATGTAGGGTTTTCTATAAAAAAGGATAAAAAATAAGGGGAGAAATAAAATTCTTAGTAAGGTAAAAACTTTAACATGGAGAAATATCTAATTAAAAACTACCTTGTAATCATAATATATAATCATAAGCAATAATACAGCATCATTTGTTGTATAATGAGATCCTAAAATTATAATAAAGACTATTAAAAAATTATAAAGTTATACCATATCTTGGAAGCATGAGAGAAAATCATAAACCATGAAAAAAACACTGTTATGTGAAAAAAAGATAATTTAAAAATTATGAGAAAACCTAATCAGGCCCACACATTAAGTTGTGAACAAACCCAATCATGTCCACACATTACATCATTATATCAAAAGGATTAAAAAATTAACCAATGCATTGGAGGGATATATTTGATCCCATTCATCACATAATTATATACCATATATATATATATATTCCACATAAAGTCAATCATTAATCATACCCAGAAAAACCCATGGGAATAAAATATGTTTCAAATAGTATCGCCTAAGATGGTATCAATAATTGATCAATCGATACTAGAATACAATCTCCCATAATAATTAAAATATAAAATAACTTACAGGATATAGATAAACTTGAATACATTAGATATTTGTCTTTTTATAGATATGAAAATAAAACCAAAATTGTAGAAATAGTTTTTTGAATTTTTTTCATATCATAAAAGTCAAAGTTACGAGTATTTTTCAGATAAAAACAATTACCTAAAGGTGAAGGGAAGGTTAAAAAAAACTATTTTAAAATATCCCCTAATAATGGAACTTTTAGAATAATTAATTTTTTTATAAATAAATTTGGAGTGGAAGATAGAAAATGAATGTTATATAAACACCTTTTTAAAATTTCTAAAATATATTTATTGAATAAAAAATAATTAAAAGAGTAATAAAGATTAATTTTTAGATGAGTTAAAGATAATAATTAAAATTAAAAGAGATAATAAGTATTTGTGATTCAAAATAAGAAAGGAAAATATTTAAGAAAGAAATAATATAGATAGGGAGGAGAAAAAGATATTAAAAAGAAAGGAAATTATCCTTAGTAACATTATGTTTTTAATGATGTAGTGATCAATAAAATTAAAATGTTATGATATTAAAATACAAATTTACCATATATAAAGATAAAATACTACATGAAACAATATTTGGTAGAATATAATAATATTAGAATTTTATATTTAAGGGAGAAATTCTATAACCCAATGGGAATAAAATTGAGTCAACAAAACCCTTACAACTTCTTTAACATTTGAATCCAATCCCCATGAAATAGAAAAATTAAAATAAAAAGTTAAATTCCTTTAATAAATATAATATCATGATATAAAATTTAAAATTGGTAGTATATACACCATATAGAATAATATAGGTTCATAATACCAAGCGTGTATAATTGAAGGAAAGTTTGAGGTGAGAAACCCTTAACTTGGATTCCGATTTAGTTGGATGGACATTTACATCTTTTACATTAAAATTAATATTATTAAATATTTAATTTATAAAATTTTTAATGTATATTTTAAATTTTATGTGCTGTTTATTTTATTATTCCAATCATTTGTTGTATTATTTTTCTCTCCCTGGAAACATGCAGTTGTTCTGTCAATTCCTCCAAAATGACTATGGTATGTTGACCTTGGAAACAATAGCTATAAATTAGTTTCATAATCTAATATTATTTTTAATTTAATTTAATAAAACTTAAATAATGTTATATTAAATTCAAAGTTCATTCAATTGGAGTTTTATATATGGTTCTTAAAGAGGAAACCCAAAACCATCTTGTTTCGGTAATTTTTAAAAAACAAAAGGTAGCATATTAATAACGAGTTAAAGATTACTGTTACCATTGTTGAAAAAAGAATATTTTTAAATTTTAATATCATATTATTTCATTCAATAAATTTTTAAAACCATCCATGAAAATTGGGGATGAAAAGATGAAATACACAGTTCATGGTGGCTGTAGTATGTACATTGCACGAGTGACATTTTTATTTTTCAAATGGATGAGAGGATGATAGAAAATTGTTATTTCATAAATATAAAAAACGTTAAGTCTACTAATTATGATGATGTTATTATGTTAGAATGGGTAGAGTAGATTTGGAGGAGGTAGTAGAAGAAAAATTTAAGAGAGCTCGGTTCAGAATGTTACCTCTTCTTTTGGATGTCATCTCTTAAACTACACCTTAAGGCACCTTGAATTGGTATTTTTTTTGTGATTATACACCTAGTAAGTAAGAGAGAGGACTAGGGATATATTTGTATGGAATTTGTTTGAGATAAAATATACGTGGTGTGAGGATAATTGGGGATGATGAATGGATCCTTCTATAAGAGAGAGGGGTGATACTTTGGTAAATAATCATAATTTTATATTTAAATAATGTTAATTTAAAAGGAAATAGGACCTAATTTGTAAACTTATAGAGAGAGTATGAGTATTTATCAATACAAATCTCAAAAAAATAAATAATAAATAACATTTGAGATATTTTATGCCTTTTCCCCTTAATGGAACTTTTTACTGTTAAAGACTTTTACCATGTAAACACATTTTTTACCTTAGTAAAATATTTTTAGGATTAAAAATAAAATAACCCATATTAACTAACTTGTATATTCAGATTCTTGATATTAATACCATTTTATAATATTAAAATTTTAAATATGAAAAAATTAATTTTAAAATAATAATTTTTGAACAGATAAAAATTAGTTTTAGAAAAAATATAACTTAAGTACCAAAATATAAAAAATAATTTTCTAAATTAAAATTAATAATTTTAAATATATAATTCTACTTATTAAATTAATATTTGTTCAAGAAAAAATTATTTCATAAATGTGTAAGTCACTCTTATATAATGATTATGTTACAAAGGTTATGATATTTGTAAAATCTATATTTTGTTCTATTCTCTTAATAATTAATCCTTCCAAAAAAATAAAAAAATTCATTCAAATGTAATATTTTCATGTCAAGTCCAGAAATAAGTTTTTTTTTTTAAATTCAAATTATGAAATTTATAAATTTAACTTTTAAATAGAAACATAAAATATAATGGAGAAATACATTTACTGAAAATTATATTTATATATATTTACCACTCTTATTCATATTTCATATTAATTAATAATTAAATTAGTGATTATCTATTATTTATTTAATTAATATATTTTATCATTATTTAACCGTAATGTTTTAATTTCTTAAAATAAAAATCCATGAAATATAAAATAAATTTCAAAAATTACATTTTTAGGCATAAAATGTTCTTATTAGTTATTTAGTTACACCAATTGAATTTTATAAATTATTTTCTATAAAAAATGATCTTTATTTTTATTTAAAATTTTAATGTGAAATTTATGTCATACATGTGATATATACACAATTTATTCCATTAAAAACTATATGTTTATATTATCTAAACTTATACATAGATAACCCCTCATGATCTTAGTGTAAAACCAAAAGATAAGATATTAATTAATGGTTGCACAAGTGATGATTTAGATAGGCTAGATTTCATTGTGATTTACATGTTCTTGATATTCTACCACAAAAAATTTCAATCAAGCCACATTTTTTGGTGTTCGGCTAATGCATTATAAAGACCCGACCTTTAAACATTACATAATCTTAGGTTTTAAAATAATAATTCAATTTCTTTAACTCTTGAGGACCATTTCAAGTTTATATTTTTAGCGAATTAGGTCATAAATCTCACATAACAAACCCATACATTACAAATTGGAAAATTCTACTCAATATTCATTTTTCAACAATATAATACATTTAAAATGAAATTTTTTTTCTTTTCATGAAAAATATTTATGATTTTCTACCTGAATTCATTATTATCCCTTCCCATCCTCAAAACTATATTAGAAACATTGGAACACATGGTATGGGAATAATAAACTTATTATGAAGAATAAAAATATGAATAAAAGAATCCCTTTATTCTTTTTAAAAACCATAAGTTCATATAAGAGTGTTTTCCTTTTACATAATAAACTTTGACCTCAAATAATTATTTACTGACACATAAAACCAGATTTACTATCCAATTTATTTCATAAAGCAATTTAAAAAAAATAATGGAAAAATAATAATTGTTATGGTTTCTTAGAAAACATTAGAACCCATGAAAAACATTTTCTTAAAAATATACTTTTTAACCTTCAAGGGGTAAATAATCAATTTAAACAAAAGATCATTATATTACCCAATAAAACCAAAATATTTTTATAAAAAATCATTAGTAAGAATATAAAATTCATGTAGGTGCCTTTGGACATAAATATTACATAACCCTTACAAGAAAACTTATAATAACCATAATAAATGGAATAATATACATGGTTAATTCCAATATATTTTTTCAAAGAACATAATCATTACACAATACATTAGAAAGCTCTATCGGGCTGATCCTTCACTATAAAAAATATCCAAGGATCTTCACATACATGAAAAAATAAAATATTTCACGTACATCATTAATCTCATAATAATAAACATTGTAACCCATAAGTAAAACATTTTTGGATATTGTTATACCCCTTACCATTAAAACCCCATTTTCAAAAATAAATAACTAGAAAAAGAAGAGGATTATTTTTTATTTAATGTGAACATTTAATATTTAAAATCAATCCAAATATCAAAAAATGGTTTTGATGGTGGGAAATATATTAATTTCATATAAATTAAAATAGAACATTTTTTTGTATAGAAAGAGAGTGCGTTCCGTATAAAATATACAAACAGATTCCATTTTAAATACTTTGAATGAAAGTAAAAAAGAAACATAAAATTTAATTTAAAATTTATTTATATAAATATAAATACATCTATAAAATAATTTTAATAATATGGGCATAGAGAAAAAATATTTAAAAAATAAATCTTTAAAACATTTAAAATGAGGTTTTAACATAATGTTCCCCTTACCTTGAGCCCAAATTGTCATGGGCATTATTTATCTTCTAGAATAATAATATTATATTAATTATTAAATTTATTAATATTTTTTTTGAGATTATTATTCCTTTTATTTCACTTATATCTATGTTATACTTAATTAGTTAATCGTTTAAATTTGCATCATATATTTTCAGAACAATCGTCTTATAAATCGAAAATGGATTGGGTAAATTGAATTTTTTAAAATGGATCATTATTATATAATTTAAATAATATTTATAATGTTATAATTATTATATTTATACATTATTTATATTATTATAATAAATCATGTATTTTGGTTATGAAAAATTATTTCTGTTACATCTTGGAAATGATAGTCGACACGTATGAATGAGTAACATTTCTATTTTTCGATGAACATGTGGGAAAGAAAAAAATAATTATTTTTCTTTATAGAATTATAATTATATAATAAATATAATATTAATTCTTTAAATATATATATATATATATATATATATATATTCCATAGATGTGATGTCAAGATAAAAAATATAATATATCATTTTGTGTGGCGGTAGTCCAAACGTACGTATGGATGCTGTTTTTATTTTTCATTAGATACTAAATAAATAAGTAAAATATTTGTTTAAAATTAAATAATTAAATTTATATCAATTATATCATATTTTTTAATTTTGATTCATCATTTTTAACGACCATAAAAGTTGGTGATGAAAAATTAAATACATTGTCTCGTGAGGTGGTAGTCTGCACGTACGCAAGAATAAGATTTTAATTTCCATTAGATGGAAAAATAGTTAAACAATTATTATAAAAAATAATAATAAAATTTAGGTATATTATATATAATGATGTTATTATTTTAAAATGGTTAAGATAGTTTTTCAGGAGGTAAAATAAGAAATAAAAAAACAACACTCGGTGAAGACCTATACATATTTTTCAGAAAACCTCATATGGTTTATACCTAAATCTTTACTAGGATGATATATTAATCAAAAAAGAACTTCAGGAAATGTAGAGGAATTTTTTTAAGGTATAGGATAAGATAATAGGAACTTTAAGTGTGAAGAATAGAGGGGAGGAGTTTTCCTTTTATAATTCAGGCATAGGATTCACTTGGATTTGTTTTCAAAAGATTAACATATATTAATGTCTTAATCTAGAAAAATGGATACAAAATGACTCATATTATAATATGATATTATATATTATCTAAATATTACCATAAAATATTATTTAAAATTGGTTTTAGGTTATTTTAACCCCTATCATATTAGTTTTATCCCTTTTAACCCGTTTTAACTCTTACTTCGGTAATCGACATTTTTACCCAGGTTACTATTAATAATGACGGAAAAATTAAAGTGACCTCATCACAAAATTTATAAATTATGATTAAAATATAGATTAAAGTTTTTCTAATTTCATTTCTATAAGTGTAAAAAAATTACTATTAAAATCAGGATATGTAAAGTAATAAAAACAGTTTTCCAAAAAATGCCATTTTTGTATATATTTTTTTCCACCAAAACCAAGTGTAATATTGATTAAAATGAAAATTTTTATACTATTTTTAATAAAAAATAAACAATTAAATTTTAAAACCAATACAAAAAATAATGATAATTTTTAAATACTTGAAAATAAAATATAGTTATCATAGAAATCAATATTTTATAGCATTCACCCAAAAATAAAATTTTTCAAAAAATTACCAAAAAATATCTATATGATTATTTTAAATTTGTTACCTAAAAAATGAAGTTAATTTATTAAAATTAAAATTATGAAATTTATAAATTAACTTTTTTGGATAAAACCTTATAATGCATAAAGTTCAATTTAGTTAGAATAAACATATTTTATTTTTTATTGTACAATTATTTAATATTCTTATAGGAATATAACATTATAAATATAATTCATGAATATTGATAAGGAATTTAATTGACATATTATCAATATTAAATAATTTGACACGTTCTTACCCCTATTTAAAGTTGTGTCCTTATAATGTTATTCACTACTTGAATAAGTGGGGATATTTTTCTTTCATAGATTTTTCCGATTCCCTTATTGATTTTTTCATCATATGGTATTCAAAAATAATTTATAAGAACTTCAATATGTGGTCAAGAATATAAATATGTTATTACCAATATCAAAGATTAACTTTCAAAATTACTACTTAATGGCTCAAAACATGAGATATAGTAGGAATATACTTTCTTAAAAATGAATCATGAAACACATAACGTACCTGATATAAACTCGGATGTTGAGCCACTTGGTAAGGAACCAATTCAATATTCTCCATAATGTCATTTGGACCAATGAACTTTAGACTTAAATTTACCTTCTTACTAAAATTCATAAATTTTTTCCATGTAGATACTTTTAAAAAAATAAGATTTCATACCTCAATTAAAAGGTATTTCATTCAGTTATCAGCATAAATTTTATACATACACCATGCCATACTCAAATGTTACTGAATTATCTTTTCCTTCTCAACAACTTCCTCTACTATTTTTGGTCCCAAATACTTTATTTATCTTGTTTGAACCCAATAAGATATATTTTGACACCACATTCCATATAATGCCTCAGATGGTTCCATATGTATACTGTAATGAAAAATATTATTATAGGAAAATTTACCTAACAATATATGTTAATTAAAACATCCCTTTTAATATTTAAAATAATATAAAAATCTTTTATTCTAGTGTTTGAATCATTATCTTTTAATATTAATCAGATTGAGGATAAAAAGCAGTACTAAAATTTAATTTAGTACCCTAATAATTTTGAAGGATTTTTGAAAAATTATAGATAAATATGAGATCATGGTTAGAGTATATAAAAAGAGGGACCCCATGAAATATAATTATATTTTTAACATATATTATATAATGATTATCCAGTGACATATTATCTCTAATAGGAATAAAATGTGCATATTTAGTCATTCGATCAATAATTATAAAAATTGGATAATAACATTGAGACATATTTGGTCATCCAACCTTGAAATCCATGGATATATTCTATTCTTTATATTCTAGCTCGGTCAAATGCTAAATTATCCCCTTTAGAAATTGTTGTTCCACTTTAACCTACTGACATATCAAACATTTTATCATAAATCCAACAATATTTCATTTAATTCCATCCCAAAAAAAAATGTTATCAAACACTTATAAACATCTTAGTGATTCTAGGATGAATAGAAAACTAGAACTTTGGGCTTCACTCAATAATTTATTCTTCAACTAAGAATCAAAAGGAACACATAATTTTTTACTAGATCTCAATTTTTTTTCAATGTTAAATTATAGAAGCTTACCTTTCCTTACCAATTTTAAATTTTTCTATAAATCAAGATCCACTTTCCATGATTGCTTAATTCTATTGATGAAGAAAACTATACAGACCCCAAAAAAATAGTTGAATTTAGTACATGGATATTTTCTAGACTAATATTCATCAAATAATTTTCTTAAGGGTCATGTTCCAAACATAACATATTTAATGGTTATTTATATTTCCAAATTAAATAATCAACTACCCTTTTTTAATTTTCCATGATGGAAATAAATCATGCATTCATAATACCTAATCAGTTCTAGCCATATTCTATACCTCATACCCAAATTTTTCTGATAGAATATAAAAATCATAATTTTATGATCAAAATATATTAAAATTTTAATCAATATAAATTATGTCATTAGATTTTTAAATAAAAACTTCAAAAACTAGTTCCATATCTAGTTTTGGATAATTTATCTCACAAATTTTCAATTGATGTGAATAATAAGAAATTACATAATCATTATACATCAGAACATGACTAAGTACCTTCAAAAAGCAGCACTAATGATAAAAAACCTCCCCTTTATAGATAGTAGGTGAAAAATGGGGCATTAAATAATCATCTTTTCAATTCCTAGAAATATTCATCACACTCTTTTATCTAGATGAATTTAAATCCTTTAGAGTGAACTTAGATAGTGAGATATATAGCTGAGAAAAGTTTTCAACAAACCATCAGAATTAACACTCTAATCTAAAAAACCTATAAATAAATAATACATATTTATGTGTTGGACACTCCTCATCAACATTTGTTAAATTCAGATTTGTATTTATTGAATATTTATTTATAATATTTCATGGAATGATATCTTTCACAAGAAAAATTCTCATTTACTAATGTTTCCATATAACTTTTTTTAGATTTTTAGAAAAACCCTCAAGTGTTTTTCATGATCCCTAAAACTTTTTGAATTTACCAAAATATTATCAATGAATATATCCCTAAATTTATCAAAAAACTCATTAAAAAATATATTCATATAATCCAAAAATATAGTTGGAGAATTTTTGATCTCAAAGGCCATAACTAAAAAATCATAACGTCTACACATTGTATGAAACACCATTTTCAAAATTTCATCCTCATTTTCATTCATATAATGGTATCCAAACCTGATATTAAAATACAAAAAATAATGATCTCCCCAGAGTTAATCCAAGAATTCATCAAAAGAGGAAACCCATACTTATTCTTGACAATGACATTATTTACAGATCTATAATCAATGAAAATCCTCAAGGAACCATGTTTTGTTTTGATAAAAAAATAGGGGTGATCTATGGTAATGTGTTAGGATTAATGAAGGATCCACCGATATACCCACACTTGATATGGATATCATTTACTATGATTGGTCCAAGCCATTTCTCAATAACTCTTATCTTTAAAGGATCCACTGATATACCATCACTTGATATAACATGACCAAAAAATGAAATTGTATGAAGCCAAAAATTAATAATTACTAATATTTTCATACAAATTATCCTCATTTAGGGTCTTCAACACAATTATAAAATATTCTTCTTCATGCTCTTCCTTTATATTTTAATATATAATAACATCATCTATAAAAACTACCACAAACTAATCATGGTTATCTATAAAGACATTATAGATTAAATCAATGAATATAGAATAAGAATTTTTAAGTCATAATGGTATTATTATAAATTTATAATGAGCATACCTCATAAAGAAGTCTATATTTGGTATATTATATTTCTTGAACCTAGTTGATAATATCAAAATTGAACGCCAATGTTGGAAAAATATTGAGCTCCTTGTAATTTAAATAAAAATCATCGATACGAGGTTGAGGATAGTTGTTTATAAGAGAGATTTTGTTAAGTTCATGATAATAAATAAAAAGATGCATTAAACCATCTTTTTTCAAACAAAAAGAATAGGTTATCCCTATAGTGAAGCATTGGGTTGAATTAATACCTTACCTATATTTTCCTAGAGTTGATTTTTTTATTAATTCAACTCATTCATTTCTAATCTATATAGAGTCTTTGAACTACTTGTATCACCAACTATGAGTTCTATTGAAAACTCAGATTCATGATTCATGGGAAGACTAATAAACTCTTCTATAAATATAAAAAAAACTCCCATACAATAGTCATACGTTCAATGTTATGTTTCTCACAAAATACATGAGATAAATATTCCTCATTAATATGAAGTAAAACCCATGAAATGGAAGTAATTTACATTGAGATTTCAAGTTTATACTTGAAATTTTTGACTATCATAGGATGATTCAGAATATTAAATGTAACTTTATAATGCTAATAATATTTTTTAAGTGACATAATCCATTGTTCATCTACCAATGGTTTAGTAGTTCCATTAAAATATACAGGCTTATATCATAGGAAGTGATCCAATATATATGAATCACATTGTTTTACAATAGGTTGCCCAATACGAGAAATGTTATTCATTATAAACTGAGTAAGATTCCCAAATATGTCCTTGATCTGCTCAATTTCAACACTATATCTATTGGATTTTTCTGTAGGACAATCCTGACATTTATTATGGGTGTTGATTCACTTTCTTCCATTAGAAATTGTCACCAAATAATGGAACACACTGAGTTAGAACATAATCATCATGAATATTGAACACTAAAATAAAAATCCCAGTAATGGTAAATGTTCTCAAATACTATAAGCTATTACCTTAATTATCTGATTAGCTATTTTTTAAAAATATAGTTCCGAAGGATTTTAATAAAAATAGCTTGATACCAACTATAAAAGTGCCATCTCTAGTAACCTAGAGTAGATGTCTACTCTATTTAATTGAAAAAAGTTACAGATGATGAAATCTTAAAGGAATTATAATTTTATTAGTTTATAGAACCATATACATACCTGATTTCCAAATTAAATTAGAAATGTAAAATACAAATCACATGAAATGATCTTGCATCCTTGATATTATTCATAATATCAATCTTTATATCTAGGGGATAAAAAAAGGGTGAGTTTATATTCCCATAAAGGGTTATGCATATTAGAATATATATTGAATAAACAATTCATAATCAATAAGGGAGACAAATTTAAAAACAAATCCACTTAATTAATAAATTGAGTATGAAATTCATCCATTGATAATATCAACGAAGTAATATCATGGATAATAATTTCTAAATTCTCAATTCAATGAAATGATTAACATTGGATGTTATGTTTTCAGACATTATGGTATCTTTATCATCAAATCAATTTGCCATGATAGTTTAATAGATAGTTAGGTACAAACCAGATTCCATTTAATTTATCCAACTAAATTGTCTCATGAGATCCAATGATGAATCTAGGGGATATCTATAACTAGGCCCCACCCTTCACATCATGTCATATATATTCCTCATATATTGATCAATTTAATTCATAAACAACATGCCTTCTCTTAAAAATTTATTTATTTAATAAATTATTTGAAATATTATTATTTTTTTATTAATAAAATAACAATCATAGTAAAAACCACATTTAAAAACTGGAATATGGTTTAGGTAATAAGAATATACATGATACACAAAATATGGATATTTATGAGAAATTTAATCTTTAATAAAAGACGAGTGAAATAATGTAAATGCGACAAGAGAAAGTTAACCACCACAAAATTAATCATGATATGAGGGAATGCCATTATTTCATCAGGAAATTAGATTTTATAACAAAATAAAGAATTTTAAAGAATATAATCAAATGGAAGAGAAAATTTTTAAATAATTTTTCATAAAGAGTTTTCGTTGTAAAACCATTAAAATATAGTTGAATAATGTAGATAGAATAAAATAGTTATGGACATGGGAAAATACGTTAATACTGAAAACATTTAAAAGAAACATTCATTTTTATTTTTTTTGTAAAATAGGGTCAAACGTAATTCTTTCATAAAACATTAGAAAGAGTCATTTTAAGTATTTTAAAAATTCACAGAAAACATACAATTTACTTAATAAATAATTTGAGTAAATAAAAAGTAATTTTGTAAAACAATTTGAAAAAATATAGACATGGAAGAAAAATATTTATGGTTCAAAAGATAAATAAGATCATATTTTATTTTAAATATTAATTTTCTTGATTCAAGTTCTAAAGAGAGGAAAATTTGGGCCAAAATATGATAAATCATTAAATTTACAGAGGATATGAATATATATGAAGTTTAAAAAGGATATATTATTATATTCTTCCAATTAAAATATGTGAAATCCTGAAAAATTAGATTTTAAATTAAATTCTTGCCTCTTTGGTAACTTTTGAATTGTAACCCCTTGAAAGAATAAAATTAAATTGAAAAATTAATTATCATAAATAAATAAATATTAATGTTAATTATATAAATGGGTTAGTATATACATCACATACAAATAATTGGTTTTATAATACCCTATATGTCTCAATGGAGTGATAATTGAGATGAAATCCCTTACATAAAGTTCAACATGACTTGTAAATGATTTAAACCTCCATTATAATTAATTTCAATTTGTTATAATCACATAACAGAACCATAAAATTATCTATTATATCATATATGATTTATTTATAATATCTTAACACCCATTCACTAACAATATTTTATTCTGTTCATTGTTTCGAATGTTAACTACTTCTTTTTTCATGAGAATTTCTGTTCAGTAGTTCTGGTCCTTATACTTTGATTATGGTTCCATCACCTCCAGAATTTTAATCATTTTATATTTATAACATATATTCATTATATATATATATATTTAGATTCATCTATAAATGTTAGATATAGAAAAATTAATTACACCATTTATGTAGTTGAGAGACCCTACGTACACATGAACACTGTTTTCACTTTACGACAGATGGAATGAAAAAGGTAAATAATAATGAACATTAATAGAATAATTTTATGTCATAAATATCATATATATTCATTAAATATATCATTTTTATCATACATGTAAAGTAGAAATGAAATATTGATTACATCACTCTGTGGAGGTCATAGTCCATAAATACACACAAGTGACATTATCATTTCAAAAAAATGAGAATGGAACAAGGTAGATATGATATTTCAATTTAATAATTATAATTATGTCATAAATATAATATATATTCATTTTTCCCATATTTATAACCATCTAGGTAAAATGGTGTCAAAAAATTAATTTCATAGTTATGTGGAGAGGGTAAGCCATACTTACACATTAGAGATATTTTCCCTTTTCATAGGATGGAAAAGTGACGAAATATAATTTTACCATAATAATAATAATAACATATAGGAATATTTATGATACTATATTTATTATTTTAGTATGGTCACAATAGATATAAAGTAATTTGGATAATAACTAAACATGAAAGTATTGGTAAAGAAGGTCACAATTTCTTCTATAATTTTTTTTAAATACCTTCTTAAAGAAAATTGGAGTGGTAATTTATGAAGAAAAAAACCTGTAATTCATTGATAAAAACGTTTATAAGTTAATTCAGATGATTTTTGTCAAGTTAGTTATCTAAAAGTGATAAAATGAAAAGAAAAAATGTGTGTCCTTTTATAAGTGAAGGGAGGAGCATTCTTAAAATTTCATAAATTATTAAAATAATATAAATTATTTTTCATGTATAAATAGATAAAAAAATTTATTTTTCTAAAATAAATTTATTCTGTGTCTAAATACTCTCACCCAATAAAAATCGAACAATTTTTGGTTATGTTTTTACCCTTATCTTTTCATTTTAACCCATAATAAACCCTTTTGACAATTTCTAGAATATCAAAGATTTATACTCTTTAAGGGTCATGAAATGGACCATGGTTGATGTGTTCAACCATATAATATCAAATTTTTTGAATATAATATATTTTTTCAATTTTAAATCATTTAATAATATTTTATTTATTATAAAAATTCATTAATTTTATTTTTGGAACTATTCATTTAATTTAGCTTTGAAAAAAATTACAAGAAAGAAAATATAATTCAAACCTTTCAAACAAACCTAATTTTTTATATTTATCTATATAATTCATTTGAAACTATAAATTACTAAAAATTATCACTTTAATAGTTTTTAAAATCATTTATTCTCTTGTTAATTTATTTCCCAAACACTATTTCATCTTGCATATGCTTTTAAGATAATTATTTAATCACTAAAAAAATAAAAATAAATTAACATGATAAAAATAATGATTAATATTTCAAAAAATCATTTAGAACCAAATGTATGTTTTTTTATCACTTTCACAAAATATTACAGATATTAAAAGTAAGTGAGTGAAAATTTTAACTTTATCCTTTACTTAAATATTATAAAGGTCAAATTCAAAGATAAATTGTAAAAAGGTCATATTTTTGAATTTTAGAATATTAATTATTAAATATAATTATCTAATTAAATAACTTTAAATGCTGTATACATTTTTGATTCATTGTCACATTTTTAACCTTAATTTCATGATTTAACTTTTACCAAGGTGATACATTTTACCACGATTTCTATTCATAATGTGTAAAAATAAAAAGTGATATTTACTAAATTTTTATCTCATGATTGTACATATGGAATCCATTTTTATAAAATTCAATTTCTATAAGTTTCAGAAATTAATTTAAAAATAAACCCACAATGTGTGATGAAAAATGATTTTTTTTTTCAGAAATATTGTTTTCAAGGACTAAAAATATAATTATATTACATTTTCTTAATAATGTAAAAAAACTTGATATTAAACCACATTAATACCAAATTAAAAAAATAGAATGGAATTTTTTAACTTACTTGATTTAAATAAAATAAATATCATTTTTACAAAAATCATTATTTTTTCACTATTCACTGAAATATAAGTATTTTTATAAAAATCCCAAAACATTAAACCTATGAAAATGATAATTAAAAAAAATATAGTTGTGACATAATAAAATTTCAATAGTTCTTAATGGTTAGTTTTAACTTGGTGTTGTGTATTATGAAAGCTATCAAATAAAATAATTTTGTTTTGAAAGGAAATATATCATAAAATATTGGGGTGTTAAAGAAAATATATTTTTTCTAATTACAACCATTATGCATTTCTTATTTGGAAGGGTATCTTCCTATTGGTTCCTCACTACTTCATCTTCTTTATCACCTCGATGGAAAACTATTCCAAATAGACATAAATTAGATAAAGAAACATAATTATCTTAAAATTCTCTATCATGTTAACATAACAATAAATTATAATCTCTCAAGGGCATTCTATTAATATTGTCCTAACATGAAAATTTATCTATATATTTACTCTGATACTTACTATAAGTAATCAACCTTAAAAAATTACATAATATTTAGTTTTAAATTAATAATTCATTTTATTGTATTCTTACTGAGTCACTGATTATTTATTTTTCCCGCAATATAGTAATTTTAAATTGAAACTATTTTTTTTCCTAAAATGTCTTCATGATTTTAAATTTGAATACATCATTGTTACCAATTATCCTTAAAACCCTATGAAAAACATTTTAAAACATGGGGTGATCATAAGAATATCAGCTAGGGACATAAAAAAAGAATAAGAAAAACCCATTAGTCCATTTTGAAACCATGGGATCATATAAGAGAGTTTTTAATTAATGTAATAAACATTATTATCAAATAATCATTTAATTACACATAAAATTATCTTTATTACCCAACATTTTTTTTATAAAAATATATATAATAAAACAGAAAGTAAAAATTATAATCATGGGGGTCTCTTAGAAATCACGAGAACCCATGAAAAACATTTTCTTAAAAACATATATATTTTTACCCTTGTAAATAAAAATCATTTATTTTTAAAAAATATTATTAGATTAAATTATGAAATTACATTATTTCTATGAAAAAACATTATCATGTATATAAAATAAAATTAGGTTTATTAATACATCATATTCCTTATACTCTTACAATAATCCTTGGAGGAAAACATACAAATTGATTAACCCACATATTTAACTCCAACATAATTCTCTAGAGAACATGATCATTACCCAATACCTTAGAGTTCTATATATGGATCACCCATAATCATAAACAATTTTCAAGGAAATTAACATACATGGAACACATAATTCCTTACATTTAAAACATAAAAACAAAAAAAACCTTTCAAACTATAATTAAAACCTTTCTGGATATTGATATATCCCTTTCCTTTGAAACTATATTTTCAAAACTAAAATAACTATAATAAAGGGAAGAAGATATTTTGTTGAATAATACATTTAATCTTATAAATTAACATAAATATCAAACAATTATTTCTATTGAAGGAATGTTGTTGATGTCATATACGTAAATAAATATAACATTCTTATTTCAATTTTTCAAAGAAAGTCAAACCACTTCATATAAAATATATAAATAATATTCACATTAAAAACAATTTAATGAAGGTAAAAAGGGAAATAAAATTACATTTATTATTAATGAATGTTAAAAAAATACATCTATAATTTTTTTTAATAACATGGACATTTCTGGAAAAGGATTAGGAAAATAAATATTCAAACCTTATAAAACGTGGATTTATGGAAAAGTTTACATTATATTATAACCACTTATCATGAATGTTCTTTATATTACTGAATAATATATTTTTTAAATTATTTTATTTCTTAATAACATTTTTCATGATTTTTATTCCTTTTATTTCACTTATATCCTTGTTATAGATAATTAGTTAATTGACTGAGTTCACTTCAGATGTTTTTAAAATAATCAGTTTGTAAGTCATAAATGGATTTGGTAGGTTGTTTGTGGTCAGATAGATTATTATTATATCAATTATATATTCTTAATGTTGGTTTCTATATAATGTTTTACATTATTTTAATTTTATTACCAACTATTTAAGGTAGTTATGAAAAATGAATTTTTTTACATCATAGAGATGATAGTCCATACATAAGCATGCGTTATATTTCTATTTTCATCAAACATTTGGGAAGTAAGGTAATTATTATTTTATCTCTCCATTATTATAATTATATAATAATTATAATATTATTTTTTTAAATCCACTTATATATACCATCCATGTCAGGTGATGATGTAAAATAAAATACATTAGTTCATATGGTGGTAGTCCACACATACAGATCATCGATGTTTTTTTTTCATTAGATAGAAAGAAAAAAGCATATTATTTATTTGCCATTAAAAAATAAAATTTATATCATATATATCATATTATCTTTTTTGTCCACAATTATGACCATACATAAGATTCGATGATGAAAAATGAAATACATTGTCTCATGAGGTTGTAGTTCACACGTATAGAAAAAATGTTTTATTTTCTATTAGATGGATAAATAGATTAAAAAGAGTTATAAAATAAACATAATAAAATTTTGGTATATGGGATATATTGATTTTATTATATGATAATGGTTAATAGATTTTTTAATGAGAAAAAATAATAAATAAAAAAATAGTTGGTTAAGGACTATACATCTTATTCAGAAAACCTCATTTGGTTTATACCTAAAGCCTTTATAGAATAATATTATGTTTAAATAATAATTTCAGGACATGGTTTTGGATTTTAGGAATGGATTTAGGTAGGTGTTATCCAAGGTATGAGGCTACTTAAGTGTGAATAATAGAGGAAACATGTGTCTTTTATAAGTGAGCGGGATGATACATTTGAAATTTTTTGTACGATTAAAATATAATAATATATTGGTCTTTAAAAATGACCAATAATAAAATATTAGATTATATAAGGTCTAAATACGACCGTTAAATTAGATTTATACTTGTTTTTAGGTTATTTTAGCCCTTTTTAATTTAGTTTTAACCCTTTTAATAAGTTTTAACTCTTCCCATAGTAATTGAATTCTTCAGCAAAGTTACTATTCATAATGGAAAAATAGCAAAGTGTGCACTTTAAAAAAAATTAAATTATGTTTAAAAATATGGATTCCATTTTATTTAATTCAATTTTTATAAGTGTAATAATTTAATTTCCAAATTCGATCATATAACGTGATGAAAAAAAATTATAAAAAATGGGTTTTTAACTGTAAAAAAAATTTATACTAAAATAAAGTATAATATTGATTCAAATTTAATTAATTGGACTGATTTTAATGAAAATATACTAAATAAATTTTCAAATTAATAAAAAATTAATGATACTTTGTGAATACTAGAAAATAAAAGATAGTTTTCTTAAAAATGGGTATTCTCTACTATTCACCCAAAAATAAAATTTTTCAAAAAATATCAGAAAAAAAATCTAAGATAATTTTAAAAAGATGATATTAAAAATTATTTTAATTTTTTAAAATTAAAAATCTAAAATTTATAAATTAAAGTTTTTAATAAAACCTTATAATGCATGAAACTTAATTTATTTAGAATAACATTGCATTGTTTTTTTTATAAAATTACATAATATTATTATATTGAATATAAATATATAAAATTTAATTCATGAATATTAATAATGAATGAAATTCATATATTATCAATGTTACTTGTGTTGTTATATGCTTGGTCTATAGAAAACCCTAGAAAATCCACCTCGCTTATAAACTTAGACAAATGAGATTTATTAAGAATACTTATACTACCTAATATTTTTACATCTACTCTCTATAGAGATTTCATAAATTTATTACATATATTTATAAATTTTAATTTAATGATTATATTATAATGGTTATTTTAATACATATAGTTTTATCTTAATAAAATTTATTGTGGTTCGTTTTAGTTTTTTATTTCTTATGATGAATTTTATTAAATGAAATATTTATTTAAATGGAAAATATGTTGTGATGTTACATTCTACCTAGTTAAAAAAATTTCATCCTTTAAATTTTATTTCTTTAATGTAAATAAGTGGGGGTACTTTTGTCTCGTCACATATTTAGGTTTCCCTTGTAGTTTCCTCTAACTTAGGATCTATCTATAGAACATTGACTAGGTCTTGTTTCAAAACAATTTATCTTTTCAATCCAAAATATCCCTTAGTTATTATTCATAAGTGAAGTCATGTTTTAGTTTTTTGGATTTTAAGTTTAGTACATGTTATGGGTCTTTTATTTACCTCTTTAAAAGAGATGTGTGGAGCATGTCATGCACCTAATTGATATTTTTTAAAATCACTCTACCGCCGTAATACAATCAAGAATCTTAAACGGACAAATGTATCTTGGGATCAAACATCCCTCACAAATATTATAAGCCTATTACAAAGAAATATTTGAAGGAATATTCTATCTCCCATTTATAAATACAAATCTCATTGATGATTATTTGAATATAAATTTTATTTACTTTGGGTTTCTTTCACATGTTGCTGAATGATTTAATCCTTTTCTATCATTTAATTGAAAAGATCAAGTCCAAATAGTTTAGCTTCTCCAAAATCATCATAGTATGTTGGAGTTATACACATATATATATTCATGTGGTTCTATTTTGATTCTATATTGGAAGCTATTATTGTATGAGAATTCAGCCAGAGGATGATGATGATCCCAAATTCCGTTAAAATCCATTGGGGGAGATCATAGTGAGGGACCCCTGATCCATACACCCATATCTAGTGAAAAAACAGATTCTATAAATATTGGAATTGATATCAACAGAAATTATCCAAGTCTCAACATCCATAATTATAATATCAATATCCAACATTGCATAACTTACATAAATAAAACCTTTAGGTTTATAATTTTAGAGATTTAAGATAAAACTTTAAGTAAAAAACCCATATGTTTGTCATCAAAATGGGTATTTCCTATTATAAAAATAATTTAATAATTTATATATGGTTTAAAAAATTTCACATATAATTATTCACAAAATATATCCTTATATAATTATCATGATTAATAAATTTATTCATAACCTGGGTAATAGAAACATAAGAAAGGGTGATCTTAGATGCTCAGTAAGTGTAAACATGAGAGGTGATAATCAAATATCATAAGTGATCATAATATAAACATAAGGGTATGAGAGTATTATCATAACATATAATAATCATACCCAATCGATCATACATCCTAAATAATGAGTCCTGGAATAACGATTTAGCATAACAAAAGACATGAGTCATAAGAGTGTGAAATCATAAATCATCAACCTTGATCCATATGAGCATAACATAGATAGATAAATATGGAATCATACTGTGGAATATACCTAAGAATTATAAATCATATCCTTAGTTATGGATCACTACCATGATAATTATAACATAGTGGAAAAATCTATTTAATGGATTTGGTTTTCTCATCAGTCTCTGACATGTTATCTTATGAGATATAAGGAATGAACCAATGCATTATAGGGATACATAATTATGATCCCACCCATCATTTAATGGATATAGTCACTTATATGTTTGGGTTCAATCGACATTCCTAATCATCTTATGAGATATAAATCTACCTAATGCACTATAGGGTGATTTAATTCCAGGCCCAAACATCCCATAATGAAAATCATGCAAATGTCTTCCATAATAACAGAATAAAATAAAAACATTAATTATTACTTAATTTGTTAATTTACCCATTGAAAATTGGTTTCATAAAAATTTCCTTGAAATATGACCACAATCCATCGAGATAAAGAAGGTGGATGTTATCATTAGGACATATCCCCAGTGGTGAATAATAATTAATAAAGGATGTTAACCTAAATGAAAAACCCAGGGAAAGAAAATGGGTTATATAATATTTTTACATGATATCATGAATTTTATTGGTGGATACTTGTTTCGCACGGAATCCGGGGATGACCTCCTGGACGGGAGATTCAAACGTTCCGATCGGTTTCTAACGGGTTTGTTCGTAGAACCGGAAACATCCAATGATTCCACATCCGTTTGGACCTACTTTCCAAAGGCAGGCGCTCATTAGCTTGTGGACTAACGAGACTTAGGAATTTGCATTGGTCGAGAGGATGGGAGGTCGGACTCATCACACCTTTTTGAGGGGAATTATTGTCTACTCCAGGACTCTCTTTATAGATTTAAGTTATGTTCGTGAATCCTTATTACATTACCAAGTATAAAATGTGCTTTCCTTTAGTTTTAACAATCAATGATAAAATATGCAAGAAATTTAGAGAATCTTTTATATGTATTCGAGGTTCTTCATCAATAGAGAATAATCTATATCTGTTTAGAGATTCTTGGTCAATGGTATCCTTTAAAACATTTATATAAAAGTCTCTTGGTCATTATGATGACCAGGCTGGTTTTAAAGCCACTCAGTGGGGCACTTGAAGTTTATCGTCATTCAGAAGGACATAGATTATTTCAAAGTTGGGATCGAACCCACAAATGGGCTACCTACGTATCCTTTCTTTTGGAAAAGGAATCAGAACCCACGTAGTTCGAGGAATGGGGTATGATGTTTATGATTGATGGCTCAAAGATGAATGTCATAATTACTTTTACACTCTAAGCTCACGTGAGTCATGCTCGGTGTGAGAAACAAGAGGTATTGATAAAATTTAGACAATTGTGCCATAAAAGATGCAATCATAAGAATTTGTTTGGGGCTTATGTATAGATGACTGCCCAGATAGATGAAGTTTTAGGATTTACTTTTAGGGAGAAAATCCATGAACAAGTTCCATAAAGTTATATGTGCTTCATGGAGATTTGAATACTCTAATCTTGGGGCTTACTCCTAAGGAGGATGCCCAAGTTAGGAGGGGACTTATGATTGGGTTTTATTCCTGAAAAGGAAACCCAAATCAAAGGTAAATTATGACTGGTTAAGAGAAGTTTAAAGGGACTTGGAGCTTACTCCTGAAAAGGAAGCCCAAGGTTATGACTGAGTCTTATTCCTAAAAAAGGAGACCCAGGTTAGAGATTAAGGTTTGGGGATTACTCCTGAGGAGGATGCCCATATTTGAGGTTGGGGCTTATTCTTATGAAAGATGCCCAAGATTAAAGGACTTGATTGGGGCTTACTCCTGAGGAGGATGCCCAAGATTGGGAACTTTAAGAATTTGGGGCTTACTCCTGAGGAAGATGCCCAGATTAAAGGTTTTATCACTGGGGATTATTCCTGAAAAGGAGACCCAGGTTAGGATTATCTCATCTTAAAGGATGAGGTTGAATTAATGAACTGTCCATATTTTAGTGATATAAGGATATTTAAATCACTAGACTTTGAGAGAGATTCCACAGAATTCCTTTCAGGTAAGAAAGTCAAATCAAGAAATCATGCCATAAATGGCTTTGAAGAGTGTCTTGAAGACTGAATCTTGAAAAGGAAAGGTGAAATGGCTTAAGAGGGGTAAAATGGGCAAGATGGGAACCCAAAAAGATAGGGGCGTGGAAGTCTTGAAAGACGCGCAAGTCCTGCGGCGGCGCGCAGGTATTGGCCGTGCAAGTATACTTGCACGACACATGGTGTACTTGCGCGATTTTCAATCATAATTTGAAATACTTGAGCGACTCTTGATAAAACCCTTTAGAATCCCCTTGAGGTTCTTCCAAAAAAGGGACGTGCAAGTTATATTGAAGGAATTAAGTCGGCACGCAAGTGTTTGATAAGTTTCAACACTTAGGCCTTCCTTCTTCTCTTTAGATCTTCCGTTCTAGGTAAGAAATTACCTTAGAAGTGTTTCGGAAGCTTTGAGAAGAGACTTGGGCGTCGGGAGCTTCAATCCGAGTTTCTGGAAAAAGATCCTCTCGAATGGGGGGCCACATGGTCTATTTATAGGCAAAAGAAGACCCTGGGCGGTTACCGGGCAGTTATCACTTAGGTCGTGCAAGTCACTTGCACGACCATAAGGCGTCGCGCAAGTACTTGCACGACCACTAGGCGGCGCGCAAGTGTACTTGCGCGACCATGAGGGAACTTGCGCGACCTATAGGCAATGTTCTCCTTGTTCATCCCTTTTTCGATTTTTTATGTTTCTTCAAAGGATGAATCACATTGGACTCAGATCTTCCCTTTTCCGATCATTAGATTCTGTGACGAAAGGAGCGTCAACAAAAGTCCCCCCTCAGAGTTGGATCCGGAGAGAAATGAGGATTTGACTCTGAGGAAATCGAATCCATTCAAAGGAAAAGGGTGGCGCGCAAGTCTTCAGTGCACAGAGGGCGGCGCGCAAGTGTGCTGGAACTTGACTTTTATTCAAAGTTCCTTTGTCTTTTGTGGGCAGTTTAAAGTCATGCATGCCAGACATAAAGGGGCTAATGTTTAAGGTCGAAATAGCTTTGACCGAAAATGGATTAAAATTGATTCAATTCCTTGACAATTTATCTGAAAACATATTACCATACTCAAGTATGAGAGAAAAAATGTAAACTATGGCTTAAGAATATTTGAATCTGAGGAATGATATGAAAAAGAGCTAAAAGGCATTAGAAGAAGTAGTTTCCAAGAATGAAGTTACTATTATTTAACAAAACCCGTTAGGGGGTTGAAGTATGCAGGGCCACCTATGGGCATTGGCTGTATGGTCAAATAAATAGTATCTTTCGGCTGACAAGTCTGTTATGTGGACTGTTTATGCAAGGCCACCTATGGGCACGTGCTGCATAGTCAGGCAAAAGAACTCCCAGAAATTTACTTTCCTAGTGCTAAAAGCCAGTGAAAGTTTATGGAGATTCAAATTTTCTAAAGCATAGAGTTTGTTGTATGGAAAGAGGTACTTGAATATGGAGAAGATATTTCCAAATAAGAATATCGAAGAACTGGATGAATATCACTCCTACGAAGGTCTGACCCAAACATAGGGAAGAAGAATAAACCATAGACTTGAATACTTTCAGATCATGAAAAAGGATATGGGACAAATATGTTAAGGATGGCTATATTTTTTTTTTCGCGGATCCCTACATATTGTTGTTTAAGACAAATAAGGACAAAAGAGGCATTCTTCCCAAGAATGAAGTTACTATTATTTAACAAAACCCGTTAGGGGTTGAAATATGCAGGGCCACCTATGGGCATTGGCTGCATGGTCAAATGAATAGCATCTTTTGGCTGACAAGTCTGTTATGTGGACTGTTTATGCAAGGCCACCTATGGGCACGTGCTGCATAGTCAGGCAAAAGAATTCTCAGAAGTTTGACATTTTTGTGACTAGAAGTCATGAAAAGGGTTATGAAGATCTGAAAATATTTAAGGTTAGGATTATAATACATAAATATGGGTATTGTCCAATGTATATAGAGATACATGGGTCAATGAAAACCATAATCATGTTGTGGCTGGGTCCTGAATTGAAACTTGGACTTCACTACGTATCTCATAAGAATGAGAATCAAGCCATACGTAGTTCTTGAAATGCAGTTTAACGTCGTGCATGACGAAAGTATGAGTGATCTTAGTTTAGGGTCATAGAATTCGGACCATAATAATGAATACACAGTGTGTGTTTTCATGAGGACTTTTCAGCCAAGGGACTGAAAGTGAAATTTGGGGTTAGGCCCAAAAGACTTGGGACAGGATTCGAGGGACACTCTAATGTTCCTATGTATCCCATAAGGATGGGAATCAAGTCCACGTAGTTCTAGAACTACCCTTTGTACAAATTTGGTTCGTACATGTGAAGGGTGAAAGGGGAATTTAGTGCAATGATGGTTTAACCTGAGATAAAAAGTTTAGGCATTACCATGTATGCACGTAGTCTTTTGAAATGAAACATGATTGAAAAAATCAATGTCAATAATGGTTCCTTCTCAAATGAGGAAATCAAAAAAAAAATTGTAGTTTATTGTCGTACCGGACAAAAGTGTTGTATAGTTTAACGTCATATAACAAGGACAAAATTGAATCAATGTAAAGATATTGATTCCAGGGGCGGTTTCACAAATCAACATCATATGAGGTTGTGGTGAACCGATGTGAAGAGATTGTTTTTTGGGCTTGAACCCTGGGAGGTTGCCTACATACCCAGCCTGGAGGGCAAGGATCAAAGTCCGTGTAGTTCAATTAAAGAATGAATCAATGATCAAGTTGTTCTTGTGGACAATGATCTAATAAAAAATATTGTTGGGACTTACACATGGTTAGTGGACCAAAGGGAGTGTTATGGTTGATGTTCGCTCTAAGCTCACGTGAGTCATACTCGGTGTGAGAAACAAGAGGTAATAACAACCTTAACGATGTACAGTTTAATGTCATGTAGGACATAAAAAGGGGACTATGCAGTTTAAAGTCTTGCAGTTAGGACTATTGGTGCTGCACAGTTTAGTGTCATGTAGCAGGGACAAAATACAGTTTAATGTCATGTAGGACATATTAAGGATTTTCTGTACAGTTTAGCGTCATGTAGTTAGGACGATGGGGATAAAATAGTTTAACGTCATATTGGACGAAAGGGGGACTGTGCAGTTTAATTTCATGCAGTAAGGACAAAAGAGTGTACCATTTTAACGTCATATCGGACGAAGGTGCGAAATAGTTTAAGGTCATATGCATGGACCGTGAATGGTGCAGTTTAATGTCATACTGGACTTTTTAGATTATATAGTTTAACGTCTTTCCGGACGTGAGGGACTTTTATACAGTTTAGCGTCATGTAATTTAGGACGTCACAGTTTAACGTCTTGCTGGACGGTTTAGGGAACTTTTTCACCGTTTAATGTCGTGTGGGACGAAGCTGCAGTTTAAAGTCATACTGGACCATTGCTGTATAGTTTAACGTCATATATCAAGGACGAACTGGTGCTATACAGTTTAAAGTCATGTAGCTAGGACTAAGGTGAACCAATATGAGGATATCAGTTCTGGGGACTTTTTACAGTTTAACGTAATGCTGGACGATGAAAGTGCCACACAGTTTAATGTCATGTTGCTAGGACACAATATAGTTTAATGTCATCTCGGACAAAATATAGTTTAATGTCATCTCGGACATTGAAGGTGACACATTTTAACATCATGTTAGACGAAGTTGCAGTTTAAGGTCATACTGGACCATTGCTGTATGAACCAATTGTAAGAGTCTTGGTTCTGGGAACAATATTTTGTGTTTATACAAAATACTTCTTCAGAAATCTGGCATTAGTTGGAGTTGTGATGTGTTCTCCATCCATTGATATCAGAGAATACGCTCCATTGGAGTAGACCTTATGTATTGAATAAGGTCCTTCCCATTTTGGTTCAAGTTTGGGAGGCTTCTTTCCTGGTATCATTGGTGCTCTGAGAACCAATACCAATTCTCCCTGAATGAATGAACGAAGACGAACTTTTTTTGTTAAAATCTCGTGCTATCTGATTCTGATAGATTTCCAAGTGGTGCAAAGTGCACAATCTTTTCTCATCTAACTGTTCCAATTCATTCAACCGCTTTTGGGATTGCTCATCTGTTGATAACTGATCACAAATGGCTATTCTGAGTGAGGGCAATTGAACTTCAATTGGCAAGACTGCTTCTGTTCCATATACCAATGAATATGGAGTAGACCGCATTGCATTGCGAGTGGTAGTCCGATAAGCCCATAAATCATGAAAGAGTTTATCAGGCCATGACCTCTTATCTTTATCCACCATCTTTTGCAGTATGTTTGAAAGAGTCTTGTTGAAGGCCTCTATCTGGCCATTAGCCGCTGCATGATATCGAGATGAATGGTTGGACTTAATGTTGTATTCTTGATACAATTTCTTTACCTCAGAAGAACAGAAGTTAGTGTCATTGTCCGTCAATATGGTATGAGGGACACCAAATCTAGTAATGATGTTAGACTTGATGAAGCTAACAATGCATTTAGAACTGACTTCTTTGAGAGGTACTGCCTCTGCCCATTTGGAAAAGAAATCAGTAGCAGTAAGAATGTACTTAAACTGCTTGGCCGTAGCTGAAGGGTAAGGTCCCACCACATCCATTCCCCATGTGGAAAATGGACATGAGTATTTAGCTGTATGAAGCAACTCTGGAGGTTGATGAATGAAGTTGGCATATACTTGGCATGAATGACACTTCTTTGTGAAATTAACACAATCTTGTATCATTGAAGGCCGAAAGTATCCAAGCCTTCGAATTTGATCAGACAGTCTATGTCCAGACTGGTGGGCACCACAGTCTCCTGCATGCACTTCTTTTATGACAGCCATTGTCTCTTCACCATCAATACATCTGAAGAGAACTCCATCAAAACCACGTTTGTAGAGAATTTTCTCGAGGTGGTTTGGACCATCATAAAGAGTAAAATTGACCACACGTCGCCGAATTTGTTCTTTCTTGGCTCTATCAGGTGGAAGTGTTCCATTTTGAAGGTATTCCCTGATAGGTGATATCCATCCTGTAGTATGACCATACGGTTCAGGAATGGGACTAATTTCATTAATTTCCTCTGTTCTGACTTGAACATAAGGTGAAATTGCACGACGGTGGGCAATACAGATGGTTGTCTCGTCCCGATTTGGATCTGCTAAAGCTGTGGCTATATTAGCCAGTGCATCAGCTTGAGCATTTTGTGATCTTGGGACATAAGAAAATGTCGGTTCTGAAGGGAATTCCGATATTAACTCTCTGACGTAATCATACAAAGGGATTAATTCTTCTTTTCTGATGGCATAATCCCCATTGACTTGTTTGATTACCAGGTCTGAATCACCTTTCACCTTTAAGTGATTCACTTGTGCTTGAAGTGATAACTACAAGCCTGTAATGAGAGCTTGGTATTCAGCTTCATTATTGGTACCAGCTTCCCACAACAAAAAGGAATAAGGTAACACTGCCTTATCTGGAGAAATGAGCACAATTCCTAAACCAACTTTGTTGAATTTAGGATTTTCCATTTTCTTCCCTGTTGGACTTCTAGAAGCACCATCAAAATACATTTCCCATGTTTGAGGACTCTCTTGAATAGAGAAAACTTCCTCATCAGGGAGTTCGATATCTGAATACGTGTCTTCCACTAAAGGATGTTCAGCCAGGAAATCAGCCAAAGCTTGGCCCTTAATTGCTTTTTGAGACACATACTGGATGACGAACTGCTGTAGAATAACCGCCCACCTTTCCAGACGTCCTGTAAGCATTGGATGACTAAGGATGAATTTGAGTGGATTATTACGAGATACCAATTGGACCTCGTGATGTTGCAGGTAGTGTCTCAGTTTCTGAACTGCAAAGATTAATGCTAGGCAGCACTTTTCAATACTCGAATACCGGGTTTCTGCTTCAAGCATAGTTCTACTGAGATAGTAGAGACTATTTTCATTCCCAGCATCATTCTTTTGAGCGAGAAAGGCACCCAATGATCGCTCTAAAGCTGTCACATAGAGGATAAGAGGCCTACCCTCAACAGGTGGCATGAGTACTGGTGGACTCAAGAGGTATTTCTTGAGAACATCAAATTCTTCTTGACATTATTCAGTCCACTGGTAAGTGACTCCTTTCTTCAATAATTTGGTAAAGGGTAAACTTTTGCCTTCCAAATTGGCGATGAAACGCCGAATATAGGCTAAGTGTCCTTGAAGTCCTCTTAATTCTTTCAAATTCTGAGGAGGTGACATACCAAGGATTGATTTGGTCTTCTCAGGATCGACTTCAATACCACGATGGCGTACAACAAAGCCGAGGAATTTTCCCGAGGTTACCCCAAAAGCACATTTTAAGGGGATCATCTTCAAATTATGTTGTCGAAGATTGTGGAATACGACTTCCAAATCATCCAAGTGATCAAAACGTTGTTTGGATTTAACCACCATGTCATCTACATAGCATTCAACAAATTTCACTAGAAAAGGTTTGAAGATACGATGCATGGCGCGTTGATATGTTGCACCTGCATTCTTTAAACCAAAGGGCATCACCCGGTAACAAAACACACCTTGAGGAGATCTGAAGGCTGTATATTCCTCATCTTCTGGGGCCATTTGGATCTGATTATATCCAGAATATCCATCCATGAAAGAAAGTACTTTATAGCCTGCCGTCGCATCAATTAAGAGTTCTGTAATCGGAACTGGGAAATCATCTTTAGGACAATACCGATTAAGATCTCTGAAATCGATGCAAACCCTAATTTTTCCGTTCTTCTTCTTTACAGGGACAATAATAGCCAACCACTTGGGATACTGAACTTCTCTGACGAAGTTAGCTTTGATAATCTTATCCACTTCAGCCTCGATTTTGGAAGCATAGGTTGGGTGTGTTCTTCTCGCGGCTTGCTTGAATCCTCGATGTTCTTTTGGCAAACCCAAATGATGGGTGGCAACATCAGGATCAAGGCCAGGCATCTCTGTATAATTCCAAGAAAAAATATCTTTATTTTTCTTTAGAAAAGAAATATACATCTCTTGTTCTTCAAGGGTCATGGCCGCACTAATTAAAGTGGGGTGTGGATCTTTCTCTGTACCCAGATTTACTTCTCTGAGTTCATCCACAGTGGTAGAGATACCCTCTTCAAATGATGGAGGAGCATCTCTAAGATCTTCCTCTTCCTCTTCATCATGTGTTATTTCTTCTGTTTCTACTTGCAATGTAGATGAAAAAACGAAATTCTCATGATCATAAGAGATGTAAAAAATTTTCACATTTTGAAGAAGAAGCTTCCATTTCCGACCCTATTGATGAAAAAGGGTCTTCTTTGGGAAATAAAGAGGAGATGATGGATTGAGAATCGACATCAATATTCAACTATGGTGTTGCTATAACTTCTTCTTGCCTGATTAGCGAAGTATAGACTTGTTGGATTTCAGCAGACGAAATGAAAACGTCACCACTTATGCTTTCATCACTGCTTGGTAAGTTACCAATTTCTCCCATGTTGTCTGGCTCGATTTCCGTAATTGACATTATGGATCTTTCCATAAGAGTATTTTGATTTGGGCCTATTTTGTCAATTTTACTGATAGGTAACACATAATCTGTACTCACATGTGAAAATGGATTTATTGGAATTTTTTCCAAACCATATGGAGCATTAACTTTGGTAATTTCCTTCATTGTAGATTTTTCTCTTCCCTTCATGTGATAAAATTCCGCCTCAATGTATTGAGACTCACATGTCTTGAACGGGGCCTTATCACCATACAATGTTCCAACTTGACCATCGAAACAGTATTTGAGACATTGATGGTATGATGACGGAATAGCTGCATGCTGATGTAGCCAGGGTCTTCCAAGCAAGATATTGAAAGCTGAGTCTTGATCAACAATCATGAAATCCGAATTGGAAACAAGATCTCCAAACTGAGTTCTGAGCGTAACTTCTCCCAGTGGTTCTTGTTCATTTTTATCATATCCTTTCAACATCATGGTAGAAGGAGATAAATCAGATTCTGTGAGGCCCAATCGACGAAGTGTGCGAATGGGCATGAGGTTGACTCCTGAACCATTGTCAATAAAAGCTCTTCGAACATCTATACCATTGACTTTTCCAGATAAGTACCAAGGTTTTATGTGCCCATGCACAACATCATCTTCATCTTTATCAGTAAAAGATATCACTGCATGGCATTCTTCAGGATTATTCTCTATGTGATAAATTTCAGCTGCAACAATTTCAGCTTCAAAATCCTGAGGACTTGACAATGCTTCGATGAGTGCTTTCCGAAGATCTCTTGATAGATTCAAGGCATCCAAAATTGATAATTTGGCTGGTACTTGGGACAAGTGTTTCAATATATCATACTTTTGATCTAGAGGTCTGCGTTTCCCAATATGAATATGTGGTTTAGCAGGTACCTTGGAAGCAGATGCTTTGGAAGCTGATGCATCTTGTATTGAAGTTGGCAACATCTTTGGTTTTGGAAAATTAGACTGATTAGATCCATTTAATTGCTGAGATAAAGAATATGGAACCTTTAATCGGTCTTCCAAAATAACTGTGCCGAAGCTGAGTTGTCCATTGGCAGAAGAACTTGCTTGTTCTTTTTGAGCTCGTTGAAGGGCTCTACCACGAGTTTCTGCTGCATATACAGTGCTAGCAGGGGTAGAATTAGAGTAGTGGCTTCGGAAAGATCCACGTCTTCCCCTATATCCTGAACCTCTAGAATTTCCTCGGGTTCCCTTATTTGATACAGGGAATTCAGGCTCATCAAGACTGGAATATGAATCTGTTAATTGAATCATATTAACAGAACCAAAGATTAACTCTTCGTTTGATAAAGACTCTGCCTGGTTATCCTGTTTAGGCTGTGCCGTTTGGTGGGATGGTGCCCGTGGCTTTGAAGTAGATGGCATGAAATCTGCCAGAGTCAAAGACAATTTAGGCTTTGATGCATACTCATCTTCTCCTGATTCCTCTTTCTTCTTTGAATTGCGCTGCCCTTTTGAGGATTTGTCTTTTGATGGAGGCTTTACTGCAGCTTTTGTAGGAGACACAATTGGCTTCTTCAATTGTGTTCGCAAAATGGAATGGGTCCGATTGATTGTCTTTCTGACCATCCAATCATCATATTTTTTCACAGTTTTGCTTTTGACTTCCTGCCACTCGCCTCCTTCTTCTGGATCTGTAGCGGTAATACACGCTACATGAGCTGAAGAACCCTTCAATTTGACTTGTCCCAAGTCGACCATCTTTTGCAGGAGGTCTTTAAAGACAAAACACTCCTGGATGGGATGCCCCAACATTTGATGAAAGGGACAATAATTGGGACGGTCTTCATCTCCTTCCTTGTTTGGCCTCTTCGGCACTGGTAATTGAACCAAATTATTTTCCAGAGCTGAAATGAAGTAACCAGGAACTTTCTCACTTCGGAAAGAGTATGTTTTACTCTTCATATCCTCAAATTGTTTTCGTCATTGATCTTTTTGATCATTTGGACGAAATAGCCTTTGTTGTTGGCGTTCAGGAGGTGGAGCCCTTCGAGAAGATGAAGGTTTTGAAGTAGAAATAGGTACAGGTGCCTGTTTAAGCATAACTGTAGAAGTTTCTGCTTTACCCATTCTTCTTCCTGGAGCTGATGGAATTACACGAGATTTAACCTTAGCCTGTATAAGGGAATCTTCAATCTGTTGAGCGATTGAAGTAAGGTCTCGAAACCCTCCTGTGTATTTCACAGGGATCAATGGCGTGCGTAATTTGTCACACAAATTTTCCACCCAGATTGGCAACAATTCCTCCTGAGGGAGTGATAAACTCAAGGAATACGTTAATCCCTTCCAACGAGCAATGAAATCAGAGACTCTTTCATTCTCCCTTTGCTTGCAGTTTGTAAGATCGAAAAATGTCATTTTTGGCAAAGTTGAGCTAAACTGAAGAAGGAATTTTTGACGAAGATCCTCCCATCCGATGACTGACCGGGATTTCAAGCTTGTATACCAGACAAAAGCTGGTCCTTGAAAGGTTCGCACGAAGCATCTGAGTTTCATTGCTTCTTGCTGTTCTGGAGTTCCCATCATAGGATCACAACAAGACACGTAATGCGTCAAATGTTGTTCAGGGTCGCCTGATCCATTGAAAGTAGGGAAAATAGGGTTTCCAAAACTGGATGGAGGAGAAATTGAGTCTACCCATTCAGGGTAAACTTTCTTTTCAGGTTGAACTTGCGCCCATTTCCCTTCTATAGTTTCTAACCGAGCTGTTAATGACTCAATAGTAGTTATTAACTTTTGAGAAACGTCAGGTTGAACTTGGTTTTGGGTAGGTGCAATGAATGGAGCTTGGACAGACGTGGTGGTTGGTGCTGCAACTGATGGTAGTGCTGCCAACCGTTGTTGCGTTTGACCCGTAGGATTAGACCTCTGTGGGTGTACTGATAAAGGAGGATATTCTTGATCCATCTCAGTAGTTACAACAAATTCCTTCGGCCGTCGGACTTCAGCATTCTTAAGAAGAAGACTACTCTGAAGTAGTTCTGCATTCAACCTTCTTAATTCTTTCATTTCTTCCTCCTGTTGTGCAAACCTTTGCTCTAATGAGAGCGATTGACCTCCTTCAGAGGAAGGTTGAGAAGTACCCTGATTCTTTCCTTTCCCCTTATTGGATCCTTTTCGGAGAGGGGGAAGTGGGTTACTTGAAGGAATACCCAAATTTTTGGTAAGCCTTTGATTACGTGTGCGCACACCTTCTTCATTTAGGTCTGTGTGCGCGACTTCTTGAGCAGGAACCTCTTCGTCTGATCCCTCTGATTGAGCCTCATCTGGTGAATCAGCAGCAACGACATTAATGACATTAATGGATGCATATTGCATGGAATCCTTTCTATGAGCATTTCTGTGATATTGTCTCCTTCTATGTCCATGATGAGACATGGCATTCTGTTGACTTGATCCCTCAGGAATTTCTTGGAGAACCGTCACTTGGAGAGAATCTCCTGACAGCTTGGCTCTTCGTTCCTCTTGAGGCTTATTCCCTAATCGAGAGAATACTGACTTTCTCTGAGGGAAGGATTGAAGATTTGAAAAAGTCCCCAGTCCGGTGGACTGGGGATGTTCCTGCTGCTTCCGCTCAACTCATCGAATCCCATTCGTTGACTCTGAGGGTTGGGTTAGAGAAGTCCCCAGTCTGGAAAGCTGGGGTGTCTCTTGACATTCTATGTCTGAGATCTTCTTAAAATCTCTCTTGATCTTGCGAATCTTAGTTCGGAAATTAGCTGGATGCATTAACCTGTATCCACTTTTATCACCTGGTTCAACAGACCGTTGGATGATTTCCGAAACTTCTGTCATTTGATGACGTGTTTGCTCCAGACGAGAGGCTTGTGCAATATTCTCGCCTACTTGATGTAGGAGCAATTCAACAACCTATTCTCTATATACTTGATTTTGAGAGGAACTAGTTGAAGCTTGTTCTTGAGCAAGATTTTGATTATGAACAAAGCCCATTGACTGTGGCCGGCCATGGGCAATAACATTGCATGAGACCATTTTCGGTGGGCTTTGCTGACCGGAAAGTACTGTGAAATGTAGTGCTCCGTGAACAACCCATCCTCTGCTATGAACATCATATGGAGCATTGGCAATTAACTGACGAAATCTTCTTAGTGCGCCAAGGCATGAACGTTGAAGGGTTCTCTGTTGCTTTTCAGCCTTCGGATACCGAGAGACTGATAGAGATGCCAAATCAATCTGGCGTTGTAACCCTTCTATTATCTTAAGATGATTTTCATATTCATCGTAAGATAATACCTTCTTCTTTAATTGACAAAGAGTTTTCCATATGTTGAGACGAATATCATGGATTCCATCATCCGTCAACATCTTTGGAATGTCGTACTGGGAATCAGCCAAAGGCCAAAACATGACTGGTACTTCACCTTTTTCCAGTTTTTTCCTCATGTTCAGCATTTCCTCTTTATCATTAAATGAAGATTCTTCTACCTGTTTGGACCAGAGTTGGTGTTTCCTTGTTGCTTCATCGGATTCAACAAGATTGGTAGAGAAATCACTATTCATGCTGGAAGATGAATGACCCAGGGATAGTTCGGAGAATAACCTGAACCCCAGGCTATCTTCTGATGGAGAAAGAGTTTCACCTTCCGATATTAAAGCATCAGACATGAATGGTTTTACATTTGCAAGTGCCTCGAGATAGGAGGGCTTTCTCATCACTATATTGCCTTCTGAAGAATTTTCGAGACAATGTGTATCACTACTGCAGAGAGGACTTTCGCAGCGAAGTTCATCACTATGAGGAGGACCGTCATGATGGGTTACAGCAAAAGATAAAATCTCTTGCTCCTTGGCCTTCTGACCACACAGAGGGTTCCTGTGGCTCTCATCTGAAGAAGAAACTTCAAGATTGACCGAATTTTCATGAAGCAAGTCTTCATGAGGAAGTGTCTGTTGAAGACCTTCAGAATTAATGTTCCAGTTATTGGGAACTGAGGGAGTAGAATCTTGAATTCCGATAGATAAATGTCTGAGGGCTTCAAGAACTCCAGCATCGAGCAAGGCCTTGTTGCAGATTGGCCTTTGATCTCCTGACTGTGCTGGGCGGATCTTTTTATTAGATGCCTTCTTACTCGCTTTAGAAACCACTTGATGACGAAAGTGATTGCTCTGAGCAGGTGTATGTGCCTGATCAGGAAATATGGTCAGGTTAGGCTGACGATCTCCACTCAAATCAGGTGTATGTGCCTGACTTGGTTGTCCGTATGATATGGGGGAGTATGCCCCATAACCCTCTTGGACTGGAACAGATGTGTGTGTCTGTTCCGGAGTGAATCGTTGATGTGTCACTCCATTGCTAGGGATAGATTTATGTGTCTGTCCCTGAGATGATGCTGAAGCTGTTATGATATCCTGGCAAGCATCCAGAATATGAGCAGGAATTTGCTTCTGCTCTTTCACCATTGACAAAATATGTTTGGTGACTTCAGCCGCCGGAACGGGGATATATGTCCATTCCGGGCTTGGAGTAGGTGTAAGTGCCTGCTCCTGTCCTCCTTTTCCTGTCAGTGAATCCTGACAGTACTCAAGTGTGGAGGCAGAGAGTTGAGTCTGCCCCCTGTTTGTCATCGGGACTTTCCGACTGACTTCTCCGGGTGCTACCAAGTGAGACTGTTGGTAGGCCTGATTAGTATTAGTAGGTGTATGTGCCTGCTGATTACACTTCGCCAAACGCGGTTGACGAGATCCATCATATGTAGTCAGACGAGTCTGCTGACTAACTGGTGATGTATAAGCAGGTGTATGTTCCTGCCTATGGTACTCCGCCGGAATTGCCTGGCGGGATCAGCTTGATGCTGCCAGACGAGTCTGCTGGACAGCTGAATTAAAACGGGCAGCTGTGTATGCCTGCTCGTTGTTTGCCACAAAGTTAGGTTGGTGGACTTCTCCGGAGATGGCAGGGATGACAACCTGCCTATTGTTAACCGGATTCCATCTCTGGCGGTTCATCTTGCCTGCTCGGGTTTGAGGAACCTGAGCTGAATGCCTGGAGTCGATACCCTCATCATGTTGAGGGCGCACTACTGCACGAGTCTGGCGGCGATTGTTGATGGGAGCCCTCGGGAAGGACTCCTGTCTTTTTGAATTAAGGCCCCGAGGGACCTTCTCATTCACTTCCTCGGAGTAAGGGAGTGAATGGAAATTGCGTTCCGGGGATAACGACCCGAAACGGTTGGAGACGGTAGTCAGCACCGCCTGCTTCTTGATTGCTGGCCGCCGTTGTCCGGACGAACAAGTAGAGTTGTTAACTTGGAGGGCTTGACGAGCGGCCTCCAGAGTTGGGATAGTACCGTTGCGATGGTACTCCTTAACCAGTGCATTAGAAACACAGCGTTGAAGACGCTGAGTTGGTGATGTCATCCTCAGAGCGGATGACGTTCCAGCAGGAGTAGCAGCATTGGTTTTCACAGCAGCAGACCTCATAGTAGAGGTGTTCACAGCAGCAGTATTCACAGGGGTGAATTTAAGGAAAGCCATTTTTGCAGAAGATCTTGAGAAAAGAGTGCCTGTTCCATGTAATAGACATAATCCAGATGAATCCGGCCACTGCATCTTTTGGATGAGCATATGTCAATGATTGCCTTGTTGGCCCAAGGGGCCTAACAAATAAGAAGAACATCACTTTCACTTGGTTAAGGATTCACGTCGGGTTCACCATTTTTGTTTTGCACGGAATCCGGGGATGACCTCCTGGACGGGAGATTCAAACGTTCCGATCGGTTTCTAACGGGTTTGTTCGTAGAACCAGAAACATCCAATGATTCCACATCCGTTTGGACCTACTTTCCAAAGGCAGGCGCTCATTAGCTTGTGGACTAATGAGACTTAGGAATTTGCATTGGTCGAGAGGATGGGAGGTCGGACTCATCACACCTTTTTGAGGGGAATTATTGTCTACTCCGAGACTCTCTTTATAGATTTAAGTTATGTTCGTGAATCCTTATTACATTACCAAGTATAAAATGTGCTTTCCTTTAGTTTTAACAATCAATGATAAAATATGAAAGAAATTTAGAGAATCTTTTATATGTATTCGAGGTTCTTCATCAATAGAGAATCATCTATATCTGTTTAGAGATTCTTGGTCAATGGTATCCTTCAAAACATTTATATAAAAGTCTCTTGGTCATTATGATGACCAGGCTGGTTTTAAAGCCACTCAGTGGGGCACTTGAAGTTTATCGTCATTCAGAAGGACATAGATTATTTCAAAGTTGGGATCGAACCCATAAATGGGCTACCTACGTATCCTTTCTTTTGGAAAAGGAATCAGAACCCACGTAGTTCGAGGAATGGGGTATGATGTTTATGATTTATGGCTCAAAGATGAATGTCATAATTACTTTTACACTCTAAGCTCACGTGAGTCATGCTCGGTGTGAGAAACAAGAGGTATTGATAAAATTTAGACAATTGTGCCATAAAAGATGCAATCATAAGAATTTGTTTGGGGATTATGTATAGATGACTGCCCAGATAGATGAAGGTTTAGGATTTACTTTTAGGAAGAAAATCCATGAACAAGGTCCATAAAGTTATATGTGCTTCATGGAGATTTGAATACTCTAATCTTGGGGCTTACTCCTAAGGAGGATTCCCAAGTTAAGAGGGGACTTATGATTGGGTTTTATTCCTGAAAAGGAAACCCAAATCAAAGGTAAATTATGACTGGTTAAGAGAAGTTTAAAGGGACTTGGAGCTTACTCCTGAAAAGGAAGCCCAAGGTTATGACTGAGTCTTATTCCTGAAAAAGGAGACCCAGGTTAGGGATTATGGTTTGGGGCTTACTCCTGAGGAGGATGCCCATATTTGAGGTTGGGGCTTATTCTTAATAAAGATGCCCAAGATTAAAGGACTTGATTAGGGATTACTCCTGAGGAGGATGCCCAAGATTGGGAACTTTAAGAATTTGGGGCTTACTCCTGAGGAAGATGCCCAGATTAAAGGTTTTATCACTGGGGATTATTCCTGAAAAGGAGACCCAGGTTAGGATTCTCTCATCTTAAAGGATGAGGTTTAATGAATTAACTCTCCATATTTTAGTGATATAAGGATATTTAAATCACTAGACTTTGAGAGAGATTCCACAGAATTCCTTTCAGGTAAGAAAGTCAAATCAAGAAATCATGCCATAAATGGCTTTGAAGAGTGTCTTGAAGACTGAATCTTGAAAAGGAAAGGTGAAATGGCTTAATAGGAGTAAAATGGGCAAGATGGGAACCCAAAAAGTTAGGGGCGCGTAAGTCTTGAAAGACGCTCAAGTCCTGCGGCGGCGCGCAAGTATTGGCCGCGCAAGTATACTTGCGCGACACATGGTGTACTTGCGCGATTTTCAATCATAATTTGAAATACTTGAGCGACTCTCGATAAAACCCTTTAGAATCCCCTTGAGGTTCTTCCAAAAAAGGGACGCGCAAGTTATATTGAAGGAATTAAGTCGGCGCGCAAGTGTTTGATAAGTTTCAACACTTAGGCCTTCCTTCTTCTCTTTAGATCTTCCGTTCTAGGTAAGAAATTACCTTAGAAGTGTTTCGGAAGCTTTGAGAAGAGACTTGGGCGTCAGGAGCTTCAATCCGAGTTTCTGGAAAAAGATCCTCTCGAATGGGGGGCCACAGGGTCTATTTATAGGCAAAAGAAGACCCTGGGCGGTTACCGGGCGGTTACCGGGCGGTTATCACTTAGGTCGCGCAAGTCACTTGCACGACCATAAGGCGTCGCGCAAGTCCCTGCACGACCACTAGGCGGCGCGCAAGTGTACTTGCGCGACCATGAGGGAACTTGTGCGACCTATAGGCAATGTTCTCCTTGTTCATCCCTTTGTCGATTTTTGATGTTTCTTCAAAGAATGAATCACATTGGACTCAGATATTCCCTTTTCCGATCATTAGATTCTGTGACGAAAGGAGCGTCAACAATACTCAATATTAAACAACCCCAAATATGTATATTATATGGTCATTATGGATTGGATACTTTGTAGAAGAGGACTCTTTATACATTGAGAGTAAAATGGAAGCGAAACTATAAAAATAATTTACTTGAAACTATATAAATTTGTTGTAAAAAATATATATTATAAATAAATTTTAAATCTATTGAAGGAGTCAAGGATACTTTTAAAACATTATTTGAAAAGTAATTAAAAAATTTGAATCTTGAAAAGAAACTATTAATATGTAATAAAATGTGTAGTGAAAGATAAAAATATGCATAACTAGAATGAAATCCCTTTTCAAAATATTAAAGATAATATTATAATTTTATTTAGAAATATTTATTGAATAAAGGGTATATATATTACTTTATAAATCCATAAAAATATAAATTAAGGTAAACAATGAAGAGTATTCATGATTGTTGGAAATATGTTCATATTTAAATGTTTTAAAAAGAGATTTTTTCTATACTTTTGTACAGAATGTAAAATATTACTTATTCAAAAAGCATTAAAAATATTCCATTTACACTTTGGAATATATTTTCAAATATAATTACAATTAACCTTAATAAATAACTATGTTGTTGAAAATACTTTTTTAAAACAAAATAAAGAATATAGATATGAAAGGGAATAATTTCTGACCCAAATAAAGACAGAAGTTTGTTTTTCTTAAAAAACTTATTTTGATGATTTTGAGTAACAAGGATAGAAATAATGGAGATAATACATAAAAGTCATTTAAATAACTAGATTATAATAAATTAAATGGGTTTTAGGAGATAAATAACATATAACTCCCCCAATGTAAATTTAAAAACAAAGAATCCCAATAAAAAAGTGAGATTATAAAATAATACCTTACAGATTTGGTAAATTCCGAATCAAAAGACATAAAAAATTAGAACATGATATGGTTTTATAAATCCCATAATTTTTTTGAAATATTTTGTCAAAATATATTCATAATGAATTAAGTAAACAATATAAAATAAATCATGGAGCACAACAAGAAACATGTCTCAAGAAATTTAAATTGAGACAATGAACCCTTAGAGATATAATAACACTTTAATCAAAACCTCCTGAAATAGGGAACCAAAAATGGAACATTAATTATGATGATTAAAAAGTGGATCGTGGTATAATATTTCAAATAGGTAGTATATACACTATATAATGGAAATAAGAGTGTAATGCCAAACATGTATCAAGGAAGAATGCTTGAGATAAGAAACCCATATAATGATCGTAACATTTGAAGTAATAATCAATGAAATAAATGATTACCTAATTTTTTTTAAAAAATATATATATATACATATAATTGAAAATATAGTATAAAATAATAATATTTTAACAAAAATAATCTTGTAATAGTATAGTTTATAGAAGAGTGACATTACCTAATGAATGGAAATTGATTTATAAAACCCCTTACATTTTTTCCAAAATTTGAGTCTAATTTCATTGCCTTTATAGTAACAGATCCCCATGGAACCCTCCTTGTAAGAATCCCCCCAAAATATAAATCCTAAAATATATAGTCTAATACTCTCTAAATACTCAAAACTATGAAAATTATAGATATTATAGGTGAAAGATACATGACAATGTTTTATTCAATGAATACCTGAGAAGGTGGAGATCCATTTATAGAAAAAATTGACTCTGTATTCAATATACTCAATTAAAGAATAGTTATGATAGATTTATCATTCATGGAGAAATCGAAAGTAAGTGAAATTTATTATATGTGGTTTCCTACTACAGTATACTATTTTAATATTCCCATTTTAAATTTTAAACAACTATATAGGTAGGTTTAGTCATAATATCATTGTGAATATCCCATTACTTTGATAAGAAATATATATACGTAGACACACAGATATATAAATGACCTATAGATATTCTTATAGTTTCACATTAGAGAAGAATACAACTTATGATGTTGATTATGGTAGTTATTATATTTTATTTAATAATCTTAATTATCCCACTATTTTCAATGAAGTTTCCCTACATAGATCCCCTAAAGTTTGATTTCATGGATATAATAATCCTCTGAACCCCAATTACCCTATTGAATTCATGCCGACTAAATAACTCAATGGTACAGTTTTTATGTGTTATAGATTATTTTATACCACTCATATCAAAATAGTCTTATAGTAAGTCCAAAGTATATATTTCTATATATAATCTGTTGATATTCTATAACAACAATGTGCTAGAGGTATAAGACAATGGAACAAATTATTTAAAAATGAATCATGAATATTTATTCAGATCCATGAATAATACCTTAATATTCTAATCCCAAATTGATTATTAAGTTTAAATCAAACTTCATTATACACTAGGACATTGAATATGACCCTCTATGGAGTCCCTTAGGACTAAATTATCCAGTGGTCACCCGCTTTCCCTAATTCTACCGCCACTTCATGCCAACAATTTTTCTTCCCTAGAACTAACTAACCCATATGAGAGCTAGTGGGACCTACCCTTACAAGATCACCAACTAAAGCTTTTGTGAGATGTTGGGATCTATCCTAGTATATTCTAGGAACTGGGTATTCACCCTTAAGTGAACTAAAAGAAGATTATTTTCTACCCTTACATTAATCAGAAGCTTGGTATCAACACTTTTGCGAGTTGGGTATCTACCCTAATGCGAAAGTCTAAGAATAAATTTTTATATATTAATTTTATAAATTATAAAATATATCTTCTCTTCACAAATAAATAATAGTTTCATTATTTATTTAATCTATTTACTTATTTTAAACATATATTCAAATAGATTTATTCCTTTTCATTAATATAACTTTCATATTTAATTAACTATTATCCGGAACATATTCATATAAAATTAATATTTTTATTTATCATAATATTTACACTTCTATGGAAACTTATAGGACCATGTGGTGTTCAGCCAATATCCCTTTTATTTAGGTGGTCCTAGGTTCAATCCCTGATGGGCATAGGTACCATTACAGTTCTATACTAGCGGTGATGTAGATGATGACATAGATAGGCAGTGATGTAGACATGACACATGATGTAGTCCGAAAGTGATGTTAGAATGATTTAGGACTGGTGGCACAAGAAGTATGATGCATCCATGGTGCTGTACTGGGCCTTTAGACTAGGAAATGGGATTTAGGGCCATGGTATAGGCTTCATACCAATTCAGCCTTCAGGGCCATGTACTGAATAATTAAGACTTGATGGGTGGGATATCCCTTTGGTGGACTATGTCATGCTTTTCTAGACCATGTGTGTTGTGTGTGTGTGTTTAATGTAATTGTACCCCCCAGAACCTAATATATATGATCCATAGGGATATGTTGTATAAAAAAATATTTACACTTCTTAAAAAATATTTCATTACTTATTTTTTCATTCACGAATATATATCAAAAAATTCCAAATCCTAAATTTTTAATTTATTAACTTATAATTCATTAATCTTTATATATATTTTCAATTATAAATGAATATATGGTTAAAATATATATTTTGAGATGAAAAAATTTTAAATATAAATTCATGTATTATAAAAATATATCTCTCTCTATATGTATTTCTTAGATGATATAAAAAATAAAAATAATAATTAAAGAAGTGATTTTATAGTATGAAATTTTAAATTGTTTTATCCCATAGTTGATCCATAATCTGAGAATATTTTATATGATATTTTCCAAACAACTATATATTTAATAATAATGAAAACAAACAAAATAATCATGTAACATATCTTCCTTTAAATAGCTATGAATACCATCTCATGGTTTACTCATAAAATCATTCCCATATTCTTGATTAACTGTATTCTCTCTATAGTCATCTTTAGCAGTGCTATCTTAATGAAGAATCATAAAGATCCATTCTAAAATATTATTTCATTCTTTATTATCACTAGTTAATTCAATCATGAATTTTTTATCATAATGTAGAAAATTTTCTTTTATTTTCCATATTTAATTATGCTAAATTAAAAATTTATTTATTCTATTTTTATGGAATTTATAAATAAAAACATTTAATTTTATAAAACACACCTTATGCTAAAATACATCATAGATTGATTCATTTTTAAATATATCCATTTAATAAACGTTTATTTAAAATAAAATTCATATTAAAATCTTAGTGATCTATATTATACCCCCTTAAAGTAAATTAAGACCTCGTAATTTTGATCTTTTAAATTGAATAAAGAAAGGTATCTTAACAAATTTTAAAGAAAGATTTATAGTTTTATTCCCTAGTGTTCAACCCCTATAAGAAATAATAACATTCTTTCAAACATAATCTGATATTATTTTTCAATATAAACTATTTATATATAATAACTCCAACTTTAACAGGGTATCCCCTAATCCCTATTAATGCATCGTTCGTGATGAAATGAGGTCCATGTCTTGAAACAATGTTTCAGATAATTTTCAAATTCTTAGACCTCAATATTTCAATATAATGTCATATAATTTGGGTTGTTTTAATGAAAACAATGTTGTAGTTTTTAAAAATTTCTATTTGTAACATATAATTTCGAATCATTTAAATGGACATGATTTCTATGAAATAGTCCAGCATAGTCAGTTTTGAAATTAACAAATAATAGTTTTTCCAATGTATATAATGAATGAACAAAAATAAAATATTTTAAATCTAAATACATATATGCTATATGAGGGCATCCCTCTTCCACAACTATGATAATATGAATTTATGCATCAAAATATTATGATAAGGTGAAATATTTGAAAATCCTCTGATGAAACCACCCTTTTTCAGGAAAAAATGGGAGAATTGGGAATTTAAAATTTGATAAAAAATAATCCAAGAAGGGTTTTGATTCAAGAGTATAAAGGAGGTGGTAGATATATTATATTGTTCGGCCCAAGTGTGTTTTATGTTTGAGAAGGTTTGAAAACATTGGGAACCCTACATTTCAATAATGATTATAAATATGTCCAATGGAAGGGTAAAAGAGTTTCTTGAGATGATCCTCCTTCCATTTGAAAACTAGTCTTTAAAATTTCAATGACATATTATAGAATTTAAATTATATATTATGTGATAATTTCTTACTCCATAATTTATCATATAATAGATAATAATCTTCATTTTAAAGGTTAATTAAAGGTTAGAAAATGAAAAGTTTTAGAGAAAAATCACAAAAAATTACACTATGATGAATTTACCCTATAAAGAAGCCCTTTTAATTCCTCCCACAAAGTTCAAAGTCTTAAAATCATTGGAATATTATACATTCTACCCTGAGAGTACATGGTGTCCCCAAAATCCACCACACCCTTATCATTAGAATCACCATAAAAATAAAATCACAAAATACTAAATGGTGAGTTTCATACTCTTAGATCATCCTTAATTGATGATATATTAATATTTAAAGTTATCTAAAACCTAATTTGATACCAACTGAGACACCATTGATTCATACACCCAGATATGTTGCTAAAAACATATTCTTTACATACTAGCTTTGATACCAACTAAATCAACACAAATTTAACCAACCCAAATGATAATATCAACAAATAATATCGATTAACTTTTATACCCAAGGCCTTTTAGTTTTAGAATTTTAGAGAGTGAGAATGAACCAATAAATTGAAAATCCATATCCTTCTCACCCAAATGGTATTTTTTATTTTTATACAAATAATTTATTATTTCAGATAAATTATTCCATATCTCCTATAAAATTCTTCACAGAATATATCTTTCTTGACTTTTTCTACCGAATACCTTTCTTTATAACTTGGGGAATAGAGACATAAGATATGATTAACTGAGATGCCTAGTGAGGGTAGACCTGGGAGATAATAGTTTAATATCACAAGTGAGAATAAGATGGGAATCAGGGTATAAGAACATGGTTATAACATACACTAATCACACCCAATCAGCCATATATTATAAATTACAAGTCATGAAATAATGCTTTAGTATAAAAAATACACACGTATTAATAGTGTGAAACCAAATATCATTAACCTTGAGACATATTAGTATAACAATGACCAAATAATAGAGAATTAATATGTGGAATATATATAAGTATAATAAATTATCTTCTTCATCAATGCACATAGACATTACTATCATGAGACCATGGATAGATTACCTTTATGGATTAAATTTTCACCCCGGTCCTTGACATGTTAGCTCCTGAGATATAAGGCATTGAAAAATACATTGGATGGATATATAATTCCAGGATAACATATCAATTAGTGGTCATAATCACTTGGGGGTTTGATTATACTCCCCATTCACAATCATCTCATGAGATATAACTTTACCAAATGCTTCATAGGGAGATATAGTCTCAGATCCAACCATCCCATCATAAAAATTATACAATTGTGTTCCATAAGAACATAAGAACATTAATTATTCATTCATATCTTAATTAACCCAAGGAAAGAAATCAGTTTCATGAATGTTTAATTGAATAAACATCACAACCTATATAGAGAAAAAAGGTGGATGATATCATCAAAATATACCCTCAGTAGAGTATAAGAAACAATTAATTATGGTTACATGGATGAAAATCCCATGGAAAGAAAATGGGTTACATAATAATTTCATTGGATATCAGAAATTTGACTAGTTGATACAAAATATTCACCATCCAAAATAAGTATATTATAGAATTATTAGAGATTGAATACTTCGTAGGAGACAATTATTTAGATATAGATAAAAATTAATCTTAAACTATAAAAATAATTTCCTTAATATTTTTGTTACTTTGTAGTAAAAAATGATGCTATAAATCAATTCCAAGAGTCTTTTAGGTGTCATAGATATTTTTAAGTTTTTTAGAATAATTTTCAATAATTTAATATTGTAAAGGATTTATTCTTAAGTAAGAAAATGTGTAGTGGAAGATAAAAATATACATAAGAGGAATGAAATCACTTTCCAAACTTTTAAGAAAATATTATAATTTTATTTTGAAAAATTCATAGAATCAAGTAAATAAATATTACTTTATAAGACCATAAAATATTAGAAAGGAATGTAAATAATGAAGGATGGTCATGATGGTGGGAAAATACATTTATGTTGAAAATGTTTAAAATAGATACCTTACACAATTTTTTGAAGAAATTATAAAATTATTTGTTCAGAAAGCATTAAGATTGTTTCTTTAAAACATTTTAATAGAAATTAAAAGATAGTAGAAATGAATCTTATGAAATAAACAGAGTATAGAAGACAAATTTCATGAGAAAAACAAACAATATGAATATGTAAGATAATTATTCCCCAACAAAATGGTTTAATAAGAATTAATTTTATTAAAAACATTATTTCAATGGTTTAGAGTACCAAAGAGAGAAAAAAAAGAAAGAACATGAAAACATAGGAAATTACCAGAGGATAAGAAAATAGGTGGGGTTTAGTAGATAAATAACATAAAATTCCCCTAATTAAAATTGAAATATAAATAATCCTAATAAAAATTGATATTGTAAAATAAAGCCTTATGGATTTGGTAACTTTAAAATCAATAGACACAAAAAATTAGAAAATAAAATGGTTATGTAAACCTTATGAATTACATAAAAGAATTTTTCAAAATATAAAATTGAGGTAGTAAGTACCTTATATAAATTAATAACAGTGCAAAAAACGAAACTTGTCTCAAGAAGTCAAAATGGAGACAAAGAACCCTTATATATATTATAACACTGGAATCAAAACCTCTTAAAAGAGGAAAATCCAATGAAACTTTAATTAAATTTATTAAATATTGAATCATGATATAATATTTTAAAGAGGTATCATATACACCATACAATTGAAATAGGTGCATAATTTAAAACTTGTCTCAAAGAAGGACATCTGAGATGAGAAACCCTTACGAAGATCATACAATTTGAATTAAGAATAAATCAATGAAATGGTTATGTGAAACAAACTTAAATACACCTTAAAAAAGTGAAAATACAACATAAAATAATAATATGTCATAAAAATCATAATCCGGGAATCACATAGTCAATGGAGGATGGATATAACCCATTAAAATTAGATTTAGTTAAGAATCACCTTACCTTATGTCAACTAGTAAATTTGACACTCCTTCCATTACAGATTTATAATCCCCAAAAAATAGTTATTATGAAACAATTTCCTAAGGAATAATCTCAAAAACATTACTCATAGTCTCTCTCCACATCTGTAAACTTGAGAAATTTATGCATACTAGAAGTAAAATAATCTTAGTAGAGTTTCATTTGATTGACGCCTTAGAATGTGGAACTCCTTTTATATAAAACCTTCACTATATGTTGCATATATTCTATTACTGAATAATTATTAAGGATTTATTATTAAGGGATAAATGGATATTCCAAAACATTTATTTGAATTCGATTTTTTATTCTACAAAAATAATTTAATCACCCAATATTTTAATATTGAACTTCTATATAAGAAAGAATGACCATATAATCATTATGAATATACCATTACTTTGACATGAAAAATATAAATAAACATGATTTATTGATACTCCCACTCTTGTTCATTGAATAAGAAGGGAAATTATGAAATTATTTAAGGTAATTTTTTTAATATATGATATCAATTATCCCATTATTTTCATCAGAGGGCCCTCATGAAGATCCCATCAATATTGATTTCATCGATATGACAACCCTTCAATGTTTTCTTCTTCATAACCTGGGGAAAGTAAGCATAATAATGGGGTGATATATAGTGCTCATTAAGGGTAAATAGTATGGTGGAATCATAAGTAATAAGGCATGGTGAATAAATAAAAGTACACAAGCAATTAAAACATAATCATGATTATAATATGGCCAGAATAAATGATTAACAAATAATTCCATAACATAACTAGTGATATAATACTAGTTGAATAATCACATGTAATATGAATCACCAGTTTCATAATGAGGGAATGCACAATTCTGAACACCTGAAACATATTATTGAGACCATGTCCAAGAAAACTGAAAATACTAGGGTAAGGCCTGGGCCAATACCCAATTCTATTTTATCTCATGAGACCCAACAATGCATGTAAGGGCTAAAAATATCCTCATAGATCACATACTATGTCCAATAAAATCCTCACATGTAAAGGGTGAAACATAGACAACAGAACCATTTTTATTGAAAAACTAGCATATGAAATGTAAATACATTATCTATAACCCATGAATGGTATCAAATTAGCACATCCAGAGTCAAACTGATCAACCGTTCAAAAAAAATGGTATTTGGTGTCATAAGATAAACCCCTCAATGAATTAAAATATTCTATAATGTATGTTGACATTGATGAAGATACTATAACATGATACTATTGAATAATTATTAAGGAAATAATCATTAAACATTCCAAAGTGTCCCATACCAATTTGAAACATTAAAATAATAATCCATTAGAATATCATGAGAATAAGGATAATCTTGATATGATATATAAAATTTCACTAAATACACCACACACATAAGAAATAAGTGGTCATTAAGACATATATCTGACAAAAGTAAAAGTGAAACACGAAAAATTCTTTTTTTTACTTTGTAAAGAAGAGTCTTCTTGAAAATCATTTGTATTTTTCATAAAATAAGATTATAAAAAATAATATCCCAAAAAAGAAAATAGAAGGACATTGAAAATATATTTTATGCATGAATGATGTCCCACTGAATTGAAATCATGTAAAAAGAGTTTCTATAAAACATTAAAAATAAAACATGTTTGTGCATCTTAAGGAAAATATTAAAGAGATTTTAAAGAGGGAATATATGTTTTTTCATAAAACAGAAATGACTAAAGATATTTTTTGATGATAATTTTTTTTTTTGGAAAATATTAATTTCATAAAATAGATTATATAGTGAAACTAAAAATGGGTAAGAATATGAAAAGTTCCCTTCATTCGGGCTTGTTTAATGGGATGAATTGAGAGGGGAACCATTTTGAAACATTAATATACCCATGAAGAAGAATGATTTGATCTGGATATTTGAGTTTGGATAATATAAATATAATTTATAATAAATATAAAAAAATAATAAAGCATTGAATTTGAGTAATGACAGAGAAAGAGTAACTCGAAGGAAAAAATGGGGGTTCAGGTAGAGTCCCTTACGAGTTTGTAATCAATCGAATTATATTCCCCAAAATTAATAATAAGGGGGGGGGGGTCCCCTTTATCAACGCTTCAAAAAGTGCTTGTGCTTATATAATCCAAATATAATCTATAATCCAAACATAATCAATATCTAAGAAATTGTGCTTATATAATCCAAATATAATCCATGAATCTATAATTTAGGTATTTTGCATTTGTCAGAAAATATTATTTTTTTACTATTCAAAAAAATACAAGTAGTTTAGAAAAATATCAAAAATTAAACCTATCCATTTATCAACATTTAGAATTAGAAAATGAACTCAATTTTATGAAAATAATTTTAAAAATCTGAGAAATTTTATTTTTAATTAAAATCACCATTTACTCAAAAAATATAGTTTTTGAAATTATAACTGATTTTATAATGCCCTCAAAAATTTACTAGGGTCTCATTAAACTATCCTAAAATCACAACACAACAAAATATTTATTTATGAATACATTTTATGAAAATAGATTTTCCTTTAAATTAGTTTATTAATTACAAAATTTTAATTAAATATTTATTACCAATTAAAATACAAAAACGTTTTTTTAAACACTCACTTACTTATACTATGAAATAATAATACAAAAACTGTCTTTTATAAGATTATTAAATTGTATTTAGAAATTCATGAGTGAGGTTACTATTCCTTTATATAATTTATAATTCATAAGGGTTATATTACTATTCATAAGGTTATGTTACTATTCAAAGGGTCAAGTTACTATTCACTAAAATATAAGTTGATCCTTTATGATTCTAAACATCTTACTGATCAAAACCACATATTTCCATTTTTTGAAATTCAATTCAAAAAAGAGGAAAAATTAGGTTTAACACTAATCCCACTAGTGTGGCAAGAAGGCCGGGAAACAAAACGTGGAAAACTTCAATAAGTTTTTATATCTAATTTCAATACAAAAAATGATTCCAATGATATAAATTTGATTAATATGTATATATAATTTATATATTGTGACATTAAGAATAAATTTAAATAATAATAATTTTTAAACAAAAAACATAGTTTTTAACTACCATACGGGTTTTTTCACTATTTATCAAAAAAGTAAAAATTCTCAGAAAAATACTAAAAATTCACCCTAAATCAATTTTGACATTCCAAATTCTAAGTAGATGTTTATTTTACCAAAAATTGTATATTTAATTACAAATATGTTTTATTTATGTGGCATTGCTGTAAATAAAATTTAATAGTAACTATTAATATTCATACTACAGTGTTTAACGACTACATGATAACTATCTTATTTAAATAATGATAAAAAAATTTTGTTTCTTAGAGACTTACTGTTCCATCCATTACATTATCTATTAAATTTATTTTTAAATCCTTGAGTTGTCACATGATTGGTTCTTACGATGAATATATATTTATATATAAGTTGTCGATAACCTAGAACAGTAGCATGCTGGAGGTAGAAGATGATGGAAAGCATCCTTTAAAAATGAATCACAAACTTATATTAATGTCCAGGATTATTAAATGCATATAATAATCCCACATCAATTTTCATGTCGAAATATCCCTTCATTATATACTAGGATGCAGAATATGAACCCCAATAAAGACCCTTATGCCCCAATTGGCCGGTGGGCGCCTACTTGCCCTCACGCCGCCACTTATTAACGCCATAAATCTTCTCACATATAGATGAATGGACTTTAATTGATCTAATATAATATACCTCTACATTAGCACCGACTGACCCTTACATGAACTATTTGGATCAACCTTATGTGAGTCAGGAGTCAGGTATCCAGCCTTACATGAACTAGGGACACAATTTCTTCTACCCTTTTGTAAACCAGGAGCTGGGTATCTTCCATTACGTGAGTTGGTTATCTAACCTTACATGAAACTCTCTCTCTATATTTCTCTCTCTCTCTCTCTCTATATATTTATATTCCTTTGGTAAATTATAAAATAATTTTTCTATAGAGCAATAAAAAAATTTCTTATTTATTTAATCTATTTACTACTTTTCAACACATGTTCTTACAAATATATTCCATTTCTTCAATATGACTTTCATATTAAAATAATTATTATCCTAAACATATTCATATTAAATTATTATTTTTTATGTAAATTAATATCTGTAATTCTAAAAAAATATTAAATTAGTTCATTTATTTTTCACCATCTTATATCGAATAATTCCAATTAATAATATTTAATTTATTAACCTATAATTGATTAATCTTTCCATGTTTATTCAATTATAAATGAAAATATGGATAAAGCATATATTTTGAAATGTTAACATTTTAAATATAACATTTTGTATAATAAAATTATATCTATATAAATTTCTCAGACGATACAAAAAATAGAACATAATCAAAGTAGTACTCTTATAGTGTAAACATTTTAAATTATTTTTTCCCATATATAATCCCATATACAAAAATATTTTATATGATTTCCCCACAGTGACTATATATTTGATAAAATTAATAGCATATGAAAAATTAATGTATGTTATTTTCATTCAAAAACATACACAACCATTAATACACTTTACCTATAAAATGATTCCTTATTCTAACTTATTTTCATTCTCTTAATAGTCATATTTGATGGTGTTATCTTCATGGATGATCATTATAATCTATTCAAAAATTTTACTATTTTCTTGTTATCAACCCTTTATTGAACTCTGGTATTTTTTTCACATTTTATTTCCTTTTCCATATTTTATTATGCTAATATATTTTTTATTCTATTTTTATTGTATTTATAGAGAAAAAACCTTAATTTTATAAAAGACATGTAATATTAAAATACCTCATAGTTTAATTTTTTATGACAAGTTCCATATATTAAAATTTTATTTAAATGAAAATTCATACCCCACCATAATTTGATGACATTCCAAGCATTGAGATATATACTTCCTAATATTCCATTACATGTTATCCCACTCGAAGTGATATTAAGATTTCTATATATCTTTGTCCATCCAGGTTAGATAGATAATAATGATCTATTTGAGTCATCTAAAAACTTATTTAGTTCCTATTTTTAAGGGATTCATATACACTTACCAAATATTACAACTTTACTGTTGTGGAATTTGAACATAAAAATACCTGATAGATTCTTTAGTATATTCTTACCATCGTTTTGGGCCTCCTTGATCTCTATATAGATTTATGGTTTCAAAATTATTTTGTAAGGGTTGAATTTCATGCATTCCCTTTTTATATCCATAACTATAATTTGAATAGATTGTAATAATGGGTCCCTTTAAATCATCCTCACTAATTATAGGGTAGTGTAATCATTTCTAGTGATGGAATCTTCAACCTTGTTTTCCTTCCCTAAATAGTAATGTATTGAGAAACAATAATATCTTACTAACTCTAACCATTTAATTTTCTAGATGTTTAACTCTTTCTGTGTGAACATACACCTTAGTATTTTTTTATTAGTATATATATATCCCACTTTTCACAATAGAGGAAATGCCGTAATAATTTTTACTGAAAAGATAAATACTTAAAAATATAGATCAAGTATCAAATAATTTTTCTAATGGGTCTTGAATTGGAATGATGCATACGAAATTACCTTATCATTTTACATTAAAAGACATCCCAATCCCGCCATCTAAGAATCAATACATATGAAAAACCATTCCCCATTTCATGGTAATATGAGTACAAGTGTTGTGTCCAACCTTTTTATAAGATCCTTGAATCTTTCGCCACATTCTTCTATTTAGAGGAACTTCACTCTCCTGCATGTTAACTTAGTTAGTGTATTTGAAAATTAGGATAAATTTCCCCTAATGAGTTTATAATATGCAACTAAACCATGAAAATGAAAGAACTCTCTCATATTGGCTAGTCTAATCCATTCTTTAATATCCAATATACTCTAAGGATCAACAAATATAACCATTCTTGTGATTACATGATATTGAAGGATAATATATTTACCCCAAACACACACTTTATGAACTTGGAATACAGTTTATCCAATTGTTAGGTTTTCAACAAAACACTCAAATACTCTTCTTATTCCTCCTTATTCTGAGGATATATAATAATATCATAAACAAATACTACCATAAAGTTTTTTAAGAAATATTCTACAACACTATTCACCAGATAAATGAAGATTTTAAGGGAATTTTCACGTCTAAAATGATTCACTATAAATTAACTGTGTCCATGCCTAGTTCAAAAAACTATTTTGTGTATATATTCCCTCTTCACCATTAATTTACGACACCCATATCAAATACCCACCTTTGATAAGTAATTAATACCTTTAGGTTGATCAAATCGATCATCTTTAGAGGCTAAAAGATACATTTTCTTGTTCATTATTTTTCTTAAGTTGTATAAAATCAATGAAAATATGAATTGATCCACCCTAAATCTTTCTATATAGTACCTTTTCACCCCATGGTGATGAAAATGAGCATAAAAAGACTTTTTATAGATTCTATAGATGTTTCTTCTTTAATTTATTCAACTAAACAAGGTCCATTGTGAAATGACTCTTTGATATGGGCATAGAACATGATCTGATTTCAATTAGAATCTCAAGCCCACAATGTAAGGGGAAGACCATGAAGTTTCTCAATAAATAAATCAATATACATTAGTATGATTATCATGTATCAAATGTTGAGTTCCTCCATAACCATTTGAGGCCAGAGTCCCCCATTATGGGGAATTATGACCCATATTATAAAATTCACTTCAAAATAAAGTTCATAGTCATTATTACATTTAAAGTTGATAAGGATATGATTTGGGATTTGAAATAAGATTTATTTATCTTAATAGTTTTTATGACATATACATACATTAAACTAATGCAATCATAATATCACATAAAATTATTTTAAGAGAATAATATCTTTATCTATTGTAAGTATCTTAGCAAAATAAAAATTATAGAATAGTTCTATACCTTGGATACAATCGATAAACTACTCGGTGTTTTCATTGATAATTTAATATCCAAATATTCAGCTGATAGATTATCATTCATAGGAAACTAATATGATATCAAAGAATTTGATGAACTTGATTGAAATAATATATTCATAGATATATAGTTGAGAATAAATGAACCTTCAAATACATTATTTTTATGGTATACTTAAGTTGTTTTTATATCATATGCTCTTCCTTATTCCCTTGGTATAGGAGGCTGATGGGTATTACTTTCCTCATTAGCCCATAGATTGGGTCATTTCTTTATATAATGCCAAAATTGATTTCATTTTAAGCATTAATGTGTTTGTGGTTCAATATTTAGGGCCTTCTTCTCATCTACTTTTTTAATTGTAATATTTATGTTTCTCTAAAAATTGTGTTATTGGTGGAATAATTTAACACATTTAAAGAATTTTACTAATCCCTCGAGATAATTTACTTGGTGATTCTTCCACATTTTTTGCATGTAATCAGTTGTTTTTTCTTCCTTTAATGTTATTTTCAAAGGAGTTTCCCTGAAACTCAATTTTTAATTTCTTATAATTGATTTCAAAATAATAATCAGAGTCTCCAGTATCCATTTCCACAATAAGGTCACATCAAACAATTTCATTAGTAGATTATAAAGTTACCTATAGATAATTGAATTCAAAAACATGGTTTTAGGCCACTAAAGAACTAATTGATTTTCATTTCGGTGTCAATAATAAAACTAGAGGTGTATCTTATGTGTCTCATAAGGTTTACCTCATAAGTTATAATCTAATTATCCTCCCTCTATTTTATCTCCAGGAATTCCTTCTCTATTTTTCTGTGAAGAGTATTTGGAAAATATTTTATGATGAATATTTTCTTGAATACTACATATTACATAGAGTCAATGTTTTTAATTTTTCATCATATCCCTAAAAAGGGTACTATAATGATCACACTCAGCCACTAAACGATAACAAAATAAGTCAAATTTCTCATTTTTTGAGCGTTGGAGAACAAAATATTTATTTTCTAAAAAATTGACCCATTTCTTAGCAGTGATTGAGTTAGAAGACCCATTAAAAGAGGTTGAACAATTTTATACAAAATAATTTATATAAAGTTTTTCCTTCTTTGGTTAATTTAGGAGATCAAAATGGTTTTAATTATTGTTTATTTATTTTTTTATATAGGTGAGTGTTTCTATAATAATTTTACTCCAAATCCCATCCTATTTGTTTTCTTATTAGGACAATCTTTTCAATTTTCATCACACCCATTTTTAACTCAAATTCTTTTATTTCTATACATTTACTAAAATAGGGTAAAATTAAGGATGAGAATACTTAATTCTATATAAATATTAAAATGATAACTCTTAACTTAAAAGGAATAAATAATTAATGTAATTGATAAATTAACTTATTAATTTCTTATATTCAATATAGGTTATCCATGGTATATTACCTATTAGGTTCTATAAACATACCTTAATTTTATGTTCAAATACTTCATAATGGTTCATAAAGAGTACATAAATCAACCAAAGTGTCTCTCCAAGAGTGCCAAACTAGGTGTCCAGTTATACTAAATTATAGTACATTATGTGAAGATCAAGTTAATAACCAATTAAACTTTTCAGGGTTATTAACCTTAAGTGCATCTATACAAGATCCTACATCCACTTATTTTTATTCAAATAGAAATTTTATTTTTATGAATCCACACACTCTACATTTCTGAAATTTTAAGATATTTTCATATATTTAGTATTAAAAATAGTGTTTTCTATAATTTTCTCTTGTCCTAATCCCTGAAAATAACTAAAACTTTCTCTGATACCATCCAAGATGACCCAAACTCAACTTTAATATAATCACATCCATTTTGTTGTATAAATGTGACATCTCATAGGTAATCTCACAATCCTGTGAACCAACATTTTAGTGTCATTAAGGATAGAATACATAATCATCTTATTACAAATTATTTCTTCAACATAACCATTACAAATTTCTATATAAATATTATTTATACACATAATACTTCATATAGTTCAATAGTAAATGGAAAAATCAAACATGTGTGAGCTCAAATTATTAATAAGTAAAAAACATACACAAGGAGAAATTTCTGATTAAAAAGTACAATGGAATAATAATATATAATTTTATGTAATTATAGAACATCATGGATCATATAATTAGACTTAGAATCATAAAGAAGACCATCATTGAATAATAAACATATACCATGTCTTGGAAACATGTGAAAATAGTATTGAACAACAGAAAAATAATAGAGGAATATGGAAAAAGAATAGTCAATCAAAACATTGTGAGAAAAACTTATCATATAAACACAATTCATCATAATCTCATGAGTCTTAAAATTTTAACCAATGGATTGGTGGTATATATGGGACCCCACAATTCACATAATGATATTGTTGGTTTTGGGAACATTAGAAGTGTTGTTATGGAGGTAGATATTTTAAAATTTATTTTAATAATAGTTTCCTCAAACCAAGAGAGAAGAACTTACACGTCATGTTTATAAGTAATTCATTTAATATCTCATGAAATAAATACCTGGGCTTAGGAACTTTCTTTGTTAATAAATTTTGATCATCTAAAAAGGCACTTACAAATTTCCTTCGTTGTGCCTATGAGGATACAAGTGTAGAATCCCTATAGTGGTGATCCACAGGTGCTCCAATAGTCTCTGAGAAATTCCACTCATTCTCTGGGTGCTAGCACAATGAATCAAATGTCTAGTGTTATTTTTTCTTGATTGCTGATTCTTCAATATTGAAGAAATTCTCAATTTGGTTTCTCTTTATTGAGAGGGAGATATGAGGATGATTAAATAGAGAATTCATTGTGTACCATAATTCTCTATTCCCAAACATGGAATTGGTTTCGAATGAATTACATAATAGACAAAGTCATCTATTTATAGAGGTGGGATTTCGATTAAAAAATTTGATTTCATAATATCCATTAAAAATAATTATATCCATTAATGAAATTGCAAGCCACATAATAATAATAGTAGTAATTTTTGGAATGTCAACATGTAAAAAATGGACAAATAATATTTACAAGCTCATAAATAATTATTTTTTAACCAGTCACAGTCTTGGTATGTTCTAAGTACTCTTGTATTTGTTGAACACCCGGATAAATATTTTATCCTCTTAAATAAAAAAATTATTCAAAAACTTGTAAATAAATATTTTATAAATATTATAAAAAATAAATTAATATATTTTTATTTACAGTCTGGTGAATAAATATTTGTTTTAATTTATACGATCAATATAACATGAATAAAATTAATCACTAGTCTATGGAATAATATTTATTTCCTTAATTAAATTAAAATATAATTTAATTAAAAATAGTAGAAATAATTAGTGTGTGACCCTTTAGGATTATTTCTCATTAGAATTAGGCAGGCTTTCCTAAAGTCCAAGATTACTATCAAGAAACTGTTCAAGGCACCCAAAAAAATGAACTTAGAGACACAATGATTAAAACCACATATGAATGCTCATTATGTAATGTGACCCCTTTGTCACAATATCTCATCAAGAAGGTTTCATGACTGTGTCATCAACCTATATTTTTGATATATTATTTTTTGACTATCTGAAATAAACTCGTCATTACCCCATGACTATAGAATTTAGGGTTATGTTTATATTTCAATAAAAGGTCTGAGATGTAAACATAATTAAATATGACAGGGACAAGTACTTCCTTGACTTATCCATTAATAAAATGTCATTCATGATGTACACAAGGTACCCTACTTCATGCCAACATATGGTATGAGAGTTTTCATTAGGAAATCTAATTGCATGAGTCATGACATGAATTAATGATTATATTAAAGTATAAGGACCATTAAACATGATCATGGATAGGAATATCTGATGACACCAAAACATGCAGAATTCATACTATTGGGTCTGTTATATTACCATGTTCCAACTTCATGAGAAGAAGTTTCATATGCATACTAGTTCTCACACCTCATGTTATATATAGTGTGTGTCCCATTATAGTATGTTATCCAACCGTATAACTATATTAAGAATATTGTCATAGCACTTCAAGGTTATCATCATGGTGGGGAACTACTATGAACTTGTCAATGAGAAAAATACTCTAGGACATTATTACATTGAGTCCATACAAAAAAATGATCAATTTTAATAAGATGTTAAATTTAATATTTAATACATCAAATATTCATGTAATACAAGAAAAAAAGTTGGTTTTAGGACACCAACTCTTACAAAATTTCATTTGGACTAGATCCAACTGCCCATGAATTTCAGTCCATTAGACCTCACATGAAAAACATTTTTCAACTATGTAAAGGATTTAGTCAAGGGGTACTCCACATTGTCTTTCGTTAAAATAATGATCACTACAACGTCACCTATCTGGAAAAAATATCTCAATATATGATACCTCTAAAGTATGTTGTTTTTTCACTATTGTGTCCTTGGATCTTTTGTAAGATCCACCACTGCAGTATTATGACAATAAAGTGTGATGATATCTTTACTACCAAGTATCAAATCATGATCTTGAACGAAATTACACATACAAAAAACTTATTTGGTTGTCTTAAAAGCTATAATATACTCAAACTCTATAGTAGAATCAATGACCACAACCTCCTTTGAGCTCTACCAACTCACAACACCTCCATTAAAAGTGAAGATGTATCTTGTTTGTGACTTCATGTCATATTGATCAGTTTAGAAACTAGCATCTGCATATCCTCCGGTGAATAGTTCCTCATATCCTTTATAAACCAAGAACACATACTTAGTTCACTTCAGATACTTTAGGATAGTCTTGACTTCTATCCAATGGAATTCTCGTGGATCATCTTGATATCTACCTACCATAGTTAATGCATAGGCGACATCTAGGTTAGTATACATCATAGCATACCTAACTGAACCAATAACTGATGTGCATGGAATCCTTTCCATTCTATTTCTTTCCACATGTTTCTGAGGACACATTTTTTTTAGAAAAATTAATTCCATGTGACACTAGCAAAAATCCCCTCTTAGATTGTTCCATATTGAATCTCTTCAATATATTGTCAATGTATTCAATTTGACTTAGGATAAGAAAACTCTTGGATCCATCATGATAGATCTTGATCCCAACAATATATGATACATTTACCAAGACTTCCATGAAAAATCATTTATTAAACCATGCCTTAATAGACTGTTAGACTGGTACTTCATTTCGAATAAGTAATATGTCATCAACATAAACTATTAATAAAAAATTTCTCTTCCACTAAACCATTTTTAGACATAAGGCTTACATTAATTCTTTATAAATACAAATTACATTATAGATTAAAAAAATGAATGTTCCAATACCTGGATGCTTTCTTTAGTCAATGAATAGATTTTTGCAACATGCATACTTTATTGGTATCCTTTGGAGTCACAAACCCTTTAGGTTCTGTCATGTAGAAATCTTCCTGAATGTTACCATTAAGGAAGGACATTTTTTAATAAATTTTCCAATTATCACTGTCATGGTAAGAAATAATGGAATGTTGAGTTATTATGTATTTCCACAATTAAACTAGTGAAAAGGTTTTGTCGTAGTCAATTCCTTGAAATTGTTTAAACCATTTTGCAATGAGTCATTCCTTATATGTAATGAATTTTCTTTCAATGTGAATTGTTTTATTGAATACCCATTTTAAACCAATAGGATTTACATCCAATGAAGGATCTACTGAAATCAAGATTTTTTTATGATAAATGGATTCCATTTTAGAATTCCTGGCTTCTTTACACATGGAAACATCTGTTCCACTTATTGCTTCCTTATAGGTTAAATGATAAATATTATCAACTAATAATGAGTCACCATCCTCATTAACTAGAAAAACATATCATTATCATTTTTTAACCTCTCGCATAATCCTACAAATTACTCATGTGTTTGGAATAATTACTTCTTTCATGGGGCTTAGTAGAATTTGATCATGTGCCGACTCTTGTGTGAATTGATTATCAACTTCAATGAAGTTTATCTCTCTCCCACTATATATTTTAGAGATGTGATCCCTATCAAGTAATATAGTGTGTCTTTCCATAATAAACGTTTTTTTCTGAGGGGGTTTTATAGGTAATATCCCCTTATATCCTTTGGGTATCCTATAAAGGTACACTTTGTTCTTCATGGTGCATGCTTGTTACCTAACGTGTCTTTAACATACACTTTACTTCCCCAAACATGTAAATTATATAACATGGTGTTTATTACACTAAACAATTCATATTTAATACCATGTATCTATTTATTTGGTACATGGTTTAGTATGTTCTCTACTATTTGTGACGCATATCACCAAAAGGATAATGGAAGAATCATGTGGCTCATCATTTAACTCACCATGTCCAACAAGGCATGGTTCCTCCAATTTCTTACACCATTCCACTAAGGAATGTTAAGAGGAGTGAGTTGGGATAGGATCCCAGACCCCCATAAGTAAACAATAAAGTGTTGAATAAGATATTAGCACCCATGTTCAGAGTGAAGTTGTAGAAACTTTCTACCAATATGGATCTCAAATTCATTCTTGTATTCCTTGAATTTATTAAAGGATTCCAAATTATACATTATTAATTAAATATATCAATAAAAAATAAAATCATTAGTAAAAGTTATAAAGTATGAGTTCCCACCTCTTTCTTCAATAGGTTATGGGCCACACACATCAGTATGAACTAATTAAAGAAGTTCCTTAGCCGTTTCACCTTTCCCAAAAAATGGGGCCTTGGTCATTGTGCCTTGTAAACAAGCATGACAAACACCAAGTGGTTTTATTTTGAAAGAATATAAATATCTATCTTGATGTTATTTTTTCAAGATTTTTTCATTTATTTGACCTATCTGGTGATGAAAAATTTGGCAGAGGAATGAGTCATGTGAAGTAACTTCACTATCACTTTCCATTATTTGGTTCATGTAATCTAACACATAAAGATCATTATGTAAATGTTCCTTACTAAAGAAAATTATATTTTTATAAAAAAACATTTATTTCTAAATTTTAAAATGAATCCATTAGAATCTATTCTAGATATAGAAATAATATTTTTTGGAAACTAAAGGCACATAATAACAACCCCTTACAACCAATATCATTTCCATTGTAAATGTGAGGTGGTAGTCTCTGATATCTATACCAACAAGTTTAGCTTTGTTGGTTTCTCATAGATTTACCTCCCCTCAGTAATTTTTTTATATCTACTTGGTTCCTATATTTAAATACCTAAGTGAGCACCAAAAACTGTATCTAATACCCAATTTTTAGAAATGGATAAATTTCAATCAATAATAAAGGCACTTGAATCTTCCCCTTGATTCGTTTTCTGGGTGTAGTTTTTCTTATAGTGGACCCTCTCTCCACAATATAAATAGATAACATCCTATTGTCTTTCTTCCACTATGATATTCTTCTTCTTGGAAGGGCGTGAAGAATATTTGGTCTTAAATATATTTTCATTTACTCCGTTTGTTCACCATAAGTAAAAAAGTATTTTCCCACTTAATATTTTAATCTACCTAGAGAAAGAGGATAAGAAGATCTAGTAAAGACTTATCAATGTTGTTCATATTAAAATTCAAAAAAAACTAGAGAATATCTATGGGAGTGATGCTAGAATGAGATCAGTTCACAATTATTCTGGGATTTTAAACAATAGAACCTCTTGGGGATTAAGGTATCCAATGATCTTGACTATGTGAGGCCCAGCTGGGGAACCCTCTCTAAGATTTATCTAGAAGATAACCTTGGAACCATTCTTGTATAGATCTCTCCTACTAAAAACAATGGAGGTGCTCAAGTATTCTATACACATCCAGGTTTTAGTGAGGCTTCATTAGTCACTAAACATAGAAGAAATCATCAAAAATCAATATCAATAGTGTTGTTCATATTTTTTCCGTAGACTAGGAACTCTTTATCACTCACATATTGAGTAGACAGATCAGGCATTGAAGATTCTATAATGTACTATTTCTATTCATGGCATAGAACAACCAAAAAGCATCTAAACCACTCTTGGAAGTTACTTCCAAATTAATTGATTTTACTAAATCTCCCAAAATTTTATCATGTCCCATTAACCATAACCTTTGATATCAGAATTTCTAGTTTCTATAACATTGAAGTAGAAACGATTCATATTCCCTTTCATAAAACCCCAATAAGTGTTGGTCAAGCAATTTTGAAGGTATCTTTGTTGGAAAGTTCTTGCAAACTGTGGGCTAGTAGCTCATTGATCGGTTGGGAGGACTCCATAATCTAAAAATCCAGACATAGATTTTCACAAAACGTACCCCAAAATTACATGAAGTATAAAAAGAGAAAATCCTCTTGATGTAAAATGGTTAAGTCAACCGGAAACCATCAAAATAACTCCCCTTATAAAAGTAGGTGTCCCAACAAGGGTTGGTCAAACACATAGTTCTATTGAGTTTATTTTTCTAATCAATTAACAAAAGGATTTGTCTGACTTAATATTATATTGATGGATTTTATTTTATTATGCATATATTTTTATTTTATTTTATCCTTTACATGTCCTTTTAATATTTATGTGGTTGTTTAATTAATTAATTTTCCATATTTGGATAAAATATTTACCCATAATCAATTTTTCTTAAATTATTTCTTTCCATATTAATTCATTTTTATGATTGTGGTATTGCATAAATAAATATAATTTTAATTAATTGGATAGAAAATAAATAAGTAATTAAATGAACTGATCATTAGTTTATCTGATGGTTGATTTAATGAGCGGTTATTAAATCAACCTACGACCAAGGGGAAATGACTCATTATTATGGACTAAGCATGAGATACAACATTTCACATGTCCACCTATGTATCCCCGAGTTGGCACTATTATGGTTTTGTCTTGAACCATATATATACACCTTGGGATACTCCATTAATTAAAAACATTTATTAATCACATGTATCTGAGGGGAAACAAAGGATTGGTTAAAGGGAATTACATAAATATCTTTGGGCATAGAGGTCCTACATGATAATGGGGGGAGGGTTGAATCACATGAAATATTTAAACTTATTCTTAAATAATTGTGAAACCATAAAATAAATTTAATTAAATAAATGGAATCACATACATAGGTCTTGGTCAAGCTCATTATCAGTTGTACATGCAACGAATGTACAAAAAAGCAACTGGATAACATTCATTTCTTTATTCATTCTTTATTTTTAAGATGAACTTGTGTATATTAATTTATTAATAAATGTATTAATTCCATTTCATCTTAATTATATCCCAAACTTAATTTGATATACCCATCATATAGAGACCATAGCCTTTTCCACAAAACATTTCATGATTTTATGCATAATTATACATCTGAATACAAGCCAAGGATCGCGAAGTTTGCTATTTTTGAAGACTAGGTACATAAAACTGAAAACATAAAACATTTATTTATTTAATATTAATATTGATCTCCTAACTTCAATTGTGCTCATACATCGACATAGGATATCTTGGGAATAACATGAACAAAGGGGTGAGCTAAAAATCCCAGTAAGGGAATAAGCACAAGAATAAAGCTTCAGTACATTGGTTAGGAAGCATGGAACAATGATATAAAAAGAAATATAACATAATTGAACATTTGGAACTATAAAATTTATAACCTGGTATCATATAAACCTAGAATCAAAGTAATGTGTCAGCAACATTAAACATTAATTTAGCATGATTCAAGGCTCATTGCACTTAAAGGAGCACAAATCAAGGTTAGCCAACGAGGCTGTTGCCCACGGTAGGAAAAATCAAGGCTAACTGCCAATACTATTTCACATACCATATCATGAGACTCAACTTTACCCAATTAATTGGAGAGATATATATATGTGTACCCATATTAATGTGTTCATAAATATGCCTTCCACATAATTAATCATACATAATCAATCATATATCTACATAAGGGAACCCATGGAAAAAATGGTTATCATAATCATATCATAAAGAATAATTTAATTTGAATATAATAAAAATATACACGAAGGAAAAGAAAATATATCATAAATTGTCATATATCATGGTAAGTGATGTCAAACAGAAGTGAAAACATGTAAAAAGAGTATTTAAGAAATTTTAGCATTAAAATTTTTTATTTTGGTTTTAAGGAAAATACTTAAGAGAATTTACAATTTAAAGGGGAATAATATTTTATATAAAACCAAAAGTAAAAAAATAAGGTTTTAATAATTTAAATATTTATTTTATTAAAAAATTGGTGGCTTATAATAGATGGAAGATTTCACTTGAAATTGGGTAAAATTCGGGAAGTTCCCTCAAAACGGGTTTGCTTATCAAAAAGTATTGAGGAGGGAATCACTTAAAAGCAAGTATATCACCAAAATAGAATGATTAATGGATCTTGATACATGAGTTGAGATGTATAAAAATAAATTATAATATGTACATAAATAGAATATATTATTTCATTTTGGGTATAAAGAGAGTAAGAACAACCCGAAGGAATAATGGAGGTTGGGGTAGAATCCCTTACCAAAATAGATGATGGTGTTTCCACTTGATATTAATGACATGAATAATAAAATTAGCTTCATTAATTAATATAAAAATAACATCCTTTACATATTATTTATTATTATACCATTTTTTAGTTCATTCATAACCTTTTTGATTGGTTATGAGGTTTAATTTCATTGTTCGGTTCTGTTTGTTTCATGATCGATTTACTTATATACAAGAATGGATAATTTTGTAAAATTAAGATGATTATCCAAAATTGGAGTAATATTTTTGAACAACCTAAAGCTTCCATGTTTTTAAATTTTATTTGGTTACATCTAATGAAGAAGAATCATTATATAAAACTATAGTGGCAACCTTTTGGGTTAATTGGCGGGTTTTGAACACAACAAACACATTTTGTTTTATAAATAAAAACCATGTGTAAAAAAAGATTCCAGAACCATATATGATACGTAATATATATATTAAAGTTTTTTTAAACCATAAAAATTGTTTCATGACCATAATTTAAGATGACAATGGAAATTGAAAATCCATTGTCCTTGAATTTGGTAAATTAACACATCTCAGAGAGAATTTTTACTACTAGTATAAAATAAGGGTAATGGAGAGATGATAATAACTTATTCAACTATCATAAAAAAAATAAAGTACATATAAGTTACTAGAGTTTTCATAAAATTTGTGTTTGGAGATGTAAGGATAGAAATGAAAGCAAAAGAGCATGAAAGAAAAGTAATAGAATTGAAAAGAAGAATTTACCTCTTTAATTAATCTTCCTTGAGAGCCTCTTAAAGGGAGATGATTTGGTTATTTGAGTTGACCAAGGTCTGGTGGACGTGGGGGAGGATCTTAGGGATATATTTGATTATAATTTAGGCATGTAACAAGGCTTTAGAGGAGTAAAGGGAAGAGGGAAGTGTGAATGTTTTTTATAGTGGAGGGGAGGAGGGTTTTCTTAATATTTAAATCATTGGTTTATTATTTTTCCATAAGAATTGAAATAGTGAATAATCCATGATAAAAAATATTAATATGATCATGTGATTTCAAACCAATGGTCCTTACATAAGCATAATAGTACCCAAGTCTCAATAATTAATGTATTTAGCTTATTTTGTAAATTATCATATTTTACTATTCATACAAATTCATGTATTTCCGAAAAATCACAAAATTTCACCCTAATTTTTTTTAATTTTATAATAAATAAATGAAATCTATTTTTCATATATAATTTTCTAAATATTATTAACTTAATTTTTAAATAAAATCCTAATTTATTTAAAAAATACAGATTTTAAAACTATAACTGATTCTATAATGCTTTCAAAAAATAAGTAAGGTCTTTTAAAATTATTATAAAACCAAAAGAAAATAAAATTTTAATTTATGAACACCTTTTAAAAAAATAAATGTTCTTTTAAATTAATTAATTAATTATAATTAATTATTTTTGACTTACAAAAATACCAATACTTTCACTTTTGAAAATTTTCTGTCTAAATTTCATTTTACATTCTAATCCATAAATAGGTACAAGTACTTTTCCTTCATTGCTTCCTCCAGTTCCCATATTGCCTCTTCGTACATTTGGTTCTACCAGAGTACATTAACCGGGTGAGTTTTTATGTTCTGTAGAACATTATCTCTATGGTCCAGGATCTTCACTGCCTAATCCTCGTAGGAAAGATCATTATCCAATTATAGTACCTCTATAGTTAGTACATGAGAAGGATCTGGTATATACTTTCTTAAGAGGGATACATGGAAGACTTTGTTCACTTTAGATATGGTAGGTGGATGTGCCAATCAATTGGCCACAATTTCGACACAATCAAGGATCTCTATGGGGCTGATGTACTTGGGACATAACTTTACTTTCATCCCAAACCCCATAAACATCTTACATGAAGATATGTGGAGAAATACCATGTCTCTAACATTGAACTGAAGGTCTCATTGACAATTTTATGCATAACTCTTTTGTCGAATTTGTGCTGGCTTGATGTGATATTGAATGGTTTTTACCTTCTCCACAATTTCGTTGACCATTTCAGGTCCTAGAAGCTTACGCTCACTAACATCATCCCCGCATGCCGATGTTTTGCTCCTTTTCCCATAATGGGCTTCATATGGTTCCATTCATATGCTGGATTAAAAACTGTTGTTGTAGGAGAATTTGACCAGTGGAAGATGTTTGTCCTATCCTAATTTGAATTTCATAGAACATGATCTCAACATATATTCCAGTGATTGAACAGTCTGTTTAGATTAGACATCAGTTTGGGGATGATAGACCATACTAGTGTTCAGTTCAGTGCTTAGAGCATGTTGGATACTTATCCTGAACTTCATAGTGAATCTCAGATCTATATCGGATACAATAGATAGTGGTAATCCATGCTTCCTTACCACCACATTGATATATATCCAAGAAATTTGATACAACGACAAGTCCTCTCTAATTGAGATAATGTGAGCTATCTTTGTAAGACAATCCATAATGAACCATATATCATTGTTTCCTCTAGATTTGCTTGGAAGTCTAGTAAAAAACTCCATGGTAATGTTCTCCCAATTCCATGTATGTATGGCCAGTTTTTGCATTATTCCCTTATACGTTTTCCTCTCAGCCTTCACTTACTGACATACCAGGAACTTTGATGTATATTCAGTGATCTATTTCTTCATATTTTCCCACCAAAAGTTCTCTTAGATATCTTGATACATCTTTGTGCTCCCTGGTTAAATAGAGAAGTTTGAGTTTTATGAATTATTCAAGTGATCCTTCTTTATCTCTGGATGATATGGTACACATATTCATGACCCAAATATTGCAACTCCTTCCTCATCAATCTTGAAGATAAAGGACTTCCCATTTCTGAAACCTTCCACCCTTTTCTGAATTTATACATCTATTATTTGATGATCCTTTATTTTCTCCATGAGGGATGGTTGAGAAATCATTCAAGAAAGGATTTATTATGTTCCTCCCTTAATTATTTACATGTCCATCCTCTAAAAATATAAGAAGATCAGATCCATTTCAATTATCATCATTGATAAAGTTGAAAGATCTTTTCTACTTAGAGCATTTTCCACCTTATTTGCCTTACCAAGATGTTAGTGGACCGAGAAATTATAATCCTTGATGAGCTCTAACTATCTTCACTATATTATATTAAGACCCTTCAATGTGAATATATATTTGTGACTCTTTTGATCAGTATATATCACACACTTCTCCCCATAGAGATAATGCTGCTAGATTTTTAAGGCAAAGATCACAACTGCCAATACTTGATCATGAATAAGATAGTTTTCCTCATGGATTTTTAGATACCTTGAGGTGTAGGATATCTTTTTATCATTTATCATTAGTACAAAACCTAATCACTTCTTTTAACCATCTTTGTACACTACAAAGAGTTCTCCACTTGTTGGGAGTGTGAGTACTGGCGCAGTGATAAACATCTTTCTATGCTCCATAAAGCTTTCCAACCATTATTGATTCTAGGTAAACTTCACACCCTTCCATTTTATCTTGGTCATTGGGATTGAAAATAGGGAAAATTTCTTCACAAATCATTGTTAATACCTAGCTAGAACATGGAAGCTACATATCTCTATTATAGATGTTAGCCTAAGCCACTCTTTAATTGCCTTTGTCTTTAAAGGATCTACAAATATTCATTTTATAGTAATAACATGACCCAAGAATGATAATTACTCTATCCAGAACTCAGATTTACTCTACTTTTCATACAACTTCTCCCTTCTCAAAGTCTTTATCACAATATCCAAATGGTCCCCATGTTCCTCCTTCCTCTTGGAGTATATCAGAATATCATCGATAAAGACTACCAAAATCTTTTCTACATAATCTTTAATGACTCTATTAATTAAATCCATAAAAATTAATAGAGAATCAGTGAGTTCTAAGGTCATTACTATGTACTCCTAGTGTCCATACATAATTAGAAAGGTGGTCTTGGGAATATCTTCCTCACATTTAATTGGTGATATTCTGATCGAAGGTCCACCTTAATGAAGTAACTGGACCCCTGAAGCTAATCAAACAAGTCATCTATCTATGGAAGAGGATACTTTTTCTTTATCATGATTTTTTTGAGATCATGATAATAAATGTAGAGGTTCATTGATCCATACTTCTTATTGATTAAGAGGACTAGCTCACCCCATGGAGAAGCACTCAGATGTATAAAACCATTATCCATATTCTCCTATAAATACTTATTCAACTCTTCCATCTCTACAATGTCCATTATATAATGTGTCTTTGATATAGGCAGAGATCCAAGAATAATCTCAACTGAGAACTCAACCTCTAGATTTGGAGGAATACCATTAACTCTTTAAAAAATACATCAGTGTAATCCCTCCTGATGGGAATATCTCCAAGAAGTATCGTCACCTTTATCTCAATCATTTGATCTAGACATGATTTCTTATAAGGAAGTAATATCCAAACATGAACCACTGATTCTAATGGATATTAATCTTCCTCCTTACACTTGTAATGAATTGGAGGATGCTTCGGCATGTGAAGAGTGATATCCCATTCTTGATAAGTGATGTTGGTTTTGTATAAATATAGACAATCCATGCAAAAGATAACATCAAACTCTACTAAAGGAAGTATGACAAGATTTTCTTTGAGTTTCATTCCACATTCGTTAACTTGGGGGGTGTTATAAACCTTGTACATAATAATTTTCCCATTCTCTATTTTCATAGTTAAATTATCCTCCAAATTTTTAGGTGGTGTTAGAATATTTATACTAAACTAGAAAGATATTAAAGAATGCGTAGAACTAGAATCAAATAGTAAATTTTCTATTCTTAAATGAATAAATAACATAACTATCACCACATCTTTGTCCAGATTCACCTCAGCAGTATTGATATCATAATAATTTACTTATTGCCTCATAGGTTACTGTTGATTTCCTACAAAAACCCTCATCTTAAGGAAATGGTTCTCATAAATCCAATGTTCATAGAATTTGTAAAACTACACCACTAGCTAATCGTTTATTTTAACCTTCCTTTATTCTTCCAAATTAGCAGGATTCTTCATATCCCTTCGGTAGTTTTTATCCAGATGTCCCATTCATCACCATTTGAAGCATTCCTGAGTTCCCTTTAGACAGTTACTAAGATGAATCTTCCCACAATTTGGACACATGGGATGTTCAATCTTCTTTTCCATCACATTATTTATTATATGAACCACCCATATTAGAGTCCATTTTTTGCTACTTTTCACTATGTCCAAGATACCATTGCAAGTCTCTGATCTCCATTTCAATTTTGAGGGCATAATAGACTATATCCTCATAAATTTCAATGTATCAAATCCCCAACTCTTTTGATAGATTCAGTTTTAGAATACTAAATAATAAATTCACCTTCCATTCAGTGTTCATGAAAAATCCAAATAAATACTTTGAAATACTTTGTAAAGTGTGCTACATACACCCCGATTGTCTCTTCTTCCTTCTACCTGAGTTTGAGGAACTCCCTTTCCATTTTGATATGGAGGGTTCAAGGAAAATATTAATGGAAAATATTCTATTGAATTACACCCAATATGTTAAATCAATTTCCTCCTTGGACTTTATGTTTTTGATCAATTTTCACCATTGATTAGCTTCCCCATAAAATAACTGACTCCCAGCACAAATTTATCTTCTTCTGAGCACTCGATGATAGAGAATATCTTTTCAGTGAAGTTAATCAACTGTTTCATGAGGAGGGGATCATAAGATCTAATAAACATGGGATGCCTTTTCCACATGAAGGATTCAATGATAACTTTCACTTTCCTTGGAGGAGGATGTAATTCCACATGATTCCATTTATTACTCATAACTTGAGAAAACTGAAAAAGTACGATCATGAAGTTTTGAGAACCCATTCTCGTCATATTTGGAATATCATTTGGGAAATATGCACATTCCCTATCACATTTATTGTTGGAACACGTTCTTCAATTTCCCACCATTAACTATGAAAAAGTACATACAATTATGAGGATTGAATTCTTAGCTATCAAACCTAAAAAGGAAACATTAAAAATAAAATGATATACTCTTAAAGGAAAAGTATATCCTAACTTGTGATTCCCTTGGTTTAAATATTTGTTATCCATGATCTATTTCTTAACATATATTCTTATGGGCTCTTTATTATTCCCTTAATAATGGTTTATATTGAGTTTATGAATTTTCCAAAGCATATTCCCGGGGAGTGTCATACCAAGAGTGCATCAAGACCCACTATCGTGCACCAGTTCCTATTCAAGTATACCTCAAAGAGGTGTTTTGGGGTTTTACTCATAGATATATCTGTACCAGATCCACCTATACCTATTTGTATCCAGGCAGGGATGTATTTTCTTAATAAAAAACTTACCCGATACTTTCCATAATCTAGGGATATTATCTTATACTTAGTCTCATCCTTTAGGTTATTACAAAATTGAACAATTCTTAATCTCTAAAAATAACTATAACTTACCTCTGATACCAACTATAGAATCCCTATCCATTTTCACATAACATTAAATGGTTTTAAGTATAATAATACATCAGAATATAAGACAAGGATTGTGAAGTCTAGTGTCCTTGAAGACTATAAAAAAAACTAAAAACATAAACCATTTCTTTATTTAATCTTCATATTTATCTCTTAACTTCCATTTTTCTCATGCATCAACATTGGATAACCTGGGGATAACATTAACAAAATGGAGTGCTAAAAATCACATTAAGGTAATAATCATAAGAATAAAGCTTTTACACATTGGTAAGGAAGCATGAAACAATGATATTAAAAGGCATATAACATAATTGTACATATGGAACCATAAAATGTATAACTTGGGATCATATAAAAATTAAATCACATTAATTTGGTAGTAACATAAAACATGAATTTAGCATGAGTGAAGGCTCATTTCACTTAGAAGATAACAAGTTAATGTTAACCACCAATACTGTTTCACATGGTAGCACAAGTCAATGCTAACCACCAAGACCATTGCACATAACATCTCATGAGACTGGTCTTTACCCAATGCAATAGAGTTCTATTTGGGAGCACACATATTGACATGTTCATGAATATTCTTTCCACATAATTAATCATACATAATCAATCATATATCAACATAAGAGAACACATGAAAAAATGGGTATCATAATCATGTCATAAAGCATAATTTAATCGGAGTATCATGCACTTATCCATGAAGGAAAGGGATTTAAACATACATTGGTACATATAATTTTAAGTGATTTCAAACAGATGTGATATCATGTAAAAAGTGTATTTAAGAAATTTTATCATTAAAATATTTTAGTTCGGTTTTAAGGAAAATACTAAAGAGTATTTAAAATAGAAAAGGGAGTAACATTGTATATAAAAATAGAAGTGAAGTAATAAGGATTTCATCGTATAAATAATGATTTTATAAAAACAATGGTGGTGTAAAGCATATGGTAGAGTCCACTAGGAATTCGATAAAAATTAGGGAAGTTCCCTCAAAACGGGATTGCTTATCGGGAAGTGTTGAAGAGGGAATCACTTAAAAGCATGTATATCCACAAAATATAATGATTAATGGATATTGATTCATTATTTTTTATTTATAAACAAATATTATAATTTTTACATAAATATAATATAAGATTTAATTTGGGTATAAAGAGAGTAAGAACAACCCGAAGGAATAATCGATGTTCGGTTAAAATCCATTACCTTAAGTACGATGTTGTTCTTAACTTGATATTAACGAATAGAATAATAAAATTATCCTCATTAACTAATAATTACAGAACATATTTTACATTTAATCGATTTATTATAGCGTTTTTGGTTACTTGGTGTGAAGATGAAATATTATATAAAACATTAAGGATAACCTTTTGGGTTAATTGGCGGGTTTTGATCACAACGAACAGTTTTGGACTTATAAATCGAAACCATTTGTACAAAAAGATTCCAGAACCATATATGAGACATAATAAATATATTATAGTATATTTAAACCATAATAATGGAATTATGACCATAATTGAATATAGTAATGGAAATTGAAAACCCATCGTCCTTGAATGTGGTAAATTAACACATCTGAGACGGAGTGTTTACTACTAGTAGCAAAGATGGGTAAGGGAGAGATGATAATAAATTATTACATTATAATAACAAAATTTTAGTACATATAAGGTAATATATTTTTCATAACATTTGGATGATGAGATGTAAGTATAGAAAATAAAACAAAAGAACTTGAAAAGAAAGTAAAAGAATTGAAAAGAGGAATTTACTTGTTGAATTAATCTTACTCGAGAGCCTCTTAAGGGGAGACGATTTGGTATTTTGAGGAGACCAAGGGATGGTGAAAATGGGGGGGGGGGGGGGTCTTGGGGAGATATTTGAGAAGAATTTAGTCAAGTCATAAGGATTGAGAAGAGTGAAGAGAATATGGGAGTGTGGGTGGTTTTTATAGTGCAGGGGAGGAGGGTTTTCTTAATATTTAAATCATTAGTTTATTATTTTTCCATAGGAAAAGAAATAAATATGAATCCATGAAAGAAATAGTAATATGTGCATGTGAGTATGATCCAATGGTGCTTAAACCAGCATAACATTACCCATGACTCAATAATTTATATATTTAGCATATTTTGTAAATTATCATATTTCACTATTCATAAAAAATTCATGTATTTTAGAAAAATCCCAAAAATATACCTTAACATTATTTTAATGAGTGGAATCCAAAAATAAAATCCTTTTTCAAAAATAATTTTTTAAATATTATTAATTCAATATTTTACTAAAATCACAATTTATTTGAAAAATACAGATTTTAAAATTATAACAAATTTTATACTGCTTTAAAAAATTACATAAGGTTTTATAAAATTATATTAAAACCAGAAGACATAAAATTGTTAATTTATGAACAAAATTTATGAAAATAAATTTAATTTTAAATTAATTAATTAATTGAAATTAATTATTTATGACTTACAAAAATACCAATACTTATACTATGACCATATTATCACTTATAAGATTGATAAATATTAGTTATACATTCTGGGGTGAGGATACTATTCTTTTGGATGATTAACTATTCATAAGGTGTATATTACTATTCATATGGGTAGGTTACTATTTAGAAGGTTAGGTTAATATTCACCAAAAATTATGTTTGTTCCAACAGAGCCCAAAAATCACCCAAACACAATCGTGTATGTCAGATTTTCGAAATTCAAGACACAAAAGTGGAAAAATTATGTTTAATGGTCACATAGTGTTTAGTATCATGATATATCAGTGTGTTACCTAATGTGGTTATACTATAAGGCATAATTATAAGAAAACAATTTCATTGATTAAAAATTGGGTCGTTACAAATAAATTTCAAATTCATGGAAGATAAATGGTAAAACCATTAATGAAATATTTATTACAATAAATTAATTGAGAATTTCAAATTATTTGAAACCATTATTAAATTTTCAAACACTCAATAGTGTTCCAATAAATAAAATAAAGATTTAATGCCGCAATTTTTCAAATTTAATGTAATTTTAATTTTTTCCATTAATAAGAGACTACATAGCATGTATATCCAGCTACACACCATGTAACTCAATATCCATATATCAATGTCACACAACTGTGGCTTCAACATGTTAACTTGTCCAGACTACACAGTGTGTAAATTCCAGCTACACACCATGTATCCATTTTCCACATTCCTAGTTTCCACAGTTAACACAAGGTGTGCAATAAAAGCACTGCATGTTTTTAATTGCTCGATGCATCTTGATACAATGAACATGGGTAAACGACATGTTCTTTGGATAGACGATGTGGAAAAAAACTTTATCTTCCAAATATTTGGAACTTTGTGATGGAATATCAAGTCATTCTTAATTTGTTATTAAATCTCATAGAAAGTGAATCACTGAAGAAACATGATAAATATGTCGGTAACATGCTAATTCAAGTCTGATTAAATAACGAATAACATAAAATGAAAATATTACCAAGATTACACATAGATCAAATGTCAAATAAATAATTATAAATTTAAATATGACCGCTCAGATAGCACTTGTTTGTTCTAGGAATAGTGGAGTCATTGCAGTGGAGGTTGATATATTAAAATATCTTTTAATAATCATTTCCCAAGACCATGAAATAAAACCTTTCATATAAAATTTATAAGTAATATATTTAATATATCATGAAATAAATTCCTGGGGTAAGGAAAGGTTTTCATTGATGATTGTTTCTTGTCTGAAAAGGCCCTTATGGAATAAATTCATTTGGATTGTGATGATCTTAGGGTAGAATCCCTCTCTGTGATCTAAACATGATCTAATGGTCTTCGAGCAGTGCCAATCATTCTCCGGGTGCTAGAGCAGTGAATCGAATGTCTTACATTGTTTATTCCTTATTTTTCATTATTTGGTCTCGAAGAAATTCTCTATTGGGTATCTCATTATTGATAGGATGAGAGGAGGAGGATTCAAGAGAGAATTCATTGTGCACAATAATTCTCTATTTCCAAACATTTAAGTGGTTTGGAATGAATTACACAGTAGACATAACCATCTATTTATAGAGCTAAGATTTCAATTACAAATTTAAATTTCATAAAAACTATTAAGTATAATTATAACCATTAATGAAATGACATGCCACAATGAAATAATAATAATAATAATAATAACAATAATAATAATATTTAGGGTTCCGACTTGCATAAAATGAATAAATAATATTTACGGCCTTATAGATAATTATTTTATTATTAGATATGGTCTTGGTCCGTTATAACTCCTCTTTTTTTTATTGAAAACTCAAATAAATATTTTATCCTGTTAAATAAATATTCTATTCACAAACTTGGAAATAAATATTTTTTAAATATTCAATAAAATAAATAAATATATTTTTATACAAAATTGGGTTAATAATTTTTTTTTTAATTTTTTCAATCAATATAACTTGAATAAAATTATTACTTAGTAATATTTATTCAATTAATTAAATTTAAATAGAATTTAATCGAGACCCATAGAATCATTTAGTTTGTGTACCTCTAGGATTGTTTTCATTGGAATTAGGAAGGCTTGCCTAAAGTCAAAGATTACTATCTATCAACAGGTCAAGGCACCGAAGAGAAAGAACTTACAGTCGAAATGATGTAAACCAAAAACAAATGATCACTATATAATATAATACCATTGTCACAATATCTCATCAAGAAGGTTTCATGACTGTTTCATCAACCTATATGTTCAATACATCACTCTTTAACTATCTGAATTAAACTTGTTGTTACATCATGGACATGTAATTTATGGTGACATTTCTATTTAAATCAAAGGGATAATAAATAAACTTCCATAAATACTAAAGGTACAAATACTTCCTTGAATTATTCATTAACAACATGTCATTCCTGGCGCACTCAAAATTCCCTACTTCCCTCCAACATAGGGCATAACTATTTTAAACAGTAAATATAAGTGCGCGAGTCATGACATTCATTAATGATAATCTTAAAGCCTATATACCATCACACATACTCATAGATAGTAATATATAATTACACCAATTCATTTAAAAATTCTTACTGGCGAGTCTCTTTTCAAAATCTCCCATCTTGGAGACTACCAAGTACAAAAATCATGAGAAGAAGTCTTATCTCCTTACAAGTAGATTTACATGATTATTTATATATAATATGTCCCATCATATTATGTTATCCAAACGAAGAACAATATTAAGAATAATTTCATATAAATTTGACCATATCAAGATAGTGGGGAACTACTATGACCTTATTAATGTGAAAAATAATCTTGTAAATTATTACATTATAGTCACACAGAGAAATGAACAATATGTAATAAGATCATGGATTTAATTTTTAATAATCATATATTCATGTAATAAAAGTAAATAAAGTTGGTTTTATGAAATAAAATCTAACAAATACACCAAACATATACATGGGACATTAAGTCAATCATTCATCATATCATGAAAAACAAATGGATATAAGATGGATTTCAAATGGTATAACATAAGATGAAATTAGTAGTATATTGGTCAGTTCCAAAATTTAATTTCCCAAAAGAATAACATCATAAGACCAAATATAGGATATTCATTAACTTTAATCCATATTATATATGTCTCTGTATATAGAGAGGGAAATTGAAGTGAAATCATAGAAGGAGTTTTTATAAAATATTTTATTCATTATTGTAAAATTCAAAGTTATGAGTCTCTTAAAAACCTTTCCATGAATATGAAAAGAATAATTTTCAAAATATTATTTTAAAATAATCCCTAATAATTTATATTTTAGATTAATTAAACTTTAAGTGATTAAATATGAAGTTTAATATAGAAATTATAAAGTGAAAATAAATTCCTTTTTAATTTTTACAAAATATATTTATTGAATCCCACATCGATAAAAGAGTAATAAATAATAATTTTTAAAAGATATGAAGTGAAGTGTAATGATAAATTATATAATACATATTTTTGTGTCAATAAAATAAATTATTATTTTTTGGAATGAAATAATGTGGAAATGGAAGAGAAAGATCCATTAGAAATAATGTGAATTATCCTCAACAACATCATATTTTTTTATGAAGAAGGAATAAATAAAAGAAAATTATTATGATATTAAAACATATATTTACCGAATACAAGGAGATATTTCAATATTAAACCACATGAGGTATAATATAATAATATATTAAGTTTATCGTAAAGGGATACAATTTTTAACCCAACAAGAAAAAAATTGAGTTTACAACACTCTTCTCACAATGGTAACATTCAAATCCAAGCACCTAGAAATATAGAAAATGAAAAAAGAATATATACCAAGAATAAATATAAAATAATGGTATAAAACTTATAATAGGTTGTATATACTTTATATAAAATAAAATAGGGTCATAATACCAAACTTGTCTCAAAGAATGAAATTTTGAGATAATAAACTGATATTCTAGATTCCTATTTAGTCAAACGTTATCTAAGCTCCTATATAATGAAATTAATATTATTAAATAATTTACTGAGAAATTTTTCATTTATATTTAATTTTTATGTTTGATTTATTAAAAAATTTCATTTATTTGTAGTATATATTTATCTTCTCAATCACTTGGGGTTGTTAGGTCAATTCCTCTATGAATTATTTGGTATGTTGATAGTATTCAAAAGAGTTATAAAATAGTTTCATATTCTCCTAATTATTTATGGTAATATAATAGAAGTTACATAAATTTTTTATGAGATTATATATTCATTCAGTTTGAGTTTTAGTTAAGGATTCAGAGACATACCTCATTATAGGACTATTTGAGTAAATTTTAATGAAAAAATGATGGTATTTATATAATGGGTTTAATAATAATATTACCATTAAAAAACCATAACCAAAAATTATTTTCATATTAATATGATTTTATCCCTTAAATATATTTTTATGACGATCCTTGAATGTTGGTTATTAAAAATGGAATATGTCGTTCATGGAGGTGGTTGTCTGCACAAAACATGAGTGATGTTCTCATTTTTCAAATGGATTAGAGGAAGGTAGAAAATAGTTTCTAAATAATCTTAATAAAATCTAAATATACTAATGATAATTATTTAATTATGTTTTCATGGTTATAATATACTTAAATGATTTAAAATAAAAAAATATCAAGAGAGATTGGTTAAGAAAATTTCTTTTCCCTTTAGATTGATTCCATTAGACTACACCTTAAGGCACCATGAAGTTATATGTTGGTGATATTAGCACTCCTATGACATAGGAGATAGTATTGGAGAGTTATTTGGGCACAATTAGGTTGATATAATAGTATTATGGTGTGAGGATAAGTGGGGTGGTGAAGATATCCTTTTATAAGTGAGAGGGGTGAAACTTTTGTAAATACATATAAATTTATATTAAAGTCGTGTCACATTCAACGTAAAGTTGATCTAAAGTGGAACCTAATGGAGAGGATATGATTCTTGGTTGATGAAAATCTCATTCACATAAATAATGGATCATATTTGAGATATTTTAGGCTTTCCCCCCTTAATTTAAGGGTTTACCATAATTTACTTTTACAACGGTAACAAGTTTTTTCCACTATAACTTATTTTTATGACAAATAATTAAATTATCTTTATGAATGAATTTGTATATTTGATTAAAAATATGAAAACCATTTTATAATATCAAACATACAAATGTGATAAGAATTAATTATATAATAATAAATGTATAACATCTGAAAATAATTTAAAAAATATATAACATTGGTTCTAAATTTTCAAACAAAGGTTTATAACATAAAATTTATATTTTAATGTATAATCTTACTCAAAAAATATATATTTTGTCCGGAAAAATGTTTTCTAAAATTTTTAGTCATGATTATGTCATGATGATTTCATAAAAGTTACAATATTTAATAAAACATTATTTTGTACTATTCACTTAAAAAGTACTATTTAGTGAAAAATCCCAAAAATTCATTCTAAGATAATATTTTCATACTGATTCCAAACAATAAGATCATTTTTTAGAATTAAGATTCTAAAATTTAAGAATTTAACTTATAAATGGGAAAAAATATAATGAAAAACAATTTTTATTATAAAATGACCTTTTTAAATATTATTTATTCTTATTATTATTTCCCATAAATTTCTATTTAAATTAGCGTAAATATATTATTTATATTGAAATTATATTTTATAATCATTTATCTATATTATTTTTATTCTCTTAAAATAAAAATGTAGAGTGAGTAAATGTTTTTTTAGAAAAATAAAATTTTAAGCATTGCACAATCTTATTTGTTATTTATCTAAAGTAATTGAATTTTATCAATGCCTACATAATAAAAATGATATTCATTTTTATTTAAAATTTTATTGAGAATTCATATAATACAAGTGTTATATAAATAATTTATAACATTGATAAAAACAAATTTATATCAAATTAGCTCCTACTAAAATAACTCCTCATGATATCTATGTAAGACCTAAGGATAAGATAAGTAATGGTGGTTTTCATAGGTGTCAATTTAATTATTATATGTCTTTTAGTGATTTTTTAGGATCTTAAACATTTCTAAAAAATTATTTTTCTCAAGCTATGTTTTCTTGAGTTTGGCTTAATCTCGGTCTAGGGATATCCCTCGAGAAGTTACCACCTTTCTTGAAAAATAGCAATCACAACAAGAAAATGATATTGTTTTGACATTTTTTGTGAACCATCTAGCATATATACCACAATCAAGTGGTAATTTCTATTCTTGTTATTTTCAATTGTATAAAAGGTTACTAAATACTAAGGTATTATTGATGAATCATATATGGGATAAGATGATCCCCAATAAGATGCGCATCCTCATTTGGTGGGTTAAAAGAAATTAATTACTATGTGATGATGTGGTAAAAATTATTGGTATATCACCGGATTCGAAATGACAGTGTTGTATATCATTATAAATGGAACAAAGAAAACATCTATTTAAAATAGTAATTTACCTAAAAAGAAGGTGGTGCTACTTTAGAAAAATCATAAATGTCCATTTTATACTGGATTCTTTCGAGACACTAGTGGATTCTTAACTCATTAGTGGTATGAAACAACATGCGAGTGTCATATAAATATTTATATATCTAATATGTGATGGATGACTTGGACTTTGAATAATAAAGTGAACCACATGGCTATAAAAATCTATATGTTAGGCACCCATCATCGTTGACCAATAAAAAATTAAGACCTATTTCATGGTATTGATGATGAAGAGATAGTCAATTTTCTTCACCAGCTACAGATAGGAGCCCTTCATACAGGCCATCACATGTTGAGAAATTGTATAGAATGATTTGTATACTACTAGCCACCAATTTATTGGTATAAAAATAACATGAAAAGATAAACTTGCATTAATTATAAATCTAGGGGAGGGGAAGTATGAGACTTTCGAGGCTTGACCATTCTAGTTTTTAATACCCACAGTAGACTTGGGTCCGTCCTAGTTGAGGCAATAACTATTCACTTTGGACTAAAACTGTAACACCCCGACCCCAGTTACCTAGGGTCGGTGCATTATTACATAACATTGTCATGATCACAAAAGATCAAGTCTTGAAAGACTGATTTGTTTAGTAGCCTTGGAATAACTAGATACATTCATAAAGTTTACATTACATCATAAAGTGAAAAGTACAACAACATATTGTCTCCACACTCATATCCCCTTATACTATCCCTGCAGGTCATTCATAAAATACTTCTTCACATACTGTAAAAAATAAAACATAGAAATGGGTGAGATCAAATTCTTAGTAAGGATAACAATATAGCAGAAACTTTCATAAATAAGAACAAACATCTAAGGAAATGTATAACTAAAACAAAAGCCTTTTAAACTTGAACTTCAGAAAAATATGGAAGAAATAAAATTAAATAATTCCATTTACTTATTCAAATGGATATTCTACTAGTCGAATAATCACATTTAATATCAATAACCACTTTTATAATGATGAAATGCATAATACTGGACTATCATAACAACATAGTCAAGGCCTTGTGCCAAGACTACAAATAATATTTTTTCAAGGCCTTGTGCAAAGACACTAGTTTGTCTCATGAGACATACCGATGCATCGAGGATCTATAGAGGGCTCTACCCATCACTTATTATATCCAATGCATTCCTCAAATGAATAGGTTTAAACATAACATATACATTCATATTAAAACTAGCATACAAAATGTCAATACTTTATCCATAAACTATGAATGGTATAAAAATAACACATCCATAGTCTAACATATCACAAAACCTTCAATACAATATGGAAGTATTGTATCAAAATAAATCAAATTCAAATAAGATTAAAATCCATCAAATGATGTTGAGATAGATGAAATAAAAACTATTGGAGAGAAATATATATTTTTCTTGAAATCATTTAAAAGTTAAATAATTATAAAAGAAAACATTTACTTTGAAAATATTCTTATATTCTTTTAAGGTAAGCTTTGAAGATTTTATAATGGCGGAAAATAGTCGCACCCACTGTATATGTTAAAAAAAATTCTTACCTTAATTCTGTCGAAAAGGTTAAAAAGGACCTTGTTTGGAAAAAGATAGAAAGATTCCTTTATAAACATCTTATAAAAAGTAAACAAGGGTATAAATTACTTTAAACCATAGTCTATAAAATAGTAATAATAATTTTAATTGCAATTTTAAGAAACATGGATGTGGATGATAAAGAGTTCCTAGTAGATAATTATATATAAACAACCTCAGATAATGAAGAGATTGTGAAATAAACCATTAACTTGTACTTTTCCTTGGTTGAGGGTAGGTTAAACTCTTGTATAATGGTGAAATAGTAGTTATTAAATTGTATAAGAATCATATACATTAATATGATATCATATATGATCTTTTAACATTTCTTTGTAAATAATATCATAGTATTATCGTCGTTTCGGGTGTTAACTTACTCGTTTTCTTTTATATGTTTTATTACATAAGTCGTGTTTGTTATGGATAGGTTATATATTATTTATATATATAATGATATGAAGTCATTAAACATTATTTTTAATCATAAAATGATAATTTGACTTGCATGGATACGATGGAGAATTAATCTCATCGCGTTCGTGGAGACGTTAGTCCATGTGTACGCACGAGCGACAATATCATTCTTTTGATATTAAAATAATATATAATTGAATATTATATCATATATACAGATTCAATATCCTGTTATATTTATTATTTACATCAATTACACATCATTATCATACCCATCCAAATAATAATGTTTTGAATAACAATTACACCACGACGTGGAGACGGTAAACTGTACGTACGCACATATGGTGACATGTCATTCAAAGGATGGATAGAATACTGAATATGGTTATACCATATTTATTATAACATCATAGTATATAGAAGATACTGGATTTATTATTTTATAATGGGAAAAACAAATAATGAAGATGTTAAAGAAGAAAGGAACTTGAAAGAGGGTGGTGAAAACATTACCTCTTCTTCGGGTTCTTCCTTTTGATTTGATCAAAAGGGATACTTAGTTTGGATTTATGATCAAAATAAGGCCTCTAGGTTGAAGTGAGATAATTTGGGAGTATATTTGGTTAGAGGTTGGCCGAGCCAAAAGGATTTTATGGTTTGAATTAGAGAGAAGGGGGAGTTCTCTTTTATAAGAGGGGTGAGGGGCACCTTAGGAAAAGTTAGAAATATTATTTTATAATAAATTAATATTACGTTTATAATAGCTCCAAAGTAAATTATTTAAAGGTTAAGGCGGGGGTTGGTCTAAAAAAACTCATCCAATAGGTTTTAGATAGGTTTGAGTCACTTTATTAACCTTATCTTTTAGTTTTAACTCATAGTTAATTAGTTTTCATTTACCATGTCTCTTTGTATTTTTATAATATATGGCTAATAAACTTACTATAAACTTAAAAAAGACCCCCAATTGGTCCATTAAAAATACACCTATCATTATAGAAGTCATTTGACCGAACCATATATTTTTGGGAATAGAATATCAATTAATAATATAATATTTGTTTTTAGAAACTCCTTTATGTCCAGTTTGACACGATTAAATAATTTATTTTTGTTAAAGTCATAAAAAATTTAGTAATTAGATCCAAATTAATTTACGCAATCCTAACATGTCATATTAATCATTAAAATTCTTGGATGGCCTCAAAACATTCAAATTATATTTATTTTAACATTTATAATACAAATTATTTGATTCTTTCATTAATAAGGAAAATACTGCATCATTATTGTGTCATAAATAAATTTAATTATTCAATATCTAAAAATTATAAATAAAATACCATTATTTATAATGTCTTTTTATCTTTCTAATTAATATTTATAGTCAAAAATATTACATATATAAACTTATGTAAAATTTGTTTTTCTAAAAGATATATGTTAATGTCATTTTTGTATTTCCTCTTAATAAATATAAAGTATCATTATCAGTTACCAATGGATCCATGGGGTCCCAAAATCGACCCAAATATACCCATGGTCAGAAATTTATCAACCCATAGGGTTAGGATATGTTTTATGGTAATTTATTATTATTATATTATTACGTTTTACCCTTATTTACCGGATTTACCCTTTAACCATGGTAAATAAAATATTTACCGAAGTAATTATTCAAAATGTATAAAAATAAAAGTTACCTATTTACACAATTTGGAACTAATGATTATAAATATGGAATTAATTTTTCTAAATTCAAAACACATAAGTGGCAGAAATTAATTTAAAATTAATTCATGTTGTTAAAACAAAACGCATGTTTTTAAGAGATAATAACTATCAAAAGATTGGCAGTTGCTTATGTCCAGTTTAAATGTGAAATTATGTCCAATGACCAAAATTGGATAAAATGGTAAAAATATAATCTAATAATACACTAAAATCACTCAAATTCCTAATTTTTCACTATTAATTATTTCGATTAAAAAATTTGTTTTTAATTAAAATTTAGTAATTTTCACTATTCATCAAAATATGAATGTTATCCGAAAAGTACAAAAAATTTACCCTAAGGTAATTTTGATATTCCAAATACAAAAATGATGTCCATTTTGAAAGATAAAATATATAAAATTTCAAAAAGTGGGTATTACTAATCATAACAGTTAGTTTGATTGGTTGTGGTGTGTTAGAACTCGATGTTGTGTACAACACACGCTACCCCATTATTCAAAGAGAAGCATACCATGGAAGCTTGGGGTGGTACATTCTCCCCACTTTCAATAAATTTCATCCTTTCCATTTGAAATTATTTTTCAAAAATAAAAGGTTGAAAATAGAAAATACCTTTTGGAAAACCCACATCGGAAATTTTGTTAATAAAATTTAGTCTTAATAAGAGGAAAAGGGAAATGAAAGGGTCACCATAAAATTATGATCTCAATTAGGAGAACATTGGTGGAAATTAGAGACATATAACTGGAGGAAAAACATAAATATTTATAGGTATTGATTGAGGTCATCAATCACAAACAAGTGTAAAATTGAGGGCCTTAAATTAATCAATCTATGATGATTTAAAATACCACCAGTTCAACAAAACATATGGTATTAGGAAAACACATTTTTGGTTTTATGATCCCCTAAATAAAGTGTAAGAATTAATTTTTTCATAGAATAAGAGAAGAAGAAAAATATATACTTTACAAGTAGAGTCCCATCCTTTAACTAATTTCTACAACAAACTCATCTTTCACTCTAAAAGATAACAGAACTTAAAAATAATATTATATTTATCCTATTCGTATGGGGTTAAAAAATGAATTTATAATTCATCTACCAGAATTTTCTAAAAAATACTACATTATTCAATCCAGGATATCACATGGGCCAGTGGTGGGTGATACATCCTTATCACCCTTCGGTTGCAAGTTCAAGTCTCGCGGCCTTGCCGGACGAAACAGGTTACCTTCCAACCTTCAAGTTGTCCTTTTATAGAAATCCAAAAATAATCTCAAAATATAATTATCCAAAATACTTCTGTCAAAACTCACAGTCCAAAATTTATAAGGAAGGTAAACATAATGAAGATCCTTTTTGCTGCTTAATAACATGTGAACACCTTCATCATGTATTCTTTTAAAACACTGCAACATCCTGAATTACCATAAAACCTTATTGATTACATTAATGATCCCTTATTCCTTATAGAATACTGGATATAATCCTTCTATCTAAAAATGTTGTAAACTCCAACCATGATGGAATATACAAATCATTAATCAGTTTCAAGGTTTTCAAGAATATCCAATATAATTTAGCCAAATCAATCATGTATTATTCCAAAATCACTAACTCGGTATCAGAACCATATTATGGTTTATCTTTCTGTCAACCATATATTCTCCAAAGATTTAACCTTCTATTGCATCAATTTTAATGGTTCCACACAATATCAAGTCCTTAATGAAATAGTACTGTAGTACAATCCTAATATACTCCATAATTATTATAACCAGTACATTGTTGATACAACACTCAAATGAAATAATTATTTAATAACAACATAAGAACTCTAATCAGTCCTCCTCATCTGTGGTAGTATCATAACTTGATTATTATCCAATAGCATAATTTGGGGCATACTCTGATGATTTGGAAATTGGATTGCATAGTGTCCCAACTCTTTGCAGATAAAGCATTATACATTTGAAACCTTTTTCTTACCCTTGCACTCATGTACATGGTGTCCTTTTTCTCCACACATATAACAAACTCCCATTCCCTTCAGGAAAGTTCCAGGGTGTTTCTTCCCACAGTTATCACATATGGGAAAATTCTTTTTCTCCCTCTTCCCTTTATCCATCTTTCTCTCTTCCATCCTTTTCATCTCTTTCTTCCCTTCAAAGCCATAGGACTCGGATAATTCTTTACTTATCTTATTAACACATGATAATATTTCTTCATATGTTGAGAATACATGGGAGACTATTTCCCTTCTAAATCTTGGCTTAATACCATGATAGATATGATCCTTCTTACTCTTTGGATCATATGTATTTCTGGAGTTCACATTCCTTATACTGGGCGCCATTTCTATACAATGGTATAAACTGGGTCAGTTTATGAATTATAATAAATAATTCCAAAATTGTAAAATACCTAATGTAAATTGAACGGTTTATAGACATAATCATTAATCATAAAGATGTTTTCATTGAGGAAGTATACACTCATAAACCCTTCATAATTATTTGTAAAGAAAATGATAATTATCCTAAGCATATCCCCCAGGAGTGTCGTAACCAAAAGTCAGCAAGACCCGTTGTCGTGCACCAGCTTCCGTTCGAGTCTAGTTCAAAGCGGTGTTTTTCCATCATAATTATTTGTAAAGAAAATGATAATTATCCTAAGCATATCCCCCGAGAGTTTCGTAACCAAAAGTCAGCAAGACCCGTTGTCGTGCACCAGTTTCCATTCGAGTCTAGCTCAAAGCGGTGTTTTTGAGTTTTACACCTAGGTACATCTCTGCTAGAGCCACCTCTACCTGCTCGTATCCAAAACGGGATGTATTTATTTGGAAAATTCACAAAATCCCTACAATACCAAAATTCTAGGAAGTTATTCTATACTAATCCTTAAATTCCATCTTAGGTCTATGTGCTCTAATCAGAGTTTATCTAAATCAAGTTTCTAAGGTTTGCACTAAACTTCCAGTAATACCAACTGTAACGCCCCGACCCTAGTTACCCAGATTCGGTGCATTATTACATAACATTGGCATGATCAGAAAATATGAAGTCTCTAAATACTGATTAGTTTAGTAGCCTTGGAATAACTAGATACATTCATAAAGTTTACATTAAATCATAAAGTGAAAACTAAAACTAAATCTTGTCTCCAACCTCATATCCCCTTATACTATCCCTGCAGGTCATTCATAAAATACTTCTTCACATCCTTGGAAAAATAAAACATAGAAAGTGGTGAGCTCAAATGCCCAGTAAGGATAACAATATAGCAGAAACTTTCATAAATAAGCATAAACATTTAAGGAAATGTATAACTAAAACAAAAGTCTTTTAAACTTGAACATCAGCATAATATGGCAGAAATAAAATGAAATAATTCCATTTACTTATTCACATGGATATTATACTAGTCTAATAATCACATGCAATATCAATAACCGCTTTCATAATGATGGAATTCATAATGTCAGACTATCATAACCACATAGTGAAGGCCTTGTGCCAAGAATGAAAATAAGATTTTGTCAAGGCCTTGTGCCAAGACACTAGTTTGTCTCATGAGACCTATCGATGCATTGATGAGCTATAGCAGGATCCACCCGTCACTTATTAAGTCCAATGCATTTCTCATATGAATAGGTTTAAACATAACATAAACATTCGTATTAAAACTAGCATATGAAATGTCAACACTTTCTCCATAAACCATGAATGGTATAAAAATAACGCATCCACATTCAAACATATCACAAAACCTTCAACACAATATAGATGTTTTGTATCATAATAAATCAACTTCAAATAAGCTTAAAATCCATCAAAGGATGTTGACATAGATGAAATCAAAAATATTTGAGAGAAATATCTCTTTTTTTGGAAATCATTTAAAAGTCACATAATTATAAAAGAAAAAATTTACTTTTAAAATATTCTTATAATCTTGTACGGGAAGCTTAGATGATTTTATAGTGGTTGAAAATAGCCGCACCCACCTTATAAGTTAAAAAATACATTCTTACCTTAATTCTGTCGAAAGGGGTAAACAGGACCTTGTTTGGAAAATGACAGAAAGATTCATTTATAAACATATTATAAAAAGTCAACAAGGGTATAAATGACTTTAAACCATAGTCTATAAAATAGTAATAATGATTTGAAATACATTTTAAAGAAACATGGATGTGGATGATAAAAAGGTCCCAGTAGATAATTACGTATAAACAACCTCTGATAAAAAAGAGATTGTGAAATAAACCCTTACATTGTACTTTTCCTTGGTTGAGGGTAGGTTAACCTCCTGTATACTAGTGAAATAACTGTTACTAAATTATACAATAATCATATGCATTAATATGATATGATATATGATCTTTTAACATTTCTTTGTTAATAATATCTTAGTATTATCGTCATTTCAGGTGTTAACTTACTCATTTTCTTTTATATGTTTTGTTACATAAGTAATGTTTGTTATGGATAGGTTTTATCTTATTCCTATATAGAATTATATCAAGTCCTTAAACATTATTTTTAATCATAAAATGAGAATTATACTTGCATGGATACGATGGGGAATGAATCTCATTGCGTTCGTGGTGACGGTAGTCCGTGCGTACGCACGAGCAACAATATAATTCTTTTGATATTAAAATAATATATAATTGGATGGTATATCATATATACAGAATCCTTATCATGTTATATTTATTATTTATATCAATTACACATCATTATCACACCCATCAAAATAATAATGTTTTCAATTACAATTACACCACGATGTGGAGACGGTAAGTCGTACATATGCAGGTTTTGTGACATGTCATTCAAAGGATGGATAGAATATTGAATATGGTTTTACCATATTTATAATATAATCATAGTATATATAGGATACTGTAGTTATTATTTTAGAATGGGAAAAACAAATAAAGAAGAAGTTGAAGAAGGAACTTGAAAGAGGGTGGTGAAAACATTACCTCTTATTTGGGTTCTTCCTTTTGATTTGATCAAAAGGGCTCATTAGGTTGGATTTTTTATCAAACTAATGCCTCTAGGTTGAAGTGAGGGAAGTTTGGAGGATATTTGGGAAGAGGTTGGCTGAGACAAAAGGCTTTGAAGGTGTGAATTAGAGATAAGGGGGAGTGCCCTTTTATAAGAGTGGTGAGGGGAACCTTAGGAAAAGCTAGAAATATTATTTTATAATAAATTCATATTTGGTTTATAATGGCTCCAAAGTGGATTATTTAAATTTTAAGGTGGGGATAGGTCGAAAAAAAACTCAAAAAATAGATTTGAGATATGTTTGGGTCACTTTATCAACCTTATTTTTTAGTTTGAACTCATAGTTAATTAGTTTGACATTTACCATGTCTCTTTGTATTTTTATATTATATGGTTGATAAACTTACTATAAACTCCCAAGAGACCCCCCAGTTGTCCATTAATAACACAAATATCATTATATAAGTTCTTTGGATGAACTGTATATTTTTAGAAATAGAATATTAATTAATAATATAATATTTTCTTTAAAAACCCCTTTATGTCAATTTTGACACTATTTAATAATTTCTTTTTGTTAAAGTCTTAAAAACATTATTAATTCAAAAATAATTCATTTAAGAAATAATAACATGTTATATTAATCAAAAAAATTCTTGTATGGCATCAAAACAATATAATTTTATTTATTTTAACATTTATAATACCAATTATTTCATTATTTCGTTAAGAAGGAAAATACTGCATCATTATTGTGTCATAAATAAATTTAATTATTCAAAGTCTAAAAATTATAAATAAAATACCATTATGATGGAAATAGTTTTATCTTTCTAATTAATATTTATAGTAAAAAATATAAGATATATAACCCTATGTAATTTTTTTTTCTAAAAGATATACGCTTACGTCATTTTTGTATTTACTTTAACTTAATTAATCTGAAGTGTCATTATCACTTACAAGTGGATCCACAGGGTCCCAAAATCGACCCAAAGATGACCATGGTCGGACATGTATCAACAGGTTGGTTTATGACATGTTTTACGGTAATTTATTATTATTATAATTTTATTTTTTACCCTTATTTACCGGATTTACCCTTTGACCATGGTAAATAAAATATTTACCGAAGTAACTATTCAAAATGTCTAAAAATAAAAGTTACCTATTTAAACAATTTTTACCTCCTAATTATAAATATGGAATTTATTTTTCTAAATTCAAAACACAGAAGTGGAGGAAATTAATTTAAAATTAATTCATGTTGTTAAAACAAAAATCATGTTTTTAAGAGATAATAACTATCAAAAGATTGGCACTTGCTTATGTCCAGTTTAAATGTGAAATTATGTCCAATTACCAACATTGGATTAAATGGTAAAAATATAATCTAATTATACTCTAAAATTACTCAAATTCATAATTTATCACTATTAATTATTTCAATTAAAAAATTTCTTTTTAAATAAAATTTAGTAATTTTCACTATTCATTAAAATATGAAAGTTATCCAAAAAGTACCAAAAATTCACCCTAAGCTAATTTCAATATTCCGAATCCAAAAATGAAGTCCATTTTGAAAGATAAAATGAAAAAAAAATTCAATAAGTGGGTATTACTATTCATAAAGGCTAGTTTGATTGGTTGTGGTGTTTTAGAACTCAATGTTGCGTACAACACACACTACCACATTATTCAAAGAGAAGCATACCATAGAAGCTTGGGGTGTTACAAAAACTGTTCGAATATATGATTATTACACTTGTGAGTGTTGAACATTATATGACAGTTATTGTTAAATTTTTGAAGGATATGGAATCAATCCCAGTAATTGGTCCATTATATAATACAAGATTATGCTTATACAGTTGAAGTGGATACAAATATCAATCTCACATGGAGAGAAGGTAACATGTTGGTGGAATATTGAGACCTCCATTGTTTGTTTAATATAGATGTGGATAAAATTTGATCACCTATACTTCTACCTTTAGAATGAAAATGGTTTTCCTGTGGTGCTTCATTGGGTTTTCATTTTTTATATCCACCATGATTTTATTGATTAATAAAAAAGAGTTTCATAAAGAGTACTTATACTACTTGATTACATTGTTTATTATCTACATATAGATTTCATAATATAATTTATTATATTTATACTCAGTAATTCAATTACCACATTTTAACAGTAGCATTTAGAACTTATATTTCTTATAGATATATCCTCCATCCAATCATATCTTCTAAAATTCATCTAAAGAATTCTTATGTAGACCTGGTCCATTCAGAAGTGGCCTCTCAATAGGTACTTCCAATCCAAACTTTTAATTTTGGAGTAAAGTTTAATGTTTCAAGTATGAAGGTGCAGAACAACTTTTCACTTCATAGATTTGAGTTTATATTTTTTGAGAAGGATCAAAGGGTTATTACCTCTTTAGAGGATGTTTCTAACATGGTAGAAGAATCTCTTCTGGAAAAATTAGATAGTAAACCAGAGATATATGCCTTATATTTCTTTCAATCAGACACTAAGAATAATAAGAAGGGTAAATTTGTTATGGGGGTACATGGTTAATCAAAGTATGCTATGTAAGGTAAGGAATGACTACTCTAGACTTCTAAATAAAATAGTCAACAGGTTGGGAATGAAACTTATAGCCATAATCCAAGTTAAATAGGGTTAATGTTCTTTGAAGAGCCCCCCAACAAGGGGGAGGAAATGTAGGAGTCCTTAGAGTGTTCTAGAAACCTCGATTAGAAATTTCTAAAAATTGAGTTCAATGAGAGTCAAGAATTTTCATTTCACCAAAATTTCAATGAAAGGACCAAATCATCATATGATAAATTTAGGAAGGCTATTGTGCAAGATTTCAGAGAGGATAACTCTATGATCTAGATTTTTTACTAGAGGATTTGGATAAAATTATGAGTACAAGGGATCCCCATGACTTCAATGGGGAACTGATCAGATGATACTTTAAACAACTCAATGATTTATTTATGGATTTCATCTATAAAAACTTTATTTTGGATGAATACATGGAGGTCTGTAAGTTCTTAATAAAAATTTACAATGGCCACAAGCATAAAAATTCTTATCTTGTCATCAAAAATATTAACTTGAAGTTTAGGTACCCTCCAGGATTAAATGTTTAGTGAATTTTTTGTGGGTTTTTTGATGTTTTTCATATAATGTGAGATTTTATGTGGTTTTTCCCTTAAACATGAAATGGGTACTTCAAAAATAAAAGAAAAAAGTGAAAGAAAAATCTAATGCATATAATTTGATGTTAAGAAAATGTATCATGATTTGTTTTGGATTTGTGTTATGTGTGATAAAAGTAATTGAATTAATTTTTTAAGGGGAAAATAAATAGTAATTGTTTTTTTATAGGTGTACTATAAATAGATGAACCTATGTTTTTGGATATAGTTTGACCATCCATAACATGAGAATTAATTTTTCCCATGAGAATGGAACATTAAAGAATCTATATTCGTGGTCCTATATGAATTTGGATATTGGAATTTTCACCGAGAAACCCATATACATGTTTTAATAATATCATGGAAATGTAAATTTTCCCCTGATAACCTAGATCCATGGTCTCAGTTGAGAGTGGTTACAGAACATCACCCTAGAACACCTATATCCATAGTATTAGATGGTAGTGGCTATAAGTTGTCTCTATTGAACCCTTTAGTGATGGGAAAAATTTCCCCTGGGTATAAGACACCTTTGTACACTATTATTTATAACCATAACTTCAAGCCATCTTATCTGGGACCTATATCCATGATCATATATAAACATGGAAATAGGTCCACATAGTATAAATACCTTACAAAAAAAATTAATAATATTAATAAAATATATATTTAAATTATCATGTACATACATACATACACATAAACACAGACACATAGAAACACACATATGAATAATAAGTGTCTTAGTAAACTGGTAGATTACATTCACTTATAGTTATAAGAATATAGTTCAAAACACAACAATAGTAGTTTTTTTCTTAGACTCTAAAGGAATGGAAAAAATGCCCACAAATATAGGCCACCGAGAGACATAGATATATTGTCTATGGATATAGTGTCTAAATAATCTAGGTTATATGTTTGACCCACTATATTCATGGGTTATAGCCAACCCAATAGTAGCTATACGCTTAGTTCCCATGGATATAACCTATATATATAAGAAATCTAAATTTAATGTACTATATAAAATGTGCGATGACTTTAGGATGATTCCAAATGAAAATATTAATGTCATCTTACATCGTATCACATAAACTGTGGATTCCATTTGTGGAGTTGGTGATTAAATGAAAAATGATGATAACATGAAAAATATTCTTAGAATTTTTCCTCCCTTGTACAATACCAAATTTTTGGATCATGAAGAACATGATCACAAAAATATTAAACTAGTATATATTTATAGTAAGACGGTGGCTGATGAAATGTGGTAGAACTATAAAGTACACCTATCCAATCATCAAAAACATTTTCCTTTAATTACATAGAGAGTATATGTATACATGAATCTAGGATCAATGAGGAATATATAACTGATGAGTTTATATCACTATAAAAGAACATATTAAATAGATGAAAATAATGGTTTGAAGTTAAAATATATTTTTATTATATTAAATATGGAATTATTGGACATATTGAAGTAAGATTACCAAGTAAGATGGATAATAAAATTGAAGTTGACATGACATCAACATAACAAAAATGTTTCCATATAAGAAGAAATTTCATATATTTATAATTAAATGGTAAGATATTTCAATGAAAAAAATAAGTTTTGAAATGAAAAATAAGATAGCGAGAGGTTCCTAGATGATGATATTGTTGGGTTCATCTCAGATATCGAAGATGTCATAATGGAAAAAGTTGAGGGAAACAAGTTTGAAAATTTAAAACAATAACAACAAGAAGGAATTGTTAATTTGAAGGTTAAAATCAAAGGATATATTGATGAGTTATACATTCAATTCAATAATAATTGAAATATAAGTGGATCACTGATAAAAGGAGTAGTATATATTGATTAACTTGTATTTGAAATTAATCGGTTGGATAATGTAGCAAAAGAGATTAAGGACTCTAAAGATACTTCTCATAAAGTGATTTATTTCAATATAGAATTTGTAGAACATGAATAAATAATTAATAACATAAAATATATTTTGATTAAATAAGGAAGAGGGTTTAATATCTCAAAGATAAATTTGAATACCTATAAAATAATATAAAGGTTGAAGCAAATAAGAATGGTAAGAAAGTTAAAATTTGGGAAATTTTATAATAAATACATAATAAAAAGGTTTTAAAAAGGAACTAACACTATTGAAAAGTTTGTAAATGAAAATAGGCCTTGGTCTATTGGTAAGTTGAGGCATAGATATTAAGTTTATACATCTAAAGATCATATATTTTTTTGTAAAATAATGGAAAATAAAATGTTAATGAAACACTCAGTGGCCAACCAAATTGTAGAGAAACTAATAAAAAGAAAGAAATATATAGATATTAAGTGATAGATAGGTATTTGCATTTATAAAATTCCAATTCCATTTATTTCATTGATATTTCATGACAGGGTGCCCACAATGGAGAGCTATTTACGTGTTGAAGTTGGAGTTAACAGTGGAGGATGATACTATATCTTATATTTCGAAGATAGAATTATTATTTTTAGTTATTGTTATAAATACTCTAATTTTGGTCATATTTTGATAAATTGTAGAAAAAGGATGATTCAAACTTATTCTAATCTGAGAAAATAAATAAATACAGCTAAAAAATCACATGAGATTCCCTTACGAAATGGATTTTAGCCCTTGTAAGAATAATAATATGATCTTATAGTGTATAATGAAGAAAATGGGGAGTTACCTCCTTTCTATCAACTCAACACATCATATCTTTTAGGGATAAGAAGAAAAATGATAAGTCTAGCTTGGAAGGATTTATCTCAAACTAACCAAAACAAAAACACCTAGATCCTTAATAGTGGGTGGTCATCCAAAATGATCAGAAAAATAAAACTATTAAAGATGTTGAATATCCATGTTTATAGAACATATATATTTTTAAATGATGTAGAATTTAAAATCAAGTAAATAAAAAAAGTGAGGCTAGAAATATAAAACCCTGAAAAATTAGTTCAAAATAATTCTATTTCTTTTTTAATATATAACTCTGAGAATTAATTTTTTTTGATATACTATAAATATATTATTTTTTGAATATAGATATTATAAACATGACATTTAATTGGTGGTATGAATAGAAATATATATTTTATTAAAATTATTTATAATGCTTTTACATAGTTCTAATGTATTATTTGCTTCATAATAAAAAAGCACCCCATTTTAAGTAGAGTCATTTCATTTTGTACAATTTGTTTCCACAAAAATGTATTTATTTAATTTTGTGTGCATAAATTATAATTTTTTTTCCAATTTAAAAAATTTCATTTGATAAAAATTATATCATTTTTAAAATAAAATTATAACAATTATCTTAGGGATACGTATTGGGATTTTTTAAATATTTATTTTTTAGTGAATAATAAAAAATACAATTTTTTTGTAAAATTGTAAATTCTTTTCTTTAAATAAATTAATTAAAAAGAAAAATTATGTTTTGAATTTATATTAAAGTAACATAATCCTTCTATAGTTATATTTTTTTATAAATTACATAGGAATCATTACAATTATTTATTTTGTTATAAGTTCATTTTTGGGATTAACAACAGATTTTTTTAGAAACTTTTTTTATTCCATTTTTCATTTTTACATTAAATAAATTTCTTTAGTAAATAGATATTTAATAATTAAAAAAGGATTTAATATTTTAAATCAGTAAGTTTAAATTTATTAAATATTTAAACTTCATTTTTGTTCTTTATGAATAACATCTTCTGTAAAATTTCTAGTTAGCATGGTAAGAGTAAAATTCGGTTAAAAGCATTGAACCTAAAATGATAAGGGTTATAATGACGTAAAAACATACATAAATCCTATTAAATGGTCATATTTAGACCCTATACCTTCCTATATTTTAAAATGGTCCATTTTTATACGTATGTCTTCAGTAATACAATAATATATTATAATCCTTTGTAAAATTCAAAGCGTGTCCTCTCCCTCACTTATAAAAGGACAACCCGATCATCTCTTCTAAAGAATTCAAGAGACTGTTATCTCATAAAATGAATACAAAAATCCATTCATTATATCCCTTCCAATTTCCTATGGTTCTATATTTTATCATTACACTATCTTAGGAAGTCTTTTGGTATAATCCAAATGAGGTTGTCTGAATAAGAGGAACATATCCTAACCAAGTGTTTTCATTTCTATATCTTAAATTTCCTACTTAAAAAATATCCTAAACATTTTTATATAATAAAATTAATATTTAATTTATATGTATACTTTTTTATGGTTATGGTATAACCATTTTCAATCTACTTAACTTTCTAATTTAAAATGAAAATATCTTTCTTGTGTACGTGCGTACTACCACATTTTGAAATAATGTATTTTATATGTCACCACGACAACACATGGATGGTATATATAAATGGAATTAAATAAATAATATGATATTTATTATATGATTATTATTTAGAATCACTAATACAAATTTCAAAATATTCACTCATTAAAAATATTTTCAGCAAAAGAAATATGCTTTTGAGGAATGAGATAATTAATTTAGGATTAATTATATAAGCTTTGGTCAGACCACATTTACCCAAACAATTTCAATACCTTGGGAAATTTTTTATTCTCTACACCATTGGGGATTTGAAATTTTGTAATGATATATATGGTCTTAGTGGTTTAATAAATTTTAGATCACACTCTATGTTTAGATATTTATTGATAGGATATTTGAATCCCACAAGAGTGTTAGTATATCTAGAAAATTGATCCTTTTTATTTTCATCAAGAGTGTTAGAAGATGTCCTTTTGATGGTATAATAATTTCTCTTACCATAATACATATATTTATTAAAAATGGTTGAAGATATGATCCCATCACAATCACTGAAATTTTTGAGGAAATTATTCTTGAATAAATTCATGTCTATCATCAATGTTCATGAAGGAAACTCACAAAGGATTTTGGAGACAACACATTACATTTCAATATCCATAACTCCACAAATAAACCTTCATCCAAACACTCCCTCCTTACTCTATATTGCATTTAAAATTCTAAAATTGCATAATACTTAGGTATATTTCATGAGATCTTAACACTGGAAGAACACTTCGTGGTTAGAAATTCTATAGAGAATAAATCTTGCCAAAATTTTCAAGAAACATTTCTCAAATTGGAGGATGAAGTCACTTATGAATAACTTTAAGAATTTAATTATTTATTTATTTTTGATGCAACCTATTTGTAATCCTATATGTATAAAATACATGAAATTTAAATGAGAAATTCAAATATGATCTAATGACTCAAACAACTACCAAATCAGGAACATGAAACCCTTCCCACCGATCTAAGGTATATATACCAAATAAAGGGATGAAAAATAACTATTATAATTTCTAATAACTTAATCAGAAACCAATAAAATAGTTTTATTAATCTTTTTAATAAAAATTCGCGAGTCATAGTTTGGAGTTTTGGTTATATTTCTAGAATAAGTAAAAAAATATGCTCACATAAAATTCTATTTGATGGAGACACTAAACTAGTATGAAAACTCTAGAATCGGTTAAATCCTACAATAATGGAGGTAGTGGAGAGGGATATAGATAAGTTTTTGGTAGAATACACACAATATATAACTCATATTGGGTTATCCCAATCCATGTAGTTCCTAATAAAACCATCACAACCATTCTAAAGAATAACCATAATGAATTGATCTCTATGAGAATTAAGAATAGAAGGGGTGTTTTTATAGTTTATAAGAACCTAAATCAAGTCACTAGAAATATCACTTCCCATTCCCATCCATTGAAAATTTTTTATAGAAGTTGGAAGTTAAAAAATATTTCTTTTTATATGTATTTTTGGTTATTTCTAGGCACCCATTTCTCTATAGAACCAGGGGAAATTAAATGTACCTACCCCTTTGGAATTTTTTTTATTAGATGATTATTTTAATTCCATTAAATAGCCGGATTAAATTTAAAAAGTGCATGCTAAGTAGATTATTATACCACATTATGTATTTCATAGAGGTATTATTGGACAATTTCACTATTGTTTGTAGTTATTTTGATCATCATCTCTGAAAATGTGGAATTTTAAACAATAAAATATTTATAAGAAACTTGTTTTTAATTTGATGAAATTTATCTTTATTGTGGGTGGAGTAATAGTATGACATCATATCATCTCACAAAAATGAATTAAAATGGGTAAATAAAAAATTAAAGTAATAAATTTCATTTTCTACCCCACTTTTTCGAACACATTTGATATTTTTTATAAGATATAAGGTTTTATAGGAGGTTTATTGATGAATTGAATTAGAATTTTATTTTTTTATCTAGGTTAATTTTGAAAGAATAAGATCTTGATTTTAATATTGAATATAGGGAATCATATGATAAACTAAATACTTGATTAATCACTCCACAAGTGATGCATCAAAAAATCAAGGAGAACGCCTTTGAGATTCTTTGATATTATTCAAACACAGTGGTTGGAGATTTTATTTCCAAAATAATTGATGTTAAACCATAGGTATTTACATACATATAGAATAAATTAGGTGGTAACAAGATGAATGATACAAATATTTAAAAGGAGTTCATTTTAGTTTTGGTTTGTATAAATAAATTCATATGTTATTTACATGGGAATAATTCATGGTGTTTTCAGATCATGAAACACTCATATACTGAATCAATAAGGAATATATAAATATTGGGACGGTTATATTGATTCTATTACTACAAAATTTAAACCTAGAGATTATGGAAAAGAAGGGAGTAGAAACACAGGCAACCAATAACCTAAATAGGCTACAAAAAATTGCTGAATTAGAAACTCTAGAGAAATACCCAATAAATAACCATATTTTAGGGAAAAAATTGTATTTTTTTAAAGTGAAGTACCACAATATAAATGCCTAGTAAAATATATGTTGACATCACATATACCATCTCATTTAAATTCCCATCAGCTTCTGAAAATTAAGTATGAGAGTATGTAATATCCTGGACTCCAAAATCTCCAGGCCTACAATTATATTATATTATGTGTACATAATACAATATTTACCCATAAATCTAATAGTTTAGTAGTCTTAGAAGACTGAATACATACTTATATTATACTTCAAAACATAATATTCAACTTTAATATATTATGAGAAAATTATTATAACTCCATCCTATCCATAAAAAAATACACATAATCATCCTCTTGGTTTTTTAGGGAAAGAAAAACAAACATTTGTGAGCTTAGATTATTATTAAGGAGTATTATACAAAAAAATATATCATAACAAAACATGAAATAAGTGAAATGGTAGGGATAAATAAGAAACATTAGGTCATAATATGCTGAAAATAAGGGCCTTCTACATCTATGATAATAAAAGAAAAAATAGATAACAATAACCATTGATCACATACTAGCGGAAAACATAATGATGGAGATAAAGTTATGATATGGAAGACTTGTTCCAAGACACTATACTGATATTGGAGAGGTGTACACCAAACAATGAGTTATTTTGTCTCACGAGCCATGTTGATTCATCGAGGGGTTATATAATTCCTAGCCCCACCCATCTTCTAATGAAATATAATAGGTTTACTATAAGAGTCAGTAATACTTTTCATACCATTATTTAAAGAACCTCAATAAAAATAAAACATATTTATACATATAATGAGAAAAATTGAAAATATTCCCCCATTAAATAAAATAATTTGGATGTATATGAGAATATAAATTAATAAACTTAGAAACTATAGTGTGTTTTCAATATAACATGAAGTATCCTTATTAATGAAACAAATTGATGTGGGTAATCAAGTCATACTAGGTTATCCATGTAGCATAGTAATTGTTTTTAAATGATTTATTTGGTAGGAGTCTAAATAAATGGTGGGAAAATATTATATATTGTGGTTCATAAAGAGCATGTGAAGATTCCAAATTATATCCCCTAGAGAGTGTTTATATATGTGTGCATTATTATGGGCATTCTTCTTACATCATAGTGATGATTGAGTTGATTCTAAACCAACCCTTTTTAGGGTGATTAATCCTAGGTTCATATATTCCATATATATACCCACATTCCTATATCAAGATAGGGATTTATTTTCTATTAACCCACACACACTTTTTCAAAAATTTTGTATCACCATAGAAATGAATGTGTTTTACAAAGGTTTTGGTAACTATTTAATCAAACTAACATGAGAGATGTATAACAATGTAGACTTTTAAATACCTTATATTTCATGAGTAAAATGATAACAATTATTCCAGGGAAATTTATGAACAGTATAGAAGGATGTAGATTGCAAATATAACATGAGCCCAAAAGAATGGAAATTTAGACAGATAAACCAACTTATGGATCGAGTAGAAATTAAATAAATACATCTTAAAATATAGTGAATTAAATGGAACTTAAAACACAATTAATAATTAAATTTCATGATATAACATATCAAATAGTCAATATATACCTCACATAAATGAAATCAGGTTTATAATACAAAACTCGTCTCAAAAAGAGGAATTTGAGACCGAAAACCCTTACCTCTCATCCTGAATTCCATGAACATACATTAATAAAATGCATAAAAACATATCTAAATTAATAATATAATTAAAAACCATAATTATATCCATTTTCATTTATACACTTCATAAATATTTATCCACAATATTAATTGTCGTCATTTTCCACATCATGTGTTTATAATTTTGATCATTTGTACAAGTTTCATAATATCAGTGTCCATATTCATTATTATTCCTATTTTTTTATCATTAATAGTTCATTAATGTTACTATTAGGGATTATTAACAATTGTTTAGTGCTCAAAATTCCTTTCATGGGTATTTTAGTCTTTGTCCTTGAAGTTGAAATCGATAGAAAGTATGTTTTGGTGATTCTTGATGATCAAATGGTGTTTTCTTAATTAACGAATTAAATATTGATATAACATCACAATAGAAAAATAATTATGTAAAATTTTATATTTTATTATATTTTTAATCATGTTACCCTTGTCATTCATGATCTAAATTCATAGTATTGTTCTAGATGTTGGTTAAACCGACCTAAACCTAGACATATCCTTATTTAATAGTTGATTATTAGGTGGTTATGATATAATATCATTATAACTGATGAATAATGACATTTATTAGTCTTTATTAGTGTTATATATCATAATTTTATGTAAATATAGGGATAATTAATGGATATAAAAATATTACACAATTTGATTAAAATATTATCTTAAAGAGTGTTTTAAAAGATTAAATTAATGATGATCATTTGTTAAAAATATAATTAGTAGGTTCTGTATTTTTTTATATAATATCTTTAATTATACCATAAAAATAATATTTATCCTTTATTTACATCACTAGATACATCCTTGTAAGGCGGTGAAGGAAAACCAAACACATTAGTTGGGGATGTGGTGGTCCACAAAACCTACAAATGCCAGTTTGGTTTTTCTCAATAGAAAAGGGGAAGTTGGTTAGTGTTTATTTACAAAATAGAAAACCATTTTTTAGAATAATAATACTAATGTAGTTATATAATATTGGGAAAAATAAAAGTTAAATAGAAAGATAAAAGTAAAAGATGTTAGAGAAAATATTGAACATATATTGGGAATTTTTGGATTCCTTTGGAGGATTCCTTAGAATAGAAGGTAATATGATAATTTATTGTGACTATAAGATCAATATAGTTAAATATTATTTTTGTGAAAGGATAGAGTGATTTTTTTCAGGATAAAACTTAATTTTTAGGATTTTCTTTAATGGGTTCATATAGACCCTTTCTATAAGTGGTGAGAATGATTTGTTTTTTAAATATTCCAACTTAATGTAAAATGATCACATATTAAACAAATAAAATGGATCCAAAATTGAAAACTAATTTATTATGAAATAGATATGGTCTATCCACACATCAAAAACTGAAATATATATATATATATATATTATCATGTTTCAACAACTTTACCCCTTGAATCTAGAATGTATTTCATCATTAATGAAACATGGAAATCATCATGTACTTAAGAAAGGTTAGATAACATAACCAATAATTAATCTATATATTTGCTAATTTCTAGTATTTTTAAATGTATAATGTACATTGGGTACAAATTTATATTTCACCAAATCTTAAAACTCCCTTCCATGGTGAAACCTTCAAGAATATATGATCCCTAACTCAAAAATTCATTGTATTTTATTTAATTATAATTATAGATATTTTGTCTGATCTAGGAAGCTTTTATATGATTCTAAATATTCCATACAATAATCATCACATACAATATAGTATTTGGGATGACTAAATTTTATTCAACATATTCTTTTTTATAGGTTGGAGTGTTAAATATCTTTTTATACATTTCTTCTTATGGTGCCACCTGGATGCTTGAATAGAAGCAATTATTGTATGAAAATTTGACCAAAGGTATATAATAATCCCATATAAATTTTAATTCAAGAAAAAATAATCACATAATGTATTACAATGTTTGGAAGATACCTTTAGACTTCCTGAACAGGCCGACGGTCTTCATGGCCCTCAAAATTATATTTATTAACCTACACTAGCACAGTGGTGTAGGGTCAAACAACAGATAAGGCATATGAGAGTTCTAGGTTTTATTCAAAAGTAACTCCACTATGATCAGTAGTGAAGCGAGTGTACATATTTTAAGTTTTTTTTACTTTATAATTTTTTCTAACTTTCCTTTAAGCAAGAGACAAAATTGATTACAAATATACTGATAAACTAAGAACTACAGTAAAACTAACATAAAAGAACAAAATACTAAAATAAAGCAGTAAGGTAGAAGGAGTAGATCAAAAGTAATACTCTAGAATTCCAAACTACTGGTTTAATGGATATCATCTCCACTACACATTATTTAATAACACCTCAATAAATAAAGATGAAAAGTCTCCCTCTCCAGGAAACTCAACACACAAAAGACTAACATTATGAGTTTGCCACTCCAAAATCAGTCAAACTGTTTGACAGTTAGAAAAGGTTAATATTGGAAAATAAACAAGCCGTAAATTTCCGTAGTTTAGGGCATTAATGCTTCAATAAATGTATTCAAGAATCACCTTGCTAGTAGTTCTTGAATTTATGAATTTTAAAACATTTAAGGTGTGAAACAAAAAAATAGAAAATCATTATTCAATCTCGCCGATTGAATTTGATTCTGAAAAATGTAGAGTGAATGAAGAATACTAAAAGATTAACTATTATAATTTAATTCTCGATCTAGACAATTCATCCTTTTATCATCTTGTTTAATGAAATGAAAAACATCCAAGAATAGAGAACAAAATTTAAGGACGAAGGGAAGAAGTACTCCCCAAATACTACTCTACTCCCGAGCTCCTCGGTCCCTTGCTCATCTCTTATGCTGCTCATGGGAGTCTTTGCTCTCAAAGATGGTGTGGTGTGGAATCAGAATCAGCTTCCACAAATTCTGATACTTACCTGCTTTAAGTACCCTACAGTTGTAAGCTGCATGTCACTGCTTGATTTCCACTGACTTGGAATGTCCTTCATGAGTGCACCACACACGTGCGCTTTTTCCGCGACTGGCACGTTACGTGCATTTTTCTCACGTAACTAACATTTATTAAGTTAGTTGCGTGAACATAGACATGTTTCCAAATTTGGAATGAACCTGCGCAAGTTTTAAACATAACAAAGCAGTTAAAACTCAAAGGAAAAAAATTATTAAAAATTTAACTTAAGTTAACTAATAAGTAATTAAAATAACAAACAATTTAGATAGTATTAATAATTTTATTGTCATTATTATTATTATTTTTAAAGAACTTAGGTTGTTCGAATAATTTATTAATCAGTTTATTTTAATTTAGTAATTAGAATTAATACTCAAGTTTTAAATATTTTTTAAATAATAAGTATATTTCATAGTTTAATTATAATTATTATTAATTATATATACTATAAAGAATATATATTAATTTATTATAAACTTTATTTATTAATTTAGTTTTTTATTTTAATTTATGATTTATTTATTTATTAATATAATAATTGTTTTAAACTTTGACTTTATAAATTCTATTCTATGTTTATTTTACTTTTAAAAGTTTACTTATCTTTTGCTTTTGATTTTACTTTTAATTTTATTTTGTTTTACTTTACTTTTATTATTATATATTTTTATTATTTAATTGTTATATTTTTTATTAGCTATCTCATCTTCCTCCCCCTTTTACGGCGGCACCTTCCAGTAGTTCAACATTGCGACAGCTCCTCCTCCGATTCCCATAGCCACAGCGGTGACAAGGGTCCTCAAAAATGGCGCAATGGTGGTCAAAGGATTCATCCTTCAGATCTGCAGAGCATATCTCTGTTCTTTACGGCATAGTAACGATGCTAGGTGGCTTCAGATTCATCTCCTTTCAGCGTGGAACAATAAAACTGCTTCTCAGTGGCGCAAGACAGCGGCGACGGCAAGGCCTCACAGTGGCTCGAGCCCCTCCTCACGGCGTGACATCGCAAGATCTAGGTAGATTTCTCGGCTCGAGGTAGCGCATGAAAACCTCTATGGCGAAAGGGATTTCATTAAATCGATCCTAAACTTGGCTTTGGTTCTGGACGTAGGCAGTTCGTATATCATCACTTCAGATTTGGGAAAGGTGGGTCTTCGGGGCTGATTTGTTTGGACGGATAAGTTCGTCTGACTATAGATGATTTTGATTTTTAGGTAAGACTAGTTTTTTTTGTTTGATTGAGTGAAATGGTGAAAACATTCTACGTGATGGTGGATGAAGCATAGGGATTTGTTGGCCTGATGGTGAAGTGAAGAAAATGCGTCGTTAACAGTAGCTGAAGAATGCATAGGTTTAGAAGTGAGGCCGATAGATGTGCTGGAGAGGAGATAGTGAGTGAAAGGTGAAGCAATCAGTGTGTGCAGTGAGATAGATGGTTATAAAGGATTGGTGTGTGATAAGGCTAGAGAAAAAGTAAAGAAGATTTTTTTAGGGCGTGAGACCGATGAATGTTTTCCATCGGTGAGTCAGTGACTCACCGATAAAATAATTGGATCAGTGTTGGGGGATGATACCAATAGGGATTTGGGGGATCAGTAAGTCACATTGACTCACCCATAGAAGAAATAATAATCGGTTTCAATGGGACATGAAGAAATGAAAAGAATCGGTGAGTACATAAAAGAGAAATAAACCGATGGGGTTTGGATCGGTGAGTCACTAACTCACTGATAAAAGGATCAAAGAAGGGAAAAAACTGTGAAACCGATCTGTGCGTCGGTTGTAGTGAAAATGGGGGAGACCAACATCGTTAATTGAAATAAAAACGTATCAATGTCTGACAAACAGATGGAATAAAATAACGACTCTTCGAAAATTAAAATAATAAAAATTAATTGACGCTACATGAAACTGATGAAGATTTAGGATATCAGTGAGTCATTTACTCACCGATAGATGAAAATAAAATAGGAAGCCAAAGTTATAAGAGACCGAAACCAATGGAAGGATCGGCGCATCGAAACAATAGTGCGTCATGAGAGACCGATGGTGTTTACAAAGAAATTGGTGTGTCACGACACACCAATATTTATAGAAAAACTTCGGTGTGACATAAAATGTTAAGCATTAATTTAAAGCAGATAATAAAATGGTAAGACATTAATTAATTAACACAAAAGAGAACTTAACGAAATTGTTTAAGATTAAATAATTAACTGTAACCTAAGAATAACTATAATATTTAACAAACTAAAAATAAAGGTAACTTAATTAACAAAGACTATAAATGTAAATATTAATTAAATATATGTCTAAACAAATGAAGAACACCTAAAATTAATTAATTGTAAACAAATAATTAAAATAATTAGAATTAACTAGAGTTATTAAATGAGAAAGTTAATTAGTTAGATGCTAAAATGAAACTTAACATTAAAAACATATCATTTTATTAAACTTTAACTTAAAATTATTTACTCAGTAGATCAATTGAACTGGTTAGAAAGTAAGGTTAATTTATAAATAAATCAGAATTAAATGGTAAAGACTTATACAAAAAACTGGATTAGATTGAAGCAAATAAAGATGACCACTAAATAATAATTATTTAGAAAAGTTAATAAATTGCACAAATTAAGATTACAATACTAGAAAGTAGATTAATATATAAAATAATTAGATAGACAATAAAAAATGACTAAAAACACACAATTAATTATAAAAAAATTATTAATTAAGAGATTTAGTGATAAAATTACAAAAGTGCCAATATTAATTAAAAAGTGTTAAAAATAAGTAATTAAATTGATAAAAATTAAATAAAAGATGTGTAAAAACTATGTAAAAATAGAGCCACATCAAATTCCCCCACACTTAAGCATTGTTTGTCCTCAAACAATCCCATGTATTATTTTTTTTTTGAAAAAAAAGTAAAGTATTAATGATTTTGTTGAAAAAGTAACATGTCCAGCACTCAAAACAGAGGGAAATACATCATAACAGGCATTAAGAAAATGAATTACTCATATGAGTCTTGCCTATAATAAAATACTCACCAGAAATTAAGAACATAAATACCATCCATCAAAGAAGATTTCATGCCTCATTTGTGATACAACTTAATGACTCACTTCAATCCAGTCTTAGGTTCTAAATCCAAGAATGACAAGAGATAAAAAAATAAATGGAATTAAGATCTTAACCAAGGAACATTGTATATTTACTTTTTCACCTATGTTCCAAAAATAAATAGTTCATTTGTGAATCACCTCAATGACACAACCTAAATGATTTTCATATAAACCAATTGTCCCCTTCTTCACCTGGCGTTCATCATTCCCCTCACCCTAATGAGCTCATTTTTGACCCTAGACACTTTATTTATTTTTCCCAAGCCATGTATCATTGTGATGACCACTGTGCAAAGCTCTTATTCAAAGTGTACAAAGGGATTTTAGTAAAAAGTAACACACCCAGCATCTAAGGTCTCAGAGACTTACCATGGGATCCCAGATAACCAAATTACTCCAGTTTCAAAAGATTTATATAAAATTAATTTAAATTGGCTCATTAAAGCAATTACTTTTAATAATTAAAAGAAAATTAATGAGGCCCCTATAATCAGAATCAAACTTCCAATTCCACATGGTATACCATAACTCCGTAAACATGTATCCCATGTCACTTTCAGAAGAAGGTCCTAAACCAAATTCCCATGAAATCACTAAGCATGATCACTCAAAAATCATCCAAACTCATCAATTTCAGATTCAATGTAGTTATTAACTATCATCAAGAAACATATGCTAAGTCAAGACCCAATTGAGTATAGAGTAAAGCCTAAAATTATGCAAGAATTTTGAAAATTTTAACCATTATTATAAGAAATTTGAAATTGTAGTGGGAATTGATGGGATTTCAATAAAGCACAGTTTAGAAAAGTCAAGAATTGACCCTCTCCCCAACACTTAAACCCCAACTTTGTCCACAAACTCGACTTCTAAATATGAAGATGAAAAATTAATCAATTAAAGTTCAAAACATATTTTCAATTAAGTAGATTTATATCATGTATAAAGGGTCTCAACGAAATTGAAAAATATTGTTTTCCACAATGAATAAATAATCAGCAGGTTCATATCTAGACATAGACATTAAAGTGACATGGATTTTCAATATAGCTCAAAAGGAATATATAATGTCTGGGTGCACAATTAATTGGGTATAAGCATTTTAACAAAGTATGATTCAAAAGGATGTTCAATAAAGATGTAAGATACATGCTAAACACCCTATAGACTAATTGGTTCCAATGAAAACCACACTAACCAGCAAGCATGTACCCCCCACACTTATTTTCATACAGTGAAATTGGTTTTAAACAATGGTGAAATTCAATTTTCAATAAAGAGGAACATACATATTTTTACTTAATAGAGTGACATACAGCAGAATTTCATTCCAATATGAGCAGAATTTTTTATGAAAGTACTAATAAGCAGAGAGATAAAACAAAATTCAACAGTAAGGTACTTCCAGGACTGAATGTTTTTTTCATCAATCCTTCATTATAGAAATTCCAATACTCCATGAAACCAATAGCATCATCCTAAAAATACAAAGCATGAAAACCAAGAATTATTAACCAGAAAAGACAAAGCAAATAGAAGACAACAAAGAAAAAACTTATTCAACACTATACAATACAAAAATGAAAACAAATAAAGAGCATGGGTGGACTCCCATGAAGCACTAATTTTAAATTCTTCAGTTAGAATTTATTTAATCAAGATTTTTTTATTTAAAACAAAAGAAAAATCATGGGTTGCCTCCCATGCAGCGCTAGGTTTATAGTCTCCAGCCAGACTCACATAGAAAATTACCGCAGTAACTAGGTGGATGTGGTTTCCTTAACAGGAACCGCCACATGTGTTTGGACCATGTAGTTTTAACAGAACAGTGAAAATTGTGGGCTTGAAGACTTAGAACAACATAATCTAAACTCTCATCAGCTACAAAAAATCCCAAAGAAAAACCCTTTGATAGTTGATATAATAATGTTATCCACTTCCAGATCATGTTCAGACATTTCAAGATTTGAATACTCATAAAGGGACAACATAAATCCAGGTGCTTCAAAGGGTGTATCATTGACCTCAGAGCTATCTATATTAACTTTGACATTAACATTTTCACATTCAAGGGTGCGAATGGGTGAATACTGATTACAAAGTTCATGAGGAGATTCACTAGAGTGCTGAAAAGAATTATGAACAATGGAATTCAAGATTGATTCTCCCTCTGGACTTCTATCAGTATCATGAGAAGGCTCAACACCCTTCAGAGGTGAGGATGGAAGTGCTAGAATGGGAAGAGAATCTATTTTATCACCAATGGATTCAGGTTTAACAATACGGTAAATCCCTTCCAAAAGATCCTCATCTTTTAACTCACATTGAACATCTACTGCTTTTATCAATTCAATTAGGCAACCATCATCTACTGTGTGTTCAACCACGTTTTCATGTTCATGTTCAAAAGGCTCATTTTATAAAACAAGGTCTGTAGTGTGTTCCAAGAAGTTCAAATCAGGGGGAGTAATGTTTAATTCATCTTCAATAAAGTCATTTTCAAGATTGATCAAATTTAAAAATTTACTCCCAAGTATATCAATGCTATTTTCCAGTTCAATACACTCAGGTTCAATCATACAATCAATCTAAGAATAGGGAGATGAAAGCTCATCATTTAAACTTTCTTCGAACATCATTCTCTCATCCTATAAATCATCCAAAATCATTTCAGAAATATATGGGTTTGGAGTTTCAAAACATTGAAGATAATTGTTCAGTACAAGTTCAAAGATTTTAGATTCCATGTTATCCAGTTTAATGTTCTCATCCAGATTATACCCAATATCCAGTTCAGACTCATTGTACACAAAGTCAAAAAAATTGGGTGAAGAGTTTTTAACATTCATGTTTTCAGTTTCAAGTTTGACTTCAACCAGAGTGACTTCATTCTCTAAATTTCTAAAACAATGATTTTTCTCCAATGTATTAATTATGAAGAGAACTGGGCATTCTTTTTCAATTTTTTTCAATTCAATTTCAAAATTGACCAACTCAATAACATTAAAGTTCTTTATTAGATTCTCAATGTTGTGTTCTTGACTCAGAGAGTTGGTTATTTTGAGATTTAGTTCAACAGTTTCAGATTTTTTAAAGTGAATAGTTTCTTGTCTAGTTTCACAGTCACTCTCTTCTTCCACTTGATTTTCAAATCTTTTGTAACCATTTTCTTTTTTATTTTCTTCAAATTATTCCTTTTATTTAACCCTTTCTTTTAATTCTGAGAGCATGGTTTATAATATTTTTCGTCTTTGATCTCATTCTTGAGAATATATTACTTGAATTTCATGGGTTTTAGTAAACCAATTATTAATTAGTTCTACCAAGCATTCAGTTTAGAATCAATGAGTTCAATTTTAGCTAGGCTGTCAGGATTAAATTCACAATTTTTCTCATTATCTTCATCATAAAGGAAATGTTGTGCTGATTATAAACACACTCCCCAGAAGTATGTCCATACTTTCCACAACAAACATAGTAAGGTCTAGTGCATTAGTTTGAGCCTTCAAAAAATTCCATTTTTTAAAATATTTTAGATCTAACACACACATGAATTCAAATAGAACTTAAACAGTCAACACATATAGCAAAAGTTCACATATTTGTTTCTTAGCAGATTTTTTTATGGTTTTTTAAAAATGTTTTTATGTTTTTTTATTAAAACTTTAGATTATCAGTGCATGTCTTCCCTGGAAACAATGCCAAATTTTTAACAGGATGATGGTCGTCACGTCCCTCAGAATTACATTTATTATCCTATACAAGCGCAGTGGTGCAGGGTCGAACCACAGAGAAGGTAGATGAGAGTTCTAGGTTTTATTCAAAAGTAACTCCACTGTTGTCAGCAGTGAAGTGAGTGTACATTATCTAAGTTGTTTTTCTTTAATTTTTTTTGTAATTTCCTTTAAGCAAGAGACTAAATTGATTAAAAATATACTGATGAACTAAGAACTACAGTAAAACTAACATAAAAGATAAAAATACAGAAATAAAGCAGCAAGGTCCAAGGAGAAGATCAAAAGTAATACTCGAGAATTCCAAACTACTGGTTTAATGGATATCTTCTCTACTGCACTTTATTGAATCACACCTCAAGAAATAAAGATGAAAATTCTCCCTCATTAGGAAACTCAACACACAAAAGACTGACTTTAGGAGTTCACCACTCCAAATTCATTCAAACTATTTGACAGTTATAAAAGGTTAACAGTGGAAAATAAACTCGCCATAAATTTTTACAGTTTAAGACATTAACACTTCGATAAATGTATTCATGAATCACCTCACCAATAGTTCTTGAATTTATGAATTTTGAAACATTTAAGGTGTGAAACAAAAAAACAGAGAATCAATATTCAATCTCGCTGATTGAATATCATTTTTAAAAATGTAGAGTGAATGAAGAATACTAAAATATTAACTAATATAATTTAATTCTCGATCTAGAAAATTCATCTTTCTATCATCTTGATTAAAGAAATGAAAAACATTCAAGAACAGAGTACAAAATTTATGGACGAAGGGAAGAAGTACTCCCCAAATACTACTATACTCTCGGGATCCTCGATACCTTGATCATCTCTAGTGCTTCTCTCAAGAGTCTTCACTCTCAAAGATGGTGTGGCGTGGAATCAAAATCAGCCTCCGCAAATTCTGCTACTTGTCTGCTTTAAGTTCCCTGCTGTTATAAGCTACATGTCACTGCTCGATTTCCACCGACTTGGAATGTCCTTCTTGAGTGCACCGCACAGGTGCGCTCTTTCTGCAACTGGCATGTCGCGCGAGTTTTTATCATGTAACTAACTTTTTTTACATTAGTTTAATGAACATAGACATGTTTCGGACTTTAGAAGGAACCTGCACAAGTTTTAACCATAAAAAAGCAGTTAAAACTCAAAATAAAAAATTAATTATTAAAAAGTTAACTTAAGTTAAATAATAAGAAATTAAAATAAAAATCAATTTAGATTGTATTAATAATTTAATTTTCATTATTATTATAATTTTTAAAGAACTTAGATTGTTCAATTAATATATTAATCAGTTAATTTTAATTTTATAATTAGAATTAATACTCATGTTTTTAATATTTTTAAAATAATAATTATATTTCATAGTTTACTTATAATTATCATTAATTATATATACTATAAACAATATATTAATTTATTATAAACATTTATTATTAATTTAGTTTTGTATTTTAATTTATGTGTTATTGATGTATTATTATTATAATTGTTTTAAACTATGACTTTATAAATTCTATTCTATATTTATTTGACTTTTAAAAGTTTACTTTTCTTTAGATTTTACTTTTTATTTTCTTTTTCTTTTGTTTTACTTTAATTTTATTATTATATATTTTTATTACTTAATTGTTATATTTTTTATTAGCTATCTAATCTTCCTCCCCCATTTACGGCAGTGCCTTCCAGCAGTTCAGCAGCACGACAACTCTGCCTCCGATTCCCACAGCCGCAACAGTGACAGGGGTCCTAAGAAATGGTGCAACGGTGGTTGAAGGCTTCATCCTTTAGATCTGCGGTGCATATCTCTCTTCTTCCTAGCATTGCATCGATCCTAGGCTACTTCAGATTCATCTACTTTTAGCGCGGAACAACAAAAATTCTTCTCAGCGGTGCAAGATAGTAGCGACGGCAAGGCCTCTCAGTGGCTCGAGCTCCTCCTCATGGCGTGACATGGCCAGATTTAGGTAGATTGCTCAACTTGAGGTAGCGCATGAAAACCTCCATGGAAGAAGGGATTTCTTCAAATCGATCCTAAACTTGGCTTTGGATCTAGACGCAGGGAGTTTGTAGATCATCACTTCAGATTTGGGAAAGGTGGGATTTAGGGGATGATTTGTTTGGATGGATAAGTTCATCTAGATATAGATAATTTTGATTTGTGGGTAATACTAGTTGTTTTTTTTTGTTTGATTGAGTGAAATGGTGAAGGCATGTTGCGCGACGGTGGTTGAAGTAGAGGGATTTGTTGGCGTGATATTGAAGTGAATAAAATGCATCGTTAACGGTAGCCGTAGAATGCATAGGTTTAGAAGTGAGGCCGGTAGATGTGCTGGAGAAGATATAGTGAGTGAAAGGTAAAGCTATCAGTGTGTGCAGTGAGACAGATGGTTGTAAAGGATCGGTGTGTGATAAGGATGGAGAAAAGGTAAAGCAGTGTCTATGAGGGCGTGAGACCGATGAATGTTTTGCATCAGTGAGTTAGTGACTCACTGATAAAAGAATTAGATCGGTGCCAGGGGATGAGACCGATAGGGATTTGGGGGATCGGTGAGTCCCATTGACTCACCCATAGAAGAAATAATAATTGTTTTCAACGGGACAATATGAAATAAAAAGTATGAGTGAGTGTGTAAAAGAGAAAGAGACTGATGGGGATTGGATCGGTGAGTCTCTAACTCACCGATAAAAGGATTAAAGCAGGGAAGAAACTATGAAACCAATTTATGCGTAGATATCAGTGAAAATAGGGGAGACCAACACCGTTAATTGAAATAAAAAAGTATCGGTGTCTGACAAACTGATGGAATAAAATAAGGACTCATCGAAAATTAAAATAATAAAAAGTAATTGACGCTATGTGAAACTGATGAAGATTTAGGATATCGGTGAGTCATTGACTCACCAATAGATGAAAATAATATAAGACCCCAAAGTTATAAGACACCGAAACCGATGGAAGGATCGACGCATTGGAAAAACGGTGCGTCATGAGAGACAGATGGTGTTTGAAAAGAAATAGGTGTGTCACGACACACCGATAGTTATAGAAAAACGTCGGTATGACATAAAATGTTAACCATTAATTTGAAGAAGATAATAAAATGGTATGAAATTAATTAATTAACATAAAAGAGAACATAACGAAATGTTTTAAGATTAAATAATTAACTATAACCTAAGACTAACTAGAATATTTAACAAACTAAAAATAAATGTAACTTAATTAAATAAGACAATAAATGTAAAGATTAATTAAATATTTGTCTAAAAAATTGAATAACACCTACAATTCATTAACTGTAAACAAATAATTAAAATAATTAGAATTAACTAGAGTTATTAAACGAAAAAGTTAATTAGTTAGATGCTAAAATGAAACTTAACATTAAAAACATATTATTTTATTAAAATTTAACTTAAACTTATTTACTCAGCAGAACAATTGAACCAGATAAAAAGGAAGGTTAATTTATTAAATAAATCAGAATTAAATTGTAAAGACTTAGATTCAAAACTGGATTTGATTGAAGCAAATAGAGATGACCACTAAATAATAATTATTTAGAAAAGTTAATAAATAACAAAAATTAATATTATAATACTATAAAGTAGATTAATATATATAATAATTAGATAGACAATAAAAACGGACTAAAAACATGGAATTAATTATAAAAAATGATTAATTTATAGATTTATTGATAAAATTACAAAAGTGCCAATATTAATTAAAAATTGTTAAAAATAAGTAATTAAATTGATAAAAATTAAATAAAAGATGTGGAAAAACTATTTAGAAATAGATCTACATCACTATCCATCAGTTTAGGGAAGGTATGAAGTGTTTAATGTATCTTAGTGTTGAGATCCCTTTGAAGTCACTTCTAGAATTTCAACGTCAAATGAGGGTCTCTATAAAATATTATTGAAGGATGTTACCCATTAATATTCATGATTTAATTGATAGTGAGATTATAAATAAACTAAATAGGTATATATTTTATTATCACTAAAAAATGAGAAAAAGTATTAAAACAATTAATGATGACCCATATAGTATCATTCTTCCGTGAAGTCTTCAGAAGTATAGTGATGTAGTCCATTGTAACATTATCCCACCTCCATATATGTATAGACTTAGGTTTCATGAATCAATTAGGATGTTATATTTTATAATTTACATACTAGAATAGTTATCATCTAGTTACATAGTACACAGTTTTCATCTTCATACCACTCGACCATAAATATTATCTTAAATCCCTATATATATGTGTGTTATAAGAGTATATTGATAAGTTAGAGGTATATAATTTTTTTTATAGAAGATACCTATTAATATATGGTATGTAAGGAATATGTAACCTCTTCCCAGATATCAATAATCCATTCTTAGAGATAAAATATATCAATTTCCCATAATTTACTACTTTTATCTTATTTTTTATGTTATTGTCATCCTGCCATGACTTCTCCATCCTTTAAAAAAGATTGTCTAAAAATTGATTGAAAAAGTAAAGGTGGACCTATTTTTATATAAAACACCATATTCCTATTTAATATATCTCTATAAGAAGGATCCTTTTTTAATCTTCATTATTTTCAAAACTCCTTGGTCCCTCCAACCCAATGTATTATACACCTTGGTTTTTCTTTTCCAGGTTGGTAGTGTATCAAGAAGTCATATTCCTTGAGTAGTTCCTACCAAATTCCTTTCCTCATGTTGAAATTATTTTTATATAAAATATACATCAAACTATTATGGTCCATATATATAACACATCTTTCACCGTAGAACTAGCATCTCTACATTTTCAAATAAAATATTATAGCTACCAGATCAAGGTCATGGGTTGGATTGTTCTATCCATAGATTTTAAATTTCTATAATGCATAGACAACCAACATATATTTTTTTATAATAAAATTACCATGTAATTTATACTGATATATATATTATAGACCCCCTTACCTTATTTTAATGTTAATATAGTTGAATCAATTTATCTCCTCTTTAGGTCTTCAAAATATTTCTCTCATTCCCCTGGCCAAGTAAATTTATATATTTTATTTGTTTACATGGAATACAAATTTTCTAGCTAGATGAAATATTTGGAAAGTCACAGATTGTAACCTTTTAGATTGAGGAAACATTGAATCTCAGTTATGTTCATATATATAGGATATTTTTTACAACCTTTTTGTTTTAAAGACCTAATGATATTCCATTCTTAAGAAAACATGTTCAATTACTATATTTTCTAAATAATTCCTTTTTTCCTTAGGGTCTCTAGAATTATTTTCATATTTATATTATGATATTTATAGAACATAGAGTATATCAAAATATCATTAATTAATACCACTAAAAGGTTACTATGATATCCTTGAATAGTCTATTTTTTAGATCCATAAAGTCAGAAGGTGTGCTTGTCAATCCCAAAGGAATTACTATAAATTTCTAAAGTCCATACCTTTTTGAAAATGAAATATTTGGTATAATGTACTTCCCCACCCTTAACTAATGAAAATTAGAGTGGATGACAATGTATTAAAATTATTAGGTCCCTTAAAGTTAATCAAATAATTCATAACTTTGTGGAAAATAATACTTATTTTTTATAGTAATGTCATTGATCTCCATATAATAAATGCATAATCTCATGGAATCATCCTTATTTTTCAGTAATAAAATTTGGACTCTCAATGGTGGAACACTCGAGTTTATTAATACCTTGTCACACAATTCCTGCAGTCATTTATTTAAGTCTACCAAATATAGTGGTGCTATTCTATAGTGATTTTTAGATATAGGTGTAATATCTAGAAAGAGTTCAATAGAGAAATAAAATTCATGCTCTGTTGGATGAATATATAATTATTATGGAAAAATAATAATAAATTTTTGTTCCATAAGTGCATACTATATTATTAGTATATCTTCCTTATCTAGAAATATTTTTTGATATTTTTGTATCCCCATAATTTAATTAAGGAGAGCTATTAGGTAGTTTCCATACATGATTAGATGATTAATTTTCCCCTCAAAAGATAAGAGATTACACCTCACCTTCACAAATCATAATCTCATTCTCTTGGTAATATTGTTTTTCATTATAATTTGAAATATATTACATACCATGAATCCTATCAAAGATAACCATAGGTTTAATAACCTATTTTATAAATAGAGTATTCCTATTCATTATAATTGTAACTCCTTGACACATCTTTTTTTAATAAAATACTCACATATTGTATAAATTGATAAATACTTTATTAGGGTTCTGTATAAATATATAATGAATATAGAAAACATAGAAGATATAAATTTATTTGAATATCTAGAATAAAAAAAATAATAATCTAAAATTGAGGCTATGATCAATGTACCTACCACCATGTCATTAAGTACTTTGACTTTAGCTATGGTAATCTTAAAAATTGGCCTTTATCCCTTGGAATTTTCTAAGGTAAATTCCCTTTACGTTTGAATAATTTTTTTTTCACATAACTTACATTCTCTTTATAGTCAAAGTGTTGAAAATAAATATCTTTTTTATTTCCCTTTAATTTGAGAGATTGATTATATATTCAACTGAACTTTTAACAGACTCTTCTTCCCGTTTTTTAATTCATAGGGGTTTTATTCCAATAATTATCATAAATGGGAAATATATTCCCTCTATTCTCCCCCTTTGACAAATTATTCTTCCCTTGACGCTAATCCATCCTCTTCTTAACCTTATTTCACTTGAATAGATACATCTAAGAGGACTCATTTTAATCTTAATGGGACATTAGACTATATTCTCACATGATGAAAATTTATAAGAGATAAACACCCTTAAATATATCATCATTGATATATAAAATAATGAATCAATATTTTTTTCTAGTCTATATTCATGGTCCACAACATTCATAGCAAACCTTTTAACTCTATACTCATATTTAGAGACATTTTCCTCCTCCTTTTGTGTATGATTATGGAACTAACTTTGAATCTCCTCTCTTCTCTCATGAGGAAAATATTTTTTCATAGAAAACATCCTTTAATGTTTATCATTCCATGAATTTTATCTCCTCCTCATCTTTAGTGTTTTAAATTAGAGATCCCTATTAGTATGTATCTCCCTTCATATGGTAGACCTCCATGATGATTTTTTTATTTTCCCCACATCCCAAGGAGAAAAATATATTCTCTAGATACTTGATCAATTGTTCTATTACAGATGGATTAGTAGTTCTAGTGACTATTATAGATTTTTTCCACATAAATCGGTCCAACGTAGTTACAAAATGTTGAATATTAGTAGGTTTCTTTATATATGCAAGATTATTTTTCATAAATTGGGTCAACAAACTCAATATGGTTTTGTTTGATTATTATCATCTCTAGCTTCATTTACTTTTTTAGTGGGACCTTCCATGCATTTATTATGATTTTTTATATGATTCACATTCCCCTTATTAGTCACCATATTTATATAATGTAATACATGTAAAAAACTCTTGATATGAAATTATAAAATATAATTCCAATTAAGTTATCTTGAGTCTTCCCAAGAAATATTTAGGGGTTTTCAAAGTACTTTTGATATATAACATGGTTCCTCTAAATATAATCCCCAAGATTCATGATAAACATATTTTAAAGACAACTATAACACCCTATACTCCAGAAACCCAATGCCGATAGTTTTATTAAATTATTAGAACATAATATAAGATTTATTAAAGGATACAATAGTTTTGTATTCTTATAATATTTGATTAATACATAAATTAAATTTGAAAACATAATATACAAAGAATGAATTTTATGAGAACATTATTTTTCATTCCATAATATCAATGAAAGTTAAACATATTCCTCCTCTTTATTTGATGAGGAAAGGAAAAAAACAAAGGTGAGATCAGATGATTATTAAGGAGTTGCATAAAAGTGACTAATATATCGAAATTAAACATATTACTCCTATACATTTCTTGGGGAAAGGAAAAAAATAAAGGTGAGATCAAATGATCCATATAGAGTAGTATACAAGTGAGTAAGGTGAGATTAGTGGAGTAATAGTTATCCCTGAAGCACTATAATTTTCAATTCCCAAATATAAAATCCAATTTTTTTTATCACCAACATATTTTAGAGTTGTTGAGGATATAAGGGGGACTAATTATACTAAATTTAATGTACTATTATTTAAGTATAACTGAGCTGATAACAATAGTGGTATGAAACATGATGATTATAGATTTACAGTTGTTGATTTTAAATTATTTAGTCACATGGAAGAATCCTTTAACAAGGGAAAAAATTAAAAACAAATATTTTATATTTTTGACCTATTAAATGGTTAGTTTCTTTTTTTGAGGTGGGAAAAAATCATTTGGGTGATGAGAATATTGATAATATTAAAGATATATTTGAATTGTTATTGTATATTACAAGATTACCTAATGATAACAATGACTAAGATGTGAAAAGTTTGCATAAAACAAGAAATGATCTCATATAAGGGAAATAGTAAATCACTACAATAGTCTTCTAATTATTCAAGTTATCTATTTTTTGTGAAACAAAACCATTTAAAAAATTATTTTTTTAACTTTGATATTTAAATATACTGATGATTAGCATTCCTGCATCATTTGTAATATTTTTAAATTTCATGAAATGTAGATATCAATTTTTTGGTTGAAAAACTTTCCCTACATAATTTTATTGCGACCATTTTCTTTATATTCATCATTTATAGGTAAAATATTTTATTCTAAAAATATTTATAATTTTATTCCAATTATGAAAATTTTATTTTTACTTATAATATTAATTTATTTTGAGAACAATATAGTTACATAGGATTACTTGTATTTAGATGGTAATGATTTCTGATTTTTTTATTATTTTTAATTGACACTAGTTTTAGTTTAACATTTTTTTGGTTGAAAAATGTAACATTTAGTGTTTTTTCTATTATGAACAATAATTTTTAATTACTATTTTTTAATTTAAATAAAATACAGGTATAAAAACTTTGTTGAGGTATCATACATATTTAAAAAATATATACACTAAGGTAGGAAAACTAAGGTATGCACATTGTTTCATATATATATATATATATATAATAATTAAATTATTTAAAGAAAATATACTTATATTGCATGAAATTATTTACATCTATTATTCTTATATAGGGAATATGTTACCTCAAGATGTTAGGTGTGAGATTAAATTTTTACCACAACATTCACTTGTGTGTGGAGAGAAAACAATTATAATTAACATTATTAAGAAACTCTTACAAACTGGTCCAACTTAGACACATTTTAGGACTTACATGGCTATATAGAGTATATTTAGGATATGTTCTTTATACCATAATTAGAGGATCATTTACCAGTCAACAAAGTATCTATTATGGGAGTCTATAATGGTAAAATTTATAAACTTGTTTATTCGGTTTTCCAATGGTTTAAATATTATAAATTTCATAATATTTTATTTATTCAATTATAGATGAAATTTAATTTCAAGAGGAAAGAGGAATTAAAAAATGTGTCCATATTTTGCAGATACAAAATAGAAAGAATTTAAGAAAATATAGACTTCAATTTATATTTATAGAAATAAAAATGATCAAGATACATGCCTTGAGTATGGGTATATAAATAAAGATACATGTTATATGTTTTTCTTTAGTCTATATGAGAAAGACTTTACAATTTATTTTTCTTCCTTTAAAATTTATATATTAAATTAATTTTCATGAACTTATAAATTATTTATTATTTATTATATAAGAGGAAACTAGTAAAATATACAAAGAGGTACAATCTGACAATTTAAAACCTCTTAGATTATCGTGAGGAAGGTATCATTTATTTGAGGATAAAATGATTTCAGATAAATTTAGTGAATTAAGATCTAAGTCATGTAATGACTCTAAAGAGATTCCTCTAAACCCCCATGTTATCCCAATCATCATTAAAAAATAGTAAGGGTGAAATTGAAAATAATGGAAAATTATATTCGGGATCTAACAAAGGTAGTATCTGATAGGATTATAAATAAATAATTGTTCATTTTCATCAATATTACTATTTATTAAATTTATCTCACTAATATTACATTTGAAAATATTAATACAGGATTCCCTTTAAGTGAAAATAACATCTAGAAACTTTTTTACAATGGGAAGTAAGTATATTCTAGCAATTTAATTAGAAAATCTAGAACAACCTGTCCTCATAAGAGTTTTTAGGAGGGTATCAAATTTAAAAACTTTTTGGTGAAACTTCTAATGTGATATCGATGGGTAACATATATACAGAATAATTTGTTTCATTGAAGCCAGATCTATGACCCTTGAATGATTTAATAGAGGATAGGATTAAATCATATATATCTACTATTTTTTTAGAATAGATTAGATAGAAACATCTTTCCTACCGAGATCTACCACCACTTTTTTCAGATGCGACCCTATACTATGATTTGCATATTCGGGATCCCCAAGTTTATATTATAGAATACATAATTTTAAATCATATGAGGTATTATTCACTTCATCAACTTATATATTAGGTTCAGTTAAGAGTATTGGTACATGATATTATTGATCTAAATACTATAATTCTCCTGTCTACAGAATAATTATCCATAATTGGACATAATATTGTCTATTTTTTACATTTTCCAGAAACTATTTTCCTTCCGATGAAATATGTGGTACCCATTTATTTTCATTTTTTATTTCTCATTAAATTAAGAATTAATTATAATATACCCATAATGGCTCGGAGCATGAGTGAAACCCATACTCCCCAAAATTTATTAAACAAAAATATAATGGTCAGGTGATTACACGAGGTACAATGAGTTTGTACCAGCACGATAATAATTGAATTGGATAAAAGATGACAAGAAAAACCTCTAAATAATTCCTAGAGGGACATGATAGATTCCAGCATGAAGATATTTCATTAATGCATCGTCTCCAAGGCCCAGGTCTTCACAAAAAACATCATACAAAATAAAAACGTCTGCAATTAGCCCTATGCTGCATCATATAGGTAATCATTGTACACTACCCATGGATATAATATCCATCTCTAAGTCTAAAGCCTCCAAGATGCTCCTGTCCTATTAAGTTATCCCAGCTCCTTGCTGGACAAGCTTTAAAGTAATGTTATGATATGCAAGCATGTTTGGAATGATCAGTGCAACAGCCTCCAATGCCCAGGTCCTCACTAAAACAGCATGTGTAAGCTGAAAACACTGGAGAAAAGAATCCCTCAAACTCAAATTCTTCCAACTCATCATCAACATGCATAGGAAAACTTCAGGTTCCACTGATAAAGCTCACATCCCAGAAGGTATCATTTGGATCATTAGATAATAAGTTGTCCCAGCAGCACAAAGAAAAAATCCATAAAGAACAACCTGAACTCTCTGACACCTCTTGAATCCAAGTTATGATAGCAGAAAAAATGATAAAAAATAGACTCAAATGTTACACAAGAGAGTTATTCCCACCGAAGTTAAAGATAGTCAAAATCAGGATTTTGATCAAGCTCAAATTCCACTCTATCAAACATCCGTTCTCTGATACTCAGATACTCATCAACAGTTATCTCCTTGTTACAATATTTTTCAAAAGACAACCTTTCTTGTTCCTCAATCAAAAGATAGAAGTCCTCCTTGTATCCTTCCTTAATAACACGAGTACTATTTTTATGTTTAATGCCAACCTCTTCCTCCTCTCCATCTGAGGAGGAGTCCACTTCATCCGAGGATGTGGAGGAACCCTCTTTATCAGGGGATGCAGGTGGAGAGGGATTTTCATTAACTACCGGTTGTGGAGGGATGTTGGCCTGCTCCAACTGAATCCCTGAGGATCTAGTGATAATGGTTCTCTCCAACATAGATTAATCAATGCATTTTCGAGTCTTCTTGGGATGGGGAATGATAAAGCCATCAGATCTAGTAATTGTTTTCTTACCTTTTTTGGTGCTCAAGTGTAGAAATTCATCCTCAATTTGATGGTTTCGGTCATGATCATCATTATTAGAATTACCAGAACAGAATGAGTCTCTTCTGCCACCTCATGAGTGGTTAGAACAACTCCTGAAGTATCTAAAATAGGATCATCATTATTGACCGCATCCAAAGAACCATAGAATACATCACCTTGAGTGAACTGAGGCTGTGCTGGATAGGAATCCGGGACGGATGGAGAAATCACTAGGGCATTAGCATTAAAGGGTTCACCTTGTTCATTAGGAAGTCGTCTCTCTTTCTCAATCCAAACATATTTCCCTTTATTTGTTAAAGATTTATCATTGTGACAATTGCTTATAGAGTGTTTCTTAGATCCACAATTCACAAGGGAATGTCCAAGATGTAGGCATTTAGAGCATTAGCTAGGTAAGTCTTCATAGACCACTTCTTGAAAAAAACCAGTGTCAGCATTTTGGATCCAGATAACTGAAGGTAGGTGTTTGGTAAGGTCAACCTCAACACACACGCGCGCAACAGATAGTCTTGTGAGATTTCAAGTGGCAGAGTCCATTTTGATTAGGTGCCCTATTAATTTAGAAATAGGGAAGAGGGCGATTTGTTTGAAGAAGTGCATCAGCAGACCTATGAAGCCTATCCAAATGGAGGGAATAGGGGATTCAGTGTTAAAATCAAAGATAGGGTACCATTTTATAACTTCCATTGAGCATCCCCCAAAGGTCCAAGAGCCCCTAGACCAAAGCTGATAATAGTCATTCTCAGAGGCAAGACATATCGCAACATTCAACGAGTTGAGCAGACCGATCTCAAAATCAACAAACCCAATGGATTTGAAAGATTTATGCAGGAAGTTCAGTGAGTGACGATGCTTAAAGAATTTTCCAACAAGAAAAAATATGAGATCAGAAGAGATAAATTGAACCTCTTTATTTGAAAATGCAATGGACGTGTGACCTCTGTGACGAAACTGCTTTGAATGAACAGATTCATCCAGCGTCGGGGAGACAACAGGTTCAACATATTTTCAATTAGAATTCCCTGCAACCACATCCGTGAAACTACGAGAATCAAACAGGTTAGGGCATCGTCGTTCGCTGCCCTCACTCTCTCTCGGCCGCTCCGTCATTTCTTCAATCTTAATTATAATATATTTTACATATTTCTTTTATAGTAGTATCTGAAATTGATGGATTTAATATAAAGGAATGTGAATTTTCTAGATCCAGTACCTCTAAATATTCCTCAGGAAGCTGATCGGGTAATGTGTCATCATGTGTTTTTCCTATATTAGATAATTATTATAATTTAAAAATGAGGGATGATATATTTTTAAGATATAATTTGTTAAAAATTTTAAATATTGAAATCATGGATGTTTTAAAGGTTGATTAATTTAGTGTACTAGTGTTTCAATTGTTTTCTATATAATTTAGTTATAATTATTTACTTATTTTTTATTATGTAGACATATTTTATATTGACTCAACTAATTACTTTTATAATCAGGAATCTCCATGGTCTTTGTATCTAATACAATTTCACTTCTATTTATAGTTTCAACCCATGTTACATTTCAACAGAGGTGAAATATCTAAACCAATAATCTAAAATTAAATATTTATCAAAAATATCAAAATATATAGAGATAAATATTAATTTTTCTATTCCTTGATGGGTAATAAAAGAATATTCAATTAACAACCAAAATAGATTATAATATTATTAATTTTTAATGTTTAATATTTTACAATACATTGTATGTCATGATTATTTTTCCCAAAAAATGTAAATCACATTGGTTATAATCTTTATTAGGCGGTGTTTGAAGAATATTTAGAAATTTTTTAGCGAAGTAAGTTTTGTTCCTGGATTCTATTTCTTCAATATTAATTTTTTTATTTTATATCAAATATAATATATAATATTTTAACTTACAAAATGATATTCAGTGGGTCTTTCCAGGATAACTATTGAACAATGGCACTAGAAAAAATTGAATATGTGAAAGTTCAGGTAGATAACATTTATATCAGTGAATAAATGGTTTTTATTACATATCTAATATTTTTTTTAAATTATTTTTTCATAAATGTAGTTCCATCATTAAAAATGTTTTTTTGAATGTGGATATTGTGTTTCAAAATTCATTTATCAGATAGTCATGACCTTAATAACAACATATTTTGAATAGGATTGTGTCATTATAACACATATAATTTAAAAAAATATGTCACCTTTTTATAATTGTTACCACTTTATTTTGGTGTTTTTTGATTATGTTTCTTCATATACATTCAATTACATGAAAAGAATTCAAAATTTATTTGAAAAAATATATTCAATGTTTGAATAATTTGGATATTCAGTTTCATTTAGTTATATATTTTTAATTTTTTTATAAAATTTCTCAATGAGTTTCATTACTCTTATTCTATTTATAATGTATTATAATATTTTTGGTTTTTTTATTTTGAGTTTTTAGGTGGGGGATTAAATAATTTTTTAATACTTTTAACCAACATTTTAACTCGTTAATGAAATTTTATAAAAATCTGACATGGAACGACCTCCTAGAAGGATTTTTAAATTTATTTTTACTAAAAAACAATTTTGAAATCCTTCTTAGAGGGACTTTTATGTCAGGTTTTTGCAAAACCAATGCCATAATCTCTCCGGGCAGACTTTGGATGTTGGTATGATTTCAACATCAGTATTTTATAAAACCAATGTTAAAAGCCCTATATAATTCACCTTTTGGAATTGGTTTTAATGTTATTTTTTTAAAAATTACCTGAAAAGTTCCTATTTTAATTTAGTATATATTAAGATCGGTTATACACCAATGATATAGGGTAAAAAACCATATTTTGATGGTGTTTTTCCACTAGTGTTATCCTCTCAGTATGTTTTTTAAATAACTACACTAACATTGATCATTTTTTAATAATATAATTAAAAGGTTTTCTAATTTCTCTTTCCAAAAACTAAAAAATAGCATAAAATTAATATTTATCATTTAATACCATCCTTATATCTATCCTCGTAAGGAAATAATTGAAACTAAAGCATGTTTCATCATGGAGGTGATAGTGTGCACAACACATAAATAACGATTTCAAATTTATTATAGGAAAAGGGAAAGTTGGTTAATATTTTTTCCACAATTTAAAAAAATTAATTATACTATAAATACTAAATTTATCATATAATATTGGGAAAAATAATGTATAAATATTATCATAGAAAGAAATTGTGTTAGAATAAATATTGAACTTATGTAGTGAAAATTGGGTTTCTCTTAGAGGATTCCTTGGAATAGAGGGGATTAAGATAATATATTATGATCAAAATCTCAAGAGGGTTATATTGTATTATTAGGGAAGGAAAATGGGTTGGGTTTTTGGAGGAATTCTAATCTTTAGGTCTTCCTTGAAGGGGTGGTGAGAGGCCCCTTTTATAAGTGGTGAGAATGAAATTTTTATAAATATTCTAACTTTATATAAAGGGTGCACATAATGAACACATAATGTGGATCCAAAATTGATTAATAAGGGATTAAAAAAAATATATGTTTTATATACACCCTATATAATCTACTAGAGACATATTTGTCTAATGGTTTCATCCCTCTACCCCTTGAATTATTAGTTGTATAATTTTATCTTTTACTACAATAATTAATTTTTACCTAATGTAACTTAATATTTATGCCTAAAAATAAAGTGTTCCTTATTAGAAAATTTATAACTATTGATTCTAAATTTAAAATCATATTTTTATTCAATTTATATAAGTTTGAAAAATTAATTTTAATATGATTAATGTACAATATATTTAAACAATTTTGGATAAAAATATTTCTTTATTTCTAAAATATCAATAATATGTTTGTGGACTATAATCAATATTTTAACGTGTTTAATGTAAATTATTAAATAATGTTTTTTAATAAATAGGATTCATAGATTTATAATAAATACTTATTGACTAATAATAAAAAAAATTGACTGTATTAGTTAAATGTTATATTATACAATTCACCAAAAAATATTTTGTTTTTATGGAAAATCCCAAAAATTCATCTTAAGATAATATTTTTATGGAAATTTTAGAAATGAAGTTTATATTTTTAAAATAAAATTATAAACTTCATAAATTAAACTTTTAAAAAATCATATGAATTAATTCTCTTTAGAGCACTTGTTTTTTGATAGTCTAGGATATAATGTTTATGTACTATAGTAGGGTCTCACATTTTACAGAAGACCTATACATGTGGAAAATTTTAAATGATCAAGTAATAAAAATATATTTTTTCACATGCAAAATTAATTTTTTTTCTGAATTTTTTCATAGTCTAGAATATGGAGGCCAGTTTAGACTTCAATTAATTACAAATAAATATTAGAATATAGAATTTCTTTGACCACACTTTAAATATGCACATGATTTGTAAAAAAACTTGTGAAAAATTCTAATTTAATTGAAATATTTCAAAGAGATAGTAAATTACCCAATAACCATCATCCTTTTGGAAAATTTTAAAGTCTAAAGAATACATTTTATGAGAAAATGTCCCATATATTATATTAAGTCTCTTATTTTTATTACTGTAGATTATGTTTGAAAATGTTTGGAAGACAACGCCACCAAAACTGATGATGCCCCAATTTTTTGTAATTTTTTAGGTATCATATATTTTATAGGTTTGGTATACCAAGGATTATCATAAGTGATCAATGGAAAACCCTAAGAACTTAATCATGGATGATTTTATGAATTAATATAGAGTATATCACAAAACATTCAAACATTAAAATTCCAAGAAAATGGGTAAATAGAAGTTTAAAATAGGGAAATCATGGGAATTTTTTAGATGTCTGGTAAACGAAACTGAAATAACTGAACCCAAAGGTTGTAATTAAACTTATATTATTATAATAAATCCTAAAATACCCTTATAGGATTATTACCCTATAAATAATTCTATTGGAAAATATTCCATCTACTTGTGGTGTTGGAACACAATGCCTATTAGACTGTGAGAGAGGTGTATCTTGATTTGGATATATATATATATAAAGGAAATAATGTTAAAACTATAAGAAATAGAGTATTTTTTAATATAATACTTTCATAAATCAAAAATATATAAATAAATGGCATGTTTTCCTCATGAAAAGTTGATTTACGAAATGGATTTCCATTATAGAGATCAAGTACTATTATACAACTAAATGATAAAGGTGATTTCAGTTAATCTTATTCATTGATGGGAAGTTCCTATCATAGTTATTTATGTACCCTCTTCTGTTACTCTACATATTGTTGAATAATGAACCCATAATCCTTTTACATTTTATAGAAAATGGCTAAAACTTTACCTTTAGAAAGTACCCCATGAACTAGTGGACTATGCCACAATCCACTAATTTTTTTATCAATAAGAAAACCACCAGGGTTCACCTCTATTTAAAATAATATTACTTATTGTGATTAAATTTATTGTTATCTTACATGATAAAACAATTTTAATTTATAGAGTAAACTACATCATTTATGTACTGTGGAGGGAACCATTTTAGTTTAGGATTTTTTTTTCATTTTTTCTTTAATTTTTCAAATTTTTGTGTTGTTTTTTTTGACATTTGTTTTCAGTTTCAATAAGATTTGGAAATGATTGAGCTTAACTAGAACACCCTTGAAAACTTTAAATTTCTGAAAATGTTTAGAAACTTATTTTTCCCATAAACATACCTTAGTTAAATATTAAAATAAAATTTATTCCAAATTATACGTTTATTAATTTCATTATAATCCAATGATTTTTGAAAATAAATCTAGGAAATGTGATCATAAATATTTTATCATGCTATATAAATTATTCTAACCCAATTTCAATATTTTCATTAAAGTTCACTATTTCTTGTGAGAACCAAGGAAGGAATGAATAACTAAATTTATTAAGTAGTATAATAAAAAACATGGAGAATTCATGGAACTTGTACTTAAATAATTAATGTATTCTTTTTATTAGATCCCCTTTTTCAATAAATTGATTTTCCAATACTACCTATATATTAAGTGGGAATAATTACGAATGTTAGAATAAGTGTTTATGAGGGGTTAAATGAAGTGGTAATTAATTGAATGAACTTGCTAAATAAAATGGGAGTAATTAAATTATGTATGAATTATAACATGTGGGATATGGTGTTAGAATAGGAACACTCATTGGCCAGGTAGTTGAATTTTTTTTCTGTCAATCTTTTGAATTTCACATATCCAAAGTCTATGTTTTCTTTGTCTAGGAATAGAAAATCCAATATATTCATACATTTCTTTATTACCATTCCTTTATTTTAAACCTAAAATTTTGAGTATAAAATTTTCAAATACTAATGTTTTCCATTTTAGTAATAATGTAGAGTGTAATTGATAAATTTCTTGAAACTCATATCTTGGTTATTTAATTTGATCTTTTGAATTATTAGAGTAAACCATTTACTTAATCATAATTGTGTTACTGACTATTTTAGGTGGAAGGGGGTAATTTCAAGAAATAAAAAGTTATATGTACTTAACTTTTCATTCAAACAAATTAAAAACAATTCACCACAAAATGAAATTTCACAAAATGAATGAAGAAATAATATAATAACTATGTTTTGGTCATGTAGTTGATCTAAAAATATTAAGAAGTATTCTGAAAAATTGTATAAAATAATTAATCAATCCAAAAAATCACACAATGTTCTGAGGCTATATCAAAAATAAATCTTGCTGACTATAAGGACTCAACCTACCAAATAAAGATATCCCAAGGTATTTCAAGTTGATATTAATGATAGTGTGAGGGATGACCACAATAATGGTGTTTATCAACAAATACATTTCATATATTCATAGTACAACCATTTTAATTTAACACATTATAACTTTACTCCATGACCCCTCTCCTAATTCACGATTGATCCATGACTTTTTGAAAATTTGACACATGGAGTATCGATAAAAAAACATCATGGAATTTAGTTAAACATTAAACCAAAAATTTATACTTAAAAATCAACCTCCATGAAACTAATATAAGGATTCCACATGAATAAAATTGATCATAAAATTTTGATCAAGATCAAAGAAGAATGGTATGAATTTTTAATAGAACCAGATCACATGAGAGGCTTCACAATCATGTGTTTGTAGGATTTCCACATTGGTAATGGAATGATATACAAGATTTGATTATACAATTATCTTAGAGGTTTTGATATAGCTGAAATTAGAGGATACCACACCTCTATAAAAGTAACAGGGGCCCTTAGTTGTTGGGGATCAATATTTGGGTAAATATTTTGTGTTGGAGGATCTAATACTCTTTTCATTATTCAATTTATTTTCATTTTACATTAGTTTCATTATGGATTCTTCTTCCCCTTTTTTCTCTTATTCCACTCAAATGGAGGGGTAATCTTATGAGTAGTTGGATAAGGGATAGATATCCATTGTAATGATTTATTCCTTGATATTTATTAAATAATACTCTTTTATCATTGGATGATTTTTTTATTATTGTTGATTTAAATACTTGAATGTGATTGGGTTTAGGGTCCATAACTAGTTTATTTTTATTTATTAGGTTGGTAGTCAATAGTATACTTTCAAGTGAAATTTTTCTCAAATGATCATGCTTCTTTTGGAGGTAATTTTCTATTGATTTTTGGAATGTTTTTTAGGGTAGTGAGTTACTTTCATATTGACTAAGAACACCAAAAACAATTTTGGTTTTGGATATGTAATTTAGGATTTAGCTTACTAATTCTTAAACACATATAAACGGGGACATAATAATAAGTGATCACTATTAGTTAAATATATACAATATCCTTTAATATAAGTGTTTAGATAAATCAATTGAGTCATCATGCCATAATAAATTAAAAAGGTAGGAAATTAAAATATTTTAGGACTATGATTTCACTGAAAGTGGAAATTCGACCCTAACTGAATCAATTTTCTCACCTTTTGTTCTCACGTTCTTGTTTTTATTACTTTATTTTTTTTATAAATAAACAAACCAAATTAAAAACCCTTTTCTTTAACCAATTTTAAAGTGAAAACTAATTTTTGAGGAAAATCCTCTATAGGAGGCATCCATGGTTAACCACTATCACTAAATTTAACTTGTAAAATCAATAGGTTTTTCACACCTCATAATAAGGTAAGATTAAATGGCCCACACATCAATAGAAAAAGTTAACTTAAATGATTCAATATACTCTAGTATCATGATAAATTCATTAACATGATCTATTTATTGTATTCCTTAAAATAACCTTAAGCTCAATAGTATCTATATCATGATCCCATTAATAGATTCCATATATTTATAGTACTTATGTTTTAGTACCTTTATTACTTTCACTGATGTCTTCTTTTACCATATTTTGAAGGCCACCTTCTGTACTAATGAAATCCTAAATAGCACTAGTTCTTTCATTTATATATGTTTATATTCCTCATTTTCCTTTTTCTCAAGTTGAATGCTAATAAGTGGAATATTAAAGTCCTTTTAAATGATATGTTCTTGAATCTATATCTTCCAATAGACAAAATTCATTCCCTATAACTTATAAAACTAGAAACTACCATCATTTTATGAAATTAATTCCACTGATAGTGAAGTACAACTGAAAAGAAAATCCCACCAAGGTAGAAATGTAATTGTTATCACAAGAGAAAAAACCCATTTCTCTTAATACCACATGTTATCAGTCTGATATCCTCTTATATTAATAAAACAGTTGAAATCAAACCCCCTTTTTCTTATAGATGTACCCTCATTGAAATAACAACTCTTGAAGATTCAAAGTATAATAATTCCCTCTAACTAAGTGTATCATAATTTGGAAGTCCTTACACCCTACTCAACTCAAAACTTTGACCCTGGTGATCGTACAAAACAAATAAATGAAATCAAAAACAAAGGGAATAACATAATAATTTTCATGCATTATACAACAAGTCTTACATGCATGGGAGAAATAATGACACTTCCATTATTTGTAATAAAAAGTATAAAATATTACAAGAACAATATTAATAAGTTATTATAACCTTTAAACATGAAATGAATGAAAATATCTTTCATTTCATAGCACTAAGGTAACATGTACTTATAAACTAAGTAATATCATTTTAATTAGTTAAACACACTCCCCTGAAATAATAGACAAATTTTTATGGCAGCTTCAGATTGGATACCAACTTAGTGAACCATCAACTTTACCAGAATTATAGAATTTTAGTGCTCCATCAAAACTCCACAAAAATATGTGAAATTATAATGGTTATGCTACCCTTAGAGATTCCATTTTTTAACTATATTTAAACCAATTCTACTAATCATCAGATGAAGAGATTCTGGTAAATGTAATTCTGATTGATGAACTTCCTGCGAACTAAAACTAGAATTCACCTTCAAATATCATGAAGGTTCTTGGAACATAAAGTGAGAAATAATTCATTTTATTCATTAATTATTACAGTATAGTGGGTCATATAATGTTTATGTAGAAGAAGACATAGGTGATTGAATGAATTTAGTGATTTTGAAGGAGTGATGATAATTAAAGTCGAAGAAACATAATTTTTTTTGATCCCACAATGAAACATAGTACACCGCTCATTAGGTAAAAAACTATTGGGAGAAGTAGGGGATAAAGAATAGAGTTTCATCTATATGAATGCCACAAAATAATTGTGTGTAAAAATATAAAAAACAAATGGTGAACACCATGGATAAGAGTTTATTATTTTATTTTGGTATCTCTTGTCCCTACTGAAAGGAAGTTGTTCATGTTACCATTTAGGCTTTGAGTTGGGATTTGATAATCCACTAGGAGAAAATGACCCTGCATGATTTTTGGAATGAAATAAAACCAAGGTTGAATCACATTATATTTTTAAGGAGGTGTTACATTAAAAAAGGAGATAAACCTAGAGAAATATGGATATGTTTTATGTGAAGGGATATTTTTAAGCTAATAATTTAATAGTAATTCCTGTAAATGTCTCAAAAGTTGATTGAATAATATTGTTAAAATAAATTATATAAATATTATTAAAAAAATATATAAACAGATCTGAGTGTAGTCACTGAAGAACTTCAAGAACTGGATACAAATCAGATGAAATCTCATAGTCTTATATATGAAGAAGATTTATAAGATGAATCATCTCATAAAGAATCTTTAAAAAAGTGTCAATCAGTGACTCCGTAGCATGAAGGATGAGTCATGGTTCAGGGATATACAATGGGTTATATCAAATTGAAAAAAATAATACTTGGGGGGTCCTCGATTGGCCTACGTGTTACAATATCATATGAAAAAAATGGGAATTTAAAAATAGTCATGATGAACAAGTTAATATGATCTAATAATGGTAACATTGGTGTGCAAGGGGCACACACTATTTGAAGGAATTAATGTAGCTGAAACTTTTTTAATAGTGGAAGGACTTGGGTCAAATAAACTTTTTGTTACTATGTCTATCCAATGCGGGTTTAGAATATGGGAAATGGATATAATGATAGTTTCATTAAATGTAATTCGCAAAGTAGATGTCTACATCGAAAAACCAATGAGTTTTCTAATTATAAATTATTAGACAAAGACATGTAAAAAAATATCTATATAACTTGAAAAAAGAACCCTTGGAATGTCATGTTCTATGCTTACTTTTTTAAAAGTAGATATAATTCAAAATAGATAGATCTGATCACAACATGTTATTGAAATACTTAAAATAAGACTAAAACTTTGTGAATCCATCCAAACTCTTTCTGATTTGGTTTCTTCATCATGATATATTTTTTTATCAAAAAATTTATCCAAAACATTTTTCTTATCTAAGGTCACCACTGTGTGACCCTATAGGCCTTAACAACACTGTAAAAATTATAAAATCAACATTGCATAGATATAAACAAAGAGAGGCCTCTGTCATGGTTTCAGTGCCTCCTAAGTGAATTAGGGTTATGGTGTGATATCTAGAAAACATACTCATATCAGTATAATTACATTAACATTACAAGATATATCATATATATTATATATATACCAATATAATCAATTTTCCCATGAAATCTAGTGACCATTATTCATGGAATATATCAATATAATATTGTATTACAATTATTTATTTATTTTACAAAAAAGATAGATCAAGAATTTAAAAAAATCACATTCCATTCATTTATATTATAATTAAATTACATTTCACTTATCTAAGTATTTCAACACATAAAATTATAAACAGCTAAGTTTGACTGCAAATCTCTTCAATCTAATTCAGTTAAGGGTCATTCTTTAACTTTTCATATAAGTAAAAAAATCCCATCTTGGTTGTGTCTGAACTGATAACTTGATCAAAAACATACCCAAATACCTTTGTATCATCTTATGTCCACTTTTATACTTTTATAAGTAGGGTAAAAAATAATAATGGTTCTCATGATAGGTATATCCCCAACCTCAGGTAAGAATGATTGATAATAAGAATTCATCGCAATGTATATCATTGACTATCTGACATTCCATGATATATAGTTTAGATAATAAGTTAAAGTTATAAGTATCTACTTATTACCTCATGAATCCATTCTTCATAACTCAAGAAATAATCATTTTAATGATTACAATAATCAAACCAGTCTAACATTTTCATCTCATTAAATCTCATAGTACACTTAAATGATAATTGATTATTGATAACCCCAAGTCATACATTGAGCGAATATTATCATTCAACCATTCATGTAAAATAAATGACAACATATATGAGTGAATAAAAATTGGATATTTCTATTATTATAATAACGTGACACATTTAAGTGAATAACATGACACATTTAACACCCATGTTGCTTCTGTGAAAATGGTGTCACTAATGAATCCTCTACATTTTCCTAAGTACCAATACAACTAATCATTACACCCCAATCTTAATGATCTCTAAAATATTATGGTTTTTATGAAGGATACGATTGGTCCTTTGATGAGGAAAAGGTACATTCATTTGAGAGAAAATGCCATTATTTTCACTGTATAGATCAACTTGTCCTCCGATTCTAAGAACCACTAAATGTTTAGAAATGATCTTATTGATCCAAAAAAAATCCGTGATAGTATCTAAGGTAGTGATATATTCTATATTTATTTTTTATTATTCTATGGTGTCTTTTTTGTAGCTATTGAAACTAATTACTCCCCCATTTAGGCAAAACATTAATCCATATTGACATTTCATATCAACTATTTTGAATTGAAAATTATCATTGGTGTAACTATTTACATGGAGATCATATTCCACTCAACATACCAAGAACATATCCTTAGTCTTTCTTAAGTACTTATATCCATTATTCATAGTAATCCAATGAATCTCACTAGGGTTGAATTGGTATATACTTATTATTAAAAAATAATATGTTACATCTAGTTGAGTACATAACATATCATACATGATAGATCCTATGGTGGGAACATAAGAAATCTAATCCATAAAATTTAACTCTTTATAAGGACCATGAATATTATTAATATTGATGCCACAAAAAACTCTTAATAACCCATTATTGGATTTATCTATGATAAAACACTCTATCTATTTAACAATATTTGTTTTCTGAACCCATACAAGAATCCTCATAGAACTATCTATGTAATCCCCATACTGTGTATGTAAGGTGTTTCACCCATGTGTTTCATTGAGAAACATTCACCCAGCTACATATTCATATATTTAAGAGTTAGAATTTAATTTTTAATAAGAATTAATTCATCTGAATAAATTATCATAAATACTACAATACTCTCACTAAGTTTCTTATACAAATAGGAATCATCCATGTTCTCAGAAAACCCAAAATCTTTGGTAACATTATCTAACCAACTATTCTAAATCTGAGAAGTTTTATTTAGTCCATAAATAGACCATTGAAATTCGGAAGCCTTAGTATTCTCATTTTGATCATCTAAACCCTTGGGAGATATCATATAAAAATTCTTATCTAAAGTCCCTTCAAGTAATTTAGTTTTAATATACATAAATATATCACATAACTATAATGAACTATTATGGTGAGAAAAATAAAAATGTACTTTATCATTGCAACAGGTGAAAATATATCTTCATAGTCAATATGGTAGACTTATTTTAAAAACCTTTCCACCAAACATGTTTTATAGGTAAATGCTCAACCATCCATGTTATATTTCATACAGTATACCCACTTTCACCATATGTTTTTCACTCCTTCAAGTTCATCTACCATGTTAGAAATAAGGTTAGTATACAAATATTCTATCTTATATTCCTTGATTTTTAATAATTTCTCATAATCAGAGCTCTCAATGGACCTTCATTAAGAACTAGGTTCATATAATATGAATTCTACTTCACCAACATTAGCCACAAGAAATCCATATATCCTGTGTTCTTAATGCATCCTACTATATAATCCCAATATTCCAATTCCAAAAGAGTTATCGAAGACTCAAATCATTATTTAGAAATCAATCGAAAATCCTTTTCTAATTAGGCAAGAAACATTAACTTCACATGATAGGGAGTTCCTTATAGAAGTTCAACCAAAATTCACAATCTAACTGAAACTCATCATGCGATCCACCAATAGAGAGTTTATAGGTATAATCAATCTATAAAGGATGCTAGAAACATAATTCTCATATAGAAATATCTTGTTCAATGTTTATAGAATAATGAGAATGTGAGATAAAAACATACTTTAATGATTCCCAATGATCTCACTATGACCAAAGAAGACCCGTGAAACAAATTCCAATTTCATAAAGGATCGATAAGAAATCCAATGACAGCATGTCATAAAACATAAATCTAATATCGAAATACCTAATATAATATTCAATTCAATAGAATAGTTTCAGATTTAGAAGATTAACAAAGAACTATAACAAATAAGCACTTACTTTGAAGAATCAGTATCCTATAGTTAGAGATCCAGTGAAATTGATCACTAGGTGGAAAGGAATCCCCCAAATATCCAATAGAAGTCTCCTTGGTTGAGAGACTAATATGATATGAGAATAATGAGAGAATTTAAGTAAGTATCAGGTTATAAATTAAAATTCAAATTAATAAAATCAGTTTTATTGGAATAAAAACCATGAACCCATTTTTGGGCTATGGGAAGAGTTGAACAGATTGGTCACATGGTTTAAAAAACCTTGAATAAACTGACTATATTAGGATTCACAATTGGAGGGATTTCCCAATGGCTAGCACTAACCATGCACCATCATATATAACTCAAATATAAGTAACATAGTTCCCTGGGATGACCTTCACAGTTTTATCTAATCATTAATAGATCATGAAAAGACCAAGAATACTCTAAAAAAATCTAAATGTCCCCAGAACAACCAAAGATATGACTCAAACAAGATATGTTAATTAAAGGAATTTATATACCTGAAAGTGGGCATCATGATGTTACAACCTAACATATCATAAAAGAAAAGGTGCCTTCACATGACAACAAATAGTTTTATATAATTAATATGTATCTAAAAACTTGTATGGTCCATATTATTGATAATAATAAATGTAAAAACATTTAGGTGTGGAGGTGGTAGAGTATGAATCACCTATATGTATTAACTATGCATCACATGATTGATATTTCATGGGTAGTTTTTATATTATTTTTTCCAAAAATTAAGTTATACATTTTTTATTTGTTTATATATTATAGTGAGTTGTTGGATAAGTTCGTATACATGATAGAAAGGTATTTTCAATACCAATAATTGATACCTATAATTTTATTTGACTTTTATTGGTGCATATCATAGTTTTAAAGTGATTCACAAGGTATTTCTGAAGAATTTTTTTATTATGGTTTGGTGTATAGTGAATGGAATGACAATGAACTATATGATTACAATGATATGTATTAGGATGGATATACTAATGATATAAAATACTCGAATTTAGGAACCTTATTCATTTTAAAATGTGCATTGAGTAGCTTAGGAAAATGAATGAGATGACATCTATTAATAAAATTGAAGCAAAGTATATTTTAGTTACAAAGGCTTGTACAAAATTGGTGTAGATGAAAAAGAATTTGGTGGATCATAGAGAATAGTGTAAGGTTCCCACAATATTCCATTTCAATAACCAAATTGTGATAGAGTTGACTAAATATTGTATAAGATTCTAGAACAATGAACACAGAGATATAATACTATTTCATTAAAGATTAGGATGATAAAGGCATGGACAAAAAAGATTATGTAGGTTGAAATCACCAAATGTTAGATATCCTTACAAAACCATTGGTCACACCTATATTTGATAAGAAATGGTTGAACCATGGTGTTCAAACACCACCCTCAACTCAAGTAGGTTTAGATCATCTACTATCTCCATTGAATACAAAGTTTTATTTGGAAATTCTTTCTCTTTATAAGAATATATCTTTTTTTGTAGAAAAAAAGGTGAGATAAAATCAATGTAAGAAAGAATGGAGATAACACTAATCTTAAAAATATAGAAAATATTTGAAAAAAATTATTTCTATTGTTACCTATAATGATATTTTAATCACAAAATATTAAAAAAAGTATAAGAAATTATATCTTTGGTATTTGAGAGTGGAATTATGAATAAGATGCATTTGATTTTTTTAGATGGGGGGTGGAGATTAGAGAAGATAAAAGAGAGTAACCAGAAAGGGGAACATATATGAATATTAATTTAATTTTGATAGTTGGTAAGAAAATCCAAAGGGGGGGTAACATTTTAACCACTTGGTTATAATAATAGATATTTTTTAAAATAGGATTTGATTGGAAGTTAGGTGAAAGATCTTGTAGTTTGTGGAATTGATGAATCAATATGGATGAATGAGTTTAGGATGCAGAAATATTATAAAGATGATTCAAGGGAATGAAAATTTTCTTGAATAAAGTTCAAATATGGTTCTCTACATAGGTTCATAAGGTTTTATCCTTTTTTGAATTTATAGTTTTTGAGAAAAATGTCGAAACATTGGGGTCTTTTCTACAAATAAAGTTAAGGATGATTTTAATAGTACTGGGTTGGAGGTACCTACATCATTGAGGACAAGTTAAAACACAATTTACCAAAAAAATTAAATGACTATGAAGAAAATTCTGCATTATTAAGAACATTCATTAAAGAATGGTATTCATTTTTTTTGGTTATGGAAGATTTTGGTTTCAACACATTAGAAGTTACTTCACACTACAATAATTTTGGAGTTTAATAAAACATGAAGATCATTGCGTTGTGACTCCCTAGGTATTAAATAGGGGAGTTTTACAGAAAAATTCAACTTATTGAATACATTATACCATACTTTAAACAACAAAACCACACCACAATTTGATATTTACAAAATAGAACACAGAATAAGTAGGGTTTTTTACATTGTGAAGTCTGATGACCAAGAAAATTCAAACTATTCAAATTCATTTTAGAAATTTTGGATGATTTATGACTTAAATTTTAGTTAATATATAGTTTATAGATCCATTAAGTGGTTATAGGATGAAAATTTGTGGAAAAACTTTTAGATAATTGATTCCCATATCATTAAGTAATCAATATAAATAAAGGAGATAGTGAAATGATATACTGTAATATGAAACAATGGAAAAAATGGACTCCCTTAAAGATCAATTCTATTTAGGAAATGTTCTTTATTTACTATTAAGATAAAATAAAATAAATAAAATATATTAACAATACCCTTTATCGATTAGTGTTATTCAATTTTTGAGAAATTATTATAAGAGATATTTATATCGTATTTCTATTGTAATTATTTTTTTTAAAATAGTTCACAAAGTGATAATAAGTGAGAGTTCCATTGGATTGGTAGTTTACCTTTACAAAATAATTGTGATATCCAACATATAACGTTTTAAAACTTGGTACATCAACAAACCATTAGAATATACTCTTTGTACTAGAAATTTATGATTAAAAGAGTAAAATCTATGTCTGGTTGCTTTAATTTATGTATCCATATATCATATGTATGTGTGAGTAATTAAAGGTTTTTATTATTCATCAAAACATGAGGACATGATTCATTGAGAAAGAAAAATAATTATCCACTGTAATTCACACACATTGTTAGTGTGTTTCTAGACTATAAGTATAATATTATGAATACCTATATATCCCTTTGTCCATGACATCATGTGACCACTAGAAATAGAAAACTGTAAATCTAGTACTACACATCTCACACTTTCATGATTCTATATAAAGACTAAACTATTTGATGCATACATTACATTTCATTCATCTAGAAGATGATAACATCACAATTTCCTTACTCATGAATATGGACACATTAAATGTGACTCAATTAAGAATGCCTATATAGTTCTTCAGTCTAATTTAATCATAGGCCAAATATATTTTCTCCTCATAGTATGGTAAAATTACATCTTGTTTGATCTCTAACCAATTACATTGAAAAAAATACCGATACACTCCATAATTAGTTAAACCTAATGTTTTTTTTGCAATAATCTTATCAATGTATGAAGGTTATCTTGCTTGGTATCTATCCAAACTTAGGTAAAAATGATTCATAATAATCATAGACACCTAGGTATATTAATGAATGTATGCCACCCATAGGATATAATTTAGTTTCCCATTATAAATAAAAGTTCTCTCTATAGTATCTCATGAGTACAATACTCATGAAAATCCTAACATATCATCACAAACTATAATACCCATCGATGACCATTGATTAGGGACAACTCAAAGTTATAATTTTAGGGGATATGATCACTCCACTGTTTATGTAAAATAAATTGTAGCACACATTAATGAATAAAAATTGTATATTTCCTTTTTATATAAAATTATGATAGATTACTCAATTGTTGCATCAATCCATTACCTATCTTATACCAATATATTCAACAAGATCATCATTCTCTGGATGTGATAATGGTTTTAAAAATGTATTGGCTTATTTGTAATCCTTAACATCCCAATAAATCCTATCATCACCCTCTCAATGATATCTCAAATGATATGGTATTTATGATGGATGTGTTTAGTTCTTTATTTAGACATCGGTTCCTTGGAATGAGTAATAGCTCTATTTTATCAAGGAATTTATCAATTTCTCCATAAATTCTAGGATCCACCTCAAGTTTATTTTTGAATAATATAATTCAAACAACATCTTTTATATAATCTAATATAGATCCAATTTTCAAGGAAACAATGTGACCCTATTGAGATATAATGTCAAATATGTCAATTGGAAACTCGTTTTTCTGAAACTTTTTATACATAGCTAATGCTACACTCCACTGTCTAAGAACATATCCTTAGTAATTTTAAATTACTTTAGATTGTTCATAGAAATAATCCAATGACACTCAGCAGGAATAGATTGGTATCTAATATTTATGTTTATAAAATTAGAGATATTAGTTTGGGTACACGATATTGAATATATGATAGAGCCTATAGAGAATGCATATATAATCATATCCATCCACTATAAATCCTCATAAGGATCTTGAACCATTGTTATAATTTATCCATGAAAAACTAAAAAATACCTCAATTTTGGGTTCTTTTTGTTTAACTACATTAATGCTTTACCAATTTATCTATCTTGACTAAGAACAATGAACCTATTAAATTTATCTAAATAAATCTTCATATCCAGTATGCAAGCTGAAATACCCATGTCTTTAATACAAAAGAACATTCTTAACCAAATATTTACAAAATGAAAAACTTGGATGTCATTTACTTTAAGAAGTATGTCATCCATATACTATTTTAAAAATACTACATAAATCACATTAATATTTTTATATACAAATTGATCATTTATGTTTTTGATGTAACCAAACTCTTTAATTACATAATTAATTAAAATATTCCAACTCTTAGAATATTAGTTTATTCCATAAATAGACTATGAATTTAAATTAATTATAGTGGTTTTGACATCTATTTGATATATCTCTAAATCAAAATGATCTAAAATGGGTAAAAATATCCAAATAGACTTATTATCATAAAAAGTGAAAATGTTTCTTCATTGATAATACCATGAATTAACATGTGACCCTATGGACCCAAAATTTTATTATAGGTAGACAATATACCATTAATGTTAGCTTTCTTGTTGAAATTACACTTTTACACAATGGGTCTTACCACTTCAACAAAATTCATAAATCTTAAAACCTGGATAGTCTACATGATGTCCATTTTAGATTCCATATCTTTCACAAATTTAATAGAATCAAAACTTTTAATAGCCTCTCTGTAGTTCGTTGGTTAATCTCATATAAACATAAATTCATCATAAATTTCAATGAGAAATCAATATCCCTAAGAATTACAATGAAACATACCAGAACATTTAGGTTTTCATGTTACTTGATTTGGTTCTTCATCCACCACTAATCACAGTACTATGCAAACCTCCATATTAGAAAATCTTCATGTTATTTGATGTGGAACATCCCCATGTTCACCATTCCTCCCACTAACTCAATATCCGATATATTCTATCTTAAGGAACATAAAAAATGAATCCTCATACACTTTTTTATTTCATATTATTATAAAAACTACATACTTTTGTTTCCTTTGGATAATATGAAAATAATAATTTTTGAGATATAAGGTCATGTTTATCAGAATCCAGTCATCCTTATATTCTTCACCAACCCAAATTCTCATATATAAACAAACAATATTTCTTCCATACCATATCTCATATAGTTAATTTATAACTTATTTGGATGGAACATTATTAATTAGGAATAATGGTGTCTCTAGTGCATAAATCTAGAATGAAATATTAAATCCACACTAACTCATATTCGATAAAACCATTCCCAAGAAGGTATTATTATTCATCAAATAGAAACCATTAAATAGTGTTCCTAGCTAAAGTATTCAGCACCCTAATCTGATAGGAAAATTATAATACTTTTTCCTTGTTGATTTTGAACTTTATTATAAAACTATTTAAAACTTTAGAATGTTTCATAATTGTTCCTCATCCAAAACACACATCTATAATAACTAAAATTATTGGTAAATGTAACTAAGTACTTAAGAACACCACTATATTTAATACACATTGTTCCACATACATCACAATTTGTGGTATCTAATAATCCACTATCCCTCTCACCCCCTCTATTAACAGTTAATTTGGTCATTTTTCCTTATAAATAATATTCAAAAGCCTAAAATAATACATAATTGAATGGTTCCAAAAATCCATATCTATAAACCCCTTAAAGAAATTTCTCACTTAAATTTTAATGAGAAAAATTCCAAATGTAGGTGTGATTATAATTAACCTAAAACTTCTTATTAGATATATTTTAGATAATATTATCCATATTAAGAATATATAATCCATTTACTATATCCCCACTTATTTAAAACATTTAATTCTTATATAAAAAATATGTTTTTTCTTAATAATTGATGAAAAAATCTGTTTGAAACAAGATATAAAAATGAAATTTCTATTTACATTGGGAAAATAATTATTATTATCCAATTATATAAAAAATATACTTAGTAAATTTTGATCATATGTGTTTAATTATAATACGTAAATTATTTCACTATTATTGATATAATAACCTAATTAACCCTTTTTCCAATCTCTCATATCATTCTGTTTTTGTTTATCATTACAAATGTGTGATGGATATACAATATCCAATACCCATGAGCCAGAGTGTTTGAAACTGACCTATATAACATTAACATTTAGATTCTCATAGTGCTTATCTTTGAGATCACATCTCAACCAAAAATACTAATATATAATTATTTTATATCCCATACCTATAAGAACCATAAAAAATATTTTCATGATGTAAAACATAATCTATAATAAAGTCATATATAAGTGTGATTAATTTTTGAAGTCTTTTAAAAGTAGAATTCTAATGAAAATACTCCCCCAAAAAATTATGACACCAGACTTCATATACACCTAGTGAGAGAAGATAAATATTTCAATAGGTAATGAGTATTCTATGGTATTCCTCTCACCAAATAGTTATTTAGGTAGGGAGTCATCCTAATCAAAATAGATATAATATTTGGATATTTTATTTGGAAACCCTTGTTCTAAATTCATCATATGGACAAACTCAACTCTATTCCTATAGTATCCGAACTCGTAGTGTTTCCCAGTAAAGTGTCACCCATCATTCAAAATAGGATTTCGATCCCTAAATTTTAAGGTTATCTATTTCCACCATTCCTTAAAAACGAAAATCCATAGTCACCCTATTATGGAAGAACCTAATAATTTGGATGATTTAGGTATTTTCATGTGTGCATTTGGAAAAAAACATCACACTTAGTATTTGAGGGGGTTTCGTTTAAAGTTCCCCCAAATAGAGTATTCATCATATGCATATTAAATTCATAACTATGGGTTCTCTTGAAACTCATATCTTATCACAATTCATTCCTTTTTGTATTCTTTTTTATAGTCTTTTAGTTTTGGAATCCCTATCACATCTATTAAATTAATGTTCAAACACCATATTAATGTGTAATTATTTTCACAATCCAAATGTTTGTAACACTGAGCCAAAAAAAACAAAATATAGTAATAAATATCTAAACATCATTCATATGGAAGGTAAAATATTTATGTAATGTTTTATAGTTTTATGATATTTAAAATATTCACATGAGTAAGCTTAGAGCCACAAATATTCAACCCCACCTTTCTAGAACAAGACATAAACATCTGGGATAATAGGGAGTCCAACCCCAAATCCCTCTACAAAGGGATAATTTAACCATGGGATAATTTAATTCATGATAAATCAAATGGCTAATACACTAAAATTAAATTCAAATACTCTATTAAAGATCATAAATTAAATTTTAAACCAAGTTTAAGATTGTTGAAAAATAAATTTTATGTTGTTATAACTAGTTTGTAATGTAAGGAATTTAAAAATATGAACATTTTATATTTAATATAGGTATGAAAAATCTCATTTTAAAAGTAATAACACTTATAATTTATAAATATTTTATTAAACTTAAAAAAATATATCAAAATAATAATTTTTTAACATATATAATATTTTATGATTGATAATTGTAATTATGAGTCATAAATTATGATTGATACAAAACTATAATAGTGTGAATTCCAATTGTATTATGTTATATAAATCCCAATAATATTCTATCATTGTAATAATTGGTTAAGATTAGGGATATTATAATGATCCTATTGTATTATATGATATAACAAATATCATAATTATGTTATAATAATATGTTATACAAAAACTCAGGAATCTGTTTTATTTTTTGATATCTCATAATGCATCCTAGGTAATGGTTAAAATCATTTAGTTTCTAGAATATCATACCTTATTATATAGATAAGTAAGAAATAATTACAATCAAGAAATAACGAATTTCTTCATATCAAATTTTACAATGTATTAAAAAACAATTTATTATATCATGTTCTTTGAAAAACTAGAAAAATAAATTTTACATTAAAGAACAAGGATTTAATGATAGTGAATTGTTTATGGAGATCGTATAATTATCAAACATAATGAAACCAAACCATTAAATTCATAAAATATCTTAAGAAAACATAAAAAGAAGTAGAATAATGAATATAGGAGGCATACATACACTAATGTATAATCCAAACTGATTTCTTGATGTAGTATACTTAAAGGGACCTTTCAAGAGATAAAAATATACCACCTCCCCTATAGTTCACCGGCCTTGGATCATTATTCACAATGTGTAGAACCAAAAACTCTATATAGGTACTAGCACCTTGTTCTGAAGATAAATAGTTGTTAGAGGATAAAGGGATCTTCAACTTATGGAATTTAATGAGGGTGTACAAATAGGAGGGTTCACATACCTTTTTATTGACACTCATAATTTAATTAAGATTTTTTGGGCATTAAATTACACATCATGGTAGTTGAATACTAATTCATGTTGGATTTTCTCATTAATTGAACATTTTAATGAATTTATATAGTGTACAAATAAATAATTGATTCAATTATATTATACCATAACCAAAAAAATAAGAATACATAGAAATTTAGCAATAATGCTATGAAAATAATATCATCTGACCATACTATGATATCATATAAGAAAATTGACATATATAATATTTATTACTATACAAGAATGTTATAGGTTATGTCATGAATCACATGTATGTAACTTCTTGTAAAGGCTATATTGTTAAATACGATATACACTTTTAGTGCATTTCCAACATGAGTATGATAACATAATATAGGATCATAAAAATAACCTAATAAAATAATAAATAATAAAACATGGATAAAAAATCACGGATTATGACATAAGAATTTTCAACATAACATGTGAACTGGGTCATATGAATGTGTAACAATGAGGAGATTATAATAATACATAACATAGGGATGTACCATCACATATAACTATAGTATAATAACTTGAATGGAAGATAATAATATTATATAATTTCCCTTTTTCAAGGATCACTTCCAAAACCATAATCACATAGTTTATAAAGTCCTAGGTCGGATTGGGTTCACTCACCATTCTTATTATAATTTAATGGATTATGCTCACTCCCCAACCTATTTCATATAATTTTATATGATATAAAATTTTTTAAAATTAATTATATAAATTTATAATTTTTGGACCACCTATCAAATAATTAAAAATAATATTTATATTTTCCACATGAACATATAAACATTCACACTTCCATCATTGAGTAATTAACCCATGGGAACTAAATTTATTTCAGGAAAAGTTTCACAATACATGACTATAACTCATATAGATAAATAATTTTGTTGATATAATTAGAGAATAGACCAAGTTAATCATAGGAATCATTAAATGATATTGAGATTGATGAAAAAAACTTTATAAGGGTGTAAGAAAATTTCCTTGAGAAATAAGAAGAAATATCTTTTACATTTTGATTAATTTTATTTTAAAATGAAATAATTTAGAAAACAATAGTTTTATAAAAATTGATAAAATAATTCAAAATTATATTATAAGGCCATGAAAAATTGGAAATGAATATTAATAATTAAAATCAAATAAAATGTAAAGAGAAAGTGATGATGAGAAAAATATTAAAAATATCACTTTCATACTTTTTTAAAAGAAAGTCAAAGTTAATTTAAAATGACCTTTATAAATAATAGACGTATATAAGAGTACATAAAAATTATAGTATAATTAATATGGGAATATAGTTAAATAAAATAGAAGAGGTTTTAGAGAGAAATAACTAATAATTTCTCTCATGGAAATCCAATCATAAACAATCTGTGTTATATTGTGAGATTGATGAAGAAACCCTTTAAAGGATCATTATATGTGAGGTTTGACACTATCAAGGAATATATTAAATTATAGTAACATAAATCCTCATTAAAGTAAAAAAACTAATTAAATCAATTAATGGTTAAAAATATATAAAATATTATATAAATATAGTAAAATAATAGATGTTATATCTCTATAAAAAAATTGACATAAGAATATCTTTACCTCAAGTTTGTACACACCTCCCTCATTTTTTACTTCTAAAATAATATTATCATAAAAATTACATATTTTATTTTGAAACTTTTTCATGATTATATATATTTTTTATTCCTTTTAATTTATTTAATAGTTTTCATTATTCATTTATTATATTGATTTTTCATTCATCATTAATTTTGTGGTTTTCAGGTTCATAATTCCAAAAAAACATTGGTAAAATCATTAAAATTAAAGATATTTGAATAATGGTTCTATAATAACTATATGTTTAAAGGAGTATGTTTCATGTCATTTTATAATTGATGGGGTTCTATAGATGGGTATACTATTATTCTTCCCATAATCCTCCTTTATAATATATCTCAAATGATTAGAATTTACTATGATTGTTTACCATTATTATCATAAATATCATACCAAAATCATAGAAATGGTATTAATTAATTATTATTTTATATTCAATCTTGGATTAACCTTTTATAAATATTCCTAAAATTTACAATTGAAAAACATAATATTATGTTTTGTTTAGGTAGCGTTAAACTACCACGTGTAAAAAAATTTCTTTTTAGAGTTTTAAAAAGAAGTGTTAAACAACATGAAATTAAGGATTTAAAAAATTATAGAGTATATTAAAATGTTTTTTTAAAGTTAATTTAATTGATCATTTAATTTTAGAAAATATGTTTGAGGATAATTAAAATAAGAAAAACATGTTTTTTAACCCTTATTTTTTTACATAGCAATGAATTATTATAAAGTGTTCGTTGAGAGGTATTTGTTGATATATTAGTCATTATAAATCAAAATATTTACATTACCATGATAATTGAATAAAATAAATAAGCGGTGGTTTGAAAGAGTGATTGGGTAAAAGAATAAAAATTAATAAATGAACTTGTGGCTTCATAACGTCACCTTAATCTTGGACTCACCTAACATGGATTGAGATTAAATCCAGCAGAGAAGGTATTTATTATATAAAATATCCTTATGAACAATGTAATTGATTTTGTTGAGGAATTTATTCATAATATAGATACTAAAATAAACATTAAATATGTTTTAGAAAGGGTAGAATGTGTCTCATTGTATAGGAAACATTGAACGACATTTTATAAAATATTTACTCATTAAAGGAAAAGAATGTAATTTTAAAATATAAAAATCACTCATAAATGGATAATTCATGACATTACGTATCATTAATCATCTTAAAATGACTGAATAAAATGTTTTATGAAATTTTAATAATTTAGAAAATCATCTGTAACATTAAATATATTTTAAAGTCATTTTCATGGTTATTCTTGAAATTTGAAATTAAAAATATATAGATAACAATTAAACTTAAATTTAAATTTTTCAATAAATAATTAATTCTCATATATATCCCAAAAAAATTATTTCATCTAATTCATCTAAATATAATGACTTTATATATTTTAAATTACCATCATTGACTTTTCTCTTGCCTGTACTTCCACGACATTGACCCTAAGTAATCATTTCATATGATTATCCAATTATATAATATTAAAAATTTAATTACACAAATATAATTTACTATGAAAACAATTATTATATAAAATTGTTCATAATATTTTTTATTTTAATTTATATTGTGAAATCATTTTTGTAATGGGAATTTTGAATATTATTACATTGAACACACACTAGGTAAGAATTTGGAAAATTAAATTCTTTTATAATTTGAAAATTCATATATATATATATATTCATAATATTTATCATTTAAGTGATATTACATTTATTACTTCTTAAATATTATCTTAAAGATAATAATTTGGTCTTTCCCAAAGCTGCTCAAGCACTACGTTAGTGTCAATAAAGGTTGTTGTATGTTATATCAATTAGATAATAGATATATATGTATATATGATATTTTGATTATTTTATAATATAATAGAAATTAAATAGGTATCTGTAATTTTTATATCATTTTATAAACTATATTACATAGTAAGTAAAATGTCACTAGAATTTCAGTTATTATTTTAAAAAGAATTTAAATTAAAATGAATTTTTGAAAATATTACCACATTAAATTAAAATACTTATTTTAAAAATAAATTATGGAAAAATAATTAACTTGAAATAAAAATATTTTTACAAGTTTTTATCATATTTTTTATAACAAACCACAAATAACCATCAAATTTACTATGTACTATCTTATCACGTTTTTACATAACATTTTTACAAAACACCTTTCATATAATTTTTATATGATGTTGGAAACCTTTTAAATCATTAGAATATATTTATTTTAGTTTTTTTTCTTATATATATTTATGGAGTTTTGGAAGTTGGAGTTTCAATTTTTTTAAATTTAGGAAACATGTTGGGGCATATGGTTAGTGCACGATTAGTACTAACTATTCCCTTACCCAAGAATATGGGGAAAAGTAAGATTAGTTTCCCTTTTCTATAATATTAAATAATTTTTTAGTCATTGAAAGGTTCATTAGAAACCATGAAACGTAATTATGCTCTTAGTGTTGACCAGAATGGTTGACTCACAATTAGTATAAATATCATAACCAAACTCTAAGACATCACTTAAAGTTTCTAGTAGAACCCACAAAGTTAGAGTATAGTTTTCTTAATCAAGAAACCAAACCATGTAACATGCCTAGTTTTCTTAGAAATATAATTTTACCTTGATTCCCCGATCAATTTTATATCCTCAAATCCTTCCTTTACTTCTATTTTACATGATCTGGATCCATTTCATCTTATAATATTCTATCTCTCAAGGGTTTTAGGGAGTTTTCTTTTATTTTGATGGATATATTTACGGTTATTAATGATTTATTTTTCTTTTTTATCTTCTCTCCAAATCTATTTAATTATTCTTTCTTCTACATTGAATATTGGAAACCTAAAATCCCATGAAATATGAACATAGGGTTACATATCATTTTTTTAGTTAGATATTTTAATCGGCTAGGCTTTTGGGGATCCCTATTTATAATTTATGGATATTTTAAATGACATTAATGAGGTTTAACGTATTTTCCGCTTGGTTCATTTATCTAAGGATTATTTACCTTGAGAAACCTTAGGTTCTTGGATTTCCTTTGATTTAAATTGATTAACGATGATGGATATGAGTTATCGAGGGATATTATTTGTCTTTTTGTTATGATTATCGGATTATGTATTATTAAATAGTGTTTTGAAGGTAATTTTAATTCAAAATCAATTTTATTACAAAAATCTATTTAATGAAATGTTTTAAATGATTATTTTAGTATAAATTTTCTTAATGGATTTTTTAAAGAGAAATTTATTTTTGTGATTGATTTATTTCTAATTAGAGTCACATTATATTTTCAAATCATGGGTATAATTTCATTATTCTTGATGGTTAGTTACATATGGGAGGCCTTAGGTGAGGTTTTATGTTGGATGTATGAATCCCTAGTGTATATTTTTCTTTGACTGGGGATATTTCTTGATTAGACTGTGGGGGATAATGGGGTGAATTAATACCCTAGTGAAACTAAGTGAGTTCTTAGAATATCTTAGTTACCTTAGGCCCATAGGCTCAAACCCTTGATACATGGATAAATTTATAGTGAAATTTCACTTTTATTTCACATATTTTTATCAGTTTTTGATGTTTCTCTTACCATGTTTCCCTCAACAAAACTTACGATTTCCTTGTTATCACTTTTATAAAAACTTGGCTTATTTTGAAGGGACAAATGGATATCTAAAAATTTCTTTAAAAAAATCATTTAAAAAATTATTTCTAAACTACAACTAATGGATTGAATTTTGAAAATCATTATATATGTTCATGGTTGTATCCTACAAGGATTTATATCACACCCTCTATATACCAAGGGGGTATATCTTGAATTGGTTTTATGTGATACATATAAAGGAAATAATTACATGCTATTTGGTTTCACTTCATAATTATCATCATCTTTGTTTCATATTTTGGTGGTAGTGGTGGTGAAATGGTTTACTAGGAGTTTGTAAGCATGTGGAGAATTTTGGGATACTTCGTGATGTCGGGTGATTTTGAATTTTCCTCTTTAATAATGACTATGTTTGGTTTATTTAATCTATTTGAGGGTTACCATCATGTTTATATTGACAAGGTGATGTTTTTAAGTTATTATAATAATTGTTCTGCATAATAATAATTTTTTCTTTATATTTAAAAAAATTATATATTTCATTTCATGGGAGTCGAACTTATGGTTATGTCATGTGGTGTTGCAAGGAGGAATTTGTGCTATGGTTATTTATAATTCCACTAGGGAAATAATTAGTAATACCATACCCTTGTGATAACATATATAATGTAAATAATAAATAATTTTCTTATCATATTAGTTTTCATAATTTTTTTTAAAGATTCAAATATAAAAGGATAATTTTATATAATTTTTTCAGTTAGAAAAGAAATGATTTTATTCTAGGTGAAATATTTTCAAAAAAAATATATAATTTTAAATAAAAATAATGTTTCAAAAATTTAGAGTTTTAAATTTATAAAATGAACAACATTTTTTAATTTAGAAAATATAAATTACCTTATAGTGAATTTTTGTCATATTTAAGAGATGATGGTTTTTAAATGGATAGTGTAATATACCGATTTTTATTTAAAATGTCCTTTATTTTCAAGTAGTTTCAAAGTCCCATTTGGTTTGGGATTTATTTTACAGTGAGATTAGTAATATTTTATTAAAATTCATCAAAATAGTTTTGCATGAATCCATATTATATTTTATTTTAGTATAAAACCATTCTTCTTATAACAAATTATAATTTTTTAGAAACTCTTTGTCATTATGTTTTACTCATATATATTTAAATTAATTGATTCCACTTCTAAAAATTGAATCTGAAAAAATGGATTTAATACTTTAAATCAAGCGGTTAACATTATTGAATCCTTTTAATTTCATTTTTTTCATAATCAATAGGCATAATTGTAAGACTTTATCACCCTATTAAAGGTTAAAAGGGTTAACATGGGGGGTTAAACTAAGAGATAAGGCATTAAATATTTATAAAACGTGAAAAAATTTGATTGTTAGAATGTATTTTTGAGTTACCCTATATTGTATTTTAAATTTAACTTAATTTTCTCTTCTTTCCTTGATAATGGTAGCTATATTAATATAAAAGTTTAAGTATTTATAATAATTTAACTTCTATAACTTCCAAAAGGGAAGATCCTCTTAATGCTTATTCACTCCTTTTGAAGGATTTAGCTTAGATAATACCTATATAAAACCCATAAAAACTATCCTTCTAATTTTATATTGATCTTGGTATTCTGAAAATACTATTCCTAGAAGGATTAATGTTTAATCCAAAGGGGGATATTCGGGGAGGAGGTATAAACCCAAACAAACATATTTCATGTTTATTTATTCCTATAAATCAATAAATTATATTAAAATAATTATAATATAATTAAATAATTATTTTATATATACTAATATGTTTTTATGTTGATGGAAAAACTCTTTTATATCTCTTTTTCTTCTGATTGGAAATGAAAACGTTGCATGTGCATAAGTGTGGATTACCACCTCTACAAAGAAAATGTATTTCATTTTCCATCAAGACCACACAAGGATAGTTATAAAGATGGAATTCAAGAATATAATATTTTTATGAAATTATTATTATTATCTAAAGAAAATATATGACTTACTTTCTCACAAATTCCATATATTGTAAATTGATAACGTCGCCTGTGTATACGTGCGGAATACCACCTCGAAGAAGAAATTCGATTCATTTTTCATTAAAATATCACATATTTGTTCACAAGGATGTAAATAATGAATAAATCTGACATTTATAACATCATTTGGCTTTTTTAAAATTAATATATGGGATATCATATTTCTTTTCAATTTAGTAGAAAAATGGAAATGTTACTCGTGTGTATATGCAAATTATATTATCTGTGATTCAATATATATATATTTCAAATAATCCTTCCATGGATGGTTATAATGTTTTTAATGTATAAAAATATTTCATTTTCATGATTAATATTCCTTAGATAATGTAAATATGATCCATTTGACCATAGTCAACCCAGTAATTCTGTTTTGGACTTACAAACCAACCATTGAACATGAACTTAACCATTTTAGAAACTAAATAAAACAAGGTAAGAAAGGAAATAATTTGAATAATCATAATAGAATTAACACAAAAATAGTTCTGAATCAAATATAAAACTAATGTAATCTTATTACTTAAGAGGGTAGGAATATGAATGAAATGAGTTGGTACCTAAGGTAAAAGATTTTTTCTTTAAATGTTTTGTTTTAAATGTTTCCTTAAAACTATTTTTATTCAGTGATGAGGCTCACTTAAAAGTTTCAATAATGTTCTTATTTATGCTTAATATATTTTTAATGGTCATTTATGACTATTTTTTACTTTCTTTACAATGTTTTAAAAATCAATCTTTTCAACATTTTCTAAATGGGCCATTTTCATATTTTTAAATATGTAATAAAATAATATTTTAAATGTATATTGATTGAACCCCATCTCCAACCATAATGGATGCAATTAAATATATAAATTTATATAAAAGTCAAATGGTTTTTTGGAATAATATTTTATTCCCTCAATTTTGGGAATTTTTATTTTTTATTAAACAATTTCTTATGAAAATGAAATTTCTTCTGATATTTATGAGATAACAGAATGTGGTATTCATTTTGTGCTTTAATTCCAAATTAAATGAATTTTATTATTAAAGTGAAAGGTATATGTGTTTTATTCATGTTATGGTTCTTATAAATTTTCAATTAATGATGGTTGATCTTAATATAACTCTGATTATGGGTGAGCTTGATACAGCTCTCCAATTCATTTAGTAATGTGATAGAATTTACCAATGATTTGTTAATGCAAAGGGAAGTGGGAATTATCTGGTTAAGTGATTCCAATTTAAGGTTTCATATAATGTTGAATGTATTTATAATTCACCAGTGTAATTATATGATAGTCTTTTAATGGTTTATAATGAAAATATTATAACTTCTAATGGAAATAAAAGGAGATTTTGTTTTTAAGAAAAGTTTATGACATTTTTTTAAAGTTTAGTGGATTATTATTCAAGTAAAGGTATTCACGAGTTTTCATTTTTTCCAAGAATATTTTATGTTCATGAAATTTCCTTTATTATTTTATAGGAAATTTTTTATGAATTCAATTAAACAATTAATTTTTATTCATAGAAAAGTGAATAGTTATTGGAAATAAAAATTTTATTATGTAAAGGGAAAAATTTATTTTGGAATTTTAGGTTTACAAATTTAGTAATGAGTTTATTTTATTTTATTTTCCTAATTAATTTTTTTTCTCTACATGTATTTTTGAATATTTTTTGAGGGCTTATGGACGGGTAATAATGTTAATAATGTAAAATTTCTTATTATGAGAGTTACTTTGAATGAAGAAATGTGTCTTTTTAAATAACATGTTTTCAGGAAAAAAGGGAAATTTTATGGAAATTTACAATTTCTAATATTACTAATATACTAATTCTATGAAACCATAATCCTAGAAATAATTTTTTGTGTAAGTAACGAAATATACGCCAGAATTCATATAATTCGTGGGATGGTTATGTGCCAATTTTTATTGTTTCTATTAGAGAAAAAGTGTAGAAAAAATTTGAGGATAAAATGATGAAAAAATATAATCATAAGATATTATAATTTATGGATATATTATCTTGAGACATTTTTTTAGGATTTAAATGAATCTTTATGTAATCTATTCTTATCCATAATGGGTTTTTACGGAGGAAACATGGAATCTAATGTAGATTGGCATTAGGAGGATGATATATTTCCAAACCCACAACCTGGAATGGTTATAATTAGAATAGAGCCATTTTTATATTTTTTAAATTAGTATAAGTTGGATATTAGTAGAGGTTTCAATGCAAGGGAGTCACCATATTCTCCAAAAACGAATATGTTGATTCTAGATCATTTCATGAAACAATACCCTCCTTATTTTGGGGTATCCCTATACATAGAGAAAGATAAATGATGGATTAACTCTTTATAGAAGGTATTTCAAGTTCTATGATACTTGGAAGAGTATGAATTAACCCTTGATATTTATCATTTTGAAGATGAAGCGAATGAAATGTGGCCTTGGATTAAGAAAAAAAAAGAAAATTAAAGAAAACATAATTCCATGGAATGTATGATATATAAAGATATATTCATCAAAAGGTATTTACCTAAAGTTATTACACTTATAATTGAGATTAAATTCCTATAGTTGAAGAAAAAGGAGGAAATAAATTTTTGTCTAGGAAGATACTTTTATTAGATAAGAAAATATAGACCAAATTTTATTCCAGATCATAACAGTAAAATTGATCAATTTTACTTCAGATGGAAGTTATGTTAATGAAGGTCTATATTTAATCATGAATTTTAAATTTATGAGGAAATTGTGTAGTGTAATGAGAAAGTGGATATAATGTTTTTGGGATTTTTTAAAAAATAAGGATAAAAATAAATCAATTTTATAAGAAATGGGGAATAATTTATCAAAGAAACCTGAATGTAAGATAATTCAGTGATCCACTTATAATAAGTTGGTTAAGAATAATTCATGGGAGATTCATGTGTGATATGGGAATAGTTACTAATGTGGAAATCTGGGAAACATGGCTCATTATTTGATATAAACGGGAAATGGTAATGATCATATCGGTAATAAAAATAGGGTGTGGAATGTTTTAATTATAATGAGATGGTCCATCATGTAAATGCATTTAAAAATAAAGGTATAAAGGATATTGATCAATAAGACTATAAAAATAATTTTTTTGGAATTTAATTTTTTTAATCTATCTAGTGATGTGGTGATACATATATTACTAGTTTACTCTAGGTTTTATAATGTTTTTTTATTCAAGATCTACAAATTATTTTATTTCAGATAAATTCATAGTAAATTGGAAATATCACCTCAAGAAATGAAGAAAATAATTGTGGTCAAAAATCTTGGTGGATGTATTAATGAAAACTTGATTTATGTTAACCATCCATTTATCATATGTGGAATGATTCTTCCTAAAACTCTAGTCATCTTACTTCAAGTGGAGTTTGATGTTATTCTAAGTATGGATTGGATTTTAGTTTCTCAAGAAAATATACATTGTAGAGAAAATGAATTCATATTCAATACTTAGAGTGAATTTATATTTATATATAAGAATTAGATAAAACATTTGAGATCATATCAAAAATCTAATAAACTGATTAAATTTTATATTGTAAATAATTATTCACATAGTTCTAAAAAGAATGGAAATGCACAAATTAGTGATGTGCTTGTTGTAAATGAATATTTTTATTTTTTCCTAATTAATTTACATGATTGATTCCTGATCTAGAGGTTTAGTTCATTATATACATAGTTTTTTATTCTAAGTAAATTTAGAAATATTCCTATTGAATGGATATAGTTGAGTTTTTTGAATTTAAAATGAAATTATTGGAATATCTTGATAAGGTATTAATATACCCTTTCACTTCACCATGGTGTAATATAATATAATTTTTTAAATTTTTTATGGTTTTATTATACTTTTAAATGATTATATAGAACTCAATAACATCACTATTAAGAACAATAATCCATTGTATCGTATTGAAGACGTGTTTGATCATATCCCGTGAAAATATTATTTTTCAAATATTGACCTTAGGTCTTAGTATGATCAAATAAAGTTAAAGGAAGACGATATTTTTATGATGGTGTTCAAAACTAGGATTGAACCTTTTGTGTTATTGGTTATACCTTTTAGGTTAATAAATGACCTAGTTGTATTTATGGAAATAAGGAATAGAGTATTCCATAATTATTTAGGCAAATTTATATTTGTGTATATTGATGATATTTCAATATACTCTAAAATATATGAAAATAATGTTAAAGACCTATGTATTTTTTGAAAACATTAATGGAAAGGAATTTTCATATAAAATTTAGTTAATGTGAATTTTGGTTGCACAAACTTTCTTTCCTTGGAACTATTATTTATAAATATAGAATAATAGTTTATCTCACAAAAACTAAATTAATGGAAGAATGAATAATACCTACCAATATTTTTGAGATTCAAATATTTCTTGGGCTAGTACGTTTCTATCAATGGTTTTCGAAAAAAATTTCTTTGGTAGAAAAACCACTAAAAGGTTAACTTGAAAAATGATAAATTCTCCTTGATAATGGAATGTGATGAATATTGTCTACAATTGAAAATTAGATTTGTTAATGAACTGTTGTTTGACTTTCCATCTAGAAATGGGGAGTTTTTAATTTATTATGATTCTTATTTGAGGGGCCTTGTTTGTGTCTTATTTAAGAATGACGGACTTATTGTGTACTCAATTATCCTTTGAAATCCCATGATAAGATTAATTCCTATACATGACCTTGAGTTTTTTGTAGTGATTTTTTATTTAAAAACATGGAGGCATCATCTATATGGGGAGAAATTCAAAATATTTACAAATCATAAAATATTAAAGTATATATTCTCTCAAATAGAAATGAACATGTGGTAGAGATGATTGCTAGAATTGATTAAGGGTTATGATTTTACATTTCAATATCAACTAGGTAAATTAAATAAGGTATTTGATTCTTTCTATCAAAAATATTATGCATCATTAACTATTTTAAGTGTGGAACATGATACTTTCGTTACTGATTTAATAAATGTTTTTTGAGAAATTGTGTATGTAGAAACACATTCATTTCTGACTAAGTATATGTGTAGTTATATTTTTAAAAAATAATTAAGGAGGATAATAAGAAAGATCATGGTACGAAATTAAGAGTATAATTGGTGAAAAAGAGTGAGTTGAATGAGTTGAATGTTGATTAATAAAGAGTTATAATATTTGTAATGAGTTTATGTGTTCCAAGTGAATCCCACTTGAAGAATGAATATATAAGTGAAGCTCATAGTTTACTAATTTTTTTTCATCACGAGAGAACTGCAATATATAGAGGACTTTGAGAATATTTTTTTGGGATGTTATAAAGAAATATATAACTGATTTTATCATGAAATATTTGACTTATTAGTAGGTTAAAGTTGAATGAAGAATAACAAAGGGGATTATTCAACCTTTTTTAGTGACATAAATAAAATAGGAGAATATATTCATGGATTCCATGCTGAAGTAAACAAATATATATCTTGTTAGTAATATGATTTGGGTTATAATCGATTTTTTTACTAAACATATGAATTTCATACCTATTCTGATTCTATATATATAGATGAGATTTGTAGACTTTATCTTATTGATATAGTTTTGTTTGATGGAGTTCCCCTACCCATTGTATCTTATCATGATCTAAGATAAACATCAATTTTGTTAAAGAATTTTATAAGTCTATGGATACAAAATTTAAATTTTGTACAACTTTTCGTCCTCAATCCAATAGATAGATTAAGAATAAAATTCAGAATTTAAATAATTTTCTTAGAGATTTATTAATATATTTTTATGGATTTTGAGATTAATATAACTTATTAGTTCAATTGTCTTATATAAACTTTTTTCATTATAGTATTCATATAACACTTTTTGAGAAATTATTTGTAAACAGGAGATGAAATCTAGCTTGTTTGGATAAAGTATGTGAGAAGAAATTATTGGGATAATAATTTGTAGTATTGATGATTGAGAAGATAAAATTGATTTTGCACAATTTTAGGGGAGTAAATAGTATGAAAAATGTATAATTAGATAAATATATTAATGAATGTTTATTTGAGGTTGGTCACTATGGATTTCTTAAAATGTATCCTTGGTAAGATGAAATATGTTTTCGTAAAAAATGGAAGTTGAAACCACTTTTCCATGGACCCTATTAAATTATAGATAAAGTGGAATTAGTTGATTATTATGTATCCTTACCTCTCATTTTATCTCAAGTATATAATGTGGTTCACATTTTTTCTAAGAAAGTATAGTCTTGATGCATCTCATGTTTTCATTAGTAAAGTGGAACTGTTCAAGGATAATATATCTTATAAAGAAAATATGGTTAATGTTTTGGGTCATATAGAACGAGTAATATGAAGTAAGTTGATTCAGTAGGATAATGTTTTATGTAAGAATCACATTGTTTTGGAAGAAAAATGAGAATTATAAAAATATTTTATGGAAAAATACCCTCACCCATTAATGTAACAAATAAAATCATGAGGAAAACATTTATATTGTTGGGGGGTATTTAAAGACCCAGTTAATGTTAATATAAATAAATCACATCTCATTTATTTTTATAAAATTATTTTATGGATTTACTTGTAATATAATAAATTTATATTCTTTTTTAATTGGAAAAAGAAATAGTTTTATTCTTGCTAATATGTTGTCCATGAAATATATAATTTTATTTAAATATTTTTTAATATTTTAAAGTTTATAATTGATAAAATTAAATTCTTTTTTATATTACAAATATGAAAATTATATTTTATTTCTTTATAAAATCATTTTTATTCTTAAAAATGTCATATTTCTCAAAACTATTTTTCATGGATTTTTGCCCACAAATATTGAAATTAAATTATAAAAATTCAAAAAAATTATACTTAAAAAATAATTTTCATATTTTTATTTAGTAGGTTAATATTTTATACTGTTTTAATATCATTTTTGGTGATAATGAATAATTTTCATAGTAAAACATTATCATCCCGGTACTGGTTTAAAGTGTTAACCAGAGGGTTAATTTAAGATATAGGGGATAAAATATATTTACACCTTGGATAAATGTGTTTGGTTTAGCCATTATTTTATTATAAACATGAATTAATTATAGATACTTTTCTTGAGTAAAACATTTATATTAATTTAAAATGTTATGTATTTATAAGAGTGCCACTCACCTAACTTACAAAAAAGAACCTCATCTAGTCACTTATTTAAATAATTTGAGCAATTTATCTTGTCGAGGACCTACAAAAAAACCTTAACAAATATCATATCCATGTCATAGAGGTTTTGTTATTCTGAGATTAATAATCTAATAAGAATTAAGGTGTAAGATAAAGGAAGGTATTTAAGGAGGAGGTATAAGTTATAACTGACCTATTTCAAGTGTATTTCTTCTTCAACCACCATAAAATATATTTATAACCAATAAAACAAAATTAAATAAGTATATTCACTAGAATTAAATGTTATTATGTTGATGTCACAAATATTTTCTATCTCTTTTCTATCCTACATGAAATGAAAACATCACTCTTACATTTGTTTAGACTACCACCCCCATATTGAAATGTGTTTAGTTCTCCACCACCGCCTCCCATGGATGGTTATAATGAATAATTTAATGAATATATATTATCATAATAACATTATAATGCTTCTTGGAGGATAATATATTACTTCCTTCCCAACCATTCTGTTTATTGTAAATTGATAAAATCGTGTTTTCGTATGTTTGGAATACAACCAATAAAATATGATTTGATTTTTTTTAATTAACACCCCACATGTTTAGTCATAAGGATTGAAATAATTAAAAAATATTTCATTTTTTGGGAAATTAAAATATTATATATTTTATTTCTATTCAATTCTGCAGAAAAATTGAAATGTCTCACTTTTGAATATGAAGACAACCACATCCATGATACGACAGATTTTTTTTAACATCAACCTACCTTGTATTGTTCTAAAAATTTATTTAATATATTGAATGAATAATTATTTCAGGATTAATATCATTAAGATGGTGGATCCTTGATCCCTTAACCATATTAAACCTACAAAAAATCCTCCAAATTCTCAATTTAAACTTAACCTTTTCAGTAACTAATCAAACATTGTAACCATAAAAATAAAGGGAATAATGATAATGAAATGAGAATAAAAAATGTTCTTAATAAATTTCTAATATAATAAGATTTTTTTATTTAGGTGTGTATACATATGGGAAAAATGAGTCTTTAAAATTGAACAAGGGTGTCACTCCCTAATTAATTATGTCATTTGTTTTTATGAATTGGTTCAAATTTCTCCCGATCACATCAGAAATGATTATTTTACGGCTAGATAATTTGAGATGGGGTTAAATCCATAGATTATATGAAGAGTAATTATATTTTTATTACTAACCTATATAGAGATGGTTTCAAAAAACATGATGAAAGAGTCTCATATATCTTGATTGAAAGACCTAAATAGACCCCTTTATGTAGAAGGGGTAGTCAGAGCTCTTTATTCATCTGAAAAAGAATGTAGGAGGAGTTCCATTATTTTGGTTATAGAGGTACTCACTATTCATAAAATTATATACTGGTGGAATAAAATAGGATAAGGTAGGTAACTTGTTTTTAGTGTTAGAAGTTAGGTTACACCAAGAAATATTTATTAGAGGAACCATAGTCTTTCCATATATGTGTGAAATTTTTCCATCATCAGTGCTTTTTTAGAAGTCTTTGGTAGGGTAACAGAATTAAGTATTTGTTTACCCGAGGATCTCAAGATAGATACGATGTATATAAGGGTGCAGAGTATCATTATTAGACTAATGGGAATTCTTAGCTGGATAAGAATATATAGAGTAAGTCTATATTTGTATTTCTAGATGTAGATAAGCGTATTATATAGGATTCCAATGTTGGTATGAATAAAATGAGAGGTATAATATTTAAACATTTATCTATGGAATTAGAGTTGTTTGATATAGGTTCATCCCATTCATTTATTTCTTAAAAATTGAATGATTACTTATGTATACAATAAGAGATAATTATAATACTAATGGAATTTTATACTCTCTTGGGAAAAAGGATAAGGGATTTAAGTGTCTAGAGTGGAAGGTTATATTTTACGATTTTGAGATTTTTTGGTATATCTTGGTTCTTAACATAATGATTTTGATCTCATTATTGGTATAAATTAGATGATTTTTTTAAAGCCTAGAATAATTTCTATTACTATAAACTTTAATCCCGATATCCTGATGAGATTAACCATATCATCTAGGATGATTTGGATCCTAAATCCAAGAGTTAACTTCCTACTATTTTAGATGTTATCTTTTTATTTTGAAACATTTCAAGATATCACTTTAAAATGGTTGTGTGGGGATCTATTTATCATCTTACAACAATGGTGTAAAGGAATCACGAGGTCTTTATGGATGATTTTTCAGGGTCTCCACACTAGTAGGATGTGGAATTCTCCATTATTTTATTACCTTGTATGATCCCAATCCCATTTACATCATTTTTTATGGAATATACTATACTAAAGGAGTTAAAGGATTAAATATGGGCTCTTAACAGAAAGAGATTTATTTGATCGGGTGTGTCAACTTGGGCATCACTGATCACCTTTAAAAAGAATATGAATTAAAGAATGTATCTTTAAATCAACTATTATTAAATCAACTAGATAGCTATTAAAGATAAATTCTCATTTCCATATATTTATGAACTAATTTATAGTATACGGGGAGACCATTTGTTTTTGAAAATATATTTGATATCAAGATACCAATAGTTAAGAATTAAAGAAATAGATATTAGTAAATTTTATTTTAAGAGTTCATTTGGGAACCATGAGTGTTTGGTTATTTTAATAATCCTTAAAATTTAAACAATGGTTTTCATGGATTTGATGATATTGATTTTCCCCCGCTATCATCCATCCTTGGTTGTGGTGTTTTTGATGACATCTTGGTATACTTCAAACTGAAGGAGGAGCATAAAGAAAATATTTACATTGTTTTGGGAACCTTACAGAAAAATAATATTCATAATTTACTATCTAAATTCAAATTTTTCATCTAGGATGTGAGATCTTTATGACATGTGGAGTCCCAAAAAATCATCTTAATGGATCCTAAGAAAATCCAAGAGATAATGTCTTGGTATTTTCTAAAGAACTTATTTTAGGTTAGGAACTTATTGAGTTTTGTTAAGAATTATAGGTGATCTATTTAGGAATTTTCTTGATTAAATTCACCATTAATAGTTTTTAACTGAATGGGGGTGAAGTTAAATTTTAATAAGAATTATAAAATTTAAATTGTGGAGTTTAATTTGAGTTTGGATTTAGCTCCCATTCTAGTTCTTCCTGATTTGGAATTGGTTATGTTATGTATTTTAATGCTTTAGGATCTAGATTTGGGTGCATTCTTATGTCGAGTGTCCATGTAGTAGCTTATGGATCCCTATAATTATGACATATTGAGATGAATTACCCCACTAATGACCTTTATATAGTAGTTTATGATGCAAACATTGAGAGAATGGAACCACTATATTCTCAAGGATAAATTCGCAATGTCTTTTAATTTTAAAATACCAAAGTAAATTTTCACTCATAAGGACCTAAATTTTAAGCAGGGAAACTGGGTGGAGTATGTCTAGAACTTTTTTTGATATAGAATAGACCCATGAAATTGGGAATATGGTGGTAGACACATTTATTAGGAAATTACCCTCTTAGGATATGAGTGAATACGAGGATGAGTGGAAGAAGGTCTGATTATTTTCTCAAATTCATTTTGATGTGGGAACCAGTACATTTTGGTTATTCACCTAAGCGATACCAAAATATTTTAGGATTCTAAATTTAAGTATTTATAGGCTAGGATAAGGGATTTGTTTTCTAACATTTCATTTTGGCATCTCAGAGTTAAAGGAAAAAATCCAAGCACCAATGACCTATGAGATAGTTTCCACGCTTTCCCAATTCAGTATGGAAGTAAGGTGACATTTTTATATATTTTTTGGCTAGATTGAATTGAAATATATGTGTGAATTATTTCATTTTGGTGATTCTTGATCATATAATGAAATTAACCCATTTTCTTCCCATTAGGGTGTCGTTAAAAGTAGAATATTCCAAGAAATTACACATCTGAGAGATCAAAAATCTCCATGGTGCAACTTTATCTATTAAATTTATGAAAGAAAAATACTTAACTTATAAATTTCGGCGAACGCTTCAGGAATAAATGGGTTCTTATATGATATTGATATTTACATATAATCCTCAGACAAATTGTCAAATTTAGTATTCCATATTGATTTTTAAGATATGATTTGAACATGCAAATTTTATTTGGTTAGTTCTTTGGATAAATATTCACCATTTATTAATTTTTAACATAATAATAGTTTTGTTGCTTCCAGAAACATGGAATCCTTTAAATACCTATATTAGAGACCATGTTGAAATCCTCTATCTTTTAGAGAGTTGGGTGAATAGTCTTTATTAAGCCGAAAACTTATCCAAGAGAGGATAGAGAAGGTGTTGTTGATCCGAAAGAGTATGGTGATAGAACATAGAAATAAAAAATCATATTATAATTTTTGTCATCATATAATATAATTTGAGGTTAGTGATCAGGTTCTTCTAAGGGTTTCTAATAATTTAGGCATTTTTAGTTCAGAAGCCAAGGTAAGCTCACACCATAATATGTCATACTGTTTGAGATAGTGGAGTACCTTAGAAAGGTTTTATAATAGTTAGACTTTTAATATTATATTACATGCATTGAAGATGTGTTACATGAATCCCAAATAAAGAATACAGTAAACAATTATCCCATATTATTGAAAGTGATTATTTAGAGGTTGATCCTGACACCACTACTTTTGATAATCAAGTCATTATCATGGATTTCTTGAGAAAAGTGTTTTTTGGTAAGTTTATTCCCTTATCCCATACACTATGGAATTTATGTTAGGGTTCCCTTAAGAATTTGGAGTGAGATACATTAGTGTGAGTGAAATGGAGCCCCTTTTTTCTTAGATTCGTAATCATAAGGATTTTCAGATGGTATAAAATGGCTTGATGGGGAGAAATGCGACACATGTTGGGTCACTCATACATATTTATTTGAGATTTTTTCATTTTATACATTTAAATAGTTTTAAGAGATTTAAGTTATATTTTGACCAATTTTAGAAACATTCATGGATTCATAGTTAAGATATAGTTAATAATAATCTATTTCCCACCTATGCATTGGGGAAATGCAATATTGGTGCCACTTTACTTGAACATTACACATTTTTTCAAATCATGTGAGCTTCCCAAGAAACCACAAAACCTAGTTTTTATTCGTGGGTGTCACCCATATGGTTTGATATGGGTTAGTAAACACTATACAACCAAACCATGTATAATTAAATATGTTTTTTTATTGATCCCATATTTATTTAGCAAGATTTTACGAACTATTTATCCAAACCATGAGACCTACATGGTTTTATTAAAAATAACAAATTATCATGACACCCCTATCAATTTTAAATCATTACTTATTTATTTCCCACCTATTTTATGTTACCCAACTCCACTTCAAATGATAAGCTTATTTCCCCTTGTTTTTGGTGGTTTTTCTTTGGTTTGTTGGAATTCCTCAAGGGTGGTCATGATTTACTTTTGCTTCTCTCTTCTCCCTCCCCCACTCCCTTTTTATCCCTTATTAAAACACTTAAGACTCAATTATATTAATTTGACAATGTACTTTAGTAAAACTATTATAAAATGAACATTTTAATATTTCATCGAATAAAAATTATAATTTTGTAGGATGGATATTGATTTTGAACTTGGTCCTAATAATCCCAGAATGAGATTTTGAAATTGTTTATTAGAAATACCATTTTATTAATTATTAAAATTGTAGTATTTTACTATTTATACAGTAATCTATAACAATATATCATAATATGTTTTATTAAAAATTTATTGACTATAAATTTTATAGAAATAATTTTAAGAAAATTTGGAGGATATATGTATATTTTTTAGAAAACTTTTTTTAAATGGAATAATGTGTATCAATTTTAATTTACTAAAATAATATTTAATGATGACATATTTAAAGGAAATTTATAAATTTTATATCTAAATTTCTGGATTTAAATCCATCTAATGATAATTACTTCTGTGTTAATGGATTATATCTCAATTTGCACTCCATCAAGATATATTTGTTATCATTCTCCTATTCACTTTTATGTAGTTCTTATAATAACCCTCTGACATATTTAACCTGAATATATATTTATGAATGATGGTTAATGTTCAATGAAAATATATTTTATCAAGGGGACATAATTTAAATGCAGTCAAAGTAGTAAGAATCTATTTTACAATCTTACTTACTTTTTGGGATTTCATTTATTTTCCTTAATGGAATATTATCATTTATATTTCATAAGTTTCAATAAATTTTATTATATATTGTATATTTATGTTGTTTTCATATTTTTTCCCAATTTTTCCATTCTCTGGTACATGAATAAAGATATTAAAATTTTAAATAACTGATTTTATTTCTCTTTAAATCGGGAAAAATTATCATCCATGTTTATGTATTAGAATTGTTTTAGAAAAAAGTCATTTATTTACAAAAATTATTTATTAATGATATTTTAATATATTATTTACTTTTAATATTCATTTGAAAATAATTTTTTAACTATTTTATAAATGCGATGTTTTTATCTTTCTTTATAAAAATTTAAACAGAATATTCTTCCCTCCCACCAAAACCATTTTATTAAATTTAGTTTCTTCCAAATTTTTTAAATGGTTTTACAAAGAAAAATATTTTAAAAAATTATTGTTATAATATTTCACTCCCATTCCATTTATTTTTCCAAAGGGAATAATTTTATTACCCAATCTATATTCTCTATGAACCGACAATCATCTCTTATGTGGTATTAATTTTTTTGTCGTTTTATTTTTTAAAAACATTCAATTTAGTATGATCATTATGAATTTATTTATCTTAAATATCTAGAGTATTTTTCATGGATATACTTATTAATTAATTCATATATAATTTCTATTTATGGAGTTTTACTTTGAATGTTATTTTATTGATTGGGGTATGTATTGATATTCGATATTCTTTATTCAATACAAACAGTTTTTGATAGGTTACATTGTTCATGGATTAAATCAATCATTTGAAATATGAGGTATAATTTGAACATGCAGTGATAGGCGTGGACTGAAATTATATATCCCCTCAATTCATCAATGAGTATCATAAGAAAAATAAATTAGCAAAATTAAAGGGGTTTGTATATATAGTTTTATGCTATATTTCTTAAATGTCTTGATAGTATAAATATATTTATGTATGAGATCATATAGTTTGATAGTACTCATTTCTATAATTGAGAATTAAGTTATTATTATCTATGATATTTCAGAATTCATATATCTATTGATCAATTTCATGCACTAGTTTATAATTAAATGGAATGAATTTTTAGTTATTTACCTTCCCATATAGATTATGCATTTTTTTGCTAAAATACTTTCCCCTATACGTATCCTTATAAATCAATTGAGCTTATATTTATTGTTTTTATTTCACTAGGATATGATGTTTTTTAATAAGATTCATGGATTTCGAGAATTTTCTTTTATTATTTTTTTGAAATCTAGTCCATATGTAAAATTCATATCATATATGTATCAGATTCTCTAAAACTAATTAACTAATTGATCCTGGGTGATGTAATCCCTTGTATATATGCCAATGTAATAATGTGACCACAAGCTTTGTGTAACACCCTCTAATTGTAAAAGTGGTACATCATATTTGATAGTTATATGATTTAAAAATCCATGATTAGAAGAGAATATAAAACCTTGTGACTTTGTAATATATATATATATTTAATAATTTAAATATCTTTGATATATTTCAATGCATGAAATAATGGGTTTGAACAAAACACAACACACTATTAAAAATTATTATTTAATGACGACCATTTTAACATAGAATTTTAGATGAGTGTATGAATAATAACAAATAAATTATAAAAATTCCACGGTTTACACATGTATAATATAAATTCAATTTTAATTAAATTGATAATATAAAAATTTTGAACCATTATAAAGAGAATATTTTTTTTGAAAACTGAATTTTTCTTGAAATTCAAATTAGTATCTCGGTCCGAACATAATTTAAAATTAAGTTTTGATAATTTTTGAAAACTTATTTTTCAAAGTAAATTTTATTTTTGAAATATTTACTTCATAATTATCTTTTTATGAATTTTGGAGAATTTTATAAAAATATTAATATTTTGATGAATAGTGAAAATATTAATTTTTTTAGAAAACTCCCCTTTTGTTTAAATTTTTTAACAAGTTAAATAATATTTTAAAATAGTTTTAAAGTCAATTTAGTTCAATTATATCAAAATTTAACTAATTTAGGAAATTTGAATCAATTTCATATCACATTTTGCATATTAAAACTTTCTAAACATATGAGAAATTTCTCATTGGAAAACTTCTCATTTGTTGTGTCTATAGTTTAAATTTTAATTAAAATTTTCCACATATTTAAATTGAATTTGAAAAAAAAATATTAATTATTGGGAATCAAAATAAAATATATTATATGATAATTTCAATGATATTTAATACCATAATAAAATGTGAAATGAATAAAATTTATTTACCACATTTTAGGTAAAAATAGGTTTATCAATAAATTTAAAGTATATAAGGATTAAAATGCCCTAAAAAATTTTAAAAAACCATTTTCTAGATATATTTTTACATTTTTTATATTAGGATTTATTTTTTAGAATAATGAAATTAATTTACTAAGGTTAATTTATTTTTTAATTTTAGCAACCATATAATTACAAAAAATGATTAAGCAACACCAATTATATAATTGTCTATTAAATTCTTAGAGAAATATTTCATTTTATATAGTTTTGATTATAATAGGTTTAAATTACTTCATTTTCTTGATATATTTTAAATATAAATTAAATGTATAATATAAAAATTGATATTAATGTTATTTTATAATAAATGATTTTTGATTAATTGATTTAATGTTAATAAAAATTATAATTTATTCAAAGTGGTCTCTAAATTTCTGAAAATATCAACAATGGTAAGATTATGGACCAATTTTCCAATTATAATGGCTATATTGACCATTAAATAGTAAAATCAATCTTGAGGTAGTTAATGTTAAAATACCATTTTTCATGTTACATGCGCTTGTGTTAAAATAAAGTTTCAAAACATATTTTATAAATTATATTTATTATTAAGAATCATTTCAACCAAATTATCTAATAAGTATCAATTTATTTTTTCCTTAAAAGATAAATTATTGAGCTTAAAAATATTCGTTACCATAGTAAAACACTATAGATTTAGAAGTAAGAAAACATAGAAGTTAAAGAAAACCATATCTAAAAAATGTGTTTTTGTTCATGTTAGTGGTTTTTATTTACTATATAATCTATGAAAACTGTTAATAAAAAATTTTCAGTCACTTGGAGTGCGAGTGACTTCCAATTATTGAATAGTTTTAGGTATTTACAAACACTAGTAGTCATCCTCAATTATAAAAGGGCACTCTCCCCCTCGATTATTCACACCTATTACGAAATTTGGTTAAAAAACCCATAAAAGATCCCTCCCATAAATCCTTATCCACATTATGGAGCTTCTGAAATTCCTAAAACACCAAACCTAGGGTCTTTAAGGTGAGATCTAAAGGAGGTTTATCTTAAAGAAGGTAATTGCCTTCACTAATCTCATTTTTTATTTCTTCTTTTAAAAGCATAAATTATGACTTATAAATTATAATATGATTTAAAAACAGTCAACAAAATATTTTGATATTATAATGTTTATGTAATAATATTTATCCATCTCCACTACTATAAAATGGGAAATGAAATCGTCAAATCATGTGTATTGATGACCACCGCTTAGAAAACTGATGAAACTTATTTTCCATGAACACTTATCATGGTTAGATATAATCATGTTTTTAATATATATGTATATATATAATATCTATTATATAATAATAATCTTGGTGTTATAATACCCAAAATAACTTCTTAGTTTTCATACTATTAGAAATATGATAACATAGCTCATGTGTTTAACAGAGCACCGCCTAGTGAGGCGGCGTGATTGGTTTTTCAGTTACGCTTTACATGGAAAGTAATAGGGTCATATTTAGTGAATATATGTGATATAAATTATATAATTTATATTTTTTAAAATTAATATATCATACGATTCCTTACCCTTTCATCCTTTAGGTGAATGATATTTTCACTTCTGTATACGCACGACCACCATCTCCACATATAGATACAATTCATTTTTAGTGTTCAACATTAAATAATAGTTATAAGGGATTATATAATAAGAAAAATAATATTTATAACATTAATATAATTATTTTTATTATGGGACTATACCTTATTTTATTAATAAGAACATTCATGGAAAAACACACATGAGAAAACTAGGAAAATAACACCCAAAATAATTAAAATAATAAAATATCATTAACAAAAGAGTGGTAAAATGTTATAATAGGATCATATATGGTATGAAATATTTTATTATGGGTTTTAATATTTTTATAAATAATCTTTATTGGTTATATAAGTGGTTTAGAGACATATGAAGGACGTCAAACCCAAGGCAGGGGTTTGTCATCTCAATTTTACATTAGTGATACATATGCCATTTTTACAGCTTATTTCTTCATGTGGAATATATAAATATTATTTTAAATGTAATTTCATGAATCTATTTATGTTAATTTAATTTATTATTTCATTATATGGTATTTATTTTATGGTTTTTATGATTCAAAAGTTACCAAAATGTTAAGGGTTTATTTCTCAATTTCATCAATATTCAGGATTGTTTAAATTATGTCCGCATTATGAGGAATTATTTTGTATTTATATCCTTATTCCAATAAAATTCATTATACATTGATCATTCATAAAAATTTCATGTAATTTTACTACCTTCCCACTCTTTGGTACTTAAAATGATTGAGAAAATTATTTTAAGAAAATTATTTTGTATTTCTCTCTTATATCAAAAATACATTTTCATCAAAATCTTTGTTTTCCAAAAATGGGGAAGGGATCTTTGTTTTGACATTTATAGAATGAATTAAATTTCCCACCATCAAAACCAATCAATTTTTTTAGTATTTGTTTATAAATTTTCAATGGTTATTCAAATATAAAATAATTTTCAAAATATTTATTGAAATATTTAGAACAAAAATGTAATTTTCAAATTGTGAAGGATATTTTTCTCAAGAATTTTTGAATAAAATTTTAGGGTGTTTCTATTCATCGATAAAATAATAAATTTATTATAATTATGAAAAAATTGGGATATATTATATTGATATCATAATTTTTATTTATTTGGTTTTTTATAATCATTTTGAATAAGGATGTTCAATTTTATGACCATTCACTGTATTTTTCAAGATAGTTTATGATTGTATGTATTTGATTGGGGTAGGAATTAACATTTTACATGTTAGTTTTTCAATAATAATTTTCATGTTGATTGAGTTTAACCCCATTCATATGATTATTGAAATGGAATTATCATGTTATGATTTGGGAATGGTTATAGATAGACCCTTGATGTATCTATATGTATCATGAGGGAAATGAGTTTGCCAAATTAGGCAGTTTTCTCCCAACGGATTTAAAATATATTTTGAATGGAATTGAAAGTTTTATATTTCCATCAATATTCATTACCTGAATATTATATCTATTATTTCATTGTGATTATTTAATTAGTTATAATATGTAGGGATAATTTTAGATATTATATGATTATTTATATGGATTTATTTTCTCATATTTTATTTTTACCATATCATGCTCATTTTTATGATTATGTGGATTGTGTTTCATTTATTTAACTTATCATATTGATTATACTTATTTATTTTTGATAGATTCTTTCGTATGATTACCCTTACTAAGAATCTTGTCTCACCCCTTTCTTATAGTTTATTATCCCTGAGATGTCTAGAAGTGTTTTTGGATTGATATGAAGAGATACACTATGAGGAATAATGGAATTCTCAAAGAAAAACTCCTTTAGTATTTGATGATTTAAAATTTATGTGAATTAAAAAATATGTATCTAGTTTACCATGACTAATAAACTATTCAGTCATTTAGGATAAGGTACCTTGTAACTAGTCCCAATATAATAAAAATTTACATTCACTCTAGGTTATTGGAATTGATGTCAATACAGTTAGTATTAGAGTAATATTAGTTGAAACCTTGGGAACCAGATTTAGGAAGACATATATTTGGGAAAATAAAACTGTGATAATAATTAAGTATAATTATATCAGAACCTTCTAAGGTTTTGTTAATATAGATATTATATGGTTTTTACTATAAATACATCCCTTTTTGGACAGTATAAGTGTATGTGGTTATGGAATTGATGTTCCAAGGGGTAATAGCAACAAAAAAGTTGTATGAGGATTGACTCAATCATTCCCTACTGCATGAAAAGAGGCATTAATGCACATCAAATATTACGCTCTAATAGAAAAATCATTGGATAATTCACATTTTTTCCAAATCATAATGATGAGTTGGAAAATATTTTTATAATTTGAAAACATTCTCAGAGAAACCATGTTGATTACTTTGAGATAATCAATGTATTCAATTTTCAATATATGTTAACTTTTTCACTTTTTATGGATTATGAATTATGTTTCCTAATGTTATTATATAATATAGTGTATGCTATTTTTCATAAATGGTAGCAAGAATAAGGAATGGTAACTATTTAATGTTTATAATCCAAAGAGTAATAATGATCATTTATTTTATGGGATTAATCTAATATTTCAAATAAAACTAGTGTTTAAAATATTAAAATCATATAAGGATATAATATCATGTTATATAAATATAGAAAATAATTTTCCATGACTTATTTTTTTGAACGTAAGTTAGAGAATAAATGGATGATAAAGAAAATTTTGGATAAAGAGAAGAAGGGAAAGAAGGGTTTTCCCATGTGGTAATTGTGGAATGAAATGATCCAGTACTTGTGTGAGGGGAATGTGAGTTTTCTATAAGTGTGGAGAGAATGGCCAAAATTCTTTTAATTTCAAAGGAAATAAAGATATTTCAAATTTTTAATGCTTTTACTTCAAGGATATGGGGCACTACACCAAAGAATGACCTAAGTGTCATGGTAATATATCTTAAAGGAATATAAGGGATCTTGGTCAATCTTATGCTATTACCATGGGTGATGTGTAATGTTTAATGTTATTTTTTTGGAATTATGAATTATGTAGTATTTTATCATAGATATTATAGTTTTAACCATCATGAAATATATAAGGATTTCACTGTAGTAATATTTCTTAATGTATTTTTGATAATATATTGTATGGTACCAATGTTAATGAAACGTGATTTAGTAACAAGATGAACCTATTATAAAGCAAAATAGTAATAGTAAATAACCCTTACCGAAAAAGTCAGATCCAAGCAAGCTTGGACCCCAAATTTATTAATAAAAAGAAAAGTGCAGAGACAAGCAAGAGAGATAGAACGAGATTACAAGTCAGAATAATCATAATCATCACATTCATACCTGGTCATGTCATCAGCATCAACTGATCCCCATTCTGATTGAGTCTCGAGCTATTTAAACATCTTGATATATTACTTCCTTTACTATAGTTGCTCCGTAGATAACTTCTCCTTAGCCTTCATGGAAAAAGACCTAGTGGTCACCGTCTTCGGCACTTCAGAGTAATCTTTCCTTGGTTTCCTTTTAACCGAAGCATTCATGATATCCTCACTGTCATAGGTTCTTTTCTTTTCTCCTTGAACAATATCACTGTATGAGATTTTCCTCTTACCCTTGTCATTTTCAATATCATCCTCACGATCATCCCCCCACCTAAAGGGCATGGGCACCTCATTTCCTAGAGTATCGACCTCGACCTTATCCTTTGCTTCATCAGAGCAGTTCCTCCGTTCAGCAGAATAAGAAGGATACTTATGGAAATTCAGTTGTGTAGAAGCATTCACCACTAACGTTGGTGCATGGCACATACTTTCAAAAGCAGTAGGCTCATGAAATCTTTAAGGGACACTGTGAGATGCTATTATAGTTGTATCAATAATCAACTCTTTACCTTTCTTAGGAGTCATCACATCAAGAGGACTTGGCTTCATAGGAAGGTCATTGTCCTTTCTGTCATGCTTTGGAAAGGACGACTCCTTTAAGTAATCCTTTTTTCGGCAGAGTTTGGAAGAGTTCCATCACATTCCACACTCCTTACAGGTGTTATTTTTACAACACAACTCCAGAGAGTGTCCCACAGTCATGCATTTAGTTTAGAAAAGAGGTTTTTTTCATATTCAACATCAATTAAAATTTGATCAGAGGGAATAGAAAGTGTTACCGTGTCAATGAGAGTGGATCTGAGATCAACTTCTACCAGCATTCTAGAAAAATGCCCATATATGACATCTATCGTTTCCTTATCAAGACGAATGGGTGTTCCAATTGTCGTTCCAATAGCATGCAGAATCTCTGTATGCCAAAGAACCCAATTAATCCCATGAAGTCGTACCCATATCCGAGGAAAGAAATTTTTCACATTAGAGATATTAAATTCAAATGACAATTCATGCAGATGAATCCACCTCGTCTTAAGAAACATGGAGCCAGAACTACAAGCCCAAAGCTTTAAGTCCGCTGATGGGAACATGCAGTGAAAAAATAACTTTCCAAGGGAGACACATTTCCAGCTAGCAAATCCCCACAACATCAAAATTCGACGATATAAATCTTCACATTTCCAGGGCTGCACACCTTCAGGAAGAACAATGCAAGCAATAAGTGAATTCTCACCCAAATCAAATCTCTCAGCAATCACACCAGGATTGGCTTCAACATGTGCTAAATAACCCTTTTGAAGAATCTTCCTATGACTAATATCCTCATTTCTTTTCTGATTTTATGAAGACTCCTTCATCACATCAGCAAAAGATCACTGACCACATGGTGTAGCACTAGTGGGCACCCTCATAGGTTCCTACAAATGTCTAGTATTGACATTAGAAGAGGGATACTCCTTTACCATGTACCCGGTCAAATCCTGAGCATACTGAGACTAGGAATTGTAGGTCAGAGGGTTCACTACTGCACCATGAAATTGGATAGAGGTTTTATTGTTTATAACATATTTCATAGTTTTCAATATAAGATTTTATTTATTTAATATATTTAACAACCTATGATTTTATATTTTAAAGAATAAATTTTATCATGATGTTTTTATGGTGATAAAGTTATTCACATATTTTTAATGTGACTCTGAGAGACACTATATATTGTTTAGAAAATATAATGTTGATTATGTAATCTTCCTTAAAAAAATTTACACTTTGAATTTGGACAGACATATTTCAGATCAGTCTTAAGGTTAATTATTTATGCAACTGATTAAAATGAACTTTGCATATTATTTAATAAATTATTCTAACCATTTTGGTTTTTGATAATATCTAGAGACATGAGGATTTAATTTTCATTCTCAGGATCTGCAAAATGTTCTTCAGGTATAAAAAATAATTTGGGAAACTCATTTCATAGTTTATGAAATGAAGTTGTAATTGATCAAAGCACACAAAAGGTTGAAACTTCTCCTATGAAATATAAATATATCAAGTATGTATAAATGTATATTGTATTAGTATATATGGAAAAGGTAATTACTCAACTCTATAAAAAATGATATCAAAACAATTATATTATCTTAATACATTTACTTTTAATGAATTGATGGTCATTTAATTGATAAAAAATTTATGGATTTGTATTCCATAAATTTTCAAGACCATTCACTTTATTTTTTTCAATTATCTGTACCCCTATCAATAAATATTTACTCTTTTCTTCATTGCCTATATCTTCACTTTCCACCAATGTTCACCTATTTGGAAACATAGTATCTGTTATTCCAAATGACCTTCAAACTTACCTTACAATATTATAAATGGAAATTTTTATTAACCATTTTTATGATGTTGTAATTGAAGAAGGTTATTTATAAATTTCAAAGCCTTTATTATTGATATAAATATAAAATTGCGAGGATGTAATTTATTTAAGGTGGTAGAATGTAACACCTAGAGATTTTAAAAGAATCACATCATATTATATAGTTTTTATCAAATGAAAAACCAAGATTAGAAATGAATATAACTCCCCAATACTTAATTATATATATATACATATATTTATATAATAAATATATTTAACCACTTTGATAGCTTATAATGCACGCAAAACTAGGTTCGAAAAAAAATGGCACTCTATTAAAATGTTATTATTGGAATATGACCATTATTACCTAGCCATTAAGATAGAGGGTAGGAATATTAAATAATTATAAAATTAAATAAAATTACATTTTTTACACATGTATAAAATTAAATCCATGTTATATAATGATTTGAAGAGAAATAAATGTTGTATCAAGAAACATTTTTTTGAAAGGCAGATTAGTCATGCTTTGTGTGCATAATTTAAAATTAATTTTTAAAATTTTAGAATATTTTTTTGAAAAAATAAACTTCATTTTTTATATCTATATGTCAAAATTATGTTTATCTTATTTTTTCATAATTTTATGAAAATACTAATTTTTGATGAAAAGTGAAAAATATTAATTTTTATTGAAAACTTCATTTTCATTTAAATTATTCACCATGATTAATAATATATTAAATTGTTTTTAAAGTAAATTTAGTTAAATTATATTATAATTTAACTAACTTAAGTCATTTTAATTGATTTCATAATGAATTTTGATATTAAAATATTATATAATTAAGAGTATTTTTTTCGTTGGAAAATCGCTCTTTCGTTACGTATGTGGTTTAATTTTACATTTTATTCTACAAGATCAATGAATAAAAATTTACAAATATATTAAATATTTGTAATTATTATAATTTATGTTATCTAATTGGGTCAACATTTTTTCCCCTAAAGAATAGTGAAATTAAAAAAACATAATTACCACGGTTAAGATAAAAATGGGTTTATGAGGGGGTCAAACTATAAATATAAGGTTTAAAATGACCAGTAAACTTTTACAACACAAATTGGATGAACATATTTCAACCATTATCTCCTTAGAATATATTTTTATGAGTTTCAGTGACACGTTTCCACGAAAGTGACCAATATAATAATTTATGAAAAGAATAAGACAAAATATCACCATCTTTGTTTTAAATTTCAATTTTTTGTTCACATAGGTAAAAAAGAAATATCTGAAAAAATATAAATATAAATTTTCATAATAATGAAATTAATTTCATACGGTTAATATAAATTCAATTTTTATTTATCATATAATTATTTTTAATTCTTAATAAATGCAAACATAGTAATTATTTAGTTAACAAAATAATAAAATAAATTATACTAAAAATATTAAAAGTAATGTAAATGGATATATTTATTTTCTTACATTAATTTTTTAGATAAATATATCATGAAATATAAGTGTGGATAAAATATATTTTATATCAATCATGGTATTTATATTTTTTAAAATAAAATTGAATGGAATATATCCAAATTTATATTAATGTAATTCTAAAATAAATGATATTTTATTAAAAAAATTAAAATTCCTAAAAACAATATTTTTTTCAAGTTATTTTTTATATTAAAAAATATAAAATATGATTCATTAATGGACCAATTTTTCTTTTATAGATACCATATTGACCCCTAAATAGTAAAATCTCTCTTAGTGTGGTTAAGGTTAAAACTATGTTTTTGTACATTACATGTGATTGTGTTAAACTTAATTTTCAACCCATAATGGATTTTAATTTGATAATTATAATTTCATATCTATAATTTTTGGTTTAAAATTATCTAATAATTCTCATTTTAGCGTAGTCTTAATGGATAAATTAATGTGGTTAAAATGATTAGTTACCATAGTGAAAAAACTAAAATTGTATTAGTAAGCATAGATGATAAGGGAATGCATATTTTTAAAATGTTTTTAATGGTTGAGGTATTTTTTGACCATATCATACCTAAAAAAAATTAAGTATCAATTTTTGATTTACATGGGGAGAGTGTGACTTCCTATTATTGAACTGTTTTGGGTGTTTACAAAAATGTCACTCCTCAATTATAAAAGGGGACTCACTCCACTCACTTACTTACACATATTATTCCATTTGGATAGAAAAAAACAATAAAAAATACTAGATGTAAAATAAAATCAGATTTAATATACATGATGTTTGGACACAAATGCAGGAATTTGAACCTGAGGTAAGAGTTTCTCGTCTTAGTTTTAGTTCTATGAGACATAAACCGTATTCAACACTTATTCCTTTTCATGGTGTTTATAATTACCCTTTGATATTTTATATCATGAATATATTTATATTCAGGGTATTTAATGTTTCATTTTTTTTATTTTTTTATGATTATTAGGATTTATAAGTTATCAAAGTTGTAAGAGTTTAATTCACAATCTCATCATTATTTGGGATTGTTTATAATTAAATGTCTCTTATTTGGAATTATTTTGTATTTCTATCCAAAAATAGAAAAATTTCAATATAATATAGTTATTCATGAAATTTTAAATTGATAAAATTATATTTAAACTCATTTGTACTTAAAATTATTGAGAAAATGTTTTTTTTAAATCGGCCTTTATTTCTCTCTTCGGTAAAAAATCAATTTTCATCATAATCCATGTTTTCTAAAAATGTTTTCAAAAATGTTTTTAACCTTTTAAATATGATTTATTAAATACATTTTACATATCTTTACTTTTTATAATATGATTTTAATGAAATATTCATGTTATTTTATAAAAAACCTTTTTATCCTTTATACAAAATCTAAAGGGAATGTATGTATTAATGTGTATGTAATGACCATAATCTCTTAACATCATGACTAATAGATGTTTGGAGATTATTTTAAATTTTTAATAAGGTTATTTTCAAGTGAAATTACTCTCAAAATGTTTTTTCAACTTTTTGTTTTAAAAGCTAATTTTCAAATATGAAATGATATTTTACTTAAGAATGTCTTGAGAATATTTTTGGTGTATTTATATTCATGGAAAACATAAACACTTTATTGTAATTATGATCCAATGAGGATATGTTGTATTTATACCATCCTTATTATTTTTTATATGGTTTATTATGAATTTTAATTATTTTATACAATTTTATTTTCATTATCTATATTATTTTTGGATGGTTTCTGATTATGTTAATTTGATTAAGGTATGTAGTAACATTTCATATGCGAGTTTTTAAATTTGAATTTTCATGTTGATCACATTTCACCCATTTAGTATGAGGAAATCATTCAACTTAGTATGTTATGTGTGGGGTTTGTTAATAGATATCCCTTTATGAATTGATAGGTCTAATGAGACAAATAATTTGGACAAATTAGACAGGTTTTACCAAAACATTAAAAATTTCTCATGAAAGTTCTTGACAGTTTTAGATGTTTGGAATTATGAATTCCCTCATTATAAAATTAATTATTTCCATGAGATTATTTTATTAGTTAGAACATCAATGGATAAGTGTGAGTTTTATCGAACTATTAATATGAATTTATTTCATCATCATTTATTTCTACTATATTTTGCTCAGTTTATTGTTTAAATTGCACCTGCTTCAGTTATTTACCTTTAACTATTAAGTATGATTATTTATTCATGAGAACTTCTATTATACTATTACCCATATTGAGATTATGATATCACCCATTTCTAATTTTTTTTTCTTAGATTCGTGGAAGTGCTTTGTGATTGGTATGTAGGGATACACTATGAGTAATAGTAGTGATCTCAAAGAAAAAACATTGTGTATCTAATTTTTTCATGTATATGTGAATTTTGATTATGTATCTAACTTACCAAGAGTAATAAAATATTCATCCCTTTGGGATGTAGTAAGTTGTATCCAGTTCCAATGTAATAAATTAGACACCAGCTCTAGGTTACTAGAGTTTGGGGTTATTACAATATGAGTTACTAGATTCAAGATTGTTAAATTATTCATTGTGTGTTGGAAGCATAGAATTCCATGGATTATAATGCTTTGGTAATGGTTAGGTTATTAATGAAATATTTAGATGTTTTATGTTTTCGGGGATCCCTTATTCTCATTTATAATGATTTTTAATAATGTTTTAGAGTTTTAGACAATTTTTATTTTTTTGTGTCTAACTATTATAAAATTGTGAGTTAATGTGATGGATTAGTACCCTGGTGATACTATTTGAGCTCCACGAACTAATGGGTTAATGTGTGTTGATTGGTAATCTTTGTTTTGTTCATAACTTCCTTACACTCATAGGATTAATCCCATGATATATATATTGATTGATTGTGAATTTTCATTTATTATTTCCCATTTTATTATTGAATTTTGATGTTTATATTACCATGTTTCCATCAAATTACCTATTTATTACCTCATTTTTTTATTAAATCTTGGTTTCTTCTAAACAATCCTAAAGATTTATATATTTTTTCTTTAGAAAATCTGATTTCAATTATTGGTTTAAAATATGAACTAATGGTTTACATTGTAAAGTACATTGTGTAGATTCATTTAGGTATGAAACTAAGATTTTCCCGACACATTATATATACCCATGGGGTATATGTAAACTAGGTTTTATGTGATAGAGATATACGAATGTTTAACAGCTCATCCTAATTATCTCAACCTTCTTTGATCTAGTGGTGGTGGTTTTTGTTATTGGTCATTAGCAGTTTCGGCCCATTTAGAGAATTTTTAGATCCTCGGTTGCATGGTTCTATTTTATATTGGCCTCTCCATCCTTGACCTTGGTCATGTTAATCATGTATATTAAGGTTCTAGACTTATTTATATTAATGGATTGATATTTTTGAGTTTTTGGACTTTTAATCCAATGTTATTCTCTATTTTTTTATATTATAAAAAACTATTTATTTCATTGAATGGGGATCCAACTTATGGATGGGACACATCAAGTGCCTAAGATGAATTTTTGTGATAGTTATTTAAATTTTTGAGGGTGAAATCATTCTGAACATTCTTCTTTTGATACCTTAGTTCTTATCACTATCTCATAGCAATCAGGAACACACTTCAGGCCTTATAGCGAGATGGTTCATGTGATGTGACTAACAAATTAGGCTGGTTAATTTCATGAAGATTAAAATTATTTTATCCATTTTATAAAAATCAATTCAAAGTTATTATAAAATTTAACCTTTAAAATAAAAACTTATTATATGTAGAAATAATATATATTTTCAAACAATAGATATATATTTTTAAAATAGAAAAACAAACCTCATTAAAGTTTATTATGACTACAATAATAATGAATATCAATAAAAATACAAATAATTAACACAAATATACATTAATAATTTATCCAATAATTTACAAATTAATTAAATAGACCACAATAAGAAGTTATTTAAGTGAATATATTTATGCTTAAGTTAAAGCATATTTTTTTCATAAACTAAACATTATAATTTTGAATGTATAATGATTATATGACATGAATATATATTATCAATTATGAGATGAAATAAATATATATACATTTAAAAATAAATATTTAATACATAAATATGAATTCATAATTTGAATATCAATGAAAAATTAAATTCGTATATTATTTAAACATTCATGGGTTTCCACATTTTACACCCCTTAAATAAATTTTACCCTCAAAACATTAATTCACTGGTTAAAAATAAAACTAAAAACAGACCATATATACCCTTTCAAATGAAGATCAACAGGTGCTCCAATTACCTTATTACCTTTCGTGTCTTAAAGGTGAAAAATCCCAAGAACATGATTTGACAAAATTCATCACAAGTATTCTAAATTCTCTAATTTCTTATGCCCTTATATAAAATTCAAAACATGGTTCAAATTAGTGAAATAAATGATATATCGTTATTTGTAGTTTTGGAATTTCAACATATAATTTGATATATTATTTTGATCTTGTTTTTTAAAAAACCTTCCTAGATGATCCGAGCAGAATAATTGAAAAGAATATTGGTTTGAAAAATAATTATAATTCCATATAATTTTTAAAATAAGATAGATATATGATACCTAAAGATAACCCCTACATAGCTATATAAAATAATAAAAACCCTTTTTTGTTTGTTTAATTGTGAAAAATTTATAAAGTCTATTATGGTGATTACCAAAGTGAATAATATAGAAAATTTATGACCATAAAATTTGATTTAATGTTTTGAATGAACCATCTAAATATTATATAAAACTTGAAGAATGCGATATGTTTTAATTTAACTTGAAAGTGAGTTAAATTTTAGATAATTTGGTAAGATCACTTCAAAAAGATTTCACAATTGTGATTATGATTGAATCATTTAGGAGGGATAATATAGTCTCATGAGGTTTCTTTCCCTCCAACATGATTAATGTTTTTTTAGATGTTAAAACACTAATATCGAACCAAAAATTAATTATGCACTAATAAATTATATCCTGATTAATTACCTCCTATATTTATTTATTTATTTTCACTAATTGGATCTCTTAATTTCCAATCATCAATTTATCCCAAATTGTTTAGTAAAAAACCAAAAACAAATTATAAGAAACTATCATATGAAAAAATAATACATTAATCTTCATAACCTTTTATTTAAACAATTATATCATTTTCCCAACCAAATTTTCATTAAAATTTATCTTCATACAATCCCAAGACAACTAATCACAACAAATATTCAGAGATGATCCTTAAAAAATTTGAAACATAGAAACCTTGAAATTTTTTATCACATGTTCTCCTAAAATTCCACTAAACCTTTATCTGAAAAATTATCGAACCACAATAATCATCAAAATATTCTTTTATATATTCATAAAAAATTCATGATCATTATGATTTAATATACTTTAAAAAATCAACATAATATATTTGATTTAAATAATATTAACCATATTTTCACTATATCATAGGCTAACAAATAATTTCCTATATATATATATATTCTTTATTCATGTATTTCCCACAAATAAAAATATTCTTTCCAAAATATCTTTAATCAACATGTCACCAAATCATTTTCAACCCCTAAATCAATTTATTCCCATAAAAAAGTTCAAAAAATATAATAAACATTCCCCTAATTAATAACAATCAACTCGATATAAAATTATATAGTGTCCTTAAAGTATATCTATACATAAATTAAGTATTCTTCCTAAAACCTAATAAAAATCTCATAAAATTTACTTATTCCTTTGAATTCATGACCCCCTTTAAAATTAATAACCTAAGATGGTACCTATAACACTTAGATTATCCTCAACTGATAAAATATTTACCTGTAAGGTTTTCTAAACCATGATTTATTAAAAAAATTATATATTGAATTTTAATATCTATAATTTCATGATTTATATAAAATATAACATCACCTATATAACCAAAACCCATACATTTCCACAAAAATGGAATTTTTTCAACTAAACCAAACTCATAAGTGATTTAATTTCTTTATTTAATGGAAAACCCTTATATTTATAGATTTAACTTCATAACCATTCTTAACCATCCTTATCCCCAATAAAATATCATTGATAAATGAGGGATGGTCTTAAAAAGATCAATAATATTTTGACATAACTGATAATAATAGAAGTTAAAAAGTGACCAAAAGATAAAAAAGTGTGTAACATTTTCAATTTTAAATGGTATTTAATTTTGGGTATTTTAATTTTTTAAATTCTATCTAGGATGATATCTAGTTTGTTAGAGGATTAAAAAGGATTTTTTCCGATTTTAGGGTATGCCACTTGACAGACCATGCTAAGGTGATGGCCTTTTTGAGCTTGGAAACTACTTGTGTGAAATGGGGAAATCGAATTGCACACATCTAGGTGTGGTCTCATTAATATATCTCTACAATACACCTACAGACCACAACCATTGATCCCTCACCACGCCATTGTTTCTGATGCATTTTCCAGAGAGCGTACCTCCGTTTGTGGAGGGCACACAACTGTTTGTTTCCATGGATTCCCACTTTACAAAGGTGGACAACATCTATTCCTTATTTAGGGACGTTTTCTCATTGATCAAAAAGGGATGATGGGATGTTGGATCTTCATTATGTGGATTCCTCCTCAGAACTTGTTGCCTAGTCTGGGTCTCCCTTAATGATTTAGTCTTGGTTCATGAATCTCGTTCCTGATTCCATATATTTGTGAACGCCGGTTAATTACACTACTTCAATCAGGACATTCCATGGGGTCTTCACATGCTAGTAACCTTTGGTGAGAGTTGACGGTATCATCAGGAATGATGGGGCATATTTGGATGTGTATACATTGGGGAACCTGTATTCTTCCTCATAAGAGGGCATCTCATGGGTGTATAACCAAAGGCATCCCACATCAGTCGTGAGGTATCATGTGCCGGCAGAATTCCTCAAAGGTTCTCCTTATCTTCCCATGTTCAGCATGGGTTATGTCACAAGTTTAACTTCTTTCAGAGACGGTTATGCCAAAGGTGTGTCTTCTGAGGTTTTCCTCAAACATATCTTGTTTAACATGAGGTAGGACATGAGTTTAACATCTTACGAAGACAGAATGGGGGTGATCAGAATGTCCCTTAGAGACAGATCAGATTGGTACATCCCTAGGAGGGAACACCTGGAAGGTTTACAGGGTGGATGTATCATAACACTCAATAAGATCAGACCCATGATGGTGTGTCCCATAAAGGGAAAATGTCACACCGTGAAGGATGATCTGGATACCACTGATGGAGGATCAGGGAGTGGGTACCCATGAATAGGGAAACACCAAGGTTTACCATTGGCTGGGATTGAACCTCGTGGAGGTTTTCTGCATACCCAGTATAGACGACAGGGATCAAAACCCATGTAGTTATAAGGGGTGGAAATTGGGGTGTAAAAAAAGGACAACAACCAGGATACATGTTGCAGATTATGAAAGGAATGTGGCCCATCATAAGAGGGATACTCTTGGGTGGATGGTTATGGATGTTGTGGGGCTTAAGCATGGTTAGCTGCCCAGTTGCCGCTATGGAGAAACACTAGGATGAATGGAATGATCTCAATGGGATGCAGCATCCTGGGTAACAATCATGATGAATTATAGAGATTTTAATGAAGTGGTGGGGTAATGAGATGGACCCATCATGAAGGTGATAGTAATGTTGGGCTTGAGCCACGAAGTGACTTACTACGTATCCCTGTGGTAGGGAATAGAAGTCCTCGTAGTTCAGTGGGACGATGGGACACCTAATGAGGTGGCCCATGAGAATGGATGCATGGATGGGATCCGAAGAAAATATAACCTCTAGGTTGGGTCATGATCTTCCCAGAAAACATGGGATTAATGGATAGATCAGGATGAGAACTGGGTGATGGGCTTGAACATCATGGAGGTTTCTTACGTATCCCTGTGGAATGGAATCAAAGTCCACATAGTTCATATGATGATGGATTATCATCGATTAGATATTTCAATGGCTTACCGCCGAATGAGGTTGACAACAGCTTACCGCTGCAAGGTGTTGACAATGGCATACCGCTGGATGGGGTCACAACAACTTATCACTGGATGGGGTGACAATTTATTGTCATACGGGACAAAATGGGCATATAGTTTAATGCCATGGAGGACGGTGGTGGACCGACATGATGGTGGTCGGAACCAATGGATGGTGGGTTTGATCCCCAGGGAGTCATTATACGTACCATTCCTTGGCAACGATAAAAGACCACATTGTTCAGGTTGAGTGTTTTGTGAACTGATGGAGAGATATTATTACCAATGGGTGGAGGGATTTAACCTCAGGGATGCTTCATATGTACCTTTCCATGGCAAGGATCAAAGACCTTATATTTCATAAAGGAGGTTTTTGAGATGATTTGAAGATGGTCGGGACCAATGGGTGGTGGGATTGAACCCCAGGGAAGCTTCCTACGTACCATGCCTTGGAAAATATCAAAGTCTACATAGTTCAGGAAGGAGGTTGGTGAGCCGACGTGGAGATAGTCATGACCAATGGGTCATGTCCTTGAACATCAGGGAAGCATCCTATGTACCTTACCTTGGGAAGGATCAAAGACCTAATAGTTTATAAAAGAGGTTCGTGAGATGACCTGAAGATGGTCGGGACCAATGAGTGGTGGGCTTGAACCTCAGGGAAGATTACTATGTACCATGCCTTGGAAATGATCAAAGTCCACATAGTTTAGGTAGGAGGTTGGGTTGCCAACGTGAAGATGGTTGGGACCAATTGGTGGTGGTCTTGAACCTTAGTGAAGCTTCCTACATACCTTGACTTGGCAAGGATCAAAGACCTCATAGTTCAGAAATGAGGTTGGTGAGACGACATGAAGATGGTTGAGACCAATGGGTGGTGGGATTGAACCTCAGGAAAGCTTCCGATGTTCCTTGCCTTGGTAAGGATCAAAGTTCACATAGTTCAAGAAGGAGGTTGGGGCATACACTCTAGGTTTCCCAAATAGGATTTCATATTCGATGCTTATTCTAAGACCATGTGAGTCATGCTTGGTGTGAGAAACAAGAGGTAGCAAGGACCTGAGGATCACAACACAAAGGTTCATACATGAAGGGTAGTGAATGGGGCTTACACAAAGAAGCTTCCTGGGTGCCGCTATGGAGCAACAATAGTGAAAGGGGTTTTTGTAATGGAGCTTCCTGGGTGTCTCTATGGAGTGACAATGGTGACTGGGGCTTACGCAAGGAAGCTTCCCTGGTTCCACAATGGAGTGGAAATGGTGCATGGGTCTTACGCATGGAAGCTGTCTGGGTGCCGCTATGGAGTGGAAATAGTGAATGGGGTTTACGCAAGGAAGCAGCCCGGGTGCCGCTATGTAGCAGAAATGGTGAATGGGGCTTGCGTTAGGGAGCTTCCTGAAGGTCTTCCTCATGTCTGACCATGAGGACATCTCAACTCATTGAAGTGTTGAGGCCTTCACCTATGTTCTTGTGCAGAAGAGGGATAACACCAAGGGGCATTGGAATCAGTTCAAACAAAAGGAGATGAAAAGTGTGAATCACATGCCCGATATTCAGAATGCAATGAGGGTGGTGTGGCGATGGAGGATAACTATTGACTGTGTTCAAAACACATCATCCATATCAACTTAGCCTGAAATGGGGACAAACAAATGAGGGTTGACTATTGACCGTGTTCTAAACACAAGAACATACTCAAAGTGTTGTCCAAAGTCTTATAGGACACTGTCCCAATATGGTAGGTGAGCCGATATGGCCTGTGACCAGGTTGTTAGGGGGTCCCTTCAGACATGGAAGTGGATGATGATCCGAATGAAGGACATGAAAATATTGAGGTGGAGTGATGTAATTTTTGAACGGATTCCAACTCTCTTGAAATTACTCCACTATAATCATGGAATTAGGCATCATATTCTTAAAGCATAAGTTATATCTTGTTTGGAGCAAGAGGTTTCCTATGTTTGGAACATAGGGTGAACTACAGTTTATAGTCATGTAGATAGAACTATTGGAATCTCATGCTTGGATTATAAGGCATCTCTTGTTTGGAGAAATAGGAATCCTATGATTGGAACATAGGGTGCACTATAGTTTAGAGTATTGTAGAGAAGACTGTTGGCATCATATTCTTGTAGAATAAGGCATCTCTTTTTTGGAGCAATAGGTATCCTATGATTGTCACATTTGGAGTACTATAATTTATAGTATTGTAGAGAGGACTATTGACATGTCATGATTGGCGCACAAGGAATATCTTATATTGAGTATGTGGAATCCAATTTTTGTCATATAGGGATTACTACAATTTAATGTCATGTAGATAGGACTATTGACATCTCATGCTTGGAGAATAAGGCATCTCTTGTTTGGAGTAAGAGGCACCCTATGTTTGGAACATAGGGTGCACTAAAGTTTATAGTCTCGTTGATATGAGTGTTGGGAATGAGGTTCCATGTGTGGAATCTTGTATGCACATGACCTAGAAAGAAAATATATCAGGGGAGGATCAAACCACTGTGGGAACGCGCGAAAGCGGACCCTTATGGGTCCTGTCGTGCAAGACCTCACATGGAGGATTCCATTCTTCCACGCGGGCACGGAAGATACTGTCCTACAAGAAGAAGAGTGGTGACTGACCTTTAGAAAGCTCCCCAAGGGGTGGGGGCTACCTTTTTATTTATCGGCGAACCTGGGAGAAGTTTCATGTAAGATTCCGGGTGCAGAATTGATGTTATGTGCACCCTATGATGGGTGTGCATGCCAAGGGTCATGGCACGAAAAGCTGCGGTTGACGTTGTCTTGGGAACAGAAAGGGGTTCAGGAACACAAATGCCTATTTGACATCACCTTGGGTGTGTAATAATCTTGTGCGTAGATGTTAATCTTATGCACTCCTCTCAAAACATGTGTGCACCTTCCCTAGACATTTTTCGGGCAACCTATGTGAAAGATGACATCTCATTGGGGGCGTAAAAGGTTTGTGTGACATGTTGCATGCTTGATTTTACTATTTCTTGCAAGATGCCATTTTTTCATGAAATATTTCACTTCTTACGTGCAAAATATTCATTCTTGAGTGAAATATTTCACTTCTTCCGTGCAAAACCATACTTTTCCCCAAAACCATCTCAGATGGCCATTTCCAGCAGCCCGACTTCGAATGACCATAACCTTTGATCCACAACTCTGTTCGGGCATCACGACTAATCAGATCAAAGATTTCGAAACGATATACACCCCAGTATCATTCATTGAAGCATTCACTGAATTACATGGAATCGTTTTCCAGTTCTAACAACCATAGTAAAGGGATTTATGAGCCGAAAATATATTATGTTTTGAAATCAATACTTAGTGGTTGCTTATGTCATGTTTATTGGGATGTGCTTATTTGGGGCCACCACAACCATTATGGAAATTACCATAACCTATTGATTGATATTTTATTGAATTAAATGGATGATGTATCCTTTTATTAATCAGTTTGAGTCATGAATCTTAATGAAACATGGGTGATGTTTTGAGGTTGTGTTTAGTGTGTTATTAACCTATTATCTACATTATTAATCGATTCACCTTCATTAACATGTTATTTATATGACCATGATGAATCTATCCTGAGATATAGAATATACTTATTTTGTTTAAACCACATTATTCTTAACCACATCCTCATTTAATTTATCTATAAGTTCAAACCTTGGTAAATAGAGGCTTATTCTTATTGATTTAGACTCTTGTGAATCTCAGGCTGTCTTATCTAGCTTTTATTCCACGAGTAACATGTTATATTCATTTTTATAGACCTAAAACAATTGTTGACCATGGTTTTCATTGGTTAAGTGATCTGGTTATAATTTCACGGTTTGATTCCAACCTTGAATCTCATTCCAGAACCCTTTATAGTATGGTAGGAATCAATTATCCAGATACTAGGATTGGGGTTTTAATCTGGTTGGTTCACATGCATGATTTTAAAAGTGAATCTTAATTTATCTGTATGTTGACATAGAGAAACATTATGTAGTATGTTCCTCAACTTATTGTTCTATTACAGAAAATTGTTTTTTTGATTTGATTATGTTTATATGCATAGAAAATGTGAACTTCTGTGTGGAATGACATGCTTGGTGTGTATTTTTATCCCATGAGATGCTTCTAGATAGATGTGTATATGGGTGAGTGTGTTTTCATGAAAACCATTTATATGATACACTGTGAATATGGTTTTATATGTTGTTCTTTGTTGTTTATATTTCACCACCTCTGAAAACATGGATACTAATATATAGATATTTGGTTTATTAGAGAGTATTGATGATTCCTTAGAGGGGGATCATAGTTACAAGATAATAGACAAACTAATCTAAGATGGAATGATGTTGAGTTCTAGGATATGTAGAATTTTGTTGATTTTGATAAGTCATAAACAAAGGTAGAGATCCAAGATTCAGAATGTGATACACACTAAAGAGATGGTATGAGTCAAGGTTTCATGATTTCTAATTTTATAGTAAGAGGTTGGTTGATATTTTTGTTGTACCGATGGGTTGGGTTGAATATGGGCACATTGAACCAATAGGGGATTGAAACTGGTACATTGACTAGGTCCTTAACAGTCTATGTATTCCTAGAGAACACACCATCATATGAAGATGAAAACCATGAAACCATTGTTGGATGGATGAGTTTGGTTACTACTACCTAGAGGTGGAGTGTGGTTATCCCTTAAAAGTGGGCATGGATTATTCCTTAATGGTAGAATAGATACTATAGGCTAATAGATCAGGAATCTAAGTTGTATGTGACATATTAGAATTATCTATTTTTTTAAACTAAAATTTATCACTACAATTCAAATATGGTACTAAAGAAGGTACAACCAGGGTTCATGGAGGCATGGTTAGTACATGTTCACTTTACACATGATTGAATTTTATGTTCTTACCAGTTTAATTATTTTCACAGAATACACCTATTATTTATGTGCACATACTATGATGATGCATTTATGGTCTCCTACTAAGTTGTACACATATCATGAAAAAGAATCTTTATGTGTGTACAATCTTCATGATTAGAGATCCATGAAAGTGAAAGGGACCAATATAATGTTTTAGAGGAGTTACAACTTAGAGTTTTAAGAAAAATTGAGAAAACTCTGGATAGATGAAATAGTGTATTTATCTTAATGGATGTCATTTCACGTAGATACCCTAAAATATCTCCAGGAAATATTGATTAATTTCATGATTCAAGGACGGACTAAAAGATAAATGATTTTCATGAACTCGGTTTAGAGATGTAAAGGACATATGAAAAATTTAAAGACTTATTAATTGAATATTTATTCCTCAGTATACTGAAGATGGATGGTGTTCATGAGTTTATAGTGATTTAGTAGGGACTTATATTTATATCTTCTTATTTTTCTTTCTTTATAGATTTTCTTAACTTTTATCTTATTTTTACTATGGATAAGGCACAAAAGGATAAAAAATTCCATATTTTCCTTTTACCATTATTGGGACATCAGGTCCAGAACTTTGTCCTAATGTAATATCCCTAGGTGCTTCATTAGACCATGATGATTAAGAGTGTTATAGGGGAGGACATAGCTGCATGACTTCTTCCAAATCTTAGTGGATCATTTACAGAGATATCAAAAATTTCTCATAATAGTTATTGGTTATAAAAATCATTGGGATTTCATGATTATTTAAATGAATTGATTCGATGTGACATTTGGAATGGTCTAGTTTACCATAATCATGCACAAATCTATTTCTATAGGTGATAATTATCTGTTATTATGCCTAAGAGACAATTTTTTTGATGATCATAGAATATGATCTTAGTGCTGATAGGATATGATTGGACATGATCTAGATTAGAGATATTATTGTGTAGGTAGAAGGATTATATCTTTCTATGGAGAAACAAATAGCCTATTCTTATTTTCCTCCATTGGTAGACCTTTACCCATATGTATTTCCAATCAATTTCTTTGGAATTTCTAAAAAAACGGATTTAATTTGAGATCAAACTCATATTTGTGGAATAACGTACATCGATTCCTATATATCTTATGGTTCTATCTAAGTTGAAGGAACTTAATGTACATTTGTAGTGTTTTTAGATGTAATGTTTTATTAGAATGAGGACATATCTTTGGGGTGATTCAATTTTTTTTGAAGAGGAGGATGATAGTACTCTATTATATGCAGACTACGTGAAGCTAAAATTGGTAATAATGAATAATAGATACCAATTTCAGTGAATAATTACATGTTTTTTCATTTCATGGGAGATCATTGTTTTCCCCATTTTATCCTATAATCAATCAAGTACTAGATTCAGGTTAGAGAATATGATATTTCGAATAGATTGTTTAGTAGTAGATATAGTTTGTATGAGTATTTTTCATGACTTTAGGGTTGAAATATTCATAGGGGGTTGGAGGATCTCTTGTATAAGATCATATATCCATATCTTAACTCCTTAAATATGGTGTTTGTTGATGGCATCCTCATATTCTCATAGACATTGGAGACAAAACTAGTGACATGCAGATTGTATTTAGTACACATTGAAAGAATTGACTTTATTACAAGATCTCTAAGTTCCACATATACATCCAAAAGATACATTTTCTATGGAACATGATCTCTGATGAGTGAATTTCCATGGAACTAGAAAATAAAGAAGCTGTATTTTACTTGGTATACCCTAGGAATTTTTTGACATTAGTAGTATCCTTGTGTAGTTGGGATACTAACATTGATTTATACAGGGATTCTCCCATCAGGCAGTGCCAATGATTGGGATTAGCAAGACGGGAGTGAACATTGAATGGAATAAACATTTTATAGAGTCCATAATATAGATATATATGATATTGAAATCATGTCTATTATTGACCTTACCTGAGATTGATATTGGATATATAGTCTATTGTTTTTCCTCTGGTGTTGGTACAAGATATTTTTTGATGGAAAGATATCAGGTAGTTACTTATGGGTCATGTTAGATATAACTACATGAGTGGAACTACTCTACAAAGGACATGGAATTATCATCAATGGTTCATGATCTAAATAGTTGGTAATATATTCAATTTGGTGAGAGATTTATCATATATACAGATGATAGGAATTTGTGTTACATCTTCTCTCCCTAAGACATGAATATCTGGAAATGGTTTTTGGGGGGTGTATCTATATTCATCTAAATTTGAGATAGATTATTCTCAGATAAAAGTGAATTTTATTGCCGAATATCTTAGCATGAAAACATAGGATAATTATGAGTGACCTTTAGAGGATGAATGATAGTTGATGAGCTTGATGGATGAATGGATATTGGATTACTGATATAACCAAGAGGTGGTGAAATTTGATCATTTGGTTATCACATTAACACTTATAGACTAGGTAAATAATAAACATGAATTAGATCAATTTTCTTTGTGATGAAAGAATACAAGATAGGATGTTCCCTAGTTTCAGGATGGTTAATGAATAGAGATGATGTGATCTTTTTCCATGGGATATTTCTAGTTCATTTATTCATTAAAGAAATGTTTATTAGTGAACCCCATGCCTCTCAGTGTGCGGTGAACCCAAGATTCAAGATGTTTTATCATTATATCAGGGGACCCATCCATTGATCAATAAACAATAGATATGTTTCATGCTTGGTATCTCATTACCTAATATATTAATTGGTCAAGTATGAGTCTCAATAATAAGTATGTTTACCTCAACTACTTCTCAAACCTATTTGAAAGTGGGATGAGTTGATGAAGAACTTCATGGTAGGGCTACCTAGGACACTCAGAAGTCTCTATTCTATAGAGTTAACATTTATTTCTTGATGAAAGTGGATAATATTTTATCTATTTAAGGTAATCACTATATAGATGATTTGTAAAGACATTTTGTTTGACATATTATATGACAACATGATGTTCCTTCTAGCATCATATCATATATAGATGCACATTTTACATTAATGCTTTGGTAGGGATTAAAAAAAATTTGGAGACTTAGTGAAAAATGAGTACGATGTTTCATATATAGACCAGTGTATTGTAAGAGTAGAAAAACTAGATCTTGAAGGATATTCATTAGGCATGTATCTAAGACTTTGGTGGATAATATGATAATAATGTTACCTTTTTGTATTTTTTATATTGTGACATTTTCTAGGATTTTATTTAGATGAAACATTTTGAGGCTCTTTATGGTTAGTTGTTTCACTCACCACTATGTTTGAATGAGGTAGGTAAGGTAGCTATAGTTGGTCCAAGTATAGTGTAGGTTTCCTTGGAGAGGGTTTGTTTAATCAAGAAGTGGTTGGTTACAACTTATAGTCAGAAACAATCATATGCCAAATACAGGATGTAAACATTGGAGTTTTCTATGAGAGACAAAGTATTTTTATAGGTGTCTCCTTTTATGGGGAATCATCATCCAAAAAATAAATAGAATATGTCACCATGTATTTTTTTTAGTTTTTATGTCAAAAAAATATTGGAGTAGTGTATTATTGACTGAACCTTCCACTATGATATCTAGGTATACATAATGTGTTCCATGTCTCTCAATTTCTGAATTATGAGCCTATTATTTTACATATGATCAACTACAAAGAAATTGAGTTGTAAGTAGATGTATATCTTGCGGAACACCTTGTGAATATTTGTAATCAGAGTGATAAGGTGTTATATAGGATGAAAAAATTACTTTTTTAGTCTTATCTAAGCATAAGAGGATCCAAGAGGAGATGTGTGAGTGGGAGTTTGATTTTCATGATCAGTAGTATGAGTTTGTTCGAATAAGACCTCTAGAAGCACTTCTATATTATGATATTTCATTATAAGGAGATATTTTTAATATCCTCAATATTAAATGGTATTAAATTTTGTGAATTGTGTTATTTTAACCTTGATTTGGGATGATTTTGGGGGTTTTAGAGGTTTGAATAGGGGTTTTATTCTATTTTTGGGTACACCATGGGCTGGGCCATGCTGTAATGTTTATCTATTTGAGTATGGAAAATGCCTATGTGAAATATGGTCATCAAAATCATCATGGATAGACATGGTCTTGGGAATATTGTTCTACGATTACACCTATGTATGAAAACTATTGAGGCCCCACCATTCCATGGTGGTGGGTGTGTTGACTATGAAATGGGAAAGGTTTCACCACCATGCCCTTTTGTGCGGCTTTGTTAGGTTACCCATGATTGGCATGTTCAAGGACACTATGACCATGTTGGGCATCACCACGCCATTGTGAAAATTATTTAAATTTTTTAAATCACCAATTAGGCAACTAATCACTTGGGGGTGGAGTTTCAATTCATAATGGGAACACATAAAATATTTATGATGGGTTACATTTTCCCAAAATTAATTAACTCACATTAGTTTTATTATAAACTAGATGATACATATGAATATATAGGGAGAATTGGATGACTTTTATTTCCTTTAAACCGTGTTTATTAAATCCATATAATATTTTAACCTTTCTATAAGACTAGAACATGGGATATAGAGTCTTTTTTTTATTGATCTGGACACGTGTGTATTTCAGGATCTCTTATCTAGTTACTATTTTGGGATTGAAGAGTTATATTTATTAAAATATAATTTTATAAAGAAATTATAGTGGTTATCATTGGGTATATGTTAAGATAACAAGTTTATGGTTGATGAATAAATATTATATATTTTGTTAGTAAATTATAAATTCAATATACGAGGAAAAATAAATGATGATCCAATGATGATTAGGGAATTGGATGTAATTATTGATAAATATTTCATTTAATTCTATAGGTTTAGTGAGGTTCTACTTTGATCTATGTAAAATAAATAATGTGTCCTCTAAACTTAAGAATTCATGATAAGTCCAAGACCTTGTCGAAATATTAGCTGTGATGTTTATTGAAACTTTCTTATACTCAAATAACATGTTCTACAAGTTCTTTGAATAGAAAAACTATTTAAAATAATGAATAATATGTGTAGAATTGAGAATTTGATATTGAGAAGGCCATAAGGGAGAAAAGTTTTAGGAAATATTTTGGTAATATGTAGAATTTTTTGAAATCTTGAAAAGAAGAATTGATTTCATTAGGAGATGGTATTTTTTTGAAATTAATTGAGAAAGGAGAAAATATATATTTGAGAATGTATTTTTATTATATTATATTATTATCATTATTATAAGTATTTTTTAAGTTGGAATTATATAAAACAATACCCATCCCTTAGCCATCCAAGGACCGACCATAATGATAGATGTAGGACCTAGGTTGTCTTCTATGCAGGTTAATGGTCAACCTGGAGAGTCATGGGAGTAAATTATGAGTATAATTTGTTGGGTCGGAACAAACGAGGAAAAGATGGAAAGAGGGGGGTGAATTGCCTTTTAAAAAATGATTAACAAATTAAAAATCAAAGTTGAAATGCAGCGGAAAATAAAAGAGGCAATCACACAAGAAATTGATAACGGAGTTCGGCCAAAACCCGGCCTACGTCTCCGCTCCCAACTCAACTATTGAGAGATTCCTACCGCTTGCTTTTCAATGGTTTTAGCAAGAAACCCACTAGGATTTGAGGTAGAACTAGGACCTATTACAGCTTGCTTTTTGTGGTTTAGCAAGAACCCACTTGCTTTCAATGGAATAGCAAGAACCCACTAGCCTTTTTAACGGGTGAAGGCTAGCTCACCGAAAACTCAAGCCTTTTAAAAGGAAAGGCTTAAAGAAACCTCTTCACACCTTAGTGGTGGTGTGAAACCCAAACGAAAGGGAGATGAGAAAAGGGTTGGGGTTTGTAGGCACAAACCCAATTTTAAGCTCAAAATAATAAATACAAGAAAAACCGTATTTTGAGAAGCCTTGGGCGCCTTTGATTGGATGGAGATGTTGAAGGCCGCTTCCAAGCTTCTTTGGAGGAGCTCCTTGGATGTGGAAGTTGTTGGAGCAATTGGGGTTCCTTTGAAGGAAGTCGCCGGAGGTTGGCCAAATGATGGGAAATGAGTCCGTTGGCTTCACAATAGTTCCGGTAGATGTCCAGGGCTTCCTTGTCCTTTATTTATAGGCATGGAACCCTTGGGGAGGCTTCGGAGCCGTTGGAGAGGCTAAAAGAGCCGTTGGGAGCCAAGTGGGCCAGCCTGGTCAAACTGCAACGGCTAGTTTGACTGGCTCCACCGGCTGGCCGGTACAGTCCCACCGGCTGGCCGGTGTGTGAAAAAAGGCATAGGATTCTTGTCCAGGGGCCACCGGCTGGCCGGTGCCAGAGCCACCGGCTGGCCGGTGGCAAGACAGTAGCTGGCACTGTTTGGAGAGGGTACCACCGGCTGGCCGGTGCTGAGGCCACCGGTTGGCCGGTGGGGAGACAGTAGCTTCCCTTTGAGTGCAGGTGCCACCGGCTGGCCGCTGGTGTGCCACCGGTTGGCCGGTGGTCTGCAAATCAGTCCATTTTTGGTTCTTGCTTTCTTGGCCTAATTCCTTGGCCACCTGAATTGATTCCTATCATCCAAAAACACTTGAAAAAGGATTAGATAAACATGAAAGTGATTGTGATCATGAAAATAAAAGCTTGAGGGGTTCGAGAGGTACAACAATCTCCCCCTATTTTGATGATCACAATCACCAAAACAATTAAAGTAAAAACATGAAATTGAAAGGAAATGCTAAGCATGATGAAAATGATTCTCCCCCAATAAATCAAGAAATTTCTCCCCCTTTGTGATTATCAAAATAGAATGGGGCATAAAACTTAATTGGTATCAGAGGGAAAATTTGAATAATTCCCCATCCCGGTTTCAAATTTAAGATCCATTTAGATGACATCTACCTCTTTCGCCCCCGAAGGCTTTTCATTGGGTCGTGCTCCATTTTTTGATGGAACCGACTATAATTATTGGAAAACCCGCATGACCACTTTTCTTAGAAGCATAGGATATCCGATTTATAAAATTGTCATGCAAGGTTACACTTTGTCTACCCCCGACGAATCCAAATGGACCCAAGCCGACATTAGAAATTTTGAGCTTGATGGCAAAGCCATGAATGCTCTTCATTGCGGCCTTGACCGAAATGAGTTCAATCGAGTTTCCACATGCACCTCCGCACATGAAATCTGGAAACTTTTGGAGGTTACCCATGAGGGGACCAACAAAGTAAAGGATACTCGATTGGACATGTACCGTCAGGATTTTGAGTCTTTTTGCATGCACCCAAATGAATCAATTTCTGAAATGTTTACTCGATTTACTGATGTGTGCAATGGTAGAAAATCTCTTGGAGATAACATTTCTGCAGAAACGATGGTCAAGAAGATCTTATGGGTCCTTCTGAGCTCATGGGCACCAAAGGTGACGGCGATCCAAGAAGCTAAGGATGTCAAAAATATGCCGGTAGAGGAGCTCATCGGATCCCTAATGACGTACGAGATTACGATGAGGAGGCAAGCTCAAAAGGAGGGCACACCAATCAAGACACCAAAGAACATTGCCCTCAAGGTACAAAAAGAAGTAAGCTCCTCCTCCTCATCATCCTCTTCATCTTCTTCATCTTCAAGCGGCGACTCGGAAATGGAGAATCTCGCCCGCCAAATGCACAAATTTATGAAGAAGCACACGAAGAAGAAGAAATCTCGCAAGGCGCGAAAGTAAGAACCCGACAAAAGATCGGAGCCCAAGGTAAAATGCTACGGGTGCGGCGAAAAGGGCCATTACAAGACCGATTGCCCACTCAACAAAAAACCGGCCACGCCTAAGGAGAAAGAAAAGAAAAAGGTCCTCAAGGCGACATGGAGTGACACCTCCTCATCGTCCTCTTCCTCCTCCTCGAGCGACCAAGGTACAAAATGCCTAATGGAATTTCATGAGGTAACTTCTTCCGACTCCTCTTCCTCTTGTTCTTCAAATTCCAATTCTTTAAATCATCTATCTTATGAAGAACTCTCACATGCTAGAGACCAATTAGAAAAAGGTTTTCATGCTTTATCGTCAAAATTCGTTGCTTTAAAAAAGAATTTCAAAAAACTCTCTTCCGAAAAAGAACAACTTCTTAAAGAGAAGGAAGAGTTGACCCTTAAAATCCAAAATTTTCCAAATGTTGATTCTATGGAATCAACCATTAAAGACCTAAGGGAGACCCTAGCCAAGTTCACCCAAGGTGAACAAAATTTGAACAATCTCCTAGGTTCCCAACGAATATCTAGAACCACCAATGGACTTGGCTACACCAACCAAGCCTCCTCCTCCCATGCACCCACTGTTTTTGTAAGGGGGATCTCTAGTTATAAATTTTGTAATTATTGTAAGAAATCCGGGCACCTCATTTATGAGTGTAATTGCAAAAATGCCCGGTACGGCCAACCAAAGTCTATTTTCTTTTCTGATGAATTTTATAGGAGAAGACCCGCTATGAGACAAGTATGGATTGAAAAATCCCTTCTTGCAAGTCTCTCTGGGCCAAAATTTATTTCCTTTCCCCGATGATTCATTGTTTTTATTTAGGGGGAGATCTTTCTAAATTGTTTTCAAACCATGTTTCAAAACTCTCAATTTCATAAATTTCATTTGGTTTCAAATTTCAAAATTCAATTGGTTTGTTTAAGAATTTTTATTCAAACTATTCAATTTCAACTCTTGGTTTCAAATTTTCAATTCAATTGTCATTTCAAAACTTTCAATTCAAACTGTTTTTCAATCTTTCAATTTCATTTGATTTTCATATCTCAAATCTTGTGTTTCAAATCTCTCTTCCCTCAATCAAGTTTTATGCCCCATTCTATTTTGATAATCACAAAGGGGGAGAAATTTCTTGATTGATTGGGGGAGAATCCTTTTCATCATGCTTAGCATTTCCTTTCAATTTCATGTTTTTACTTTAATTGTTTTGGTGATTGTGATCATCAAAATAGGGGGAGATTGTTGTACCTCTCGAACCCCTCAAGGTTTTATTTTCATGATCACAATCACTTTCATGTTTATCTAATCCTTTTTCAAGTGTTTTTGGATGATAGGAATCAATTCAGGTGGCCAAGGAATTAGGTCAAGAAAGCAAGAACCAAAAATGGACTGATTTGCAGACCACCGGCCAACCGGTGGCACACCAGCGGCCAGCCGGTGGCACCTGCACTCAAAGGGAAGCTACTGTCTCCCCACCGGCCAACCGGTGGCCTCAGCACCGGCCAGCCGGTGGTACCCTCTCCAAACAGTGCCAGCTACTGTCTTGCCACCGGCCAGCCGGTGGCCCCTGGACAAGAATCCTATGCCTTTTTTCACACACCGGCCAGCCGGTGGGACTGTACCGGCCAGCCGGTGGAGCCAGTCAAACTAGCCATTGCAGTTTGACCAGGCTGGCCCACTTGGCTCCCAACGGCTCTTTTAGCCTCTCCAACGGCTCCGAAGCCTCCCCAAGGGTTCCATGCCTATAAATAAAGGACAAGGAAGCCCTGGACATCTACCGGAACTATTGTGAAGCCAACGGACTCATTTCCCATCATTTGGCCAACCTCCGGCGACTTCCTTCAAAGGAACCCCAATTGCTCCAACAACTTCCACATCCAAGGAGCTCCTCCAAAGAAGCTTGGAAGCGGCCTTCAACATCTCCATCCAATCAAAGGCGCCCAAGGCTTCTCAAAATACGGTTTTTCTTGTATTTATTATTTTGAGCTTAAAATTGGGTTTGTGCCTACAAACCCCAACCCTTTTCTCATCTCCCTTTCTTTTGGGTTTCACACCACCACTAAGGTGTGAAGAGGTTTTTTTAAGCCTTTCCTTTTAAAAGGCTTGAGTTTTCGGTGAGCTAGCCTTCACCCGTTAAAAAGGCTAGTGGGTTCTTGCTATTCCATTGAAAGCAAGTGAGTTCTTGCTAAACCACAAAAAGCAAGCTGTAATAGGTCCTAGTGCTACCTCAAAGCCTAGTGGGTTTCTTGCTAAAACCATTGAAAAGCAAGCGGTAGGAATCTCTCAACAGTTGAGTTGGGAGCGGAGATGTAGGCCGGGTTTTGGCCGAACTCCGTTATCAATTTCTTGTGTGATTGCCTCTTTTATTTTCCGCTGCATTTCAACTTTGATTTTTAATTTGTTAATCATTTTTTAAAAGGAAATTCACCCCCCCTCTTGCCATCTTTTCCTTGTTTGTTCCGACCCAACATAATTCCAGGAATAACACCCACAAGAAGTGAAAACGCATGAAAATTGTACACAAATGGGGCATAGGTGGGTGCTTGGAGACTTAGAAATGGGGTGGTGTGGCCCATTAAGGGTAGTGTGATGGTGCTTCTGGGCATCAACCCCAAGGTCAACTCAAGATGTGGATGAAGTGAAGAATATTAATAAGTGGGGAAAAATATTTTTAAGGGTTATTTTGATCCCACGACATGCATTACTATCCCTAATATTAAAAAGGTTAGTCATATAAATGGGAATTATAGTAAAATCTATATGCCCTATCCTATCACCTAAAGACTTTATCTTCAACATTTATCCTTTAAATGGGTTGGTATACTGATGGTCACAACTGATATCCAACTATCAATGATTTTAACATTAATAAATATTTAGTGATCAACCTAAGAGAACATGACATGCTTGATTACCTCGACACCATGCATGAAATCTATATCTTGCATTCATGTGATTATTTAAAGAATATGAAAATTTTTTAGATAATTCAAAATTGAAGAGAATTTTTCCACCAAACCATTAAATGAAAATCCTCAATCATAGAAAATGATCATATATTTCCATGTCCTCCAATAAAGAACATAGTATATGATAAGATACCATAATGGATATCCTTCATTACATGATGCCTTCAATATTTAGAAATCGTGTGTCCAATTAACATTCTCAAGAGTATGGAAAATATGAGAGATTTATTATTTTATATGCTTTATATTAACTATGATATTCTGAAAATTTTTGTTTTTTCACTCAACATTAATCCCAAAACATATGTGGTGATTATTTCACCTATAAATATTGAGTAAAATATGTGAAGGCTTGGTATTGTTCAATAATTAAAGAGACAGAGATCTCAACCTCAACTATTGAAATTGAGAGATCATGTGAATATTTGTTCCAATAAGAGGAAATCCATACCTGAAATAGCACTACTACAAATATGGATTTTATCAGTGCCAAAAATGGCCATTAACAGTGCTAGAAAAAGTATTGATAATCCCGGTGAAGATAAAGGGGGGTCCCCTTTATCAGTGCTCCAAAAAGCACTGATAAAGACCCCTTTTATCAGTGCTAAAAAAGCGCTGATAAAAGGGGTATTTTATTAGCGCTAAAACGAAGCGCTGATAAAATTGTCTTTTATCAGCGCTTGTTTTTAGCACTGATAAAAGACACCTTTTATCAGGGCTTATTTTTAGCGCTGATAAAAATAAAAAAAAATAAAAAAATACTTCCAATCACGTGGGGGGGGGGGCTTTTTACAGCGCTTGAGCCCCCATTTACCAACGTTTTCCCACACATCCAGTGCCTGCCCACACCGCCTACACCATTTATCAACGCTAGCCCTTTAAATCACCATTGCATACGCGCCCTTGCCTCCACCCGGATTTGATCTTGAGACCTCCCCCATGTGCACCTAAAGCCTTTTCCACTACCCTGTATTGATTTGTTCTCTTATTAATGATATATCTATTTATTTATATATATATTTTGTTATATTTATTCATACATTAATATATATTTATATTAATATATATAGTTATATTAATATATATATAGTTATATTAATATATATATATATATATTTATATTAATATATATATATAGTTATATTAATATATATAGTTATATTAATATATAGTAGTTATATAAATATTCATATATTGCTATTTTAAATAAAATGGATATTAGTTATTATTTAGATAAAGATAGTATATTTTATATGTAAATATGTTTAATTATTTATTTAAAAAATTTAATTTTTAGGTGTTAATATATAAAAAATATGTACATATAGTTATATATTTGATTATAAATAGTAGTTCATTATAAAAAACGATAATATTTCAAAGAAATAATATCAATATGAATGTAATACCTTGGAATAAATTCAGTCCCCACCCAAAAAATCCAATAATACCCCCTTAAACGAGGCTGAAAATCCACAAAATGTTAAAAAATCTGGGTACCCCGACTAAAAACTCGGTTTTAGAGGCCTTCTGGGCCTCTTTTGGCCTTGAAAAAAGCTTGACCAAGGTCCCCCCTATTCATAAAGACGTAGAGCTTGTGCAGGCTTCGATTTTATATACGGTCGAGCTCAAACGGACACCCGGATCAAAAGTTATGGTCGTTTGAAGTTTGAGTTACATTTTCAACCTATTTTGGATATTTTTTTAATTTTTTTATTTTTTTATTCTTCAAATTGTTATTAAATGACTATTACTCCAAAATAATTATCAAATTATTAATTAAAAATATTTTTTTAATTTTTTAAGAATCCATTTTCACTAAATATCTTATATATTAAGTATATTAAGTGTAAATGTACATTTATACTTATCTAAAATATATTTAAAAATTATATATTATCTTTATATCAATATAACTATATAACTATATAACTATATTTATATATTAATATATATTTTTTAATTTCTTTCGAAGTCGACCCTTTATCAACGCTACTAAACAAGCGATGATAAAGGGGGTCCCTTTATCAGCGCTTTTTTGAGCACTGATAAAGCCCCCCCCCCCCTTATCAGCGGTTTTTCGTTAGCGCTGATAATGGGGTGGCGCTGGCCTTTCCCAGTTTTGTGGTAGTGTAGTTATATATATATGTATCCATATAAGAGATATCCTAGTCACTTGAATAATACATGGGAACTATAAGAATCATGCTTACATTGTTTATGTAAAGGATAAGGAATCTTTATGCCTCCTAGAATTTGTGAAGAAGGAGAACTTGTGAGCCATTGAGGCAATGTGAAACTTGAGCCACATTATCCATTTCACAATGGATACAGATGATGTTCACATGATTTGTCTATTTGATGCCTTTTTTTCTAATAGGATCGAGCCACCATGTATTCATATCAACAAAGTATTATTGGGATCACATGAATCCATATGATTTTTAGCGAGGAAGAAAAACCAGGATGTGAATAAGAATAGACTAGACTAAGTGAAGCCATATATATGTTTGAGTATTTAAGGAAGAGAAGTTTCACTATGCATGAGTCTTTTTAAGTATTATATATGTCGATAGTTGTATGCATGTTTGATCAAATTCACATGTAAAAGATAAATCACGTTCATTTTCCATTTTCATAGAACCACATTTATAGTAAAATATACATTGAAACATGAAGATCGATTTTGAAAAAGTTGAGGATAACCAAAAAATAATTATAATAAAAAAATGTTATGTTATAGGGTTTATGTACTTGAAATGTCTATAAAATCAATGAATGGAGTACATTTTTGTTTATTAAAAGATGTTTATTAGGTTTGTGCAGGTTCTTTCTGGCATAAAATAGAAATAAGGAAATTATGATTGTAATTTGATAAAATTTAATTGAGGCTGTGAATTCATCAATATAAGGAAGAACATATATCCGAGCATTTGATACTAAAAAGGAATATTTGATCCTTTGATGAAGATCAATAGTTTTTTGTAAAGAATAAAAATGATTCTTGTAGAAGGATAATTACATGTATGTTCATTATATAAGTTAAGAAGATCCAAATTAGTAAATATCTTCTTTAAAATATTTTGAGAACCAATAGGATTACTCAATAAGGTTTTAAATATCTTGAATTTATACATAAGAAGAGAGCATCTAGTACACTTGTGGAGGAAGATCACTCTGAATAAGAAAGATGAAATTTTACCACTTCATCTACACCAAGAAGAAGATGGAGCGTGTGACTTAAGTGTGTAATCATCTTCTGAAGAGGCTTGAGATTAGGGAATATAACTAGTCAAATATAAGAGAAGTATAATAAATTTTGAGTGTCTAACTAATAGAGGTAGAATATTTGGAATGATGGGGCGTAGAACCGAGATGAACTAGAGATCAACTACTAGGGTGTATAAACAATTTATACATTATCCATTGAAATCATTGAGAAAATTATAGTAGGTAATCAATGATGGTTCATCTAACCAACATGTAAAGGAGTAGGTATATATACAAAACTATATAAATATTGTTTATTATACTTTATATTATTATTTCTATATATGAGGTGAGGCTATGAGATATCGTTGATTGGATTGATACCTTAAAAAGTTTTGGGGGTTAAATTTATATAATTTTTTTTTAAAAAGTAAGACACTAATTCACCACACCCTTATTAGTGTTAAATCAATCATATGGAACTATAAGTGGCATCAGAGGTATGGTTTTCCTCATAAGATCCAAGTTATCAATTATAAATTGTAAAATTCAAAAAATGTGTGCGCCAACTCAAATGTAGAAAAAGTAAATTGCACCTAAGGGTAAAATTATATATATTTCTTCCAAAATTCAAAAGAATATAAAGAAAAAATGAGCAAGGAAGATCAAGAATAGTTTTAATGAAAAAGGGAGAGACACCTCTAACTAATGATAATCATAGTGGTATAAGTTGTAATAGTTATTTTGATTATGATTCTTCAAATGAAGTCTATTTAATTCATAATGATGATGTATCCCCTAGTGATCTTCATTATGAATTCAAAGAAAATAAAAAGAAATTTTCAAAATGTGGTAAATTATATTTTTGGTTCCCTTAAGTTCCTTCAGGATGAAAGAACATATCTTGATGAAGAGGATAATGAAATAGAAGAAGAAATGAATACAACATCTAAGATTTGATATACTCTCACCAATATTTTTGAAGTATAGGATGAAACAATATATCTTTGAAATGAAATATGTACTAAATATATTGAATAATTAAATATTATTTTATATGAGAAAAATTTCATTGAATTTTTTATAATCATTCTATGCACTATAAAAAGTGTACAATGTTTTTCTGGTTTTAAAATTTATTCAATTAAAGGGTAAATAAAATTGGGTAATGGAGAGAGAAAATGCTTTACAATAATAAATAAAAATGAATGAAAAAAAATAAATAAGTGTAATAAGTATTGGGATGACATGATGTGATCAGTTTAGAATGATAAGAACTCCCTCAAGATGATGTATTGATATAGAGGTGATATTGAAGAATATAGAATAACAAAAAACTGAGACATCCCTCATTACTAGAATGATAGATTCTTCCACAAATTTTTTTGTTATGATTCATGACTTCAAGATGAGTTGAGTCCTTCCTCTTATAAAATGGAAATATCCTTCAAGAAAAAGGAATCCCATAACACATATTCAATCTAATGTACTAACAGTGATTCAATTATTGGGAATTGTTTTAAACTAAATTTAATGAATTTATGGACATTGAAAAATACTCTAAAACCAACCACATAAATCATGGGTGATAGAATATATAAAGATATTTTCCTCAATAATTTTCAAAAATAGTGGTTTTCCACATAAAATTATTTTGGTACACACCATTTAAAATCTAAAAATACTATACCACCAAAGAAGAAAAGAAAAATAATATTCTATTTTTGGTGTTGTTGGAATTTTGGGAATAAGGAATTCGAATGTTGGAATACCATGACAATTCTTGAAAATAATATAAGGCCATAAGTGAAGAGTAGAAAATCAAGAGAAAGGAGGAACCTTATTAACATAAAGTAGACGGTAAAAAAATAAGAATATAATTCATGATAAAAAAATAAATATAGACCTTATTGGAATTAGAATAAAATTTATAGATCCTTTTACATAATAGAGGATGAGATAAAAATGTCAATAAAATAACCTCCCATAAGAAAAAAGGCCTAGTTTAAAGAAATACACCTATAACAAGTATCAGGATAAGATACATAAAAATTGGAAGATCAATGTTTAGAGGTATTTACTGGTGCTATCAAAGGAATGGACATGGAGCCTAATTTTGTTGGTAAAACATGTAATTACCAAAAAAATTTATCACAAATCAAGGGGGTTAAATGGAGAATATATGAGAGAATGTTCTAAAATAAATAATTTTGTGGCCATAAATCAATCCAAGCATCCTATTAAAAATTGATATAAATGCTCAAAATAAGATTATGGATGATATAAGTTAGAGGGTCACACAACTAAGAAATGCAGGACAAGACTTCCATGCAATATTCCCTATGTTTTTAAAGGTAAGTGCATTTAATATAAAACATTAATCAGTAATGTGATGATTCAGAGAATACTGAGAACTTTAGTAAATATTTCCTAACTAAAATTGGATAAACAATTGGAGTAATCTAAAAACATTCTATTTCTAAAGAAAAGTAAGTGGTTTGCGAAAGAGAGGTGAATGTTAATGAGAAGATATCTATAGTTAGAAACCTGAATATCTATCTGTATGAAGTGGAGAGATTTATTTCACACAAATAATAGGATTATTTGTTGAAATAAGAAAATAAAATTGATGATAATCAAATTTTGAAAAAGTTTTTGTTTAAATATTCTCATGTTGAGGATGGAAGAAAAGAATGGCCTTGGTTGAGAAAAACACTCAAGTAAAATTCTATTTCTGAGAAATAATCAGGTCCCTCCTAATTCAATTATATATATAGTTTTATAATACAATTTAGGGAATTTAAAGTTATTTATTTACACCTTTAGGGGGAGTATTGATAAATCAAATCTATTAAATCATCACTACATAATGAATGAGGATATTTTGAAACATATTTGAAAATTAGAATATGAGGTATGAAAATCACTCCCATATCCCCATTATAAATTAATTTATAATTGTTATCAAGGGGTATTTTATATTGAGCTATTAAGGGGGAGGTAAATCTCATTAGACTCAAACAATTTAATGTTTTTGTTGGGACCTATACGGACTAAAATGCTTTTCATTATAGTTTTTTTATTTGTACCAAAACATAAAGAAGTGATCTATTTGAGTTTAGTATCACATGTTGTATAATTGTTGGAAAAAATTGATAACCTATGTTATACACTTTCAATTTATACAAATGGTTTCCCATTTAGAATTTGTGTTTTATATTTAAAGTCTATTTTCTAAGGAAAAAAATGTGATCCACCCTAACCTCATAAGTGGATAGATATGATGCCTTAAATAAATGGAGAAGAATATATCCTCATGGTATGATAAAATTTATGATATGAGAAACTTCTAACATACCTTTTCATTTATTTTAAATAATGGGGATAAAAATATTAACTTTATAAAGTAAAAATTGCTAAAAATAATTGTAAAAGATTATATTTATGAGCATATATGCATAATTTAGGAATAAACATTGAATTTTTGGACATTATATTATAATGTTTATATACAAGGAAGAATTAATTAGGAGATTCTGAAGATCATGGCTTTAAATTTCTTGCTTGATAATACATCCTTGTAAGTCCTTAGGTTGATTAATGTTCATCCATGATATAAGGAAAAAAATTATGAGGCTCTGGCTAGAAGAATTTAACAAAATTCTAGGAAGTAGTGGAAATAATAATTTTGGCATTTTTTGAACTAGTGGAAATCTTAATGACTATGTGTAACTTGTTCATTAAATTGAAATTTTTTTTACAATAACAATAAATATGTGAATAATTGAGAATATGATGTTGAGAAGGCCATATGGGAGAATATTTTCAGGAATTATTTGTAAAAGGTATGTAATTATTTTAAAACCATGAAAAAATAAATTTAATTTATGGGGATTTGAGATTTAATTGAAATAAATGCAGAATGGAAAAAATATATATTTGAGAATGGTTTAGCCTATCATGGACCCACCTCAACCACCCATGTGAGACCTAGTTGGTATAATGTGTTGGGGGAAGGTTAACTTGGTCATCTAGAGGAGGCACATGTGAGTATGAGGGCATTCATAGAACCCACATGGAGTAAATGAGCTATAAAATCATGTAGATAAGGTGCACAAGTTGGTTACCATTAGAGCACAAAATAGGGTTTCACACCCAATGTAGGGCATGGATGAAGGTGTTTCTAGGTTCCGAATATAGTGTTGGATCAATCGGTGGATGAAGTGGAGAATATTATTAATCATAGGGAATCCATTTTAAAGAGTTATGTAGGATACCAGGAAGAACATTAGTATTTCTTAAATTAATAATGTTATGCATTTAAGAAGGTTAATATGATCTAATCACAACATGTATTTATCTATAACCTTAAGTCTTCATAGTGTTCTGCAAGATTCTAAAGACTACCAATATTTGGATATAATTGATAATTGTGATCATCCCACTCTAGTGATCAACCTCATAGGATGATACATTATCGATCTTATGGACTCCTTTCATTCAATATTTGTCTTTCATGCATGTGATTATTCAAAGAATATTCTTCTTTAAAAGTTGATACGAAGTTTTATAGAAGATTTCCTCTATTCCATCAAATAAAAAACCTCGATCACATGAGACAATCATATATTCCTATGTTATCATTTGAAATATAGTTTATGTGGGAGCATCTCAAAATTAATAGCATTTATCACAAGAATCCTTTAGTTTTAGCTGATCAAATATCCCCTTTGGTGTCAAATGAGTATGGAAAGGTTTATATTTTTAGCATTCAATATCCTAGAGATTCATTGATATCTTAAGAGCATTTAATTGGTTTGAATTTCCAGAAATTATGAGGATTGCTTGGGATTACCCTACGTATAAATATTGATAAATAGACGAGAGAGATTGTTGTTTTTTGATTATTTTTTAAATAGATATCTATCCGTACTAAAGAAATATAGAATCTATGAGTCTATTTGTTTCATTAATATAATATCTATTATTGGAATATCTGTGTGAAGGGGAATATATATATGGGATATGCTAGTCCCATAATATTTTCAAAGTAGTAGAATCTTGCAGGAATTTTTTGCATGAAGGAGAAGGGATCTATGAGCCTTCTAGGATCCATGAAGAAAGAGAACACTCATTGATTTTATGCCAAGAAGATATTAAGGCACTTGTACCATTTGATGAAGGATATAAAAGAGGTTCACATTATCCATTCACATGAAGCCCTTACATGAATAAAATCATACCCCATGTGTTAGTATATGTGAACCATGCATGAGATCATGTGAAGCCATAAGGATTTTATTGAGTAAGATGAACCATGAGGTGAAGAATAATATACTACACTATGTAAAGATATGCATCTATTTGACTTTTCAGAGAGATAAGTATCACAATGCCTGAAAATATTGAAAACTTATCTATATAGAGAATTTTATGAATGTGTGATGCAATTCCGAAGCATAGAATAAATCAAATTCATTTCCTATTTGTATAGAAGTATTTTGAAAATAAAATATACAAGGTATCTTTATGATATATATTAAATAGGGTTGGGTATCACATAAAATAATAAAAATAGTTTTTTGTTGGGTTTAAAGATTTAATAATCCCATGCAACATGTGAATGATGTATATTTGAGTTGGTTCAAATATGTTGGATTGAGATAGTTAAAGTATAATATTGTACAAAATAATTTTAAATAAATAATGGTAACCACTCAAAAAAATTTAATTGAGGCTAGGGAATCATCAATATAAGTAATAACATCTTCCAAGTTATTTGAAACTATTGAGAAATATCTTATCTTTCACTGAAGACATGAAGTTATTGATATTGAATCCAAACAATAATTGAGGAAGAAGACATTCATGTTTGAGGTTTTAGTAAATGGAGAAGATCCAAATCATTACAGAATTATTATAAAAAGAGTTTCGAGAATAAAAGTCTTAATAAAGAATATGTTGAAGGTATTGAAATTGTTCACAAGCTGATATGATCCAATATACTTATTGAGTAATACCACTCAAAATTAGGAAGAGTAAATTATAATTAATGATTTACATAAAAAAGGAGGATTATATTTTAATTAGTGTGTCTAACATGTTTTTGAAGAGGCTCATGATTTGGGTATCTAGACAATTGATGAGAATAAAGGAAAAAGATAACATGTTTGTCTAAATAACTAAAGAATTAGAGTTTTATTGTTGGAATATAGAATGAGGATCAACTAGAAGATATAATAACATTGTGTATAATCAATTGTTTCCTTATCCATTGTGATCATTGATAATGTTATACTTGATAATCAATTTTTTAGTGCTTAACCAACATGTAAATGTGTAGTTTTTTATATTAAAAATTTTAAATATCATGTTTTTTAATTTCTATTATTATTTCTACATATGAGGTTTGACTGTGAGATATCATTGAGTGGATCTGAAACATTAATAACTTTGAGAGGTTAAATAAAAATAAAAATAATTTATTAAAGTAAACCACTGATTCCCCCCTCTGTGATTGGTTAATATAAACTAGGGATATACAATATGGTTCCACCCTCTTAGATTTATTCCTTTCATGAAAATTATTCTCGAAATCCTAATAAGTTTTTTAATATGTTATCGGTACTCTTGGTATGCCTTTATGATCTGATTAGTGCATAAGCAGGATTAAGAAAGTGACTCTTGAAAAATTGAAATCTTGAAATCAATAATATTGAGTTGGGAACTTCCATACCATATCTGGTAATTTAATAAAATTGTTTTCAGTATTTTATTATTAATATGTACGTAGCCTATGTAAACTACAGTGTTGTATGGAATTCTTGGAATGCATGGGTAGATTGTGAGACATCTTCTAGATTGATGTGAATATGTTGTCCTAATGTAAATTACTCAATATACTATTATTGTGATTTTATATGTTTTTCATTGTTGTTTATGTTTCAAATATTGTGTAAACATTACTACTGATATCAAAATAGCAGGTTTCTCACATTTGACTGGTTGATTTATTAGGGCGGGGGGAGTTACAAGACTTGAGGATAATGGCCTCAATATGAAATGATTTTTAGCATCGTAAAATGTAATTACTTATCAATGGTGGGTGGATATGCACGTTTTTATAGATCCATGGTCAAGAACATTATACACAATGAGCATATTTTATGAGTATTGGTGTGAAGATCACTGCAAAAATTCTACGAGTCTGGGTGAGGTTTGTGTTGTACAGATGGTATGAATCAGAGATAGACACAATGAGACAATTGGGGATTGATCCTAGTGAATTAACTTGGACCTTATATTTTGAAAGGTTCCTAATAGACATATCATCATGTGAAGTTGAAAACCATGAGATTATAGCTGCTAGGATAAGCTAGGTGTCTACTGCTTATACATGTAGAATGGATATCCCTTAATGGTAGGTGATGATCATTTCTTAATTGTGGAATATATATTACAGTTTGACATCTTTATTAGATAAGACATATATGGAATCTTTAAAAGTTCAAAGTCATGAAACTTCAAGTTGTGACTACTGTTCTAAAATAATTCCTAAACTAGTATGATTTTGGTTTTTGGGAATTCGGTTAGATCACACTCCCCTGAGACATGATTGACTGTTGTTTTCTTTTACATTTACTTATTTTCATGGAGTAAATCATTCATTAATGGGAACTTATGATTAGGATTCATTGGTGGAAGTCTACTGGGTTATACTCACACCCTATACAAGAATCTCAATTCACATACAAATTTCATGATTGGGTTCTTGGAAAGGGAAAGTTCCCAATAATAGGTCGTAGAAGAGATGGTGATTATAATTAGAGGAAGCACTAGGATGGGCTCCAGATAGATGTTATGGTTTCCTTATTTTTTTGAATATTATTGATATCACCATTGTTTGATCTAAAACATTTGTGGGTGTTGGATTATTACACCTATGAATTAAGTGTCATACGTTTTAGCATATTATTTCAAGTTTCCCTATAATATATATTTTTTGGAATTATTTTGTATGATTTTGATTCATGGATTCTGATAATGTTGGTATAGTTACCCACTGTATCTTTTGGACCCTCAATATTAGTTGACAACTTATTTCATATTGTGAGGAGCACATGAGGTAATATATCTCTCTAACTCAAATTTGGTGATCTGAGTCTGAGATTTTAAAAATGGGCGTGAGAATTTAATCAGGGTTCATGAAGTTAAAATCCTAAAATAATACACAATAAAAGAAGGATTATAACTCTTGAATTATGAAATAATATTTTAAAATAACATGTATAATGGAGCATAATAATGTGGAATAATGAGGCAATTATCATTAGAAATAACATATAACTTAGGCATAACTTATAAATATGGAATAAGAATGAGAAATATACATAAGTATAGAAAATAATTTCCTTTTTAAATGTTCAAAACTTAAAAAATCATCCTAAAATGGAACATTTCCAATAGTGGATTGGGTTCACTCCACATTCCCATTCAACATTAGTGGATTGGGATCAATAGTAAGTTTATTTCATGTCATCTCATAAAATATAATTCATTAACAAATAAATTAGAGGGTTATGTAATTCCTTTATAACCAATAATATAATGAAATACCATATATATGTGTTCCACATGAACATTAAAACATTCATAATTTCATCATATATTAATTAACACATTAGAATGAACCAAGTTACCTGAAATTTGCTATAATATATGATCATAATACATCTATAAAAAGTAGGTGGATGTCCTCACAGGTGGTAATCCCCAATTAAGTATAAAAACCCTTAATATTTCTTGAAATAGGTGGAATAATATTTATATGACTATTAGAAAACTTCTTTGAAAATAAGAAAAAAATATTTAACTTTTTGAAAACATTTATTTTAAAAAAAATAATTGATAAGACAATAGTTTTAGAAACAATAATGATAAATTAATAAGAAATGTATTTTTAATCAATGAATACATCAAAAATAATATTTTTATGGAAGATAAATAAATAAAAAATAAGAAAGTGATCATAAAGGAAACAGTAAAAAAAATTTTTATAATATATTTATAAGAGAAAGTAAATGTTAATATAAAATGATCATAAATAATAATATAAGTTCAAAGGAATTCCAAAAAAACATAAATATTATGCACATAGAGGAGAATAAAATTTAAGGGTTTAGGAGAGAAAGAAAACAAATTTCCAGTGATGGAATTCCACTAATAAACAATCTTGAATACAAAGTGAGATTAGAAATGGAACCCTAATTGAGGCCATATCTTGTAAGATAAAGAGCTACCAAGGGAGACATTATATAATAGAATTGAAAATATTCATAAAATGAGAGGACATACCATATAAATCAATAAACGTAAAAATTATATAATATTATAGGAACATTGTAAAACAATAAAGGATATAACATAATGAAAAATATTTAGCTAAGAATTTTCTTACATCGAGTTTCGTTTCACCTCATTAATTCCTTGTGTAAAGACCCATAAATTTCAAGGAAATTTTTTTTCTTAATTTTCTTTGGAATTTTACAAGAGCTCAGTTTCTGACGGCACCTGATTCCGAGGCCCGGTGTGCCCGGAATCATTTTCCGAAGTTTGGCTTGGGTACGTTCAGTGAACGGACGAGCGAGTTTTTCTAACTTTTGAACCGGTGCCCGAAATAGAATTCTGAGGGCACCGATGAAATCGCAGTGCCGGTATTCGATTAGAAACTCCTCTTCCGGAGTTGCATTTTCTCGGGTGTGGTTTTTAATTTTTGGGCTTAAAGTTAATAAATAAAATAATTTTACGACAACTTTATTTTATTTCACTTAAGCCACTTGGAAGACATTTGAAGCCACTTAAAGACGGCTTAAACTGAGTTGATCCGGATAGGATGCTATCCAGAAATATCCTACCCCCTTGGTGGGATATTTGTGAGGTGGGGCCCGGACGAGCCCTGCCGTTTCTTTCCGCTAAGTAACGCACCCGCGAAAACCCGTCATTATGAAAGTCAACTGACGCGTTTTCTTAATTTCTTAACAAACCATTTAATTGGGCGGTTTATTTAGTGAATTAAATGGACAGTTTCTTTCGTGGAATTAATTCAACGAATTAATTCAATCGCTTCTTAACCAGTTTTCAATTCGTTGGCGTAATAATAAAATAAGGCCAACGCACGACCTCTGGTTATTTGCGCGTTGAGAGGATTTGACAGAATCCTTGTATCTTCTTTCTCCTTCGCGAAGAACGCGAAGAACACGAAGAAAGCGAAGAACGCGAAGAACGCCGTCATCCGCGGAAATCGTCGACGCCCAATCCGAGACGTTCTTCCCCGCCCCGATCTCCGATCACCAACCGTTTGAGGTGAGTGATTTCGGGTTTCTTCTAAAAGTTCTTTTTGGTTTAAAACGAAACACAGATTTAATTATATATAATTTAAATCTGTTGTTCTTGGTCCGTTGAGTTCGCCGACTCAATGCTGGATTCCGCGATGACGCGACGCCTTCCCGCGACGATGCGACGATCCTCCTCTTCCGTGACGAGCAATTCTGCGAAGAACGCTCACGCGTGACGACTCCGAGGTAGGGAATTATTTTGGAATTACCCCCTTTTTATTATTCCTGTAAATGTTTCTTTAAAAATTTAAAGAACCGGATTTGTAAAAAAAATTTAATTTTATTAAAATTGTTGTTTCCTGTGTGGAATAAAAAGTCTTCCGTTGTTTATATCTAACGCGGAGGGTGTGGGCCAAACGAACACGGCCCGACAACCCACCGTCGTTCTTCGTTCTTGTGCGAATTTGACGGGCGACGACGGAACGTGCCGCAACAGAAGTCTGATGATCCCGTAGTGAAGAACGAGTCCCGGGAGGAGAAGTGGCGTAGACGGGAACAAAATCGGACCACCGGAGCGATCCCGGTGGCCCGCGGAACACGCCGGCGGCGAGGGTCGTCGGCGCGGCGGCGCCGGCAGCCGGGAGCGGCGGAGCCCCGACGCGCCGCCAAGAAGGCCGCCGCGGCTGAAGCCGCGGCGGCGGCAGCACCCGCAGACCCGCGGCCGCGTGGGTCCGGTGCACTCAGACGCGGCAAAGCCGAGTCCTTGACTCAGCGCGGCCCCACACGGGGGGTCGCGGCACCACCAGGCAGCGGGGGCAGCGCCCCGCGGCGCCTTGGCCGTTCGGCCGCTCGGCCGAACCGAGCCTGGCCGGTCCGACCGGCCGGGCCGCGCCCTGGCCGGACTGGACCGGGTCGGGTCGACCCGGTTCGGCCGACCCAGGGGGGGCGGGCCGGGTCGGCCCGGGCCCGGACCCCCCGTCTTCGGACAGTTTTCGTTCAAACGCCCGTAACATGAGATAAGGGCCTCCAAACAACTCGTCGTCAGCGGAAACATCATCCTTGGATAGAGACGGTCGTTTCGGTATATCGCACTCAAGGTTTCGGAATACTTTGAGTTCGGCCGGGTTGGTTCGTACACGAAACCAACCGGGCCCTCGGAGCGAAAACACTCATATCTTGAGCCACAGACGTCCGATTGACGTGCCGTCAGCTTTGTTGAATTCCTCTTTGTGAGACGGATCTTTTGGCTCACTTTTCCCGAGGTTTGGACGCAGGTGGAGTACGGTAGGGTTGGTTTTTCCTTAAAAACCAACCGGGCCCCTGGGACGAAAAAGCCAATAACTCTCAGACTGGGCGTCCGATTGACGCGCCGTCTGCGACGTTGAGTTTCTGTTGACGATACGAAACTTTGGGATACATCAACTTCGGACTTTGTTTCATTTGATGTATCAGCCTCTCGGCTCGTGGAGCGGACCCTCCCGAACGAGCTTGCTGTGTGCGAGAACCCTAGAGCTGGCTGCGACTGCTTCCTCGACAGCGACGACTGTGCAGAGATCCTTCGTGGACTCCGACGACGACCGTGCAGAGATCCTCAGTGGACTGCGGTGACAACTGTGCAGAGATCCTTAGTGGACTGCGACGACTACGGCACTCGGCGATCCTACGTGGATCAGTGCTACAGGTCATGTGTGGGCCCGGTCCTATGTGGGCCCGATCCTATGTGGATCTGATCCTGTGTGGGTCAGCGCTCAGCGGTTCTATGTGAGCCAGCGCCTACAGGTCCTGCGTGGGCCCGGTCCTGTGTGGGCCCGATCCTGTGTGGGTCCGATCCTATGTGGGTCACTGCGGGGGTTATTACCTATTGATCCTTTGTGGGTCCGACGACTTAAATGGATCAGTGATCATCTTTATCGTCATCCGAAGAAATATACCTGTGTGAGCTGAATCTTCTGTTTACTCTTCTTTGTGGATTGTGTTGAGCTATCCTGTGTGGATTTACTGTTTACTCTCCTTTGTAGATTGTGTTGAGGTATCCTATGTGGATTTACTGTTTACTCTCCTTTGTGGATTGTGTTGAGCTATCCTATGTGGATTTACTATTTACTCTCCTTTGTGGATTGTGTTCTGCTATCCTGTGTGGGTATACGTTTGCTTCCTGTGTGGACTGGGTTGTGCTTGGGATCGGACGTTGGAGCCGAACAGGAATTGATGACTTAGGTATATGTATGGGCATATACCTAAGCCGTGTCAGATGTTACTTCGTGATTGTACCTTTTCTTTGTGGATTATCCTTTGTGGATTTCAGGAGACCTTCGGGGGTCTCGGGGTCCCTACTGAGTAGCTTATACTCACCCCTGTACGGGCTATGCCCGCACTACGTTGTATTGGTTGCAGACGACGGACAACGCTGATCGTGGTGGAGGCGTGTGGAGCAGGACGATACCTAGAGGAGGACCACTGGGCAGGACACACTCGGAGCGGTCAGGTGGACCCGAGGAGCAGTGGAGGCTATCTGTACCCACCCTTTAGGTGGAACTTCCAGAGGATGGCTCGACGCTGCGGCTTTTCCTTTCAGTTGCTGTTTTTCCTTTCAGTTGTACTTTACAGTTGGGCTTGTATTTCCGGCCCCTTTTACTCTCAGCACAACTTGTACAGTTTTTACTCAGTGTTTACTTTTCCTCTTTCTTACTCTGTGGTGCTTGTTTACTTTTCAAAGGCAATGCCTTCCCCTTTTTTCGGGATTTACGCCTTGGTGCTAGTCTCCAGCCCCTGGCCTATGGAAGGCGGGCTTAGGGTAGTCACAGCACGGGCCCTGAGGACGGGTCGTGACAAATTGGTATCAGAGGTGGTCGGTTCTACCACAGACTCTGATCTTTCTTCTATGTGAAGCAATAGTGTTTAGCATATTGAGTGTGGTTATCAGTCCAGGGAGTCTAGTGTTGGTGCGGCGACCGACGTATCCATACACCAGGACCTTGACTTCTGATTTCCGACTTAATGCACGAAAACATTGATCGCATGTGTGTTTCATGTTTTCTTCGTGATTACTTGTGTCAGCTCACCAGGTATACTGTCCTGACCGTGGCGCACTTGTTTCCTTTTCAGGATGGCCCGACGACAGCAGCCAGCTAGGGTTCCGAGAGTAGAGCGCGATGACAGCCCGCCGAGCGACGAGGCCTCGGTACAGGGCCCGTTGACCGCAGAGGCACCAGTGGTACCTTTACCCGCCGAGCCCCCGATGCTTCCAGCGCCGACCGCTGAGGATGCACGCCGCCTCGGAGCTCTGCACGAGTTCCAGCGCCAGCGACCACCCAGGTTCTGTGGGGAGACGGACCCCCAGGCCGTTGAGGACTGGCTGGAGGCGGTCGTCCGAGTTTTCAGGCTAGTGAGGACACCAGCAGACCTCATGGTGATCCTCGTGGCGAGCCTACTGCACGCAGCAGCAGGGCGATGGTGGAGATTGATTCTCCAGGTACACGATGAGGCCTCCCTCATTTGGACAGACTTCGAGAGCCTCTTCCGCTCAGATTTCGTCCCGGAAACCCTCCGTGTGGTGCGCATTCAGGAGCTTCTTCATCTGCGGTAGGGCAGCTTGATGGTCGCCCAGTACACGGCGAGGTTCACCGACCTTTCTCGCTACTCGACTGATATGGTACGGGACCCCTTCTGTCGGGCCTGGACCTTCGAGTAGGGATTGAGACACGAGATCAGGGCATCGCTGATCTCCCTCAGCATCCCGACCCAGGTAGGAGTGCTGGAGCGATCCCTTATGATCGAGAGCTTTCTGGATGAGTCTACAGCGAGACCTACCGCAGGGCGGCAGGTGGCGGAGTCTTCGGCAGCAGGTAGCCGACGGATGAATCAGGGTTCCAGGCAGACCAGACCTTCCGTCAGACGACCTCGGGACACTGGCTCAGCAGTGCAGGGCACTCAGCACGGAGCCAGTCTTCCGAGAGGCAGGCAAAGCTATGAGTGTGGCGGGCAGGGCCACATGGCTCGTGACTGCCCGACTCGCCGTACCGAGGGGCAGCAGACGGTGGAGGGGCCACCCAGGCAGAGGTAGAGGGTCGACCATGGTGGTCCGCAGAGAGGAGGTGGACGAGGCAGAGGAGCTGGCCGAGCAGCTGGTGGTGGGCGACGTTTTGAGGCTCTTCCACCACCACCACCCAGAGGCCCGCCCCGACCACAGGGAGCTGGCGGGAAGAGATAGGGACAGCTCCAGGCAGTAGAGGCCTACGACCACGGCACGCCAGAGATGATTCGAGGTACGATCTGTGTCTATTCCACCCTTGCTGCAGTTCTTATAGACACAGGAGCGAGTCACTCTTTCATAGCCACTGCCCTTGTTCGGAGCTCGGAGATTCCGATAGAGCCATTGGATCGATCCTTATGGCTAGAGACTCCTACGGGAGAAGACTCGACGATTATGCACTCATGTCGGTAGTGTGAGCTTACTCTTGGAGGTGAGAGCTTTGGCTGTGATCTTCTTGTAGCAGCGTCGAGGCCTTACGACGTCATCTTGGGCATGGATTGGTTATCTACATTCCATGCACAGATTGACTGCATTAGGTGCAAGATGCGATGTATGCGCACCGATGAGAGCAGGTTCACCTTCACCGGTGAGAAGGGAGCCTTAGAAGCACAGGATGGACTCACACAGAGGAGAGGACAGCCCATCACTCATCAGTTGGCTAGCCTCATCCTTGGAGCAGTTGACGTGCAGAGTCTCGGTTTTCCTGCAGTGGTGGATTAGTATGCGGACGTCTTCCCCGACGACGTTCCAGGGCTACCTCCTCGTAGAGAGGTAGACTTTTATATTGATATGTACCCCGGGACAGCCCCGATATCCACTCCAGCATATCGAATGGCCCCCGCCGAGCTTCGAGAGCTACGGGTACAGTTGGAGGACTTGCAGGGCAAGGGGTTCATCCGACCCAGTGTTTCACCCTGGGCTTCCCCGATTTTGTTCGCTAAGAAGGCGGACGTGAGCTTGCGACTGTGTGTCGATTATCGTCGCCTGAACCAGGTGACAGTGAGGAACAAGTATCCGCTACCGAGGATTGATGACCTCTTTGATCAGCTCAAGGGAGCACGGTGGTTCTCGAAGATAGACCTCAGATCAGGCTATCATCAGCTCAGAGTTCGAGACGAGGACGTGCAGAAGACGGGCTTCAGGTGTCGGTATGGCCACTATGAGTTCTTGGTTATGCCTTTCGGCGTAACCAATACACCAGAAGTGTTCATGAGTCTCATGAACAGGATCTTCCAGCCATACCTCGATCGATTTGTCGTGGTCTTCATCGACGACATTTTGGTGTACTCGACCACGGAGGAGGAGCACGCCTACCACTTGCGGGTTGTTCTAGACACACTCCGAGAGCACCAGCATTATGGAAAGCTCTCGAAGTGCCAGTTATGGTTACGTGAGGTCCACTTCTTGGGGCACGTCATTTCTGAGGCGGGATTTACAGTGGATCCCGTGAAGATCGAGGCAGTGCTAGCTTGGGAGCCACCTAGGAGCGTGACAGAGGTGCGGAGTTTCTTGGGTCTAGCCGGATACTATCGGAGATTTATTCCGGACTTCTCCAGAGTTGCGGCGCCACTCTCAGTGTTGACGAAGAAGGGGAAATACTTCATGTGGTCAGACAGATGTCAGCAGAGCTTCCAGGAGCTGAGGTAGAGATTGACCAGCGCACCTATCTTGAGGTTGCCTGAGGAGGGAGTTGGATACGTAGTATACTGCGATGCATCAGGGACCGGACTCAGGTGTGTCCTGATGCAGGAGCGGGCCGTGATTGCCTACGGATCACGTTAGTTGAGGCCGCATGAGCAAAACTATGCTACCCATGACCTGGAGTTAGCAGCAGTGGTCTTCGCTCTGAAGACATGGCGGCACTATCTGATGGGCGAGCGCTTTACAGTCTTTTCTGACCACCAGAGTCTCAGGTACATCTTCTCTTAGAAGGACCTGAACCTGAGACAGCAGCGATGGCTCGAGTTCCTCCAGGACTATGACTTTGAGATAGTCTATACTCCTGGGAAGGGGAACGTGGTAGCCGATGCCCACAACAGGAGGACGAGCATCCAGCTACTTGAGGAGGTGACAGAGCAACTAGCCGCTTTGCAGATATCCTTCATGGATAGAGACAGAGTAGCCTTCCTTCAGTCACTCACCGTCTCTCCCCCACTTCTGCAGCGGGTCAGAGGGGCACAACGTGAGGATGCTGACTGTGAGACGCGGCGTGCGCAGATATCCTTGGGACAGGCACCTGATGGTTTCTCCCTTGGAGAAGAGCACGACGTCCTTTTCAGAGGATGTACCTTAGTACCGGTCGCTTTACGAGAGGAGGTGATGAGGGAGTTTCACACTTCTCCTCTGGCAGTACATCATGGAGTGGAGAAGATGTACCAGGATCTCAAACGACAGCACTGGTGGCCGGGCATAAAGAAGGCTATGGTACAGTTCGTTTCACGGTGCCTCACCTGCCAGCAGGTGAAGGCAGAGCATCAGGTACCAGCAGGCTTGGTACAGCCCTTGGAGGTCCCGGAGTGGAAATGGGACGGGATATCTATGGGCTTCGTGACTGGACTTCCACGCACTTCCAGAGGTCACGACTCCATTTGGGTGATTGTTGACCGACTCAGCAAGTCGGCACACTTCTTACCCATCCGAGAGCAGGGATCCGTAGAGAGATTGGGGCGTCTCTACGTTCAGGAGATTGTACGGCTTCACGGTGTGCCATCGACTATCGTCTCCGATCGGGACGCTCGCTTTACTTCCCGGCTTTGGAAGGGGTTGCAGGAGGCGTTCGGGATGGGGCTACGTCTGAGCACCGCCTTTCACCCTCAGATGGATGGTCAGATGGAGAGTACCATTCAGAATCTCGAGGACATGCTCCGTGCATGTGTCCCCGACTTTGGTCACAGCTGGGAGGACCACCTACCCTTAGTGGAGTTCGCGTACAACAACAGCTACCACTCCACCATCGGTATGGCACCATAGGAGGCGTTGTACGGCAGGCCTTGCAGATCTCCTTTGTGCTGGACAGACCCTGGGGAGTCAGCATTTGTGGGACAAAAGATGGTCCGGCCCATGACAGAGAAGGTCCAGGTCATCCAGGAGCAGATGAGGACAGCACAGAGCCGGCAGAAGTCATATGCTGACAGGAGGCGGAGACCATAGAGTTCGAGGATGGCGACCACGTCTTCTTGCGGGTCTCACCTCGACGTGGTTTGCGGAGATTTGGTCGAGGTGGAAAGTTGTCTCAACGCTTCATTGGGCCTTTCCAGGTCCTCAGTAGGATTGGCGAGGTGGCTTATCGCCTGGCTCTTCCACCTCAGTTGCACCAGGTGCACGACGTCTTCCACGTATCTCAGCTGAGGAGATACGTGCACGACCCGATGCACATCATTGACTATGGGGAGCTAGACGTGGATGATGGGGTGACTTTTGTGGAGGTCCCAGTGGAGATAGAGGATCGACAGGAGCGGGTCCTACGTGGGCAATCGATTCCTCTTGTGCGCATCAGATGGCAGCACGGGAACCTCCAGGAGAGCACATGGGAGCGGGAGGCTCCGATGCGTGCTCAGTACCCACATTTGTTTCCCTAGTTTATGATGTATCTTTACGGGGACGTAAATCCCTGAGGTGGGAGTAATTTAAAGACCCGTAAATTTCAAGGAAATTTTTTTTCTTAATTTTCTTTGGAATTTTACAAGAGCACAGTTTCTGACGGCACCTGATTCCGAGGCCCGGTGTGCCCGGAATTATTTTTCGAAGTTTGGCTCGGGTACGTTCAGTGAACGGACGAACGAGTTTTTCTAACTTTTAAACCGGTGCCCGGAATCGAATTATGAGGGCACCGATGAAATCGCAGCACCGGTATTCGCTTAGAAACGCCTCTTCTGGAGTTGCGTTTTCTCGGATGTGGTTTTTAATTTTTGGGCTTAAAGTTAAGAAATAAAATAATTTTACGACAACTTTATTTTATTTCACTTAAGCCACTTGGAAGCCGCTTGAAGCCACTTAAAGACGGCTTAAACTGAGTTGATCTGGATAGGATGCTATCCAGAAATATCCTACCCCCTTGGTAGGATATTTGTGAGGTGGGGCCCGCACGAGCCGCGCCGTTTCTTTCCGCTAAGTAACGCACCCGCGAAAACCCGTCATTATGAAAGTCAACTGACGCGTTTTCTTAATTTCTTAACAGACCATTTAATTGGGCGTTTTATTTCGTGAATTAAATGGGCAGTTTCTTTCGTCGAATTAATTCAACGAATTAATTCAATCGTTTCTTAACCAGTTTTCAATTCGTTGGCGTAATAATAAAATAAGGCCAACGCACGACCTCTGGTTATTTGCGCGTTGAGAGGATTTGACAGAATCCTTGTATCTTCTTTCTCCTTTGTGAAGAACGCGAAGAACACGAAGAACGCGAAGAACGCCGTCATCGGCGGAAATCGTCGACGCCCAATCCGAGACATTCTTCCCCGCCCCGATCTCTGATCACCAACCGTTTGAGGTGAGTGATTTCGGGTTTCTTCTAAAAGATGTTTTTGGTTTAAAACGAAACACAGATTCAATTATTTATAATTTAAATCTGTTGTTCTTGGTCCGTTGAGTTCGCCGACTCAACGCCGGATTCCGCGACGACGCGACACCTTCTCGCGACAACGCGACGATCCTCCTCTTCCGCGACGAGCAATTCCGCGAAGAACGCTCACGCGTGACGACTCCGAGGTAGGGAATTATTTTGAAATTACCCCCTTTTTATTATTCCCGTAAATGTTTCTTTAAAATGTTAAAGAACCGGTTTTGAAAACAATTTTTAATTTTATTAAAATTGTTGTTTCCTGTGTGGAATAAAAATTCTCCCGTTGTTTATATCTAACACGGAGGGTGCGGGCCAAACAAACACGGCCCGACAACCCTCCGTCGTTCTGCGTTCTTGTGCGGATTTGATGGGCGACGACGGAACGTGCCGCAACAGAAGTTTGATGATCCCGCAGTGAAGAACGAGTTCCGGGAGGAGCAGCGGCGCAGACGGGAACACAATCGGACCACCAGAGCGATCCCGGTGGCCCGCAGAACACGCTGGCGGCGCCGGCAGCCGGGAGCGGCGGCGCCCCGGCGGCGGCGGCACCCGCGGACCCGCGGCCGCGCGGGTCCGGTGCACTCGGACGCGGCAAAGCCGCGTCCTTGACTCAGCGCGGCCCCACACGGGGGGCCGCGGTACCACCAGGCCGCGGGGGCAGCGCCCCCCGGCGCCTTGGCCGTTCGGCCGCTCGGCCGAACCGAGCCAGGCCGGTCCGACCGGCCGGGCCGCGCCCTGGCCAGACCGGACCGGGTCGCCCCGGGCCCGCACCCCCCGTCTTGGGATTGTTTTCGTTCAAACGCCCATAACTTGATCTACGGGCCTCCAAACGACTCTCCGTTAGTGGAAACGCGATCCTTGGATCGAGACGGTCGTTTCGGTATATCGCACTCAAGGTTTTGGAATACTTTGAGTTCGGCCGGGTTGGTTCGTACACGAAACCAACCGGACCCTCGGAGCGAAAACGCTCATATCTTGAGCAACGGACGTCCGATTGACGTGCCGTCAGCTTTGTTGAATTCCTCTTTGTGAGACGGATCTTTTGGCTCACTCCGCCCGAGGTTTGGACGCAGGTGGAGTACGGTCGGGTTGGTTTTGCCTTAAAAACCAACCGGGCCCCTGGGACGAAAAAGCCAATAACTCTCAGACCGGGCGTCTGATTGACGCGCCGTCTGCGACGTTGAGTTCCTGTTGACGATACGGAACTTTTGGATACATCAACTTCGGACTTTGTGTCAGTTGATGTATCAGCCTCTCGGCTTGTGGAGCAGACCCTCCCCAACGAGCTTGCTGTGTGCGGGAACCCTAGAGCTGGCTGCGACTGCTTCCTCGACAGCGACGACTGTGCAGAGATCCTCCGTGGACACCGACGACGACCGTGCCGAGATCCTCAGTGGACTGCAGCGACAACTATGCAGAGATCCTCAGTGGACTGCGACGAATACGGCACTCAGCGATCCTACGTGGATCAGTGCTACAGGTCCTGTATGGGCCCGGTCCTGTGTGGGCCCGATCCTGTGTGGGTTCGATCCTATGTGGGTCAGCGCTCAACGGTTCTGTGTGAGACAACGCCTACAGGTCCTGCGTGGGCCCGGTCCTGTGTGGGCCCGATCCTGTGTGGGTCCGATCCTGTGTGGGTCACTGCGGGGGTTAGTACCTATTGATCCTTTGTGGGTCCGACGACTTAGACGGATCAGTGATCATCTTTATCGTCATCCGAAGAAGTATACCTGTGTGAGGTGAATCTTCTGTTTACTCTCCTTTGTGGATTGTGTTGAGCTATCCTGTGTGTATTTACTGTTTACTCTCCTTTGTGGATTGTGTTGAGCTATCCTGTGTGAATTTACTATTTACTCTCCTTTGTGGATTGTGTTGAGCTATCCTGTGTGGATTTACTGTTTACTCTCCTTTGTGGATTGTGTTGTGCTATCCTGTGTGGGTATACGTTTGCTTCCTGTGTGGACTGGGTTGTGCTTGGGCTCGGACGTTGGAGCCGAATGGGAATTGATGACTTAGGTATATGTATGGTCATATACCTAAGCCGTGTCAGATGTTACTTCGTGATTGTACCTTTTCTTTTTGGATTATCCTTTGTGGATTTCGGGAGACCTTCGGGGGTCTCGGGGTCCCTACTGAGTAGGTTATACTCACCCTTGCACGGGCTATGCCTGCACTACGTTGTGTTGGTTGCAGACGACAGACAGCGCTGATCACAGTGGAGGCGTGCGAAGCAGGATGGTACCTGGAGGAGGACTACTGGGCAGGACGCACTCGGAGCGGTCAGGTGGACCCGAGGAGCAGTGGAGGCTATCTGTACCCACCCTTCAGGTGGAACTTCCAGAGGACGGCTCGACGCTGCGGATTTTCCTTTCAGTTGTTGTTTTTCCTTTCAGTTGTACTTTACAGTTGGGCTTGTATTTCCGACCCATTTTTCTCTCAGCACAGCTTGTACAGTTTTTACTCAGTGTTTACTTTTCCGCTTCCTTACTCTGTGGTGCTTGTTTACTTTTCAAAGGTAATGCCTTCCCTTTTTTTCGAGATTTACGCCTTGGTGCTAGTCGCCAGCCCCTGGCCTATGGAAGGCTGGCTTGGGGTAGTCATGGCATGGGCCCCGAGGATGGGTCGTGACACCTTGCTTCCTAAATAATAAAATTTTTTTAATTGAATAATTTTTTTAGAAACATTTTTATGTTTATTTTATTATTTTTATTATCCCTTTTCATTCATTTATTACAATTTACTTTTCATTTATGAGTTTAATTTTCTTTCCATCGACCATTTTGATGTTGTCCAACTCATATTTCCAAAACTGATTTAGCGTGATAGTAATTGTTGAAGATCCTTAGAAAATGGGTGAAAAATCTCAAAATATTTCATGGAATATGATTAAATTAATTTTATAGGTGGTTAATTTCACTATATTAATATATAGTTAGGATTTATTTAATCTTCCTCGATAATTATGTTTTAGACACTTCGAACATACTAGGATTATTTACATTTATCGTCATAATTATCATGATTATTTCATAATCTAAAAATAAAATGGATTGTATTAATTAATTATTATAAAACATTAAATCATGAAATATTATTTTATGAATACTCATTAAAAAATCTAATTCAGAATTAAAATATCATTGTTTGTTTAGATAGAGTTAAACTACCCTGTATAAAATGATGTTTTTAATATAGTTTTATAGGAAGAGGTTTATTTTTTGATATTATAGGTTTTAAAAAATAGTCATGTATAGTAAAATTTATTTGTTTTTGTTACATTTATTTATCATTTAATTATATAAAATTTATTGTGGGATAATTGAATTGAAAAATTGTGTACTTTTAAACCCATTTTTTGACATAGTAATGGTTTATTAAAGTAGGTTTGGTGAGTGGTATTAGGATGTATATCATTAATAATGGAATAAATTGATTTTATTAATATAATAATGGAATAAAAAATAATGGGTGGTTTGAAAGGGTTTTTAGGTAGAATAATAAGTAGTAAGATAAGATAATTTTTTTGGAAACCCCACCTTGATCTTTGGGTCGCCCCCTAAGATAAAGTTTAAATACTTTTGAGGATGGATTTTGGTTAAAAATAAATAGCTTTATTATTGTGAATAATCTATATTTACATATATATTTGGGTATAATTGTACGAACCCAGATCCTATTTGCAGGTATGGATCGTGTGTTCGGGTGTTTTTGAGAAAAAGTGGAGTTCTGAAAATTTTAGAAGTACATGCCGTGTACTTCGGACTACGCACCATGTATTAGGTTTCCATGGGTAGATGTGTATTGGCCACGTAATGGGAGAGATATGGCTATGTGAGGTGACCCGGAGACTGCCTACAGTAGAGGCTGGTTGAGGTATGTACACAGTGTGTACATTAAAGGAACACACCCTGTACTTTCTCTTTTATTTGATTAAAGGGACTGGGGATGTGTCTAATACCCAAAAACGTTTTCTTCTAACCTCATCTCAACCAGGAGTGGACGAGAGTCATGATTCTTCTCTGAGACACTGATCCTTCACCTGTTCTCTGAATTGAACTCTGGTGGGTGTGTTGGAATCCCACCGGTGAGTTATTCCTTCTTTTTGAACCTCTCCTCCAGATTTCTTCTCTCTCGAGTTATTCAAGATTGAAATTTTTTGACATTTTTGTAGATCTAAAACGTTCTGGGTCAATTCAAGGGTTGAGGTTCAGCTATATCGATTATACAATTCCAGGGTAAGTGGTTTTTCTACTTTCATTATTTTTCTTTGTGTTTTATATGCTAAAGTGATGATTACCCATGTTTTGGGTATTTCGGTTAAGAAAACTGAAACATAGATTATCTTACTTAGATTGAAAGTTTGGTTTGGGGTTGTGGATGTGATATTATGTGAATCTTAATTTTTTAAGGAACACCCCATGGGTGTGTTACCTTTTTTGAATGTTTATGGTCGTTTCGTCTAGGTTTCATATGATACAGACCATGTTTCCTTGCCTTGCATGATATGATGAAACTTCTTGAATTTTTATTCTTGTTAAATTCTCACAATATGAATTGGATTTGTTTATCCAGATAGTAGTTGATATTACTTTGGGTTTCTTGATGTCATTTATGCATGATTAAATTGCACAAGGCCGTGAGAACCTGGTGTAGTTAGACCGCAAGGGGAATTGATGTTGAGTGCTTCCCTAGAGTGTCTATTATATTTCACACTACGAGACCAAAGGGCAGGATTGACATGGATTGCTCTTTTAGAGTGTCTATAGATTACTTTTTGAGACCACAGTGTGAATTGACGTTTGGTTCTTCCCAAGATAGTTTTTAGTGATTTGGGAAAGGCCATAGGGGGAATTGATGGTAAGGGCTTCCTCAAAGTGTCTTTGTATTTTAATTGCATTTCTTGGATATAGGGTTTAGATTATGTGAGAAACCTAGAGGGTTAATGTAAATATTTAATGTTTGTGATGCGTTTGGAAAGCCAAAGCACAAGCTTGTATTCAGTCTAGTTAGGTTGTCTTCTAAGAAACCTATTTGTGATACTTACTTGATTAAATGATAAACATTAAATGATAATGATTATAAATTGAAATTATAGGGATGATTACTTCTGTGTACCCATATTTTATTTTCTGCATTTCCATTATCACCTGTAATATATAATCACTGAATGTTAGGTAAATAAATTGTGGAGGGTTTCTACTGGGATTGGTCTCACACACTATTTGGGTCATGATTTTTGACTCAAACAGATTTTATGGTTGTAGGTGTAGAAAAGGGAATGAAACCTTCTTCCTCGGGTACTTGATTTCAATAGAGCAAGAGAGCGTGCGACCAGGCTAAGGTTTGAAATGATGCTGGAGTATAGTTGTTTCTTTTTTACTTTGGTTTAGTACTATTCTTCCAGCATTGTGACTGGTTTGGCTGTTTTCTTAGACATCTGTGACCTGCATCATTTATATATTCTCTATAGTTATTTATTTACTTTTAGTCTTCCCATGTTTACCTGTTGTATGGTGATATTGCATCTGCTACTATTTTTTCTTTTTTCTTTTTATGTGCATACTTTTCCAATGAGGATATAGTTTCCACATTATCACACCCAAGGCCCTTGTTGCCAGTTGAAATCCACTGGCATTCAGGGAAATGCGCTTGAGGCCATGTGATCAACTAGGCATGGGGCATCATTGGGAGGCAACTAGAACTGGGATGTTAAAAAGTGTTATCTATGGCAGTTCTTTTCTTCTTTGTCGTACTGTTTGGATCCAATACATAGAAATATGAAGAAATAGGTAGTTGGTATTAAGTTGTTCTTGGGAGTAGCTAACCCATGTACAGGGAAAATCCAAGTTACCTTGAATATTTCAATATTTATTGTTTTTCAATTATTATAGTTTATTTGATTTCACCATTGGGTGATTCACATGATTTGTGTTCTTATGAATTATATCATTATGGTTCTATTTATGTTGCAACCCAATTAGATGAGGGTATTACAAATCATGCATCATATGGGCACTTGCTAGAGATCACATGTCATACATTATTATCATTCCATTTAGGGTACATTACTGATTTCATGTTGTTGTGATAGATTTTTTTATAAATATGCATGCTGTTGTGATAGATTACAAGATATGATACATGATATTTTGATAGGGTATTGAAAAATTTACAGTCTCATTTGAATTAGTGCGAAAGTTTTGTCTCTGAGTGGTTATGGGACCTCATGGATCAGAATTTGGTGGTTCATGTGATTGATTTCTCTATTATACCTTGTGATATATAAGAATATGAGGCCATTATTTGATTTGAGGGGATTATGGGCCCCCATTGATCGGAATTTGGAATTTTAATGTAGTTTCAATGTTTTTATGGGGTTCCAGAGTAGTTTTTGAGGCTTACTGTCTAGAAAAACTCAGAATACATGGTGTGTAATGATAAATACGCACCATGTATCCTTCTATTCTAGAAGAAACTGTTTTTATTAAGTACAAATGATGTATTGTATGTACACGCCAAATAGTCCTTATCTGTGTGACTGACTATGTGAGAAAATACATGAGGTTGGGAAATTTTGGGTGACACACATCATGTACCTGGAGTACACGCCATGTTGTAGGATCCATGTACCCAGCAATGTGACTAATGACATGGGTGGATGACACTAGGGTTGTGCAGACCATGTTCCATTCATGCACGTCTTGTAAATTTTTTTGTGTCATCAACTATGTGACTAACGACATGGGTAGTTATAACTTAAGGGGTACATATCGTGTTTAGGGTGCACACATCATGTAGTGTTTCCCAGGAGAGAACTGTGTGTTTATCCTTGTAGAGAAACTCAGGCTTGGGGGGATGATTCAAGTACATGTCATGTCAAAGGATGAACACATTGTGTGTAGGGGTGTTATAGGACTAGTTTTGGTAGAATTATATTCCCCTTTTAAAACCTAAGGGAATACACCATATGGATGGAATACATGCTGTGTAACCCTATTTTGAAAAACATGAATATTTTCTTCTCTTATTTTTTTTCTCTTCTATGTTCTAGTACATTATAATCTTAAACTGAGGTGTGCACTTGACCTTGCAGAGTCATTCCATAGAGAAATCCTCCAATTATACTCCAGATATAGGGAAATTAAAAAACAGCGGAAATGGTATATCAGGGGCTACCAGCAGATCCTCTAGACATGCTCATCTAGGAACCAGTGGTTATACCAGACACAGGTGTTGATGCATAGTTCTGATAAGGTATCATGATTATGATGCATAAATTACAGGGAGCACCACATCCTTCCCCATCTATGGAAGAGTTGACGTGGGGTTTTCAGTAGCAACATCCTCCCACTTTCTCCGGGGAAAGAGGACCTCAGGTTACAGATTGATGGTTGGAATCCATGTATTCTATCATATATCATCTTAAGATGCCTCTGGAGAGGAGGGTGAATCTTGATACATATATGCTTTGGGATTCCTCCAAGAGATGGTGTGATGTGATATCACAGGAGGGACACCAGTGAGTTATGGCATATGATGAGTTCCAATGGACCTTCTATGACTACTTCTACCTGAATTCCTTGAGGGCCGACCGATACCATTATTTCATTATTTTAGTTAAGGGTACTCTCTCATTAATGGGGTATTCTTATCACTTCATAGAGCTGCAGTGCTTCACACTAATTCTGGGGGTGATGGGTTATTTCTGGAGAGAAAGTTTGAGGATGGCCTTAGACATGTCCTTTGATCCAAGGTGAACATCTTCAGTTTGACTTCTATATATTCTATTGTCAACAAGGAGCTGATTAACAAGCGTAACCTAAGGGATTCTGGAGCTGTGGGATAGGGCAGATCGACATATAGAGTTAGTACTCTTCCGACTGATAATTAGAAGTGCCCCATGGATTCTACACATGGAGACCCGAGTAGGCGAGGTTTTCCTTCAGGTAGCCAGGTGGTGTGCTACTAGTGTGGAAAGGGAATACAAAATAAACCTTAGTGCCCAATAGACCTAGTTGAGAGCAGATTTTGTGGTGAGATGGGATATCTTTAGCATTTCTTCAACTCACTCCTTGCCACTACTAGTGAGGGAGGATATATCTTGAATCCTTGTATTGGGATAGGACCACTAGTTTCACATCAGACTAGGGGCTGATGTTATTTAAGTAGTTCAGGATGAGGTGGTGGTTGTGTCAGTAGTGGTCAGACTCAAGTTTTTTGGAAACCACAGGGTGGATCAACTCAAGGATCTCAGACAGCTTCATGGGGCCACACTTTTTCTATGGAGCATATCTCAGCAGGAACATGATCCTGGAACCTCTATGGTTAGAGGTATGATTTTGGTTACCTCGGTTTTTGCTTCTTCTCTTTCTGATACAAGGTATTCCTATCACTTTATATATATTCCTATTATGGAGAGCCTTGGGATCTTTATCTTTACATATGCTGATATCTTGACACTGGACACTTCGTTGGGGATGAAAACGACTAGTGTACATCGGTACGAGGAGTTCCCTCTTGAGGTTGGTGGGTATCACTTATTATGGAAACTTTATGTCCTAGAGATGAAGGGCTATGAATTCATTCTATGAATAGATTGGTAAGTTTCCTTCCAGGATATTTTTGATTTCTATCACTGATGGATGAGTTTTACATCATCAGAAGGTGGATTGCTTCAACATAATGGCGAATCAGATGTCCAGGAGAGCAGAGCTAGACCTGAGCATCACAGGTTGATATGTGTTACAAATCATATTTCTAGTTTGTATCTAGATGACCAGGGGACTTTACAGATGGACTTCCCTCTAGTGGTTGACCATTTTTGGGTTTTTTTAGATGACTTTTCAGGTGTTCCTCTGGAGCTAAAGGTAGAATTTGCTGTTGAGATTGTGCTAGGAGCGGCACTGGTGTCCATTCCTCCTTATAGGATAGCCACACCAGAGTTGAAGGAGCTCAAGAACCATTTGGAGGAGTTACATACAAAGGGTTTCATATGACTTAGTACTTATCCTTGGGGTTTTCTTATCTTGTTTGTGAAGAAGGCGGATGGTACCCTCAAACTTTGTGTGGATTATCAGAAGGAAAACCTGTTGACGATCAAGAACTGATATCCATTACTGAGGATAGATGATCTCTTTGATCAGCTTTGAGGATCCAAGCTATTCTCAAAGATTGACTTGAGATCAGGTTATCATTAGTTATCTGTTAGACAATCATATATACCTATTATAGCCTTTCGGAGCAGGTACAATCTATACGAGTATGTGGTTACGTTCTTTGGACTCACGAACGCACCAATAGTTTTCATGGAACTGATGAACTGAGTGTTAAATCCTTACTTGGATTCTTTTTTGGTAGTCTTCATGGATGATATATTGGTGTACCATCACTCTCGACATGACCATTCCATCCATCTTGAGATCACATTGAGTACATTTATAGATCATCTATTATATACTAATCTCTCAAAATACCACTTTTTTATGGACCATATTAACTTCTTGGGTTATGTCATATTAGCAAAAAGAGTTTCAGTAGACCCAGAGAAAGTGAGAGCAGTAGTTTCCCGGGTGTAGGAAAGGACTGTCTTTGAGGTACAGAGTCTTTTGGGGTTGGATGGTTACTAAATAAACTTTATACATGAATTTTCACACATAGAAGCACCATTTGTGAACCTAAGTAAGAATGGTGTGAAGTACTTATACACAGATTCCTGTGATTCATCTATTCAGGAGATGAAAGGGAGGTTGACTTCAGCACCAATACTAGTTCTTCCAGATCCAGGCAAGAGTTACACCATTTTTTCTGATGAATTGGGTATTGGTATGGGAGTAGTGCTTATATAGGTGGAGGATTTGTTGCATATGGGTCATATCAGTTGAGGCCACATGAGAGGAATTACCCGATGCATGATCTTGAGTTAGATGTAGTTGTTTATGCCTTACGTTGTTGGAGACATTATCTTTTGGGAGAGAAGTTTATGGTGTTCACTGACCCAAAAAGACTCAAGTATATTTTTAATTAGTGTGATCTAAATTTGATATAGTGAAGGTGGGTAGAGTACCTTCAATCCGTTGAATTTGAGAATGCTTACATGCCTCAGAAAGGAAACATAGTGGCAGATGCGTTGAGCCGAAGGACTCAGATACATCCAGTTCAGGAGGCCAGAAGTGAGTTGCAGCTTATGGATCTGTTCTCTGAGATTCATTTTGTGGTCCACGATAGATAGGGGAAGATGTTTATTTCTTCTGTAGTTGTTAGCTCTATTCTTCTGGATTAGCTGAGAATGAGGAAAATATCAGATTCTAAAGGCCTCGTACTATAGGAGAAAGTGTCGGGAGAGGACCTTACACCTGGATGGACCATAGTCAAGGATGAAATCTTGAACAATCCTAGAAATGTATGGGTTTCAGCAAATATATGTGAGGGGATGATGCTGGATTTTCATTCCTTAGCTTGGGTAGTTCGTCCTGGTGTAACCAAGATGTACCGAGATTTACATCATCAGTATTGGTGGCCAAGTTTGTAGAAGGATATTTCTATAGTTTTTATGAGATGTTCCACCTATCAGAATGTGATGGAGGATCATCAGTGATCGACATGGATCTTATAGTAGTTACACATTCCCAAGTGGAAGTGGAATGATGTCGTGATGGATTTTTTGATGATGTTATCGAGATCGCCTCGAGGGAGTGATGCAGTTTGGGTTGTCGTTGACATAATTAAAATGCTTGCACACATATTACAAATCAAAGAGCCCTTCAGGGTTGATGAGTTGGGAAGGTTTTACATCCAATAGTTTTTAGGTTTTCATAGGGTTCTATGCTCTATCGTTTCAGAAAAAGACAAGCATTTTACTTCATGTTTCTGGCAAGGGATAAAGAGATATTTGGGTATACAGTTACTTATGAGTACTGTTTACCATCCCCCGACAGATGGCCCATTCGAGCGTACTATTTAGGGTTTGGAGGACACACTTCGAGCACACATCTTAGATTTTGGCGGTTCTTAGGCGAAGCACATACCTCTGGTGGAGTTTTCCTACAATAATAGCTTTTAGGAAACAATTATGATAACACCTTATGCGGCCTTGTATGGTATTTCGTTCCAATAACCCCTATGTTTGCTGGAGGTAGGAGAGGTAGCTATGGCGGGAACTCATCTTGTCTAGGAGACCACCGAGTAGGTGGAGTTGATTCGGAAGATGTTGGATATTGAACAGCCACGACAGAAGTTTTAGGCTGATCGAAGGAGATGACCTCTAGAGTTTGAGGTCAGAGATCAGGTTTTCTTACATGCCACACTGAGATTGGTACATAACAGGAATAATAGATAGAGAATGATTTCACTGAGATAAAATGGTCCATTTGAGATTTTGGAAAGATTCAGGCTAGTTTCATGTGATTTGTAGTTACCTCAGATGAATCGGTCTATGCATGACGTTTTCTATGTTTCTCAGCTACAACGTTACTTGTCAGACCCATCTCATGTTTTACTACCCAAGGAGATTGAGTTGGAGGTGGACACATCATTTGAGGTGCATCATATCCAGATTGTGGATTGAACACTGAAGTTTCTCCATGGACAATCTATTCCTCAGCTATAGGTTATGTGGTAGCACGACTGAGTGCAGGATGAGACTTGAGAGAGGGAAACCGATGTGCGATCGCAGTGGCCCGAGCTATTCGAGGATTATTTTTTGGCACCTCATCAGTGAAATTTGGGGATTACTTTCTTTAAGGGGGATGTTTGTAAGAACCCATATTTTTTTAGGTATTAATCTTGTTTTTGGGTGTTTTTGAGAAAAAAAGGATTTTTTGGAGATTTTAGAATACACATTGTGTACTTGAGAGTACACATCGTAAAAAAGGTTGTCGTGGGTAGCCATGTACTAGCCGTTTAATGGATGAGACATCTCCATGTGAGGTGACATAGAGACTACCAAAAGCAGGGACCGGTTGAGGCATGTAAACAACATGTACATTAAAATAACACAATGTGTAATTTTTATTTTATTTGATTAAAGGGACCAGGGACACGGGTTATCCCCAGAAATGTCTTATTGTAACCTCTTCTCGACCAGGTTCATCCGAGTGTGATGATTCTTATATGATCCACCTATCCATCATCAGTTCAATAAATTGAACTCTAGTGGGTGCATTGGGATCCCACCAGTGAGTTCTTCCTTTTTCTTAAACCTATCCTCCAGATTTCTTCTCTCTCTCTTTCTCTTGAGTTATTCGAGATTGAATGTTTTTTATTTTTTGGTAGATATATGACATTATATGTCGATTCAATTGTTGAGGTTAAACTATATAGATCATACAATGTTCAAGTAGGTGGTTGGATGCCTTTCATTGTTGGTCTTCATGTTTTTTAAGACAATGTTCCGATTACCCGTGTTTCAGGTTAAGGAAATTGAACCTATGATTATCTGTCTTAGATTTATTATTGGATTTAGGGTTGTTGATTTGATATTATGTGAAATTGAATTTTTTAATGAACTCCACATGGGTGCGTTTCCCTGTTTGAATGTTTAAGGCTGTTTGGTCAAGGTTGCCTACGAGGCAAACCTTGTTTCCTTTCCTTTCTTGATAGGATAAAATTGCTTGACTTTTTCAGCTTGTTAAATTCTTGTGATATGAATTGCATTTGTTTAGACATGTATTAGTTGATATTACTTTGGGATGCTTGATAACATTTATGCATGATTTAATTACACAGGGTTGTGATATCCTGGTGTAGTTAGACCACTGGGGGAATTGATGTTGAGTGCTTCCCCAGAGTGTCTGTTATATTTCACGCTGTGAGACCACAAGGGGGATTGTCGGTGAGTGATACCTCATAGAATCTATAGTTTACTTAATGATACCACAAGGGTAATAGATATTGGGTGCTTCCACAAAGTTCTTATAGTTATTTGTGAAATACAATAGGGGGAATTGACAATGAGTGCTTCCTCAGAGTGTCATTTCCTTTTTATTTCATTATGTGGCCAGAGGGGTTAGACTGTGTGATCTACCCAAAGGGTTAATGAAAATATTGAATGTCTGTAACATGTCTACCAAGCCAAAGCACAAGCTCGGATTCAGTACTATTAGGTTGTATTCCATGATACCTGTTTGTGACACTTACTCGATTAAATGATGAACATTAAATGACAATGAATGTAAATAGAAATTATAGGGTTGATTACTTTTGTGTACTCTTAGTTTCTATACGTCATTTCCAATATCACAAGATATATATACTAACTGATAGTTAGGAATGGATCTTGTGGTGGTTTTCTATTGGGATTTATCTGACACCCTATTTGGGTCATGCTTTTGGAGCAAACAGATTATATGGTTGCAGGTTTAGATAAGGTCAAGCACCCTTATTCCTCAGGTACTTGATTTCAGTAGAGCTAGAGATCATGGGACCAAGAAGAGCCTTGCGATGCTACTAAAGTTTATTTTTTTCTTTTATACTTTGGTTTCATATTATTTTTTAGCATTGTGACTTGTTTGGATGTTTTCCTAGACATATGTGACATGCATCATTAATATATGTGCTCCAGTTATTTATTTACTTTGTATCTTCCGGTGTTTAATTTTTGTTTGTTATTATTTCCTTTGATACTATTTATTATTTATTATTCCACTTTTCATTCTATCCTAATGAGGGAATAGTTTCCCCACAATCACACCCAAGGCACTCACTACAAGTTAGAAGCCTCTGGCGTTCGGGTAAATGCGCTTGAGGCCATGTGACCAACCGGGTACGGGGAACCTTTGGTAGGCACCTGAAACCATGATGTTACAATAATAAAGATATAAAACACAAATTTAGATTTGTATTTGAAAGGGATGAATGCGTTTCATTTTATAGGAAATATTAAATCGAGTTTTCAAAAATATTCTGTAATTAAAGGCCAAAAAATGTAATTTAAAAATAGGAAATGGAACCTAAATGGAGCATACATTATATTATTTAAAAATAATCATCCCCACTTGATTAAATATAATGATTTATATTTTTATCTTAACTTATCAATCATTTTAACATTAAATTCTCTTTAGAGTCCTATTTAGGGTAATTTCTATACTTTGAATTAAAAAATAAATCGATTAAGATGGAATTAAATTTTAAATATTTAAATAATTTTATAATTATAAGATCCATCCCTATAGACCATTCAATAATTTTATAATATAAATCTTATCGCTTAAATATATTAAAACAATTATCATTGAATTTTTATTTCCTGAACAGGCATTGCATCAACACTACACAAGCATTTTGGATAACAACTCTTTTATCTAATATTAAAAAAAATCTGTAACATAAATAAATTTTTTTACTTATAAATAATACCAACCAAAACAAATTATAATATCATTTTTTTTCATTTTTTGTTTGATAATATTTTTAAGATAATAATTTTACTTTTCTAACCCTCTACTTGGTAAGAATTTGGATTATTAACCTATTGAATAATTTTCAAAATATTATATATATATATATATATCAAAATAATTGATTATTGATCATATTTATCATTAAATTTAGTCATAATCTCAAACTTTATTGAATGTTATCTAAAAAAAGTAATTATTTCTTTTCCAATGGTGTACAAGCACTACGTCGAGACTGATAAATGTTTTCATATTTATCCTGACATATAAATTAATTTATATTAATTGGATAATATATTTAAAATTTTATTCATATATTATCACAAAATACATCTTACATAGGTTTTTATAATGTTATATATCATTTTAGATAATAATATATTAAAGAGTAAGTAAAGTCCATTTTTGAATTTAAGAAATTATTTTGAAAAGAATTTAAAAGCAATAATATAATTTAACATCGAACAAAATTAAATTAAAATAATTAATTTAAAAATATATTTGTTGAAGAAATACTAAATGGAAATAAAATTATCATTTATACGTCTTTATAGTAATGTTTAATAAAAATATTGAATATACTTAAAGGATTCTATTTACAATGATATCATGTCTGTCATCATTTTTTGGAAAAATAAATCCTAAATAATTTTGAATATAAGATTCAGAATATATTAATAATTTCATTAAAATAGAACTATAATTATTAAAAAACAACATTTAAAATTAAAACTCATTATATATTTAATTCACGTATTTTATTGAAGATTTGATCTTTATTTTTCAAATAAAAAATCATTCATGATATAATTATTTTTGAGACAGTAATTATAGTAAATATAAAAATATATATCCATAAAATTAATATATAATAATTTTATAAAATATAAAATACTTAAATAATTCATTAAATTCATCAAAGAAACAAAATTCGTTAAAAAATATTTAACAGTTAAATAAAATGACTTTTATGTCATTAAAAATATAAAAAATTTAATGTTAATGAGTATATAATTTTACTATATATTATCATTTTGACATGAAATAAACACACATACAATATAAAATAATTATTTATTGAAAAAATATAAACCTATAGCAAGAATATTAATTCAACATTAAACATGTATATTATTTACAAATATCTAGGTTGTCATATTTGGAGACACGAGTCAAATGATTACTATGTTGGGATCTCTATTAACCTCATTATTGTAAAATATATTACATAGATAGTAAGGCTTCCAAAATTGATTTTTTTATTTAATTTCATTATTTCTACTTTAAGCCGATAATGAGAATGGGTTTTGTTTTATCATGAATTGTTTTTGGGCTGAATGATGTCATACAATACTCTTAAATAGTATTATAGAGAATGTTAGTTATGAATAAGTAGCATCATAAAATCAAATTTCCCATGCCATAGTTTTTATTAAAAATGATTTCATTCAAGGTAATTCAATTTCCATATAGAAATCACAACATTAAAATTGATTATAAGGCCTAATTCAATGTTTCACATTTGGAAAACTATATCTAAATATATATATGTCAATTTATTTAAAAAAGAACAGGTTGAATACCAACCCTAATTGCCTTCATTAGTGATGATTAAATAACCCCTATTCTTATTTTTTTTAAATAATATTAATAATATTTAAATACATTATATAATTATATATATATAAATATATAATTATTAACACACATGTATCTATATATAGATTTATATGAATATATTTATATATACATAAAAAGACATACACATGTGTGTGTGTGTAAATATACCTATATGTGTGTCTGACTATATCTATGTATGTTTATGTCTATTGCATAGGTATGCTATCACATTTAGAGATACATAAATTGAGCGGAAAAAAAGTGAAATGCAAAAATATAATGAAGGCATTGCTAGCTATTATCTACAACCTCAATGAGGTTGTAACACTACTAGAGGGATGCACAAGAAACTCAATAAAGGACCTCGCTATCTGAAAAAGGTCAGGGATAGAATAAAAATACAAACAAGGTAAGGGGATTATTTCCATTTCTTGGTAACCACGAATTAGTGGATAAGAGAAGGTAGACATTGATAAATCATAAAATGGGAACCACTGGGAGGTAGTTCTTAGAGGTATCTTTAGAGGTCATCATAGGGATATGATCAGAAGCATTCATGATTACAATAGAAGAACATACACACTTGAAGTGGAAATTATTTCTATTATAAAAGCTGTAAGATTCCCAATGTAGAGCAATAAGATATTCTTGTGGATGGAATGTGACTATAACTACATGGTATAATTGGGAGCTCCTTCTGCAATGGGATGAATGTTAATAGGATGTTTATTCCTTTAATTTTTTAATCACCTTTAAGGAAAAGAATTCTATTGGGAACTATGTTTATCATATCATCACACAATGTCTTTCTTTGGTTTGGATGGATGATGTTCCAATATATTTTCATGGAATGGTGGAAAAATAATGTAACACCCCTGTCACCAGAGTCTTTTAATTTTATTTAGTTGGTCTAGGAGTTTGTTCCTTACCAGAATCTCTTCCAATTATATAAATGAATATATGTGAGTGTATGCATGTATGATTGTGTATTTAAGTATATACATACTTTACAAAACTTTATTGGTAAATAGTTTATACATTATAATAACCATTTTATATATCTATGTGTATATATATAATTAAATTTATTTATAATTATTTATTAAAATATATTAATAATACATTACATGAATATCACATTTATTAAATATATTCAAATATACATTAAAATTTTATTTAATTTATTTATAAATACAATATATAAGTGTATTTACATACATTATATAATGATATTATATAAAACAAGTTATAATTATTTTTTTATAAATTTGTTTTATAATAAATTGATCATATAAATACATTTATATATATTATATAATTAAGAATGTATATATATATATAAATATATAAATATATTTAAATATTAAATCCCTTTACATAAATTAATTTATGAAAAGATTAGTATTATAATAACCATTATATATGTATCTGTATGCACACACAAATGTTTTTTACAATTTAGGTATATAAATATATTAAAAATATATTATATAAATATATTGTTATATAAATGTATACAAATATACATTATAAATGTATTTATATATATTATATAAGTACATTATATATTTGTATATAAATAAATTATATAAACACATTATGAAAATATATTTATAAAAAATACATTTTAAAAATCTATTTATAATAAATTTAATATATAAATAATTATAAATCCATTATATAAATAAACATGTATATATAAAAATATATATTAAACTATATAAATACATTATATATTATAATAACCATTTTACAAACACTCATATGTGATTATATTTATAATTTTTCTATATTAATATATTTAAATTCATTATATAAATATAAAACTATATAATTATATATAAATATACATTACATATATAGTTAAATATATTATATAAATAAATTATTTAATTGTATTTAAAATAATTATATAATCATCTTATAAAAATATCTTTATAACAAAATAATTTCATAAAACATTTCACTACAATAATTAATTATAGTTTTATAAGGTAAAATCACTTCTTAAATTAGTTACCAATTTTAACACAAACACTTATTATTATTATTATTATTATATACCAAAATACTTCATATAAATGTCATAACACACATATAAGGAGTTGTATGATAAGTACCACATAAAATTCATGTTTGTTGAACTAATACTATGATTTGTTATTTGATTATAAATACAATAATAAATGGTGGATTGTATTGAAATTAATATATTCCTTGATTATTGATCTATTTAATGTGAGACTTTGGGATGGAATTATCCCTAGCTAATGAGCTTCAAAACTGCTCAAGAAAAGTGGGGTTGAATACCAATTTCACCATACCTTCTCTTTGAAATATTTTGGATTCATATGATTATAATACTTTACATGAATGTAATGCACATTAAGTATGATACCCACATGGATAGGTGAAAATAAAATCATTTTTTTTATTTTTGGACAAGTAACATACATCATTAGTTTCATATAGTGTGATATATTATTATGTTTATAAAATATTAATTTGGTTAAAAGTATATTACACACATTTTAATTGTTAGAATCATGGATATATATAGAGATTGCATGAGATGAAATTATTTCTTGAGATTCTTCAGGAATGAGGACTTTAAAAACCCTTAAAATATTACGTGTAGGATTCCTTCCAATATTTTCACATTTTAAGATCTCAACCATCCAAATGGATAAGTTCATACCATGTTTGTAACCCCCTGACCCCAATTACCAACAGTCAGCGCATTATTACATAACATTAGCATGATACAAGGAATCATGTCCAAAAGACCGATTAGTTTAGTAGCCTTGGAAGTAATAGATACAAACATAAGTTTCACATTGCATTATGAATTAAAAAACAACATTTTGTATCCGTAGAACACACTCATATCCCTTGTCCTATCTCTAAAGGTCATTCATAATGTAATTATTCACATCCTGGGAAAAATAAAACATAAGAAAGGGGTGAGATCAGATGTTCTTTATGGGTAACAATATTTTGAAAACATTCATAAATAAGCATAAACATTTAATATAATTTATAAAACTTAAAAACAAGCCTTTTAAACTTAAACATAAGAATAATATAGAAAATATAATCAAATAATTTCATTTACTTATTGACATGGATATTCTACTAGTAAAATAATAAAATGTACTATCAATACATAATTTTGTAATGATGGAATGCCTACTGTCAGACATCATAACCACATTGTGACGACCTCGTGCCAAGAATACAAAAAATATTTTTTCAAGGACTTGTATCAAGACCCTAGTTTTTCTCATGATACCTACCGATGCTTTGAGAAGCTATATCAGGCTCCACCCGTCACTAAGTAAGTCCAGTGCAATCCCTATATGAAAAGGATGTAATATAACATAAACATTCATATTAAAATGATCATAAAAAATTTTAATACTTTAACCATAAACCATGAATGGTATACAAATAACAAATACATAGTCAAAAATATCACAAAAACATCAACACATTATGTAAGATTGAATCATAATAAATCTACTACAAACAAGTGTAAAATCAATCAAAGGATGTTGACATAGATGAAATCAAAACAATTTGAGAGAAATATATCTTTCTATTTTGAAATCATTTAGAAGTCACATAATTATAAAATAGAACATTTATTTTGAAAATATTATTATAAGATTTTAAATTAGGATTCAAAGTTTTTATAATGGTAAAAAAGAGACGCACCTACCGTATAAGTAAAAAAACATTCTTACCATTGTTTTTCGAAAAGGTCCTAAAGTACGGAGTTTGGAAAATGATGGAATGATTCATTTAAAAAAATTATAAAAATTAAAACAAGTGTATAAATGACTTTAACCATTATTGCAGTAAATATTTAAAATGTTTGGAAATAAATGTTTACAAAACACGTATGAGGATAATAACGAAGTCCTAGTAGATTCTTACGTATAAACAACCTCAGATAATAAAGAGATTGTAAAATTTATAATTACCTTGTGATTTTACTTAGTAGAGGTTACATTAACTAACTATATAATATCTAAATAATTATTATTAAATTATACAATAACCACAAACATAAATATGATATCATATATGATCTTCCAATATATATTTGTTAATAATATTTCAGTAGTATCATTGTTTCAAGTGTTAACTGATTCGTTTTCCTTTATAAGTTTTGTTACGTCAGTCATGTTTATTATGGATAGAATGTATTTTATTTATTTACATAATGATATTAATATTCTAAACATTATTTTAAATCATAAAATGATAATTATTCGTGAATGGTAACGATGGGAAGTGAATCTCATCGCGTTCGTGGAGACAATAATCCGTACGTACACACAACCGACAATATCATTCTATTGATAGTGAAATAACATGTAATTGGATATTATATCCTATATAATGAATCTTTAACATGTTATATTTATTATTCACCTAAATCATACTCATTATTATACCCATCCAAATAATGAAGTGTTGAATAACAAACTAGACCACGACGTGGAGACGGTAAGCCGTACGTACACACGTATGGTGTTTTTTTCATTTATAGGATGGATAAAATAATGAATATTATTGTAAAATATTTATAATAACATAAAAGTATATATAAGGTAATTTATTTATTATTTAAGTATGGAAACTACAAAGAACGATGAAATGGAAGAATAAAAGAAATTTGAAAGAGGTGATGAAATTATTACCACTTCTTCTGGTTATTCCTTTTGATTTGATCAAAAGGGATCCATAAGTTAGATTTATGATCAAATTATGGCCTCTAGGATAATGTGAGTGTATTTAGTAGTATATTTGAGTAGGTTTTGGCCTATCCCAATGACTTTGGAGGTGTTAAATTAAGAGAATTCGAAGTACCATTTTATAAGAGAGGCGAGGGTCACTTTAGGAAAGGCTTAAGATATTATTTTATTATTAAATAATTTCCGGTTTATAATGTCTCAAAATGGATTTATTTAGAGGATAAGATAGTCATGGGTCGAAAATATCCAAACTAATATGTTTTAGACAAGTTTAGGCCACCATATTAACCTTATATTTTAGATTTAACTCTTAGTTAAATAGTTTAACTTTTACATTATATTCTTGTATTTTTATATAACATGGTTAATAAACAACCTTTAAAATGACAAAAGAACAAAAAGTGGTTAATTAATGACATATATATCATTATATAATTCCATTTTCCAACACTTATATTTTTATGAATATTTTATCATTTAATAATATAGTATTTGTTTTAAAAACCCATTTATGTCAATTTTGACACTATTTAGTATTTGGTTTTTGTGAAAGTCAAAAAAACTTGATTAATTAGAAATCAATAAATTAAATCAATAATAAAAACTCCTATTAACCTATAAAATTATTGGAATGCATCAAAAGTATAAATTTACATTTATTTGTTTATTTATAATATCGATGATTCGAATCTTTCATTAATAAGGTAATTATTGCATCATTATTGTGTCAGATATAAATTTAATTATTTAATGTATGAAAACTATAAATAAAGTACCATGATGTAGGAAATATTTTTATATTTCTATTTAATATTTAAAGTATAATTTATCTTATGTTTAACTCATATTAAAATGGATTAGTGATTAATATTTGAATTTTACACTTTAAACTCGTATTTAAATAAAATAATAATAAATGTCCTAATCTAATAAAAGTGGATCAAAAAGGATCTTATTATATTCATAAGGTTTATTTTGGTCGAAATACACTTATCAAATAGAATTAGGGAATGTTCTATGGTAATTATAATATCATTTTCACCTTTAATTACCATATTTACCTATAACTGTGGTAAATAAAATTCAGAAGATACCATTCACCAAAAATTATTTCCAACATATTGAACCAAATTTTACTTATTGATGTAAATTGTGTCTCTCATATTTTTGAAATTCAAAACATAGAAGTGGTGAAATTATGTTTTATGCAAATTTGAAAATGTTCCAAGAAGGTGGGTAAAAGACTTTAAAAAGTTCAATAAAATTTTAAACATTTAATCTTATTATAAAATGACTCCAATGAATTACATTGAAATAATATAGGTATTATGTAATTATTTTGACTTTAAATTAAATTTAAATAATAATAATATTTATTTAAATAAAAGTCGGTTTTAAACAATAACACATTGTTTTTCACTATTCATCAAAAATTGAATGTTTTCAGAAAAAATACCAAAAACACACCCTAAGCTAATTTTGAAATTCCAAATCCAAAAATGAAGTCCATTTTGAAAAATAAAATTTATAAAATTTCAAAAGTTAGTTATTACTATTCATAATGACTAGTTTGATTGGTCGTGGTGTGCTAGAACCCGAAGTTACGTATAACACAAGCTGTTGTATTATTCAAAGAGAAGCATGTCGTGGAATCTTAGGGTAATAAATTATTCCCTCCTTGAAATAATTTCATCCTTTAAATTTCTTGAATATTATTGCATAAAAGGATTTGGGTAGTTCTTTATCATATGTTCCTCAAGTTCCCAAATAGCCTCTTCTATTTTATAGTTTCTATATAGAACTTTTACCAGATGAGTTATCCGGTTTCTCAACACTTGTTCCCGTATATCAAGAATTCTGATAGGCACTTAACAATACGACAGATCGTGTTACAGTAATATTTCTTCATAGGTGAGTACATGAATTGGCTAGGCATGTATTTTCGCAACAGTGATATGTGGAACACATCATTAACTATGGAGATACTTGGAGGAATTTCAAAACGCTAAGCTAAAACTCCCATTCGTTTTAAAATTATAAAAGGTAAGATGTACCTGGGACTTAATTTTCCCTTCTTACCAAATTGTATAACACCATTCCATGGAGATACCTTCAATAAAACATGATATCCTATTTGAAATTCCAAATCCTTCCATCAGTTATTAGTATAGATATTTTGCCTACATTGTGCTACTTTGGTGTGGGTTTGGATAATCTTCACCTTTTCTATTGTTTCTTCAACAAGTTATCAGTCTATGTGTTTTCATTCACCAACATCAACCCAAAATGTTGGTGTGTGATATCTCTTTCCATTTAATGCTTCATATGGTGCCATCTAAATATTTGAATGGAAGCTATTGTTATAGGAAAATTCTACCAGAGGTAAATATTTATCCCACATACCTTGAAAGTCAAGTGAGAAAGATGTAAACATGTATTTTAAGGTTTGAATAGTATGTTCCAATTTTCCATTAGATTAAGTGTGGTAGGCATTGCTCAAAATAAGTTTAGTATCTAGGGATTTTGGAACACTTTTCTAGAATCTTGATGTGAAACACGGATCACTATTAGCAAAAATAGATATGGGTACACTCTGAAGTATTACAACTAAAAAAATATATTGCCTTCATGAACATTCAAGTGGTAAATATTCTCTTATAGAAAGAAAATGTGCTGACTTGGTAAGACAATCAACAATTGCATCAGTCCTTCTAGGAGTCTTTGGTAGCCCCATGACAAAGTCCATCATAATATCATCTGATTTCTACTCAGGTACAGGAAGAGGTTGCATGACTCCTCTAGGATGTCAGCCTTAACCTATTGACAAACCATACATCTTGACAAATAATAAGCTATATCCCTATTCATTTTTCCACCAAAAATGTTCCTTAAAAAATCTATACATCTTAGTGCTACTTGAGTGTATATATAAATTGGAGCTATGAGCATCATCCAAAAATTCCCTTTTTATATCAGGTATGTCAAGAACATAATGTCTCTTCCTGAATTTCTAAATTCTATCTTCAAATAGGAATTAAATCAGTCTCCCATCATTCACATCTTTAATTTTATTTTGAAAGTCCTCATCATTAGTCTGAGAACATTTTTTCCTTTCTAGTAAAGATGGTTTAGAAAAAACATGACAAGGTATTGATGTTTCACCTTCCATGATTATTACCATATCCATCATAACTAGATCCATGAACATAGGATCCCTTTCAACTCTCATATTGTTCAAAACTATATGATCCATTCTGCGCAAAGCATCTTCCACCTTATTTGCCTTCCCCGTGTGGTAGTGTATAGTGAAATGACATGAACTGTCATTGAAGTAGGTCAAAGTTTAAAATTTATATTCATACTAACTACTGTATATGTGGAATGTAGGGTCGAACCCATAAGAAAGGTGGTTATGTATAATAATCTTTTAAAATCTTACAAAAATACCCCAGTGTTGTCTCCAACAGAGTAGATTATCTATTCTTTTACCTTTTAAATTATTTTTTTACTTTTTATTAAGCAGTAGAGTGAAAGATCACTTGAAAATATGTATCTAAACTAAATTGAAGCTAGAAACATCTGAAAAACATAGAGAAACAGAGATATAGAATACTGATAAATGGGAAATCTAATGTAACGATCGTGGAAAAATCTAGATTCTACTAGTTATAAAGGTATTTAAATTCACTTAAAAATTATTGCAGAGAACCAACTTAAATATTATGACTCACCTCCCTCACTAGGAACTATGTCAAACAAGCTAATCAATTTTAGAGTTTTCCACTCAAAAATAAATCAAATGTGAACAGTTTGAAAATGACCATAGGACAAACTCACCATAAGTCCTAAAGTATTATGAATTTATTACCCTCTGAAAGGTGTTTCCATGATCATTCTCACCAATTGACTGTGAAACTTTAAAAATTAAGTTCTGATGGTACAAGTAATTGGATGAACTCAACATTGATCTCTCCAATCAATAATGAAAACATCAAAATGATAAAGTGAAAAGATAATTAAAAGATAACTAGTGAAACTTTAATTTATCCCCGAACTAAATGATTTGACTAGAAATTATATCTATTATCAATACAATAACTAGAAACATTCTAGAACAGAGTACTGATACTAGAATTAAGATGGAAGGCAAACTCCTGAGACGATGCTCTTCTCTTGAACTCCTCCATCTCTAATAAGTGGTTCAAGAGTCACCCTCTGATCTTCCTCTACTCGGACCTGGATCCTTAAATGTGTCAAATAAATGTCCTCTTATCAATCTGCTGCTTGCTCTGTATAAGTACCCATTGTCTTCTACTTCTCGTCACTACTACTCTCCACCAACTTGAATTCATCTTTACTATTGCACCGCACATCTGCATTTTACTGCAAACCACACAACGCACTAAATTTTCCCATGTAACTAACTATAGATGAGTTAGTTGAAGGCATCTGGTCTATTTTACCTCTCTTGAATGAACCAACATTGTTAGAACACATAAATAAATAAATGAAAACGTAATGAAAGAAAAATATATTTTTTAGTTTAATGTTATAATAACTAAAGATAATTAATAAAATTCTTAGTTGATAATTATTATAAAATATTATTGTTATAAATATTTATAATTAAATATTTAACTAATAAAATTATTATGTTTTAAATTTATTATTAATAATTAAGTTATTTGTGTAAGTATTATTAATAATTAGATAGTATAACTTAATTATATTCTTAAATTATATCTAAATTAATTACTTTATTAATTCAATTATTATATTAATTCTATTAAAATTTTAGTGTTTAAATATCTATTTTAAATAATTAATAACTTTTTAAATTATGATTGTTTATATTTAAATTTTATAATTTTTTTATCAGTTTGTCTTGTATTTTATTTTTTAACTTATCAATTTATTAATATATTAAAGTTATATATTAAAATTATTATATATTATACCTAATTCATTAATTTATTATTATATATTTTCTCTTTATATTTTTTTTTCTTTATCCCGCCCCCAATTTCCATGCTACAGGGGGTGGGGTTTATTCTTCGGTTCCTTCGCCGCGAGGGAGAGGCCTCCTGCTTCGTGCACCGGCTTCAACTCCCTCAGCTTCATAAAAAAACTGCTCCAAACCTCATGCTCAGGCTCTGTTCCTCCTCCTACCTACAGTGTGAACTTCCACCGGTGACATGCATCCCACAGGTACGACGACTCCCATTGGTGGCTCCACCGGTGACGCCAAATCCTCATGGCTTGGAATCAGCGGTGACCGACAACAGAGAAGTGATTCAGAGTCTCCTCAGTGGAAAAATTCTCTTCAGTGGTGTTCTCCTGCTCATAACCTCCTCCTCTACTCAGATCCAGTGAACCCTCCTTTTAGATACCACAACCAGCATCACCTCCTTCTATAGTAGGTTTTGGATCTACGATGGTTGCCTAATTTCAAAAAAATAGGTTAAATCATAGGTTAACTATATAAAAAGATTGAAAATAATTAACTGGTTAAAATCAAAAAATAAAAAATACAGAGATTGAAATTTATAAATTGAAAAAAGGACAATCAAAATAAATTTAAAACATGGTTATTATTAAACATTAAAATTTTAATATTACAATTAAAATTATTAATTGATAACACCCAAATTAAAAAACTGCATAATTGTTAAACTAAATTTAAATGAGACTTAAATTTAAAATTATTAAAGAGACTATAATGAGTAGAATAGGATAGAATCAGTGACTGAATAAGTCACCGATAGGTCACATCTGCCTCACCTATAGACTAAAAACACAAGTTAATGAATAAATAATTTAACTGCATACTTAGGATTAAATAATTAATATTTAAGAACTCTATATTAATTAATTAAAAATATCAAGTGAATATTTAAAATAAAAAACACACAATTTCGTTTAATTAAAACTCAAATTTTTAACTTTATCGATTAGCAGGATGATTAAATATATTAATTAATTAAGTTAATATATTTTAACAATTATAAATTAAAAGATAAAATATTAAAATAAAGTCTATGTTAATTAGATAGAAATACAATGTTTAATAATTGTTTAAAATAAAATTAAATGTATTAATAAGTCAAGCAGATTTTAATTAAGTAAAATAAAAAAGAAATAATTATATTAGAAAAAACTTAAGATTAAAATAATTAATTTAATGACTAAAAATACATAATAAATTATAAAAATTGTTTAATCAAAAAATTTAATTATAAAAATACAAAAGTACAATTATTTAGTTAAAAGTTATTAAACAAACAATTAAATCATTAAAAATTAAGATGAAGGATGTAGAAAAACTATGTGAAAATAGAACCACATCATTAAATCATAATCATCGAGTAGTTCAATCCATTTTCTTTGCCTTATGTAGAGTTCTTTCCTTGAGAAAATATAATTCAAACTCTTGTAATAGGTATATTTCTCACATTTTTCACCATAGATATTGTGTCTCCATATCTTCAAAGGAAAGATTATAGCTTCTAATTCAAGAACCTGATTAGGATAGTTTTGTTCATTAATTTTTAGTTGTTGTGATGCATAGACAATAACCCTATCATTCTACATAAGGACACAACCATGTCCTTTCTTTGTAGCATCACTATAAATAAAAAAACCATCATTCCTCGATGGTAGTGTCAAGATAGAAGAATTGAATAATATTCTCTTCAGATCTTCAAAAAATTCATCACACACCTTTTTCCAAATGAAATTAACCCCATTACATGTGAGTTTAGTTAACGGGTTAACCAATCGGGAAATATTCTGGATGAAATGCCGGTAATAACCTGCTAAACCAATAAAATTGCGCACCTCAGTTATACACTTTTGTGATGGCCATTCATTTATTACCCTTGTCTTAGAAGGATCAATCGAGATTTCATCCTTAGAGACAATATGTCCATGAAAATAAATCTCATGAAACCATAATTCACACTTTCTAAACATCCGATATAATTCATTTCTTATAAGATATTTTAGAATAGTACAAAATTGATTTTCATGATCTTCATAGATTTTGGAGTATACCAAGATATCATCTATAAATACCACTAAAGATTCATCAATATATTCCTTGAAAACTCTATTCATTAGATCCATGAAAACAGAGGACACATTAGTCAGTCCAAAAGGTGTTACTCTAAACTTGTAATGATTGTACCCGGTTCGAAATGCAGTATTTGGAATGTATTCCTTAATCACACACAACTGATGATATCTTGATCAAAGGTCAATCTTTAAAAAATATTGGTCTCTATGAAGTTGATCAAATAAATCATCAATGTGAGGTTGGAGATACTTGTTCGTTATTGTTATAGAATTGATCTTCCTGTAGTCAATGAAAAACCTCATTGAGCCATCCTTTTTCTTAACAAAAAGAACAGGGGATCCCCATGGAGAAACACTAAGATGAATATATCATTTATTAATCAACTCCCCTAGTTGTTTCTTTAGTTTCACTAATACCATAGTGTTCATTCTATAAGGGGTCTTTGATGTCGGCGTTGAACAAATAATTAAATCAATGGAAACCTTAATTTCTTGTTCTGGAGGATGTCCAGGTAAATCCTCTTGAAAAACAACAACATATTCTTTCACTATAGGTAATTCCTATATTCGAACCTTCCTTTCCTCACCCATAGTTATTTCACTCTCTTCCTCCCCAATAATTGAATTTAGTAGAGCTACTGGGGGTGGATCTAGCTGGAAATCAGATGGTGATGTTTCTGCTCTAATGATAAGGTACTCCTTATCATCATAGAAAATTGTAACCTTTTTATTCTTACATTAATTTTTTTGCTTTGTGATCTAAAAGCCAATCCATACTGAGGATTATATCAAATTCCATCATGGTTATGACAACGAGATAAGAAAATAAAGCATGTTTATAACCCTAATGGTAACTGATTCAAAAAACATTGGGGCAATGATACTTCCCTTAGTTGTTTTGGCTGGAAAATCCCTTGTTAAATAAAATTGGAAATATCTAATTCTCTTAGAATATTGGGAAGATATGAAAGAATGAAATGAAACAAAATAAAAAAAAGCATTGGCTAAATTTTAGGAAATTATTAATGTACATGGTACCACATCATTCAGAACTTAAACTTATTATGTTGGGATCTCATAATCTTTGCCTTGCTCCCTTGGCCCTTTCGAAGGTACCTTTCCTTGGTTCTTATACATTCATTTGAATAATTCCCCATTTCTCTAAAATTTTAGAATTCAACATTAACAGCCGCATTCTTTCCCTTGAAATCATGATCTTTGTGGCCTTTTTCACCACACTTTTAACATACTCACATTACCTTCAAGAAAGTACCAGGGTGTTTCATCCCAGATTTACTAAAGGATGAAAATTCAAATTTTCCCTTCTTCCCCTTATTTCCATTTCCAAATTGTTTAGCATATCTCTTCTTCTCATAATTTTCTTTATATTCATAAGACTTATAGAATTATTTTTCTATATTTACATCACATGAGACAATATCTTCGTATGTTGAGAAGGATTTTAAGACTAATGATCGATGAAGAAATGGGTCTAACCCATCAAATAATCAATCAATATTACCCCTTTTGTTAAATATATAATGTTATGAATGCCTTGATAACCTTTTAAAGTTAGCCTCAAACTTATTATTAGTCTCAAAAAATTAACTGATTTGTATAAGTGATGTCTTCAGAAAGTTCTGAATCAACGAAAGTGCCTTACATCAGATGTTACAACTTCTAGTACCTCTAGAAAGTCATCTCAACCCTCCTTGAACAGCGATATGCTCATAATGGTTGTTAAAGAAGAACTTCAATTAGTACTCAGTGGCTTTGACAAAGAGTATCTATATCTGTTTGTCAAGAATAGTGAAAAAGTTATTGATTTGGTAAGAATTAATTCTAATATTGAAAATTATGCATAAGAAGAAATTACTAAGAAGTTGGATTTTTACTTAAATAGGATTTTCTCTAAACATGATATGACAAACCATTTCAAGTACCATGTAAAAAACATAAAAATCCCTCCTATCAGTCAAGCTATCAAAACTCAAGTTCAAAATATGAATGACTTAACTCCTTTATTGGACAAGTTAATGGAGAAGAAGGTTGACTCTGAGAAGGCGATGTAGTATGGTGGTGAGATTATTGTTGAGTTCACCAAGTTATTGAGGACTTATCTTCATGTGTAGAGCACTACTATTGTGGCTCCTGCATCTACACCCTTGCAGCCTAGTTTTCCTCTTTACTCATCCACTGCATTTTCCTTTACCTCTATGTCTATCTCTCAGCCTATGAGTTAGATCAGACCTTTTATCCTTGACCAACAATTGCCTCGGTCTTCCACAAAACCTACCTTTTACCCTTCTGTTTTTGAAGGACTCCCTCTTCCTTCTTTGTCAGTTGGTTCACTTCCTTATTCAACTTCTACAGCTACTCCTACAACTTCTCCAGATGATACTACCAAGGGAAAAGAGAAGACAATCGGTGCTGAAGAATAGTGAAAACTATCTTTTTATAGGGATATTTTTTGTATTTTTTTCCCACTGTTTGTAATGCCACGTCTTTCTCCATCTAATGCACTATTAACTCTTATTGACTATTCTATTATTTACATTTGTACTCTTTTTTATAATCCCAAAATGGGGAGATCCGCATACACTAAGGGACACACAAAACACTAAGAAAAGATATCTCACTCACATAATTTGTGATCGTCAAAAATGTGGTGATTGTTGGACTTTTCATGTTATAATCTTGTTTTAATGATCACAAATCCTACATCCTATTTAATATATTTCAAGTCATGTGTAAAGATGGTTGATTTACATATGATTTACAAACTTTTTATCAAGATCTAAATTTCTATAAATCATGTTAGATTATTGAGAACTATATTTAACTTTGGTATATACTGATTTCTATTATAAATGACTAATTCTAATTCATTCTGTGAATATTACTGCTTAAGTCTATATACAGATATTTTGGTATGCCTGAGATATTGTGAGTCCGCCACTGGTTCTAGTTTCTCTGGAAAATGACTAGACACTGTGAACCAGACACCATGACCCAGACACCATGAACCAGACACTGTGACCCTAACACCATGAACCAAACACTATGAACCAGACACTGTCACCCAGACACCATGAACCAAACACCATGACCCATATACTATAACAAGTTTCAGATCTATTGAAAACTGTGACACTGATTCCTTGTTAAGACACTATTCGATGTTTTGAAAAGGATCAGACATCATGATCCTAACACCGCATCTGAGCTGCTAGTTCCTGATCTCTATAAAACCATTCTATCATAACTGTCTCACCGATCAAAGGCAAAGAAGAAGACGCCATTTCGTGGTGACACCATCTCCAAGTGACTCTATTTCTAGAAAAACTATGACACCATTATTTAATCTGTTGTTTTGTGTTCAATTTTATTTATAATTTTCATATTTTAGTCTTTTAAATGCACTGACATAATTAATATTTTTTTGTAGATATTTCAACTAGGAGTATGAGGTATGAGGTGTAGAATACATGCATCTTGTCAGCTCCATCACATGCACTCCATGAATAAAAAGAAAATAGTGGCCCGAAAACAAAAGAGTGGAATAGTAGTAGAAGAACGATCATTCTTGAGAAAAGAACCGACCCATGTAACAAGATACATCTGAAGATCACACGAAGCATTCACAAATCCAAAAGTGTGGATACCATATATTAGAATCAAGAATATCATTTCAATAAAAACATTATGAAGAACACAAGATCTAAGAGGAAATAAGAGCACCAGACTTATGATACTCTGTTTCTCGCAAGTGGAATAGATTATTGCATCTGCTTCATCCTATAAGACCAGAGATGCATAGAGTAACACTCAGAGAACTTCTAACCTTATAATATCATCATTTCTCTATTGTGTACTGTTTTTATCTTTCGAGCAGTGGGTGTGTGTATATATTAAAACAAACATTGTCTTCTGCACTAAAATGAAGGATACAAGATATCCTTCTCTCATATCTTCTTACACTTGATTACTCCCATAGATAAGTGTGGAAGAGGTCCCTATGTGACCTTCTAGTTTATACCCATGAAAAAATGTGGAATATTTCGTTGGACTTGGATAGTCCTATGCACTGTGGTTTACCTTAATCCATTGTGTGGATCAAGTTTATTAATATAAACTTTTTGGTGGAAGGTGATCACCTTGTGGAATGGATTAGGTTTCGTCTTGATATTGAACTACTTGTTTTATATCAGTTGTGTTGTTTAATTTAGTTTTTTCTGTTTTACTATATAATTCATAAATCACTAGATTTACTTTGATAGTTAATATTGGATAGAGGTTATTATATTTTTGCCTTATTATAATAGATTCAAAATTAATATCAATAACTGATATTGAGATTAATAATAATTAATCAATCTTCTAAGAATTTATTTTAACATTCAAACTTTTATAACCACAATTCTTTGGTTAACTGGGTCATATATTTTTATTGGGGAACCATTTAAGAAAACGTTTCAAGCAATTTTTGTATAGATACTCAATTCACCCCCCTCTTGAGTACTATACTCTGACCAATAGTGTGTGCGTGTTTGTGTGTGTATAAGAAATTTTTTAAATTCCTATTTTAAATATCATGTAACATTTAAGAACACCTTTAAATATAGGTATAAAACTATTACAACCATACTATTTATTACACATAATATTTTAATTATTAAATAATACTAATCATAATAAAATACAAAAAATTGAGAATTTTAATTCCTTTGTGAATTAGTTACATATAATAACTTCTTGAATATGGGATACAACAAAATTATTGAAACATTCCATAACATTCTTCTAAAATTACATAGATTTACAAACTATATGGGATAAGCTAGGGATAAAAATAATAAAGGGATGAGAAACAAAGGCCAATAAAGGAATAAAACTAGAATAAGGTGATACTTGTTAGAAAATAAGAATATCTATGGGTTAGAGAAAGATTAGGAATCATAAAAATGAACAATGAGACATGATATAACATGATAATAATTACAAGGGAAATGTGGTAAAAACCTAAAAAATAGCTTCAAAAACATAGGTCAAGGATAAACTGCCAAAATATCATAGTGGATAAAGTACCATAGTTAAATCAGGTTAACTCCCTATCCAAAAATGACATTTCATGATACTAAAAATTACCTAATTCATTGGAGCATTATATAATTCTAGGCGCACCCATCACATTCATTTCATTTTCATGCTTAAGTGTTCCACATAGATCTTACAACATGGTTTATTCATTATAATATTTTATTCCATGATTATGGTTTATGAAATAAAAACATGTTTATCCCATATCAAAAGTATATGTTCATAAATATGAACACACTTTATAAGAAATAAATATGGTATTTACTACTCAATTGTTTTGGAATGGAAAATCATGGTGAAATTTCAACAGAAAGGTGACGTCACATTAAGATTCATAAATATGGGGTGATGAGAGAGAAAGGTGTCACTCATCACATATACATAAAATGTAGAGTAATAGGGACATGAAAAAACAAATCCCAACATTATAAATTTTTAAATAGAATTCATTTGTTAAAGATGAAATTTGAATAATGAAAACAATCCTAACCATTTTTTGTTATGGTAACATGTGAACATAAAGGATCATGTGAGTCTTAATGAGAGTGAAAGGGGGCTCTCATAATTTATAAATTAAATGGAAATTATGGAAAATATATATAAAAATATCATATAATAGGAATTTGTTTTAATTGACATAACATAAAATATCTTCTTGATTTTAAATGAGAAGAAAAAAATCCCTTACAAACTTTCGGCATGGTAACAGGTGCACATAATAGTTCATTGAAAGGGTTAATTAGAGAGTAAGGTGTATATCATCATATATGAAAAATTAAAGTATTTGGGATATGTAAGAACATGTCCCAACATGAGAAAATGAAAATAAAGTATCATAGTATAATAAAATTGGTTGAATAAAAAAGAAAGTGGAAGATTCCTTACTTGAGTGTGTGACTCCAAATGATTGGGAGGGGATTATTGAGATCTTAGGGTGCCTAGGGAAGAATATAAATAGTTTTGGTAACATTAATAACTTTATCCAAGGATTTTTACTGAATATAAATGAGATCATTGTTGGTTTTATATTGGAAATGAGGGGGATTTCTTTATTATATAGGTTTTGGACTCTACACAATAAAATTTCCAAAGCCAAAAATCCACCAATGGTTACAAAAAATGGGAGTGTTTTGCATTATTCCATTAGGAAAATGTCTGAAATAAATAAAATAATTCCCATTCTAATGGGGAGGCGAGTCAGAATCTTAAAGAAATGATTCTCAACCCGTTAAATATATTAATGGTTTGGGAGGATTCATAACGAATTTATAAAATTAATCAAATAGATGTTAAATCACATTTTTAAGGAGACCTAGATTTGGTCATGGGTACACTTTATACTATTTATTATATCAATATTGGATCGTTATGATGTCATAATACACAAATTATATTTATATAATATTTAATTTTTATCCCAAAATTAAGCTCTCTCAAAAATTATAAAAACCTCTCCATTGGATAATTTAGATGATTTGATAAAATAATTCTATTAATTTTATATAAATAATTATATAAATATATTTGTTTTAACTATTTAAAGTAATAATTGAAATTTAATTATAAATTCTTGGGTTTTTGACAATAACCGTTTTCAAACCATTAAGAAAATTACATTTGACTTTATAATAATTGTATGTTCATTTATATTAAATAAACACAATATATTAACAATATTTTGTTAAAATGTTATTTATTTCAAGAATAAATTAATTCATTAAAATAAATTCCATAATTTAATTTTAATATTACCCAAAAATATTATTCATGATTTATAGTATCAAAATAATAAACATTTACAGAGAAATAATAATATGATGAAAATATATTCATTGCTCAATAAAGAATAACTTAAATAATCATATAGATAGGGTCCAAAAACATATCCCATTAATACACCAGAAAAAAAATCTTTAATGCTAAATCTCGTTATTGTTATACTTTCATGGGATGGTTTAATGTATATGGTTTGGGCTGTGACATCGATGAGTTTAAACTTCTCCCATAAACAGTTCCTCTCATGCTTAAATTGTTGGATATCAGTAAATAGTTTCTATCAAGCATAAATTTTAGGATCACATCTTGGCCTTAGTCAAGGGAAAATCCCAATGATTCAATCTCCCTCAGAAGCTCTGATAAATAACATTCATAGGTTATGATCCTACTAGTTGAGGCCATTATTTTCTCTTTCTTTGTCAATTAGATTTTTTAAAACACTATATTTATACTAATCATGTGATCACTGTTCGATGTCTATATTATTAAAGTTAATGTCATGTAATGATCTTATAAGCATAATTTTATATAATAAAATAAAATAATTTCATGGGTTTTCAATAAACATATTACATAATAAGACATTTAATTAAATCATATTTTAATATTTTATTTATTTCAATTCAGTTAATTACAAAACCCCTTCTTTAAAACCAAAAAATCTCATACAAACCAAAAAACAACATGTCACAACATTACTAAAAAGTTACACAAACATAATAACCACCATAATAATTAAATAAAAAAACTAAAACTCACATCATAGACTATTGAAAATAAATCCCCAATAAATAACTCCGTATAAACCAAGAAAAACCCTTTTACAATTAGACACATTCTTTTTTAGAATAAAATTACATTAAAATAATTCCTTTTGAAATTAAAAAGAGCCTATAAGATATATAATTTTTAGGGAAAATATTTTGAAAAAAATAATCATCACACGAATTGTATGGAATATAGGAAAACATGGAAATGCCTACCGGAAATCAACTATAGATAAATAGAATCATTTAAGAACAAATATTGGAAGGTCCTAAGATAAATATAGACACCCGAGGAACCAAATCCAAAATAATTAATATCTATAACCCATATATGGTTAATAAAAAACCATCCCATTTCCATTGGAAGGGGAAGAAAACAAGAGGGATGAGAATAAGAGGGGGAAACCATGATAAATATTAATGAAAATTGAATAAGTGGACTAAAATATCAAGGAGGAGGATGATGGAGATTTCATAGAGATCTATATCGATATCATCACATGAATGGGAATGAAAAGAAGTAGGGGTAGATTAAAAATCATAAGGTTAAAGTGGTTATTTACAATTTTTTGAAGGCCTTTTTTTTGTGTTCATGGTTTGGTCACACAGATTTTAAAAATGTGCACCAAATGTACCCTCTATAGAGGAAACAATGATGAATCCATGTTCTTTGGGCCACTTGGTTAGAAAAAACCTTGCACTGAACTTATAATTTATTCTATAGAAAGTTTTATATTTAAAATGGTTATACTCAATGGATAGTTTTTGTCTATGTTCCAATCATGTACATTACACTGTATTCTGAATTAAAAAATCATTTAATTTTTTCTCAGAAATCGAGGTTGAGGTTAAAAGATAATAAATAATTAAAATAAAGAGAAAAGTGAAGGTCAATGTGTGATACTCATGCTCCAAACATGAGGAAGTTATGATTATCAATGATCCAAGATTAATTTGTGTAGGATTAAATTAAATGATAAAATAATAGATCCTTACTATATTTATTCTAAATTTTTAAATGAATGTTTTTGAAAAGGAAATTTTCCAATGAAAGATGATATTAAAATTATATGGTGACTGCACTATTCATATATTATTAAAAAACACTAACTAATTTTTTATTAAATTTCATGACTTATGAAGTGTATGATGAAAAGTTTTTTTATATTCAAAGTAGATACTGGTTCTTGAGTTTTGATTTTAGAGTCTTTCAATCTGTAAGATAATTCTCCACACCACAAGATACTATTTACTATTTACTTTTTATATAACTAGAAAGATAAATTTAATTATGAATTTATATATTTATTTTTAGAAGAAAAGAAATCCTCAATCTTGTTTTTGCAATAAAATGAGATATGTTCAGAGAAAACTGAGATAAAAAAATATTTTGGTAAAAAATAGTTGAAATATATTATTTTACAAAGGACTTTTATTTTAAGAATAAGAGACTTGAGGGATCATGGTTCACATTATTATATGATTTATTTTTCTTGAATGTTATCTCATAAATATTTTAATTTATAGAAATGAGAAATTTATCCATAAAGAATGAGATCCACTACTATAGATACATCATATAGAAATAAATAAAAACTTCCTTGCAAGAGGAATGAGAATATAAGAATAAGATCAAAGTGGATTTTCATGTAATGAGAAAGAGTAGACCTAATGTATTTAGTGTCCAGATTCCTAGTTAATCTACATTTACATATTTAAAGTGCTAAATTTTTTAGTTTCTTTATTTAAATCTATGCACAATCATAACTTGGATGAAATCATAAGATGGTAAGATATACAAGAAATGGTTTTAATTATTGTGATAAAATTATTTGATTGTAGTTGAGGACTATTTAATGGGGAATAAAATTAGTTTTTTGATGTGAAAAATTATAGATAGACCTAGAGCTCTATGTCAACAATGAGAATAAAATCTCAGAGGAACAACTGATTGTTTTTTATCTTGAATATGTGTTGTAGGACAAAATATTTTTTACCTTCGTAAAATGTTAAACCCAAATCAGTGCAATATGGTGTGTCTTTGTTATAGAATAATCCATGACCAATCTCCAGTTATATTTGTGATTTTATGTTATAGAAGAATCCATGGCTAAGACATCCCAAGAAATGGAAGGGTTTGGATTCTTTTTGGTGGTATCACCTTGTAAAAAACAAGTGGTGATATGTTCTTTTACCACTAAATTTCATATAGGTGTATTTTTAGTTGGATGAGAAAAGATCAAATGGTATTAATTGGCATCATAGGTATAATTAAAAAGGTTTCAAAAGGTTTAAAGAGTATTTAAAATATAATAAATATTTGGAAACACCTGATTCATCTTCCAACATGGCGTGTCTAGAACATTTTTGGAGAACAAAAAACTAATAAAAAAATGTTTTACTCATTATAGAGATGTATTCAATTTGATTAGTTCAACCTTTTTATGAGGTTAAATCATCACCATCATGAAAAAGAGCCTCTAGTCTATAATTCATCAATGAATATTCTGTGAAGAAATATATCTCTCACCTATATCATCTCTATATGTAGGTTAAATTCCATAAAATAGGTGGGTAACCCTTGATTTAAGATATAGTGATATATTTATATGGATAATTTATATTATTTATGTGTTTTATTAATGTCTCACACCGACCTGACTCGAGTTGAACACTCAAGCACAAAATTATAGATTACCTTGGTAAAACACAATATTTAAGACATAACTATGGTGCCAAAATTTAAATCTTAGCTTTATTTTCGCATATATTAATGTTTTTATTGTGATATAAATAAATAATTATTTATTAAATACTTATTTTTCTTCCAAACATAACTAGCTTGAAAATTTCCAAAATTTATCTTAACGGTAAACAATATTCATTAACTCCAACAATGAGATGATAAAAAATTTTCAATGTTATTACCTAGGGTAAATTTAACATTTTACCTCTTTAAAGGATTTGATATATTGAGACAAAAAAATTATCCATGTGTCCTCGAATTTAAAAATTTTCATCCATGGAAATGATACTACTTGAGATATTAATTCTAGTATATCATAAAATAATTTTCATAGAAAAAAATATATTCAAATATGAACTCTATTTCTCTCAAGGGTTTTAGGATCTATATGTATCCAGAAGACTGAATTGTCAAAGAAGGTAAAATTTTATCCACCATTTTCATTTCAATTACCTCTCCTTGAATTTATACTTCATTGAAATTAAAATTTAAAAAATATTGTTCAGGTTGAATGAATGAAAAATAATCTCAAATCACATGTATCTCTCCTCAAATCCCTTCCAAAAAGACTTCCTTTCATATCCCCCCATTCACATGGAATGATTCAGAAACTATAAATAATTGACTCAAAAAGGACATAAATTATCAATATAAACATCTCCTATGGGGGCCTTGTACTCCTTTCCATTTAATGATTAATCCACAGAACTACCACCTAAGAACCACAAACTTATATTAAAAACTTTTACTAGGTGAATCATATAAATATTCAATATGGACTATATTAGGTATTTTAAGAAAAAAAATTCAAAGTCTACTATAATTCTCAAACATATCCATATTAGGAACACGTGACAAAGTTTATATCCTCAAGAATAAGGAATTGACCATACCAGTGCTTAAAATTTTATCGTTTTTTAGTGAAATCCATCTAATTTTACCTTATAATCCAAAAAATTTCTCAATCAATGTTGAAAACAACTCCGTCAGTGACCTAATTTGCCATAAAACCATCATTTTGCATATCAGTAACTCAATCTAACATAATAGAAGGTTGAATTTCCTAACCCATTTAGATGAATACACTTTATCTACTCTATATCATAGGATAAAACCAAACAAACCTAAGCCACTAAACCATAACAATAAGATAAAAAACCTTGGTCACATAAATAGAGTTTCCACACAATTAACATAAATTATCTATTATAATAACCCCACAAAGATCTCATAATCTATTTTGTAATATTTTTTTAAAACCTAAAATTGAAGGACTCAAGATGAACATCATGAAGAAAGAACTATCCCAACCTGGAAGAGGGGAATGTACTTTCCCACTTTGAAAAAATCATTCCTGGTTTTCTTTCTTGAGAATATAAATTCACACAAGAATTCCACAATCAATATATGTATGTTGGGCCTCCCTCACTTGATGGAGAGTGTGGGTAATTAAAATATCAGAATAAATGATACCAACCACAAAAAATCTATCCAATTAGACATAGATTCCATATTTTAGGAACAACATTCTCATTAATTTCATTTCCTCCCACACTACTATTATGTCACTATAACCTTATAAGACATTAAAACATGAAAATATATAGATACGGGCCAATATAGAAATTTTATAAGACAAATAACCTAATAATGGATTGATATATCAAATCCATATCTCAATGTTTAAGAGTTTACTAAAAAAGTAAGGCCTCAAAGAAGAATAAGAGCATACCTCAACCATCTTGGACGGTCACACAATAATTTAACTCAATTGAAGGTTCCATCTACAAAAAATACTATCAATGATCCAATATTTTGATGAACATGCAAGTGTAATTCATTAGTCCCAATGGAAACACTAGGATTTCAATATATAAATAGTTATTCATGAACACTTACCCTAAAGAATCCATCTCACGATACCGATGACTAAACCAACAACACATAATTTTGACAGAGGACCACTTGATCATTATTGTTGGTCATTGTGCTCATAGGGAACATAAAAAAGCTTCCTCTAATAAATCACCCTATAATTATACCAGATCGTTAGCTTGTTCAGGATATCTAACAAATTGTGGAAGATGTTGGTGCAATATTTGATTTATAATCATTGTTAAAATAAATATTATAATAAAATAAACCTTGTTATATCTTCAAAAAAATAATTTATGTGTCCATCCACCATTTTGGGAAACCAATAATCTATAGTATTCATTGAATTGATTGTTAAATTTTTTAATTGGTGGGTTAATCACCTATCAACATCTATGTTTTTTCTCTCTTGACTTACCTGAGGTTCACACCCACCTATTATGGTGTAACACAACCCATATTATTGAAGACACCATAACCCCAAAAAAATCTATTAGTTATCTAGAATCATAGTAAGAATTATATAATATGGTCTTATACTAATAAAATTTAATTAAAAAGGGTTCTATATATTTAGAAGAATCTCACAATTAAACTATTTTGATAAAATGGATGATAACTATAAGTATAGGTATTAGGAAATAGAGGATCAATAAGATATACTAAAATAAAAAATTCAAAACAAAACATAGAATGAAAGGAATGAATCACATAATAATCGATTATTATTTATAAATTTAAATAAGAAAAAAATAATACCATGAACCCTATAAAACACCACTAAGTCAAAGATATCTATCACAACTATTTTTTTTCAATCATTACCATGAAAATTTAACCACTAATGGGGACTACCTTGAGGTGGTGGTTGTTAAAGTGGATTAATGCATCATATGCCTCTAGCCACTCATAAACAATTAACTCATCTACCAAATCTGCCTATTAAAAGATCATTGAACTTGTAATATGATTGTTCTGATTCCAAATCTACCCCTAGTCATAAAGGTGTTTACATGGAATTATATAGTCCATTTTTGGAAAATAACTATCCTATTTAGAAATGATGGGGAATTACTGAAAAAATATTTTTAACAAAAAATAAAGGAATATCACTCCATATATCTCTCTCAAACTCCTGAGCATAACAATATCCATTTTGTATTTTTTCAAATGAGTTCCTTATCTATGGATATTAAAATCCACTCAATCCAGATCACCCCTCCTATGAGTGAGTCTAATAATAACTAAACTCAACATTATCTCAAAATCATTGGATAAAACCATTTAAATAGAATATTGAACTCAAACTATGTTAGAGTGAAACAATAATGAGATCTGATAAAAGTAAACATATGGATCACTATATTGGGAAGGAAAACATAATACAAGAACCACTATCTGGGTAGTGAGTGTGTGTTTCTGATGAGAAATATAAGTCTAAAACTACACCCAATCCTCTATTACCCAAGGATTAGGTTTTCCTAAAATCTCTTTAGGTCTCTATCATGGTCATGAATGAAGCATTGTTAGCCTATGTGTTGTATTTTCTGGCTTAGTATGAACTAATATTCACTCCAAAAGAAGGGTGGTAATATGAAAATATATTTTGGGTATGAACTCTCAGAACATGGTATGAAGATAATTTTAGTATTAATAGTGGTTTTTAAACACTTAATATATAATGTGAAAGTCATAAAAATATTAATCCCAAGATCAACATGCATACATAAATGAAAAAAAGTTTATATAAAAATAATAATTGAATAATGAAATACATTAAACCAATGTTTCATCATCTATCTTAATAATTTCTTGAATAAGTTCACCAAAGGGCTATTAAATTATTACCAAATATTTTTTATATCCTTGGGTTTCACCAAAATCAATCATTATTTGAGTTAGAGACACCTTCACTCTATGGTGTGTTGGAACCTGAATATACTAAGGAGGAAGAAGAAGCAACATTAGATTCTGAGGAGTATCAACCATGCATTTATCACACTAAAACTATCATTGCATGATAGTGAGTTCTTATAAAACCCTTCTGAATTATCTTAGAGACTTTTTACATTAAATTATTAATTAAGACACTTCTTTTTTAATTTTTGGAAAATTCACTGATCAATTTAATGAATAGTTGTTCATTACATCTCTGATAATTTTTCTAATAAAAAGTAATCCTTCCTAAATGACTCTTAAACCATAAAATAAAATAAAATTTTTATCATATATAATGTTTTCTATAATGGATTGTGAGACCCTATGACTTATTGGGATATGCTCCTTATGATTAGAACCAATCGTACTCTATGACTACTTATGTTAATAAAGGAAGTGGTGTGAAATATTTATTCCGTGTCTTCCTTACAAATTACTCATTCATATTCTATGAAATTTAATTTTATCACATGAAGGGAATGGATAATGTATTTTTATGATTTACTAATCATAATTAACGACTCATTTATTTAGATCATATGAAAAATTATTTAGGGAATATATCTCCTCCAATCTCCCACTTGTATAAAATCCTAAAAAACTTCGTGTCATTTCCCCTTATGTTGAATCATATTAATAACTTGTCAAACCATATATAATACTATTTTAAATATCTTCTAAAAAACTTTTCGAATGTTATCTTTAAATTCACCATACACCACCTCAAATATTATACCTTCTGAATAACCATCCAAAACACTTTTCTCTTAACTATCAATAAATTGTTTGGAAACTCTCATAGTAAAACTCAATCCCTATTTAGTCAAACAAAATGTTTTAACCCCTGAGAATATGTAATTTGGATAATAATTTTTATTGGTAATATCCATAAATGTATATAAATAGTGTCATTTATCTTGAGGTTTATTCAACTAAAGTTAAAAAAGGATCTGGTATGATCTCCCTAAAACACATGTATCTCTATAACAATTTTTACTAGCTATATCTCATGCCAGGATGTATTCTCATGTGGTATATTTATCCAATACAATGAGTGACCATGCGACCTAGAGTTTGTCAATCACATATATCCATATCATATATTCTCAAATCATTAACTATAGACTAAGCTATTTTATTAACACATTACAAGTCATCCACCCTAATGGATAACCACATCACATGTCCCTCATCTGAATAGATAATCATATCCTATATAAAATCTCTATAATGCTTCACACACCCCAGTCGATCTAAATCTGGGGCCCACATGTCATACTCATCACATATGAGGAGAAACGTTCTTCTAGGTTGTGGTCTAACTGATGAAAAGATCAGAAACATACTCAACCACCTTATAATTTTTTAAACCTCAGGGGCTTGTGTAAGAATGGTATGAAATTATGAAAGTTAGTGTGATGGGTATCTCAACATACTCAATTAATAGAGCATCCTATATGATCCATGTACCCCTAGTATACCAAACACATAGTGTATGATACTTCATTTGGTATACATAATTGGAAATGTAGTGTATAAAAACACTTTTTTACCAAATGAGAATACTAAATATCCCAAATAAGAATCCCTATCAAGATAACCTTAACTTTTCTTTATAAACTATAAAACTCTATAACAATCATATTTTAGTGATAAAAAAATTTCATACTTTTTATAATCAATCATCAAAACTTTTATTTAAAATTATATCAACATAAAGACATATAAAAAAATGTTAAATAATAATGTGGTAATTTAATTTTATATGACACATTTTATATTCTTATTAATCTTTTTAGAATACATAGAAACCCCAATATAAAAACAATTATATCACCTACTATATGACTGACTGTTGTATCAACATTATATTTTCTACACATTATGAGATTTTGTTAACTCATTACTTGTATTTATAATCTTGGCCACATATATATATATATAACCATATGATAAAATATTCCCATGAATCTCTTTAGTGAGTAAAATCTATGAGGAAATTGAGTTATAAAAATAGAATGATTTATGAAGGTGTTTCTTCATAGTATAGATATGGTTACCGCACCTGATGAGCCCATAAGGGGCACGTCATGTTAGGGTTTTCCCCTCTTCGTTGCCTCCTTCATCTCAGGTCGATGCAGTGACACTTCTGCTACTCGGAATGTTCTGGCGGTGGATCCTTGGCTGCGATGGTGCTTTGGGGACTCAGTCACCTCACCACTAATATCTTTGACGACTTCTCTCCACCCAACTCCTTCATCACTAGTAATGGTCTCCCATGGTGGCAAGGTGTTGGTTTGCGACCAAGATTCCAGATCCATCACCTTGAGGTCTCCACCTTGACATTGATGTGTGCGATTGGTGATTCGTCATGGTCTTCGATTGCATAATGGTTGGCGGCGATAGGATCTGAGTAGAGTGTCTTCTATCTAGAAGAATGGTGGTACTCCTCTGATTTCTCTTTTTGCAGTCAATTTGGTATGGGGTAAATTGGTTCATGTTGCTAAGTGTGCACAATAGTGTTGGTTTCCCTTTTGTTTAATCCTTGATTTAGTGTTGAATTTATTGTTCCATGGCTTATGAATGACTATTGTATGAGGATTTTCTCAACTTCCTCATGCTGAAAAATCCATGTCTTCGATGCTGTAATCTCCACTTGATTCTCAGTTGGAAGCATGCTAGTTGTTTGGGTATTTTAGAGGGAAGGAGGTCTGTTTGGGTAGATGAGGTTTGATACTGGGAGATGGAATTATGTGCATGAGAGATTGTTTTGATGTTGTTGGTCTGATGTTGGGTGTTGGATTTTTGTGCATGGGAGATTTTTTGGATGAAATTGGTCTTTTTATTTTGAATTTTGTTGTTGGAGACTTGGAATTTTATTTTGTAAGGTTCATCAAAACTTTCTACAAAGACATGCTCCCGAAGAGTATTAGAGGAGGTGCTTTCCCTATACCTGACTATCCAGACAAGGAAGTTTGAGAGGGTATGGGTCTGCCATCAGTACTAGGACTATGCATTTGTTGTATGGGATAACTTGTTGATTGGTCATGCATTGGTAGAGGATCTCTATACTGATTATTATTCTGAGGAGGGGTATGTCTAAGTAGTCTTTCTCTAGGATTTTTCCTTTTCTTAGTGTTGTTTTATTTATGTCTATTATAAATTCAGGCCATTATGTCAGTCAATACAAAGATTTATGGATCATATTCCCAAGGTTTAACTCCTTGAACAAATTTGAGATCCTTAACTATAAAACATCAAATGTTATGATTCCAAATTATATTATCTACTAATAACTTCTCTTATTTTAACATCACCATCCTAATTATACATTTTTTATCTTGAGATCTTATAGTAATTATTGTGACTATTTACATTATTACATACAAAATAATCAAAAAAATATTTAGGTTAAAGTGAAATTAACTTTCTTAATATAATTAAAAGTGACTCTTTATATTTATCTTTACAAACATACTCTAAATATATTTGTGGATATTAAATTAAATACAATTTGATTTTTAACTGGCATAATAAGTTAAGAAATAGTTTCATTAACTTTTCCATGGTAACTAAATGTAACATTTACATTTTTATTTTACCATTACCTATCCTAAATGCTTTTGGATATCAAGTGAAAAAAACATTAATTTTATACCATTAAAACCTTTAATTTGTTATATTTTATGTTTAAATTTTCTCCCACAAGTTTCCTAGACACTATATTTTATGGATTTTCTTAGATCATCCTATGATCTTTAAAAACGAAAACAAACCTGATAATTTCTTGATCTATCTTCAAATATCAAAGTGTTTAGAATAGAAAATAAATATATACATGTAATTTAAAATATATGGCCTCTATGGACATTAATTTTTTTGATTATAATCATGGTAACAACAAAGAATAGTTTCCCGAAACAGATGGTATTACACAGAATATTTTATCCATGATCGTATCATGATTATTCTTATATATTGAGAGTGGATCTAGGACCATCATTTTGCATGATGAATGATGAAATGGGAATGAGTATATTTTTAAAAATCCTTACATGAAACTGATGACTACCACCACCACAAAATATGGAATCCATTCCCTTATATATCCATATTTGATTCATCTCATTGAATGAACAACACATTGACCATATGAAAAGTATCTGGTTTCATCAATTGTAACATTTTTATTATACCCCATTAGATAATCTATTTCACTCAATCAATTTATATGGAATGCATGGTCAATCCTTTTATAATGGATTAGAAACCAATGGTCATTATTTAATAATATGGTGGAAGATACATTCAATTCATGAAAAATATTGTATTGACTATCATTATATATGATATATGAAATGAACGATTCCTAATATATTTTTTAAAATACTCAAAAAACATATGTTATTCCACTATATAATGCATAACACACTATATGGTTCAATTAAATTTTAAAATTTTATTGGATGCTTTAAATTTTATATAAAAAAATATCTCACTTTAACCTAATTATTTTATTTTAACAATAATATATTTCAAAAAATATCTATAAATGCATCCAAAAATATTTTTGGAAATAATTTCATTAAACTATATTCATTTTTAGACAAACACTTTGTCCAAAAAATAATCATTATCCCCATTCCTAACTGTGTTATCCAGCAGGCGTTAATAGTATTAATAAGAAATATAAAATCTTTATTTCTTATATGTAAGAAAAGGGTAGCCTCTTTAGAAGCATAGATGCTACTCAAGTTACTTTGGGGTCTTACATGATTACTATCAAACATAATCATATCTCTATACAGAAATGTAGACCATAATATGTATCATATAAATCATATATTTACCTATATAATCCATTTTCGTGTGACATAAATTGACCACTAAACAAGTTATTTTTTCAATCTTGTATATTCCATATCATCCATTCCTTATTCTTCTAAAAATATCTATCAAATAATTGAATACATTACATGTCATTCATCAAAAAAATGAGTTCATCACATGTCCCTCATCCATGTAGCTAAACACATCATATATCAGTCAAATAAGAACTTATGTGAATATACTCGATCAAATCAAATCAAAGTTTACACATATTTAATCATCATATAAGTGTAATTATAGTATCTTCGTAACACTCTAACTGATGACATGATCAATAAAAAACCCAAAACCACCTAATTAGTAAATCAATTTTAACATTGTAAAAGAATGTTATCAATATTTTATGGTTCTCAAGTTAGGTTTCTCTCCAATCTTATATAAAGGAGATTGATAAGAAGCATACACCACTGAGTATATTGATTACTATATAACCTTAAATGTGATATATATTTCTAATTAAATATATGTAGTATGCCTCTACTTATTTCCTCATGAATATATTAATCATATTTCATTTATAAAAATTTATAGTTAGTATAATATTCAATTCCTGCTAACCCTAACATATCATCACAAACCATTATACTTCATGATGATATTTGATTTGGGATAACCAATCTCTCGCTTTGATGAAAACGTTTGATTTAACTATTGATGTAGAATATATTGTAGTAGATATGGAGGTATGATAAACCTATGTTGACTTTTATTTTATGAAATAAGATTCATTATTAAGCCATTATATCAATATTTTATGTATCATATAATAAGAGACTCAACGTAAAACTCATGATTTTCTTATGACAATATTTTCATCAATGGATATACTAAATTTTCATCTATATCTACCAAGAAGATTCTAATATATCACCTCTCAGTGATTTTTTGTATGAGTTAGTTTTTTTGAAGGATGTGTTTGGTCCTTTGGTGTGTGACCAGGGTAACTTATCCTGATTTATGGATTCATTATTATTAAAGTAATTCTCAATTACTCAATCAGTTCTAGGAACCATATCTATATTAGTGATAAAAATATTATCCAAACAACTTCCTCCACAATATATAATAAAGATATGTACTCTTCTTTGGTTGGAGACTCCACTATCGATTCTAGTTCTGGACCCTTCCAACTAATTTCTCAACCATTCAGGAAAAACAAAAAACTAGATTAACATTTCCTATTATCTCTATCATAATGTAAATTATCATCCATGTAACCCTTTATATAGATCACATCCTCTCATATGAAGACTTATATTACATCCTTAGTCCTTATTAAGTACATAATGATGTTCTTTACATGTAACTCCTTGATATTTTGTAATGTATTTTTTCTATAAATAAATACAGGGTTTGATAACTTTCTCTACACGAAACGCTAAACTAAAAAAATCCACAATTATTTTTTTATTAATAAAATATAACAATAATAAAACCCATAGTAAATGAAAAATATTTCAAATGCCTAGATTATATGTTTAAGAACAATTCAAAATGTAAAAGGAATTTTTTTAATCAAAACAATTATTATTTATATAATTAATTTTCATTTAAAAGATATATTTATAAATTTTAGAAATATAATTTGAAAAAATTAACATCATTTTTGGAATTCCACATATAAAATTTTTACTGATGTTTGTAAATAATTTATTTTTAGGAGAATATTATATGAATACCTTTTTTTCTAATAACAACACTTTTATGACATTATCAAAATAAAAGTATGACTCAAAAGTAATTTAATTTTTTATATAAAAATATATATTTATAAATTAAAATAAATAACTTAAAAAGACTTCGTTGAATTTATGAAATGATTTTGTAATTTTTTGGCAACACAAGTAATATTTTACTCGAAAAAATATTTTTATTAAATTATAAGAAAAATTACTTTCCATCACTTATAGTTTATAAATCCATAAAAATGATTTATTTATTTTATAAAAGCATGATTGTGTTATAAAATAAGTTCAATTTGTTTTTTTCGAATAAAATTATGATGAATAGGATTAAATTTAATGGCAATGATAATGGTGAAATAGTTATTTTCAAATAATATTTGAATTAATATTGTTTAATTTTTATATAATAAAATACATTAATCGCTTCTATAAAATGGATTTAATATAATATTTAAACCTATATATGAATATATTATCATTAATTAAATTTTTAATCATTGTTAAATAATATTAAGAACACTTAATGGTGAAACAATATTTTAGCAACCAAATAGGTTTTCATTATATTGAAATTTTTCATTAAAAAAATTAATTTTCTATTCTTTATAAATTCAATTAGATTAAATAAGGATTAAATTTATTTTTGGGCACCCAAATTATTTAAGGGGAATTGACTTATATTTTTTATATAATTTTAATTTCTTAGGTAAATACTAGTTACCAAGGTAAAAAAATGGTAAAATTTAAAAATAAAGTAGTAAAATATTAAAACATATATATAACATATTTGAAAATGAGTCGTAGAGGATTTATTGAAATTATCTTACCCCCACAATTTTGGATCCATTGATCCCTAAATAATTTAATATAATTATTGAAAGATAATGGGAATTCACAAAAGTACCATTTTTTAACATATAAATGGGGTTCAATTCCACCACTTCATGTTACACCTATCCCATCGAATTTGTAATGTCTAAAATATTTTAAAGAGGTACAAACACTTATGCTAAAATTTAATATCTATAGTTTTATGTTTTTATTGTTCTTAAAAGGATATAGTGTGGTTTATGTGAGTATATTGCTCATTAAGATCCTAAAAATATAATTTTTGGAGAGACATATTGAGCAGCATGGTTAGTGGTAACTGTGAAAATCAACAGTGTTTGGTGCTCAGTACACAATAGAGGGATGAAAGGTTTTCCAAAAACCATGGGACCTAGGCCGCATTCTCAATCATGGTATATAAAATGTTTGGCATATATATTTTGTATAGGTTGTTCACAGTTAGCCAAACCATGTAGCTAGATAGTGTGAGGGGTATCCTTAATAAGTGGATGGTGTACATATGGCATATGGTTTGGAAAACAGTGCAGCAAAACCGAGAACCCCTTTAAAAAGTGTCTGAAATGAAATTTTTTCATTTCTTTCTTTAAAAACATAAACTCTTCTTCCACATATGAATTTATCATCCAAAAGATAGCTCATCTCCCACATGATTCTCCTCCACAATCTTAAGCTAGGATTTTCCTTTGCTTCATGATCTGATCTTAGAATAAATCTCCATTCATCTCATTGGATTCCTCTTGGTAAGATCTCCACTTCTATTCCTCAAAAATGTTGTTTGTATTTCCTTATTATATGCTATTTTCGTGCAATATTATATTACCTATTTTCAAGGTTTTCATCTATTATTCTTGATTTCTATCATTTTAACTTGACTCGCCATCTGATAATAGATGAGGAGAGTTATACAAACCTAGGACTGGTAGTATAGATATTTTACCAAAAGCATTAGTTCATTTATATTATACGATGTTTCCAAATTCCATAATCCTATAGATCCACCTTAAAAAATATTCTCAAATTAAATTAAATATCCTTCCTAGCTTAATTCAATCCTAGATGGTAGTGAATACAAATTGTTGGCTGATCTCATTGATATGATACATACCTACGGATGTGAATTTCCTTAAAGGATTAAAAGACTTGTTTTTATAAAAAAGATCAAACCAAAAATTGGGTTGTTTGTTTCCTTTTTAATAGAATTTTTTATGGTGAAATGATCTAATTCAAATTATTGGCCATGTGTTGAGCCCCTGTTAATTAAGATTTTTATTGCCTACCATGGATTAAATGAATTTTCCAAATCAGTTGAAGTGTTATGATTATAATTCATTGTTAAAATGGCATGTGTTCTTGATATCATAACCATACTTTCATACATAGATGAGGGAAATACACGGGTCTCAATTTTAAGATGCATTGGATGAGCTCATTTTAATTTATAATTAGAACATGTTATGGATTGTAAATAAGCAGAGGGAGATACTTCAATTCTTTATATAATTCTTTAGATGGTCTAACTAGAAATATTAATTCCCTATGCATGAGTGACATCAATTCCCATGTGGAGTCACCATGGATTGTCTTAGTGGAAAGATGGTTTCCATGAGCGATACATGGTCCATTATATGGGATACCAAGGGATAGACATAAGGGTTCATGCTTAGAACACACCAAGACTGATAGTTGGGATTCCTATATGGATCACCTTGGATTAAATATTATAGTGTTGGGTATTTCTAGTACTCCTGGTGCCATAATCAGGTTACTTTATATTGTTTTCCTTGGAAGGGAAATGGTTTTCACTTTATTATATTCTTGAGACACCTTATATAAAATTCAATAAATTTAAATATAATAAGTTAAAGGATGAATTCACTAAGACAAATAATATACATGGGATCGTTACATACTTGATACATTCATTTTTGATAAGCTCGGTTTCCCATTCTCATATGTAGGATAGAGAACCTTTTTACACCTATATTATATCTTCACTATTTTACTTCCATTTAGAGATATCCTGATTAGGCCAATGTAGGTAGTGAAGGTGGGGTAAGCCATGAGGAACATGGTTCATTGTGTTAATTTATTTGTAGAATTTAATTTATTGTATATTTTCACATCAATAATTTTAGATTAATAGGATGGGTTGTTCAGGACACCATTAATTGTGTCTTACTAAGTATATATCTCATCCTACTCAGACCGCCTTTGGTACAATAGTAGACTTCACGGTTGAAGTTGTATATAAATGGAATCACCAAAATTTCAATACTTTAAATTCAATAATAGGGTGGTGTACGAGAGTATATGATCAATCATATGCTCATGATGACAATAGCAGCATCTTTTGGCCTTTTTGAATTTTTTGCATATTGTATATGAATGTTTCCCTTGTATCCAATGTACCTCATTTTTGTTTATCTACATGAAAAGATAATTATCATATTTTTTTATCTTTTATTATTCATATCCTCCCTTTTATTTATCTAGATGATCTATTATTCCACTCCTAATACTTTTATTACTATTTGAGTTATTTTTATTTAATATTTACCATTTTGAATCATTCTGATCAAGAGGTAATATTTTCCCCATTAACATAGCCTAAGACCTTATTACAAGTCGGCAACCTCTTGAATATGGAGAGATTCTATTGAGGTCATGTGATCAACCTTCTTAGGGAAGCGCTTAGGTAATTCCAAGCTAGGATACTATAAAGCAGTATCCATGCCCTTTTTTCATTTGTCTTACTATTCAGTTATCAAAATGGATAATTGGATGTATCATAGTTTGGTAATGATCCTATTCCTGGGACTAGCTAACCCATTTTTAGGGGAAAACCAAATTACCCAGTAATGTCATTATTGTTATGGTTTTTTCATTTTAATGTTGTAATGATTTCACTATTTGGTGAAAAATGCTTTGTGGTATTATTATTATTGGTATCATTATTAATATGAATTTCCTTTAATACTTGTCCCGGTAAAACCAAGAGGAATCATCTTATTCTTAATATTAGGCACTTAGGGAGTCACACATCACGCATTATTCCATTCCATGATCACATTCTATGTTAATTTCTTATATTTCTTGTGATTATTGCGAGGACCTTGATTTTAATATATGGAAATTTTCTAACATTTCTTTTTGGGATAAAATAATTGGAATAATTAATGTTTTATAATCAATATAATTAGTGTTTTTCCATATAAATTGATGATAGTAAATTAATTAACTGATTATTCACCATTTAATCCATGAACCACTAGTTCTATGGGCTGGAACATTAGATAATTCTGATTACATGAATTCTAATAGTAATTTATAAAGAAAAAACATGTATAAATTAGGAATGATTATTAATCTAATCAGATAATTATAATTTCATTGCTACACCATGATATAGGTCGTAAGGGTTAGGTCAAAGTTACATGACATACCAATTACAATTTATAATAACTATGAGCCTTAATAAATTGGAAATGGTGACATATCTATTTAGACTACGATATATATATGAAAATAAATAAGTATAAAATTAAATAAATTAAAAGTTTAAATGAATATGGTTACTTTTAAATAAGGATGCCAATTTCAATATAAATGGTGTTTTCCTATATATGATGAAACTGACAATCTATATATTGGATCCCCTATTGTGTTATATGAGACATTGACCCAAACCAAACCTTATTTGTGGGTAAAAGGTAGTATATATTGTGTTTTTTATGACATATAATCTAGATCATGTTTGAGGAGTAGTATTAAAGGCATGATTCATTTATAGGATGGAAGGGAACTGATCCATTCTTTCTTCCACTATTTCAAATTATCTCTTAAATATTATATGAGGTGTGGATTGGGATTGTAGAACAGTTGTACTATGAATTAATTGAGTCGTATTCCATGAGTGTGGTTATGAACATAATCTGAAGGTGGTGGGTCTAAGAGGCAAGTATTACCTCTCATAGCGCCACTTGAGGCACCTCATATTGATCCTCCACTGGGAATCGATGCTCATTTTTGAGAAAGCTTATTATGAGTCATGTAGTCCATAAAGGTCATTCTGTGATCTACCCCTACTATGAAACATTTTATGTGAGAATAAAACATCAATATCCTCCCACCTTATTAGGGGATGGTAGTCCTTAGGCCTCTAAATCTTTTCTGGAGTCCATTTTATCAATTTTTATGAACATGGAGATGCCTCTAGAGTGGAGGGTCACATTCACTACATATATCCTTTGTGATTGTAGAACATTTTGGTGGGATGTCATCTCTCAGGATGATTGTCATCCGGGTATAGTACATGAGGACTTCTAGAAAGCCTTTAATAACTACTTCATTCCATATACTTTGAGAGAGGATCATGCCCGAGAGTTTATGCACCTTATGTAGGGAATTACATACATGATGGTACATCCAAATAATTTCACCATACTTCAAAACAAATTTCAACCACATTGAATTTTGAGGATTTGATACTACAATACAGTTTAAATATATAATTGTGTATTCCATTTGATTACTGGTGAATGTTTTCTAACTGACCTCTATTTTAGATATAGTGAATCATTCCCAAATCCTAGAACTTATCCTTAAGGAAGCCACAAATGAGAGAGAGGGTAGTTCAAAATTGAGATAGGGAGACTATTTGTATAGTTGTGGAAAACTTCAATTTGTAGTTTCTCGTAGGGGATGTTCAATCCAGAAGATATGAACATATATTTATGTGGTGTGACACCAGTATGATAGTTGGGAATATGAATTCCTAGTGTACGAGGAACCCAATCAAGTTTCAATCATATGACATGATGGGTCACCTACAATGTTTCTTCTTTTCATTAAATTTAGTACCTAGTGAGAAGAGATTTGTATTGACACAACATTATGGTATAGCATCAGCAGATCCACTTTAATATTGGAGTTAATTTACTACATGCCAATTATTCTAAAGAGGTTTTCATGGTTGATCTAACTAGAAATCAGTCGATTAGTGATAGAAAAGAAAACGTTACCAAGGTAGACTGGTTGAATATCATGGATGTGGATTAATCCATATCTATATAGTGTTTCCAACACTACCAAAGAAGTTTATAGATACATATACTTTAGGATGTTCTATTCGTGTAGCCTGTACATTAATTTTTACCTTATTTGACGTAGGTTCATCACACTCTTTTATATATATGAAAATTCTGGAAATTCTGGTATAGGAAATGGAGTAAATATATGGTGTGATGAATCTCAACACACATTTAGGGGTTCAACCAGAGATTATAAGCTAATGAAAGGAGTTCCCACTTAATATACGTGGCTACTAATTATTATGAAATTTATTCTTCCTTGAGGTGATATTCTTCGACATCATTCTCGGGATGAAATGGTTGGTTCCATACCATACCCATGTTGATTTCTATTATTAGAGGGTTTCATTTACGTCACCTAAGGGTAGTTATATCCATTAGGAGGAATGGGATGTCTAGGCGGGTTGAGTTAAACCTAAACATCATGGGATGGGAGGATTGACAACATTGATGGATAGTATCTTTATGAGTGATTAGGGAATGCCTCTTGTGGAATTCCCTCCTAGGGAATATTGATTTAGGGATGTCTTCCCTGAAGAATTATCTAATATTACTCCAATGAGAGAGATGTAGTTCACTATCTAGAAAGTTCTATGAGCAGCAGCAGTGTCCATTCTTCTATATATGATGACACATACTGAGCTCCAAGAAATCTAGAAGTATTTAGTAGACATAGAAGTTAAGTAAAGGGTTTCTATGACCCAATACTTCTCTATGTGGTTTACCTATCCTTTTTTCCAATAAGGAAGATGGTAACCTCAGGTTTTGCATGTATTATCTCTATTTAATCCAATTAATGGTTAATAACTGGTATCCACTACCTCTTATAGATGTCATCTTCAACTAGTTCCAAGGAGCGGTGATTTATCTAAGATTGATTTGAAATCAGGCTACCGTATGGTTCATCTGAGACCCTATCACATACAATGTACAATGTTCCAAAGTAGTTATGACTTGGATTAGAATTTTGTTATTTCATTCGGTCATATGAAAACACTGATTATTTTCATGGCTCTCAAATCATGTATTCTACCTATACCTAGACTCATTTGTGTAGTCTTTCTGGATGACATCTTGATATATTATCATAATTGAAATGAACATTCAAAACATCTTGAGATCATTCTGAATACAATGAGATAGCATCATACATATTCAATGTGAACTACATACCACTTTTGGATTGATAAGGTTATCTTTTTTAGTTGTATAATTTCAGAAGAAGTGGTATCTATTGAACCAGAAAAGGTGAGTTCCATATTTTTGATGGAGTGTCCCAAGAATGTATTTGACATAAATAGTTTATTGGGGAATTAATACTATTAGAAAAATTTTATTCAAGGCTTATCATTCATAGAGTAACCTCTTATGGGATTGAATAAGAAGGGTTCAATGTTTTTATGGTCTGAAGATTGTGATACAGCCTTTCAAGATCAAAAAGGGAGATTGAAAGTGGAAAAAATATCGATTCTTCTAGATCCATGGGAATGATTTATGTTTTATTATGATTCTTCATGTGTTATTTTTGGTGGAATTTTTATACAGGGAGATTAGGTTGTTTCATACAAGTCTTTCTGAAAAAGACCTCATGATCAGAACTATAATACACATGAACTTAAGCATGTAGAAATGGTTCATAATTTATGATGTTGGAAGATTAATATAATGGGAGAGGGTTCATCATTTACATGAACCATATAATTTTCATATAAATTTACACATAGAGTGACATGAATCTTAGGAAATTTAGGTAGTGGAAATACTTGTCGTCATTTGACTTTGAGATTTATTATACACCCAAAGAGGTAATTTTAGGAGTTGATGCCCTGAGAAGGAAAACTCAAATACATATTATCTAGAAGTCTAGTGGTGAGTGGAAGTTGATGGATCTATTTTTTGAGATAAACCTTGAGGTTCAATAATATCATGGGAGGCCTGTTTTAGAAGATTTGGTAGTGACATCATCCCTTCTAGGTGGGGTGTACACGAGGAAACTTTCTAACCCCGTGTTATTATTCCTAAGAGAGGGTTTCTTTGGAGAGGATCCATCTTCTCTTTGGGTTATCAATAAGGATGAGATTCTGCACTACCATATATGTATCTGGATACCTTCAGACTCAGAGGGAGAGTTCATATTGAAATCTAAAAATTTTATTTCAGAAGTTCACCATAGGATTTCAAAGATGATAAAATATATATGTCATCAGAATTGGTAGATATGAAAGAAGAGGCTGATTGTTGGTTTTATCACCTTGTGCTGTAGCTATTAATAGGATAATGCTGAGCACTAACATCCTTTGGGACCTCATCGGCCTCTCTCTATTCCTGAGTGGAAATGGAAGGACATCAACATAGATTTCATTGTGGTTTTAATGATACCCACTCTAGAAAGCGTTGCAATATGGGTGATTCTAAATAGGTTGACGAAGGCCTCATATTTTCTACCTATCCAAGAGACCTACTCAATTGATAATCTAGGGAGGATTTATATTGGAGAGATTTTATGCCTCTACAACATTCCCCATTATATCATATCATATTGAGATTCTTAGTTTTCATTATAGTTTTAGAAGGGGTTATAAAAATAACTTGGTTAAAATGTGGTTCTATATTAAAAAACCCACCCTTATATAGATGGTCCATTTGTATTGTTGATATAGTGTTATAGGACATTTTCCGAGCACACATCCTTGATTTTGGAGATACTTGGGAGAAACACCAAAATATTTATGAGTTTTCCAAAAATAACATCATTCAATAAATTATTCATACTTCTCTATATGTATCCCTTTATGGTATCATTTGTTGATCACCTTTGTGTTGGTTAGTGGTAGGAGAGGCAGTGTTACCGTGTCCTTATCTCATTCAAGCGACTTTAGAGAATGTACAACAGATTCAAAAACATTTGGATATAGCTCAGTCCAGGAACATTTCTTATATGGATGATAACTTATGACCTCTAGAGTTTGATGTGGGACATCAGTTATTTCATTGAGTTTCTCCTAGATTTCTTCATATAAGGATTTAGACATAAGGCAAGCTATTATGTCATTATATAGTTCCTTTTGAGATCTTGTAGAGACTTGGTATGGTAGAATATCATTTTGACTTACTTTAGAGGTATCGGGACATATAAGACAACTTATTCATATTATAACTTTGACATTATCATTCTTACCCATCTTAATATATTGACCATAATGATATGGAACTTAATGTGTATGTGTTCTTTGAGGATAATCCGATATATATTTTTGATCGAAGCATGAAGAATTTATGAGGAAGGTAAGTTATTCTAGTATGGGTGCTATGGAAACACGAATATGTATAAGATGAGACTTGGGATAGAGAGGCCTATGTTCAAGGTAAATGCTCATATCCTTTTTTAGATGACATTATACCACCCTAAGAAGAGAAAATACGGGAGGAGATTTTTTAATGATGGGAGGCTGTAACATCCCTACTTTTTTAAAATAGGTACAGATAGTTATGATACTATTAAAAATACATATTTTTATGTTAATAATATTCTGAAAATACAAGGAGTGGTTTATGAGTGTTTGGAGATTATTATTATACAATAGATATAGTTTTTGGAGTGATATATTGACATGCATGGTTAGTTCACATTTAGTGCTAACTGTGAGACTCAACCACATAGTGTTCTTAGTGTAGAGCGGGAGGCTGCACAGTTTTACCTAACCATTCTACCCAGGCCATAGCTAAATTTTTTTTATCAGAGGGATTTAACATAGGATTCTTATGGTTAGATAAATTTTGTGGCCAGACTATGCGAGGTGTTTCCTTAGGTAGTAGCTGGCACATGACAAAATCACTATTTGACCAACTGTGTGACCTAATTATGCACCCCATTATATAGTGGGATAAATGAATATTTTTACCTTTTCTCTTTAAAAACATAAACTATTATCCATCTTAAATTTTTTGACTTCAATAAACCACCCCTCTCCAACTTGAATAACTTTCATAATCCAAATATAGTATTTTCCATTACTTCACTATCCCATCTGGGAATCCACCACCATTCATCTTGTTGGATTCCTCTTGGTAACCTATCTAATTCCATTCCTTCATTCCATTATTAATCTCTAATTGTTTTGTGCTATTTTGGGGTGAGTTCATATGCGTTATTTTTATGGCTTTCATATATTAATATGATTTCCCCAGTCTTATCTCAATTCGAGAGCCGATACTGAATTTGGATAGTTATTTGAACCTATGGTAGGTGGTATAGATTATTTAACTAATGTATCATCTCATTAATATTATGCTCCATTGCGCTACATTCCAGAATCCATTGGTTCTATCTCCATAAGGCCTATTACATTAAATTCAATGTCATTACATGATTAATATAATAATTTCTAGTGGAAAATAAATATTATTGGTAGATTTCCTTGATGTGAGATATCCATAGGGATGTGAAATTCTTTAAAGTGTTAAAAACCTCATGTTTAGAATGGATATTAAACCACCAATTGGGGCATGTCTCTTATTATAAATAATTTTGTAAGGTAAAAATATTTGAGGAAAATAATTCGCCTAATGTTAGGCCCTTGTTATTTATGATATAGCTTACCTTTCATTGATTGACTTAATTAGACAACTTGATTAATGTGTAATGATTACAATTCCATGTTTAAATGGTATTTTTTTGATATATAAAAAATAATTTCATACCAAGATGAGGGTGATGAAAGGGTCAAAATTTATGGATGCATTGGACAAGCTCATCATGATTTATAATTGGGACATGTTATGGATTGTAAATAAACAGGGATCAGTACTTGGATTTTTTTATTTAATTATTTGGATGGGATCACCAATTGGATTACATACCTATACGTGAGCAATACCGGTTCACTAGGGAAGTCACCGTAGTTTGGATCACTGGATAGATAATTATAACATGCCACTAACAATTATTATTCCCCTATGTGGGATACCATGGACTGAATAAGAGGGTCATGCTTACTTCACACAGAGAATGATACTTTGGATTCTATTATGGATTGCCTTGGGATGACTCTTATGGTGTTGGGTTTTGTATTACTACGAGTTCAATAATCAGGTTCCTTCACATTGTTCACCATGAACATGCCCATGATGCCTCTTTATTAAATTCTAGATATTAATTACATAAATTACTATAAATTAAAGATATAGGAAATTTAAGGATACATCCTCCATGACAATTAAACTTCTTGGACTCAATCCATACTTGATATATGAATTTTTAATAGGCTCAATTTTTTATCTTCACATGTATACTAGAGAAATTTTATATACCCATATTATATCAGAGTAGTTTTCTTTCAGTTAAATTAAATCTATATTTGTCTTAATAAGGTAGTGTTGTACGAGTATCCATTGAGGAACCCATTTCAATATATTTATTTATTTATTTACTTTAATTTATTATGCTGATAAACACTATGCATTTTATTAGTCCCCAGCCTTAATCCTTACTTAATATTGAATTAAATGAGCAATTCACATTGAGGATCTTTTCAGGTTTAGAGTTTTAGAGAATTAGGACATAACTATTACATCTCAAAAGATTACAAAGTAGTCGCTTCTACTAAATTTCCATAAAATAAAAACTCTTAAAATGAAACATGTCTAGTTCCATGTCTTATATAGCGTGACATTCCCTTGATCCCATCCTTGACCTTATTCCACTTTAAGTCCTGTGAAAAACATTTCAAAAAAAAAAACTCTCAGTGAGCATAAAAACCTCAGTAAGGGATACACAAAGAATAAAAACTGTTACTTTTTCAAACATCAAGTAAACCATGTATACTCTATCAATGTAATACCTTCACCTTCATGAAGTAGTAAAAACTTTTCACTGAATAAAGTATCATTACTTACCTTTTTGTAACCAAAGAATTACCATAAAACCCATATAAAGAACACATAACATATATAAAGGTAACTTGGGACATAAACATACTTATGTGGAATAACCATACGGTCGACTTCCACACATATCACTTAATGGAATATCCATATGGACAATTTCCATACATACTTAATGGAATATCCATACAGCCGACTTCCATACCCAATGCATTGGAGGTTATAACGTAACCACCCGTCCTGGTATTCACGGCACCACCCGTCATATGGTTTATAACGTAACCACCCGTTAAAATGTCCAAGTACCAATATAAAATCATAAAACATAAAACCAATATAAAGGAATGATAACATTTCCACATCACAATATATCATAATAGAATCCTTTATCAAAACCAATTCAAAACCATTTAAAACATTTAATAAAGAGAATTTTGAATCAAAGTGTCCCATACCACCTTGAAGCTTAAAATTTTAAACCATTAATATCCATATAAATAAATCCTTAAAACCATTTTGAAAACATGGATATTAATAAGAACAAATAATTAAAACATTTAAAATGACATTTTGCTTAAAGGGGTTTTACCAAAATTAGAGACACTTGAATACAATAATTGAGGAATAACATTTAGTCATAACTTTACAATATCATGAGAATAAATGGATTCATGATATAATACTCCAAAGGATAGTATATACACCATATAAGAGTGAATTGGTGCATAACAACAATGAACCCTCAATAGAAATGTCAAATGTGATGAAATCCCTTATAAAGAAGGTATCCTTAAATTAAGGACAAATCAATCTCAAAAATATGTGTGACAAATATAAATACACCCAATATAAGTGGATATTAAGTGCAAAACAATAAAAGTTCATTCACACATATTCAATGGATGACATATTCAATGACTACATGTTGAACCCAAAGAAATCGAAATTGGGTTAAAAAGTTCCCTTGACAGCCTAACAACATCACATCAAAATGAGTTGATGAGAGATAAAAAGTGTATCTCATCACTTGGACATAAAATTTACATCAATAAGGATATATGAGAAAATATCCCAACATAACAATATGTAAATTAAAATACCCAACAAAAGAAGTCTTTTAAAAAAAGAGGAGAGTGAAAGGTTCCCTTACCGACTTGGGTATCTTTCAAAACATACACCCCATGAAAGAAGGACAATAGATCATTGATGTAAATACCCATATACGAAAGTATATTACACAAAGAGTAGAATAATTGGAAGTACATACACCACTCAATGGAATTTGTGGCCAATGTAGCATAAATCTCATGGGAATAAAAGTGAGATGAAAAATCCCTTATAAAAACTCGGCAGCCTAACAGCGCCACATAAAACATCCGAATATGGATTGATGAGATAAAATAGGGTATCTAATCTCATTACAATAAAATGTACAGAAAGATTAATATAAAAGAACATCCCCCAACATTACAAAGAGGAGCCTAAAAGAAGTGACATAAAGGAGAGTACTTAAAAAGAAAGAGAGAGGTTAGATCTCTTACGAAAGTTCGGCAGCCTAACGGCGCCACTCAAAACTTCCAAAATGGATTGATGAGAGAGAATAGGGTCTCTCATCACATGAACATAAAACTTACATTAGGAGTAATATAAAAGAACATCCCAATCATAATAAATATGAGCTTGAAAGAAATGACATAAAAGAGTGTACTTAAAAAGAAAGAGAGTTGTAGGATCCCTTACCTCGGGTCCGACTTGACTCGATCGTTCTTTAATCTCATGAATAATAAACTTGAGTTAATTTATACTTCCTTAAGAACCTTTTTCAAGTTCATTATTCCTTTTATATCACTTATTACCATGTTATAAACATTATGTAATCATTAAGTTAATAATGATTATTTTGTCGATATTTGGTTCTTAAGTCGAAAGTGGACTTCTTACAATTACATGTTGTTCGTGTGGACAAACGTTTATTATATCCAGAATTGTATTCATTATGTATATATCATATATTTCATATATATCCAGTAAATTCATGCATTTATAACATTACATAATCATATAAAGGTAAGAAATGAAATGCACCGTTCATGGAGACGGTAAGCCGTACGTACGCATGAACGCTACTTTCATTTCTATTTCATATTTTATAGAATGTAATAATAATGATATAAAGGTATATTATAATTCCAGTATAATATCATATATAATATCATAGTTCCATCCTTTATACGTCCCACACATGGTATTTAACGAATCAAATCACTTTGAGGGGGCGGTAGTCCGCACTTCCTTAAATGAAGATATCGTGTTTACCCACAATGGAAACCATAAAGGTATGCCCAAAATGAAAAATACAGAAGATTAAAGAAAAACATAAACATATTATATATCATATATTAAAATAGTGACATCATAATGGCCACCTTTGAAGGTGTTAAATGAGTATTGAACAATCATCGTTTCGGGAGGCAGAATTTCTCCATCCACCGAAACCGTATGTTCTTTAACCATTTGATGTAGTTGTGTGAGAGTGTAGCTCAAATAAATCTTATAACAACATCCTAGTATATTGAAGATACTGGTGTTGTTACAAAATAAGTAAATAAAAAGAGTTTAGGGGGTTGGAGAAACAAAATAAAACAAATTAACAAGAGAGAATGAATTACCTTTAAAAGTGTAACTCCTTTTGATTTGAGCCTAAAGGATTCCTTTGAAAGGATTCTGCCCAAAGGGAATCCTCTAGGATAAGTAGAGGGATGTGGAGAGAGTAAATGGGCGGGGTTTGGCCGAGACAAAGGCTTGAGGAGTGTGTGTAAGGTGGTAGAGGTGGGGGCCTTTTATAAGAGGAGAGGAGGGGCACTTTTGGAAAGTAAGAAATATTACTTTATTTGAAAATGTGATTCGGTTTTAAAAGGTCCCACATTGATATAATTCGTGGATAAGGTGATAAGGGTTCGAAATAAACCCATCCAATAATTTTTGGACATTTGTAGTTCAAAGATTTTACATTATCATTCCATTTTATTTAAATCGTCAAATAATGATTTCATCGCTGCATCATTATTATGTCATAAATAATTTAATTTATTTAATGTCTAAAAATTATAAAAAAACTACTATGATGTAGGAAATATTTTTATCTTTCCAATGACTATTTATAATCAAAATTTGGACTTGTGTAACCCCACTTAAAAACTGTTTTAGTAAACCAACTCATGTTTGTGTCAATTTAATTTTAACATTAAATAAAAATATATTATTGTCATTTTCCAACTAAAGTGGCTCCATGGGGTCCCCAAGTTGGCCCATGGCTTTTCTTGGTCGGCCATGACTCACCCAATAGGTGTAGGACAAGTGTCATGGTGTTTTCACATTCTTATAATATCATTTTTACCTTAAATTACACTAATTACCTCTAATCGCGATTAATGAAAAAAAGTTACTATTCACCAAAAAATTATTTTCATCCCATTGAACCACATTTTACATACTAATGACAACCATGTATGTCGGATTTTCAAAATTCAATACACATTAGTGGTAAACTTTCATTTAACTGAAAAATCAGTTTGCTTGATTACCACTTAGTGGTTTCACTATTCATCAAAAATTGGAGTTTTTCAAAAAAATACCAAGACTTCACCCTAAGCTATATTTGATATTCCGAATTCAAAAATGAAGTCCGTTTTAAAAAATTTAAAACATATTAGTCACATTAATTAATTTAATAATTAATTCCCGCTGTCAGAGCAAATAGCGTGTTTTTATAAAACAATAAGTATCAAAAGATTGACACTAGTTTAAGTCTGATTTCAAAGTGAAATCAATTCCAACGAACACTATTGGATTTAATGGTAAAAATATTTTCTAATTTCACTTTAAAACCAATTCAAAATATAATCTAATCATATAAATAAATTAGATTAAAAAGAGGTTTTGAATTAAAATACAACATTTTACACTATTCATTAAAAAATGAGCTTTATCAGAAAAATACCAAAAATTTACACAAAGTAAAATTTAATGTCCCTATTCTAAAGAAGAGTTTTATTTGGTCCAAAAGAATGTATAAGGGTGATCAAAACTATATTTAATGACAGTTCGCCATCAAAAGGCGATAAGTGAACCCTTAGTGAAAATTAGGGTATAAATGCCTAAAATTGAACTCTTTCCGTATTTTAAGCCTTTATCTTTTATTGGGTAAATGTAAAAACATTTAAAAACATATATAATCATATTTTAGTTATTTTTATCCATTCCCGCCATTACAACGGCTACTTGTTAACTAACATTAAAAATAATATTATTTTATTATTAGAGTGCAACGTAAGATTCCCAAGAAACTCGTTGTTGCGTGTTGGGTACGCCATCGAGCATAGCGTCCCCTTTAAAGTCATATTAATATTTTATTCACAAGTATGGATAAATATTAAAATGTCATATTCTTTATTTACCTGGGGTGTTACATCCTTCCCCCCTTTTGGGAATTGCGTCCTCGCAATTTTAAAATTGCGCTTGGAAACATCTTTGAAAGTCCCACATCGGAACAAGGATCGGTAAAACAATCACTTTAAAATATAGAAAGATAAGTACAAAGGTCACCCGAGTTAACCCATACTAGGATTCCAAGTATGAAAACATGGACATGGAGGAGAAAACATAGGGTCATGTTCTGATGGAGAGTGATAGAAAACATGTTTAGGAGAAAGTTAACCATGAGAGAATCACAAAATTGTGATGGGTTAAACGGTATTCGATTCCCCAATAGGAAAAGTTAATAGAAAACATTTTTGTTTTAAGTTACTTTTTATTGAGGAATTTATTCATAAGGAAACATAATCAATTATCATGTTGACTTTATACTTTTACTAGATTCCTTAATCAAACTCATATTTTTTTTCCAAAAGACAAGTATTTAGGGAGACTTGTTCGCATTAAGAGTACTATAATCAACTTCTAGAGAATCACCTAATCCACAAAAGAGAACTATATACATCCCATGTCTTTAGGCTTTAACCAAAACCAAAACCAAAAAGGTTAGTACAAGGTCAGATAATCCAGAAAAGGATAACCCATTAAAAAGAAAATCTATGCTTAACCTCCAAAATTTGTCCAACAAAACCCAAAGTTCAACGAGGACCATCCGATAAACAATTTATCCATAAAAGTCTTCAAAGTAAACCAATATAAGATTGAAACCCAAATATTTGAAGGATTTAGTCACATAGTCTTCCAAGTTAAATCGTAACATTTATCTCCAAACAACATCAGTTGCTCCTAAAGTCTCGTATTGAAAAGTAATTAACCTAATCACATATACTCCATGATAGGTTAATCATTTTCATAAATAACCCAAAATCAACTTACTCTTAATTCATAAAATCATATAACCAAAAAGAATCAGTCAAACTAACCAGGGACTTCACGTAGTCCAGTGGTAGGCGATAAATACCAGTCGCACTTTGGTTGTGGGTTTGATTCCCACAGCTTTGTCCGACGCGACGGGATGTCACACAGTCTGTGTGTTGTCCTTTTTCCAAAACTATATAATTCTTAAAAAATTCCCCAAAATGAGATAAAATCTTCAAGAATAATCATAACATATTTTAACCTCAAGTTTATCTCATTCCTTTCATTTTCCATCATATCATAGAGTAACCCATAATTACCTCAAAAGTAAGGATCATATAAACTCTAATGGTTACCTTTATAATTATTACCTGAACTTCCACATGGATTGGTCATCTCGTACATGATGCATTAGAGAACTCACCAAGTTTTAAGTGGTTGATCATGACTCCTTGATAGTTGGTTTGGAATAACTATGAGATTCCTCATTGAATCCCCCATCTCATCCAGTATCTTAATCAGAGATCCACCACAGTTTCCTTCAAACCCATTGTCACTTTGGTGCCTGCTAGATCCAGCCATTTACTAAAACCAAAAAGGTCAGTGTGAGTATATCAAAAAAAACCATCATGTACTAATGAGGAAGGTAAACACTAAGATACACTTACTCATTCACTTTATCTAAAACTAGGACTCTATCTAAAATCCTAACCATTATGGTAATGTCACTTATGCTCAGAGGATACCCTAACCTCTAAAGTTATCTAAACCGACATTTGATACCAACTATAAGGCCCCAGCCTTAATCCTTACTTAATATTGAATTAAATGAGTAATTCACATTGAGGATCTTTTCAGGTTTAGAGTTTTAGAGAATTAGGACATCACTATTACATCTCAAAAGATTACAAAGTAGTCGCTTCTACTAAATTTCCATAAAATAAAAACTCTTAAAATGAAACATCTCTAGTTCCATGTCTTATATAGCGTGACATTCCCTTGATCCCATCCTTGACCTTATTCCACTTTAAGTCCTGTGAAAAACATTTCAAAAAAAACTTGGTGTGAGCATAAAAAGCTCAGTAAGGGATACACAATGAATAAAAACTGTTACTTTTTCAAAGATCAAGTAAACCATGTATACTCTATCAAAGTAATACCTTCACCTTCATGAAGTAGTAAAAACTCTTCACTGAATAAAGTATCATTACTTACCTTTTTGTAACCAAAGAATTACCATAAAACCCATATAAAGAACACATAACATATATAAAGGTAACATGGGACATAAACATACTTATGTGGAATAACCATACGGTCGACTTCCACACATATCACTTAATGGAATATCCATACGACCAATTTCCATACATACTTAATGGAATAGCCATACAGCCGACTTCCAAACCCAATGCATTGGAGGTTATAACGTAACCACCCGTCCTGGTATTCATGGCACCACCCGTCATATGGTTTATAACGTAACCACCCGTTAAAATTTCCAAGTACCAATATAAAATCATAAAACATAAAACCAATATAAAGGAATGATAACATTTCCACATCACAATATATCATAATAGAATCCTTTATCAAAACCATTTCAAAACCATTTAAAACATTTAATAAAGAGAATTTTGAATCAAAGTGTCCCATACCACCTTGAAGCTTAAAATTTTAAACCATTAATATCCATATAAATAAATCTTTAAAACCATTTTGAAAACATGGATATTAATAAGAAAAAATAATTAAAACATTTAAAATGACATTTTGGTTAAAGGGGTTTTACCAAAATTAGAGACACTTGAATACAATAATTGAGGAATAACATTTAGTCATAACTTTAAAATATCATGAGAATAAATGGATTCATGATATAATACTCCAAAGGATAGTATATACACCATATAAGAGTGAATTGGTGTATAACAACAATGAACCCTCAATAGAAATGTCAAATGTGATGAAATCCCTTATAAAGAAGGTATCCTTAAATTAAGGACAAATCAATCTCAAAAATATGTGTGAAAAATATAAATACACCCAATATAAGTGGATATTAAGTGTAAAACAATAAAAGTTCATTCACACATATTCAATGGATGACATATTCAATGACTACATGTTGAACCCAAAGAAATCGAAATTGGGTTAAAAAGTTCCCTTGACAGCCTAACGGCATCACATCAAAATGAGTTGATGAGAGATAAAAAGTGTATCTCATCACTTGGACATAAAATTTACATCAATAAGGATATATGAGAAAATATCCCAACATAACAATATGTAAATTAAAAGACCCAACAAAATAAGTCTTTTAAAAAAAGAGGAGGGTGAAAGGTTCCCTTACCGACTTGGGTATCTTTCAAAACATACACCCCATGAAAGAAGGACAATAGATCATTGATGTAAATACCCATAAACGAAAGTATATTACACAAAGAGTAGAATAATTGGCAGTACATACACCACTCAATGGAATTTGTGGAAAATGTAGCATAAATCTCATGGGAATAAAAGTGAGATGAAAAATCCCTTATAAAAACTCGGCAGCCTAACGACGCCACATAAAACTTCCGAATATGGATTGATGAGATAAAATAGGGTATCTAATCAAATTACAATAAAATTTACAGCAAGATTAATATAAAAGAACATCCCCCAACATTACAAAGAGGAGCCTAAAAGAAGTGACATAAAGGAGAGTACTTAAAAAGAAAGAGAGAGGTTAGATCTCTTACGAAAGTTCGGCAGCCTAACGGCGCCACTCAAAACTTCAAAAATGGATTGATGAGAGAGAATAGGGTCTCTCATCACATGAACATAAAAATTACAGTAGGAGTAATATAAGAGAACATCCCAATCATAAGAAATATGATCTTGAAAGAAATGACATAAAAGAGTGTACTTAAAAAGAAAGAGAGTTGTAGGATCCCTTACCTGGGGTCCGACTAGACTCGATCGTTCTTTAATCTCCTGAATAATAAACTTGATTTAATTTATACTTCCTTAAGAACCTTTTTCAAGTTCATTATTCCTTTTATATCACTTATTACCATGTTATAAACATTATGTAATCATTAGGTTAATAATGATTGTTTTGTCGATATTTGGTTCTTAAGTCGAAAGTGGACTTCTTACAATTACATGTTGTTCGTGTGGACAAACGTTTATTATATCCAGAATTGTATTCATGATGTATATATCATATATGTCATATATATCCAGTACATGCATGCATTTATAACATTACATAATCATATAGAGGTAAGAAATGAAATGCACCGTTCATGGAGACGGTAAGCCGTACGTACGTATGAACGCTACTTTCATTTCTATTTCGTATTTTATATAATGGAATAATAATGATATAAAGGTATATTATAATTACAGTATAATATCATATATAATATCATAGTTCCATCCTTTATACGTCCCACATATGGTATTTAACGAATCAAATCACTTTGAGGGGGCGGTAGTCCGCACTTCCTTAAATGAAGATATCGTGTTTACCCACAATGGAAACCATAAAGGTATGCCCAAAATGAAAAATACAGAAGCTTAAAGAAAACAATAAACATATTATATATCATATATAAAAATAGTGACATCATAATGGCCACCTTTGAAGGTGTTAAATGAGTATTGAACAATCATCGTTTCAGGAGGCAGAATTTCGCCATCCACGGAAACCGTATGTTCTTTAACCATTTGATGTAGTTGTGTGAGAGTGTAGCTCGAATAAATCTTATAACAACATCCTAGTATATTGAAAATACTGGTGTTGTTACAAAAGAAGTAAATAAAAAGAGTTTAGGGGATTGGAGAAACAAAATAAAACAAATGAACAAGAGAGAATGAATTGCCTTTAAAAGTGTAACTCCTTTTGATTTGAGCCTAAAGGCTTATTTTGAAAGGATTCTGCCCAAAGGGAATCCTCTAGGATGAGGAGAAGGATGTGGAGAGAGTAAATGGGCAGGGGTGGCCGAGACAAAGGCTTGAGGAGTGTGTGTAAGGTGGTAGAGGTGGGGGCCTTTTATAAGAGGAGAGGAGGGGCACTTTTGGAAAGTAAGAAATATTACTTTATTTGAAAATGTGTTTCGGTTTTAAAAGGTACCACATTGATATAATTAGTGGATAAGGTGATAAGAGTTCGAAATCCACCCATCCAATAATTTTTGGACATGTTTAGTTCATAGATGTTACATTATCTTTCCATTTTATTTAAATCATCAAATAATGATGTCATCGCTGCATCATTATTATGTCATAAATAATTTAATTTATTTAATGTCTAAAAATTATAAAAAAAATACTATGATGTAGGAAATATTTTTATCTTTCCAATTAATATTTATAATCAAAATTTGGACTTGTGTAACCCCACTTAAATACTGTTTTAGTAAAACAACTCATGTTTGTGTCAATTTAATTTTAACATTAAATAAAAATATATTATTGTCATTTTCCAACTAAAGTGGCTCCACGAGGTCCCCAAGTTGGTCCATGGCTTTTCTTGGTCTTCCATGACTCACCCAATAGGTGTAAGACAAGTTTCATGGTGTTTTCACATTCTTATAATATCATTTTTACCTTAAATTACACTAATTACCTCTAATCGCGATTAATGAAAAAAAGTTACTATTCACCAAAAAATTATTTTCATCCCATTGAACCACATTTTATATACTAATGACAACCATGTATGTCGGATTTTCAAAATTCAATACACATTAGTGGTAAACTTTCATTTAACTGAAAAATCAGTTTGCTTGATTACCACTTAGTGGTTTCACTATTCATCAAAAATTGGAGTTTTTCAGAAAAATACCAAAACTTCACCCTAAGCTATATTTGATATTCCGAATTCAAAAATGAAGTCCGTTTTACAAAATTAAAAACATATTAGTCACATTAATTAATTTAATAATTAATTCCCGCTGTCAGAGCAAATAGCGTGTTTTTATAAAACAATAAGTATCAAAAGATTGACACTAGTTTAAGTCTGATTTCAAAGTGAAATCAATTCAAACGACCACTATTGGATTTAATGGTAAAAATATTTTCTAATTTCACTTTAAAACCAATTCAAAATATAATCTAATCATATAAATAAATTAGATTAAAAAGAGGTTTTGAATTAAAATACAACATTTTACACTATTCATTAAAAAATGAACTTTATCAGAAAAATACCAAAAATTTACACAAAGTAAAATTTAATGTCCCGATTCTAAAGAAGAGTTTTATTTGGTCCAAAACAATGTATAATAGGGATCAAAACTATATTTAATGACAGTTCGCCATTAAAAGGCGATAAGTGAACCCTTAGTGAAAATTAGGGTATAAATGCCTAAAATTGAACTCTTTCCGTATTTTAAGCCTTTATCTTTTATTGGTTAAATGTAAAAACATTTAAAAACATATATAATCATATTTTAGTTATTTCTATCCATTCCCACCAGTACAACGACTATTTGTTAACTAACATTTAAAATAATATTATTTTATTATTAGAGTGCAACGTAAGATTTCCAAGAAACTCGTTGTTGCGTGTTGGGTACGCCATCGAGCATAGCGTCCCCTTTAAAGTCATATTAATATTTTATTCAAAAGTATGGATAAATATTAAAATGTCATATTCTTTATTTACCTGGGGTGTTACACATTTTATATGCACATGTTGGATGGTTTCAGCCACTATTGGTGGTGGACTAACGAGTATATCTCACACTCTACATTGGATGTAATTAGAACCCCAGAAAACTTCATGATTGTAGGTGATGATAAAAGGAAGAATCCTACTTTCTTTGCATTATTTTCAGTACTATGAATGATTAAGGGATCATTGGATTGAGCCTATAACCCTGATGCTACTAGAGTAAATTTATGATCTTTTTGTATTTTTGTTTAGAATGTGGTATATTCCTCTTCCCCTATATCTATAGAATATCAATTGTTTATAGCTAAATGACACGATCATCACAAACTTTTTTATCCATTTATGATTAATTTTCCTCTGGTTTATTTATTTGGATGATTTAAATATTCAACATCTTCTTCTTTTATTACGACTTCAGTTATTTCCATTTATTGTTTACCCCTATGGATAAATCTGATCAAGAGGGAATATTCTCCCCATTGACACAACCAATTCCCCAGCTTCTAGTTGGCAGCCTCTGGAATATAGAGAGGTTTTCTTGAGGTCATGTTGACAACCATATTTGGGTACCAATTAATGGCTTCCTAGGTGGGATGCTACAAAATATAATCCTTTTTTTCTCCCTAGAAACCTGTATCATGGTAATAATCCTATGATAAAAATTATTTAGACTAACCCCTTTATTTACCAAGACAATTTCATAATATTGTTCCATATCCCAACGATGTTTGAGCACACTTTAGTAAGAAGAACAACAAGGTATGGTGGTTATTGTATCAAATTATATTTCTTAAGAAAAATATCTTATTATTCATCATTATATATATTCTATTTTTTTATTAACTCGGAATAAATTTGTTTTACCATATATATATAATTCATGGTGGTTTAGGATACATCCCATGTTCTCTAGTTAAATGGAGTTTGTTTCAAATGATACCAAATATTTCAGTATTTTTATCAACTCAACTCCCTTCATTGATTTATAATTATCTTCCTGAAATTATTTTCCCCAAGATAGGTTTCTTATACTCAATGATTTTATTTTATGGTATTTTATCTTTCTCTTTGTGGAAAATTACATTTTTTAATCAAATTAATCACATTGATGAATGTTTTCCCATAGAAATGGAATCATTAATGAGAATAATTCTCATCTTCTTTACTAAAAGTTTCCCTTACCTGTATATTTTATTTTTTCACTAATTTACTGCTTTAAATTTAAAAATATAATTATTTGTAATCACATGATATCTTCAAATTTCTTTTCTATCCATATGAAAATGAGGATTCATTATCTCTTTTTACGATGTGGGTTTTCAGGAGATGTATTATAAAATATTCTTCCATCCATGGAAATTAATTTTTTTTTATCATCCAATGCACATTTATTTTTCAAAACCTTTATATCCATTTCAAGGATACATTATTAAATATTATTCTTACAATTAAATGTTTTCTAAAGTTTTCACATCACCTTTTTGAAAAGATTATTTTTTTGAAGAATTTATTATTAAAGATTATTTTAAAATTTCAAGGTAACCAAAATGGGTTTACTTCTCCTTTTAAAAACCTTTATGTCTCTTTTAAGGATTAACTATTGATATTTATTTCAAAATAATTATTTTTAATGTTACTTCCATATAATTTCTCGAAAGTGACCCTTTTAAATGGCATTTCAAAATGACCCCTAACTTCTCCTTTTATGATGATGCCAAAAATGTTTTCTGAACACCCTTTTATGGTTTCGCTTCAATTTTACAATTTATTTTCAAACTCCGTTTTTATAAGGAAATTATTTTTCCTGAATCAAAATCTAAATTTTCTTATGAAATATTCATTTGGGTTTAATTCATTTTTTGTTTAAACCTTTTATATTCTTGTGGAAAATTCTTCTGATTCTATCTGGGAATTTTGTGAAATTGAGTTTTCTTTCCATGGATTATTTTTGATATACTGAATGATTGACTTAAAAAGGAACAAATTTTTATGAATGATTGATCATTGGGATCATATATAACTCACCAATGCATTGGTTATGCTTTTATATCCTAAAATAAAATGATTTTCCTTGGTGAATATATGGTTTAGGTTTTCTTATAAGGATCTGATTGAGTATAATTATATATTAGTTATGATCAGAAGGATTTTTATGAATATAATTGTTCTTTTGATATTCTAACATGTATGTACATGAGTATGGTTATAGATTATCTAAACTCACCATGATGTTCATGAGTATAGTTGTAGTTTCCAAATTTTGATAGGGTTGTTAATGGGTATAATTGTGGTTTAACAATGCTAACAAGAATGTTCATGACTATAATTATTGTTAATCTATGCTGATTAGATTTTGTATGGATATGATCCAATTTTCTATTCTTCACAATTATATGATTTACTATACTTATGAAATATTTCTATGTCGTATTCATATGGTTATGATCCAAGGTTCATGTTTATTATCTTACGATCTTTTCCATTGAATAAGTTTGTTCATTTAATATTACGTGTCCTTTAATCTTGAATTATGGATAAATATTATTTATTTGGAATGTGAATATTATCCCCACAAGTTTTTATTGTATTTTATGCTAAAAAAGTTACTCATTCATTCGAAAACTAAATTTATGTTTACTGTATTTCATGTATATTTTTAATTGAAAAATTATTCTATTTTGATGATATTAAAAAAGAATTTTATTTAGTAATGATATTTATATTTGGGTGAAAATTTATTAGGAAAATTATTCTAACTGTTTTAAAGTAATCTATAATCACTATTTAAAAGTGATGTTGAAACCTATTGTTGGTGTTCAATCCAGCATTTGTAACCCCACATTTGAGTTGTATGTTATATTTGGGAATGTAAATTTTGTTAAAGAACATCACATTCACGTGCCTAATGTATGATATGTTCCAAAAATAAGTAAAATCATGTTGGTAAAATACCTCAAATTGAGAATCAAACAGTGGTATTTTACTCCTCATTCTAGAACTCTATATTTTAAATTTCCCACACATTGGAAACTATACATTCAATGTCCACCTCACAAAGGGTTTTCTTCACACTGATCTTGTCATTATTAAGGTTTATATTTTGAATTATTTCAAGACTGGTTCATTGATTTTGATGGATTGTATTTTTAATTTTAAAAACTAAAAACGATTTTAGAATATCACTAACTATGGATTAATGTGTTCTGATTTGTAATGGAAGTTATGATTTTACATGGCTGATAATGTAAAAATTTAAAATATACTGTTCATTTTTCAAATCAGAATTTATCTAGAATATTTCTTGATCTTTTTGGTCTAAATTATTCTATGATAATTATTTATTCTCAGTAGATATGTCCGGATGAATAGTATAAATTTTAGTCATTAGATATGAATAACAAAATATTAATTATTTGAATCTCTTTGACTAAAATTTTCTCATATTTTCAATTTATTGAAGAGATTAGAATATATATTGAAACTGATATTATAATTATCTATGATACATCTTCTACAATTCATTAATGATTTTTAGGACTACCCTTTAGAGACATGCATGTTTCTTCAATTTGATGTTGTGTGTACTTCCTGATACAATAAATATTAGATTGGTTTCTACTGTTTCTATATCCAAATATCCTCTATAAAAATTTCCAATAATCTTTTAGAGTTCTATGGTTTGGAGTTATTCATATATTTCTTTGAAGATATCCTTATATGAAAGATATATCATCTACAACTCAATGCTTTCTAGGAGATTTTTTTTAAATCAAAGTAAATATATTTTGTCTCTAAACACTCGAGTATGGAGTGTTTCCAAGGATGTTTTTAGTCATTATGAAATCAATTTTAAACATGTTTTAACAAGTTCTGGTTTCTTAAACTCAAATATCAAGATCACTTGGTAAAAGATATGCTAGTGGAAATCACCATGTTCATAGAGAGAGTGTTGGAGATGTGAAGTGAAGGATCTTTTTACAATGAACCAAAAAAAATACTATATCCCTTTTCCACACAACTTTATATGTTTAAATAAAGTTGGATAGTTTTATATTTCATTTTCAAGAGGGATTAATTTTAAAAATACTATGTGTTTTTAAATGAAAAAATTTTACCCATCTTTTTTATTCATCATAATTCTTGGAAAAAAATTTGTAATTATGAATAATCTATTAAGGAATTTTTTTATCTCTAATAAGCTTGTGTTAAAGAAATAATTAAATAATAAAGTTGATGTATAATTATAAAGATGAAATATCTATAATTAAGGATCAATATTTTAATAGTGAAAATTATGGACACTAGAATGATTGTGTGGTTATATATTTGAAAAATCTTGGTTTGAATGTTTACATGATGGCTATCAAGATGTATGTAATCCCTAAAGATGAACTAAAAAAATGGGACCCTGAAAAAGAATATAAATATGTTCTAAATTAAAGGGACATGAATAAAATTCTTTATGTTCTAGGACCATATGAATGAAATTGTTTCTCTCAATGTGTTACTACCTTTGAAATGTAAAAACAATTTCTTCTACCTATGAAGTAATTTATAATGTTAGTTAATTGATATATATTACTACTAAATTGATGTTTGATATTTTCAGAGTGTACAATGGTTAATGCATTACATACATTAATTTAAGATAAACTATGATAACTAATCAAAATGATTCCCATGGAACACCCACACCTAAAACTGATCAAGAATTGAATGTTCTTAGAGTTTTACATTCGATAGAGAATGGAATTTCATTTACAATTAGAAATTAAAATCCTATTTAAGATTTTATGTTGAAGTAATTTATTGGTACACTTATTATGTATGGATATAAGATGAAATAAAACACTAAGGATCATAGAATTATAATAAAATAAAACCCTTCTCTCAATGTTTCTATTCATAATGGTGAAAAGAAGACAAAGTAAGATTCTATATTCTCAAATGATTCTAGCTATTCCAATTCAGGTGAAGAATTTCCAGAGACTAAATGAAATATTTAATAGGCTTTATAAGATTAAGAATGGTTTTATGAAATAATTTAAGTTCTATAATAAGAGAAACCATATAATATAAGAAATAAGATGTTATAAATAAAAATATCTAGTAGATATAAATCCCAACTCATCGTATATGAAGGATAGAAGAAAAATGGAAAAGAAGGAGAAGAATATTTCAATGAAATTTTATTATGATAGAAAAGTTAATATATCTGTTAAATCCATATAGATTATATTTGAGGACTCAAGTACTTCTTTAATATCCTAATTAGAATAAGGTAAATCAACTAAAAAAGAAAACATATTCTCTATGGATCAAGTATATGATGCACAATCTTACTATTATTCTGTTTCAAATTAAAATTTTTCAAACTTATATAATAAACAATTAGTTTAATATTCCTCCATGTTAGAAAATAAATATGAAAAACTTAGGAAAAAACATAAATATCTCAAGAATACTAATTTTTTTTATTAATTTAGAAATATAGTACGTTTTAAAAACACATTGAATTATTATTTTTAAATAAATCCATTTTAAGTTGTGTTGAGAAAAGAATGTAAAATTAAAGGGTTACATGCTGAAGTGTAATCCTTTAAATGTGTTTCTAGTGTTTTTACCAAATTATAATAGAATTTTAATAATATTCTAGTAAATAATTGGTGTAAAAAATATAAATATAGAAGTTTTAATAGTGAGAAACTGAAACTATATATAAATTACTATCTTTCGAGATCAAAGTATCATATCATGTATAATGTTAATTGTTTTTATGGTATTAAAGGTCATTATGATAATAATTATTGTTTAAGGAGTCCTGAAATTAGTAATGTTAGGAAGGATTATATTTTTATAGATTTTTCTAATGTTAATTCTAGATGTTCTTGTACAATTTAGTAGATATTGTTTCTGAAATCCTTTCTTGCTGACACTATAAGACACAAAAGAAGTGGTCAACAAAAACAAATATTGAATTTATATTATTTTTAGTTGGATAGAAAGATTAATATAAATGGTAAATGGTATATTTATAGTGTCTATTAATGAGATTTTAGTGGTTAATTTTATATCTAACCTACACTAGTAAAATTTGATAGATACTTTGTTACCTTTGGTGATAGTGTTAATGGAAAAATTGTTAGTGATGGTTCAGTTGGAGACACAAAATCTATCATGATAAATATGATTATATTTGTTTAATGGTAGGAGAATAATCTGAAATTTATCTCTCTATTTTAAAATTATGGATTTACTGTTTATTTTGTAAATAATGTTTTCCCCATAATTATGAGAAAACTGCTATGTTTAGAGAACCTAGAATAGAAAATGTTTATACATTAGATATTAGTTCATTGTGTGAATAAAAATGTAAATTATTTAATTATTTAATCAAGTGAATCCTTGATATTTCATAAAAGTAATGACCATTATTCTATATTTTCCTTATTTATATTATCTAAGAGGAAGTTAGTTTACAATTTTACTATTCTATGTTTTATAACAAAATACTTTGTGATGCATGTCAAATAGGCATGAAACATATTTCATCTTTCATATAAATAAATAAAGTTTCTATATCTGTACATTATCTAATTATCCACATGTATTTTTTTAGACCTTTTTTAGTATAAATCTTGTATGGCAGATTATGGTTTTGTATTAGTTGATGATTTTTCATGATTTAAATGGGTTTATTTTTTGAATAATAATAGTGGAGATTTTTTAGTTTTTCTGTGTTTTTGTATGATGGTTCAAATTTAAAAATTTCTTAGAAAACTTTCTTTGATAATTGAGCATTGAGTTGAATTTGAGAATAAAAATTTATATCTTTTTTTTAAAAATATAGGTACTAAACATAATTCTTTCTACTCCATATACACCGCAAGAAAATGTAATTATCGAAATAATAAATAGATCTCTTCAAGAAGTGGTGAGAATAATGTTAAATGAGTATAGTTTTCATTGTTATTTTTTGATGGAATATATTTATACAACATTATATATTATGAATAGAGTTTAAATAAACCTCTTTTAAAAAATAAACCTTATGACATATGGAATAATGTAAAACCTAATGTTGGGTACTTTAATATTTTTGGGTGAACGATGTATATTATGAATACTATGGAATTATTATTAATATTTATGAAAAAGTCAATGAAAAAATATATCTTGGGTATTCAGATAATTCAAATTATTATTGAATGTTTAATAAAAAGTTAAGGATACTTGAGAAATAAATTTATTTTATTTTTGATGAGATTTATACTTTTGATCACAAAAAAAAGTTAAACCTAATGATTATTCAAATGATATTAGGCTTAATACTTCTAATATTAATTCTGAAAGAAATTTCGAGCATGATCACAATCAATATAGTTCTAAATAAAATAAAAATATGGAACCTAATAGTGTATTTCTGAAAAAACCTATAAATTTAAAGAACCATCTTTTAAATACTATTATTTGAGACCTAAATTAATGAGATATGGATAGGATAAATTTTGGAAACCCAGTTGGATCTCTAAATTTAAATCCAAGTTTGAACCTAAATATATAGAAGAGTCGTTAGATGATGAGATATTTATTTTTCCTATATAATAGAAAAAATTAGTTTAACATAAATAACTTTTTGGAGTTAGTTGATAGAACCTCATACCATCTTGAAAAAAGAACTAAATGTGTCTTTAGAAAAAAGAAATATTATCATGGTGTGATTACTTGGAATTAAGCTAGTCTAGTTGTTAAGTATTATAATATAGAGGAAGGTATTGATTATGAAATAAATTTTCCTATATTTGAGGGATTAAATACATTAATATCTTATTATCCTATTTATCTTAAATTAATTTTAAATAATTCTAGATGGATATTAAATAATCTTTTCTAAATGATTATTTTATGGATAAATATTTTGTTAAGAAAAACCTAGGACAAAAAAACTTAGTTTCCAAATTCTGATATTAATATTACTAAAGCTATTTATGAATTTAAATTAAAACTAAAGGGTAGGTTTGAGAGATTGTGTTATTTCCATTTAGAAAATATATTTCCTACATAACTATATTATTCAACTCAATTTAGTAAAATATCTTATATTGATATTCTATTAGTTCAAATCAATATAGATTATGTTATTTTCTATTCAAGTAATCCAAAATATTATTCTGAAGTTTAAAAAAAATTAAAAAATAGTTGGAAATGAGTATGATTACAGAAATTAATTTATTTCTTATACTTTAAATATTTGAAAATTATTTTAGATGTTTTTTTGAATAAAAGTAATAACATTGTTGATTTTTGGTAAATTTTGGACATTAAACCAATAAATTATAAAAAACTCTATTTTATACGAATATAAAACTTGATTTGGATGGAGTTGGTAAACTACATGAAAAAATTTATAAATATGGATGATTGGTATTTTTTATATCTTACTACAAGTAGACTATATATATTGTTTTTTGTTGTTATATTTGAAATATTTCAATAGAATTCAAGAGTGTCTCAATTGATATCTTTTACAATGATTTGGATATATTTAAAAAGAACCATTTCCTTATTTTTTTATTTATTAAAAAACCTCTAGTTTGGTTTAATTTCATTTCAAGATAAAAAATTTGGAGGATATAGATTATATAAAAAATGAACCTCCAAAACCTATCAATTTTTTGGAAATTTCATTGTTTCATGGTTAAATAAGAATAAATATTTTGTTTCACTATCATATGTTGAAGAAAAATACATATTTTTTGTAAGTTTCTATGCACAAGTGTTTTAGATGAAATATAAACTTCTATAATTTAGACTTTATTGTGGTCATGTCCCTATTTTTTTATAATACTAGTTATATAAATGTTTCTAAAAAACCAGCAAGATAATATTGAAATATTCTTATTTATATTGAGTATCATTTTCTAAGGGATCATGTAAAAAGAGATACATCTATTTAGAATTTGTTAGCACTTAATATATTCTTAAAGATAATTTTACTAAACTTCTCCTCACTTCATTTTTTATTTTATCATGGGGGAGTGACGTTTATTTAATTTTAAGTTGATCTTATATTTTTTTTTAAATTTTTTCATTAATAATATGTTTTATTATATTTATACTTTAAATTAATTATATCTATGTTTATTTATTTATTATTTTATGCATTTAATTTTGTATTTTATTTTATTAAAACTAGGTTTCCTATATTAATTTTCAAAACTATCTTTTCATTTTAAAATTTTGAATCATTACACTGAATTTTAAGCTTGAGAAACCAAACTGTCATCATTAGACCATTAGAGATAATCACATCTTTCATATTTTCCCTCTTTTTATCTCTCCAAAATTTGAACCATTGTGTGATGTCCGAAACCAAAATTCCATTGAACGGTTCCGTGAGCCCAGTGGGTCACATGTCCTGAAGAAGATCACTCCAAATTCCAATGGCTTCCAACAAGATGTGAGGGCCTAGATGTGTCTATGCGCAGATTATGCCTTCATTACTAGAGTGTAGAACAATAAATATCGATAACAGATACAAGTAGTAGAAAGCATAAATAATATAACATAATTTAACAACAGAACATTGATAGTATAACAATCGAGAAGTTAGATCATATGAAGGTTGATGATACATGGAATATGTTTCTAATAAAATATCAAAAAATAAATACAAGGTAGATGTACAATACATATAAGAAAAGTAAGAAAGGCTAAAATAATCCAAGTAGTATCAGAAGCCTCATCTTGGTCCCATACTCTCCTACTCCTATGTAGAATATCGAGTACCTTTATGAGGGCACATTCCATTATCTACTCATTAATCATATAATCTATTTGGGTCCAAAACATTACCCAAATCAGATGTTAGAATAAATCCCAATTGGCCACCACCCAAGGTATGTGTCAATTAGTTAGTGAATATATATAATGGGTGTTATATTATAATAAAAGTAGTAAGAAAGGAAGTACTAAAAAGTACACATCTTATATGCCTTTGATTTTATTTAATATCTATTTACCATTTCAATTCCATCAAAATTTATATTTCTCGAGATCTGGGTAAAGCTCATTATCCCTAGTATAACTGGTATCACAAGCGTTTCCTTAGAAGGTCATCTAAATAATACAAGTCAAGACCCACACCAATATTGTGCTTTGTCTTGGAGGCTCATCATAATTCATTCAATTTAATTCATTCATTTATTTAGAACCTGAGTTCATCCATGGAATTCCTCTTTTGGAATTCAAGTATCACTCCAAGTGTATTCAACCAACACCCAATGAGCCCATCCATGGGGGACCTCTAATGAACCCATGTATCACTCTATATGTTTTATACAGTCCAAGTGACATGAGTTTGTCTTTGGAATTATTCAATGGAAGCCCCAAGTATCACTCATGACATATAATCAATTTCCTTTGAGTCTATACTTGGTAATGCATTTGGATTCCATGTATCCTTCAACATATAATTCTAGTCTCAATGAGTCCTTCCATGTCATCTCTCATTTGGATCCATGCATCATTCATGAAAATATCACATTAACCATTGAGTCTGTCCATGACATTCTAAGGTGAATCCACGTATCACTCAAGGTATAAAGTCCAATAGTCACATGAGTCCATCCATGACATTCTAATATGAATCCTTGTATCACCCAAGTATATTTATCATTTAACCAAATCAATTCCATTTATACAATTCATTAAAAGTTATAATGAAAAAACCAAATTAATTAAAATACAACTCACCTCAAGATGGGTGACTCAATCAAGGACCAACCTCAACGTCTTGGCCTTTGATTTAATCATGTGGCCATATCATGTTAACAAGATTCCCATGCATAATCAATTCATTACATAACATGGAATCAATACTACACACATGGGCATGAAATTAAAAGGTCATTCAAATACTCACATGGCCATTTTTAATATAACAACACTAAAAATCCTATCAAACATTCACATGTCTTTGATATAATATAACTCACATGGGAAAAACCACAACTAGATCAATTTAATCCAATTACATTAATTCAAGTCATAACCTCTACTTAGTCACAAGGTAAAGTCAATTCAAGACTAGAATGGAATACATGGGGCAAGGGGAATTCAACCATCCCATACCCTTTAACAAATTAGATTACAATTTAACAACATCCCAATTCCATCTATAACAAATTCTATTTTTTAGAAACCCATGAAAGGGATAAAGACACCCCTCAAGAGGGTGTACAGGGAATAAAGCTATGAAAGGTCATTCAAGGAAACTCACCCCTAGGTTGGTCCTTATTCAATGTATACAACCAAAAAAATGAATTAGAAATAATTTTCAATTAACTAAACCATGATAGGAATCAATAGGATTCAATTTCATTTTAGGTGACACACAGAAATTGGGTGTTTGACACCTCGACATGTATTAACGATCTGACATTTGTCAAAATCAAATGACCACCTACCTTAGACTCATTCTTGATAGCTTATCTAGTATCAAGATCTGATTCCTCCAGATTTGTGATAAATATGAAGTACGGGTGAGGAATGGGAAAATAAGGCATATGAGCCTAAATCCAAACCATGTAGCCAAATTCCTAGAAGAATATCATAAGATATAAAAGGAATTAAGGCATATCCATTACATACCCAAGGAGACAAACCATGCTCGAATCGGAGTCTGGACATTGAGTAGATCTGAAAAACAACTTCAGGTGGAGGAGAGCTCAAGAGGGAGGTCTCATTTGATGTGAATTTAAAGAAAAACATCAAAATAAGTTTCAAAACAATTTTTAATTTAAATAATAAAATATAAAATTTCCAAATCGATAATGGGTCATATGTTTTGAGAAATTATAAAAAAATCAAGAATGACTTTCTGTAGGCCTAGGTCATAGTTCATGGTTACCCTAAACTATTTATAAACCATGATGTATCCCTCTATAAAACAAAACTTCTAAAAATTTTAGACCTTCCAATTGGGTGTGCAACTCCTCTTACATGGTTTATCTAAATTGTGTGGCATGTAAGCCATCATTTTCTATACTTTAAAATTTAAGTCAAACTATGTTGGAAGCCCCACACAGTTTTCACTAACTATGCGCTATGCCAAAAACAGAAAAACATTGGGTTCCGGGCTTCGAACCAGTCATGGATGCCCAAGAGTCCTCTATGACCACAATTAGCATCAAACATAGGCTATATTTATGCATTTAAACATATAATTGATGAAAAAAGATATGTACCTCAAAGAAGATCTAGGTTCTTAGAATCTTCCTCCTTAAAGAACTCCATCATTGATTTTCCATTTAAATGTTGGTGAAGTATGATATGAGAACAACTACAGCTACTCTGGTCATACATTAGACTCCCATTACTAGGTCTTATAATGTAGTCATCTGTGTTAGAATAGAAACTATACTAACTCAATGAAAAAACCTTGGAGAACCTTCATTCTATAATCCAAAATTCATATAGGATGCTCCTCAAAGGACACATCTACATGAAACTGAACCTCATCAGGATGAAAATAATGAGACATGTCTGAATAGTAGTGCCACAGCTAAGAGACATGGAATACATTGTACAAGGCCTGATACCTCTGAGGTAACTCAAACTGATAGGCTACCATCCTGACCCTCTCTAGAAACTCAAATGACCCAACATACCTCAGTGAAAGCTTACCCTATCTCCTGATTCTATAGTGTCCTATCCTTAGTGGAACACAAAGGAAAACTTGATCCCTGACCTCTAACTCTAAATTTCTCTTACGAAAACAAACATATGATTTCAGATAATAATTAACTATATCCTTTCACTTACAAATCAACATAACTTGTTTTGTGGGCTCCTAGACAAGATAATGTACTGACACAACACCCTCTCTTTCCTCCAACAACCACTTCGGTGATCGGTATAGCCTACCATACAAAGCCTTATATAAAACCGTATAAATAATAGCCAGAAAATTATTGTAATAGGAGAACTCAACCAGGGATATGTGTATCTACCAAGAGCCCTAAAATTCTATGAAACATTCTAATAGCATGTTCTCAATCACCTAAATTTTTTCCACTAACTGGACCTTGGTATGGGGGTGGTAATATGTGATTACAATAACCTGTGTACCCAATGCCCTATATAGCCCTTAATAGAATTGAGAAGTAAACTGGGCATTACTATATGAAACGATAGAATGTGGGACCCAATGTAATCAAACTATATCACAGATATAAATCCACCCAATCCAATCCACTGAATAGGTCTCCCTAATAGGTAGGAAGTGAGAGGCCTTCTTGAGCCTATCAACAAAAACCAATACTACATCATTACCTCAAGGAGACCTTGGTAAAACTATCAAGTAATCTCTCATGACGTCAATCCATTTCCACTCTTGAATGGGTAGAAGCTGTAAATGTCCGGCTGGCCTCTGTTGTTCTTATTTCACAAGATGATAGGTGAAAAAACTCATAGAAAACCCAACCACATCTCTTTTCATAAGTAGAGAGCATTAATAATGATGTAAATCACAATACATCTTGGTGAAACCCGGATGCACTACCCAAGCCAACACATCAAAATCCCGCATCACCTATTCATTCATGTTTGAAGAGACATAAAGGAAACCATGAACTCACATGACCACATAATTGAATATGGTCTATCCTGGCCGGGGGGGGGTCCTCACCTTCCACACTCTCCCATTGAACTAGGTATTTGGAATCTGATACCTACCTCTTCCTCACTCTATCTAATAATTTGGAGGTCATTTCGAAGGATGAAAGGAAAGTCTACCATTGACTATCGTGAACCTCTAAGTGCATCTTTGACAACAAATCCATAAGATTACACTCACTACTGGCCTAATTCACGGGATGTATCTGGGTCCACCTACTCAGTGCATTGACCACTGCATTACCTTTACCAAGTGTGTAGGTAAGCCTAAACTGATAAGACTGTTTTTACTCAACCCACCTTTTCTTCCTTAGGATTATATCCCACTGTGTAAATATATACTTGAAGATTTTGTGATCTGGGTACACCACAAAACCCTCTCCTAGTAGGAAATGTATCCAACAATGAAACGTGTGAACAAATGAAGCTAACTCGAGCTCATGCATTGGGTAGTTTCTCTCATGTGGCCTCAACTACTAAGACCCATACCGAATGACTCACTCCCCCCTAAATAATAACCTATCTCTGTCGGATACCTGATGAATTTCATTACACATTATAACTCCTACCTTGCATTAAATTTTTTTTGTATCGATGCTAAATGCAATCTCACATTCAACTCATGAAAGGCCTTCTTGTAGGAATCTGACCATACATACTTCAGACCACTCTTAGTCAATCATATCAATGAGGATTCTAAGCATGAGAAGTACCAAATAAAAAGCCTATAATATGCAACCATACCAATGAAAATCTGATCTTCAAAAATATTTTCGGTAGGATCCCAAGTAACTACCACTCTCACCTTCTATGGGTCCACTGATACTTCAATATCTAAGATGACGTGACCTAGTGTGTGAATCTAATACATCAATATATGGAAGTTTTTGATCTTAGTATATAACTGGTTCTCTATTTGTATTTTAATAATTATCTCAAGATGTGTGAAATAGTCGTGTCGATTCTAAGAATACACTATGATATCATCCATGAAACCCACAACAAATGAATAAAGATATGGATGGAACACTCAGTTCATCAGTTCCATGAAGACCACTGGTGCATTCATGAGACCAAACAAAATAACCAAATACCCATATAGATTGGACCTACTCTTAAAGGTTGTCTGATGTAAGTGTTATGGTATAACATGCACCTAATGGTAACCAGATCTCAAATCAATATTTGAAAAGACCCTAGATCCTTGAATATGGTCGAAGATATCATCTATCTAGAGTAGAGGATACCGGTTCTTAACAGTCCCTGTAATCCACACATGGCCTAAGGGTATTATCTTCCTTTTTTGAAAAATGAACTGGAGAACCCCATGATGAAATAATGGGTCAGATGAAACCCTTTGCCTCTAAATCCTACAACTGCCTCTTTAGCTCTTGTAACTCTATCATAAACATCCTATAGAGAGAAATGGATACCAATACAACTCTAAGAACTAACTCAATACAGAAATATAACTCCCTCATCAGAGTTAATACTAAGAAGTAATCAAGGAATATGTCCCAGAAACGATCATCTAATGGAGAGAAAGCATCCTGAAGTGTCCCCTGACCATCTAGATATAAACTCACAATATGGGCTATCATCCTGCCCAACCCATGATGCTCAGGTCCAACTCAACATTCCTGGAGATACCATTCACCATTGTGAACGAACTCCCCACCCTCTAGTGATGTAAATATCACCCATTCGGTTATAGAATCTATGAAATAATGAAAAGGAACCAACCAGTCCATCCTGAGAATGACATCTAATCCCATCACGTAGAAGATGTAAAGGTCCCATATGAAGTGACACCCACTAACCTGGTGGGGGAACCCACTATACTAATGCAAACCATTCTTTTTGATCCTCTACATAGTCTCTAGCATCATAATTACATTATAAGTATAAACATAGTGCACATGTATCTCCACAATAGGGAAGCACCTATATCAAGGAGTGTTGATGATAAAACAAAGGCTAATAAAATAGTACACATGACAGTAGATGGTCTGGGATCCTACTCTTGAAGGGTCAGTTTCACTGCATATGCATGGCCTCTACCATATCCCTAGGACATTTCCTGGATTCGTTGAGATAATCCACCCTACTGTCACTGAGAACTTGGGGTTTGGCTACCATAACCATGAGCACCACTATGGCCTAATCAGCCTGATGTACCACATCGTTCTAATTGGGTAGAAGTATATGAACCTTCTACTGAACATAGAGTCGATTCATACCCTATATCACAGGATACTAGTGGAAACATTCTATAGAAGTGTTGTAGATGTCCCATCTATACAGAAGAACAACACTCCACTAGGTGACTCGTACATTGGGGACTCATATATACCAGCCTACTGCACTAGTAGCACCTCATCTAGATATATGAAGAGATATTCTAATTTCTAGTATCTAAATGTGGAATCTCCTGATGATACTTCCTACTACCAGTTGATGCAGTTCCTGATCTCGAAGCTGATCCACCATGGCTCACTCCTCCAGATTCTCATAGGCTATACTCTTTGATCTGCGCCTGATTCAATATCCATGATATAATATTTAGACAGAAGACATTTAACTACGATCAGATTTTATATCTGAGACCATTGTCGAATCATATGCATTTTGATAACTCTTCACCCATTGGAATAGGTGTAAAGTAGAGGAGCTCAGTAAAATGGGCCGAATATTCCATGATTGATAACACACCCTTCTCCAGATGTAAGAACACCTAGGCTCAATTGGCCCTCCATATCTTGGGATAGAAATAGTCATAGAATTCAATAAGAAACTCCCCATAATACATCTCACGATGAATATTAGTCTAGGTGATAACATCCCACTTCCTCTTGGTGGAATCACATAGCCTATAGGTAGCAATATTTACCCACATTTTAGGAGGCATCTCTGAGTTCTTGAAGATAGACAACATGGCCTCTAGGCCTGACTCCACATCTTGTATCCCATCCCCATAAAACATGATTGGATGTTTCTGTTGAAACTAACATGTCAATGCTTCCATAATTGAGGATGTTTTTGGTTCTCCATGAAATGTCTACATGAACCACATAATGTTTTAATGGAACAAAACATCAATACCTGAATCTAATACAACAACTAGTTCTTTAGCTGTCATGACTGGAGGATCCACTAGTATCCCATTTCCCACCACCTCTAAAGTGTGATCATCACCACCCTCCCAGCATACAATTGGTGGTCTTCATGGTGGAATGATTCTACTGTTCCAAAAACATGCCTCAATTTATGATCATTAATGATTTCACAGCTCAAAAGGGTAGATACAAATATAGGACAAGTACAATTCTTCATGTGATGTTACACCCCTATGTTTTCCCCATGGGTCAAGACTGTGTTTCAAATGGATAACATAAATGTGAGAAACTTTCAAAATCCCAAATACTAAGGTTGGGCTAGGTAAATTTATTTTCTATGAGCCATTTTAGATTCACATGTTTTCCAATTTATCTAATTTCAAACCGATTTCACATTCAAATTCACTGAATTGATACTAATTTCATATTTATGACCTCATGTTTAGATGGTTAAACCAATGGTATGCTAAATTCAGATCCCTGGGGGCCTATACTCCCCAGGGATCAAGTCTTTCCATCTACCTATAGAACATTACAAAACTTTTCAGCTTTAGTTTGAACCATGATACGCCAAATTCCGACCTGAGAGGCTCCATACAGCTTAGGGATCAAAGATTGGCATCCATATGTTCAACACCACAATATATAATCATATACATAAAAAAATATCATACATATATACCATAAAACCTATCAAAACATCATGTAATTAATAATGCATTCTATATGTCATGGAATAATTCATGGCATGTGAAATATTCCAAGTGACTATATGATTCATGATATGGAATACCCTTATCTCATCGGGTTTTAAGACAATAGAACCCAAAATCAAATCAACAATAATAGAAAAAATCAAGTGTATCTCCAAATGGTGGAATCAAATCAATTGTGACCATAAAAATCCAGAAAATATAAATTTCATTGGAGGCAATTTGACTTTTCCATATACATGGGGTAGCTTTTACTAGGCCCAAATTATTACCAAACTATATTCTCCTTCTTATCCCTTTCTATTATCTTTATGTAGTAATTCAGCCAGAAAATAACCCCCCTAATACCACTTTGTAACATCCCAAACCAGGACGCCAGTAAAAGGTGCCCCAAGCCCAATGGGTAAAATGGTCTCAAGTGAATATTCCAAATTCCAGAAGTTGTAGACTAGTAGAGATGACCTAGGTGTGTTTTTGGGGAGACTATTCCATCATTACCAGAGCATAGAAAAATAGATATCAATAACAGATTCATGTTGCAGAAACAGTAAACCATATTGTAGAATTTAATAGCAGTAGAATAATAGTATAACAAGACAGAAGTCGTATCATATGAAGGATGATTATACATGGCACATGTTTCTAATAAAACAGCCTAAAATGAATACGAGGATATGTAAAATCCACATAACAAATGTACAAAATTCCAAATAATCATAGTATCATCACAAGCCTCATCTTGATCCCATTATTTCCTACTCATAAGAGTCAGATTAAGTACATGTAGGAGGTCACTTTCCTTTATCGACACATATAATCGTATAATTAGTTTGGGTTCAAAACATGACCCAAATAGGGAGTGAGACAAAATCCCAATAAGAAACAACCTAGTTTCTGTTCCAATGAATTAGTCAATATATATTGTATGCAGTGTCTAATAAGAAAAGTAGCAAGAAATAAAGAACACAAAATTATACATCCTACATTCACTATTTTTCATTTAATATCCATTTACCCTTACAATTCCATCTGAATTTATAAGTGTTGAGATCCAGATCATCCATAACATCTGCCATATAACTGGTAGCATAACAAATTATTTTATAAGTCGTATCAATAGTGAAATTCAAGACCAACCCCAAGATTATGCTTTTTCTTAGAGGTGAGTCATAATTCATTGCATTTGATTCATTTATTCATTTAGAAACCAAGTCCATCCTTGACATTCCTATGTAGGAATTCAAGTGTCACTTAGGGTGTATTCAACCAACACCCAATCATCCCATCCATGGAGAACCTTTCATGAACCCATGTATCACTATAGATGTGGTATAAAGTCCAGGTCATAAAATTCCATCTTTGGAAGTCTCCTAAGGATGCCCCAAGTATCAATCATGACATATAGTGAATTCCCTTATAGTCGTTACTTGGTAATGCATTTGGATTCCAAGTATCACTCATCATATAATTCCAATATCAATGAGTTTGTCCCTAGTATCTCTCATTTCGATCCATATATCACTCATAAAAATATCACATTAACAATTGAGTCCATCCATGCCATTCTATAGTGAATCCACTTATCACTCAAGGTATATTGTCCAATAGTCACATGAGTCCTTCCATGGGATTCTAATTTAAATACATGTATCACCCAAGGATATTTATCATTTATCCAAATCAATTCCATTTAGACAATTCATTAAATGTGCCAAGGTCAAAACCAAACACATTAAAATACAACATACCTCAAGAGAGGTTAATAAATTAAGAACCAACCTCAAAGACACGTCATTTTATTTACTCATCTGGGCATACCATGATAATTATCTTCCCATGCTTAATCAATTAATTATATAGAATGGTCTCAACACATCTTCCATGGGAAAGCAATTCAAAGGTGATTAAAAAACTCACATGGTCATTTTTAATATAAAGACTAAATTGCCTCTCAATATTTCACATGTCTTAGTTATAATATAACTCACATGGGAAAAACCACAAAATTTGAAATTCAATCCAATTTCATCAATTTAAGTAATAGACTCTACTTAGTCACATGAGCAATGCAATTCAAGAAAATCATAGCATACATGGGTCAAGGGGAAAGTCAACCTTCCCACAACCTTTAACCAAATAAATTAGAATTTTAATGTATTGAAATTACATTTATAAAAAATACCATGTTTCTAAAAACACATGAAAGGGATAATGGTACACCTCAAGAGGATGTCCAAGTCATGAATAAATAAAGGGAAATTAATGGAAACTCAGCCATGTGTGGTCCTTATTCAAGATATAAATCTTGTAACACTAATTAGAAAGTGTCACGAACAAACCCGAGTCGACCCTAAACTAACCACCTGAGTCGGTCTGCAACATGGCCAGAGAGGCGTTCCCAATCCTACCAGGCTCTCGACAAGCTCCAGGGCATCAATAAAGGGAAAATGGGAATGATTTCACCCAGAGAAAATAAATAATGTAGCGGAAAAATTAGAATAACACAATGTAAACTACATGAAAAGAAATAATGATCAACATCAAACAACTTACCTGACCACGACCAAAACTCCTCATGAATCCGAGAGTCGGTCACTAGTCCACAACCAACTCTCACCCATGGCGAAAAATCTCAAGTCAAACCCGCAAAAAAACTGAAAACTAGAAAGCACTATAGTCATGAGTATTAAAACTCAGTAGCCATGCCTAAAAAACTATTACTAATGCACTAAATTTAAATAAAGAACTTAATACATCGAGTTTTGAACTAAATTATATAAAATATGGGTTTTCCCACACACATTCATTTCCAAAACAAGTAACAATCAATTTCCCTTTTTAATATAAAAACAAGTTTGATAATTGAAAAGAATAGGTGCATTGTACTTTAAAACATTTTTGTGAAATAATTTAGAAATCCAAATTTTTTTTGTTAGTTAAATTGAAAACCACACACAACACAGAACACACACTAAGGGAAATAGAAAAAGTGGCACACATGGGCCAGCAACTGAACTAGACCTCTCAATCATTGGCCACATACAAATAACCGTTAAATAAAACATGGGTCAAACCTAAGATCTCATGAACAATCCTGAACGTACTATACATGTGACTCATCCAGAAGGCATTCCCTACTCAATGACATCATAATTCCCTAACACCCGGTGTTTCCCTATATGGCCTAAATGCGGGGCCAAATCCACTAGAAGAGAAAAATTCAAAATAAGGGGCACTATCCAGTGCATAATCCAAACTAGTGCAATAATCATTCATAGAAAGTTCACTTACTATGCTAGGTTCCCATGTCAAATCGTATCATAAACACAAGTGAGTAAACAAAGTCAATCAAGTAACCAATCACGTTGCAAAAACAACACACAAAAATCTCGCAAACAACGTACACAAAATGATCACCCCTAAGACACCTCAAATAATGTTTTCCAACAAGATTTATTTTATCAATGTGACAAATGGTCCTGATTCAAATTTTAAAAGAAACACCATTTATCAAGAGAAACCAAACCATTTTTTCTCGTGTTAGAAGAAAAAATTTACCAATGAACTAAGAACACAATTTAAAGTCCATGAATTATGTTCGAAGTCAAAACATGAATTCTTTCACTATTGTGTGTCAGTTCATCCATAAAATAATGCAGATGTCTTGTATAAAATAAAGAGCTTCATTTACATCTAGTAATTAATCCAAAATTAAATAACTAATGCTATGTTTCATTTATTGAAATTAATAAAATATCAAGAAACTAATAAATTCTAAATTTAAAGGTGAGTGCAATGGGATCCTATAGGGACCCGAAGCTTGACGTACATGGACAATACATTACTTTTTCGGAATAAAAAAAACAGACACACAAGGACCGTAATAGTTTAGTGTCTTGGAAACTCGGAATAAAATCTTCTAGTCGTGGTGAAAAATCTTCAACAACTACCATAACGATCTACCCCTTTTTGTTTCCTTACCTAAAAACATTCTTTACATCCTGGGGAAAATAAAACATAAAAAGGGTGAGCTCAAATGCTCAGTAATGGAAAACATAGATAACATAAAACAATCCATAAACATTTGGAAGCAAAAACCTGAACATGAAATTTAAACATCAAAATATTTGAGAAAATACATAAATCGTGGAAGTACGTAAGGAATATATCATAATAGAACATCAACCATGATAAAATGGGAATAAAACATGTAATTGTGGCAACCATTTAGCACATGTCATGATTTCTATAGTAGCCAAGGCATTTCTTCCAAGACCATCTTAGTGGACAAAGTCCCTTTCTGAATCGAGTTCACTCCTCATTTCAGTCCTGTAACACTGAACCGGATTAACTTACCGTTCTAGCCATGTCTATCTCATGAGATATAAATCTTTACCCAATGCATTGGAGGGAGATATAGGTCCCACCCATCTCTTAATGAAACCATTCTTATGTGTGCCACAAAATCATAAATCATCCATGTAATAAAAATGGGAATCTTAAACATCATTCCATCATAACATAATCCATATAAGACAAATGGATATCATATCATCATAAGAAAAGTGAAACCATGTAAATTATAGAGACATTATACTTGAAACATACACATATGAAATAATGTCATCTTATATGGAAAATGGTTATGATAAAACACTTGAAATGAAATCTTGAGGAAAATATCCTTTCTTCTTCAAAATCATTTTCTTTTCACAAAATTCCATGAAATTTTAAAAGAAAAGGGTTTTTTGAAAATAATCATGAAATATTGTAGATTAATCTTCTTGAAAATGAGGCGTTATGAAACCGTAAAAATCCTTTCACGCCGTATAAGTTAAAAATAACATTCTCCTCATACTTTTTTCGGAAAAGTCAAAAAGTATCTTATATGGTAACCAAAGGAAAGATTCCATTCATACAATGTGGTATAAAGTCAATAAAGGGTAAAAATGTCTTTAAACATTCATGTAAGAATAGTAAACATTTTATGAATTTTTTTTAGAAAACATGGTCATGGATGATAAACATAACCCCAGTAAATACTTACGTATAAGCAATCTCAGATAAAAATGAGATTGAAAATTTATCCCTCACCTTATGTCCGATATGCTTCGTACGTATCCGAACCTCCTGTATAATGATTTAAATAATTTCATTGACTTATTATAGAATCATATTCATTTTTATGATATCATATATGGTTCACTTATGACTTTATATTACCCGTTCTTTTGTAAATTCCATGTTAAAGAGCATTTTGGGTAAAATCGTTTCATTTATCGTATGTGTTTCGTCTCGTCATTCTTGATATTATTACTTATATCCTGATTTAAATAATTACAGAATGTAAAACATTATTTATATATAATATAAATTCATTATATACATATATATTATATATTGATAAAAGGAATGAAATACACCGTTCATGGAGACGGTAGGCCGTACGTATGCAAGAACGTTGTTTTCGTTTCCTTATTGAATTGAATGGAATAGAGTATATGACATACATAGATATATATAAATAAATCCAGTAGCATTATTTTGTCATATATTTCATTATTATTCATTATATATACTTTATAATCATTCTTGAATGGTTAATCATTGAAAATGAATTTCATCGCGTTCGTGGAGACGGTAGTCCATACGTACGCACGAGCGATGATATCATTCCCATGATTGTGGAATTGTATTGGAGTGTATGTATAATATTTCAGAATAAATATAACTTTACAATAATCATTTATTTACACCATTATACCCATCCATGTAATGTGGTGGTGGAAAAACAGATTACACCACGGCGTGGAGACGATATTCCGTACGTACACACGCGTGGTGATTTCGTTTTCCGTAGGATGGATAGATGGTGAAATAGGTTTGTTTCATAATTATAATAACATCTTCGTATATGAGTGATACTGATGTTATTACTTCATAATTAAACAACTAAAGAAGAAGAAGTGGAATAAGAAATAAAGTTGAAAGAATCGGTAACGGGCATTACCACTTCTTTGAAGCGCCTTTTTGAAACCTCCTCTTAGGGCACTAATATTGGTCTTTGAAGAAGAAAAAAACCTCTAGGATATTTATAGGGAAGTGGAGAAGAGAAATTTGCTGGTTTTGGACGAGCTTTAAGGCTCAAAGTGGTGTGAGGAAGAGAGGGAGGAGGTGCCCTTTTATAAGGGAGGAGAGGGGCACCTTTGGAATAACTAAAATTATTATTTTATTATAAAGCTAAATTTGGTTTCAAATAGCTCCAAATTGATTTATTTAGAAGATAAGGTAGGTATGGGTCTAAAACCCTCATAAAATAGAATTTAGACAAGTTTAGGTTCCTATTTTAACCTTATCATTTAGATTTAACTTTATGTTAGATAATTTTACTTTTACCGTGTCTTTTTGTGTTCTTACACTATAAGGTTAATAAACTTACTATAAAAAGCCAAAAGAACCCCAAGTTGTTTATTATTAATATATATAACCTTATTTAAGTCATTTGGAAAAACCTTGGATTTTTAGGAATATAATATCAATTAATAATATAATATTTCTTTTAAAAACTATTTTATGTCAATTTTGAAACTATTTGGTAATTGATTTTTGTGAAAATCATAACAGAATTATTAGTTCTAAAAATGTTAATTAACTCAACACTAACATGTCATATTAACATATAAAATTATTTTAATTCCTAAAAAGTCTCAAATTACATTTATTTGGGTATTTATAACATCAATTATGTCAATATTTCATTAATAAGATAATTACTGCATCATCATTGTGTCATAAATAAATTAAATTATTTAAAGTCTAAAAATTATAAATAAACTATAATTATATAGGAAATCTTTTTATCTTTATAATGAATATTTATAGTCTAATTTATCTTATGTATAACCATATATTAAAAATTATTTACTTATTAAACTTTGATTTTAACTATTTTAACCCTTCTTTAAATAAATTAATAATAAATGTCCTAATCTAATCCAAGTGGGCCTAAATGGTTATATATTATTTATAATGTTGTTTTTGGTCGAATTACACTTATCCAATATAATTAGGACATGTTTTAGGGTAATAATAATATAATTTTTACCCTTAATTATCCAATTTACTTTTAACCGTGGTAAATAAAATTAAAAAGTTACTATTCACCAAAAATTATTATCATCTTATTGAACCACATTTTAGTCCTTGATATTAATCGTGTCTCTCGGATTTTCGAAATTCCACTCACAGAAGCAGTAAAATTAAGTTTTATGAAAAAATCAATTTTTTAACTACCACTTAGTGGTTTCACTATTCATCAAAAAAAGATAGTTTCCAGAAAAATACCAAAAATTAGGCCTAAGATATATTTGATATTATGAACTCAAAAATTATGTCTATTTTACCAAATTCAAAACATATCAGTTGAATTAATTAATTTAAAAATTAATTCCCGTCGTCAAAACAAATAGCCTGTTCTTAAAAGATAATTACTATCAAACGATTGACACTTCTTTATGTCTGGTTTAAATGTAAAATTACATCCAATGACCAAAATTGTATTAAATTGTAAAAATATATTCTAAATATACTTTAAAACCACTCAAATTAATAATTTATCACTATTAATTATTTCGATTAAAATTTTGTAATTTTCACTATTCATCAGAAAATGAAAGTTATCCAAAAAGTACCAAAATATCACCCTAATTTAATTTCGATATTCCGAATCAAAAAATGAAGTCCATTTTGAAAAATAAAATTGTACAAAATTTTAAAAAGTGGTTATTACTATTCATAACGGCTAGTTTTAATAATATTTTAATAAGATATCGTTGTTTAGTCAAACTCGGTATTGCGTACTACACATGCTATCGAGGAAGGTCGTGATTGCGTGTAATGCAAGGCAAGTCAAGGATGCATGTTGTGCAAGATCCTTTTGGTCTATCGTACAAAAAAAGATATTAATGAAATTAAAAAGAATATTTTTCATAAAATCTCAGGGTGTTACATTCTACCCCCCTTAAAATGAATTTCGCCCTCGAAATTCGTCGGGGTTATAAATGGTTTACTACTCGAAATTTTCTTTAATAGAAACCCACATCGTAAAAAGGAATACCAAAACCAATCATTAAAAACAAAAGTATGAAATGTAACGGTTACCCAAATAAACTAATCACTAGGTTTCCACATAGGTGAAAATGTGGATATGGAGGAAAATCTAACCATCATGTTCTGATGGAGAGTGGTAGAGAACATGGCTATGGAAAAGCAAGAAATCACAAAGCCATAAATTTGTGATGATCTAAGTTACCATCTGATTCATCAGATATAAGAGCACTAGGACAACATTTTTGGTTTTCAAGATCATTTCCCTAAAGTTGATGAAATTGGAATTAGAAGAAATACTTTCGTGATCTTGGTATAGTCTCACCGTTGGTCATTCTTTGGACAATTTCCACATCATCTCTTAATGAAATGAAGTTGAATTTGTCATTCGTGATGTGTTAGCAGATCATGTGATAGAATGATGGTTCATTCCATCTGTCTCAAACAAAAGGTTAGAAAAGCTATCAAAAATACATAAGTCCATCTATAGTGAGATTAATCATATATGGTTCCTAAAATGGACTTATATATCATACTGCTTAATATAATAAAACTAGTTTCTACTAAACAGGGACTTCCTGTAGGCCATTTGTAGGCGATAAAGGCCAATCGCACTTAGGTTGTGGGTTCGATTCCCACAGCCTTGTCTGAAGGGATGGGCTGTCGCCCGTCCTACAGGTTGTCCTTTTTCTGAAACTACATTACTATAACATCCCATAAATAATTTCGGAAAAACTTTTATCCTTAAACAATACAAACTTATGTCCAACATAATCCATTCCAATCTTTAGGCTTATCCAAAATAATACTGTCTAACCTCATATTATAGTGAAAACGATTACCAAAGAGTTCATACAACTAGCATGTTAATACCATTGTTGATCCCCATATATCATGAGATATGTCTTGTTGGTCACATTCCAAACATTCGAAGGCCTTAATCATGTATTCTCTTGAAAAAAAATGAATACCCATTGAACCTTATTGAAAACATGAGTGCTGTTAAAAGTTAACTCTTTCCACATACCAAAATCTTCAAAATTCTATATACTGAAACAATGATATCACTTAGTCCTTATATCAATCATGAGCTCATGAATACTGTCAAACATTTCATTTTCTCGTTTTCCCTTCATTATGCTCATATCAACTTTTTTTCCAAAAATATCTCAATCACTTTCCATGGTTACCGGTACCATTGAAAACCACAATAGACCAATACATAAATATTCCAATATTCCACGATACTATATACAACATTATTTTGGAATCACATTACATAAACACTTAATCATTCCACCACATCGTTGTCATATTCAACATCGCTAATAGTGATCGCATGTGACTTCCCTTTGTCCTTTTCCTTAAGTGGCTGCTCATGTCGATCATCACTAACCCTTGGATTAGGGCATTTATTAGCATAATGCCTCATTTCCTTGCACTTGAAGCATTGAAGTGTTGGTGGTGCGTTCTCTGTAGTCTTTTCTTTATTCACATCATTAGAAACCCTTTTTCTATTACTTCAACACTCAGCTGCTCGATGACCTTCTTTTCCACACTTAAAACATTTTCTAGTCCCTTTAAGACAATCTCCACCATGCTTCTTTCCACACTTTGAGCATAAGGAAACATTCATCTTCTTTTCACCATTATTCTGAGATTTCTCCTTGAACTCCATCTTTCTTTTCTTGTCAAAACTATGAGATGGATAAGTAACACCAACTTTCATTTCTACCTTGATAGCACAACACACAATTTCTTTATAGCTACTGAAGTCTCTTATAGCTAATTCCCTTCGAAGATTTTGTTTTAAGCCACTGAAGAATCGATCAACTTTACTTTCGGGTTGGATGATAAATCCAGATGCATACCTTGCAAGCCTTGTAAAATTCGCTTCATATATACCAATAGATTCATCATCCTTTTTTTAGTTCAAGAAACTCCTTCTCCATCTTTGTTCTAAGAATATGAGGGAAGTACTTATTGAAAAATAAGTTCTTGAACTCGTCCCATTCCATGGACTGAATTTCATATCTTGGCCTCGTATTCTTGATAAGATTCCACCATTGATCAGCATCACCTTCCAAACGATACACTGCTAAGATGACTTTATCATGTTCAGAACATTGAAGAACTGAAAATATCTTTTTAGTAGTACTGATCCATTGTTCAGCAACAAGTGGATCAGAAGACCCACTGAAAGAAGGTGGACGTTGCCTCATGAAGGACTCAATAGAATATTGTTCCCTTCTCTACTCATTTGGAAGTCCAGAATGATTCATAGCTTGTGTAAGTATAGCAATAAGATTTTTCACTCCATATCCCATAACATTTGTTTGTTCAGGAGGACAATCATTGCATTGTCTATTACATTGATCAACACGGTTCCTTCGGGTTCCAGCCATCGTCTAAAACCCAAAAAGAATAGTGTGAGAGGAAAAAATCATACTAGGGAAAACAACATAATAAAGGGGGAGTACCTTCAATATCTAACATTTTAGGTTAAATCCTATGATCATTACCATAGTTCTAAGACTATATCCTATACGTATACTTATCCTTAGGGACATCCCTAGACATACCTTAGAAATATCTCTAGGGATCTCACTAACGTTTTCGCATCCTAGTTTCCAAAGGTTGAATAAACCTTTCCTCTGATACCAAATGTAGGGACCCAAAGCTTGACGTACATGGACAATACATTACTTTTTCGGAATAACAAAAAACAGACACACAAGGACCGTAATAGTTTAGTGTCTTTGGAAACTCAGAATAAAATCTTCTAATCGTGGTGAAAGATCTTCAAAAACTACCATAACGATCTTCCCCTTTTTGTTTCCTTACCTAAAACCTTTCTTTACATCCTGGGGAAAATAAAACATAAAAAGGGTGAGATCAAATGCTCAGTAAGGGAAAACATAGATAACATAAAACAATCCATAAACATTTGGAATCAAAAACTTGAACATGAAATTTAAACATCAAAATATTTGAGAAAAGACATAAATCATGGAAGTACGTAAGAAATATATCATAATAGAACATCAACCATGATAAAATGGGAATAAAACATGTAATTGTGGAAACCATTCAACACATTTCATGATTTCTATAGTAGCCAAGACATTGCTGCCAAGACCATCTTAGTGGACAAAGTCCCTTTCTGAATTGAGTTCACTCCTCGTTTCAGTCCTGTAACACTGAACCGGATTAACTTACCGTTCCAGCCATGTCTATCTCATGAGATATAAATATTTACCCAATGCATTTTAGGGAGATATAGGTCTCACCCATCTCATAATGAAACCATTCTTATGTGTGCCACAAAATCATAAATCATCCATGTAATAAAAATGGGAATCTTAAACATCATTCCATCATAATATAATCCATATAAGACAAATGGATATCATATCATCATAAGAAAAGTGAAACCATGTAAATCATAGAGACATTATACTTGAAACATACACATATGAAATAATGTCATCTTAGATGGAAAATGGTTTTGATGAAACACTTGAAATAAATTCTTGAGGAAAATAACCTTTCTTCTTCAAAATCATTTTATTTTCACAAAATTCCATGAAATTTTAAAAAAAAAGGTTTTGCTGAAAATAATCATGAAATCTTGTAGAGGAATATTCTTGAAAATGAGCCGTTATGAAACCGTAAAAATCCGTTCACGCCGTATAAGTTAAAAATAACATTCTCCTCGTACTTTTGTCGGAAAAGTCAAAAAGTATCTTATATGGTAACCAAAGGAAAGATTTCATTCATAAAATGTGGTAAAAAGTCAATAAAGGTTAAAAATGTCTTTAAACATTCATGTAAGAATAGTAAACATTTTATGAAAATATTTTTAGAAAACATGGTCATGGATGATAAACATAACCCCAGTAAATACTTACGTATAAGCAATCTCAGATAAAAATGAGATTCAAAATTTATCCCTTACCTTATGTCCGATATGCTTCGTATGTATCCTAACATCTTGTATAATGATTTAAATAATGTCATTGACATATTACAGAATCATATTCATTGTTATGATATCATATATGGTTCACTTATGACTTTATATTACCCATTCTTTTGTAAATTCCATGTTAAAGAGCATTTTGGGTAAAATCGTTTCATTTATTGTATGTGTTTCGTCTCGTCATTCTTGATATTATTACTTATATCCTGATTTAAATATTTCCAGAATGTAAAACATGATTTATATATAATATATATTCATTATATACATATATATTATATATTTATAAAAGGAATGAAATGCACCGTTCATGGAGACGGTAGGCCGTACGTACGCATGAACGCTGTTTTTGTTTCCTTATTGAATTGAATGGAATTGAGTATATGACATACATATATATATATATATATATACATAAATCCAGTAGCATTATTATGTCATACAATTAATTATTATTCATTATATATACTTTATAATCATTCTTGAATGGTTAATCATGGAAAATGAATCTCATCGCGTTCGTGGAGACAGTAGTCCGTACGTACGCACGAGCGATGATATCATTTCCATGATTGTGGAATTTTATTGGAGTGTACGTATACTATTTCAGAATAAATATCACTTTACAATAATAATTTATTTACACCATTATACCCATCCATGTAAGGTGGTGGTGGAAAAATAGATTATACCACGGTGTGGAGACGGTATTCCGTACGTACGCAGGCGTGGTGATTTCATTTTCCGTAGGATGGATAGATGGTGAAATAGGGTTGTTTAATAATTATAATAACATATCAGTATACGAGTGATACTGATGTTATTAATTCATAATTAAACAACTAAAGAAGAAGAAGTGGAAGAAGAAATAAAGTTGAAAGAATCGGTAACAGGCATTACATCTTCTTTGAAGCGCCTTTTTGAAACCTCCTCTTAGGGCACTAATATTGGTATTTGAAGAAGAAAAAAACCTGTAGGATGTTTCTAGGTAAGTTAAGAAGAGAAATTGGCAGGGGTTGGACGAGCTTTAAGGCTCAAAGTGGTGTGAGGAAGAGAGGGAGGAGGTTCCCTTTTATAAGGGAGGAGAGGGGAACCTTTGGAATAACAAAAAATATTATTTTATTATAAAGCCAAATTCGGTTTTAAATAGCTCAAAATTGATTTATTTCGAAGCTAAGGTGGGGAAGGTTTGAAATACTATCATCTAATAGAATTTAGACAAGTTTAGGTTCCTATTTTAACCTTATCATTTAGATTTAACTTTAAGTTAGATAATTTTACTTTTACCGTGTCTTTTGGTGTTCTTACACTATAAGGTTAATAAACTTACTACAACAAGCCAAAAGAACCCCAAGTTGTTTATTATTAATATATATAACCGTATCTAAGTCATTTGGATGAACCTTAGATTTTTAGGAATATAATAACAATTAATAATATAATATTTTTTTAAAAAACTATTTTATGTCAATTTTGACACTATTTGGTAATTGATTTTTGTAAAAATCATAACAAAATTATTAGTTCTAAAAAATTTAATTAAATCAGCACTAACATGTCAAATTAACATATAAAATTATTTTAATTCATAAAAAGTATCAAATTACATTTATTTGGTATTTATAACATCAATTATGTCAATATTTCATTAATAAGATAATTACTCCATCATCATTGTGTCATAAATAAATTAAATTATTTAAAGTCTAAAAATTATAAATAAAATATCATTATGTAGGAAATCATTTTATCTTTCTAATGAATATTTATAGTCGAATTTATCTTATGTATAACCCTATATTAAAAATGATCTACTTATTAAACTTTGATTTTAACTATTTTAACCCTTCTTTAAATAAATTAATAATAAATGTCCTAATCTAATCCATGTGGGCCTAAATGGTCATATGTTATTCCTAAGGTTTTTTTTCGTCGAATTAAACTTATCCAATAGAATTAGGACATGTGTTAGGGTAATAATAATATCATTTTACCCTTAATTATCCTATTTACTTTTAACCGTGGTAAATAAAAGTAAAAAGTTACTTTTCACCAAAAATTATTTTTATCTTATTGAACCACATTTTATTCCTTGATATTAATCGTGTCTCTCGGATTTTCGAAATTCCACTCACAGAAGCGGTAAAATTAAGTTTTATGAAAAATTCAATTTTTTAACTACCACTTAGTGGTTTCACTATTCATCAAAAAATGAAAGTTTCCAGAAAAATACCAAAAATTAGGCCTAAGATATATTTGATATTATGAACTCAAAAATGATTTCTATTTTACCAAATTAAAAACATATCAGTTGAATTAATTAATTTAAAAATTAATTCTCGTCGTCAAAACAAATAGCATGTTCTTAAGAGATAATAACTATCAAAAGATTGACACTTCTTTATGTCTGGTTTAAATGTAAAATTACATCCAATGACCAAAATTGTATTAAATTGTAAAAATATATTCTAAATATACTTTAAAACCTCTCAAATTAATTATTTATCACTATTAATTATTTAATTAAAATTTAGTAATTTTCACTATTCATCAGAAAATGAAAGTTATGCAAAAAGTACCAAAATTTCACCCTAATTTAATTTCGATATTCCGTATCCAAAAATGAAGTCCATTTTGAAAAATAAAATTTTAAAAAATTTCAAAAAGTGGTTATTACTATTCCTAATGGTTAGCTTTAATAATATTTTAATAGGATATCGTTGTTTAGTGAAACTCGGTATTGCGTACTACACACGCTATCGAGGAAGGTTGCCATTGCGTGTAATGCAAGGCAAGTCAAGGATGCGTGTTGTGCAAGATCCTTTTGGTGTAGCGTACAACACAAGACATTAATGAAATTAAAAAGAATATTTTTCATAAAATCTCGGGGTGTTACAGGGCCTATCTCGACTTGCAGCTCGATTATGACGATGCAACACGTCTCGCAATTGCGCACAAGTACGTGCAAATGGGTGACTGCGGTATTGCGGAATTCCTCTTCCAGCACACTGTAGAAATCAACAAAACACTTAGCACCCATAAGCATAGAATTCAAATGATCTGAAGTAATAAATAACAAAAAAATTCACCTCAACACTGGAGCAAGCGAAACAGGGTGAACCCAAACATCTCCCTTCAGCATCATGCATTTGTCGTGCACCCAACTGTGAACAAGGCATGTGGCTGGTCACACGAATGGAGGTAAGACCAAAGGCGATGGAGCTGGTTGTTCCGCTCCGGAAGGCTGGAGAGGGGCTTCGGGTGCTGAAAATGTTTTCGGTAGGGGGGAACATGGTAGGAAAGGGTCCGTAGCTTATAGGAGAGCCCAAAAAAAATCATAAGGCATGCGACCGAAGGGAACCAGCTGGTCCGAGCTATGTGGAGGCCAGAATGTGGTCTTTTAGGTCGGAGGCAGGTGTGCGTGCATCAGATAAAGTGAATAATTTGGTTGGCGGTTCGGGCAGGGAGGATTTCTGGCTGGTGTGGGTGAGGCAAGGTGGCAGTTGGGAGGCCGGAGGCGGAGGGTGAGGCTAGGGACCTTGGTGAAGCGCCACTATGCACCACGAGTCACAGGAAGTGCTGGGCGCAGAGGTGCTGAGGCCGGGGGGCGTCATTGAGAACCTCAGTACTACCACATCATCACCATAGTGAACCAGCGTCATGTTTAATTTATGGAACCATCGAGAAAAGAACACAGATAACAGCCTCATCCAGTTCCATCACCGGATGGAAAAATTTCAGGTTCAGACCATGATCTACATATCTAATCACGCCTTGAAGTAACGTGCCAAAACTCTGAAATGTGACCATCTTTGCAGAATGGAAAGTTTAAACATAAGTATTTGGTAGAAAATATAGGAGTGGCATCTAAGTCTAAAACTAGTAAAGACATAGGCGACTCGATCTGGAACATGGATCATTAGCAGTAGTTGTATCATCGAACAAGCAATAGCAGCCAGGCTTCATAAAACACAAAAATTTGACTCGATAGGCAGTAGGTGAAGAACTCAAACCAGCAACCACCTTTACCCATAGCAGTAGCATTTCGATCATTGAGAGAACACAATAGCGCAACAGCAGCTGAATAGGTCTAGAGTTCATGGAAACCACCTGATCATCTAGCGACTAGAACTGAGAAAACCCCCCATGAAACCAGTTTAGCTTCTCTGGCTAAAAAATATATTTCAAATCGATAGAAACCCAAGTGTCGGCCAGATGCATGGCAATACCGGAGGGTGTGGGTAGGAGGTGCGCAGCTAGAAGGAGGCCTGGCGGGTTTTCGGGCAGAGCAGGAGTGGTGCAGGAAGGAGGCAGTGGGTGGGGGAGCACATAGCTAGGTGGTCTATGGCAGGAAGGGAATACGGAGGGAAGTGAGGTCGGTGGTAGGGAACTGGTATGAGGGGTTATGGAAGTGGCTCGCATCGCAGTAGGGTCGTAGGGGTGCTGGGGCAGCGGGCAATAGTGGTTGAGCAGGAGGGCGATGAGGCGGGGTGCTGGCAAGCTGTAAGAGAGAAGGAGGGAGGCATGACGAGGGTGGATGGGTGACAGGCAGAGGGACAGAGGTAGGACGGGGCGTCATGCGGGGAGAGTGCAGTAGGGGGCGGCCTTCGCGATGTGGATGAATAGAGGGGAGGTGGCACCTGGTGTGCTGCCTTTGCCCATAATTAAAGAACAAAGGCGGCACACCAGGTGCCGCCATTGGACAAAAAAAATTAATAAAATTTTTAATTTTAACTTAGTACTTCTAACTTTTTCATAGGATTCAGATGCATTCCAAAAATGAAAACCTCAACCAAATTATGTTCTTTACACACAATAGAAACATCTTTGCAATATTGTCATGCCCCTGAGTATAAATCAACCTCAAAATCTCTAGATATTTTTTCTTGGTAAGGTGAGATGAGAAGGGAGGTATTATACCATCAGGAAGAGAGATTCTAGAAATGTGCAATTCTATGACAAACCATTATATGAAATGTGTCAGTTCCCCACTAGATGTGCATGTTCCTTCAAAATTTTCAGGCTGGAGATAATCCACCTTAAGTTCCACATAGCCTTATTCCTTCCATGGATTAATGTCAAACACTTCATCCCATTTGTTTACTTTATGGGGATGTAAAACCTCATTCCTTTGAATAGGCACATTACCATGAACATATAAAATCAGCATTTTGCAAGAAAAACTACTAATCTCAAGTTCACTAAAATACCCCTTAACGTAAGAATGATACAAATAGTGTAAGCACCCAATAGTAAGCTTCCAATCCATTTTTACTGGGCTATATGGAATCATTAGTGTTTTGATCTGATTAATAATTTAGAAGGTTTCAAAACCACCTTTCTGAAACTCAAAAATGTTTCAAGTAAGTGACTTTGAATGCCTATAAAATATAAACCATAAGATCTATTGAAATGAATCTTAAAATATGGATTAAACATATAATATGTATTTGAAAATAAAGACCATTTCTTAAAAATTGTTGATGAAATACAATTATAAGCTTTAAAAAAGACTTCTTGCAACTCAAAAATATTTCAGATATGAGAATTTTAAAGCCTATAAAATATAAACTTAAAGACTCATATAAATGAAACTTAGAACATAGATTAAACATATAAGAAGTAGTAGAAAATTAATTACTTAATTCTAGTAAGGGGGAAAACTGTTAGACCCTAGAATTGAAGGATAATGAGAATGACAAGGAAACATCAACCCCCACACCCACCCCTTCCACCCATTCAACCAACTTCGATAACTCCTATAGAAGTAGCTTTTCAAAAAAATGAAATGTCACACCACCACAGTTTCCTACATCCATATTAACCCCCCCAATTCAGTTTCATTAAATGTGGACAACCCCCATTTTTACCAAAGTCAATGATGCACTATTAAACCAGCACTTTTCAACCCCCGCCTCAATAATACAAAATTCTTTGAGGGATGAGAAATGATTCGGTGCATTTCAATGTTCTAAAATGCACCGAATAATTTCTCATCCCTCAAATCATTTTGTATTATTGAGGCGGGGGTTGAAAAGTGATGGTTTAATAGTGCATCATTGACTTTGGTAAAAATGGGGGTTGTCCACAGTTAATGAAACTGAATTGGGGGGTTAATATGGATGTAGGAAGCTGTGGTGGTGTGACATTTCATTTTTTTGAAAATCTACTTCTATAGGAGTTACCGAAGTTGGTTGAATGGGTGGAAGAGGTGGGCGTGGGGGTTGATGTTTCCTTGTCATCCTCATTATCCTTCAATTGAAGGGTCTAACAGTTTTCCCCCTCACCAGAATTAACTAATTACTTTTCTACTACTTCTTATATGTTTAATCTATGTTCTAAGTTTCATTTATATGAGTCTTTAAGTTTATATTTTATAGGCTTTCAAATTCTCATATCTGAAATATTTTTGAGTTGCAAGAAGTGTTTTTGAAAGCTTATAATTGTATTTCATCAAAAAAAATTAAGAAATTGTTTTTATTTTCAATTACTTATTATATATCCATGTTTTAAGTTTCATTTCAATAGATCTTATGGTTTATATTTTATAGGCTTTCAAAGTCACTTACTTGAAACATTTTTGAGTTTCAGAAAGGTGGTTTTGAAACCTTTTAAATTACTAATCATTTCAAAACACCAATGATTCCACATAGCCCAGTCAAAATGGATTGGAATCTTTCTATTGGGTACTTACACTATTTGTATCATTATTAAGTTAAGGGGTATTTCAGTGAACATGAGATTAGTAGTTTTTCTTGAAAAATGATGATTTTATATGTTCATGGTAATGTTCATATTCAAAGGAATGAGTTTTACTTCCCCATAAAGTAAACAAATGGAATGAAGTGTTTGACATTAATCCATGGAAGGCATAAGGCTATGTGGAACTTAAGGTGGATTATCTACAGCCTGAAAATTTTGGAGGAACATGCAAATCTAGTGGGGAACTGACACATTTCAACTAAAGGTTTGTCATAGCATTGTACATTCAAAATCACTTACTTGAAACATTTTTGAGTTTCAGGAAGGTTGTTTTGAAACCTTTTAAATAATTTATCATCAATATTTCTTAAGAAATTCATTTTGTTTTCAACTATCTCCTATATGTTTAATTCATATTTTAATTTTCATTCATATCGGTCTTATAGTTTATATTTTATAAGATTTCAAAGTCACGTACTTGAACCATTATGAAGTTTCACATAGGTGTTTTTGAAATCTTGTAAATTACGTGTCATCGATAATTTTTAAGAAATTCTTTTAGAGTAAAAGTAATGCACTCTTTTTAATAAATAGAAAACATTTAAATGTAGAATTAATGTCAGTGTCTATGGTGAGGCTCTGTCCCACAAGGTGGTGTGCGAATGGTACGTCCATATCGAGAGTGACGTGTTCCATGCTGGGATGGAGTATGATGACCTGGAGAGGGATGATCTTCGGGCATTGGAACATAAATCACAGGATCCTCTGTCATAGTCTGCATGGAAGGAGGTGTCGGAGGGATGTCATCGTGTGCACGAGATTCTTCTCCCACTACGTAAGTAGAAGGGGATGTCATCATACCCTCAGGAAACCATATAGGCTGTGACGGTATGAAAGATGGCGGCATGGGAGATGCCCCTGATAAATCCCTGTAAAATAAATATCTAGCGAATACTGTGGATATCCGGTCAAAAAAGATGGATTCCATGCTGCATCCTGCTGCACAAACCCAGACGGGTCAGGCTAGACTGATAGATCACCTACCTGTGCCTCTGGAATAGGTGAGGGCTCACGTGCAGCAGGACGTGGTCTCCGTCGCCGTTATCGCCGCTGGGGAACAACACCAGCTGCTGCTGTAGGTTCCTGAGTAGGACCCTCATCTCCTGTGATAGGAGCATCATGTTACTGAGTAGGAACATCGTGTCTCTGGGGTCTAGGATGGATGATAATATCATTAATAGATCGACAAATCGGCATCATCTCCTCCAAAGCAGCATGGATCACAGATAAACTAGCAACCTCCTCCTCCTCTGGATCAGTCATGCGACATAGTCGTCGTAGACTGGTATGCTGTACAGAGATTCAAAATGAATTATAAAATAGAATAATAAATATATTATGTGAAATTTATTGACTTACCCGATCCTGAATCCCTCTCCCGTGCTGAGTCATATACAATATAGACTTCATTCTATACCATGGCTCATACTCTACCTGATCTGATAGGTAGAATCGCATCATACGTACACCTGTGATAAGATGCTCTGCTCGATTTTCCCAGATGGTGACATATTGGGCATGTCGTCATCTCCAATCGACATGTTGTCTCCCCGTGAGCTTCAAGCCATGAAGCACTGGTAACTGTCGTGGTGCAGGTGGAATCAGTTGAACACAGCAAAACTGACGCATAACTCTATCGGGCTAGTGCCACTCAATAATATGAAAGTGAATGAGTGGCACTACAGCCATAACCTCATGAAGTCCAGCAGTACAGTATGTAGGTATGTCCGAAACCAAACTCCAGTATGGCATCCAATGAATCTGTAATGACATGTGACATTTCATCAGAGAAATTTGTTAACAAAAAACAAAAATGATGATATATACTTACGCTGTCAGGTAGTAAATTGTCCAACATGAGACGATATGCAGCCAAATTGTGGGTCGGAGCATCGAAGAAATGATGTGCCTGACTCCACCTATCAAATACAACATTGAAAGTGATAAATAATCAGATATTAAATATAATAAATCATAATACAATCAGAAAAAAATAAATATGACGGATCATACCATCATCCATGTGGAGCGTCCTGTAGCACATTTATAGGAAGCCTCTGACCAACAGTATCAGGCGTGAGGATAGGGATGTGCTCCCATGCCCACAACTGTATAAGGACGACACATCCTCCGAGATCTGTGTGATCTGAGCGGCATGTCGTACATAATGCTCTATAAGTGTAGGCCAAACATGCAGATCCCCAACTGTATCTACCAATCCGATCAACGTCCTCCAGTAAAATAAGATACATCATGTCCACATGCACACCTGAGTGGTCTTAACACAATGTACCTACAATATGTCATAAAATATATGCCCGAGCATAACACATGATGGTCTGCTCATCAGCATCAGCAGGTAAATGTGCAAACTGCAAAGCAAGCCAAGGCACAGATATGGACCCACCATCTGTAGCAGTATGATCAGCTAAAATATTGACACCTAACAATCTCTGTGCCAGCTCAGCCCAATCCCCACTGGTGGGTCCAATAATTGCATCTCCCTGAATAAGAAGACCAAGTAGCACTACCACATCCTCTAAGGTGATAGTCATCTATCCCTCTGGCAAGTGGAATGTGTGAGTCTCTGGTCTCCATCTCTCGACCAAGGCTGCAAGAAGGGGATGATCAGTGTAAGTGAAATCAGAAACGACAATGCCGTAGAAGCTAGAATGACGTAATCATGGTATAATAGTAGCTGGAGGTGCCATGTGTCGAAAATGGTGTGCTCGCCACACCCTAATCCGTCGAACATCCCGACCCTCTATCACATCACGAGAAACATGCCTTTGCTGCTCGGTGAGGAGTGGAATATCATCCATCTGGAATCCAGAAAAGGAAATTAGTCTTCACTATAAAATATAAATATAATGTTAAATTTAATAGAATGTTATGATTGGTATAATGAATGATATGTGATGTTTTTTTAGAAAAAGTTAAGGGAATGTCGTCATATTTTGGAGACCATTTATCTATCATGTCTTTATATATGTTTTTACCATGAAAATTATGTTTTTTAAGATATGGTGTAATACATTTAGATATATATAAACATTTTATCCCGGTTATGTATGATATATGAAGATCCTTTATGATAAATGTTTTAATAATTTTTTGTCTTCGATGAAAAATAACCTTTTCTTAATAATGTTTTTGTTCTCTAAGATTACGTTCAGATTAATGGATTTAAAAGTATTGAATACAGAGGTTCGTTATTGGAATGAGAGAAGTTGTTTATTAGAAATGTGAAACAATTCTTAAAAAGTTCATCTCTGATATTAACAACATATAACTGACTACATGAAAAGATCATGTTGGATACAACACATCATTGTGACTGAGTGTGTGAACTCGATCCATCAATGTTAGGACATCGTTTCCAGTTATGCCCTTCTTGATGACATTGATGACATCTCAACCTTTTCCCTTTTTCTTGAGGCCAATACATCTCATTTTGTATCCTGTTGGTCTTCGGTCTTCCCCGTGGTCGTAATCTACTGATGTCAGGAATCAGTATAGGCTGGTCTACAGGCATTAGGAAATATCGAAACTCCCCAACAGGCGTCCATGGCGCAACATAATAGTTAGCAATGGCCTCGAATCGGTATACTAGATCAACATAAGCTTCCCATGATACGTTCATAGATGCACATGTTGCGATGGCATGTGCGCATGGAAACCTTAATGCCTGAAACTTTCCACACTGACATTGTTTTGCTTCTAGAAGTACCACTAATTTTTCACCGCTATTACCTGTAATGGGGTTACAATACTCTTGAACTTCAAATGTCGAGTCTTCCTGATGGAATATGCACACTCGATAACTGGAATCTTCTTCAATGTTCTTGTCAATATCTCGTTGAAAGTTTTTTCCAAATCATAGCCCCTGTTGAATCCCATCTGAGGCCAGTTTTTGTCTATCAACGAAGTACTTGACACAATGATAAAATGTCTTCTGAACTAGGGCAGTAATTGGTATCTTGAGAATCCCCTTGAAGACGCAATTTATACACTCCACAATGTTTGTGGTCATGTGTCCATACCTCTTCCCCCCGCCATAGGCCAATGTCCATTTCTCTTTTGGAATCTCCATCATATAATCATACACTTCTTGGTTAGCCTTGTGGATTTCTTCGTAACGCGCCTCAAACCTTCATCGATCTGGCTCATATGCTACATAAATATGATCACATGTCATAGAAATTATATTTTTATTTACATTAAAATAGTAAATATCAATGACAACATTGCTTACCAAGCCTTGTGATTGCATTCTTCATAGCCTCATTATGGAAGGTTTTGCGCACGTTACTAGAAATGTGTCTGATGCAGTATCGATGATGTGAATTTGGGGGCCTCCATGAATCAGGATCTGCATTTATTGCCTCATTGATTGCCCTATGTCGATCAGATATCAAACAGACACCTTGAATGCGTGTGAAATGGTTGCTGATGCATGCCAAAAACCAGCTCCAAGATTCATAGTTTTCCTTCTCCAATATTGCAAATGCAAGTGGATGTGGTGAACGGTTCCCATCTTGGGTTGCCACAATCAACAATATTCCCTTATACTTTTCAGATAGAAATGTTCCATCAATTTGTATGAACTGTTTACTGAAACAAAATGCGGAAATACATGGGAGGAATGCCCAGAATAATCGACTAAATTGAACAAGAGATTGATCTAATCGATTATCTTCAAACACATGTTCCTTCATTTTTATATGGTAGACAATTTGGTTGTTATGCCTCAGCATGGCTAATAATTGCGGCAAAACCCGATACGAGTCATCCCAATCACCGTAGACCTTCACAATTGCCTTCTGTTTCTCTATCCAGGTCTTGTTATATGAAATCTTATAACCGAAAGTTTGAAGTATCCACTCTTGCACAAGGGCTATAGGAACATCTTGATAGGTCCTAATCATCTCGATGATAACAGTTGACACAAATTCAGCATCCAAAGTAGTGTGATCTTTTGTTAAGTTTGGCTGAACACAAGAATGAGCTGCCTCAATATTTGAAATTCTCCATCCACCAAATGCAATGTCTGTAATCTCCCTCAACCGGAATCTACAGTCTTCATCAAATTTATCACACCGTATGACGTATGTTTTTCTACATGATGCCTCAACTACATATCTACAATGCCTCTCAATATGAAATATTTTTAAGAAGCTCTTCAACGCATCCTTACTTGGAAAATCCCTTACATTATATAATGTTTTGTCCAACTCACTAAACCTATCCACTATAACTCCAGGAAACTCTATTGCAGGTGTCAGAACATTGTTGTCGAATTCAGGTACACGTTCCATTGCATCGGACCAAGATTCAAAGGGTGGTGGATGATTTAATGTTGGTCGAGAATGTTCTTGAACTACTCTATTTTGAGAAACTACTACCTTATCTTCTCTAGCTCCCTCCCCATCATCATTGTCTTCTCCGTCTGTTCCATCATTATTAAATTACTCATCTGAAGAATGATTTATATGTAAATCTGGTAGATCATCCAGGTTGTCCTCCTCCACAACAGGGCGAACATCCTCAATTTATTGGGATGAAGCTTCTTCAACAACTATTTGTGCATGTCTACGACTTCGAACATTTTGATGTTGTTGTACATTAAAAACTTCAACATATAACTCCATCATTGCACCATCAGACCGTTGGGAAAATAAAGTTCCCGCTTGGACCCAGTTCTCATCAGCAGCCAATGGACAAGCAAGATGCCATAATGTGGTAGGGAATTGCAAATGTCTATAACTAATAGACTTTATCTCTTGATGAGGACCGAGATATAAGCAACCAAGAATTCTATCTTGAAGATCAGTTATGCTAACACAATCAGATGTGTTAACCATAGATGTTAGCTGTATACTATAAGAAGATCCTTGCTCGGTTTGAATAACCATTCTATAGAAGTAAACACAAGAAAACATGTCTCTCTACATGAAATTTTTTTACTGATCACTGAATATGTCGATAATGTTTTGTTACATGTTAAATAAAATTTTTTATCTTCTTAAAGGTATTTTAGTACTTCATGAAGCAAATATCAATCATCTAAAGCATATCCCTCGAGAGTGTCAAACCAGGAGTTCATCAAGGCCCATTGTCGTGTACCAGGACACCCTAGGTCAGGCCCGAAACTCCTTGTCGGGGCTTTCACCCCTAGGTACAACTGTGCCAGAGCCACATCCACTTGTAGTATCCAGACATGGATTTAATTGCTTAGATAACGACATAACCTTTCATGACACCAAAATTTTAAAACCTTCCTAAATTAATCCACTAATGTTTTGTAGAACAATTTTTAACTTTCCTAAAGATATGTTCAATGATCTCTAAAAAATAAGATTCATTACAGTGCTGGTTAATCACTATTTAAGTGTCGGTCACTACTTAAGTACTGGTTAATCACTACTTAAGTGCTGGTTAATCACTACTTAAGTGCTGGTTAATCAGTTAGGAGTTGGTCGTTCACCACTTAATCATCCCTTAATCTTTACATAATGACCCCTTAATCATCCCTTAATCATTAGTTAATGACCCCTTAATCGTTAGTTAATGAACCCTTAATCATCCCCTAATCATCCCTAGTTAATCACCCCTTAATCACCCCTTAATTGTTAGTTAATCACCCCTTAATCACCCATTAATCGTTAGTTAATCACCCCTTAAACATTCCTTAATTACCCCTTAATCATCCCCTAATCATTCCTTAATCGTTCGTTAATCACCCCTTAAACATTCCTTAATTACCCCTTAATCATCACTTAATCATTTTTTAATTACCCCTTAATCATCCACTTAACCCCTTAATCACTCCTTAATTACCCCTTAATCACCCCTCACTCTTTAGTTAATCACCCCTTAATCGTTCGTTAATCACCACTTAAACATTCATTAATTACCCCTTAATCATCACTTAATCATTCCTTAATTACCCCTTAATCATCCCCTTAACCCCTTAATCACTCCTTAATTACCCCTTAATCACCCCCTTAATCGTTAGCTAATCACCCCTTAAACAATCCTTAATTACCCGTTAATCACCCCTTAAATATTCCTTAATTACCCCTTAATCATCACTTAATCATTCCTTAATTACCCCTTAATCATCCCCATAACCCCTTAATCACTCCTTAATTACCCCTTCATTCCTTAATTACCCCTTAATTAGTTAATGACCCCTTAATCACCCCCTTAATCTTTAGTTAATCACCCCTTAAACATTCCTTAGTTACCCCTTAATCACCCCTTAAACATTCCTTAATTACCCCTTAACCATCCCCTAATCATTCCTTAATCATTAGTTAATGGCAACTTAATCACCCCATAATTGTTAGTTAATTACCCCTTAATCGTTACTTAATCGCCCCTAAAACATTCCTTAATTACCCCTTAATCACCCCTTAATCACTCTTTAATTACCCCTTAATCATCACTTAATCATTCCTTAATTACCCCTTAATCATTAGTTAATCACCCCTTAATCACTCCTTAATTACCCCTTAATCACTCCTTAATCATTCCTTAATTACCTTAATGACCCCTCAATCATCCCTTAATCATCACTTAATCACCCCTTAAACATTCCTTAATTAATCATCCATGGTTAATTACCCCTTTAATCATGACTTAATTATTCCGTAATCATCATTTAATTAATCTATGATTATCTCTAAAATATTAATAAATTATTATTATCCCTAATTATCATTCATTAATAATATTATATTATACATAATTTAATCTAACATTAAATAATTTATCCCTCATCATCATTCATTAATAATATTAAATTACATATACCTTAATCTAACATTAAATATTAACTAATTAAAACATTAATAATATGACTATTTATTTCTTTTCTTTAAATAACTACTACTACATACTTAAATATTTAAAATTAACTATTTACAATTAAATAAATAAATAACTTTAAAATAAAAAAAATTACCTCTAAATGAAGCTTGACACAAAAATCTTGTACTCCTTGCGTCTCCGGAAGCACCACGAAGGAAAAATCAACTTAGAAAGATGAGCTCTCAAAATTTTAGAGAGAAGAGGGATTTGTGAGTGAGGAAGGATGGGTGGGGCGGCTCCCTTTTATAGGTATATTTTTGGCGAAGGCGGCATCTGAGAAGCCGCCTTCGGCTTTTTAAAACACGAAAGGCGGCTCTTCCAAAGCCGCCTTTCGCAGAAAAAAAACCGAAAGGCACACACCGGTGTGCCGCCTTTCGTTTCCCCAATGGCGCAAGGCGGTTTCTGGAGAACTGTATTTGGCCCGGCGAAAACTGAACCGAAGGCGGCACATGGTGTGTCGCCATTGGGATGTAAAAAAAATTATTTTAAACCTGGTCGTATTTTAAATTTTTTTTTTTGAAAAAATGTAAAAAAAATTAACTCGGAGGCGGCGCACAAGGCTATGGGAAATGGGGGAGTTAGGGTTAGCGGTGAAAGAAAGAAAAGATAATGAGAAGAAAAGAAATAAATAAATGAAAACAAAAATAATGATAATAAGAAAAGAATAATAATAATAATAATAACTTTAATCTCTAACAACAATATTAATATTGACATCAATAACAATAATAAACATAAGGCACATAATAATTAAAACCACTTTATCAATAATATAGAAATGATAAAAAACAATTTTAATATTAAAAATTATTTAATAATAATATAATATCATTATTCAGGAAAAATTAATACTAACATCACTACAGTAACATATTTTTTCTAAATTTTAATTTATCTTCAATTCATTCAATTTTCTTTTTATTTGGCCAATTCAGACACCGCAACTGCATGGGACTCGGGCAGACCGCATGGCCTCCGCTAGCTGTGCGAGGCCCGTGGACTGGCCTAAAATAATAATAATTATATTTATCATTTTGTCTTTAATAAAAATTATAAAATTAGTAAAAAAATGAAAATTTTAAATAAAAAAATAAATCACAATCTTTACTCATTTTCATTTTCTGAAGGTAGGCGGATCGTACTGTTTCCTGGGTGAAGCTGCGTGGGGTTTCCAAAACACGCTCCGCCCATACGCCCAGTGACGTCAACTGAAAAACGTCCGTTTTTTTGAAGAAACACAATAATCATGTTCGGGTTTCAACCAGAACCTCGACAAAGAAAATTAAAAACAAATAAAATAATAAAATAAAAATAATAGATTGGTCGGTGTGTGACAATTCCCCCCACCATAATTCCTTCCACACCTAGAAAGCCACAACAAGATCAAGACCCAAAGATGAAACTCCATAAGTGTCACTCACCCCAAAAGTTTAAGTACATCTATAATGACACAAAGTTTTTCAATGGAAATTACCTTCTTATAATTATGTCATAAAATAACATGAAAACACAACATAATGAACTACAATTGATAAGTGACCTCTAAACATAAGTTTTTCACTTATGTGTTTAGAATTTTGAAAATCTGACATACCCGGTTGTGTTCTAGATGATTTTTGGAGTCTAATAAATCCAAAATAATTTTTTGTGAATAGTAACCGATCCTTATGAATAGTAACATAAACTTATGAATAGTGAAATACCCTAATTAATAGTAACCTTACCTATGATAGTATAAAAATAATATCCAAGTGAAATTATGATGTACCTATATTTTAGAATAAGTAAATGAATGTTTTTAAAAATGGTTTTTAGTAATAAACAATGATTTTAATTAAATATTAAATTAAACATATTCAGAAAATTATTTTTGAAAAATGGACTTGATTTTTGGATTCTACACATCGAAAAAGTGTTACGGGGAAATTTTGGGATTTTTCAGAAATACATGAATTTTTTATGAATAGTAGAATCCGATAATTCACAATATATGCTAAATAATGGATTAATTGAGTCATAGAAGATGTTCTACGGATGTAATCCCACATGTTTTGGGATCACATGATAATATCACTATTCTTGGTCTTGGAATACTTACTATTCGTTGTCTTGGAAGGAAATAAAAAATTAATGATTATAATATTATGAAATCCCTCCTGTCCTCCACTATAAAAACCCTCCTTCACTCCCTCTTATATCCACTCCTCCCAAGACTTGTGAAATTCCATTATTCAGCCCAAATCTCTCCCCAAGGTCCTCCCCCACTTATAAAAGCTCTCAGCCTCCTCAAAATACCAAAACATCTCCCCTTAAGAGGTTCTCAAAGGAGGAAGTCTCAAGAGGTAAATTCCTCTTCCCAATTTCTTCTTTTCTTTTAAGTTCTTTTCTTTTTTATTTATTTCCTCATCTCCCTTCACCATAATAGTATGATAAATCCAGTAACATACCTGTAATGTAATTTCTTCATTCTAGTGGTATATTTCATCTTCTTCTCTTCTTTTCCCACCCTTTTTTTGAATGAAATGAATGCACCGTTTGAGATGTACTAATTTAGCACATTCAATGACAACGATTTATCAATTTCTATTATTATATTTAATTATGGTAATGAAACCATTTGTGTTATGGTTGAACCATATTATTATATAAGTAATATATCCTATTTTTGGTTCTGTAATTCTTTGGTACAAATGGAATTAAGTTATAAAGCAAAACACATTCTTTGTAATCAAATCCGCTGATTAAAAAAAACAGTTATCACTATGGTTATATATATAATAATTTGACTTCACTCTAAGTAACCTAATTAAAATTAAAACCATGTAATATCCTGGATATGAACAAAATAATATAACTTCAATTCTGGATAACCACTATCATCTTTCATATAATCCAAACATGTATATAAGTGAACTGATGTTTAAAGCCAAGTAAACAAACAAGCCCGAGAAATGAAATTGAACCTTGTAACTAATCAAAAAGGATTTTAATGAACTAAAAAGGGTTATAATAAATAATTTGAATATATAATAGGTTCTTGAATTATTAATGAATAATACTAATTTTTTTATTAATGTCTTTAATAACAACTGGAGAACACCGACAGATTTAAGGCAAGGGATCCTCTCTTTTTTATTCTTAATCAAGATTGTTCTCTATGCTATGCATTTTTGTGTAATACCAAGTGATGGGGTACATTTATACACCTTACCCATATTTACCTAATGTTTTATAAGTGATGAGAAACCCTTTATCTCTCTCATCAAGCCATCTTAGCTACACCCAATATAATGCCAATAAACTATGATGGATTCTACATGAACATCCTTTTTTCCGTCGGGTTGCTCTATCTTTCTTTTTACCAAAATGTAGCTGTCTTTTCTTTTATTTTGAACTTAAAAATTTTGTTTATATGCTCCAAACTCTTGTTCCAAGATTCATCTCTCATTCTCTTTCGGGGATATACATGCTCTTATGTGAATCTCTCTACGATACTTCCCAATAAGCACACCCGTTTTAAAAGAACATCCTGAATTTTACCCAATTTAAAGTGCACTCTATATTCTATTTTAATACACAATTTCCTTTTTAAATTCTATATTTTAATTATGAAAACCTTCTTGGTTCAATTCTAGTTTTATATAAAATAATTTTTTCTTTACTATTTTAAATGCTCTATAGTATTTTCCTTAAAACCTCACAAAAATGTTTTAATGATAATGTTTCTAAAATACATTTCTCATATGTTGTAACTTATGTTTGAAACCACTTACCATGTTATATGCCTATTTTACCCTATGAACATACATTAATTTTCTAATTATTTCCTTACATGGAAACTTTCATGATACACCCATTGGTTATGATTTATGTCATGATTGTGGTACCCAATTCTTTCCATGGGTACCCTTATGTTTGTGTATGATTTATTATGTATGATTGTATATGTGGTAAGAATATTTATGTGGAAAAAATATTCATCAAAATATTGATATGGGTGATCCCAGATAGTGCCCTAATGAATTGGGTAAGGTTAAGTCTCATGAGATGAAATGTGAAATGGGATTGGCGATTAGCTTTGTCCTGTACTAAAATGGGAAACGAGATTGGCGGTTAACCTTGACCCATAATAAATATATGATTTACGATTTTGACACATTTATATGAATCCCTTTTTATATGATCCCATGCTTATATTAAATGATTTTATAAGTTTCATGCTTTGGATATCATTATGTCTTGCCTCCTAACTCATGTGCTTGAGATGTATCCTTATATTCATTACATTACTAGTCTTTTTAGCTCATCCCTTTGTTCATGTGTTCCCCAGGGTACCCTATGAAGATGTAAGGGCTCAAAGGAAGTTAGATGCTCTTTATAGAGATTAAATAAAGATTTTTTATCCCCATGTTTTATGTTATATGTACCTAGTCTTCCAAGAAACTAGACTTAATGATCATTGGCTTGTACTCTAATGATTAATTATGCTTAAAATAATGAAATGTTTTATGTAAAAGGCTCGGGTCACTATTGTTGGTATTAGAGTATAGTCTTGTTATTTTTTGAGATTGGGAATTAAGAACCTTAGTGAGAACCTTAAGGACGAGACTAAGTATAAGAAAACAGTCCTAAATTTTGGTGAGTATAGAGTAAGTGGTTTATCAATAAAATACATCCCTATCTGGATACGAGTTGTAGAGGTAGCTCCGACACAGATGCATCTAGGGGTAAAACCCAAAAACACCGCTTTGAGGAAGACTCGAATGGGAACCGGTGCATGATAACGGTCCTTGCTGCACTCTTGGTTACGACACTCCCGGGGTATATGCTTCGATATATTCATGATATTAGTACAAACCGTTATTAAGGTACAAAAAGATGCCCATAAGAATATAAGTTAAAAAATAGATCGAGGATAACCTAGATATAAACCTAAGGAATCATAAATCAGGATATAGTTCTTCTTTATAATTTCATAATTTTATGTTCAAAGTTTATTTTTGTGCTCAATATCTAAGTATTTAAGACCACTAATTATACGTTATTTTTCATAGTTAATGGTGGGAAATATTAGAACATGTTCCAACAACCAATGTGATAGGAAATGTGATGATTACCCTAATGACATGCCTGATGTGATGGAAGTGGGTGCTCAAAACTTCATGGAAGTACTTTCTCAGCTAGATCGAGTTATGAATAATAACTTGAATTAGGTGGAACGTCCCCCTACTCCATGACAAAAAACGTTTCCATAGAATACTTCATGCGGCAAATGCCTCCCATGGTTAGCGGGTCTTTCGATCCCCTCCTCGCAGAACAATGGATTAACTATATTGAAAATATTTTCTCTGTCCTCCAGTGCTTAGAAGAGGAGAAAGTTGTTCTGGTAGTCTATCATTTTTATGGGGAAGCTGATCAGTGGTGGACACTGATCAAGAATACAATGTCCCAAGAAGAAATTGATTCCATAGAATGGGAGGAATTAAAGATGATGTTTTTCAACAAATATTTTCCTCGAACCAACCGACTCAAGATGGAAAGAGTGTTCCTTGGACTCAAGCAGAAGGAAGATAAGTCCATCGGGGCGTATGAAGCGAACTTTACAAGGCTTTCAAGGTACACCTAGGGCTTTGTCATGAACACTAAAAGGAAGGTGGATCACTTATTTAGCGGACTAAAGCTGAGTCTACGAAAATCATTGGAGATTCGATACTTCGACAGCTATGAGGAGATTGTTTGTTGTTCCCTCAATGTTTAAAGGGAGATTGGAGACTCTCAGTGGTCTCATGGGCCTAGTGAAAAGAAGTAAAAAATGGAGAACAACATGGGTGGTTCATCAAACAAATCCCATGATAGAAAGAAGCCTCACTTTCCCCTTTGAAAAAATTGTGGGAAAAAGAATCTTGGTAACTTTCTCAAGGGAACCAAGAATTGCTTAAAATGTGGAATGTTTGGTCATCTAGCCAAGAACTGCCGAATAGATATGAAAAATCCCGCTAATGTTGAAGAAGAAAGGAAGGTTCAGATCAAAACTCAGCCTGCAGTGTAGTTTTATAACTGCAAGGAGCTTGGGAATTATGCGAACAATTTCCCTAAGCCAAGGGTTGTCGGAAGAAATCGGAAACAACATTCAAGGCAACAAGGAAAGTCTTATTCTATCACTACTGCGGAGGTGGAGCATGATAATGAAGTTGTAAAAGTCACACTTGCTATTCAATCAAGAATGGAAAAAGACTAATTTGATTCTGGTTCTATGCAATCCTTTATATCATGAAAGTTTTCTAGAACTATAGAATCGAAGACCTGAAAGCTTGAAGTAGAGATATCTGTAAAAACACCAAGTGGTGCAATCATTGCAACCCAAGTGTTTGACTCTTCTCCTGTTGGCGTATATGGGACGATTCTTCTGGAAAATCTCGAAATACTTCCCTTAGTGGAATTCGACCATATAATGGGAATGTATTGGCTCTCATTATATAGAGTACATATCAACTATCAGGAAAAGGAAATATCTTTTCATATTCCTAACCATCCCATGCCCCTCTACAAATGAAAGGTAGATCATGAATCTCCTTTGAAAAATTCTTCAATGGTGTGGGTGTTGATTCCCTATGTAGAAGAATACCTCTCCCAAATGTTTGAGTTGAAGTAAAGTGCCAACCTTGAGGAAATGCACATCGTTAGGGAATACAATGATGTATTTCCCGAAGAGTTACTTAGAATTCCCTCGGATCGTGATGTATCATTCTCAATTGAACTCATACCCGGAGCTACTCCTATCTCAAAGTGTCCCTATAGGATGGCTCCTATCGGACTGGAGGAGTTAAAGAAGCAGCTCCAAGAGCATCTAGAAAAAGGTTTCATATGCCCTAGTGCATCACCTTGGGGTGCACCAGTGCTCTTTGTGAAGAAAAATTATGGAACAATGCGGATGTGTATCAATTATCAGAAACTCAACAAGATCACCATAAAGAACAAGTATCCTCTCCCAAGGATTAATGACTTGTTCAACCAGTTAAGAAGAGATTAATACTTCTCAAAGGTGGATATTCATTCTAGATGTCATCAGGTAAAGGCATAGAAGGAATATATTCCAAAGACTGCCTTCCGAACAAGGTATGGGCACTAGGAGTTTTTGGTGATGCCCTTTGGACTTACTAATGCCCCTACAACCTTCATGGATTTGATGAATAGAGTCTTTAGAGATTACCTCGAAAACATTTTGGTAGTGTTTATCGATGATATTCTCATCTACTCTAAGTGGAAGGAGGAACATTAAAACATCTAAGACTTTGTGTTGGTGACATTGAGAAATGAGAAGTTGTACGCCATGTTCAACAAGTGTGAATTTTGGATGAAGTAAGTCATGTTCTTGGGACATGTGATCACAAGTGAGGGAATTTATGTGGATCCTTCAAAAGGAAAGGCAATTGAGGAATGGACCAGGCCCTCTACTATCACATAGAACCATAGTTTTCATAGATTAGTTGGGTACAATTGATGTTTTGTGAGAAACTTCTCACGATTGTCAAGCCCACTAACTAAGCTAACATGGAAAGGGTTAAAGTATGTCTGGATGGAAGGATGTGATGGAAGCTTCAAGGAGCTAAAGAGAAGGCTGATCACTGCACCTGTACTCACACTACTGAAAAGTGGGGGAAGTTTTGTGATATACAGTGATGCTTCAAAGAAAGTCTTGGGTTGCGTACTCATGCAAAATGATAATGTGATAGCCTATGCCTCACGATAGTTGAATACCCATGAGCAGAACTACCCAATGCATGATCTAGAGCCGGCAGCCGTGATTTTTTCCTTGAAAATCTGGCGGCATTACCTTTATGGCAAGAAGTGTGACATATACACTGACCATAAGAGCCTAAAGTATATATTCATACAAAAGGAGCTCAACATGCGTCAAAGGAGATGGTTAGAGCTAATCAAGGGTTATGATTTCTCTATTCACTATCATCTTGGAAAGGTGAACAAGGTAGTTGATGATCTAAGTAGAAAATAACCCAATACTCTATCCATGTTACGGATTGAGAAAGACCCTTTCTTCTTGTATATGTAAAGAATGGATTTGGAAATCATAAGGGTAGGGGATACATCCTACCTTGCCCAAATTATTTCACAACCATCCATCCAAGAGAAGATTAAAGAAGCACAAAGGGATAATGTGGAGATACAAATGAGGGTGAATGCAGTAAAGAAAGGAAAGATGCCAGAGTTCCATATCGATGAAGATGGTGTGATTTGGTTTGGAACACGGCTTTGTGTGCCTTCATCTCCTGGGATAAAAAAAGAGCTATTGGATAATGCACATAGCTCAATATTCTCCATCCATCTTGGGAGTATCATGATGTACTGTGATCTCCGAGAACACTTCTGGAGGGATAACATGAAGAATGAGATTGCAGAATATATATCAATGTGCTTGGTATGTCAACAAGTTAATGCTGAGTGACAAAAGTCTAAAGGTATGATGCATCCATTGCCTATACCCATGTGGAAATGGGAAAATGTTACTATGGAGTTTGTCACGGGTCTCCCGAAGATGTAAAAGGGAAATAATGCGATATGGGTTGTGGTTGACCGACTCACCAAGACTACCAATTTTGTCGCTATTCGGGAAGATCTCTCTCTTGAACAACTTACAAATATATATGTGAAGGAAGTGGTGAGACTGTATGGTGTTCTACTCTCAATTGTCTTTGACCGTGATCCAAGGTTCACATCTAAATTCAGAAGGAGCCTTTAACATGGTTTGAGTACTGAATTAAATTTTAGCATGACCTATCACTCCCAAACTGATGGCCAACCTGAAATAACTATTCAGACGCTTGAAGATATTCTAATAACATGATCTCTAGAATTCAAAGGTGGATGGGATCAACATATTCCATTGGTTGAGTTCTCATACAATAATAGATTCCATTCGAGTATTCATATGGCTCCATATGAAGCTATGTATGGAAAGCGATGTAGAACTCCAACCTGTTGGGATGAAGTTGGAGAAAGAAAACTACTTGAACCCGATCTTGTTCAAGAGATGACAGAGAAGGTTCAAGTCATCCAGAAATACATCAAATATGCTCAAAGTCAGAAAAAGATCTATACTGACAATCGTCAAAGGGACTTGGAGTTCGACATTAGAGATAAAGTCTTCCTTCAAATATCTCCATGGAAGAGAGTCATGCGATTCAGGAAGAAAGGGAAGCTTAGACCAAGGAATATTATCCCCTTTGAGATCCTTGACTGCATAGGAGCCATGACCTATCTTCTTTCACTTTCACCAAATATGGCTCAAGTTCATGATGTGTTTTAAGTATCACTATTGAGGAAGTACAAACCAGACCCCTCACATGTACTAAACTCTGAGGTGGTGCAGTTGGAAGGTGATCTCTCCTATGAGGAGCAGACATTAAAGTTTCTTGATCAGAGAGATATGGTTCTACGCAACAAGACAACCCTTCTTATCAAATTGTTGTGGAGGAACCACAAATTTGAGGAAGCAACTTTTCAACCAGCAGAGGCAATGAAGGAGAGACACCCTCACCTGTTTGTGTAAAGTAAAATTTTGGAGGCGAAATTTCTTAAGGGGGGAAGAATGTAAAGACCTAAAGTTTTTCAATGTAAATTCACTTCTTATAATTATTTCATAAAATAACATGAAAATAAAACATATTGAACTACTAAGTGATAAGTGACCTCTAAACATAAGTTTGTCACTTATGTGTTTGGAATTTTGAAAATCTTACATAAAGGTTTTGTTCAAGATGGTTTTTGGAGTCTAATAAAACAAAAATAATTTTTGGTGAATAGTAGCCTAACCTTATGAATAGTAAAATACCCTTATTAATAGTGATATACCATAATTAATAGTAACCTTACCTATGATAGTATAAAAATAATATTCAAGTGAAATTATGATGTACCTAAATTTTAGAATAAGTAAATGAAGGGTTTTAAAACTGTTTTTTAGTAATAAACCATGATTTTAATTAAAAATTAAATTTATCATATTTATAAATTTTACTTTTGAAAAATTGACTTTATTTTTGGATTCTAAACATTGAAAAATGGTTGGGGTGAATTTTTTGGATTTTTTTGAAATACTTGAATTTTTTATGAATAATAGAATCCGATAATTCACAATAAATGCTAAATAATGGATTAATTGTGTCATCAATGATGTTATGCTGATGGAAACTCACTTGGTTCATGATAAAATGATAAAATAACTATTCTTGGTCATATAATACTTACTATTCTTTGTCTTGGGAGGAAATAATAAATTAATGTTTATAATATTATGAAATCCCTCCTCTCCTCCATGATAAAACCCCCCATTCACTTCCTCTTCTCTCCACTCCTCTCAAGCCATGTGACTTGCCATTATTCTGCCCAAATATCTCCCCAAGGTACTCCCACACGTCCGAAGGCTCTCAGCTTCCTCAAAATACCAAAACCTTTCCCCTTAAGAGGTTATCAAAGGAAGAAGTCTCAAGATGTAAATTCCTCTTCACAATTTCTTCTTTTCTTTTAAGTTCTTTTCTTTTTTATTTATTTCCTCACCTCCCTTCACCATAATAGTATGATAAATACAGTAACATGCATGTACTGTAATTTCTTCATGATAGTGGTATATTTCATCATCTTCTCTTCTTTCCCCACCCTTTTATTTGAATGAAATGAAAGCACTGTTTGAGATATGCTAATTTTGCACATTCAAGGACAACAGTTTATCAATTTCTATTATTATATTTAAATTTGGTCATGAAACCATTTGTGTTATGGTTGAACCAGATTATTATATATGTAATATATCCTATTTCTGGTTCTGTAATCCCTTGGTACAAATGTAATTATATTATAAAGCAAAACACATTCTTTGTAATCAAATCCACCGATTAACAAAAATGGTTATCAATATGGTTATATATATAATAATTCGACTTCACTCTAAGTAAACTAATTAAAATTAAAACCATGTGATCTCCTGGATATGAAATAAATAATATAACTTCAATTCTGGACAACCAATTTCATCTTTCATATAATCCAAACATGAATATAAGTGAACTGATCTATTAAAGCCAAGTAAACATATGATCCCAAGCAATGAAATTGAACCTTATAACTAATCAAAAAATCTTTGAATGAACTTAAAAGGGTTATAATAAATTAATTGAATATAAAATTGGTTCTCTACTTATTAGTTAATAATACTAATGTGTTTATTCAGGTCTTTAAACATAAGGGGATAACATCAACAGATTTAAAGTAAGGGATCCTCCTGTTTTTATTCTTAATCTAGATTGTTCTCTATGATATGACTTTTTTTGTAATACCAAGTGATGGGGTATGTCTATACAAATTCCCCATACTGACATAATGTTTTAAAAGTGATGATAAACCCCTTATCTCTCTCATCAATCCCTCTTAGCTACACCCAATACCATACCAATAAACCATGATGGATTCTACCCGAACTTCCATTATTCCTTCAGGTTTCTCTATCTTTCTTTTTACCACAATGTTTCTATATTCTCTTTTATTTGGAACATAAACATTATGTTTATATGCTCCAAACTCATGTTCCAAGATCCATATCTTATTATCTTTCAAAAATATACATGCTTTTAAGTGAATCTCACGTCGATACTTCCCACACTACTACAAATACGGATTTTATCAGCGCTAAAAATGACCTTTATCAGCTCTAGAAAAGCACTGATAAAGCTAGAGAAGATAAGGGGGGGGGGTCCCCTTTATCAGCGCTTCAAAAAGCACTGATAAAGACCCCTTTTATCAGCACTAAAAAAAAGTGCTAATAGAAGACCCCTATATGAGTGCTTCCTTTATCAGTGATGATAAAAGGTAAAAAAATTAAAAAAAATTAAAAAAATTAAAAAAAATTAAAAAATGATTAAATGTTTTTTAAAAATACTGCCAATCGGGGAGATTTTATAGCACTTGAGCCCCCCCCCCCTTATAGAGCCTTTCTGCCCCTGTACATCACCCCATGCACCCCCTTCACCCTTTAACAACACTTGCTCCCATATTCCCCCCATGTGTGTGCGCCCCTGTTTCCACCAAGATTTGAACTCGAGACCCCCCCTGCGCACCTAAGCCTTTACCACTACTCTATTTTGATTTGTCTTCCAATTCCTGATATCACTATATATATATATTTATATATTTAGTTATATTTATTCGTATAGTAATATATATTTATATTAATATATATAGTTATATTTTAATATATATATAGTTATATTAATATATATCTCTCCATATATATATATATTTAGTTGTATTTATTCATATAGTAATATATATTTATATTAAGATATATATATTTTTATATTAACATATATATAGTTATATTAAAATATATATAGTTATATTAATATATATATATATATAGTTATATTAATATATATATTTATAGTAATACTAATATATATATATGTAGTTATATTAATATATATATAGTAATTAGATTAATATATATATAGGTAGATAAATATATATATAGTTAGATTAATATATAGGTATATAAATATTTATATATTTGTATTTTAAATAAAATGGATGTTATTTATTATTTAGATAAAGCTAATATATTTTATATGTAAATATATTTTATTATTTATATTTAGAATTAAATTTTTAGGTGTGAATATATAAAAAATATGTATATATTGTTATATATTTGATTATAAATAGCAGTGCATTATAAAAAAGGATGAAATTTCAAAGAAATAATATCAATATGAATGTAATAACTTAGAATAAATTCAGTCCCCACCAAAAAAAGCCAATAATACCCCCTTAAACGAGGCAGAAAATCCGCAATATATTAAAAAATCGGGGTACCCCGAAAAAAAAACATAGTTTTGGAGGCCTTATGGGCCTCTTTTGGCCTTGAAAATCCCTTGACTAGTGTTCTACCTATTCTAGCGACGTAGAGCACATCACGGGCTTCGATTTGATATGTGGTATAGCTCAAACGGACACCCAGATCAAAAGTTATGACCGTTTGAAGTTAGAGTTGCGTTTTCAACATATTTTGGATCTTTTTTTAATTGTTTTAATTTTTTTAGTCTTCAAATTGTTATTAAATGACTATTACTCCATAATAATTATCAAATTATTAATTTAGAATATTTTTATAATTTTTTATAATCCGTTTTCACTAAATATCTTATATTTTAAGTATATTATAAGTGTAAATGTACATTTATACTTATCTAAAATATATTTAAAAATTATATATTATATTTATATCAATATAACTATATTTATATATTAATATATTAATATATTTTTAAACTTTTTTTGAAGTCGACCCTTTATCAACGCTTTTATAAAAAGTGATGATAACGGACACCCCTTTATCAGCGCTACTAAACAAGCGCTGATAAAGGGGCTCCCTTTATTAGCACTAAAAAAAGCATTGATAAAGGGGGGTTGTGAAAAACTGTTTTTGTGGTAGTGTCAATAAGCACAATCGTTTTAAAGGAACTTCCCAAACATTTACCCAATTTCAAGTGCAGTATATCTTCTATTTTAAGACATCATTATCTTTGTAAATTCGGTATTTTTATTATTAAAACCTTCTTGGTTCAATTATCGATTTAGATAAAAGAATGTCTTCTTTACTATTTTAAAAGATTTATAGTATTTTCCTTGAAACAACACAAAAATGTTTTAATGCTAATGGTTCTAAAATAAATTTCTCATATGTTTTAACTTATATTTGACACCACTTACCATGTTATATGCCTATTTTACCCTATGAACATCCATGTATTTTCTAATTCTTTTCTTACATGGACACTTCAATGATACGCCCATTGGTTATGATTTATGTCATGATTTTGGTACCCAATTCATTCCATGGGTACCCTTATGTTTGTGTATGATTGATTATGTATGATTGTATATGTGATAAGAATATTTATGTGGCAAGAATATTTATGAAAATGTTGAGATGGGTGCACCCATATGGCGTTCCAATGCATTGGGTAAGGTTAAGTCTCATGATATGCGACGAGAAACGGGATTGGAGTTTAACTTTTACCCGCACTAAAATGGGAAACGGAATTGGCGGTTAGCCTTGACCCGTTCTAAAGATATGATTTATGATTCTACCACATTTATATGATTCCATGTTTATATGATCCCAGTCTTATATTAAATGATTTTATAAGTTTCATTCTTTGGATATCATTATGTCATGCCTAATAACTCATGTTCTTGAGATGTATCCTTATGTTGATTCCCTTACTGGGCTTTTTAACTCATCCCTTTGTTCATGTGTTCCCCAGGGTACCCTATGCAGAAGTAAGGGCTCAAATAAAGTTAGAAGATCTTTATAGAGATTAAATAAAGATTTTTTTAGCCCCATGTTTTATGTTATATGTACCTATTTTTCCAAGACACTATACTTAATGATCCTTGTCTTGTACTCTGATGATTAATTATGATTAAAATCATGAAATGTTTTACTTAAAAGTCCCAGGTCTCTATAAACTATAGTTGATCGATCCAAATGAACATCGAACTCCCATGAAATGAAACTTATACTCGAGACACTAACACTTTAAAAACCTACAAAATGAAACCCTGATACTGACATGGGGAGGCCTAGACAGACTCCCAACAATAAGAATCAGGACAATCGGAATTCCACGAGACTTGCGATAGGTCTCCCCACCATAAGGACTGACGAGATTAACTAATCATGAAAACATTACACAGGGACCAACCCCCCCCCCCCACCACGAGGGGGAGAAGGGAAGGGTCAATCTGATAGAGAATCAAAACTACCTCCATCACCTTATTAACAATGTCACACCCTTAGAAGAACACAAACCACGCTACACTGATGACAAAGATTATACCAAGGTATTTTCACACCACTAGGGTTCTCCTGACTATTTGCCTACTTTACTCTGAGACCTATGTCTAGAGCTCGGATGACTGAAGCATCACCTGCCTCACAATCAGGCTTAATTTTTTTTCGAACATTACACATGAATAAGAGTTTTACCAAACTCACATCCATTAAAAATAATGGTGGCAAAGAGTTTCAGCCACAACGATTTTTAAAACATATGGAAACCAAAAACCATAAAATGATACAGGAGATGACCAATCCATACATAGAACAATACATAGGGAAAACCCCAAACTGATCCACAAACATCGCCCTACTCTTGTTGACGGGATGAGGTAACCTTCAACAAGACAGGTCTGGCTTCAACGCTCTTCTTGGAGACACCTCTACAGAATCACTGCAAGTGACATATACGTCGACAGGTGTGGATGGTTCTTGGAGCACTCAGGCATATTGGCCTCTTGTGACCTTGCTTTCCACACTGAAGACAGATCACGGTGTTACGCTTTGAAGGTGTTTATTGCAGTCTAAAGGCCTATTAATTCCTCTAGTAGACACACTAGCATCAGGGCACTAGTCATTATTCCGCTCTCCATCCTCTACACTGCTTCCCAAAGGAGAGGGAGGATTGACCACCTCATTTCCACCCTACTAACTCATCTTTATCAAGAAAGGATTTCCCCACAACATCTGAGAAGGAGGTTAGGTTGAGATCTTCCACTTTCAATCACAATTCAGGTTGGAGTCCAGACTCAAATTGTAGAGCCTTCCTAGGATTGTATGCCACAAACCATTGGTCGTTTGGAAATAGGTCTGAGAAACGTCGATAGAATTCTAGAACTGATTCAGCACCCTTCTCCAGACTACACAACTCCATCCTATTCCTTAGCTTCATCAACTCAGAGAAGTATTGTTGGACGAACGAAGACTTGAATAATTCCCAAGTGAGATCTTCTCGAGGATTGCTTTGAGACACAGACTTCAACCATTTCTAGGTTGGACCTTCAAGCATATGGGTAGCTAACTTCACCTTCAATGACTCAAGAAACCCAATGAAACTAAAGTTCCTCTCAATATTCTGCAACCACTCCTATACCTCAAGATTTTCTTCTTGTCCATAAAAGAGAGGAGGGTTTAATTATCGAAACACGAGGATGTAATCTATGGGATGGTCAACTAGAGTATTTTCTAAGGATGCACCACATGAAGCTGCACATTTGGCATCCATTGAACCTTTTTGGGGGTAAACAATAAGTAACAAGAAAACAAGGTGCTTGATCAAAACATGGTTATTGTGATTTCAAATTCAACTTTTCACAATTTCCAAAAGAAAACTTTTCAAAACAATTCGTAGAAATAAAGAAGACCCCAAAAAAATTACAAGGAGGAACTAGCACTGATGGGTGACACAGACATATGGTTGGGGGTTATACACCAGTCACGCCACCATCACGAGGATCACTATAGGGTAATGTCCCAAGATCCACATATATTTCAATGCCCTGTGAGGTCACGGGTCTACTTTCCAAACTCCCTTTTCATTTCTCAACATAAAAAAATTCACATCAATCAAAGGACACCAACATTCCCAGACATCCCATGGTAACCTGAGATTCGGAACAAGCAAGGGTTCATGGCGTACTTCTCATCCGTACGCCCTGAGTCCTGACAATTACACTCCTTCTTCAATGAAAATCCCAAATAACAATGGGCATTCAGAAAAACATGTTCTGCTCAAAAGTTTTCCTCCTATGATACCATTTTGTCACAAACCAACCTAGGTCGGCCCTGAACTGATCACTCGTGCCAGAATGAAACTTGGCCCGAAAGGCATTCCCGATCCTCCTGGGTTGACGACAAGAACCAGTGCATCAATAGAAGACAAATGGGAATGATTTTGCCTAGTGAAAATAAATAAAGTAGTGGAAAAAGTAGTATAGCTCAAAGTAAACAACACGAAAAGAAAGAACGATCAACAACAAACAACTGACCAGAACACAACCAAAACTCATCGCGACTCTGAGAGTCGCTCTCCAACCCACAACCAACTCTCACCCATGGTGAGCAAGCTGAAGTTAAACCTAAAACAAAACTAAAAACAGAAAAACACTATAGTCATGAGTATTAAAACTCAGTAGGCTTACCCAAAAAACTATTCTCAATGCACTACATTTATATAAAGAACTTACTAATTCCAGGTTTGAAATAAATTATATAAAATATGGGTTTCCACACACACTTTAATTTCCAAAAAAACTAACAGTCTGTTGCCATTTTTATTTTAAGAACATGAATAATTTTCGAAAGGAATAGGTGCATTGCATTTTAAAACATTTTTGTGAACAATTTAGTAATCCAAATTTTAGTTGTTAGTTAAAATGAAATCCAAACAAAACACACACTAAGGGAAATGGTGGTACACAAGGGCCTACAACCGAACTATATCTCTCAATTGTTTGCAACATAAAAATAAACACTAAAGAAAACATGGGTCGAACCTAGGAGCTCATGAAAAATCCATAACGTACAATACATGTGACTCATTATGAAGGAATGCCCTACTCAATGACTTCATAACACCTTAATGCCCACTGTTTCCCTACATTGCCTAACCAAGGGGACCAATCCCCTTATAGAGGAAAGTCCGTACTAAGGACAACTAGCCAGTGCATAATCTTTACAAGTGTAACAATCATTCTCAGAAAATTTACTTACTATGCTAGGTTCTCATGTGAACTCGTATAATAAAAAGGGGCGAGTCAAAAAAGTCAGTCAAGTAACAATTCACATTGCACAAACATCAAAAACAACTCACGCAACCATGAAACACAAAAATATTACCCCTAAGACCCCACAAATAATTATTTCCAAAATGATTTATTTTATTAAAGTGTCAAACGGTCCTGATGTAACTTTTAAAAGAAGCACCATTTCTCAAGAGAATCCAAACCATTTTCTCACAATTCAGAAGAAAACATTTACCAATAAACCAAAACCACAATTAGAAATCCGTGAATTATGATATAAGAAAAAACATGCATTCTTTCACTGTTGTACGTTAGTTTATCCAGAAAATAATGTAGGTGTTTTGTATAAAATAAATATCTTCATTTACATCAGACAAATATTTCAAAATTAATTATCTAATACTATTTATCATTTATTGAAATTAATAAAATATCAAGCAACTAATAAACTCTAAATTTCAAGGTGAGTGTAGTGGGGGAGCTACCTTGACTTGTAGATTGTTTACGACGATGGGACACATCTCTCACTTGCGCATAAGTACGCGTAACCGGCTGATTGTGGTATCATGGACTTCCACTACCAACACGTTGTAGAAATCACAAAAACACTAAGCACCCAGAAGCATAGACTTCAAATGATCCAAATGAATAAATATTTCCAAAACTCACCTCAACATTGGAGGAAGTGAAACAGGGTGAAACCAAACTACTCCCTTCAGCGACGGGCATTCGTCGTGCACCTAATTGCAAACAAGGAATGTTTCTAGTCACGCAAACAGAGGTGAGAATGGAGGTGACATAGCTAGTTGTTCCACTACGAATGGCCGGTGAGGGGGTGTAAAGCACTATAAAATCTATCTGTAGGTAGGAGCATGGCTGATAATGGTGCGCAACTGGTCGGAGGGCCAGTGAAAATTCGATAGGCATGCGACCGGAGGGCACTGGTTGGTCGGAACTATGCGGTGGCTAGAATGAGGCCCCGCAGGTCTGAGGTGGTGTGCACGGGTTAGACGAAGTGAGGAAAGGGGTTTTCGGTACTGGAAGGGAGGATTTATGGCTAGTGCGGGTGAGACAGGGTGGCAGCTGGGAGGCTAGAGGCTGAGGGCAAGGCTTGGGACCTCGGTGAAGTGCCGTTGTGCACAGTGAGTCATGGGAAGCGCTGGAGTGTGGAGGTGCTAAGGCTGAGGGGGGCATCATTGTGAACCTCAATAATACAACATCAAAACCACATTAAACCAGCACCATCTTCAATTTATGGCACCATCAAGCAAATAACCCAGATAAAATCCTCATCTAGTTCCATCACCAGATGGAAAATATTTGAGGTTCAGACTATGATCTTCATATCTAAACATGCCTTGAAGTAACATGCCACATCTCCAAAATGTGACCTTCTTTTCAGAATGTAAATCTTTAACTTAAATATTTGGTAGAAAATGTAGGAATGATATCTAAGTCTAAAACTAGTAAAGTCATTGGAGACTCGATCTAAAACAAGGATCATATGTAGTAGCTGTATCATCAAACTAGCAGCAGCAACCAGGCTTGAAACAAACCAGAAATCTGAGTTGATATAAAGTAGTTGAAGAACTCAGACCAGCAACCGAATTCACCCATATTAGTAGCACTTCGATCATTGAAAGAACATGATGGAACAATAGCAGCCAAATAGGTCTAGGGTTCATGGACACCTTTCAATCAACTGGCAGCATGAACTTGGAGAACCCCCGTGAAACCAGTAGAGCTTCTCTATCTAAAAAATATATCAAATGGATAGAAAAAAAAGTTTCAGATAGATGCAGAAGAGTGCTGGAGGGTGCAGGTAAGATGCACACAGCCGGAAGGAGGTCTGGAGGGTGCTCTGACAAAGTAGGAGGGGAGCGGACATGAGGCAGTGGGCGGGGGATCACGTATCTGGGTGGTCCATGGTAGGGAGGGTGGACAGAGGTGAGAGAGGTTGGCGGGAGGGCACTGACATGAGAGGTTGAGGTAGCGGCTCACAGGGTATGAGGGATGGAGGGGTGTCAGGGCACCGGGCAGCGACAGGTGAGTAGGATAGAGACGAGGCGTTGTGCTAGCGTGCTGCAAGGGAGAAGGAGGGAGGTAGGCCGAGGGTGGTTGGGCGATAGGTAGAGGGCCAGAGGTAGGCAGGAGCATCGCGCGGGGAGAGGGCAGTAGGGGTGCGGTCTTCATGACAGGGATGAATAGAGGTGAGGTTGTGGTCAAGGCTATAAGAAAAGGGAGAGTTAGGGTTAGGGTTGAAATAAAGAAAAGATAAAGAGAAGAATAGAAATAATAAATAAATAAATGAAAACAAAAAATAATGATAATAAGAAAATAATAATAATAATAATAAAATAATAATAATAACTTTAATTTCAAACAATAATATTAATATTAACATCAATAACAATAATAAACATAATGCACATAATAATAAGTAAGACCACTTTATCAATAATATAGAAATGATAAAAATAAAAATTTTAATAATAAAAATTCTTTAATAATAATATAATATCCTTATTCATGACACATAAATACTAACATCACTACAGTAAGTTATTTTTTCTAAATTTTAATTTATCTTCAATTCATTCAATTTACTTTTTTATTTGTCCAATTCATACACCGCAGTGGCACAGAACTCGGGTGGACCGCACGGCCTCCACTAGTCGTTCGGGGCCCACACACTGGCCTAAAATACTAATAATAATAGTTATTATTATTATCATTATCATTTTATCTTTAATTATAATTATAAAATTATTAACAATAATTATAATTTTAAATAACAAAATAAATTACCAAATTTACACATTTTCATTTTCCAAAGGCAGGTGGATCGGGTCGTTGCCTGGGCGAAGCCGCGCGGGGTTTCCAAAACGCACTACGCCCATTCGACCAACGAAGTCAATGGAAAAACACACATTTTTTAGAATAAACATGATAATCATGTTTGGGTTTCAACCTGAACCACGAAAAAAATTAAACAAAATAAAATAATAAAATTAAATTAATAGATAGGTTGGGTGTGACAATAATCCTATTTAATTATTTAAACCATGAATGCAAACAAAATTATTGAATTTAATTTTAGGAAACACCTGGTAATTGTGCATATGACACCTAAGAATATATAAATGATTTGACATTAAATGAAATCACATGACTACCTACCTTAGGCTTGTTCTCGACAGCTCATCCGGTATCAAGCTTTGATTATTCTGAGTTTGAATGAAATCTGATGATTGGACGAAGAATGAGAAAATAGTAAATATGATCCAAACTCCAAATTGTGCAGCTGATTACCGAATAATGAAATAAGATCAAAAATATATTAAGTCTTTACCATTATGAACCCAAAGAGATGAACCATGATCGAATTAGAGTCTAAATGGAGATTAAATATGAAAAATTACATTAGGTGGAGTAGAGCCCTAGAGGGAGGTCTCCCTTGCGGTGTGTTTGAAGAAAAACATCAAAATTCATTTGAAAAGGATTTTTAGTTTTATAATTTTTTTGAAAAAAAATCCAAATCTAGCAGGGGCCACATGGTTTACTCAAACTGTTTGGTAAACCATGTGGAAAGGGTGCACATCTTCCTCTAGTTCTGAGGAATTGTTCAGAGTTACCCCAAATAGTTTATGAACCATGAAAATATTGTTATGTAACCCTTTTTCAAAAACTATTGAAATCTGTAGACATATTGCACTTCAATGCCACTCGTCTCACACAGTTTACCAAAATTACGTGGCCTATAAGCCCTCTATTTCAAGCCTCACATAGTATAGTCAATCTCTGCGAGCTGCCATGCGTAGTTTTCACTAAATTTGTACTAGTCCAAAAGCACTGAAAATTTGGGTTCCAGGATCCAGACCAGCCACAGATTTGACCAACATGAGCCCAATGGGAATCAACCATAGGGGATATTTAATAATTTAAATATAGAATTTATAGAAAACATAAGGTGATTACCTAAAAGAATATATGGGTTCTCACACCTTTCCACTTCTTTATCATGAATTTTTTAATATCTTGATTGCTATATATTTTGAAAACATATACTTATACTACATATTATGATGGAAAATACAGTCTTAACTGTTGAAACATGTCCCATTTTTGGGAAATGGAAAATATTTTCTTGTTCATATCAGTTGGAGCTATAAGGGAAGGTTTTGTTAGGCCAGATAAGAACATGGCAGATGCTCTAAATTGGGGATGAATAGATCAAATTACAATTTCATAAATATATAGATTAATTATCCTAATTAATTTATCAGTGTCAATTAGAAAAGATAATTATTAGTGAAATAAAAGAATGGAAGCAAGGATTTTTTAATCATACTTCAGTTCAAAGTGGACCAAGTCTACTCTTATACCTATCTACATAGTGAGTGATACAATTTGAACTAATATGATTTTGTATGGGGAATCATAACCAAATTATAAAATACTTTTTCTAGTGGAATTATAAACAAAATAAACCAGACTTTTATATGAGGATTAACAAGACAATTAAAACCCCTACATTGGATACTAGGAGTAAAAATCCAAATAGTTCTGACATTAGAATCTGGGGGTCAGAACGCAGACATAGATGTTTATTTTTTTATGAAAAAAATTAAGTTAAACTGAAATCACATGAATAATGGGAAGAAGTGATACATACTCAAGAAACCAGAATAAAAAGATATATAAATAGGATAAGAATAGGTGCTGGTTCTTGACTACAGGATCAACTCATCTCATCATTGTCATAAAAGTTGAAGATGTTTTTTTACTACGTTGAGAGATCATACCATAGTAGTAAACATTTTATAGAAGATCAATTGAATATTCACAAATTATGGACACTTTTCTATTACATTATGTTATATAAAATCATCATTCAATAATTGTATATTTTTCTTACAAATGATTTTTTCCTTCTATATATTGATTTTGCAATGATATAAAAATGAAGTAGATATCCTTTAAACTGTTAGAAACATTTTAAATTAAATAATAATAATATATTATCAGGGGAGAGTAATATATTATGATTTCCTAATAATCTTTTATCTCCCTTCTATAATTCTAAACAATAAAGAATAATTCAAACTGATTTCAAATACATGTTAAATAATTTAATTAGTCTCTATAGTAATAGGGAAAAGAAAATCCCGAAATATTACAAGACTCTATTTTCAAGAATAATCTTAATAATATATCTATAACTCATGTTATGACTAAAAACCAAAGTAATGATGCTCAGGAAATCTGTATAATTCCGATAGAAATAATACTTTTACTTCTAAGCTAATTTTGGACATGATAAATGTCAATTAATAATTTGATATCTTCTAATGAATTGTTTAGAATTTTTATAGACTTGTGCACAAATGAATCAACTTTTTGTTTAATATCTCATGTTATCATAAAAAGTTTGAGGGTGACTAATTCTCAAAAATCAGCAAAATGGATTTCAAAATGGCAATGTGAATTACATATTATCTCCATGGATTATGTACTAGATGTTTGGGAATAGTAAAAATCATGCATAAATCTTATTTTAAGTTCACAAATGACTTACTTATTCTAGTATGACTATATAAAACTTGTATAAAATGTTATCACCAATAAAAACCTGAAATCTAAATATGTTTTTAGCAATGTAATGTTATTATATGATCACGATTAAGCATAATTTAATCAATATATAATTAAAAGTATTTATAAATTTAAAGGAAATATTATAAAATATTTTTAATTATCAAAACATGAAGTGGTTCAAGTATCCACTCAACATTATTCCACTATTTGATGGTTATAAAGGAATGTATAATTTCAAAAAACAACTTCCCCATTTTTAGATTATCAAAAAGGTAAGGTTTTATAAAAAAAATTATTTTTTAAAAATAATTTAAATAGTATGTATAGATTTTTTAAAAATTAATAATTTAAAATATATGTCAAGGAGACTCTATAAAATCTTCACTTTAAATAAAGTACCAATGAGAAATTATAGAGTGAGAATATTTTTTATATTTTGTTTGAGAAAATATAATGGGGAATCTTTTACAAAATATACTTTTATAAATATTTTTAGTTAAAATAGTATGTTAACATCATCAAAGATATATGAGATGTTTTAAAATAGTTATATTATAAAAATTATTTACATAAATTAAAAAAAAGTAATATAGAAAAACTGATTCCATATTTAGCATATTTCAGGTAATTAAATATATCTCAACATATAAATACAATAATACTCCCCTAAACACATGAAAGCATAAAACTATTAAGATTCATAAATTTGAAGAATAAATTTAATATTTTTATATTTAATAATGTCTAATGTCATAGTAAATATATCTATATGTTTATTTTACATGGGGATAGAATATAAAACAATATCTCCCATATTCACATGATCTACAAAAAAATGAAATATAAAATCTATATGATTTATTCTAGAATGATGTAAGAGATTTTTTGAAATAGAAATTGTAGTTGTGTTGACATAATGAATTTGAAATTTATCAAGATAAATACCTAAATTACATAAAGTTATCTAAATCCATAAACATTGAACATAAAAACTACAACTAAAATATAAAACAAAATATTTCAAAAATGTCTAGAATTAGATAAAAAAACTCATTATACATACCTTTCCCAAAATACTATGGTAACATACAGCTCGCTATGATTTTAGATGGACTGGAACTCACTCATGACCTGTCACTTAATTCCCAGAAATCCTGTCTCTTATTTACCAAGACATCCCAAGCATCATACTGACTTCCAGGAAAAAAAATTATCACCTTTGGTACCAATTTTTTATGAATTAAATAAATCAACTACCATAATCATACCATAACTGGTTTTAAAATTTCATTAAGGGTGTTCCAGATCCTCAGGATCAAGCGACTAGCACTGGGGAATCATATACAATCATGTGGAAAACATTTCACTACAGCAATAACTTATAAAGACAAAGCAGCATATCAGAATCAATAAATAGTTGTCATGCCAAACAATCTAGAAGAATAAAGTATCATAAGTAGAAATATAAAACTCCCAAAAAATGGCATGAAAACCGAAGTAGTCACATTAGATAACCAATATAACAACCCTAAATCTTCATGAAACAAGTGAATCAAATACTCCCTTAATCACCTTCAACTCCAAAGGTACCACTAATCAAGAACAATAGCCACCTATAATAATATATTTTCCTTTATTATGACAAAGAATAAGAAATTATATGTACTACCAAAGGAAAATATTTATCATGTTATTGAAATATAAGAGGGAATCACTAAACATTCCATATGAAATTCATATCAACTAAAAAAAGAATGCTCAATTTATTTTTTAAAACACTGTATATAAATATTTTAACAATTCATAAAAAAACATCCTTTTAATTCATTTCAATGGCTAGTAAATAATTGGTATAAAAGTGTATTTCCATCAAAATAGAAAAATATGAGAAACATTGTCAAAACAATCAAGAATAATTATATCTATCATGTAGTAATGAATAAGTATTTCAATCAAACACTAACATGAATAATAATTTTTAATCATAGAAACATGTTAATAACACCCATGGATATTTATCTTTATTTCCAAGGTTACACACAATCTATTTAAAATTAGGATTCTTGTGTATATACACTCTTGATATCCTAAAGATATAGTGAATATGAGAGTATACCAAATAATAATCTCCTTACCCTTAAGACAAGTTTGTATCATTTCCATCATCAATCTATTTAATTACATAAGTTGACCTAACATGCATTTACTTCTTCCAAACTACCCAAGAATCCATTTGATTTGAAGTAATCAGTCATACCCAAGGATATAAATCATTTCAATCAATCTCTAATAATTTCAATATATCATTTCATTTACCCCCAAGTTCATTTTTCAAAATATTTCATTTCATTTGGAAAAAACCAATGATTTTCATTAAAAAACACATTCCTTTCAAATCTATTAATTTCATTTAAAACCAAAAAACTAGTTCATGTCCCTTATTATCAAAATGTTTCATCAAAATCATCCTTTAAATAACATAATTAAATTAAAGTTCATTTCATAGAAATCATAATATTATTTCAAAATCCATTTTTAAAGGAATTTTATCCATCCCACTATGCCATTTCAAAACCAGTTATCAAAGACACAAACTAGAATTTAGAAATAAATCGAAAATCCATTTCTAATTAGGAACCAAAAATTTAATTCAAACGATAGTGAGTTCCTTATCTAACAACCGAACTCAATTCACAATCCTATCAATACTCATCTAGGGATCCACCATAAAAGAGTTAATGGATATAATAAAATAATAAAAGGGTATTAGAAACATAATTCTCACATAATAATAACTTAATAAATGTTTCTATAACAACTTGAGAGTTATAGAAAAACATAATATAATGAATCCTGAAGAACTCATGATGACCAATGAAGATATAGGAAAGAAATCCCAATTATATGATGGTTCTATTAAAAATACAATTACATAATGTCACAAACCATATATATAACATCTATTGACCAAATTTAATATTTATTTCTAGAGAATAGGGACATATCTAAAAGATCCATAAAGAAAAATATAAAATAAGAATTTCCTTGAATAATATAGATCCAATAGTTATAGATCATAGTAAATCAATCATTAGGTGGTATGGAATCCCCCAAACCTATAAGAGAATTCTCCTTGGATGAGATACCAACATGACATGACAATAATGATGAAATTTTAATAAGTATCATGTTATAAAATGGGAAACTAGAATAATAAAAACTTTTTTTTGGTAATAAAAAACCATGAGATGATATTTAGTCTATGAGGATAGCTTCATAGTTTGGTTACATGGTTTATAAAACTATATAGACACCTTTCATATAAAAACTATCTCAAGCCTCACCATTGGAGGGATATGCCACATGGTTAGTACTTACCATGCACCCTCCTCTCTGACTCAAAGATGAGGTGCATTATTTATCGGGTTTACCCTCATAGTTTTATCTAATCATTATCAGATCATGAAAATACCGATTAAACTCTTAAAATTTATTAAATTATCCTAGGAAAACGTATGATAAGAATCATACAATACATGGTATTAAAGTAATTTACATTTTTGAATGTGGGCATCATGATGTTAGAAAAGGCTATATCATAACATTTGGGCTGTTGTCGCATGTAACCCAAGAGTTTTCTACTATTATGATTCTGTGAATATTAATCTTGAAACTTGTATGATCCATATTATGGATCATAAGTAATATGAAACCATTCAGGTGTGCTGGTGGAAGATATTTTCATCATAATTATGTATTCACCATTCATCTCTTTCAGGATATTTTATAGGCACATTTAATAGAATTTTTTCTAAAAATGAATTCATACTTATTTTTATTAGGTTTGATATTCTAAGATATTGTTGGATATGTTTAATATCTATTATAGAAATATGGTTTCAATATAAATAATAGTTTGAAGAAAGATGATAAAAATGATGAAGGGACATTTGTTTATCAAAATATTTATAAGAGGTCGACTATAAGAACATTATATATCATAGAAATAATCCTAGATATAATATTCACATCATAAGTTGATACCTTCCACAAAATATGTCTTTTGTAGGAGAATATATTTTTTAATGTGATTCATATGGTATGTTTGTGGCTTTTTTGGTTATGGTTTAGTGTATTGTGCATGGAATGAAAAATAAATGTTCAATTTCTTGGATTTGTATTAGGATAGATATTTTTTGGATAGAAAATAACCAAATGGAGGAGCCTTGTTCATTTGATGAAAGTGCATTGGGTGTCTTATAAAAATGAATGAGAGAACATCTATTAGTAAAATTTAAGTAGTGTATATTTCAGGTACAAAGGCTTTTATGGAATTGGTGTGGATGAAAAAATAGTTATAGGATCAAGGATAATAGGTAGAAGGGACCTTAATATTTTATTTTGACAACCAAAGTGAGATTTATTTGAGTAATAATGGTAGAAGATTATAGAAAAATGAACAAAAATATATAATAATATTTCATTAATGATAATAATGATAAAAAATGGTGAAAATAGGTTATGTCGGTTTAAATAACCATATGTTAGATATATTTACAAATTCATTGGAAACATTGATATTTTAGAATCAATGGTTGAGCTTGGTTTTCAACCATCTCCCTGAACAAGAGGATGTAAAATTTATCTACTATATCAATTGAATATAATGTTTTATGCATAGTTTTTTTTTCATAAACTAAGATATATTATTTTTGGTGTAGAAAAAAAGTTATGATACAATCTTGTGGGAGCTAGAAGAGAGATAGTGATAATAATGATAATATAGAAAAAATAGTAGAAAATAAATATTTTTCTTGGTTTATATAAGGATGTTTGAGTTATTTAGTATTAGAGAAAAAGATATGATCTTTTTTCTTAGGTTTTGTATAGTGGAATTCAACAGGAGAGTCATTTGAATTTTATTTTTGAGGGGGGGGGGGTGAGATTGGAGAATATTAAAGGGAGTCACAGGAAATGGGATCATATATCATTGTTAATTTAATATGTATGATTGATAAGAAAATTTAAATGTGGGTAATATTTCAACCATTAGGTTGTAATATTGTATTTTTTTAATTAGGATTTGTTTGGAAAATATTTCAATGATATAGAGTTTTATGGAATTTATTAGTTGTATATATAGATAAAAAAATTTAAGAAAAAACCATATCATAACAACAATGCAACAGAATGAAAATTGTTATGAATGAAATTTATATTTAGTACTTTACTCTACTTAATCAGGTTGTTTCCTTTTTTTAATTTAAATTTTTTTTAGTTACATGTTGTAACATATAGGGACAAGCTATAATAAAATTTGAGGCATATTTTAATAGAACAAGAGTTTTTTAGGTACCTACATCATAAAAGAAATGGTAAACCACAATAGGCCAATAATATAAAATAACATAGAATATCATGCTACTTGAAAAAGTCCATGCTACAATGGAAGGTATACATTATGTATTTGTTATAGAATATTATGGTTTTACACACCATAGAAGGAAGTTCACACCACAATAATTTATAATTTTTTTATAAATATGAATATAATTGCATCATGAAACCATATTAATTAAATGGGGATGGTTTACAAATTTTTTGGAACTGAATGAAAACAGGATACTATGATATAGTGGAAGAAATCACATCTCAATCTTCGAGTTAAAAAATAGAACCCTACATAATCATGGTTATTTCATTTTGATATTTTACAGCATTGAAAATTACCACTTTTTAATTCATTTTATAAATCATGGCATATTTTTTACATAATTGGAAGTTAATATATCATTTATAGATTGATTACGTGGATACATGTGCAAAATTTATTGAAATGTTTTTAGATAATAAATTCCCTTATCAATGGAGAAATCAATAGGGATAAGGGGGAGAGAGAAATGATATACTATAAATATATAATAATTAATACAAAATGACCTACATTAAAATTTATTTTTTAGGAAAATTACTCCATTTATTATTAGGAACAAATAAAAGAAATTAAATAACTTGACTTCACCCTCTCTAGATTGGTGTAATTTGCTTTTTTTTTACATCATTTTAATAGTTTTTTATATTGTATTTTTATTGTAATTATTATTTCTAAATAGTTCACAATGTGATAAAAAGAGGTATTTCCCCTAGGTTGGAAGAGTACCTTTGTAAAAAATTATAACATCTAAAATTTATAGTGTTAACCCCTAGTATAACAACAAACCATTGAAATATAATATTTTTACAAGACCTTTATGGTGAACTGAGTAAAATCAACATGTGATTGATTTAATTTTTTTATCCATATATCAATTGTATGTATGCGAAATGAAAGGTTTTTATTATTCTTCCAAAAATGATTACTTGATCCATTAATAAAGAAAAATAAATTTTCACCCTAATTCACTCCCTCTCTTAGGGTGTATCTTGATTATGGGTAAAATATTATGAATGATTATATCCACCATTGTCTATGACTTCATGTGACCACTAAACATGGAAATATGTCTATCTAGTACAACAAATCGCACACATTCATTGTTCTCAAAAAGAGACTAACCTAGTTGATGAATACATCACATATCATTCATCTAGTAGATGATCTCATCACTTGTTCCTCACTCAAGTATCTGGAAACATCATATGTGACACCACTAAGATAAAATATTCAATTATTTAGTCTATTTTAATTATAGGCTGGATGCCTTTTCTCCTCATACATGTGGCCAAATCACATATTGGTTGATCTCTAACCAATGAAATGATAAAAAATATACCCAACCACTAATTAATTAGATAATACTCAAGTTTTGTGTAATAATTGTATCAAAGTATGAAGGTTCCCATTCTAGGTATATAGCCAAACTCAGGTCAAAAGGATTCATAATAAGAATATACCCCTAGTATATTAATGATTATATGAAATTACATAGGTTATAATTTCATTTGATAGTATAAATAAATGTTATCCCCATATTATCTCATGAGTACACTACTCATGATAATCTTAACATATCATCAAATACTATAATACCCCTTGATAACCATTGATTAGGTAGAAATCAAAGTTGTACTTTTAGGGGGATATGATCATTCCACTATTCATGTAAAATAAATTGGATCACACATGAATGAATAAAAAGGGGTTATTTCCCTTTATTATAAAATCCTGATAGATTGTTCAACTATTTCATCAATCTCAAAACTATATTATACCAATATACCCAACATGATCTTCATACTTGGGATAAAATAATAGTTTTATTAATGGATCTATTAATTTATAATCCATAACCTACCAATGAATACAATAATTACACCTCTCAATGATCTATAATATGAGATAGTATTTTTGAAAGATATGGTTACATATTTGGGGAGCTCATGTTTCCTTAGCATGTGTAATGGATCCATTATTATCAAAGTACATCACAATTTCTCTCTCAATTCCGGGATCCACCTCAAGTTTATTTTTGAACATTATAATATAATCAACCTATTTTTTTGAATCTAATGTTGTGATGTACTCTGCCTCTGTTGTCGTGTCTGTCATGATGGCTTGTTCAGAAATCCACCAACTAATAGATACACTATTCATTAAAAACATGTCACTATATTGAGATTTCATGTCTAATATATCGATTATAAACATGTTTTTGGGATACGATTTATAAATATCCAATCCTATCCTCCAAATTACAAGAACACATCCTTAGTACTTTTAATGTACTTTAGGGTTTTATTAAAAGCAATACAATGACTCTCAGAAAGAATTTATTAGAGTCTACAAGTTATTTTTTGGGAGTAGGTGATATCATGTTGAGTACAAAATATGGAATATATGATAGATCCTATAGAGGATTCATATGGAATTATATTCATCCTTAATAAATCCTTAGAAGGATATTGAATATTCCTAATATTTTCTCCATGAAACATTTATAAATACCTAATTTTTGAGTTATTTATGTTAAAATACTTTAACGCTGCATTAATAAATGCATCTTGACATAGTAAAATCGACCTCTTAGGTATATCTCTACAAATGTTTCATATCCAGTATGAAAGCTACAACACCCATGTCTTTCATACTAATGAATGTTTCCAATGAAATATTTACAATATAAAAAATTGGGATTTAATTTTTGATAATAATTATCTCAACCACAAAAAAATCCGAAATAACACATCACTCACATGAATATTATTATATACATAGGTAAAATTTTATTTTTTATGGAACCAAAATCATTAATCACATCAATAAATCAAATATTCTAACTCTTATAAGTTTACATTAATCCAAAAAAGGATTATTATTTTTAATTAAATAAAGTGGTTTGGAAATCTATTTAATATATCTCTAAATCAAATTGATCTAAAATAGAGTGAAATATCCAAATAGAATTAATATAATAATAAGTGAAATTTTTTATTCATAGTTAATAACCAGAATTTAAAAGTAACCCTTTAGATCCGAATTTTCATTTGAGGTAGACAATCCACCGTCCATGTTATTTTTCTTGTGGAAATCCCACTTTCACCCAATGAGTCTTACCCCTTGAGGAATATCCAGAATGTTCCAAAACCATATTATGTACATAGATTCCATTTTAGATTCCATTAATTTCAATAATTTCTTGGAATCAAAACTCTTAATATCCTCACATTAGGTAGTTGTTTCATCACATAAAATCATGAATTCATTATCATTTTCATTGATATATAAATATCCCTTAGTATCCAATTTAATCTTACCAGAACATTATTTTTTCATGTAACATGATATGGTTATTCTTCCACCACTCTTTATGGTACTAGATCAACCTCTATATTATGAAATCACAATGTTTGTTAATGTGAAACTTCTTCCAGTTCACAATTCATCCCACTAATCTATAAATCAATATATTCTATCATAAGGATCATAGAAAATTGGTACTCAAACACTATTTTGATTCATATTATTATAAAAATAACATCATTTTGTTTCCTAGGATAACTAAAAAATTATAAAAGTTTTATATAAGGTCATGTTTATCAGAATGCAATCATCCTACATATTCTTTACGACCCTAAATACCCATATAATACTGACTAGGATGTTTTCTATACCATATACTATATAGTGTATTTATGACTTATTTAGATGGAACATAGTTCATTTAGAATACTCGTGTCTATAGTTCATAACCCCTATATGAAATATAAAGTCCACACAAACTCATCATGGGAAAAACCATTCCCAACAAGGTTTGATTCCTCCTCCCAGACACAACAATCTTTCGCGGTGTTATAGGAGAAGTGAGATGTATAATAAATCCATAATTTCTTAGATGATCAGTTAATTCCTGGCTCAAGTATTCATCAACCCAATATAATTGGAGAATCTTAATACTTTTTCCTTATTGATTTTGAACATCATTATGAAACTCTTTAATCCTTTCAGATGTAATATACTTGTGACTCATCTAGAACACATATACATACTAACTCAAATTCATATTAAATGTAAAAAAGTACCTAAAACCACCTATTAATTGGGTACTCATTTGTCCAGATACATCACTATGTATGATATCTAATTTTCCACTATCACTCTAACCTTTTCCATTAAAATCTACTTCATCATTTTTTTTAATAAATATGATTTAAAAGTATCAAGAAATAAATAATTTAATGGTTCCAAAAACTCATCTCTATATTTCCCTAAATTTAATTTCTCATTTATATGATAAGGAAAAAAATTACAAATGTTAGTGAGATTAGAATCATACAAAAACTTTTTATTATAATTTCTATATAAAATATCATCCATATCCAGAATTTATAAGCCTTTTACCATATACCCAAATCAAAAATAATAATTCTTATTTAAAAAATATCTTGTTATTAACAATTAATGAAAATTGAATATTTTACAAATAAGGTATAGAAATCAAATTTCTATTTACAATGGGAATATAATAATTATAATCCAATTACATAAAAAATATACATAGTAAATTCACATCATATGGGTTTAATTATAAAGCAGAAAATCTTTCTCCATTATTGATGTGAATACCGAATTCACCCTTTTTAAATTACATCCTATCTTTGTGTGTTTGTCTATTAGTGAAAATGTGATATGAACACACAATATCAAAACTCCATGAGTCAGAGTGTTTGAAATTTACCTATATAACATTCAATTTTTTATTTTCATAGTGATTCTCTTTGAGAACAATTCTAAACCTTAAATGCCAATATATAATTTTTTTATAGGCCATACATATAAGAGTTCTCAAAATTATTATCATAATGTAATCCATAATAAATAATAAATTCACATCTATGTGGGAGTATTTTTTTATATATGTTTTATCATCGATTTTTAATTAAATTATTCCCTAAAAAATTTTGAGACCATACTTCATATCTATCATGTGAAAGAAGATCAATATTTCACTATGTAATGAGTCTTATATGGGTTTCACCGCACTGCTTAGTTATTTAGGATGGTAATCATCCCCATCACAAGAGTTATGATCCTTGTATTTTTGATTGGGAAACCCTTGTTCAGAATCCATAATATGGACAAACATAACTTTATTCCTATAATATCATAACTCTCAGGGTTTCCTAGTTATGTGTCAATGGATGTTCAAAAATGAATTTAGATACCAGAATTTTAGGTTTATCCATTTCCCCATTCCATAAACAAGATAATACATTTGCACCCTACTGTGGAAAAACCTTCTAAGTTGGATGATTTAGGCCTTTACAAGTGCTAATTTTGAAGAAAATCCACACACAGTATTTAAGGAGGTCTCTTTTAAATGTCCCACCAAATTAATTTACATCATAGACATATTAAATTTATGACCCTTCCATATCATTAAACATTTATCTTATCAGGTTTTATTCATTTTTATGCATATTTTAATGTTTTAGTTTTTTAATCCCTATTACATCTATTAAATTATTGTTCTTACAATATATTAATGTTCCATTCTTTTCAAAATCCTCAATTTTGTCACACATATCCAAAAATAAAATCCAAAAATATTCGTAAATATTCCAATATCAATCATATGAAAAATATAAACTAAATGTATGGTTTTATATTTTTATGATATTGATAATATTCACATGATTAAGCTGAGAGAAATCAATAGCCAACCCCCACATTTATAGAACAAGGCATGAACCTCTAATATAACAGGAAGTCCAACTAAAAACCCCTATACACATGGATAATTTAACCATGGAATACTATAAATCATGATAAATATAAAGCCAAATATGATGAAATGAAATTCAAAAACTAATTTACAGCTCATTAATAAAATTTCAAACCGAGGTCTTATTAGATGAAAAACATTTATGTTGTCATAACTAGCTTGTAATGTAATTAATTAAAAAAAATAAACTATTTCTTCCCAAAATATGATATACAAATATAAACTTTTCATATTTAATATAGGTATGCCAAATAACATTTTAAATGGTCTAAATCATATAATTTATAAAAATTTTATAAAGGATAAGAAAATATTTCTAATTATTAATTTTTAACATATATCGTATTTTATGATTGATAATTGGAATTATGAGTCACAAATTATATTTATAAAAAACAAAAATAGTGTGAATTTAAATTTTATTCTATTATATAAATCCAAATCATTATCTATGATTACAATCACCGATTATGAATGGTGATATTATAAATATCCTATTGTATTATATGTTATAACTGATATCATAAATATATTATAATAATATGTTTTCAAAAACTCAAGAATATATTGTATTTTATGATATCTCATAATGTATATTAATTAATGTTTAAAATGATTGAGTTTTATGTGGATCATACCTTATTATATAGGTAATCCACACACAATAACTATCCAAAAAATAATGAATTTATTAATATCATATTTTACAATAATGCTCCAAAAACATTATGACAACATGTTGTTTGAAAAATATATTAAAAATGCACATTTATCCATTAAAAAAATTTAATTATAGTAATGGGTTTATATACATATTCTAATGATCAGACATAATTAATCTAAACCATTATATTCCCAAACTATCTTCAATAAACATAACATGAAATAAAATGAAGAAAAAAGAAGATCTACATATCAAAATGTATAACCCATATTGAATTATAGATGTGGTATGATTGATGGTAACTCCAAAGAGAGAAGTGGTTCTCACCTCCACTTGTGGTACTACATCCTTGGATCCTTATTCATAATAAGCATAACTCAAACCTTCCAAAGGGGCACTTTTACACTGTTCTGGATATAAATGGTTGTTAATAGATGAGGGGAGCTTCGTATTTTGGCATGGAACAATGGTGTATCAAAAGGATGGTTCACATACATTTTTATTGAAACTAATTATTTAATGAATATTGTTTTTTGCATCTACTTCCAGATCCTGGTATTCGAGCACTACTTCCCTTTGGAGTTTGACATTTGTTGATGATTTCAATGAATGTATATATTATACAAATCCATAAAGTATTCAATTCCTTCAAATCATAACCAAATAGACTGCGTGGGATAAAATATAAATATTTCCTGAATACTATGAAAATAATATCATATGAGAATCATATGATGTGATATAGGAAAATAGAAGCCTCCAATATTCATTATGATACAAGTATATCATAGGTTTTGTTGTGCATCACATGCATGTCAATACTTATGATAAAGGGTGCATTGTTAAATATGATATACCCTATTAGTTAATTTTCAACATGGGTATGATAACATAATAAAGGTTCATAAAAATAAACTAATAAGATAGTAAAAAGTAAAACATAGATCATAAGTCATGAATTGTGACTTGGGTATTTCAACATAACTTGTGAAATGCAGCATATGAATGAATAAAAATGAGGTAATTATCACAGTACATAACACATGAAGGAGGAATTACATATAAATATTTTATAATAACATGAAACATAGATAATAATATAACTTCATTACCTTTTTCTAGGATCATTTCCAAAACCAAAATCACAAAGTGGATAAAGTTTCAGATTATATTGGGTCACTTCCCATTCCTATTAAATTTTATTTGATTATGTTCACCCCATCCCCTTTCATGTAATTTCACGCGACATAAATATTTACCCAATTCATTTAAGGGATTTTTAATTTTGGGATTTTCCATCACATGGTGAAAAATAATAGATATATGTTCCACAAGAACATGGAAACATTCATAATTCTATCATATCTTAATTAACCCATTAGAAATAAATAGGTTTCATGAAAATTTTCAAAATACATGATCATAACACATCCAAATAAAGAAGGAAGATGATATAATTAGATCATATCCATTATGAATCATAAAAAATAGAAGATCATGAAATAGATAAAAAATAATTTATAGGGGTATAATTAAATTTTTTTGAAAAATAATATGAAATATATTTACTTTTTAATTAATTTTATTTTAAAAGAAACTAATTTATAAAATAATAGTAACATTAAAAAATGAAAAATAACTCAAAAATTAATTATAAGACATTGAAGGTATTTAAATGAATATTTTTACATAAAATCAAAGAAAATAATGAGGAAAATTTAAATTGTAGAAAATAATTAGAATATTTATTTTATACTTTTGTAAAAGAAAGTCAAAGTCAATAAAAATGACCTTAATAAATAATTCATGTGTGGAGAAGGAAATATAAAAAATAGAATATAGAATATGGTAATATAGGAGAAGAAAGTGGATGAGGGTTTAGAGAGAAAGAACTTATAATTCCCCTAATTAAAATCTAGTCATAAACAATCTTGGTTAAAAGTGATATTGATGAAGAAACACTTTCAAGGATTGTAATATGTGAGATAAGAAGATATCAAATAATATATTATGTCTAGTAAATTTAAATCTTCATTAAAATAGGTGATACCTTTTAAATCATTTAATTATAGAAATATAGATAATCATAGATAAACACAGTAAATAAAGAGAGGACACAATTCATTGAATGAAATTTGACTTAAAAATATCCTTACCTAAAGTCTCAACATGCCTTGATCGTTCTTTAATTAGATAATAATAATATTATAAAAATCAAAAAAAAAATAGAACCTTTTTCATGATTATATTTTTTATTCATTATTATTTATTTGTTACCTTGCAGTATTAATTTATTAGATTATTTTATCTTTTGTTAGTCATTTTGATGTTTTTAGGTTCGTAATCCCAAAAATATCATTGGTGTAGTGGTAAAAATTAGAGATACATTCATAATGGTTATATAAACTTAAAAGTTTTCACTGAATATGGTTCATGTCTTTTTATAATTGATAGAGTGAAGTTGATCAGTATATTGTTAATCTTCATTGAATCTTCCTATATAACATATTCCAGACAGTTAAAATTTACTATGATTAGTTATACTTTTCATCATAAATATCAAAAAAAAAATATAAATGTTATTAATTAGTTATTATGTTATATTAAATCAACAAATAACATTTTATAAGTAATCTTAATTGGAATAATAGAAAAAACCAAATATTATCATTTGTTTAGGTAACATTAAACTTCTACAAGTGCTTTTAAAATAATTTAAAAAAAGTTATAAACAATTTTATATTAATGATTTATAAAAATTAAATAGTATATTGAAATACCTCTTTTAGATTTAATTGAATTGATCATTTCATTTAATAAAATATGTATGAGGATAATTAAAATAAAAAAAACATATTTTTAACTCGTACTTTTTTGACATAGTAACGACTTATTAAAGAGGGTTCAGTGGGAGGTTTTGGGTAAAATGTATTCCTTTTTAGATAAAAATATTGATATTAACATGATAATGGAACAATGGTATATAAAAATAATAAGTGGTTTAATAGAGTAAAAGATAAATATGTAATGAATAAAATAGCAGCTTTGAAACCTTATATTGATCATTGAATTGCCTCTCATGGGTTGAGATTAAATCCATAATAGGAGGTATTTTTGATAGAAAGTATGCTTATGAATGTGTTAGTTGATTTTATAGAGGTATTTATTCATAATATAGACAGAAAACCTAAAAAATAAATATGTTTTAGAAATGGAATAATGTGTCTCCTTTTATAGGAAACATTCAACGGAGTTTTTACAAATATTTACTCTTTAAATGTAAAGAATGTAATTTTATATTTTAAAATGGATCATAGAATGATAATTTATGATATTATGAATCCTTATCCGTCATAAAATGACTTTAAAAAATTCTTTATGAATTTTTATAAATTAAAAATTATTTTTATAATTAGATATAATTTTAAGTCATTTTCGGGTTATTCGTTTAATTTGAATTTTAAAAATTTAAAAATATTAATGGGATTTAAATTTAAAATTTTAAATCAATAAATAATAACCATATATATCCAAAAAAAACTTTTAGTTCATCTAATTCTTCAAAATCTTATCACTTTACATATTTCAAAACTATCATCCTTGGCTTTTCTCTTGCATGTACATGCACTACATCAACCCTGATTAAGTGTTTGAGATAATTATCATATTATATAATATTAAAACTAAAGTAATTAAATAAATACAATTTATTATTAAATAAAATTATCATATAAATTGTTCATAATATTTTTATTTCCAGTTACATAATGATACCCTTTTTGAGATGGGAATTTTAAATTTTATTACATTGCATAGATACTGGTAAAGAATTTGGAAGATAAAAATCTTGAATAATTTAAAAATTCATAAATATATATGAATATTGTTTCCTCGTCATAATATTTTTCATTTATGTCAATATTACCTTTATCTATTCTCAAATATGTTCTTAAAGACACTAATTGTTTCTTTTCCAAAGTCGTGCAAGCACTACACTAGTGTCAATAAATGTCTTCTCAATTTATGTCAATTAGATAATATATATATGAAATTTTTCTTATGTTATCATATAATATAAATTAAATAGTTTTCTATAATGATTTATATAATTTTATAAAATATATTAAATAAGAAGTAGAATTTTACTTGAAAGTCACCAATTATATTAAAATGAATTTAAATTTGAATGCATTATTAAACATATTACAACATTAAACTCAAATAATGAATTTTAATATAAATAATTTTAAAAAATAAATTAAAATTAAAATATTATTTATAATATTTAAATTTTATTTCATGACAATCCAAAAAATAACAATCAAATTTACTATTTAATTTTTTATATTGTTTTTTCATTACTTTTTTAAAAAACACCTTCCATATAATTTTTATATTATATGTGAAGACATATAGGTAATTGGTAAATATTTATTTGTTTTTTATAATTTTATCTTTTTATGGTGTTTTTTGAGTTTGAGGTCTAAGTTTTAAAAATTTAGGAAGCACGCTGGGTAACACAGTTAGTGAATGGTTAACACTAACCACACACCTTACCGTGAAAAGGGGTAAAGAGGATATTATTGACAATTTTCATAGATATTGCACAATTTGTAAAACAATTCATGGTTTTGAGAAAACCATGTAGCCTATTAATGTGCTCTGATATTGAACTAGATGGTTGATGCACAATTAGTGGAAACAATGTATTCTTACTATATGACATCACCTAAATTTTCTAATAGATATCACATTATTAAAGAACATTTTGATTAATAATGACACCAAAAATTGTAACATTTCTAGTTTTCATAGAAATATATTGTTACATTGATTCCCTTATCAATCTTAAGTCCTAAAATTCATACATTACTTCTATTTAATGTGCCCCAGATAACTTTTCGCTGAGATGCTTTGTTTCTTTAAGGGTTTTAGTGATTTTCCTGTTTGTTTTTATGGATCTATTTAAGGATATTCACAATTTATTATTATTTTTATCTTCTCTCAAACTCTATTACCTTATTATTTTTTTAATCCTTGGGTATTGGGACTTTGAAAACCCATAAAAGTTGAAAATAAAGTTACATATTAGTTTTATGAGAAATATTTTAAGGGATAATTCTTGTGGGGATTCCTATTTATTATTTATGGTGAATTTAAATAATGGTGATGAGGTTTAACTTGTTTTGAGGTAGGTTATTTTTTATAATGTGTATTTACTTTAAAAAACCATAGGTTCTTAGATTTACTTTGGGATGAATTTATTAATAATGAAGGATATGAGTTATTGAAGGATGTTGTATGTATTTTTATTATGATTATTAGATTATGTTCTATGAAATGGTGTTTTCAAGAAAATTTTACATGAAACTAAATTTTATTCCAATAAAAGTGTTTAATGAAATGTTTTAATAGAAGATTTTAGTTTTAAATTACTTTTCGATGGATGTTTCAAAAAAAGAATTATTTTTTCTATTGATTTATTTATGATTATGGGAACTTTAGATAATGAAATTATGGTCATATTGTATTTTTGATTGATGGTTGGTTACACATGGTAGGCCTTAGTCAAGTTGGTATCTTAGTTGTTTGATACATTAGTGTATATTTTTCTATAGCTACGGAATGTTTCTTGATTATACTGTGTCTGGTAATGGGGTGTATTAGTATTCTTGTGAGACATAGTGAGATCCTAGAATTACTAGGTTCATGTAAACCTACTAGTGATCATAGAGCATTTCATAGTTTCCTTGAGACCAATTATTTAGACATAGGATGTATGGATTGATTTATAGTGATGTTTCACTTTGATTTCCCATTATGTTATTGTATTTTGATGTTTCTCTTACCATATTTCCCTCATCATACTGTATGATTTCCTTATTTTCAATTTTATCAAAACATGTCTTATTTTGATGGGACCAAAAGATATTGACAATTATTTAAACAATAAAACATTTAAAAATTTATTATCATACTAGAACTATTGGTTTAAATTTTTAAGTACATTATATAGATTTATGGTAGTATCTTACTAGGATTTTCCTCACACCCTGTATATACCTAGGGGAACATGTTGACTTGTCTCTTAAAGATATATGTAATGGAAATAATTCCATAATATTTGGTTTCTCTTCTAAATTATCATCATCTTTATTTGATATTATAATAGTAGATTAGGTGACCACATTTTATGAGGAGTTTTGACTCTTGTGGAGAGTTTTGGGATACTTGATGATGTTGGGTTATTTTTTGTTAGCCTCTTTAACCGTGACTATTTTAAGCTTAATTTATGTGTTTGAAGGTTATCATCATTTTTATATCCATAGAGTGATGTTTTTAGTTATTTGGATACTAATTCAACATGATTCTCTCTTTTTGGTTTTTAAATAAAAAAAATTATTTCATTTTCGGGGAGTCCAAGTTATGGATATGTCATGTTTGGTTCTCTGAAGGAATATACTAGATGGTTATTTAGATTATCAATGGTAAAATAATAACTAATTTTATTATATTTATACCCTTTTGATAAAATATATAATGTTATTAAAGAAATAAATTTCTTTTATTATTAATTTTCAGGAGTTAAGTTTCTGGTTTTGTATATAATATGGTAATTTAATATGATATTTTTAGTCCAAAAAGAAATTATTTTATTCTAGATGAAATGTCTTACATGAAATATATAGTTTTATTATTAAATCATTTTTCAAAATTTTAATGTTTTAAAATAATAAAATGAATAAAAATTGGGTTAAAAAAATATAAATTACCGTAGAGTGATTTTTTTTGTTTTTAAGATTTTTTTAAATGAATAGTTGAAAATACAAAAAATAATTAAAAATGTCATTTATTTTCAGTAAATTAAAAGTACCATTTGGTTTTCTATTGATTTTATAGTGATATAATTTTTTTATTAAATAGTATTGAAATAATTTTAGGGGAATCAATATTATATTTCATTATGTTTTATCCATATAAGATAAAATAAATTCATTTCACTTCAAGAAATTGAATATTGAAATATGTATTTCATATTTTGAATCAAGTGGTTAACATTATTCAGGGTTTTTAATCTCATTTTTGTTCATATTGAATAGTTACCATGGTAAAACCTTTCCACCCAAGTAAAGGTTAATAGGGTTCATATGGGACATTAAACTAAGAGATAAGGCATAAATTATCTCTAAAAATTGAAAAAATATGATTGGTTGAGTATATTTAAAACTTTCCCTATATATTATTTTGAGTAAAACTAAATGTTTACCAATTTACATTATAAATAAATCTGTATTAATTTAAAATTTTAATTATTTATTATAATTCCACTCTTATCACTTCTAAAAGGGAACATCCTCTCCACAATTAATCAGTCATTTAGAAGAATTTATCTCAGAAAGTCCCTAACTCAAACCCTTCCCATATATCCTTATAATTTCTTATCATTCTTGGTATTCTAAAATGACTAGTAATAGAAGTATTAAGGTGTAATCTTAATAGATATATCTGAGGATAAGGTATAAATCCGAACCAAAATATTTCATGTCTATTTCTTATTCTACCACCATAAAATCTATTTTAAATAACTACAGTACAATGAAAAAAAAAATCATATTATAAATAATAATATGATATTATATTTAAGAAAAAAGTATTTTCTATCCCTTCTTTATTTGATGATAAATGGAAATATTTCCCGTGAATACATGTGGACTACCACCTCCACAAAGCAATGCATTTCATTTTCCATCACCACCACACAAGGATAGTTATAACGTTGGAATTAAAGAATATATTAGATATTTATGAAATTAATATGCTTATGTTAATATAATACATTACATCATTTCACACACTTTCCATCCATTGACAATTGATAACATCACTCATGTGTATGTGTGGAATACCACATCAATGAGGTAATGAGATTCATTTTTCATTAACCTCTCACATGTTTTTTTCAAGAGGAAGAATCTAATGTATAAATATGAAAATTATAACTTCATTTTGTTTATGGGAAATTAAAATATTAAATATCATGTTTATTTTTCCATTGAATAGAAAAAAGGAAATGTCGCTCATGTGTACGTATGAATTACCACATCAACCTGCTGATTCTATTTTAGACTTATAAACTCAACATCCAATAGGAACACTACCATTTAGTTAGAAAATAATACAAGGGATGTTTTTTAGTAAATGTAATAATGGTAACAAAAATAACATGAAATTTTTTCTTCAAGTATAAAACTAATGTAAATGTGTTACATAAGAGGGAACAAATACAAATGAAATAAGTCAGTAATTGAGGTAAAGTATTTTTACTTTAAAATATTTGTTTTAATGTTTTATTTCCAACAACTTTTATTCCACGTTAAAGAAAATTTAAAATTTTCAAGAATAATCTTATTTATTCATTATATATTTATAAAGGTCATTTTAAGTATTTTTTAATATCTTTAAAAATGTTTCAAAAGGAATATTTTCAACATTTTCTATGTGGGTTATTTTCAACTTTTTAGGTATGTAATAAAAGAATATTTTTAATGTATATTGTTTGAACTAACTCTCCCACCATCATAGATTATATTACATATAAATTTTTCCTAAAAGATAAAATGATATTTTTAAGTATATTGTATTCCCTCTCATCTATGAATTTTTAGTTTCCTTCAAAAAATTTATAAAGAAATTGGAATTTCTTCTTATTTGTGTTAGAAAACTGAAAGAGTTATTTATTATGGGATTTAATTCCAAATTAAATAAGTATTATTATCGGAGTGAAATATATATGTGTTTTATTCTTGTTTTTGTTCTTGGAAATTTTTTAGGAATGGTGGGTGATTCGAAATAAAATTGATGATGGATGAGCCAGATATAGTAGTCTAATTAATTTAGTAATGTGATAGAGTTTACTGATGATAGGTTAATTATAAGGGATCAGGAAATTATCTGGTTAAGTGATTCCATTCTAGGGTTCTTATAACAGTTTATGTATGTATACTGTATCGAGTTACTTACATGATATTATTTTAGTGGTTTATATTGGAAATAATTTAATTTATATGGTTATGAAAATGATTTTATGTTTTTATGGAATGTTTATGACCTTTTTTTTAATGTATAGTGGATAGTTTTCAAGTAAAGGCATTCATGTGTTTTCATTTATTTTCAGGAAAATTTTATGTTTAGGAAATTATACTGATTATCTCATAATAATATTTTTGAAGACTATTGAAAAAATAAGTTATATTCATGGAAAAATAAATAGATGTTTGAACTAAAATTTTTATTATGAAAAGACAAAACTTTATTACAGATTTTTTAGGTTTACAAATATACTACTATGTTTGTTTTATTTATACCCATGACTGATTTTTTTTTGCTACCCACATTTTTAAATATTTTCCAATGGACTCAAGGATGAGTTACAATTTTAATAAATTAATTGTTCCAGTTATTGTAGTTTCCTAGAATGAAGCAAGTGTGTCTTTATAAAGAACATGTTTTGTTGGAAAAAATGGACAATTTTCGGAAATTTAAAATTTTCAATGTTACTGATTTCATAATTATATAATAATCTAAACCAAAAACGGTCTTCAGGTTGTAGTTGATGAAATATATTCTGTAAATATTGTAATTTATGGGATAGTCATGTGTCAATTTTTATAGTTTCTATCAAATAAAGAGTGTTTATAACATTAGTGTTTAATAATATGTAAAAATGTAATCATAAGATTTTATAATATATAGTTATATTATCATGATATATATTGTGAGGATAGTGTTATTTCTTTATCTAATATATGTTTATTCAGAATGGTTTTTCTTAGAAGAAACATGGATGCTCAGGTATATTTTCATTAGGATGATGATATCATTGCAAACACAAAACCCCAAGTTGTTGGATTTTTAATAGAGTGTTTTTAATATATGCTAACTCAGAAGAATTGTTATATTAATGGAGGTACTAATTCAAGGGAGTGACCATAATCTCCCAAAATAATATGTTGATGATAGATCATTTCATGAAACAAAACCCTCCAGATTTTGTGGGATCCTCAACCCTAGATAAAGGTGTAGAATGGTTTAACTATTTAGGGAATATATTTCATGTTCTATGATATTTGGAAGAATAGAAATTAACTCTTAATATTTCTCATTATGAAGATGAATCTAATCAAAGGTGTTCTTTGATTAAGAACAATAAAAGAGAAGAAAATATTTAATTCCCTGGAATGGATGATATTTAAAGATATGTTCATTGAAAAGTATTTACATAAAGTTATTCAACATCTAATGGAATGGAAATCCATATATTAGAATAAATAGGATGAGAGATCTATTCTTGTTTATGAAACTAATTTTATTATATTGAGAAGGTATGAACTAAATTTCATTTTAGAACATGATAGTAAAATAGGTTGATTTTACATAGGATTTTTGTTTTGTTTATAAAGGGTTATTTTTACTCCTAACTTTTGAATTTATAAAGCAATTGTGTGGTCTACTGGGAAATTGGAGATAATGTTTCTTAGGTTCTTAAAAAATTAGGATAAAATTAAATCCAAACTATAAGAAATAGGGAATAATTCATATTAGAAACTCAATGGTAAGATAATTCAAAAACTCTATTATAATAAGCATGGTAAGAATAATTTAAGGTAATTTTATGTTTTGTTGGGGAAGTTATACCGATGTGGAAATCTGATACACATGGCTCATGAATTCATATTAAATTAAAATGGTAATGGATAGATCTGAAATAAAAACAGGGTGTGGAATGTTTTAATTGTAATGGGATAGTCCATTATGAGAATGTGTTTCTAAATGATTGTATAAAGGATATTTAACGTTATAGATATAAATAAAAAAGATTGGGAATGTCCTTTTATTTTTCTAGGCCACATAATGAAGTGGTAATACATACATTACTTGTTTACTCTATGTTTTCCAATGTATGGTTGAATTCAAGATATGAAGATTCTTTTATTTCTGAGAAATTTTATAGTAAAAAAGAAATATTACCTCAATAAATAAATATAATACTTTTTGTAAAAACTCATGTTGGAATTATTAATACAACAGTGATTTATAGTATCCTACTATTCATTATATATTAAATGATTCTTTTTAAAAAAATATTTATCTTACCCATAGTGGAGTTTGATGTTATTATTGATATGGATTGGCTCTCAATTTCTCATGATACTATATGTTGGAGAGATAAAGAATCCATATTCATTCATTATAGTGAATTTAAATTTATTTATGATAATGTGATTAAAACTTTGATATCATATTAATAAGATAAGAAACTAGTTAAATTTTCAATTGAATGTTTTCTTTCAAATTTTATTTAAATGAATGAAACCATTCAAATTAGTGATGTACCAGTTGTAAATAAATATATGGATTTATTTACTAATGATTTTACCTGAGTTATTTCTAATCATACTATTGATATTATTGTTGACTTAGTTTTTGATTCTAATTCAATTAAGAAGTCTTCCTATTGAATGGCTTATTTTGAAGTTTTAAATTTTAAAAAAAATTGTAGGAATAGCTTTATAAGGGATTCATATACCTTTTCACATCACCTTGGTGTACTCCAATACTATTTGTTAAAAAGTAGGATTGTTCTAGGGATCTTCTCATTTATTATAGATAAATCTATAACATCACTATTAAGAACAATCATCCTTTTCCTCATATTGTTGACTTCTTTGATCATATCTAGTGAGATTAGTATTTTTCAAATATTGATCTCAGGTTTGGGTACGATCAGATATAATTAAAGGAATATGATATTTTGAGGATACTGTTCAAGAATAGGAATACAAATTATGTGTTTTTGGTTATTCCATTCATGTAACATCCCCGATCCGGGAGCCACAAAACTGGTGCCCCGAGCCGAGTTCCCACATGACCTCAAGTTCCCCTCCCCGTATGCCAGAGGTTTCCGACTAATGGAGAGGGTCTAAGAGTCAAGTAAGTAGACTATACCCTCATTTCTAGAATATGAGATAGTGAAAAATATAAACAAAAGAGGATGAAATATAAAAAAAATGATCAACATTCACAAATAATCAACCCTCAAATGAGTAAAAACCATATCCAACAATAAAAATTCCACGTTATGCTTATGTTCTAAGTGAACAACGCAAAAACGATAGGAAAGTAGTGGAATCCCCATAATTGTCCTGGATCCAAGTCCCAGACCTCCTCCATGCACATACCCAACCCGACTCACTTCTCTAGCATAAGGCCCTTCCCTCAATCCTAACCTTTAACCACAAAATCTTCTTAGGTACCCAACGACGGCCCGAACCGGGTTGGAGTACAACTCAGTATGCCACCACCAATGGAGTCCAAAAAATATATAGTAAAATTTATAGTTCATTAAAGTGTTATATAATGTAATGTAAAGTAAAAAATTCAATAATCCATTCTAGATTATGATCCTTTAAGTTATGAAACCATTTATGAAATTTTCTTTAATTAATATTCTCATGGTTTAGTTCACTCTTTTGTCCTGTGTTTAATGGATAAGGAATGTTCAATATTCTCAGGGAATATGGGAATAATCAAGTCCTATCTCACTCAGTATGACATCATAATAACCACATTATCCTCACCTCAAAGACTCAATCTGGGTGGAATGTAACTATTGGAGGAATTGAACTCTGTCCCATTCCATAACCCATGCATTAAATGGTGGAACTTAGAACCTCAGTTAAACTCAACTCATGGGCATAGAACCTCATGTCTATACCCAACTCTCCCAATCCATGTGCACATGCTTAATTATGAATTTCCATAACAACCACATAATAACTAGGAATAGCCTATATCAGTGGCAACATCAAAAATAATATCAACAAAATTGAAAAATTAACATTATGCCACAATCCATTAACAAATTCAACATTTTGACCCCATAACCATCTTTCCCCTTTTCCCATTTACCATGATTTTCTCACTAAGCATATTCAATATCAAAAAATATTCTCTTAAAATATTCTCATTAATCCCATTAAACCCATTTATGTTCTAACCAAAAAATCCATTATCCTTTAACCAAATTATACAGAACTATCCACAAACCATCTAACTCATTACATCACCCAAAAAAACACATTATCAATGGCCTTACTACCTCATGAGTCGAATTCATAATTTATACTACTGTTACCCATTTTGACAGTTCAGTGCACCCCATGGGTGGACCTAAAATAGGTCACAACATCCCACATGGATCCCATGGGGATCATGAGGAATTCATTTTGGTATTCCAAAAATAAATACATCCCATTATTCTAGTGACACCAAGAACACATCAATAAGAGAGAAAGAATAAAACCCTAAATGAAAAAAAACCTAATACAAATTATGGGATATAACTTTTAGACCACCTACCAAAAATCCATTGGTGAACAAAACCTTAATTGAGGAATTAGATCATGATCTAAACCCCCTTATATGATTCACCCAAAATCTCACTTAAAAATAAGGGTTTTAGTGCTTCGAATGGAGATAAGAGAAAGATACAAACCCTAATATAGAAAATGAAGCAAGGAAGGAAATAGACTTACTGGGATCTCAAATCCAAAAATGACTGCACTCTAAATGGCCTAGGATGGAGGAGAATCACCTATTGGAATATCTTGAATTTAGGATCATCACTAGGGTTCAATGGAATAAGATGGAGGAAAATCATGAGTGGAACATAAAATACCACAATGGAATTTTTTAAATTTCTCAAATATACTAGAAACATGGTTTAACAACACTATTTTCCAGACTGTGCACAAAATGTGTGGATGCTACTGTTTGAAAACAACCCCTTTACAATGTTACTTGGGCAAATCCTCACGGTTTTCCCTAACCATGCACAAGAAATAACCCAAAAACACATGTTCATCCCTTTTTCATGTCTCAAACCCTCCAAAACCCCCCTATTCTTTATATAAACATGAAAAAATAATTATTTTTTCAGAATAAGGGACTTAAATTTAAACATAAAGAAAACATACCTTATGGAGAAATCTGAGATATTAAAAACTCTCAACCTTATAACATCTAATCCTCAAGCTACTACTTCTGAGCATCACTAAGTTCCCAAGGAAAAGATATTGGGCCATTGAGCCCGCATATCTAATTCTCACTCCCATGTTTTCCCTTAGAAGTTTCCATCCTACCATAGAACATGAATCAAAGGGACAAACCTTACCTTCAAGACCTTATCACTATGATCCATAATATGAATTGGATGCTCGTAAAAGGATGCATCAGCCTCAAGCTCGACATAAATGACATTTATCACATGAAGTGGATCAGGGTGATACTTTTAGATCTGTGAAACATGGAAAAATAAACCATCCCACTATAATTTTGTGGAAGAGGTAATCGTTAATACACCAGTCTGATCCTCTCCATGATCTCAAATGGAATGGCATAACTTGGTGCCAAATGGACATGTTTCTAAATTTGGCAGTGAACCAACCATGGTGACACCTGAGGAAACACACTATCAGTTACCCTCAACTCGATAGGTCTATGATTTGGGTTTGTATATGACTTCTACCCACTATGGGATGTTTCCATATGCTTTGGATTCAATTGAACCTTCTCTAATGTCTCCTGCATGAGACTCAGTCCTAACAACTCAGAATCCCAACCCTCCAACCAAAAATGCATAGATTTACACGGTCTCCTATGGATAGACTCAAAAGTATCCATCTGAATTGTGGCTTGAAAAATATTTTTGTAATAAAAACCAACAAGAGCAAGTTCCTTTCCCACGAACCCCCAAAATCCATCACATAGGCTCTCAAAATTTCCTCCAAAACCTGGATCGTACATTCTGATTGTCCATTAGTCTATGGGTGAAAAGGAATACTCAAAATAACTTTGGTACCATGTGCCTTATAAAATACCTATTAGAAATGCGAGGTGAAATGTGGATCACAATCCAAAACAATGGTTCTTGGAACACCATGGAACCACTCTATCTCTCGAACATATAAATCACCAAACTCATCCACTGTATAAGTATCATGGATCATAAAGAAATGAGTTACCTTCATCAACCAATCCAAAACTAACCAGATCGCATCATTCTTCCAATGTTTCCTTAGAAGAATAACTACATAGTCCACCATCACATCATTCTAATTCAACTCTAGAATGGGATATGACTGCAACAACCCACTTGTATAGTAATGTTCTGTCTTCACCTACTGACATGTGGGCGTCTTGCCACAAACCTACAACTTCTTTCTTTATTTCTGGCCACTAATAATTCCTATAGAGATCATGGTGCATCTTGGTCAAACCAATATGAACAACCCACCTAGATTGATGGAAGTCATGCATCCACTCCTCCCTTACACCTGTCGGCACTAAAACACGACCATGAACATAAGAAACTCCATCAGCACCAAATTCCCAACTAGAATGTGACTCCCTACATTTTTGACTTTCCTTAATAGCAAAACACTCTGGATCCACTAGAGGACTCTCCTTGACCCAGCTTAAAAATGTAGATTAAACTATTATGTATACAAGACCCATAAAGCCATTCCCATCCTATACCTCCAAATGCATCTCAACAAATAGGACCATCATCTTTCACTATGAACTGTATTACTAAACCACCTAATTCAGTGTCTTCCAGCTCAAAGCATCAGCCACACTATTTCCCTTCCTTGTTGTATAGACCCACTCCAAATAGAAAGATTTTAGGTACTCTACCCACCTTCGCTATCAAATATTTTAATCCCACTCAGAGAATATGTATTTGAGACCTTTATGGTTGATATACATCGTGAAGGGTTCTCCCGACAAGTAATTCCTTCAACAAGTTATATCATGAACCACGAAAGATATATAAAGGTCATGAATAGGGTAATTTATTTCATGTGGTCTCAAATTTCTCAACCCGTAAGCTACTACTTGATCATTCTGCATCAACACTACCCCATGTACAACACTAGATGTATCACAGAATAAGGTGTACTTCTTCCCTAGTTTTGGTAAGATAAAAATAGAAGTGGTAGTCAAACACTTATTCAAATTGTGAAATTCATTATCCCAAGCCTCTAACCATTACAAATATACCCCCTTATTTCTTAATCCCATGATAAGTTCTTCCAACGAAGAGAAATCCCTATTGAACCTATAGTAATAATCGAAAAACCCATAAAAATATGAACACCAAAAATGTTCTTGGGCAGCTCCCAAGACACCAAAACCCGCACCTTATCTAGATCCACCAACACAATAGAATTTGAAATGATATGTGCCAAAAATTGAACCTCATCTATCCAAAACTAATATTTTGATATCTTGACATAAAACCTATGCTCTCTGAGTGTACTCAAGATATTGTGAAGGTGTTTGGAATGATCAGCATGAGTTCTAGAGTATAGAAAGATGTCATCAAAAAATAAAACCATGAAATAATTAATATATGGGTGAAATATCCTGTTCATCAAAGCCATGAACACACCCAATTCATTAGTCAACCCAAATGACATCACAAAAATTTCAAATAACCCATACATGCTTCGAAAAGCTGTTTGGGGTACATTATAAGGTCTCACCCTCAACTGATGGTATCCCGAATGCAAATTGGCCTTATAAAAAACTGAAGACCCTCTGAGTTGGTCCAAAAGGTCATATATTATAGGAGGATGGTATCTGTTCTTCACTATCATATGGTTCATCTTCCTATAATTGACACATAGCCTTAGTGATCCATCAGCCTTCTTAGTAAACTACATAAGGAATCCCTAGGGTGATGTACCAGGTTGAATAAACCCCTTATTTTCCAACTCCTCAATCAGAAAATTAATTTCATGGAGCCTTCCTGGTGCATTTTGATATAGTGGAATAGAACTTGAATCTACTCTCGGTAACAACTCAATCTTAAACATGACATCTCTCTCTGGTGGTAGTCTTTAGAAGTCCTCAAGAAACACATCCTGAAACTGATTCAAAATAGGAGGAAAGACTAGATGCTCTTCCTTCTCATCCTATAAGATAATTCATGCTATATGGGATATGATTTCTCCCAATATCTTGTATAGTGGTCTTACACACCCCACTTGATTATCCCACTCACCACGGAAGACATAATTGTCTCTATTGAGAGATGTTAACATTACTCAACATCGGTAACAGTTGACATGGTATTGATATAACACCAACAAATCCATACCCATGATTAAGTCAAAAAATATCATCTATATAAAAAATATATCCCATAGAAAATGATATCCACCAACCTATAGTTCCCAACCATTACATTACCTGATGTTCTTGAGTCATACCCCCAACAGATTATCATGTGACATTACCCGACACACATCATAACAATGAACTGAGAATAAATAAAAGAACATGAAGAATATGTATCAAATAAGGAAATAGTGAGAATGGAAGCTAAAAGGATCATACTAAGAATAATAGATGGTCATTCCTCACAACCCTCAGGTGTAGTCTGAACAGTATGGAGATGAACTGCTCCTCTACCCTAGGATCCGGCCTGAGAACCTTGTACTGCACTTCCCTACCAGTATGGATGATCTCGCCCAAGATCTCCACATCCACCACCCCTACCTATGTGACCAGTGGATCTCCAAACTCTCACTTGATATTGGGTAACTCATCCTCTGTATGCACTCAGCACCTACCTAGGACTTCCATCATTTACCGACTACCGTGGGTTCTTTTAGAACCTCTACACATGGCCTAGCCTACCGCACACTCGACAATCGACTAGCAGTATGGGATACTAGCCATGCATGTGCCCCGACCTTCCACACTAATATCAAAACACATTATCGCCACCTTGAGTGTCTGACCCCCTCTTTTTTCTAATATGTGCACATCCACCCATATGAAAATATCTAGAATGACCATTATTACTATCAGAAGCCACATCACCTGCTCTGCCAGCTTTCACCATAGGTTCACTACCCGAACCCCCTTCAGGTACCCTCTAAGATAAGGGATTGTTCCACTACCTCAACAAGCCTTTTGAAGTTGAATATACTCACATTAAACTAGATCTAGTGTCTCAGTGCATCATGGAAATGTTTCTCCACAACATCCTGGTCTCTTGTCAACGTCTGAACAAAGCATCAAAAATTGGCAAAGTGACTTGAATGGTACATTACCAAAATTATCCCTTGGGTAAAGCTCATAAAATCTGTAGCCTTCACCTACCTCAAGGTATCCAGGTAAATGTGTTTGAAAAACTTATCCTAAAAATCCTTCCATATAATTCCTTCAGCCCTCTATATTTGAACAATGATGTCCCACCAGCTATTTTCTTGGCCTCTCAGCTTATAGGATGCTAACACAAGTCGATTCTCAAGAGGTGTATATAAATGGTCAAGAATTGTCTATATTCCATAATCTGCATAAAATGAACAAAGTTCTCATGAAACATATCTCTCTTATCATCATGGACCATTGGGTCTCATTTCTCTACTATTAGGGGAGCATTCCCAGCAATTTCCTTCTATCTCCCAACCACCACATGCCATCATGGTGGAATTTCTATACAATAACTCATCTTATCCCACTTTTAAATGTCCCAAACCCAAGATCTAGTAAATTGGTGCCCCGATCCGAGTCACCACATGTCCTTAAGCGCCCATCCCCATACTCTAGAGGTTCCCGACTAGTGGTGAGGGTCTAAGAGTCAACTGGGGAGACTATACCCTCTTTTTCAGAGTGGGATACATTGGAAAATATAAAAAATAGAGGAAGAAATAAAAAAATGATCAAAATTAATAAATAACCAACCCCCAATTTCTATAGTACAAACTGAGCAAAAAGAATGGAAAACAATAGAATCTGGAATATAGTTTTGGATCTAAGTACCTCACCTACTCTATACACATACCAAACTTGAATCACTTCTCTAGAACAAGGCCATTTTCAGTTTCCTCATCTACAACCATGAAATCTGCTCAGGTACCCAACAGTGGCCTGAGCAGGGTGTGAGTACGACTTAGTAGGCCACCACAAATGGTGTCTACAAAATATATTGTTAAATATATAGTACATGCAAGTAGTAATTAATGGAATTTAAATAAAAAATAGTTCAATAATCCACTCTAGATTATGACCCTTTATGTTATGCCACCCTTTAATCCAAGTTCACTACTTAAGAATCTCACTGTTTAGTTAAATCTTTTTTCATGTGTTCAATGGATTAGGAATGTTCAATATTCTTATAGAATATGTGAATAATCAAGTCTTATATCACTAGGGATCACATCACAATAACCTTTTTATCCTCACCTCAAAGCCTCATTCTGGGTTGAATACAACTATTAGGGGAATAGAACTCCATCCCCTTCCTTAACATGTGTATCTAGAGAGAGGAGCTTATAACGAATGAAAACATGACCGGTGGGCAAATAACCTCATTTATATACCCCACTCTACCATGCCATATGCATAGAATTATTTATTAATTTCCATAGCAACCCCATTACAACTAAGAATATCCAATATCATTGGAAACATCACAAAAATATCCAATAAATTGGAAAATTTACATTATGTGACAATCCATTAAAACATTCATCATTTATACCCCATTACCATCAATCCCCATTTCCCATTCTTATCTCACTATGTATTTTCAAGAACAAACCTAGTATCTTGAAATATTCTCATTAATCCCATTTATCCCATTAATATGCCAACCAAAAAATACCTTATTCTTTAACCACATGAGACACATCTATCCACAACCCTTATAAATAATTAGATAACCCAATTAACTCATTCACTAAGTATTTACAACATCATGAGTCAAATTCATGCCTTACATTTACTTTAGCCCATTAAAAATGGTTGGATCACCCCATGAGTGGCCTCTAAAATATGTCACAACATCATCCATGCATCTCACAGTGATCATGAGGAATTCATTTGGGTATTCAAACACTCAATACATCACATTATTCTAATGACACCTCGAATAGATCAATATGAGAGCAAGAATAAAACCCTACATGCAAAAATCAAAATAAAAACTATGAGATATAACTTGTAGACCACTGAACTAAAATCCATTTGTGAATGCAACCTTAATAGAGTCCTTAGATCCCAAAATAAACCACTTTTGATTCTTCAAACTAAAGGTCACTGAAAAAGAAGGGTTTTAAATATTATGATAAGGGTAAGAGAAAGATACAAACCCTAATAAAGATTATGAAAAAAGTAGATGATTAGACTTACACGGATTTTTAATCCACAATTTATAGCTCTCCAAATGGCCTAGGATAGAAGTAGAATATCATCTTTGAAGATTAGGGAATCTGGGCTCATCACCAGGGTTCAAAGGAGGAATAGGGAGAAAAATTTCAAGAGCAACATAAAAATCTCATAATGGTATTTTTGTAAATTTGTGAAAGTTATTGGGACACATAGTTTACCCGCATGGTTTTCCAAACCATGTGAAAACCATGTGGATGATATTGTATGAAAATAGTTCCTTTGAAAATTATCCCAGGTTGATCCTTAGGGGTTTCACTGACTAGGAACAAACCCTATAATAGCCTAGAAACTCCATTTTCTTCCCTTTTTTATGTCCCGAGCCCCCAAAACATCCCCTAATATTTGCATGAATAGGTCAAAACAGTTATATATTAAAAATAAGGGATGTAAATTGAAATGTAAACAAAAAATACCTTATGAAGAAATCCAAGATAATACAATTCAGTTTAATAAATTAACCAATTGTATTTATGGATATAAGGAATATATTTTCCCATAATTATTTACATAAATTTGGTGTTGGGTATATCTATGATATTCAAATTTACTCTAAAATCTATGAATATCTGAAGACACATATAAATATGTTTTAAAACATTGAAGTAAATAAAGTTGTGTATAAAATTTAGTTAATGTGAATTTTGGTTACAATATATTTCTTTTGTTGGAAAAATTATTTATAAATATAGAATTATATTTAATCTTGTAAAAACTAAAGTGGTGAAATATTGAAGTGAACCTAACAATATAAAGAAGATTTGAATTTTTATAGAAGTCTACAATCAATGGTTTGTTGAAAAAAATTCTTGTGTAGTTAAACCACTAACAAAATTAACTTGAAAATGAGTTAAAATCACCTTGACAAGGCAATGTGAATAATATTTTTAGGAATTGAAAATTTTATTGTTTAATTATCATATATTATCCTTGACATATTGAAATCTCAAGTTTTTTATTTATTTTAATTACAATTTGAAGGTCCTTGTTTTCGTCTTAATTAATAATGATCGCGTTATTGTGTACTCTATCATCAATTGAAACCCCATGGGTAGATTTATCCAACACATAAACATGATATGGATTTAGTATTTTTTTCATTGAAAATATAGAGGCATCTTCTATGTGGGTAGAAATGTTAAATATATATAGATCATAAAATTTTAATGTGTATATCATCTCTAATAGAATTGAACATGTGAAAGAGACGAGGACTAGAATTGATTAAGGGTTATGATTTGACATTTCAATATCCACCAGGTAAAGTAAATATTGTAGTTTATACCATGTGAAAAAAATAATGCATCATTAAGAATTCTATGTTTGGAATATGATATTTTTGTTACTGGTTTAATAAATATTTTCTAAGTATTGGGTATGTAGAAACTCCTTACTTTTGGTATTAGGTATAAGTAAATTAATCTTTTTTAGAAAGTATTTACAAATATAATGAGGAAGATCATGGCTTCAAATTACTAGTATAATTGGTAAAAAATGGGTGATTTGAATGATTTTAATATTGATGAATATGGTGTTATCAAAATTGGAATGAGGTTATGTGTTTTAAGTGATTCCTAATTGAAGAAGTAATTTCTAAGTGAAGCTCATTATTCTAGTTTTTTTCATTCTGAAATAACTATGATATATATAGCACATTGAAAATATTTTGGTGGGAAGGTATAAAGAAAAATATAAGTTATTTAACCATAAAATATATGACTTTTCAGTAGGTTAAAGATGAATGAAGAGTAAAAAAGGGGATTATTCATAATTTTTCAGTTGTAGAATGAAAATGGGAGAATATACTCTTGGATTTCATGGTGAGATTAATAAATATATCTCTTGGAAATAATATTACTTGGGTTATTATTTATTGTTTGACTAAATATAGGAATATTCTACCTATTTGAGAAACTATATTTTTAGATCATATTTGTTGACATTATATTAAGGATATATTTAGGTAACATAGAGTTACCCACACCATTTAGCTTATCATGATCCAAGATATACATAAATATTTTTAAAGGAATTTAGATTTCAATGGGTACTGAATTATGTTTCATTATATTGTTTTATCCTTAATCCAAGGGCTAGTTTAAATATAAAATTTAAAATATTGAGGATTTTATTAGTTTTTTCTCAAAAACAATTTAGGTAATTTATAGTAAAATATTTTTCATTAGTTTAATTTTCTTATATTAATAGTTTCCTCCTAGTATTCAAATGATTCATTTTAATGAATTATGTATAAAATAGGGATGAAATCCTACATGTTGGGATAGTGGTTGTGAGGAGAAATTATTAGGATGATAATTGCTGGAAGGGCTGGTTGAGATAGTAAAAATTAATTTTCACCATTTTAGGGTAATATAGAGTAAAAAGGTCATATATATATAAATATATGAATTAAATTTCATTTTTGGTATGTGGCCATGTATTTTTTAAAATATATTCTTTGAAAGGTGTATTTTCTTTGGTAATAAAGGGATATTGATCCACAGTTCATTAGACCTTATGAAATTATATAATGTAGAATTTTTTTATTACTATGTATCCTTACATCTGATTTTATATCAAGTACATGAAAAGTTTCATGTTTTTCTCTAAGAATATACATACTAGATTCATATCAGGTTTTGAGCTCTAACGTGGTATAATTAGAAGTGAATTTATCTTATAAAGAAAATAAAGTTCAAGTTTTTGGTCAAAAAGAATTAGTATTATAAAGTATGCCCCCTCATTTGGTTTGTAATTTTTAAAAGAGTCTCATGATTTAAGAAGTAACATTAGAATCAAAAAAATATTTAAGTGAAAAATACCCACACTTATTTAGGTAATTAATAACATTATGAGGAAAAAATTTCTATGGTAGGATTGGGAGAGTGTGACAACCTCGTTAATGTTAATAAAAAATAAATTTTTCCTATTATTAGTTTTCATAAAATTATTTTATAGATTCAAATATAATATTATTTAAAAATTACTATTTTATATAAAAAATAAAATTTTTGATGTGGAGGTATAATTCATAACTATCCTATTTCAATTTTATTTCTTTTTAAACCTCATTGAAATCTATTTATAACTGATAAAAAATAATTAAATAAGTATTTTAACAAGAATTAAATGTTAGTATGTTGATGTAACAACTAATTTATATAAATTTTCTATCTAATGGGAAATGAAAATATCACTCATGTGTATGTGTGGACTACCACCCCTAAGAAGAAATGTGTTTATCTCTCCATCACCGCCTCACATGGATGGTTATAAAGATGGATTTAATGAATAGGGACATCCCATTCAATTAGTTATTCAAAATTTCTTGACGTGTTGGGTATTTGATCATAATTAATTCCATTAGTGATGTACTTTTATACTCATTTGGTAATGGAAGAGAATGGATTCAATTCTCTAGAGTGTTAGGTTATATTTTTTTTGATTTTTGAGATTTTTTGGGATTTATTGGTCTTCAACATAAGAGTTTTTGATATCATTATTGGGATATATTGTATTATTTTTTTAAATCTCAGACTAATTTCAATCACTATGGAGTTTAATTGTTATCTTCAGATGGTATTAACCATATATTACATGGTGAGTGGGATCCAATGTTCAGGAGTAAAGTTCCTACTATTTCAGATGTTATCTTGATCTTATTATAGTTTTAAGTTTTCTATTTGATGTGGTTGAGTGGGGTTATATTGATAATCTTATAGTGATGGTGGAAAGGTATCTCGAGGTCTTTAAAGATGATTTTTAGGGTTTCCTCCCTAGTAGGAGGTGGCGTTATCCATTGTTTTATTTCCATAGATTAGCCCCATACCCTTTCTATATTTCTAGATAGATGATAAATTACTAAAAGAGTTTAAAGTTTAGATATAGGCTCTTTAAGGAACATGATTTATTCAATCAGGTGTGTTAACTTTGGCATCATTGATCCAATTTACAAATAATATGAATGAAATCATTTAATTTTATATCAACACTCATAAATTTAATCAGATAGTTGTTAAGGATAAATAATCATTTCCTTGGATTGATGAACTATTTTATAATCTTATTGGAGACTGGTGGTTTTAAAAATTTTATTTGATATTGAGATACCATTAGTTGATATATTTTGAACTAGTTATTACTAAAATTGATTTTAGAAATTAGTATAAGAACTTTGAAAATTTGTTTATTCTATTAAAATTTTTTAATGCACTAGTTGTTTTCATTGATTTGATGATATTGATTTTCCACCACTATCTTGAATACTTCATAGTGATATCTTTAATGAAATCTTGGTAATCTTCATGGTGAAGGAGGCACAAAAAGAAAACTAGGACACTGTTTTGGGAACCATGGAGGTTCATCCTATTCCTTTTAAACTAACTAAATGTTGGTTTTGATTCTGAATGTGTGATATATATTCCGTGTGGTCTCTAAGAAAATCATCTCAATGGATCATGAGAAAAATAAATTGATGATGTCTTGGGAGTTTCTTAAGAACTTGTTTAAGGTTAGGTTCTTCATGTGTTTAGTTAGGTATTATATGTGATACATTAAGGGTTCTTCTATATTAGATTCACCTTTTATAGATTGAAACAAAATGGGGTTTAAGTTAATTGTGAATGGAAAGTTACATAAATATTTTGAGGAGTTGATTTGGTGGTTACCTTTATCCTTGTTCTAGTTCTTCCTAGTCTGGCATAGGTTTTGAAGTTAATTTTAATGCTTCAAGATATGTATTTGGGTGAATTATTTTTAGGGGTGAACATGTAGTTTCTTGTGGATCCATATAATTATTCCCTACTTAGAAACAATTATCCACTCATGAACATTAGATAATAGTTGTGATGCATACATTGAGAGCATAGAACCACTATATTTTTATCTGATTATTCAAAATATCTTTAGATCATAAAATAATGAAGTATAGTTTCAATCAAAATGACCTAAATTATAAGCATAAGAACATAGTATAGTATCTCAAGAATTTTTATTTTTACATAGACAGTACCCCAAAACTGTGGAATATGGTGGCTGAGAAATTGATTAGGAAATTACCCTATCAAGAAGTGAGTGAATACGAGGTTGAGTGGAACGAGGTGGGATTATTTTCTAAAATTCATTTAGTTGTGGGAACAAGTATAGTTTGGTTATTCACCCTAGGTATACCTAAATAATTTATGAATTTAAAAGTCAATAATGATGTCTATGGATGAGGAGTTCAATTACTAATATTGTGTCTCAGTGTCTCTGAGTTAAAAGGATCAAATCTGATCACCTGTGACCTATAAAGTTATTTCCACCAATCCCCATTTCAGTATGGAAGTGGGATGAGGTTTTTATAGATTATTTTATAGGATATCCTTGAACTCTAGGTGTGGAGGATTTTATTTGGGTGATTATTGACTAGTTATTGAAATTATCCCACTTCCTCCCTACTAGGGAGTTATTAAAAGTTACAGAACTCTAAAATTGCACATCCAAGAGATCACAAGACTCCCTAGTGCACCTTTGGCTATAATATCCAATAAGGGCCAGTATTTAACTTATTATTTTTGGTGATTCCTAAAGTAAGATATAGGTTTTTAAATGAATTTGATCATGACATATCATCCTGAAATAGATAACCAAACTAAGAATTCAATCCAGATTCATTAATTCAATCATTGAGCATGCATATTTGATTTTGGTGGTTATGGGAAGAAATATCAAACATTAGATAATTTTTAATATAATTATAGATTTCAATATTCAATAAATATGGATTACTTTAAATAATGTAATGAGTGGCCATGTCACTAGTCTATATGTGGTATGGAGTTGGGTGAACACTCTTTATTAATAATGAAAATTATCTTTGAGATGATAGAGAAGGTGTGGTTTTTCTGAAAGAGGTTGTAGATAGATAAGATTCATCAGAATTAGTTTTATATTTTTCATCATCATATAATAGAAATTTTGGTCAGTGATCGGTGATTCAAAGGGTATCTAATCATCTATGAAATTTTTAGTTGGGAAGTCAAGGTTAGTTCGCACCATAATATGTCAGACAATTTGAGATCATGGAGCACCATAAGAAGGTATTATTCTGGTTAGCCATGTCATATTATATTAAATTCATTAAAAATGGGTCATATGTATCCCATATAAAGTAATACCATCCAAACGCATACCATGTTATTGAATGGGAGGATCCATAGGTTGGTCATGAAACCACTGTTTTTTATAAGCATTCACTTTTTAGGTATTTTTCACAAAAATTGTTTTATGGTAAAGTTATTTCATTTATAAATGACCTAAGGAAGGGTGGTTTCTGATATTCACAAGAATTGGGATTGAGAGATGTTAGTTAGTGTGAAATGGATTCACTTTCCTATGTATTTGGAATCATGAGGACTTTCAGAGGGTAGAAAATAGCATTGTGGGTAGAAATGTGACACATGTCAGGTCCCTGATACATATTTATTCTTGAGCTGTCATTTTAAATTTAAATATTTCCAGAGTTTTAATAGATTGAGGTTATATTTTGACTAATATCTGAAACATTTTTGGGTGAATAGTTATAGTATAGTTACTATTAATCTTGTGTCTGGATATGTGTAGGGTGAAAGCAGATATCAGTTCCACTTTACATGACCATTGCACATTTTTTCAAATCATTTGAGGTTCCCAAGAAACAACACAGCGTAGTTTTGTTCTTGGGTGTATCCCACATGGTTGGATCATTGTTATCATAAAGTATAAAGAAAAACCATAAAGAGTTATGTAGATTTCTCAGTGTATCCTAATTTTTTTATACACGGTTTTAGCTTGTTTTCTCTTTTCCCTCTCCCTATGTTCAATTTTTATTCCATATGTGTAACAACTGAGACTCAATTACAGTATGTGAACATCCTATTTTAGTAAAAATAATATAAGACATTAATTTTAATATTTCATGCAACAAAAAGATTAATTTGGTAGGATGAATATTGAAATTTACCATGGTAAAAAATATCTTGAATGAGTTTTTAAAAATTTCCCAAAAAAATAAGCTTTTATGAATAATTAAAAATTTAGTATTTAACTATTAATTCTTTTATTTATAATAATTTATTATAATATGTTTAATAAAATAATTATTGTCAATAAATTTTATAGAAATAATGATTAGAACGTATAGATGTAAACCTGGTTATTTTTAAGAAAACTATTTTTCTCAAAAAGGATGAATATCAATCCAGTTCAATTAATTAAAATAACATTTATTGATGAGTTATTTAAATGTATTTATAGAGTGTATATATAACTGTTTGAATTTAAATCCATTTAATGATAATTATTGTTATAAATTTCATATAATATCACCATATGCTTGAAAATTTTATTTTTTTAAAACACATTTTGGACACGTTTTGTGGGGTTGTTTTTAAATTAAATTATGAATATTCTATGAATTAAATTTGATAAAATGTATTAAATATTTGGATTAAAAAATAATATCTTTTTATAAAGTAAAATTAATTTTTTTCATAATGAATATCTTAAATAGTAAAAATTATTTTCCCCAGTTAAGGTTAAAATAGGTTTACAAGAGAGGTGGGGGTTAAACCTAATTATAAAGTTATATTTTCCAATTAAAATTTTATAAATCCGATTGTATTGAAATATTTAGAACATTAAATATCTTAAAATTTAATATAATATCATTTGGAAAAAAATTATTTGGAATTATTTTATCATTTTGTATTCTTTTGGGAAACTTCCAAGTGGTATCAAAGAAGGTACCCTCTGCCAAATATAAAATGGAAACTCCTTGTTAAATTATTCACAAATATTAAGTCATTTATCGAGCCCAAAACCTACCAAAATATCTCCCCAAAATCTTTATCCACATTCTAGGGGTTTTTCACTTCATAAAAGACTTACTTTAGGGTCCTCAAATATAGATCCAAAGGAGGTTCTTCTAAGAAAAGTTAAATCGAGCTCTTTCTTTTTTAACTTCTTATTTTACCACCATCAATTATAAATTAAAAATTAGAATAAAATTAAAACCGTATATACTATATAATAAATGTTATTATGTTTACTTAATAATATATATCCCTCTCTTTATCCATCAAATGGAAATCAAATCCATTACTTGTGTGTATGATAGACTGCCTCATCATGCACCGATCTGATTTGTTTTCCATAAACAACTCAAATATAGAGTAATAATGATGGAGATAATGAATATATATGATACTTATGAAATTAAATTTATTTTTTAAAATTAATATATCATACAAATATTTACCCTTTCACCCATTAAGGTAATGATGTCATTTCTCATGTGTATGTACGACCTACATTCTCCATAAAACGATGAAAATCATTTTCCATGAAATACTTTAAATAATGATTTTTAAAATTTATCTATTTAATAAATTTAATATTTATAAATTTAATATCATTATAGAGATGATTGAACTATATCCCATACACAATAATCATATAATTAGATACAAACATGTATGAGAAAACATGGCAGTTAATACCCAAAAAAGGATAAAAATGAAATATTATTAACGAAAGGGTTATACGATTTTATAAAAGGATAATATATAATATTATAAATTTTTAAATGGTTCCAGTATTAATTATTAACATATTTTAAACCATTATATTAGAGGTTAATGAACATTAAACTAAAATAGTGTGTGAAGTAATGGTTTTCGTCTCAATTTACACTCTATTGAGACATATTTGTTATCATGAAACTAGTAATGATTATGAGGTGTATATAATACACCTTTGAATCATTTAAAATGATTAAATATTTTTTATGATGATTAATGTTTCAATTAAAGTCTATTCATTCTAGGGGATTGAATTTATATGTTACTAAAGAGGTAATAATATATTTTATTACCTCGCTTACTTTTGGGATTACTATTATTTTTGTTGAATGGATCTTATAAATTATCCTTAATTACATACAATAATTCTATTATCTATTATTTATTTAAATATATTTGATATTTTATAATTTTTTTCCTCTCTCTATTTCTTGAATAATGAAATGAAATGTTTGAATTAAAAACTTACTTTATTTCCCTTTAAATCACGTATATGTTTCTTCCATGTCTATGTTTTTCAAAATTGTTTAGAAAAGTTCAATTTATTTACTCAAATTATTTATTAAGAAAATTTTAAAATATTATTATTATTTTAAAATAAATTCAAAGTAATATTTATACTACTTTCCAAAATATATTATTACTTCATTCTTTATAAAAAGTGAAAAGGAATAGACTTCCCCACCGCCATAACCATTTTATTAAATTCAGAATCTTCTATATTTTTTTCAATGGTTTTAAAAATTAAAATCATTTATGAAATATTGTTTTAAAATTTCACATAAATTATTCATATTTTTCAAAAGGATATGATATTATGATAAAATCTATATTCTTAGTGAACGAATTGTCATGTATTATTTTCTATTAATTTATTTTTGTCATTTTAATTTATTAAAACATTCACTTTCTTATGATCTTGAGGCATTAAATTTCCCTAAATATCAATACTAATTTTCATTGATATGGTTATTTTATTATATATATCATTTATACATATGTTGTTTTACATTGAAGGTTATTAGACCGAATAGGGAAAGTATTTATATTCAATATTCTTTATTCAACACAAACATTTAATTATAATTAACATTGTTCATGAATAAAATCATTCATTCGATATATAAGGAATAATTTTTACATGCAATGAAGGGTGGAGCCTGAAATTATATAGCCTGTCAATTCATTAGTGAGTCTCATAATAAAAATCATTTTAATAAAATAAAGGTCTTATTATGCATATTTTTAAGTTATATTTTTGCAATGTTTTAATGGTATATATATCTTGATGCATGAGATCATAATGTAAGATAACAGTAATTTTATTCACTAAGAATTAAGTTATTATTATCCATGATATTTAGACATTGATATTATACTTGTATTAATTTAATGATCATGTTATTTATTAAATGGAATGTTCTTTCATTTATTTACCTTTCCATACAAATTATTCATTTTTACCCATAATTGCTTCTTATGTACGTACCCTTACTAAGCATTTGAGCTCACATTTATTTTTTTCTTTTCCCTTGGATATGAAGAATAATTTTTTGAATGTGTTTCAAGGATTTGAAGATTTTTAATTTGTTATGATTTTAATTATATTCCCAATGTAAAATGGGTATCATATATGTATCTGGTTCTCTAAAACATGCACACTGATTGATCCTTGATGATGTGATCCCTTGTATATATGCTAATGTAATACATTAACCACCAACTCTGTGTAACACCCTGATATTTTAAAATAGGAACATCATATTTTATATTTTATATGACACACAGTAGCAATATTATAAGAGAATAAAAAACATTGAGACTCTATAATATCTATCATATTAAATAAATTCAATCTATTCGATAGTTTTCAATGCACAATACACTGGGTTTTAATAAAATACAATACTCTTCTAAAATATTATTATTTAAACATGACAATTATAAACTAGTCATTAAGATGAAACGTATGAACTATACTAAATAAATTTTATAAATTACATGGTTTACATATGTATCAAATAAATTGATTTGTAATATATTGATTATAAATTAAATAAGAACCATTTTAAAGTAAAATAAATATCTTTTGAAAAATTGTATTTTTCAAAAAGGTGGATTAAATCCTCTGTATAAACATAATTTAAAATTAATTTTCTTAATAATTTTAGAAAATTTATTTTTCTAAATTCAATTATTTTTAGAAATCTACACTTCATAATTATCTCTAGTTTGATGAATAGTGGAAATAAATTTTTTTATTCAAAAATATCTTTTAATTTAAATATCTTACCAAGTTAAATAATATTTGAATTTGTTTTTAAAGAAAAAATGTGTTCAGTTATAATGAAATCTCACTAATTTAGGGAATTTTAATAATTTTCAAATCATGGTTTGATGTTAAATCATTCTATATTAGGAGTAATTTCTCTTTTTAAAACCACTCTTCTATTGTGTCTACAGTTTAAATTTGTATTAAATTTTACCACTTATTTGAAATTACATTGAAAGAATTTATTACGTATTTGAAATCAGAATAATTTATATTATCTAGTAGTTTTAAAATATTTTTTGACCATATTGAATAGTGAAATCAGTAAAAAAAATACCATTGTTAAGGTCAAACTAGTTTTTATAGAGGGGGGGGGGGTAAACTAAGAAGATATAAATTAAAATGAATTAAAAACTTGTACAACATCCATTACATGATAATATTTAGACCCTTTTCTAATTATACTTTATTTTTTTGAGTTTTCGGGACACTTTTCCAAGAAAGTGACCTATATAATAATTTACGTAAGGAAAAAGATATAATGTCACACTCATTCTTTTGAATTACAATTTTGTGTTTACATAGGGAAAAAAGAAATATCTAAATAAATATTAATGGCCATTTTGAGGATAATGAAATTAATTTAACGATGGTAAGTTATTATTAATTTTTAACAAATATAAAATTACCTTAAAAACTTTAAGAAACACCAACATTTTAATTATCAAGCTAGTAGAGAAATAAAATAAATGATATATAAAATATTATAGAAAAGTAAATTGAAGAAATTATTATGTTACAATAATTTAGAAGATAAATAAATTAGTTCATATAGTTTAAAAAAATAGATTCATATTAACATATTTTATTGATATTTTTTAAATTCTAATTAAATAAATAATATCGAAATAGTTATAATAACTGATATATTATTAATTGATTAAAAATTAATAAAAATATTATTTTATAGAAAGAGATTTTCAAATGTATAGAAATAAAAACTATTTTACATTCATGGATGAATTGTTCTTTTGAAGTTACTATACTAGAATGTAAATAGTAAATCATCTATTAGTGTGGTTAAGGTTAAAATATTGTTTTTCCCGGTACATGTGCCTTTGTTAAAATTAATTTTCCACAAAGCCATGAATTCTCTTTTATAAATTAAATATAATATTTAGAATAATTGCATTCAAATTATATAATAAAGATCATTTAATTTTATCCTTAAAGGATATATTACTAAGGGTAAAAGGATTATTTACTGTAGTGAAAACCCAAAATGGTAAAATTAAGGAAACATATTCGTTAAGAAAAAACAAGTCTAAAAATGTTTTTTTTTTAATTTGGAGGCATGTATTGAACTTATCATAAATCCAACCCTTTAATTTTAAATTTTATATCCACTTGTGGTATGAGTGATTTGTTATTATTGAATAGTTCAGTGTATTTACAAAAAGCCAGTCCTCAATTATAAAAGGGCACTCAATCCCCATAATTATTCACACCTTTCAATCCATTTGGCCTAAAGAAACCATAAATATTCCCTCCCATATATCCGTATCAAAATTATGGAGATTCTATTATTACCAAAAGACTCTCCCTGTGGTCCTTAAGATGCGATCCTAAGGAGGATTCTCTAAAATAAGGTAATTATCATTATTATGATCATTCCTTTTCATTCTTATTTTAAAACATTGAATTATGTATTATAATGTTTAATATAATTAAAAAAATTATATCCCAAATATTTAGTTTTAATTATTTTTATTGAATAATATTTATCTATATCCACTTTTATCAAATTGGAAATCAAATCATCTAATCATGTATATGACAGACCACCGCCATACGAATTGATTTGACTTCATTCCCATGAACAATTCTCAAGATTGGGTATATGGATGGTATTAATATATATATATATATATAATATTAATGATATAATTAAAATATTGTTGTTATAATATTTCATATAACTTCTTAGTTTACATTTTGTGTAAAATACAACAACGTCGCTCGTGTGTACGGAAGGCTACTGCATAACAAGGCGTTGCGATTCATTTTTTAGTTTTTATTTACATGGAATGTAATAAGGATAAGTTTATTTAATATATGTTATATATATGATATGATATTAGATAATTTTTTTAAAATTAATATATCATATGATTCCTTCTCCTTTCACTATTTAGAGGAATGTTATTGCCGCTTTTCTGTTCATATGACCTACTGTCCCCACATAAGGATGTGATTCATTTTATATATCAAAATTTATAGAATGGTTATACGGTCTTATACAATAAAAAAAATATTCATAAAATTAATATCATTCTAATTATTATGTAACAATATTTTTGTATAAGAACTAGAACTTTCATGATAAAACATGTGCGAGAAAACAAGAAAAATAAAACCCGAAACAATAAAAATAAAAAAATAGTATTAACAAATGGGTGTTAAAATGTTATAATATGATCATATATGATATGAGATAATTTATTATGGAGTTTTAATACATTAATAATAAACCTATATTTATTATATAGGAGGGTTAGAAACATACTAAAGAAGTCAAACTCGGGGTAAGGGTTTCTGATCTCACTTTTACTTCAACGAGACAGATGCCATATTTACCACTTATTCATATATGTGGCATATATATATGGAAATTTTTATATGTTATATCATGAATATTTTTATTATTATGGTATTTAATGATTCATTATATGTTATCTCTTTTATGGGGCTTACGATTTAGTAGTTACCAAAGTGGTAAGGGTTTATTTCACAATCTCATCAGTATTCAATATTGTTTATGTTTAGTTATCCCTTATAGGGAATTATTTTTTATTTATGTAAAAAATCCAATAAAATTTCTTATAAATTAGTTATTCATAAAATATTCATGTGATATTACTATTTACAACTCTTTTATACTTAAAATGAGTGAGAAAATTCTTTTAAGGAAATATGACTTTATTTCTCTCTTCGATCAAAAATCCTTTTACATAAAAATCCATGTTTTCTAAGAATGATTTCAAAGATGTTTTAAAACTTTTAAAAATTATATATGAAAGTAAAATTTATCTATTTTTAATTTTAATTTTTTTTAAAGGAATATTCATCTCGTTTTCCAAACCACACCCATTTTTCTTTTACAGAAAATGTAAACCATATCTTTGTTTTGATATGTATGGAATGAAAATAATTTTCCACCATCAAGAACACTCAATGTTTTAAATATTATTCTAAACATTTTTGTTGTTATTTTCATAGAAAAAACGTTCAAAATGTTTTTTGAATGTTTAATTTTGAATGGTAATTTTTAAAGTGTAAATTATATTTTCCTAAATAATGTTTTAATAAAATCTTGGGGTAGTTCTATTCATATATGAAATAAACTATTTATTATACTTATGATCAACTTTAGATATGATATATTGATATTATTATTATTATTATTATTTATTTATTTTGATGCTTTATATTTGAATAAGGATGTATAATTGTTTTACTATTCACCATATTTTTGTGGATGGTTTATAATTATGTTTCTTTGATTGGAATATGTATATATATTTTATATAATTATTTAATAAAAATGTTCATTTGGATTTATTTTAACCCATTTTATATGAGTAATTCCTTGGATTTTGTGTTTTATGAGTTGAGGATTATTGTAGATATCCCTTTGTTGCATCAATATGTCTCATGAGACAAATACATTGGCCAAATTAGTTGGGTTTATAACTATAGATTTAAATTATCTTGTGAATGGGTTTTAATGATTCATATGTACATCAATATGTATTTCCTCATTATAATATCAATTATTTAATTGTGATTATTTAATTTTTTATAATATTCTAAAATAATGTTCTAGATTATGTGATTATTTATATGGATTTATTTGATCATAATTTATTTCGACCATAATATGTTACGTTTATTGATCAAATGGAATGTGTTTCAGTTATTTACCTTATCATCTTGATTATGGTTATTTATTCATGATAGCTCCACTATATACATACCCTCACTAAGAACATGAGATCAGCCCTTTCTTATGGTAAATTCTCACAAGATTTCTAGAAGTGTTTTATGATTGATATGCAGATATACTCTATGAGGAATAATGGTGTTCTAAAAAATAATAACTTTTTGTATTTTTTTTATAATTAATGTGAATTTCAAATATACATCTAATTTAAAATACTAATAATCTATTCATTCATTAAAAGTGTGAAAAATTGTATCTATTTCTAATATAATAAAGTAGACATCAACTCCATGTTATTGGAATTGAGGTCATTACTATTTGTATCTGAGGAATATTAACAGAAAACTTGGTAATTAGATTTAGGGAAAAATAGATTAGGGAAAAAACCATGATATTAAATATATATAATTATAAAAGAACATCCTAATTTTTTGGTAATATAGAGATTATATGGTTTTTATTATAAATATATCCCTATAAAGATAGTAAAAGTTGAAATGGTCCTAAACAAAAATATACCTTGGGGTTATAAATTCAAAAATAGTGCAGTAGGTTTGAATCAAGAATTACATGGTACTTGATAATGGGAATTACTAAACACCTAGTTTTATACTCCTAGAGGATATGATTATGATATTTCACATATTCATTACAAACCATAACGAAGGATTTAAAAATATTTTTATGATTTGAAATCTTTCCCAAAAAAACCATGTTTATGATAATGAAATGATTTAGGTTTACATTTTTCAATATATTTTATGTTTTTCACTAGTTTTGGGATTGTAGATTAGGTTTCATATTTTAATTATTTAATTTAGTGCATACTATTTTTTATAAATGGCACATAGTGGAATGAATGGGAATCATTCAATGTTTTTAATCCAAAGAGTAAGAATGATAATTTATTTAAGGGTATTAATCAAATATTTCAAATGGAACAAGTCTCCCAAAAATTATTATCATAAAAGGACACAGTATCATTTTATATCAAGATAGAAAAATAATTATCCAAGTCTTATGGATTCAAATGAGAGTAATAGAATTACTGGAAGATAGAGAAAATGATGGACAAAGGGAAGAAGCGAATGAATAATTTTAAACCTTTTGATAATTGTTGAAAGAGGCACTGTGGTAATAGCTTAAATAGAATGGTATTTCACTATAAGTTGGTAGAAAAATGACATCATTATTGTAATTTCCAGGTATATAAAACAATTTATAATGCTTAATTCTTGAACTAAAAAGATATGGGGAACTATAAAAATGAATGACATAATACTCAAGAGAATAAATTTTAAAATAATATAAGGGTTCATGGTCAAGATAATTATATTACCATAGATGAAGTGGAATTATTAATGTTCTTAAGTTTGGATTCAATAATTATGTTATAATAGTATTTTTTCAATAATATATTGTTTGTAACAATCATTAAATGCATATGGATTGCACTGTAGTACTATTACTTAATGGATTTTAGATCATATGATGAATGGTATTGATGTCCATGAAACGTGATTTAGAAAGAAGTTAAACCACAAATAACAAAAAATATTAAGAGAGGGTAACCCTTAATATGTTTCTTATGTTTAGTTAAAAATGATATGTTTAAAAGATAGTGTTGATAACCACGAAATTGGTTAGTGTTTTTATGGTTTATTTCATCTTTTCTAAATTATACTACATGTATTGATTTATTTAATATATTTATCAACAAGAGATTTTATATTTTTATCAATATGTGTTTTCATTATGGTTATACGGTGACCAAGGTATTCAGATTTTTGGAATGTGATATTAAGATCCACATTATATTTCCAAGTAAATGTAATAGTGATTTAGTGACATTTATTCAAATTTTTTGTGCTTGGATTTGTAAGGATATTTTTTGGATGAATCTTATGTTTAAATATGTATGTAATTTATTAATATTAACATTGGGTATTATTGGATATCTTTTTCTAACCATTATGGTTTTGGAAAATATCTAGAGATTTGAGGAATAACTTTTCATTCTAATGATATGTTAAATATGCCTTGGGAAAAAGAATTCATTTTGGATAGTCATTTATTAGTATAAGATATGAAGTTGGAAATAATCTAAGAATAGAAAAAATGATGAAATTATTCCAATGAAATAAAGAGATATAATGTAAGAATATTTTCATATATCTTCAGTATAAATGGTAAATGGATTCCTCATCTCTAGAAAATAGTATTCCAAAACAATAATATTATCCTAATAACATTATTTTTATTTTTATTTATTTTAAATTAATACATAATCTAATTATGAATTTGTAGGCATTAAATTATCAAGATCATTCACCTTCTTATGGTCAATGATCTGTACCACTCTCTGAAGTTATTAACACTTTTCTTACATGTTCTTATCTTCCCAATCAACCAATGATCACCTATTTAGATACCGATTATGTGTTACTAAAGATGACATTCATACATAACTTCAAATAATATTAATAGGAAGTATTATTAATACTTTTTGTGATGTGGTATTTCCAAAAGGTTATTTTCAAATGTTAAACCCTTGATTATTGTGAAAAATATTAAATTAAGGGGATGAAATTTATTTAAGGGTGGTAGAAAGTAACACCTAGAGATTTTAAAAGAGGAACATAATATTATATATTTCATAAGAAATGAAATAAAATATTAGATTATAATATAACAAGTTGATACTTTATGCTATATTTATTTTTAAAGAAATTCAATCTCTACGATATATTGAAATACACAAAATACTGGGTTTGAATGAAGGATGATACTCTATTAATGTATTATTATAAGAACATAACCATTATATCATAGATATTAAGATAGAAAGTATAAATATAAATAATATTTTTTTAAAATTATATATTTTACACATTTATAAGATAATCTCAGTAGTTATATAATGATTTGGAATAAAATAATAACCATTTGAAAGAAAAAGAAATGTTTTATTAAACACTCTATTTTTAAGAAAGAAGAATTAATCATGATATGTGCACATAATTTAATATTACTTTTTTACCTCATATTTAAAATTTAATTGAAAAAATAAAAATTATTTTTGAAAACTACATGTTATAATTATCTTTGGATTAATTTTTTATAATTTTATGAAAATAATAATTTTTTGATGAAAGGTGAAAACTACAAATTTTTATTGAAAACTACAATTTCATTTAAATTATTTACCAAGTTAAATAATATTTTAAATTTATTTTGAAGTAAAATTAGTTCCATTATTTTAAAATTTAAATAATTAATGTCATTGGAATCTATTTCATTTTTAATTTGGATATTAAAACACTCTATATTTAAGAGTATTTTATTGTTGGAAAACAAGTCTTTCATTGTGTCCACCATTTAATGTTTAATTAAATTCTACAATATTTATGAATTAAATTTGAAAAATTAGATTCTCTATTTGGAATAATAATTATTTATGTTATTTAATTGTTTTAACTTAATTTTTTTATAATTACTCGTAAAATGATTAAAAATGAATTACCCCTTTTTAGGTAAAAATTGGATTATCATGGGGTTAAACAAAGAATATAGGGGTGAAAATGACCAACCAACTTTTAAAACAAATATTTGATGAAAATATTTCTACCATTACCATATTTTTATCTAGTTTTATGTTTTTATGTTATAATTTTCCATCAAAGTGACCGATATAGTAATTCACGTAAATAATAAGACGAAATGTAACCCTCTTTCTTTTAAATTTCAATTACTTGTTTATAGAGGAAAAAAAGAAATATGTGAAAAAATATGGATAGAAATTTTGTGAATAATGAAATAAATTTCATTAGGGTAGTTTTATTTTATTTTTTATTAACAATAAAATAATTAAAAATTTCTAAGAACAACCAAAACTGTAATTATTCAGTTAACATAATAATAAAAAATGATTCTAAAAATAATAAAAGTAATTTTTATTGACAAAATTATTTTTTTATGTTAATTATTTAGATAATTATGTCATTTAATACAAGTGTTAACAAGATATATCTTATTTACATAATTTTATTTAAATTTTATAAATTCAAATAAAATGAAATATTTTAAAATTTATTTTAATGTAATTTTATAACTAATGATATTTTGTTAAAACTGTGAAAATTCCTAGAAATTATATTTTTTCCATGTAATTTTAAAATTTTAAAAGAAGAATTAAATATGACCCATTAATGTAATATTTGTTATTTTATAGATACTATATTAATTCCCCCAAATAGTAAAATCTCTGATAGTGTATTTATGGTTAAACAATTTTTTTAACGATACATGAGATTGTGGTAAAACTAATTTTCCACACATAGTGGAATTTTATTTGATAATTTTTTTAATATCTATAATTTTTGGTTCCAAATTAAATAATAATTATAAATTTATTTTATTCTTAATGGATTAATTACTGTGGTTAAAAAACTACTTACCGTAGTGAAAAAGTAAAATGAAAAAAGTAAGAAAAGTAAAGAGTTATGGAAAAAATAGTTTTAAAATGTGTGTTTTTTTTTGTTTTAGATTTGTCTCATGACCATATAATCCATAAAATAATTTAATTATAAATTTTTTATCCATTTTAGGGTGAGAGTGACTACACATTGTTGAATAGTTTTTGGTATTATAAAAAATTCCACTCCTTAATTATTAAAGGGAAATCACTTCACTCACTTAATCACACTTATCATGCACTTTAGACAAAAAAGCCACAGAAAATAATTCCTATACATCCTTATAAACATTATTTATACTTTTTCCTTCTAAAAATACCAACCCTATGGATTTTAATATGAAATCCAAATGAGGTTTCTCTAGAAGAAGGTAATTTTCTTCATTAATATCATTATTTTCCATTCTTCTTTTAAAACAATAAATTAAGTATTATAAAAAACAACATAACAAAAATAGTAACACCGATATACATAGTTTTTATTATGTTTATGGTATAATATTTATCGATCATTACTTCCATATAATGGGAATCAAATTCATCAAATCGTATTTACGATGGACTACCACCTCACAAATTGATGCAAGGAAGTTTCCATTGAAACATATCACTGTTGGATATAATGATGGATTTAATTTATATATGTAATATATATGATATAATTATAATAATATTGTTATAATGCCACATATAACTTCTTAAATTCAATTATTTTTAAAATAAGATAATGTCACTTGTCTATAATGCTGACTACCTTCTCATCGAGCGATGCAATTCATTTTTCAGTTACGCTTTACAAGAAAAGTAATAAGGGTAAATTTAATGAATAAATTTTATATATATTAAATTATATAAATTAAGTAAAATTAGTATATCATACACTTCATTACCCATTAATCCTTTAAGTGAATGATATTATCTCTTGTGTGTACGTATGGTTTGTCGTCTCTATGTGGTGATGCGATTCATTTTATTTGTAAGACATTAAATAATGGTTCTAAGGATGTATTTAATGCATAAAAATAATATTTATAACTTGAATATAATTCTGGTGACTACGGAACTATTTCCTATTAATAATAATTGGAGCATTCATGACAAAACCTGAATGAGAAAACTTGACAATTTACTCCCTAAAGAATTAAAATAATGAAATATTATGAACAAATGGGTGGTAAAATGTTATAATATGATCATATATGGTATGATATAAATGATTATGGTTATATCATAGATTTATAATAAAAATATATTTAATATAGTGGAGGTTTGGACACATATGAAGTAACTTGAACCAAAGTTAATGGTTTCTTGTATCATTTTTACTTCAGTGATATATACACCATATTTAACACTTATTCCTTTACATAGTGTATATCATTACCATTTGGCATGTTATATCATGAATATTTTTCAATTAATTGTATTTAATTTTTTATTTTATGTTATTTTATTTATTTGGATTATGATTCAGAAGCTACAATAGTGGTTAGAGTTTATTTCACAATCTCATCAGTATTTGGGATTATTTATGTTTAAAGATCCATTATTTCAAATTATTTGATATTTATATACTAAAATAGATATATTTAATTATATAATTATTGTTCATTAATTTTTCAAGTAATTTTACCATTTTACCACTCTTTGGTACTTAAAATTATTGAAAAATGTTTATAAGAAAATACTCATTTATTTTTCACTTTGGTGAGAAATATTTTTCCTCAAAATCAATGTTTTATAAAAATGTTTTCAAAAATATTTTTAGCCTTTGAAAAATTATTTATTAAATACATTTGTACATATTTTTACTTTTTATATAATTATTTGTATAAAATATTCATTTTTTCCAAGTAATTCCCCTTTGGATTTTACCATTAAATAGGAAAGGAATATTTGTTTCAACAGGTATGACAATTCCATAATTAATTTCAATAATTAATAATCCATGTTTTATAATTATTTTTAATGTTTAAAAATTTTATTTTCTATGAAAAGTATTTTCAAAATATTATTTGAATTATTTTTTAAGAGGAAATTTTTAAATTGGAAAGTATCGTTTCTTCAGGAATGTTTTTAATGAAAATTTAATGGGATTTCTATTTATCTAAAACATAAAAACTTTATTATACTTATGATACATTTTGGATATGTTTTTTCGATATCATACTTATTCTTTTTCTAGATAGCTTATGATCAATTTTAATAATTATAAATAATTTTCTTACTATTATATATATATATATTTCTAGATGGGTTATGATTATGTTTATTTGATTAAGGTATATATTAATATTTCATATGTTAGTTTTAAAATATTATTGCTCATATTGTTTAAATTTCACCCCTTTCATATGTGTAATTCATTGGATTGAGTATGTTATAGGTGGGGTCTGTTTATATATATCCCCTTGATGCATCGACATGTCTCAAGAAAAAAATCAATTGAAAAAATTAGGTTAGTTTCAACACAAATATTTAAACTGTCTTGTGAATTGTCTTGATAGTTTAATATGTTCAGAAATATTCATTCCCTCATTATGAGATCAGTTATTTACATGTGATCATTTGACTAATTAGAACATCCATGGATAATTATGAAATTTATGTGACTATTTATCTATATTTATTTGATCATTATTAATTTCAATCAAAGTATGCTCAGTTTATTTATTAAATTGCATGATTTTCAGTTATTTAACTTGACATATTGATTATGATTATTTATTAATGATTTATTATATTATAATTATAATCATATTGATAATATGAGAAAAACCCTTTCTTATGTTTTATTTTCCCTTGGATACATTAAAGTATTTTTTGATAGATATGTAGGGATACACTATGTGTTATAATAGTCTTATCAAATAAAAAACATTTTGTATTTGTTTTTTTAAAGAGTATGTGAATTTAAAGTATATATATATTTTAGTAAGAAAAATAAACTATTGATCACTTCAACATTCAGTAACTTGTTACAAGTTACCATGTACTAAATAAACACTAGCCCTGTGTAACTAGAGTTGCGGTTTTTATACTTTGGGTTACTAATTTCAGGGTTATTACATTTTTCATTGAGTTCTAGAATCTTATCATTATATGGGGATGAACCTACGGTTATGGTTTGATTATTAATGAATTATATTTATGGTTTAGGTTTTTTAAGACCCCTAATTATCATTTATAGTGATTTTAAATTATGTTTTATATATTAAAACCATTTTGAATTTGGTGTCTCTATATAATGGGTCTTTCTTTTAGCACACATTATGTTCTTGGAATTCATTTTGTTCAAATAGATTTATTGTGTTTGATGTGATTTATGTAGGGATTTTTAAGGGTTTTTATTATGATTATTTAATTTTGTTGGATGAAATTTTGTTTTATATTAATTTTATTTTCAAGTTATTTTTATTCCCAAAATAATATGATGAGATGTTTTAAAGGAAGATTTTAGGTTAAAATGTTTTTTTAATGGGTGTCCGATAAAGGTTTTTTGACTGATTCCTTGTCAATTATAGGAACATTGGATTATATTTTCTTTGTAAAATATGGCTAGTTATACCTAGAAGGATTTTTATGAGTTAGTTACTCAGATAATTGCATACCTAGAGTGTATTGTGCTCTTCCTAGTGAATGCTTCATAATCAGACTCTCTGAGGTAATATGATGGATTATAGACCTTGTGTGAGTAGGTTAATTCCATGAATTAATGGGTTAATGTGTGTTGAATAGTATTCCTTGAGTTAGCATTAGCTTTCTTAGGCCAATTGGTATGAGAAGATGATGTATATATACATTAACCATGAAGTTCCATTTATTATTGGACATTTTATTATTAGATTTTGACGTTTCTCTTACCATGTTTCCCTAGACATAACTTAGGATTTCCTCATTTTTATTTTTTTAAATAATGGTTTCTTTTAAATAATCTGAAGGATTTTTTTTTTAAAAAACCAGTTTCAATTATTGTTTTCAAACATGTAATAATGGTATACATTATAAAATACATTATATAGATTCATAATGTCTTAAAACTAGGATTAACATAACACTACGAATTAACCCATAGGTTATATGATGTCTAGATTTTACGTTATAGAGATTAAGGAAAGTTTAGACGCTCATCCGGATTCTCTCCATCATTTTTAGATCTAGCAGTAGTAGTGGTGGTGGATGTGGGTCACAAAGAGATTGGGCCCACATGGAAACTTTTTGGGATGCTTGGTAATGTTTATATATCTTTTATTAGCCTCTATATCCTTGATGATGTTTAATTATTTTATGTATATAATGGTAATTATAATTTTTACATTCAAGGAGTTATATTTTTATGTTATTGGATTAAAAATTCAATGTTTTTCTCTCCTTTTTTACTATCAAAAACTATTTATTCTATTTCTTGGGAATCAAAATTATGGATTGGTGATGTGAGGTTCATGTGATGAATTTGTGTGATAGTTATTTTGATATACGAAGGAGAAATAATACCAAAAATTCTTTTTTTGTTATCTCAGTTCTTTTAACTGTCCTGTTGTGATTGGGAACATATTTCAGGCCTTTTAGTGAGTAGGGTCAGGTGACGCGACTGATGACTCAGGCCAGTTCATGACATTAAGATTTAAAATATTTTTATCCATTTTATTTAAATAAATATAAAATTATTTTAAAAATCAACCCTTAAAATAAAAATTCAACATATATATATATATAAGTTATATATTTTCTCAAATATTAGGTATTTATTTTTCAAATAAAAAACCTCAATAAAATTAATTATATTACTATAATAATAAAAATAAATAAATATAAATTGAATTAACATAAATATACATTAAAAATATATATAATAATCATAATCATATTTAAATAGACAATAATACAAAGTCTTTTAAGTGGATATATTTATGTTTTAAATAAATAATAATTTTTGACATAAATTAATTATTATAATTTTAAATGTATAATGTGTATAGAAAATGATTATATATTATAATTTTTGACATTAAATAATATATATACATTTAAAATTAAATATTTAACATTTAAATATAAACTTATAACATGAAAATCAATTAAATATAAAATTCGTATATTATTTAAAAATAAATGGATTCCCACATTCCACCATCCTTATATAAATTGAACCCTCAAAATTTTTATTTACCTAATAAAAGAAATATGATCACATATACCCTTTAAAATTAATATCCTTTGGTACTCCTATTATCTTGTTGCTTTTGAGTATTAAAGATGCATAATTCTAAGTCAGTAGGTTGACACAATGCATCATAAATTTTCTAAATTACTTAAATTCTTGATACCTAGATTAGAATTGACAACATGGTAGAAATGAGTGAAATAAATAATATTTAGTTATATTTATTTTTGTAATTTTATCATATAATCTCGAAATATAATTTCAATCTTGTTTTCCAAAAAACCTATATGAATGATAAGAGTGGAATGATTACAAGCATAGTTGGTTCAAAAAATATTTAAAATTTTCTATAACTTTTAGAATAATATAGATATATGATACTTCAATATCTCCCCCAAAAATCTATATAAAATACAAAAAATCTTTTTTTGGGTTGTTTATTTGTGAAAAATTTATAATGTCTATTTTGGTAATTCTGAAAGTGAATAATGTGGGAATGTTATATATTTAAAATATTATTTAATTACTTGAAATTCTCATCATAAAATCATAAAACAAGTGAATAATATGATATGTTTTAATGTAACTGGAATGTGTGATGAATTTTAGAAATTGAGGTATGTTCACATAAAATATATTTTTCTATAACAGTTGCGATTGAATCATCTACGAGGGATATGATAGGCCAGTGAAGTTTCCTTCTATCCATCCAGATTAATGTTCTTTAAAATATTGAAAAACTATTTTTAATCATGAAATGATTTCTCTGATAGTAAAATATATCTTGATTAAATACCTTCAAAATTTAGTTATCCCTAATTTACCAAAGAAAATAAAAACTTTTCTTAATTTAGATTAATTGTTACTCTTAATTTCTGATAATCAATTAAACTGAATTTTTTTAGAAAAACAAAAAACAAAATAAATTATAAGAAATGATATTAAACAAATTAACACATTAACTTGCATAACCATTTCATTAAACAATAATATCAACATCCAAATGAAAGATTAATAAAAATTTCTCTTTATCTAATACCAAAAACAACAAAACAGTAGAAATTATCTGAAATTATCCTATAAAAAATACAATCATAAAAATTAATAAAATTTGGATCCCATGTTCTTTATAAAATCTATTTAACATTTATCCCCAAAATTATAGAAATACAATAATCATCAAAATATTCCTTTCTATATTCTTAAACCCAAAATTCATGATCACCATGATTTCATATTTTCTCAAAAATCAATATCATATTTTCCATTTTAAAAATATTAACCCTATTTACAATTTATGACATACTAACCATTGTTTATATATATATATATATATATACATGGGCTAGTCATGCATTTTAACACAAATAAAACAAATTTATTTCAAAATATCATTAATTACCATGTAACCAAATCACTTTTCAACCCCTAAAGTTAGTTATTCTTTTAAATATGTTATATAAAATATAATAACATTTTCCCTAAATAACAAAAAATAATTTGATATAAAATTATATACTTTACCTAATGTTCACATACACTTCTACCATGTATTCTCCCTAAAAACAAATAAATATCTTCTAAAAATTTACTTATTCCATACAATTTATGGCCACCCATAAATTTATTAACCTAGTATGATACCTATAACATGTAAAACAACCTCAACTAATAACATCCTAACCTCTAAAGTTTTCTAAATCATGACCTTTAACCAAATTTAATAGACTAAATTTAACTATATTTAATTTAATGTTTTATTTAAAAAATATCATCACTTAAATACCCAATAAATATAATTTTAGAGTTTTTTAGAATTTGAAAAAAAATACATAATAAGACAGTAAATTTCAAGAGATTTAACTTTTTTTCACAGAGTCAAACCCATTAACGGATATAGTTTCTTTATCCAATTTAAAAACCCTTTATTTTGAACTTTGAATTTAGAAACATTAATACTCATCCTAATTCAATAAAAAATAATCATTGTTAAATATGGTATGAGCATAAAAAGATTAATAATAGGTGAATATAAATGATAATAATAGAATATCAAAAAGTGGCCATATGTCGAACAAGTGTGCAACGCCATAAATTTTAAATAGTATTTATGTTTGGGTCTCATAAAAAATTTAAATTGGATACAAGATGAGTTTTTGGTTGTTTGAGGATTAAAAAGGATTTTTACTATTTTAGGGGACACCAATGGCAGGACCATTCCATTTTGTTAGTGTTTTTGGAGCTTTGAAACTACTTATGAGAAATAGGCACGTCAAAACATGCATGGATGGGTGTGTTCTTCGGAATTTAGCCCTATAAGTCCACCTATGTACCACAATCCTAGAGGGATCACCACACCACAGTGAAGGGAATGTTAAGTCCAAAATAAACACGATTTTAACATCAATTATTAGTGGGTGTCTGTTTAATATATCTTGGGCTAGGCATGTTTGAGGCCACCACAACCATGGTGTGCATCCCCATGTCGTGTTAATGGATGTTTCATTTTATGAAATGGATTATTCAACCATTGATTAATCATATAGATTTGAGATTCTTAATGAAACATTTTTATTTTTTTAGGGTGTTTTTAATGTTTTCGTAATCTATTATCTACATTATTAAACAATTCACACTCATTATCATGTTAGTTACACAGTTATGATGATTCTATAGTGAGATTTAGATGACCCTTCTTATGTTTAAACCTCATTATTCTTAGACCCATCCTCATTCTACCTTGTTATATATTCAATCCTTGGGTGATAGTGGATTATTCTTATAGATTTAGATTATATTGGATTTAGTCACTCTTATTTATTCATTATTCCATGAGTAACATGTTATATTCATTCATCAGGACCCTCATCAACTATTGATGGTGGTTTTCATTTGGTTAGTGATATAGTTATACCCAATTGGTTTGATTTTATTCTTTAATACCTTTATATAAACCTTTCTAGGTTGGTTAAAATTAGTTCTTGGGACATTTTGCTTGTAGTTTTTATTCGGCTGGGGCACATACCTGATTTGAAAAGTGAATATTGAGGAATAGTTACTTTAACACAGACAAACATGAAGTAGGAAGTTCTTTACCCTATAGTTCCATTAAAAACAATTGTTTTATGATTTTATTATGCTTGTTTTGATAGACTATGTGTACTTATATATTCCATGACATTCTTGGTGTGTATGTAAATCATGTGATACATTTCTAAATAGGTGTGTATATGGGTTAGTGTGATGTCATGTGAACATTTTCAAGATACATTACACCTAGGATTTACTAAGTCAGGCCATTTTTGTTTTTATGTCTCATAACTTTTGGAAGAAATGGTTCTTATATCAAGATATTAACTTGGTTATAGAGTGTTGGTGATTCTTTATAGGGAGTTATAGGTATAGGAATATAGACTGACGACTCTTAGATGGAATGTTGGTGTGTCTTAGGATTTGGAACAGTTTGTAGATATTGATTAAACTTTTACAGAGGTAGATATCTATGACTTAGAATGTGAATCACACCAAAAAAATGGTGTGAGTTAGGGTGTGATGATTTCTAAGATGATGGTATGTGCCTGGGTGAGATTTCATTTTTATCGATGGCATGGGTTGGAGATGAAAACATTGAACCAATAGGGGACTTAACATACAACATTGAGTAGGTACTTAATAGTTAAATGGTTCCTAGTGGACATACCATCATGTGAAGTTGACAACCGTTCAACCAAAGATGGTTGGAAGAGATGGGTGCCTACTCCTTAGTGGTGGAGTGTGTTTAGTCCTTTAAGTTGGGAAGATATTATTCTATAATTTTGGAATATATAATATAGACTAATAACATAGTGATTTGAGTTGTATGTGACATCTAGGCATTATCTATGTTAAGAAACAAAAAAAACTATCAACTATTCAATAATGGTTCAAAAGTATGTACGACCGGGGTTCATGGAGGATTAGTTAGTACATGTTCACTTGAAAAATTATTAGATGTGATTTACTTACCAATTTTCATATTTTCATAGAATACACCACTAAATTATATGAACTTATGATGTGGATGAATTGGTTGTTTCCTACTATGTAATGATCATATCATGAATGGACATCTTGATGCTGAAGTAAGATTCATGATTAGAGACCTAGGAAAGGGAAAGAGACAAATAGAATGTTGTAGAGGAGATAAATCATGGAGTTAGAGGTAGAACTAGGTAAAAATACAAATATGTAATAGGGTCTTTATTTTCATGGATTTCATTTCTTTCTCCTTGGGATGACCTACCACATTTGGTTGATAACGCCCAAAAACTTTTAGCTTTAGTATTCTGAAACCTTCTAGGGAAATGAAGGCCCTAGGGATTCTATGGACAAGATTAAAATCATCTAGGGGATCTCTGTTCTAGTAAAGACCATATAAGATTGACTGATAACTACTTTCTTGCTTCCTGTTACCACTGGAATATTGTGGGGTTTCATGAACAATGTTGAGAGATATAAAGTATTTACTTTTGAAAATTTTATTTTCATATACTTTGATGGGTTACTACTAGGTATGATAAAGATGGATGGTGTTTATGAGTTTATGGATATTCATTAGGGGATGATGATGATTTATTTTTACTATACTCTCTTTATAGAGTTTCTTGAATTTTATCCTATTTTTACTATGGATGAGGAAGAAAAGGCCCAAAAATTAAGGACTAGCATTTTACTATAATTGGGATGTCAGGTCAGGTGCTTCGTCATAGTGAAATATCCATAGGTTCTTCGTGATACCAGGATAATTGAGAATTTTATAGTGGTGTATATATCCATTGTACATCTTCTAGATCTAAGTGGATCACTTCAGACATATCCAGAATATACTAGAGTAGTTTTCTACTATGAAAAAATATGAGATTTCATGATTCAATAGATGTCTATCTTATATTTGATATTTGGAATGGTCTGGTCTACTAGTAATTGAGAACGCTTCTACTTGTATAGGAAAAAAGTATCCTTTAATATTTCTAAGGGATATAAGTTTGTTATGATCATTGAATATGTCATTGGATCTGATAAGATAATATTGGACATGATCATGGTTACAGCTATTATGGTGTAGGTATAAAGATTCTATATTAGTATGGAGCCATTGATAGCTTCCTCTTATTTTCATCTTATGGTGGACCTATTCAAAAATGTCTTTCTCAAAAATTTATCAACACTTGATCCTAAGAGGGGGATTGAATTTGAGATCAAATTGATGTTGGGGTAACAAAATATATTGAATCTTTTATATATTTTGGTTCCAACTAACTTGAATTAACGTAAGGTACAAATTGAAGCTTTTACGTGAAATGTTTTATTAGACTAAGAACATAGCACTAGATTGCTTCTGTATTGTATGAAATAAAGGTGGATGATAGTTCTATATTACATGTAAACATCATGAATCTAAACTAGGTAATCCTGAAGAATATATACATGTTTCTAGGGGTAAATTACTTGATGTATCATTTGTGTGGTTTCAAATGGTTATACAGCGTTAACCTATAATATGGAAATCAAAATCTTAGGGTTAGAGAAAATTATATACCTAGGACAAGGTATATTATTAGATATAGATTTTATGAGTATCATTTCATCCATTAAAGGTTAACAAATTAACCAATGGGGTTCATAGATCTCTTAAATTTGATCTTCCATTTATATCTTAACTCCTTCATTATTGTGTTTATGATGAAATCCTCATATACTCATAGATATTAGAGATGCACTACAGTCACCTAAATATTTTATTGAGTACACATCGAAAAAATGAATTTAAAAAAGTTCTTGAAGTGCCACCTATATATCCAAATGTTTCATTTTCTATGGAATGTGACATCTTAAGAGAGAATTTCCAAGGAACTAGAAAAGGAAGAGACTATAATTTCATTGGCATACCCAAGAAATGTGTTTGATATTATCAGTTTTCTTGGGTTTGTAGGATACTATGGATGGTTTGTATAAGACTTCTCCCATTGGGTATTACCAAGGACTAGGATTACCAATAAAGTGTGGATTTTTTAATGGAAAAAACTTTATAAAGAGTCTATCTTAGATATGTAGATGAGATTGACCACAATTCTATTATTGACCATACCAAAGCATGTAATATGATATATAGTCTACTATGATTCCTCAGGTGTTTGTATAAAGCTATTTTGATGAATATATATCATGTATTTATTTATGGGTTATGTAATATATGACTACATAAATGGAAATATTATACACATGACTTGGAGTTAGTTTTCATTGTTCATGCTCTAAAGTGTTTTCACTATTATCACATTTTTGTGTGATTTAACATATATACGGGAGACAAGAAATTATGTTACAATTTCTCTCCTCAAGACATAAATATTTGAAATTTTTTTGAGTGGAATATATATATTCATTTTAACTTTTTATTGATTATTCTCCTAGAAAAAGGGAATTTTATTGTATAATATTTCTACAGAAAAACATTGTATCTTTATGAGTTACCTTCATTGGAGGAATGATAGTTGATGAAATGGTCTGATGAATGGTTATTGGATGAATCTGAGGAATGATCGAGGGTGAAATGTTCTCACTTGGCTTTAATTTCAACATTAGTTTACTTGTAAAATACTAGTCATGAATTAGATAACATATTTTTAGTGATTCAGTAATGGTTGGTAGGATGTGACCCAGTTCCGAGATTGTTAAATAATAGGGATAACATGATCTTTATCCAAGGGAGAGTTATAGTTCCTTCCTTTTGGAAAGAAAATTTGATGAGGGACCACCATGCCTCTCAGTGAGTGGAACAACCTTGTTTTAAGAGGACATATCATGAAATAAAGTGAACTATCTGATGGTCGAGAAATAAGAGGTTTGTCATATTCTTGGTATCACTTTCCCTAACCAATCATTGGTTTAAGTAATAGTATTAATGACTATTATGTTTACCTCAAGTACATCTCATGATTGTGTGTAAGTTTAATGAGGATTTCATGAACTTTTTGACAAGACTGCCTAGGAAATCGATAATTATATATTCTCTATAGTATATGTTGAGTGGCTAATGAAAGTAGATCATTTATTTTCTATTCGATAGAATCACTATATAGATGAGTTGGGTAGACTTTATGTTTTAAATATTATATGACAGTATTGAGTTCCTTATAGTACCATATAATATAGTTATAAACATTTTATGGTATAGTTTTGTTAAGGATTGCCTAAGGATTTGGGGACTCAGTGAAAACTAAGTACATTGTATCATCCATAGACCTGTGGATAGTGAGAGTGGAGAAACTATAACTTGTTATATATTTTTTAGTCAGGAGTCCTAGACTTCAGTGGATCATGAGATAATCATTTTACCATGGCATACATTTCCCTCACCATTGTGTTAGAATGAGGAGGGAAATTAATCTTTTGTTTCAAGTATAGTGCAGGTGGCCATAGGAGGGTTTGGTTAATCAAGAAGTAGTTGATTGACTCTTACAGTAGGCAAAATTCATATTCCAAATGGAGGAGATGACTAATGGATTTCGCTTTGAGAGACTGAGTTTTCTTGCAGGTGTCACCTTGGTTGGGACATTATCATCCAAAGAAGCAAGGGAATATAACACCATGGTTTTTGGGGCCTTATGAGATTTCCTATCATATTGGAGAAGTGGAATATCAACTGGACCTTTCGTTGTGATATTTAGGTATACAAAACATGTTCCCTGGCTCTCAGGTTCTGAGATATGGGCCTGATATTTCCCACATGATCATATGTGAAGGCATTGAGTTGGAAGTTGATGGATCTTTTGGGGAGAACCCATTGAAAATTACATATTAGAGTGATATATTGTTATTGGGGAATAAAAAAACACTTTTTTAGTATCATATATGTATGGGCGGATCTAAGAGGAGACGTGTGAGTGAGAGTTTATAGTTTAAGATCAATGGCCTGAGTTGTTCAAACATCACTTCTAGAGAAACTTCTCAAGGATGATAAGTTATTAAATGGGGATATTTTAAACATCCTCAAACTTTAATGGTGTGTTAATTTGGGAATTGTGATGTTTTAAAATAAATTTGGGATGATTTAGGGGTTTTTATATTGTTAAATAAGTGTTTGGGTTATTTTCGGTTACACCACGAGTTGGACCATGGTATGGTGTATTCTAATTTATCCTTTGAAAATTCCATTGTGAAATGGGATGATCAAAATGATTATGTATAGTAATGTTCATGGGATTATAGCATTGTGAATCCAAATATAGACCAAAATCATAGAGGCCCTACCATAACTTGGTGGAGGGTGTGATGAGTCAGAAATGAGTAAGGCTTCAACACCATAACTATGATGTTTGTTGAAATTATATTATACTCAAATAACATGTGTCACCTGTTAATTGAATTCAAATATTATTTAAAAAAATGAAGAATATGTACATAATTGAGAATATGTTGTTGAGAATACCACATGGGAGATACATTTCAGGAAATATTTGAAAAATCTGTGGAATTATTTGAAGGCTAGGAAAAAATTATTTAATTGCATTAAGAGTTGATATTTATTTGTAATAAATTCAGAAAGGGGAAAATATATATTTGATAATGGATTTTCATTATTTTTTACAGTGGTAATTTTTATATGTATTTTTTTGAGTGGGACTTATAAAAAAATTATATTCCCTTACCCAACCACGGACCCACCTCAAACACACATGTGGGACCTAGGTGGTCTACCACATGAGTGGATGGTTGACCAAGCCAGATTTTGGTCGAATGTGTAAGTATGAGCCCATGCGTAACACCAAAAAGGAGTGTACAATAATGAAAAGTTCACACATAGGGTTCATAGGTGGGTACACAAGGGACCGAACAATGGGGTCGGGTTGCCCATGTAGGGCGTGTATGATAGTGTGTCTCGACATCCATCCAGGTGTCATCTCAAGATGTGAATGAAGAGAATAATATAATTAAGTGGGGGAAATATATTTTTAAGATTTATTTAGGATCACACAACATGTATTATTGTTCCTCTTATTAGAAAATATAATCATATAAGAAGGGACCCATGATCAATTATATCTACCCCATCCAATCACTTGGTGACTTCATCTTCAAAATTCATCCTTCAAATGGTTCTGTATATGGTCATGAAAACATATATCTAACTATAAATGTTTTTCACAGTCATCAATATGTAGTCATAAACATGGGATAATGTGACATGCTCGATTTCCTAAATATGATGGAGGAAATATATTTCTTGTATTCATGTGACTATTTGATGAACATGATAATGATTCAATATTAAAAAAAATATTCCCAAAAAACCATTAAATAAACAAACTCAATCATGTGGATTGATCACATACTTTCATGATATCTCATAAAGAACAATTTATTTGATAATAACAATCATGGATAGCCTTAATTGTATAAATCCTTTAGTATTAGGTGATCATGTGCACACTTCATAGTATCAAGATTATTAAAAAAATGAGATCTATAGAATTTGATATCCTTTAGATTCACTAAGATATTCAGAGAATTGAGAAGGTTTTACACACAATTAAACATAGGGGAGATTCGATGACAATATCTCCTATAAATATTTAATAAGAGTCATGAAATATTGGTAATTTTCAATTACTCGTGAGAGAGCTATCAACCTCAACTGGAGAAATAGAGAGATCATGATAATTATTGTTTCATGAAGAGGAAATTCATTATTTCCATAGTTTTGTATAGCTGGATCCATCTATGATATAACCTAGTCACATGAATAAGACTTTTCAAGTAGAGGAGTATTTCATACATTGTTCATTTGAAGGACAATGAATCTATAAGCCTCTTTAAAATTTTGAAGAAGGATAAACTATGAGCCTTTGAGGCCATATGAAACATGAGCCACCTTATCCATTTCATGAAGGATATAGATTATTTTCATGTGACCCATTCATGTGCATCCATTTTTCTAGTAGGGTTGATCCAATATGTCTTAATATACCCAAAGTATTCTTGAGATCACATGAAGTCATATGGTTTGTAGTGAGGATGAAAAACCAGGATGTGAAGAATAATAGACTAGGCTAAGTGAAGAAACAGATATGTTTGATTTTTTATGAAGAGGAGTTTCACTTTGCATGAAAATTTTGAATACTTTTCTATGTTGTTAATACTATGTATGTTTTTTTAAGTTCATATGTAATGAATAAAGCACATTTATTATCCATTTTCATAGAATAGCTTTGATAATGAAATACACTAGGTATCTATAAGAGGGATGTTAAAGAAATTAAAGGGAATATAAAATAATAAAATGAAAAAATTTATGTGATAGGGTTTGTTGATATGAGAATCCCATAAAATAGATGCATGAAGTACATTTTAGTTGTTTAAAATAATTTGGATTGGGATTATGTAAGTTCTATCTAGTATAAAAAAATATTAAAGAAATTATGTTTATCACTTGAACAAATATAATTGAGGTTGTGACTTCCTTATAAGATGGGAGAACATATTCCAAATCCTTTGAAACTGTTAAGAAAGAACTGACCATTCATTGAAGATGAAACTTTATTTAAAAATAATCTAGAATATACCTACAAGAGAATACATAAATGTATTAGTATTCTATAAGTTTTGAAGATCCATATAATTTCATATCTTCTATAAAACAATTCCAAGACCAATATACTTGTTCAAGAAGTTGTTTAAGATCTTGAAGTGGAACAAAAGTAGAGAATATCATTTACAATTGGGGAAGAATATCACTCTGAATAAAGAAAAAGGAAATTATACCACTGTATCTACACCAAGAAAAAGATGTATCTTGTGATTGTAGTGTTTAATATTTTTTTGAAGAGGCTTTACATTGAGGAATATAACTAGTTAAAGATAAGGAAAGAATAATACATTTATGGTTTCTAACTAATCGAGGATGAATAGTTGGAATGATGTGGTGTAATATCAAGATCATCTATAGGATCAAAAATTGTGGTGTTTAACAAAATTATACATTTTTTATTGTAATCAATGATAAAATAAATATGGATAGTCCATGTTTGGGAATCTAACCAACATGTCATAGAGTAGGTATTCATACCAAACATTGTAAATATTGTTTAGTATACTTTATTTTATTATTTATCCATATGTGGTGGGACTATGATATATCATTGAATAGATCATTAACTTAAAAAATTAGAGGGTTTTAGTTAATATATTTTTTGAAACATTAATCCACTGATTTATCCCCCCTTTTTAGTGGAGAATCCAAACTAGAGAACTATAAATGATATTAGAGGGACATGTTTCCTATAATGATCCATGTTAGCTATTATAAAGTGAGAATTTATGAAATGTATGATATACCAAAAATATAGAAAAAGGAAATTATAAATGAGGATATAATTTTATAGATTTCTCCCAAGACTCACAAGAATAGAAAGAAAACATAGGCAATGAAGCTGAATAATAATCTTAATGAAAATATAGAGACACCACTAACTAAAGGAAATCTGAGTGGTATATGTTTCAATAGTTCTTTTGATTATTATTCTTCTAATGATGTCTATTTAATTCATGATGATTATACATCACTTAGTGATCTTCATTATGAATTCCATGAAAATATAAATAATGTTAAAATATGTGGTAAATTATATTTTTGGATCTAGTAATGTCCTTTAAGATGATAAAATATATCTATAAGAATAGGCTATTTCAACAGAAGAGACAAGACTAAAAAAATTTGGATATGAAACACTCTCACAAAGAAATTCATAGAAAATTAGGAAACAAACTATCATTTCTATGAAATACATGATAAATTTATTGAATAATTAGAAAGTGTTGCTTATGATAAATATTTCTTGGAAATTTTTAGAAGCTTTCCATGAACTATAAAACTTTCAAAACGTTTCTATGGATTCCAACACTATTAAATTAGAGGATAAATATAATAGGGTAATGGATCTAGATGATTATTTATATGAATAAAGGGAAATGAGGTATGAGAATATAAAGAATCTAAGTTGGGCTTTTGAAGATATGATGACATCAGTTGATAACGATAAGAAATCACTCAACATGAAGTGTTATGAGATGATGGTGATATGGAAGAAAATAAAATCAACACAAACTTAAACATCCCTAATTAGTTGAAAAACATATGCTTCCACACATTTTTTCATTATAATTCATGACTCCATGAATAGTATGACATCATCCTGTAATAAAATCAAAATATACTCTACGAAAAATGTTACCCATAACTGATAAGAAATCTAATGGACTAATGTTGTTTCAATTACAGGAATATGTTTTAAACTAAAATATAGGAAATTATAGATAATGAAAAATAATCTTAAATTCACCACATCAAGTGTGGATGAGATAATATATATAAATATTATTCCATAGTAATTTTCCAAAAGAGTGGTTGTTCCACTTAAAAAAACCTGGGTACACACCCTTTAAAATATATAAATACTATGCCATAAAAATGGGGTGATAGATCATATGATATTTTTGATGTCACAAGATATTTGGGAATAAGGAAATCAAATGTTAGAATAACATGAAAATTCATGAAAATAAGATAATCCAAATTAAAAATGGGATCAAGGATAAAACCTATGGATATCAGAATACAATAGAATTGGAAAATAATTCACGTGAAAAAAATAAATATAGACCTTAATATACCAAGAAGAAAAGTTTTAGATCCTTTTATAAATCATATTATGAGATAAATATGTTAAGAAAATAACATCCACTCAGAAAAATAAGGATCGGTTTGAATAAATAAACCAATAACATGTATCAGGATAGTTTATATAAAAATCAGATGATCTATGTTTAATGGTTCTTGCTGGTTTTCTGAATGGTATGGGCACAATGACTACTCTTTTTTGTGTTAAATATAATAACCAAACATATTTTCTTGAATGAAGGTGGATTCATGGGGAATATATGTGAAAGATTTCCAAACAAATAATGTAGTGACCATAAATCCATCCAAGATTCCAATTCAAAACCAATATAAATTATTAGAAGATGTTTATTAATGATATATGTTAGAGGGTACCAAAACTAAGAAATGCCTTAAAACAATTCATGTAGAGAATCAATTTTCAGAGGACACTAAAATAGTGATTCGGAAAATAATGATAATGTTTGGAAAGGGTGATTAACTAAAATTGGAAAAAATTTTAGAGGACACTAAAATGCACAATAAAACTAAAGGAAGGTTTGTCTTTGAAGAAATTGATGTTAATTTTAATGAAAAGTTTTCCATAGTTATAAACCTCAAGATCCATATGTATAAAGGAGAAAAAGGAATTTCACCAAAACAATAATTCACGGGAAGAAAGAATACAATCAAAAATATGATACTAAAAATAGAAAGAAGTTCCTTTTTAAATATTTTCATGCCGAGGATTGTAGAAAATAATGGTCTAGGTTTAGAATAATCACTTAGCTATAATTCTATTCATGATAAATAAAAAATTCTCTCCTTATTCTATTATATATATAATTTTATAATTACATAAAGGTAATCTATAGAGGATGGTGTATCCCTTGAGGGGGAGTATTGTTGATCCAAAACTATTAAATCTCCACTACACAGTGAATGTGGATCTTTTAAAAAACATTAGAAAATTTGAATAATATGAATGGAAATTACTCAAATATCTCCACTCTTAATGTAATTATAATTAATATGAATGTGATGTTGATATTAATATAATACTTTTGAGATAAATCTCATTACACCCAAAAATTTTAATGCATTTGTTGGTATATATGTAGACTGTAATGGTTTTATTGATAGTTCATTTTAATTTATACCAAAACATGAAGAAATTATCTATCTGAGTTTGGTATCACGTGGTGTATTATTTATAGGAAATGTAGATCACCTATGTTATGCAATATTATTTTCTAAAAATGGTTTCCCTTGTATATTTAGTGCTTTCTATCTAATGTGTCTTTTGTATGGGTAAATATGTGATTTAACCCTTCCCTCATATTTTTATAGAGTTGAGGCCTCAAATGAATGGAAGAGAAGCAGATAACCTCATGGTATGAGAAACATAATGACATGGCAATGACCCTAACATAAATTTTAATTAATTGTGTATAATTGGGACATAAATATTGACTTTATAAAGTGAAAAATTATTCAAGACAAATATAATGGTTAACATTGATGATCAAAATTTCATAATTGAATAATTACCATTGTATTTTTTTCCTTATATTATAAAGATAATATATGATGAATAATTAATGAGGATATTATAATGATCAACGAAATTAATTTAATTCTTGATAAATTATCCTTGTATTGCCTCATGTTGATATAGGTTGTTCCATGATTTATGGAAAATAAATTAGGAGGCACTAGCTTGATGAATTCAAGTGATGTATAAAAAATTGTCATTATAATAATTTTGAAATTTTTTGAACTAGTCTTAAGCCCAAAGACTGTGTAACTTTTCCTTTGAATTGAATCATTTTTTACAATAACAAAAAAATATTTGACTAATTGAAAAGATGATTTTTAGAAGGATATGGGGGGATGAATATTTGAATGAATTTTATTAAAAGGTGTATCATTATTTGAATACTTTGAAAAATGAAATTGATTTCATGGGGATATGAGATTTCATTGAAAGTAATTTATAATGGGGAAAATAGATGTTTTACAATGGTTTGGTATTATATTCTATACATAGAAAATTCTATGTATTTTTTGAGTTTTCCTTATACAAAAAACATTCCATCACATTGCATATAGTTGACCCACATAAACCACACATATGAGACCTTGGTGGTCTACTATGTGGGGGATAAGGATAAAATTGTTAGATTAGTGTAGATAGTTTCAGTTTGAGGTTGTTTATAAAACCCATAGAGAGTACAAGAGCAAGAAAATCATGCTCACAAGGTGCACAAGGTTTTTCCCATTGGACCACACAATGGGGTGTCATGGACCTTTCCAGGCATGTGTGAAAGTGTTTGTTGGTTCCAAAAATAGTGATGGATAGAGCTGTGGATGAAGTGAAGAATATTTTTAATAAAAGGAAATCCATTTTTAAGTGTGATGTATGATCCCATGAATCACATTAAGTTTCCTGTACTTAATAGTTTTATAAATTTAACAAGGTTCATCTGATGTAATCAATCTATGTCATCTGATCACATGGAGATTTTTTCCATAACTTTATGTCTTCAATGCATTATTTAGGAAAATCAATACCAACAATGTTTTTATAACATTGATACATGTGATTAGAATTATCCAATGATCAGCCTTAGAGGATGATACATGATCAATCACCTTGACACCATGCATGCAGTCATTAACTTACATACCTGTTATTATTCAAAGAATATGTTACTTTTCAATTTGATTTCAAATTGTAGAGAAGGATTCCACCATTAAATTGCATGAAAAACATTGATCAGATAAGGAAATTTTATATTCACATGGAATCATGTGAAGAATAGTGTATATGGGAATATACCATTATTAATAGCCGTTATCACATGAAACCTTCGGTATTAGGTGGTCACGTGTCCACTTTGGTATAAAATGAGTTGATAAAGGTTTATATTTTTGGCATTCAATGTCCTTGAGATTCATTGATATCTTCATAGAATTGAATTGGATTAAATTTACTTGATATTAAGAGGATTTTTGGTGATCACACCCCTATAAATACTGATTAAGAGATGAGAAAGATTGATGTTGTTTGATTATGCATGAGAGAGATCTCACTCTCAACTAGAGAAATAGATAATATATGACTATATTTGTTTCATAATGATAATATACATTATTGTTATAGTTTTTTGAAGGTGGATACTTGTATGGGATACCCTAGTTATGTGAATAATATTTTCAAAGAAGAAGAATATTCAATGCATTTTTGGTGTGAAAAAGAATGGATCTATGAGCCTCCAAGATCCATGATTATGGGGGAACCCTCATTCCATGAAATGATTGAGTACCAAGTTCCATTTACTGCAGGAATTTGATGTGGTTCACATGATCCATTTAAATGATGCCCTGGCATGGATAAATTATTTTTGCAACCTCAGCTTGATCTTTGGGTCACCTTCGTTATATGTATCTTAAAACCTTAAGAGAAAATATTTTTTCTATAAAAGAGATATATTAATGTGAATTAATTATATATAGAGAGGTATTTGAGTATAATTTAGATATAAAACCAAACTTTATATCTGTATTGGAAAGGGATGAACATGTCTCCTTTTTTTGGAAATATGTAAAAGTGTTTTAAAAAATATTCAGACATTAGACACCAAAAATATAATTCTAAAAATAGAAAATGAGTCAGAAATGGAAAATTGATTATATTGTTTAATATTAATCTTCCCAAATTGATTCAAGTTAATTATTTATTATTATTTTAAATTTATTAATCATTTTTAACATTTAATACCCTCTAAATCCGTTTTTAGGGTTATTTTTGTAATTTAAATTAATAAATGTAGATAATTATGGAATTAAAATTTAAATATTTATATCATTGCATAATTATAAAATAAAAACCAATAAACCCTGAAATAATCTACTTCATCTATATATTATCACATAAATTATTTTAAAACTACATTATTTGACTTTTATCTTTCTTGCACAAGTACTGAGTTGACACTATGCAAGGTTTTTTAGACAATTTAACTATTATTTAATGTTAAAAATAAATTTCTAACATAAATATAATTTATTATTTATAATTCATTTCATTTAAAACCATTCATAATATCATTTGATTCAATTAATATTTTGATAATATTTTTAAGATAAGATATTTGACATTTATTACCTTGTATTATTTAAGCATTTGGATAATTAACATTTTGTATAATTTTATAACTTATATATATATATCAATATAATTTATTATTAATCATATTTATAATTAAATTCAATGAAAAAATCATACATTATTTAATATTATAATATAAAATTAATTTTGACTTTTCAAAAGTTGTGCGAGTCTCTCGTCAACACTAATAAAAGCTTTCATATTTATCTTGGAATAAAATTTAATTTATGATAATAAGATAATATATATAAAATTTTATTTATATATTCTCATTAAATACATGTTATATAGGTTTTTGTAACGTTCAATATCATTTTAGGTAAAAAATATATTAAATGGGAAGTAAAATGCCACTTGAATTAAACCAATTATTTTAAAAGGAATTTAAAATCAAAGGTATCATTTAACATACAACCAAATTAAATTCATGTAATTAATTTAAAAATATATCCTTTTAGAAAAACATAAATGGAAATAATAAATTCTTTTATAAGATTTAAAAAAAAAGTTTAATAAAAAACTTTTAATATACTTGAAATTTACCCATTACTATCATATCTTTTATTTCATAAATTTTTGGTAAAATTCATTCCAAATAATTTTGAAAAGAAGAATAAAATATATTTCTAATTTTGTTAAAATTCAATATAAAATTATTAATAATAACTTTTTAAATAAAAACTCATTATATATTAAATTAATGATTTTTTTCGAACAATGGATCTTTATTTTTAAAATAAAAAATCATCCTTGGTAAAATTATTTCTAAAACTACAATTATAATAAATATCAATATATATAACCATAAAATTAATACAAAATTATTTTATAAAAAAATATATTAATTAAATATTTCAATAAATTGATCCAAAAGAATTATTTTAATAAACATATTTAACTTTTAAAAAATTATTTTATTTCCGAAATAAATTTAATAAAAAAAATTTATAATGAGTATATAATTTGAATATCTATTATTATTTTCTACATGAAATTAATATATATACATTATAATATTAATATTTCTTTAATAAATATAAATTTATAACAATAATATTAATTAAACATGAAACATTTTTATTATTTAAATGTACCTAGGTTTCATATTTGGAGAAATGAGTCAGATGATTACTCTATAAGGATATTTATTAACCTCATTGTTATAAAATATATAGCATGGATAATAGGGCATTCACAATTTATGTTTTTATTTAATTTTATCATTTCCATGGTTAACCGATATTAAGGATGATTTTCTTTTCATTAATTCTTTTGTGGCTAATGATGTACTGCAATACTCCTCACTAGTATTATAGAGAGTGTTGGTGAAGAATCAGTAGCATCATAAAATCACATTTCCCATTCCATAGTTTTAATTGAAAAATCTTTTATTCATTTGAATTCAATTTCTATGTAGAAATCACAACATGAAAATTTATAATAAGGCCCAATTAAAGATTTCACAAATGGAAAATTGTCTCTAAATATATATATCAGTTTATTTAGAAAAAGCGGAGGTATAAAACCACCCATAATTACCTTTATTAATAATGATTAATGAACCCATATTCTTAATTTTTTCCAAAGTATATTAATAATATGTAAATATATTATATAATTATATATTTATATTTAAAATTATAAATATTAAAAAATATTAATTTATATATGATTTCATATGAATATATTTATATATATGTAAACACACACACATGTGTGTGTCTATATATATATATTCATGCATGTGATTCTACCAATGCATGTATATGTCTATGACATTGGGATGCTATCCCATTTTTTGATACATAAATACATAAATATAGAAAGTAAAATAAAACAATATAATGGAGTTTCTACAAAATATTACCTACTATATCTAGGAGGCTGCAACACCCTCGAAGGGATGTTCATGATATTCAATCAAAGCCCTCACAATCAGCAAAATGATGGGGATAAAAGAAAAATAAAAACAATGTAAGGGGATTTTTTCCATTTCCTAGAAACCAAAAAATAGTTGATGGTTAATGTTCAACATTTAAAATGCATAAAAAGTGAACTCTAGGGAAGCTGTTTGTCGAGGTATCTTTAGATATCATTATAGGGATATTATTAGAAGCTTTTATGATTACTGTGGCAACACATACACTATTGAAGAGGAAGTGATTTACATCATAAAAGTTGTTAGAATATTTAGGTCGTGAAATTAGATATTCTTGAGGGATGTAATGTTACTCTAGATACATGGTATAGAAATTCCAGAAGAAGCAAATATACTTCCAATAGGAGCTCCTTATGCAATGGAATGAATGTAAGGAGGACCTTTATTCATTTAATTTTTTCATCACCTTCAAGGAAATGAATGTTGATGTACAATATCTTTCCCATAAAGGAACAAAACGTATTTATTTGGTTTGTATGTAAGATGTTACATCATATTTTCATGGCATGGTGGATAAATAAAAATGTAAAACCTCTGTCACCGAACTCTGGTAATTTTATTTAGCTGGCCTAGGAATTTGTTCCTTGCCTGAATCTTTTCTGATTATATTAAAATATATGTGTATGTATGCCTGTATGCATGTGTATTAAAATATATTAATACTTTGCAAAAATGTATTTATAAATAGTTTATATACTATAATAACCATTATATATATGTGGGTGTATATATATAAATAAATGTTTTTAAAATTATTTATAAAAATATATTAGAAATACATTATATTAATATCACATTATTTAAATGTATTCAAATATTGAATAATTTTTTTTAAATATGTTGTATAAATGCATTATATAGGTGTATTTACATACAATATATAAACATATTTATGAAAAATAAATTTTGTAAATTTATTTAAAATATATTGATTAAATAAATACTTATATATACATTATATAATAAATAATTTGTATAGATTTATATATATTTAAATAAAAAACCCCCTAACATAAATTAATTGATAAACAGAGTGATACTAATATAACCATTATATATGCATGTGTTCCCATGCACACATAAAAAATGTTTTTATAGTTTAAGTATATAAATATATAAAAATTACATCATATAAATATAACATTATATATATGTATAAAAATATACATTAAAAATGTATTTATATATTTTATATAAATACATTAAAGAACTGTATATAAATATATCATATAGAGACATTATAAATATATATTCATAACAAATACATTTTAAAAATGAATTTATAATAAATTTCTTATATAAATACTTATAAATAAATTATATAAATAAAAATGTATATATATAAATATCTATTTTAATATATAAATACATTATATAAATGTATTTATAAATAGATTAAATATTCTAATAACCATTATACATAAACACATATATAAATATATTTGTAATTTATTTATGTAAATATATTTAAAATATGTAATATAAATTAAAAAATATATAAATTTACCCAAATTTAAATTAAAATATGTAGTTATGTATATTATATAAATACATTATCAAATTGTATTTGAAAATATTATATAATCATATTATATAAATATCATTATAATAAATTCATTTCGATAAACAATTTAACTATTATAATTAATCTTACTTTTATAATGTATAAACACTTCTTAAATTAGTTAACACAAACACTTTTTGTTAATATTATACACCAATATAATTCTTATAAATGTTAAATCACACATATAATGAGTAACATATTAAGTACATCATAAAATTTATTTTATTTCAATGAAGTCTATGATATGTTATTGGATTATAAATACTATAATAAACATTGGATTGTATTGGAATTAAGATCTTTCTAGAATATTGATCTAATGATAGTGGGACATTGGGTTAGACTTCTCACTATCCAGAGTGGTTAATATTTGATTATGAAAAGTGGGGGTGGACTGGCTATTTCAACATACTATCTCTTGGAAATATTTTGTTTTCATATGATTTTAATACTTTAAATGAAAGTCATATACCATAGGTAGGATACACTACTAGATATGTGACAATAAAATAAATTTTTATTTTTGGAAAAGTAGAACACCTCAATAGTTTCATATAGTGTTGTATAATGATTTTTTAGAACATATTAATTTTGTTAAATCTATAGGATAAAATCATAATTATTAAAATCGGGGATACATATAAAGATTGTATGAGATGAAATGGTTTCATGAGTTTCCTTGGTAATAAAAAATGATTAAAAAACCCAAGAAATACTAATTATAGGATTGCTTCCAAAATATTCAAATGTTATGTTCTCAATCATCAAAATGGATATGTTTATGCCATGGTTGGTTTTCCATGGATTATATCGTGAAGTTCATTGAGGATTTTTCTTGCACTATGATTTAGGAAAAATATCCCATTGTAAAAATTATTTGTACATAGACAGATAACCCTAAGAATTTGATAACCTAATGAATTCTGTTTGGAAAATTTATATGATGAATTTAGATATGGATTTATAAACCTAACTATTCAAAAATAACTTATTATATGATTTACATGATGACCTAACACAATATATATTTTTTGAGTGGAACACTATAGCGGATATAAAAGTTATTAAAATATAGTTCATGGAAAACTAATTGATATTATGTATGAGATTATCATTTTTATGTGACCCAACACATTATAACCACACCCGGTCTAGTTGTAAACTTAGAGTGTCACACTAGTCCAACATTAAATATTCCAAGGTCTATTGACTAACATTAAGAATGTATAAACATGCATGGAATGCATTGTCCATTTCAAACTATAGTAGATATTTAACTAAAATAAAGAAGGTATATCCATATAATATTGGTAATATATAAATAAATGGATGAGCTATATAAAAAATTCATGAATGGGACAATAACTATACAATACAATTTTGCATGTGGAAACAATAATAAATTACCAATAAAAAGGATAATGAAACCCGAAAAATGGATATTTGAAATGAAATATCACTTATTCGAAATAGTAAATATTGTGGAGACCTTACTAACACAAACCACCGTCATGAAGAACCACCAAGTTCCACTAGGCATCAGATCCACACGAATTGATCCAGTTTGACATCCAACATTTCCATCATTATACTCTAGGATTTCTATATAGAAAAAACACATATGTGCACATTATCTATTAAGGGTTGAGTATAATCATACCCGGTAGGGAACCTGGGAAAAAATGAAAAAAGAACAAATGTTTAGCTTAGTTATTCAAAAAAATGGATAAATTGAAGATAAGTAAAAAACCAAAGATATAATTTTCATGTGGTAAAATTAGATAAAAAGGGAAGACCTAAACATATTATATAATCTATATAAAGGTTAATAGATCTGGAGAAATTAGGGTTATGAAAATACCTAAACATCTATATTTTCTGAATTCAATAATCGAAATATAAGTCACATGTTTTTCAAGTAAATGATATATAAAGAATTATAAAATCACCACATTCCATCACCATGAAGTGATCAAGCCAAATGGATCCCGAGAATATCACAAAACCTCTTGGTGTCTAAATAACCCAACAACTCATAAACCCCACATCACCTCTATGAACTAATAAAGTGGAATTATATAATAGTAAAGGAATGTATGCCAACTAAGGGAATACTATAACATTTTTGGAATTGTTTTCCCATATATAGAAGGAATCGAACTCCCCAGATAGAGGATCATTCTTGGGTAACTAACAGACTCACCTTCAAACCTTCTATGTTAGTTATCAACACCTATGGGGTTTCAAGATTCCCTGAGGAATACATGATATATAAGGGGTACCAACCCCTATGTAGGACCCACACCTCATCATCTAGGGTGTTCATTGATTGATTGGGGTTAACAAAAAATTTTAGGACCTTCACCACATAAAATAAAGGATTACACACTTTACTAAGTGTACAAATTACCCACACCCTGATACCAATGTGTTTCCATGGGTCATTGATATTATGTCTTCTTCAAATATCTCTCATAAAGCCTACCATCCATTTAAAAAAAGGTAAGGATCAAGAACTTCTTAGAGTGATTAAAAATGTATTGTTATGATTAATAGATATATAGCATTACATTTTTTGTGAAACTACATCATTAATTGAATATTTATGAGTCCAATGTTGATATATATGTGAGACGATATGTAAAATAGAAAAGGAAATGGTTCAAATGAGATGTAATTTTATATTCATCATGTGTAGGTCCTCTAGTCATGTACTTTTACCATCGTTCCATATGGAGTCAAAATATATGGAATCCAAATTTATGTACATAGTGAGTATTTATATCAAGAAAAAGGCACTATAAGAAAACAGAATATTTGCGACGGGATCCCGTCGCAAAAGACCTTTTGCGACGGGGCTCCGTTGTAAAATGCCCATTGCAGAAAACGGCGTCACAAATAGTTGTTTTTTCGGTGGTCCCGTCGCAAAAATAGTATTTGTGATGGTATTTTTCCCCCGTCGAAAATTATTTTTAGTTTATATATAAAAAAGGTATTTGCGACGGGCCGTCGCAGATATATTAGTTGCGATGGGTTTATGACCCGTCACAAATGGGAAATGTAAAAAATATTTGCGACGTAGGTATTTGCGACGGACCGTTGCAGCAATAGTTTTTATGAGGGGTATTCTTCCCATCGTAAATGAGGTAGTAAAAAAATATTTTACGACGGGACTCCCCGTCGCAAATACTCCCATCGCAAATACTAAAAAAAATAAAAAAATATAAAATAATTAATACAAATCGTACAATATTATATAAAAATTATAATAATATTAATAATATTAAAAAATTCTATTATTATAATATAAATAAAAAAATTATAATATAATTATGGAATATTAATATAAAATAATAATAATATAAATAATAATAATATAATATAATATAATAATACTAATATTAATAATATAAAAAATTAATATAATCATAATATTATTAAAATATGTATATAATAATAATATTAATATTAATAATGTAATGAAATTATATTATTATAATATTAATAATAAAAAAAATATAATATAATTTTGAAATATTAATATCAAATAATAATAATAATATAAATATAAATAATATTATATTATATAATAATAATACTAATATTAATAATATAAAAAATTAATATAATAATATTATTATTAAAATAAACATACATATTTATGAAAAAATAATATTAATAATATTAATATTATTAGAATTATAAAATTATAAACTTCTCAATATTAACAACAAATATAAAATATTAAAAGTAATATTACTAAAATAATCAGACATTAAAAATAATACTAATAAGTAATAAAATATTAAAAAAATAAAAACAAATGAAATCATGCAATATTCGTACCAATATGAAAGAGAAATTGTAAATAGTTAATATGAAAATAAACTACGAAGTCAAATGTTTGATACATGTAAAAAAATCACTAGGGGGTGGATAATCTGGAAGACCTGGAGGAGGTGGTGGAGGAAACTCTATCCCTAATCTAAGAGTCAGACGACGCATGTACTCCACCTGCTCCTGATATTGCTCCTCATATCGACTCCTCTCCTCATCATGATGCTGACGCATCTACTCCTACCATCGACGCATCTCCTCATCATGCTGTTGACGCATCTGCTCCTACCCCTGACGCAAATCCTCTATCAGCTCACTCTGAGCACGCAGCTGCTCCTGATACTGTGAGGCAGAAGATGATGCCTCTCCACGAGCTCCTCTCGAGCCAAACGCCGACATCATAGTAGTACCATAATATGCTACAGGAGTCAAATTAGAGCTGATACCAACTACTCGGCCCTTGTCGAAGCCATACTGGGTCACCCGCATCCATGTCGTCTCATCAAAATGGTGGGCACTAGTTTGATCACCTATCTCATCTTGACTCTCAGCCTGTGTCTGAGAGGTCATGGCCACATATGACTCCTCAAGTTTCAATTAGAAATTAAAATAATGAAAAGATTATATGCATTTAATTTGCAAACTGAAAAGAAAATAATACTGACCACAATCTAACGCTGGCGGTCACCTCTAATCTCTCCAGTAGCCGGATCAGTGTACATCCTCCGATAAATGCCGTACATTGTAATACCGGGCTACTCAGCTTCCTATATGAATATAAAATAAACTATTTATATTTAAATTTGTATAAAATATTAGAAAAATGTACTTACCAAACGCTCTCTATACACACTGAATGTACGACAACTGGATCGATATGTCACCTCTTGTCTCTCCCGATTCTGTCGATCCAATGCAGATCTCCTCTAAAACCCACCACTCAACCAGTGCGTACATAATCCATACCAAACGTGAGATGAAATGTAATCTGTTTGCAGGGATCTACAGGACTCATAAAATTCTGTCACTCCGGCATTCCTCACAGCCTCCTTTCTCAAATTCTGCAAAACTGATGGAAACGGTCACGCATAGACACCACCCATGCCGCATGGATAGTGGGACGCTTGGTCTCGTCGATTGGATACCATAAACCCTAATATAAAGTTATTAATGAATTAAATTTCAAAATAAATAATATTAAATTACGTACCAGCCAATGATCGAACATGGCGGCCTGCACATCAGTGGGAATCTGATCCCATGTGAGCCAAGGCTGAGAAAAACAATTGCGCAAGATAGCGCTCCCCTGTCCAATAGCTATATGAATAAAACTGTGGGAAAAGAAAAAATAATATAACAATTAGAATATAAATAAATTATAATGAAAGATAACTAAAATAAACAGGTTACCATACCACCGCTTGTGCTCATCGAATCCAAGAGGTGGACGTTGCTCGGGGATAGGATCTAGAATCATCAGTCTGGTAAGACCACGCCCCCTCCGAGTGATCCCTGTAGTTCCAATAGCCTGAGGGTCAGATGACTCAAGAACCTCATCATCCATAGGTAGCTCAGCCTCCAGCAACTGATGATACGTTTCTGAGTCCATCAGAAACATGAAATGGTTGTTATTAGCAAATAGTTGAAAATAACTATTATGTTTAAATATATATATTTGTTATGATTCTAACCATCATTTTACTGTGTCAATGTTCATCTTCATCATCATCTTCATAGTTGTCAATGTCAATGTCTTCATCCTCCTCATCAACATCATCAATTTTCATATTAGTTTCACTTTCATCATCTCTTGTCATTTCAAATTCAGTTGTAACATCATTGACAACATCATCACCATCAACCCTTAACTATGGGGTGTCATCCTCGATATTCATGTCTCTTTGTGAAAAATTTGTGTTTGGAGGAGTGTCCCGAAAAATTTCATTTCCTTGCACTTTAGTGGAACCGCATTCAGTTTGAGTAAACTGATTTTCTCAAGATTTAATTTTTATTATACTCCACCAATCATCCAACTCTTTTGTAGTAGCATAGTATTTTGCATAATAAATTTGATGTTTCTGATGATGTAATAAAAATGGTTCATTTACTGCAAGAAGACTATTATCTTTAATATCAACAATTCCATGAGTCAGATGAAAATGCAATCCTCTATCAGTATCCAGTCATCAATATTTAAACATTGTTACATAATTCTGTCCCAAATAACACACTTCAATAATTTTTTCAAGCATGCCGTAAAAGTCAACTACAATATCTCTATGATTTGATCCCTTAAAAAAACACCACTACTCATTGTTTTCTTTGATCCCCCATATTCACGTGTATGAAAGCGATAATCATTCACCACATATGCATTGTAAGATTTAACCATTTTGGATGGTGGGATACTCAATATACGCAATCGAATATCAATCTTATCAGCATGTATAGATACATAAAAATTTGTAAAACATTTATCACTATTACAAGTAATAAATTTATTTTATATGTAAAACCAAAAAAGAATGTATGTTACCTATTTTTGAAACATGTAGGAAAAATGTTTTTGCCGACGTTCGTCTAAGCCAGCTGCTGTAATTTATGGAAATTGTTTCTTGATATGATCATCATATAACCTACAAAAACAATATGATTAATTTACTATAAAAGAATCTATAGAATAAGGGATAAGAGCACTCACTGTAAAATTGGTGACATTTCTTCATAGTTGAGTAGAACATATGTATGAGCTCTATGATGTTCATCATCTGAAATCCATCTATCATGAATTCCACCAAAGCCAAGTTCAGGCTGATTGAAAACTGAAAATTTATTGTTCACATCATCATTAACATTCCCCTCATTCTGGCCCATGTAGTTAAATTTTGAGTGATATTCATATTCAAAATAATGAGAGTAGAATAATGAAATTTCCTTTGCAAATAAGCTTCGGCAATTGAGCCTTCAACTGATACTTTGTTACGTACTTTTTTCTTCAATTTCTATATTCATATCTCAAATGGGTAAATCCATCGAAACTGAACTAGACCTCCACATTTTGACTAATGTGGAAAATGTAATATCAAATGATCAATTGAGTCAATGAAATATTGCTGAAAGATTTCTTCCAGTTTTCATATAATTACAACAACAGCTTCTTCTAGTTTTCTTAGTGCATAGTAGTCTGTTGTCACCGCACAAATGTCTCAGAAAAAATATGATATATCTATTATCAAATCCCAAATAATATAATTCAACAATCATATTAATCAAATAGGCATAAGTATTTCCATTATAACTTGACAATCATGACTTTTTAATCCGGTAATATGACCATTTTTATCCATTCTGCCAAAGTTGGAAGCATAGCCATCTGGAAGTCTCAAATTTTCAATCCACTGACAAAATAATAAGCGACTCTCTTTGGTCAGTGTATAAGCTGCTTTTGGATTCATTAATCTCTGTGATCTGACATTTTCAAACAATTCAAGTTCTGGTCGCCTGCAAATTGGGGCAAGATCTAATCGTGCCTTTACATTATCTTTGGTTTTACCCAGTGTATCCAAAACTGTATGAAATAAATTATCAAAATAGTTCTTCTCAATATGCATGACATCCAACATGTGTCAGAACAACAAATCAGACCAATATGGAAGATTCCAAAAAAATGCTCTGTTTTGTCCAATTGTGTTCTTTCCCAAACCTTGAATTTTTTATTGGTTTATTGTTGGTCCAAAAGTGATGGAAGGTAATGAAAATACAACTGATTGTAACATTGTACCTGAGATAATTTTTGGAGGTTCATCCTTTTCAATTCTACCTTTTCTGAAATGAGATTTATTCCTCCGAAAAGGATGATCGATTGGAAGAAATCTGCGATGACAGTCAAAATAGCATGGTTTTTTCCATTCACGAGCATAAATTATTTGTTGTCTCCCATAGAGTAAGGACATCATTTTGTATCATGTGTACTCCAACCAGATAACATGCCATATTCCGGGAAGTCACTAATTGTCCACATCAAAGCAGCTTTCATTACAAAGTTCTGTTTCGCAGCAGCATCATATGTACGAACACCATGACTCCACAATGAATTTAACTCATCAATTAATGGTTTCAAATAATCATCAATATTATTTTTAGGATGTATTGGGATTAATAACGTCAAAAGATATAAGGCTCTTTCATCAACGTCAATAGAGGTAAATTGTACGGAGTTATAAATACAGGACAACAGGAATACTGACTACCAAAATATCCAAATGGATAAAAACCATCAGTAGAAACACCCAATCGCACATTCTGGGATTCTAAAGAAAAAGACGGATGCACTTGATCAAAATATTTCCATTAAATACCATCAGATTAATGAATCACGCTTTTACTATTTGAAATATTGTTTTTGTGCCATGACATCATTGTCACTGTGTTCTGAGACATAAATAAACGCTGCAACCTGAGTGTAAGAAGGAAATATCTCAACCGTTTTACAGAAATAATCCAGACTTCCCTGATTGAGCTTCTTTCTACCTCATTTGTCCACATGTGGGACAACTATCCAACGACTCATTTTAACCAGAATATAAGATGCAATTGTTTGTTCATGCATGGATCTTCTGAAAACTAAGGCCCAGATTACAAACCAGTCTCTTACTATAATAATAATTAGCAGGCAGCACAATTCATTCAGGTTACAGTGATTTAACCAAAGAAAATATCTGATCAAAACAGTTATTTGACATTCCATTATCTGATTTAATAGCCATAAATTTTGCAGAAACTTCTAATTTTCTTATCTTACAACCAGGATATAATGCATCCTCAGCAGACCTGAACAACTCAGCAAATTCAGATGGTGCCAACTTGGGAGGTAAATCAACATCATCCTTGATTTCTGTTTATTGAACGGATGACCCTACAACATCATGCACTAAATTCTGAAACCAGGATGGATCCAGAATCAAATTATTAGTATCTTCTCTGGAACTGCGTTCACCGTGTTGATACCAAAAAATATAATCTGATTGAAAACCATAACACAAGAGATGTTTCAAAATGATGTCAAATGTCTCAAACATTCTCAGAGCACATTTTTTACAATGACACTTAATTGTCCTTTCTGAAACAAATTCTAGGTTTGATGATGCAAATGATAATAAAGATTCCACACCATCAACATATACAGTATTTAAACTAGAACTGTTTGGATTTCTGTGCTGATTTATCCATGCGCGATCATCTAATAATGATTGATGTCGACTTCCTTATTCCATATTCATATATATGTTTCTACAAAATTTAAAACCATTACTGTTGTTAAATAATTTGATATAAGAAAATCAATATCCTAAAAAGAGAAGATACATAATTATAGTTATTTCTTAGTAATTACCAATAATTATAGGCGACTCAGTTAGTTTGTAATCATCCCCACTAATTATTATTAATTTAGAAATACTTATAAATTCTTGGAAAAATGAAATATGCTTGAATAATGAAATAAAATTTTGTAATAATCATTGTGGAGATTATATTACAAATTATTCTTATTTGTTTCCAGTGGATTGGCGGCAGCTCTTTTTCCTAACAACTCATCTCCTTTCTAGGAGATGAGTCGTTAGGTAAAAGAGCCTCTTTTTTCTGACGACTTATCTCTTTTTAACTTTCTCCCGAGTGAAATCAGTATGAAAAACTTTCCCTGATCTACGTTAGAGCACATTTTTCATAATGATTTCAGTGGGAGAAAGTAGCAAAGATATGAGACGTTGGGCAAAAGGTAGCCGCCAATTTGCTAGAAATTGTACCAATTTATAACAATGTACTCAAATTAATTTTATTTTTGATTAATTATTACTAATTATTATTAATTAGTACTAATTATTACAAATCTCAATATTTCCAACAAATTTTTCTCTATTATTATCATGTTCAAATCATAATGGGTCGTCAATTTTTAGGTCATGCCCAATAAAAAGTTTCTGTCAGCCATGTCCAATGTAAACTCTATAATTGTCCTTACATTGTTGATCACCTCGCAAGTAGTGTTGCAATAGGACGACACATGTAATGTCGTTCTCGTCTTTAAGAATCATCTCGCATGACCCTTTACATAGATCATTCATTCTTGAAAAATTAAGAGAACTTCATTATCTTTCCTTTAAATTTTCAAGAAAGAATGGTCTATGTAAAAAGACATGTGATGTGATTCTTATGGATGAGAAATACATGACTTGGGTTGTCCTATTGCAATGATACTTACGAGGTGATCAGCCAAGAAAGGACAATTATAGAGTTTACATTGAACACAGTTGACACAAACTTTTTATTGGTCATGACACGAAAATTGGCGACCCTTTAAGATTTGAACATGTTAAGAATAGAGCAAAACTTGTTCGAAATATTGATAATTGTAATATTTTATAATTTTTTTATAATTTTAATAATATTAATATTTTTATTATAAATATTAATCATATAATAATAAAATAATTATATTATTAGTATTATTTAATTATTAATATCATATTAATATAATATTTTATATTATGTTACTATTTATGTTACTAATTATATTACTAATTATGTTACTAATTAGTAATGCGAAGATATGCATATAGGTCGGGTGGTTAATCAATCATTGAATAGAAAAACAAACGTTATTGACCACTCATCTACCTCAATTTTCTTTTCATTTGTGTGTTGAGGGTTGATAGGAAACATCTGCCTCCACATATAATATTTTCTTTTACTGTGAAAATTATAAACCTCCTCACCTCTATGTTGGCGATTAGGTTGATAATTTTGACAGTAAAAGCATATATTACATGTGGAGTCAGAAGTTTCTTATCAAGCCTCAACACACAAATGAAAAGAAAATTGAGGTAGATGAGTGGTCAATCACATTTTCTAATTATCCTAATTGTAGTTTCTAATTATCTTAATTATAGTTTCTAATTATCCTAATTGTAGTTGATAATTATCCTAATTATTTTTATTATAGTTGCTAATTATCCTAATTATCCTAATTATTTTAATTGTAGTTGCGAATTGCTAATTATCCTAATTATTTTAATTGTAGTTTCAAATTGATAATTATCCTAATTGTTGTAATAGTATCCTAATTGTTCTAATTGTTTCCTAATTGTTCTTATTTTTTCCTAATTGTTCTATTTGGTTCCTAATTGTTCTAATTGTTTCCTAATTGTTCTAATTGTTTCCTAATTGTTTTAATTGTTTCCTAATTGTTTTAATTGTTTCCTAATTGTTCTAATTGTTTCCTATGTGTTCTAATTGTTTCTTATGTGTTCTAATTGTTTCCTAAGTGTTGTAATTGTTTCTTAATTGTTCTAATTGTTTCCTAATTGTTCTAATTGTTTTTTAATTGTTCTAATTGTTTCTTAATTGTTCTAATTGTTTCCTAATTGTTCTAATTGTTTCTCAATTGTTCTAATTGTTTCTTAATTGTTCTAATTATTTCCTAATTGTTCTAAGCGTTTCCTAATTGTTCTAATCATTTCACTGAACTTCAGTTTTTTTCAAAATCATTAACTTGTCAAGATTTGATGAATGTGATAAGGTTTCAAGAAGGGCTAACATATTCCATCTAATTTTGGGTGACTGTTTTTTTACTAACTACTATTTCAGATATAGTAAACAATTACCATATCATAGAAGAGAACATGAGTGAAGATGAAAATGTTAAAGTGGATAGATTGGTTTTGAGATAGGGATATGGTTTGTCTAGCGGTGGGAAATATTGTTTTCAGGTTTCACTAAGGGACAGTTCTAGTAATATGACATGCACCTATTATTATATGTTGGGCCACCGGGGTGGCAGGGTAGGCCATAAGAAGTCCGAGTGTATGAGTAACCCAATCGAGTGACAAAAATGTGATAGGAAAGACCAACTACAATTTTTCTACCATACTTACACTCTAGTACCTAGTGAGAGGGGATATGTATCAACATCGCATTTAGGTATAGGATCTACAACCCCACTTCATTCCAGGATCTAATCTACTATAGGAAAATCAGGTTGAGGTGGTAGTCATGGTCGAGGTAGCTGGACTTCATAGGTTTAATAACAGCATAGTGGACCTACCATGGGTAGTCAGGTTGCATATTAGGTATGTAGATCAATCCATATCTATGCAGTATATCTTACACATGAGGAGCAGAGTCTTGGGCCTTCTATTGTATAAGTTATTATTCTAGTAGCGTCTACTTTAGTTTTTCCCTTATTTTATATTGGTTTTTCACAATCTTTTACATCTATGATAATTATGGAAAGTATGGTCCATGAAATGGAGTACTAATTTGGTGTGATGACTCTCAACACAACATTACGGGTTCAATAAGAGAGTATATGAAAATTTAATGCATGTCCCTTGATATATATGGGTACTAATTCTTTTATAATTTCTCTATCCTCGATTTGAACGACTTTGAAAACTTTCTCGGGATCGACTAATTGGCCCCATAACCTTACCATGATGATGATTATTCTTTCATGGTGTCTTTTACATCCCCTATAGGAAGTTATTATGTTCATTAGGATGAAATTTATTTCCATATGAGTGGAGTTGTACCTAAGAATAATTTGATGGGAGGAGTGATAGCCTAGATGGAGAGTCTATATATAAGTGATCTAAGAATGTATCTTGTAGAATTCCCTCCCAGGTGGATTTATTTAGGGATGTATTACCGAACTTATTATCTAGTATACATCATATGATAGATGTGGTGGTCACCATTGAGCTAGTTCCAGAAGTGACACCATTTTCCATTCCTCTTTATAGGATGAAACCTACTGACCACAAAGAACCGAATAAGTAATTAGAAGACTTAGAAGAAAAGGGTTTTTTATGACCCATTACTTCTCCATGGGGTTCACCTATCCTTTTCTCTATGAAGGAAAATGGTACCCTCAATTTTTGAATGTATTATCGACGATTGATCCATATTACAGTTAATAATTGGTATTTTCTTCCTCAAATATATGACCTCTTCAACCAGTGTCGAGGAGAAAAGGTTTTATCTAATATCGATTTGAAGTCAGACTACCATCACATGCATGTGATAACATCATATATACCAAGTACATCATTCTAGAGTAGATACAACCTATATGATTATTTATTTATTCTATTCAATCTTATAAACTCGTAAGTTGTTTTCATAGCTACGATGAATCGAGTTTTCCACCTGTACATAGATATATATATAATGTAGTATTTTTGGATGAGATCTTGGTGACTTCTTATAATCTACACGACCATTCCAATCATATTGATATCATACTGAATACACATGGAGAGAAGCATATATATTCTAATATCACTAAATTCTACTTCTGGATTGATAAATCTCACTTATTGGGTCATATCATTTCAAAAGTAGGTATAACTATTGACCCATAGAAGGTGAGAACCATAGATTTCTGGGGGGTTCACAATACTTTATTTGACATACATAGTTTATTTTGGCTGGATAGCTATTACATTAAATTGTTTAGGACTTCTCATGCCTTGAATCACCTCTTATGCATTTTGATAAGAAGGGTGTGAAGTTTTATGTAATGAATGTTTTTAGATATCCTTTTAAGAGCTCAAAAGAATACATACATTGGCATTAATCCTGATTCTTCTAGAGGAAGGAAAATGATATATAGTATTTTAGGATTCATTAGGAGTTGGGATATCAAAAAAATTATATAGAGAGATCATTATGAAGTGTAAGGGTCATGCCAGCTAATACCTCATGAGAAAAACTACCATATTCACGAACGCAATCTAGTAGTTATCATTCATACGTTTTGTTATTAGAGTAATTATTTAATGGAAGATAACTTCATCATTTACATGAACTATATAATACTCAAATAAATTTCCACATAACATGACGTAAATATCAGGAAATGCATGTGGACCACATACCTGCAATAATTTGACTTTGGGAATCCTTATACACCTAGAAAGGGAAATGCTGTAGATGAAACCTAAAGTTAGAAAACTAAGATACATGACATCAATAAGGATAGTGGGGAGTGAAAGTTGACTGATATATTTTTGTATATACACCTCAATGTTATGTAAAATAAATGGTGTCATGTTTTAGCATCTTTGACAGTGACATCATTCCTTTTGGAAGCAGTGTAGATAAGACATCTTTCTGATTCCATGGGGTTATTCCTAAGGGAGGGTGTCTCTAGAGAGAACCCCAATTCTATTTGGGTTATTATTTAGGATGATATTATACAATTAAATGGATGTATCTGGGTTCCTTCAGACATTAGGATAGATTTGATGTGGCAATATCACAATTTTATATCAAAAGTTCACCTTAGGATTTATAAGATGTATTAAGACATACACCATAAATATTGGTGGCTAGGTATGAAGCAAAAGGTTTCATATTTAATCACTAAGTGCTCCACCTATCAGAAGGTGAAGGTGGAGCACTAGCAGATTAATGGACTTCTTCAGACTCTTCCAATTCATGAGTGGAAATAGAATGATGTCACTATACATTTCATGATGGTTTTTCCAAGATCCTCATAAGTAAGTGATATGATATGGGTGATTTTGAATATGTTTACGAAGTTCCAAAATTTCATACATATCTAGGATACATTCTCAGTTGATGAGTTTGGGAGGCTTTATATCCTGAATATTTTAAGCATCTACGGCGTTCCTCGTTCTATCGAAACAGAAAAAATAACCGGTTTACATCATGATTATTGAAGGAGCTTCAAAACATAATTTGTTTTAAAGTGATAATAAGTAAAAAATATATCACCCTCAAATAGATGGGATATCATAAAATATGATATGGGTGTTAGATGAAATTATTTTGGAATGCCTCCTTGATTTTGGAGGTTCTTGGGAGAAACACGAACCTCTCATCAAGTTTTACTATAATAAAATCTATTAGGAAATTATTAATATGAATCTTTATGAGACCCATTATTGTACTCCATGTCATTAACCTATGTGCTGGTTATAATAAGGAGAAGCAGTGCTATTGATTCCTCATCTCATTGAGAAGACTTCAGATAAATTATTGCTGATTCAGAAACATATGGATCTAGCTTTGTCCAGGAAGAAGTATTATATCGATCATCAATGCAAAAATCTATAGTTTGAGGTAGACATTAGGTATTTCATTGAGTTTCTACTAGATTGGGTCATAGAAGGATTTAGGGATAGGAAAATAAATCACATCATTATATAGGTCATTTTGAGATCATGGAGAGAGTTGAGATGATAGCCTATCATTTGGGATTGCATTATAGTTACTGGTCTATGAAATATGTTTTTCCGTATTGAAACATAGAAATTATCATTCCAAATAATATCACTCTTTGACCTAGAATATGTTGAACTCTATATGGATGTGTAATTTGAGGATCATCATATACATATCGTTGGTTGGATCATGAAGGTCTATGAGGATGGTCAGTTCCTCTAGTGTAGGTGTTATGAAAACATGTATTTGTAAATGTTGAGGATTGGAAGGCATAATCCTATGTTTTTGCTCAGTGGCCAAAACATTTATCAGATGATTCTTTACCACCCTCATAAGGGAAACTCTGGGATGATTGTTTTTATGGAGGGGAGGTTGTAACATCCTGAAATTTTTTTCGAGGTTGGTAAAGTGATGATATTATTAAAAACCTATAATTTTATGTTATTATTTTTCTAAAATGTAATGGAGTGGTTCCGGAGTATTAGGATATCATTTAGCATGCAAAACTCCATTTTTTTGAGTGCTGGATTGAGTGGCGTGGTTAGTGCATGGTTAGTGAAAAATATACGACTCAACTATGCATGGTTCTTAGTATAGATAAGTACACATGGTTTTCCTGAACCATGAAACCCTAGATAAATGAATATACATGTGATATAGAGTTTTTAGTAGAGGTATTTTGAATTGGCCTATCATAGTTATCCAAATTGTTCTTCCAACCCATGTGAGGGGTGTCCTTAGGTAGTGGATTACATATGGTAGGTGCACTGTTTAGCCACTCTTGTGGCCAAACTACGTTCCCTTTATAGAGTGGGATAAACAAACTTTTTTCCCTTTTCCACTTAGAAACATAAACTATTTTTCCTCCGGTGTTTTTATCCTCTAGTGGACATCCCCACTCATATGTGAATGTCCTTCATAAGTGGAAGCTAAGATGTGCCATTACCTCACCGTCTGATCTTGATATCAACAACCATTTACCTCATTGAATTCCTCTTGGTATGTTCTATACTTATCATCCTTCCTTCAATTCTTTTATCTCTCCCTCTTTTATGATTTTTTGGTGTGAGGTCATTTGACCTATTTCTATTATTTTCAAATATTATTATGATCTCTCCTATATTAGCTCAATTCAAGGGTCGATACTTGAATAATTTTTTTCTATAAACCTATGGTAGGTGGTTTATCTCTTTCCCCTAATGTCTCGTTTAACTAATATTATGAACTATTGCATAGGATGTTGGACTCCTATGGTGACACCTTCATAAAGCCTATTTAGATAAATTAAATGTATTTCCATGATTAATGTGGTCTTATATTGTAGTGAATCCACATGGTTTCTTGATTACCTTAATGTGATCCATCCCAAGGGAAGATCTTTTCATAAGAGGATTAAAAGCTTCATGTTTAGAATCGAGATTAAACAACCAATTTACTTGTGTATTTCCATTATAATAAATACTTTTTAAGGTGAAATGATCCATGGAAAATGATAGGCCATGTTTTAGGCCCTTGTGCTTTATGCTATTGATTGAATTTCCGGGAATAATATAATTTTACATCTTGATTAATGTGTTATGGTTATAATTGCAGGTCAAAATGGTATGTGTTCTTTATAGTTAAACAATACTTTCCTACATAGGCGAGGTCTATTCAAGGGTCCCATTTTAAGACGGCTTGGACTGGCTCATCATGATTTATAGTTAGAAGATGTTATGGATTGTAAATACAGAGGGGATTATACAGGGTTTCATTATAGAATTACTTGAATGGGATCATAGGGAATATTACTTTCCTACAAGTGGGCGATATTTATTCCCTAGGGGAGTCACCTTTGACAGTCTCATTTGAAAGATGGTTTTACCATGACATGAGAAGTTAACAGTCCCCTATGTGGGATACCAGGGATGGGCTCAGTGGTTCATTCTTAAAACATGCTGAAAGTGATACTTGTTATGCAATTCTGGATCACCTTGTAAATAATTTTATGGCGATGGGTTTTTATAGTGATTCGGGTGAAATAATCAATTTTGTTAATACTATTCTCCTTGGATGGGCCTTGGATGCCTCTTTATTAAATTAAAGATATTCCTTATATAAAATTATATAAATTCCAATATATTAAATTAACAGATGAATCTTCCATGTCAAATAACTTGATTGGGCTTGGTCCATAATTGATACATTCCTTATTTAAAGGCTCAATTATTTATATTTACATGTATACAAGATCACCTTTATGGACCCTTATTACATCAAAACACTTCACGTTTAGTTTAGAGATATTTGTCTTAGGCCAAAGTAGGTAGCGTCAGTTGGGTATCCCTTGACAAACCAGTTTCATTGTATTTATTTATTTCCTTCAATTTATTATATACCTACACATTACTCTTTTATATCCATAGTCTTTATTGTTTTAGAAAACATTGTTTGTGGTATATTGAGTAAATATCACATCCTGGATTGGTTATATTTTCAACAAGAGAATAATTCCAAATTTCATGTTGTGATAAAGGGAAGAATCTATCTTTATATGTTATATTTTTTGTACTAGGATAGATTATGGGAGTCGAAGTCCGATCATAGGCTCATGATTCTATAAGAGGAAAATTTTGATCTTTCTTTTTCATTTTTGTTTAGTATTTAGTATATGGGTGTTTCTATTGTATTTAGTGTTCCTTATTTTATATAACTAAATGTCATGATCATCATCATATTTTGTATCTATTTATGATCAATATTTCTCCTTTTATTTATATGGATGATTTATTATTCCACTATTTTTTCTTTACTAATGCTTCAAATATTTCCCTGTATTAGTTACCATTGTGGACCACTCTAATAAAGAGGAAATAGTATCCCAATAGACACATCATAGGCCCAAACTACTACTCTAAAACATTTAGAATATGGGGATGCATTCTTAAGTTCATGTGTGCAGCCATCTCTAGGCACCGCTTAGTGGTTTTTTAGGAGGGATGGTAAAGAATTTCATCCGGAAACTTTTAAATTTTATCCTCCTAGAAAACTCTCTCATATTCATAATTATATGATCTAAATTATTTTGGATAACCCCATTATTTATAATTATAATTTCATGAAAATGTTCCATATACCAAATAGGTTAGATGGCACTTGAGTAAGAGGGAATACAAGGTAAGGTGTTTATTCTCTCAAATTTTATTTCATGAGAGTGATTTTTATTGCACAACATGATATATTTTATATGTTGAGATTATTTCATTATGATTTTATTTTAATATATTAATGTAAATTCTAGATTTTTAAGATCCATATCAAGTTCCTTATTTAAATAGATTTCATTTCCAATTATACTGATGTTATAAGAATTTTTATTAACTAAACTCCCTTCATTGAGTTATAATTATCTTATATAAATTATTTCATCCAATATAGGTTTCTTATACCCCAAATATTTTATTTTATGGTACTTTATCTCTCTATATGGGTAAATTACACTTTTGATTCAAGCAAACCTCCTCAATGAATTTTTCCAAATATAAATTGAATCATTATTTAGAATAATTTTCATCTTATTTACTGAAAGTTTCCCCTAATTTTCAATATTTTAGTTTTCCCACAAATTTCCTACTTTATATTTGAAAATTATATTATTTTTTATCTCATGATACCTTAAACATTCATTTATCATCATCCCAGAAATAAGGATTAATTATCTCTTTATGGATGTTGGTTTTCAAAAAATTATTTTAATATATTTTTCCATCCATTCAAAATAAAATGTTATATATTCCACTCCACATTTATTATTTATAAACATTACTTATTTTTTAAGGATCTAATTTTAAATATTAATTTAAAATTAAATTTTTTATAGATATTTTACATCACATTTTGACAACATTATGTATCATTTTTGGATCTATTATTGATGATTATTTTTAAAGTTAAAGGTATCAAAAATATGTTCACTTCTCCTTTTTGAAACATTTATGTATCGTTCAAGGAACCAATATTGATATTTATTACAAAATTATAATTTTGAAAATTCATTTTATTTGAATTATCAAAAGTGAACCATCCAAAAAAATTACATTTCAAAATGACCCATAAGTTATAGTTTTTTGAAAATGTTAAAAATGTTTTCTGGAAACACTTTTATGGATTCACTTATTTTTTACTATTTATCTCCAAACACCTTATTTATGTGGAAGTTATTTTTGAAGGATCAGCCATTAAAATTTTGTATGAAATATTAATTGGGGATAATTATTTTTTGGGTATTAATGATTTTTATTCTTGAGGTCAATTATCCTAATTCCATCCCTGAATATTGTGAAACAAAATTTTATTTCAAATTGTTCTTTATGATTTAATGAGTAATTGTTTTCAAATGGAACACATATGTATGAATGATTAGGTAGGGTATTATATGACCCACCAATGCCTGGGTTTTTTTCATTTTATCCAATGAGATAGTGATTTTGTGACTTGGCATAATTATGGTTTAACTATGCTCACAAGTTTAAAAATGAGTATAATTATAGATTAGTTATTGTGACAAGGTTGGTCATGAGTATAATTTTTGTTTAGATATTCTAAGATGGTTATAAATGAGTATAATTGTTGTCTCTATAAATTCACAAGTATGTTCATGAGTATAATTTTAGTTTATAAATTCACGGTTGTGCATGGGTATATTTGTGGGTTAGTTTTGCACATAAGGTTGTGCATGTGTATAATTATCATTAAGTTATGATCCTGGGATTGTGTGTGAATAGAATTGTTTTTTTCTTTCTTTACAATGTCATGATTTAATGTACTTATGATTGATTTATATTCCATATTCAAATGGTTATGATCCATGGTTCATGTTTATTATATAACACTCTCATTCCATGAAATATATTTTTTTTATGATTACTTGTCCTTCTATATTGAATTATGGAGAACTGTTATTTGTTAGGAATATTAATGTTGATCCAACAAGTTTTCATTGGTTTTTATGCTCACAAATTCCATTTTTATTTTGACTAATATCGTTATGTTGAGTGGATTACATGTTTATATTTGTTTTCATAATTATATTATTTTCTTGAAATTATGGTATTCTTTTATTTAGTAATGATATTTATATTTAGGTGAAATTTTATTATGAAAATTAGTCTAGATTTTTTAAAAGAGTCTATAATCAATATTTCAAAAATTTAAGTTGAAACCTAACATTGGTGTTTAATCCCACTCTTGGAACCCCATATTTGAGTTCAATGTTATGTTTGGTAATGTGACTTTTGTGAAGGAACATCAAATTTCGTTGTGTAACGTATGATGTGTACAAAACACAAGTATCATCTTGTTGATAATATAAACCACATTGAGAACCAAAATTTTTGAAATATACTCCACATTCTAGATGTCAACATTTGGAATTAACAATATTATAGAAATTATAATTTTGAATCCAATATCACAAATGGTTGTCCTCACACTCATACATTCATCTATGAGATTTAAATTTTCAATTATTTTATGATTGTTTCTTTGAATTTGATGGAGTAGTTCTCTTAGTAAAGAAAATAAAATCCATTTTATATGATCATTAACTATGGATTTATTTTTTCTATTTTCTAAGAGAAGTTATAATTTTTTGTGTAAGATAAAATTAAAATTTAAAATGGGTTTTGTGTTTTTAAAATTGTGATTTATCTAGAATCTTTTTTATATCTGTTTAGTCCAATTTATTATGATATGATTTTTCATTCTTAATAGATATTTCTAGAGGAATAGTATAAATATTATTCTAATGATATTAATAACTAAATATTAATGATTTTAATCCCTTTTCCAAAAATTATTTCATATTTTTCAATTTATAGAAGAGATTATACTATTTAATGATACTTCTATTATACATATCTATGATGCATCTACTACAGTTCGTTAATGATTTTCAGTACTACCCAATTGGAGACATGCATGTTTCATTAATTTATTCATGTGTGTTCTTCCTAATAATATAAATATTGGATTAGTTTCTACTAAATATTTATCTAAATATTCTATTCAAAAAAATTTGTATATTTATCATGTGGTCTATGGATTGTATATATTCATATATTCCATTGAATATATCCTCATATGATAGCAAATTCAACTTCAACTGAATGATTCCAAAGAGATTTTCTACCTCCAAAGTAAATATATTTTTTTTCTAAACACTCAAGGGTGGAGTGTTTCGGGGTGATGTTATTAGCCACTCTTAATGCATTGTAATAACTATTTTAACATGTTGTAGTTTCTTGAACTAAACTATAAAGATACCTTGGTAAATGATATTCTAGTGAAAACCAACATGCTCATAAATACAGTGTTGGTGAAGTATAATAGAGAATAGTTTTGCACTAAACCACTATAAAATAAACTATATCATTTTTTCTCATTTCATAATCTGTTTAAATAATGGTGGAGTTTACTTTTCTTATTGAAGGGGGACCGATTTCAAAATTAGCTGGTGTTTTTAAAAGTATATTGTACACCCTCTATAGTTCATTCACCAACATTTTGTGACAACAATTTGTATCAGAGTAGTTAACAATTGAATATTTTTTTAACACTAACAATATTCTGTTAAATATATAATCATATAATAATGTTGATGGATAAAGTTAAATAAAATATGTCTATGATAAGGGATTAATATTTTAATTTTAAAAATTATGGATACTATAAAGTTTGTGTGTAAATGTATTTGAAATAGAAAATATTTACTGTTTACTTGAGGGATATCAAGACATATGTAAAGAGCCATAATTTTTGTATAATTGTTTTTAATTATTTGGGATTATAACGAGATCGTGAAATCTGACGACACATGATTCCGAGTCCCGGAGTGCCCAGAATGATCCGTCGAAAAAGTGTTAAGCTTAAAACATTTACCATGAGTAGTTTCCAAAAAAAAGTGGAATAACTCTTAAATGGTTTCCCGGATTAAAAATCCTAGGGCACCATTATGTTTAGGATGGCAGGTTTAACCTAGGCGTGAATTAAGTTTAGTCGGTGTAGGCATCCAGTGAGAAAACCCGAAAATGGAATAAGCGTAAATAAAATAATTAAATAAAATTATTTTATTTTTTAAATGATTATAACTCACGAATGATGACTGGGATTAAAAATATGAGACCACCATTGAACTAGTGTGGGTATTCTTTCCCTAGGTAGATTCTAACTTTGGACAGCGTGGGACAATATTGGGAGTTAGTTTTTGGCCACAAATAAACAAATTAAATGACAATTATTTTATTATTAAATTATATAACTCCTAATGGAAATCTTGGATTGGAAATATGAGAGTACTGTAGAGATCATGAGGTTGTGTTTCATATAGGCAGATCCTAACCTCGACTGACACGGGTCGAGGGAGTCTGTTAATAAATTTTTAACTTTTTTAAGATACGTTTAGTATACGTGCAGGTAGCAATTTCTATCTTTTGAACAGGTGCTCAGAATTGAAATCTGAGGGCACCGTTGAACTCACAATGCCTGGATTCACTTAAGGGAGGATTCACTTCAACAGCAGTAGGTCTGGTAAAAAAGTTAGTTTTTGAAACTTTTAAGAATTAATAAAATTAAAATAATTGTTATTGTATTTTATCCTACCACCTCTTGAGGGGCGGTGGCAGGGACCAACGAGGTAGTAAGATATTTAATATGGGATATTAAATTCTCGGTTACACTTTGGTTGTGTAACCACCCCTCATGCAATTAATGTGGGGCATTAATTACTTTAATTATGGAACCTCATTAATTCCTCGATGCATTACTCACCCTTTTCCCCCCTCTATTTAAATGGGGCCCAAGGTAAAGTTTTTGGAAGGGAATCGTCAAGGGAGGAACCTATGGAAAAGTGACACAAGACCCTCATTTGATAGAGATAGAATCTTGGGCAGCAATGAATTGGGATCGATGAATATAGGTGGCTTCATTGAATGCGGAATCTTCTTCCACCACCACTACGTCTCCAAAGAATCTCGAGGTAGTGGTTGTCATTTAATTCAAGAAATTCCCATGTTTTTTCTAGTTGTTCTTGAATTTGATGGTGGTATTTTTGGGGTATTTTAATGAGGTTTATCATTATTTTAATGTGATGTATAAATTACCCTCACTTGATATAATCCAAACACTGAGGGAACATGCCAAATAAACAAGGCCAGGAACCTTTGCAGCTTGTTTTTCATTGCGTTCTTTAGAGGATAATTGTTCCAACTTGATGAAACATTCAAACCGAGATCCTTTCAATGATGGAGGAATCTTGATAGGACCATAGGCGCGTATGGAATGAGGAACGGACCATCGAAGCTCACTCAGTGGCCCGCGGAAGACGAACCGGTACGGCGGCACCGGTGACCGGCGCTGGTGGAGGGGGGTGGCAGCCGGACACCTCTGGCCATGGTGGAAAAGCAGTGTGGCTTGGTGCCATAGTGGTTGGAAAGGTAGCTGAAATTAGCTGGCCATGGAGGGAGGTGGCACGCCGTTGCGCACCACGCTAAACGGAGTTGAGGATCGAAGCCGCGGTGATGCAGGGGACCCGATCCCTACAGGTCTCTTCAGTGATGAGGCAGTGCCACCTGGCACCACCAATAAAGGAGACGAATGGATCCTTTGACCTAATTAGGAGTAGCGGACCACATGAACATGCATGGGTTGCACTAGTAGGAAGGCCGACCCTGTCACAGCCCAGCCCAGACAGGGTGGGCCGGGTCGATCCATGACCTAGTGGGCCTCATCAGGTCGGACCCGGACTGGGTGGTGCGAACGGAACTGGGTCAGGTCAGACCAAAAAAGGTTGGGTCGGACCAAACCAGGTCAGTTCAACCCTGTAAGGGTCGGTTCAAGCGGCCCAAACTGAGTCGGGTTGGGTTGGTCTGGCTGGGTGGGTCTGACTGGGGTGGGTTGGACCCAGACACCTCTTGGGCCCAAATACACTTAGAAGACCGTATCTTGTGAACTGGGCGTGCTTTTGATGAATTGTCTACGACACTCAGATCCTTGGTGAGAGATGTTACATTTGATATACTCCACGTGACTTTCATTGAATATTTTATTTAGTCCAGGTTGGATCGTACTCGAATCCAATCGAGCCCTCGTCACTAAAATGCTTATTGCTTACATGACGGGTGTCTGATTATTGCGTTGTATATTGCTTTGGAACCCTTATGACGTTACCGATAATTAGGTTACTTCCTTTTGGATATTCTTGGTGATTAAGTTATGGTCAATAACCATACGATCATAACCAGGGTGTTTCTTATAGTGAGAGTTAGGAAGGCTACTCCCTTGAAGACTCAAGGTACGAGTATTCATTACTCCTATACTACGGTAGAGATGGTACTCCCCATGTCATGAGTGCAGGTTAATTTACCTCTGATTGGTTTTTTTCTCTTTTTAGTCAGTACTCCCCTTTTGGAATAGGGCACAATTCCCCCATACATAACTCACATAGATTCTGGTACTCCCTTACCGGGTAGGGTGTTGGTACTCTATGTTATGAGTAGGTACTCCCCTGACAACCCAGGGTGCGGATCCCCCTTATGCAGTGCTACAGAAGAGTTGGTACTCCTCTGTAATACCAGGGTGTGGGTCCTCTAGCCTGGGGTCGGTACTCCCCTAACATACTATGGAGTGGGTCCCCCACAACAAACAAACTACCCGAGTTGTACTCCCCAACCGGGTAGAATGCAGGTCCTCACATATAGAGTCAGTACTCCCCTGTTGTGCTGTGGTGTGGGTCCTCTAGACTAGGGTCCGTACTCCTCAGACATACTATGGAATAGTTCCCCCACAATAAACTACTAGAGTTGTACTCCCCTACCGGGTAGGGTGTTGGTCCTCCCATATGGAGTAGTAATCCCCCATCTCCGAGTAGCGATGGGGAGCAAGAAATTCAGGGGAGTTGGATCTCCCTCGACTACAGGACACAGTGTCGAGGGGTGGGCCTCTTCACTTGGTTTACCTTTGACTTGCCTCGGGTTCAAGACTGTGACTGTTAGACCTCTAGTGTTGGGCACTAGAGGCAGTTATTTTAGATAGTTCTTGATGGAGCACGTCCTTCCAAACGTTCCATTATGAAAGGCTGAGTTATACCTTATGGAGTAATTTTAAGTGTTGGTGTCCTGTGAACCAACTATTCTGTACTTTGATTAAATAAATGTACGCTTATTATATGTTGTTCATTGTTCTACATGACAATAATATAATAATGTCCTGAAATATTTGTTGCATTGATAAGTTCATGGAAGATCCCCACTATGATGAGAACCTTGAAATTCTATTACAATATTATTAAATAAACTTTTACAGTTAGATGACATACTATTATAGGACACATAGTATACAGACCGTCATGTGCGAGTACTCTTAAGAAGATGATACTCCCTCTCATGGAGTTAACACTTGGTAATCTCTAAGATGTGAGATTATGAGAACAGACCCGCCAGTAGCAATTCTGCATGTCATGGTGTCATCAGACATTGTTATCTACGAGCTTGCGTAATGGTCCTTAGACAAGAATATTATCATTAACTCATGTCATGACTCTCACACTTATATTTGTTGATGAAAACCATCACGAATATAGTTGGCAGGAAGTAGGGTACATTGGGTGTGTCACGAATGAAATGGTGTTAATAGATAAGTCGAGGAACGAATTTTTCCTTCCATATATATGGAATTAGATATCTTGGGCCCTTTGATTAAAATAGAACTGTCGAACAAATTCCATGGCAATGGTGACATGACGAGTTTATTTCTAGAATTCAAAGAATTACAGATCAAGCATATAGGTTTATGACACTACCATGAAACCTACTTGATGAGATATTGAGACAAAGAGATTAAATTATGCAGTATGCATTCGTATGAGGTGACACGTTAATTTGGTGTCAACTTCTTTCTCTTGGGTGCCTTGACCCGTTGCTAAACAGTAATCTTGGAGTTTAGGCAAGCCCACCTAATGCCAAAGAGAAAGAGTTCTAGAGGGTCCCAAACTAAGTGTATCCAAGTATCTCAAGTAGAATAACGATTATTCTCATACATGGTTTAATAATTATTCATGGAATCCTAAATCGTTTTAATGTTGGACGAATAATAAAATGAAAACAAGTACACACCATGTATTACTGATTACACGCCGTGCAGTTTTTATTTTGAAAACAAGTACACACCGTGTATTATTTAATGTACAGGCCATGTAGTTTTCATTTTGGAAAGGAAATGAATAAATCAAAACAAGATATACATGTCGTGTACATTGAATTTACACGCCGTGTAGTTTTCAATGAAAAACAAGTACACGCCATGTATTTATCATTACACACCTTGTAGTTTTTCATGTTGGGATTTGAAGAAAATAATATTTTTTTATTAAATGAAAATTATTATAATCAGCGTGGGCGAATGTCAAGGAATTAATGATTCGACATGTGTGGTTTCAAAAAGAGTTAATGAAATAAATAAAATGCATAACACATTTATTTATTGTCATAACTTTACAACCTCAAACCCAATTATAAATATCCTCAAAACCCCAAACTCTTTTAATAATAGAATCATTGTTCACAACAATTCTGGAGAATTCCATCAAGGCCAAGAGAACTCCTTCCTCCAATAACACTCTCTAATATGAGAGAGATCCGCCTCCATCAGATTAAAATGATCTAAGGCGGAAAACTCAATCAAATTTTTCTCCACACTAGCACCTGGAATATTCTTTGGCGACTTCCAGAGATATGTGGTGCACGTGTGGATCACCGTTAGAGGAAGTCTAACCTTGGCTTCTACGACACAATGATGAATCACATTGGAACATGATAAAGAATATCAATGAAGAAATAACATCCAAAATATACTTCTTTTCAAATAATTAATTTAATTATAATCAACCTGTGATGGTTCTCGTTTATGGTTTCGGGACCATCCTTCTCCTTTGTTTATTTCTGTGATTCTATCTATGGAGACTGGCATTTATCGTCGTATTAATACCAGATTGATGATTTCTAATGACAAAAAGACAAGTGGGAACATCAACCCATGAGCTTCTGTTGCACCCGAAACCTTCAATTGGTATTAGTGCAGGTTACAACGTTGATTATAGTTATTTAATTTTTGTTGATAATTTAAACATTTATATTTGATTCAATTCAAGATAAATCATTCTATGAATCTGAATGAATGAGATCTGTTCTTCCTCTTTCGTTTCTCGATTCACATCATATAAATGAACTTTCAATTTTTATTAAATTAAAAACAAGGATCTCATCCAGAGGAGCCTCTCTTTCTATCTGTACGACACATGAATACATGGCGTGTAGTGAAAACTACATGCCATATACGTAGGTTCAACACACCGGTACTGGTCCGCCAAACCATGCCATGTGAATTGATTATACCTAAGTGTTTATGACACTGTGTTGACTAGAATTGAATGGCGCATGGAAACTGGAATACGTGGCATGTATGTTGAATCAACACCCCATGTAGTCCGATCCGGTCTATGTGAAACCACGTACAAGGAGAAGTCATGTTCCACGTACACGAGATTTCCAGGCCAGTAACCGTGTAACAAGGAAGTACACGCCATGTTAGATTAATCTACACTCTGTGTACTACAAAATTTCCAAAGTACAGAAAACACCCCAAAGCCCCTGGTGTGTACTTTGGATAAAGGGTGAAAAATACATGGCGTGTTGGCAATAGTACACGCTGTGAATTTTCCAGAAATTGAATTTCACCAGGTTTCCTCCAAAAGTACAAAGACATGTACAAGGAATATGGATGAGAAGAATCTCACGGAAATTTATAAAGTAATTTTAGATAAATAATTTATTAATTACAAGATCATAATTAATTTCATTCAAGTGCGAGTTATCTTGAATAAGTAGTACTATTAAAATAAATTTAATGCCAAATATGCATAAATATCATTGCATGCTATGGATGATCATGAGCAAGACCAAATACCCTTTTTATGTGTGTATGGTTTCATTTAAATTTGTTTAATTTAAATTAGTTGGCCTGCGAGCCTTCTTCCAATAAAATATTGGGCCTACGTGCCCATGGTTTCTTTAAAGTAAACCCCATGTAATGGAGGATCTCCCAAGCTAGTGGAGACAGTTCAAAATATGAAGATAAGGAAAAACCAACCCAAGAAGATGCAAAGGTGGTCAGGTGGGATCTAAAAAACACAAACCATCGGTTCAATGTGTTTTTCCCTAGGTCAAGGTTAGCTTATCAAACCGCTAGATAAGCTAACCAATAGAAGCTCATGATCATACCATCTTTTTTTATTTCTGTCTGATTTTATGGTTTATTTATTATGTATGTGTTGTCGCATTCACATAATTAATGAAATAAATAAGCATGTAAAGATGGAATAAAATAAAAACTGGACTATGAGTAAACATTATTAGAACATGGTTAATAACTTAATCAATCATCACTAAATATTAACAAGAATGTGATAATTAAAAACTACTCATAAATAATAACATCCCTCAAATACCATATTAAGTCAGAATAAGCCTTCAGTTACTTGAGTAAGGGAAAGACTCAATAAAACTATGTGTTTGACCAACCCTTCTTGGGATACTTACTTTTATAAAGGAATCTCTTATGAAATTTTCGGGTTGACTAAGACATTTTAAATCAAGAGTAGTAACCCTTGATAGACTTTTTGCAAAATGGAGACAAGTGTCAAGGAAATCCAAGTCAGGATTTCAGGATTGGGGAGTATACTCAACAGATCAAGGAACTGTAAGCTCACAGTTGGCAAAGACCTGCCTACCTAAATACTTTCAAATAGCTTAACCAACCCTTGTTGGGGTTATGGGAAGGGGAATATGGATCCTTTATACTAGAATGTCAAAGCAACAAGACATTCTGAGTTCAATGGTGGGGGTTATTAGGACTTGATAAATTAGTGGGAGACTTAATAAAATTTATTATTTCTCATAAAATATAATCAAGAAAGTACTGATAAATCTTCTCTTTTAATTTGTAGAATCAATATGAAAAGCTTGTCAACCACATTTTATATATGATCAATTCTGGAAAAAGACAATATCATCACCGGTAGTAACTTTTAGGAATGTTTTAGGCACCTTCAGGTTATCCTATTCCATGAACGAATATTTTTTATACTGGTGTCCTCACTTCCTGATTCTCCCACCCAAGGGGCAAGTGATGAAGATTTCCTGGTCTATGATCAACATTTGAACAATGCAGTCGAAGTTCAATATTTGATTCTATCATCAATGTATAGTGATCTCATGAAGTCTCATGAAGACATGGATTCCAATAGAATGATCGAGCACATCCGTGGTCTATACAAGGAGAGAGAAATATGAGAAATGATTTAGATCTACAGGGCTCTATTCCAGAGCAATCTTGGAGAGGGTTCCCCAGCTGGGCCTCATGTATTAAAGCTCATTGGCTACATTGAGCACTTAGTGGTTCTAGGGTTTAAACTCCCCAAAGAACTGGGTACCGATCTCATTCTTGCATCACTCCCCTAGATATTCTCTAACATTGTTGTAAACTTCAACATCAACAACATTGATAAGTCTCTATCTAATCATATTATCCTTATTCGCAAAGTGGACTATGATATGAAGTGTGAAAATCCTTCTATCCTTATGGTGAATAAACTAAAAGGGATGGAGAAGAGATTTAAGCCCAAGGCTTCTTCAAGGCCTTCCAAGAAAAGGATGATCGAAGGGGAGGCAAGAGAACAAGAAGCAGTTTGTTTTGCATGTGGCAAGAAGGGCTATTGGAAGAAGAACTGCACCCATCCAAGGAAGCAAGGGGAAGCTTCAGGTGCATTTGTTATCGAATTCAATCTATATGTTTCTATAAATTGGGTATTATATTCAGCTTTTTGTGCTCACATATGTATCCAAATATGGAAACCAAGTATATTCAGGAAGATTGATTGAGGGGAGGTAGATCTATGAGTAGCCAATGGATCCAGACTTGCTGTTGTAGCTATCAGGGACTACCACCAAAGATTTCCAACTGGAATGATCTTGGTCTTAAAGGGTTTTTATTATGTTCCTTCAATTACTAAAAACATTATTTTAGTATCTAGATGAGATACTGATAGATTCATATTCAAGTTTGGAAATGAATGTTTCTACTTTTATAAAGATATCATTTTTTTGGTAGGGAAGATTTACATAATGACCTTTATGTGTAACAATACACAAACCAAGTAATGGAAATCAATGACAAAGTAAATTCACATGAATCATACCATACCCAACATTAGCATCACCGGCTAGGTCATGTCACTGAGAAACATTTGACAAAATTACCTCAAGATGGATATTTAGATTCTTTCAAACTAAAACCACTTGGTGTATGTCATGCGTGTCTATAAGGAAAAATTACCAAATCCCCATTTAGTGGGAAAGGTGAAAGGGTTAAAGAGCTTCTAGAATTAGTTCACACAGATGTGTGTGGACTATTTCCAGTTGAAGTAAGGGGTGGGTTCTTGTACTTCATAAATTTTAGTAATGATTTTAGTAGATATGGATATATTTAATTAATGAAGTATAAGTTAGATTCATTTGATCGGTTCAAAGAATACAAGAATGAAGTTGAGAACTAGCTTGGTAAGAATATTAAGAAACTCTGCTCAGGCAGAGCAGTAGAATATCTTAATTAGGACTTCATTGATTTCTTACGGGAGTTTGGGATTCTATCTCAACTCACTCTTCCTTACACGCCTTAGTATAATGGCGTAAGTGAAAGGAGGAACCAAAACCTATTGGACATGGTGAGATCAATGATGAGTCATGTGAGTCTTCCATTATCCTTTTGGGGATATGAATTACAAACAGTAGCACACATACTAAACCAAGTACCAACAAAATCGATATATGGTATTCCATACGAATTATGGAGTGGACGCAAAGCCATGTTATCAAATTTACATGTGTGGGGTGGTGAATCATTTGTTAAGGCCTATTCAGGTAACAAGCATTCACCCCATGGAACAAAGTGTATATTTATAGGATATCCCAAGGAAACATGGGGATATTGCCTATACAACCCCTCAAATAAAAAGGAAATAGTGGCAAGACACTCCATATTCTGTGAGAGGGATCACATATCAAAAATATATTAGGGGAGAGAGATTGACTTCGATGATGTTGAGGCTCAAGATACACAAGAGTTGGTATAAGAACAGATTCCACAAAGCCATATGGAAGAACAATCTATTCCACAGACATAAGAACTGTATAGGATCATGAGAGAGGTGAGAGAACCAGAACAGTATGGTTTTCTTGTCACCGAGGATGGTGACTCATTATTGGTTGACAATGATGATCCTCTTACCTAGAAGGAAGCAGTTGAAGGCACAGATGCTGCCAAGTGGCAAGAAGCCATGAATTCTGAAATGGATTCCATGTACCAAAACCATGTCTGGATTTTGGTAGATCCTCCATTTGATGTAAAGCCTATTGGTAATAAATGGGTACTCAAGAAGAAAATAGATTTGGAAGGGCAAGTCAGCACCTATAAGGCATGACTGATTGTAAAATGTTTTAGAAAACGTCAAGGAATTGACTATGATGAAACCTTTTCACCAGTTGTGATGATTAAATTCATCAGAATTCTATAGTCCATTTCTGCTTACCATGACAATGAAATTTGGAAAATGGATGTCAACACAACATTCCTTAATGGGAACCTACAGGAAGATGTCTAAATGACACAACCTGAATGTTTTGTGACTCCAAAGGTTGCCAACAAGGTATGTAAGTTGCATAAATCCATTTATAGATTAAATAAAGCATCAAGGTCATGGAACATTTGTTTTTATGAACCCGTTATAGAATTTGGATTTGTTAAGAACGAATGTGAGCCTTTTGTCTACAAAATGTTTAGTGGAGGTGTGGTTATTTTAATAATAGTATATGTTGATGACATATTACTAATTGGAAATGAAATGCCAATCTTACAGTCAGTTAAGGCATGGTTAGATAAATTCTTCTCTATGAATGACTTGGGTGAGGCATCATATATTCTTGGTATCAAGATCCATCGTGATAGATCTAAGAGAATGCTAGGCCTGAGTCAAAGTACATACATTGACAAGATACTAAAGATATGTGGTATGGATCAATCCAAGAGGGGATTGTTTCTAGTGTCACATGGCATTCATCTTTCCAAAAAATTGTGTCCTCAGACACATGAGGAAAGAAATAAAATGTCAAGGATCCCTTACGCATTCGCGATTGGGTCAGTCATGTATGAAATGCTACGTATGAGGCTAGACATATCTTACACATTAAGTGTGGTAGGAAGATATCAATATAATCCAGGAGACTGCCATTGGATGGAAGTCAAGTCTATACTTTAGTATCTGAGGCGTACTAAGTATATGTTCTTGGTTTATGGAGGAGATGAGGAACTAGTCATCAGAGGACATATAGGTTCTAGTTACCAGACTAATAAAGATGACATGAAGTCATAGAATGGATACATATTCAGTTTGAATGGGGGTGTAGTGAGCTGGTAGAGCTCAAATAAAGGTGAGGTCACATATTCTGTAGCAAAGTCCGAGTATATCACAGCTTCTAGGGCAGCTAAAGAAGAATTATGTATGTGAAACTTCATCCAAGAGCGGGATGTAGTACCTAGAAGTAAAGATCCTGTCACACTCTATTGTTATAATATTGCAGTGGTGGAACTTGAAAAAGATCCAAGGTCACATCAACGGACAAAGCACATACTTCGGAAGTATCATCTCTTGAGGTATTTTTCTCAGAGAGGTGAAGTTACAGTGAGAAGTATTTCCATGGAAGACAATGTGGCGGACCCCTTGACTAAAGCCTTGACTCAGTAGAAACATGATCATCATGTGAGGTCAAGAGGACTAAAAGTCATAGGTAGATTGCCCTAGTCCAAGTGAGAGTTTTTAAGGGTTGGTGTCTTGAGAACCAACTGTTTTTTACTTTGATTACATAAATGTACACTTAGTATATATTTTTCATTGTTCTGCATGACTATAATATAATAATTTTCTGGAATATTTGTTGCATTGATAAAGTCACGGAAGATCCCCGCTATGATAATAACCTTGAAATATTCTAACAATATTCTTAAATAATGTTCTACAGTTAGATTAAATACTATGATAGGACACATAGTCTACAGACCGTCATGTGTGAGTACTCGTAAGAAGACGAGACTCTCTCTCATGGAGTTTGGACTTGGTAATCTCCAAGATGGGATATTATGAGAACTCACCTTCCAGTAGCAATTCTGCATGTCTTGGTGTCATTAGACACTACTATTTATGAGCGTGTGTGATGGTTCTTAGACTGGAAGATTATCATTAACTCATGTCATGACTCACGCACTTATATTTTCTGACGAAAACCATCATGAATAGAGTTGGTAGGAAGTAGGGTACATTGTGTGCATCAAAAATGACATGTTGTTAATGGATAAGTCGAGGAAGTATTTTCCCCTTTCATATTTATGGAAGTAGATATCTCGGGCCCTTTGATTGAAATAGAACTGTCAAACAAATTACATGGCCATGGTGACATGAAGAGTTTATTTCTGGAATTCAAAGAATGATAGATCAAGCATATAGGTTTATGACACTGCCACAAAATGAGCTTGATGATATATTGATACAAAGAGATTAAATTACATAGTAAGCATTTGTATGAGGTGACATGTCAATGCGGCATCAACTTATTTCTCTTGGGTGCCTTGACCCGTTGTTAGATAGTAATCTTGGACTTTAGGCATGCCCGCTTAAACCCAATGAGAAAGAGGCCTAGAGGGTCACACACTAATTGTATCCAAGTATCTCAAGTGGAATAAAGATTATTTCCATATGCGGTTTAATAATTATTCTTGGAAGTGTAAATCGTTTTAATGTTGGTGGAAGAATAAAATAAAAACAAGTAAAAGCCATATATTAATGATTACACGCCCTAAAATTATTATTTTGAAAACAATTACAAGTCGTACATTATTGAATGTACACATCATGAAGTTTTTATTTTGGAAAGGAAATGAATAAATGAAAACAAGGTATACATGTCGTGTACATTCAATGTACACGCCGTGTAGTTTTCAATGAAAAACAAGTACACGCCATGTATTTATCATTACACACCGTGTTGTTTTTACAGTGGGGATTTTATGGAAATAATATTATTTTATTAAATGATATTTATTATAATCAGCATGGGTTCATGTCATGGAAATAATGATTCAACATGTGGGGTTTTCAAAAGAGTTACTGAAATAAATAAAACGCGTAACATGTTTATTTACTATCATAACTTTACAACCTCATACCCATTTATAAATATCCTCACATCCCCAACTCTTTTCCTAATAGAATCGTTGCACACAACAATTATAGAGAATTCCCTCAAGGTCGAGATAACTCCTTCCTCTAAGAATTATCTCAAGACCGAGAGAGATACTCCTCCATCGGATCAAAATGATCCAAGGAAGACAACGCAAGAAAAGGTTTCTCCACACTAGTGCCCGAAAAATCCTTTGGAGACGTCCAAATATACATGGTGCACCTGTGGATCACCGCTTGGGGAAGTCTACCATTGTCTTCTACGATGCAATGGAGAATCAAATCAGAACGTGATCAAGAATATAAATGAAGAATTAACATCCAAAAGGTACTTCTTGTAAATTAATTAAATTAATTAAAATCAACCTATGATGGTCCTCATTTGTGGTTCTGGGACCATCCTTCTTATTTTTCTATTTCTATGATTCGATCTGTGAATACTGGAGTTTATCATCGTATTCAACCCAGACTGATCAATGCTATTGACAAAAAGCCTAGTGGGAACATCCCCCCACCATCTTCCGTTGCGCCCGGAACCTTCTGTACTTCTCTTATATGGGTTCCATCAGGGATGGACAGATCATGAATCATGTCTTCCAGATCTTTTATTTAGGCTTTGAGATTTCTTTGAAAGTCCTGGAAATGGCTTGAGGTTGGGTCTTAGGCTTCTTTGTGTATGAGATGATTATATATAGTTTGTGATGTATCTTTTTCTTTGTGCTTTATGATTGAGATCATGATTTTTGGTTTTCCTTTTTGGAATTCTAAGAGACCTTTAGGGGTCTCAGAGTCTCTGCATGGTATTGTAATACTCACCCCTGCACGGGCTTCACCCACACCTTATTTTGTCTTGTGCAGATGACAAGAAGCATGGCTGAGACTTGAGGGAGCTTGGACCCAGTGGTACACAAAGGAGACTAGCTGACTTGGAGAGATATGGAGATGAGTTGTACCTCCCCTTTAGGTAATATCCTTCATGTACAATTGTTGGAGTTGTTTCTATTTTTTTATTTTAGTTGTATTTTTTCAGTTGGGCCTGTAATTCAGGCCCTTACTTTCAGTACACACATTTACTACAACAGTTCTACATCGTGGTTGTATTTATTTTGTGTTCTATTTTGTTTGATTGTATAGGTTTAAAGGGAATGACTTCTCATTTTAGGGATATTCATTTGTAGTGCTAGTCATCAACCCCTAGCCTATGGGAGGCAGGCTTGGGGTAGTCACAACACGGGCCCTAGGGGATGGGTCATGACTAAGTTGTCTCAGAGGAGTCCGTTCTACTGAAGAACTAGAACTCTGTTCTTTCCAATAGAGTAATAGTGTTATGTGTTTTCAGTGTGGTTTTCCATTCTGGGAGTCCAGTGTTGGTGTGACGACCGACATATCCATACACCAGGACCAGAAATTCTGATTTTTGACTCGGTTCCCCAAAACATTGATTACGTGTGTTTTGGAAATGTTTTTCTTTTGATCTTTATTGAGTCATCTAACCAGGAATAACTTATTGATCGTGGTTCATATTGATTCTCTTTCAAGATTCCTCCACGCAAGTAGCTGGCCAGGATTCCAATACGTGGCCATGAGGATGGTCCATAGTGTGATCAGGATTCTGTACAAGGACTGTGTCCCAAGATAGGTACCTTTAGGCGGTGTCCCAGCGATACCACTACCCATTGGTTAGCAGTTACTACTAGAGCTATTGGTAGAGGAAACACACAGGCTTAGTGCCTTACATGAGTTTCAGTGACCGATACCCCTCAGGTTTCAAGGCGATCCTGACTCATAGGCGTCTAAGGGCTGTCTTGAGGTTGTGACTAAGTTACCATATAGCTAGCGCACCATTAGATTATATGGTCATCCTGGAAGCAGGCATTCAATGTGTCTCAACAAGGTGATGGAAGGGTTTATATTACCCCTATCTTACGATGAGGTGAATTTTTCCATTGGCAATGCTTGAGAACCTTCCTCAAAGAAGGGGGTCTCTTGCCATAAAATGCTAAGTAGTATATGTTGCCAAGAGCTTTTACAGCTTCGACAGGACGACATGTTGGTAGACGAGTATTCATTGAGGCATACCGACCATTACAGGTACTTGATTAATACAATATAACTAGTGCTTTAGGGATCAGACCTCCAAGAAAGATTTGTTTAGGGAAATCCAATCTATCAATATTACTCTACACATTATAAATTATTTTAGGGTGATAGAGAGAACCTTTGTGGTTGAAAGTTCTCTGGATGAGAAGATATAGCCAGTGAATGTCAACAGTGGGAAAGGAGGAAACTGACGTTAGTCTTAGAGATTTGGATGTATAAAAATATTTTAGGAAGAGGGAGTTATAGGGAAAGATGAATCTGTTAGGCAGAAGATGTATAATAGGAACTAGGATAGAAGAAAGAGATGGTATAAATTTTGACATGTTACAACCACCACCCTAAAGTAATCCCCACCAGGCTCATGGAGCTAAAGGAAAGGGGAAGTGAGTAGCTGCTTGCGGTCAAGGTGTGTGACCCATGTTCTCTAGGAATGATTCAAGATACAATCTGTTCCTAATACTAGCTGTCATTTTAATAAACATAAGTACTAATCATTCCATCTTGTCACAAATATTCTTCAAAACCTAGAGTTTATGGATAAACTATTGACTTGACCCTTATGTTTGAAGATAACTTTAGGAGGAGACTCGATAGTCACACTTATGCCGATGGTGTGATCTGGCCCTTGAGGTGAGAGTTTTGGTTGGAACCACTTAGTGGTAGCGTCGAGGCCCTTATGAAATTAGATTGGGTATGGACTGGGGATCCACAGTTCATGCTCAGATTGAATGTTTTAGGAAAAACATTTGTGGTATATTTATAGCATTTGAATGGGGTTTTACTTGGTTGGAAAAAAAAGGAAACCCAGACATCATATGATTAAACTCATTCATAGAAGGGTGCTGCTGATCACTCTTGATTCGACCATTTTTACCCTCATTGCAGCAGGAGTTTTCAGTTTTCAGTTCCCAACAGCAGTGGTAGAGTGTGAGAACATCATTTCAAATGATGTTTCCAAAATTACCTCCCCACAGGGAGAGGGTCTTCTACTTTGGATTTTACCCCGCGAGGACACCAATATCTACAACAACATATTGGGTGGCTCCTGTAGAGATCTAGGAGCTGAGAGTTTAGAAGGGGGATGTGGTGGTAGATGCACTCAGCAGGAAGTCTAGTTTACATCTTCTGTGTCAGGTGACAAAGAAGCTAGCCACATTAAAGAAACCCTTTTTGGATATTGATGGATAAGTTTACCTCCAGCATATAACTATCACTCCCCCACACCTTCAGTGGGTTTGGGAGGCACAACTTGGGGATGTAGATTACAAGGCACGACATGCATAGATATCCTTAGGATAGGCTTATGATGGATTTTATGAAGGTAGGTAGCACATAATATTTTTCAAAGGACGCACCATGGTACCAGTGGTGCTGCGAGGGGAGGTGTTGAGGGAGTTACACACATCCCCTTTGGCGGAACACCCTAGTGTGGAAAATATGTACCAGGAGATCTAGCCTCAGTACTGGTGGCTACGGATGAAGACTACATAGATCCGGTAGAAGTATTATACTGATAGGAGTGGGAGACCATTAGATTTCTAGGAAGGAGACCATGTCTTACTGCAGGTCTCACCCTGAGGAGGATTACAGAGATTCGGCAGGGGCAGCAAGCTATATCTGAGGTTCCTCGAACCTTCCCAGATTGTCAACGAAGTTTGTGAGGTTGCATAAAACCTAGATTTTCCCCAATATATGCACCTGGTGCGTAATATGTTTGATGTGTTTTAGTTAAGGATATGCGTGAATGATCCATCACACGTTATCAACTAGGACAAGTTGGATTTGGTGATGGGGTGAATTTTATAGAGTTCCTAGTAGAGATAGAGGATCGATAAGAGTGAGTAATTCTTGGATGTTTGATCCCTCTGGTGTGAGTTCTGTGGAAGCAAGAGAACATTTAGGAGAGAAAATGGGAGCAAAAATCTCATATTCGTGCTCAATACCCTCATTTTTTTTATTTTCCTTTTTTTTGGATTTCAAGGATAAAAAACCCTAAGGTGGGGAGAATATAAAGACCCAGAATTCCATACTATGTTTTTTTAATTATTTGGGATTATTACAAGACCGTGAAATTTTACAGAACGTAATTACGAGACCCGGAGTGCCCAGAATGATTCGTCGAAAAAGTGTTAAGATGAAAATAGCGTGTGTGAGTAGTTTTCTAGAAAAAGCGGGATAACTCTTAAAACATTACCTGGATCATAAATCTTAGGTCACAGTTGAGTTTTGGATAACGGGTTTACCCTAGGCATGACTTATGTTTAGTCGGCCTAGGCCTCTAGTGAAAAAAACCCAAAAATAGCATAACCGTAAATAAAATAATTAAATAAAATAATTTTATTTTTTAAATGCTTATAATTCACGAACGGTGACACCGATTAAAAATCTGGGACCATCGTTGAACTCGTGAGGGTATTCATTCCTTAGGAATATTTTAACTTTGGACAGTGTGGGCCAACAGTTGAAGTTAGTTTTTGGCCACAAATAAAATAATTAATAATAATTTTATTGTAAAATTATATTACTTCTAAATGGTAATTCTGATTAGAAATCTGATATTACCGTTGATCTCGTGAGGGTGTGTTTTCATTAGGTAAACCCTAACCTCAACCAGTGCATGTCGAGGGTGATAGTAAATAATTTTTGATCATTTTTTAAGGTATGTTCAATAAACATGTGGGAAGAATTTCTATCTTTTGAACCGATTCTCAGAATTAAAATCTAAGGTCATCATTGAACTCTAAGTGCCAAGATTCTCTCAAGGGAAGCTTCACTTTGACCATAGTAGGTCGGGTAAAAAAAATAGTTTTTTTACTTTTAATAATTAATAAAATAACAAAATTTTTATTTTATTTTATCCTACCTCCTCTTGAACGGCGGTGGCAGGGACCACAGAGGTAGTCAAAAATTTAATATGGGATATTAAATCCTTGGCGACACTTTTGTTTCATAACCACCCCTCGTGCAATTAATGTGGTACATTAATTACGTTAATTAATGAATCTCAATAATTATTTGGTGCGTTAGTCACCCTTTTCCCCCTCTATTTAAATGGGGCTCGAGGTAGAGTTTTTGGCATGACTTCATCAACCAAGGAACCTCTGAAGAAGTGATGTGACACCTTCCACCAATAGAGATGGAAGCTCAAGCGGCAACAAAAAAGGATTAATAAATTATAGAGTCTTCATCGAACGTGGAATCTTCTTCCATCGTCGCTACGTCTCCAAGGAATATCGTGGTAGGTGTTTTCCTTTAATTCATGAAATTCCCACGTTTCTTCTCCTCATTATTGAATTAGCGGGTGGTGGTTGTGAGGTATTTGAATGAGGTTTATCATTATTTTAATGTGATGTATAAATTAAACCAACTTTTTATAATGCTAACAAGGAGGGCGCAAGCCAAACAAACAATGCCTGAATCCTCCACTGCATTCTTTTCATTTTGTTCTTTGGAGGCGGGTTGTTCTAACTTGAAAGAACATTGAAAAAAAGTGGTGTGCAATGATGGTGGTATCCCGAGAGGACTGTAACTGCGTACAGAAGGAAGAAAAGACCACCAAAGCTCACCCTGTGGCCCGTAGAAGAAGCGAAGACCCGACACCGGCACGACGGCTCTGGCGAACGTCGCTGGCTGATGCTGGAGGCGGACGGAAATTTCCAGACGTGGTGGAAGAGCATCACTGATTAGTTCTATGGTGGTTGAACAGGAGGCCGACAGTAGATGACCATGGAGGTGGAGGCAGTGCACCGTCACGCTCCACACTGAAGGGAGTTGCGGCTTCGAGCCGCAGAGATGCAGGGGACCCACTCCCTAAGAGTCTCGTGGGTGACTCTACGACACCTCCTGGAACCGCTAATAAAGGAGTTGAGTGGATCTTTTGAGTCGTTTGGGGGAAGCAGACCATGCAACCCGGCATGGGTCCCGCCAGCCGGCGGGTCGAGCCGGCTTTAGCCCAGCCCAACCGGGCCGGGCCGGGTCGGACCGGATTCAGACCCCTCTTGGGACGAGATACGTATAAAAGGCCATATCTTCCGAACTAGATGTCTGTTTGAGAAAACTTATGTGGCTCTAGGATTCTTGGAGCGAGACAAGCCTTTTGAGATACTCCACGTGACTTTCGAAGAAAGTTGGAGTTTGGCCGAGTTGGACCGTACTCGAATCCTACCGGGCCCCCAGTACTAAAATGCCTATAGCTTACAAACTGGGTGTCTGATTGTTGCATCGTCTATTGCGTTGAAACTATTATGACATAATTGATAATAGGGTTACTTTCTTTAGGAACTTTGTGGAGGTTGAGGTATGGCCTATAACCAAAGGAGTAGAACCAGGGTGTTTCTTATTGTGAGAGTTAGGATGGCCACTCCCTTGATGACCCAAGGCGCCAGTATTCCTTACTCCTATGCTCCGGTAGAGATGGTAATCGCCACATCATGAGTGCGGGTTCATTACCTTCAGATTGGTTTTTCTATATTTGGAGTCGGTACTCCCCTATTAGACTAGGGCGCGGGTCCTCCAAACATAACTCACATAAAGCCAGGTACTCCCCATTTGGGTGGGGTGCAGGTCCTCTATGTTTGGAGTAGGTACTCTCCTATCAACCCAGGGTGTGGGTCCTCCTTATGTAGTGCTACAGAAGAGTCAGTAATCCCCTTACTTTCCAGGATGTGGGTCCTCTAACCTGGGTTGTGTACTCCCCTAACGTATTAGGGCACGGGTCCCCCCATAGTGAACAAACTACTAGAGTTGTACTACCCTAATGGGTAGGGTTTTATCCTCACATATAGAGTCGGTACTCCCCTGCCATGATATCATGCGGATCCTCTATCTTGGGGTTAGTACTCCACTAACATACTAGGGAACGGGTCCCCCCCAACAAACAAACTACCATAATTGTATTTCCCTACCGGGTAGGGTGGAGGTCCTCACATATAGAGTAGTAATCCCACGTCTCTGAGTAGTGATGGGGAGAGGGTCCTTCAGGGGATTTGGAGCTCACCATACTGTAGAAACCTCATTGATGGGTGTGCCTCTTTACTTGGTTTCCCTTGGTCTTTCCTCAGGTGTAAGATTGTGACTGTGAGACATCTAGTGTCGGACACTAGAGGCAGTTCTAGCAGAATGTTTTAGATGGAGAACATCTTTTTGGAGATTCCATTAGGAAAGGTTGAGTTGTACCTGATGAAGTACATCTTTTAGATGGGTTCAATTAATGATGGCCAGTTTATTGAGTATGTAATCATGATCCCTAAGTTACGCTTTGATTCTTATTTTGAAATCCCGAAAATGGCTTGAGGTCGGGGCCTTATGTTTCTTTGTGGATGAGACGAGTATATTTGGTTTGAGCTGTGTATTTTTATTTGTGCTTAGTGATTGAAATCATGATTTTTTGTTTTCATTTATGGAATCTGAGAGACCTTCAGGGTTCTCAAGGTCCCTACTGGGTATAGTTATACTAACCCCTGCATAGGCTTCGCCCGCACCCCATTGGGTCTTGTGCAGACGACGAGCAGCTGGGATGAGACTGAGGGAGCCAGGACCTGGTGGTACACAAAGAATACTGGATGATGTGGAGAGTTGTGGAGACGATTTGTACCTACTATTCGTGTAGGATCATTGGTGGACGATCTAATGAGATATGTTTTTAGATATAGTTGTTGTTTTTTCAGTTGGGCTTGTATTTCGGCCCCTTACTCTCACTACACAATTTTACGATAGCAGTTTTACTTCAAGGCTGTATCTTGTTATGTTCTAGTCTGTGTGTTTGTACAGTTTTAAAGGCAATGTCTTCCCATTTTAGGGATATGCCTTTCTGGTGCTACTCTATAACCCCTACCCTATGGGAGGCGGGCTTGGGGTAGTCATGACACGGGTCTTGGGTGATGTGTCGTGACAACATATGTAATCCCAAAAGATAATCTAAAAAATGGGATACTAAAAAAGAATCTACATATGATATAAATTCAAGAGACATTAAAAAAATATTTGTGGACAAGGACCATATGAATGCAACTGTACCCCTCAATGTGCTACTACCATTGAAATGTGTAAAAGTTGTACTACTTATGAAGTTACTAAAAATGTTAGGTAATCAAGATAAAATAATATTTAATTGATATTTGATATTTTCTGAATGTATAATGATTTATGTATTAATCAAATGAATTTAAGATAAACTAAGATAGTTAATAGTGTTGCTACTCTTGGAACACCTTTACCTAAAACTGATCATGCTTTGAATGTTCTTAGGGTTTTACCACATCTATAGAATGGTTTTTCAACTACATTTACATATTCAAATCCAATTCAATAATTTAATATGATTGGATTTCTTGGTACTCTCATGATGTATGGAGCTGAGATGCATGTGGATGTTGAAAATCATTGAACGATCAAGAAATAAAATGATGCTCTCAATGTTTGAATTCGTAAAGGTGAAAAGAAGAAAAGGGAGGATGATAGATTCTAAAATAATAAAGGTTATACAAATTCAGGTGATGAATTTTAACATATAGATACATGATTCAAGGGAATATATAAGATAAATAAAGGTTTTAAGAAATCATTTAAGTATTATAAGAAACATAGCCATAGGCTAAGGGAAATTAGATGTTATGAATAAAAATGTTTAGAAATGTCAATCCTGGTTGACCATAGCTTATGGGGAGAAGAAAAATGGAATAGTTAGAGAAGAATCTTCCAATGAAAGTTGTTTGTGATATACAATTTAATTAATAAATTCATCCCCTGAAGATTATAATAAAGAAATCAAGTAGTTATTTTTGTTCTAAATCTGAATAAGGGAAATCAAATAAAAAAATTAAACATATGATTTATGTCTTAATAAGAAAATTTAAAATCTTAATATTATCATGTTTATCATTTTGCTTATAAAAATTCTCTAATGAAAAATTTATTGAATATTCCACCATGGTAGAATATAAATATAAATAACTGAAGTAAAACAATAAATATCTCAAGAATATTCCCAACTTTTCCTTAAGTGAGAAAGATACTATGTTAAAAGACACATAGTATTAAATGAAAAATTAAATAAATATATTTTCAGTTATTCTGACAATGAAAATAAAATTTAAGTGGTTTATAAAAAATTAGAATATTATAAATGTGTTGCAAGTGTCTTTATGAAAGGAGTAGATTATTTTAATAATATTAATGAAAACAATTGGTGTAAAAATGATAAATATTGAATTTTTATTAATAGTGTGAAACCTAAACTATATTTAAATTCTTTTCATCAAAGATCATAGAATTATTTCATGTATAATTTTAATTTTATTTTTTGTGGTGTTAAAAGTTACTATGTTAATTATTTTTGTTTACAGAGTCATCAAATTATATTTTTTTAAGAATTATTATGTTTCTATTGATTTTTATAAAGTTAATTCAAGAAGATCTTGTAAAACTAAACATATCATGTCTCTTAGATACTTTCTTACCGACACTACAATACCCCCTATCCATGGTTCAACAAAATAAATTTTTGATTGATATTTTTTAGGTGAAAAACACTATTAATATAACCAGTATTTGGTGTTTGGATAGTTTTTATTCATGAAATTTATTTGATAATTTTTTAAATTTCCTGCACTATCTTATGTTTATGTAGTCTTAGTTACATTTAGTTATAGTGGTAATGGGAAAAGTTTTGGAGTTTTTTCATTTGGAGATCCAAAATATATCCTGATTAATATTATTCTCCAAGTTCAAGGGTTTAATAAAATATGAAAAGTATTACTATATTTTTTATAATAGATTTATTATTTCTTTTATAAATAACTCTTGAACTACATTTATGAGAAACTTCCTTCAATTTAGAGAACCAAGAATAAAATATATTTATACATTGGACCTTAGTTTCATGTGTGAACAAATTGTGAATTGTTTAATTATTGAAGTAAGTGATTCTTGGATATAAAAAAAGGATTGGTCATTGAAATATATTTTTCTTATCTAAATTATCTAAGAAGAAGTTAGTTTTAGATCTTCCTAAAAAATTTTGATGAGAAAATACTTCATGGTGCATGGAAAAATAGGCAAGAAACACGAGTCATATTTGAAATAAATCAGTAAAGTTACTATATTTGAACCTTTAGTACTTATACAAATGTATTTTTTGTACCTTTTAGAGTATAAATATTTGTTGGTACATTCATTATTGTTGTGATAGTTTTTCATTTTTCAAGAGTTACTAGGGTTTATTTTTTGAAACTTAAAAGTGAATCTTTTTCTGTTTTTATGTGTTTTGGTATTTTGGTCCAAAATGAAATTTTTGTTAGAATATTTTCATTAATAATTGATCATGAAGTTGAATTTGAGAATTAAGTTTTTAATTTTTCACAAATATGGGTATCAAACATATGTTTGTCAGATCAAATAACACCTCAATAAATGTATTTTTTGAAATAAGAAATAAACTATTCATGAAATAAATGATCTATGTTAAATGAGTATAGTTTTCCTATATATTTTGGCCACAATATATTAATAATGATTTCCATATTATATTGGTGGGAGATTCAAGGGAAGGTAGTGTTTAGTAAGATAGGAAGATGAAAAATTGTATATAGTGGGTATGAACATAAGAAAATAAAATTTCATAATGATATGGATTAATTCTCCAAATTAATTAATCAACTTCAGTTAATGAATTTAATTATTATTGAAATAAAGGACTGAAAAAAGGATTTTTTTATAATGGTTTTTTCCAAATTGGACAAATTATACTCTTATAGCTATCTACTCAATGATATGTACAATATTTAATAATCTTACTTTTGATTGGGAATCATAACCAAATTAAAAAAATACCATTTCGTGTGGAAGTATAACCAAAATAAACCAAACATTTATATGGGGAGTAAAAAACAAATTAAAACCCATATAATTGATACTAGGAGTCATAATCCACAATGTAAAAACATTAGAATCTAGGGGTCATAACCGTAATGTAGTGATTCTTTTATATATGAAAAAACATTAAGATAATTTGAAATAACATGAATTATTGGAAGAAGTGATACATACTAAAGAAGCCTGAATAAAAAGATATATAAAAAATTGAAGAACATGTACTCGTTTTTTAGTATATGATTAGTTCATTTCATTATTTTAGTAAAATTAGAATAATTTTTTTTTACACCCTTGAGAGATCATCCAATAGTAGTAAACATAGTACATAAGATCAATTAAAGGTTCACAGAGTGTGGACAATTTTTATCACATTAATTCATATGCACTCATCATGCTCTAAATGTATATTTTTCTTCCAAAATTCCTTTTAGCCACATATAATGATTTTTAAAATACATAACAATGATATAGATATCTTGAAATCTATTATAAACATTTAAAATTCCGAATTAATAAAAATATATTTTCTGGGGAGTGTAAGATATGGTCACTAAATAATAATAATTCAACACGAATCCATAATTAAAAATTAATAATAATTAAAATAATTTGGAATACCTATTAAATACTTTAAACATTCTCTATAGTAATTGGTCGTAGAAAATCTATAAATATCTGAAGAATCTATTTTAAATTGAAAATTCTATAACATTCCACTTTTAATATGCAGTTACTATGATGAGAATTCTAATAATTAATAACACTTATTTAATGATAGTTAAACAAGTTTGAATGAGTTTAATATCAACTAATATTAATTTTTAGGAAATAAAATCAAATAAAACAACCAAAAAACTTAATTGTTTTTGAGATTCATGTAATAAATTTCATGCGTGAAAATAAAATATCATATAATATTCATAAAAACATGTTTACAATAATGAAAAATAGTTCATAGAGGTTATACGTAATAAATATAAATTTATATATTCCTTAGTATAATTTAAATATTTTTAATTTACTTGAAAAAAATAAATATACAAAATGTTACTTAAAATAGGTCATAATTTCAGTATTTAAAACAACCTATATAATTTCACCGAACCACACGTGAAATATCACATAGTTATTTTTTTATGTTAATGAATCAATATAGGTGATTAATTTAAGGTAAATTGATACAAGAAATTCATAAAATGGAGTAACATATTCAAAATTGACATGGTTGATTCACATAAAAGAATCTCTTATGAGAAATAAACACAGGAGATTCAAACTAGCTGAATTTTTTAGTTATCATGATTTCCAAAATATAGAAAAAATTGATTAATCTAATTTTATCCCTAATATAAGAAATAATAATAGATGAATAACATTTCAGTACAGTTGAATGGTATTAATAAAATTTCATTATATTTCTAAATAATAAATAATAACGTCAATCATACACCTATAACTGAAGTTGTGATTGGAAAAAAAGTGTTCAAGAAAACTGGAATAATTTAGAGAGAAAACATAAACGGATTTCTAAGCTAATTTAAGACATGTTGAAGGTCAATTAAGATGTTCATGTCTTCTAATTATTTATTTATAATTTTTTATAATTTATAAAAATAATAACTACTCAATTTTGATTTCCATAGATCAAGTTATCATCGAAATAAAGAGGGTAACTGATTTTGAAAAATCAGCTACATAGATTTCAAGATGGCTATGTTAATTACAAATCAGGTACATGGATAATGTATTTTTTATATGGGAATAGTAAAAATCTTGATAAATGATATTTTAAGGTCCCAGAGGACTTATTTCTCCAACTCGGACAATATAAGACATGTAGAACATGTTATGAAAAATAGAAATGTGAAATATAATGATATTTTAAGCAATGGAATATTTTTTTTATGATTTTGATTAAGAATAATTTAATCGATATAGATATAGAAGAATACTTAAACTTAAATGAAATATTAAAATATTTCTCTAATTATCAAAACATAAAGTTGTTCAAGGATCCACTCAACATTATTTATCTTTTTTATGATTAAAATACAAATTAGAATATCAAAAACATTGTTCCATGTTTTGAAATTATAAAAAAGATAAGTTTCAAATAAGAAAATATATATTTAAAAATAATATGAATAGTATATAGAGTGTTCTTAAAAATTAGTATTTTATATAATATTCCAAGGAGACTCTATATATACTATTCCTAGAAATGTGTAAAAGATAAAAGATAAACCGAGCAGAGTTTTTAAATATTATTTTGGAAAAAATAATGATATATCAATTAAAAAATATAATGAAAACTAAAGGTTTAAGTAGTAAGTTAACATTATCAATGATTTATGAGATTTTTTAAAATATATATCTAATAATAAAATAGGTACATACATTAAAAAAAATTAATGTAGAAACAAGATTATAGATTTTACATATTTTATGTAATTCTGAATATTTCAGCATATAAATACATTAAAACTATCCTAAACACATAAAAACATAAAACTAGTAAGATTCCTACAATACAAGCTAAAATGTACAATTTTTATTTTTATTAAAGTCTAAATTCATTTTAAATATATTTATATGTTTATTTTTAGTTTGGAAAAACTATAAAATAATATCTCCCATATTCACATGATCTCTGATAAGATAAAATATAATATTATTATTCTTTATTCTCTTATATTATACGGTATTTTTAGATGTAGAAATTTTAGTTCTGTTAACATAATAAATTGTTGATTGATCAAGAAATATATGAAAATCACTTAATGTTTTCTTAATCGTTAATCATTGATAATATTAACTAGCTATAAGAATATACTCATATTCTGCAGTATATTGGCCAACAAACAATTTCTTCCTGTAAGACCAAGAAATTAATTATATTCATTGAAATTTACAAAATGCTGATTTTAGTTTTCTATCAATATTATATCCTCCAAAATTGATGATATAATAATGATATTAAATCAGAATAGTTTTATTTTGGATAAAACAATCCATAGTCTACAATTTCATTGACATGTGTAATTGTCCTTTTCATAGATTTAATGTGAATCTATTTATGATCATCTTGAAACACCTGAACATAAGAAAACACTATAAATTATATAAGGCTTAGATATAGTTAAATTAACTAAGATACATATCAAGCCTCTATAAACATTAATATCAAAATGATTTATAAAATGCCTAAATGTATAATTTATAACCAATCCCATATGATTTTTCATTGATTTACAAGAATTAAGACCAAACCTTTTAGTCAACTCTTTAGAATATATAGATTGATTAATATGGATTTCATTTTTCCTTTGAGAAATTTAAAGTCTAATTATGGAAATTAATTCTCCCTTTAAACTCATTCAATCTATAATGCAGTCAAAGTAGAAAAATCATTCAACATCTATTCAATAAAATAATAAAAAAATATCATCAACATAAATTTTCACTAGAAGAATGTCATTAGTCTTTTTTTAATAAAATTTGTGAGATAATAATTACATTTTTTGAAATTATTATTCAATTGAAACAAATAAATCCTCTCATAAAAAGGATTAAGTGCTTTTAAGGCCACAAAAAGATATAGATAATTTATAAACATGATGATAAAATCTTTTATTCGCAAAACGGTGGGGTGGTGAAACATAGACTTCTTAAAATATAGAACCGTTTAGGAAAGAAATTTTTAAATCTATTTGATATAATTTAAAATCATGAAAATAAGAAAATTATAACATGATTGTAATATCCTTTATCCTAGAAATAGTGATAATGATACTTCAAAGCCAATGCATTCTTGTTGAGAATATCCTTAGGCAATTACTCTGACTTTTTTTGAAAATATATCAAGATTGATCTAGCTTATTTCTAAATATCAATTTAGTTTCAATTACATTCTTATCCTCATGAAATTAAAATAAAGACCAAATGTTATTTAATAAAAATCATTAAGCTAATATTCAAGAGAAATAATATAATTTGGATAATTTAAAGCATTAACAACATTAATAGAATCATGATAATAAACACAGGGAGAGTTACCAAATAAGTTTAATGTAATGATTTTGATTTTTATATAATAATCACCACTACCAATAAAATTATCAAAGATATTATCATTATGAGTGCTCCATGATCTAAGACCATATTGAGAATTATTTTTATCTCCCCAAATAGATACAATATCCTGAGGATTTTTATTAATAAAATTGAAATCCCTGAAATCATATTTAATATTTTCAAAAATGAAATTATAAACATCAATGTATTTATAAATATTTGTATGCACAGATTATCCAATAGTCATTGTATTCTTATTTAGAACACTATAATTTTCACTATTAGGAGATGAACAAATAAATACAACTTAAATTATTTTAACATAATTCTTTTTTTAATTATCTTTCCTATTGAAAATAGACACATTATGAAAAACATTAAAATAACTAACCTTTGATTTTATACCTTTAAAAAAATTCATAATGGGTTTTGTTAAAAAACTGTAATGAATATGAGATATCCATGGTATAGAAATAATTATTAATATATTACATCCATAAAATTTTTATTTAACTATATTCATTAAGAATATTTAAAGATATTTATTAAACGGCTCTATTCTTACACTCTAAAACAACATTGTGTTGTGTTTTTATTGGAGAAGAAAAATTATGAGCATAAATGTTTTCTTCACAAATGTTTTCAAAATTAAAAATAAAAAATTAATCTTGATTATCAATTTTTATCGAAACAATTAAACAAACTATATATTTTGAACTATATTACAAAAGGAAATAAATTTATCTAAGGTTTTGTGATTACAAGACATAAAATAAACACATGTAAATCTACTTTATTCATAAAAAATAAAAAAACCATATTCCTTATAACATAAATTAAATGTTCTCACCTGACTAAAAAATTAAGATATAATAATTAAAGAAGTATATAAGTATAAAAATGATTTATATAATTGAAATATTCCTTGTAATGCTTACCTTTTAAGCATGAGTTACAAAAAAATGTTTACTTAACTTTAACTTTGGTAAATCTAGAACATGTCCATGCTTGGGTTATTTGTGAATAATTCTAAAATGGGCATTTAAAATCATTCTATTCTATAAAACATCATCTATCTCTAGAGTATTGATACAAATAAATTTTTTACTAGTAATATTATATAAATTTATTGAATAAATATTATCTTTTCCATTTTCATAAAATAAAACATTTTCATTATTAAAAACAAAACATTTATTATCTTAACATTTAACATACATACCTTTATAAAAAACTATTAATTAATTATTAAATTAAATTTTAAACATTCTATATATATAACTATAGAAATTAAATAAACATTAGATATTTATACTTCAAAAAATTATTTAAGATTTCCTTTAGATTTATCTCTAAAACTAAAAAAGACACCATCATATTTTTTACAAGAGGGGAAATTTTACAGGTCACTAGTCATGTGACTAAATTATACACATTCAATATACTATGTGTAGTTCCTGATACATCTAATGAATTTTTCATACAAAAAAAAATTACATTAAATATTTGGTACCCATGCTAATTTGGGTAAAATTGGGTTAAAAATAGAATTAATAGGTACCAAATTGATTTAAATCATTTATTTTATGGTACTCTAGTAGATAAATATTTTGAAATAAAGGTCATGGTAATAACAAGATATTGAGGATATCTAGGAGAACATTCATTACTATGATTTTAGTTTATAAAACATTTTAATCGCGTAATAGAAGAAGCCATTATAGTAGAACGTTAAAAAATGTGGTCTAATGTAACACAAGAATCTATGGATTGTAACCAACACAAGATATATCATTATTTGGTTTCAAAACAGCTATCATCTAATAATATTTTTACCTACCTCAACGAAAATTAGAAAAAAATATATTTTAATCATTTTAATTCCATTATATGATATAAATTTTACTTCTGAAAACACTCTAAATCATCGTAGATCTTACCATTAAAAAATGAAGCATATTTTATTATTTTCTATATAAGAGAATCATTCTACTTATTGTCTTTCTTTTCTTCCCTTGTGAGCCTCTTATTTTCTTATTTTAATTATTTATATAATTCAGTAACTCTTAAAATAACTTTTCGACGTTTTTTTTTTATTTTACTCATACAACTCATCAAAACTATACCCATCAATATTAGAATAATAACTGGAATTAGAATCATCACTAACATCATTTATATTTTTCTCTATCAAACATAAATTAGTTGATTTTTTTCGGATTCCATATTCATCACTTCAATCCTATTCTTTGGTGTATCTCTATTCATCATGAAAAGAATTATTTAATTATTTATTTTATTTTTTATATCTCCCACCTTGGTTCAAATTTTGATCATAGGTTTTGATGTGATGTTTTTTTATATTTTAAATAAGTTATATTCATTCTATATATACTAACATTCATTACATCTAGATCATTCTTTTTATATTCACTTGGTTTCTTTTTAACTTTGCCTTTATCTTCCTGAATTTATAATTACCATTTGATTATATATTTGATTTATTGTTTTACACATCTATGTGACATGGATTTAGATGTGTTAGTGACAACCTTTATATGTGATTTGAATGAAATACCTTTCTCAAATGAATTATCTTCTTCCATAATATTATTTAATTCAAGTTCATACTTAAGAATTTATCTGATTAGTTCATTCATTTTATATTATTTGAAATTATTACTATCATCGATTATAACCTCATTTACATGATACTTATCAGGAAGAGCTATTAGGAAACTTTTTGCAAGTATGTGGTTCTCCATGGAACCTTTGATGGGGTTCATTCCATTCACAATTCTGGGGAATATATTGAACATTTTTTAAACATTCATCTTTACCAATACTAGAATCTTGGTACTCTACATAAAACATTCTGATTTTTTTTCTAACCAACTTTTCTAAGACTAGGTGTGTTACCTGTAAAAACATCCTGATATCATGACCTATTTAATATACAAACACATGAATAAAAAACTTTTTTTAATGAAAAAATATAAAATATGTACATCTTGGTAATTAAAAATATATCTTGAAACAATGTTTCCAATAAGACTATATAGACTATCTTATTGCAACTTATAAGGAATTTCAATGATCAACCAAGTTTTGTTGCTTAACTAACCCGGGTAAGCCTCTATTCATGTTTTCTATTAACCATGATCATTCCCATCCAAGTGAGGTGGATTATAATAAATACATCAATCATTTTCATTCAGAACTTGCATCTTGTAGATATTATTTATAGACTATATGGTATCGGAAAAGGTTAGCATAATAAAATAAATACAACAGTCTGTATAGATAGATTAGAAAAACTCTAAAAGGACTAATATTTGATACCTATTATTTTAAATCATGAAAAATAATAAGAATGATAATATTTCCTTACGAAGGAACATGATTAGATACCAATTGTTAGGTTAGATAGGAATATCATAGAAGGTCTTGAGGGGGTGTATATACTAAATTAAAATATCTTAAATATATGGATACAATATCCAAATGAATTAATTAATGTTAGTTAAAGAAGATAATTTTTAGAAAAATAAGGTAAAGAAAGCATGGATGTTTTTTATAGTATTTTTTTAGTGAATCCAACCTACTCTTATACCTCTCTACTCAATGAGGGATACATTTTGAAAGAATCTAATTTTTGAATCAGAACCATAACCCAAATATAACCTACTTTTTCATGTAGCCGTGTAACCAACATACACATGAATTTTTATGGGGAGTTAGAACCCAATTAAAACATTTACTTTAGTTATAGGATTCACAAACCAAATGTTACCCTCTTTAGAATCTAATATTCACAATTTGATGATAGTGAATTATTTTTTATAACAATCATAAAGAAAAAAAATCATTTAAAATATGGGAAAAGTGTTATATTCTCATGAAATAATGACAAAAAAGATAGATAAATAATAGAATAACTGGAACTGGTTCTTGAGTATAGTATCATATTATCTTGTCAAGGAATCATAAGTCAAATAAGTTTTTGTTCATCCCTTGAGAGATTGTCATGTAGTTTTAATCATATTATACACAATCACATGATGGTCCACGGAGTATGGAAGTTTTTTTTATCATTTTACAATGAATGAGATCATCTTGTCATAATTGTAATTTTTTATTCCAAAAGTACTTGTAGTACCATATCTACACTGTAAAAATGTATTATAATGGAATAGATCTCTTGAAAATAGTTTGAAACATTCAATATACAAAAATGTATAACAACATATTATCGGGGAGAGAGAGAGAAGGATATCATCATTTCATAATAATCATTCAACTCATATAGAAAAATAGAAATAATAAATAATAACTAAATCCAATTTGAAAAACCCTTTAAATAATTTACATAGTATCTATAATAATATTTCAATTAAAAAATATAAATATTTTGGGACTCTATTGAATTAAAAATTTAATATCATTCAACTTTTAACATGCAATTAATATGAATAGAAATTCAACAAATAATAAAAATCAATTAAAGATATTAAAACAATTTTAAATGAGTTTAATATCAATTAATATTTATTTAGAAAAAATATGTAATAAAAAATATAGATTTATAATAATGATTTATAAGTTTCCAGAAATATTTTTTCAATAAAGAAAATGAAAAAACCAATGAAATTTATAATAACAAGTTTAAAATAATAAAAAATAGTATTAATAGTTTATGTACAATTAATGTGAATTTATAAGCCCCATGGGAACTACCTAGTGGTTTCTCCCTATGGTGGTATTCCGGGAGGTCTCAGTTTTGAGCCTCCACATAGGAAAATAAATATGGTTTTACATTTGTTTTACCCTCACTTGACCGATCTAAAAAATGAATTTATAAATTCTGTAGAATAATTTAAATATTTTCAATTAACATGAAGAAAATAGAAAATATTAACGTTATGAAAAGTTGAGAAACATTTCAAATTTTATAACAACTTGTAAAATTTCACTGAAATATGTATTAAAATTCACATAGGTTTTTTTCATGTATTAATGTTTCTCTAATTAAGAGAATGGACATATGTGACTAATGTTAGTGAAATTGATATAAACGAATCATGTAAGGTAATCAAGTATGACAAAATTATATAGTTGATTTATGTAATGGAATAACCTAGTAGAAGTCGATTTATGGAAATTTCTCACATATATAAAATTCTTAAAATTAGTATTGAGATTGACTAATATAATTATAGAATTGAAACAAACACACTAAATAGTAGAATGAAATTTTCTTCTAGTTTAATAATATTTATAAAATTCCATTCCCATTTCAAATAATTAATTATCACCTTATTCAAACATATATACCACAACTTATGATTAATAAATAGAAGCAAAGAAGTTCTAGAAAATTTCACTATTTAGACTTAAAACATATAGAGACTTATCAACTAATTTCATACATGATAACATTTATTCAAAAGTTTATTTATTCTAAGGAAATATAGGTAATTTTATTATATTTCTGAAATATAAATCCATTGGGAATTATTTAGCCCATGTTATGTTTGAAATGTAGAGGCTAACCAATTCTATAAAATCAATTATGTGGATTTAAAAATTACTACATGAGTTATAAATCGGCTATATATATTATGAATTGGGTATGTGTGAATAGTAAAAAACATGAATAAATGATATCATAAGGACCTAAATGACTTGGTTAGTATTATAACCAAGGTTATTCAAAGCTAAAAAATAATGTAGTGTTATGTTTTTTGTCAATCCTCACAGGGTTTATTAAGCCATGTTATGTCATCCATGTTGGTGGCTTCAGCGGTAAAGTTGATATAGTTTTGTAGTGTTTTGGTGTCCAAAATTTATAGGATGTAGAAAGTTGTTTGTGTAAAAAGAAACATTATCTCATAAGAAGAATAGTTATGGGAAAGGGAGGAGGATTTTTCTAGGATTGCACCCAAATAATATTTTGGGTCCACCTCATCCAAATATATGTAGGGAATGAATTTTTCAAAAATCATTATGTTTTTTGAAAATAAATATTGCATGAACCTGTGAAATAAGTATTAAGTTTGGTAGAGTTGGATCTGACCCTACTTATCCCTCTGAAGTTTATAATTAGTGTTGGTGATGGTTTTTATTCGTGGATGCATGCGTTCTATTTGATATTGGCTAATTTATGGGTTTCATGGTGCTTTAGAATGTTGAGTAAGATATAAATGAGTGTGTTACTCCAACCTATAGGGGAAAAATGTGTTGACAGTGGCTTCTCCCCCCATTGGATGATGATCGTCTTAACAAGGATAAATGAAAGGAGGCATCATTCTTTTGATCAGCCATGAATTTGACTGATACAGGTTGGAGTACCAACCCTTTTCTCATTAAATGATTTCTTTCTATTTATTTAATAACTAGTGTTTGGGGTCACTTATTAAGACATACTTAATTATATCTGAATCTCGTTATCAACATATCTTCTTAGTGTCTATTCTATAAGATAAACTAGGTATTTATCATATTTCTTCCATTTCCAAGAGAATGAATTTTCAAAATATTATACATGATGATCCATGCATGTCTCATATATGGGTATTCTAAAAAATGAAATTATTGTTATAGATGTGGAAGCCTCTCCTTAACCCATGACCGTCAAGATTTCTATAGGAATCAGCGAGTTAATTTTCACCTTTGTTTATGCGATATACCATATTGTTGAGATAATGGATTTGTGGGAAAAAACTCAACATTTTTCAACAAGGCACCTTACTATGGTTTATTAGAGGAGACTGAAACACTATTATAGATCCATCAGAGAAGTTGATAATGAATTTCATCTTAGTGAAATCAATAAAGTATTTAAAATATTTCTGACATGGAAAGGGGATCCATGACTTGGGATTCTCTGGTAATAAAATTATGTGGTGCAACATTCAGAAGGGGTCCTTTAAGGACTAGGTGCATACTTTATTAGTGTATAAACATAACTCAATAAATGTATGACTTCATGAAGACATCGGTCACTCATCTAACCTGATCCATCTCGGACCATGATCCACTTTTGATTATTGTGAAGAAGGAATAAATGAGGTAAAAAACTATTTTTTACTCCTCCAATCAGCACAACATAGATGGATTTTTGCAAAATATCATTAGATCATGCAAGTAACTGAAAAGAGGTTCTTCATGGGAGGATGGTGAAGTAGTTGAATCATATATAACAGACATCCAGGTGAGGGATGTGAATACAAGGGAGGAGGGAGATATTTTTGATAGTCTAATAGATGACCTTGATAAATTAGAGGAAAGCCTTCAAGTATTATGGAATGAAGAATATTTCACTATTCTGTCCAAGATGAAAAATATTTTTTCTGAAAAACATCACAAGGATGAATGGTTGTGCAAAGAATGATATTGATGGACTTGGATCGAAGTGGGAGATCAGAACACAAAATACTTTCATGTGTTCTTATAATAAACATTTGCTACAACAATAATCAATATTCAGTTTGAGGATGGGACTTTCAAAAAGAATTTGAATGTGGTAGGGAAGATGAACCAGTAGTATTTCAAAATTCTTTTGGTAGGTCTGATTAATCTCAATGATGGAAGGAAAATGTAACCTTTAGATAAATACTTATTCATGAAGTGTACCCCAAGGGTGTTTTAGGGCCATGAGCATGAGGATCTCATAACCATGCCTAAAAATAATGAAATAAAAGGAGTCGTGTTTAGGATGAATCAAGAAAGTGCTATGGAACTCAGTCTTTTTCTAGGATATTTTTTTTCTGGTTCTAGGGGATATCATTAAAAATCATATTAAGGAGGTGATAAAGTATTTCATCAGAGGTGGTTATCTTCATAGAGTGATGTGCACTTCCAAGGTGATCCTTATTCCAATGGTTAAGGATCCCACATCCTTGGACCTATTCAGGCCAATTTGTTTGTATAATTTTTCTTAGAAATATATAACTAAACTAATAAACACAAGCTTATACTGAATTGTAACTAGAATTATTTTGGAATAACAACATGGCTTTTTTAAGGGAAGATCCATTCAGGGAGTTATCAACATAGCACTCAAAATGGTGGAGTATTAGAACAAAAAAAATAGTTAATCTAATTTTATGATAGGGGATGATATGAATAAGGAATATGATAGATTAGAGAATAATTTTATTATAATTCAATGAGAAAATTTATATTTCAAAAGTGTTTATATGATCTAAGCATTATCTGCTTCACTTCACCATGGCTTACTTTCAATCTCATGGGAAGGGGTTTCGGTTTTTTAAAAATGGTTTCTGGGGTTAGGAAAGGTGGACCGTGTCACCAAACCCTTTTTATCATGGAATAAGCGTCTCCCTCTAGTAATATTAAATATATTTTGGAAGAAGTAAGCATCATGCCTTCCAGAACTAGATATAGTGATGGACTAGTGTCACAGTAAATGTTTGCTGATGAAATTTTTATTTTTTTAAAGGGGAATTTCAATGAGAGAACTCATTAAAACCATGACGGTGTATGGTAATCTAAGTGGGAAGAGGTTTAATAATAACAAGAAAATTGTATTCTTATCCAAAAAATTCTCTTGAATCCAAAGAAACATAATTCATGGACAGATCTTCCTTCAATGGGGAAAACTCTATATGAATTACCTTGGGGTAAGGATTTTCAGTGGTATAATAAAAAATGTCCTTATTTTATGAAATTATTAAAAATTACACTAGAAGAATTATTTATTGGAAAAAAAATATATTCTTATCATTTTTTGGATGAATTACCCGATTCAATATTGTCCTAACATCGATTTGAATGCATGTACTCTCCACCATCAAGTCACCAAAGGGAACCATTGTAAACTAGACATTATTGTGTCCCTTATCATGTGGGATGAAAACTAGGTTGGGCACTACAAATGGGAAAACCATAAACACTTTTTGAACCTCGTAGATGAATATGGTAATCTCCTCCACAAGTTTTTTGAAACCATGATATAATTTCAAGATATAATGGCGAGGAATATTACCGAAGGGGGGGATAATTATTTGGGAGATTCGTGAGGGGAAAATTTGGTGATAGCTAGGAATAATGTAAAATGAGAAAAAAAATGAATAATAGAGATGTATTGATTCATGATGTCTTATACATAGGAGTTGAATTGTAAAATTTAGTGGGTCATTGGGAATGAGGACCATAACTTCTGGAAAAAAAATGGGCTGGGTAGAAATTATTCTTTTCAGGTTGTTTGGTTCCTCAATTCAACTTCAAAGAGGATAGTAACTTCCCATCTTTTATCAAGGCAGTTTTAAAGACTAAATGGAAGGATATTTACAATATCATGTTTCTGGATGAAGAGTCTGATATATGAATTTTTTAAGATCAACCTCAGGGAACTTCAATGTCCTATATTCTAGATTTTAATTGTATCCTAGTAATGCTTCGTACATTTGGGAATCCATAATATTGTGAAAATAACTCCCAAGTAAGATGAATTTTATGATACGAAGTATGAAAAATATTATACTTCCTACTAATGAAAATTTCCAAAGGAAGGGGGTGGTTCTGGCTTCTAGATTCCATTTTTTTGACATCACCGCATCCAGAAAATACGCCTCACCATTTTCTTGAAGGCCAATGGGCCAAATCGCTTTGCAGTTTTATGAGGTAGGGCCTGGGTATACAGGAACACAAGTATTCTAGGTGGAATGTTTTTTGGGATTTACTTCCTGGGGGTTTGACCATATGGTTCTGAGGTGAGGTCAATAGAAGTGGTCATCTTGGTGGACTTTTGGTCCCTTCAATATTCAAGGAATATGTAAATACATAATGTCTTGGCCTCCTTACCTTATTTGTAGGTCAAAGAAAAGATCATATTAGCTGAAATGGGCACACTCTTAAAAGGATGGTTCCCTGCATTTTTGACCAGTGGTTTGTTGTCTAGGAATATGAATAACATGTATAACCCCTATGAAAGGTAGACTGCCTAGGTCAAGTTGATGCCACCAAGAACTAGTCTGAATTTGATTGTGTATGGATCACACAATCAGGGTGAGATGAAAGGGGGTGGCCTGGATAGAGACAACATGTAACATCCCAAAATTTGTTTTCAAATTAATATAAATTTTATGATATTTTTTAATTCATGCACAAATAAAGATAATTCATTTTATATTAAAGTATTTTTTTTGGTTTCATTATACACAACACCAAGTTAATCATGCACTACATGCAATATAAACATTGGTATGCTCTACCCGGAACACTGAGGTTAGCTTGTGTTATATGAAATAATGACTTTCCTCGATGAATTGTGTAACACGCAAGACCAATATTTACTAAACAATAATATATTATTAAAATATTATTATTTAATTTAATAATAGAAAACCTTGATATTAAATTAGATTTTATAAATAATATTAACTAATTTATGAAAATATAGGGTTTATGAAATTTAATATGAATTCATAGCTTACCAAATAACTTTTAATGGAAATGAAAGATTGAATATAAAAGAAAATATTATTATTTTCACAAATATATTTAACCCTAATAAATTAAATTTTCATTTATGTCTTCCAATACACTAATTCAATCATTCCTTTCACATGTAACATCAAACTGGGTACATTACATGCAATATCGTGTTTCTATGAAACATTATTTTATGGTTATAATTATTTGAATGAGTCAATTATAACCTATTCATTAAAACATAGTAATATAAATAGTAATAACTACTCATAAAATATTTTTATAATGGTTTTATATAAATAAAATATATTTATAATGGAAAACATTATTTTTAGGGAAGCCTTTATAAGTATAAAAAATATCATCTCCTCAAATGAAAAAAATTTCATGACCATATATGAAAAATAATGAAATTAATTTTAGATAGTTTTAGAAATTTAATTTTACAAAATTAGATTTATTTTTGAATTCATAATCTCAAAATTATGCTAGGTTGAATTTTGGGATTTTTTTAAGAAAATTGATTTTTTTATATATAGTGAAAAACAACAATTATTAGTTAAAAACTGGTTTATTAATTAATAATTAATGTTAAATGGTATTATAATTTTATTTATTTCATATTAGATAAATATTACATCTATTAATTCAATTTAATTAATTAATATCTATTTCACTTCAAATTTGAATATAAATTCTTAATAACCTTTTGAACTTCTCTCTACTTTAAAAAACTAGTAACTTCATCCCGTCTGCAAGAATAACATTAATCTTAAACTTTTCTCTTATATCAAGTGATTTTATAGAAACTGAAATAAACCATTGTAATCAGTATAATATTTATATTATAATTAGATCACATTTATTTTGGACCAAAATGATTATTAAAAGTGATTAAAATTCATCAAAGTGATTAAAACCAAATAAGCCTAATTGGGGACTAAACATTAAAATTAAGGGCCAAAATGTTCTATCCACTTTAGAAACAACCATTTCCTATCCATGGTTCGTACATACACCCACTATTCATGCGTTTTTTGGATTGGTTTGTCTTTTTTGGGTAAGAACATGTGTACACCCAACTTATTTCTAAAAAAATCCATGTGAGTCCCTTCTCTTCCCTATAAATGGTCACCACCTCTACCCACATCCTCAAACCTCTCAGGCCCCTTGGATCAGAAAAAAATTTCTCCAATAGGCTCCAAAATTCCCTCCCTTCCATCTAGAAGCCTTAGTGTTTTTAGAAGCCAAATCACGGAAGCCTTTTGGCACAAACCAAAAGGAGTTACCTGATTAATTGGTAACGTCTTCTCTCAAGCTAATTTCTGTTTTTTTTCTTTATCCACCCCTAAACTCTATTTAATAAAATACTATATGAAAACACCATTATCCTCAATATACTAGTATGTACTTATTTTAGGGGTTCTACCTACACTTACACACACCACCTTCTTATGGGAACGAACATACTGTTTCTATATACGGTGAAACTACTGCCTCACCAAATGGTAATCGTTTATTCTTCCATCACCACCTACCACAGTGTCCATTATGAAGGAAAATCTATTTATATATGTCATATTTTATTTTTATTATTTCTTTATGCTTCTTTATTCCTTTTACAACACATATCTTTTTACTTTTCATTTGTCCCTAATTGGATAATTTTGTTTGAGGGAGAGTAGACTACTACCCCCACAAAGCGATATGATTTGTTCATACGCTAAAAGGATTGTATTAAGGACGGTATTAGTTAATATAAAAATATTATGATATCATAATTCAATTTTAACAATTATATATATATATATATATACTTATATGTAATTTTATTTCATTCATTTATAATGACAATTAAAATGTAAACGCCGATCACGTGTACGTATGGTTTACCAACTCTATGAACGGTGTATTCCATTTCATACTTTTATATGATATATATTACTATAATATAAATATAATGGATAAAGAATATATTTATATCGTGATTTAAATTTTTTTAGATCATGATATATGTAAACACTGAAGATATAATAAATTAAGGCAGATGTGAAGAATAGAGCTAATATTACCTGAAGTGAAACCTTAACATAGGATCGTAAACAAGTGAGTAATATAAAGTTCTAATCATAACATATATGGTATTAAGTATAAAAATATTTTTGTATAAAATATCTACAATAAACTTATATTTATTATACAGGAACCCTATATGAGTACGAAGAGAGTCAAGACACAAGGTAAGGGAATTTCATCTAACTTTTAATTTTCGTGAGATTTATGCTATGTTCACCTCCATTTCCTTTTGTGTGGTGCATGTACTACCCATGATTTTATTCTTTCTATATTATACATAAGTTATTATTATTAACCTATCCATATATGTTCTTACTTTGATGGGGATTATGTTTCAAAATTTATCAAATCGGTAAAAATGTTTTGTCTCAATTTTCCTTACATGAGACCCATGTTTTGTTATGATCATAAAATGTTTTTCAAGGTGTATATATATTTCATTTTTAGATTTTATATCATGAATATCATGATTTTTTATATTTAAAGATTTATTTAATTTTATTATCTTACATAGATAGTATGATCCCAATTTTTCAAGTGATAAGTGTTTTTTGAAAGAATCTCACCGTTTTTCGAGATTGTTTATTCTTATATTTCATTTGATGAAATAAAATGATCCATATATCAAGATAATTCATGAAATTTCCTATCATCTTGTTATTAAAAATATATTAATATACTGGTAACATTTTAATTTTCATTAGTACATATAATATTTAAGAAAGTGTTTTTAAGGAATCCCTACTTTACCCTTTCATTAGTCGGAAATCTATGTTCCATCAAACCATGTTCTATAAAAATAACTTCCAAGAATATTATACTAATATCCAATGATAATTAGAAGAAATTTTTACCCTTTTGGTCTTTCACCATTGTGGAAAATAGATTCATCTTTTCTCTTTCCAAAAAAAGTCATATGTCTATCATTTTCATCATCCAAAAGAAATATGTTTTCACCTCGTTAACATGTATAGATTTACACACCATAATTCCCTTGAAGCTTCATCAAAATGATTAATATTATACTCTTTTTAAAATAAAATTACATCCTAATGTTCTGGATATTCAATTTTTAATGTGTTTTTCAGAGAAAAATCTTTTCAAAAATGTTTTATGTTTTAAAAATAATTCAAATCATTTTTAAAATTTATTTATTAGTTTAAGAATTACTCTCAAAGAAATGTCTTTAAAAAAAATTTCAATATATATTTATTAGTTTTCCATGTATTTTCAAAGAAATCTTTTTCAAAAAAAATTCACGATTAATTTAAATGTTTTCAATGTATTTTCCAAGAAATTGTTTTCAAATCATTTTCAAGCATCCTTTTTATATTTTCCAAGTAATTTCATGGAAACTTTTGTTCAAAATGTTTTCAAGCTTCTTTAATATGTTTTCAAGTAAAAAATTTTTAAAAAGGTTTTCAATATTCATTAATATTTTTTCAATGTTTTTTAATAGAAAAAGGGTTTTTAAAATGTTTGGAACCCTATTTTATAAGTTTTCTAGAAAAAAATGTTGTCAAAATGATTTCAATTTTTCTTTATAAGATTTCAAGGTATTTTATAGGATTTTTTTCCAATGAACGAGTAATGCATAATGTCATGATCTTTTTGAAACCCGTTTCTCTTTAATGAGTTATATGTTTACAGAATCCTTTTCTCAATCACAAGTTATGATTTTGAAGAAATTGTTATGAAACCTGTGTTTTTTCAATGGTTATGGTATGTATACATGTATTTGATACCCATTACATTTCATGGGATACTATATGATTATTTATGATCACGTAGAACATGTAAGTATTAATTCATTATTATATGGGTGGGACTAATATCTCTCTAAAATGAATTGGGTAAAGATTTATATCTTGTGAGATTGACTAAGATGGTATTGGGAATGAACTCATGCAACTAAGATGGCCATCAGAGTGAATCATGACTACCAAGATGGTATGGGGAGTGAACTTATACAACCATGCTTTTCTTGTCATCAATTTCATGGATACTATAGAGATAATATTATATTCTTATGTGTCTATCTTATTTCTTGGTTTTATTCCAATTTTATGTTTTCAGGGATTATGTTCTTCATTTTCTTATGATTCATGTCATATTAACTTTCAATATTTATGTCCTGATTCATGTATATGATCTTTGATATAAAGTGTATGATCTTATATTTTCAAGATCATGTTCTCATACCCTTATGCTCATGATTATTCTTAAATATCTCCCTTTTTTACCCTTATTGAGTATTTTAGCTCACTGATTTCTTATGTTTCCTTTCCTCAGGTAACAAATAAAGGATATAGGAAGATGTACTAATGGTTGGGATATTTGTGGGAGATATTTAAGATCTTTGACTAGGATAGAAGATTATTTTTCCACGTTTCCAATGAAACTAAACTATTATGGTCCTCGAGCATGTATTATTGTAATGTAATGAATATTCATCTAAAGTAATGTAATATCCCGGTATATCAATAGGGGTCGGTATAGTTGGTATCAAATAAAATATATAGTCCACATTTGGAAATTATGATTAGAAAACCATAGTTGAATTCATAAGTATATTTCTAAAGATATGTCTAGGGATGTCTCTAATGATAAGTATAAGGATGAGTCAATGTATATGAAATATCCTAGAAATTTGGTAAATGGTAGAGTAAGTGGTTTCATATAAATAAATTTATTTCTGTATACTAAAATTTTTAGTGGCTATAGAACTTATATACTTAGGGGTAACAACTCCGAAAAGAGGTTCGAGCCCTAACTCGGGGAAATCATGTACATGACAATGGGCCTTGATGCACACCTAGTTTGACACTTCCCGGGGATATTCTTTTGAAAATCACAAATTCTTCACAACCCATCGTGGATGATTTTGATTTAAGTTGACTATGAATAACCTTGGATAAAACTAGGGTGTCTTATATTGAGGACAGTTTTATGATTTGAAAATCCCATAGGTAAATATTTTCATAACTATGTGGTTTTCTCCTCTGATAAGTAATGATCACACTATTCTTCTAGTTTTAGTCAACGGTGGAAACAGAAGGAACTGAATTAATGTTGAATCTATTAGAATATTTCTCAATGACCAGTCAAGTGGGATGATCACTGGATTGAAAGATGTTGTGATCATGCAAAATTAGTTTTCAAGGAACTTGATTAAAAACTTGTACCTTTACCAACTCTCAGACTCACTGAGGAAGATAAAGAAGGAGTTCATTGGGAGTTCGTGTAATAGAGATCAAGTAGGATAGATGATTTGGTTTCCTTTGTTTCAAGAATGTGGAACCAATTTTCTATGTGAATTTATTAGAGGAATTGGAAGATGTTTTGACTGTAGAAAACAAAAGACACTAATATGGTGATTGAAATGGAAAGATGAAGAGTTCAGTTAATATAATGGATGATAATATTGGCCTACTGAATACATCATTGAAGGTTATTTATTTTATATATGGTATAATTGGTCATTATGCAACTCAATTTCCCAATAGGAAAACTCATGAAGAGGATCATCATGATGGTGAATGTAATGGTTACATTGTTAATGATGATGAGACTATATATGAAATCTAATAGGAAGGAGGTACTGTGTAATAGGATGAAGGATGATGTGGAATAATAAATGTTTATATGTATTTGTATTTGAAAATTTCTTTATATGAATGATGAAATATATAATGATTGTTATACATATGTTTCTGCTCAGTATCTACATGTTTTTATGGAATGTTATCAATGGATCAGTTGATTTATTTAATCATAAGTTCATATTCTGACTAAGGGAAGGTAACACTTAATAAGTTCTTAATGTTATAATAATTCTATTATGAATAAGTAAATTGGACGGTACTCATTACAATGTAACTAAGTAAGGACTTGTTAATAAGTGGGTTATTCTATCATTGATGAAGTTTAAATTATTTTTTTGTATTTAAGGAACATCTCTAGTATACTTTAAAATAAAAAAGAATTAATGTTTTTCCAAAATGAAATTTGATAATTGATTTTTTACAATGTTTCAAGGGAATATTCAATAAGGGTATTCACATGTTTGGAATGTGAAAAAAGTGGTACTTTTTTATATATGGTGGATAATTGTTATTCTAAATGCATGAATTTATTTTAAATAATTGGATTTCCATATTTTGGATGGTTAATAATGTTAACCATTCATTATAAATTTTTGTTAAACATTGTAGGAGGTATTAATTTATTGAGTTTGTAATAAAAAGCATGGATACAAGGTTATTTAGTTATTAACCTTTTTTCAAGGATGTGAATCATAACTATTTTGGTAATTATATTAGTGTGGTTTTAGAAAATAACATCATGAATATAGGGTGGAAACCAGTCATGTCCAACAAGGTCGTGGGTCTTGAACCCAACAATGATGAATGATAAGGGTTTCATGCCAAACACTAGCCTACACGATGTCCTGGTTTATGTATAAATATTTTTAATGAATGATTATATGTGATGAAATAGTATAATTACTTTTTTTGTTTAATGATTTATGTATTAACCATATTGATTTTTAAGAATACTTAAAAATAAATTGTTCTACTTTTTATTCTAATATATGCCTTAATATCTGATAAAAGTGTATTTTAGTGCATCCGGCATCAATGTTAATTTATGAACATCCATTTCTTAATGTAATGGATGAATAAGAAATAGAGAAAATCAAAACCTAAGAATGATTTTTTTTAATTTTATTGGTCAATAAAATAATTACTCAGTGATAGGATAATGATCAAAAGGGAAAATATGTTGTCATAATACCTAATTATTTATTGAACCAATGTCCTTTTAAATCATCATAGATTTATGAATTTGAGGCCCTAAAATTTTCTTTGATCATTCACTTTTTTTTATTAATTACCACAATCACTCCCTATAAATATTAATGTTTTACTCCATATCCAATCATCATCCTCAACCTATGTTCTCCTATGTGGAAACCTAGTTATATGTTACTTTGGGAAACTATTATGGTTCTTACTTTCCATTTTAAAGGAACAGTTAATATTATTTTTCAGGATGTGGGTTTCTATGTATGAAACTTTCAAGAATTAAACCTTTCATAACTGAGACAAATTTCAGGGGAGAAATTCATTCTAAGGGGGGTAGAATGTAACACCCCCATATTTTGGGATTTTTTATTCTAATTAATTTAATGTTTTTTTATATTTTGAATTTCATGCAACACTGAAGATAAATCATTTTATATTAAACCACTATGTTTGGATTTAGTTATAAACAACACCATGTTAATCATGCACTACATGAAATACAAAATTTGGCAAGGTCTACCAAGAATATAGAGGTTATCTGACATTATATAAAATAATGAATTTCTTTGATGAATTGAATAACAAGAAAGACCAAGGTTTATCGAATAATAATATATTATTAAATGGGATTATTTAGTATGAGAAGATAAAAACTTGAAATTAAATTATAGGTTATGAATATTATTAACTAAAGTATGAAAATATATGGTTTATAAAATATTTATACAATATAAAATGAATTCCTAGTATACCAATTAATTATAAATAAATATAAAAACCGGTTAAATATAAATAGAAAATTAAATATGGTCACAAATAAATTTTACCCAAATAAATTAAATTTTCATTTATGACTTTCAATGAACTATGTAAAACATTCCATTCACATGGAACATCGACTTGGCATTGAAAACATCCAACACCAAGTTTCTACGAAACATCAATGTATTGTTATAATTATTTTTAAAAAAACATCCATACCTTAATTTTGTCGAAAAGGTTAAAATGCACCTTGTTTGGAAAACAACAAAAAGATTCATTTATAAACCACTTATAAAAGTCAAACAAAGGTATAAATGACTTTAACCCATATTATTATAAATATGAATGTTTTTTTGAAATACATTTTTATGAAACATGGATGTGAATGATAAAGAGATCCTAGTAGATTATTACGTATAAACAACCTCGGATAATGAAGAGATTGCGAAATAAACCCTTACCTTGTACTTTTCCTTGGTTGGGGTAGGTTAACCTCCTGTATAATGGTGAAATAATTGTTGTTAAATTATACAAGAATCATATACATTAATATGATATCATATATGATCTTTTAACATTGATTTTTTAATAATATCTTAGTATTATCGTTGTTTCGGGTGTTAACTTACTCATTTTCTTTTATATGTTTTGTAACGTAAGCTGTTTTTGTCATGGATAGGTTGTATCTTAATCATGACCAGAATTATATCAAGTCCTTAGATACTATTATTAATCATCAAATGAGAATTATACTTGAATGGATACGATGGAGAATGAATCTGATCGCGTTCGTGGAGACGGTAGTCCGTACTTACGCACGAGCGACAATATCATTCTTTTGATATTAAAATAATATATAATTGGATGGTATAGAATATATACAAAATCATTATCATGTTATATTTATTATTTACATGAGTTACACGTCATTATTATACCCATCCAAATAATAATTTATTGAATAACAATTACACCACGACGTGGAGACGGTAAGCCATACGTACGCACGTATGGTGACATGTTATTCAAAGGATGGATAGAATACTGAATATGGTTGTACCATATTTATAATAACATTAAAGTATATATAAGATACTCGAGTTATTATTTTAGAATGGTAATAACAAAGAAGGAAGAAGTGCAAGAAGAAAGGAACTTGGAAAAGGGTGGCGAAATCATTACCTCTTCTTCGAGTTCTTCCTTTTGATTTGATCAAAAGGTCTCCTTAAGTTGACTTTCTGACTAAAGGAAGGCCTCTAGTATGCATTTAGGGAATTTTAGAGAGTATTTGGGCAGAGTTTGGTTGAACCAAAAGGCTTTGAAGGTGTGAGTTAATGAGAAGGGAGAGTGCCCTTTTATAAGAGGGGCGAGGGGCACCTTTGGAAAAGCTAGAAATATTATTTTATAATAAATTTATATTCGGTTTCTAATGGCTCAAAAGTGGATTATTTAAAGGTTAAGGTGGGGATGGGTCTAAAAACACTCAACCAATGGAATTTAGACAGGTTTGGGTTACTATATTAACCTTATCATTAAGTATTAACTCTTAGTTAATTAGTTTCACTTTTACAATGTCTCTTTGTATTTTTATATTATATGGTTAATAAACTTACTATATACCTCCAAGGGACCCCCATGTTGTCCATTAATAATACACCTATCAGGATATAAGTTTTTTGGACGAACCGTAGATTTTTAGGAATTTAATATCAATTAATAATATAATATTTGTTTTAAAAACTCTTTTATGTCAATTTTGACACTATTCAATAATTGATTTTTTTAAAACTCATAACAGAATTATTACTTAGAAAAAAGTTAATTAAATAATTCCTAACATGTCATATTAACCTATAAAAGTAGTTTAATTCATTTAAAGTCTCAAATTGTATTTATTTGTGTATTTATATTATCAATGATTTTAATTTTTCACTATTATGGTAATTACTGCATCATCCTTGTGTCATAATTAAATTAACTTATTTAATGTCTAAAAATTAGAAATAAAATATAATTATTTAATAAATTCTATTATCTCCCTAATGAATATTTACAATAAAATTTATCTTATGTATATCCCTATATTAAAAATGTTTTAGTAAATAAACATTGATTTTAACTCTTTCAACTCTTCTTTGAATTAAATAATAATAAATGTCTTAATCTAATACAAGTGGACATAAATGATAATATTTTATTCCTAAGGTTGTTTTTGGTCGAGATACACTTGTCCAATAGAATTCGGACATGTTTTAGGGTAATATTAATATCATTTTTACCCTTAATTACACTATCTACTTTTAACCGTGGTAAATAAAAGTAAAACGTTACTATTCACCAAAAATTATTTTCTTCTCATTGAACCACATTTTACTACTTGATATTAACCGTGCCTCTCGGATTTTCTAAATTCCATTCACAAAAGTGGTAAAATGAAGTTTTATGAAAAATTCAGTTTTTTAACTACCACTTAGTGGTTTCACTATTCATCAAAAATTGAAGTTTTTCTAAACAATGACAAAATTTCACCCTAACCTATAATTGATATTCCGAATTCAAAAATGATGCCTATTTTACAAAATTTCAAACATATAAGTTGCATTAATTAATTTTATAATTAATTCCCACTGTTACATCAAATAGCGTGTTTTTAAAAAACAATATATATCAAAAGATTGACAATTGTTTATGTCCCATTTCAAAGTAAAATTAATTCTAATAAACACCATTGGATAAAATGGTAAAAATATATTCTAATTATACTTTAAAACCACTAAATAATATAATTTATCACTATAAAGTATTTTGAATAAAAAAGTTGTTTTTAAGTATTTTTCACTATTCATAAAAATTGGAAGTTCTCAGAAAAATACCACAATTTCAACATAGGATAATTTCGATATTATGAATCCAAAAATGAAATCCATTTTGAAATATAAAATATATATAATTTCAAAAATTATGTATTACTATTCATAACGGCTAGTTTGATTGGTTTTGGTGTGTTAGAACTCGATGTTGCGTACAACACATGCTATCACATTATTCAAAGAGAAGCGTACCGTAGAAGCTTGGGGTGTTACATTCTCCCCTACTTAAAATAATTTTGTCCTCAAAATTTCTAGAATACTACCGCATGAAAGGACTTGGGTGGTTATTCATCATAAGTTCCTCAGGTTCCCACATTGCCTCTTCCATCTTATGGTTTTTCCACAAAACTTTTACCAGACGCGTCGTCTGATTTCTCAGCACTTGTTATCTCGTATAAAGAATCCTGACAGGCTCTTCGCAATAAGACAGATCGGATTCCAGTTCTAATTCCTCATAGGTGAGTACATGCGTTGGGTCAGGCATGTATTTCCGCAATAGAGATATGTGGAACACATCGTGAACTTTTGAGAGACTTGGCGGCATTGCCAATCGGTAAGCTACAGCCCCAATTCGTTCTATAATTTTGAAAGGTCCGATGTACCTGGGACACAATTTACCTTTCTTAACAAAACGTATGACTCCCTCCCATGGATATACCTTCAGGAAAACATGATCACCGACTTGAAATCCCAAATCCTTCCTTCGATTATCAGCATAGCTCTTCTGCCTACTTTGAGCTGCATTGATATGGTTTTGGATTAACTTAACCTTTTCCGTCATTTTCTCCAGCAGTTCTGGGCCTACAAGTTTTCTTTCACCAACATCATCCCAACAGGATGGTGTACAAAATCTCTTTCTCTATAACACTTCATATGGAGCCATCTGAATACTGGAATGGAAGCTATTGTTATAGGAAAATTCTACTAGAGGTAAATATTGATCCCACATACCCTGAAAGTCAAGTGAGCAGGATCTCAACATGTCTTCTAAGGTTTGAATAGTTCGTTCTGGTTGTCCATCTGTTTGAGGGTGGTAGGCAGTGCTCAAATGAAGTTCAGTATCCAAGGCTTTCTGATGAATTTTCTAGAATCTTGAAGTAAAATGAGGATCACGATCAGAAACAATCGATAGGGGTACTCCATGAAGTCTCACAACTTCATTAATATATAGTCTTGCTAGTCTTTCAAGTGGTAAATATTCCCTTATAGCAATAAAATGTGTTGACTTGGTAAGACGATCAACAATGACACATATTGCATCATTCCTTCTAGGAGTGTTTGGTAGCCCATTGACAAAGTCCATCGTAATATTATCCCATTTCCACTCCAGTATGGGAATAGGTTGCATGACTCCTCCAGGTTGTTGCCTTCCAGCTTTCACTTGTTGACAAATCATACATCTTGACAGAAAATCAGCAATCTCCCTCTTCATGTTGTCCCACCAAAAATGTTCCTTCAAATCTCTATACAAATTGGTGCTCCCAGGGTGTATAGAGAAATTGTAACTATGAGAATCATCCAGCAATTCCCTTTTTAGATCAGGTATATCAAGAACACAAAGTCTCTTCCCGAATTTCAAAATTCCATCTTCATACACAAAGTCACTCAATCTCCCATCATTCACAGCTTTAATCTTCTTTTGAAATTCTTCATCATCGGTCTGAGAACTCTTAATCCTTTCTAGTAAAGATGGTTTGGCAACCATTTGAAAAAGCATTGATGTTTTACCTTCCCTAGTTATTCCCATGTCCATCTTCACTAGATCCATGAAAATTGGATCCCTTTCAATTCTCATATTGTTCAAAAATCCATGGTCTTTTCTACTCAAAGCATCTGCAACCTTGTTTTCCTTCCCCGGGTGGTAGTGTATCGTGCAATAATAATCCTTGAGTAATTCAAGCCATCTCCTTTGCCTCATGTTGAGTTATTTTTTTGAGAAAATATACTTCAAACTCTTGTGATCAGTATAAATCTCACATTTTTCACCATAGAGGTAGTGCCTCCATATCTTCAAAGCAAAGATCACAACTGCTAACTCAAGATCATGAGTAGGATAGTTTTGCTCATGAATTTTCAAATGTCGTGATGCATAGGCAATAACCATATCATTCTGCATAAGGACACAACCGAGTCCTTTCTTCGATGCATCACTATAAATAACGAACCCATCATTCCCCGATGGTAGAGTCAATATAAGAGAATTGACTAATCTTCTCTTTAGTTCTTAGAAAAATTATTCACACTCTTTTTTCCAAACAAATTTAACCCCTTTACGTGTGAGCTTCATTAATGGGTTAGCCAATCGGGCAAAATTCTGGATGAAACGTCGATAATAACCTTCCAAACCAATAAAACTGCGTACCTCAGTTATACTCGTAGGTTCTGGCAATTCTTGGATTGTATTGGTCTTATAAAGATCAACAGAGATTCCATCTTTAGAGACAATATGGCCAAGAATAGAAATCTCCTGAATCCAGAATTCACACTAGCTAAAGTTCCCATATAATTCATGTCTTCTCAGAGTCTTCTGGATAATGCGCAAGTGATTTTCATGATCTTCGTAGCTTTTGGAGTATACCAAGATATCATCAATAAATACCACCACAAATTCATCATGATATTCCTTGAAAACTATATTCATCATATCCATGAATACAGAGGGTGCATTAGTCAATCCAAAAGGTATTACAGTAAACTCGTAATGCCCATACCTGGTTCGAAATGCTGTCTTCTGAATGACTTCCTTCTTCACACACAACTGATGGTATATAGATCGAAGGTCAATCTTTGAAAATTATTGAGCTCCATGCAGTTGGTCAAATAAATCATCAATGCGAGGTAGGGGATACTTGTTCTTTATTGTTATGGAATTGATCTCCCTATAGTCGATACATAACCCCATAGATCCATCTTTCTTTTTAACAAAAAGAACAGGGGCTCCCCATGGAGAAACACTATAGAGAATAAATCCCTTATTAATCAATTCCTCTATTTGTTTTTTTAGTTCAAATAATTCTACAGTGGCCATTCTATAAGGGGTCTTCGATATAGGCATTGATCTATGAATTAAATCAATTGAAAACTCAACTTCCCGTTATGGAGGATGTCCAGGTAAATCATCCGGAAACACGTCTACATATTCTTTAACAATAGGTACATCCTCTATTTGAACATTCCTTTCCTCACCCACTTTAATTTCATCCTCTTCCTCCCCAATAATTTAATTTATCTGAGCTACTGGGGGTGTATCTAGATAAGAATTAGGTGTGGTGACTCTGCTCTAAAGATAAGGTGTTCCTTATCATTATAATAAAAAATCGTAACCTCCATCTTTTTACAATAAATCTTCACATCATAGTCCGAAAGCCAATCCATAATGAGTATTATATCAAACTCAATCGTAGGTATGATGATGAGATCAACAGATAATGAACATTTTTGTGCTCTAATGGGGACCGATTCACAAAACGTTTTTGAAATGATACTTCCCTTAGGAGTTTTAACTGACAACTCCCTTGTTAAATCAAATTGAAAATATCTAATTTTCTTAGCAAACTGGGAAGATATGAAACAATGAAATGATCCAGAATAAAATAATGCATTTGCTAAACCTGAGGAAGCCATTAAATTACCTGCCACCACCTCTTTCAGAGCTTTTACCTCAGCAGTAGTGATAGCATAAGCTTGGCCTTGATCCCTTGGCCTTTTCTGAGGTAATCTCCCCTGACACTTAGGACATTCATTTGAATAATGTCCCATCTCCCTGTAATTGTATCATTGAACATTGGTAGCTTCCTTCTTCCCTTTTCATTCATGAGCTTGGTGGCCTTTTTCACCACACTTGTAACTGACACCCATTCCATTGAAGCTAGTACTGGGGTGTTTCTTCCCACATTTACCACATGATGTATATTCAACCTTTCCCTTCTTCCCCTTATTTCCATTCCATGATTTATCAGAAGATCTCTTCTTCTCTTTCTTTTCTTTAAAGTCATAAGACTTAGAGAATTTATTTTCTGTCTTGATAGAACATGAGACAATGTCTTCGTACGACGAGAAGGATTGTGAGACTAATGCTCGATGGAGAAATGGTTTTATCCCAATAAAGAAACAATCAATCTTACTTATTGGGTTTCATATATAATCTCCAGCATACCTTGCAAACCTTGTAAAGTTATCCTCATACTTCGTGACATTCTCATCCTCCTTTTGTCTCAGACTCAGAAATTGCCTTTCCATATCTGCTCGATGGTCGCGAGGAAAGTATTTTTCTAAAAATAGATATTTGAACTCCCTCTATTCCATATTTTATACTTCATCATCTTCTATCGTGTTTTGAATCAATGACCACCATTAATCAGCATCTCCAATAGGGCGGTAAACTGTTATGATAACTTTTTCCCGTTCACTACTCCCCAAAGCCTGAAATATTTTCTCTAGGGAATTTATCTATTGCTCAGCTACTAAGGGATTTGTACTCCTATTTAACATTGGTGGTTGTTGCCTCATGAATCTATCTAACATTGATCCTCTATGTTGTGGATCAGGGTGCTCCATACGGGTAAGGTTATTATTCATAACCTGAGTGAGTTGTCCCTGTATGGTGATTAGCAGATTGGCACCAGTTTGATCACCAGCTCCACTATAATTATCTTGAGTAGGAGGGAAATCCCTACATGGAGTGCGTGCATTGATACGGTTTCCATTTATTACACTAGGTTCCATTTCTAAACAATGGCATAAACTAGATTAGTTTATGAATCAAAATACATAATTCCATACTTATAAAACACTTAACATAAATTGAACTATTTATGGATATAATCCATAATCATAAAAATGTTTTTTTGAGGAAGTATATACTCATAGACCCTTCATAATTATTTCTAAAGAAAATGAGAGTTATCCTAAGAATATCCCTCGGGAGTGTCGTAACCAAGAGTATAGCAAGGCCCGTTGTCGTGCACCGGTTCCCGTTCGAGTCTAGCTCAAAGCAGTGTTTTCGGGTTTTACCCCTAGGTACATCTGTGCCAGAGCCATCTCAACCTGCTTGTATCCAGACAGGGATGTATTGCTCGGGAAACTCACAAAATATCTATAATACCAAAATTCTAGGAAGTTCTTCTATACTAATACTCAATGTCCATCTTAGGTCTATGTGCTCTAATCATAGTTTATCTAAATCTCTCTTCCAAGGTTTTTACTAAACTTCCTCTAATACCAATTGTAATGGCCCAACCCCAATTACCCAGAGTCGGTACATTATTATATAACATTGGCATGATCACAAGAAAGATCAAATCTCGAAAGACCGATTGGTTTAGTAGCCTTGGAAACACTAGATATATTCATAAAGTTTTACATTACATCATAAAGTGAAAAACTACTACAACAACATATTGTCTCCATAGTCCACACTATTATCCCCACATAACATCCCTGCTGGTCATTCATAATTTACTTCTTCACATCCTGGGAAAAATAAAAAATAGAAAGGGGTGAGCTCAAATGCCCAGTAAGGATAACAATATAGCAGAAACTTTCATAAATAAGAATAAACATTTAAGGTAATGTATAACTAAAACAAAAGCCTTTCAAACTTGAACTTCAACATAGTATGGCAAAAATAAAATGAAATAATTCCATTTACTTATTCACATGGATATTCTACTAATTGAATAGTCACATGCAATATAAATAACCAATTTCATAATGATGGAATGCATAATGCCAGACTATCATAACCACATAGCCAAGGCCTCGTGCCAAGACTACAAATAAGATTTTTCCAAGGCCTTGTGCCAAGACACTAGTTTGTCTCATGAGACCTACCGATGCATTGAGGAGCTATAGCGGGCTCCACCCGTCACATATTAAGTCTAATTCATTCCCATATGAAAAGGTTTAAACATAACATAAACATTCGTATTAAAACTAGCATACGAAATGTAAATACTTCATCCATAAACTATGAATGGTATAAAAATAACACATCCACAATAAACCATATCACAAAACCTTCAATACAATACAGAAGTTTTTTATCATAATAAATCAACTTCAAATAAGTGTAAAATCCATCAAAGGATGTTGACATAGATGAAATCAAAACTCTTTTTAGAGAAATATCTCTTTCTATTTTGAAATCATTTAAGAATCATATATTTATAAAATAAAACATTTTCTTTGAAAATATTCTTATAAGCTTGTAAGGTAAGCTTCAACAATTTTATAACGGCGGAACATAGCCGCACCTGCCGTATCAGTTAAAAAAACATTCATACCTTAATTTTGTCGAAAAGGTTAAAAAGAAACTTGTTTGGAAAAGGACGAAAAGATTCCATTATAAACCACTTATAAAAGTAAAACAAGGGTATAATTTTCTTTAACCCATATTCTTGTAAATATTAAAAATGTTTTTAAATACATTTTTATGAAACATGGATGTGGATGATAAAGAAATCCTAGTATATTATTACGTATAAACAACCTCGGATAATGAAGAGATTGAGAAATAAACCCTTACCTTGTACTTTTACTTGGTTGGGGTAGGTTAACATCATGTATAATGGTGAAATAATTGTTATTAAATTATACAGTAATCATATACATTAATATGATATCATATATGATCTTTTTACATTGATTTGTTAATAATATCTTAGTGTTATCGTTGTTTTGGGGGTTAACTTACTCGTTTTCTTTTATATGTTTTGTTACGTAAGATGTTTTTGTCATGGATAGGTTGTATCTTAATCATATCCAGAATGATATCAAGTCCTTATATGCTATTATTAATCATCAAATGAGAATTATACTTGAATGGATACGATGGAGAATGAATCTGATCGTGTTCGTTGAGACGGTAGTCCGTACTTACGCACGAGCGACAATATCAATATTTTTTATATTAAAATAATATATAATTGTATGGTATATCATATATACAGAATAATTTTCATGTTATATTTATTATTTACATGAGTTACACATCATTATTATACCCATCCAAATAATAATTTATTGAATAACAATTACACCACGACGTGGAGACGGTAAGCCATACGTACGCACGTATGGTGACATGTTATTCAAAGGATAGATAGAATACTGAATATGGTTTTACCATATTTCTAATAACATTACAGTTTATATAATATACTGGAGTTATTATTTTAGAATGGTAATAACAAAGAAGGAAGAAGTGGAAGAAGAAAGGAACTTGGAAAACGGTGGTGAAATCATTACCTCTTCTTCGGGTTCTTCCTTTTGATTTGATCAAAAGGGCTCCTTAAGTTGGATTTATGACTAAAGTATGGCCTCTAGGATGAAGTTATGGAAGTTAAGAGAGTCTTGGAGCAGAGGTTGGCCAAACCAAAAGGCTTTGAAGGTGTGATTTAATGAGAAGGGAGAGTTCCCTTTTATAAGAGGGGTGAGGGGCACCTTTGGAAAAGCTAGAAATATTATTTTATAATAAATTCATATTAGGTTCATAATGGCTCCAAAGTGGATTATTTAAAGTTTAAGATGGGTATGGGTCTACAAACACTCAACCAATGTAATTTAGACAGGTTTCAGTTACTATATTAACCATATCATTAAGTATTAACTCTTAGTTAATTAGTTTCACTTTTACAATGTCTCTTTGTATTTTTATATTATATGGTTAATAAACTTACTATATACCTCCAAGAGACCCCCAAGTGGTCTCTTAATGATACACCTATCAGGATATAAGTCTCTTGGCTGAACCGTAGATTTTTAGGAATTTAATATCAATTAATAACATAATATTGGTTTTAAAAACTCTTTTATGTCAATTTTGACACTATTCAAAAATTGATTTTTGTAAAACTCCTAAAAGAATTATTACTTAAAATAAAGTTAATTAAATCATTTCTAACATGTAATATTAACCTATAAAATTAGTTTAATTCATTAAAAGTCTCAAATTATATTTACTTTGGTATTTATATTATCAATTATTTTAATTTTTCACTATTATGGTAATTACTGCATCATCATTGTGTCATAAATAAATTAAATTATATAATTTCTAAAATTATAAATAAAATATAATTATGTAGGAAATATTTTTATCTTTATAACTAATATTTACAATCAAATTTATCTTATTTATAACCCTATATTAAAAATGTTTTAGTATATAAACTTTGATTTTAACTCTTTTGACTCTTCTTTGAATTAAATAATAATAAATGTCCTAATCTAATCCAAGTGGACCTAAATGATAATATTTTATACCTAAGGTTGTTTTTGGTTGAGATAAACTTGTCCAATAGAATTAATACATGTGTTAGGGTAATATTAATATCATTTTTACCCTTAATTACCCTATTTACTTTTAACCGTGGTAAATAAAAGTAAAAAGTTACTATTAATCAAAAATTATTTTCATCTCATTGAACCAAATTTTACTACATGATATTAACCGTGCCTCTCGGATTTTCGAAATTCCATTCACAGAAGTGGTAAAATTAAGTTTTATGAAAAATTCAGTTTTTTAACTACCACTTAGTGGTTTCACTCTTCATAAAAAATTGATGTTTTTCAGAACAATGCCAAAATTTCACCCTAAGCTATAATTGATATTATGAATTAAAAAATGATGCCTATTTTACAAAATTCCAAACATATTAGTTGAATTAATTAATTTTATAATTAATTCCTGTCGTTACAACAAATAGCGTGTTTTTAAGAAACAATATATATCAAAAAATTGACAATTGTTTATGTCCAATTTCAAAGTGAAATTAATTCTAATGAACACCATTGGATAAAATGGTAAAAATATATTCTAATTATACTTTAAAACCACTAAATAATATAATTTATCACTCTAAATTATTTTTATTAATAAATTTGTTTTTAAGTATTTTTCACTATTAATAAAAATTGGAAGTTCTTAGAAAAATACCAAAATTTCAACTTAGGATAAATTCGATATTCTGAATCCAAAAATAAAATCCATTTTAAAATATAAAATATATATGATTTCAAAACATAGATATTACTATTCATAACGGCTAGTTTGATTGGTTGTAGTTTGTTAGAACTCGATGTTGTGTACAACACACGCTATCACATTATTCAAAGAGAAGCATACCGTAGAAGCTTGGGCTGTTATAGTTTTGGGTTTTTATGAGAAACAACATTTTCTTGATGAATTGTGAAAAAATTTGTGTTTAGTTAAAAATTATCTTTTTTAATTAATTATTATTGTTAAATGATATTGTAGTTTTTTAAGGTCACATGAGATAAGTATTAAATAAATTAATAAAATTTAATTCATTTAAATCAATTTCACATTGAAGTCGAATATAAAATCTTAGTAATCATTTGATGTTCTTTCTACTTTAAAACACAGTAAATTTGTCCCGTCTTCGAGATTAAAATTAGTCTTAAATATTCTAATTCTCTGGAATGAATTTCAAAAAATGGATATAAACCATTTTTTTCAGTATAATATTTATATTCCAGTTACATCATGTTGATTTTTTACCAAAATTGTTAGTAAAATAGATTAAAATTAATCACAGTGATTAATGCCAAATTTAGCTTAATAAGGGACTAAACCTTACAATTAAGGTCCTAAATGATCTATCCACTTTTACAACAACAATATATGTCCATAGTTAGTTAATAAACCATATATTATTTATTTTTTGGTTTTTATGACTTTTGGTAGGTTAGAACAGGTGTACACCTTGTTTCTCAAAATATACAAGTGAGTCATTTCCCTTCAAAAACAAATGGCCACCACATCTACCCACTTCCACACACCTATCTATCCTCTTGGATCCCCCAAAAATATTCTAAAATAATCTCCCAAATTTCCTCCTTTCCTCTTATAATCCTTACCTTGGGCATATAGAAAATCACATAATTCTTTTGGTAGAAACCAAAAAGAGTTACCCGATTAAGAGGTAACGTCTTCTCTCAAGATCCTTTATTTTTTTCATATTCAACCCGTAAAATTTATTTATTCCATTATTATATGAAAACAATATCCTCAAAATACTATGATGTTTTAATTATATGGGTTCTACCTACACTTACGCACACCTCCATCTAATGGGTAACAAACATATTGTTTTTGTGTACAACAAACTACTATCTCACAAAATGACGATTGTTCATTAATAAATTACAACATACCATGGTTGAAATTATGATGGAAAATAAATTAATATATTTCAAATATTATATATATTATTTCTTTAATCTTCTGTATTCAATTTACATCACATATATTTTTACTTTTTATTTGGTGTTAATACGATAACTTCATTTGATGAAGTGTTGACTACCACCCCCGCATAGTGTTATGATTTGTTTATACACAACATGAATTTTATTGAATCCTATTTTAGTGAATATATAATATTTATATTATATAATAAATATAATTTAATAAATATATATATATACTTATATTTTGTTTTATTTTCTTTCTTTCAAAGTGACAACTAAAACAGAAGCAACATTCATGCGTACATACGGTTTACCGTCTCCATGAACGAAGTATTCCATTTCATACTACTATATGATTAATATTATTATTATAAAAATATATTCTATATATAATATATTTATATAATTATTTACATTCAGGAAATCATGATATAAATATAATGACCAAAGATATAACAAATTAAGGCACATATGAAGAACAAAATGAATATTACCCAAAGTGAAACCTTAACATAGGAACATTAACAAGATGGGAATATAAGGTCATAGTCAAAACATATATGGTATTATGTATGAAAATATTTTGCTTTAAAATATTTAAAATAAACTTACATTTATTATTCAAAATTCTTGTATATGTACGTAGAGTTTCAAGACACAAGGTAAGGGGATTTCATCCAACTTTTAATTTTCGTGAGATATATGCTATGATCGCCACCCTTTAATTTTGTGTGGAACATATACTGACCATGATTGTATTTCATTTATATTATACTTAAATTCATGGTTATTAACATATCAATTTTTTCATCTTTATTTTAGGGGTTTTATGTTTCAAAATTTACTAAATTGGAAAAAATATTTTGTCTCAATTTTCCTTCTTTGAGACTCATGTTTTGTTACATAGCTAAAATCATTTTCATGATGTATATATTTTCATTTTACATGTTAATTTAAAAATCTCCATATTTTTATTATATTTTAGGGTTTATATAATTTCCTTATCTTACTTGGAGAGTATGATCCCATGTTTCCAAGTGATAAGAGTTTATTGAAACAATCCTATCACTTTTTGAGATTTTTTTTGTTAATGTTTACTTTTAGGAAATCATTTGATCCATATCTCAAGAAAATTAATGTAATTTCCTATATTATTTTTATTCCTAATATATTCCTTTATTTATACTATTTTTCCATTATTTGGTACATAATATACTTAATAAAGTGTTTTTACGAAAGCCCAAATTTACCCTCTCTTTGATCGGAAGCTTGAGTTCCTTCAAAACCATGTGTTCTAAAAAGGATTTTGAAGAATTATATACTTATATACTCTGACCATTAAAATAAATTTTTACCCTTTTTTTCTTTTTCCATTTTTTAAAATATAAACTTCTTGTCTCTTTCCAAATGAGGAATTTCTCTAACCTTTACACCATATAAAAATATTTTTCTTTTCACACTATAAGGTGTGTATGGATTTACCCACCTTAATTCCCATAAAGATTCCATTACAAGATTAAAAATTTATTCTTTTTAAAATAATATTTTCTCATAATATTCAAAATATTATTTATTTTTAAGTGATTTTCAGTGAAAAATGTTTTTAAAAATGATTCATGTTTTCCAATATTTATATATATATTTTTAGTTTATTTTTAAAGAATTTTTTTCAAAAGATTTTATGCTTCCTTTTAATGTTTTCAAAGTATTTTCATGGAAAAAAGTTTTCAGGATGTTTTCAATATTTTATTATATGCTTCCACATAAAATGGTTTTCAAAAACATTTTCAACAAGACTTAATACGTTTTCAAAGTTTTTTCAAAGAAATATGTTTCTAAATAGGTTTGGAGCCTAATTTATATGTTTTCTAAGAAACATATTTTCAAAATGACTTCATGTATTCTTTATAATATTTCCTAAAATTTTCTAGGAGAATTAATTAATGTATTAGAAATTATTTTTTTAATAATAATGTATATTTTCCTCAAGAAATGTTTCTGAATGATATTTGAAAATTATTTTCAATCTAAGATGACATTATTTGATGCTACTCATTCCCTTATAGGAAATGATCTAAAGGTTCCATTCATATACTTTATATGAATGGTTTATGCTTAATGTCATGGTTTTATGAAACCTATTTCTCTTTCATGGTTTATATGTTTATGAAATTAGTTTCTTGACCACCGTTTATGATTTTAGGAAATGATTATGAAGCCTCTATCTTTTTATACAGGTTATGGTATGTTTACATGTTTATGATACCCATTTCATTACATGGGTTAAGATATGATTATTTATGATCTTGTGGCACATGTATGTATGATTTTTGTATGAGATGGGTGGGTCCTATATCTCCCTATATGGAATTGGGTAATGATTTATATCTCATTAGAATGACTAAGATAGTCTTCGGAGTTACCACATGCTACTAAGATGGCCATGGTAGTGAACCATGACACCCAAGATGGTATGGGGAGTGAACCCATACTACCAAGATGGTCTTGGATTAAATTACATGGCTACTATGGAAATCATATTATATTATTATGTGTATACAAAAATTCCATGTTTTATTCTAAGTTTATTCTTTAAAGGATTATGTTCTTCATTTTATTTTGATTCTTGTATTATAAACTGCCGTTATTTATGCTAATGATTCATGAATATGATCTCTAATATGCAGAGTGTGATATTCTATTTTCATGATCATGTTCTCAGACCCTTATTCTCATTATTATGCATACATTTCCACCATGTTTACCCTTACTGAGTGTCTCAGCTCACCCCTTTATTATGTTTTATTTCCCAAAGTTATGAATAATGGTTTTAGGTTGAAGTAATAAATGTGGAGATCTTTATGGGATATGTTGACGATATATCTCTAGGATAAAATATGTTTCTTCGATGTTTCCAAAGAAACTAAACTATAACAGTCATCAAGAATGTATTGTTATAATGTACTAAATATTCATCTAAAATAATGTAATATCCGTGTATTTCAGTATTGGGATGCTATACAATATGGGTTCAATTATGTTTAGTTTCAGTGCATTCTATGGTATAGGGAATTCTATTAGATTATAAGAAAGATCTATGGTTTATGGTCTTATGTTATGAAGGATTTATAGTATCCAAATTGCTGAGGCCAAGTTGGAATCCATTGCATTGGTGGGGTTCATACAAGGGAAGCACAAACCTTCATGGGAAATTGTTTATTAAATCAGTATGTGCAATCTTCTTATTGATCTGGGGATATAGGATACACACACCTATAGAGGATGAATTTTGTTTCCTGATTCACTCCTCAACAAAGCTAGATTCGATGACTCTATGACAATCTATATGTTTCTAGGGTCCTTACCTGATGGATGTTATATTTTGTTATGTTTGATTCCCTTAACCTTAATCATCTATGACCCTTGTAGGTGAGTGGGCCTCATGTGATTATTTTCAATAATAATAATTATGTGGACAAAGACATTTGTTTCCAATATACTGACACAACCTTCAAGGTGATAAACTAAGGAAGTATTCACCCAATATTGTGATCAAAGGGGAGTCAACAGAAGTCATTTGAGGGAGGCAGTGTTCCATCCAAAATATTCTTGTAATGTTAGTGTTCTTGGTATATAGGTAATGTTACTAAACATTTGTAATCTTGAAAATCTAGTGAATCCTAATGGAATTTGGTATAACAGACCCACTCCCAGTGTATTCTCCTTGGAATATCCCTTAGTGGAATACCAAGTAAGACATATATGTTTTTTTCTATTTTTATATATGGATGTCTGGTAATTTCACAATTCCATATGGTAGGTTTATAAAATTCCAACTAGCATGGGGATAATATTCAGCAAATATTAAGAAAATTTTGACCCCGTGATTCACCACCACCCATTTATTGTTTTATGTAGTATAACATTTATACTAGGAACATTATATAAAAATTTTACATCATGTTATGAAAAATCAAAACCTGAAATCTGAAAATAATTTATCAAAATAAATATAATGATATGATAAATAATAAAAATTATTTAATCTATATAAAACTAAGTGTATTAATACATTTAATAGAAATTTAAAAATAAATATCCATAGTTATCAAAATATACAGTGGTTCAAGGATCCAATCAAAAAGTCATTGATTTTTAATGGCCATTCGAGAATAACCATATACTAAATGAAACCTTTGGATTTCATGGTCAAGAGTTTTTGTATAATAGATAAAATTATGAAAATATATTTTAATGGGAAGAAAGGAAGTATTTTAAAAAAATATAGTATATTTTCGATGAATGTTGAGATATTTACCCTTCAAAGGTATACAATAAAGAGTTTTCTATTTTACCATTGTATATGAGTCGTCATTTTTAGTGCCTTAATTAATAGAATTTCTTCTTTTAGATCATGTTCAATTATAGATGGTGTTCATAAATATATTTATATTATGTGATTCCTATTAAAAACATTTCAAGTTATAAATATGATGATAATTATCCTAGAATCTAATCATACAATCCTTAAAAAATTTATTCACGCTGTTGAAACCACTAGTATTATAGAGATAGATAAATTTATTTTTCCAGATTTGTATACCATGTTCTATATCTTGAGTGATGTTATATTAAATATATGTTACTACATATTGAGGTAAGTGAATCACTATATCTGGAATCCTAAAATAATGTATTTTTATTCTTATAGAAGGTTGGTGTCTTATATTCTTTACAAGATAGAATTGAATATGGATATCGGCACTAGATGTAGGTTTCATCACAAAGTTTTTTTTTGATTGGATTCTTTAATAAGTTTAGTGTTTTATAGAGTGTTACAAGATGACATTTTACTATAATAAGCGAAATATTAAATGAATTATTTGGTTTTTTTGTTGAGGTAGAGAAAAAATGTCTATATTTTTATGGATATTCTAGTTTTGGTGGTGCAGAAATTTATTAATACAAGTTAAAAGGAGGTGATACTAAGCCAAAAGTTGCTGGAGGTGAAGCTATTGGGTTAGTTGATTCTAGTGTTTGGGGAGAGTATGTTCCTAAAAGAATAAGTAAAAGAAGTTTGTGTGATAAAAATATTACTTCATGAATTGGGGGAGTGATTTATTTTCATGGTATGTATGAGGAACCTTCTACTAAGAAAAAATTTATAGTTGAGTTAATTAAAATGCCTCATAGGAGAGAAACGTAGTACTGGTTGGTCTATTTGTTGAATCAATTATGGGGGAATTTTTGAAAATAATTCTAATTTTCAAAGAAAGAGATGATCACCTTGTTAATTTTGGGGAACATTTGTTCAAGGAATATTCTCATTCTACTAAGTTGAAAATTATATAATATGTTCATTCTATTTATATTATATGTATTCCACTTGATTCTTCAATTGAATTGATCAAGGATATATTAGTTTATTTATTTAATAATCTCTTTTAAAGGACATACGAAGATGTTGGTAAGTGGAAAGAGGTTCTTGAGGAACTATTTTCCCCTTGTAGTGATGTTTCGGAAATTTAATCCATTCTGATGGTTGATATTAGAGAACCCACTGTAAGGGTTTTGAGGGTGTCCTTCCATTTTGAAGATGAATCATTTTTTAGAGGTTATTACTCAGAACTTTTATTCATATATGGTTTCTAAATTTAACATGATAACGAATTGTGTAGTCAATATTAAAGAACAAGATGAATGTTATATGAATTATTTTTATGATTTTATACGTATATTTTTTTCCATAGATTATTATAAGTCTCTTAAAACTCAATGTTTTTAATTTAAAGGATACTTAAATTTGTAAAAAATATTCCGATTCTTTAAAAAGTACCATCTTTTATTTGTTTGGAAATTTGAAAGGATATCTTATTTAAAAATATAACTTCTCTAACATGAAACGGTTATTGTAAATTCAACTGGAATATAGGAAAACATCCATTTTAAATTAGGCGAGAGAATATACTTCTGGGAGAATAATCATTAGATATGTTTTGAGAAGAATTGTTCTTTTATCTACTAATATTTATTACATAGATGTGAGAAAATATAATATGTAGTATGACATTTTTCCTTTTCACACTCATTTGGAAGATTATTTTTAGTTAATTAATATATTTAATTTAATTCAACCTAGTGTTTGGGATATACTCAATTGGGTAGGGAGTATTTGGACAAGTATATTTAGTCTTTTGAGACTATTCATAACATTATGAATGTGAATCTAGTTGAAGGTTTTAACGTGAGTTCGGATATAAGGAATATTCTAAGAGAGTGTGATACCCCTTTTAAATTTAATTTCAATTCTTCTATGGTGTAGCTTCAAGAAGTACATAAGTCTCTTTTATATTCTTTTAATTTTGAAACCTCTTAATAATATGAACCTACTACCAATCCTACCCCTATACCTGATCCTTAACTTTTTTCCACATGTGCTAAAAATTCTCATTGAAATTTGGAATCCTTTATAAAAAAGTTCTTCTACTATTATCTATTTTCGTTATATTTTTTCTATGATGTTATTTTATATTTTTGAGTCTATCCATGTTTAATATGCTTATTCTTTTCTCAAATGAAATTTATATATAAAACAATGAAACATAAAATTTTTATTATTCCATTTTCAAACCTTATTTTTTATCTCAAAAGGAGGATAAAACTAGATTGAAAAAAAATTCCAAAAAAAAATACAACTTGGTGTCTTTAATCTACAAACTCACTGTCTGTAAACACGTAAGATGATAAGTCCTACTTTTTTATTTTTTTTATCATGGTTTTACGGGTTTATACAGTTAAAAAGGGGATATTATTTCACATATAAATGTTGATACTGTATGTTTTCATTGATTTTGAATCTCACACCAACCCTTATTTTTTTATAATAAAGTTACTTTGATGGGATTTCTGGTTTATATTTAATTGAAAAGATATTTTATTTTCATGAAATTATGGAATCATTTTCATTAGTAATGATATTTATATTTGGGTTAAATTTTATTATTTACTTTAGTTAGGGTGATATATTGGAATCCAAAATCAGTGTTTGGAATGTTATATTGAAACCTAATTTTGGTGTTCAATACCATGTTTGTAACCCCACATTTGAGCCAGATGTTATACTTGGGAACCTAAATTTTTCAAAGGAACATCACATTTACGTGCCTATAATTTGATATCCATGTAATGTAAGTTACTTCACATTAGTAATAAAATTTAAGTTGAGTACCAATAATTCATATTATACACCAAGTTATTTAACTCTTAGTATGGAATCAACCATATATTGTAAACTATAAATTTGAAGCTAAACGTATGCACAAATAACCTCAGTTTGATCTAGTCATATATGTGATTCAGATATTTAATTTTTATGAGATTTCTACTATGATTTCCCTATAATAAAGTTTTCTAAAATGAAATTTATAGGCTATTTCCAAATATCTTTAACAACAAATTAACATCTTATAATTTCTAAGTAAATTTATGATTTTCTAGGTCTAATGAAATTAAAATTTCAAATATAATTTGAAATTTGAAAATCCTGATTTATGTTACATTTCCTACAGATATTTTAGGCCTGATTTTATATTGGATGCTTATTTATTCTCAATATATATATCTAGAAGAATTTTCGATCTATTATTATACTGATATAAATCAATGAAGCTCAATGACTCGAATCTATAACTCTAAAATTACATTATATTTTTTCATTTTCAAAATAGATTATTCTATATTTTTCTACTACCACTATACTTATCATTGATACATGTAATATATTTTGTTAATTTTTTTCGAGCCCACACATTAGAGAAATACATGGTAAATTAATATGAAACTATGTGGTTATCCTACAACCATAAATATTGAGTTATTTTTTATTATTATTTTTATTAATATTCTATTAAAAAAGTATGAAGCTTATTATTAATGAATATCTGTTGAGGTTATTCATATATTTATTTGAATATCTATTCACCTATTAGATACATCATCTATATATTATTTCTTTCATAGATAATTTTTCCCACCAAATCCAATATCTTCTTTTTAAATAGTTGGGTGTGGAGTATTTAAAGGTTTTCTATTATTACTTCTTAAATTCTTTTGAAAGTTGTAGTATCAAGTTGTATAAACTTTATAAGAACTATTGAGATAACATGGAAAAGTATATTCTAGTGAAAATAACTAAGCTCACTGAGAGAGTGTTAAGGGAGTGGACAAGGAGATCATTGTGACCTAAACCACTATAAAATCTATTATGTCCATTTATTTTTATATTCCACTACATTCTATCTTTTAATAAAGGGGAACAATTTCAATTTTATAGTTCAACAGTTATTAATTTTATAATTAATCCTGTGTTTTTAGAGGACTCAATTCAACTCCCATTGTGTCTTCATATCATTCTGGGACAACATTATTGTTCCAGGTTCATCTAATAACGTTTTTTATTCATCTGATGTTTTTCTTAAATTCTTATTATCCAATGGTTGATGAAATTTTTATGAGTTTTTTCCTTAGTGAGCATTCAAGATCTCCCATTTCTTAAGGCTCTATTCCCTATATGATAATGATGAGTTTAATTAATGATAATTTTATAAGGGTGTCTATAATTGTTTAACGATGATGAAATGTTCATTTGTTTTGTAAACTATGTTTCCTATGTAACTAGTCCCCAATGACACTAAAAAATTACTTCTTGGGATTATGTTTCCATTTGTGAGATGTAAATTTTAGCTTATGGAAATGATGAAAAATAAAGTTATGATGAGAATGGGTCCTTATAATTGGAATAAAAAAATAATTTAGTTTTTATATAGTATTATTTCAGTTGTTTTTTTGAATTAGATTTAGATAACCATAGTAAATACCCTATTTATAAGTATCATGGATAATTATAATTATAGGATAACATCTTGAAGAGTTGTTAAAGCAGTTTTCTTATAATTACATCCCTTTATATGAGTATTCAAGATCTCCCATTTCTTAAGGCTCTGATCTTTCTTTGAGTATTCTGGACCACAAGACTCCCTTGGTATCTTATTCAAATCTTAGAAGATCAAAGAGGAACAATGGATTGAGTGGATCTAAGAAGAAAAACGGAAACTCCCGATCAAAACACGAGTCTTAATGGATTTTGTTTTCTGGAACTATCAATGCATAACTAACGTTGATACTCTATCTGTCCTGGAAAGGATTTTGTTATACCATAAACCAAAATTTTTTCTATCTCCGAACCTAAAAATAATTACTCTTTGAGTTATATGCATTTATCTTCTTTTGGTTATAATTTCCTTGATGCCTGTAATAATGACAATGATATTGACTCATTTTGGGTTTTTTTTCACATCTCTCTTAGAGATGTTACTGTTTATAATGTTTCTGATCAAATTATTACGTATAATTTTACTTTCAACAACTTGAATTTCTTCTGTACCATGCTCTATTCCAAGAATATATACCGGGATCATCGACCTCTTTGGAATGACCTCTCTAACTGAGAAGGCTCTATCCAGGAGACCTGGTTAATCAATGGTGACTTTAATGCCATTCTTTCCACCTGTGAGAATGTTGGTCCCCCTCACTCTTTAATCTCTACTAGAGAGTTTAGAGCCTCAATTGAAACCTGTAATTTGATTGAAATCAACCTCTCAGGGGCCAAATACATTTGGTATAGGAGACACAAGAATTAATTGGATGCTAGTATACTTGATAGGGCCTTTGTAAATGTATCGTCTTTAGATGTCTGGGACACAATTTCCAATATCACCATGCCTAAACTAAACTCGGATCACAATACCATCCTTGTTAGTTTCCCACCCAAAAGAGAAAAACCCAGCATTCCCTTCAAATTCAATAATGCTTGGTCTATGAATTTGGAGTGCTCTCATTTTATACAAAATGGTTGGATGTCTATGAATCAGCACTCATATGCTTTTTCTTTTTTCACTAAGATAAAGCATATCAAAAATTTCCTTAAGTATTTTTTTAGGGATAAATCTAAAAAAATTGATAATGAGAAAACCACTCTTGAGACAGAACTCAATCAAATTCAAAACAGATCAACTTGTGTTGATCTTGCCTTAGACCCTCAAAATGAACAGAACATCTCTATGAAACTTAAATCTCTTTTGATCCACAAAGACAACATGTGTAAAAATATTTTCAAAACTAAATGGATCTATGATGGTGATAGAAATAGTAAATTTTACAATGACCTTTAGAGAGCTAAGAAAACTTGTCATCCTTTATCCTTTCTTAAATATAATGACAATATTTTTTACTCTAATGAAGCCATATAAAACCACGTGGTATCCTAATTTCACAACACATTCAATTGCCCTAATATCAATAAAGATCTCATACCGGAGATCATTCTTGTTTTGATCAATGAACAAGATAACTGCTTTCTTTTAAGCACCCCGCTGGATAACGAAATAAAAGATATTGTCTTCAGCCTTAACTCTAATAGTTCCCCAGGCACTGATGGTTTCAATAATGGTTTCTTTTAACAAAATTGGTAGGTATTTCACATTGTTTTTTTCAAAATGGTTTGACACTTCTTTTCTAATAGAGTCCTACCCCATGGCCTCAATGCCCAATTCCTAACACTTATCCCTAAAGTGGATAATGCATCTGAGTTACACCTCTTCCACCCCATTTCCCTCATTAAAATTCTCTATAAAATCATTACCAATATCATGGTTAACATTATTTCTCCTATGTGTAAAAATATCATTTCCTGGAATCAGTTTGGTTTCATCAAGGGCAGATCCATTCAAGATTGCATTTGCATTGCCTCAGAATGCATTAACTATCTTAATAAAAAATACAGAGCAGGGAATATTTCAATCAAACATGACATTATAAAAGAATTTAACACCATCTATTTGGGATTCATTTTCATGGTCTTTAAGGATATTGGGTTCAATGATACTTTTATTGGAAGGATAAAATAACTTTTCAACTCGGCTTTTATTTCCATCCTTGTTAACGGTTCTCTTAAGGGATACTTCAAATGCACAAAAGGGGTGCGTCAAGGGGACCCTTTTTCTGCTATTCTCTTTTCCATTGAGGAAGACTACCTTAGTATATTTCTTTCCTCCTTTGTTCACCAAAGAAAACTCTAACCAATATAGCTACCAGAAATCTAGCTGTTCTGACCTATCTTCTTTATATTGATAACATTATTCTGTTCATTAGTGGGGGTAGAAAAAATAGCCTTAACATCAGAAGGACCTCTCTTACTATGAAGAGGTCTCTGTTCAATCCGTTAGTTGGAATAAATACTTTGTCTTTTTTGGGAAAACCTTCCCTCCTTCTAGAAAAGGTTTTATCAGTCTTGGCATCAAAGAGGGATCCATTCCCTTTACCTATCTAGAAGTTCCCATTTTGCGGTAGGCCTAAATCTATGTACTTTAATTCGGTTTTGGATCAAGTGACTAATAAAATAGCCTCTTGGAAAGGTAAATTCCTCTCCATGGATGGCAGTATCTACCTTGTGAAATCCAAAATTATCTCCAAAATGGTTTACTCCCTTTTGATTTATAAATGGCCTAATATTCTTATTAAAACATTCAATGTCTAAATCAAAAATTCTATTTGCACTGGTATTATTCTTGAGATAAATCTTGTTACTTTCCCTTGGTCGACATGATGCATACCTCTTGAAAGAGGTGGTATTGGTATTAAAAATCTATAAATATTAATGAGGCTCTTCAAGAAAAGATCACCCGAAGTTTGAACAACAATAAATCTGACTCCATGACCATTCTTCATAATAGATTTCTGTAAAAACATAAAAAAAAGGAAAATATAGTTATCTCAATTATTCTCTCTCTCCATACATTATAAATACCTCTGTTGACATCATACATAACTCTAGATGGATGGTTATTTTAGATTCCACTATGAACTTATGGCTTGATAACTGGACTAGGACCCCCTTCTTTTCCATGTTATCTCCAGATGCTTCTCTGGATAACATCAATATCACCATAAATTATGTAATGTAGTCTATATAATATACCTTATCACATCATGCACATTTTTAAAAACTACCCCTATGTAAATGGGGATGATTTCCTTACTTGGGAACCTGCTCACAATGGTATTTTGGATTCTAAAAACTTATATAACCATTTTTTAACTAACTCTGACCCCATTTTTTCATGGTTAATGTTTTTTGACAGACCTTGCCTTAAATCTTCAAGGATTAACCTTGTCTAGTGCATTTCCCATTAACATATTCCTATAAAGGTTTTTCTTAAGTCTTTTGGTGTCCAAATATGCTCTAAACGTAAATTATGACATCGGAATAGATAAGACACCAATGATCTTTTCTTGTCTCGTGCTACAACCTCTGCTCTTTGGAATTATGTTACTAACCTATTTGACTGCATATGGTTATCCCTAGAATCTAATTTCCCTCATCTAAAACATTGTGTGGGTCTTGAATATTCTCTCCAAATCGAGAATCTATTCATTTCCACTATTGCTGAGCTCCTACATGTGATCTGGTATGATAGAAATGTAATTATTCAAAAAAATTACTCATTTAATCTTAATGCAGGTCACAAGAGGATTCTTATTGGCATCAGGGAAGCAACCCTACTTTATAAATCCCATAGCGACAATTCAGTTGGGGTCTTTGTGACTCTTAGATGACTCAAAATCGATGGAGTATACACTAATCTGAAGCATTCTCTTGAGGTATTCGGGTAACCTCTGTTTCCTGGATGGATCAAGATCAATGTAGATGGAGCTTCCAGAGGAAACCCGTGTCCTAAGGGATATGGAGCCATTTTCAGTGACTCTCTAGGACGATGTCATGGATGCTTCTTTGGGAGTTGTGGCAATGCCTATACTCTTGATGTAGAAATGATGGTGGTGATTCAGGCCATTATTTTTTTCAAGCTAAAAGAATGGAATAACATCTGGATAGAAGCTGACTCCACAAAAATTTTGCATGCTATTTGGAATGGGGTGATCCACCTTTCCTGGCCTCTCACCGCATGCTGGATGAACTTCCTCAATTCTTTTCTTAAAATCAGATACATTTCTAACCATACGTATCGCGAAGAAAACATGGTGGCGGATGGACTTTCTAACAAAGGAGTCAACTAAGGTATGACATGGAGTGATACTTTTCCAGTTGATCTTCTACCTCACTTTGTAAGATATTGTAGTAAGATACCATCATTCCACTTCATGTAACTCATCTTCCTTTTTTTTAATAAAATTTTCTTGAGTTTTAAAAAAAATTGATATTTTTAAGATCATCATTTTGATGACATTATTCTATTATAAGAATGACATAAAATTAATTTAATACATTTTCAATAATAATAATATATAATTATAATGTAATATAAATATTTTAAAAACACTACAATTAATTTATTAAATTGACGTGTTAGGTTATGGAAACTTAAGTAGTATTTCACTTTAATATTTTTTTCACTTATATTAAAAATTAGTGTTCATCACTTATAGAAATTAAATTAATAAAAATGTGTTTCATATATTAAATCATCAATTTCATGTTATCTAAAAAGGTTAATTTAATGTTTGTGAATAAAATTGTGATTACTAAGACTAATTTTAATGACCAAGATAATGGGAAAACTGTTAATCTCAATGACATGTTTTACTAATATTGTGTAATTTTTACCTCAGAAAATAAACTAATCTCTTAAAAAAATCACTTTATTATACTTTTTTATTTATATAAATATATAATCACTTATAAAATTTTAATCAATAGTAAATAATATTAAGATCACTTAATTTTGAAAACAATATTTGTTCTACAAAACCATTTGTCAATATAATAATTTTTTTTATATATAAATTAATTTTATCTTATTTATAATTTCAATAATATATTATGGAGAGTAAATTTAGGTTCATTAAACCTAAATTTATTAAATACACGTTAACTAATATTATTAATAATATATAAATTATTTAGTTAGAAACTAATAATAGAGGTAAAAACCAAAATTTAAAAAGTATGAATTAAGTTGTAAACGGATTGAAAAAAATTTAAAATATGATTAAAAATTAGTGGTAGAGTATTTATTTCCCTTATCTCACCATAAAATACATTTTTTATCAACTTTGAATCCATTGAACATTAAATAGTTTCATTCCATTATTGAAAAATTATGGGTATTCACAAAAGAACCATTTTTCTTCAATTATAAAGGGGGATCACTTCCAAAACATCATGGTAGTCCTATCCCTTCAAATTTATTCCTAAAAATATTTTATTAGAGTCTTCATATGAACCTATATCAAGTTCATATGCCTCTAATATACATTTTTTATCCTAATCTATTCATTCTAAGGATAATTTATAAATAATGTTCATGGTCCCAATGAGGTTAGAGCACATTCTAGTAAGTAGGAATACATGGTATGTTTCTCATTGTCTTAAATTTAATTCCAGGAAAATATTTATTATTGTGCACCATGATATCTTAACAATGGTTTGATTAATTACTCTTGAATTTATTTTACCACATATATTTAATTCAGGGGGACATGAGAGCAATATCACATTACCTATTTAAATTTTTTTATTTCAAAAGATAACAATGTTTTATTGATTTTTATCAACACGATTCACTTCATTGAGTTATAATATATTCTTGAAATTATTTAATATAATTTCTATTTCATCCACTATAATATTTGATTTCATGGTACTTTTTATTTCTCTCTTGGGAAAATACTACTCTTGATTCAAATCATCCTCCCCAATTAATTTCCCCCCTAAAAAGTATATCATTATTGAGAAAAATACCAATCTTATTTAATGATGTTTTCACCTGCATTTCCATATTCCAATTTTTCACTAATTCTATACTTTATATTTTTAATCCAAATTATGTGATATCTCATATAACCTCATATTTTTCATATAATATTTTCAATATAAAGTTTCATTATCTATTTTTATGAGCTAGGGTTTCAAAAAAGGTATTTAAAACTATTTTTATATCCATTCAAAATAAAAAATATTAAATTCCACTAAAAGTTTATTTTTATTAGCCATTCTATCTCTTTCAACACACCATTATTGAAAATTCATTTTCAAATTAAATATTTTTCAAAATTCTCAATTCACCTTTTGAAAACATTTTTCCCTTTTAAGGATCTATTATTAATGATTATTTTTAAAAATTGAAGAAAAAATTCAATTATTCTTTTTAAAAAATTAATAAGATTTTCAATTATTTACTGTGTTTATTTATTTTCAAATATTTATTTTATTAAATCCTTATTTTCATTTTCTCAAAACTGACCGTTCTAAAAATAACTTCACAAAATTTCTCATAGATTCTCTTATTTTGAAAATGTTGAATATATGTTCTGAAAAAAAAAATCTTTTATTGTTTTTATCAATTTTTATATTAATATCCAAATGAATTATTTTAATAGAATTTATTTTTGAAGAACTAAAATATAAATGTTCATATAAAATTCTCTTTCGGGTGATTTGATTTTTGGGTATCAACTATTTAAATTTACGAGTTCTATTTTGGTGATACCATATTGGAATGTTTGGAACCCATTTTTATTTCCATGGGTTCTTTTTGACATAATTGTTTCTGACGCTTTCATCGGGGCCTGCGCATCAGTCTGTGGGGATGAAAGGCACGACTTTGTTACCCTACATTCCCGCTTTCCAAAGGCGGGCGACATGCATTCCTTATTCAGGTATGTCTGCACCTTGATCAAAACGGGATGATGGGATGTCAGTTCCTTCTTTTGTGGATTCCTCTTTGGGACTCGTCACCTAGTCCGAGTCTCCCTGACAGATTTAAGACATTGGTATTGAAACTCTTCCTAGAGCCATATCTTCATGGACACTAGTTAATTACAGTGATTCTTTCAGGAAATTTCCAGGGGTCCAATCAGGGCAGCAACCTTCAGTCAGGAGAGTAGTTACGTTGGGCATCACTGGCATGTCTGGATGCTGGGACACTGGAATGTCTGGGTTTCATCCTCTTATTATAGGGCTTTTTGAGGGCGCAAAAGCCCGAGGAATCCCACATCAAATGTGAGGACTTATATTCCATATTCATGTCCCTGAGGTTTTGATCATATTACCATGTTTAACACAGGGTATTCCCAAGTTTAACATCCAGCATAGACAGATCATACTGACCAGAACACTGACTAGAGTGGATCAGATGAGCGTAACCCTGGGATAAAATGTTGATGTAGGTGGATTGACATGACCTCACCGGGAAGTGGTAGCCTGGGTAAGAATCAAGATGGATGGTGGGTGCTGAGTGAAATGGGTGGGGAATGGTATGGAACCACTGTGAGGATGACGATAATGTTGGGTTTGAGTCTCTGGGAGACTTCCTACGTATCCCCGTGGTAGGGAATCAATGCCTGCTTAGTTCAGGAGGGTGATGGGATGCCTGAGGAGGCAGACCATGAGAATAGATGCATGGATAGGACCTGGAGGAAGTGGAACCACTGGTTTGGGTCATTACCTTCCCGAGACACATAGGCTCATGGGAAATATCAGGCGATGAGATTGAATTTGTGAGTACACATAGGAAAACAACCAGATGATGTGTATGGGGCTTACGTGTGGTTAGCAGCCCAGGTTGGTCTGATGCCACTAGGACAGAGAAAAGGTGTGGGTCCCAGCTAATGGGATTACAATGGTTGGCCACTGAATAAAAGATACAATGGATTACCGTTGATTAGGATATTAATGAATTATAGTTGAATGGGGTCACAACGTCTTACCGTGGGATAAGAGTATCAACGAATTACCATTTGATAGGGTCACAATGGCTTACCACTGGATGGGGTCAAACCGACATTAAGATGGTCAGGATGACTAGTTGATGGTGGTCTTGAACCTTAGAGAGTCTTCTTATGTACCCTGCCTTGGCAAGGATCAATGACCACATATTTCATGGGGGGGGGGGGTCGATGAACCGACGTGAAGGAGGACCTGGGGTCCAATGGTTGTCGGGCATGATCCTCAAGGAGGATTCCTACATAACTTCTCATGGAAAGGATCAAGTACCTCATAGTTCAGGTTTGGGGGTGGGGATTACACTCTAGGCTACCCATGGTGTTGGTGAACCGACATAAAGGGGGTTGGAGCGACCAATGGATGGTGGGCTTGAAACTTTTGGAGGCTTCCTACATACCTTACATTAGCATGGATCAAAGACCTCATAGTTCAGGATGGGTTTTGTGTGCAATGGATTACCACTGACTGGGGAAACAATGAATTACCACTGATCGGGGTCCACAGTTTAACGTCATATAGGATGGGGGTGAACCAATGTGAAGGTGGTCGGAGCGACTGAGTGTTGGGCTTGAAACTCATGGAGGCTTCCTATGTACCCTTCCTTGGCATGGATCAAAGTCGATGTAGTTTGGAAGGGGTCATTTGGGGCTTACACTCTAAGGCATCCCAAAGTGTTGGTTAACTAACGTGAAGATAGTTGGAATGACTGGGGTGGTGGGCTTGAACCTCATGGAGGATTCCTACGTACCATTCCTTAACAACAGATCAAAGACGTCATAGTTAATGGTATGGGGTGGTGCTTACACTCTAGGCTGCCCAAGGTGGATGTCACAGTCTGTGCTTGCTCTAAGCCCACGTGAGTCATGGTTGGTGTGAGAAATAGGATACGTAAAAGTCCTGATGATCCCATCGCGAAAGGTGCATCCGTGGGAAATGGAGGGAGGATTACACATAATCGCAACCCAAATAGGAAACAAGGGATTTTTTGTGGTTAGCATCCCGAACACGTTGGGATTTACTCCAGGATGGATTCCCTATGGGGACAAAACCCAATGGGAGAGGGTTTTGGCACAGAATAAAGGAGGGGCATGGGTGCTTCCTACTGCAAGAAAAGCTAAGGGATTACACCGGAGTGCTTTCCCTTTCTCCATTTAGGATGCATGGGGGGAAGTCAAAGTTTAGCGTCATGTACTGAGGATAATGAAGCTTGGAAGTTTATCATCCTGCAGCTCAGACTAGTCTAGTTCACTCCGTACCCCTATGAAATTCATAACTGGTACCCTCTGCACCTTGGTGAAGAGAAGGGACAAGAAACTCCATGGCTATGTGGTGTTGAGAGGTTATCCCTTTGGAGGTCCATGTTAGCATGGATATGTGAAGAATCAATAGCCGTTAGCATGCCTATGCAAAGTAGCATGAGTTGAGGCAACACAACGTGAAACATCGCCCAAGGGACATTGAAGTTACTTCGTGAAAACCTTGGAGGTTGCACGGGAGAGGGAGCTGCAGAGCAAAGGAATGCCTTCATGAAGGTTACGGCTTCACGAAGTGAAGTGGCCTATCCTAGGAATAGGGCATAGGTGCATACAGTAGGTTCTTCACAAAGTGGATGGGCATTCGCAAACCAAATACCTATGAAGCATGGGCGAATTGAGAAGCAAGGTCATGTGAAGAAATGTCCTTCATGAGGCATAGTGACTCAGCCTTAGCATTTGAGTCACGTGTGCATGGGGGGTGTTTCGTGAAGCATAAACACTAAAAGATGACTAGAGTCCCAGTGAGTTTCTCCTTCCTTCACGAAGGCTCATGGGCTTCATGAAAGGAATCCCTCTCAAAGGAGGGGGTGAAAACAAGGCGAAGGGGAGGCACTTTGCAGATAAAAAGTACCTTGAGTAGCTCATGGTTCATAGAGCAGAGGGTGCTTCACAATTTGAGATCTAAGAAGGTGAAATGTCGGATGATCCATCCTTTGGGCCTAGGGGGAGGCTGGTATTTATAGGAAAGAGGCACCACGAAGTAGATCTCTCTCGGTGCAATGCTGGATTCCACTTCACACCAGGATCATGAACATCAGAAGGGATCACGAAGCATCCCACCTCCTTATTTCACAGCGTGCTGGCGAACTTCAAATCGGCTCTCAGAGCATCCCAGCTCCTTGTTTTTTTGCAGGCTCGTGAATGTCAAATCGGCTCATGGAGCATCCTACCTCCTTGATTTGCGGCAGGCTCGCAAACTTCAACTCGTCTCATGGAGAATCCCACATCCTTGCTTCGTGGAGGGCACATGAACATCAAATAGTCTCACAGAGAATCCCACTTCCTTGCTTTGTGGTAGGCTCGCGAACATCATGTCGGCTCGTGGAGAATCCCACATCCTTGCTTCGTAGTGGGCGTGGGCCATGGAGCTCTGCTAAAGTTCATTATGAGGAAAAATCAAAGACTTTCCTATTATACTTATCCCTTTAGATTTATGAAGCCAACAAATGCCCCCCCCCCCTCAGACTTGAAGCCGAGGAGAAACCAAGGTTCAAAGTCTGAGGGTCAATCACCAAAATTCCTTGGTTGTTCACGAAGCTGGATGGAAAATGAGGATCACCAATCGTTTTGGTGATGGTTCAGCTGGGTGCACCACGAACCTCGCTGCATTCGAGATGCACCGAGAAGCTACAAGGTTCATCACATATAAATAGAGGGGCAGAATTCTCGTTTTTCCTTTCTCTCCTTCATGATTTTTTCCTTTAGTGCTCTCTATTCATGAAGCTCTACATACTCTATGATTTCTCTCTATGACTCGAGCATTCAGCTTCATGGTGTATAACGAGTCTTTGACTTCACATCTTTGCACTTCGTGACTCTGTACTCAGAGGCCAAGGTAGGGCTCCACGAATAGACTTCGTGAACTCGCTTCAAGAATGAGCATCACAAACAAACCCAAAAATCATCCAAACCCAATAGGCTGAATGGTTCATCAAGAAGCTTCCCAGGGGGTCCTTGCGGATGCTACCCGAAGGTATGAGATGGTGAATAGTATGGGTTTAGGAGATCTAATTTGAAGCCACAATGACCATGGTTATTTGGTGGAGCTACAATCAGAGAGCCAGAGGAACTACCCGTTATGTAAGAGGTTTCCTTTATATGGATTTGGGCTGAGGGATGATTTCTTTATCCCAGAAGGAAGTTGGGATGAACCAGCTTACTGGTTCAAGAGCACATCATGCCAGCTCCGATGGTTCATGGAGGCTGATGGCGGTGCCCGAGTGGACTTCACACCCGTCATTGCTGACTGTTTATTCAACCACCTGAATAATTTTGACGGGAAGGATTTACAGTCGAAGATGTATCCCCCCATGCATCAAACGATATTGAAAGCATCTCTGAGGAACCCGAGGAAGGGGTGGTATGAGAAGTGGGACCTGCACCATTACGGAAACTTCAGAGATGATTGGGCCTAGACCTACGGGGAAAGCACCTCATGTGGGGAATTTGGGGCGAACCTGAGAAGATTGGGCCTATATGAGGTGACTTGGGCCTCCCAGTTTCACATCTACCAGCTGAAGCATCTGATGCCAGAGCTATTGATCATGTGGTCATCGAGGACCAACACATTCCATTTTCACCATGGGGAAGTCGACATCAGCTTGTGGGAGGTCTCCTAGATCTTGAGGGTCCTGATACTAGGGGCTATGTTTGATGAATGCTTCATCGTCATGAGTGTGTGAGAGGACACATAGAAAATTTCACCGTTGGCGATGGCTTTTATGGATCTTGTGTCGGGAGAGGACAAGGAGGCGGTGAGGGATGTCAATTTCAGGTAGTGGTTCAAACAGTTCCTGAACTTCTTGAAGGATAGACATTTTCCGATGAGGCCTCAGACTTTCCGCCCAGAGTAAGGAGTGCTCATACTAGAATCTTTTGGAGGACAACCAGAGAAAGAAGTGGGGATTTAGTTTCATCACCGAACAATAACCAATAGTTAGGCTGGCAGTGTTCATCGCGACTTTCATCTTTGGTTGGATCCTACCAGTGAGGGACACCAACATGGTAGTTCGACTAAGCACATTTATTATGGCGTCCATGTTGGCGACAGGAGGGCGGGTCAACATCGGGATCCCGATGCTCGCCATGCTGTATAAAATGTTGTGGTATATCAGCGAGGGGAAGAGGCCATAGAGAATATGCGGGCCATTGCACCTTTTGTATGGGTGGATAGCGGCACACATAAGGGGGGTTTACAAATACCCGAACCCCATTTACCCTCTGGAATCAAACTTCCACCAATCCATTCTGGATGCTGCCGGGAGATTTCCAGCCAAGTTGACCGCACCGTTGGTTTTGAACCAAGTGTGTAAGGTGGAGGAGTTCAATTTCCACCCATTTCCATTGCCGATGGGGTATTCACTAATGATGGTCGGGGAATGGATGAGCATCATGCATATCTCCTGGCCTTTAGAGGTGGTGTTTTGGTGGAAATGGTAGATTGTGAGCCTCTCTACGAGTCGTACACCCCGCACTGATTTTCTCGAAAATTCTGGTGCATTCAGTGAATGACTACGCAGGTCTATCTGGGGGTTTCCTACGGGGAACACCCAGGTGTGATGAGGAAGATGTGGATGATGTTTACAAGGAATGATGGGAAGATGCGGAACCAGCTGCCTCTTTTGATCGCTATCATCAGGTTAGTGAAGGAATATGGCTAGAGTTGGGAGGGAAATTTTGAAGCAACCAACCATTCAAGTTGATTAAGGTGTGCCTCCCAAACCTTGGGGACGAGGTTGGAAGGTGGAAGGGGCATCTCGCGGTGGTGGGGCTACTATAGCAGCGGGGCCTGCACCAGTTGAGGGAGAGGTAGCAATGGAAACGATACTGGTAGTCCCAGAAGAGAAGAGATATCATGATGGGAGACAATATAGAGGGTTTCATTGAATATCCACTTAGGCACTAGGGAAGCAGATGTGCCACATTGATATGCCATAAAATTTTGTCTTCCTAGAGACCTAGGACATCTCATAAGTAAACCGGAAATTCCTCGACCCGTCGAAGATGTGGAAACATCTGAACTATTTTAGGATGGATTTTCCGGGGACAGGCCCTATTAGAGTCGGAATTGTGGTATCCAAGGAATATGCGGTGTAATACCTGACAAAGTTTGAGGAATTTGTCCAATCCCGGGGTACCCCACATCCGATGATGGATTGAGTCAAGGAGTTGCTCGATCACACCACTCCCATGCAGTTTTTGGCTGCAGACATAAGAGAACAATTCTCTATGTCGGGAGAATCAGATGAATCCTCCTAGGGAGATGTGGCCGAGAGAGGGAGCTCATTGGTGGAGGGTGAAGTAGGGGATTAAGACTCGGATATTGAAGAGTTCATCAAGGCCCTTGATGTAAAGACTCCAAACCCCTTCTTAAGATACCACTTTCAGGTCATTCTGGACCCTTTTATAACATCTATATTGTGCAGGAGGGCCTTGTGCACAGAGCTCATTCTCTCCCTTCAAGAGATACAGATGTGGGACCTTTGGGGTTTATGCCTACTTCCAGGTAGATCAGCATGTCTAGCAGGTTTGGGATACCTGAGTGGCGCTCGAGTCTTCAGACCTTCCAACTATATATGGAGGGCCATGCTTCGGGGTCCTAACGGCATCAACCCAAGAACGTGACTGAGGATTTGATCTCTATAAGTCTCCTCTACCAAATTAATGGCTTCCATCCATCGACCATGTTAACTAACATGAATTTTCCCTTTTTGGTACGCATAGTCCTCCAAATGGCGTGGGTTTCCTTGGAGAGGTCGTTCGGTACCCCTGGAAGCGCCTTTCCCTGGGGAATACCGGTGACTGTGGAGGTGGAGGTCCAGGTTGATCGAAAAATGACACTCCCAATCACCAATGTGACCATTAGGGAGTTTGAGCCCAATATCATCGAGGTGGGGTCTGACGATGAGGATCGGTCAGGCAGCCCAAGTCCCACCATGCCTGATCAAACACCGGATGTGGACACGGCTAATGAGTTCTTGGGGGCATTCCCTGCATATGAGCCTACTAACCATGCTGAATGGGATGAAACGACCTCTAATGAAGAGGACAAAAGAGTAGTCTGTCGTCGGTCATGGAAGCGAATCAAGCACTTCAATGATGACACCCCCAAGCACTATGGATAGATGAGATCGATAGACATCGATCGTGACTGTGCGAACTGTGCACTGGGGGAGTGGATTCCCAACGTCTTCACATGCTCATCTGAGATCTTGTTGCTGGGATGATTCTGTAGCATGACCGTGGCCTCAGTTTGAGTTGGCAGCCGAGGAAAGAGGTGAACATCAAGAGGCTCTAGGAGGCTGAAGATGAGGTCCAACAGCTGTAGAGGCGGGTGGACGAGCACTCGGCCACCCTCGGCGTGCAATCTAAGTTAATATTGAGATTGAAGTCCCAGCTGGCAGAGGATGAAGAGGGATTGAAGCGAGCCACCGACAAAATCATCGCCATTCGGACCGGCATGAATCGTGGCTAATGAATTACGCCCATTGCTGCCAAGGAGGAAAGGGAACTGAACAGGCAGCAGAAAATATTGGACACTACTAGCTAGAGGGTGGCAGAGCTTCTATGCTCTTTTGACGTGGTTAACCCGTCCATGAGGTAAATCAACCCTCGGGTATGGTAATGATCAAAAACCATCAAACTTCAATTCGTTCTTCGATTATTTGATGTCTGTATCATGCATGAGTTCCATCATTTTTATTAGCTCATTTTACACCCGTGATATTTGTGGATCGTCCATCGATCAATCCCTAAACTCACATGGGTTGGCCCTGATGCGAGAAATGATGGATAACCACGTTATCACTCCATCCAAATTTAGAAGTGAAAAACAAGCTTCGGGCATCTACGGGATTGAAAAACCAACCCGGATTCCTGGGAAGAGAAGGCAGAGACCTGACTAGAGAATGAACCTCTCAGAACAGCCGAATTTCCATTTTCCTAGCATGCTCTTGCGCACAGATGGGGTAATGCTAGGGGCGCTGGAATAAATACGAATAGGGGGAATGGAAAGTGTGAAATACTATACCCAAGAATCAGAACACTTTGGGGATAGCGCGATAATAAAAGATAACTATTGACCGCGTTCGAAACATAGTATGTATATTGGGTTATCCTACAATGGGAATGAAAAACAGGGTCCGACCACTGACCATGTTCGAAACACGAGGCCTGACTCAGAATGTCATCGATCAGCCTTCCAGAACATTGGCCCAGGACAGTAGGCGAGCCATAGGCCAATCATCCATACTGTCAGGGGGTTCCTCTAGATGTAAACGAGGGTGAGGATCTGAATAAATGGAATATAATTTTCGGAGAGTGGAGTAATGGGTTGTTCGACTAGAGTCCAACACTCTTGAAATTATGCCACTGTGGTGGAAACGCATTAGGTGGTTTCACCGGCCTGATCAGGGATCAAGCATACTTCTGAACAGGACCTCTCTAACAAGGAAACTGTCACCTCCCAACGTTTATCATGGGTCATCCTGATCTTGTTCAGGGTAACGCAGCAATTTTGTGGTTCCCAAAAAGAGATCTGGTCAAGGGAACAAAGAAAGAGGGGGAAATGTGAAATATGATTCCTGGGGCTGGACCCGGAGACAGGATGTCTGGGGGATCCTATGTATACTGAGAGAATGGGAATCAATCCAAACATAGTTCTTGGGGAACAGTGTGGTCAGAGACCAACACTGGTAAGGAGAATTCTCTATAGAGAGTAAACTGATGCATCCCTTGGTTAACATAGGGCATCACGAACTTGTTCAGGGTATAACCACAGTTTAGTGTCATGCTTTTAGGACTTATGAACTCACACGGTTTACTGTCCTACGATATTATGTGGAGTGAAAAGGAACATCCCTGGAGGGTATATGTGGCGCGGTAGCTATCAAACTGACATGATTGAGGACTTGGAGTCCAGATTGCACCATGTATCCCCTGAATAAACCCTTCTGGCCAAGGGACTAAGAGTGGGAATTAGGTTGGGCCCGAAGTAAATTGGTCGAGTGTTTCTATGTATCCCATGAGGATGAGAATCAATCCATTTTTAGTTCTGAGAGTGTTGTTTAACGTCATCAAGGATGAGGAAAGGCATGTGTGGCAATGGCTACGCCAGTACACGTCCTACCAGAACTACTAAGCCCACCTGAGTTGTGCTTGATGTGGGAAACAGTAAGTAGTGACAGGACATTCCTAGCATAAGGAGGCACACGATAGGGATGATGGGGCATTAGATGACTGATGTCCCACTAACACTGACCCATCTATATAACGCGCCTAGATGTGCTGAAGAGTAAAACCGAGCAAGTTGGAATTAAACTTGAACATATGGGAGTGGAAAAATGTGAATCATGATGCTCGAGATCCGAACCACAATGATAGTGGCATGACAATAGGGGATAGCTGTTGACCATGTTCAAAACCTAGCGTCAATACCGCATTATCATGGAATGGGGACAGATAGATGAGGGTCGACCACTGACCATGTTCGAAACACGGGACCTGTTGCAAATGTCATCTGGGGTCTTTAGGGACGTTGGTCCGAAATGGTAGGTGAGACGAGGTATCATGAGACCAGGCCATGAAGGTGGTACCATTGGATGTGGAAGAAGATGATGATCCAAATGATGGGCTCATGAAGCTTAGACATTAAACGACGAGAATTTCCCTGTGAAAATTCTATACTTTGGGCTCATTTCCTACACGCATCTGAATATGAATATAAGACATATCAGATAAAGGGAGTCGAGTTCCCTCCAAATGACAAGGGTCCTGGGGTCGCACACCTCTAGCTTAAGGTCCCGGGGTTGAATGTTAAGGGTGCTTGATTTAATGTACCGTAATCTGGGCAGTGAAATAGCCGAATATGATGCGTAATTCCCATTGGGAGATCTTAGTTTTGGGTCATAGAACTCAGACCACACTGCGAAAGGATATGGGAATCACATGGTGCGGCTATTGAAAACCCCAAAGAGAATGAGAACCCATGAGGCACTCACCACACCACATGTTCCCATGTGAGTATTGACCAAGGGGTCGAGGGGCTGGGCCTAGAGACAAAATTGTAGGGGCGTTCCTACGTTTCCCATAAGTATGGGAACCAAGCCATACATAGTTCTAGGAAATGTCATGAAATTTAATGTCTTGTGGCAAGGACACATAGTGATATGAGTTTATGGTCATATATCTCAGACCATGGATGCTATTAAACATAGGAGATACATGGTGGGATGATTATAAAACCCAATGTGAATGGGAACTTGGGGTCCTGACCACCTTGTGTTCCTTGGGAAGCATTTCGGTTGAGGGATCGAAAACAGAAGTTAAGCTGGGCCTGAGGAAAAGTGTACGGGCGTTCCTACATACTTCATGAGGATGAGGATCAACCTTCACATAGTTCTTAATATGGAACGGTGGGGTACTAGTTTCAGGTATAATAAGGTTGTGTGGGTCTAGCCCATACACTAAAAGAGGCGTTATTTGATAGATCTTGTTTGTCCTTTAGGATGAATGATTGTTTTTTTGTGTAGAGATGAACATAGGATGGGAGTTATAGGTATCTTCACAGGAATCAAGCCATATATAATCATTGAAAAATGGTATGGAGTGTAACTGATACCAAACATGACGTCCCTTGGGGTGAGGACATCACAATGTAGTGTCATTTTTCGTCATGCGGCCCAGATGATAATATCACAATTTCGGGTCATGTGATGGGAAAAACCACGCACTTGTAACGTCATACATGATAGATGAAATAGTTTCAAGTAATGTGGCACAAGGAATCATAGTTTATCATCATTTGTCTTCGATGTATAAAGGAGAGAAGAGGTTCTAAAGGGGATTCATGCGGTGTGATAAATCGTATCCGATGTGAATGAGGAAAAGGTCCACACCGTACTGTGCGCAATTATGAGGAGGAAACCTTGGGCTGAGGATAGGAATCATTAGAGGAAAAAGAGGGGGTGTGAGAAACTACCTACCAAGTGAGTTAGACTTGAAAAAACGATATTTCCAGGTGTTCATACATATCCCATGAGGACGGGAATCAGGCCCCATGTTGTTCTGAAATATATCTTAATTTATGGTCTTACAGATCGAACCATAGAGGGGTGGAATTTTCCATGTAAGCACAGACCTCAACTCGGTCTATAAGCCCACGTGAGTGGTGATCGGTGTGGGAAACAAGGGCGGAAGTGGTTCCATTGTAATACCTAGAACGCACACCGAAGGGAAATTAGTGCGGAGCCCCGAATGACGCCTTTAACACGGATTTTCCCCCTAACCTTCCCATGCACACTGAGGGATAGTGTCAGGAGTGTCAAAATTCCATTTGGACATGATGGTGCGGACATTTATGTGAATCAGGGAACCAACATTCGAGGCTTAAAAAGGGTTGGTGTGATGATGGAGGATGACTGTTGACCGTGTTAAAAACACAGCACCCATATCATGTCAGCCTGTAATGAGGACAAAAAATGAGTGTCGGCTGCTGACCATATTCGCAACGCAGGACATGTATCGATTTGTAGTCTGAAACCCTTGAGGACATTGGACCATGATGGTAGAAGATCCCTTAGTCATAGCATCCATGCCTTTTGGGGGTCGCTTCGGGTGTGGAAGATTATGGAAGCCCAGATGAATGGGAACACGAAGCCTGAAAAATGGGTGAAAGTATGTCCAGGTAAAATCTAACACTCTAGATGCTGAACCAGAGTACTCTTGATCACATTGGTGAATCACTGAAGAGGTTCGAGGGGATCAACTTCAGAGAAATTGATTTGAAAAGATGATTATAGGACAAGGGGATGGAGAACTCTCAGGAGAAGGAGGTAAATGGCGTGGTTGTTTACAAAAACCTGGCGTGAATGAAGACATAATCCTATATCACTATGTATAATATTGTAAGAGTTATGACTTGCTCTAGGGGTCCGAGAGTGGGCATGCGAAGTGCGGCAGGTTCTGGGCTCGCTGTATGGATGATAAATGAGGGGAGGGATATCTCAGAGGGACATTTGTGGCATGGTGAAATATTCTGATGCGAATGAGGACATAAGTCTGCTCTACACTACACAACCCTAAATGAGAACTTGGGCCAGGGTCCGGAAAAGGTCATGGGGGTTGAGGCTAGGCGTCCTGGCCAATGGTAGCCATACGTCCTCTTGTGTGGTTACCGCCTCATCACGTCTCCTAAGCCCACATGATTAGTACTCAGTGTGTGAAACATAGAGCAAGACTCATCTCTCCCTATCATGTGGGGGGATAATAGCTAGCATCTCCTGAAGGGAGTTTGTCGCTTGGAGATACAATAGGGTAGAATGAACCACTATACTCAATGTTTGGGACATCTTGGGGTGGCTATTATAATAAAGGATAGTTATTGACCATGTTTATAAAACAACGTCCTTATATTGGCCTCAAATGAGAACACCAAATGAGCATCGACCGATGGATATATTTCTAATGTAGGACTTGTATCAGTTTTTTTCTCAACATCCTCGAGGGAATTGGACTAAAATGGTAGGAGAGCCCTTGGTCGTAGCATCCCTATAATTCGGGGGCCCTTCTGGATGGGAAAGATGATGGAGTCCCAATCAAAGGAGTGGGTGAATCATAGTTGTACTCATCTGTGAAAGAGGAGAACACCTTCGGGGAGTGGGACGAATGGCAGGATCAAGATGAGCTCGACGTGAATTGGGGAAAAAGTTCATACCACACCATTTGTCTTGACTCAAGGGAAGATTCTGGCATTTGGGCTAGGCCAACAGATGAAATTTCATGGCATTATTATGTATCCCATGGAGATTGTAATCAAGCCGTACATAGTTCTTGAAGGCCATGCAGTTTAGCGTCGTATGGTGAGGACATGGGAGGATAGAAGAACGAGGAGTGGTAACATGGTGTGATCATCGTAATCTTGACATGAGTGGGGATAGGGAAGCTTGTATTATATCAAGCAAGGACCCTCTGAGAGAACTATACCCACGGGGGATAGTCAAAGAGAATATTTTGGGGATGGGCTCAAGAAAAACTTCTTGAGCATTCCTACGCATCCCATGCAGATGGGAATCAAGCCACACATAGTTCTAAGGGTGCAGTTTAACATCTTGTAGGACGATATACAGTTTAATGTCATTCAAGAAGTTCTACAGTTTAGAGTCATGTAGGACCAAATAGTTTAGGGTCATGCTAGACCAAATAGTTTAGGGTCATTCCAGACCATCATATAGTTTAGGGTCATGTGGGACCATCATCTGGTTTAAGGTCGTGCAGAACTGTCGTGCAGTTTAAGGTCATGCAGGACCATCGTGCAGTTTAAGGTCGTGCAGGACCATCATGTAGTTTATGGTCATGCAGGACCATCATGGAGTTTAAGGTCATGCACGACCATCGTGTAGTTTAAGGTCGTGCAGGGATGTCCTGCAGTTTAAGGTTGTGAAGGACCATCATGCAGTTTAAGGTTGTGTAGGACCATAGTGCGTTTTAAGGTTAGGCAGGACCATCGTGTAGTTTAAGGTCATGCATGACCATAATGTAGTTTAAGATTGTGTAGGACCAGTAGGCTAAGGCAAAGTATTTCTTGAGTAACATGTCATTGGTGGGAGAAGTTATATGCTCACCATCCATCGTCACCAAGAAGTATGCACCATTAGTGTAGACCCTGGGAATTATGTCAGGTCAGTCCCATTTGGGCTCCAACTTGGGTGGTTTCTTGCCAAGGATCATTGGTGTCCGAAGGGCCAATACCATGTCACCTTTCAGGAAATAGCGGAGGCGAACCTTCTTGTTTAAGGCGTTAGATATATTATTTTAATGCCCTTCCAGATTGTGAAGGGCACGAAGCCTCTTCTCATCAAGTGCTTCCAATTCAGCCAGATGATTTTTGGATACCTTATATGGAACCTTCTAGTCATAGATCATTCTTCATAATGATGGAAGCTAGATCTTGACAGGCAGGATGGCCTCAGCTCCATACACCAGGGAATATGGGGTCACCAGGGTTGACATACAAGTCATCGTCCGATAAGATCAGAGGGTGTTGGGGAGATTTTCTGGCCAACTCTTCTTGTTCCGACCAACCTTTTTCTACAAAATGTTTGAGAGGGTTTTTTTGAATTCCTCGATCTGTCCATTTTCCTACGCGTGATTACGGGAGGTATGGTTCTAACGAATGTTTTACTTGGCGTACAACTTTTTTCAACTTAGCTTCTCTGAAGTTGGTGTCATTATCGTTGAGGATGGCATGGGGGACCCCAAGATGGTATATGATTTTGGAGCTCACCAAGTCAACAATATAATGTGCCTTGAACTCCTTGAGTGTAAATGCCTCTACCCACTTGCAAAAAAAATCCTTAGCGGTCTGGAAGAACCTACACTAGCAAGCTATCGCCGATGGATATGGTCCCATGACATCGAGTCCCCATGCCGCAAACAAACAAGAATACATCGTGGAATGGAGAGGTTTGGCGGCTGATGAATGATGTTAGCATGAGTTTGGCATGTGTGACATCTCTTGGAGAACTCGATGCAATCATGGATCATGGAGGGAGAAAACTAACCCGGTCTCTAGATTTGGTGGGAGAGCTTTAGCCCAGTCTGGTTGGCGCCGCAGGAATCGGCATGAACCTCTTACATGGCATGAGAAATCTCAACTCCTTGTACGTAATAGATGAGAACACCATTGAACTTGTTCTTGTAGAGGGTCTTCTCAAGACTAGTACCACTCTAAAGGGTAAACTGCAGTGTGCGGCGTCGAATTCGCTCACGCTTGGCTCGATCAGCCAGAAGGTAACCATTTTAGAGGTACTCTACAAAGGGGGATCTCCAGCTAGGGGTCACTTCAACCACCACATCTAAGGTACATGGGGGTCCTTATGTGGATTCCCTAGCGGTAAGATAGCTTATCTGCATGTCGTCGTAATCATCTGGTGTGACGGGATCAATGACTCTCTGATGTGCCCCATTTATAATTAGGTCATCCTGCTCAGGTTCTACAAGTGATTCAGCCAAGCCAGCCAGGGCATCCGCTCGACTATTGTGAGATCGAGGGACATGAGTAACTTCCGGATGAGATGGGAATTAGGCCATTAGCTGGAGGGTTCTCTCCAACAATGGTATGATCTATGGTTTCCCAATGACATAGTCACCATTGATATGCCCGATGACTAGTTCGTAATACCCTATCACATGAAAAAGGGTCACATCAATCTCGAGGGCCAGCTTAAGGACAGTGATAAGAGCCTGATACTCTACCTCGTTGTTGGTTCATCATTCTGAAAACAGGAATGAGTACGGAAGAATGGCTTGGGCTGGGTTGATGAAGACAATACCCATGCCTACACTGTTGATTCTGGGATCATTGTGCCTCTTGCCGGTGGGGCTCCGGGTGGCGCCATCAAACTGCATCTACCCACACAGGATGGCATGATCTACTGAGAGGAATTCCTCCTCAAAAAAATTGAGATCCGAGGACTGGTATGCAGGGGTTGGATGAGCAGCAAGAAAATCTTCCAATGCTTGTCCCTTGATAGCCTTCTGAGGCACGAACCTGGTGTCAAATTGTTGGAGGATCACTTCCCATCGTGCTAGATGGTTGGTCAATAAGGGGTGGTTCAGAATGTACTTCAGTAGATCTACCAGAGACAAAATATGTACCTCATGGTGTTGCAAGTAGTTTTATATTTTCTGTACTACGCATACCAGTGCAAAGAATCTCTTTTCGATGGGGGAGTATCTGGTCTCCGTATCGATGAGCAGACGACTAAGGTAGTATATGCTATTATATGTCACCTCATTGTTCTTCTGGGTGAGAAGGGCACCAAGAGATCATTCCAGGGCAGTCATGTACTGGATTAGTGGTTTTCCGGAGATGGGTGACATCAAGACTGGAGGATGGGGAAGATACTGCTTGATTTCCTCGAACACGGTCTGGCACTCTTCATCCCACTCATAGGCAGAGCCTTTCTTCATGAGCTGAGATAAGGGATTACACTTGTTTTCCAGATTCTCAATGAATCAGCGTATATGGGCTAAGTGGCCTTGGAAACCTCAAAGATCCTGAATATTTCTAGGGGATGCATCTGACCGATGGACTTGATCTTCTCTAGGTCGATCGCGATGCCTCAGTACCTAACAAAAAATCCAAGGAACTTCCCAAAGGTGACCCTGAAGACACATTTCAATGGGTTCATCTTCAGGTGATGGGAACAGAGGAAACTGAACACTTTATCGAGGTCCCCGAAATGAACTTGGCACTGGAGATATTTGACCACCAGATCGTCCACTTTGAATTCCATCAATGTTCTAAGGATTGGCATGAATATGCGATGCATGGCCTGCTGATTGGTGGAACCTGCATTCATTAAGACAAAGGGAATGTCCTAGTAACAAAACATACCTTGTGGTGCCCTGAAAGCTGTGGACTCCTCATCCTTAGGGGACATATGGAACTGATTGTATCTGGAATACCCATCCATGATGAAAAGGTCTTGGAACCCAGCTGTAGCATCGATCAACAATTCTATCATAGAAAGGGGAAAATCATCCTTCGGATAATGACAGTTGAGATCATGGAAGTTGATGCAGACTCTGATCTATCCGTTCTTCTTCCTGACTGGAACAATGTTGTCCAGACATTTGGGGTACTAGTCCTCCTTAATGAAGTTGGCCCTGATGAGCTTGTCAACTTTGGACTCAACCATTACACCATGATAAGGGTTCATATTTCTGTGAGGATGCTTGAACCCGAGATGATTTGCAGGAAGACCGAGGTGGTGGACGACTACATGAGGATATAGTCCTGGCATCTTGTCGTAACTCCAAGAAAACATGTCATAGTGTTACTTCAGGAAGTCTATGTATTGTTGCTTCTCCTCGAGTGACATGGCGGCACTAATCAAACTGAGTCTTGGATATACCTCGCTACTGAGGTTCACATGTACCAGTTCATCGACCATGGCAGAGACACCCTCTTCAATGGCTGGGGGAGCATCCTTCAAGTCATCTTATTTGCTTGCAGAGGAGGGATCCCTAGAGGGAGTAGCTTCCTCTAGGTTGGAAGATTCCAACGGGAGGCTAGTACTATCTTGAGCGGCTGTGGTCACCACATCAGGAGGTCCCGATACTAACGAAACTGTAGCAATGAAGGTTGTCAACCTGATCCCATTTGGTATTCAGCCCTAGGTGACATGCTTGATGATATCGAAGCAATAATGGCATGTCGTCTTAAGCTGGTTAATTCCAACACGGAGAAACATGCACGTATGAAGTATTGTTGTTTCTATGGGGCGGACGTCCCGATACCTTACTCGGGTAGGAGGCTCCGGGATCACCTGATCCTGATTTGTGTAAGAGTACGGGGTGATTTTTCACCATCACATGGACTTAAGAATATTCTTCTCCCTGGTACTAGAGATAACAAAACATTTCTCCATGTTAGGGGTCACAGCCTCCAATCAATGGATAGAGAAGACTTAGGTGTCGTCCAGACCTACTCAGGGGTCAATTGAAACCGTGATAGGTTTAACGTCACTGGCCTGAATCTTCTTGTCTGTGCTCTTGTAATATTCAGCATCTAGGATGCAAGATTAAAAAGAGGAAAAAGGATACACGTCACCTCGGAGCATGCCCAATTGACCATTGAGGTTGTACATGAGTCATTGGTGATATGAATAGGGAACCACCGCGTGCAGGTGGAGCCATAGACTATCCATCAATTCATTGTACACGGTGTCTTGGGAGACAACCATAAACTCAGTGCTGGAAACTAGGCCACCGAACTGGGTCTTCAAAAGGATCCTACTGACTGGGGTCTACTCTGTCCTGGTGTATCCCTGGATTCTTAAATTGGAGGGAGTATGGTTATCTTTGGATAACTCTTGTTTCTGCAGTGTCTGGGTCGGGATAAGGTTGATCCCGGAGCTGGTGTCAATAATAAAACGGTGGACCTCCATGTTATTGAACTGACCGGTGATGTATAGTGGGAGAATGTACTCCAGTATGGGATATCCTTCATCTTCTCCAGAGAATGAGATAATGGCCTGACACTCAGTATTCTCAACACCTTTAGCATGAAAATCTTCTGCAGCTATTACCTCTGTCTCAAACTGGAGGGGGCTTCTTAAGGCGTCAGCAAGTGCCTCACGCATATCTGACAACAGGATAAGTTCCTCGAGGATGGAAATCCTCACTGGGATGTTGGAAAGGTTCTTGAGAACATCATACTTTTTGACCAGGCATGAACTTCTTTCTTGTAGGAGGCTGCTCTGTGCTGGAGGCATGGTGCGCCCTGCCGGCAGGACCGGTGGCTTACGGGTGCTGGGCACATCCTGTTTCTCACTAGTCAAGGCCCATAGAGTAGTTACCAGATAAGGGATGGACCACTGAGATCGGAATGTAGTAGGGAGAGGCTGGTCGCGGCATGGTCAAAGTGTCTCTTCCTGATCCAGCAACATAAAGGGTGGTGGATGCAGGCCTAATGACACCGGATGAGGAGGTTGCACGTGCTGAGCTCTATGATGGGCATGTTATCTAGTATTAGTGGCATGAAAAGATTGTCTGGAAGTGCCAACTTATGTGCCTCGATGACCCATATGGTCACCGGCTCCACCGACGCTGGCATCGACTGGGGACGTTGGAGAGGTTCGCATTGCACTTCCCATCGTCGGGAGTCATATAGGGATTTATCAACTCTACGGTATTAACCAAAGTGTACCCTTGACTTTCACTTGAAGAGTCATCCATTACTGGGCAGATTCTGGGATAATCCCAATCTCCATAGGCATGAAATCATCAAGAGTGCAGGATGATGATGGAATTGGGGGGAACATTTCTTTCCCTTGAGTCGCTGATGCTTGCTCTTCTGGAAAGAGGCCGATTGAGGTGATGATGCAGAAGTAGTGGCTACAGCTTCTGAAGGATCTGACTGATTCAAGAATGCAAGAATGATACCATGGGCATGAGCGACCATTTATCAAGCGATAATGTCATCAGAATTCTGGGACTCATGGTTAGAATCTTGCTTCTACTCACCCTCACTGTCGCTGGTACTGTGTGGCCTTACGATGACGCATGCCACCTGTGCTCGAGTTGGGCCCAGCCTGACTATATTGTTATCAACCTGGTCCCAAATCTAGTTTTTGACCACATATCACTTCTTGAGTTTGTGCCCCAGGATCCGATGATATGGGCAATAGTTGGGGTGATCAGTGAGTTTTACCTCTTCTGGTCTTCTGTACTCAAGAAAACGCACAATCCCTTATTCCAAGGCACTTTGGAAATAGCCTGGAAACTGGTTCTCATCGAATGAGTTGGTCCAGTTTCTCTTTTCCGGAAAGGGGGGCCTTGAATCCTGGCCCTATGGAGGAGCTGGAAGATCCTATTGAGGAGGCGGAGTCTGGTTGTCCCGCCTAAGCAGTGGCTGCACATTTCATTGGGGAACATACCGATTCTGAGAAAGCCGATGCTGGGATGGAGGTTGTGCCTATGGTAGCGGGCCTCTGTGAGGCTAGTAATGTGGCTCTTCCAATAATAATTACAGCTGTCTGGGGGCCTCTATTTGGGCCACCATAGTATGCTCCACTCCGACGTCCCTTCTCGCAGGAATTGCTGGGGGCAACGAACATGCCTGGCTAGCCTGTTACATGTCTTCTTCTAGGTTCTAGGCCTTATCGGAGACGTCTCGGAATCCTCCAGGGTAGTTCTGAGTGATTAGAGAGGGAACCAATTCCATCTTGATGTTCCCTACAAATATCGTCAGTAATTTATCCTAAGTCAGTGACATGTCAGGGAAGTATGTAAGTCCTTTTCACCAGGCAATAAAGTCAGTGACACACTCATCAAGCTTCTATTTTCACTTGAAGAGGTCTTTGATGCTTGTCTTCTGTGTGGTGGAGCTAAACTGGTAAAGGAATTGACTCCGGAGTTCCTCCCAGGTAGTTACTGATCCGGTGGGGAGATGGATGTACCTGAAAAACGCAGGCCCCTCCAATGTCTGCACAAATCATCAGATTTTGGTGGCCTCCTGCTCTACTGGAGTCCCTAACATGTGCCCACACCTTTAGTTGAAGTGGTCTAGGTGCTACGGTGGGTCCCCCGTCCCGTTAAAGTGGAAGAAGGTGGGATTTCCGAAACCTACAGGTGTCGGCATGTAATCCACCCATGCTGGATATGGCTTGCCACCATGCGGGATTTCCACTTGTCATGTTTCCAATACCTATAGGCGGGAAATGAGTGCCACCATTGGATCATATGGGCAAGGTCTCTGTATTGACGGGGATCCCTAACCATGAGCACGTTGGTGGGTTCTTCAATACGGTAAGCAAGCCCAGCGGCTCGTGGGATGACTGGCGACATGACCCTCGGGGCGGTTGGGGGAGCCCGAGCTGGGTCCCATGGATTGTCGCGCCTTTCAGGAGGGTTTGGCGAGACATACCATCCCATTTTTTCGTAAGCTCCTACCTCAACCCGGTCTGTGGGGGCATTACGGTCACGGTTTCCTGGAGGAAGCTCACTGAGGGGAAGTTGTTCCTGCCCCTACTGTACTGGTCTAGGATTGTCGTAGTCAGGTCGTCACTCTGAAGTGCATTCAGCCAAGAGTTCATCGACCAACTTATTCTTCTAGTTAACTTTTTGGTGCAATGTTGCCTTCTCAGGGTCTTCCTCCATCTTCTGCACTGAGGAGGAAGGTTCGGAGTGCTTGGAAGCTCCGACGTGCTCTTTACCCTTACCAGAATTCCGATTGAGTACTAATTCCTTGGTTGGCACAATGAGACCTAGTAGGTTCTACAGGTGGCGAATAACCCTCCCTGATGGGTCTAATAGTGGTGGCATGCCCCCGGAGGGTATATCTCCATCGTGAAGATCCAACTCATCCTCCATGTCCACTATGTCGGCTATGTTGACTATGACCCTTATTGGAGGCATATCCTCGATATTTCCTAACATGTTGGGCTGCCGCTAGATACGATTGAAGAGGAGGGCAGTATACTACGCCCAGCCATGGATTTGCATGTGGGGGAAGCCTCCTTGATGATATTGAGGAGGATCTTGAAACTCTGAATGCATTGATCTAGAAGGACCTTACGACGACATGGTGACTTGGGGCGCTGGGCCACAGGGAGTGCTTCCAGATTGAATAGACAATATTGCTTTCCAATGTATTAAAAATGCTTTTGGATAATGGGATAAACCACTCGCTGATGATGAAGGAAAAACTGTGTCGCCCAGAGGGTTTGGAAGAAACATTCAACCTCCTCTCGGGTGAGGGATTCTGACGTGAAAAAATTCGGCGCTGCCACATGCCAGAACATTTTAGGGAAGTGGTTCACTATGAGGATGTTCCATAAGCTTCTTGGATCGAATTCAGGTTCTGGAACTTGATTCCCCCATTCATCAACTGGGGGTGGCTGAGGAACTGGCATTAGTACTGAGGCAGACCGCTAGGACGGTAGGCTTGCTGTTGGAGAGTATGGCGAACAGGATGACTGATCGCCAAATCCCGATCTATCTTCCGAATAGTGTAGAGACCCGACTGCTACGTTGTGATAAGATGGACTGATGGCCACAGTTCCTGACTCAGGATCTAGGGCTTTCAGCAATAGTTTGTGATGCTGCCCACCCACCATTGGTCCCCAGAAAAGTTCTCTGTGATCTCTTACCGAGGTAGAGAACGCTTTTGGTGATGACGGTGGTGATTGCATGACCGTGATCAGCGAGGTTTCTATATTTTCAACTTCTTAGATATATCTTCGGAGGGAGGCAGGAGTATGATGTATTTCACATTCTAGGAGTATTAGGCTAATGCGCCTTGTTCCTGGCCTAGCCCTTGAGTCGGATGAGTGAGGGGAGGGTTCTCGAGCTGAGTCGTATTCCTCTTTAGAGTCTGAGAATCGGACTGGTTTGATCTCTATCTAGACCTTCCGAGAAATCTTATTATGGCAACGACTCACCTTCCTTCCCCTAGGATCCCCCTTGGGACAGGTCAGATTTCCAACACGTGGTCCTTCGGCCACACTAGTGCTTTAGTAGAAAGGGTTTCCAACTGAGAAAGTTGAGGTGCGAGGAGCACTCGGACAGATGTCAAAGGGTACATGGGGAGGACTTCCATGTGTAGCACTGGAGCAGGAAAGACCTCTGCTGGAAACAGTAGGAGCATGGGGAGGACCTCCATGCTTGTTCCCCCTGGTGACCTTTTTATGAGGAGGGTCCTTGTACAGGGCTTGCTGAACATGGGTAGGACCTCCATACTGGGTGCAGGTGGAGCGAGGATGACCTTCTTCCCTCTGGTAAATTGGTCAAGGAGGACCTTCGCTAGCTGCTGAGAGGACGTGGGGAGGATCCCCATGATGAAGAGATACCATATGTGCAACGTCCCTACACCAGCAGTCAGTGATGGGAGGCATGACCCCATACCCTGTGTAATGGGAATGGGAGAAACCCCCACGTTGAGCATCCCTACCACGGGGAAGATCCTCATTTAGATAGAGGGTGGCATGGGGCGGACCTCCATGTCGATCTTCAAAGTGGGGAAGGATCATGCTTTCTATGGTAGTGGTACGGGGAGGACCTCCATACTGGGTGGCATCGTTGTGGGTTAGCTCACGATGACCACTGTTTGTGTCGATGACTAGGAGAGTCGACCTAGTATTCCCCTAGGGCAGTTGGGGCCTCGATCCTGGTCAAATGTATAAGTTCTCCTGCTCAATGTATTCAAGGAACGGATGATATGCGTCAGTGGTGGCTTGAGCAACAGTAGCCGTTGACATTGACTCCCATTGGAGGGCGTCCTCATCTTGTGCCTGACACTGGCGTCAGGTCATACGAACAAGAGTTGGTGGTGTAGGTATGTGTCTTACCTACTCCTCATCCCACAAGGATGGGCAGCAGTACGGACACAGCCGGGAGGGAGCCCTCGTTGGGAGCCCCTGGAATGGGACTCTGACCGGGTAGGGCCGGACGTCACCTACCTCATCAGCGTAAGGCAGGGAGTCATCAAAGTGTTTTGGGGAGAGGCTCCCGAAATGGTTATATATTGGCATGGGGAGCAGCATCTCCCTATGCGGCCCTCGAGGGAGGCATTGGCGGCAAGGCACAGACGCCTCCAAATCCAGGCAGGCCATATCCCGAGTCGGGATTATGACCTCCTTATTTGGATAAACTCATACGGGGATATGGGTCGTGGGATCCCCATGGTTGTGGGTGTAGAGGCCGCCACAGAAGAGGCGGAGACGTGGGGGACTGCAGCGTTGGTACTGCCCCTTCCCCTGTGTCGGTGTTCCGGCGGTGATTGTGTTCTGAGTGCAGCAACTTGAATCCTAAGGAGTAGGGAGATTAACTCCTCAGTGCTGAAAGAAAATTGAATTGATGACCAATTCCCCAACGCCATTCCATCTTCCATGATTGGTAATATGGATCCATGCTGAGAACTTTGTAGAACAGGATTTCCAATGTTATACTGCCCCAACATCTGGTGAGTTTCACTCCAGGCCCTCTATTTGCCTGGCTAGACCCGGTGCCAGATAATTGGATCCGGTGACATGCTAATCCATTGATGCCTCGAGCACTACTAATCTCCATATTGAGGAGAATACATTCATGTCGGGTTCACCATTTTTGTTTCTGAAACTCTCACCGGGTAGCGTGCGTCTGTCTGTGGGGACGAAAGGCATGACTTTATTGCCCCGTATTCCCGATTTCCAAAGGTGGACATCAAGCATTCCTTGTTCTGGGACATCTTCTCCATGGTCAAAATGGGATGATGGGATGTCAGTTCCTTCTTCTGTGGATTCCTCCTCAGCACTTGTCACCTAGTCTGGGTCTTCCTTATAGATTTAAGACGTTGTTCATTAAGCTCTTCCTAGTGCCATATCTTCAAGGACACCAGTTTCTTACACTACTTATGTCGGGACATTCCTAGGGTTCTAGTCAGGACAACAACCTTTTTTCAGGGGAGTAGTCATTTTGGGAATCACTAGCATGTCTGGACCCTAGGACACCGGACCCTCTAGGTATCTTCCTCTAATTATAGGGCTTCTCGAGGGCACGAAAGCCCGAGGCATCCCATGTCAAATGACAGGAATTATATTCCATAGGCGTGTCCCTGAGGGTTTTCTTAGCTTCCCATGTTTAACATAGCATATGCCTGAAGTTTAACATCCAGCCGTGATGGATCAGATTGATGAGAAGACTGACTAGAGTGGAACCCCTGGAGGACCGGCTGTTATAGGGGGGTTGACATGACCTCACCGGGATGTGGCGGCCCGGGTAAGAATCAAGATGGATGATGGGGTGATGAGTTAAATGTGTGGATAATGGGATGGAACCACCATGAGTACAATGATAATGTTGGGATTCAGTCTCAAGGACACTTCCTACGTATCCTCATGGTAGGGAATCATTGTCTGTGTAGTTCAGGAGGGCGATGGGATGCCTGAGGAGGCGTCCTGTGAGAATGGACGCGTGGATGGGACCCATAGGAAGCTTATCCTTTGGGTTTGGGAATGAACTTCCCGAGACACATAGTCTCAAGAGAAAGATAAGGCGATGAGCTTGAATTGGGGTGTACACATAGGACAAGAAACTGATGATGTGTATGGGGCTTACGTGTGGTTAGCAGCCTGGGTTGGTTTGATGCCACTAGGATGGACCAAAGGTGTGGGTTCTATCTAATGGGTTTACAATGTCTTACCAATTAATAGGAGAAACAATAAATTACCTTTGATCCGGATATTAATGACTTATCGCAGAATGGGGTCACAAAAGCTTACCGCTGGATAAGAGTATCAACGGCTTACCACTGGATAAGGTCACAATGGCTTTGGTGAACCGATGTAAAGGGGGTCAGAGCGACCAATGGATTGAGGGCTTGATCCTCATTGGGGATTCCTACATACCTTTCAATAGTAAGGATCAAAGGCCTCATAGTTTAGGATGAGTTTTGTGTGAAACAACTTACTGCTGACTGGGGAAACAACGAATTACTACTGATCGGGGTCCATAGTTTAACCTCATACATGATGGGGGAGAACCGATGTGAAGGTGATAGGAGTGACCAAGTGTTGGGTTTGAACCTCATGGAGGCTTCATACTTACCCTGCCTTGGTAAGGATCAAATTCCATGTAGTTCGGAAGGGGGAATTGGGGGCTTATGCTCTGAGGTGGCCAAATGTGTTAGTGAGTTGGCATGAAGATGGTCGAAACGACCGGGGTGGTGGTCTTGAACCACATGGTAGGGTGGGGCTTACAATATAAGCTTCCCAATGTGGATGGCACGGTCGGTTCTTGATTTAAGCCCACATGAGACATGCTCGATGTGAGAAACAAGAGATGAAAAATACCTAACGATCACATTGAGAAAGGTGAATCCATGGTAAATTGAGTGGGGATTACACGTAATCACAGCCCAAAGAGGAAACAAGGGCTTATGCATGGTTATAAGCTTGAAGAGGTTGCGACTTACTCCATTATGGGGGACCAAAGGTGACAACACCCAGCGGGAGAGGGATTTGGAACCGAAGAAAGGAGGGGCAGGGTTGCTGCCTCCTGCAAGAAAATCTAGGGGCTTACACCAGAGTGGTTTCCCTTTCCCCGCATAGGATGCATGGGGGGAAGTCACAATTTAATGTCATGTGCTGAGGATGATGATGCTTTGAAGTTTAATTTCCCACAGCTTGGACTAGGTGCGCTCACTCTACACCCTTCGGAATTACAAAACTGGTACCCACTGCACCTTAGTGAAGAGAGGGAGCAGGAAACGCCATGGCTAGGGGTGTCGAGAGGTGATCCCATTGGGGGGTCCACATGTGTGTGGCTATGAGAAGATGGAATATCCATTAGCATGCCTCTGTGAAGTATCATGAGGCGAGGAAAAGAAATTTGAAACATCTCCCAAGGTACTTGAAGTTACTTCATGCAAACCTAGGATGTTTCACGGGAGAGGGAGATATATAGAAAATGGGTTTATGAGTAGAGGCATTGTAGGGATCTGGTATTCCATGCAATGGAAGGTCTTTGTGAAGGTGTGGGATTCACGAAGTGAAGTTTCCTAGCCTAGGAATAGGGCATAGGTGCATACAAGAGGTGCTTCATGAAGTGGACGAGAATTCACGAAGCAAAGCCCTATAAAGCATGAGTGCCTCATGAAGCAAGGTCATGTGACACAATGTGCTTTATGAGGCACAGTGACTCTGCCTTAGCATTTGAGTAACATGTGCATGGGGGGTGCTTCGCGAAGCATAAACACTTCTCAATGACCCAAGTCCCCGTAAGGATCTCCTTCCTTCGCGAAGGCCCGTGGGCTTCATGAAAGGCATCCCTCCCGAAAGAGGGGGTGAAAATAAGGAAAAGGGGAGGAACATCATAGAGAAAAGATACCTTGAGCATCTCATGGTCTGCAGAACAGAGGGTGCTTTGAAATTTGAGAGTTGAGAAGGTGAAAGTTCAGATGATGCATACTTTGGGCCTGGACGAGGCCGATATTTATAGTCCAGAGGCTCCGCGAAGAAGATCTCTCTCAGCACGAAGATGGATTCCACTTCGCACTAGGGTCGCGAACGACAAAAGGGCTCATGGAGCATCCCACTTTTGTGCTTCACGATGGGCTTGTGAATGTCAAATCGGATCAGGGAGCATCTTGCCTCCATGCTTTGTGGCAGGCCCATGAATGTAAAATCAGCTCACAGTGCATCCCGCCTCCTTGCTTTGCGGTGGGCTCAAGAATGTCAACTCGGCTCACAGAGCATCATGCCTCCTTGCTCTGCAGCGGGCTCACGAATGTCAAATTGGCTCACAGATCATCCTGCCTCCTTGCTTCGGGGCGGGCTCAAGAATATCAAGTCGGCTTGCGGAGCATCTTTCCTCTTTGCTTCATGGCGGGCGCGGGCCATGGTGCTCTGCAAAAGGTCTTTGTGAGGCAGTTTCAGAGACTTTCTTAATTACCTTCTCCCTTCCGATTTTTGGCACCAACAATAATGAATTATTGATTTAATGTAGAAGATATATGTATGGATTCTTGATATTTGGGGTCCTTTATTTCCCACAAATGTGTTAGTTAAGGTATTATATCACATGATAAAATAATTTATATGGGGTATAATTTATATTTAGTTATGGTCATAAGCTTATGAATAGTACATTTACAGTTTAGCTATACTCAAATAGTTTTATATGAGTATAATTATAACACCCCGAATATTTCAAAACTTGTTAAATAGTAATTGTGTGTTTAATTCCATTAAAATTTTCTCCTTTTAACCAATAAAAATATAAAAGATAAAACATAGAACTTCTTATTTAAGAACTTAACACCGAACTGTCTTACAACATTCTGAGTTCACAAGGAAAGTTCACTAACCAAAACATCCTAATAAAAACCCTAGTAAGATCACTGGAAGGCTACCCAAGATAAAAACAATCCCAACATCATAATATGGATCATCATAACCCATCATGAGCATTAGAATAGCTAGTTCCACTATGGCCATGCTGAGTACCAGTGGAATGATGAGAACCATTCTCCTTCCTTAAAAACTAAGACACCTCATGTCTTGGTTTTATAGGGCACCTATTCGACCATTACCTCATGTAGCTGTTGGAAGCTCAATGGCTATAATTATAGCCGGTGGAGTCTTTAAATTTAAAAACTATTGGGTTTTAAAGAAATAAAGATTATATTTTTATAAAGACTTGGTTTTTATAACGCTTTCATAATTTTTTGATATTTCAAAATTTAATATTTTTAAATGTTTTAAATTTTGTCTTTAAATAAAAGTATACTTTTATAATGAAACATAGTCTTTAAGAAATCATTATGGTCATCTAGTTCAAAACTTAGTAATCAAAATACCTTTTAAAAGGGAATTTTATAAACTATGGAACCAATATACCTTTTATTTCACAAGTATATTTGTTAAACCTATTAAAGATATGAAACCATGTGTCTTTAATAAGAGTGTTATGTTGAATTAAATAGGCATTTAATAACTTTATGTACATATATTTTAAACAAACTAGTATTAGGTTTTTGATTTCAAAGATATAAAGATCTTAGTAATTTTAATAGTTTATTAAATAAGAAGTTAATTTATGGTCGTTAATGTTTTATTAAATATTTTAACACAAGTTCGGTTATACATACAGTTTTTTTTCAATATCATTAAATAATTTTAATAAAAAAAATTTAGAGGCTCGGCCAGCTGAGGGAAGCCTTGGACAAGCCCTCAAGGACTAGACCGAACCCCTGGGAGACCCAAGGTACTGACCTTCCGGGTCCCCCGAGTGTTTGGGCACGCAAGTGGGTTCCATAGTTTAGGCTGGGTATAGTGTGGGCCAGCGCGCATGCATAGGTCCATGTCTAAGGCCCGCGGTGCGTGGTGTGTAAAGGTGGGCCAAGGCTCGTAGGGTCCTCTGTATAAGGCCCCTTCTCGTGTGTGATTATGTTGTCAGTGTGAAGAAGACGAGCTGAGGATTATAAGTCGCGCCGAAATTTCTTCCGTTTTGATGTAGGATGCCGATTTCTCGGTGTCGTGAAATCCTGGTCGTCCATCATATCGCGCGATCAATTGCGACCATCCACTCGATCAAAGCCATGCGATCACCCAACTTCACCGAGGACCATAGATCTCCCGTTAGATCAAATCCCGACCATCCATTTTTTTAAACGATTGATCAATATCCCGCTTCTCTGTAGCCATTCGATCCAGTCCAGCCTGATCTCATCCATCCACCCCATATCTTCTTCTTCCTCTCATTGTCTTCCACAGAAAGCCAACCAGTGGACATCCCTGTCATCCCCCTCTCCCTCTCTATTGTTCCTCGATTCTGCATGACCCTTGAGGGTTCTCTTCGGCCTCACCTTTCCATGAGCTTACCCAACTGCCTTTTTTCCACCATAGGATCACCGTCTTAGGTATGTTTTATATATATTTATATATAAAATTATGAATTATCATATCTTCAGGTTTCTACAACTCGGAGGCTTGTCTTCTCCTTGGGTAGTCAAGTGTAGGGTCCCTGTTTTAATCTGAATCTTGTTGGTCCTTTTAAAATACCCCCCTCCATGTGATTGAACCCTACAGGTTCATCTCTTATTTGTCTCCCTTAAACTCTCCAGGATCTCCAGCAAACTCCTCCTCTCCTCCAGCCTCTTCTGACAGTCTAGGTAAGGGAGGTTTTTATTTTTTATTTTTCTTCTCTTTTTATGAAAACCTGGTTATATATATGTATACGGGTTATATGCATATGTATTTATATATGCTTTTTTTTCTCTGGATTCGTCCCTTATTTCTTGTGAAGCAGGATGTTTGGGTTTGTTAAGGTTTTTAAGGGGGATTATTTTCATTCGTTATTATGTTAGAAAACACATATAGATAGATATACATTTTTTTTATATATAGTTTTTTATATATGTGTGTATATAAGTATATATATAACCTCTAAACCAATCTATTTTTAGGGTTTCCTAATTGATTGTGTGTGTTTTACAAGAAGTCAAATATTTATAGAGGTTGTTTTGAATCTATTAATAATGGAAGACCCTCTTTCTAAACATTGTATATATAATTATATACTTATATATATATATATGTAATTAAATAAAAATAAATTTTCTTTATATTTAGGAAATGAATACCCATTTTTCAATAATGTTTTTGATGTGAACTATATTTTGGGCTTAAATGGAATTATGTTTATAGTACAAAACCTTAATTAATATATATGTATTTACATATGGTTAGATTGGTAATAAACCTTGTATGGATTCATTATTCAATAAAGTAATTGATTAATGGTTGGTAATATTCAGTTTTTAATGAATTATTGGACCTTGTTTAAGTTGTGTAAGAACCCATATATACACATAGTGTATATATGGTTATGTGTCTATATCTATATACATATTTATGTATCACAATCCAAATCCATTTTATAATTTTTAAAAGGTGATTTCCAAGCCTTAGAAAATGTTTTAGATGTGAAATTTCATTTGGGTACATTTGGATTTATATTTAGTATGCGAAACTCTAATTTTTACATATGTATATACATTCGGTCACACAAGTTACATACCTAACATTGTTTGGATACCAATCAAGTGATAAGGATTTATTAAAAAAATTAAAGTATTTACTACTAAAATAAATTAATAAACATGGTTTAATTAAGTGAACCCATATATACACATTATGTATATATGGTTGTGTATATTTATATATATATTTATTTATATCATATAATTTTTTTAAAACCCTAATTTCACGCACTGATCTTTAAGATTAGCGTTTTAAATGCAACCAATACTTGAAGGGTAATTAATAAATTTTAATTTTGGTGTGTGAAAAATCAAAATGTATTTATGTCAAACATACAATAATTTAAAAAGTATTAATTATATTAGCTTCATATGTTTTGAATTCATAAGATTATGTGAAAAATTATTTACATGTCCAAATTGTGCATTATCTAATGCAGTGAATGTTTTAGATAAATCAAGTTATTTTAGAATCTAATTTCATATTCATTTACATTTTCATTATTATAATGAATGACATGTATTTCTAGTAAGAATTCATTTCCATGGGTATAGTTATTTAATTAAGAAGCTATCATTTCATGTGGAAAAACCCAATCACCCGTCATTTCATGTGTTATCTTATGTGAAAGGAATGTTTACCATACCATGTATGCATTTGATTATTTATTTCCATATCATCAATGTTATGTTGATGTGTAAATTGATTACTTCAGAACAAGAATAAAATTTCTTATGAAAGTATATATATATGTGTGTGTGTGTGTGTGTATGTGTGTGTCTGTGTGTGTCAGAACACGTATATTCATTACTTATGTATCAAATGTACTTTACATGTTTTAATATATGAAAACTCAGTTAAAATGTATTCATATTTAATGCAAGATTAAAAATGTTTTCAAAAAACCCAACTCTCGAGTGTGGTAGACAGGAAGGAATTGGGCCTAGATCCATCATGGCCTATCATTAGTTGAGTAGTCTCAGAATTAGTTATTTTACTTTCAGAAGCTTGTCTAAGGTTTTCAGAAAAACACAGGAGTATTTTTGTGTAATATCAATTGAAAATTAAATATTCAAAGTGGTATGGGACACCTTGAATATAAGACGTTATTGGCATATGAGGAATGTATTGCACTGCCAGGTTGGGGTCCGGTTAAAAGAAATTCATCTAGGTTGGGGACTGGTTAAATTAATCCCCTAGATGTATCAATTGTTTTCAAGATAGTCAGATTGGGTTTTTACTCGTAGGTCATGGCACGAGGCCTTGACATTCAGACGTGAGTCTGGAATTATACGCTTCCTCACTATGTTTTAGTATATGACCAACCAAGTGATTATTTCGACTAGAGAAATATACTTTGTTATAGAACCATTACCTATGAGTATGAGATTGAAGTGCACATGGCATATAATGAGACAGTAATGATGCATAATCGGTTTGCCTTTCCATAATTCAAATATAGTAATTATATTTATCATGTTATATTATGCATTTTTATAGGTTTTACTGGAATTGTTTATGTGCAACTCTGATAATTTTCATGCCTATTAGTACTAGCATACCTTGCATGTTATTTTTATTTTTACTTAGTAGAATTCATGCGCTTTTGTAAAAACATGCTTATTATGTACATTTAGTAGCTTTCAGTTAAATATTCAAACACTTGAGTATGAAATGATTTAATTGTTTTATAGCAACCTTAGAAATGTTGTGAAGTTTTCTTTTAAGGAATTATTTTTCAGTATGTGAAAGTATTTTCAAAGGTGGTTTTCAAAAGCTATATTTATGTACTTTCAAAACCCCTTACTGAGTATTTCAATGTTCACCCTACGATTTGAATGAATTTTATTTTCAGGTATCATCTATGTCTTCAAAGAACTTTAAGATGTTGTTGGTTTCCCATAACCTGAACCTCATGATCCCTTATATTATTGGGACATTATGTAATATTTTGAAAATGAATGTAATGTAATATTGGTAAATCATGTCTCATATGCATCGACTTCAGGAATTCGGAGGCCGGGTCCTTACAGTTTGTACCAGAGGATGGGTTCAGATAACTCTAGAAAACCAGGTAGTATAAATATATGACTGATCATTACTATGTAATTATGTTGTAATTTTCTGATGGCAGACAAAAGATCACTAACAAGTCATTTTTCCCTTCCCACTGAAATCATTGAGTCTATAATCGTTAAGTCGTGTGTGGAGGACTATGAACCCTTTGGGAACATCTGACTATCCTACACGCTTCTCTACCAAGTGTCTAAGAACACAAATATCCTTCAGCTCTTCCGAGGATTGATTCATGTTTACAATCGTATAACTTATGCACAACTTGCATACAATACGTGTAGGGGGAAATATAATGACGGGATTTTCTTATGTTTTACCCTATCTTCAAACTATCTGGCTAAAAGGGTTTTCTAGGAAGTTGCAGAGGAGGGGAATATCTATACATCCTATCTTTTTCAAGTCTTGAGTTTCTATCTGTACAGGAGACTCTTTGACATCAAACCCCTCAACTTTGAGGTAGTACGAAGAATCTGTAGGGACCAAGTTCATCTGGATATCACTGAACTTTACACTACTCATGCCTCTATCTATAATCTCAATTGTTTTATGCAGGAGTTTAACCTCACTTTCCCAAGGTGTGTTTGGACAAGAGAGATAGAGGAACTGGGAACCACCATGGGAATAGAGTTGAGGACATCAGTGAATGGGTTACAGAGATGGGATCTGTAAATGTACAACCTGGTTGATTTATGTTCTTTTCCTTTTTTGTTTCTAAATCCTAGAGTGTTTGAGTAAGGACATCACTAAGGATGTCAGGGGGGCTGTGTCAACGGGTCAGTAGGAGTTCTTGTGGTGGACTCAGGCACTGATGTATAAACTTATGTGTTATTGAAATATTTTCTGTTTTCCTTTCCTGTCTCTAATTTATCTGAACTATTAAGTGAATTCTCATGAATGTATTTTCAGATGGCCGGACAAACAAATATCTCATCCCTACCTGATGAGATTTTGGAGGAAATCTTAATCTGGACGTGAACTGTGGACTATCCCTCTTTCCTCCATCTGTGAGGATCATGTCAACGAATGTTTTAATTGTCCAACATCCATGAAATTTTTCATTCCTATCAAGGGAATGACCATGTATTCCACCTCATCGCCAATACCCAACTACCATATTATAGGTAGAGGGGGAGATACTTAGAAGGTCTTTTTCGATGTTTCACTATGGAATATAATTTTTCTGCCAGAGCATGTTTCCTGATAGCTGCTCAAGATGGGAACCGCATAGCAGCCTCCATGTACTAGATTCTAAACCTCAGTCTATCTGATCACATGGTTACAATGGAATATCATGAGCGTGGTGTAGTCTGGCAGAGCACCAGAGAATATGTCCATTCGGACATTTCCGATTTTATTACCACTCGAGCCTCCATATGGAATCCTGTGTGTAGAACGCAAGAGCTGGAGTTCAAAACATACTTCTCAAGGTGTATCTGGGCCAGTGAAGCAGATGAACTGAGTACCAACCTAGGTATTCCGTTGACCGAGCCAAATCTCCCATTTTAGTGATGATGATCGATTGGTGGTTTTCTTTTTCATTTTATGTATAAAATTTCGAGGATGCAATTCATTGATGGGGGGAATAATGTAACACCCCAAATATTTCAAAACATTGTAAATAGAAATTGTTTGTTTAATGCCATTAAAATTTTCTCCTTTAAACCAAGAAAAATATAAAAGATTAAACACATAACTTCTTATTTACAAACTTAACACCGAAGTGTCCTACAAAATTCTGAGTTCACAAGGAAAATTCACTAACAAAAAATGCCTAATAAAAACCCTAGTAATATCACTGGAAGGCTACCTAAGATAAAAACAATCCCAACATCATAAAATGCATCATTAAAACTCATCATGAGGATCAGAATAGCTAGTGCCACCGCGACCGTGCTGAGTGTCAGTGGGATGATGAGAACCATTCTCCATCCTCAGAAACTAAGACACCCCAAGTCTTGGTTTTATAGGGAACCTATTCGACCGTTACCTCATGTTGTCATTGAAATATCAACGATTATAATTATAGTCGGTGGAGTCTGTAAATTTCATAACTGTTGGGTTTTAAAGTAATAAAGTTTATCTTTTTATAAAAACTTTGTTTTTATAATACTTTAATAATATAGTGATATTTCAATTGTTTTAATATGTTTAAATGCTTTAAATTATGTCTTTAAATAAAAGTATACTTTTATAATGAAACTTAGTCTTTACGAAATCATTATGGTCATCTAGTTCAAAACATAGTAATCTAAATACCTTTTAAAAGAGAATTTTATAAACTATTGAACCAATATACCTTTGATTTCATAAGTATATTTGTTAAACCTACTAAGGTTATGAAACCATGGGTCTTTAATAAGAGTTTTATGTTTAATTAAAGTGGAATTTAATAATTTTATGTACAAATATTTTAAACAAACTAGTATTATGTTTTTGATTTCAAAGATATAATGATCTTAGTAATTTTGATAGTTTATTAACTATGAAGTTAATTTATGGTCGTTAATGTTTTATTAAATATTTTAACACAATTTCAGGTATACAGCCAGTTTTATTTCAATATCATTAAATAATTTCAATAAAAATTTATTAGAGGCTCGGCCAGCTGAGGGAAGCCTTGGCCAAACCCTCAAGGCCTAGGTTGAACCCCTAGGAGACCCGAGGTACTGACCATCGGGGTCCCCCGAGCATCTGGGCGTGCAAGTGGGTGCCCGATTTCATGCTGGGTATAGTGTGGGCCAGTGCACAGGCATATGCCCGTGTCTAAGGCCCATGGTGTGCGGTGTGTAAGGGTGGGCCAAGGCTTGCAGGGGCCCGTGTATAAGGCCCCTTCTCGTGTGTGCTTGTGTCATCGGAGTGAATCATAAGTGCAGAGGCTTAGAAGTCGTGCCCAAATTTCTTCCTATTTGATGTGGGATGCCGATTTTCCAATGCCGCAAAATCCAGGCCATCCATCACATCACGCGATCGATCGCGGTTGTCCGCGCGATCGAAGCTGCGCGATCACCTTGCTTCACCTGAGACCATCAATCTCCCATGAGATCAAATCCCAACCATACATTTTTTTAAAACGATCGATCACTCACCCGCTTCTCCGCAGCCGTTCGATCCAGTCCAGCCTGATTTCATCCATCTGCCCCATCTCTTCTTCTTCCTCTCATCGTCTTCCACAGCAATCCAACCAGTGGTCATCCCCATCACCCCCCTCTCCCTCTCCACTGTTCCTCGACGGCTTGTGACCCTCGAGGGTCCTCTTCGGCCTCGCCTTTCCATGAGCCTACCCCACTGCCTTTTTTTCCACCTGAGGATCACTGTCTTAGGTAAGTTTTATATATATGTATATATAAAATTATGCATTCTCGTATCTTCGGGTTTCTCCAACTTTGAGGCTTGTCTTCTCCTTCGATATTCAATCATAGGGTCCCTGTTTTAAGTTGAGGCTTCTTGGTCCATTAAAATACCCCCTCTATGCGACTGAACCCTACGGATTCATCTCATATTTCTCTCCCTTAAACTCTCCATGATCTCCAACGAACTCCTCCTCTCTTCCAGCCTCTTCTAATAGTCTAGGTAAGTGAGGGTTTTTCTTTTTATTTTTCTTCTCTTTTTATACAAACCTAGTTATATATATGTATACGGGTTATATGCATATATATTTATATATGTATTTTTAGATCTGGATTTGTCCCTTATTTCTTATAAAGCAGGATGTTTGGGTTTATTACGGTTTTTAAGGGGGATTATTTTTATTCAGTATTAAAACACATATAGATAGATATACATATTTTGTATATATAGATTTTTTATATATATGTGTATATATGTATATATATAACCTCTAAACCAATCCATTTTTAGGGTTTCTAAAATGATTGTCTGTGTTTTACCAGAAGTTAAATATTTATAGAGGGTGTTTTGAATATGTTAATAATGAAAGACCCTCTTTCTAAACATTGTATATATAATTTTATACTTATATATATATGTGTGTATGTATGTAATTAAATAAAAATAAATTTTCCTTTATATTTATGAAATGAATACCCATTTTTCAATAATGTTTTTGATGCGAACTATATTTTGGGCTTAAATGGAATTATGTTTATAGTACAAAACCTTAATTTATATATATGTATGTACATATGGTTAGATAGGTAATAAACCTTATATGGATTCATTTTTCAATCATGTAATTGATTAATTGTTGGTAATATTCAGTTTGTAAGGAATTAATGGACCTTGTTTAAGTGGTGTAAGAACTCATACATACACATAGTGTATATATGGTTATGTGTATATATCTATATACATATTTATGTATCACAATCCAAATCCATTTTATAATTTTTAAAAGATGATTTCCAAGCCTTAGGTAATGTTTAAATGTGAAATGTCATTTGGGTACATTTGGATTTATATTTAGTATGTGAAACACAAATTTTTACATATGTATATACATTCGGTCACACAAGTTATATACCTAACATGGTTTGGCTACAAATCAATTGATAATGACGTATTAAAAATATTTTTAAGTATTTACTACTTAAATAAATTAATAAACATGGTTTAATTATGAGAACCCATATATACACCTTATGTATATACGGTTGTGAATATATATATATATATATATATATTTATATCATATAGTTTTTTTAAAACCCAAATTTTGAGCATTGATATTTAAGATTAGCATTTTAAATGCAACCATTACTTGAAGGGTAATTAATAAATGTTAATTTTGGTGTGTGCTAAATCAAAATGTATTTATTTCAAACATACATTTATTTAAATTTTTTTAATTATATTAACTTCACATGTTTTGAATTCTTAAGATTAGGTTAAAAATGATGGAATGTAACATGTCCAAATGGTGCATTACCTAATGCAGTGACTGTTGTAGATAAATCAAGTTATGTTAGAATCTAATTTCATATTCATTGACCCTTTTATCATTATAATGAATTACATGTATTTCTAGTCAGAATTCATTTCCATGGCTAAGGTTCTTTAATTAAGAAGCTATCATTTCATGTGGCAAACCCTAATCACCCGTCATTTCATGTGTTATCTTATGTGAATGCAATGTTTACCATAACATGTATGGCTTTGATTATTTATTACCATATCTTCAATGTTATGTCGATGTGTAAATTGACTACTTTAGAACAAGAAGATAAATTCTTATAAAAGTATATATATATATGTGCGAACATGTATATGCATTACTTATGTATCAAATGTTGTTTACAAGTTTTAATATATGAAAACCCAGTGCAAATGAATACATATTTAATGCAAGGTTAAAAATGTTTTTAGAAAACCTGACACTCGAGTGTGGTAGAAAGGAAGGGATTGGGTGTGGATCCATCATGGCCTATCATTAGTCGAGCAGACTCATAGTTAGTTATTTTATTTTTAGAAGCTTGCCTAATGATTTCAAGAAAACACTGGAGTATTTTTTGGTAATATCAATTGAAAATTAAATATTCAAAGTGGTATGGGACACCTTGAATATAAGACCTTATTGACATATGAGGAATGTATTGGACTTACGGGATGGGTTCTGGTTAAAATAAATCCCTCCAGTTTGGGGACTGGTTAAAGTAAGCCCCTCGATGCATCGATTGTTTTCGAGATAGTTAGATTGGGTTTTTACCCATAGGTCATGGCATGAGGCCTTGACATTCAGACATGAGTCCAAAATTATATGCTTCCTCACTATGTTTTAGTATATGACCAACCAAGCGATTATTTCGACTAGAGAAATATCCTTGGTTATAGAACCATTACCTATGAGTATGAGATTAAAGTGCACATGGAATATGATGAGACAGTAATGATACATAATAAGTTTGCCTTTCCATAATGAAAATATTGGTATTACATTTATCATGTTATATTATGCATTTTTATAGGTTATAGTGGAATTTTTTATGCGCAACTCTAATAATGTTCATGCCCAGTAGTACTTGAAAACCTAGCATGTTATGTTTATTTTTACTTAGTAGAATTCATGCGCTTTTGTAAAAACATGCTTACTTTTTTACATTTAGTAGCTTTCAGTTAAATGTTCAAACACTTGTGTATGAAATGCTTTAATTATTTTATTGCAACCTTAGAAATGTCGTGATGTTTTCTTCTAAGGAATTATTTTTAAGTACGTGAAAGTATTTTCAAAGGTGGTTTTGAAAACCTGTATTTATGTACTTTAAAAATTACTTACTGAGTATTTCAATGCTCACCCTATGTTTTGAATGAATTTTTTTTTCAAGTATCAGCCATGTCTTCAAAGAACTTTTAGATGTTTCCGGTTTCCTAGAACCAGATCCTCACGAGCCTCTATATTATTGGGACCTGATGTAATATTTTGAAAATGATTGTAATGTAATATTGGTACATCATGTATCATAGGCACCAGCTCTAGGCATTCGGAGGTCGCGTCCTTACAATAATTGTTGTTTAGATATGATAAAAAGGTTTTGAACGCATATAATTGTGGGTTCTCTATACTCACTAGGATGTGAATGAGTATAATTGTGTTTTTTATACACTCACAAGATTTTGAATGAGTATAATTATGGTGTAGAAATGATCACATAGTTGTAAATGAGTATAATTATAGTTTATCTATGCTCACAAGGGTGTTCATGAGTAAAGTTTTTTAGCTATTCTCATATGGCTGTGTGTGATTATAATTTTTTTAGCTATGATGAAATGGTTTTTCAAGAGTATAATCACAGTTTATCTATGCTCACAAGGTTTTCATTAGTATAATTACAGTTTAGCTAGGCTCTCTAGGTTGTTTGTGGGTCTAATTGTAGTTTATCAATGTTCACATGGTTTTTCATAATTATAATTTTGGATAAGATATTATCACAATATTATGTGTGGTTATGATAATATTTCTATTTATTTCATATGTCTTGATTTACTATACTTGTGCAACATTGCTATGCCTAATCCCTATAATTATGCTCCATTATTTTTGTTTATTATATCAAAATCTCATGATTTGGTACAAGTTTTTTCATTTGATATTTGTTTTCCTTTTATCATGAAATATGGATAAATCTATTTTTCATTGTTATTTTAATAATATATTTCTCCCATGCTCATCTTTTATTGAATTCTTATTATCTAACCCTTGATAAATTTTTTGTGATTTTTTTGATTACTGATCAGGAGATATCAACCTATTTTTATATTTCAATTCCCCAAGATATGATGATGTCTATACAAATTGAGAAATATATATGGGATTCTAGTATGGTTTGATTATGGATAAATGTTAACATGTTTTGTAAAATAATATTCCTATGTACCTTTTCCTCAAAGACACTGAACCTAACATTCATTGAATGAAGTGACTATTTGTGGGATGTATAGTTTAACTTATAGAAGTTATGGAAAATAATGTTATGTTTACCATAGATCATTATATAATAGCAATATAATAACACTCAATTAGATTGGAGTGGCATATAGAAGTGATTCATAGAGCATAAGTGACACCAGGTCAAGTACACAACTTGGGATACAAGATAGAACCTGTGGAAGACACCTATGGAATTATATTTTACATTATAACTACTTATATGGATATTTATTATTTCTAATATTCATTCAATATAATACTAATAAATTCTCCTTTGTAGAGTCCTCCATGATAAACCACTTTATCAATCTACCCCTATAATATTCTTGACTGATTCCAACTACTAATGATCAACTTTTTATTTATTCTTGATGTCTCTATTTACTATAATTAGTCCACCTGACTATGACAAATGTTTATAAATATGATCCATGGTTTTTATTGTAATATCACAATCTCAATCCATGGTACATGTTCTTTCATTTAATACTACTTTCCCTTTTATCATGACTTATGGATAAATCTATCTTCCCATGTTATTTTAATATGATATTCATCCCATGCTCATGTTTTCTCAAATTTTTATTATCTAAACCTTGATAAAATGTTGATGATGTTTTTGGCTACTAATTATGAGATATCATCCCTTTATTATGTTTCAATTCCCTAAGATATGAAGACTTGTATAAACATTCAGAAGCTTTTATGGTATTCATGTATGGTTCGATTATGGATAAATGTTAACATGTTTTGTAAAATAATATTCTTATGTAACATGTCCTTAAAGACACTGAAGCTTCCATTCATGGAATGGTGTGATCATTTGTGGGATGTAAAATTTTAAATATGTATGTGATAGAAAATAATGTTAGGTTTATCATGGATCATTATATTAATGCAATATAATAACTCTCACTTTAATTGGAGTGGCATCTATAAGTAACTCTTAGAGAAAAAGTGACACCAGGTCAAGTACAAAACCTGGGGAACATAATAGAGCCTACAGAATACACCTAGAGAATTATATGTTAGTTTATAACTACTTAGATGGATCCTGAATATTTATAATATCCATTACATATAACACTGATAAACTCTCCTTCGTCGAGTTCTCTATGCTAAACCACTTTATCACTTTACTAATGCAAGTGTCCTGATTGATTCAAAACAACCCCTTATATCCAACTCAATATATAATGATACCTACTATATAGTTTTCTTGACCCATGTATTACATTGAAAATAATTTCCCCAACCTCATATTAATGGAATTAAGTCTCAAGATATCATTTTTAATAAGTAGTATTTTATCCTCATATAATATTAGAAACCTATAACACTTATATAAAATTTCTATTATATTGAAGAATAATTCATTTTCTTAGTGAAACCAAACACATTCATTGCATCATACAAAAGTATATTTCAAATCTAATAATCCTACATTAATCCATAAATGGACTATTATTTCTTTTATAACTTAAAAGTTTCATTTTTAACTTCAAAATATTTCCGTTTTATCATATAGACATAATTTACCAAATTTATATTATATAAATCAGTTTTACATTTATTTGAAATATATTATAATAAAAATAAGCTACTATGGGAAGAACTATATTCATAGAATTTAACATTTCTATAGGTTAAAATGTGTCTTTATAGTCAATACTATAAATTTTGTTGTAACATTTTACAACTTGGAGTTTACTATTAGTATAAAATCTACCATTTATGTTTGTCTTATTTTAACAAACATAGTTTTATCCTAAGGGTCTCACCCCTTTAGGCCTATCTACCAAGTCCCAAAAAAATATTATACATGGTGTCTATTTAAAATTCCATGTCTTTTAACCATTTCTCAAAATTAGAACCCTCTATAACCTCCTAGTATGTTTCAGGTTCATCAACTAAAAAAATTACCTCAAAATAATTAGCAATGATAAATCCATTTTTCATGAGCTCTTGAAGAATCCTATATAACATTCCAGGTTTTTATGTCACTTGAAATGGTTCTCCTTCATAACTTATTATGGAATTATATTTACTATCAAATTAGGAATACCTCAAGTTTATTAGTCTTAAGCTTCTCCATGTTCAACATTTGTCCATTTGATACCAAGCTTTATGTATTCCTTCTCATGGAAAAACATATCCGGGAAAAACCCCATCGATTATATAGGACTACAGAAATAATATCCTATATTCAATTTAGGATAACAAATATATAAACATTTTTATAGTTTATGGTTGAGTTTATTAGATGAGAAATGTTAATGTTATTCTTAAAAACACCAAATCCTTATTAAAGAAATATGGTTACATTTCCTATGTCGTATCCCATATGTTTTTTTGGATTCTTTTGATGGGAAATATTTTAGTAAAAATGTATCGGTCTCTAGAGTATAACCACAAAGTGAAATTCAAAGGTCACAAAAAATCATAATTGATTATACTACGTTAAAAAAAGTATGATTCTTCCTCTAGAGACAATATTCCAATCTAGTGTTATGGGAGGAGTGAGTTGTGAAACAATTCCACAATCCGTTAGATGATCAATGAATTCCTAGCTTAATTATTCATATCCCTAATATGATTAAAGGTTCTTAATATAGCTGTATAATTGATTATACATATAATTCTGAATCTCTTTAAACTTTTAAAAAAAATTATTAATTGTGTTTAATCAGAAACACATATCCAAACTAAAAAAATTCACAAGTAAAAGTAACAAAGTTATTAAAATTAGGACATTATTGATTACTCATTTTCAATATACATCACAATGTATGAGATCCAATTGTCCATTATCTGTTTCACCTTTTCCACTAATATGATATTTTATAATTTATTAAAATAAATAGGATTCCAAATTTTCTAAAAATTATTCATCTAATGGCCCAATAATCCATCTCTGTATAGTATTTGGATGTGTATCCAATTTATATACCCGATGTGAAAATAAAAAATATTTTTGGGATTATAATCAACTAAAAAAATATTACTTTTAATTTTATATATAGTGTCATCAATATATTTAATTTAAAAACTATTTATTATATTCTTAATTACATAACTATATCAATCATATACATCAAAAAAACTTATTATTAATAGTGAATGGAAATCCATTCTTATCTAAAAAAGTTACAAAAATTAATTTCTATTTATGATGGGATTGTAATACCATTTCTCTAACTATTTCTCCATGAAAATACTTCTCATCCCTCGATACCAGTCTCCAATTTTTTTATGGGAAATACCTATAATACATATCAATATGATTATTATTAAGTAACCCATAAACTAAAATAGATACATATATATGCGTGAGTATCTTATATTTTATCTTCTTACCAAATAATATTATTGAAATTAATCCCCCCAAAAATGATGACCCTGTATATCATTTCAATTTAGTGATGTAAGATCCATATGTTTCAATAAATTACATCGAGTATCATGAGAAACTTTCACCACTATTATTGGATGACAACAACTTTTTCTAATCTTATATTATATGACTATTGGATAACTAAGTGGATAAAATATTTATCCAAATATATTGTATGGATTCACTCAAATATGTTTCTCTAGTATCCTAAATATTATGGATTACCAGATAGTTTGACCCAAATAAAACACCAAGAATATGGAATATAATAGTCAGAGTCACCATATAACTTTATTTCCAAAATAAAAGATAATTCATAGGCACCTAATGGTTATGATTATACATATTAAATTATTTAGGTATTAAAATGAGGTGATTTTGAAGGAATACCACACTATGTATTTTAAGGGTTTCTATTTTAAAATTATTACCAGTTTAACATACATCACATACATTTTAATCCCACTAAATCTTATGAAAAAAATATTATTATCATGTTTTGTTCGTTTCAGTATTCATAATTATAAGGATTTAGTTTTAAAATTATATCTGATCCACTAAATTATTGTTTTTATAGAACATTAATATGTAACTCTATAAACAATCCACAAGTTTTTGTTACTAACCCAAAAATATATCCTAAACATATTCATATAGATCTGAATACATCTCATGCATATGCTACATGAAAAATTAATGCAAATGTATAAAGTTATTTTTTTATTGAAAATCATTACTAAAGTAAGAATTATTTGAGAGATATTAAATACCTCACCTTTCCACAATAAGGTATGAGACTCCAGGGTGTTGAGTAGTCCAAAACCAACTCCCTATCCCCAAGAAGACATCAATCAAGATATAATTCAATTCACAATATCCCAAATAGTAATATGCATAAAATATTTTCAACAACAATTATTAGTATTATAACTCTAAAAAAATAGAGGTCAATGTAGATGAAAAATAAATCTTATGAATTTGTACCTAGAAGGTAATAGAAGACACTGTCTCTTAAAAGAAATTCATAATATAAATTTTTTCATACACATTTTTCACATTCTATAAACAACCTATATAGATGAATTGTATAAATGATTAAAATAATAAATAAACACTTTATTTATTCTATCAAACATGAGAAACCAGTATAAACTTTTCATATTTTATTTAGTAATGTAAAATTTAATTTTGTAATTCCCATAACATATATATTATAAAAAATATATAAACCATATTTTAAAATATTTTAAATATATATTTTAAAATATTTTAACCATGGTGTATTTTACAATAGACTATTAGTTATAAAATATGATTTCTATAAAAGTGATATTGTCAGTGTGTATGTCATATTCTTCAATATAGGTCTATATCATAGGCTTTTACTCATACCACTACCTATGATTGGAAATATTTTATAACTCCTGTCATATTTTATGATTGAGTGGGTGTAATTTCAATACTATAACCCCCTAATTCATAAAAACCTGGATCAATCCATATTTTACAACAACATATATCATATGACATGGATTAGTTTAAGTCCATTGATTTACTATATATCATAAATTATGATATATACATGTTTTACACTATATCAAAGTGACACGAATGGATTATTTATATTAAATTTTAAAATATGACTACATATTAATTAAAATAGGTTATTTATTAAAATTTCAATATATTGAACACATAAAAACACAGAAGAACTGGGATCTGGTACCACTGAGGGGTTTTATGGGATCATATTATGATCTTTAATAGTAGAAACAACCCATGTATTTTCTTGATCAATCTTCAAGGATTAATGTGTTTGGAATATCAAAGAAGCACAAACCTATAAAGAAAAAGTAGTGGCATCCATCTCCTTGATGTTTCTGGATGATCATGAGAGAAGTGAACAATATCTTCCTGCCTTTGATGGGATTAAAATGACATTAGGATCCAGGATCATATCATGGGTATTTCTAAATGTCAATAAGGGTTCTAGAACTTTCACTATATAAGACATTTAATGTTATGGGATGGAATATATTTTGAGAAATATTTTGGGGAAACTAATGATCACCACCATCACTAATAAGGGAACTCATTTCCCAATATAGATATCCTCAATACTCTTTATTAAATGATGAACATGTCAGTGATATTAAATATATTGGATTTTAAGAAATTCCACCCATCTATTACATCCCACTGAAGAATCGATTGAGAAAATCAAATGTATATTAAATTCATATTTAATTCATTCATAATGGATTATTAATTGAAAGAAACCACATGCGAATAAGTTTGATGTTTCATGCACTTCATAGGAAATGTTATATTTCCTATAATATATTAATACATTAGAAACAAAATCATCCCAATATTATTTTATGATACATTGAAATCATATGTTATGATATAAACCTTATACATATCATACCATATTATTAACCTTAGTTGTAAAATGAAATTTCCTTCTTTTATGTTCATATCTAACAATTTTATATTTATAATACAATGCTATGATACACCAAAACATTTAGGTTTAGAAAATAAAAATTATTTACTTCTATATGAATATTAAAAGACAAAATATTATGCCTCTATTATATATCATTTTCCATGTGTTTGGAATATATTCCCTTTAAAATAAGACATTATTAAGATATACCATTGACGGGAGGTGAGAACATATTCCATCGTATATTATTAAATACCTAGATAAAAACATTATCATAAATAATTTTTTCTGTTTTTCGCTTCCTTAAAAAGTTTACTATAATTTTATGAATAAACATTTATGTTTATAAAATTAATTATCTCATTTTGTTTATAAAATCACATTTTTAATCAAGAGATTCTCTTTTTATATATGATAAATGTGGTGAAGATACATATCCTTTTGAGAACAGTCTAATCATGAAATATTCTATTAAATTCAAACTAATAATGAAAAAACTATTTAATTCATCGTCTAAATGAAAACTATAATCTTTATTAATCCTTCCCTTCATTTAGAACATCTGTATATTTTAAACACATATATAACATATAGATTATATAACAAACCATTTAAAATTAAAGAATGTATTTGTAAAATATTGATACCTTTCTTATGCATTAAATGGATTTTCCTAAAACATTTTAGTAATCTCATTTAATTATTTCCCAATGAATCATTACTCTACCATTTATATTTCACATTTTGGTTTTAATCATCTTGATTGGTTACTTGAATAAGAATAACTAGACATTATAAGTATTTTTCTTCTTCTGATTTGACTTTGTACCCTATTTTTCTAATTATAAATCATCTAAAACTAAACATATCATTAAATTTTATATAGATAAAAATGAATATTGAGTTTGATTTTTTTGTAATTAGTTATGACATTTTTTATTGAAGAATTATATCAATATGTGTAGCTCTTAATTTTGAAAATTGATAAACTTGTCATTAATGTATGAGACATGTGTAGATAATTTTAAGGAAGTAATATTAAAAGGATAAAGAATAATTAGTCCATTAAAAATAAGACCATAAATATATATATATATTTCATGAAAAAGACTTGATGTAATGTCATATTAGTGGTTTGGCATATCATATAATACTTATACAAAAAAATATGGCCAATCAATAGAGTTGAAGGGACCCAATAGATCCAAAACATATGATAGGGGGCCTATACCATGTGGTATATCTATCCCACAAGGGTTTTCATGTAAGAATGGTGAAGATCAGTACCTTCATTTGATGACAGGTGAGTCAATGGGTTAATTGTGCCTACTGGTGGCATGCAAGGGGGCTGAGCAGGTCGACCTTCCCCAAATATGTGTGTGAAGACTTCTAGATTCTGGTTTAAGATTTTTTAGCATGAATTAAATTTGTAATCATGCCTCAACTACTGAAAATTTTGATGTGGGATATCCATGATCTGGGGAAATATTTTCAACTTTAAATAGTTACACATATAGGGATCAAAATAAAATAAGATCTATCCTAGCCATCTGATCAGGTGTCATTATCCTCTTCTATAATCAAATTTTGGTGGATTTGATATGTGTCATAGTATGTCACTGATATTGAAAAAACCATCCATATTCTGTGAGGATATAAAATGGAAGAGGCATTCAGGAACAATCAAACATCATGTATACAATCTACGTCTTATATGAATGAAATAATTCAATGAATGAGAAACTGGATTAGGATGAAACTAAGATAAGACATTCTATTTATACAAGCATGGATTAGTTCAAAATTTTCATGAATATGTGGATTCTTTTGAAAAGAAGAATATGGTGAAAATTTATGGATGTTGTGTTTTTTGTATTCTTTTTAAATGGAAAATAACCTTAAAAATATGAATATCAAGATCATTAAATATTTTATATTTGGTGTACCTAACATTTTTTTGGAGATTAAAATTTTCATTGTTGTAGATTATTTATTAGAGGACTATGTTGGTGCATGGAAGAAGTGGTCACCAATAAATTCCGATCGACCAAGGTGGAATATCATTCTACTAATAGTGAGAGAGATATGAAAAAGAGAACCTAAAAGGATTTCATATTATGAAGAGGAATCCAAGGAAGCGTTATTTTTGGCTGAAGAATAATCCCTACAATGATACTGTTATGTAAAGAAGAAAAGGAAACAATGGATATTCGAATTGTTTTTAACACCCTCAAATATCTTTGAAAAGAAAATTTTACATGAATCAATTCAGTATATTGTAATACCCTTAGGCATAACCTCATTGTCTTATGTGAAGAAATTTGATAAGTACTATAGTTTATATAAAAGAAGTCATTACTCTTTCATTTGTATATCTTTCTTTACGTGAAGGGACTATATATTTGAGGAATCAATTGTACAAATGGAGTACATGATATACTAAGAATTCATTTCCTGGATTTCTACTTGCAGTACGTTAATATAGATACAGTGCATGGATGCAATCATTTAAAATATTCACATTCACTAAGATACCCAAAACTCAATATTGAGGGAAACATAAAAAACAAACCAAGGAATATTATATGATAGAGTTTTGGATGATAGGTATATGAAATTTATTCATGAAGTGTAATCAATAATTTTTGTGTGTCATTAATACACATCCAACTGAGCTAGGGTCTTCATTAATTATAATAAACAACTATTTCTTAATTATTTAACAGGTATTAGGATATTCATTATACAATATGATTTGAAGTTGTTTGACTAATACTAGAATCTATGAAAAAGAACATGATTCATACACGAGAATGTTTGATTCATTCATCTCATGGAAGAATATCTAGAGATCAACCCATAGTATATATATATTTGGAAGAGTGTAGAATGTTTCCTCTTAATTAGAAACAATAAAAGTCTATGCAAATATAATAAAAAAATCATCATAACAAAACTACTATTATTATAGAAGATCGAGGATTAGATTCTATTGTTGTTGTTGTGGATGGTTTGGTCATAAAACATATTGATGTCAATAAAACATGTCACTTATAAGAATTGTGATTGAATCAAAGGGCACTATGCCAAAAAGATGAGACCAGAATATCAATAATTAAAGACTGTGACCAATGAATCATCACAATTTTTGACAGAAAACATTATTTCTTGAATAAAGTTTTTTTAATATGTATTCAAGATGGTTACATAGCTAAGAAATATATAGTTATCTCACCAAGTGAGATTCCACCTAATATAAATTAGAATAGAAGTACGAAAGTGAATAATAATATATTCACAAATGCATTTTCCAGGGAAAAAAATAGACAAAGAATAAAAACATTTCAAGGAAAAAGGGAAGAAATTGGTGATAGTTGAAGATGTTAAAGTTGATGATAATTAATCCAAAAATGATGACATAAAAATTATGAAGTGGGAATGGTGTGAAAAACGGTGAAATTAGGATCATCCAAATTTGAGTCCATGAAGAAGATGATTTCCAAATTGAAAAGAGAATCTCATTATTAAGGCGCCTTCTATAAAATTTTAAGTACCTCCTTATTCCCTTAATCTATTTGAATGAACTGACATGAAGGGAATTGAGGGAGAAGATATATTCATCACATATAATAAGTATTTGGATAATAATGAATGGAGTGTATCCCTTGATTGGGATAAAACTGAATCTAAGGTATTATTATCACATTTAAACATCTTCCATGATTATTTCAAACTACTTCTCATGTTGGAGTGATGGATATTGGAAAAATGAGTTATAGGGGGAGTAATATTAAATGCACTAGAAATGTTTTGGTTATATTTTTAAGATGTGTCCATAATGTCTCTTTAAAAAATTCTGTAGATATCTCTATAAAAAAATAATTTTAATGAGATTAAGGTTGTTATCATAGATAAATATTCTTTTTGGATAACACTAATCCATTAGTAACATCAGTATTTTTTTCTTCATCGATTTTCCCTATATATACATAGATTTAAATAAATAAAGTCTCGTTTATATGAGAAAAAATGCAGGTCCCTTATTTATGTTTAAATGAATACCCTAATTACACCTTTTTACTTATTTTCACTAAGGAAGATAGTAAAGAAATAAATATTCTCATTTTTACATGATGAAGGTTTCAGTGGCATTGAAAACAAATTCAATAGGGTTGATTTTTCATACCAAATGAAGATTTAGTAGAATTTTGTGTCAATAAGGTTTAACATTTGTGAATAAAAATGTATTTTAATATGTGTATCATTTAATTTTGATGATTGATGAATTTTTATTTAATGTCAAAAAATGTTTTGATCATTATAAGGACGACACATATCAATAAGGAAGAAAATAGCCCTTGAAAAAAATATATATTATACATGAAATAAAATATTATTAATGGAGCTTTAGTGGATTGTAATTTCATATGGGACTTATATAAAAAATATGTCATTCCTCTTGATCCAAAGGGATCAACTCAATCCCAAACATGTGGGAGGATGTATCTACCACGTGGGAGAGCCCACCACAAGGGCTCTCGTGGAAGCACGATGAGGGGTAAATTTTCAAAAGTAAGAAAGAGATCCCATTAGTGTATATCTCCCATTGGTGGCACACAAGGGGAATGGGTAGATCGCCCCACCCAATATGTGTGTGTGAAGTGTTTTGTGTGCCGACCCTGGTGCTAGCTCGACGGGTCTCTGGAATGAATTATCTTATTATGTTTACCACAACTGTCAAAATGTTCTATATGGGATAATGGTGATGTGGGGTAATATTAACAAATTTAATAAGTATTGTATATAAGGATCATTGTCTTACGGGGTCTATATCTTCTATTCTATTGGGATCTTCTATATTATTCTACATCTATATACTTGTGGTTTTCATTTGATCCAGATTACATCACTGATCTCAAGATAGGTGACCATGTTCTAAATTGATAATTAAGGGATGGTATTTTTAGGATCAATCCAACATCATGTATGCAATATTAATGTTTCAATCATGAGATAATTCAAAAGAATTTAAATTGTCCAAGGATGATATGAATATAAAACATGTTGTTTATATAGGCATGGATGACTTCAAAATTTTCAACTACACGAGGCTCTGTAAAATGAGATGATCAAGAAAGTATGGACGCCATGAGTTTTGGGGTCTTATGAAATGGAAAACATCAATTAAAAAATATGAATTCAATTGTCAATGGAGATTTGAAATATGGAGTACATGACACGTTTTATGGGATAATAAATTCATCCTCGATGCAACTTATTTCTAAAAGGATTAAGGTAGTGCATAGAAGTTGTGTTCAATTATAAATACCAATGTAATGAAGAGGAAAATATTTCAACTCATCATGATAGAACTATAAAATAGAGTAATATAAAGCCTTATATTTGGCCGTTAGGGAAACCGTAAAGAAATATTATTAAAAAACTAATATTCCCTTCTATAATACTTCTACACAAAGGGGAAGAGAAAATAATAGGCATTTTACTAGTGTTTAACACACTAAAATAGCTTTATGAAGATTGTTTTCTGTGAATTAATTTTCTATAACCTAATACCCTTACACATAACCTCACTATATTTCATGAATAATTTTGAGAAAACTTGTGGTTTACATGGATGTAGTTCTTACTCATGTGCATGAACAAATAATCTTACATAGATCGAAAATATATTTTAAGAATCACTTATGTGAAGTATAGGTAATGATATAAAGAAAATATAGTTCATGTTTTGTTTCATGCAGATCATTAAGACGAGATAATTTCTTTGATGTAATAATTAAACAGTTCTGATACCATCTATCTTGACCAGCTAGGGTTTTTTCGTCTTGCACCTCCGCTTGGCTGGGAGCTCTTCTCAGGAGCTCTCAGTCGGGCTCTTCATTGGACTTCAGTGGCGATGGGTGGTTGGTGCGGTCGGTGGACGATTGGCCGATGGCGCGAATGGTGGGTTCTCCGACAATAATTTGACGGTCTGTACGGGCGAGTGTTTTTCTTAAATAAGTTCTTTAGATATTTTTTTAAAAAATAGGCTAGGTTAAAAAAAATTCAAAAATATGCCGCAAAGGCGGCATCCTAGATGTCGCCTTTCCCCTAAAACAGAAAAAAATCTAGATTTTTTATTATTATTATTTTTTTTTATATATATATATAAATAAAACAAAACAAAAAAACAAAAAAAAAATCAACAGAATTTATCCATTATTTAAAATCCAGCAGTACTACCATTATAATAGTCTGGATTCTGACAAAATCTCTCACCTAGGGCTCCTTTTTATAAAAGATATTACCCTGGAAATCATTCTGCATTTTTGATGTGGGAATCCGGTTCTCCATTTCCTGCACAGAACATTCTGCATTTCCGATGTGGGATTCTGTTTCAAGTACGTGACTTTGAAAGACTATAAAATATAAACTATAAGGCCAATATAAATGAAACTTAAAACATTGACTAAACATATATAAAATAGTTGAAAACAAAAAAATCATTAAAAACGATGATAAAAAATAATTTATAATCTTTCAAAACCACTTACTTGAAACTTAAGAAGTTTCAAGTACGTGATTTTGAAAGCTAATATAATATTAATTATAAGACCAATATAAATGAAATGTAATGCATGGATTAAACATAAAACAAATATTTGAACATAAAAAGAATATCATAAAAAATATTTATGAAATATAATTTATAAGCTTTCAAAACGACCAACATGAAACTTAAAAATGTTTCAAGCCCGTGACTTTGAAAGCCTATAAAATATAAAATATAAGACCGATATTAATGAAACATAAAACAAGGATTAAACATATAAAAATAGTCGAAAATAAAAATATTTTCGTAAAAAATGTTCATGAAAAATAATTTATAAGCTTTCAAAACCACCTACTTGAAACTTAAAATGATTAAAGTATGCGGTTTTGAATGACTAAAATATAAACTATAAGACCTATATAATTTAAAGTTAAAACATGGATTAAACATATAATAATTTATTTAATTATTAAATTAATATTATTAAAAATTAATTATATAATAATTAATTAGTTAATTAGAAATTATTAATAATTAATTATATAATAATTAACTAATTAATTAGTAATATAATAATTCAGTATATAATATATAATTAGTTAATTAGTAATATAATTATAAATTATATTTATCCATTATAATTAATAATTAGTAATTATTCAAAATTATTATATAATAATTAATTAGTTAATTGGTTATACAATTTTTAATTATATAATAGTTAATTAGTTAATTAGTAATATAATTATAAATTAAAATTATTCATTATAATTATTAATTATAATTAATAATTATAATTACTAATTATAATTATTCATTATAATTACTAAATATAATTATTAATTATTAATAACTAAATATTAATTTGTTAATTAATAATATAATTATTAATTATAAAACTATTAATTGTATAATAATTAGTTAGTTAATTAGTAATTATTAATAATAAAATATAAAATAAATAATTAGTTAATTACTAATATAATTAGTAAATTAGTAAAATAATTATTAATTATTTAAAAATTAATTAGTTACTTAGAAATATAATTATTTATTATTTAATAAATAATTGGTTACTTAGAAATATAATTAATAATTATATAATAATTAATTAGTTGATTAGTAATATAATTATTAACTATATAATTTGTAATTTTTTAATTAGTGTTTATTAATCATTAATTATATAATAACTAATTAGTTAATTAGTAAAAAAATTATTAATTCTATAATAGTAAATTAGTTAATTTTTTGAGAAAGACAGATCTGAGGCCCTTTTTATAATTAGTTAATTAGTAATATAATTATAAATTATCATTATTCATTATAATTATTAGTTAGTATTTATTAAAAATTATTATATAATAATTAATTAGTAAATTAGTAATATAATTATTAATTATATAATAGTTAATTAGTTAATTAGTAATAATATTTTGAAATATAATTATTATAATTTTTAATTAGTAATTATTAATAATTAAATATGTAATAATTAATTAGTTAATTAGTAATATTATCATTAATTATATAAAAATTAATTAGTAATCGAATTATTACATATATAATAAATATTTATTTAATTAGAAATATAATTAATAATTATAACTAATTAATTAGTAATCTGTAATTATTAATAATTTAATTAGTAATATAAATATTTATTATAATTATTCATTATAATTAGTAATTAATAACTATTAATAAGAAATTAGTAATTAGTAATTAGTTAATTAGTAATATAAATATTAATTATAACTATTCATTAAATTATTAATTATTAATTATTACACATTAATTATTACTTATATAATAATTATTTAGTTAATTATTAATATAACTATTAATTATATAATAATTAATTAGTTAATTGGTAATATAATTATAATATTTCAAAGTCACGTACTTGAAACATTTTTAAGTTTCAAGTTGGCGGTTTTGAAAGCTTATAAATTATTTTTCATTATAATTTTTTGGAAATTACTTTTGTTTTCAACTATTTCTTATATGTTTAATCAATTTTTAACGTTTCATATATATTGGTCTTCTATTTTATGTTTTATGGTCTTTCTAATTCAAGTAATTGAAAAATTTTACGTTTCAAGTAGGTGTTTTTGAAAAGTTATAAATTACTTTTCATCAACATTTTGTTGGAAATTCCTTTTGTTTTCAACTATTTATTATATGTTTAATAAATGTTTATAGTTTCAATTATATTCATTTTATTTTTTATTTTTTATAGTCTTTCAAATTGAATTACTTGAAACATTTTTAAGTTTCAAATATGCAGTTTGGAAAGGTTATAGATTATTTTTCATCAACATTTTTTAGGAAATTATTTTTGTTTTCAACTATTTATTATATATTTAATCAATGTTGAAAATTTCATTTATATTGGCCTTAGAGTTTATATTTTATTGTATTTCAAAGTCACGTACTTGAAACAGATTCCTACATCCGAAATGCAGAATATACTGCGTAGGAAAGGGAGAACCTGAATCCCACATTGAAAATGAAGAATGATTTTCAGGGCAAACCCTCTTTTAAAAGGGAGGCATGGGTAAGAGTTTCTGTCAGAATCCAAACTGCTGTAATGGGTGTAGTGCAAGATAATTAATAGCAAAGAAATTCTACTGAAATTTATTGTTTTGTTTATATATATATATATGAACAAAAGAAAACAAAATAAATAAAAATAAAACAAAAAATAAAAATTTTCAAAAAACAATTAGGGGAAAGGAGGCATCACAGATGCCGCCTTTCTCCCAAAGCGCAAAGGCGGCATCGCAGATGCCGCCTTGCGCCCGAAATGCAAAGGCGGTATCCCAGATGCCGCCTTTCAGATGAATTTTTTAAAATATTTTTTCCTTAAATATTTTCCAGATTTTTTTAAAAAAAAACGTAAAAAAAATCCGGATGGGCGACATTCTGCGGGCCGATGGGGAAGGCGAGGGTTCTCGACCAACGGAGCTGTGGACGAACCTGAGTCACTACGACAATCCCACTTGCCACCCAGCCAACAATCCAACCCGTCTATATGGTGAAGCTAATTCCAGATCTATTCTAAGCCGATTGGTTTTGGCGTTGAACTCTTACCAGATTCATATCTGGATTTGATGAATCTGTGATGCGAGGATGTCTGCATTTGAGGGTTTTTCTGTGAATTTTCTTTCTGACGATGTTGATGGAAGGTAGAACGAAGGAATTGAGTTGGCGTCAGCGGCGGTGTTTGAGTTCCCCTCAGACCATTCTGCCTTAACCCTGCCCTGTACCTGCATCCCATCCCTCCTCTCTAGGTCGGTCGGGAGCAGTGGTTCGATGGAGCTTTGTGAGGTGACGTTCGGGCAGGCTTTCGTTCTCTAGGGAAAGATGACAAGGCGACGATGAATTTGGAGATGTTTTACAGATGTACAATGGAAATGTTGAACATCTTGATTTTGGATTCGGATGCGATTCTGATATTCATGATTTGGATTTGGGTGAATCTGTTTGGGAACTCACTGTGAATTTTTATTTGTGGTTTGAATTTCATGGTGATCTGTTTCTGCTTTTGGCTTTTGTAGTCTGTGGTTCAAGGATTTCTGCAACCAGATATCGTCTACAAGAGGCTATTTCAAATGAGGTGCCGAATAGAGAGTTTTCAATATCCATTTATTTTTGGAATTGGATGTTTGAGGGGGTATGACTTTTTTCATCAGTATAAGGTATGGACGCTTTTGCACGGAACAGTTAGCCGAGCAACGATGGATAGTGGAGCTGGAATTTATGTTTATTATGCTGGGAGAGGCTTTTCTCTTGTAATGTGGGTTGTTTATGGTCTTGGGATTTTGGACCATTGAAGTTCTGTTTTTGTTTATGTATTTGATGTCGTGATGGGTTCCCCCTTATACTTTAAAAGGGGGATTTATCTTAACAAAAAAATTAATTTTTAGTAAATAATAATTAAACACATGCACATTCATTGAGATACTTACAACACAATACTAAAAATAACATAAAATAATAAACCAAGGAATATTATGTGTTAGGTTTTTGGATGATTGGTATAATAAATTAAAGAATAAAGTGACTAATAAATTTTGAGCATCAATCACTCACATTAAAGTGAGTCTGGGTCTTCATTACTGAGAAGAAAGAATTATTTCACAAGCATTCGACAAGTCTAAAAGATAATTATACACTATGAGCAGAAGTTGTTTGAGAAAGACTAGAATTTATATAAAGGTACATGAATGGTTCACGAGAAAGTGTGATTTAATAATATTAAGGAATAAGATGAAGATACCACCCTATTATCGATCAAATTTTGAAGTAGACCTAATTATATAAGCTATTATAAATACCAACCTGTGAGGATTCAAGAGTTGGAGGCTGGGTGGATTTTTGAAACACTGTGTGAGGCTATACTAATACCCTCCAATGTGGATTTAGGAGTAGAAGGATATTTTGGATTATGATACTGCTATGGGAATCTGTATAAGGATCTTATATTTGAATTCAGAAGTTAGGATGTAGTGGGAATCTGTATCGAACCTTGTAACTAATAAAATTATTATAGTGGAGAATCCTTGTTGGGGGAATAACCAACATCACAAGGAGTATGTATTTTTAATGATCCTTTTAAATCCGTGTATTATGTGCATTTGATTTACCAAAACATTCATGGGGATGCAGAGAGACACATGAAGACTAAAATTAGTTTATAACCTTCTATAGTGGTTTAATTAAAGAAGATAATTTTTTAAAAATAAAATGGATTATCGATTCACCTCATCCGCCTCTTAGTGATATCACACAGATGCTAGTTGTACAAGTTCAATAATTCTCAAAATGTGAGAATATTTAGAAAATGTTTCAGGAATTCATTCATCAGGTTATATCATTTACATAGATGATAATATGATTTATTCGTTAATTATAATAATTTTTAAAGACCCCACAATTCTAAAAACTCTATACGCCATTATTTTATGTATATGAGTTAAAATAAAAATTTCATAGCTGATTTTTAATATAATTCATTTGAAAAACCCCTAATTTAATTATTCTATAGTTCCCATTACCATACTGATTGACCTATTAAAAATTTTCAACACATGGCTACTAGATAGGGCATTTATATAACACATAGAATTTCTCCTTTATTAATAACTCCTATCAAGTTACAAATGAAAGGGTATTCATAGATTAAGATTCAATTTCCTATAGGATTATTCTAAAAGATATATTTCTCTATGATGATTCTATTAATATAATATATATTCTTATATGTTATGGGAATTAGTTTTCTACTATTTAATAAGAAATTTTATGACACAAGATCCCATGAAAATAAAAACACATTTAAAAATAAATCATATCCATTAGTAGGACATGATATAAATTTCATTATGAATTTATTATTTCATAAAATTTGTCTCATAATTTACTTATTTAGATATGGAATCATTCCAATAATATAATAAACTACTCTAGGTTTTTTGAGTGAGTAACACATTATCCAATCAATTAAATAGAAAAAAAATCAACTATATTTTTATACAATACATAACGTTAGAGTTTATCAAATAAGTCTTACCCAACCAAAATTCCTAAAATTAGGAGCTAAACTATTAGGAATATTATATATTTATTCACTTAAACAAGATAATTGACGGGATACCAACTATGAAATAAAACAATCTAGTTAGATGGGATTCCACCAACCTCCAATATTTTAAGACACCTTAGGCTCCACCTATCCTTCAAAGATTGGGATAACTGCGTCTTGTCTTATACTTTATTTTCCTTAATAAAAATTGACATGATGACGAAAATGGAATGAAACTATATATTTGGATGATCAAGGAATTAATTATTTCGAACTTGGAATTAATATCATGTTTATTATTTTGAAGAGGAATTAGTCTCAATATGTTGTCTCATACTATTACCTTTTATGTATTTTTACTTTTTATGATTTAGTTTTGGAATCCCATTCGATAAAATAGAAAAATATGTTTCAACCATATCGATGTGTTACTATTAACACAACCCAAAATTTATATTACTCAACAAAAAATAGATACTAAACATAGTCCGAAATTTCCAATTGCGTATTATAAATAATACATATAATTTTTCATGTAATGATTTAAAATCATATGAGACAAAAATCGCCACAAGATTAATCTTAAAGTTATAGATAGTGAACCTCCACATTTATAGAATAAGTCGTAGGCCTCCAAGAAAGTGGGTTACTAAATCCAGTATAGTTAGGGATACATTACTCAATATAGAATCTAATTCATCATAGAACTAATTCTTAATATTTATAAAATATGTTTAATAACTCAATTTAAGATAATAAATTTGTTAACAACTGATTTCAAGGTTAATGAAAACTAAGTATGAAGTAATCTATACAAGAATATAATACAAGGTTATAAAAAGTTTTTAGAAGGATTTTGACAACATTAAATAAACAAAACACTTATTCACAATATATTGAAAATTTATATCCTTGCATAATAACAAGGGAATAAAAGTGAAATAAAAAACACATTATAAATTTAAGCATCAGATAATCATTCATGAAAAACTTCAAAAAATATATAACTATAAATTGAAAAAAACTGACTCAGGTCAACTATAAAATACACCCAGGACACCCCACCACAGTCGTTAGGAGCAATATGATAAAGGAAACTAGTCTTTTTTATAACAAAACAATACCTACAACAAGAGAACAAAGTGGAAAGAAAGAGATGTAACCATGATTCATAGAATCTAAGAAAAAAAATATAAGCTTGAAAATATCAAAAGAAAAGACCATCAAGACTCAATGTGACCAACCATCAACTTCAAAACATCTTTCTATGAAGGACATAATGAAAAGAGATATTTAAATGCTTCATAATGTCCTTCAATTTAGCAAAATCATGAAAAACAACATCTACAACCACCCAAAGGAAAAACGTAGGGTGTGGTCTAGTAAGATTCCACCATATAAACTATAAGAAATATATTATGAATAATTCTATAGCTTTATCTTTAATAAGAATACAGTTTCAAAGATCATTTTCATAAATCAAATCCATTTTTAAATCATCCATTGGTTTTTTTATAAAATACTATCATATTCTAAAAAATAAATATGACGTGTATAAGTTTATAAGCATGAGAGAATAAGCAATAAGATAAAGAATACACAATGAGGTAAATCTATAAAAAAGACCCATGACCAATCAATAATGTAATTGTATGTCTTCAAATAACCATGGCTAATCCATCATGTGAAATCATGTGAGAAAATAACAATGACCAATCAGTCGTGGAATAATCCTGTAAAATAGATAATGCACACTCTTTGGGATCTAACCTATAGGTATATCTACTTTAAAAAAATCCCCAATCTAGGCCTAAAATATATCCAACCAGTAAAACCTCTTATGGAATTTCACTCACTAAAGTGAAAGAAAACCTCAAGTGTCATTACACACACTATAAGTGACATGTAAATTCTTGATGCATCAAAGGTTCCCAATGTTCTAAGTTTGTCCAAATACATTTGAAAACTATTCTTGTAATTTATAAATCATTTTGAATGCCAAGAAAATATTCTTCAGTTCTTGAAATCTCATTTTTGAATCAAATCCACTATACAAGCATTTTGAAAGACACATGGTGTGTACAAACCATTTTAAAACAATGCCCCTTTAAAAAATTTATTTCGTTCCAAAAAACACATATCAAAAAATAAAAATCAATTCAATTCAATGAATAAACAAATGTATGTTTCCAAAAAATAATAATTGATTCATAAAATTATCCCTTTGTATAGAAATACCAACCTCAGGAATATGGGTGGAACTGAACACCTTTGAAAATAGACACAAGGGAAGATAAGATCAGGTTCTCATGATACTAGGTCCATATAAAAAACTCCATCAAACCTCTTAGATCTGGAATCCACATCCCACAAGGGTTCCAATGAGACAAGGGGGGATAGATCTTGGAAGGATGTAATAAAGTAAGAGGAAACCACATAAAAACCTGAACATACCTTATCAAATCCATTAAGAAGGAAGCAATGTCACCAAGATACCCAAGGGATAAGCCTATATATTATTTGGGGAAGGATTAGGAAAATCATAAATGATATTAGGTTGTTATTTTGAAAAAAAATAACAAGGGAAAAGGGATAAAAACAAATTTTTATAGTCTTAGTGTGCCATGAACGGTATAACCACATGGTTAGACAAACTGTTCTCCAACTGTGCATGGTTACTATCTATTTAAAAGGAAAGATGCATGAACTCCTAGTGTAACACCCATACTTTGGTAAAAATATGAAGCCACATTGGAAAAATAACCATCCCTCAAATGGGTTTCCATGGTGATCCATATAGTTTCTTTAACAATGCTCATACCACGAAATCCCCCATTATTAAAACATAGAGCCATACCATTTAATTTTTTCATGTTTAGTAAAAATAACATGTAAACCATGTTCATGGTTTTTCTCCTAAAAAACATCCATTTTCGATGCTCATTCCACAAAAACATCTATATAAAATTTAAAGAAAGAAAATATTATATTAAAGCATATCTGAGATTTGGTGGGTGTTATAATTATCCCCACCATAAAATAAATATATCCTTAAAAATTCATCAAGATCCTAGTCTCAAAATAGGAGAAGGCCACTAATATCTTATCATTGATTCCTTCTCCCATGTCTTGTGGCTATCCCATCTACATAGCCACATTACTCAAACCAAGGTAATTTTTTACCACAAAGTAAATTATCATGGTGTTGCATAGTCTAAACTAGTAGCTCAGGAATGATGATATCAGGATCAAGATTCACATCATCCACTTCAATCACCTGGGAAGGATTTAGTTGATACCTCTTCAGCAGGGAAGCAATAAATATGTCATGAATTGAGGTCAATAGAAAATGTAATTCTAACAAATATTCCCCCATTACAAGTCTCTCTATGATCTAAAAGTTTCCAATAAATCGTAGTTCCAACATAAATCTCTTACCCATCCAAAGATATACTAACTGAGGTGAAACTCTTAGAAAAAAAATATCACCAAACTAAAACTATAGAAGCTGACGATTATGGTTTTCATAAGAAATATGATATATCTATTTGTTGACCAATGTCTTCCAAATCAAACTCAACTTTTCCTACACCTCCTAAACCATACGTGGCCAAAAAAAGGACCGCTCTCCCAAATCTACACTTAAAAAGGTAGATCTAACTAGTGTCCCATAATAAACATCAAATGTTTCTAAACTTATAGAATCCTAATAAATATTCTTATAGAAAAGTTTTACTAGAAGAATATTCATTTCCCAAGATCTAGAAAAATAAAACATGAAAACATAAATCATATCCTCATGAACCTCGATAGCTACCTTTTTCTATCCATCCCTATTGGGATAATATAAGTTACAAATTTTCAATTGGGACCCCATTTCTTCTTAAAACCCTTTCTTGCACCTTGGTGGGAACCTTGAGTCCCTCTCAAAAATAATCATATAAGGTATGCCATAAATTCTCACAATATATCAGGTGTATAATTCTCTAATCTATTCCGCTTTCATTATCTCCATGATTCATAATAAATGTTCTACTTTCATAATAGGATCAATGGTCACCCAAATAAAATCATTCCCACTAGGATTCCATGGTAAAAATGATAAATTATATAGAAAAATCATCCCAATTCATGCTATAATTGGTAATGTTTTGATTAAAATAGTAGGCCTCTAGTGTTCCATCTTAAATTTCTAAAAAGTGAGACAACAAGTTACTAACATTATAACTGACCACCTCATCCCTATATATTAATAATGACATCCCATTTTATAATACATCTTGGTTTACCCATAGAGTACATATCAACTTGGGTGGTGTCCACTATTCATGAACTACAACCTCATAGAAATCAAAAGAAACGACATGATATAAATGAACAATGATCTACTAGAAAACCTAGAGTACTCTCCCAAGGACTTCAAACCATAAACATTTTGATATAATAAATGGAACTTGGTGTATGTCTCTTTCTCTTTCCAAAATTTCTCATCAAAAGATGAGTCAGCTTTTATTGACACTAAGAACACCAGTCCCCCAACAACTTCCTCTCACAATTTTATCTCAAAAAACAATCTCATCAGATTCCACTACAAAGGTAATTTTTTACTCAACTCATTGAAAGCCACATTCCCTTTCTGAGGATTGTATGAAATATCAAAATCAAAACTACAATGATAATCCATCTAGTGACTCTATCACGTGTTTAGATCCCTCATATTAAAAATATATTTGAAGATATTATGATCAAAATACACTATAAAATGATTCCCAAAGTAATAGTGACCCCACCTTTTTAGTGAATTCATAACTATAACAACTCAAGATCATGGGTAGGGTACATATTATCATGAGTTCATAACTGGATAGATCTATAGGCTACCACTTACGCTCCGAATATCAAGACACCTCCAAAAAATACTATAAAAGAATCATAGAAAACATCATAACACAAAATCAGTTTTATAATAATTAAAGATATTGAGGAATTTAATATCTACTTTAGCACCTCAATACATATCTAATATTTTTAATCGAGTGAAACATTGCACACTTATGGTTAACATATATCATTAATGATGCGGTCTTAGAGAAACAATGAAATAAAAGTCTGTAAAAACCAGCCAAACCAAATAAGATGGATCTCAAACACATTACTAGGATATTCCTAAGAAATAAGAGCCTATATTTTATCAATATCCAATAAATGTCCCAACATAGATATGACATACCTTTGAAATTTCACTTCTTAAATAAAAAAATCGCATTTGGGAAGATTACCTTGTTTCAAATAATGATATCCAAATGGGCTGAATGTACCTCCTCTGACTTAGAGTACACCCAATTATCATCCATGAACACCACAAAAAAGACTCTAAGTACGGATGAAATATGCAATAAAATAAACACATAAATATTATATGATAATTAGTGAGAGAAACCGACATATCCCGAAACATGAAATTCCCATATCAATTCCTAAAGGATATTTATTCTTAATAGTCTCCCAATTCAAATTTGAACAATCCATGAAATTTTTGGGACTCACGTATTTCTTCTTAATAAGAGGAAAAGTAAAGACCATAGTGACATGCAATGAAGAATTAATCATTTTACTCATGTTCCTCAAGATGGATTTTATGTTCCACCAATATATTGGGTTCCATTTGATATGATGACATAGAAATAAGCATCAAACCAGTGAGAAATTCAATAGTAAACTCAACCTCTCTCTATGGTGATTAACTGGAAAATTTTCCTAGAAAGACCTTTGGGTATTCAAACACCACTGTAGGAAGTATACATCATAGAAAAGGGTCAATAACATCATGAAAAATCTCTAATCTGGAATGATATTTCCCCTGTTAAAGGAATAAAAATCCCCTTTTTCTAGATCTAGGTTCTGACTCTCCTAAAAAACATGAGTGAAACCATCAGATGATAAAACGTGAACCTAATTATGATAATAGTTTATTTGGGCCTTAATATTTATCATCTAATCCATTTCAATTATTAGGTAAAAGATGATAATATTGAGAACTTAAAAGTCATGCACCACCTCAAAGTCAGTAATCATCACCCAACATGAGAGATAATTGAAACATTGTTTGAACCTTGTTCCCAAAGAAATAGAAATATAAAAAAAATGTTACAAAAATATTCCCTAAAACATCAACTAAAATCTAAGATATATAATAATGATCATAACCTATATATAGAAAATATAGCACCATAGAAGAATAAATAAACATCGCACCCCAAAAAGTAGCTAGCCCTGCATCATATTCCTATATAGAAAAATATTCCAGTAAATCCATCTTGTATTAGCCACATAAACACCCCCTTGGCATGAGTAATAGGCCCACCATCACGGGATGTATCTTTACGAACTAATTAACCCTTGGTGAGAGTGGATTCATAATTACAAACCTAGGATATCCTTTCAAAAAAACACCCTAGATGGCATGATAGTCCTCAATGATGTTAATTCATAGGTTTATTTAAATAGTTAGGTTGGATATGAGCACTCTATTCACATTGGTAGAAGAATAAAAATTAAATTTTCCTAAAAAATCATTTCAAAATGGTAATGAATAAAACTGAAAATCCTTTTATTTCTTTTTCCCTCTAGAAGAGACACGCTACCTAAGAATTGTACAAATTGAATCACTAAAAAACAATATTTTATCTTTTTCAGAATCCACCAAATATTTTTTATCAACTATATCCATGAATTTCGGATGGCACATGATAACCACCATCTACCGAATATTAGGCCTTAGTCCATACTCAATCGTTCGATCCTTTTCCAACTCAAGGGTAAATAGATCTGGATCCAAAAACACAAACTTAACAAAAGTGGAAGAATACTCTAGAATAGTTTTCTCTCCTTGAGTCAGGGTCAAAAAATATTGAGACTTTACTGATACCAATTTGTCACGACCCGCCCTCGGGGTCCGTGCCGTGACTACCCCAAGCCCGCCTTCCATAGGCCAGGGGCTGGCGACTAGCACCAAGGCGTAAAAATCCCGATAACTGGGAAGGCATTGCCTTTATAAAAGAAAACAAGCACCACAGAGTACAAGCGGAAGTAAAACACTAAGTACAAAAAGAAGAACTGAAAAGCAAAAAGGGGCCGGAAATACAAGCCCAACTGTAAAGTACAACTCGAAAGGGAAAACAGCGACTGAAAAGTAAAGCTGCTACGCTGAGATGTCCACTGGAAATCCCACCTGAAGGGTGGGTACAGATAGCTCCTCTGCTCCTCGGGTCCCGCCATCCGCTCCGAGTATATCCCGCCCAGTGGTCCACCTCCGGGTACCGCCTCGTCGTATAGTCCACCTCCAGGTACCGTCCAGTCCTCGAACTCTCGGCCTCTGTCAGCACTATCCGTCGTCTGCAACCAACACAACGAGGTGCGGGCATAGCCCGTGCAGGGGTGAGTATAACGATACTCAGTAGGGACCCCGAGACCCTCAAGGTCTCACTAAAACCAACAAGGATAACCACAAGAAGATCACAACAGATAAACTCTACTTAGGTATATGCCCATACATATACCTAAGTTATCAAGTAACCCATCTCAGTCATGAGGAAACACAAGGATCATGAGATCAACGGATAACCACAACCTGGGTATATGCCCATACATATACCAAAGTTTAGCAAGTGACCCATCTCAATCATGAAGTAAACACAAGGTCAAAAGTCTCAGCTCAAACCAGGATTTTCATTATCGAAACCGTAACTGCTGAAGAGCCCCGTCTCTGAAGTGTGCAGTAGTCCTGTCACGACTCCGAGGTACTGCTCACTAACCTAAGACTGCTGAGGTACTCCTCCTGTCGAGTACTGCGGGTTTGCGGCCAACTACCTGGCGCTCCGTCCGCTGAGGGTCTGTCACCAAATACCGGGCGCTACCCAGATAGCCTGCTGAGGTACTCTCCGGACGAGTACCGCGGGTCTGCACTGTCACACACGTACTCCGTCCGCCATGGGTCTGCACCTCAGAAAGTAGTGCTCCGTCCACTGGGCTAGTCGACTCACTCCAAGTCGAGTCGGTCAAGCAGTCGTCAGGTCTCAGCTAGTTACACGGTCTCCGTACTCTGCACGCTCGTCTCCGGGAGGGTCCGCTCCACGAGCTACTGGTCGATACTCCAAGTATCACAAAGTCCCGCGAAGAAGTGTCTCAAAGGACCGTCTCGTCACAGGGGTCTTAACGCAACAGACGGCGCGTCGATCGGACGCCCGGTCTGTGAGTTATTAGCCTTTTCGTCCCAGGGGCCCGGTTGGTTTCGTGAGCGAACCAAACCCGGCCGTATCTCAACTGTACCCCGAACTCTCATAGGGTATACTCATAGGGACCGTTTCTCATCGTGATCATCAACGCCGCTGACGGTTCGTCAGACGGACGTCCTGTCTGAAAGATAACAGCTTTTCCCGTTCCAGGGGCCCGGTTGGATTTCGGTGCGATCCAACCCGGCCACTATCCAACTGCATCCAAAACTCGGGCGGAGGGTGCCAAAAGTTTCGTATCGTCAAGAGGAAGTCAACGAAACAGACGGCGCGTCAATCGGACGCCCGGTCTGTGAGTTATTGGCATTTTCGTCTCCGGGGCCCGGTTGGTTTTTAAGGAAAAACCAACCCGACCGTACTCCACCTGCGTCCGAACCTCGGGCGGAGTATGCCAAAAGATCCGATTCACTAAGAGGAACACAACGCGACTGACGGCGCGTCAATCGGACGTTCGTGGCTCAAGATATGAGCGTTTCCGCTCCGAAGGCCCGGTTGGTTTCGTGAACGAACCAACCCGGCCGAACTCAAAGTAACCCGAAACCTTGAGTGCGATATATCGAAACGACCGTCTCGATCCAAGGATCGCGTTGCCGCAGACGGTTCGTCATTCGGAGTTCCGAGGCTCAAGTTATGAGCCAAAAACCAAATCAGGTTCGAAACGGGGGGGTCCGGGTCCGGGCCGACCCGGCCCGACCCCCCCTGGGCGGCGCGGTGGCCGGCGGCGGCGGCCGGCGGCGGCGGACGGCGGCGGCGGACGGCGGCGGCGCGGTGGCCGGCGGCGGCGGGCGGCGGCGCGGCGGGCCGCGGCGGCGGCGGCGGCGGGCCGCGCCGGCGGCGGCAGCGGGCCGCGCTGGCGGCGGGGTGCGCCGCACGGGCTGCGCACGCGGGGGATTCAATCCCCCGCTTCTTCAAAGTCGGCGCGGCATAGCCGCGCCGTTAGTCAATCAACGCCCCCCCCCCCCCCCCCTTTGGGGGCCCGCTTTGAAGAGTGTCCGGGGGAGCCGCCTGCCCCCCCTCATGGGAACCGCCTCCCCCAATTAATGGGGAGGGGCTTCTTTACTGGCCGGGGGATTTATTTCCCCCGGATTTTGGCTATCCGGCCGGCCAGCTGGCCGGCCGGTTTTCTCCAACAGGACCGGAAATTCCGGTCCCCCCCTCGGCTTCCGACGCCGGCGGCCCGGCCGCCGGTCTCCTCTTCCGCCGCGGCCCGGAACCGGCCGCGGTCTCCTCGTCTCGCCGCGGCCCGGAACCGGCCGCGGCGTTAGTAATCTGGCGCGGTGCGACGGCACCGCGCCCCTTCACCGTGCTTGATAAACATTCAACGCGGCGCGACGGCGTCGCGTTCTTGTTGTTCCTCCCAAGGTGCGCGCGCGACGGCATCGCGTGAGATATTTGCATGTTCAACCGCGTGGTGCGACGACACCACGCCATTTGCTTTCTTCCGCAAAATAATTAAACAAGAACAATGGAGGGGGTTCGGCCGTGTTCGTGCGGTCCGGCCCCCTCACGTTAAAATAATAACGCAACTTTAAAACATTTTAAAAGTCTCATGCTTGACAAGCGAAATCCAGGATCAAGAAAAGGAATAAATAAAGAATGAAACAACAACCCCTACCTCGGTTTTAAGATTCGAAGAATCGTCTACGATCCGCGGAAGACGGCGTCGCGGAAGTCGGGCGTCGCGGTCGTCGTTCGTCAAATCCGTTGACGAAGTGCTATGCCCGAAGAGACACGATGATGGCGGATCTTCGTTTGCCGACGAAGGTTGTCCGAAGAAGAGATGGCGTCCCCTTCGTTGTCACGGTGAACGAAGAAAGGAGTTGCGGCGTTCTTCGTCGGAAAAGAGAGCGTTCCTCGTCAAGTCTTGAGGAAAGTCAAATTAAAAAGGGAACAACGAACTCAAGAACCCTTACCTCGATAGTCGCACGATGACGGAGTCGTGGAATATCGGTGTCGATTCCTTTGACGTCGGAGGAAGAGTCGTTGTTGAAGGCGTTCGTCGCGGAAAACCGTCGCGGAAGAGATAACGCGGAAGAAGTTCTTCGTTGAAGAACGGCGTTCTTCGCGTTCTTCGTTGAGGTTTGAAGAAGAAGAGAAAGCTCTCAAATCCTCTCAAGAAATAATGGGACTAACCAAAAACAATAAATTAAGCTCACTTAATTTATTAACACAACACAAACCTTTGAAATTCAAAAGTTGAATTTCAAAACATTAATTAAACTCACTTATTAATGACATAAGTTATAACTTAAGTTTACAACATTAATTGTGAGTTGGGGAGGGTTAGAGAATATGAAGGGGTGGGGTTCGTGTGGGCCCCACCACCCTCTTAACCTCCCAAGGGAAGTTGGGTTGTCACCCAACTTCCACCCAAAGGATAAAAACGCTTAAGGAAGATAAAAATAAAAATTGAAGTTAAATTTTTATTTTAACATTCACAATTTTATTTTTTTACAACTCCCCACGTGTAAACGCAACTTCGGGAAAGGTCTCCTTAAGCGAATATCGGCGCTGCGAGTTCATCGGTGCCCTCGGATTTCAATTCCGAGCACCGGATCAAAAGTTATGAATTCCCGCTCGTTCGTTCACTGAACGTACCCGAGCCAAACTTCGGAACTTAATTCCGGGCACTCCGGGCCTCGGAATCAGGTGCCGTCTGAAACCGCGCTCTTGTAAAATTCTAAAGAAAATTAAGAAAAAATTTCCCTTGAATTTTACGGGTCTTTACATTACTCCCACCTCAGGGCTTTACGTCCCCGTAAAGCTTCAACTCACACTTAAGGGAAACAAAGTAGTACTGAGCACGCAACTGAGCTTTACGCTCCCATATGCTCACCTGAAGATCTCGTGCTACCCGAGAAGCACCCCAGAGGAAGCAACCGTTCACGTAGAACCTACTCCTGTCGATCCTCAATCTCTACTAGAATCTCTGTGCTTATCGCCCTGTCATCGACGTCCAACTCCCCGGGGTCGATGACGTGTGAAGAAACATACACGTATCTCCACAGCTGAGACACGTGGTGGACACTATGCACCCGGTGCGACTGAGGTGGTAGGGTTAAGCGGTAAACCTCCTCGCCTACCCTGCTGAAGATCAAAAGGGTCCATCGAACTTCGGAGATAACATGCCGCCTCGGCCACATCTCCGAAACCTCATCGGGTTGAGACCGTATAAGAACGTGTTCGTCACCCTCGAACTCAAGAGGTTTCCCTTTTTAGGTTAGAACTGAACTCAAACTCCTGCTGCCACAGGGGTAGGGTTGACCAACTCAAGAGTGATCGGTCACACCCTCTTATGTCTGAGTTTAACATGAGCTGCCCAGGGTTTCCTTTTCGCCGACCAAGGAAAACCCATTCCGACGTTTGCCTAAAACAGTCAACCGGGGTATGATTTGTGAATCAAAACCATACCCAGATCAACGTCGTAAGGCCTCTACGCTGCCACCAAGAGATTCCAACCGAAACTCTCGCCTCGAGGTCAAATCACACCGTCGGCGTAAGCGTGATTATCGAGTCTCCTCCCAAAGGTATCTCCAGACGTGAGGGTCAAGTCTACGGCTTACCCGGAACCTCTAGGTCTGGGACAGGATTCGTGGAAGGGTAGAATGATTGGTTCCTATGTCTATAGATATGGCAGCTCGTAGTAGACATAATTCGTACCCCGAATCATTCTTAGAGCTCCTGGGTCACACTCCTTGACCGCAATGCAGCTATTCTCCTCCCCAGCCCTCCTGCTCCCTGAGCCTGGCGGGGACTACTAAGTCGGGTGGTCGTAACATGTCGAAATGTACACCACCACATGCTGCTCTCCAAGCTCTGCTTTCACGTCTGCTACCCTGCAGATTCATCTGTCCTTAGCACTTCCTCCTCCTGAAACATTTTACACGCCCGAGTCTCTGAGACTGGCGCTAGTCTCCTGCCTTTCACTGCTAACGTTCACAACCACAAAGGTTCTCTCTAGCATCCTAGCATAGGTAGGAATGCATAGAGGAAAAGAAAAGGTTCGGATGTCCTTTAGACACACTTCGCTCAGAAGTTCGAGTCTAATGAACTGATCACAACGTAACCAACGAGTTCCAAGATTGATTGGTAAGCCACGTTGAGTGCTCTGCTTCCGACATGTCGTACTGTCGAAGCTGTATTAGCTCCAGAAAACTCACAACCACCTCCTCAAGCCAGTCCTCAGCCGCCTACGAGTCAGGCTCACTTCGAAACTTGAGGGATATCTGATGCTAAAACATAAGTAAGGCACTAAGCCTGTGAGTCTCTGCTACCGGTACCGCCGGTAGTGTCTGCTGATCAACAGGTAGTGACATAGCTGGCGCTCTACCCGTAGGTACTAATCCAGGTATCGGTTCGCGTACCGAAGCTTCGTTACTATAAGGACCAACCTCATGGTCACTCTCTGGAAACACCTGGAGCTAAGATCATCATCCGCTCTACTAGTATCCAAGCTAGGCGTAGAACTCTAGCATTCGTCTCCATCCAGTCCACTGCTGCCTGGGAAATCTGTCTCGCCTCGTATCCTCAGAGGCCTCTACTGCTGGAACTCGTGCATCGCGCTCTGCTAGCGTGCACCGTCAGCTAGTGGCATCTGCTGCCTAACGGGTGGTGGTGCTGCTGGTACACCACCCGAAGGTGCCAACACTGAAAAAGGGCCCTGCACTGGAGTCTCGCTGCTCGGTGGGCCATCATGAAAGAAACAACGTAACACGATCAAACGATTATACCTGGTGAGATGACCTGGTTTGAGCTGTTTTAAGGGAAAAAACCTTTGAAAACACACACGCAATCAGTGTTTTCGTGCACAAAGTCGGAAATCAGTTGTCAGGGTCCTGGTGTATGGATACGTCGGCCGCCCGCACCAACACTGGACTCCCTGAACTGAAAACCACACTCGGTACTCTCAACACTATTGCTTCACAGAAAGAAACATCAGAGTTATAAGTTCTGCGGTAGAACCGAACTCCTCTGATACCAATTTGTCACGACCCGCCCTCGGGGTCCGTGCCGTGACTACCCCAAGCCCGCCTTCCATAGGCCAGGGGCTGGCGACTAGCACCAAGGCGTAAAAATCCCGATAACTGGGAAGGCATTGCCTTTATAAAAGAAAACAAGCACCACAGAGTACAAGCGGAATTAAAACACTAAGTACAAAAAGAAGAACTGAAAAGCAAAAAGGGGCCGGAAATACAAGCCCAACTGTAAAGTACAACTCGAAAGGGAAAACAGCGACTGAAAAGTAAAGCTGCTACGCTGAGATGTCCACTGGAAATCCCACCTGAAGGGTGGGTACAGATAGCTCCTCTGCTCCTCGGGTCCCGCCATCCGCTCCGAGTATATCCCGCCCAGTGGTCCACCTCCGGGTACCGCCTCGTCGTATAGTCCACCTCCAGGTACCGTCCAGTCCTCGAACTCTCGGCCTCTGTCAGCACTATCTGTCGTCTGCAACCAACACAACGAGGTGCGGGCATAGCCCGTGCAGGGGTGAGTATAACGATACTCAGTAGGGACCCCGAGACCCTCAAGGTCTCACTAAAACCAACAAGGATAACCACAAGAAGATCACAACAGATAAACTCTACTTAGGTATATGCCCATACATATACCTAAGTTATCAAGTAACCCATCTCAGTCATGAGGAAACACAAGGATCATGAGATCAACGGATAACCACAACCTGGGTATATGCCCATACATATACCAAAGTTTAGCAAGTGACCCATCTCAATCATGAAGTAAACACAAGGTCAAAAGTCTCAGCTCAAACCAGGATTTTCATTATCGAAACCGTAACTGCTGAAGAGCCCCGTCTCTGAAGTGTGCAGTAGTCCTGTCACGACTCCGAGGTACTGCTCACTAACCTAAGACTGCTGAGGTACTCCTCCTGTCGAGTACTGCGGGTTTGCGGCCAACTACCTGGTGCTCCGTCCGCTGAGGGTCTGTCGCCAAATACCGGGCGCTACCCAGATAGCCTGCTGAGGTACTCTCCGGACGAGTACCGCGGGTCTGCACTGTCACACACGTACTCCGTCCGCCATGGGTCTGCACCTCAGAAAGTAGTGCTCCGTCCACTGGGCTAGTCGACTCACTCCAAGTCGAGTCGGTCAAGCAGTCGTCAGGTCTCAGCTAGTTACACGGTCTCCGTACTCTGCACGCTCGTCTCCGGGAGGGTCCGCTCCACGAGCTACTGGTCGATACTCCAAGTATCACAAAGTCCCGCGAAGAAGTGTCTCAAAGGACCGTCTCGTCACAGGGGTCTTAACGCAACAGACGGCGCGTCGATCGGACGCCCGGTCTGTGAGTTATTAGCCTTTTCGTCCCAGGGGCCCGGTTGGTTTCGTGAGCGAACCAAACCCGGCCGTATCTCAACTGTACCCCGAACTCTCATAGGGTATACTCATAGGGACCGTTTCTCATCGTGATCATCAACGCCGCTGACGGTTCGTCAGACGGACGTCCTGTCTGAAAGATAACAGCTTTTCCCGTTCCAGGGGCCCGGTTGGATTTCGGTGCGATCCAACCCGGCCACTATCCAACTGCATCCAAAACTCGGGCGGAGGGTGCCAAAAGTTTCGTATCGTCAAGAGGAAGTCAACGAAACAGACGGCGCGTCAATCGGACGCCCGGTCTGTGAGTTATTGGCATTTTCGTCTCCGGGGCCCGGTTGGTTTTTAAGGAAAAACCAACCCGACCGTACTCCACCTGCGTCCGAACCTCGGGCGGAGTATGCCAAAAGATCCGATTCACTAAGAGGAACACAACGCGACTGACGGCGCGTCAATCGGACGTTCGTGGCTCAAGATATGAGCGTTTCCGCTCCGAAGGCCCGGTTGGTTTCGTGAACGAACCAACCCGGCCGAACTCAAAGTAACCCGAAACCTTGAGTGCGATATATCGAAACGACCGTCTCGATCCAAGGATCGCGTTGCCGCAGACGGTTCGTCATTCGGAGTTCCGAGGCTCAAGTTATGAGCCAAAAACCAAATCAGGTTCGAAACGGGGGGGTCCGGGTCCGGGCCGACCCGGCCCGACCCCCCCTGGGCGGCGCGGTGGCCGGCGGCGGCGGACGGCGGCGGCGCGCGGCGGCGGCGCGCGGCGGCGGCGCGGTGGCCGGCGGCGGCGCGCGGCGGCGGCGGGCGGCGGCGCGGCGGGCCGCGGCGGCGGCGGCGGCGGGCCGCGCTGGCGGCGGGGTGCGCCGCACGGGCTGCGCACGCGGGGGATTCAATCCCCCGCTTCTTCAAAGTCGGCGCGGCATAGCCGCGCCGTTAGTCAATCAACGGCCCCCCCCTTTGGGGGCCCGCTTTGAAGAGGGTCCGGGGGAGCCGTCTGCCCCCCCTCATGGGAACCGCCTCCCCCAATTAATGGGGAGGGGCTTCTTTACTGGCCGGGGGATTTATTTCCCCCGGATTTTGGCTATCCGGCCGGCCAGCTGGCCGGCCGGTTTTCTCCAACGGGACCGGAAATTCCGGTCCCCCCCTCGGCTTCCGACGCCGGCGGCCCGGCCGCCGGTCTCCTCTTCCGCCGCGGCCCGGAACCGGCCGCGGTCTCCTCGTCTCGCCGCGGCCCGGAACCGGCCGCGGCGTTAGTAATCCGGCGCGGTGCGACGGCACCGCGCCCCTTCACCGTGCTTGATAAACATTCAACGCGGCGCGACGGCGTCGCGTTCTTGTTGTTCCTCCCAAGGTGCGCGCGCGACGGCATCGCGTGAGATATTTGCATGTTCAACCGCGTGGTGCGACGGCACCACGCCATTTGCTTTCTTCCGCAAAATAATTAAACAAGAACGATGGAGGGGGTTCGGCCGTGTTCGTGCGGTCCGGCCCCCTCACGTTAAAATAATAACGCAACTTTAAAACATTTTAAAAGTCTCATGCTTGACAAGCGAAATCCAGGATCAAGAAAAGGAATAAATAAAGAATGAAACAACAACCCCTACCTCGGTTTTAAGATTCGAAGAATCGTCTACGATCCGCGGAAGACGGCGTCGCGGAAGTCGGGCGTCGCGGTCGTCGTTCGTCAAATCCGTTGACGAAGTGCTATGCCCGAAGAGACACGACGATGGCGGATCTTCGTTTGCCGACGAAGGTTGTCCGAAGAAGAGATGGCGTCCCCTTCGTTGTCACGGTGAACGAAGAAAGGAGTTGCGGCGTTCTTCGTCGGAAAAGAGAGCGTTCCTCGTCAAGTCTTGAGGAAAGTCAAATTAAAAAGGGAACAACGAACTCAAGAACCCTTACCTCGATAGTCGCACGATGACGGAGTCGTGGAATATCGGTGTCGATTCCTTTGACGTCGGAGGAAGAGTCGTTGTTGAAGGCGTTCGTCGCGGAAAACCGTCGCGGAAGAGATGACGCGGAAGAAGTTCTTCGTTGAAGAACGGCGTTCTTCGCGTTCTTCGTTGAGGTTTGAAGAAGAAGAGAAAGCTCTCAAATCCTCTCAAGAAATAATGGGACTAACCAAAAACAATAAATTAAGCTCACTTAATTTATTAACACAACACAAACCTTTGAAATTCAAAAGTTGAATTTCAAAACATTAATTAAACTCACTTATTAATGACATAAGTTATAACTTAAGTTTACAACATTAATTGTGAGTTGGGGAGGGTTAGAGAATATGAAGGGGTGGGGTTCGTGTGGGCCCCACCACCCTCTTAACCTCCCAAGGGAAGTTGGGTTGTCACCCAACTTCCACCCAAAGGATAAAAACGCTTAAGGAAGATAAAAATAAAAATTGAAGTTAAATTTTTATTTTAACATTCACAATTTTATTTTTTTACAACTCCCCACGTGTAAACGCAACTTCGGGAAAGGTCTCCTTAAGCGAATATCGGCGCTGCGAGTTCATCGGTGCCCTCGGATTTCAATTCCGAGCACCGGATCAAAAGTTAGGAATTCCCGCTCGTTCGTTCACTGAACGTACCCGAGCCAAACTTCGGAACTTAATTCCGGGCACTCCGGGCCTCGGAATCAGGTGCCGTCTGAAACCGCGCTCTTGTAAAATTCTAAAGAAAATTAAGAAAAAATTTCCCTTGAATTTTACGGGTCTTTACATAATGTATCAAGGTAAAGCTATAGATTAAATATTTTCATGAACAAAATTGAGGTAAGATCCTCATGAAACATAACTTACATAACAGAATTGAACCATATCATTCGCTATCCATAGAAAATGTATGTGGTAGAACCCACCATATTGTTCTTCTGAGTCTTCAGGAAAATAAAGATACTACTAATCCTCTCAATAAAATCCTTAGATTCTTGGTGTCCTTTGTCACCATAGAATATAGGCGGGTGTTTATTTAGTGAATTTCAATCCATGATCCACCATATATATCAGGTTCATAGTACCCTCTTAATTAAGAGTACGATTAGAGTGTATTAAAGATTTTACTGAAGAAGTTTCCACTGAAGGATTTTCTTACAAAATAAGAATAAAATCATACTTACCCTGATATTAAGGATCTCTTATTGGAGGAATCATCTAATAAAAACAAGATAATAATCAATCATATTTTTGGGAAAAATTCCAAAAATCATCGGGTCGACTTTAAGAATTCGTGTTAATGCCATAAAATGATGATTTAAAGAAATATGAATTATACTAACGACACTCAACACATTAGAAATCAACAAGACCATTTAAATAAACTGTCCATATAATTCAGATAAATAAACTCAAACTTTAAGTCCTTAACATGGTTAAAATATTTCAACCTCACATGGTAACTCAAGTTCATACATGAAAATTAGCACCCATGCACCCTCCCAAACATACTAAATGAATCATAACGGTCTAAAATTATATCTACCCAAGACACTAAATGAAACCCATGCTATCTTATCAAACATCAAGCTAGGAATTTTCCTCTGATACCATTCTGTAACGAACCAACTATGGTTAATAAGACAACCCACCTGATCTAGCCCACCATGATGGTTAGGTACAATGACATAATGAATCCATGATTTGTATATGAAACAAATACATAAAATAAGATAACCAATCCAAATAAAGAGATAAAAACAACATTCATAAATCAAATAAAACCCGAATAAATTATAACGTATAAATATACAAGACCATAAAGCCTCTATGTGACCAATCATGACATCCAAACCATCCCACTATGAGGGATACAACCAAAAAAAGAATCCAATATTCTAAATAATTCTCTTCCATTTACCTGAATCCTGTAAAACAACATCAAAACCACATAAAAAACAACCTAATTCTAAAATTAGGGCATGAGAAATAATCATAGTAGGATTTCTCCATAGAATCTATAAAAAGTATAATATCAAGAATGATGAAATTATAGATTTAAAGAAAATAATGTTTTATAAATAATTTTCAAAAATCAACACCATTTATAAATCTCCTCTTGGGTTTTCATAATATACTTTCATATTCTAAAAAAATAATTTGATAAATATAAATGGATAAAAATGATTGAATAAAAAAATACATCAATACATCATGAGGAAAGTATGTAAAAAAATATCCATGACCAATCCATCATGTTAAAGTAAGTTGGAAAATAACTATGACCAATAAATCATGAGAAACCAAGTGAGAAAATATGTGTGACCAATCCATCATGTGATAGTCCAATAAAATATAAAAATTACAACATTTGGGATATAACATATGGGTATATGTATTAGAATAGAAAATATTTCCCCAATATAGGAATTTGGTGGATTCAACTGGTATAACCTATTGTTGCATTACACACACTAAAGTAAAGGAAAAGTCAAGTTCCATTACTCACATAATGAGTGACATCTCTAGTCATGGTATACCCAAGGTTCATAATGAGATATTGTTTCCCAAATAAATATAAACCCATACTAAAAATTCAGAAAACATTTTCAAAGTAGATGCAGCCTACTTCGATGATTTGAAACCCATTTTTAAATCAAATCCACAACTCATGCATTTTACCAAACACTTAGTGCGAAACACCCATTTATAAAGAAAAACCCCTTTGAAAACATGATTTATTTACAAAAAAATCCAATTGTATCATAAAAAACAATTAAATTAATAAAACTAGGTAATTTTGATGAATTATCATCAATTCATAGAATTATCACTTTGTATAGAAACACATGCCCCAAGAATGAAGGTAGAACTAAATGCATTCAAAAACAGAGATCACCGGAGAATAGATCCGCTCCCCATGATCCTAGACCCATAAGAAAGAAAATAAAACTCCACTGAACCCCTGAATTTAAAATTCACATTCTACAATGAATCAAATTGGACAATTGGTGGAGAAATCTTGGAAGGATATAATAAAGAAAGTTGAAACCACGTCAAACCCCAAACATACCATGAATAATCTATGAATAACGAAGGTAAATCACTATGTATTATAACTTATAATCCTCTAGATCATTGGGGAAGGATTAGGTTGACCTTAAATGATATTAGGGGAGATAAGAATAAAAAGGACCATGACAAAAGGAGTAATTTTTTCTAAAATTTCATATTTCCACACAAAGTTAGTCTACACATTTAGTAAATATATAAACCTACCAAGCATGGATACTATCTCATTTAAAAGAAAACTTTCATTACCTCCTAGTACAAGACACAAGGTTTGGTTAAACCATTCAACCCCTTGAAAAAACACCCAGAGCCCACATGTTTTCCCTAGTGAGTCACACAGTTTCATTAACAAAGTTCAAACCATTAAAACTACACTATTAAAACACATATCCATACCACACGGTTAGTACTAACCATGCACCAAACGTGAATATGTTATATCTCTTAAAAATCTCCATTTTCGAACCTCATTCCTTTGAAACCTCTATAATGAATTTAAAGACAAACAATAATTAAATTAAAGCATGCCTGAGAACAAATTGGTACAGTATAAACACTTTATAATTTTATCTTTTTCATGATGTAGAATCCATAATTCTTAAATATAACACTCCCTATTAATTTTATAATATGAACTCCTTCATATCATTCTTTATGTGTCATTTTACATTTAGTATATATGATATTCTATCAATAAAAAAAATATAACTCAAACACTATTACGTAAACAATTTAGGCGATCTATATATCATATATTTAACATGATTGAATCCTTTTAACAAATAAATCATTAGAAGTATTTTTTGATGAGATTTATATTATTTTATAAAAATAAGTCTTTAATCTCAACTATTTAATTAAATTTATTATTACTAATTCATAATTTGAATATAAACAATTTATATTTGGCCTTATTTCATAAGTTTATAAATACATTATAAATTAACTCATTTGATTACTAAAATAAACTCTTTATTTAATTAAAAAGGAATACCATATATTGTTTATATAAATAAATAATATTAACATTTTATATTAAATAAATTTTATTAATTAATTATTTATAAATAATAGTTCAAAAATTTTAAATTAATTATAATTAATTAATTTACAACATTTTAATAACTTAAAAAATATCCCCAAAATAAATTTTAATCTGTATTTATAAATGTTTTATAAATAATAAAATCCAATTCTGAATTTAATTTTAATAAAAATAAATTTTTCTTCTCAAACATTTTTTACAGTGTAAACCAATAAAATGATAACATTAATAACTATACTATACTATATTGGAGAGTCCTTAGATATGACTAATATGTTGTGATTTTTCATGGAAGTATCCATACTTTAGGACTAATATAAATATTTTCAAATATGAAATAATATCATCTGTATTTTATGATTGAAATTTCTTTCACTAGCTACAATAACATATATCATATTCAATAGAATACAATGATATTGTATTTGTGATATGACGCTATATTTTTCATAAACTTCTTGAATATATCATAAAAAATTCATAAAAAAGTCATATTATATGACCTATTTAATTATTTGGATTCAAAATATGTCATGTATTATGATATCTTATATCGTAAGATGAAATATAAAACCCACAGTAAAAATCATCCAATCATTTTTTTAAAAATTTCTATGTGATATATAATATAATTTTGTAATAAATCATTTCATATTTCATTTAAAAAATATATAAACATGTGAATATCTAGTACCACCAATGATATTAATAGGGATATATTAACACTTAATAGAACATATAGAAGTGATAAAAATCCCAATAATAATATCAACATGCATATATAAATTAATATAAGCCTTCTGGAAACTAATAACTAAATAAATACATACCATACACTAAAGTTATAACATCTCTCTCCATAATTTCTTATAGAGTTTCATCAATGTAATATAAAAGTGATCTCCTATATATGACGTATCTAGAGTTTTCACTTGAATCTCTCTACAAAAAAGTTGTACACCCTTCAGTTCACGGTGTTCCTGCACCTCATTGCGCTTAGGATGAAAAAGATAGAATGTTAGGTTCTAAGGAGTCTTGACCATGCATATAGTATACCCCATCTTACATCAAAAGGTAAGGTGTTCTTATAGAACATTAATGGATTCACCTCAATCATTCATGAATTTAATCATTCATTATAACAAAAGAGTTAATATCTAAAAATAATCATAAATCATATGCCTAAACTATTATGCATTACATCTCAGGTAATTCTTCACTTTAAATGATATCCATTATGGAAAGTTCTCCAACCATCAAATCTTGCAATATTGTATCATATAAAATTCTTTAAAAATTGGATTTTCATACCCTATGAATTTATATGGTAGGATCATTATGATTTTGGTCAATCATACTCTGAAATTTCACATTTGGATTAATGAAGTAGCATGAAATATTTTTTTATGCTACTTTTTTATTGACTCAATTATATGTTATAAATGTTCCATGAATATCAATTACACAAGGGACAATTTCCACTTACTATTCAATAATTTTATGATATTATTCATCTATTTGTTTTATATACAAATGTATTCAAGGAATATATCACCTTCATAGGCTAACTAATTGAATCCCAATATGGATGCGTTATCGCTTTGCTTAATAGCATCGAGAGGACCAACAAATGGTGTTTTGTTTATTTTAAATCATATTTTTTTATAATTTATTCTTATTTTAGTGTTACTTTTATAAAATGTATTAAATTTTAGAGTTTTATATATTATAATAATAATTAATTTCTTAAACGTTTATACCTCTAAACCATGGAAATTTGTTATTTACTGAATAACATCTTTCGAGGATAGAATATATGGCACTAAATTGTGATTAAAATTATTCTTAATGGATATAATAAATATTTATTATTGTGGAATTGATTCTTGTGTTATAAAAAATAATTTCATAAATTTTAATAACTTTGGAATACAAATCTATATAAGATTAACTCAATATAGACTTAGGAATTAGATAAAATAATGACACCCTTCCAACATATCCTCACATTCCCCCAATAGAATTTCATGATCCAATGGAATATCAGAAAGTTCCAACATATGCTTATGTTCTAAAATTATATAATAGTATAAAGGGATATATTGTATAAATAAATTATAATTTTGGGAAACTGTATATGAATAAATCTCCATTACATATGAGTAAATCCCAATATTACAAAGGATAAATAACACACCCTCAAGTTAACTAGATAGAATTTGATACTCCAAAATACCATCACGTTCTACCATGGATTATCATCCTTCTATAACATTATCTCACATGAAAAAATAGCTTCGATCCAACTCAATAGATTCTTATCCTTCATTCCACACAGATAAATCACAAGAAAACCCATGAAGTTGAAATTGAAAACCAAGTTAATGGGAGTAATAACCAAGATAAATTTTGTTCCCTTAATCTCATAAAAGGTACATGTGGAGAACATGAAATTTATGAGGAATATATAATTCATTATTTCATTCCAAAATAGTGTAATCTAATGGATAAACATTGATGTTAATGTTTATGACTAGGACTGAGGTATACTTTTTCTACTTTCAACATACACATGAAGTATTAGTTAAAAAAACTCTTGAAGTATTATTTAAATAATTTAGGTGAATACACATAGTGTAATATTATTTAATTGATTATTAGATGGAAACTAATAAATTTTCCATATACAGGGGATGAATGGAGTCAAAAAAGTATTTGTTATTCAGTCTATCTGTATCTTCCCTCTTAGTCATATCACCCATTATATATTTCAATCACCCCTCACAATTTTTATATTCTATAATGATTAAATTAGTTGGAAGGAGTTTTGGTACTGGGAAAAGGAGTAGAAGAATTTATACAACCTACTTTGGGAGATCCTATTTATCCCTAATTACTTGTTACTTTAAATATTATTAATTATCAAAATGTTTTTGGGGGATGTGGGGTACTTAAGTTTTTATTATGTTTCATTATTAATAAAACTTAGATTTTCTAAATTTAATATCTTGATCATAATACATTAATTATTTTGTAAATTTTTAATGATATGAGGTTGACGGGGATAGACAGAGAGTGGAACCCCAAAACATTCACTAGATATTGATCATTACATTTTATTGATTGAGTGTTAAATTAACAAAATTGAAAGTCAGTCATATGAACAAAGGATTTAATTTTTACTATTTGGGGACAATTTATACCTCACATTGACTCTTGAATTCATATGTAAGGAATTGGACAACTTATAGAGGTAATCCTAAGTAATTGGGGATGTTTTCAATCAAATTTTCATTGGAAATTAACATGATGGAAAATTAAAGGGTGACTACTAACCAAAAATTTCTCAAATAACTCAAGTTAAATTAAATCACCTTGATTATTTGTTGTTTGTTCTAATTGCGTACCCATTATATTATATATATATATAATAATACCAAAGAAATTATATTTCCTTCCTGAATTCACACATAGAAATCCAAAAACACATATGATTATTCCTCTTATCAAGCATTAGTTGAATTAGTGGACCTACCACCATATCCTTGTGTTCTGTTAAGATACTCATATGTAAAAATGTATTTTAGAAAAAAATATTTTAGTTCAACAATTGGTAGTTATTTCATGAAAGGGTTAGTTTATTAATTTATGTAATGTATTGTTTTTGATAATATTACAACAAAATATCATATTCAATTACATTTTTTAAAAATATTCCATTATATAAAAACTCACTAGTAGAATTTTCATTTTAGGGTACAAATTATTGAAATATGGAGACCTATTTCACTAAATTAGCACCCATTAATTAATTTTTTGAATAAAATTTCCAAGGAAGAAATGTTTTTTCTATGAATAATCATATTGTGTGATTAAAACCAAAACATTTTGGTGATATATATATCGAGAACAAACTTATAAATCTACCAAATCAGAATGGGAATCAAGTTCCCAAAATATTAAAATACAATAAATAAGACAAGTGTAGGGGAAATAGTTAATAATTAATATATAATTAATATAAATGGTGTTTTTTAAGAATCATCAAGTGAATACCCTTCCAAATTTAAATATAAATCTATTATAGGATACATAATTTATCATTATAGAATTCATCTTGGCAGTCTATTCATTACATATAAAGGGGTTTAAAAATAATTATATTTTATTAAGATGATTCCACTATTAATTGAGGGTGGAGGAGGTGTTAGTTTTTCCAAGAATATGAATAACCATTTTACTCATGGTATTTAATCAAAAGTGATTTTTTAATGACATATTTGTCAACTATTAAATTCAAAATTACTAGAAGGAAAATCAAAAACATCAATAAATTGGAATATTTGTACTTTTATAAGGCATGGGAGAGGTAAAAAATATGATATAAATATTTACCAATAAAAAATACATCTTTCAATATTAATGTTATAATTATAGGAAAGCATGTTTCATAAATGACATGTTTTATTAGACACAACTAATGGAAGGTATTTTGGAAATAAGAATTCCATGGAGTTAAATTACATCATCAATAAGTTATCTTCATACTAATATGATAAAAAACATTAATAAGTATTAATTATAATGAATGTAGGGATAATAAGTTTATTAAATTCATTATTTACACACATTAATAATAACATAAAGATTTTATTTGAAAATGAAAATGGAAGGAGAAATTTATATATGTATAGTTTTTGGATACAAATTATTTTAGATATAAATTTCTAAATTATACTATCTTTTATGAATTAATAAGATGATGAAAATAGTATGAAAATATTGGTCAATAAACTATGGAGGAAAATGAAATATTCAAGATCACTTGACCGTTGTTGGATGAGCAATTTATAATTGAATTTGAGGGATAAATTCCAATTATATAAAGTTATACTATCTGATAAGGATATATAAAATACACCAATTTAAATTTATTTCCATAAAAATTTGGTGAATTTAGATGAACAAACATTTTTTATATTTTAAAAACAAAAATAATGTGATAAACCTTGAAATTTAGTGACAATAAAAAAATTTACAATACTGAAATAATGAACAAATTACAATGTAGAAAATATATAATTCCCGATATAGATTAATCAAATTGAAACACCTTATATGTATGAATAAAAAAATAAAATGTACATAAAATACCAAATTATCGATGAATTTTTAGTGTTATTTTATTAGAAAAATGAGCAAAAACATTCAAATTCATATGATAATATTCATGGAACACAAATGATCAGGAAATTTATTTAAGTAGTTCGATACAATATTTTAATGAAGGAATATAAGATAGAAAGAATCATCAAATAAACTAAGGATGGCCTCATAGACACTAAATGAGTCTTCTTAAGGATGGATGAATGGATTGAATGGGTATTAAAGTGAACTAAATAATTCATTTATAACTTTAAATCTCAAGTGTAAATACTAGTCCAACTTATCAGCTAAGAAAATGAGGAAATGGAACCCATTAAACCTGAAACAATTATTTTGAAATGTGTTTTATATAACTCTAAAATGGAAAAAACATCCATTAAGTGTACAACCCAAAAGAAGCTAAATATAATCTATTTTTTAGAGGGACCAAATTTTTAAGTAAACATTCGTTGAATAGGAAATTGAGAAGGTAATCCCACTTGAATCTATTTTTAGGTCATTTAGTAATGAATAATATAGTGCAATTCAAAAAATTCAACAATTTTAAATAGAAACTATACTTGATAAGAGACACTCACAAGAATATGGGAATGGATTTTTTATTTCTGTAAAATCACATAAAACAAAGACTTGAAATCACTAGTTGGAACTAAAATTGAAAAATGAAATTTTTACAAAAAAATGCAAGATAACATGGTATAATAGGTAATTTTTAAATAAAATTTTTGACTACATTATAAAATTTATTTAAAAAACCCAAATAAGGCTTGGAGTATAATAAAGTGTGAAAAAAGGAATTGATAACTCATTTTTAAATTATAATGGAAGATGAAATTTATGTGTAGAATAATGGAATTATAAACCAAGAAGATAAGTACAAGGAATGGACTCATATATTTTAAGATGTAAAAAATACAAGGTCAAAGGAAAAATATTTAAAGGATTAATTGGTTAACTGAATTAAGAAACAATTTGTCGAATAATCAATAATTTATTTTCCAATAACGGTTTTTATGTTCAATGTGGTAAAGGTGAAGAAAAATGATTCATCAATGATATGGAATCTCTTGGAGATAGATTCATTAAGGAATCCTTGGTGATGTAAAACATTTGATTTCAAATGAAATTAGTCACTAGGGAACCACCAGTGTTCACACTAAAGAATATTCCACTTATTTTGGACCATGGATGATATTTATGGGGAATACATACGGCTGATACTATAAAACATGCGCTTTATGGGAGGCAACCCTTGTATTTGACCTTTTCCTTTCATTATTTTATTTAGTTTTCTTGGTTTTCAATAATTACAAAATCATTGCACTTAGTTTACTAATTTATTTTTCATGAATGTTTTGGAAAATAATGAAATGAAAAATTTTATGAAATTAACACATACTCCATCAAGAAATAAAGAAAAATATAAAGGGTTTGATTTTATCCCATTACATTCACTTCCATAATTCTTTAAATTATTTTAATATTTTATATTGATTCTCAATTATTGTGCATGAATTTATCACAAACTTAACGTACTCTTGGGGGAGGGGAAAATTGTACATTTTTCTATGTATTAAAATTTAACACATTGAATAATATTTTTAAAGGACCATCAAGAAGAAAATCTTCTAACCATTTACTGATAAAATAGAAAAAAGAACATAAAAGTGGTGAATTAGGGTTTTAATTGTTTTAAATGTTTGAATTGGATTTATTATACTAATATTATTTCTTTAATTTTTTTTGTAAATATGAGTTAAAACTTAGTGGTTCACCATAAACAAAAAAAAATTAAAGCATTATAATTAGATTAGTTTGAATTACTATGATCCAAACTGGATTATTTTGAGATGTTTTGGAAGATGGGTGTGTGTGTCAAAAAAAATTCCATCAATAAATGTAAATTAATAAATGATATTTTTATTCCATTAAACAACTTTTATTCTCTCACTATTACATTTTTCTTTAGGGTATTCCTATCAAAAGTGGTGATTTTGTTCCAAGTGATCCATACATAATTAAACATTTCACTGCACATCTCATGCCTAAAACATGGTACAATGTGATATGTTGGTGTGTGGGATGAAGGGGATTGTGAATTTTTAATTCATTTGAACAATAGGAAAATAATTTATATCATATTTTTTATAATGATAACCCATAAATTAAGTGAAATTTGGGAAGCGAGATGGTGATATTGAGTGGAGCGGATTTGAAATGGTGCTTTTTATTAACATATAGATTCAAATAATCCATTATATATTAAAATTAATTTAATTTAACTTTGGAATTTATATAATATTAATATTAAATGAGATACTTATTGAGATAATTTACTTAAGTTCATGTAAGGATAAAGTGTGAAGGAATGTGGTTAGTGTATTTTTATCAATACTTTTCAATAATATTTTGAATATAATTTTTATTTATTTTTGGTTTTATTTTCATAATCTTTTTTATATATTATAGTTTTTGATTATTTTATAATAATTATTATTTTATTATCATTTTATAGATTAAAACCAGGAAGATATGTTTTTATTCAATATCTGATTTTTGAGTCTGGTATTTTTGGGACTAATTACTTATTAATTATGTGTTTAAAACTTTTAAAAATGTTTTCCTATTTTGGGAATGTTTTATATTTAAGAAAAAAATGAGGGTGTGAATATAAATAATTTTATCATACCATGTTGTGTTAGACTAACTCAACATGGCCTAAAAAATTGTCCAATGCACTCTCCCCCCCCCCAATATAGACAATTTTCTCACAAAGGAATGTTGTGATCCAAAAGAATCTCAAAATGTGATAATGGAAGCTCAAGTTACAACATTTTATAATAGTAGAAGTATATTTTTATGTATGAATAAAGTGTAATTTTGGGTAAGCACGTAAGAATAATTCTCTCTTATGTTAGAATAACTCCAATGATTCTAAGGGTTGTACATTATTACTTTAAATCAATGTAAGAGTGAGAAAATAGACTCCTGGAACCTTGTTGAAATGATGTAGATCTAGCCACAAAGAGTAATTTCATGAAATGGAATTTTTTATGGAAATTGGAAAAAAATCATATGTTTTTTGGGGAGCCTAATAATAATAAAATTATTCAATAATATATGAATCTATCACTTCCCTCACATTCGTATCATCCATTATTAATTCCAATAAACCCTAATTATTCAACCATTATAGATTCATTATATCCACTTGTAGGAGGAGTGGTAATAGGATAAGGAGGAGGAGAGGTTATGATTAATAATAGGGTGATACTATTTATCCAGTTATGTTAATTTCTATAAATATTCTTAGTTACGCACTGTTTATGGGGGGGATAACGACACCATAACAATTTATTATGATTCATATTAAAGGAAACTTTTATTTGTGTTGTTTAATATATTGATCATAACACATTAATTGTTTATCATGATATTAAGGACGTGAGGGTTATGACTATGTAGTAAAAGTGGAACCCCATACTATACACTAATGCTTGATCAAATTATCCCGATTAATGAAAGTTCAAAGAATACAAAGAATACTCAATCATGGAAATAAGAAATTAATCTCTGCTCCAAAGGGATTAGATAAACCTCACATGGACTATTGACTTCATAAGTATGGTCTTTTGTTATCTCAATTGGGAAGTATATGAACAAAATTGTTGTTCTAAATTACATTTATGTTGGTAATTCAATTCACATGATATTAAAGTGTTGTCACTAACCTAAAAAATCATTGTACAACTCACATAAAATCAATTTTCACTGTTCTTTGTATGTTACTTCTCAATTCATACCCATTAGAAACAAATATTAAATATAATAATTCCAATAATATATTTGAATTTATTAAATATCTTAAAAAAATAATGTCGCAAACACATTTCAATTTTCCTCACATCATCCATAAGTTGAATTAGTGGATAAACCACCCCATACATATGTTTGACCCAATAACTCACTTGCTGAATTTTATTTTTACCCAAAATATATCAATGCACTCAGTTATTGGAATTAGCATTTCCTGACCAGACCTTTGAATATGATTTGGATATCTATAGTTAGAATCATTCACGTTAGAGGGAAAACCCATGCATACTATAGAATATATAGTCAAGGTAATAAAGGAATGAAATTAAAACTATAACTGACCAATGTATAGTTTTTGCACAATTTTAAAGGTACCCCATAACTAGTGCCTCATATCATCTAGTTGATCAAATATTTTCATAGTCCTAGTGAATGGATATATTTTACACTACACCAAATCTTGGTTCCTTGGTCCAAGAACCAAATTATAAACCCTTGAACACTATTTTCATATATTTATATATAAATACTGAAAAGACTACTAAATTCAATATTTGTATATAGGGTTGGAACCACTTTAATAAAATTCTTAACTTGTATCAACCCCCTAAAAACCCACTTGTTTCAATGGTAAAAATACTTTACCACCCCGAACTAGCCTCTAATATGATAAGGGATGGATATTGGCACCAAGAAGGCATAAAGATACATGGGATGCCTTGGGAAATATCAATGTGTAAAAAATATAATACTCAAATATATAAAATATTTCCATCAACCACTAATCATATATAAATATATAATACAACTATACTATAAATTCATGGATGGGATGATAGTTATACCATATACTTCCCAATTTAAAAACCTCAATAGATAATAAATATAAAAGATAAATAAATCATGTGTAATTGATATATGAAATGGTTTTCACCCTTTAAATGAAATGACTCATGGGTAGATATATCCCACATCATCCTCCACTATTTAAAACCAACAAAAAAACTATGAATCATCTCTATATAAACATCTCCTGCTCCATGTCTACCCAAACCATAACAAGGCAATATGATTTGTACATTAACATAGAACGTAAGGTCACAAGCCCCAAGTAGGGGTGAGTATAAACATAACAAGGAGAATGCACTAAAAACGTAATGAATGATGAATACAAGGTCAGTTAAATTAATTGGAATAAGAGAAAAATTTAAGAGAAGGAATAAAACTCAGGTATTCTTTTTATATAGGAAAAAAGAGGAAAAGGGATGTTCAAACCCTTTTAGCATATATTTATGAAGGATCATATCTCATTAGTAACTGAGTTTCTCAATATAATGAAAGATCCAAATATTATAATGTAAAAATCCTATATATATGTTGTAACTTGATATATATCAAGGGTGTAGAAATAATATCCTAGTCACCACAGTTTATATCTGTATAGATTTCAAGGAAATCAGAACCATATAATATCATAAAAACCTCAATATCTAAACATCCTAAAAACACATAACTCCTATGTCAATTATTTAAACCCAGAGAGTGGATGTTTTCTTCACTAGTGGAATGTTTGATGACTAAGGGAATACTATTCCCTATAGATAATCTTGTCTAGATACATAGAAGACAACTAACTTCATGGATGGAGGATTGTGCCCCAATAACTGGGGGTGTAAATTAACTCCATTTACTCCAATCTTAACCATCCAAAATAACTATCTGACTATATTGGGTGACCCATAACTCACTACTGAGTTCATGATAGATAAATTGTTACTGACCCATTTAGTGGTTGAACACCTCATTTTATGGTATATGCATTGACTAAGTGGGTTATCAAGTATATAAGTTTTTTAAACTTTCTCTTTCAAAATAATTATTTAAATACTCTAGTAAGTGTATGGAGGACCCACTATTAGGTTCTAATGTGCCGCAAGGAGGTTATAATCCCCATTTATTCTATAAATATATCATATAAACCATGTTATCCATCTCTAAAAATATAAAGAATGTGAACTAACAAAAATGAGTAGGGAGAATTTATTTATAGTAAAGAGGTATAAGTTATTGTGTTCTATAGCGAAATGAATCAGAATGGACTATTCATGTGACCAATTCTAACACCCAAGATATAATATATAGGAAACACTAAAGATATATATTACATGGAATTTAATTTTTTGTACTTGGAATGTATGCCCACAGGCCTTGTACCATTTCCATCACTCTATGTGGAATCAAACTATGAACTATAAAATTTTATATAAATTGAGTATAGTTCTCATAATATAAAGATGGGTGTATTCCAACACACCACATGTCATGTAATGGAACATGATATGTACTTCTGACATACACATATACTCTGATCTGGTTGGGTAGGTGTGTATTGCAGTACAAACCAAGTCGGGTGACCTGACACTACCTATACTATATATCGTGTAATATTTAAGGAACCAATGTAAACCATAGATACCATCAGTTATAAAAAACTATAGGGATTTTAGATTTACTTATGTTGTGAAACTTTTCCCTAGTGGAAAATATACCCACCGCTTGTAAAATAGTATAATTTTTATGGTTATGGAATACATGTACTGTTGTTGTAAAATTTCCATATTCATCATAACACATTTTTTCAGCTATTATGTCTGAATTTTCATAGTGTGTTTTATTAATAACAAATTATCATTTCATCCTAGTTTCACTCCCCACCTCTAATGACAACCCTTTTCACCTTTTTAATTATTGTTTCTCCTCAGTCAAACCCGAACATTTGTACGTCCATCTCTGAGTTCCTTTGACTCATTTCACTAATACCTTTCCATGTAATGGTGTGTGTTCCTTTATATTATCATCACCCCATCGATTTTAATCCGCAATTTCATCATCTTATATACATTTCAAGTGGAACAACATACATCATGATGGTCGGTGGTGATATTTCCATATAAAAGTGAATAAGGGGGAACTAGACAAGAACATGAACATGCCAATATTTTTAAAAGATATGTTCTTATGGTGATCATGGGAATTATTTATAGAACATTTTTAATAACCAAAATCTAAGACTTAAATAGAAATTTTATAAATTTGATCATGTACACATCATCAAATGACTTATTTAGACAAATAATTAATTGAATTCCATCAAACATTAAATATTGAAGATAATTTCAATTCATAATATTTATTTAAATAATCAACAATATTTCATTATTTAAAAAGAGAGTAAAACAAATTTCATTCTTAAAAAATAAATAAATTAATTCTAATTTACTAATTTTATCATTTTCCATGAATAATAATGTTTGTTTTCTCAATGAAAATATATTAAAATTAAAACATAATTAAATGACTAATTAAAATTTTAATATATATATATATATAATTAATATGATTAAAACATGATATTAAGAGGATCAAATCACATTGAATAAAGGCATAATGAAAATAAAAGCATCCCAAATCATGAAGAAACACCTATGTTTTGATTAGAATTTTAATTTTATGAGGTTTGATCATCATTATCACATAGATTTTCTTCTGGTCTGTAATCAATTATGGTTGCTCCATAAATCACCAGATCTCTCTGGTAAATTCTCTCTATGTTGAGGTTTTATTCCTTAGAAGATGTGGATAAACCTATAAAGGATATATTATAATATATCTATAATTATAATTTAGATTAACCAAGTGTTTTTTTAAATACCCAAAACTATCTTGACTATGCTTTGATAAATGAGTAAAAACATATACCTCTCCTCAATAGAAAAACATGTTATATACCCAAATATAGTGTCTAAACTTTAATTTGGGATTTTTTATAAAATATATTAATGTTTTCACTCATAAGATAAATATTTATTCACAAATATAAAAGTTTATTATATTTTGGTTATCAATGACATTAATGTATTATTATTTGAATAATCTATTAGAACAGAATATTTTTGTGATTATAATAAGTAAATTTATTGTAAATGAATTTTTAAATCAAGGATTTATTGGTTTTGAAAAATGAACACATTGAAGTTAATATTCTATAATTATAAAATATATATATTGGGGATTATTAGTCAACTTCTAAAATGTTTGGTAATTAAAATTAATTTAGGATACATAGAATTTCTACATATATAAATGGTTTAGTGGAATAATAAGTTGTATTTCATTTAAAATATTTTATATTTTTAGAAATTATATTTAAAAAATTATTCTCAGTGAAACAAATGAGTTAAATTCCTATATATAAGGTATATATATATATAGAGATAGATCAAAGAAGATGATTCATCTGAGCCCAAACACATATATTGGTAATATGATAATGTAGTTTAGTATGAAAAATCCGAGAACGTGTATTTACTAGTGTTATGTGGTGTGAGTATCAAGAATACTTGGTTTCATTATAATGATTTATAATGTAAATGAAGAATAATATTTTTTTTGGAAATTAGATGAAATATATATTCATGATATATAGTCAACCTAATGTCTAATATTCTTTAAGAATAATAAACTGATACTAATCCATTTCTAAGGAAATTACCAAAACTATTTTCAAGGTAATACATAACAATTTGAGAATATCCTAAATCATATACTGGAATTATGTTCTTTATAATGGGTCCATTAAAAATGGCTATCAATTTTAATGATCTTAGTTATGGTTTGTGACATAATAACAAAAAATAGAAATGTATCATTTCATTTCATGATCCAATGATGTGTGATTTAGATGTTAACTTACTGAACATATGGATTGAGAATCCTAATCTAACTATTTTCAAAAAATATTTTTTTAAATATGATTTAAAACTAAAATATTTTAGTACGTTTATTTTTTGGCTTATCCCATTTTGATATGGTATATGTTTTATGAGATATTGTATTTTTAAAATCCATCTAATGAAATATATTTGTGGTAATGATGATCCTTATTGGGATATGGTGGGTTAACCCTTATTTATTGTTTTTATAAGTTTATATTTAAAGTGTATTATACTATAAAAATGTATCATGTTATATATCGAAAATTTATAGGTATCATTATTTCATATCTGTTTTTTATTTTAAATGAAAACTAGAATGATAAAAACAACTAAATATTTCAATTTGAGTTGTCATTAGGTTTTGGCCATCATGGAGTATTGTTGGCTACAATGATATGATATAATTCGAGTGAGTAGTATATCATATTTGATATACAGTTAACTCATTAGATAATAACAAGTGAGTTATTATATTAACGAAAATTTGAAATTATATCACATGGAATTCTATACATGTTGATATACATGGGGATACATTCATATATTAATCCCCAATACCTGAATTTAACAATTTATCTTTTTTGTGAAACTTCATACAATGATATAATTCTTATTTCATCCTTAAGGATGATCTAACTAGGGGTAGATGGGTATGTTTAAAACTAGGTGTTAGTTATATATTTATTAATATATGATTTATCCTCTTGTATGATAAGCACAAGATATGGACCCTCTATGGAATTGGATTTAATAAATTTCAGACCATTCTTAGCTGGGTGACATGTGATGCACTTGGATAATTTAATGACTGAAAGGTGATACATCCATTGAATTTTATGATTCTATTTTATATAATATAGAATATATGAGTTGGTTTATACTAAATTTATATATTCATTGTATAGTGGTTGAATCGAAGTCCTATAAAATGTAATTATTGGAGTACTTATATATTGTAAAGAGATATATATTTTTCTAGACATGTTCATATAGATACATGAGTGTGTTTCATAATTATCACACCATACCCCATTAAAACTTGAGTAAAATTAAATTATGGAAATTGTCTCATCTCACATACAATTATGAAATTTGGAATTCATAATTATTTTTTACACTACAATTGAATGTTGGGTCCCACAATATTCTATGGAATATATATAAATTTTGGTTAAAATTTTTAATTTAAAATTTTGGAGAGTTAATATGATAATAAAATTTATAGGCTTTTTAATGGATTTTTAATTAGTTTTGAGTTTTTTTCATAATGCTTGAGATACTTTAGTGAAAGTGGCTGATTGATGGATATATGTAATAATGAAAACCATTACTTAGTAAAATTCCTAAAACTATGATTTTTTCAGGATTCTATGTGCATGATTAATGGAATGATATATTATTTTTAATATTCTACTATTTTGAGTATCATTCCATTGAATTGTGGAGAATTCTAGAATGATTTAATTGTGATAATGTAAATGTTAAATGAGTTTACAAATAACTTAAATAAATGATGCATTTTTTGTAAATTTTAGAACAAAAGGTGCCATATATTTTTCTAGTTTCATAACATATGAAACTATTTTATTTAATTAGACCATTTATTAAATTAAAGATTTACATTCAATGTCATTTTATGGAACTCTATTTTTAAATAATTTGTTTATCTCAAACCTGAGACTTGTTTCTAAAATTCTCTTCAATCAATCAACATTTGATTTCTTGATAACACACAATTTAATAGATAATTTTTGAGATATTATAACCATTACATAAACAAATATTACATCATTATTCATGAATATTCATTTCCTATAATAGTAAATCATTAACTAAAATCTATTGGTTTATTATGTTTAGATATTTGATACATAGATAAATTTTTTTTCAAATATTCCTCAACATTTCTTTTTTAATAAAAGGTTGTAATATTAGATTTGTTGTTAATAAAAATTTTAATGGAATTTATTATAGAATATTTTAATGAATATGGATTTTATTATACCAGTAGTGGGAAAATGGAGATCATATCATGACCATATGAATCATATCTAGATTTTATGATTTGTACGGGACATGTGGAACATTGAGAGATTAATTAATTCCATGACAAAAAGATCACACTCTAAAAGTAATTTTTATGTTGTTCTTTCTCACATGTATATAGGGTTTAGTACTTTTTAATATTTTTCTGTCTCAAGTCACATTATGGAACATAGATTTCATGGAATGGGTGTTTTTTAGTGATATTATAAAGATAATTTGTGATTAAACATATTTGGCCTCATCATGGATTTTATCATTTGATATTTCAGTGGCTTTGTTCAAGTTGGATCATGTTGTGTAAATGAGTGAACAAAAAAACATGTTCAATTACAAATTACAATCAAAGGTTTAATGTAATGAATATTGCCCATGACAAAGCTATAAGGCTATTGTACTACAGAATTAGATTTCTTGGATACTATTAGAATATATACACTGTGAATTGATACATCAGGGTATAACACATTTCATGACTCAAAACAGTTAAATATGAAACTAAATTTCCACACAATAAATAAGTATATCACACTATCATTTGTTAAATCAGGATAATTTGAATAGAAATTATAATGTTCTTGTCTCATAATAATTTGATTTTTATCTGAAGTAACCGGTAACCACTTATTCTAAGTCAATGGAAGAGATCTACTATGAATTAAATTTGTTCTTGGATTTAAAATAATGGAATTTAAAAGATAGTTATTATTTTAAATTTAAATATTAAATTAAAAAACTCAATGCATATAGGGAATCTTGTGGTACAGAAGAAAGGAATCACGCATAGAAAAAAATGAGGGAATCCTTAATGATCTTGATATTGATAATGAATAGTGATGTTTATTCAATATATGATTATGAGAAGTGAAGTGTGGCCATTCAAGGATTCATTGAAGATTATTCTTGGATGATTAATTTTTTATTCTTAGGATAGAAATATCTTGAAATGAATATTGGATAAACATGTGGAATACTATTTTTTAGGGTTAATTATTTTGCTTGAAATATTTTGATGTTTCCATGTGTATCAACTATAGAATTTGTGTCTCTTATGAAATTAGTTCATGGAAGAAGTTTAGAGACTTATGAACTTATATGTGTAGTGAAATCTTCCTAAATCTTGAAATCAAATACTAGTTATGTTTAGGTTAATTGGAATATAAAAAAATAATTGATATGTACTCCTTGTACATATATATTTAACAGTCAACCATGTAAATTTATGTTACCATGGAATTAAATTTTTTAAAATTTAATGAACATAAAATGATATATATATATATACATATATGTATGGTTTATTTTCTAAACACAATGACACAATCTAATTTAACTACGTAAAATAAGGAATTTCAAGACACCATGATTCACCACCATCATAGGCTGTTGTTTCTGATAAGGAATTAGTTTTCCAGATGGATTATTGTAGGGGGTTGAATGCTATGAAGTCATTCCCATTGGGTTCAATATTTATTATCTTTTTCAAATGGGTTTACCAATGAAATATGAAACACCCAATAGTTCTATATCCATGATTGACATGTTTCCAAAGGTATGTTCTTGTTGGGGATTTTAGAAAATGGTGCTTCATAACTCACATTGGTTGAGAGGATAAGAGGTCGGGATCATAACTCTATTTTTTGGGAGAATTATTGCCTAATTCATGAATCTATGAAAGATTTATGACGTGTTTGTGAATCCTTCATTACTTACCAAGTATGTAATGGGTCATATTTTAATTAACAATAAATTATTAGCATGTATTTAATTTAGAATCTTCTATACGTAAAGACCCGAAAATTTCAACAAAATTTTTTTCATAAATTCTTAGGAATTTTACGAGTCCGCAGTTTCTGACAACGCGTGATTCTGAGGCTTGGTGTGTCCGGAATCAATTTCTGATGTTTTTTTGGGGTATGTTCAGTAAACGTACAGGTGAGTTTTTTTACCTTTTTAACTAGTGCTCGGAATTGAAATCTGAGGACACCAATGAACTCGCAGTGCCAATATTTGCTTAAGGGGACCTTTACCGTAGTTGCGTTTTATACAGGATGGAAGTTATAAATTGGGGTTACTAATTGAAAATTGAAATTAAATAAAAATGTGTATGGAACAAATTATTATTTGAAATGTGGTTAATGTCTCTAGATGGAGGTTAGGGGTGGGGCCCACCACACCCTAACCTCTCTTGGTAGGATATAAATATGGTTAGGGCCCAAACGAACAAAAACCCCTTAACTCCCCTTGAAACCCCCTTTGAATCTATTGGACTTCCCTTTGAATTAATGAAGCCACCCCTCTTTAAATTTTAAAAACTCTCCACCTCCCAACTTCTCTCATTAATGTGCCAACAATATCAAATTAATTAATTAAGCACCATCAATTAATTGATTAATTTGAAGTGTTTTGAAATGCATGGAAATATTAATTTTGGGGAGCCTATTATTTTATTTGCGTTGGAAAATATTTTGTTCGGAGGCTTTGAGAGAATTAGAGAGAACAACATCCTCTCCAATGAACAATATCCCCTCCACTTCTTAAAACGGGGCAAGAACGTGAGGCGATGCCATGAGGAACGTCGTCTTCCTTCCTCTTCCTCCTCATCAAGGAAGAAGATGATGCCCACGAAGAACGTCGCCAATAACGACACTTCCTCCTCATACACAACCGACATCAACAAATCGACGCCGACGTCAATGAACGAACATCGAATCAAGGTATAGAGTTTTGTATAATTTTTATTTGAATAAAATTATATTCTCATTCTTGATGAATGCTACAGTTCGTTCCATGGCCTTTTTATATCACCTAACATGGAGGGAATAGGCCGAACAAACACAGCCCGATAACCCTCCGTCGATTGTTGTTTGCATTGACAGTGAAGGAAGAGTTGGTAGGGCGCGGTGTCGTGGCACTGCGCTGGAAGAAGGAGGTCACAACCATATAGTCCAGGGTAGACGAAAGAGGTGGCGGTGACCAGAGTCGATGGAGAATGGAGGAAACGGCAACCGGAGGCGGCGACTGCGCGCTGGCCACGTTTAGGAAAACAGGGGCCCGCATCCGCGGGCTGCTCGGGCTGAAGAACCGGTCATCTACTACCAGCTGCGTTGGTGGACCGCGGCACCCACAGGAGTTGCTTGGAGGAGATATGGCCAGCAACTTCATGCCACTTGGTTGGGAGAACTGGCTAGCTATGACCGGTCGGGCTGGAAGATCACGACGCCCGCAGGAGCCGCACGACGGGGGAACTGCAGCCCACAACCGTGGGCCGCTCACCGGCGAACCGTTCGGTTGCCTGCTGGATAGGCTGAAGACTTGCGGAACCGCATACTGCCATGTGGGAGAGACAACGGCCTTCTGTGCGGGCTGCTTGTGCCAGACAGAACTGACCAGCTTCATCCGACCGGGTAGGGAGAGGCGGCACCGCTCGGCACCTCCGGGTGAACCAGACCGGCCCACTCCGCGGGCTGGGTCCGCAGGTGGGTCGTGCCACACCAGTTTGGACCGACCCCCCACTAGGTCGGACCTGCCAAACAGAGCCAGGCCAACCCCCAGCTGGGTCGGACCCTCCAAACTAGGTTAGGCCGACCCGCTAGCCCACTGGGTTTGACGGGTCGAACCCTTTTTGCTTAAAAGTGAATAAATTCTAGACCGCACGCCCGATCGACTTGCCCTCTATGGCACTGGGACCCTTCAGAATAGGCGGTCCTTTTGTGACACTCTATGTGTGATTTGGATGACTTTGTAAAATGGCCATGTTTGGACCGAGCATAAATCCAACAGGTCCCCTGAACGATAAAGCCTATAACTCTCTGACCGGGCGTCCGATTAACGCACTGTCTATCGCTTTGGGTTTATTTTGATAAGACAGAACTTCGGGATACATCAAGTCAAGACATTGTGATAGTTGATGTATCAAAAACCATTTTCTTGAGGAGCAGAGCCTCCCAGAATCGAGCGTGATGTTTGTGGGAAACCAAGAGTCGGCTACGACTACGACAACTACTGTACTGGAATTCTCCGTGGGTTCGACGACGATGACTACTGTACCAGAATCCTGTGTTGGTTCGACAGTTCTAAATTTTGTTCCTGTATCCTGTGTGGGTCCGACAGAATAACTGGCTTTTATATTGTGGGGGTCAAACAACTTAGTTGGCCTGTATCCGGTGTGGGTCCGACAGCTTAGACGAGATAGCTGGCCAGTATCCTATGTGGGTTCGACATCTTAGATAAGATAGTCGGCCTGTATCCTGTGTGGGTCCGACAGCTTAGCTGGTCCTATATGTTGTGTCGTTCCGACAACTTAGATGATCTAGTGGCTACATATGATCATCTGTATCTCTGTACTATTGTGGCATACCCGTGTGATCTGAGTCATGTATTTCAACAATTATTATCATGGTGATTGAATTTTATTTTTTTGTTGAATTGTTTTGTGCTTGGGCTCGAGAGTTGGAGCCAGAAAAAGACTGGTAACTTAGGTATATGTATGGGCATATACCTAATTTGGGTTGGTTGATACTTCATGATTGTATCTTTCTTCTTTTTTTTATCCTTAGTGGATATTATGAGACCTTGCAGGTATTGGTGTCCCTACTGAGTACCGTTATACTCACCCCTGCACGGGCTATGCCCACACCTCGTTGTGTTGGATGCAGATGATGTATAGCATTGATGGAGGCTGAGAGCGCCATGACTGGATGGTACCTATAGGTGGACCTTGCAACGAGTCAGCACATGGAGGAGACAGAAATACGTGAGTGCTGAGGTGGCCATCTCTACCTACCCTTCATGTAGGAATCCTGGAGGACAATCTAGGAGTTTCTCTTTAATTTCAGCTGTTAGTCCCATTTCACATGTACTTGTTGTTCAGTTGGGTTTGTATACTGGCTCATTTACTTTCCAGCACACTCTTTTGTATTCATTTTTACTTAGTGTTTACTTCCTTTTGCGTACTCTGTTGTGTTTTTTTACTTTTATAAAGTCAATTCCTTCCCAGCTTATAGATTTATGGCTTTGGTGCTAGTATCTAGTCCCTGGCCTATGGAAGGCAGGCTTGGGGTAGTCACGGCACGGACCTCGAGGACGGGTCATGACAAATTTGTATTAGAGGGAGGTTTTACTTCAGAACATAGACTTTGATTCTTTTAATGGCAATAGTGTTAAGGGTTTTTGTTGTGGTTATCCGTTTGGGGAAACCAGTGATGGTTTGGTGGCCGACATATCCATACACTAGAACTCTGACTTCTTATTACCGACTTAGTGCACGAAAACACTGATTGCATCTGTGTTTCCTTCAAAAAAGTTTTCTTTATGATTACATTGTGTCATCTCACCAGGTATACTATTTTAACCATGGCGCACCTATTTCTTTTCATGATGGATCCCTGAAGGAAGCCTGCTAGGGTTCTGAGTTACGTACGAGATGGTAGCCCATCGAGCGATGAGGCCTCGGTGCAGGGCCCCATCCCAGTGAAGGTACCAGCAGTACCACTACCCGCTGGGCCACCGATACCACCAGATCTAGTAGCAGAGAGTGCACACCGCCTGAGTGCGTTGCACGAGTTCCAGCACCAGAGGCCGCCCAAGTTCTGGGGAGAGACGGACACACCGGCAGCTGAGGATTGGCTGGAGGATATTGTGAGAGTTTTTAGATTGGTAGCGACACCAGCCGACCTTATTGTGATCCTTGCAGTGAGTCTCTTGCACGTAGCAGCAGGTAGATGGTGAAGCATGATTCTCCAGGTGTATGACGAGGCATCATTAGTCTGGACACACATCGAGAGTCTCTTCCGCTCATAGTTTGTTCCGGCCACCCTTTATACGGTGCAGATTCAGGAGTTTCTACATCTGCAGCAGGGCAACATGATAGTAGCTCTGTACTCAATGAGTTTAACCAACCTCTCACTCTACTCCACAGATATGGTGCGGGACCCGTTCTTCAAGGTCCAGACCTTCGAGCAGGGACTCAGGCATGAGATTAGGGCTTCGCCGATTCCCCTCAGCATTCTGACATAGGCGGGGGTACTGGAGCGAGCCCTTCTAGTGGAGAGTTTTCCCACTGAGTAGTCACCAGCGAAAGACCCACCACAGGGCGACACGTATCAGAGTCTTCTATAGCCAGTAGTAGACAGATGACGCAGAGGTCCAAGCAGACCATGCCATCAGGTGGGCAACCCCAGGATATGGGTTCGATTGTGCGGGACACATGATATAGAGTCATCTATACGAGGAGCGGGGAGTGATATGAATGTAGTGGGCAGGGCCACATGGCTCGTGACTGCCGGACCCGCCATGCAGATGAGCATCAGAAAATATAGATACCTCTCAGGTAGAGTCATAGGTTCGATCGTGGTGGTCTACCGGGAGAAGGCAGACAAGGAAGAAGAGTTTTCCAAGTAGCGGGTGGTGGATGACGTTTCGAGGCTCTACCACCACCACAACCAAGAGGTCCACCCCGAGCCCAGGGAGCTGGCGGACAGAGGTGGGCTCATCTCCAGGCAGTTGGTCCATATGACCACGGTGCACCTGATATTATTCGAGGTACTATCTGTGTCAACTCCACCCTTGATGCATTACTCCTAGACATAGGTGCAAATCATTCTTTTATTACCCCTGCCCTTGTTCGGAGCTCAGAGATTCCGACGGAGCCGTTGGCTTGATCCTTATGGTGACAGACTCTAATGGGAGCAGACTCGACGATTACGCACAGGTTCCAGTAGTGTGAGCTTACTCTAGGATGTGAGAGCCTCTGCTGGGATCTTCTTGTAGCAGCGTCGAGACCTTACGACGTCATCTTGGGTATAGACTGGTTATTCACATTTCATGCCCATATTGACTGTATTAGGCGCAAAGTGTCATGTATCCACATGGAAGGGACTAGGTTCAACTTCACCGGCAAGAAGGGAGACATTGCAGTACAGGATGGACTTACACGGAGGAGGAGGAAGATGATCACACATCAGTTGGCCAGTCTCATAATTGGAGCGGTTGATGTGCGGAGTCCTAATTTTCCTGTTGTGGTTGATTTGTATGCATATATTTTGTTTGAAGACGTTCCAGGACTACCTCCTCACAGAGAGGCAGACTTCTACATTGACATGTACCCCGTGATAGCACCGATATATACTCCAGCATATCGAATGGATCCCGCTGAGATTCGTGAGCTGCGGGTACAGCTGGAGGACTTGTAGGGGAATGGATTCATCCGACCAAGTGTTTCACCCTGGGCATCTCCGATTTTGTTCGCTGATAAGGCGGATGGGAGCTTGCGACTGTGTTTCGACTACCATTGCCTGAATCAAGTGAACGTGAAGAACAATTACCCACTACTGAGGATGGAATACCTCTTTGATCATATCAAGGGAGCACAATGGTTCTCGAATATAGACCTCAGGTCCGGCAATCAATAGCTCAGAGTCTGCGATGAGGATGTGATGAAGATGACCTTCAGGTGTCGGTATGGCCACTATGAGTTCGTGGTTATTCCCTTCGGTGTAACCAACACACCAACAGTGTTCATTAGTCTCATGAACAGGATCTTCCAGCCTTACCTCGATCGATTTGTTGTAGTCTTCATCGATGACATACTGATTTACTTGACTATTGAGGAGGATCACACCTACCATTTACAGGTAGTACTAGATACACTCTGAGAGCACCAGCATTATGGTAAACTCTCGAAGTGCCAGTTCTGCATTCAAGAGGTTCAATTTGTGGGACACATCTTCTCGGAGGCTGGAGTTGTAGTGGATCTAGTGTAGATCGAGGAAGTACTTGCTTGGGAGCCACACAGGAGTGTGACGGAGGTGAGGAGTTTCTTGGGACTGGCTAGGTACTATCAGTGATTTGTGCCAGACTTCTCTAGTGTAGAAGCACTGCTTTCAGCATTGATGAAGAAGGGGAAACCCTTAATGTGGTCAGATAGATGCCAGCAAGCTTTCAGGAGATGAGGTACAGGTTGACCAGTGTGCCCATATTAAGGCTACCAGATGAGGGCGTAGGGTACGTAGTTTACAGCGATGCATCAGGGACCAAACTCGGGTGTGTCCTGATGCAGGAGCAAGCAGTGATCATGTATGGTTCATGGAAGTTGAGACAGCACGAGAAGAACTACGCTACCCATGACTTGGAGTTAGCAACAGTGGTCTTCGCCTTGAAAATGTGGTGACACTATCTGATGGCTGAGTGTTTTATAGTCTACTATGGCCACCAGAGTCTCAGGTACATCTTCTCGCAGAAGGACTTGAAGCTGAGACAGTGGGGATGGTGCAAGTTCCTCCAGGACTATGTCTTCTAGATAGTCTATACTCATGGGAAGGGAAACGTTGTAGAAGATGCTCTCAGTGGAAGATCAGGCATTCAGCTACTGTGAGAGGCATCAGAGTAGGTTTCCACGTTGCAGAAATCCTTTGTGGATAGAGATGGAGTATCCTTTCTACAGTCTCTCACATTCACTCCTCCACTCCTTCAGCGAGTCAAAGAGGCATAGTATGGGTACACTGATTGTGAGGCGCGACATGCTCAGATATCCTAAGGGCAGGCACCTGATGTATTTTCTGAAGGTGGGGAACACATCATACTCTTTAGAGGACATACCGTGGTACCAGTTACACTACAGGTGGATGTGTTGATAGAGTCCCACACTTCCCCTCTAGCGGTACATCCAGGAGTGATGAAGATGTATTAGGACCTCAAACGAAATCACCGGTGTCCAGGTATGAAGAAAGCAGTAGCAGAGTTTGTCTCTCGATGCCCCACTTTTCAGCAAGTGAAGGCAAAGCACCAGGTTCCAGCAGGCTTGGTTTAGCCCTTAGTGGTTCCAGAGTGGAAGTGGGATGGGCTATCCATGGATTTCGTGATTGGACTTCCACGTACATCCAGAGTACACGACTCTATCTGGGTGATCATTTAACGACTCCCCAAGTCGGACCACTTCCTACCGATCACAGAGCAGGGTTCAGTAGAGATCATGGGACACCTCTACATGAAATAAATTGTGCGTTTACATGGAGTAACTTCTTCTATTGTCTCTGACCGTGACACATGACTCACTTTCCGGCTATGGAAGGGGTTATAGGAGCCTTTTGGGACATAGCTTCTCTTGAGCACCACCTTCCATCCTCAGACGGATGGTCAGACCGAGAGGACCATTCAGAATCTTGAGGACATGCTTTGTGCATGTGTCCTCGACTTTGGTCATGACTGGGAGGATCACTTACCATTGGTGGAGTTTGTGTACAAAAATAGCTACCATTCCACCATTGGGATGACCCCTTACGAGGCATTGTATGGCCGACCTTGCAGATCACCTCTATGCTGGACTCACCCAGGGGTGTCAGCACTTGTTCGAAAAGAGATGGTACATGCTACAATGGAGAAGGTGTAGATCATCTAGGAGTAGATGATGACTGCACAGAGCAGATAGAAGTCCTGTGCAGATAGGAGACGAAGACCACTGGAGTTTGAGGATGGTGACCATGTCTTCCTACGGGTATCACCTCGACATGGTCTACATAGATTTGGCCGAGGTGGAAAGTTATCTCCGCGATTTATGAGGCCGTTCTTGGTCCTCAACAGAGTAGGCGAGGTGTCTTACCGCCTGGCCCTTCCACCTGAGTTGCACTAGGTGAACGACGTCTTCCACATATCTCAGCTGAGGAGATACGTGCAAAACTCGTCCCACATCATCGACCACGGGGAGCTAGACATCGATAACGGGGCGACATTCACAGAGGTTCCAGTGGATATTGAGGATCAACAGGAGCGAGTCCTACGAGGATGGTTTATTCCTCTAGTGCACATTCGCTGGCAGCACGGGAACCTCTAGGAGATCACATGGGAGTTGGAGGCTCAGATTCATGCTCAGTACCCCCAATTTTTTCCCTAGTGTGTGTTGTAGCTTTATGGGGATGTGAAGACCTGATGTGGGGGTAATGTAAAGACCTGGAAATTTGAAGAATTTTTTTTCTTAAATTCTTCGTAATTTTATGAGTCCATAGTTTCTGACAGCACCTGATTCCAAGGCCCGGTGTGTCTTGAATCAATTTCTGATGTTTTGTTCGGGTACGTTCTCTAAGCGTACATGAAGGTTTTTCTATCTTTTGAACCGGTGCTTAGAATTGAAATTTGAGGATATCGATGAACTCATAGTGCTGATATTCTCTTAAGGGTACCTTTACCGTAGTTGTGTTTTATATAGGATAGAAGTTATAAATTGGGGTTAGTAGTTGAAATGAGAAATTAAATAAAAATGTGTGTGCAACACATTTTTATTTGAAAAGTAGTTAAAGTATATAGGTGGAGGTTAGGGGTGGGGAGCACTACACCCTAACCTCCCTTTGGAGGATATAACTAGGGGTGGGGCCCACACGAACACAAACCCCTCAACTCCCCTTGAAACCCCCCATTTGAAACTCTGGACTTCCCTTTGAATTAATGAAGCCACCTCTCTCCTCTTTAAATTTGGAAAACTATACACCTCCCACCTTCTCTCATTAATGTGCCAAAACCATCAAATTAATTAATTAAGCTCCCTAAAATAATTGATTAATTTGATTTTTTTAAATGCATGGAAATATTAATTTTGGGGAGCCTATTTTTTTATTTATGTTGGAAAATATTCTGTTGGGAGTCTTGGGGAGAATTAGAGAGAACGACATACTCTCCAACGAAGAACATCCCCTCCACCTCTTCAACCAGGGAAAGAACGTGGGGTGATTCCACGAGGAACATCGTCTTCCTTCCTCTTCCTCTGCGTTAAGGGATAAGACTATTCCCTCGAAGAACATCGCCAACAACGACACTTCCTCCTCGGACGCACCAGTTGTCAACAAATCGACGCCGACGTCAACGAACAAACATCGAATCAAGGTAGGGAGTTTTTTTATAATTTTTATTTGAATAAAATTATACCCTAATTCTGGATGAATTCTATGGTTCGTTCTTTGGAATTTTGATATCGACTAACACGGAGGGCACGTGCCAAACAAACACGGCCTGATGAAACTCCATTGATTCTTGTTTGCGTTGACAATGGAGGCAGATCCGGAAGTGCGCGGTGTCGTCGCACCATGCTGGAAGAAGGAGGTAGCGGCCATACAGGCTGTGGCAGACAGAAGAGGTGGTGGGGACCGGAGTCGATGAAGACCGGAGGTCACGGCGATTGGAGGCGGTTGCCGCGCACTGGCTGCGTGGACGAAAACCACGACCTGCATTCGTGGGCCACTCGGGCTGAAGAACCGGCGGACTACTGTCGGCCGGGCTGGTGGACCGCAGCACCCGTAGGTGCTGCGTGGAGGAAATATAGCCGACAACTGCGGGCTGCTTTTCTGGGCGAACCGGCCAGCTACGGCCGTCCTGGATGGAAGATCGCGGCGCCTGTAGGCGCCGTGCGGCGGGGGAACCGCAGGCCGCTTGCCGGCAAACCGGACGGTTTCCTACTGGCCAGGCTGAAGACCCGCGACGCCGCATGGTGCCCCGTGGGAGAGACAACAACCTACTGTGGGGGCTGCTAGCACCAGAATGAATCGGTAGGCTTCGTCCGGCCAGGCAGGGAGATGCAGCGCCGCTCGGTGCTGCCGGGAAAACCGGACTCGCTCGCTCCGCGGGCCGGGTCCGCAGGTGGGTTGCGCTCCACCGGGTCGGGCCGACCCCCAACCGGGCCAGACCTGCCAAACCAGGCCAGGCCAACCCCTAGCCTGGTTAGACCCACCAACCAGGTCAGGCTGACCCACCAGCCCACTGGGATTGACGGACCGGGACTGTTTCACTTAAAAGTGAATAACTTCTAGACTGCATGTCCGATCGACGCTCCATCTGCAGAACTGGGACCCTTGTGACGAGGCAGTCATTTTGGGATACTCTAAGTTACTATTGGTTCACTTTGGAAAATGGACTCTTTTGGATCGAGTGCAAATCCAACCGGGCCCCTGGAACGGAAAAGCCTATAAATCTCAGATCAGGCATCTGATTGACATGAAGTCTATCACGTTGGGTGTTTCTTGAGGAGACAGAACTTTGGGAGACATCAAATGAGGACTTTGTGGTAATTTATGTATCGACCCCCCCCCCTGCTCGAGGAGCGGACCCTCCCTGAATCGAGCATGCTGTGTACGGGAACCCTAGAGCCGGCTGCGACTAGGACAACAACTGTACTGGAATCCTCCATGGGTTCGATGACAATGACTACTATACTGAAATCTTGTGTGGGTTCGATAGTTCTGACTTCTTTTCCTGTATCCAGTGTGGGTCTGATAGAATAGTTGTTCTGTATCTTGTGTGGGTCCGACAAATTAGCTGTCCTGTATCCTGTGTGGGTCCGAAAGCTTAGAAGAGATAGCTGGCCTGTATCCTGTATGGATCTGATAGCTTAGATGAGATAGATGTACTGTATCCTATGTGGATCTGATAGCTTAGCTGGTCCTGTATCCTTTGTGGGTCCGACATCTTAGATGATCTAGTGGCTACATCTAATCATCTATATATCTCTACTATTGTGGCATACCTGTGTGAGCAGAGTCATGTCTTTCAACCATTATCATTGTGGGGATTGACTTGACTTCCTTTATGGAATTGGTTTGTGCTTGGGCTTGAGAGTTAGAGCCAGACTGAGATTGGTAACTTAGGTATACGTATGGGTATATACCTAGGTAGGGTTGGTTTATAATTCTTGATTGTATCTTTCTTCTTTTGTTTGTCCTTAGTGGATATTGTGAGACCATGTGGGTCTTGGCGTCCCTACTGAGTATCGTTATACTCACCCCTGCATGGGCTATGCCTGCACCTTGATGTGTTGGATACAGACGACGGACAACCCTGATGGAGGCCGAGAGCGCCATGACTGGACAGTACCCGGAGGTGGACCTTACAATGAGTCGGCACGCTGAGGGGATTGATGAATGTGAGTACTGAGGTGAAAATCTATACCTACCCTTCAGGTAGGAATCTCGAAGGATGATCCAGGAGTTTCTCTTTACTATCAGCTGTTTGTCCCTTTTCACTTGTACTTATTGTTCAGTTGGGTTTTTATACTCGCCCATTTATTTTCCATCACACACTTTTGTATTCATTTTTACTTAGTGTTTACCCCCTGTTGCGTACTCTGTTGTGTTTGTTTACTTTTATAAAGGCAAAGCCTTCCCATCTTAGAGATTTACGCCTTTGGTGCTAGTCACCAGCCCCTGGCCTATGAAAGGCGGGCTTGGGGTAGTCACGACACAGACCCCAAGGACAGGTCGTGACACTATATGTATCCAAGTATCTTAAACAATGATGATATAGATATGTATCTTAGGTTCTCCCTCTATGGAATCAAATTATGTACAGATCAAATAGTATTTTTTCATTATTACGATGAAGCAGGTTTTCTAGCCACGCAGTGATGTTCTCTTGAGTGTATCATCATCAAGGGAGATATAATCTATTTTCATTTATAGAGGTAACACATGGTTGGGATTCCTACATATCCACGTGAAAATAATTCGAACCCATTTAGTTCAGTGCCATTTAATGGGAAACATCATAACTTTTAAATTCATTGGATAGGAATTGAACTATGAAATTTAGAATCATGCGGCTAGGACATTTTTCCAAAAGGATCCTACTCAATGTTTGGTCTAGGATTTATGTTGATGTGGAACAAAGAAACATGAATGGATATATAATTTCATCTTGAGCATGTTGGTATTGGTATGGTGTCATAGAGATGATTAGGGTTGGTTTGATGTACTAGGTCTGGACCTCAGGGATTCTTTCGACCTATCTCTTTTGATGAGGATCAAATACCATGTAGTTTGGTTGTAGGGACCTATACCTATAGAGGCCCTTATACAGTTTTCCTCAAAGGTAATTATGGCCACGTGATATGATTACCTTTGGGATTACACAAGAAAAGGATGACCTTGTTTTGTTTGGGTCCATGAGAAGTTACATAACTTATACTAGTATAAGGGTTTTTTTGGGGCTTACACCTTACGAGGGTGGCCCGGTATTGTTATATCTCATTGGGGAGTATAGGCCTTTGATAGGATTTGGATTGGGGATTACTCATGAAGAGTATTCCCTTGGATTAGTTGGGTAGTACACTTTTAATGAGGCCCAGGGATGAGTATGGTGACATGTCTGGGGTTTATACCAATTAGGGTGACTATAGGTTGGATTTTAGGGATTATTCCTAAAGAGGAGGCCCTAGTAATTGGGAATTTTTTTGGGTCTTACCCCTAATGATTGTTCCTTGGTTTGGATATGATTAGGTATTATACATTAGGAGGAGGCCTGAAAGGTTTGGGGATCATGTAGATTTCATGAGCACACTCAAAATCAAATCCCATTTGAGTCAATACCAATGTCAGAAACATGTGGAAATTGAATACCAAGGAAAAATGATCCTTTTTAGAGGTTTTATACATGGCCTTAAGGACCTATTCTTATGGAGTCACTCTAAAGGAATGTGAGAGGAATATTCAAAACAAGATTCTCATCCATAACATGCATTAGACAGTGTGTATTTCATGATCATGGATATCCTCTGAGCCCATATAAGTTGTGATGATTCATGATTGATTGTGAAAAAATAAGAGGAATTGTAAGATACAGAAAACAAAACAACCCCTTTCCACTAGTTGGAAGAGGTTGGGGTGATGACACTTCATTCCCTTTAATGTACCTTAGATCCAAAGGGATATAGCAATGGATTTTAAAATGACCATCACCCCTCCCTTTTTGTTAACCATGAAATATTTGGGAAGGATCATATTAGGTGAGGTACTGCAAGAAATTCCAGGGACTTACTCTAAGGGGGGATTCCCTAAAATTTGGTTCACAATGAGAGAATAGGATCGTATTCCTAATTTAATGGAAAAAAAGTGTGATCCTTACCTTCCCTACCTGGAACTAGAGGGTATATGTCTTAGAGATGAATAGGTATCGGATGGTCATAACCCTTTTACCTAAGACTGGGAACTCCCTAACACTATCCCTTATTAATGTAGTAATTCAAGTCTATATGCACTCTGAGGACCCCAACCATTAGGTTGGACAAGTGTTGGAAACCTTTGACCATATGAATTCATATCCAAATGGAATAAATGTCATTGATAAACCCTCGAAGTTTTATTTAAATTTGTAGGATTCTGTGGAAGCTTCAAATTGGTCCCCCTCAAGTGAGGGACCCAAAAGAATAGGGGTATTTCCATTGATGTCTTATAAAAGGACCGAATATGGGGATCCTATCGGCCTTTATTTAGAGGGAAAAGGTTCCACACACAGGTCTTGGGGGGAACTAGGGGTGCTTCGTGTAGTGTATATCAGCATACACAGGCTAGGTATGCCTTTGAAAATGTAACACCTATGCAACAACACTTGTCTGATGATTTAGCCTAGGCACCATGTGTCTCCTCAGGTTTCCTTGAATGAGACTCATGCAGTTCCCTAATTGGGGATGTGTGCCTCATGTAGGTGGTTTCCCACTAGGGGAGAGGAGGTCCCCGTGCATTTTTCTTATGGTCAGATCCTGAAGGGACATTGATCCCACCTAAACACCTTAATTCTCTCTTTTTTCTAGTTAGGGAGAGATACATGAGGAATTTTTAGAGATTGGGAAAAGGGGTTGTGCAATAATATCTTGGGTGCTTCTTCTGATTTTTTTGTTGTTCAACTGAGGAGTCGAATGGTTGTATTTATAAAAAAATAGTCAACCCTTGATTAATAATATTTCCTGAGAATGTCCTGGGAATACTCTCTTTGAATACGTCTCCCTTGAAGGGGTGGAAACACATTTCGGCTACATTGATCTAAATCGTAGGTTCTTTTCAGAAGGGTGGCTACACATTTTGGGCTTTACAAGTAGGTCCTTATCCAACCTCATGACACACATGGTTGGTGCATGCATGACCACCTTGACGAACCACATGGGTGAAACAATTACTCCATACCATGGGGGATGCACCCCCACACACCTACTCAAGATCTGAGTTAGGCTATGGTCTGGCCCCTTTGAGTTAGTCGCTTAAATACCATAACCGACCCCCATGAAAAATAAATTCTTGTAATTAAAACATTTCATGGTTGGTCAATTTTTTTGTCGTTGTGCTTACAACCTCACCTCTTTCATCATAAATATTTATTTATACTCAAACACAACATTTGGTGTATAATTGAGGATAACATCTTGATTTTTGAGAAAAGTTAATGGAACAAATTTCATGGGTTTCAAAAGCACCCCATAGATTTAGATTCATTAAAAAAAATAATGTTTTTCTAAGGTATCTATAAGGAACATTGATGTATTCCAACATCATTTGGTCGTCTTAGGATATATCTCAACTTTAGAAGGATGATATAATTTTTTCTTAATCTATGGGACCTACTGATTGTAGTTTAACTATTTCCAAGGTCTGAAGACAATACTATAAACTTTGTATGTTTTTTTTCACACCATAATTTTTTACGTTAGTCTAATATGAAGACGACTTAATGGGAGATGCTTGAATTTTTTTAGTCCTCCCTTTGTGGGGTTTCACCCTAATAAGTATTGTCTATTTTTATTTTCATTTCTCATTTTCTTTCATAAACTGTATAGAGTATAACTATAGAGAGAAGAGACTTGTTTTCTTCTAATGTTACCTTTTTGGGTTTTCAATACCAAGAATACTATATCTATTTTTATTATTAGTTTAAATTCTTGAAGGATAGATATTAATAATAGTGTTTGAGTTTAGACATCTTTTACCGAATGTTTTTAAACTATGACCTCAACAAGGACGGTTGGAAAAGAATGCTCTGACATTGATCAGATATCTGATTGGTAATTTTGATCCACAGTTTTTTTTCAAATCTGAAACATGATATTAGGGAATATTGGAGGTCTCTCCTAGGGAAGATGTTACCACTAGTTGAGAAAATAGTTTTTCTACCTATATTATAAAACAAAACTGGGTTGTGTTACAACATAGTTAGATAGTTGAATCCATAGGCTCACATTCCATTTTGTGGGTGATTTATCCCAAGAAATCTGGGGTGTGTTACAATATAGTAATACAATTGAGTTATTTGTAATTCCTAAATGCTATAATTAAAGGGAAAAAGGTTTTTGTGGAGATTCATATTTTTCAAGAACACAATTGTTGTCTTTTTAAAAGGTATAAGTTTGAGAAAGAAAAAATCTATTTTATTGGAATGGGTGATTGTTCTCGATGATTTTGCCAGGGTAGGCACATCCGTCTTTGGAGGACGCACAACTTTTTCTCTACATTCCGGCTTTCCAAAGGTGGGAAACATCCATTCCTTATTCAAGAATGTTTTCTCCTTGATCGAAACAGGATGATGCAATGTCGGTTCTTCCTTCCGTGGATTCCTCCTCGGAACTCATTACCTAGTCTGGGTCTCCCTTAAAGATTAAGTCATGGTTTGTGAATATCATTCCTGGTGCCATATATTTTTGGACAACAGTAAATTACACTACTTTCATCAGGATATTCCATGGGGTCTTGACATGGTAGAAACCTTCGGTCAGAGTAGATGACAACATCAAGCATGTTGGGGAATCTCTGGATGCGTGGACATTGGGGAACATGTATTATTCCTCACAAGAGGGCATCTCAAGGGCACAAAAACTGAGGCATCCCATGTTATTCATGGGGTATCTTATGCCAGAGGCATGTCTCTGAGGTTTTCCATAGCTTCCCATGTTTAACAAAGGGTATGCCATGAGTTTAATGACTTGCGGAGACAGTTACGCTAAAGTCGTCTCTTCTGAGGTTTTCCTCAGGCATCTCGTGTTTAACACGAGGTAGGCTCTGAGTTTAATGTCATGAAGAGATGGAATGATGGTGATCATCATGTCCCATAGAGATAGATCAGATTGGTACATCCCTTGGAGGGAACACCTAGAAGGTTTACCGGGTGGATGGTTCAGAACACTCCATAAGAGCCGACCCAAGATTGTGTGTCCCATTAAGGGAAGATGTCAAATCTTGAAGGATGATCTGGAAACCACTGAGGGAGGATTAGGGAGTGTGCACCCCAGAATGGGGGAACACCAAGATTTACCATTGGCTGGGATTGAACCTATGGGAGGTTTCCTACGTACCTTTTGTAGACGTCAGGGATCGAAACCCATGTAGTTCAAAGGGGTGAGGAAATAGGGTGTACACAAAGGACAAAAACCTGAATACATGATGGGGCTTACGCAAGGATAGAGACCCATCAAAAGAGGGATACTCTTGGGTGGATGGTTATGGATGTTGTGGGGATTATGCTGGGTCAGTAGCCTCGGTGCCGTAAGGAGTGGTGCGGGAATGAATGTAATGATCTCATCGGAATGTGGGAGCTTGGATAAGAATCAGGATGGATGATGGAGATTTTAATGAAGTAGAGGGGGGATGAGATGGAGTTGTCATGAAGGTGATGGTAGTGTTGGGATTGAGCCTCGAAGAGACATCCTACATATCCCTATTGCTGGGAATCAAAGTCCTCTTAGTTTAATGGGACGATGAGACACCTGAGGAGGTGACCCATGAGAATGGATTCATAGATGAGAACTTGAGAAAATAGAACCTTTAGGTTGGGGCATGATCATCCCGGAACACATGGGATCGAGAGGTAGATCATGATGAGATATGAGTGATAGTATTGAACCTCAGGGAGGCTTCCTATGTATCCCGGTGGTAGGGAATCAAAGTCCACATAGTTCATTTGAAGACGGCTTACCGTTTATTGGTTACTTCAATGACTTTCCGCCGATTGGGGAAAATCAACAGATTGCTGCTAAATGGGGGAACAAAGTCTTACCACTAGATGGAGGTACAACCACTTACCACTGGATGGGGTCACAAAAGCTTACCACTAGATGGGGCTGACAACGGCTTACTACTGGATGGGGTCACGACGGCTTACCTCTAGATGGGGTCACAATGGATTACTGCTAGATGGGGTTGACAATGGATCACCGATGGATGGGGTCACAATAGATTACCGTTGGATGGGGTTACAATGTATTACCACTGGATGGGGTAACAAAAGCTTACCGTTGGATGGGGTTGAGCCTCATGTAGGCTTCTTACGTACCATGTCTAAGAGATATTAATCAAAGCCCACGTAGTTCGATATGGGTATAGTTTAACGTCTTGAGGGATGAAAAGGGGGCGTACAGTTTAACATAATGCAGGATGACGGTTGAAAAACGTGAGGTGTTCGGGACCAGATGGATGGTGGGATTGAACATCAGGGAGGCTTCTTACATACCTTTCCTTGGCAAGGATCAAAGACCAAGTAGTTCAAAAGGAGTGGGAACTGACATGAATGGGGTCAGAAGAAATGGATGGTGGGCTTGAACCTTAGGGAGGATTCCTACATACTTTTCCTTGGCAAGGATAAAAGAACACATAGTTTAGAAAGAGTTGGAACTGATGTGAAGGGGGTCAGAACTAATGGATGTTAGGCTTGAACCTCAGGGAGGCTTCCTACATACCTTACCTTGGTAAGGATCAAAGACCACATAGTTCAGAAAGGTGTCTTCAGGAATTACACTCTAGGATGCCCAAGGGGGATTTCATGGTCGATGATGACTCTAATCCCACGTGATTCATGTTCGTTGTGATAGATACAAGGTAGAAAGGACTTGATGATCACAATGCAAAGGTGCATCCACGAAGGGTGGTGTGTAGGGCTTATGCAAGGAAGAAACCCAGGTGCCACTAAGGAGCGGCAACGTTGGATGGGGCTTACGCATGCATGTAGCCCATGAGACACTATAGAGCGGCAATGGGGAATGTGGATTAGGCATTGAAGCTGGATGAGTGTCGCTATGGAGTGGAAATTGTGCAACGGCCATATGCATGGAAGCTGCATGTGTGCTTCTATGGAGCTGCAATGGTGGATGTGGCTTACGCAAGGAAGCTACCCGTGTGCCGCTATAGAGCGACAATGGATGGTGATTATGCAAAGAAACTACCTGGGTGCCACTATGGAGTAGAAATTGTGCATGGGGCTTATGCAGGGAACCTGCCTTGGTGCCACTATGGAGTGGTGATGGTGCATGGGGCTTATGCAAGGAAGCTACCCAGGTGCCAATTTGGAGCAATAATTGTGCATGGGGACTTATGCATGGAAGCTTCCTGTGTGCTGCTATGGAGCGGCAATGGTGGATGGGGAACATAGAGGGAAGCTACATGTGTGCCGTTATGAAGCGGAAATGGATGGAGCTTACGCAAAAATGTTGCATCGGTTCCGATATGGAGTGGCAGTGGTGAATGGGGATTACATGAGGAAGCTGCCTGGGAGCTGCTATAGAGCAGAAAAGGTGAATGGGGCTTACACAAGGAAGCTTCCCGGGTGACGCTATGTAGCAGAAATGGTGAATGGGGCTTATGTAAAGGAATCTGCCCTGGTGCCGCTATGGAGCAGCAATGATGTTTGGGGCTTATGTAAGGAAGCTGCGTGGGTGCCGCTATTGAGCAAAAAAAGTGAATGAGGATTACGCAAGGAAGCTTCCTGGGTGCCGTTATGGAGCGACAACGATGCATGGGGCTTACGAATGGAAGTTTCCTGTAATTCCTTCCTCATGTCTGGCCATGTGGGAATCTAAACCCACTGGTGGGTTTATACCTTCTCATATGCACTGGTGCATAAGAGGGATAATTCCACGGGTGTTGGAATCAGTCCAAACAAAGGGAGATGAAAAGTGTGGATCACATGCTTGAAATTCGGAATGCGGTGAGGGTGGCATGGTGATGAAGGATAACTGTTGATCGTGTTCGAAACATATCATATATATCTCTTTAGCCTGAAATGGGGACAAACAAATGAGGGTTAACTATTGACTATGTTCAAAATATAGGACCTGATTGAAAGTGTCATCCAAATTATTCTGGGGCGTTGGCCCAGGATGGTATGTGAGCTGATGTTGTATGGGACCAGGCCATTAAAGGGTCCCTTCATACATGGAATAGGATGAAGATCCGAATGAAGGAAACACAGAGCCTGAGGTGGAGTGATGGAATGTTTGAATAGATTCTAACACTCTTGAAATTACACCATTGCAATCATGGCATTAGGTATCTAATGCTTGGAGCAAATGGAATCTCTTGTTTGGATCAAGAGGCATCCTATGTTTGGAACGTATGGTGTACTACATTTTATAGTCATGTAGATATGACTATTGGCATCTAATGCTTGGATAATAAGAAATCTCATGTTTGGAGCAAGAGGCATCTGATGTTTGGAATAAAGGGCGTACTATAGTTTAGATTCATGTAGAAAGGACTGTTGGCATCTCATTCTTGGAGCATAAGGCATCTCTTGTTTGGAGAAAGAGGAATCCTATATTTGGAACATAGGGTGCACTACAGTTTATAGTCATGTAGATATGACTCTTAGGCATCCTATCCATGGTGCATAAGGAATATCTTGTTTACAGTAAGAGGCATCCTATATTTTGTCATATAGGGTTCACTATAGTTTAAAGTCATAAATAGGACTATTAGGCATAAGTCACATAGAAATTTTTGGTGTTGGGACTTATGCAAGGGTGGACCTTTGTTATTAAACCTAGTATATGATCCTTGAGGAGTTTCTTGAGGAATGGTTCAACTCATGGTGCTCGGGGAATTGATGAAGAGACTCTCAAGTCACGACATGTGAAACAAACCAAGAGGAATATGTCGACTCAAGGTGTTTTTATGGTGTGCAGAGGAGTATCTCAAATCATGATATTTCATTGGTGGATTGTGGGTGTGCATAAGGACGCAATAGAAAATGAAGACATCTTGGCTCGAAAAGTTCACGGAGGGCATGAAGGTAGGAGCATCGCAGAGGATAGGTTATCACGATGTAGCTCCACAGAGGAATGGGGCTCATGGTGCATGGGGTCTCATGAAGAAGCTTCGTGAAGGAAAGCTGTTCGTGGAGCATGGATTTATAGAGCATGGACTCCCAAAGAATGGACTCATGGTATATAGACTCGTGGATCTACTTCATTAAAGAAAGAAGAGCACCGAAAAATGGGAGATCGACCACCCAAGGGGTAGAGTGATCATCCGTTATGAAGGGGGTGAGCCGAGTATTTATAGGTAAGTGGCGTCGTGAAGCAAATCTCACTCGGCGCATAGACAGTGTTTGCTCTGCGGTGGGTTTATAAATTTTAAAGGGGTTTGCGGAGCATCCTGTCTCCTTGCTATACAGAAGGTTCACGAATGTCAAATGGGTTCACGAAGCATCCTGCCTTCTTTCTCTAAGGCAGGTTTGCGAACGTCAAAGGGGTTCGCGGAGCATCCTACCACCTTGCTCTGTGGCGGCTCTGCGAAGGAGGAGCTTCGCGCTAGCGTAGGGCCCCAGGGGCTCTGGTCAAGTTCCCTCAAGTTTTTCATAACCGTATAGACAACCATCATTGAACTTTGCAGTGCTTGTAGAGGCTCCGATCAAGTTCTCTTGCTCCATGATCACAGAGGGAGCTTCAAAAATGGGCTCCACGAACTAGTTTTCCATCCAAACATCAAATGTCCATAACTTTTAATTCGTAACTCCGTTCGGGACCTACAACTTACTAAATTGAATCTTGCAAAATGGGATACGATATTGGATCATGTATGAAAGAATTTGGAATAATTTTGGGATACATTTTTCAGTAAAAAATAGTAATGAATGGGAAAATCATCCTACAAAAATTTGGGTTGTGTGAAGGAGGGCACATTTGGTTAAATTAATAATGTCAGGGGGATGGTCCCTTTTTGAGAAGTGTTAAAAAATAATGTATTTTAATGTCATGAATCCAGAACATTGACCATTTAGTTTATCTTATTACGATGAGAACTTGTTGCACAGTTTAACATCTTGTTACATAGATCTTATACAATTCAGTTTAAATTACTACAACAAGGACATAAGGGGGGATATAATTTTTTTTATTTAGCATTGTATAAAATGTTAATAATTATCCTATTTCATAGTAATAGATCTTTGAATACACCAACATATTCTGGTATGGTGAAGGTAATGTTGTGAGCTATAGTCATGTGGTGTTCATATCCGAAGAGTGGTATAGGGAATATGGCACCTTGAAATTGACGAGTTCTTTCATGAGGAAGAATTTTTCATCGGTTGTAAAGCATGTTTTGTGGGATAGTTTTTGAAACAATAATTGGAGTGTGTTAGAACATAGTAAAATATAAGTATCCATTGGATGGAAGGCCCTCAAATTTTTGTGAAACTTATGCTAATACAACTAGATAATGTTACAACATAGTCAAGAAATGTAGTTATTAAGAATTTTGTCATTCTATTACTGATGTTTGGAGGAATATTACAGAGATTATGATTTAACCAAAAACAAAGCCTAGTTTTGTGGATGGAAACTACTTGAACATTTAAGGATCATTTCAATTCAAAATTAACAAGGAATTGGGGGAATCATTTCCCTATGTAGGTCTAACCCAAGTACACGAAATATAGTGCATATTTTTTTAGTTCGTACAGTTATGACCACGACATTATGGAAATGATATGTGATACATGGATTATTGGACCAAGTCCATTATATAAATATTATTACATGAGGGAGGAGATTGTAAACCATGATTTTGGGGATTATTACATAGGAAAAAAGGATATGGGGCAGATATGCTAGGGATGACCATAGATTGAATTTAAGTCACGGGTTCCAGCATAATTCCATTAAAACATACAAGGATAGAAGAGGCTTCGAATGAGGGTGAAGTTACACCAAATTGGAAAACCCCATTTTATTGGATATATTATGAAAATAAAAATAGGGACCATGGAATTATATGAAGGATATGTTATATCTGGCCTATCAGATCACGATCATTCTATATTACTTTAGACATGTGGGAGGAGATTATAAACCATGATCTTGGGGGTTCTCAAATGGGATAAAGTACATGAGAAAAATATGCATGGGATTACCCCACACTGAATTTAAATCACGTGTTGCAACACAATTTCATAAAATATTAAATGTAAAGAAGAGTATTCTCTAGAGGGTGAAGTTACCAGTTCTTGAAAGCCTCATTTTTTGAGATACATTATGAAAAGCCAACTGGGGAATGTTACAACAGAGGAAAATAATGACATGATTTGGAGAAAAACCCAATTTTTGGGTGAATTTATACATATACAATTAGGTAATGATACTACATAGTCCAGAAGAGTATTCCATCAGTATAAGATGTTTTATCAGTGGGAGTTCAAGATAGATTTTAAATATATGAATGTTTCCAAGATTAGGAGTATGATGTGTAGAGGGATGCATCTGAACACAAAATAAGCAGTTAGACTAATATTGGCCATGAAGAGTCAAGTATCTTGTATATATATAAGTCATTTATAGAAGGAGGACATATCTGTTTCTTTGGTGGACCCCCAAATGATGGGAACCAGATTAACAGACCCGGTGTGGATCCTTTGTTATACACAAAAGATGAGAATTTTTATTTTCCCAATGGTTGGGACTAGGAAAAGAAGCCTATGTTTCAATATTCATCTCAATTTAATGAGAATGAAGAATCCCTTAGTTATTAAATAATTATAAATTTTAAATTCTTGTTGTGAGTATGTTATTAATGCAGTTTACATTCATGTTGTAAGGATGTTATCTGTGCAGTTTAATATGATGCGGTGAGAACATTATCCCATCAATTCAACATCATTTGGTAAAGACAAAGTTGACTCAAAATGATTGTGTATGTAGAAGGGTATAGGACTAAGGTGTCACTTCAAATCTTATTAAAACAAAAATTAATACACATGTAATGATAATATAAATATCCCCAACACCAATTGAACTCATTTCTAGAAGAAATGGGTTTTTTTAATGTGGGCTCATGTATAGTGTGAGAAACTAGATTGAATCCTCTCATGTAGATCTTACTCATTCATGGAAGAGGGGGGACATTTCTCATATAAAATTTTGATTGGGTCTATATTTGAAGATGCTAACGTCACTATATATCTCATTAAAACAAGAATCAGGAAACACATAGTTTTTTAGTTAATCATGTAGTTTGTTATCATGTGATGAGGACAAATGGTGTGCCATTTATGGTTTTTATCAAGAAAAATGATAGAACTAATGAAAACTGATATGACTTAATCATGAATATAAATATTTTACTAAAATTCTTAATCCCACATGATCTATTCCTAGTGTCAGAAATAAGGGGTGGCAAAGGTTTCTTCCACCACACAAAATCCATGCAAGGTTATTATAGGAATGTTTTGATTCTTTTATGGTGGTGGTTAGTCCATGATGTATAATATAGGTATCTCTATGTACCAAATTAGGATTAGATTCAATCCGTTCATATTATAGGAAATCCCATTTAGTTTTATGTCATGTGGTGGGGCCGAAGATGAACCGACATGAAGGAGAGAAAGGATTTTTGCTGGGCTCAAGGATAGAAAATTGGGTGTCACTATGTAACTCAATAGAATGATAATCAATCCACACATAGTTCTCGGAGACACGTGTATTTTAATGTCATGAGATAAGGACATTGTATTCTCCATGTGAAGAGGGGTATTGTGGATAGACCGTGGGATAAGACACATGCATCATAATGTATCTTGTTGAAGAAAGAATCAAGCCATACAGAGTTATTCAGAATGTTCCTTATGAAGTTCAAACCCATAAACTAGGATTATGGGTTTTTATTATGGTAGGGACAAAGATTTGTGATCTATAAATCACTAAATATCTCATTCGAATGATACTCAAGCCACACATAATTCTAGAAATATCGTTTTGTTTATCATTATTCCATGAGGATGTTGACCTTTTCATTTAACACCTTTCCGTAAGGACATGGGTTATCTAATGTGAAATAAATATTACAGATTATCTTGGATATATGATCCAGGAATTAAAATATATATTATTGTAGCATGAATCATTCCACACGTAGTTCTTAAAAATATTTTCCCACATTAATCAGGTTTTGATGAAGGGAAATGTGGGTTTTTGATATTTTTTAGAATGATGGATGGACCCATGACACGAGGTCTCAGTGTCACAATATATATTATTATAATGAAAATATATCCATTCAATGTTCATGAAGTGTTCTCTATGAAGGACTGGTTTTACTCATGGAAAATATTTTGTTTCCATTGCATCTGGACATGATATATGAGATCCCAACATCACTACATATCTCATTTGAATGAGAATCAGGCCAAATATAGTTATAGAGACATCATTTAGTTTATCATATTTGAATGTGGAAATTGACCGTGAAATTTTATATCATGTGTAAAGGACATAAACATTTTGGGGCTCATATCTATAATGGGGGCCCAAGTGACATTATGGAGTGGAAATGATGTTAGTAGGGAATGTGTATAAGAGATACCCATTCTTTATTATTCATGTTTGTCCAAGATGGATTCTCGAACCTATAAGGGGTTGGGGAAATGTGATTGGGACCTATACCTCAGATTGAGGTCCATATTTATGGTACCATCAGGATTTTCCCATCTCATGGTATTTTCAGGGGTTTCATTACATCAAATGAGAAGTATGTTAACCATGTAGTTTAAGGTCAGGTTGTGAGGACAAATGGTGTCTGGAAGTATAATGTCATATGGCCAGGAGGATATTCTATGTAATTTATGATCATGTGAAAAGGAATACAATGCCACATATTTTTATATTGTGTGGAAATGAAGTAATTTCAGACCTTTTAAGGTCTTATGAAAATGAATATCTATGCAGTTTAACATATTGCATCCAAAACATTTGTCTTGTGATTACATGAAATATTTCATGAAGAACCCTGCTTTTGTTGGGGTCATAATAATATCTCAATCCATTGAGCTTATGGAATAATATCTTTTAGAGTGGCCATTATGTATGGAGTAAGGTCCCTCACACTTTGGTTCCAACTTTAGAGGGTTCCATTTAGGTATCTGTAGAGTAATGAGGGCCAGTACAAATTATCTTTAGCAGAATGAGTTGAGGTACAACTTTTTTTAAAGGCTCCTAAAATAGAATTTTTATTGAGATCTAAGTGATGAAAAGCATGGAATATATTTCTATACAGTCACCCCAATTCATCCTGTTAATCCTAGAGTTGATCATTTTTGGATAGTTGTTCACATATGTAAATAAGGAGTGGTGGAAATTAAAACTTGATTAGAAGGAATGATTTTGTTCCATATACCATTGAGTATGTGGTTTCCTATATAGCAGTAAAATTTGAAGTTAGGTAATTCCACAAGGCATGCAAGAGATTTTTGGTCTAAGACTTTTAATCCTTATCCACCTTTTTAAAGTGTATACATTACAGGGTCTTGATAAATTCCGCAATCTTTCTATTAATCAATTTATAATAGTGGGATGAATATTTGGATATGATATTTTACTATTGATAAAGAATATCCACCTCTGTATAAACATAATCTATGAGATTGTCCATTTTTATTGTATGAGAAACACCAAATCTAGTATTCATGTTCTCTTCCATAGAGATGAAAATGATTTTGGCCTAGAATTCTTTGAGAATTATTGCCTCATCCCATTTGGAGAAGAAGTCGGTAGCAGTTAAGATGTATTCTAACTTTTTGGATATAGGTAAAAGGGAATGGTCTAAAAAAATCCTTTCCCCATATGGGAAATGACCATGAGTACTTAGTTATATATAGAAACACTGGTGGGTCAATGGATGTATTTGGCATACACTTGAAAAAAATTACACTTCTTGGTGAATTTTGAGAAATCCAGTGTCAAAATGGGCCCGTAGTACCAAGCCTTCAAATTTGATGGGAAAGATTGATCCCTAAATGATTGGTGTCTTAGGATCTATCATGCACTTCTCTCATGGATGTAGAGGTCTCTTATCCATCAATACATATGAGAAGGACTCCATCAAATCATCATTTATAGAGGACTTTCTGGTGATTTGTGCCATTGTAAAGAGTGGAGTTGGAGGCTCTCCACTAGATTTTCACCATCCCATATTTTTTAGTGATAACACGGAATTTTGGATGTATTCCATGATTGTAATCATCCATCTAGTGTTGAGACCCTATGGCATAGGTATATGACTGAATCTCTTAATCTCTTACATTCAGACTCAAACAAAAGTTGAGACCATTCATCAGTGGGAAATGATGATGACTCTTTCATCCTAGTTTGGATAATCCATAGATATAGATTAATTTTTCAATGAATATTCTTTGTAATTATATAATCATGATATGTGTGTTAATGTTGGATTTGATGTGGATTCTGTCATAAACCCTTAGGCTCATTCATGTAGGGGAATTGGAACTTATTTTTATGAAAGAATAATCCTTTTTGATGTGTTTTATTACCAAATACGAGTCATGTTTAATAACTAGGTGTTCTTCGGGTATTTGGACTGCTAGTTACAAGCCTGTAATGAGAGACTGATATCCCGCTTCATTCTTATAATAACCACCTAATAATATTAAGGAATAAAAAAAGATAATTTTTTTTAGGGAAATGAGCATGATCTATAACACCCCATGATTTCATAGTGTGTTACTTCTTCAAAATAATTCAATACCTTGCACTACACACAACACCGAGTTCAAGCGCACCATGACTTAACAAACAAGACGTTCAAAAGAGGTTATGAATAGTATTAACTAAATTTTTAACTTTATATAATCCTTGTAATTTTAGAATCCATATTATGGGTTAATTTCATTTATACCCATGTTTTACTTTTTATATGAGGTTTATAAAGGAATTTTTCTGTCGTTTTCCAAACAAGGTCCTTTTTAACCTTTTCGACAGAATTAAGGTAAGAATGTTTTTTTAACTTATGTGGTGGGTGCAGATATTTAATTCCATTATAAAATCTACAAAGATTCCCTTAAAATATTATAATGATATTTTTAAATTAAATGTTTTATTTTATAATTAAGTTACTTTTAAATGATTTTCAAAAAAAGAGATATTTCTCTCAAATGGTTTTGATTGCATCTATGTCTACATCCTTTGATGGATTTTAAGCTTATTTGAAGTTGATTTATTATGATACAAAACTTCTATATTGTATTGATGGTTTTGTGATATGTTTGACTGTGGATGTGTTAATTTTATACCATTCATGGTTTATGGAGAAATTACTGACATTTCATATGCTAGTTTTAATACAATTGTTTATGTTATGTTTAAACCTGTTCATATGAGGAATGCATTGGACTTAATAAGTGATGAGTGGAGCCCGCTATAGCTCCTCGATGCATCAGTAGGTCTCATGCGACAAACTAGTGTCTTGGAATGAGGCCTTGAAAAAAAATATTATTTTTAGTCTCGGCACGAGGCCTTGACTATGTGTTTATGATAGTCTGGCATTATGAATTCTATCATTATGAAAGTTGTTATTGATATTGCATGTGATTATTCGACTAGTAGAATATCCATGTGAATATGTAAATGGCATTATTTAATTTTATCTTTGCCATATTATGCTTAATTTAAAGTTTAAAAGGCTTTTGTTTAAGTTATACATTGCCTTAAATGTTTATGCTTATTTATTAAAGTTTCTGCTATATTGTTATCTTTACTGAGCATCTAAGCTCACCCCTTTCAATGTTTTATTTTCCCCAGGATGTGAAGAAGTAATTTATGAATGAACTGTAGGGATAGTATGAGGGGATATGAATAAAAGATGTTGTAGTAGTAGTTTTCACTTTATGATGTAATGTAAACCTTTTGAATATATCTAGTGTTTCCAAGTCTACTAAACTAATAGGTCTTTTGAGACTTGATCTCTCTTGTGATCATGCCAATGTTATGTAATAATGCACCGACTCTGGGTAACTAGGGTCAGGGTGTTACAAAATCCCTAACACGACATTGTTGAGTTTTGGGTCTTCCATTATCCTCCTAATAGGGCTCCTGGACACAGTTGAAATACATTTCCCACATTTGGGGACCTCCTTGATTAGAAAACATCTCTTCATCTAGAAATTCATCATCTAAATCCATTCTTTCCACAAATGGGTGTTCTGCAATGAAATCTACCAAAAATGGTCTTTCACTACTTTTGGAGGCACAAATTGTATATAAAACTACAATAAAATAAGAACAAACTATTTATAAATTCTTATCAACATTAGAAGACCGAGAATGTTTTTGAGTGGGTTATTTTGAAATAACAGGTCAAACTCACAGTGCTGTAGGTAGTGCCTCGGTGTCTGAACCAAAAGGATTACTGTCAGGCAGCTTTTCTTGATGTTTTAATAATGATTCTCTGCATCCAGTATAGTTTTATTTAGATAATAGATTTTTGTTTCATTCCCAACATCATTATTTTTCATAAGGAAAGAAACATGTGACCACTCTAGGGCTGTCAAATATTAAATGAGCAGTTTTCCTTCAATTGGTGGCATCAATACTGGTGGGATCAAGAGATACTTCAATAGGATATCAAATTATTTTTAACAGTCACTGGTCCACTAAAATGTTACCCCCTTCTCCATCATTTTGTTGACGAGAAAATAATGTCCTAAAAGGTTGGATATGAAGCATCAGATATAGGCCAAGTGTCCTTGAATTCCTCTTATCGGTTTAAGGTTTTAACGAGGTGACATGATAAGGATAACTTTTCCTTTTATAGTACCAACTATGATGTTTTTATGGAATAAAAATACAAGAAACTTTACTGAGGTTACCTTGAAAGAACATTTTAAGGGGTTCATATTATGAAATGTGGCGGTAGTTTGTGGAATATCGTCTTTAGGTCATCCAGATTACCAAAACATTATTGGGAGTTGTCCACTAAATTATTTACATATCATTCCACAAAATTTCCCAGGAAGGGTTTTATGAAATGATCCTTGGAATGCTATTATCTGGCACAATCATTCTTTAAGACAAAGGTCATTAAACCATAACAGAATACTCCCTAGTGGGGGTCGTAAGGCATTAGTTTTCCCATATTATGATTCTATACATATTTTTTTGTAACATTAATATCCATCCATGAAATATAGGGTTTGATAACAATCCGTGACATAAATTAAGAGTTATATGATTGGAACTAGGAATTCATCTTTCAGATAGTGCCTATTGAGATTTCTGAATTTGATGAAAAACTTGATTTCCCGTTATTCGATTTCATAGAAACAATGTTGGATATATATTTTAGATATTGAAATTATCCGATGAATTTTTCCTTGATGATTTTCATCAACTTCATCCTCAATTTTGGAGGCATGAGATGGTTGTGTCAATTTAGATGAATGTTTTTATACCTTATGATCTTTCAGAAAAGAAAATTTGTGGGTTTCCACCTCAACATCAAGGCATGGAATCAATGCATAATACTAGGTAAACACGTATATTTGTTTCTTCAAGAAGAAAGTATATACTTACTATTCTTGAGAATTCCTGACTTCACTAATCATTTTGGGTCTTGGATCATCATTTTTACTAAGATTTATTTCTTTACGTTCTTATATGATGTTGGAGACACCTTCCACAAATGCTTTGGGGTATCCGTGAGGTCATCCTCATCTTCCTCATTTTTTACCTCTTCCTCCTCTTCCTAAGAAGTAGGTGATGAAGAAATTTTCTCAAAGTTAGTGGAAGATCCAACATTTAGACCTCAAAAGGGGGAAGTGACCATTTCTGGTTCAATTTATAGTGTGAGGTATTCTTAGATCATTGAAGGGGATAGGACGGACTAAGAACAGGAATCTTCATTTTATCTCGTTTTCATGATAACTTCCTCCAACTATATAATGTAGTAGGGATGTAGGGAAGTTTGGGGTATGAAATGAAGACATTTTCATCTTGGATTTCAATACTACTCAAATATTTGGCAATTCAATAGGTGTTTATGTGATATATTTTCACAATTTAAACCACCTAAATCCTTGGATTCATGTTATAATTTGAACCCAACTCTTTTATTTGGTTTATTGGGAGCACATACTCTTTAGTAAGTTGTTTTAAATCATTATTTAGAATCATTTACAAACCATTAAGGGCATTGATTTCAAAGAAATTTTCATCAATGGACTATTTCTGTTCATTATTATAGAATATAGCATCAATGGACTATGATCCACATGATATTAATGGGGATGTTTTCACCCTGAAATGTGACAACTTTTCAAATAATGCAATATTTTTTGAATTGTTGATGTGACGAGGGGATAAAAACATCTTGATGTAGACAACGTCTTCCCAACATAATGTTGAGGGTTGTATCCTACATAATAACAATGAATTATAAGTCATACATTAGGTCCATAAACTAATTCGCAAGTTTTATTTCACCAAGAATCATTTCATAACTCTATTCATAACCCTGTAACTTTAAGGTGGAAGGGGACAACTGGGATTTTTTGAACCCAGTTGATGAAGTATTCAGGTTTGAACATGGTTTACCCCTGATCTGGTGTAGATTAAATACCATCAAATTTCAATGTCATTTATCCTGTCAGATATATACATGGGTCTAAAGTGGCCCTGTAGGAAGACATCCTCACCCTAGTCTAGAAAATAGATGACAATATAGAATTATGTACAATTACTTTATTCACGAAACACATTCGTGATATCAACTTCAAATTCAAATTTCAGTGGGCTTGACAAGGCCTCTATGAGTACTTCTCCTAGGTCTTTTGATAGACTTAAAGCATCCGAGATTTACAAATTGTTTGGAACTAGGGATAATTACTTCAAACCATCATACATTTGATCTAGATTTCATAACATCCCCACATGGGGACGTTTTTAAAGGGGTTTAGGATCAAAATTACTTGATATGGATAGTTCTACAATGGGTATTGGAGCTAGAGGTGCTTTGGGACTTGGTGGACAAGGCCTACTAGGTCTTCATTCATAGAAAGGTTGATTAGAAGATTACATATCCTCTAAACGATCTTCTAGTATGATTGATTTAATAAAAACTCTAACATCTGTGGGGGAACATTATTCATCCTATTGAGCGTACAATAGATACCTTTCATGATTTCAAGAAGCAAGGATGGTTCATTTAAAGACATGATTGTTTTAGTGGATCCTGGAACGACCATGTCTTCCCCCATATCTTCGACATTGACAAACTCCCCCCCCCAGTTCCATAATCTATTGTAGGGAATTCATGTTCATGATCATGAATTTCATCTGATAATGGACCCATTATGTTAATAATTCTAATAGAACAGAGGATAAACTCCTCGTTTAATTGAGATTCCATCTAGAAGGAAGACTCTTTACATACCATTTAGTGAGGTAGTCCATTTAATTCTAATACTGTAGGCACGAAGTCTAATTAAGTCATAAACAACATTGTATTTGGAACATGATCATCTTCCTATATTTTATTCTTACTATTCCCTCCTTTTAACTTTTTGAAACATTGGATTTTATAGAAATGAGTTTTTAACGAAGTTTTCTGCGTTTCATCAGAAGTGGTTGAAGGAAAATTTTTCTATTTCAACTATGTTAATAGGATAACAAGAGTCGGATTGATCATTTTTCTGACCATCCAATTTCATATATTCTGTTTACCCTTGATATTTACTTCATTTCATTCACTCCCATTCTCTGGATCAATTTTAGAGATCCAAATTTTATGAGTATGTTCCCTTCTCGGCTTCATATTCTCATATGCAACCATCTTTTATACGATGTCTTTGAAGGAAGAACACAACTATATTTTCTACCCTAGTACTTGATGGAAGGGTAAATAGTTTTGGAGATCTCTATCACCTTATTTACTAGTATTCATGGGATTTGGAAGCATAATCAAGTTGCTTTCTAATACCACGATGAAATAGATAAGGACTTGGTCATTATAGAAAGAATCGACCTTGTTTTTCATATCCACAAATTGTTTTCACCTTTTCTCTCTTTGATCATCCTAACTAAGAAGACATTGTTGATGATTCATATGAGGAAGAACAATACTATATAGTGTGGGGTTTTTAGTTGGTGTGGGTACAAGGGTCCGCTTATTTGTAATAGTAACTGCTGTTTATTTCCCAATTATACGTACAAAAGTGTATGAAATTACTCAGAACATAGCCTTGGTTTTTGTGATGGAGTCTTACACTATCTGGATGATTTAGGGAAGGTCCTGAAACCCTCATATATATTTCATAGGGATAATTAGTGTGTTAAAATCATCAAGAAGATTCACTATACATATGGGGGAAAAGTGTTCTTGAGGGAGTGGTAGGTTTAAGATGTATGTCAATCATTTCCACCTAGTGATGAAATATTAAACCCCTTTATTATACTTCTATTTAAAGATTGATAGATCAAAGACTATTATCTTCTATAGTGTTGAGAAAAACTAGAAGTGATACTTCTGACTGAGGACTTCCCATCCCATAATTGACTGCACCGATAAGATAATGCACCATACAAAGGTTGGTCCCTTGAGGGATTTCATTTAGCACTAGAGTTTCACTTCCTCTTTATGTTTATGGGTCCCCATAATGGGATCACATTGAGAGTTTAAATAATTAAAATTATTCTTCAGGTCTCTTGAGCCATTAAAAATTGGAAATGTAGGATTCTCAATGTTTTGAAGGGGAAAACATACATTTACACATTTTGTGTAAGGAATATAATCTAGTTGTAATAGCACACAATGCTCATTTGTGGATTATAATAAATCCATGAGTTACTCCATAGTTTTTATGGTCCCAAATGGAATTTCTAGTTGGTACAGATATTGAACAAGTGTAGTGTAAGGTAGGGCCAACTCTGGCTACACTACTGGTATTTATCATGGGTTGCCTATAGGGAAAGGCCTTTAAGGATTTTCTCGGACATGTTCTGGTTTGGAACCCAATGGAGAAAAATCCTGATTTACTATTTTAGGAACCAATTATAATGGTGGTTGGTATCCCATGTTTAGATGGTGTTCCAGATACACATCAGTCTTTATGGAGAACCCTCTCTGGTGAGGTGCATCAGCTGAGAGTGTAGGTTAAGGATCATCTTGTAGAACATACCCAGTAGGTAGGTTGCCTTAGAGTACTAATGCATTATTTTTCCCAATTATTTTATATCATCATCTTATTATGAAAATAATTCCTCAATTTAATGTTGATTAACCACTCTAATAGGTTTTTGAGTTACAATCTGACCCTTACCATTTTCCATTGTTGGATTCTTTGTGAGGTGGTATTACTATATTATTTTAGGGAATATCTTTATTTAGGTGAATCCATTCATTATTGTTATACACACCTCTTTCAATTATTTCTGTGTGTAACATATTTTTCACAAAAACGTCTTCCTCTATCTCCTCCTCTGAATTAGCCTCATCATCCATAGGATTTCCATGGGTCATATTGATGACATTAACTAATGTAGAGTTTATTACTGACATTCTATTAGTGTATTTTCATGACCTCATTTTTCATGCCCTCCATGAGGCCTATTCCTCTCTTTCAATAATTATATTGGATCATCATGGAGGAAAATACTCCAAATGGGACCCCTCAATAGTTCAGTAGTGTGCATTACCAATGAGGATATTGAGTAATAAGATGGAAATAACTCATAGAATTCACTATATGGAATTTCCCTAATAGGGAGAAGACTGATGTCCACCATATATGAGGCTATTATGGTGAAAAATCCCCTAGTTTTGACTGTTCGAACTACTCAAGTTCCACTTTCACAACTCTTCGAGGAAGGTTTTCTAACCCCAAGGGTTGGATAAAAATATCCCCCAACCCTCCGAGATTGGGTTTCTCCAGAACTAATGTGGATGAAACTACCGCAACTACCCTTCTAATTCTATAGAGTTTTTTCCAAACATGGGTTGGGTGCATCATCTAGTATGTAATTTAATCACCACATTTTAATATCATTTTATTATTTCGAAAATTTTTGCTATCTGACAGATGACTTCTCCCAAATGGGATGCTTTTTAAATAATTTCATATTCTTGGTGAAAAAATTTCTCAATACCCTGATCACTTATTTCCTAATCTACTAAGGACCTGATTAGGGCATTCTTATGGTTGACAACATCTTCTGTTATGAAAAGTGTCTATTTGTTGAATCTTTTCTAAGACTATGACATTTCACTATTCCACTCTCAACAGGATTTTCTAGTAGAGGCGTGGTGAAAAGTAATGATATGTGTTCACTCCATCCACAGATATGAACATCATATGGTCTATTTGTGATCATCCATCACAATATTTCTAATGCACTGATGCATTCACGTTGAAGGTCCCAATGCTGTTTATCGAGGATGGGATTTCATACATTTAAAGAGAGCTTCCAAATCAATATGAAATTTCATTCCTTCTATTACCTTAACATTTATGTGATACTCATCATTGGGTAATACATTTTCTATCAAGTTATGAATAGTTTTCTATATTTTGGGGAAGATTTCATGCACAAAAAATTACAACAGTGACTTTGGAATGATGTATTAAGCAGTGACTATAGGCCAGAACATGACTAGTATGTCCCCTTTAGCAAGTTTTTTTCTCATATTTATCATTTCATATTCATCTTTTTTTAGAGGATCCTCTACTTAATCCTATTGAAGTGGGAGATTTCCTAACACTTTATCATAAGAAAATCTATTTGTAGGGACTTCCTCTATTTTATTGGAAGGCAGGTGATCTATGTTGGATTCAAAGAAAGAATGTCACCTTGGGATTTCTAGTGAATGAAAAGGATTTCACTTATCAACGATATATAATAAGACACTATTGTCCTTCTTTCCCAAGTGCCTAATGGTAGGAAGGCATTCTAGTCACTGTATCTATAAGGGGAGGACCTTTATTAGGATGTGAAACACTACTATAGAGATAAATTTTTTAGATAATTCCATCATGGTAAGGACTACCTTTGTGGGTTACATCAAGGGGAAGAATGTCTCACATCTTGACCTTCAATCCACATAGAGGGATGTTATGACTCTCATCGAGAGATGGGTTCTCGAGATCGATCATAATGGTATCATAAATAAGGACTTCATGGTGATGTGTCTATGTGGGCCTTCAAAATTATTGATACTTCCACCATAATTTGGTAATGATAGAGAAAGATCTTGATCTCCCATAGATAAGAATATGAGCACATCAAGAACTTCAACATTAAGTAGTATAGGATTGTAGAGTGTCTCTTTATTCTCTAGTAGTTTCTAGAGAGGGTTAGTTTTGGATGCTTTCTGTTTAGCAACTAGGGCCACTTTCCAGGGGAAGTGCATTTCAAAGGTTGTGGTTTCTTCTTGTATTGGAGTGAACATTAAGATGGTTTAATTACTCATATGAGAAAAATTGTATGTTCCTGATCCATTTTCCTATATATTACAGAGTATTTTTTACCACGTCCCTCCTGGGTGGGAGCATAGGTGTGTGTGTGCTCTGCAGTGGCATGTTGAATGGCCACCACATTTGTGGGGATAGAGCTATGTGTACATACATTTGAAACTAAATTATTTGTTTTAATGATGTCATGCAAGGTCTATAGGATGTGGGAAAGGATTTGAATCTTCCTTTTCACCATTTTCAAAATATTCTTGGTGACTTTAGTGACTAGAAATTGGATATATTCCCATTCCATATCTACACTAGGGGTATGTTCCAACTCTTATATTCCATTTCCTACTAGTGGATACTAAAATAACTCATATGTGTGGGATGATAGTTGGGTCCTCCACTGATCTGTTTCTATGTATTTCTTACTGAATTCTCCAAGTGATGCCTGGAGAGTCTTCTAGAAGGCTTGATGAATGATGGAATGTGTGTGTGACTGCTTGTGTTCTTCCACCGAATTTGGATTTTGGGTTTCATTGAACACTTATAGGTGAGGCTGTAAAAATTTTAATGGTTTCATGCAAGTTTTGTTTGCTAATCGTAGTGTCCCGCTAGATTTGGTGGGTTTGATTCTTTGAGTTCTGGAAGAAAGGTATGTTGGCCTACTGAATTAGTGTGGGAAGATGTATGTGTCTTCTCACAGTTGGATAATATAATTGATTGGTGGGTCTCTACAAAGGTGTAAGAGGTGTAGTCCCACACCCTATTGGATAATTTATTCATCAGGTAGGCCATCTTTCATTCTCAAGTCTGGGATACTGTAACGCCCTGACCCCAGTTACCCAGAGTCGGTGAATTATTACATAACATTGGCATGATCACAAGAAAGATCGAATCTCAAAAGACCGATTGGTTTAGTAGCCTTGGAAACACTTGATATATTCATAAAGTTTTACATTACATTATAAAGTGAAAAACTACTTCAAAAACATATTGTCTCCATAGTCCACACTATTATCCCCTCATAATATCCCTGCAGGTCATTCATAATTTACTTCTTTCACATCCTGGAAAAAATAAAACATAGAAAAGGGGTGAGCTCAAATGCCGAGTAAAGATAACAATATAGTAGAAACTTTCATAAATAAGAATAAACATTTAAGGTAAATTATAACTAAAACAAAAGCCTTTTAAACTTGAACTTCAACATAGTATGGAAAAAATAAAATGAAATAATACCATTTACTTATTCACATGGATATTCTACTAATGGAATAATCACATGAAATATCAATAACCACTTTCAAAATGATGTAATGCATAATGCCAGAATATCATAACCACATAGCCAAGGCCTCATGCAAAGACTACAAATATGATTTTTCCAAGGCCTTGTGCCAAGACACTAGTTTGTCTCATGAGACCTACCGATGCATCGAGGAACTATAGCGGGCTCCACCCATCACATATTAAGTCCAATGCATTCCCATATGAAAAGGTTTAAACATAACATAAACATCCTTATTAAAACTAGCATATGAAATGTAAATAATTCATCCATAAACTATGAATGGTATAAAAATAACACATCCACTGTCAAACATATCACAAAACATTCAATACAATACAGAAGTTTTGTATCATAATAAATCAACTTCAAATAAGCGTAAAATCCATTAAAGGATGTTGACATAGATTAAATCAAAACTCTTTTTAGAGAAATATATCTTTCTATTTTGAAATCATTTAAGAGTCATATATTTATAAAATAAATCATTTTCTTTGAAAATATTCTTATAAGCTTGTAAGGGAAGCTTCAACAATTTTATAATGGCAGAAAATAGCCGCACCTTCCGTATAAGTTAAAAAAACATTCTTACCTTAATTTGGTCGAAAAGGTTAAAAAGAACCTTGTTTGGAAAATGACAAAAAGATTCCTTTATAAACCACTTATAAAAGTCAAACCAGGGTATAAATGACTTTAACCCATATTCTTGTAAATATTAAAAATGTTTTGAAAAACATTTTCATGAAACATGGATGTGGATGATAAAGATATCCTAGTAGATTATTACGTATAAACAACTTCGGATAATGAAGAGATTGCGAAATAAACCTTTACCTTGTACTTTTCCTTGTTTGGGGAAGGTTAACCTCCTATATAATGGTGAAATAATTGTTATTAAATTATACAAGAATCATATACATTAATATGATATCATATATGATCTTTTAACATTGATTTGTTAATAATATCTTAGTATTATCGTTGTTTCGGGTGTTAACTTACTCGTTTTATTTTATATGTTTTGTTATGTAAGCTGTGTTTGTCATGGATAATTTGTATCTTAATCATATCCAGAATGATATCAAGTCCTTATATACTATTATTAATCATGAAATGAGAATTATACTTGAATGGATACGATGGAGAATGAATCTGATCGTGTTCATGGAGACGGTAGTCCGTACTTACGCACGAGCGACAATATCATTATTTTGATATTAAAATAATATATAATTGAATGTTATATCATATATAAATAATCATTATCATGTTATATTTATTATTTACATGAGTTACACATCATTATTATACCCATCCAAATAATAATTTATTGAATAACAATTACACCACGACGTGGAGACGGTAAGCCGTACGTACGCACGTATGGTGACATGTTATTCAAAGGATGGATAGAATGCTGAATATAGTTGTACCATATTTATAATAAAATTAAAGTATATATAAGATATTAGAGTTATTATTTTATAATGGTAATAACAAAGAAGGAATAAGTGGAAGAAGAAAGGAACATGGAAAAGGGTGGTGAAATCATTACCTCTTCTTCGAGTTCTTCCTTCTGATTTGATCAAAAGGGCTCCTTAAGTTGGCTTTCTGACTAAAGGAAGGCCTATAGAATGAAGTTAGGGAAGTGGAGGGAGTATTTGGGCAGAGTTTGACCGAACCAAAAGGCTTTGAAGGTGTGAGTTAATGAGAAGGGAGAGTTATAAGAGGGGTGAGGGGCACCTTTGGAAAAGCTAGAAATATTATTTTATAATAAATTCATATTCGGTTTCTAATGGCTCAAAAGTGGATTATTTAAATGTTAAGGTGGGGATGGGTCGACAAACACTCAATCAATGGAATTTAGACAGGTTTGGGTTACTATATTAACCTTATCTTTAAGTATTAACTCTTAGTTAATTAGTTTCACTTTTACAATGTCTCCTTGTATTTTTATATTATATGGTTAATAAACATACAATATACCTCCAAGAGACCCCCAAGTGGTCCATTAATGATACAATGATCAGGATATAAGTCTCTTGGACAAAACATAGATTTTTAGGAATTTAATATCAATTAATAATATAATATTTGTTTTAAAAACTCTTTTATGTCAATTTTGACACTATTCAATAATTGATTTTTGTAAAAATCATAACAGAATGATTACTTAGAAAAAAGTTAATTAAATCATTCCTAACATGTCATATTAAAGTATAAAAGTAGTTTAATTCATTAAAAGTCACAAATTATATTTATTTAGGTATTTATAGTATCAATTATTTTAATTTTTCACTATTATGGTAATTACTGCATCATTATTATGTTATCAATAAATTAAATTATTTAATGTCTAAAAATTATAAATAAACTATAATTATGTAGGAAATATTTTTATATTTCCAGTGAATATTTACAATCAAATGTATCTTATGTATAACCCTATATTAAAAATGTTTTAGTAAATAAACTTTGATTTTAACTCTTTTAACTCTTCTTTGGATTAAATAATAATAAATGTCCTAATCTAATCCAAGTGGACCTAAATGATATTATTTTATTCCTAATGTTGTTTTTGTTCGAGATAAACTTGTACAATAGAATTTGGACATGTGTTAGGGTAATATTAATATCATTTTTACCCTTAATTACCCTATTTACTTTTAACCGTGGTAAATAAAAGTAAAAAGTTACTATTCACCAAAAATTATTTTCATCTCATTGAACAACATTTTACTACTTGATATTAACTGTGCCTCTCGGATTTTTGAAATTCCATTCACATAAGTTGTAAAATTATGTTTTATGAAAAATTTAGTTTTTTAACTACCACTTAGTGGTTTCACTATTCATCAAAAATTGAAGCTTTTCAGAACAATGCCAAAATTTCACCCAAATCTATAATTGATATTCTGAATTATAAAAATTATGCCTATTTTACAAAATTCCAAACATATAAGTTGCATTAATTAATTTTATAATTAATTCCTACTGTTATAACAAATTTCCTGTTTTTAAGAAACAATATATATCAAAAGATTGACAATTGTTTATATCCAATTTCAATGTGAAATTAATTATAATGAACACCATTAGATAAAATGGTAAAAATATATTCTAATTATACTTTAAAACCACTAAATAATATAATTTATCACTATAAATTATTTTTATTAAAAAAGTTTTTTTATGTATTTTTCACTATTCATAAAAATTGGAAGTTCTCAGAAAAATACCAAAATTTCAACTTAGGATAATTTCGATATTCTGAATCCAAAAATGAAATCCATTTTGAAATATAAAATATATATAATTTTAAAAAGTAGGTATTACTATTCATAACGGATATTTTGATTGGTTGTGGTGTGTTAGAACTCGATGTTGCATACAACACACGCTATCACATTATTCAAAGAGAAGCGTACCGTAGAAGCTTGGGGTGTTACATTATCCCCTCTTTCAAATAATTTCATCCTTGAAATTTCTAGAATACTACCACATGAAAAGACTCGGGTGGTTCTTCATCATAAGTTCCTCGGGTTCCCACGTTGCCTCTTCAATCTTATGGTTTTTCCACAAAACTTTTACGAGATGTGTTGTCCGATTTCTCAGCACTTGTTCTCTCATATCACGAATCCTGACAGGCTCTTCACAATAAGACAGATCGGGTTCCAGTTCAAATTCCTCATAGGTGAGTACAATCATTGGGTCAGGCATGTATTTCCTCAATAGAGAAATGTGGAAGACATCGTGAACTTTGGAGAGACTTGGTGGCATTTCCAATCGGTAAGCTACAACCCCAATCCGTTCTAGAATTTCAAAAGTTCCAATGTACCTGGGACTCAATTTACCTTTCATACCAAAACGTATGACTCCCTTCCATGGAGATACCTTCAGGAAAACATGATCATCGACTTGAAATTCCAAATCCTTCCTTCGATTATCGGCATAGCTCTTCTACATACTTTGAGCTGCTTTGATATGGTTTTGGATTAACTTAACATTTTCCATCGTTTCCTCCACCATTTCTGGGCCTACAAGTTTTATTTCACCAACGTCATCCTAATAGGTTGGTGTAGGAAATCTCTTTCTGTATAATGCTTCATATGGTGCCATCTGAATACTCGAATGGAAGCTATTATTATAGAAAAATTCTACCAGAGGTAAATATTGATCCCACATACCCTGAAAGTCAAGTGAGAAGGATCTCAACATGTCTTCTAAGGTTTGAATAGTTCGTTCCGATTGTCCATCTGTTTGAGGGTGGTAGGCAGTGCTAAAATGAAGTTCAGTATCCAAGGATTTCTGAAGACTTTTCCCGAATCTTGATGTAAAACGAAGATCACGATCAGAAACAATCGATAGGGGTACTCCATGAAGTCTCACAACTTCATTAATATATAGTCTTGTTAGTCGTTCAAGTGGTAAATATTCCCTTATAGCAAGAAAATGTGCTGACTTGGTAATATGATCAACAATGACCCATATTACATCATTCCTTCTAGGAGTATTTGGTATCCCCATGACAAAGTCCATCGTAATATTGTCTCATTTCCACTCCGGTATGGGAAGAGGTTGCATGACTCCTCCAGGATGTTGCCTTACAGCTTTCACTTGTTGACAAACCATACATCTTGACACAAAATCAGCAATCTCCCTCTTCATGTTGTCCCACCAAAAATTTTCCTTCAAATCTCAATACATTTTGGTGCTCCTAGGGTGTATAGAGAAATTGGAAATATGAGCATCATCCAGCAATTCCCTTTTTAGATCAGGTATATCGGGAACACAAAGTCTCTTCCCAAATTTCAAAATTCCATCTTCATACACAGAGTCTCTCAATCTCCCATCATTCACAGCTTTAATCTTCTTTTGAAATTCTTTATCATCGGTCTGAGAACTCGTAATCCTTTATAGTAAAGATGTTTCGGCACCCATTTGAAAAAGAATTGATGTTTCACCTTCCCTGGTTATTCCCATGTCTATCTTCACTAGATCCATGAAAATTGGATCCCTTTAAATTCTCATATTGTTCAAAAATCCATGGTCTTTTCTGCTCAAAGCATCTGCCACCTTGTTTCCCTTCCCCGGGTTGTAGTGTATCATGCAATCATAATCCTTGAGTAATTCAAGCCATCTCCTTTTCCTCATGTTGAGTTCTTTTTGTGAGAAAATATACTTCAAACTCTTGTGATCAGTATAAATATCACATTTTTCACCACAGAGGTAGTGCCTCCATATCTTCAAAGCAAAGATCACAGCTGATAACTCAAGATCATGAGTAGGATAGTTTTGCTCATGAATTTTCAACTGTAGTGATGCATAGGCAATAACCCTATCATTCTGCATAAGGACACAACCAAGTCCTTTCTTCGATGCATCACTATAAATAACGAACCCATCATTACCCGATGGTAGAGTCAATATAGGATAATTGACTAATCTTCTCTTTAGTTCTTCGAAACATTATTCACACTCTTTTGTCCAAAGAAATTTAACCCCTTTACGTGTGATCTTCATTAATGGGTTAGCCAATCGGGAAAAATTCTGGACGAAACGTCGATAATAACCTGCCAAACCAATAAAACTACGTACCTCAGTTATACTCGTAGGTGTTATCCATTCTTGGATTGCCTTGGTCTTAGAAGGATCAACAGAGATTCCATCTTTAGAGACAATATGGCCAAGAAAAGAAATCTCCTGAAGCCAGAATTCACACATGCTAAAGTTCCCATATAATTCATGTCTTCTCAGAGTCTTCAGGATAATGCGCGAGTGATTTTCTTGATCTTTGTAGCATTTGGAGTATAACAAGATATCATCAATAAATACCACCACAAATTCATCAATATATTCCTTGAAAACTCTATTCATCAGATCCTTGAATACATAGGGTGCATTAGTCAATCCAAAAGGCATTACAGTAAACTCGTAATGCCCGTACGTAGTTCGAAATGCTGTCTTCGGAATGTCTTCCTTCTTCACACACAACTGATGGTTTCCAGCTCAAAGGTCAATCTTTGAAAAGTATTGAGCTCCATGCAGTTGGTCAAATAAATCATCAATGTGAGGTAGGGTATACTTGTTCTTAATTTTTATGGCATTGATCTCCCTATAGTCGATACATAACCTCATAGATCCATCTTTCTTTTTAACAAAAATAATAGGGGGCTCCCCATGGAGAAACACTAGGGAGAATAAATACCTTATTACTCAATTCCTCTAGTTGTTTCTTTAATTCAACTAATTCTATAGTGGCCATTATATAAGGGGTCTTCAATATAGGCCTTGATCTAGGAATTAAATCAATGGAAAACTGAACTTCTCGTTCTGGAGGATTTCCAGTTAAATCGTCCGGAAACACATCTACATATTCTTTAACAACAGGTACATCCTCTATTTGAACATTCCTTTCCTCACCCACTATAATTTCATCCTCTTCCTCCCCAATAATTGAATTTAGTTGAGCTACTAGGGGTGGATCTAGATAAGAATTAGGTGGTGATGATTCTGCTCTAAAGATATGGTGTTCCTTATCATTATCATCAAAAATCGTAACCTCCTTCTTCTTACAATAAAGCTTCACATCATAGTCCGAAAGCCAATCCATACCGAGGATTATATCAAACTCAGTCATAGGTATGATGATGAGATCAGCAGATAAAGAACATTTATGTGCTCTAATGGGGAACGATTCACAAAACATTGTTGCAAGAGTTTTAACTGACAAATCACTTGTTAAATCAAATTGGAAATATCTTATTTTCTTAGAAAACTGGGAAGATATGAAACAATGCGATGATCCAGAATCAAATAATGCATTTGCTAAACTTGAGGAAACCATTAAATTACCTTCCACCACATCTTTCGGAGCTTCTACCTCAACAGTAGTGATAACATAAGCTTGGCCTTGATCCCTTGGCCTTTTCTGAGGTAAGTTCTCCTGATGCTTAGGACATTCATTTTCATAATGTCCCATCTCCCTACAATTGTAGCATTGAACATTGGTAGCTTCCTTCTTCCCTTTGAATTCACGAGCTTGGTGGCCTTTTTCACCACACTTGTAACAGACACCCATTCCCTTCAAGAAAGTACCGGGGTGTTTCTTCCCACAGTTACCACAGGAAGGATATTCAGTCTTTCCCTTCTTCCCCTTATTTCCATTTCCAGATTGATCAGCAGATCTATCTTCTCTTGCTTTTCTTTATAGTCATAAGACTTAGAGAATTAATTTTCTGTCTTGATAGCACATGAGACAATGTCTTCGTACGACGAGAAGGATTGTGAGACTAATGCTCGAAGGATAAATGGTTTTAACACATCAAAGAAATGATCAATATTACTTCTTGGGTTACGTATATAATCTCCAGCATACCTTTCTAACCTTGTAATGTTAGCCTCATACTTTGCGACATTCTCATCCTCCTTTTGTCTCAGTCTCAGAAATTGCCTTTCCATATCTGCTCGATGGTCACAAGGAAAGTATTTTTCTAAAAATAGATCTTTGAACTCCCTCCATTCCATATTTGATACTTCATTATCTTCCTTCATGTTTTGAATCAATGACCACCATTGATCAGCATCTCCAGTGAGGCTATAAACTTCCATGATAATTTTTTCCCTTTCACTACTCCCCAATGCCTGAAATATTTTCTCTAGGGAATTTATCCATTGCTCAGCTACTAAGGGATTTGTACTCCCATTGAATGTTGGTGGTTTTTTCCTCATGAATCTATCTAACATTTATCCTCCACGCTGCGGATCAGGGTTCTCCATACGGGTAAGGTTATTATTCATAACCTGAGTGAGTTGTCCCAGTATGGTGATTAGCTGATCAGCACCAGTTGCATCACCAGCTCCACTATAATTATCTTGAGTAGGAGGACAATCCCTACATGGAATGTGTGCATTGATACAGTTTCCATTTCTTCCACTAGGCACCATTTCTAAATAATGACATAAACTAGATCAGTTTATGAATCAAAATACATAATTCTATACATATAAAACACTTAACATAAATTGAACTATTTATGGATATAATCCATAATCATAAAAATGTTTTCTTTGAAGAAGTATATACTCATAAACCCTTCATAATGATTTTTAAAGAAAATGAGAGTTATCCTAAGCATATCCCCTGGGAGTGTCGTAACCAAGAGTGCAGCAAGGCCCGTTGTCATGCACCAGTTCTCGTTCGACTCTAGCTCAAAGCGGTGTTTTCAGGTTTTACCCCTAGGTACATTTGTGCCAGATCCACCTCTACCTGCTCATATCCAGACAGTGATGTATTTCTCTGAAAACTCAAAAAATATCTACAATACCAAAATTCTAGGAAGTTCTTCTACACTAATCCTCAATGTCCTTCTTAGGTCTATGTGCTCTAATCAGAGTTTATCTAAATCTAACTTCCAAGGTTTGTACTAAACTTCCTCTGATACCAACCGACCCCAGTTACCCAGAGTCGGTGCATTATTACATAACATTGGCATGATCACAAGAAAGATCAAGTCTAGAAATACCGATTGGTTTAGTATCCTTAGAAACACTAGATATATTCATAAAGTTTTACATTACATCATAAAGTGAAAAACTACAACAACAACATATTGTCTCCATAGTCCACACTATTATCCCCTCATAATATCCATGTAGGTCATTCATAATTTACTTCTCCACATCCTAGGAAAAATAAAACATAGAAAATGGGTGAGCTCAAATTCCCAGTAAGGATAACAATATAGCAGAAACTTTCATAAATAAGAATAAACATTTAAGGAAAAGTATAACTAAAACAAAATCCTATTAAACTTGAACTTCAATATAGTATGGAAAAAATAAAATTAAAAAATTCCATTTACTTATTCACATGGATATTCTACTAATCTAATAATCACATGCAATATCAATAACCACTGTCATAATGATGGAATGCATAATGCCAGACTATCATAACCACATAGCCAAGGCCTCGTGCCAAGACTACAAAAAAGATTTTTCCAAGGCCTTGTGCCAAGACACTGGTTTGTCTCATGAGACCTACTGATGCATCGAGGAGATATAGCGGGCTCCACCCATCACATATTAAGTCCAATGCATTCCCATATGAAAAGGTTTAAACATAACATAAAAATTCGTATTAAAAATAGCATACGAAATGTAAATACTTCATCCATAAAATATGAATGGTATAAAAATAACACATCCATAGTCAAACATATCATAAAACCTTAAATACAATACAGAAGTTTTTTATCATAATAAATCAACTTCAAATAAGCGTAAAATCCATCAAAGGATGCTGACATAGATGAAATCAAAAATCTTTTTAGAGAAATATCTCTTTCTATTTTGAAATAATTTAAGAGTCATATATTTATAAAATAAAACATTTTCTTTGAAAATATTCTTATAAGCTTGTAAGGGAAGCTTCAATGACTTTATAACGACGAAAAATAGCTGCACCTGCTGTATAAGTTAAAAAAACATTCTTACCTTAATTTTGTCAAAAAGGTTTAAAAGCACCTTGTTTGGAAAATAATGAAAAGATTCCTTTATAAACCACTTATAAAAGTCAAACAAGGGTATAAATGTATTTAAACCATATTCTTGTAAATATTAAAAATGTTTTGAAATACATTTTTATGAAACATGGATGTGGATGATAAAGAGATCCTAGAAGATTATTACGTATAAACAACCTCGGATAATGAAGAGATTGCGAAATAAACCCTTACCTTGTACTTTTACTTGGTTGGGGTAGATTAACCTCCTGTATAATGGTGAAATAATTGTTATTAAATTATACAAGAATAATATACATTAATATGATATCATATATGATCTTTTAACATTGATTTGTTAATAATATCTTAGTATTATCGTTGTTTCGGGTGTTAACTTACTCGTTTTCTTTTATATGTTTTGTTACGTAATCTGTGTTTTTCATGGATAGGTTGTATATTAATGATATACATAATGATATAAAGTCCTTATATACTATTATTAATCATCAAATGAGAATTATACTTGAATGGATACGATGGAGAATGAATCTGATAGTGTTCGTGGAGACGGTTGTCCGTACTTACGCACGAGCGACAATATCATTATTTTGATATTAAAATAATATATAATTGGATGGTATATCATATATGAAGAATCATTATCATGTTATATTTATTATTTACATGAGTTACACATCATTATTATACCCATCCAAATAATAATTTATTGAATAACAATTACACCACGACGTGGAGACGGTAAGCCGTACGTATGCACGTATGTTGACATGTTATTCAAAGGATGGATAGATTACTGAATATGGTTGTACCATATTTATAATAACATTACAGTATATATAAGATACTAGAGTTATTATTTTAGAATGTTAATAACAAAGAAGGAAGAAGTGGAAGAAGAAAGGAACTTAGAAAAGGGTGGTGAAATCATTACCTCTTCTTCGGGTTCTTCCTTTTGATTTGATTAAAAGGGCTCCTTAAGTTGGCTTTCTGACTAAATGAAGGCCTCTAGGATGATTTTAGGGAAGTTTAGAGAGTATTTGGGTAGAGGTTGGCCGAACCAAAAGGCTTTTAAGGTGTGAGTTAATGAGAAGGGAGAGCGCCCTTTTTTAAGAGGGGTGAGGGGCACCTTTGGAAAAGCTAGAAATATTATTTTATAATAAATTCCTATTCAGTTTATAATGGCTCAAAAGTGGATTATTTAAAGGTTAAGGTGGGGATGTGTCTAAAAACACTCAACCAATAGAATTTAGACATGTTTGGGTTACTATATTAACCTTATCTTTAAGTATTAACTCTTAGTTAATTAGTTTCACTTTTACAATGTCTCTTTGTATTTTTATATTATATGGTTAATAAACATACCATATACCACCAAGAGACCCCCAAGTGGTCTATTAATGATACGTATATGAGGATATAAGTCTCGTGGCCGAACCTTAGATTTTTAATAATTTAATATCAATTAATAATATAATATTTGTTTTAAAAACTCTTTTATGTCAATTTTGACACTATTCAATAATTGATTTTTGTAAAAATCATAACAGATTGATTACTTATAAAAAAGTTAATTAAATCATTCCTAACATGTCATATTAACCTATAAAAGAAGTTTAATTCATTAAATGTCTTAAATTATATTTATTTGGGTATTTATAGTATCAATTAGTTTAATTTTTCACTATTATGGTAATTACTGCATCATCATTGGGTCAGAAATAAAATAAAATATTTAATTTCTAAAAATTATAAATAAAATATAATTATGTAGGAAACATTTTTAGATTTTTAATTAATATTTACAATCAAATTTATCTTATGTATAACCCTATATTAAAAATGTTTTATTAAATAAACCTTGATTTTAACTCTTTTAACTCTTCTTTGAATTATACAATAATAAATGTCCTAATCTAATCCAAGTGGACCTAAATGATAATATTTTATTCCCAAGGTTGTTTTTGGTCGAGATACACTTGTCCACTAGAATTAGGACATGTTTTAGGGTAATATTAATATCATTTTTACCCTTAATTACCCTATTTACTTTTAACCGTGGTAAATAAAAGTAAAAATTTACTATCGACCAAAAATTATTTTCATCTCATTGAACCACATTTTACTACTTGATATTCACTGTGCCTCTTGGGTTTTCAAAATTCCATTCACAGAAGTGGTAAAATTACGTTTTATGAAAAATTCAGTTTTTTAACTACCACTTAGTGGTTTCACTATTCATCAAATATTGAAGTTTTTCAGAACAATTCCAAAATTTCACCCTAAGCTATAATTGATATTCCGAATTCAAAAATGATGCCTATTTTACAAAATTCCAAACATATAAGTTGCATTAATTAATTTTATAATTAATTCCCGCTGTTACAACAAATAGCGTGTTTTTAAGAAACAATATATATCAAAAGATTGACAATTGTTTATATCCAATTTCAAAGTGAAATTAATTATAATGAAGACCATTGGATAAAATGGTAAAAATATATTCTAATTATACTTTAAAACCAGTAAATAATATAATCTATCACTATAAATTATTTTAATTAAAAAAGTTGTTTTTAAGTATTTTTCACTATTCATAAAAATTGGAAGTTCTTAGAAAAATACCAAAATTTCAACTTAGGATAATTTCGATATTTTGAATCCAAAAATGAAATCCATTTTGAAATATAAAATATATATAATTTCAAAAATTAAGTATTACTATTCATAACGGCTAGTTTTATTGGTTGTGGTGTGTGAGAACTCGATGTTGCGTACAACACACGCTATCACATTATTTAAAGAGAAGCATAGCGTAGAAGCTTGGGGTGTTACAGATACCGAGGCCGGACTACCACAGAAGGCTCCTTCATCATGTTCAGAGTTCACTACCACTCAACATAGAAAGTTGAGATTGCGGGAAGGATCCCTTTGGGAGGACACTCATTTCATCTAGACGAGGTCATATGTGACCTCTTGATCTTCCTCACTAAGATAAGGGAGTTGCTGGTTTTTTCATTTCGTGGATAAGATTCTGAAAAGGTTGAATATGGCAGTCGACAACATCTACTATATGGGAAACTTGTCATCACTGAATGAACAATCGATAGGACATTGTGAGATGGAGGGCCTGGAACATGACCACCAGGGTCGAGCTTTTACTATTACAACAATACTCCTACACTAGTGAGTTTGAGACCCAGTGTTGTAGATGCAAGATTAGTGATGTGATGTAGTCAGGGCATGCATCTATGAGAGTGGGTCTAACTCCATTGGTCTGAAGGTAGATTTTAGAAAACATTTCTCGATATTGATATAAACAAACAAGAAACCCATATCAAAATAACATATCATCTAAATGAACACACTTATGATTTATTATATTTCCTTTATCTCTTCCTTTTGGGGAGTGAAAGGGGATTGACATGTTAGTGACACAATCATATTGCTTATGGATTCATGTTGGATTCACCATTTTGTTTTTTAACAGAGAATCTATTCTCCCAACATCTGATTTTATGGGGGTTATATTTTTTTTCTAATCATTCACATAAAGTTCACTATTTTTGAGAATTTTCCAATTATTTTACTAATTGAGCTAGAAACACCCAATAGTTCAATATCCATTTTGGGAATTCTTTCCAAGGAAAGACATCCATTAGGGAGTTTGTAAAATGATGTTTAAGATCTCATGTTTGTTGAATGGATGGGAGGTCAGGCTCAACACACCCATTTTGGGGGAATTATTTCATAATCTAGGACAATATTATATATTTTTTGAAATGTCCATGAATAATTCATTAATTCCCTAGTATGATGTGGGTCACCTTTGAATTAATAGTCAATTATTATCATTCATGGAATTTCAAAACATTTGTATATAGTTGAGGTTCTTCATCAATGGAGATATCTATAAGTATCTGAGGTTCTCCATAAATGGTACTCTCTTATTTATTGATTAGATATTCTTTGGTTGTTATTAAGAAGATGCTTGTTTTCTAACCACCCAGTAGGGAACTCTGCAATGTTTCATCATCTAGGGAGATGGGAGTTATTTTTATGTTGGGATCAGTCCCATATATGGGCTTCCTAGGTTTCCCTGTGAACGGAATTTGAACACACAGAGGTCTATGATACTTATTCAGACACATAATCACTTTTATATTCTTTTGATAAATACCAAACCATGATTTTTAGCATCATTCTGTTAGGAATTTTAGGTGAAATTTTCCTAATCAAAATTTGGTTTGGGGATTATGCGAAAATGGACCAAGGAACCTGGACGGGATATGGATTTCCAGGTTGAATAAGTCTCTATTGGGAATGTGGCCCATATCAGAATATGGTTGTTTTGGGTTTTTGTGTTTGGAACTCAGGGAGGATTCATATATATCCCATTTGGTGGGAATCAAATCTCACATAGTTCAGGGATAGGGACTTATGCCTATGGAGGCCCTTCGAATGTGTTTCTTATAGGGGATTATGTCCCTTTGAGAAGATTAAATTGGTGGTTCATCCTGATAACATTCCCTTATAGAGAATATGGGTTGGAGAAGTGACTTAACTCATGGTGGTTTGAGGGGTTAATTCAGGGATTACACTTAATAAGGGTTCCCTTTTTGGATATATATTATATTGGAGTACAAACCATTGAGAGGATTTGGATTGGGGATTACTCATAGAGATTATTCCCTTGGATTGGATGGGGTAGAACACTTTGATTGATCCCATGGACGATTATAGTGACATGGTTAGGGTTATACCAATTAGGAGGAAAATAGGGTGGATTTTAGGGCTTATTCCCAAGGATGAGTCCATGGTGAGTGGTGTTTTGGTTGGAAATTATTCATGATGAGGATTTCATGGTTTGGATATGGTCAGGGCTTATAATTGAGGAGGTGGATGAAACTATTTGGGGATCATGAGGACATCATGACCACCATCAACATCAAATCCCACGTGAGTCTTGCTTGGTGTGTGAAACAAGAGGAAAAGGAATATCCATGAAACCATAAGAGATTTGTTTCTTTGAGGATCTATACATGGTGTCGAGTACTAACACCTATGGAGGTACTATTATGGATGGTGAGAGGAAGATGAAAAAGAATATTTTCATCCAAAACATGTATCCAGCTATGTGGATGTCAATCATGGTTATCCACTAATCCCACATGAGTCATGAAGAGTAATGATATAATGTGATAAAGAATAGGAATAAGAATATCTGTAAAACCACACACCCTCTTTCCACTAGTTGGAATAGGTCATGGAAATGGAAATTCCTTCCTATTGTTGTACCCAAGATGTAAAGGGATGGATAAGGGTCTTTAAAAATGACTATATCCCCTACCATTTTAGAAACCCAGATAGATGGAGGAAGTATCAGAGAAGGAGTGTTCCTTTAAGAAATGTTAGGGAATTAATCCATATAGGATTATCTAAAATTGGATCTCTAGTGGTGGACGAGGTTCTAAATTCATCATGAATGGAATAGGAAGCATGATCATTACCCTACCCACAAGTAACTGAAGGCTCTGGGTCATAGATAAGACTTTGGAAGAACATTTTCCAAACCCTTGTACCAAATAATCAGAACTTCCTAACACCATCCCCAGGGTAAGGGTCATCACGCCTACTAGAATTCACATCAACATGCACCCCGAGGACTCTAACCATTTGGTGGGAAATTTTTGGGAAACCCCTGCCCATAGGAATGCATGTCCAAATGTGAGACATTCTAGTGTTCCAATCCGCATGAGTTTTTACGCCCATTCGCTTCATTGGAAGTTTCAAATTGGTCCCAAAAATTCTGGGATCCTATGTAATATGATCCATTCTATTACTTTCTTCGAAAAGGACTCAATTGGGGGATCAAAAAAGTCATAGTTTAGAGAGAAAAGGTGCAGCATATAGGTCTTGGGAAGAACTAGTGGAGATTTTGTATAGGTATTGGCCTGCGTGATCTGGGTATGCCTTGGGAAATGAACCAAATTGAAAAATGAATCTTGGGTTAGGATTTATTATAAGAAACATGGGTCTCTATAGGTGTCCCTGTATGAGGTTTGTAGAGGTCTCCGATTAGGGATGGGGGCCTCACATAGGTGGTTTCCCCTTATGGGAGAAGATTTCATCATGCAAGTGTATTTTTTTCAAACTCTTAAGGTATTTTTTTGTCACTTATCCTACATAATTATCTCTTCCATCAGATTTTAGAGAGCTACTATAGGAAATTTTGGACACTTATGTGAAAGAGGTGGGAGATCAGAGCTTGGGTATTCCTCTAATTTTCCAGTTCTTAAAATAAGGAGCCTAAGGGTCATAGTTTTATGAAAATAGTGAACCCTAGTCGATGGAGGATTCTTATTCAGGTCCTAGGTGTAGGTGCTCAACGTTGGTCTCATACGTAGGGGTGTAAAAGCTTCTGGGCCACATGAGACGAAAATGCAGGTGATTTGCACAGGGGTAGTTTAACCTTCTGGGATGCACGGGCTAGGGATTCACTAGCCTATTGGTGTGTAGGGTTGGTGATGTTAGGACCAAGCCGATAAAGAAGATTATTTGATTAAGGTATTTTTTTCAAGTCATTTTGGGATGAAAATAAATCACCCACTTTATAAAATTGGATGATCGGACTGACCCTCATATAATGAAATTTCACTTATAATTCTCAATAAATTTCATCATATTGGGATGATGTTTACCAGAAGAAAATGTTCTTCGGACTCCCCTAGGGTCTGAAATGAAAGTAATATCTTAATGATGAAGAGAATCAGATTCATCCTGGATCAAATTTGAAATATTATAATGAATTTTGGTATTTGAGTTCAAAAAAATCATAAGTATGTTTTATAAATTGTGAGGCTGGTGTAAAGAATAAAAGGGGTAGAATAGATGATACCAATAATATTTAGAAAAATTTTATCTAGGAGGGTTGGAAAGATATAATTTTTTTGAATTAATAGGAAGTTAAAAAAACATCCAAATGTAATTCATATTATGTTTAAGTTGATATTCAACTTAATCAAATTCATGAATGAATTAATGATTACAAAAAAAATTTAAAAGAAGAAAGTTTCTGAAGTAAAATCATTAGAGTCTCAGAACAACAAATTCATAATTGTTTAAAGGTTGGGAAGGTTTGTTTAATCATAATGAGAGAAACAGTTTGAACTAGTCTTTAGTTAAACCAAAAGCCAAACTTTTTTTAAATTCATATAATGATGTATTTAAGTATCGTAATTAGAAAAGATAAATAAGTCGGGTACTGAAAGATGTTTTGAATCATATTTTGAAAAGAATAAGTAGAAGTGGATGAATATATTCAAATGAATCTCTTACCTCCATCATAATTAAGAAATCAATATGATATTTGGTTCTGAGAATCTTAATGAGAATACATATGTTTCCTTCATAAATTTGGTTCCAATAAAAGTAATGAAGAAACAGTTTTTAAACATAATACACTATCATAATAAAGAAATTAGAATTTGTATATAGTGATTTAGGTAGTGAAGATTGTAGAACCCATGGACACCATGGGATGGGAGGGGTGAATCAGAGTGTCAAATTTTTATTTTAGTGTGATAGATCTTGTTCCCACATTGTCAGGAATACATTAAACTTGTATGATGGATATGGAAAACAAATAAATAATTACATGGAAAGAGACCATGAAACACTTTTACTCGGTTCACCGCAAAGGGCTACGTCCAAGGTGAATACACCGCCAATGTGTAAGTTGTACCAAAATCCACTAATCTTTATTAGTTTGAGGATTACAAGGTTCGGCCACAATCACTCTATGCCAGGTACAATGCCTTTAAAATAGTTCTGGGATAGCTCACAGCGTCCCTCGGTCACTTCCCTCGACACCCCTAGCTCACTACCTTGAGAGAATTCAAACATATTTTATTAACATAAAGGTTTATTTAATATATTTTCATTGAATTATTTATCTTTGTTCAGCACGAGACACTTCATTCATCTAATTCCATAAATGATGCACTTGAAAGCGCCAAACCACTGAACCATATATTCAAAAGGCCTGTCAGAATCCTAACACTTTGCTTGCACGCAATACCTGAACATGGAATCAAGATTTGGGATTTATCATGCAAGTTAAATTTGGAACAAACCATACTTTTTGTGCAACCTTTATCTTTCGTGAAACTTCTCCGAAGGGTTTTGTCGGCCTTTTTTAGTCTAAAGGAACACCTTGTGCACAAGATTAACTCTCTTCCAATATTTTGCACACCTATCTTTCACACGATAGAGTAGCCATATTCCTATTGAAAATTTATTTTTTTTCTTGTGGGTAGCTACATATTTATAGTCATTTGAAGACCATACAATCAAGATCCCAATGCATCTTTGTCGGTGCGTGTGTGTTTATTTCCGAGTGGGTAAAACCACTTCAATACTGTTGTCTTCTTGAACTGTATGATCCCTTTTCTGGAAAACATTCTGAAAATCCAATGAGTATTGACAAAAAACACATAATATAATCCATTTTCTTTTATAGAATGGTCGTGGGTCCGGAAAAGATTAATGTAATGAAATATCATCATTTTTTTCATGTTGGTCAAAAACGTTATGGTCACCAAATTTCTCTATTGTAATCATGATTTCAAATTCAGTAATCATAATTAGAATCAAATTGGATTAAAGATTTTTTATAAAGTATGAAATGTAGAAGAATTTAAAGAGAGATAAAAAAATAAAGGATGTTTGAATATTCAAAAATGTGTTGAATACTGCAAAGAGGTATATAAAAATCAATGATATTTAATGATTTGAAAAGGCGTTAAAGGAGTAAAAAAGATATCCAAAATTTAAAAAATATTGACAATTTGAGAAATTTGGAAAAGTGAGATTACAATTTCACAATCCCATTAAAAGAGTTTTGGAATTTCAATAAAATAAAGAGAATACTTGGTGTATTCTATGACATGTATTATTCATGAATGATGAGAGATAAACTCTACAAGTTAAGCCAAAAGAATTTTCTGTTTTCTATTTTCTTGATGAGGTTTTTCCAGAGAGAAGAATTAATGTATAAGAGAGATAAGATCATAATCATAGTATCTGTTTTGATAAATCAGATTGGGATTTTTAGAATGGGCAAGAAGAAGTTCAGAATTGTTTTAAAGGTATTCTAATAGAGTGTTATTTCTATATTAACCTATCAAAATTGGGAATTAGAATAAGAAATCAGACTGTGTATCATTACCAATCCAGGAATGTCATACCATCTTCTGGGAATGAAAGTGAAGAAATGTTTTGAATGATCATTTTTGTAAAAGTTGATCAAGAATTATGACAACATGTTCCTTAGAAAAAATATATCACATCATTTAGTGTTACTTGAATCACATGAAATATTGTGGTGAACATAATGCTACCTGAGTGTAAGTTCATACCCTACTTGTTGTATTCCATAAAACTGATTTTTTTTCAAGTGTATTTTCTGGTATTGGATTATTTTCCAACCATACCAAGGACTAACTACTATGTTGAATAGTGAACCTTTTAAATTCTTTTGTTCTTTTGGTTAGGTGTTTGATTTGTATCCTAAGGATAAATGAATCATTAATATGAGGTGAATGGTGTTTCTAAAGAATTTAAACAAAAAAGAAAAGGATATCAATAATTTCTCCACCCCCTCTAAATGATATTTTAATCCTTTCTAGGTAATATTAATTGTTCTCCAAGGTAAAGGTTCCATTCTTTTATTCAATGATGACATTTTGAAGATATGTTGTTTGGTAGAATCTGAATTGTGTAGATAAAAACGGTATTATGATCTTCGATGGAAATAACTATAATATTTAGAAAGATATAATGTCTCTTTATATTATGTCACTTGGGCATGATGTTCTTGAAGCTATAGCATATGTATTTATTCTTATTGATGATAAGGTTCCTATTATACATATCGATTAGAATACTATTCAGGATTATTGAAGCATTGAAAACTCATTACTCCAATCACTTTCAAAAAGTGAGTTTGTAATAGTGAAAGGTGTTTCCACTTCAAAAGGTATCAGAGATAAGTCCAAAAAAAATAATGAAGAAATACAAAATTAAAGATGGAAAAGTTTAAAATATAGATATTTATATATGAATATCTCAAGATGGGTGTATACAAATATGTTGGTGACTTTTTTACCAAGGTAAATGACCTAGTCAACACTATAAGATGTCTCAGGGAAAAGTTGGATGATTCTAAAATTATTGAAAATATAGTAAGAATCCTTCCTAAAACTATTGATTCCAAAGTATCCTCATTGGATGATAGGGATCCTAAAAATATATCTTTAGATTATCATTATATTAATCTCATTACTTATGAAATGAGAAGTAAAAAAGGTATGAAGGAAAAAAAGATGATAGATAAATGTTTTTCAAATATTTCAAGAAATAAAAGAATAAGAATGTACTTGAGGAAAATCATATTACTAAATATGACTTGTAAAATGAGGTACATAAAATCCATGATAAATTGTTATCCTATATTTCAAAAATTAAAGAAGAGTCATGGGTAAATATAAAGGGAAACTTCTCGTGATGTTTTTTCAATTTGGAGTGGTTGGGGACTTTTTAGCTAATTTTCCTTGAAGAATGAAAGAACCAGATAGTGATGAAGAATAATGAAGGATAATAAGGTCTTATAAGAAACATGGTTATAAGGATTAATATTTTTCCAAAAGTAAATAATAAAAGTTCTTCAAATCTAAAAGAAAATATTTTTTTTTCTAAAGGTGAAGAAAAAGAATACATTTAAGAAAAATCTAAGAACTCTTTTCAAAAAGGAAGAGATAATAATTTTATTTAAATAGTTAATAATGAATAATTAAATGTAGAAATTATAAAGAAAAATAAGAAACAAAATCAGTGTTTCATATGAAATAATAATTTAAAGAAGTTATAAGGATGATTGAAAGGATTGAAAAATAAATCAGGAAGCCAAAAATGAAAATTCATCATTAAAAAATCTATAATATTTTCTTGATGATAATCTCAATATGTTTCAAGATATTGATGATTTGTAGAAATATATTGAGAAAGAAAGAATCATAATGATAATCCTAAAGTAATGTTGATGGAAAAAGAAAAACATTTGGAACATGTCCAATAAAAACCTTCTATAGAAGAACTGAGGGATATAAGATTCAAAAACTCTATCATTGAAGTTATTGAATGTTTTTGTAAGGAAAAACCTGGTAATAATCAACAAAATTTACCTTTAATGTTTTTTAAGAAATAAATAATTGGTCTTGGGAAGAAGAAAGCAGGGATAGTCATATGTGTGGCCAAGATTAACAATGTGGAAATTGAGTGGTTTCTAAAACCTCTGAGTATGAAAACATTTTAAGCATTCAAATTATGGAAATGTACATACAACATTTAGTTTAGATATGTTATAAAATAAAAACAAGATAAAAATAATATTCTCATTGAAAAGTAATGGTTTGGGGTCAACAATGTTCTATTAAGAAGGTTAATGAGAAAACTAATCACAACACAGGTCAATCCAAAAGTTTCAAAGAAAAATAATCTTTCTAAGGATACTAATGGAATTGTGGTGGATTAATACATATGTAAAATATATTTTGGTTCAACCAACATTATTACTATTATTCCATAGTTTATCGAAGCTTAGGTTTTAGTGGGAGTCAATCCTCTAAAAATAACATGTCTATGAATGAAGTTTTGTATAAACTTGAGAAGGTTGGTGTGAAAGTTTTGAATAATTTTGAACCCATGGAAACATTTTGTGAAATATGTGAACAACATTAACATATTTATAAGGGTTTTATTGTGTTTTTACAGTCATAAAAAGTTTTTCTTAACAATTCTCTAAATCCAGAGGCGAATAAAGGAATGTGAAATGAAAAACCTCTTGTTTTTGAAACCGATTTGAAGGATATAAAAGGAGAGTGAACTTGGATTCTTGATAGTGGGTGTTCTTCTCATATAAAACATGACATAATTTTGTTGAATAATTTTAAAGACTTTAAATAAGTAATTGTGATATTTTTAAATGATTAATCTATGATAATAAATGGTGTTGGATCATACATCATTAGGAAAAAAAGATGAAATCAATGAAATATTTGTATGTAGATTGGATGAAACAAAACCTATTGAGATTTTAACAACATTGTGATGAAGGTAAAAATATATATTCAAAAGATATGATTTTATTGTGAAGAGTTAGGAATATAGAAATATAGTTATAGTAGGCCAACTGAAAAATAAATATTGTTCCAATTTTTTGAGATAAAAACTAAGGTTACTTGGGTATTGTGAAATAAAATATACTGTGGAATAAAAGGATGGGACACATGTGTCAAATAAATATGAGAAAGCTATCAAAGTGATATAGTGTCCAAGATATTCTTGATAAGTTAATAAGAATATATTGGTGATGTACTATTTATCAAAATTGAAATATTTCTAACTCAGTGCATAAGAAAGTTGACATTTTATCTAAACAGCCCCTTGAAATTATTCATTCTGATATTTGTGATCTGATGAGAAAAAAATAAACTAATTTAGAAAGTACTACATTACTTTAATTTATGATTTACTCTCATAACTATTTTTATGTATAAGAATAATAAGTCCGGGGCTACAAAAATATTTAAATGTTTCCGGTGGAATGATTAGAAATAAATTGAATATTCAGTGAAGAAGTTGAGAATTGGTTATCGTAGTGAATATAAAAATGAATAATTTTAGAGTTATCTTGGGAAGCATGTAATTTATAATGAGTTTATTTAACTATATACTACTCAATTAAATGGGGTTTTGGGGAGGAATAATGGATGTTTAGTGGAAATGGGGAGAACTAAGTTACATGAACATAGTCCTTCTCATTATTTTTTGAGGAAACCCATCAATAATTATGTGTATATCCAAAATTGATGTTTCAAGAGGACATGTTCATATATGACTCCATATGGGATTTTTTATGGAAAACTCCATGTTTGAAACACTTATGAGTTTCTATAAGTCTATGTACCATGAGGAAGAAAAGTGGAATCCTTGAAAAGTTTTAGCAGAGTGGTGTAGATGAAAATTTTATTTTTAAGCTCTATAAGGAAGAGTATATAAATGTTTCAACAATGAGACATGAATAATTAATAATATTTTTATGTTAAAGTTGTTAAAAATGTTGAGGAAGAAAAACATAATTATGCTGATAAGGATCTTGACTAACATAAGGAATTATTTGTTAACAATTCTAATAATGATGCTAAAAAGGGTAATCATAATCAAGATGAAGAATCAAAATAATCTATTTCTAGTGATGAGGATAAAACTCAAATAACTCATCCTAGGCTATGGAATCAAGTGGTGGCTTATAACATATTTTGTGACTAACATTATAAGGTTCAATTGAGAAAAAAATGAACAATTTCTATACATGCATATTTGTATTCAAAATTAGAGTCAAAATATGTGAATGAATATATTGAGAATCATGAATGTGTTTTGCCTATGAATGAAGTGCATGATCGTATAGAAAAAATGATACATGGGAACTCATACCCTATCTTGTTAACAAAATAGTTATTGCTAAAAATTTTATTTTCTATAACTTGCTAAATGAATGAGGTGATGTGATAAGGAACAAATAATGTTTAGTATGAAAAGGTTACTCACAAATTCAAGGTGTTGATTTTTATGATACTTTTACTTCAATGAAAAATGTTAGAGACTATTAGAATCATTCTTGAAATTATTGCGCAATGAGGACACAAAATATTTCAAATGGATGTGAAGTCTGAATTTCTGAATGTGGATCTTGATGAGGAAGTTTATATTGAAAACCCTTTTAGAGTGCATGGTATTCCAAATTCGATATTTTCTTGAGTAAGATGAATTTGAAGAAATTAAGTGTTGATAATAATATCTAAATCAAGGAATTTCAGGATTTTATTCTCATCATAATTGATTATGTTGATGTCATTATATTTTCTGGAAATAAGGAATGTTCTTATGAAATATTTTCTGAAGAAATGAATTTTTTTGAAATGTTTATTATTGGAGAAATGAAATATATTCTTGGGTTAAAAATCATTCAAAATAAGAAACACATTTTTATTTCTCAAGAAATGTATACTATGGAAATCATTATGAAGATCGACATAGAAATTTAAGACCAAATTTAACACCATTTTCTATGAGAACCAAGTTGAGTAATGATAGAGATGGTACGAAAGTTGACTAAAAAGTGTTTCAGAAGATTATTAGATGTTTATTATATTTGACTACCTCATGAATCCAAATTTTTTATGATGTTACCTTAGGTGAAAGATTTCAAAGTGTTCCTAAAGAATAAAATTTACTAACTACAAAAATAATGATTTCATATATCGAAGGAACAACAAATTTTGGAATTAGGTATGATAGCTCAGAACATATTCAATTTTTTTTGTTATTAATATGATGATTGGACAAGAAATGATGATGATAAAATATCCAAATTTATTGGATTTTTCTTCACGGGAAACGTTTTTTTAATTGGCATACCCTGAGAAAAAAATCAGTAACTCTTAGTACAGATGAAGCTAAGTATGTTGCCAGTACTCAAGCTACTTCCCAACATATATGAATGAAAACTATGTTTAAAGACTTACTTGTTTATATAAGGATTCCCTTGCTATTGGTATGTGACAATCAAAGTGAAATAAACCTTACATAGAATCCAATACAACATTCTTGTTCAAAATATATTGAACAAATGTACCAATTTATCAAAGAGCATGTTGAGAAGAATGAATTGAAGTTGGTGTATGTTCCTACTTTAAAACAAGATGCTACCATATTCACAAAACCATTACTAAAGGAACTTTTTATAAATTTTTGTTGAACATGGGTGTCCAACCACTTTCTCTTCATGTTTTAGGTATGTGTTTTTCCCCCAATCATCTTATCATTGGATAGTGTTACCACAAGGTAATTTTTCATAAATCTATCCTTATTAAAAAAAGTATGCATAAAGTGATAGTTGTGGGTAACACGTGAATCCACCATATATGAGTGTGAAATATTCCAACTCTTTATTGTAGTGTTTCTAGGAAAAAAAATTATTATTGGGAAGTTGATAAAGTAGAGACAGGTTGAGGAATAAAACCAAATGAATAAATATGAGAAAGAAACCTAATGAAGTTTTTCAAGTGTCACTACATTTTGACATCATGGTTTTTTTCTATGATTGTTATTTCAAACAATTAGTTCTCTCACATTGGATTAATATGGTTTATAAGTAATACTTTTTTCAGGTTATAAGTTTTTGTGATTTATGAACCATGGTTGATAACAAAATCTATAGAGGGAGATTGTTAGTGCCAAGGTAATAAAAAATATCATCATATTCAAGTATTGTATTTTTTGTTAAGGAATTTTAAGAAGAAAATAAATCAACTTACTTTATAAAATAGGATGACCAGAACAAAAATCATATTTAGGAAATTATACTCACAATTCTAAAGAATGTTTATCGTATTGGAAGGATGCTTTCTGGAATGAACGATTTATCAGACACACCTCAGGTCTAAAATGAAAGTATGATTATAAAAAGGAGGGGAATAAGATTCATCAATGATAAAAATTTAAATCTAATGATGAATTGTTGTTTTTTAATTCAAAAAATTCATACATAGGTTGTAAAACATGTGACTATATCATGATGAAAGAATGTGGGAGGAAATATATTTCCAATCATATTTTGGAAAATTGTTTTGAGGATGGTTGGAATGAGTGAATATTTTTGAAAGAATATAAAACTATACAACTTATTACTGTTTTTCAGATGATGATAATGATAATCTTCAATGAGATAAAAAGCATTAAGGATTTCATTATCACAATAAAAATTTTGTGGAATATGGAAGTTTCAGAATTAAATTATTTCCTATATAAGAACATCGTATTCAGATTTGATTGAAATTTGGGAAGGTTTGATTGATCATATTGAGAGAAACTAAAGGTTATGGTTTTCAGTTAGACCAAATGAAAAAATATATATATATTTAGTGTATGAAATTGTTAAGAATCATAATTAGAAAAGATAAAGATGTTGTGTGTTGTAATTTCATCAGTATCGTGTTTAGAAAAGAATAAGTAGATGTAGTTAAAAAAGTTTGAAATAATATTTTATATCCATAGTAATGAAGAAATAAATATGAGAGTAGGTTCTGAGAATCATAATGATATGAAAAATGTTTTCCTTGTTATATTTGGCGGATATACATAAAATTAATAAATTTTGGATAACAATATTCTTCTATTGTAATTAGGAAATCAAAATGAGAAGATAGTATTCCAGGTGGTGTAGAGAAATTTAATGAAATATATTCAATTCTAATTTATTTAAAAGTGGGTTAAGATTATCGGAGTAAAAAAAATGTATTTATTATATTGAAGAAATAATATTTGGAAATCATAATTATAATCAGAATTAAATTGATGATTTGTTAGAAATTATGAAATGTCAAAGAAGTCAAAGTGAGATAAAAAACAAGGAAATTTGAATATTTGAACATGTGTTTAATAAGATAAAGGGAGATCCAAAAGTCAAAGAGATTTGATGATTTGAAAAGTTAATAATGAATTCAAAGAGAAATATGAGATTTTAGGAAGATTGAATATCAAGAAATTTGGTAAAGTGGGAAAACCTTTTTGGAATCCCACATAAACCATTTTGATGTGTCTATAAAAGGAGGAGAATATTATTTGTATTTTGTAATATGAATTATTCATGAAAGAGGGGAGATAAGATCAATAATTTAATTAAGAAGAATTTTCCAGTTTGTGTTTTCTTGAAGATTTTTTTTCAGACAGAAGACATAAAGAAAATGAAAGATAATATAGTAATAATAGTTTTTATATTATGAAATTTGACGTGGATTTTCATATTTTGGAAGAAGATGTTCAGGGTAGTTTTAGTAGTATTATGGAATATTATTATTTCCATATTGATAAATTTTATTGGGTAATTAGACCAAGAAATCAGACATAGTATCATTATAAAGTCCAAGAAGTTCTTGACAACTTCTGTTTAAGAAAGTTAAGAATTGTTTTGAAAGATCATTTTTGTCAATGTTAATCACAAAGCACTATAAAATGTTTGTTACAAAAGTTTTACTACATCATTTTGTTATAATTTAAGAACATGTTGTATTGTATTGAACATGGTGATACACGAGTGTAACAGAATATCCTACTCTTTGTATTCCACAAAAAGGGTTGTTTTCTATTTAATTTTGTGGTGTTGGATTATTTTTAACCCTATTAAGGAGTATATAATCTTTTCAAGTAGTGGAACCTATAAATTCTTGTGTTCTTGTGGTTTTTTTGACTAAACCACCATGGTGAAACTGATAATCCATAACGTAGGGTTTGCATCCCCACACACCTTCTCAGGATCAGTGTTTGGAAGCAATCTTGGACCTTCATCCCATATCCTTCACTACCTTCACTAACCCTAATGGAATATTAATTGTTTCACTATAAATATGTTAGGCATGGTCGATGATGTTATGTGTTGTGAAAATTAAAACCTAATCTATTCTGGCATAAAGATTCCTTTTACTCAAACTTAACTATTGGTGTCTAAGTGAGGATAACATTTTTGATTTTTATGGTAGAGTGCATGGAACACATTTTATAGTGTCAACATGTGCGCAATTGTACCATGTGGTACAAACATTTGTATTAGATTCACTATTTTTTTGATGAATCTATATAGAAAAACTTTTTATCTATGTGATTATTTTTAACGAGACCTCCCAGAGTCATACACCTGAATCCAGTGATAAAAACATATAATTTATATATTAGATTTGAGAAAACTAATGTTACCCAAATTAGAAACCCATTATTATGAAATAAATAACTTAAATTTACCCAATTACATACCCAATACCTTTTAGGTTTAGTGTTTTAGATAATTTGGTAAAAAACATCAACTATCAAACCCATTTATTTCTCACAAAATGGAATTTCGTCTCAGTATACAAAGAACTAAATATTTCACAATAAATCTTCCAAATATTCCCAAAAATTATCCATGCTTTATTCCCATTTATAAATATCATATTTAATGCTTTTCTTCATAATATGGGGATATGAAAATATACGAAGGGTGACCTCAAAAACTCTAAAATGATAAAAAAAAGTAATAAAAATCAATTATAATAATTATGCATAAGATGAGTGTATGGTTATGAAAACATAATAAATGTATATGAGCATAAACTAACAATCATACCCATAAAATCATAGATTATAATCAATGAGTCCTCAAATAATTCTTTTGGCATAACTAAAGAAATGATATATAAGAAAATCAATAACCATGATCCATATTATTATAACATAGAAATAAAAATATGGAATGGGTCTATGGTATGAAAATCAGGATGAAAATAATTAAATATTTCAAGGATAACATAACAATATATTTTTAACATTTTTCATAATAGATTTAACTAACAAAATAATGTTACAATAATATCTTAATGGAACAACCTAACCGGGCAATTTCAAAATCAAAACTTAAGGAATCGTCTAACTCGGTAATTTCAACATCATATCTTAATTAAAACACATAGTTGGATAATTTTAACATCATATCCTAATGGAATCCCAAAACTAATTAATTCCATCATCATATCTAAATTGAATTAGCTAACTGGATAATTAAAAAATCTAATCTCAAGGGGGGTCACCTTAGTAGATAATTTTAAGATAATCTCTATGGATATTTAAATATTAAAAATAAATTGGAGGGATATAATGGGCCCAACCATAAATAAATGATAACCCATACATATATCTACCTCAAGAACATAATGTCATTCACCTTTACTTCATAGCTTAATCTACCCATTTAAAAGAAACGGATTTCATGTAAATGTTCTTAGCACGTCATCATAAGCCATTAAGAGAAAGATGGTGGATGGTATATTTATGTAATATAGGTAAATAAGAATAAAAAGAATTAAATAATATTAAAATATATGATATATAATTTTATAAAATAAGTCTAAATATGATTTAAAATAATTAAAAGAAATGTCATCTTCTTTTGGATTTTTTTTTAAAAAAATCACAGAAAAATTGGAATTTTATTTTCTTTGAAAAAATGGAATATTTGAAAGTTAAATTTATAACAATGAAGAAATATAATTATGGAAAAATTTGATCAAAAAGTTGACAAAAAAACAATCTATTCATGTCTTTATAAATAAAGTCTAAAATAACTTTCATGGAAAACATTAAAAAGAGTCATTTTTAAATTTCATGATTATAAATAACATAAAAATGAAATTTAAATTCCATGATTATAAATAAAATCCTTATATATTTGAAAGAGACAATATGTACACTATATACATGAAACTAGGCATGTAGTATGAAGCATGCCTCAATAAAGTAAAATTGAGATGAAAAAACACATACAACTTTTAAAATAGAAATCCCATTGAAAGAAATAACAGGATTAGGAATGTAAAATACCAGGAGTATATAAATATTGTAATGATATAATATATCAATGAGGTAGTATATAAATTAAAAAATTAAAGAAAAATTAATAAAATGAACCATGTCTCAATAATGGTAAATTTTGATTAAATACCCTTACCTCATACTTCAGATTAGATAGAAGTGATATAACATCACTATATAATATGTTTTGGTTAATTATTATTATGATCAATTACAATTTTCTTTGTAATTTTAATTTATAGAATCTATTTTAAATTCATCATTACCCATATATTATGTGTTCAATGTTAAAATTATCATTCAGGTGTTAACCGTTCTGTTTATCTTACATAAATCAGGTTGGATGTTTTAGTCCATGAATATTTTTAAGTATTTATTCACTTAAATAAATTAAATTATAATGTATGATTTTTTTGATATATTTATTGAGTCTTATAGTTATTTCATGGAGTTTATGGAGATGGTTCTCATGAAACACTTATAAATTCCTTTCTAAGAGATTATTGAATTAACAAAAGAATTGAATTTATTAGTAAATATAAATGTGAATATTTCCAATAATTAATTATTAAAAAATATTTAATTCTTCATTTTTATTTATTATTAACATTATTTAAGTATTATTAGTCATTCAAGAGGAAAACATTATAATATTGTTCACATAGTTGGTAAAACCAACCAAAACATGAACACGTTTTAACAATTGAATGATTAAGAACATGTTATTGTATAATGTTAATTTTTTCAACAATATTATTGAATTATTTTTTAAAATTGATAATTAAAATTAAGAAAAACAATAAGAATAATATATAGAATAGGAATTAATAAAATTATGTCGCTTGTATTGATAGATAGAATATCCGCATAAGAGGATCCTTGGAAATGACGGGTTTCGAAATTATTCTTTCGACAGTAAGATTACCAACATGGAAGATGAATTAAAAAAAAAGGAATTATGCTAGATTAAATGGTTTATTTTTAATTTCTAGTGTATCTTTGAAAGGTTGTGTGAGGCCTCCTTTTATAAGTGACATGACTGACTTTTTTGTAATATTAATTTATTAATAAATAAATCAAAAGTCATTCTCAAGTAAAGTTGGTCATATATGGATAAAAAATTAAAAATAATAGTTGGGGTGTTGATAAATACTATATAAATATATTTAAAGATAATAATTTGGTGATATTTTTTGACCTCATCCCTTATTGTCACCATTTAATCACATTTAACCCTTACAAAGGTGACACATTTTTTTTACAGAAACTTATATGAATGAAAATTAATAAAATTAGATTTATTACCTAATTTTAATTTATTTTTAAAATTTTAAATCCATTTAATAAGATTATATTCAGAGAGGTGATAAAACTTAATTTTCAAAATAATATACAGAACACAAAAAAAAATAGATTTTAGAAAATGTCTGTCTTAAGCAAAAAATGAAATTACAAAATAATAATATATAATATTGATTCCAAAGACATTAATTAATATATGGATAAAAAGGATATTTATATTTCTTTAAAATAATTCCAATACTAAAAATATCATTTTTAATACATTACTAAAAAAAAGGACCCCAATCATTTTTATTAGTATAAAATATAACTTGGGTTCCAAAAATTAAATTATAGAATTTTAAATTCAAAATATTAATTTTTTATTAATTATTTTTTATTTAAATGAATATTTCTTTGATGAAAAGGTTTAATATATTATTAATTCATTTTTATATCATAATTATGTCATAAAAATTATGGTACTGGTCACAAATCTATTTTTACGATTCATATAAAAATTCGTCCTTTTCAAAAATATCCAGACATTTCACCCTAAGATGATTTTGAGATGATGAATCCTAAAATTGAGTAACTATTATCAAGAAAATATTATAAAATTATGAAAACTATATTTTAAATAAGGAAAACATAATATAAAATAAAAACATTGTTTAAAAAAACATTTTTATTTAGCCATGAATAATTAAATTAACATTTATAATGGTTGGCTAATAGTTTATTATATTTTGATATTTAATTTTACCAAAAATTCCTTTAGTATCGTCAATGCAGTATTTGGTTATCATTATTCAAATGTAATAATTTAAATAAAATTAAATTTTACAAAAAAATCCCCTTTGAATAAAATTTGTTTCAAAAATGAATTGGTAAATTTTTATTATTATAAAATAATTTATTTGAATTAATAAAAACTAAAATATAATGTTTTTCCATTCAATCCCCTTAAATAAATTGAAACATTTTAATTTAAATTATAACCCACTAATGTAAATAACTAATGATATCCATAAGAAATACCTGACTCCTGATATAATTTCTAGTGATATTTTAACATCACCATCTTAGGTAAGCCTATAAATCTCACATTTTCCCTTATAATAGAAATATAATGAGAATTTATTTTATATAAACCATTGTTTCCAAATATACTTCCTTTTATATAATATTAAAGTGTTTCTGGAAACATAACATTCAAAAAATCATTTTCTTTTTCCTCTTTTTAACCAAATAAAAAAATCATGCTTATTAATAAAATCCATGAAATTAATTAGTAGTAACTATTACATTAAAAACATTATTTAAATCAATGATATATCTAGTTTAACAATTGATTAAATCTTTAACTCTTTTTACTGTCAAAAATATATATGTAAGTTTTGTCCTCTTAATATCAATGAGCTATCCCCCAAAATAAATATACCAAAATATACCAAGATCTTGGAATATTCTAAACCAAAATTCTGTGAAATTTAAACTCTCTAAACTCAACCTAACCTTATCCCCTAAAAAAATTAATTAGTCACATAATCACATAGTAATAAACATATCTATTAATCAATTATAATCTAAAAAAGATGTTAATGTCTTCCCAAAATTACATGTATTTATTATGAGCAAATCACTTTTCAATTCCTAAGAATATCAATACTACATAACATATATTACTAAAATCAACTAAACCATTATTACAATTAATCATATGTACCTCACATAAAATCAAATTCCAACTCAAAGAGTTATATAGATCTTAATCATGTGTATTTTCCAAGACCAAGTAAAAATATCCCAACATTTCATTAATGGCATCAGAATATAATCACACCATATCTCAAATGGGGTATCTATGAAATTGAACTTATGATCAACCATAATACTATTAGTCCCTGATGGTATCCGAAACTCTTAAATTATCTCAATTTAATTAAATCATAACCTATAAATTTATCTAAACCCAACTGTGATACCAGCTGAAACAACTAAGACCCATACATCTTGATCTAATGCTGACAACATATTCATTACAAAATAAATTTTCAACTTTCATAAACAACCCATATTTTACCATCAATAATTTAAAAATAAATAACCCAAATTTAGTCAATTATTTATGATATGAACTTTATGTTCATAGTTTTTTAGATTTTGGGAAAATATTTAACTAATAAAACTTGTACCTTTCTCACCAATTTTTTTTTCAAATATTCTAAAAAATTATTTTTCCAAATATTTGTCTTAAATATCCCAAATTAATATCCACACATGATACCATTATATACATACCATTCATAATACATTTCTTTATAACCTGGAGAAAAAACTTCATAAGAAGTGTTAGCTCAATTTCACAATATGGTGTCACATAAGAGATAACAATCAAAGATCACAAATGAGTATAATACGGGAATATGTGTATGATAAAATAATCAAGGTTCATTTTCATTGAAGAATATAATAAAACCAAACAAATCATAGATCATATTTAATGATTCATTGAAAATGAAATTGATATAACATAAGCCATGATACATAATAGAATCAATAATCGTGAACCATATGGGAATAAAATTGACATAAAAATATTCAATAAGGTTATGGTATAAAAATAAAAAAACAAATCCTAAAACATACCAGAGATATATTAATCATTTATTTCTAACATCATTCATTATCGAATCAACTAATTAAATAAATCAGACATCATTTATCAATGAAATTACATTAATGGATAATTACAACATCTTTTATTAATAGGATCACAAAATAGAAAAATTCAAATATAATATCCTAATGGAATTATCTAAATGGATAATTCTAAAATAAATTTTATTGAAATCACCAGACTGGATAATTACATCATCATATATTAATGGGATCAACTAACCAGATAATTAAAACAAGATATCTTTATAGAATCACAAAATAATATCATTCCATCATCATATCTTCAGAGAATTAAACATTAACCAATTCGTTGGAAGACTATAAAGGACCCTCCCATCTCATGATCAAATATTCATAAGTATTCTAGAAAACAATATGCACATTTATCATTCTTTATATCATAATTGGCAAGTGGAAAATCAATAGGTTTTATGAAAATATATTTAAAACAACATTATAATTCATCTAGATAATAATTTGGATTGAATAATTGGAGAATATCTCTCATTAATAATTTAAATTACTAAAATATGATTTCATATAATAAATATAGTTTATTAAAACCGTTATAAATATATGTGAAAAAATAAATAGTAATATCATTATTTTATTTAAGAAACATTTAAGAAAATAAAAAATTAATAGAATAATGAGATTAAGATTTTAATTTAAAACTCATTACAACATAAAAAATATGATTAGTAAAAAAGTTAAAACAAAAAATTGGTTCAATTAGGTCAAGTGATAGACATTAAAAGACATTCTTTTCACACCTTTATAAAGAGATTAAAAAATATCCTACATGGAAAATGTTAAAAATATACCCTATTAGAAAGTTTGTAAAGAAGTTAGAAAGAATGCATAAAATGACATTAAATTTTCATTGAAGAATAGAAAATAATATTTTTCAAACTATATAAATAATATAAACATTGAGGAAAAAAACAGTTGTGTAAAAAACATCAAAACATTTAAACAAGTGATTTTAAATAAAACCCCTTATGAATTTTAAAATCAGAGCCTCATGATGTAGGGATCCTTATATTTATTTTTAAATTCCTTTAATTTTCACAAAAAGTGTCATAAAATGAATTCATTCTTGTTTTGTACCCTTGACAAAATAAATAAGGAGTGAGATATAGAACATATCATAGTGAAATCAATAACATGGAATGAAACATTAATTTTAATTAATATAAACGTATTCATGATTAAATATTTAAAATAGGTAGTATATACACCATATAAATGAAAATAGGTTCATAGTAAGAAACATAACTCAGTGAAGTGAAATTGATATAAAAAAAATATTGGGACATTTAAAATCAACCCCCCATTAAAATGAATAACTTGATAATGACGTTAAAATATCATAAATATATTGATATTAATGATACAATATGTAAAATAAGTAGCATAAACATCATATAAATGAATTTAGGTTCATAATATGAAGTATATCTCAATGAAGTAAAATTGAGATGAAAACCCCTTACCCAAGATTTATAATTTCTTAGATGTTCTCTAATATAACTATATAATAAATTTTGGTTTATTAATAATATTATAAATTAAAATATGTATGTTAATTTTAACTTATTTTATACAATTACAATTCCTTATTACCGATATATTAATTGTTTTTTATTAAAATTAATTTTCAGGTGTTTATAATTTTGTTTCTCTTACATGCTTTAATTTGGGAGTTTTGATCCTTTAGTCTTGTTCATGGGTCCATCACATAAGTAGTTCTCATACTAGTTTAGTAGGTTTTTTATATATATATATAGTGTTCGATAGTAATTTTAGGGAACATATGGTGAGGGTTTTTTGTGAAATGCTTAAAAATTCCTATTTTGATGAATATTAACTTAACAAAGGAATAGAATTTATTGGTAAATATAATTTTAATTATTACTAATAAATAATTATAAGAAAATATTAAAATTTCAATTACTATATCTTATTACCATTATTTGTGTTTTACTAGTCCTTTATGAGGTAAACATTATAACAATGTTCATGTAGGTGGTAAAACTGACCAAAATAAGAACACATTATAACAGTTGAATGACTAAGGAAATGTTATTGTATAATGTTGATATAAAATTTAAAGGATATTAATAGTATTAAAAAAATAAATTCATAAATAAAATTCAAGAAAAAATTGAAGAAAGAAATATAGAAGAATAATGAAGAAGAAGATATCACTTATGTTTAGAGCTTGAAACTCATCTTGGAAGGCCACATGAAAATGAGAGGATTATGAGTTATTATTGGGATTATAGGATAACAAAAATGATATTGGATTATTAAGGAATGGGATAAGGTAGATTATTTTAGAGATTTATAATTTTTGGGTAGCTTTTTAGTGGTGGTGGAGGGATTCTTTTATAAGTGATAAGAGTGGAGTTTTTGTAATATATATTTCTTATTATAAACACGTGAACTCATTAATAGAGAAAGTTGATCTGATATAGAAAAAATTTTACAATAGATAATGGGGAGGTTAATAAAGGCCATATATATATATAATTAAATACCATGTTAGTGTGATATTGTTTTGTCATCATCACTTAATTAAACCATTTGACCATAATTAACCCCTTCCAAGGTGACAAAATTTTACTATGATAAATTATTTTTATGAATAAAAATAAAATGGATAATATTAAATAATTTGAAATTTATGATATCAAATTTTAAAACCAACTGTAATTTTTAAATTCATATAGGTTGAAAATGTATTTTTAATAAAAGTACACTGAACACATTAAAAATAGTTTTAAAAAAATTAACTTTTGTAGCATAAAAAATTCATTTACATTAAAATAATTTATATCATTGATTCCCCTATCATTTATTGTATTATGGACAAAAATGAGATTTATGTGACTTGAAAATCAGTCTAAATATTAATGGATCATTGTGAATACTTAATTAAAGTAAAGTGACCAAAATAAATTTTGCACAAGTAAAAATAAATTTTGCACAAGTACCATAAAATATAACTTAGGTTCCAAAAATCCAAAAATATATTTATACATTTAAATTTTAAATTTTAAAAGGATTATATAACTCTATAAATTCAATTTTGGTTTATAATGTGATTTAATTAATTTTAAGTCATTATTGTTTCATAATGTTTTCATAAAAGTTGTTGTACTTGTGCAAAATTTATTTTTACTATTCACAAAAAATTGACGTTTTGAGAGAATTTGCAAAAATTATCTTTAAGCTAGTTAAGAAATGATAATAAAAAAATGTTTTTAAATTATAAAAACGCACATTATTAAATTTCTAAATTTATGTTTTAATTAAAAATAAAGAATATATAATAATGTAATTTTTTTCAATTTTTTATCCATTTATAATTCAATTAACCTTGCTTATTGTTCCTTAATTATTTCTTGGAAGTTAAAAATTTATTTTACTAATAACTTTTTAAATTTAATAAATAGATCAAATTAATATCATTCTTAAAAAGTAATAACTTTAAAAAATATATATATATTTTAAAATCAAGCCATTTTGAATAAAATGTGTTTTTATAAATGACGTTATATATATTATATATTGTAAAATAGATTATTTAAAATAATACATACTAAAATATACAAGAATTTTAGTGAATTCTAAGGGAGTAACCTTATTTTATGGGTGAAACAGTAATATTTGGGAAAAAAGGGATGAGATAACATTATTGGTCTTTTGGGTTAGATGAAATTGCAGCAACAATTTATATAATTAGAGTTAGTGATTCCACTAGAATATTTATGAAAGAAGTAGATACAAATTTGTTAAAGTATGATGACAATTCTCAAAATTCACTATCACGATCTTTAAAGAATAAAATAAATATAAATTTCATATATTTTCACATAAAAATAATTTCTGATAAAATTGTAATTTTTATTTATGGAGATGTAAATGTTTTAGAAAAAAACTATAGGTTTTGAAAAATAGATTTGATTAATTGAATAAGATTTCAAGTGAAAATTTATCTTGATTCATTAATCGTCTCATTATTTTTTACAATGAATTATAAGGAATCATATTTAATTTCTTGTATTTGGTTGTTATAAATTAAATTTTTAGAAGGTTTCCACCAATGTACCATCCAAAGATTCCGACACTATTAGAAATGAATTTGGGAGAGTTATCCATTAATGGATTACATAAAAAAGTACTATAATATAAAATGTTATTGAGGATTGAAATATATGTAGAATAATCACATGAAGAGATATCAATTAAAGTCTTCAAGAAGAAAGAGTTTAATGAAATTAAAATAACTTAAAAGTGATGATTTATTATTACTTATGGAATGGAAATTTATAAGATGCAATGGTATGGTTGATGATAAATTAAACATGGAATATTTCCATTGAACTAAAATTAGAAATATCACTTCTAGTTGTCTAAATAATAATGATGAAGTGGATTATATTTTTGAAGTCACTCCAAAACATAGAAAGAGGTTTTATCTTAAGAATAACTTTAATTAATAATGTTTAAGTGGGAAAATTTTTTAGAGAAAAGTATTGGTTATCAAAGAAGGGGTGGATGTTGAAGAAGATAAATTGGATGGTATTGAGACTGTGTTTATCTTAAAAACTGAAGATGTAGTGAAGTATTCAGTTAATAAGTATAAAAATGATGTAGTGTATAATATTAATGAAGAGGGAGTTATTGATCAATAATTAAAATTGGAAGAAGATATTTAGAAACATTATCTTTAAATAAATAAGATCAAAAAATTAGAGGCCTTTTGAAAGAGACTTTGTAACACCCCATGCTTCCACGGTACGTTTCCCTTTGAATAATGCAATGGCGTGCATTGTACGCAACTTCGAGATTCTAACACACCACAACCAATCAAACTAGCCATTATGAATAGTAATTCCTACTTGAAATTTTATAAATTTTATCTTTTGAAATGGAATTCATTTTTGGATTTGTAATATCAAAATTAGCTTAGGGTGAAATTTTGGTACTTTTCGGTTAACTTTCATATTTTGATGAATAGTGAAAATTACTAAATTATAATTAAAAACAACTTTTTTAACCGAAATAATTAATAGTGATAAATTATTAATTTGAGTGGTTTTAAATTATATTTAGAATATATTTTTACCATTTAATACAATGTTGGTCATTGGATGTAATTTCACATTTAAACCAGACATAAACAAGTGTCAATCTTTTGATAGTTATTATTTCTTAAAAACATGCTATTTGTTTTGACGACGCGAATTAATTTATAAATTAATTAATGAAACTGATATGTTTTGAATTTTGTAAAATAGAACTCATTTTTGAGTTCATAATATCAAATATATCTTAGGCCTAAGTTTTGGTATTTTTCTGGAAACATTCATTTTTTGATGAATAGTGAAACCACTAAGTGGTAGTTAAAAAACTGAATTTTTCATAAAACTTAATTTTACCTCTTCTGTGTGTGGAATCTCGAAAATCTGAGAGACACGGTTAATATCAAGGAGTAAAATGTGGTTCAATAAGATGAAAATAATTTTTGGTGAATAATATCTTTTTACTTTTATTTACCACGGTTAAAAGTAAATAGGGTAATTAAGGGTAAAAATGATATTAATATTACCCTAACACATGTCCTAATTCTATTGGACAAGTGTATCTCGACCAAAAACAACCTTAGGAATAAAATATTATCATTTAGGTCCACTTGGATTAGATTAGGAAATTTATTATTATTTAATTCAAAGAAGAGTTAAAAGAGTTAAAATCAAAGTTTATTTACTGACACATTTTTCATATAGGGTTACACATAAGATAAATTCTATTATAAATATTCATTAGAAATATGAAAATATTTCCTACATAATGATATTTTATTTATAATTTTTAGACATTAAATAATATAATTTATTTATGACACAATGATGATGTAGTAATTACCATAATAGTGAAAAATAATTGATATTATAAACAACCAAATAAATATAATTTGAGCCTTTTATGAATTACACTAATTTTATAGGTTAATATGACATGTTAGGAATTATTTATTTAACTTTTTACGAAGTAATCATTCTAATATGATTTTCACAAAAATTAATTTTCCAAATAGTATCAAAATTGGCATTAAAGAGTTTTTAAAACAAATATTATATTATTAATTGATATTCAATTCCTAAAAATCTAATTTTCGTCCAAGAGACTTATATCATGATAGTTGTATCATAAATGGACCACTTGGGGGTCTCTTGGAGGTATATAGTAAGTTTATTAACTATATAATATAAACATACAAAGTGACATGGTAAGTGTCAAACTAATTAACTAAGAGTCAAAACTAAAAGATAAGGTTAATATAATGACCCAAACCTATCTAAATTATATTGGTTTATTTGTTTTAGACTCATCCCCACCTTAACCTATAAATAATCCACTTTGGAGCCATTAGAAACCGAATATCAATTTGTTATAAAATAATATTTCTAGCTCTTCCAAAGGTTCCCTCACCCCTCTTATAAAAGGGCACTCCCCCTTCTCATTAATTCACACCTTCAAAGCCTTTTGGTTCGGCCAAACCCTTCCCAATACTCTCTCAACATCCCTCACTTCATCCTACAGGCCTTAGTTTGATCAGAAAGCCAACCTACGGAGCCCTTATGATCAAATCAAAAGGAAGAACCCGAAAAAGAGGTAATATTTTCACCACCCTCTTTCAAGATCCTTTCTTCTTCACCTTCTTCTTTCTTTGTTATTTATATTCTAAAATAATAACTACAATATATTATATATACTGTGATGTTATTATAAATATGGTACAACCATATTCAGTATTCTGTCCATCCTTTTAATGGCATGTCACCATACGTGCATACGTACAGCTTACCATCTCCACGTCGTGGTGTAATTGTCATTAAATAAATTATTATTTGGATGGGTATAATAATGATGTGTAATTCATGTAAATAATAAATATAACATGATAATTATTCTGTCTATATGATATAACATCCAATTATATATTATTTTAACATCAAAATAATTATATTGTCGCTCGTGCGTATGTACGGACTACAGTCTCCACGAACGCGATGAGATTCATTCTCCATCGTATCCATTCAAGTATAATTTTCATCTGATGATTAAAAATAATGTTTAAGGACTTGATATAATTCTGGATATTAATAAGATACAACCTATCTATAACAAACACGGCTTACGTAACAAATAATATAATGGAAAACGGGTAAGTTAACACCCGAAATGACCATAATACTAAGATATTATTAACAAATCAATGTTAAAAGATCATATATGATATCATATTAATGTAAATGATTATTTCATAATTCAATAACAATTATTTCACGATTATACATGAGGTTAACCTACCATCGACCAAGGAAAAAGTACAAAGTAAGTGGTTTCTTATCTCACTTTTAATTCTGTGAGAATTCCATTGTTCACCACTTATTTATTACATGTGGTGTGTGTACTACCCATGTTTGTATTCATTCAGTAATATAATTTAATTCAGGAATATTTAAATCATCATTGTATGATCCTTCTTTCATGGGTGTATGTTTTTTATATTACCAAATCAATAATGGAATTTGAAATTTCAATTTCCACTCATTTGACTTTACACAAGCTTCATTGATTATTTTACTCCAAGATTATGTTTAGAATCACTATTTATTTGATTATGTCATAAATTCCACTCCCCTTTCTGTGGATATACTTTTGATACACATAATCACTCCATTGATAAATTATCAGGTCATCGGTATGAACTTGATAAGAGTAATTTTTACTCAATCTCGATTTGTTGAGTTAAACATCCAATTCATTGGTGTTGTTTTTACAAGAATATGTGTGAATTTCCTTTGATTGTTTTAAATTTAATATCCAATAATATTGAGTGTATTTATATTTGTCACTCATAATTATTTCATTTATTTATCCTTAACCTAAGGATACAACCTTTATGAGAGATTTCATCTCAATTTATATTTCATTGAGACTTCTTTATTGTTATACACCAAATCACTTTTATGTGGTGTATATAATGTACTTTAACATAGTATATCATGAATCCCTTTATTCTCATGATATTACAATGTTTTGATTACCTCAATTATTTGTATTCAAGTGTCTCTCTTTTGGTTAGGAAATCTAACTAAAATACCATTTTTAAATGTTTTTAAGACTTATTATTCTAAATATTTCACATTACTTCCCATGTTTTAAAAAGGGTTTTAAGGATTTATTTATATGGAAATTAAAGATTTAAAATTAAAACACCTTAAAAAAGTTTAAAAGTGGTATGGTACACTTCGATTATAAAATCTATTTTAAATGGATTCTTGACAAATAGGGTGACATTTAAATGATTTCAAGACAAAGGGGGATATTTCACTCTAATTGTTTTGATGGCTATTTTCATCTATGTCAATATCCATCATCATTCTCGATTGAGGTTAATATGATACAATACAATCTTCCATATTGTATCGAATGAGTTATGTTTGACTGTGGATGTGTTATTTTTATACCATTCATGGTTTGTGGATAAAGTATTGACATTTCATATGCTAATTTTAATATGAATGTTTATGTTATGTTTAAAACTTTTCATATGAGGAATGCATTAGACATAGTAAGTGATGGGTGGAGCCCGCTATAGCTCCTCGATGCATCGGTAGGTCTCATGAGACAAACTAGTTTCTTGGTACGAGGCCTTGACAAAATCTTATTTGTAGTCTTGTCACGAGGCCTTGGCTACATGGTTATGATAGTCCGGCATTATGCATTTCGTCATTATGAAAGTGGTTATTAATATTTTCATTTGATTATTCGACTAGTTGAAGATCCATGTGAATAAGTAAATGGAATTATTTCATTTTATCCTTGCCATATTATGCTGAAGTTCAAGTTTAAAAGGCTTTTGTTTTAGTTATACATTGCCTTAAATTTTTATGTTTATTTATGAAAGTTTTCGCTATATTGTTATCCTTACTGAGCATCTGAGCTCACCCCTTTCAATGTTTTATTTTTCCCAGGATGTGAAGAAGTATTTTATGAATGACCTGAAGGGATAGTATGAGGGTATATGAAGACAATATGATGTGGTAGTTTTTCACTTATTGATGTAATGTAAACATTATGAATATATCTAGTGTTTCCAAGGCTACTAAACCAATCGGTCTTTCGAGATTTGATCTTTCTTGTGATCATGCCAATGTTATGTAATAATGCACCGACTCTGGGTAACTAGGGTCGGGGCGTTACAGTTGGTATCAGAGGAAGTTTATTACAAACCTTGGAAACTAGATTTAGATAAACTCTGATTAGAGCACGTAGACCTAAGACGAACTTTGAGGATTAGTATAGAAGAACTTCCTAGAATTTTGGTATTGTAGAGATTTTGTGAGTTTTCCGAGCAATACATCATCCCTGTCTGGATAAGAGCAGGTAGAGGAGGCTCTGGCACAGATTTACCTAGGGGTAAAACCCGAAAACACCGCTTTGAGCTAGACTCAAACGAGAACTGGTGCACGAAAACGGGACTTGCTTCACTCTTGGTTACGACACACCTGGGGGATATTCTTAGAATAATTTAAATTTTCTTTACAAAACAATTTGAGGTATTATATATATAAGATGATAGTAAATGACCTTGGTTAATCCTAATGTGTTTCAAATTTAGAATATGGTGACATGTTAATCTCTAAATGATTTTATGACTACTGTTACTCACACAATGCTTTCTGGTTTTAGTCAATGGCTGGATTCCAAGGAAGTCATAGTGACTTTGAGAATGATGTACAAGGTGGGAACGGTGGTGGAAATGAGCCACAAAATGGAATGTTGATAGCCGTAAAAGATATCGTCTTTATGCCACATCAATTTTCAAAAAATATGATCAACAGTATATATATTTACCAATTCCCGAACCCAAAAAAGAAGAGAAAGGTGATGAATTATAAGAGCTCCAGCAGTGGAGACCATGGATAACGGAATCCTCAATTTCCATCATACAGGAAATGTGGAAGGAGACACACAGGAAAGTGTCTTAATGGGACAAAGAAATGATTTATGTGCGGGAAGGAAGGACATAAAGTGAGGAATTGCCGAAGACAAATGAAGAGTACTATGGAGGAAGATAAAAATGGTCCCAAGAATCCATTTACAATCATTTGTCGTAAATGTAGGGGACTTGGCCATTACCCGAGTGAATGCCCTATTCTATAGGATATTTTATTGGTTAAAGAAGTAGCTATGTAGAAGTAAATGGTTGGAGAAATGTATAAAAATTATTAGTGCTCCTTGTTGATGGGTTTACTTTGGAATAAATTTCTCTTGTATTTTTAACCCTATAGTTTTCCACGTGAGATTGATATTTGGGGATGAATTATCTTTTCTCTTGTGGATATAGTTATAAATAACCATTTGGTTTTATATGATCGTTGGGTTTGAGGCAATTATAAGTTATTATAATTTGGGATGAAAATGCAAGGTATGAGATAAGATTTGTGGTTAAATTATGTTATGGTTATTTTGAGGAATTTATCTCATTTTGGTAATGTTATAAAATATACTTTTCGAAAAAGGAAAACACACAGACCGTGTGACAACCCGTCGCATCGGACAAAGCTGTGGGAATCAAACCCACAACCAATGTGCGATTGGGATTTATCGCCTACCACTGGACTACGTGACGTCCCTGGTTAGTGTGACTATTATTTTTAGTTAAATTATTTTATTGATCAATAATAATTTGATTTGGGATCTTATGTCTTATCAAATGAATACCCTTAGTATAAGAAAATGATTTGGTAATTAGGTGATAAATGTTATTTTGGAAGTTGTTCGATTTGTTGTGAACACTATATGCCCACGGAAAATAGAATATTATGGGATTTCATTTGAGAAGTAATTTTGTATTTTTATCTATGTTTTTATTGTGGATTTATAGTGATTTGGGTTGTTTATGGAAATTATTAGGTTAATTACTTTTAAGTATGTGACTTTAAGAGTAATTAATGTCATTTGGATATAGAATTTAACGTGGAAGACTACATTTATATATGTTTTGGGTTTCAATTTTAGTTTGGATTATATTGAAGGATTTTAAGGACAATTGATTATTGAATGGTATTTATTTAACTTTCGGGTATTGATGGTTTAATTGTAAAAATTAAGATTAGTGTTTTTTTTCTCTAATGAAATATCCATTTGGGGGATCATCAGATATTATACTAACCATTTTGGTTTTGATTAATCTCTAAAGAAAAGGTAAATATATAGTTTATCCTACGTGGATCATGTATTTCTATATAAGTTTATTCTAGCTCTTCCATTGTGACCAAGTCTTCTTGAATACTCATTGTTCAAAAAAATGAGTTACTGGTAAAATTTTATTAAAGAATGAAACTCTACTTAAAAAGTAAGTATATCTCTTTATGTTCTTATTCAATATCATAAATGAATTCTTAGTCCTTATGTAATGTAACTTAAAACAAAAAAGTTGTCCGTTTACTTTTCCTACTGGGAGACTAATGACCATTTGTCCCAACACAAGTTTGTGATTTTCTTATTGTTATCTTTCTCCTGATCATGTTTTCTATCCCTCTCCATCAGAACCTAACACTTATTTTATCATCCATATCCATGTTTTCCTACATGGAATCCTAGTATGGGTTATCTTGGGTGACCTTTATACCTCTCTTCCTTTCTTTTAAAGTGATAGTTTTATTGACTCTTTTTCCGATGTGGGACTTTCCATTATATTCTCAAGCCCAATTTTAAAAAAAAATTCAAGGATGTAATTTATTGAAGGAGGGTAGAATTTAACACCCCAAGCTACCATGGTAAGTTTCCCTTTGCATAATGCAATGGCGTGCATTGTACGCAACTTCGAGATTCTAACACACCACAACATATCAAAATAGCCGTTATGAATAGTAATACATACTTTTTGAAATTTTATAAATTTTATCATTCGAAATTGACTTCATTTTTGGATTCGTAATATTGAAATTATCTTAGGGATAAATTTTGGTACTTTTAGGATAACTTTCATATTTTGATGAATAGTGAAAATTACTAAATTTTAATTAAAAATAATTTTTTTAATCGAAATAATTAATAGTGATAAATTATTAATTTGAGTGGTTTTAAAGTATATTTAGAATATATTTTTACCATTTAATACAATTTTGGTTATTGGATGTAATTTCACATTTAAACCAGACATAAACAAGTGTCAATCTTTTGATAGTTATTATCTCTTAAAAACACGCTATTTGTTTTGACGACGGGAATTAATTTTTAAATTAATTAATGAAACTGATATGTTTTGAATTTGGTAAAATATACATCATTTTTGAATTCATAATATCAAATATATCTTAGGCCTAATTTTTGGTATTTTTCTGGAAACTTTCATTTTTTGATGAATAGTGAAACCACTATGTGGTAGTTAAAAAACTGAATTTTTCATAAAACATAAATTTACCACTTCTGTGAGTGGAATTTCGAAAATACGAGAGAAACGGTTAATATCAAGGAGTAAAATGTGGTTCAATGAGATGAAAATAATTCTTGGTGAATAGTAACTTTTTACTTTTATTTTTTGCGGTTAAAAGTAAATAGGGTAATTAAGGATAAAAATGATATTAATATTACCCTAACCCATTTCATAATTCTATTGGAAAAGTTTATCTCGACCAAAAACAACCTTAGGAATAAAATATTATCATTTAGGTCCACTTGGATTAGATTAAGGCATTTATTATTATTTAATTCAAAGAAGAGTTAAAAGAGTTAAAATCAATGTTTGTTTACTAAAACATTTTTAATATAGGGTTTAACATAAGATAAATTCGATTATAAATATTCGTTGGAATGCTAAAATGATTTCCTACATAATTATATTTTATTTATAATTTTTAGACATTAAATAATATAATATATTTATGACACAATAATGATGTAATAATTACCATAATTGTTAAAAATAATTGATATTATAAATACCCAAATAAATATAATTTGAGCCTTTTTATGAATTACACTAATTTTATAGGTTAATATGACATGTTAGTAATGATTTAATTAACTTTTTTTTAAGTAATCATTCTGTTATGATTTTCAAAAAAATCAATTTTCCAAATAGTGTCATAAGTGACATTAAAGAGTTTTTAAAAGAAATATTATATTATTAATTGAAATTAAATTCCTAAAAATCTAAGGTTCGGCCAAGAGAATTATATCATGATAGGTGTATCATTAATGGACCACTTTGGGGTCTCTTGGAGGTATATAGTAAGTTTATTAACTATATAATATAAAAATACAATGTGACATGGTAAGTGTCAAACTAATTAACTAAGAGTTAAAACTAAAAGATAAGGTTAATATAATGACCCAAACCTATCTAAATTATATTTTTTGATTGGTTTTAGACTCATCCCTACTTTAACCTTTAAATAATCCACTTTGGAGCCATTAGAAACCGAATATCAATTTATTATAAAATAATATTTCTAACTTTTCCAAAGGTGCCCTCACCCCTCTTATAAAAGGGCACCCCCCTTCTCATTAATTCACACCTTCAAAGCCTTTTGGTTCGGAAAACCCCTGCCCAAATACTATCTTAACTTACCTCACTTCAACCTAGAGGGCTTAGATTGATCATAAAGCCAACCTACGGAGCCCTATTGATCAAATCAAAAGGAAGAACCCTAAGAAGAGGTAATGTTTTCACCACCCTCTTTCAAGTTCCTTTCTTCTTCAACTTATTTCTATACTAAAATAATAAATCCAGTATCTTCTATATACTATGATGTTATTATAAATATGGTACAACCATATTCAGTATTCTATCCATCTTTTGAATGACATGTCACCATACGTGCGTACGTACGGCTTAACGTCTCCACGTCATGGTGTAATTGTCATTCAATAAATTATTATTTGTATGGGTATAATAATGATGTGTAATTCATTTAAATAATAAATATAACATGATAATTATTCTTTCTATATGATATACCATCCAATTATATATTATTTTAACATCAAGAGAATGATATTGTCGCTCGTGCGTTCGTACGGACAACCGTCTCCATGAACGCGATGAGATTCATTCTCCATCATATCCATTCATGTATAATTCTCATTTGATGATTCAAAATAATTTTTAAGGACTTGATATAATTTTTGATATGAATAAGATACAACCTATCCATAACAAACACGGCTTACGTAACAAAGAATATAAATGCAAATGGGTAAGTTAACACCTGAAATGACGATAATACTAAGATATTATTAACAAATCAATGTTAAAAGATCCTATATGATATCATATTAATGTAAATGATTCTTGTATAATTAAATAACAGTTATTTCCCTATTATACAGGAGGTTAACCTACCATCTACCAAGGAAAAAGTACAAATTAAGGGGTTTCTTATCTCACTTTTAATTCCTTGAGAATTCCATTGTTCACCACTTATTTATTACATGTGGTGTGTGTACAACCCATGTTTGTATTCATTGTGTAATATACTTTAATTAATTTATATTTAAATCACCATAGTATGATACTTCTTCCATGGTTGTATGTATTGTATGTTACCAAATCAATAAGGTAATTTGAAATTTCAATTTCTACTCATTCGGATTTACACATACTTCATTGATTATTTTACTACAAGATTATGTGTAGAATCACTATTCATTTGATTATGTCATAAATTCCACGCCCCTTTCTGTGGATATACTTTTGATACAGATAATCACTCCATTGATAAATTATCAGTTCATTGGTATGAACTTGATAAGAGTAATTTTTACTCAATCTCGATTTGTTGAGTTAAACATCCAATTCATTGTTGTTGTTTTTACAAGAATATGAGTGAATTTCCTTTGATTGTTTTACACTGAATATACAATCATATTGAGTGTATTTATATTTTTCACCCATAATTATGTCGTTGATTTATCCTTAACCTAATGATACGACCTTTATGAGAGACTTCATCTCAATTTACATTCCATTGAGACTTCTTTGTTGTTATACACCAAATCAATTTTATGTGGTGTATATAATGTAATTTGACATAGTATATCATGAATCCCTTTATTCTCATGATATTACAAAGTTTTGATTACCTCAATTATTTGTATTCAAGTGTATCTCTTTTGGTTAGAAACTCTAACTAAAATACCATTTTTAAATGTTTTAAAGATTTATTCTTCTAAATCTTTCTCATTAATGTCCATGTTTTAAAAATGGTTTTAAGGATTTATTTATATAGACATTAATGTTTTAAAATTAAAACTCCTTTTAAAAGATTCAAAGTGGTATGGGACACTTTGATTCTAAAATCTATTTTAAATGGATTCTTTACAAATAGGGTGACTTTTAAATGATTTAAAGAAAAAGGGGGATATTTCACTCTAATTGTTTTGATGACTATTTTCATCTATGTCAATATCCATAATAATTCTCGATTGAGGTTAATATGATACAATATAATCTTCCATATTGTATCGAATGAGAATTTTTTGACTGTGGATGTGCTATTTTTATACCATTCATGGTTTGTGGATAAAGTATTGACATTTCATATGCTAATTTTAATACGAATGTTTATGTTATGTTTAAAAAAATTTATATGAGGAATGCATTGGACTTAGTAAGTTACGGGTGGAGCCCGCTATAGCTGCTAGATGCATCCGTAGGTCTCATGAGACAAACTAGTGTCTTGGCACGAGGCCTTGACAAAATCTTATTTGTAGTCTTGGCACAAGGCCTTGGCTACGTGGTTATGCTAGTCTGGCATTATGCAATCTGTCATTATGAAAGTGGTTATTAATATTTTCATGTGATTATTCGACTAGTATAATATCCATGTGAATAAGTAAATGACATTATTTCATTTTATCCTTGCCATATTATTCTGAAGTACATGTTTAAAAGGCTTTTGTTTTAGTTATACATTGCCTTAAATTTTTTTTTATTTATGAAAACTTCTGCTATATTGTTATCCTTACTGAGCATCTGAGCTCACCCCTTTCAATGTTTTATTTTTCCCAGGATGTGAAGAAGTATTTTATGAATGACCTTCAGGGATAGTATGAGGGGATATGAAGACAATATGTTGTTTTGAGACTTGATGTTTCTTGTGATCATTCCAATGTTATGTAATAATGCACCAACTCTGGGTATCTTGGGTCAGGGTGTTACAGACATTCATTTATATTGATGAACATGAGATAGAATATGACCATCAAGAAATATTAGTGAATCAATGTCATTGTAATCAAGTGAAATAAGGGTAATCCATTAATTATAGATTGAGAATTTAATAATAGACTAGGATCATTGATAATATTAATATTTATTTTAACTTTAATGTTTATAAAATTTAAATAGTTGAGGAGGATGTTTTATCCTTGATAAAAAATATTGAATAAGAGATCAAAACAGATGGTTCGAGGAGGAAATAAAAATTTTGGGAAATTATTAGATAAAATTTTGAAATAAATTGAAAATCATAGAAGAAAGGATTTGGAATAAATGTTGAATTCCTAAAGACAAAGTTGAGTGGGGAAGACTATTCTTGGTTGTGATGGTGAATTATAAAAAGGAATATCTATAAATATACTGATAATGGGAATATATAAGAAATGATAATGTTATCATCCATTAATAATATACCACAATCCCGAAGATATTCAAAATGAGGTGATTATTGAGAATTTATAATAATATGGTATTTAAATTTATGAACATTTGGTGTCATAGATTTATTTTTCACATTATATCATATTACCATGAAGATGAACGTTATTTAAAAGTGGAAGATATCAAAATTAAATAAATAAGAGTTATATCATTCACTTTTTATTTGAATATAAATTTTTAATTTTTTACATGATTTAATTAATACACTTTGTGTATAAAGAAGTTGATTATAGGAATAAATTAAGTAGATATTATTATATAAGAAAAAAAATATTGGGGATTTAGGAATATCCAATAAAGTTCATTTAAAATAATATTTTACAAATTGAATAATAATAATTTAATCTAATTGATTGTACTAAAGAAAAATAAAAGAGATAAACACATGTCTCAACAAAATTTGGAATTTATTAAAAAGAAAGGAGGAAGATAAAAAGGAAAAATTTGAGTGAAATTCCACTGAAGGATACAAAGTATGGTTACACCTATAACATGAATATTTGGTTCTCATACCATTTGATAGGTAATAAGAATATATTTAAGAATATGATGTTTTGTGTTGTTTGAATGGTATGTTTCAAAAATTATATGACATTAAGTATTAAAATTAGTATCAAGACTTGTTTGTCTAGGGATGAATTAAAAAATATTTATGTAACATATGTTGATGGATTTAATCACAACTTATTGAGTGTTAGTCCAATTTTTTAATTTGGTTTGGAAGTAACATTTAATCAAAATTTATGTAGTGTGAAATAAAATCTATTAATTGAATTATATAATACTAACAAATTAATGGAAATATATATTAATTTAAAAAGAATAGAAAAAATTCCTTCTAATAATGGAATAAAAAATAATTTATGGCACTAAATACCTAGATATAATTATAAGAAAAGTATGAAAGAATTAATTGAGATTAAAGTTTATTATTGATGTGTATTTTTTGAAAATAAATAAGGATTAATTTTTAAATTATTATCTAAGAGGAAAGATGGTATGAAAATATTATTTTACAAATGGGAAAACATATTTGGGTTTTATGATTTTGGTCCTACCAATAATTATTTTATATTTGGAGATGATGGATCATATTTTGAGTCATGTTTCTTATTATTTATTTATTATTATATTATTAATGGATGTTACATGTTTATATGCTCAAGGAAAAATGATCTTGGATTATTTAAAATACTTCCAAGATGATGTCAAAATAAATCAGAAATAACTTTAAGGATTTTTAGATTAGACAATAGATAAAATAACACATCCTTTCATGATGAAAATTACCTTCAAAATACAGTTATTAATCCTGAAGTATCTTTAGCGATTACTATATAACATAATAGGGTTGTGGAAATAATAAACCATATGGTAAAAATATAGAATTTTTTTTGTTAGAAACTGGAATCAGATATCACTACTAGAATGAAGAATTGAAATTCGATCTGTATAATTAGAATATATCATTTCTTACATTAGAATAAAATACGATTCTATAAAAATATGGTATGGAAAGAATCCCTCTTTAAAAAGTCATAAAGTATTTTAATGAATTTTTTTATTCAATATAAATAATTAAATTCATAACCATTCAATGATGAAGTGGATAAAGGCATATTCCTAGGCTACTCAAGAAAGATTATCAGCTATAATTGTTTTAATAAAATAATCAAAAAATATTGTTGATAGAAGGGATGTGAATTTATTTGTTAATTACTCCAAAAAAATTCTAATATTATTCTTTTAGAATAATAATTTAAAAAAGATTAAGATATTGACTTAGATTCTGAAAATTGTCAAAATATTGAGGTTGATAATGATTATAAAATTGAATAAGTTGAATAATAAGGTGATTAAAAAATTAAATTTGTGTCTCAATTAATAATGATGATAGAACAAGTAGATCCTATCAATATTATAAATGAAAACTTTTCTCCAACTCAGACTTCAAGGATGAGGAGAATAGAGAACACTACTCTACAATTTGGGTTTAAACTGGTCTTGTTCAAAATTAGTTGAATAGGAGGTATCATGGATGATTTCCATGAATAAATAATTTGTTAAATTGGGAAAAACAAACATTTGGATCATATGGATAGAAAAATTAAAAATAACAAGATTGGAACAAAGTGGGTCCTCATGAAAATGATGAAAAATGTTGGAAGACTGATCCAAAACAAAGTAATTATGGTATACAAGGGATATGATAATATATAATGACTTGATATTAAAGAGGCATTTATTATGGTGGAAGGAATGGTGTCTCATAGAAATTTTATAGAAGTGTCCATTAAAAAAATTTAATAATATTTTAGATTGATATAAATATAATATTCCTGAATATATTCTTCAAATAAGAAGTATATAGAGAAAAATGGTTTAATTTTTTAATGATGATTCAAAAGTGTACAAGTAGAAATGGTATTTGTATAGCCTGAAGAAATAAACATGTTCTTGGTATGATCGATTGAATACTTTCTTATGTATTTTGTTTAAGAAGGGAATTTTTAATCCAAAAATATATTTGAAAATTGTAGTATATAAAAAATTTATGGTGATGGTGTTTTTTTGATATCATCTTTGTAAGAAGAAAAATCATTTGAAAATTTTACAATATTAATGACTTCTAATTTTGATATTTCTATGATCATAGAGATGAAATATTTTCTTGAGCTATAAGTATATCGTAATGAATATAAAATATTAATCTCAAAGGTGAAATATTCAATGGAATTGTTGAAGAAACATACAAATTAATTTTGAAATATGATTTCAACTCAAATAGTAATAGAAACTAAAGTAGTAAATTGCGATGGAATAAAATGAAGTAGACACAACACTGTTTACAAGAATCATTAATATTTTACTCATTTATAATCTGATTTGGATAGAAATTTTCTAGCATATTTTATCTGATGAACATTTGAAAATATTACCTCAGAAATAGAATCTCCTTATTGTGAAAATAAAAGTGATACGTGTTTAAGAAAGACTTGATTTTTATTTTGTGTCCATTGAGGGAAAGTATATGAATTTTTATGAATATTAATATGCTTAATGCTATGATGACATTGTGGATCTAAATCCATAAGTATTTTATAATAATATATTGGAATGAATTATATTGAATGTATAAGGCCACAGCCTTAAACCATAGTTAATCTTGAGTTATTACAAGATTACCCATTGAGGATCTTTTTAGGTTTAGAGTTTTATACAATTAGATCATAAAACTTGCATTACATTCCACATTTAAACAAGGTGGTTACATAAAGATAGTATTCTTTTTTTCCCATCAACAGAAACATATTTAAAATAAAACATGGATTCTTTCTTGACACTTCCTTGACACTATCATCATATCATGTACCTTTCCCTTGACCTGTGAAAAACATTTAAAAAAACTTGGGATGAGCATAAAAAGCTCTATAAGGGTTATAAAAAAATATGGAAAGGAAACATGAGTTCATATATCCATAAGAATGAAATCATACTTTACCCATAAAACATAGGCACTTTAACATACCTCATCAAATCATGAATAAATCGTAGAAATCATAATATATAAAAGGTAACTTGAGGCATTCATAAAATTCTTACGTAGGGAGTAACCCTCTTGGTTACGTTTGGAATACCCACCACAGTATATTCCCTAAATCTCCTTGGAGAAAACTTAACATTTCACTCCTTCGCGTTACCCAATGCATTGGAGAGCTATATCGGGCTCACCCGCCCTTAGTTTATCACGGAACCACCCGTCTTCATAATAATTCCCAAGAACCATAACATAATTGTATCACATAAAACATACATAAAGGAAACATAACATTTCCACATTTCAATCACAAGATATCAATAAAACAAATTGATATAATAAAAACATTATGAAAACCATTTTCAATACCAAAATAAAAGAAAAGTAAAACATGGTATTTATTTTTCTTTTGAAAAGAAGGTATGGCTTGTAGAGGAAGCCGAAACTCAAATAATGGTCACGACGACGGAGAAGTATCTATCGCTGCATACGTATGACAAAAACATTCCCTTTTTTCATTTAGTAAAATGCTTCGTATAAAAAAGATTCCTTTTTGGATAAACATAAAAGTCAAAGGGGTTTATACACCGTATAAAAGAAGGTTGTGTATAAAACAAAATATGCATCAATAAATGAAGATTGAGACGAAGTCCAATACAAAAACGGTATCCTTGGATTAAGGATAAATCAATTACATAATTATGTGTGACAAATGAATACACCAAATATAAGTGGATATTAAGTTTAAAACAATCATAGGACATTTACAAATATTCATAGTATGACATATTAAAGGAGTATAAGTTTATCCCAAAGAATCAAAATTGGGTTAAGAGGTTCCCTTGCAAAAATTCGACAGCCTAATGGCGTCACTTCAAAATTATGAAAAAGAGTTGATGAGAGATAAAAAGGGTATCTCATCACATGGACATAAAATTTAAATCAATAATGATATATAAGAACATATCCCAACATAACATTATGTGAATTAAAAGACATAACAAAAGAAATATTTTAAAAAGAGGAGGGTGAAAGGTTCCCTTACCGACAAGGGTATCTTTCGAAACATACGCCCCGTGAAAGAAGGACAAGACAACATTGATGTAAATACTCATAAATGAAAGTATATTACACAATGAGTAAAATAATGGGCAGTACATACACCACTCAAAGGAAATTGTGGCAAATGTATCATATATCTCACGGGAATAAAAGTGAGATGAAAAATCCATTACGAAAACTCGGCAGCCTAACAACGCCACTTAAAACTTCCAAAATGGATTAATGAGAGGAAATATGGTCTCTCATCATATCAACATAATGTTTACAGAAAGAGGAATAAAAAAGAACATCCCCCAACATAACAAACAGGAGCTTCAAAGAAGTGACATAAAGGAGAGTACTTAAAAAGAAAGAGAGAGGTTGGATCTCTTACGAAAATTCGGCAGCCTAACGGCGCCACTCAAAACTTCCAAAATGGATTTATGAGAGAGAATAGGGTCTCTCATCATATTAACATACAAATTACAGTAAGATTAATATAAAATAATATCCCAATAACAAGAAATATGATCTTTAAAAGGAATGACATAAAAGAGTGTACTTTTAAAGAAAGAGAGGAGTCGGATCCCTTACCTCAAGTCCAACTTGTCTTATTAGTTTCTTTATATTCCTGAATAATAAACTTTGGTAAATTTATAATTGCTTAAGTACATCCTATAAAGATTATTATTCAGTTAATATCACATATTTTATTGTTATAATAATTGGTTAATAATAAGAGTTCGTATCAGACGTTTTTGTTGATGTTTGGTACATGAGTCCAAAATTGAACTTGTTGGAAAATAATTTTCCATGTAGTTATAGGTACATCATATCCAGAATAGTATTGATGTTTTAAATATAATATATATCCAGTATATATTCATTTTATACTATTCCATAGCATTTGGAGATAAAAATTAAAAACATCGTTCATGGAGACGGTAGGCCGTACGTACGCATGAACGCTACTTTCATTTTTTGTCATACTAATGGAATTAAAACAAAATGAGATATATATATATATATATATATGTTATAATTCCAGAATGATATTCATAATTTAGATTTAATATATTACATATATATCCATTATATATATGTACTTATAATAGTACATAACATTTTGAGATAAGAAATGAAATGTACCGTTCATGGAGACGGTAAGCCGTACGTACGCATGAACACTACTTCTATTTCTATTTCATATTTAATGGAATTAAAAAATAATGATACATAATAGTATTTTAATTCCAGTATGGTATATAATATCATTAAATATATCCTTTATATGTACCACATATGGTATTAACGAATCCAATCACTTTGAGGGGGCGGTAGTCCGCACTTCCTTAAATGAAGATATCGCGTTTACTCATAATGGTAACCATAAAGGATATTCCATAAATGAAAAATACAGAAGATTATGTAAAACATAAACATATTATATATATTATATAAATATAGTGACATCTTAATGGCCACCTTTGAAGGTGTTAGAAGAATGTTGAACAATCATCGTTTCGTGAGGCAGAAATTCGCCATCCACAGAAACAATATGTTCTTTAACCATTATATGTAGGTGTGTGTAAGTGTAGCTCTAATACTTCTTATAGAAACATCCTAGTATATTGAAGATACTGAATTTGTTACAAAATAAATTCATAAAAAGAGTTTAGGGGGTTGGAGAAGCAAAATAATACAAAAGGACACAAGTGAAGACATTACATTAAAATCGGGTAAATCCCTTTGGTTTGAGCTCAAAGGCTTCCTTGGGAAGCCTTCTGCCCAAAGTGAGGCTTCAAGGAGTTAGAGAGGGATGTGGAAAGACAAAATGGGCAGGTTTTGGCCGATCCAAATGTGACGACCCGAAATTTTGAATAAATCTTGTTTTCTAATTTTATGTGTTTTTATTTTGTTTTTTATACTCAACAAAAATGTTTCATTTGATAACATGAGTATAATTAAAATGAGACCATTGAGTTTTTACTATTATATGACCATTGGTCAATATGACCCCTAGAAACTAAACGTTTTGATTATTATCTCTAAATGCAAGTAATCTTGGTTAATTATTATAGAAAGAAGATTCGATGGCCTCACCGAGTAGTCTTGGACCGATCGAAGCCCATATAACAGAACTTGGGAAGGAGGTAGCACCACTGGGCTTTGCTATGGACCAATTCCAAGCCGAACTTCATCATGTGAAGCTAGAACGACATTGCCTTTGCGAGAGGTTCAAACTGATAGAAATTAATACTCTTGTAATGTTGGTCAAGCCTCCCTCGGATTCTCTCACCTTAGAACACCTTACACATAGGTCATATGCTAGTGTGATAAGGGGATATGTAAGGTGACCGTAACTGCCTTGTGCAATCCTTTATTTTAAATAAAAATTGGGATTTCTTCTTATGATGATTTTTATGAATTTTCAAATGACCAGATAAATATAGTATGCATATTTTTGATGAATTTTAGAAAAAAGATATTTTAAAAATGTTTATTTAAACTTTAAATAATTAAAAATGTGTAATGATATTCAAAAAATGGTCTTCTACAATTATGTCAAGTACGAAATTTAGAGTCTAATAAGATCAACTTGATTTTTGATGAATAGTAAATTATGAATAGTGATTTTATGTTTAAGATTAGTAATGTGACAAAATGGATTAGTAATTTCGCTCAAAGAATGTTTTAATATAATTTAGACACCTAGATTAAGTAATGTGATTCAATAAAATGGGTAAATAACAGTTTCATAAATTATTAGCCAAGTATTAGTTTTTTTTCGGATGAATAGTGTTTTTTAATTAAAAATTTAATTAAAAATAATTAGAATTTTTTTTTATAAAAATGACTTTATTTTTGAACTCAGAGCATCGATATTATGTTATGGTAATTTTTGGGGATTTTTCTGAAAAAAATGAATTCTCGATGAATAGTTTTTTTATTTAAAAACTAAATTAAAAGTATTTAGAAAATTATTTTTATAAAATGGATTTCATTTTTGAAATCAGAGCATTGATATTTGGTTAAGGTGAAATTTTGGGTTTTTTCTGAGAAAGTTGAATTTTCAGTGAATATTAAAAATACAGTTTTAGATTTTCAGTATGTTTAATGATCTCATAACTGTGTCATGATGATGTCATGAGATATTTTAAGGGTTGGCCGGCCAAGGGTGATGAATTATTGTTTTGGGGGCCCCATGTGGCCTAACTCCAGGGTAAATGCCAAGGGAGAGGACATGGTTTTGAGAAAAGCACTTGTGAGGTGTCCCTTGGCCATTAATGCCTTGTCCCCTCACTTTCCCTATAAATACCCACCCTTTCCTCCTTTAGTTTTCACTCCCAACTCTCCCCCAACTAATTTATGGTCTTTTTACCTCCCAAGGAGTCCTACCAAGGTGCCCCAAGCCCTCAAGGTCCCATCCTTTGTGTTTTAAGAGTTACGTTTTAAGGTAAGGGATCTGATCTCTCTCTTTCTTTTCAAGAAATATCTTTTATGTAATTTCTTTTATGATCCATGTTCTTATGTTAAAGGGTGTTCTTTTATACTAATATTAATTCCCATTTCATGTTCACATAATTATAAATCCCCTATTACTCTCATTATTTCGTTTTATGATGTTTTAAGTGGCGCCGTTAGGCTGCCGAATGTTTTGTAACAGATTCTTTCTCCCTTCTCATTTTTCAAGATCTATTTTCATGTAATATATTTCAAGTTCCTTTTTATTATGTTGGGGTATGATATCTAAATTTATCATACTGATATTTTATGATCATATTATGAGATACCCCATTTGATCTCTTCAATTCAGTATTTTGAAGTTTTAAGTGGCGCCGTTAGGCTGCCGAATTTTTAAGTGGTTCTTCACCCTTCTCGTTTTGAAGTTCTATTTTAATGTCAATTATTTCAAGTTCCTTTTTGTTATGTTGGGGTATGATCTCTATATATATCATACACATCTTTTATTACCATATTATTAGAGACCCCATTTGATCTCTTCAATTCAGTATTTTGATGTTTTAAGTGGCGTCGTTAGGCTGCTGAATTTTTAAGTGGTTCTTCACCCTTCTCGTTTTAAAATTACACTTTCATGTCAATTATTCCAAGTTCTTTTTTGTTATGTTGGGGTATGATCTCTATATCTATCATACTGATCTTTTATGACCATATGATGAGAGACCCCATTTGATATCTTCAATTCAGTATTTTGAAGTTTAAGTGGCGTCCTTAGGCTGCTGAATTTTTAAGTGGTCCTTGCACCTTTCTCCCTTTTAAAAGTTCTAATTCCATGTCAAGTCTTGAAAGTTCCTTTTTATTATGTTGGGGTATGGTCTCTATATCTATCATAATTATCTTTTATGTTCATATGATGATAGACCCTATTTGATCTCATCAATTCATTTTTGGTTCAAGTTTATGTAACGCTGTTAGGCTGCTGAAATTTAATAAGAGAAATCTTATTTTTGTCTTCCTTTCATGTTCTTCATTTCATATGGTATATTTTCAAATATAATTACCATGTTCTTAAATCCCTTAGATTCTGTCCCTCTACTATTTTATGGGTCATTTATGAATTCTTGACCCATGTACCCTCTCTTTTCAATGTTTTCTAAAAAACCTTGTAACATAGCCGTTATGCTGCAGAATTTTCGTCTCAAAATGTCTCTCTCTTTTTTTCTAAAGATATTTTATTTTATTAAGCGAATACTCAAAGATCTACCTTCTATATGGGTATTCACATATATATCAAAATGTTCTATTTTAAATTCTGGTATTTACATACATGAGACCCGCTCTCCCCTTCTGTGGGTTTAAAGTGACGTAAATATCATGTCTTTAAAGCAGTTTTTAAAATGTTATGATTATGAAATGAAACCCATTTATTTTATGCTATATGGGTTATTTATGAAATTTTTGATGATGATATATGTTGCTCACATGATTATAAAATCAAATTTAAGGGTGCGCCCTGATAGCGCTCCAATGCATTGGGTAATGATGTAACCACTAGAGATTACAATTTTTACGATTCCTTGGTGAATAACCTTGGTAATTTTCAAATGACACCTTGTGGATGGACCTTGGTGATATGTTCATGATTGTCTTTGTAAAATGATGTAGCCACATCTTCAAGTTATGAAAAATGTTATTTTTATTATGATATGCCTCATGATTTCTTTCCCATGCCTTAAAGATATTTTCATGACATAGTTGATGTATCACAAGTTCACATGTTAAATGTTTCCCCTTGTTTCCCTTACTGGGCCTTCTGCTCACCCTTTCTTTTGATGTATGTCCCCAGGTTATGAGATGCAGTAATGGACATATGATGAACATAAGGAGAAGCCTTTCAAGTGTTTATGAAGAATGTTTTTTTTTGTTTCATGTAATAAGTTCCTGGTTTCCAAGACACTAAACCTTAAAGATCCTCGGTTTTGTAAAATGTAATGAAAGTTTATGTGATTAAAAGGTGGGATGCTATAGTTGGTATCAAAGGATGGTTTAGTTATTTGTGGAAATTAGGATATGAAAACTTTAGGAAGAAGCCTATAGAAATGTTTATATATAGGAAATCTTCCTGGTATTTTGGTGAGTATTGAGTAAGGGGTTTCCAAGCAAATACATCCCTGTCTAGATACGAGCAGGTAGAGGTGACTCTGGCACAGATGTACATAGGGGTAAAACCCGAAAACACCGCTTTGAGCTAGACTCGAATGGGAACTGGTACACGACAACGGGCCTTGCTGCACTCTTGGTTACGACACTCCTGTGGGATATGCTTTGGTAAATTCATAAGCTTAGTATGAACCATTGTTAAAGGAACAAAGAAAAAATAAAATAAAGATTCACATAAGGATATATGATCATGGATAACCTAGTTTTAATCCTAGGGGATCACAAGTTAGGGTATACTTTTCTTCTACAAGTTATCCTTATATGCTTTCAGTTCCTTTTCATGATTATTGGCTAAGTACTTAAGCCCCTAATTATCATTTCTCTTCTTAGTTAATGGTGGGAAATGGAATAACTTGTCCCAAAAACCAATGTGATAGGAAAATGCGACGATTGTTGTATTATTATGACAGGGATGATTAGGGGATTAAAATATGATTATTATTTTGGAAGACGTTCACTATTTTGGGGACCCTATATGATCGAGGTAAATAGATTACTATGGTATTTTCATTGTGGAGTGAGGTTGACTTATATTTTGAAGAATCGATGAATTTAAGGTGGACTTATAGTAATTTAGGTTACTTATGGGAATGATTAACCTATCTTGGGTAAAATATGTTTAGGTTAGATTCTTTTTTTATAAGATGTTAGGAGTGGTTGATGTTGTTTGGAGATGAAAAATGAAGTTTATTTTGTAATACTATGTTATCAAATCCTTCTTGTATTTGGGTTTCAATCTTATTTTGGTTTATTTTGAGGAATTTTAAGGACCGTTATTTACAGAATGGTCTATGATGAACTCTGGGTAGTACCAGGGAACTTTGAAGATTTAAAAGTAGTTTCTATTCCTATGGGATTATTTCTTTTTGAAGAGTTGTTTTACCTTACCCTTTCTGTTTTTGGGATAATGTTTAAAGATATATGAAATAGATGGTTAATCTTTTGTGGATTATGTGATTCTCTAGAAGATGATTCTTGTGTTTTGATGAGACCAAGTGTTTTGAATGCTCATCATTTGGAGAAAAGATTATTTTTGGGTAGAAACTTATTAAAGGATGAAACTCTACATGAAGGTAGGTATATTTTCTTATGTTCTTGTTTTATGTTGTAAACAAATTCGTTAAAATTATGAAAAGGAACGTAAAACAAAAACGTTGTTGGTTTACGTTTCCTACTGGGAAATCAAAGACCATTTACACATATCATAAGTTTTGGATTTTTTTATGGTTAACTTTCTCCGAATCATGTTTTCTATCACTCTCCCTCAGAACTTGACCCTTTGTTTTCTCCTCCATTCCATGTTTTCCTACATGGAATCCTAGGGTGGGCTAACTCGGGTGACCTTTGTACTTACCTTTTTTTCTTTTAAAGTAATACTTTTACTGACTCCTTTTCCGATGTGGGACTTTCAATGAAATTTCAAAACCCAATTTTAAAAATTGCGAGGACGCAATTTCTTAAGGGGGAAGATTGTGATGACCAAAAATTTTGAATAAATCTTGTTTCCTAATTTTATGTGTTATTTTATTTTGTTTTTGATACTCAACAAAAATGTTTCATTTGATAACATGAGTATAATTAAAATGAGACCATTGGGTTTTGACTTTTATATGACCATTGGTCAATATGACCCCTGGAAACTAAATGTTTTGATTATTGTCTCTAAATACAAGTAATCTTGGTTAATTATTATAGAAAGAAGGTTCGATGGCCTCACCGACTAGTCTTGGACCGATCGAAGCCCATCTAACAGAACTTGAAAGGAGGTAGCACCACTAGGCTTTGCTCTGGACCAAACCCAAGCCGAACTTCATCGTGTGAAGATATAACGGAATCAACTTTGCGAGAAGTTCAAACTGATAGAAATTACTACTCGTGCGATGTTGGCCAAGCCTCCCCCGTATTCTCTCACCTTAGAACACCTTACACTTATGTCCTATGCTGGTGTGATAAGGGGATATGTAAGGAGACCGTAACTGCCTTGTGTAATACTTTGTTTTAAATAAAAATTGTGATTTCTTCTTATGATGAAGTTTATGAATTTTCAAATGACCAGATAAATATAGTATGCATATTTTTGATGAATTTTAGAAAAAAGATATTTTAAAAATGTTTATGTAAACCTTAAATAATTAAAAACGTGTAATGATATTCCAAAAATGGTCTTCTACAATTATGTCCAGTACGAAATTTAGAGTCTAATAAGATCAACTTGATTTTTGATGAATAGTAAATTATGAATAGTGATTTTATGCTTAAGATTAGTAATGTGACAAAGTAGATTAGTAATTTCGCCTAAGGAATGTTTTAATATAATTTAGACACCTAGATTAAGTAATGTGATTCAATAAAATGGGTAAATAACGGTTTTATAAATTATTAGCCAAGTATTAGTTTTTTTCAGATGAATAGTGTTTTTTAATTAAAAATTTAATTAAAAATAATTAGAAAATTATTTTTATAAAAATGAATTTATTTTTGAACTCAGAGCATCAATATTATGTTATGGTAATTTTTGGGGATTTTTCTGAAAAAAATGAATTCTCGATGAATAGTGTTTTTATTTAAAAACTAAATTAAAAATATTTAGAAAATTATTTTTATAAAATGGAGTTCATTTTTGAAATCAGAGCATTGATATTTGGTTACGGTGAAATTTTGGGTTTTTTCTGAGAAAGTAGAATTTTCAGTGAATAGTAAAAATACAGTTTCAGGGTTTCGGTATGTTTAATGATCTCATAACTGTATATATAAGGCCCCAGCCTTAAACCTTAATTAATCTTGAGTTATTACAAGATTACACGTTGAGGATCTTTTCAGGTTTAGAGTTTTAGAGGATTAGATCATAAAACTTGCATTACATTCCACATATAAACAAAGTGGTTACATAAAGATAGTATTCTTCATTCCCATCAGTGGAAACACATTTAAAATAAAACATGGATTATTTCTTGACACATCCTTGACTCTATAATCTTATCATGTACCTTTCCCTTGACCTGTGAAAAACATTTCAAAAACTTGGGATGAGCATAAAAACTCAGTATGGGTTATATAAAAAAAGAAAACATGGAAAGGAAACATGAGTTCATATATACATAAGAATGAAATCATACTTTACCCATAATACATAGGCACTTTAACATACCTCATAAAATCATGAATAAATCATAGAAATCATAAGACATAAAGGTAACTTGAGGCATTCATAACATTCTTACGTAGGGAGTAACCCTCTTGGTTATGTTTGGAATACCCATCACAGTATATTCCCTAAAATCTCTTCGGAGAAACCTTAACGTTTCACTCCTTCGCGTTACCCAATGCATTGGAGAGCTATAACGGGCTCACCCACCCTTAGTTTATCACGGAACCACCCGTCTTCATAATAATTCCCAAGAACCATAACATAATCATATCACATAAAACATGCATAAAGGAAACATAACATTTCCACATTTCAATCACGAGATATCAATAAAACACATTGATATAATAAAAACATTATGAAAACCATTTTCAATACCAAAGTAAAACATGGTATTTATTTTTCTTTAAAAAAAAGAAGGTATGGCCTGTAGAGGAAGCCGAAACTCAAATAACGGTCACGACGGCGGAGAAGTCGTTGTCGCCGCATACGTACGACAAAAACATTCCCTTTTGTCGTTTAGTAAACGCTTTGTATAAAAAAGATTCCTTTTGAATAAACGTAAAAGTCAAAGGGGTTTATACACCGTATAAAAGAACGTTGTGTATAAAATAAAATATGCCTCAACGAAAGGAGATTGAGACGAAGTCCCATACCTCGTATCCGACTTGACCCGACCGTTCTTTAAAATCCTGAATAATAAACTTGAGTTAATCTCTACTTGCTTATGAATATTTTTCAAGTTCATTATTCCTTTTATACCATGTTATGGACATCATGTAATCATTTAAGTTAATAATGTTCATTTTGTTGGTATTTGGTTCTTAAGTCAAAAATAGACTTATTACACTTGCATGTTGTTAATTTGGTCAAAGGTTCATTATGTAAAGAATGGTATTCATTATTTAGATATCATATATGTCTTATATATCCAGTACATACATGCATTTATAATATTACATAATCATTTAGAGGTAAGAAATGAAATGCACCGTTCATGGAGACGGTAAGCCGTATGTACGCATGAACGCTACTTCCATTTCTATTTCATATTTTCTGGAATGGAATCATAATGATATAAGAGTATATTATAATTCCAGTATAATAACATATATAATATCATTAATTTTATCCTTTACACATCCCACATATGGTATTAACGAATCAAATCACTTTTAGGGGGCGGTAGTCCGCACTTCCTAAAATTAAGATATCGTGTTTTACCCATAATGGAAACCATAAAGGTATGCCCAAAATGAGAAAAACATAAGCTTAAGGAAAACATAAACATATTATATATCATATATAAAAATAGTGACATCATAATGGCCACCTTTGAAGGTGTTAAATGAGTGTTGAACAATCATCGTTTCGGGAGGCAGAATTTCACCATCCACGGAAACCGTATGTTCTTTAACCATTTGATGTAGTTGTGTGAGAGTGTAGATCAAATAAATCTTTTAACAACATCCTAGTATATTGAAGATACTGGTGTTGTTACAAAATAAGTAAATAAAAAGAATTTAGGGGGTTGGAGAAGCAAAATAAAACAAATGAACATGAGAGAATGAATTACCTTAAAAAGTGTAACTCCTTTTGAGTTGAGCCTAAAGGCTTACTTTGAAAGGATTCTGCCCAAAGGGAATCCTCTAGGATGAGGAGAGGGATGTGGAGAGAGCAAATGGGAAGGGGTTGGCCGAGCCAAAGGCTTGAAGAGTGTGTGAAATGAGGTAGAGGTGGGGGCCTTTTATAAGAGGAGAGGAGGGGCACTTTTGGAAAGTAAAGAAATATTACATTATTTGAAAATGTGTTTCGGTTTTAAAAGGTCCCACATTGATATAATTCGTGGATAAGGTGATAAGGGTTCGAAATCCACTCATCCAATTGGTTTTGGACATGTGTAGTTTATAGATTTTACATTATCTTTCTATTATACTTAAATCGTCAAATAATTATGTCATCGCTGCATCATTATTATGTCATAAATAATTAAATTTATTTAATGTCTAAAAATTATAAAACAAATACTATGATATAGGAAATCTTTTTATCTTTCCAATGACTATTTATAATCAAAATTTGGACTTGTATAACTCCACTTAAAAATTGTTTTCGCAAAACATATTATGTTTGTGTCATTTTCACTTTAACATTAAATAAAAAGTAATTTATGTCATATCCCAACAAAAGTGGATCCATGGGGTCCCCAAGTTGACCCATGGCATGTAATGGTCGGCCATGACACAACCAATAAGTTTGGGACATGTGTCTAGGTCATTTTATATTATTAAAGCATTATTTATACCTTAAACTACCCTAATTACCACTAATCGCGATTAAGAACTTAATAAGTTACTATTCACCAAAAAATTATTTTAATCTCATTGAACCACGTTTTACTTCTTAATGACAACCATGTATGTCGGATTTTCAAAATTCAATACACATTAGTGGTAAACTTTCATTTAACTGAAAAATCAGTTTGCTTGATTACCACTTAGTGGTTTCACTATTCATCAAAAATTGAAGTTTTTCAGAAAATTACCAAAAATTCACCCTAAGCTATATTTGATATTCCGAATTCAAAAATGAAGTCTATTTTACAAAATTCAAATCATATAAGTCACATGAATTAATTTAATAATTAATTCCCGCTGCCAGAGCAAATAGCGTGTTTTTATGAAACAATAAGTATCAAAAGATTGACACCAGTTTATGTCTAATTTCAAAGTGAAATTGATTCCAATGACCACCATTGGATTAAATGGTAAAAATATATTCTAATTTCACTTCAAAACCAATTCAAAACAAAATCTAATCATATAAATAAATTAGATTAAAAAGCAGTTTTGATGTAAAATGCAGTATTTTTCACTATTCATTAAAAAAAATGAACATTGTCAGAAAAATACCAAAAATTCACACAAGGTAAATTATGATGTCCCAATCATAAAGGATAAGTTTATTTTGACAAATATTGTTTATAAAATTGTCAAAATATAGATTCAAAAATGGTTTGCCATCAAAAGGCAGTAAAACAATCTTTTAAGAATATTAGTGTATTCCATGCATAAGATTGTATTTATTTTCATTTTAAGTCTATATAACACTATCTTAATCATTAATAGACATAGATAAAAATATCTATTATTCATTACTTACTTGGGATGTTACATCCTTCCCCCCTTTAGAAAATTGCGTCCCCGCAATTTATTTACTTATCGAATAAATGGGGGTACTTATCCCTCATTGCATTTTCAGATTCCCATGTTGCCTCTTCAATCATGTGGTTTTTCCACGAAACCTTTACCTGCTTAATCACCTTATTCCGTAACACTTGCTCCCTGTGGTCAAGAATCTGGACCGGTTGTTCCTCATAAGATAGGTTCTCTTCCAGCTGAACTACCTCTGGACTCAAAACATGAGATGGATCTGGCATATACTTTCTCAACATTGAAACGTGAAAAACATTGTGTACCTGAGATAAACTCGGAGGTAAAGCCACTCGGTATGCAACTGATCCAACTCTTTCCAGAATTTCATATGGTCCAATGAACCTTGGACTCAACTTTCCTTTCTTACCAAATCTCATCACACTTTTCCAAGGAGAAACCTTGAGAAAAACATGATCACCTACCTCGAAAGATAGATCCTTCCTCCGGTTATCCGCATAACTCTTCTGCCTGCTCTGAGCTGTTCTCATGTGTTTCTGAATCAGCTGAACTGTTTCTGCCATCTCTTCTACCAATTATGGTCCCATCAACTTCCTTTCACCCACTTCATCCCAGAAAGCTGGAGTTCGACACCGCTTCCCATATAATGCCTGAAATGGTGCCATCTGTATACTAGAATGAAAACTGTTATTATATGAAAACTCAACCAAAGAAAGATGTTGGTCCCAACTTCCCTGATAATCCATAGAACAAGCTCGTATCATATCCTCCAATGTCTGAATTGTTCGTTCTGACTGCCCATCTGATTGAGGATGAAAAGCTGTACTAAAATTTAATTCAGTACCCAACGACTTCTGAAGGCCTTTCCAAAAGTTAGAAGTAAACCTGGGATCACGATCTGATACAATGGAGAGAGGAACTCCATGTAACCTGAATATCTCTTTAAGATACAAACGGGAAAGTTGATCAAGAGAGAAAGTATCTCGTATAGCAAAGAAATGAGCAGATTTGGTCAAGCGATCAACAATTACCCAGATTGCATTATTACCTCGAGATGTCTTCGGTAATCCAACAACAAAGTCCATGGATATATTCTCCCATTTCCACTCTGGCACTGGTAAAGGCTGAAGCATCCCTTTCGGTAACTGCCGCTCTGCTTTAACCTGCTGACAAGTCAAACACTTCACAGTAAAATCAGCAATATCTCTTTTCATTCCATCCCACCAGTAATACTCCCGCAGATCTCTATACATCTTAGTACTGCCCGGATGAACTGAAAACGGAGAACTATGAGCTTCACATAACAACTCTCTCTTCAACTGTGAATCACAAGGCACACACAATCTCTTCCCAAATCTCAAAACACAATCACTATCAATGTTGAATTCAGGCAACATACCTTTCTGAACCAGCTCTACCCTTTTCTGCAACTCACTCTCTTGCTTCTGTGCTTGCTTGATTCTATCTGATAGAGATGATCTCACTGATACCTGAAACAAAACAGAAGGACTTCCTGCACCAACAACTTCTATGCCAAAGTTCATCAAATCCTTAACCAAAGGATCACGTTCTAAACACAACATTGTTAATGAAGCATTACTTTTTCGACTCAAAGCATCAGCCACTTTATTTGCTTTTCCCGGATGATAATGAATTGTACAATCATAATCCTTGATTAATTCCATCCATCTTCTTTGTCTCATGTTTAACTCTTTCTGAGTGAATATATACTTTAAACTTTTGTGATCGGTATATATTTCACACTTTACTCCATACAAATGATGCCTCCAAATTTTTAAAGCAAAAACAACAGCAGCTAGTTCCAAATCATGTGTAGGGTAATTTACCTCATGAGTTTTCAACTGTCGTGAAGCATAAGCAATTACCTGATCATTCTGCATTAGGACGCAACCAAGTCCTTTCAATGAAGCATCACTGTATATAACAAAGTCACCATTCCTGGAAGGTAGTGCCAAAACTGGAGCATTCACCAATCTTCTTTTCAATTCCTGAAAACAATCATCACATTCTTTTGTCCAGATAAACTTAACACCCTTCCGAGTTATCTTAGTCATTGGACTAGATAACCGTGAAAAATTTCTAACAAACCTTCGGTAATAGCCCGCCAAACCAAGGAAGCTACGAATCTCGGTTACATTTGTGGGTCTTGGCCATTCTTCCACAACTTTTGTTTTTGCAGGATCAACAGTTATTCCATCTTTAGAAACAATGTGACCAAGGAAAGAAATTTGTTGCAACCAAAACTCACACTTGCTGAATTTCCCATACAGTTTCTTTTCTTTTAAGGTTTGGAAGATAACCCTTAAATGTTTTTCATGCTCCTCTTTACTTTTAGAAAACACCAAAAATATCATCAATGAAAACCACCACAAACTTATCCAAGAACTCATGGAAAATTCTATTCATTAAGTCCATGAATACAGCAGGTGCATTGGTTAGCCCAAAAGGCATTACTACAAATTCATAATGGCCATATCTCGTACGGAACGCGGTCTTCGGAATATCTGCCTCCTTTACCTTCAGCTGATGGTACCCCGATCTCAGGTCAATCTTTGAAAAAAACTGAGCTCCCTGGAGCTGATCAAACAAATCATCGATATGAGGCAAAGGATATTTTTTCTTAACAGTGATATTATTCAAGGCTCTATAATCAATGCAAAGTCTCATAGAACCATCTTTCTTTTTAACAAATAAAACAGGAGCACCCCATGGTGATGTGCTAGGTCTAATTAAACCTTTCTCTAATAAATCTTGCAATTGCTCCTTCAACTCAAAAAGTTCAATTTGTGCCATTCGATAAGGGGGTTTTGAAAGTGGCTTAGCATCAGGAACTAAGTCAACAGTAAACTCAACTTCCCGATCTGGTATTATTCCAGGCAACTCATCAGGAAAAACATCAGGATACTCATTTACCACTGGCACATCATTAATCTGAACAGTTCCTTTATTTTCAACGATGTGTGAAAGGTAACATTCATTTCCATCTTTTACAAGTTTCTCGGCCTCTTGATATGTTATCAAAAGTAAGGGTTCATTCTTGTAAACAAACTGAAAGTCTTTCTGAAAAGAAACTTCTTTAGCTCTACAGTCAATCTTAGCATGGTAAATAGAGAGCCAATCCATACCCAGGATAACATCAAACCCTACTAGAGGTAGAACAATAAGGTTTTCAAGTAGGTTCTTTCCACAGATAAGGATAGGAAGATTCTTATAAATTCTTTTTGCCTCGACACTTCCCCCAGGTGTTTTTACCAAAAGTTCAGGAGTCATTTCTTGAGATGGTATTCCCATTTTACTAGAAAAGGTTTGAGAGATGAAAGAATGTGTAGACCCCGAATCAAACATCACACTGGCATAATCTGAAAAAACAAACAAAGTACCTGATACAACTTCATTTGATGGCCCGACATCTGCTGAAGTAGTTGCAAAGGATTTCACCACCCCTTTCTGCTTGTAGTCTAACTGCTTCCCATCACTCAAGCTCCTTGTCGGACACTCGTTTGCATAGTGACCCATCTCATTGCACTTATAACACTTCACTAACTGTAAATCAAATTTGTTCTTACCTTCACCTTGATCCTTTTCAGTGCAATCACGAGCCTTATGTCCCATCTTACCACATCGGTAGCACTTCCCAGAATTCAGAAGACATTCCCCAGCATGCCTTTTTCCACATTTATCACAAACTAGAAACTTAGTTTTCTTACCATCAGACTTTTTTGAAGAATTCTTACCTTTCTCCTTCCACCTCGGTCTTTTCTTCTGCTGGTTGTTATAGAACACTTGGTCATCGGCAAACTCCATTTCCACCTTCTCAGCAAATCGAACAAGCTTTTCATAACTTTTAAACTCTCGAGAAGCTAATGCCCTTCGATACTTTGGCTTTAATCCTGAGTAAAAACGATTGATTTTACTATCAAGGTCTCGAATAAAATTTGGAGCATACCTTGCCAATCGAGTGAACCTTTCTTCATAGGCAGCCACTGAGTATTCCTCTTGCCTCAATTCCAAGAATTGCTTTTCCATCCTAAGTCGAACAGCCTTAGGAAAATACTTCTCAAGAAACATACCTTTGAATTCATCCCAGTCAAGAGCATCAATCTCATCGGCGTCCCTGATATTTTTAACCATATACCACCACTGATCTGCTTCACCCTCCAAACGATAAATAGAAAGACTAACCTTTTGATTGTCTGAACACCCCATGACATCAAAAATCTTCTCCAGTGCTTTAATCCACCCTTCAGCTAGCACAGGGTCAGATGATCCTCTGAATGATGGTGGATGTTGCCTCATGAAATGTTCCACCACTGACATGTTCCTCTGTGGTTGATCTGGTTGATCTCGTGCATGGATACCACCGCCATTTATCGCTTGAGTCAACTGCGCCATTACTGCAACAAACTGTTCAGTTCCAATTCCGACCATTTCCGGATGCTGATTCGGAAGGTTATTTCCTTCTGTATGCCTTCCTAGCACTGCTTCCCTATTTCCTCTGTGGAAAACCATTCTGAACAAACATGTCTTACATGAAGCAACATGGTAATCTTTAAATGCTATATCATTTCGAAAAAAAAATATTTTTGGATAATCATTTAATAGAATTCTAACTCCTAAAGTTATCTAAACCGACCTCTGATACCAACTATAAGGCCCCAGCCTTAAACCTTACTTAATCTTGAGTTATTACAAGATTACACGTTGAGGATCTTTTCAGGTTTAGAGTTTTAGAGAATTAGATCATAAAACTTTCATTACATTCCATATATAAACAAAGTGGTTACATAAAGATAGTATTCTTCATTCCCATCAGTGGAAACACATTTAAAATAAAACATGGATTATTTCTTGACACATCCTTGACTCTATCATCTTATCATGTACCTTTCCCTTGACCTGTGAAAAACATTTCAAAAACTTGGGATGAGCATAAAAACTCAGTATGGGTTATATAAAAAAAGAAAACATGGAAAGGAAACATGAGTTCATATATACATAAGAATGAAATCATACTTTACCCATAAAACATAGGCACTTTAACATACCTCATAAAATCATGAATAAATCATAGAAATCATAAGACATAAAGGTAACTTGCGACATTCATAACATTCTTACGTAGGGAGTAACCCTCTTGGTTACGTTTGGAATACCCATCACAGTATATTCCCTAAAATCTCTTCGGAGAAACCTTAACGTTTCACTCCTTCGCGTTACCCAATGCATTGGAGAGCTATAACGGGCTCACCCGCCCTTAGTTTATCACGGAACCACCCGTCTTCATAATAATTCCCAAGAACCATAACATAATCATATCACATAAAACATGCATAAAGGAAACATAACATTTCCACATTTCAATCACGAGATATCAATAAAACACATTGATATAAGAAAAACATTATGAAAACCATTTTCAATACCAAAGTAAAACATGGTATTTATTTTTCTTTTAAAAAAAAGAAGGTATGGCTTGTAGAGGAAGCCGAAACTCAAATAACGGTCACGACGGCGGAGAAGTCGTTGTCGCCGCATACGTACGATAAAAACATTCCCTTTCGTCGTTTAGTAAACGCTTCGTATAAAAAAGATTCCTTTTGAATAAACGTAAAAGTCAAAGGGGTTTATACACCGTATAAAAGAAAGTTGTGTATAAAATAAAATATGCCTCAACGAAAGGAGATTGAGACGAAGTCCCATACCTCGTATCCGACTTGACCCGACCGTTCTTTAAACTCCTGAATAATAAACTTGAGTTAATCTATACTTGCTTATGAATCTTTTTCTAGTTCATTATTCCTTTTATACCATGTTATGGACATCATGTAATCATTTAAGTTAATAATGTTCATTTTGTCGGTATTTGGTTCTTAAGTCAAAAATAGACTTATTACACTTGCATGTTGTTAATTTGGTCAAAGGTTCATTATATAAAGAATGGTATTCATTATGTTGATATCATATATGTCTTATATATCCAGTACATACATGCATTTATAATATTACATAATCATTTAGAGGTAAGAAATGAAATGCACCGTTCATGGAGACGGTAAGCCGTACGTACGCATGAACGCTACTTCTATTTCTATTTCATATTTTCTGGAATGGAATCATAATGATATAAGAGTATATTATAATTCCAGTATAATAACATATATAATATCATTAATTTTATCCTTTACACATCCCACATATGGTATTAACGAATCAAATCACTTTTAGGGGGCGGTAGTCCGCACTTCCTAAAATGAAGATATCGTGTTTTACCCATAATGGAAACCATAAAGGTATGCCCAAAATGAAAAAAACATAAGCTTAAGGAAAACATAAACATATTATATATCATATATAAAAATAGTGACATCATAATGGCCACCTTTGAAGGTGTTAAATGAGTGTTGAACAATCATCGTTTCGGGAGGCAGAATTTCACCATCCACGGAAACCGTATGTTCTTTAACCGTTTGATGTAGTTGTGTGAGAGTGTAGATCAAATAAATCTTATAACAACATCCTATTATATTGAAGATACTGTTGTTTTTACAAAATAAGTAAATAAAAAGAATTTAGGGGGTTGGAGAAGCAAAATAAAACAAATGAACATGAGAGAATGAATTACCTTAAAAAGTGTAACTCCTTTTGAGTTGAGCCTAAAGGCTTCCTTTGAAAGGCTTCTGCCCAAAGGGAATCCTCTAGGATGAGGAGAGGGATGTTTAGAGAGAAAATGGGCAGGGGTTGGCCGAGCCAAAGGCTTGAAGAGTGTGTGAAATGAGGTAGAGGTGGGGGCCTTTTATAAGAGGAGAGGAGGGGCACTTTTGGAAAGTAAAGAAATATTACATTATTTGAAAATGAGTTTCGGTTTTAAAAGGTCCCACATTGATAGAATTCGTGGATAAGGTGATAAGGGTTCTAAATCCACTCATCCAATTGGTTTTGGACATGTGTAGTTCATAGATTTTACATTATCTTTCTATTTTATTTAAATCATCAAATAATGATGTCATCGCTGCATCATTATTATGTCATAAATAATTAAATTTATTTAATGTCTAAAAATTATAAAACAAATACTATGATATAGGAAATATTTTTATCTTTCCAATGACTATTTATAATCAAAATTTGGACTTGTATAACCCCACATAAAAATTGTTTTCGCAAAACATATTATGTTTGTGTCATTTTCACTTTAACATTAAATAAAAAGTAATTTATGTCATTTCCCAACAAAAGTGGATCCATGGGGTCCCCAAGTTGACCCATGGCATTTCATGGTCGGCCATGACACAACCAATAAGGTTGGGACATGTTTCTAGGTCATTTTATATTATTAAAGCATTATTTATACCTTAAACTACCGTAATTACCAGTAATCGCGATTAAGAACTTAATAAGTTACTATTCACCAAAAAATTATTTTAATCTCATTGAACCACATTTTACTTCTTAATGACAACCATGTATGTCGGATTTTCAAAATTCAATACACATTAGTGGTAAACTTTCATTTAACTGAAAAATCAGTTTGCTTGATTACCACTTAGTGGATTCACTATTCATCAAAAATTGAAGTTTTTCAGAAAATTACCAAAAATTCACCCTAAGCTATATTTGATATTCCGAATTCAAAAATGAAGTCTATTTTACCAAATTCAAATCATATAAGTCACATTAATTAATTTAATAATTAATTCCCGCTGCTAGAGCAAATAGCGTGTTTTTATGAAACAATAAGTATCAAAAGATTGACACCAGTTTATGTCTAATTTCAAAGTGAAATTGATTCCAATGACCACCATTGGATTAAATGGTAAAACTATATTCTAATTTCACTTCAAAACCAATTCAAAACACAATCTAATCATATAAATAAATTAGATTAAAAAGCAGTTTTGATGTAAAATGCAGTATTTTTCACTATTCATTAAAAAAATGAACATTGTCAGAAAAATACCAAAAATTCACACAAGGTAAATTTTGATGTCCCAATCATAAAGGATAAGTTTATTTTGACAAATATTGTTTATAAAATTGTCAAAATATAGATTCAAAAATGGTTTGCCATCAAAAGGCAGTAAAACAATCTTTTAAGAATATTAGTGTATTCCATGCATAAGATTGTATTTATTTTCATTTTAAGTCTCTATAACACTATCTTAATCATTAATAGACATAGATAAAAATATCTATCATTCATTACTTACTTGGGATGTTACAGTATAATGATGATTTCATGAGATATTTTAAGGGTTGGCCGGCCAAGGGTGATGAATTATTGTTTTGGGGGCCCCATGTGGACAAACTCCATGGTAAATGCCAAGGGAGAGCACATGGTTTTGAGAAAATCACTTGTGAGGTGTCGCTTGGCCATTAATGCCTTGTCCCCTCACTTTCCCTATAAATACCCACCCTTTCCTCCTTTAGTTTTCACTCCCAACTCTCCCCCAACGAATTTTCGGTCTCCTTACCTCCCAAGGAGTCCTCCCAAGGTGCCCCCAAGCCCTCAAGGTCCCAACCATTGAGTTTTAAGAGTTACGTTTTAAGGTAAGGGATCTGATATCTCTCTTTCTTTTCAAGAAATATCTTTTATGTAATTTATTTTATGCTCCATGTTCTTATGTTAAAGGGTGTTCTTTTATACTCCTCTTACTTCCCTTTTCATGTTTACATAATGATAGATCCCCTCTTACTCTCATTATTTAGTTTTATGAAGTTTTAAGTGGCGCCGTTAGGCTGCCGAATGTTTTGTAACAGATTCTTTCTCCCTTCTCATTTTTCAAGATCTATTTTCATGTAAAGTATTTCAAGTTCCTTTTTATTTTGTTGGGGTATGATCTCTAAATTTATCATACTTATCTTTTATTATCATATTATGAGATACCCCATTTGATCCCTTAAATTCATTATTTTGAAGTTTTAAGTGGCGCCGTTAGGCTGCTGAATTTTTAAGTGGTTCTTCACCCTTATCGTTTTGAAGTTCTACTTTCATGTCAATTATTTCAAGTTACATTTTGTTATGTTGGGGTATGATCTATATATCTATAATACTGATCTTTTATGACTATATTATGAGATACCCCATTTGATCTCTTCAATTCAGTATTTTGAAGATTTAAGTGGCGTCGTTAGGCTACAGAATTTTTAAGTGGTTCTTCACCCTTCTCGTTTTAAAGTTCTACTTTCATGTCAATTCTTCCAAGTTCCTTTTTGTTATGTTGGGGTATGATCTCTATATCTATCATACTGATATTTTATGACCATATAATTAGATACCCAATTTGATCTCTTCAATTCAGTATTTTGAAGTTTAAGTGGTGTCGTTAGGCTGCTGAATTTTTAAGTGGTCCTTACACCTTTCTCCCTTTTCAAAGTTCTAATTCCATGTCAAGTCTTGAAAGTTCCTTATTATTATGTTGGGGTATGGTCTCTATATCTATCATAATGATCTTTTATGTTCATATGATGAGATACCCTATTTGATCTCATCAATTCATTTTTGGTTGATGTTTATGTAACGCTGTTAGGATGCTGAATTTTCATAAGAGAAATCCTATTTTTGTCTTCCTTTCATGTTCTTCATTTCATATGGTATATTATTAAATTTAATTACCATGTTCTTAAATCCCTTATATTTTGTCCCTCTACTGTTTTATGGGTCATTTATGAATTTTTGACCCATGTCCCCTCTCTTTTCAATGTTTTCTAAAAAACCTTGTAACATAGTCGTTATGCTGCAGAATTTTCGTCTCAAAATGTCTCTCTCTTTTTTTCTAAAGATATTTTATTTTATTAAGTGAATACTCAAAGATCTAACTTCTATATGGGTATTCAAATATATATCAAAATGCTCTATTTTAAATTCTGGGATTTACATACATGAGACCCACTCTCCCCTTCCGTGGGTTTAAAGTGACGTAAATATCATGTCTTTAAAGCAGTTTTTAAAATGTTATGATTATGAAATGAAACCCATTTATTTTATGCTATATGGGTTATTTATGAAATTTTTTATGATGATATATGTGGCTCACATGATAATAAATGCAAATTTAAGGGTGCGCCCTGATATCACACCAATGCATTGGGTTATGATGTAACCACTAGAGATTACAATTTTCACGATACCTTGGTGAATAACCTTTGTAATTTTCAAATGACACCTTGGGGATGGACCTTGGTGATATGTTCATGATTGTCTATGTTAAATGATGTAGCGACATCTTCATGTTATGAAAAATGTTATTTTTATTATGATATGCCTCATGATTTCTTTCTCATGCCTTAAAGATCATTTCATGACATTGTTGATGTATCTCAAGTTCACATGTTAAATGTTTCCCCCTCGTTTCCCTTACTGGGACTTCTGCTCACCCTTTCTTTGGATGTATTTCCCCAGGTTATGAGATGTAGTAATGAACCTAGGATGAACATAAGGAGTATCCTTTCAAGTGTTTAAGAAGAATGTTTTTTTTGTTTCATGTATTAAGTTCCTGGTTTCCAAGACACTAAACCTTAAAGATCCTCGATTTTGTAAAATGTAATGAAAGTTTATGTGATTAAAATGCGGGATTCTATAGTTGGTATCAAAGGATTGTGTAGTTATTTGGGGAAATTAGGATATGAAAACTTTTGGAAGAAGCCTATATAAATGTTTATATATAGGAAATCTTCCTGGTATTTTGGTGAGTATTGAGTAAGGGGTTGCCAAGCAAATACATCCCTGTCTGGATACGAGCAGGTAGAGGTGGCTCTGGTACAGATGTAAATAGGGGTAAAACCCGAAAACACCGCTTTGAGCTAGACTTGAACGGGAACTGGTACACGACAACGGGCCTTGCTGCACTCTTGGTTACGACACTCCTGGGGGATATGCTTTGGTAAATTCATAAGCTTAGTATGAACCATTATTAAAGGAACAAAGAAAAACTAAAATAAAGATTCACATAAGGATATAACATCATGGATAACCTAGTTTTAAACCTAGGGGATCACAAGTTAGGGTATACTTTTCTTCTACAAGTTATCCTTATATGCTTTCCATTCCTTTTCATGATTATTATCTAAGTACTTAAGCCCCTAATTATGCTTTCTCTTCTTAGTTAATGGTGGGAAATGGAAGAACATGTCCCAAAAACCAATGTGATAGGAAAATGCAACGATTGTTGTATTATTATGAGAGGGATGATTAGGGGATTAAAATATGATTATTATTTTGGATGACGTTCACTATTTTGGGGACCCTATATGATCGAGGTAAATATATTACTACGGTATTTTCATTGAGGAGTGAGGTTGACTTATATTTTGAAGAATCGATGAATTTAAGGTGGAATTATAGTAATTTAGGTTACTTATGGGAATGATCAAACTATCTTGGGTAAAATATGTTTAGGTTAGATACTTTTGTTATAAGATGTTAGGAGTGGTTGATGTTGTTTGGAGATGAACAATGAAGTTTATTTTGGAAGACTATGTTATCAAATCCATCTTGTATTTGGGTTTCAATCTTAGTTTGGTTTATTTTGAAGAATTTTAAGGACCGTTATTTGCGGAATGGTCTATGATGAACTCTGGGTAGTACCAGGGAACTTTGAAGATTTAAAATTAGTTTCCATTCATATGGGATTATTTCTTTTTGAAGAGTTGTTTTACCTTACCCTTTCTGTTTTTGGGATAATGTTTAAAGATAGATGAAATAGATGGTTAATCTTTTGTGGATTATATGATTCTATAGAAGTTGATTCTTGTGTTTTGATGAGACCAAGTGTTTTGAATGCTCATCGTTTGGAGAAAAGATTATTTTTGGGTAGAAACTTATTAAAGGATGAAACTCTACATGAAGGTAGGTATATTTTCTTATGTTTTTGTTTTATGTCGTAAATGAATTCCTCAAAATTATGAAAAGGAACGTAAAAAAACATTGTTGGTTTATGTTTCCTACTGGGCAATCAAATACCGTTTACACACATCATAAGTTTGGGATTTTCTTATGGTTAACTTTCTCCTAATCATATTTTCTATCACTCTCCCTCAGAACTTGACCCTTTGTTTTCTCCTCCATTCCATGTTTTCCTACATGGAATCCTAGGGTGGGCTAACTTGGGTGACCTTTGTACTTACCTTTTTTTCTTTTAAAGTAATAGTTTTACTGACTCCTTTTCTGATGTGGGACTTTCAATGAAATTTCAAAACCAAATTTTAAAAATTGCGAGGACGCAATTTCTTAAGGGGGGAAGATTGTGACGACCCAAAAATTTTGAATAAATCTTGTTTCCTAATTTTATGTGTTATTTTATTTTGTTTTTTATACTCAACAAAAATGTTTCATTTGATAACATGAGTATAATTAAAATGAGACCATTCGGTTTTGACTGTTATATGACCATTGGTCAATATGACCCCTGGAAAATAAATGTTTTGATTATTGTCTCTTAATACAAGTAATCTTGGTTAATTATTATAGAAAAAAGATTCGATGGCCTCACCGAGTAGTCTTGGACCGATCGAAGCCCATCTAACAGAACTTGGGAAGGAGGTAGCACCACTGGGCTTTGCTCTGGACCAAACCCAAGCCGAACTTCATCGTGTGAAGCTAGAATGGAATTGCCTTTGCGAGAAGTTCAAACTGATAGAAATTACTACTCGTGCGTTGTTGGCCAAGCCTCCCTCGGATTCTCTCACCTTAGCACACCTTACACTTAGGTCCTATGCTGGTGTGATAAGGGGATATGTAAGGAGACCGTAACTGCCTTGTGTAATCCTTTGTTTTAAATAAAAATTGGGATTTCTTCTCATGATGAAGTTTATGAATTTTCAAATTTCCAGATAAATATAGTATGCATATTTTTGATGAATTTTAGAAAAGATATATTTTAAAAATGTTTATGTAAGCCTTAAATAATTAAAAACGTGTAATGATATTCAAAAAATGGTCTTCTAAAATTATGTATAGTACGAAATTTAGAGTATAATAAGATCAACTTGATTTTTGATGAATAGTAAATTATGAATAGTGATTTTATGCTTAAGATTAGTAATGTGACCAAATGGATTAGTAATTTCGCTCAAATAATGTTTTAATATAATTTAGACACCTAGATTAAGTAATGTGATTCAATAAAATGGGTAAATAACGGTTTCATAAATTATTAGCCAAGTATTAGTTTTTTTCGGATGAATAGTGTTTTTTAATTAAAAATTTCATTAAAAATAATTAGAAAATTATTTTTATAAAAATGACTTTATTTTTGAACTTAGAGTATCGATATTATGTTATGGTAATTTTTGGGGATTTTTCTGAAAAAAATGAATTCTTGATGAATAGTGTTTTTATTTAAAAACTAAATTAAAAATATTTAGAAAATTATTTCTATAAAATGGAGTTCATTTTTGAAATCAGAGCATTGATATTTGGTTAAGGTGAAATTTTGGGTTTTTTCTGAGAAAGTTGAATTTTCAGTGAATAGCAAAAATACAGTTTTAGGGTTTCGGTATGTTTAATGATCTCATAACCGTGTCATGATGATGACATGAGATATTTTAAGGGTTGGCCGGCCAAGGGTGATGAATTATTGTTTTGGGGGCCCCATGTTTCCTAACTCCATGGTAAATGCCAAGGGAGAGCACATGGTTTTTAGAAAAGAACTTGTGAGGTGTCCCTTGGCCATTGATGCCTTGTCCCCTCACTTTACCTATAAATAACCACCCTTTCCTCCTTTAGTTTTCCCTCCCAACTCTCCCACAACTAATTTCTGGTCTCCTTACCTCCCAAGGAGTCCTCCCAAGGTGCCCCCATGCCCTCAAGGTCCCAACCTTTGAGCTTTAAGAGTTACGTTTTAAGGTAAGGGATCTGATCTCTCTCTTTCTTTTCAAGAAATCTCTTTTATGTAATTTATTTTATGCTCCATGTTCTTATGTTAAAGGGTGTTGTTTTATACTCCTATT